>JAWIIS010000033.1:7867654-10847624 GCA_033682625.1 Helicoverpa zea x Helicoverpa armigera
TGATCTCATTAATCATGCAGTTTCGTGTGGCTGAGTTTTTGCATTGCGCACGCGCATGCACTAATTTTGCAGTTAGCTCTGCTAGGTGCTTTCGTGTCGTTCACTCGGCTGATTTCTAAATCATTCGCGCTCTGAACATCCGCGAGAGATTGGAATTCCAGTTTTATGTCGGAACATTAATTATATCTATGGAGTGATCGACTCTAGGCGCTACGCCGACTTTGTGATGAGATTTATCTCACCACGTGTTCTACTTGCCACGTCGCCTCTCCAGGCGAATCACCTATTCTCTTCGTATGGTGACTGCTACAACTAAAAATACATGATATGAGATTGTAGCGTTTATAGAAAACATCAGTGACTAAACAGAACACGCTGGTATTTATAACTGTTCCTAAAAATAGCCGCACTCGCCTTTAAATTAAAATATAAATAAAAAGGTCAAGTTCGAGCCTCATCCGTGTAATGTATTATGTACCTAGATACTGTTCCCGGATTATTGATATTCTGTATAGGGACAATAAGTTTAATAAACTTTTCCTTGTATTGTTTATCGTTGCCTTGGCAGTTATTATTCTATAAAATAGAAGGTATTAAACCTTAAAATGTTGTTCGATCATCCGTATTACAGAAATATTAATGTTATGTGAATTTCTTACTAAATTATTTTTTTTATTCATGTTCGAGGTAGGGTGAATCAGATTTTGTACTGTACTTGTGTAGGTTTATATACCTATTTAGGATAATATTGTGAATTCTTTAGAACATGGGTAGGTACCTATTATATTTAGAGTAACTCATTACGTTTTGATTGTGGAACTGTTATCCCGGCGACACTGCCACAGCTTGTTCCGTTCTCGCAGCGCACCATTACTCATAGTGGTCTTGTGCAGTGTCTGGCAACATGGTACTCACGTGGACAACTTTCCTAATCTTAATAAAGGGCATTGGCATTTAGGTTTGTTTTGCTTATCTATTTCAATATTTCAGTACCGTTACATTACGAATAGTAAAGTTTAGCATGGCGCCTGGCGTTGGGCAGATTCCCAGTAATAGTAGCTGAGCGGTGTTATTTCATGTATAGTAGGTATTTGCATTTAATATAACGTATTACGTGTTGGCTGTGCTGCATTTCGGGCGCGGCGGCCACCCGCCGGGGCCCCGTCCGTCGCCGCTCGTCCCGTAGATAATAAGTGCACACCACATTTTCGCGCGTCATAATACACGACTCGTTCTGCCTGCGATGCAAGTGCATTCCGCGCTTTGCGCTTGTCGTTTGTACCAGTATTTAGTAACGGCAATTTCACAATCGGGTATTAATAAGTTATTGATTATTCGTAGCGAAGTAGGTACTTAACATAATATAGGTATCTACTGTACTGGGTAGCAACGACTGCTCTAAATTAGGGCGCTGGTAAGCGGCCATACGAAATGATTGTAATTATACGACATACCGTAGGTGCGTATGGCGAGCGGTGGTCGTGGAATGCGACAGGTCGCGGTCTGGGAGAGGGCTGCCCTGCGGACAGTGTCCCCTAACGAGCCGGCGGCTTCTCGGAACAACTGCCGAACGAGGCTCGCGTTTCAATCAGACCAATTACAGGCGAAGCACGCGGCTTATTTTTTCTCACGCGCCGCGGTGCAAGTCGCGATCGCGCTCGCCTAATCTCATCTCACGAAACTGCTCCGGATCGACAACACGGTCGTAAATGGATCGCACGTTCAAATTGACTAGGTATTTTTAATTTTTCACGATTGAATTTTTTACACGTCAGTCGTGAGTGGGACTCGCAAGTGTTCATCTGCAATATACGCGTTATGCTAATGCACTGAGTCATGCTGCTCATGCCAACCAGTTAGACGCCGGTATCGCGTCTTAGTATCGATATCAATAATAAATAAATTGTTTATGATAATTGCCTTTAACGGGTAATCATCAAATTCTTGGTGAATATAACATGAAATGGTACACATTTCTGTCGGACCCACCATAGCCATAGCCGTAGCCATATTCATAATGATATGTCAATAATTTTAATAACATACCAAATAGGTCAATGACATAATAATATTAAGTATTTAAAATGTTGAAGATTCTTTAATTTTGCGTACATAGGTCGAGCAAATCGTTGTAGTGCAGGTAAAATTGGTTTCGTAGCAATTTCGTAGACTCGCTACGCTACGAATAATCGTAGATGCTCCAATTCAGACAAACATTAATATTTTCCTGATAATGCTCGTTTCGATAAATAAAAAACGACCGATTGCAATTTAAAACATATAATCATTGGTTTATCAAGTCTTTGGAATCTTTCGCACATTATCGGAATAACGGTTTTTGCACATCATACACTCGTACAGTACCTACTAAAAATATGCTCATCTTATAAATAACCAGTCATCCAAGTGTAGCAAATAGAAGTCTGCGCCAATTAATTAAGTTTTTATCTAAATCTAAGTTAACGCGGTATAAGCTAGAGTGTTAACCTGTAATTTTTTCCAAGTGCGATTGTGTGAATGTCGGACAGATGAGTAGACTAGAGAGTATGTGTGTGACGCTGGCGGTGTGTCGCGGCGGTGTGGGTGAACAATCGGTTAGATTTGATTGTTGAGGTTGTTGGCGGTTGGGCGGCGCGGGCGCACAGGCTGGAGCAAAAAGAGCACGTCCTGGCCTCCGAGCGGGTATAATGCGGGGTTCTCGCGGTCGAGCGCCGCCGCTCAGCGCTCGCCCATAAAACCTGCGCGTTCTCACATCCACACTACCACTGTAAACGTTTATTATAATTGAAGCATAAGTTTACGACCGCGGTGCCAGTTTGTCAAAAGACTATTCAATATTGCGTTTACGGTTAAAATTTAACTTTAATGAGAACTATTACAAGCACAATCAAGTTCGATATCATAAACTTCTTAATGCATGTTTGGTCGGCGCACATTCCGAACTATATGAAAGAGTCCTAGCTATGAGGGGTTACCCTATTTAAAGTTCTAATAATAAATCTGGGAATGCAATAATCTTTTAAAGGAAATTATTGTTTAGAATATGAGGAATGAGCATATTAGCACGAGCGCGCGTTGTTTGCCGATCTCACGGCGCGCCGCTGCTTGTTTCCGGTGCAAATGAAACTTCCCCCGCGAACTAATGCGACAGAACAAAACGACTACTTGTGTGCACTGCCTATGTAACTACCAATATATCATATACACCGAGCACATTCGTGTATGTGTACACAACTGGTGTATTGCAGTGCGACTCGAATAATGCAACACCATTTATGTCATTACGTAGGTAACCTACTGCATATAAGTTTTATGTAACAATTGAAATAAATATCTCTCTCCTTACATTTGACGCGTTCAGCCCACAAATACCACCTGAAATGTTGAAGGTAACCCGAAGAACATGATGAAGCGGTCATCTTGGCATCGAACCTTACGAACAACATACAAACTTTGGTATGATCTATTCATGCCTTGAAATATTTATATTTTCGACATCACTGTGAACCTAACGCAACAAAGAAACAACTGGAATTGTTATTGATATCTGTTTTATTTTCTGTATTATGCGTGACGACATGTCTGCATATCGATTGGTAAAACGACTCGTATCGTTTGTGTCCAAAAAGTTGATTTACCCAGCTATTGAAAAGTCGGAGAACCAGTCGCATTCCACTCGGCTCGGAAACTCCATGAGGCCCTTTCCGATCGGTTTCCCTTTGTTTCTTTTGGTCGACGGCCGCCGATTCCTTAACATTGCGTTCGGAGAGCATTCAGTCAGTCAAAGATAACTGCATATGTTGTATGTCACCTAGGCTAGAACAGAAATGGTGTTAACGAGCGCGTGTGCACGATAACCTCAGTGCACACAAGTGAAGGTGCAGCCGCCCGCCACGCTGCCGCTGGCGACTGCTCGTTAGAAAATTGTGTCACTTAGCGCGCTTAATAACATCACGCCCATACGTTACTTACTTCAAACTATTGCTACTTTATCGAGATTGTGCACCACAAGTTTCCCGTCTACTTGCTGCGCTAATGTCAACAAACTGCAACCTACCTCGGCTCTCGATCAGCGATCTTAATTCACAAAGACCATAGTTTAAACAGCAGTTATTATTAGTATACAATTTGCCACTAAAAGGTACCTTCAACGGTAATAAAATTCCAATGGGTGGTTGTTGAACAACTGGTCCTATGCGGGCTATGGCATTGAGTGTAAAAAATGAAAATTTGTGGTTAGAAATAACGCCGTAAGGACCGCGGCTTGGGAGACGGGTCCCATACCCATTGTGCTGCCTCAACCCGTCACCAGTTCTATGCACGCAAGCCCCTTGCCCGAGTTATGACAACACTCCGAAATTGAATGTTGTAGAAGAATCTTCTTCGAATTATTAATTCTACTATCATGTTTAAGACGTTGGACACAGTCACCTTATCGTTTAATACATACGGCGGGGCTCATAACTGTCAATATAATCATTTTACAGGAATGCGCTGATGGTTATAATGTCTTACGTAAGAATTGCGATATCGTACATGCCTAGCACGTTTTGTACCTACGCTCACAGCAAATTTTGTATTCAATACTGCACTCCTGAGGTTTTCATCGATGACTGTCTCCAATTAGGTTTAGTAATAATAATCTAACGGCGAACCGGCTGAACACATATTCTAAGTTCAAAACTAAAGCCTCATTGTTGGAATCTGCATTTGATAGTACACATATTTACATTCCTAAGTCCAAAATAACTTAATATCCGGTAAGCCTGCATGTTCCCATCCGCATCTAGAAAATTCCGAAGTTGTTTAGTCTCATGAGCTTAGTGGCCACGCGACACCGAGCTCATTGTTTGATTCTAATAGCGGCGCAGTCACACCGTTCGATGAAATTGGATAAAGCATGGGAACCGAGTGTGGAATTCAGCGAGTGTGTTGCGGGCAACGAGGGCTGTTTGCATAGCTCGCTTTATTGGCTGTAACGTGGTTCGATAACTGCTGCGGCCGCCGCACCCGGCCCGCCGCCCGGCCTCCTCCACTCTAATGAACACTCGCTTGCAACTTTACGAGCTGCATTCCATCCGTCTCGGGTGGACCGACTCCACACATGCGAGATGTGTGCGCACTGCGCACTCACAGCCGCGCCGCTCCCTGCTCGGAGCACTCACTCCTGTACCTCGGCTAATTTATGAGATCAGCTGATAGGGGTGGGCTCTTGAAAAAAAAAACAAATATCAAAACATTTTTTATAACAACGTCTCTTAGATCGGTACATCCGTCGGGTCGCCTACATTTGCGGTGAACGTTTTATGAATGCATTGTCTTGGAAGAGCTTTTCAACCATCCGTAAGTCGTACGATAAAGCGAATCTTCTCATTTCGCGGTCGACCCGCATACTGGCGTGGTTAGCCGCTTTTACTCACCTACTCTTTTTAGCTTCTGTGTCAAACCGTTTATAAATATTGTTGTTCATTGGCAAAAGTTCTTATTCATACTTATTTATTAAATCTGATAGTATCATTGTATCGTCGTGTGGCGTTCTCACAAACACACACAGGGACAGTACCGATTTAATTCGACTTCCAGTGATGATACTTCATTCATTCATAAACATGATATGCGGAGAATCTATATGCCCTAACATCGTTCCCTCGCCGAACAATTGCCAACTCTAAACTCATCGGTATGAGGAGCATATTCGGCTGAATGAGAAGTAACAGCCGTGCCGCCGCGGTCGACCCCGCCGATTGAGTTAAGTAAACATCGAGTATTATCTGTCAACGGACATGCAACTCGTACATGTACGAGTGTATACGTACACAAAATAATCAACTTATTCATAAAACGACACATTCAAATATAGGGATAAGCTGTGTTGTTACTAATTCTTTAAAAATTGCGTGAATGCGAGAAAAGATCATACTTTAAACAAGAGCTTCATACAAAGTTAATTTTTATGTAGGTCAACTGCTGTTTGGTTCTCGAAAGATAACAACTTGATAAAGTTGAACAGGTTTGTCGTCTTTGATTTGCCATTTGTGTTGTTAGACACTACGTTCTACATTAGAGCTCTATTTTGGGTCTTTGTAACCTAAGCAGCGATATCAGAGCAGTCACTTGCGTCATGCTTGCACAATTATACGATAAAAATACTCAGATATACGTTTAAGAATTTAAAACAACTTGGAAACAATAAGTAGAGCTTAACGCAGAATATAAGTTAATAATACAGATATAAGTATTTTCATCTACAATTATATACGTTTAGTCTGAACCCACGACGAAGTGTTTTCTGAACATGTCGACTAGGTATACTTTACATACTTTGTTTTGGAATGAGACTAAACAAAACATGTACTAAAACGGTAACATTGTTCATATTGTGATTGCACAACCCAGCTCCGGGGACTACCTACGCGCCGTTCCGGGAAGTCGAGCGAAACTCGGCGTGTTAGTGATTATAGTGGCGGATGTGGCGACAGGAATGCTATTTATTATCCAACTGTATGGATATTGACCTTTCTGGTTTTTAACTGCTAAATCTATAATTTTTTGAAATGTACTGCCTACTTACCTACTTAATGAAATATTTCGTTGGCAACAGAGCTGGGAGCTGCTGGTGCTGTCGAAGCTAAAGTGGGACGTGGCGGGAGTGACAGCGCACGACTTCCTACCGCTGCTGTTGTCGCGGCTGCCGCTGCGAGGCCTCGTCAACACGGAGATGGTGCACAGACACGCGCAGACCTTCATCTCGCTCGCCGCCAGAGGTACGTGTCACTATAAACCCTGGAACTGTAGCAGCACTACAATATGATATACCTTATCATCCATATAAAACATACGCTTGCCGACCCCAAACGATACCCAAAACGTCAGACTATAAAAACTCACGGTTACTTACACCCAACTTAAAAATAGCCGTGTTCGTAGGGATGATGTCAGCTGATTCTTGGCCGTCAAAACCAATCCACATAAAATACACGAACAGAAGGTTCACGTACCAAATCCTGATTATTTAAAACAGGGAGAAAACGACTACGCAGATAGTCTGACACGGATTTATGCGAAAATAGTTATTGTTTAGTAGTTGGCATATTATCAGGCTGTGTCGGTATCATGTGTTGCATAGACATCTCGCTTGAATGAGAATATAACGTTTTGTTAGCAACGGCAGACGGTAATTAGCATCTAGATACCACGTCATGTCACGACAATGTCGTCTTGCGCTGCGGACCGCGTTGGTCTATGGACACATGTCACTGAACCTTTACTTCAATACTCTACTTTCCATATATTTTTTTATTTTATTACTCAACTTTACGCAATCAGCGTCTTCTATAATGACGTGGATTGTTAATGTCTTTTCATTGGTATCAAACGTCTCAGTTTTATCACTGTAGATAAATTATATATGAACATTGTTAATCATGGCCTCTTTGCTATGTACAAAATTCAATGTTAATAAATTAGATGCAACACGGTAATGGTTCTAATACCATTAGCTAAGAAACACCCTAAGAAATGTTGTTATTAACCTTAAGAATAAAAAGAACTAATTCATGAATAGTCGAGAGGATTTAGTAGGAAACTGGATATTTAATAGTTATTTATTAGGTGTAGAATGTTTAGGTTACGGTGTAGGTCAATTTATTAGTAGAAAAGATGGTTATCATTCGCTGGCGGCTAGCAGAGAGATGTGAATAGGTTTGTTTACAGTGAGGGCAGAGCGCGGCTCGGCGGCTGTGTGTGTCCTGGCAGCGGCCGCGCCGGCGCCTCCCACGCGGCTCGCCTGAGCGCATTCCAGCACGCCTCGGGACTCGGCCCCCGCGCCGCGCGCTCGCCCCGCTACCCTCATGGGATCATATGTTTTTGTGCAACGGTTTTTGTTGTTCGCCGCCGCTGTCGTATTGTTTTTTGTTCAAGAAGTTCACGCTCCAGCTCTTTTATTTCACTTGCTTCTCGGATATCATCTCTCACTTGTGAGTCCAAGGCGAATGGAATCTCCACCGCTAATGTAGCCAACCGAGTGCGCAACTACGAATTTCCATTTATGAAATATTGATGATCTTGTATCTTCGAGCTAATTGAAGATTACCGCGATATTCATGTCATCATAAAATGAAAACTACAAAAGGCCCATTATCTTTGATGGATTGAGAATAATAATACCATGGTTTTGTTTCTATATAAAGGTCGTATGTGTGTATGTGTAGCGTGTACTACCCTCCAGGCAGCAGCGGCGAGATCGCGTAGACTTGACGTTTCGCGGTATCGAGCGAACCCGCATTATGTATCATTATTTGAATGGCACAATTTACTCTGGAATCATAACTCGTCGGGATATTAAATTTGTAATGGGTTATTTTAATGCTGACAACTCTCGCCGGCCTCTACCAATGATGATGATAACTTATACATATTTTGTTTTTAACAAGTGTTGTCTCGTCGCGCCGTCGTCCATCCAGAGTAATTTTGCAGGCCTATAGGTGTAGTTAAGGCATAGCTATTCTCACATAGGTAGAATGCGAGGTGTGATGCCGGCCTACATTGCGTGAGACAGGTATCTTATCTGCGTCGGACGTTTTCTTTGACATGTGTGAGCGCTTCGCATCGGATAGCAATCGTTACCGCCGCCGATGTCGCGGGGGCCGCGCGGTATTTGTTCCGGTGCCCAATGAATGCCGCGTCTACTATCTTCGGACTTGTGATGCTCGATTACAAAATAATCGATTAAATCCTCAAATAAATTGGCATATGGACGAACACGCTAGTGTCGAGTCAGAATTGACTATCTCGTAATAATTTTGAGCGATCTTCTCAACCCACTTTTAAACGAATAGACATCTACGTAGTTCGGCCTTGTCGGATCGTTCACCTCGCGAATCGACTATTACGTGTAGCTGCTACCTGTACCGACAACACCTACTATACGCAGGTTGGTACTTCATTTTCAAGGGCAGCAATATAATTATTATGTCATTGCTATCATCATTAATCGTAGATAAACAAAAGTCGGATGCTCTCAACACAATATGCTGTCAGGATGTCAAAGGACTATAAATTTAACTTAGGAATAATTAACAACACTCTCCGTACAACGAACTTTAACAAGTGATATGGAATCGAGAAACGGAAGTATCACCGTGCGTAGACAGGCCGTACTTGGCTTCGGCCTGTCTACGAGGGGCGACACTGAACACAATTTTATTAATTTACATACACACCAAAGTGCGGTGGGACCGACGCTGTGCTACTTCCTCTAGAAAGTGTACATTAGTGTTATTAGCTCGTGATGCAGCAGTCGCGTCACGACTAATAAGGACGGCCTCGCTTCCGCTGCGTGTGTGTCCTGTAGCGAGCGCACTCCGGCGCACTAGGCGTCTAGGTAGCGAGGGCTCACATTCGGCAGTGGCTGTTGATGCGCTCGTGACAAAGGGACTCCTCGGCAGGGTCGGCAGCGGTCGGCCGGCGCGGACGCGCACTGGGTACTGCGCTGTTTGATTAACATCAGATTATGCAAATACCTCGAGTGAGCGGCCGCTTTCGTTGTTTCATCTCTCTCTTTTTATTCGTTCCCTCTGCCCGTTCCCTTTATCTCGGGTATGCCGACATGCAAATTAAAAAAATGAAAATAAATCTTTTAAATGAGCTGAAAGAGTGTTCGATATCCATACATTGGTTGGTATAATGGAGTCTACTTAATGATGAATGGAGGGCCCTTGTAGACTTCACTCGTATTGTTTTGCGTCTTCGAGTTAGTGGGCATTTGTGGTTCCATGCTGAGCTTCTTATCTCACGCTTATAATAGCGTGGGAAGATGTACAATTTTAAATTCTCATTTAGGCAAAAATATTTTCTTTTATATGTATTTAAAAGCGGTGTTGGTATCCATCATTCGGTCGGTTTGTTCTTACTAAGCTTTGACAAGGTCAGCCAGCAGATTTTCCTGCTACACTATCAAGTGAAGCAGCTATACGTGGTGAACTGTAACTACTGATAAGCTGCTTTGAAATATTTGCTTGATGGTAATGAGATGTCCTGTTTTTTAAAACCCTGGGAAATCCATTTCTTTTAGGTAATTTTCCCAATAGTATATTTTTTTTAATTTAAGTAATAAATTCATAATTAGGAAAAGGAGTCATTAATTAAAATTAACGACTAAATATATTTGTTAATCAAATGATTTAGTTGTTAATGATAGCCAAGTCTGTTGGAAGAAAACGCGTTCAAACATGTTCAATTAGTTACATTCATAGATGTGATTGTGTGTAAAGTAATGATGATGACGCAAAAACGAGATTACGTACCTTCTTGCTATAATCAAGTTAACAAGTCTAGCTTATAGATAGGTAATTAGTAGGAAATAATAAGTTCAACAAGCAAATACATGTTTCCTAAATAAAAATATATAGAGCCAAAGTAATGCCCGCAGCCCGCTTGTAAAATGTTGTTTTTCATGATAATTATTACAATTTAAGCAGTTTTCCTGCCTGATATTCTGGTCCGTGTAGGTATTCCATACAAAACACAAGCAGTGTTCGTTCAATATCAGCTTACATACGTGTGCACGTATATGATGTATGTTGGTATAATGGTTTTGCCAAAGTAAGCCCGTGAGAAATATTCAAGTGAGGCGAAGGAGCGAGCCTGTGGAATGCGGCCGCGAGGGCGGTTGCCGGCTCCTTTGAGGCTGCACTCTCCACAGGAGACTGACAACCTGCGAGACAGAGAAAGGAACATTTCTTTTGCCGGATATGCCCCACTCCTCTAGCGTCTACGGCCGACGATCGCCGTATTCGCGCCGTCTACGCTCCTCGCCTACTTGAAAACCTAATGCGCTACTCTTTAACTACCTTCAATTTTAACGTTAAACTCTGAATGCAATGAGGAAGCACTGCAGGAAAATTTATTTAAATTACCTTCGAGTGGACTGATCCCTCTGCGTTTTAATAAACAAACGGTCGCTTGTTTAATTAAATAATCAGAGCGCTGAAATAACGGATAATTTTAATTGATGTAACAACAGAAGTTGGTATGTTACCGGATTTATGAATAAGATTTAGAATGTGTACAGTGGATATAATGAGTGTTTGTTTGTTACAGACTACGAGTTCACGTTGTACTCGGCGAGCACGCTGGCGTCGTGCAGCATCGCGGCGGCGCTGCGCGGCCTCGGCCTCGACGGCCATCTGGCGCGCCTGCACGAACTCACGCGCATCGATTTGGTAAGTTTCTCTCAATTGCACTAACATACTATCATAGATAACAAGATCATTTTATACTTTGTCAGATTCCTGTAAATAGTTGCCTGTTTATAGTTAGCTAGCTGATTGTATTGATGTTATGCAGTTCCCTATGAGCATTTCAATTGTCAATTGAAGTATGTGATCTAACGATGAGTTGTTGTTATAGGACTGCCTCCAGACGTGCCTTGAGCAGATCGAGGAGATGGTGCAGACCATGATAGAGGAGCGCAGCACTGTCCCAAACGGACAGCCGCGCGAGGCAGCGGGCTGGACGCCGCCGCCGACGCAGGACAAGGCGCACAGTAACGCCGCCACGCCCACCGACGTCCGCGACGTACACTTCTGAACCTCGGCCTCCGGAGACCATTGCTTTAATTACGGTGCACCAGTACGGAAATACTTTAAACTAACATGTTCAAGATGCCCGTGATCAAGGACTGAACCCAAGACTGACAATCATATGTCTCTAACGTAGGTAATTTTGTACGTATCTTACTAATCGCAACTTGCGCATACATAATAAAATAAGTGTAAGCCCTGCGTGCTACTTGTAATTTGCCTCTAGTCTGTGCGTTCACTAAAACTGTTTTGCATTGAACGAGTTTACTTTAGATAAAACTTTCAGTTCTAGTTTTTACGGTTCTTGAAATTACAATCTACCTCTTAATAATTTAAGCTTCAATTTCACCTGCCGAGTGTGCTCTAATAAACTGTAATAGTTTGCCAATAAAATAGCTGTTACAAATAGTCATTACCTTGTTACATGTTCGTATGGGACCAAAGTTAGCTTCACATTTTTTTCTTATTTTATAACAGGAACTGACTCAATCCTTCAGTTAATTTGTAATTATTATATAGTAGTTTTATGCAAGTATATAACTTTTGTCAGTAAGATTTTAATCAGCTGATTCAATCACTGATGGTAAAAGTAAGCCAAGGTACAATACCTTTAACTTTTACTAAATTCCAATCAATCGTTTAGAAGTTCAAATTAATTTTTGTTTACATTTTGGTTTGCGAAATTCAAGCTGGGATAACTGAATGACATCAGATTTGTGTTATTGTATCGGGGGAAGGCAATAAATTACGCTTGTGTATTGTAAAAACTAATATTACGTACATTTACACATATTATATTTATGAAACACTACGGAGTCAGAACTATGTATAAAATTAGCCGAGCATCTGCAAATAATATTTACATGATAAATAAAATAGGTAATAATGTAGGCAAGGGGCTGTATATTTTTTGTTTTGGTATTGCACTTTTAAACTTATGTATGTAAGCAAATTGATTTATTACCTTTGTTCCTTACATATTAGTTCATAAAATATTGTGATAAGTGTTATAAATTTTAATTTAATTTCGTATCATAGTCACTTCCAGTCATAATATGTTAACTTAGAAGTACTATGCGAGACCATTTCGGATTATTGCTAAACAAAAATCAAAAAACAATGTGATCCATGCTTAAGATGTTTAGGTTAGCACTTAGTTATAAAATCACGCGATCGTTCCTATGTTTGAACCATCTGAACTAACATACATGCAATAGTCATCAAGTTCCACTATTTGTACTTAATATTTCGACTAGACTAATTAATTATCGAAGCGCTCGTAACTTTAATTAAAAATTGTGATATAATATCTTCATATTTAGTTATATAGTTTATGTTAATTATAATTTAAGTACGGGTGGCGTAGGCAGACAAAGTGAGTGTTGTTTAAAATTTGAATAAGTTTATATAATTTTTAGATGTAAGTTAGATATCCGCACTCTGATAAAGTAACGTGCACGTTTAGTTTTGAATAGTTATATATAAAGTGAACAAGAAATCACTCCAATGTCTTCCATGAGTCTGTGAGAGCCGGCAGAACGTTGCTCTGTCTCCTCTCATGTTTAGTAAGGTATTGCGTTTATATTTTTATAGTTTGTACTTCTTGTTATATCACATACGCCTGATTGTTCGTACAGAGTATAAGTTTAACTATTTAGGATCTGGTGTTGATGTACATATTTTAGATTAACTGTAAATAGTATATTAGATATGCTGTAAGCATGTGGTGCCATAAGTTACACTACTAAACGAGTATTTTTTAAAGAACCCTATACATATACATTGATTTAGTATCTCAGAGACTTGATACAATACCTACAGATGTTTAAATAACTATATTCGATAAGCGATACCCTTCAATGCAAGATTATATATATTTGCACAAACTTGGTTGTGGAGTAAAAACATACCTAATGTTTAGGTAACTCAATAGTAAATACACTGTCAGACATGAACATACTGCCTAATAGAAATATATGTTTAATATATTAGCTTGTATATAAAATTATGTGGGAAAACATACGCATTACGAAGTTAGTCTTATTAAATGCTATTTGGCTTTTGGACTGGCTTTTTCGAAATAGAATAAGAAATTTAGTATGTTTATATGAAGTTAGATTTATAAAATGTTAAGGAAAATTGTATTTTCCAATGATGCGATTTATAACAAAGGAAAAAATGCTTTAGAGCTACTTAGCTCAAATAGAGGTGAGCTTTGAGCAATTTATATGAATGATTATACTTTAATAATAACATAAGGACCAAAATTCTAAAAGTAATTATGACAAGAACATTTTCATTACTTTGATTTTATATTGTGATTTATTATTTTTAAGTGACATATTGGATTATAATAGAAAATAAGTCGTTGAGAGTGTAAATATCTAAAGAAAAAGTAATAAAAAATTCCAAAATATAAAACGAAAAAGTATTATTATTTCTCCAAAACATACAGAAATCTTCGGGAGATATCGAGAAAGAATTTTATAAAGATGGATTTGCCAATAATTATATCTTGGATAATAAATAGAATTTTTAAAAAAATAGTTCTAAATAAAAAAGCTACATTATCCCTAAATAACATTGGCTATACTTAATCGGGACGCGAGTAATACCGCAAAAGCCGCTATTTGACATTCATGAGCCGAAGAGGATTTATTTTATTATCTAATGGGCTAACTCTTTAGGTCAGTTCTTACTATAGCCCAGTCAATTTAGACATGGAGATGATTCTCTGCCATAATAAATGCCCACTTCAGAATTTTGGTGGAGTCCTTTTGAAAAGTCCCTATTGATCCCATGAATGCGGTAAAATATTCATGGTTCTCTACAGTCTTACAACTTATGTAAAGTGAGTTTTAGATACTGATAACTGTGGGGTACTAGCGCAAAGTCGAAGTTTTAATTAACTTTATGAATTTGTAATTGCATAATAAAAAACAGAAAAAAATGAAAAAGTCTGAATCTCTGGAGAAAAATCAACCATTCAATAATGAACATCATAGAAACACATTTTCAAATGAACACTGTTTATTCAAGAAACAAATTTACAAATTCAATATACAAGGATCCTTATTCACGTAGAATCCGCTGGTTATATACATAAATTATACAGGTTCCGAATTTAATAATACATGTTACAAGTGTGAACAGCTAACGTGAACAACGATAACATTTACATTATGACCTATGAATGAAAAGGCACGATTTAACCATTTGGAAAATATCAATTTCAAAAATTAACAAATCAGCAATTGGCTGAATAACTGACATCACAATTTAATTTAAAATTAATAAAAATAAAACAAAGAATATAAAATAAATAGGATAGTGTATGGAACAGGTTTTTCGTATCTAGCATCACTAATTACATAATACATTACTTTGTCTACAACGAAAATAGGAAACGCAAGTGAAAAAAGAAAACAGGGAAGGTTGATGAAGGAATGCATTAAGCTCAACACTTAGAAATGTTACTATATCGTTCGTTCGTACTTGCCAATCTAGTTTTTCTTATGCCCGAGTTTCCTCCACATGGATAGGTTTATAAGGAACCTCACCCGTTATTTTAAAACCATCCACGATCAATAACAAGGCATAAGAATCGTATTTATTTTATATTTCGCATACCAGACCATAAATATAAAAGTAACTAATTATTGTACTAGGTTACAGATGGAAGATATAGATTCAAGAAAATATAGGGAAGATAAACGATCTGGTAATTATTTATTTTCGTTGGCAAGTTTCTAAGGGCACAATTTACTACTAAATGTTTTGCGAAACATTTAAAAATTGTGATGTGCAGAGTGGTGGCTCTTTTGATAAATGCAAGTAAAAGCAGAGAGAATTTTATTTTAACAGGCACCTAATTTTTTGGTCTCGTACTCACAGGAAAGTTTCTGTATTTCGAAAATTCATCGGCGTGATAGAGGACGGCTGGTTTAACCTCATTATAATATTAACCTATACAATAAATGCGCGACTCACATGTGGACTACTTTTGGCGTACTTTTCCCTCGGAGCCAGTTTAGAAGAACAGTTGATGTACTTTGGGAATCCCGAGCTGAAAACCGAATAATTGTCGTCAACATTGGGATTAAAGATAAAAAGTAATAAGTGTAAAGTATGATGATAAAAATAAAATAATTAGCCCCGGGACCTTATTTCGTTATTCATAACAAAATCAATTTTAAATCATTAAGGGACTTGGGCCTCCTAACTAAAACTGCATGTATGTCATGTCATGTATGATGCCCTCCCAGTCGATTATCGGCTACGTTGGCTATTTTCATGTAAGGAGATGAGCCAACTGCGCAGGACATATTATAGTGCACAAGCATTTGCGCAGACAGGTGCACTCACTATTCCTTCACTCTTACCCCGATGGGACGGCAATCCGATGACGATGTCATGTATAGTGTGATATGAAGACGTGAATGATGTCCACTTACAGAGCGTGTGATGTGCTTGCGCGAGTTGGTCGACGGCTTCGGGCGGCAGATGGGCGACGTCTCGCTGCAGCAGCCGCAGGTCCAGTTGGCGCTGCTCGCTCTCCTGGCGCAGCCGCACGTCCCGGCTGTGTCTCACTGTGCGGAGCTCCGTCAACCTGTAGCAATATAGTCATGTTTATGGCTGTCCGTAAGCAAAACTAATCTATACCATAAGGGCAATCTTGTTTCCTGATTTACATAAAAAACTTATATCGTCGTTACTTACTTGGCCTGCAACTTTGGCTTCTCCCCTTCGCTCGGATCGCTTATACTACTGCTTCGCGACGTCTGCCCCCGGTGGGTATCAACAAACTCTCTCTCTACAGTAAAGCTCGGCAGTTCAGATATAGTTTCCTGACTAGAGTTCATGGATTCCTCAAACTCCGATGTTTTGAACTTGTTCTTCATCTCTTCGTTCAAACGTAAACTGTCTGATAGGCGCAACTGTAAGGTATCTCTTTCTTCTAACAACTGTGTCAGTTCCATGGTGAGCTCTTCGCACCGAACGTCTCTCTGATGCAACATGTAGAGTGCCAGGTCCAGTTCAGCTCTGGGCACGGCGTCCAGCAGGTCTTTGTTCATAACATTTTCCGTCTGTTCACCCTCAGCACCAGGCTTGGTATCCGACGCAAACGATACGTGTTTTTGTATCTTAGAACTGGATGATTTCATTAGATTTTGTAAATTCGTTATCTCGTCATTTAGACCAACTATTTCAATTTCTTGGTTTTCTAAGGCAGCTTGCATTTCCGCAGCCTTCGTGGAATGGCTCTCCAGTTCCTGATTTAAGTCAGTTATTTGTTTATTTAGATTTGTACATTCTATTATTTTGGCATTTAATTCTTCTAATAAATTTTCTTTTTCTGAATCTGCTTCACTTCTTGCTTTTTCGTAGAAACTATCTTTTTCGTGCATCTTTAGCCTAAGGACTGCTAGCTCTGATTCTTTTTCAAAGCTTAAATCTTCCACTTTCTTTTCATATTCCAATAATTGCTTTCTAACATTCTCAAATTCTTCATTCCTTTGTGCTAATGTTATGGTGTAGTCATGTGTCTTTTGATATATTTCGCTTTCTTTCATTCGAAGCTGATTAGTCACTTCTACAACCTTTTCTTCTGCTTCTTTTATTTTGCTATGTAAATCCAAAATAACTTGATTTAACTCATCATTATTGGTTTTGAATGCCAATAACTCATTTTGAATATTTCTGAAAGTTTCTTCATAAGATTCATTATGTTTATGATTCTTTACAGTGAGCTCTTGAATAATTTTCTCATATTCCTCTTGTTGTTCTAAATATTTATTTTCATGGCCAACTTTTTCATCTTCCATTTCTGATCGTAACATATCTAATTGGTTCATAACTTCGGCATATTTAGTTTGTAAGTTGCGAACATGTTCTTCCTTGTCTTCTAGTTTAGTTTGTAACGATGTAACTTGTTCCATTATTATCAATTTGCTAGTTTCTTCTTGATTAGAAGACTGCACATTATCAAGTAACTGCTCATATTTAGCTTCGGAAGCACTAAGCTGTGTTCTCAATTCTGATTCAATTTTTTGGAAGTCAGCTTCTCTTTGAGCTAAATGTTGCTTCCATAATTCTGCTATTTCAAAGCCACGTTGGTCCACAGCACTTGATACTGACGAACGTAACTCTGCAACAGTTGATAGCAAATTGTCGTTTTCTCCATTCAAATTTTGCAACTTGATATTTAATTCGTTTATTTGCTCCTGATATTCTTTTGATTTTAATGTTAATTCCTGATTTTCTGACTCTAACAGTGCAATTCTTGTGTTAGCATCATCTAAGTTTTGTTTCAATTGTATGCAATGCTGTTCCAGGTTACTGCATTTTTCAGCAAGAGCTAAACTGTCTGCGCTTGGTGCTTTTTCGAGGCCTTGTTGTTCTTCATGCCAAAGTAACTTTGATTTAAGGTTTTCTAGTTCCGATTGTAGGGTTGATATTTGATTCTTGGCTTCAGATTCGAAATGTTTCAGAGTTATTGTCTCTTCTTCTAATTTTGAATATTTATCTAACAATGAAATCTTTTCAGCTTCATAGCTTGTTTTGATTTCTTCATTGTCATTAATTAATTTCTCATGAGATTGCGACAAGTCTGTATACTGGATTTCAAGGTTTTGCAACTTTTCTTTTAAAAGCTCGTTGGCTTTCAATAGTTCAATATTAGCTGTTTGCAACTCTCCTAGCTGGCTTTGAATTTGAGCACAATTCTGGCAAGGGGTCTGCTGGTGCTGCAATTGCTTATTAAGATTAGCAATTTCATTTTGTAGCATTGTTTGTTGTGTTAGAAGCTCTTTGTTTTGAACATTTAATTGATCTAATAACGACTGTAACTCATCGTTCTCTTTCTCAATTTTCATTAGTTCTTCTTTGAATTTATTTTCATCAACATTTTGTACTGGTGACTTAGGTTCTTGTGGTTGCGTATCTTTTGTGTCACCACCCCATTGTAATGTCGAAATTTTGTCATTTGCTTCCTTGAATTTAAATTTCCACAATTCAATTTCGTTTTCTAACTTCTCTTTCATTTCAGTCAGTCTATCATTAGCGTTCTGGAAGATTTCGTTCTGTTTCCTCAAGGAGTCTTTGTCTCGTTTTTCTTTAGTTATATCTGTATTGAGTTCTTCAATTTTCTTTTCTAATTCTTGTACATTGAGCCTTAATTCATCTTCCATTGCATTATCGAAGAAGGATGTCTGAGACATTTGCTTGGCTAACTTAAGTTCATTGCTGAGCATTTCATTATTGGACTTAAATTCTTTTAATTTTTTCAACGCTTTTAATAGTTTTGTGTTATTTGCTTCGAGTTCAGCCTTCAGGGCTTCATTTTCTGCTTTAAGCTGGTTAATTTGATCATTTAAATGTGAAAATCCAGGAGTAACATTCGTAATTTCTTCGCATTCACCTAATCCCCAGCCTTCATCTGAATTAAAAGGATCTGCCTCAGGTAGAGCACTGTCATCATCATCTTTCGTATAGCAAACATACGCCTTTTTAGGTGTAATCATTGGTTCTTCAATTCCCTCTTGTCCAGCGGGCTGCTTTTGTATGCTTTCGGAAACTTTTTTAGAGACATGCTTGCTTTCCACTAATGGTTCTTCTACCCCAGAAACTATTTGAGATTCGAGAGCAGACATATCAATATTCTTTGTATCTGCACTCAATTGTTCAATAGTTGAAGAAATAATCATCCCTTCAGTTTTGGGTATGTTCATTTCAAATGTTAATTTTTGATTTTCTTGTAATTCTTTTATCTGTTCATCTTTTTGTGAAAGTTTGGCGTGTAATTGCTCATTGGCCTCTTTTAAAGATTGAGTTTCGAAAGTTAATTTCTCTAATTCAGATGAAGAAGCTTGTAACTTTGCCAACAATTCTGAAATTTTACTTTGCATATCAGATGATAATGTGACGTTGTTGGTTTGTTGAATTTGTAGCATGTTGTTAAGTTCTACATTTTCTTGATTTTTACTATTAACAATAGCATTTAGTTTATTTATTTCAGATATATACTGTTCTGTATAATCAGGCGTCGTGACCTCTTTTTTGTTAGATAATTTCTCTTCCAATTCTTGATTAATATTATGGAGTTCTTCAATATTGATACTCATATTTTCAAGATTGGTCTTATATTCTTGTAGTTTAGCCTCTAATTGAGATACATATTCATTCACTTTCTCATACTTTTCGTTTAGGGATTTCTTTTCTTTAATAGCGTTTTCAATTTGAGTATTGAATTCTGATTCCAGTTCTTCGATTTCTTGTTTCTTGTGCATTATTAAAGTTTGATAGTCATGTGTTACTCTTTTTAGGTTTGAGTCAAGTTCTCTTATTTGGTTCTGATATTTCGAAACTTCGGATTCAAGGGAGTCAAACTTATTGGCCTTATCTAGTATAACATTATAGTGCTCCTGTATTTCCGAAAGAGCTTTCCTTAGCTTTTGATTATCCTCGTTTAAATGTTGGAGTTTATACTGCAACTCCTTATTCTCATTGTCAATCTCAAATAGTTGTTTCTCAAGAACTCTGTCATGGTCCATCAGTACAGCTAAGCGACCCACTAACTCATCCTCCTGACTTGTATATTCTGAGTAAGCCTTCTGTTTTTCTTGAAGTTGACTACCTAATTGATCCGCTTTTCTCTCTAGGGAATGTCTTCTGTCCTCCATAACTGAAATACTTTCTTCCAGGCGGCAAATGCGACTTTTGTATTTACTGATCTCAGTTTCTAGATTTTCAATGTACAAATCACGTTCTTGGACTTTAGCGTCGTAACCAAATTGCACTTGATTTTGTTGATGCTCATAATGCTCTACTTTGTTCAATAGCTCAGCAATTTGCATTTGTTTTTGATTAATATCAGCTTCCAAACTAGATATTTTCGTGGTCAAGTTAGTATTGTTCTTCTGCTCTATTTCATGTTCTACTAACTTGTTATTTAATACATCAATCTGTTCCTTGAAATGCATATTTTCTTCGCGTGCGATATGCAAGTCTTTGTGTAGAACATTCACTGAATCATTGAGGTGAGATATTTCTTGGGAAGACGTCACTATCCTCTCCTGCAAAGATTTAATTTCTAATTGCAGCTGGTTAATATCTTGAGATCTCTGTTGTTCTATGGAGACCTTTTGTGATTGTAATCGATTCATTTCCTCTTCTGCATGCTTTAGCTTTTCTTGAAGTGCTGGGAGAGTCTCAACCTGTATTAACAACTGTTCTAGTTGCTCATTTTTCGCAATAAGTTGTTTTTGACTTTCATCATAATGTGTTTCAAGTTCAGTATACATCGCGGCCTTCTTTTTAATGGTCAAAGCAAACTTCTTTAATTTCTCCAATAATTCCTTATTTTTAGTTTCCAAAGCCACAAATTGTTCAGATGAGTTATTTTTCTCGGAAGATAAGTGATGAAGCTTGTTATTAGTTTCTTCTATTTGATGTGTCAATTCCTCTACTTGTTTTTCTTTGTCTGCAATACTATTTCGTAGTTTTTCATTTTCTATCGATTCTTTACGAAGTTGCAACTTAATTTCGTGAATTTCTTCATCTCGCTCTTTAGTTTGAAGTGTTATGGTGGACATTTCTTCTAAATGCTTTTGTTGTTGAACTTGTAATTCTTTGATAAGACTTTGTTTTTCATTGAATGCTTCTTTTAACTTTTTCAATTCAGATTCAATAGATGTATTTTTATTGACCAATTCACCTTTAAGGCAGTGCAATTGCATTTTCTCATCTTCTAAAACCTTAATTTTTTCTTCAGTATCAGCTAGTTTTTTCTGGTATGCTGATATTTGTTTGTTCAGAGATTTGACAAGTTCTGCACTCTGATCCTTTGCTTTTTCTTCTTCAAGTAACTCTATAGTAGACTTGAGTTTCTGTGATACATCATTCAGTTTGGTTATTTGATTAATGTATTCAGCCATTTCTTTGTCCTTTTGCTGTAAACTGTTCCTGTAGTTAAACATTTGTTTTTCGTACTCCAGTAATACGCTTTCTAGTTCATTAATTCTAGCATCTCGGGAACCTACATTCATATTATATTCATGTTGTATTTTCTGTAACTCTTGTTGTAGCATTTCATTGGACTGTTTAAATTGTATTAACTGCTGTTCAGATTCTTTATCCTTCTTTGAACTTTCTAATTCTTGTTTTAGGTTGTAGTTTTCGTCTTTCAAAGATTTTATTTTATTTTCATAAGATTCATTCTTCTGCAGAAGCTCGTTTTGTTTTTGCTGTTGCTCTTCCATGGACAATATTTTCATTTGGCAATCACCTATTTCGTCTTCTCTCTCTTTGATAGTATTCTTGAGTTTAAGTATTTCTTTTGTTAGTTGTTTCACAGTTTTGGCTCCTTTATTTCCTTTATCGCCAGCAGACTTATCATCGTGGTGAGTCTCAGCTGGTACTCCGTCAGTCACGTCTTCAGTAGATGGTTTGGCTGCTTCAGCAGTCTCTTTCACTATTTCAATCCTTTCACGTTTCAGTTCTTCTATCTGACGTGTGAGGTCTTGGTTTAGCTCCTGTAGTTCTTGCTTTTCATTGCTTAGCATGTCTATACTGTTTTGTAAATCAGTGCATTGATTGTTCAATGCCGCAATTTTTTCTACTAACGATTCATTTTCTGTCCCGATTTTACTCATTTTTTCCATAACTTCCTGTCTTTCTTGGGTAAATAATTCAATTTTGGTATTTAATTCTTCTCTTTGTTCAATCAAACTATCAATGTTTTTATCATTTTCAGGCACAACATGTTCTTCATGATGGTCGTCGACTTTGTCTTCAATAATACCTTTGTTGTATTCTTCAAGTTCAAGTTTTTCTTGGGTTGTCAAAGATTCAACAATTTCAATTGATTCTGCAGAGCTCACTTTTTCAGCACTCAGTTTTTCAAATTTATCAGTTAGCTCCATATTTTCTTGGATGTAATTTTCTAACTTATGTGTCATCTCCTCCTTTTCGTCTTGAAGAATTTTGATAGTTCCGTTTAGATATTCTTTATCTAGTTTTAAGTTTTCTATAACAAGTTCTAATTCATTTTTAGCAGCTGTCAGCTCATCAATCTGTTCTTCCATTTGGACAGACTTCATTTCAGTGCAAACATGCTCATTTTGGAGTTGGGATATATCTGCCAGTTTATCCTCCATCTCAATATTTTTCTGTTGCAACACATGAAGCTCTGCAAAAAAAAGAAAAGTTTATAAATTCAATGATCGAAAAATCTATCAAGAGACATGTGCAGCATAATGCTTTTATTTATTTGGACTAGATTTGTTACTACATACCTTGGACGAGATCGAATTTCTGAGTCTCCAAAACACTTATCGCTTTGAGTCTTGTTTCTGCTAGATTTTCCATTTCAACCATCTTTTTGTAAATGTCCGAATCAGTCACTGTAAATTATAAGAGAAATTATAAATAACTCAAAGAAAAACAATAATGAGCATTACAAGTGTTTTAAGTTATTTATACAAAATATGTGTTGTTATTATTATAATAGTGTATTTTTAATGTTATAATATTTATGTATTGTATTTTCTATGGGCCTTAGATGCCTTATACAAATAAATAAATAAAATAAAATAAATAACAACTTCTTTACGAATGCATGACACTTACATCTGCCACTGTCGTAATCCACAAGATGTAACTGTAGATTACCCTTTTCTTCTTCTAATTCGGCGACTTTTTGAGAGAGTTGATGTAATTCCTCATTCAGCTTAACTATCTCTGCATTCGCATCTGATACTTTGCTGAAATTATCGATTGTTTTCTGCAACTGCTTTAGTTTCAATTTATTGTTAGATTTTACTTTGATCATATTCTTGTTAGCCGCGTCGATATCATTGTTAAGGATAGCAATTTGCTCTTCAGCAGCTTTTAACTTTTCAAGGAGTTCTTTTACTTTGATGGGTGTATTTGCATCAATAGGAATCGATTCTAAAGCGATTTCCTGTCTTTTCTCTTCTTTATCCACCTGTGCAAGTTTATTGTCATCTGGGAAGTCAGTGATCAGCCCAACATCAACCATATCTACAGATTTCTTTAATTCCTCAACCACAGGAACAGCTTGTAGTTCAGTAATTAATGCATCTTTTTGTGATATTGCATATTCCTTTTCTAGAATGTCTTTATTGAGAGATTGCACTAACATTTCTAATCGTGCAATTTCAGTTTTAGCTGCTTTTTTATCTGTTTCCTGTGGTAAAGACTCTGAAGATAGTTGACTCCAGGGAGATTTTACTTTCGCTGCTGTATTACGGCCGCCTTTGCGAGTAGGCAGGGGACTTCCTTTTTTGCCTGCAGCAGTGCTACTTGGTGATTTAGGTTCAGTATTTACAGTTGCTAGTTTATTCTCAAGTTCCTTATTCGTTTGCCTGATCTGACAATTTAATTGCTCCAGTAGTTCAATTTTCTTTGTCAACTCAACCATACCGGCTATTTCAAGAGAACCCTTCTCTTCTTCAACATCGTCTTTTTCTTTAGGAGATGGTTCATCAATAGGTATGTGAGATAATTCTTCAATCTTTTCTTGTAATTTTGTTATTTCTTGATTCTTTAGTTCTAATTGTTCAACTAATTTAGAGTGAGCAACACTTATTTCAAATCTAGATGTTTCTAATATTGTATTTGCTTCTTCTAGGTTGCTGATCTTTTCGTCCTTCATGGCTATTTCTTTTAATAAATTCTGTTTTTCTTCTTTCCATTCAGTTTCCATGGAAATAAAATTCTCCTGCATTTTTGTCATTTGTTGCCTTGTGTCCTCAAGAAGAATCAAAGAATCTTTTTCTAGAATATGAAATGTAATTAAAATATGTGAAAATTTGAATAAAATTTTAGATCAGCTTGAAAATGGAAGAAAAATTGAATATTTACCTTTTTTACTCAAGCTGTCAGATATTAGGGTTGTTGCTTTATTTTTAGCTTCAATAATTTGGTCCTTTTCATTGATCATCTCCTGTAGGTCTAGAATAGTGTTTTCCATTGCTCTCATTTTAACTTGAATCACACTCAATGCATTTTCCTTCTCTTTGATTGTGTTTATAAGTTGAGTCACATCGCTGTTGTCTGTTGTTGGCTGAAAATTTGAAAGTGTTCATAAATATTTATTGTTTGATGATCTATTAATAATCAAAAGATAATTATTAATAATTTAAGATAGAATAAATTGTCCAATTCAGACTTAAACTTTATAACAGGCCTATTAATTAGGATAATAAGTACACCTATAAGAAAGTTTTTAGCTGACTTTAAATAAAAAGAAACAAATTGAATATGAAAATGTATTACACACCTTTTTTACTTCTACTTTGGTATCAACAGTAGATTCCCTCCGTATTGTTGTCGGTTTAGTCATAGGTTTTTTGCTGATTTCTTTATACTGTCTTATCCTTTCCATGAGCAATTCTTTTTGTTTTAAGGTGTTCGCTAAACTCTCACTAATACCAGGAACTAAAGAATAGAAAGAAAAAAAAATGAGTTAGGCATTCATTTAATCTGGTTATAGTTTTTTAATATACTCGGTATTCCTAAAGCATAAGTGAGTCTTACTGTTTAAAGCATCCTGGACTGACAAGGTAGTGGAAGTGTCAGTAGCTGCCGAGTAGCCAGTTCTTTCACTCATGGTGGATGCCATTTCAGAAGCTGTATCCCCACCATCATCATCTTCTGGAAAATTAAATAAATCTCATAAATTTGGATTTTCACTTGAATGGTTATTCTGTTTGCAGTATGCAGGTACAGCAATATGAACTTAGTGCAAACAATACAAGGTCAATCCCAGTCTTATTTAGTTTGCATAATACTTCAGTATTTCTGCTAGCATGTTTGGAAAACATCCAACAAACAATAAATGTATATCATTCAGGGAGTATCATATATATACAACAGTCAACTTTCTTGCAAGTTCTATCGTGCAGATTAAAGAGAATATAGGATTCTGAGTAAATTAAATGATCAAAAATTTTATTGGGCCATAACGTTATTTCATTCTTTATGTATTGAGTAATCCATAAAATTACAATGACTAAATTACTGATGAAACTTACCAAAAGGTCTTCCTAATAGCTCAGCAGTTGCTTTTCGGTGTTCCTTTATCCTTTTAGAGACAAGCGCTGCATTTTCAAGACATTTCTGTGCACGCTCAAACTTTATTTGCCTTTCTGAAGATGATGATATGCGCTGAGATGTCTAAAAACACAGTCAGCATTATAAATAACACATCTCAGGTCATATTTATTCATCCGAAACATGTTAAGAACCGGTTTTGTTGTGTTTTATATGAACAATATGGCTGTTGTTTTTATAGCCAGCTGATGTAAACTCATTTATACAATAACTACAATTTATTGAATGTTGGTAAAAATTCCAAGATTTTAATTATTAGAGTAGACCAACATAGTTATGATTTCATACAGATTGTTGAATTGCGTAGTATTTAATTAGTCAATAGCAAATCGAAACACCAACGTCCTTGCATTGCTCTCATGACTGACTTGTCATACAAATATTGTATGTTAGACTGTTTACACAGGCTTAGAACTATGTTTCGTTACCTTAGAAGTTTTAACACTTCCTACAACACTGGACACTTCGCTGGATGATGCTAAATGGCTGTCAGCAGTATCAAATTGTTCCCTTTCGGGAGGATTATTGTTTTTATTGTCCGACATATCGTTTTGCTCTCTGCCAACATTAATAATAGACGTGTTACGCGTTGCACAATCACTACTTAATACACTTTTAAAAAAGGCACAGCAAAACAACAGAAATATTATAAATATTTAACTAATTATCAAAATATTTAGCCACCACCACTGAGCACGAGCACTAAAAATTCCTAGCTTGCCATTAATTTTTTATCCACGTCAGCAGTGGTACTATTAAAAAAAACAGTCAGTTGACAGCTGACAGCTTTTTGGCGAATCTCGTGCAGTTCTCACAAAATTCTCGCTTGAGTTGAAGAGGCTGAGTGGTTTTATATTTTTATATCTGCGATATTTCAAGAAACGGGTGCGATTGCCTTATTTATATAGTTTTACTAAATTATTATTTTTGCCAAATCTGTGGAAAACTAAACCACATTTCAGTTCCGTTTAGTTCATTCAATAATCTAATCACTAACTTCTGTTCTGTCAAGTGTCAACTTTTTACCATTGTCAAATGAAAAATTTGTCAATCTAAAAGAATTGGCCAAGTAAAATAAAAATTTATTTGTTAGCTATCATAAATTCATAATTTTATTGTTTTTATTTACAAAATAATTCAATGGCGTCAAGAATTCAGGTAAACTACAACTTAGTTGTGTAATACAACGTGTTTCATCATTCTATGATCACCTTGTAGAGATTACTTTGCAACAATTTGACGCGTAGATTGTTTCAGGCTACAGCTCGTCAACTCTCAAAAACATTTAAAAGAAAGAGTAGGTTTGATATAGGTATCGCCTCTGAACTACCAGTAGCTTATAAAAAGTTCTGGCGTGAATGGAAGATACTGAAACCAGCTGCAGTGCACTACATACCTCAGGAAGGGAAATGGAAGCGTGACGACCTCACTGGGGAGATACTTCCGATACAAAACGTCCCTCTTCCCCTTAAATATCCGGCGGAAATTAATGAGGGATTGTGGGGTGGCGAGGCTGTCGTAAAAGGTGTGTTCAGTGTTTTTTTCATTTAATAAATATAGGTTATGTCTTTAGTTACTGATGATAAACCTTTTCAGGATTCCAAAAACGTGACCCTCGACGACGCAGGGTCCCTCACTACTGGGTTCCTGTATTGAAGAGGACTGTGGTGAAGTCTGAGATCCTGAACACCCATTTGTCAGTGACGGTAACTGACCGTACCATCAGTTTGATCAATGATCATTATGGTTTTGATCACTATTTACTGAAGACACCTGCATGTGACCTAGTGTCCATGTTAGCATTGAAGCTGAAGAAACAAATTCTGATTGAGTTGATGAATGGATGCCCCCGGTATGCACATGACCCTCAAAGACAGAAAGAGGTTTATGAGGAATATAAAACATATTTATCATCGGTAAGTTGTAGTTACAAATATTATGTTTACTTAAGATGTAATGCTGCAATGATTATGCGGTTCCTTTGTTGTAAAATTATTGCATAACAATGTAAACAAAAGCTTCCCTCTACTATATTATTGTGCTAACAATGTTTTTTTTTTTTTCAGTATACCCCTGAAGAGATTGAATGGTATGGCTTGTCATGGTACGAGGCTCTATGCAAGCTCGCTAAACAGAAGGAGGCAGCCAATAAGCCTGTTCCTTTAAAAAACATGTACAGAAAGAATCTAGTTGAAAAACTAAAAGCAGCGGGAATTGATTCAACTAAGACTTCGCCTGAAGAAATATCGTAAGTATCTTGTATACTATGTAATAACAAAATTATAAATATTAGGTAGGCAATATGATGATATTGTATGCAAATTGTGTAATTTTGTTTACATAGAACAATTTGTTAACTTCTTTCTTAATTTAAGGATAACCAACAGCAGTTTCAGTAATATATGGTCTATGTTTAATATAATGTACTTAGTACTGCTGCACAACCAGTTGCAGGTAAACACAAATTGTTATGTGTTTACCGAGTCATTATTATACATTGTAAAATAATCACATCATTATTGATAATGCTATCTAACTGATAAATAAACAAAGAAGATAAACAATACCACTTTTGTAAATAAGAAGTGCTGCACTTTTTTGTTGGTTTATTTAGTAATCTGAATACTCACTTAGTTGTCAGCTATGGTTCCTTTGTAGAATGGTAATGGCATGGTCAATTGCAGTAGTAATGTGCCTCCTCCTTTGCCTAACAATTCCGAGAATAAATAGCACAATTTTCTTTTTAATTATATTAATTGCCAGAAAACAATAGCCCTTGCCTGTGATGTTAACTTATGTATTCTTCCTTGTTGTTTTTGACAGCAAAAGTTAATATTTGAACATTTTCTTTTCAGGAATACAACTTCATGGTTATCCAAGATGAATCCTTTTGGTAAAAAAGACGAAGCTTAATAATGTACATACGTATGACGATAATTCAAATTGTTGTGTTTTTAGCAAAGTTACATTTCAAGTAGATGTGTTTACCAGAGATAGTCTTTAATTTAGAATAAATAGGTGTTACAAAATAAAACTTTATTATTAGAAAATGTCCACGCCACTGTTTTCTATCTTTAGATAACATTATCATATAATTTACCCACCTATACACAATTTCATAATATTTTTCATTTTATGAAAAAATCAAACAAAGGATATAGTTTAATTCATTTTAATATCAGAATATAATCAATTAACATATTAACTATTTTGGACATGATTCAATAACTATACAATATCTGTCGTAAAATAAAGCACAAAATATTTTGATTTAGAGTCAACAGTTTTATAAAGGAAACAATAAGTGCATAATTAATTATTTCATAATTATCATAAACACTTTTAACTTATATCAAACAGAGGGTTGAGTTCACTTACAAAGCCTATTTGAGATTGCAATATAATGTTGCTACAAAAATAATGGCAAAATGCCATAATCTATTTAAATAAATTGTCACCAGGTTACAATGATGGATAGAAGTCATAACAAGGACAGTTTCTCTATTTGGATGATATACATCTACATAAATATTTTATCTTTCATAATCTTTTTATCATTGAACATGAGTGATTGAATGAACTTGTTATTTTTCTAAGAATAAATCTACTGTGCTACTGGGGCTTGGCGACAAAGGAAGACATTAATAATACCAGTAGATAGAAGACTAATCTAGTGTCTTAAATGAGGGATGAGGTTAAGATAAAATTACCTACAGTAGAGATAGGACAAAAACGGCTACCTAGGGGCTTTTCCTTTCCTTGCCTTCCTAATACCGTCTTTCCTACTAGTTTTTTTTTTTTTTTTGCGGATGGAAAGATATCATCGAATGACGTTTATACCTGCTGCGGAAGGCTTGAGTAAATATAATTCTAGCGCACCCTCTGTGTGCCAGGAAAACTTAACTAGGAAATCCCGCAGCTCCAGCTATGTCTGTGTTAACTGACATTTATTTTTTCGATAAAAATGTTACTCTTGAACAATCGGACTATTATAGTCTGGCAGGCTAAAGCTATGTCCAGCCAGAGTAGGTAAACCGTTTTTGGCGACTGGCTGTTAGTGGTCGACTGTGAGTGACAGACTGCACAGAGTGAGCTCAAACTAGCACATTGTGTACACTATATTTCACATATGTATGTGGAAAATGTACTAAACCAATACGTCGCATATCAGTCGACTGCTACCAGTTTGGCTATTAGGAACACAGGCTACGTGATGGTGCACTCGATGGGCGAGTCGAGCGGCATGGTGTCGGCGAGCAGCGCGGCGACGGCGCGGGCGAGGTACGTCATGGTGCCGTACGAGCCCGACGGCGCGCTGTCGTACAGGTGCTGGCACACGCCCGCCGCGCCGCCGCACACCAGCGCCGTGCCGCGCGTGCTCTCCTTCGCGCAGCAGAGTGTTGCGTCGCCGTTGCAGCGCGTCTGTAGTAATGCGTTTTAAATATGGAATATTATTATTATTATATTATAGAATATGGGGACGCGCGCGGCAGCTCGAACATGAGCTTTAAATAGGTTCGCGCACCAAAACGCAGGTTCGCCGCGGTCGAACTTGGCTCGCGCGGCAGCTGCGCGCAGTCCATACGCGGCTCTAGTGTTTTGACTTTAAGGCCTCGGCCTCGAATTTTGCGGGCAGCGGGGCGGCAGCGGCGGCGGCGCGGGCGGTCACCGCTTGACTGGAGTGCACCGCTCGTTGCTCCACTCCCGCGCCGCTGTATTCGAGGGGCGGCCCATTTGATTATACGCGTAAGATCCTGCCGCTCCCGCGCCACCGCCGCAAAATTCGAGGCCGAGGCCTAACAACTTAGGGTGTCTCCACGTCTAACGAATGTGCAGTTACTGCAAGTTTTGTGCGCTTTTATTGTAATAAATAAATAAGAGATTGCTCTTGGCGCGTGTCGAAAGCGCGAACGCGGCCCATTTGAAACTTGAGGGTGTTACACAAACGCCACATGTAGGCACACACTTATGATTGAAACAACAGGGGTAGGTACTCGGGACTTGGAAATTACAGTTAATGAAACAAATGACGATCCACATAACGAACTCACCTGATCATCCAAGAATATTTGGTTGGCCCTGTGGACCAAGCTTTCCACCTCAATAGTTCCGCCCAGATGAGCTACGGCCTTATACTCCACGACCAGGGTCAACACCATGAGAGCTTCTACGACCAACTGACGGTATTCCGGCTGAGGTATCGAGTTCAATACTGTTTCCACTGCTAAGGCGAACTTCAGCTCGCCTGATGTCATCTCTTGGGTGAGGTTCGGTTGTAGGATCTTGCCTTGGATTACTAGGCCTTGACACTGAAATAATTTTATACGTCAGTTTTTTCATGAAGGATCGAAAATAAGTGACTGTTCACTTTAGCATGTATGGTATACAACCATTCCATTCAGCGATTCAATAGAATGAAACATGAGGGCGTGTCTGTAGGGCATGTAAAAAAATAGTCCGGAACTACCCAACTAACAGCCACCGCTGTGTTTCGTTAAGTCTTAGTTAAAAAGAGTTATCAAATGTTCTGCAGACTTAAGGAGCTTCTAAAGAGATGCACATTTGATATTTGAGGTATAAAACATTTACCCTTTCTAATACTCCCCAAACGCGTGGGTAGAAGTCTCGCGGCACTCGGTTGAGCGCACCGTCCAGACGTCGCCGCCGCAACCATTGTCCCTGACGATCTGGCTCTGTTATAGGTGCTGTTCAACAAAACAATCACGTCTGAATTAATTTCTACGACATTGTATCGAAAAGATCTTAACTCCCAAGAGTTCCAGACAAGACCATAAAAAATTAAAATGTCAAATTCAGGACAATACCATCTTGTCTATGGCTAAACAGAGGTAGAGAATGCATTTTGTTTTTTTTTTGAGTTAGGTAATGTTGTGTACTTACGGTCTTCAATACCGCCTTGAAGAGATTGTCCTTCTAAGACGATCTGCGATTTCTTGCCATATCTATGAGACTTGTTGCTCACTATAGAAAAGTTACCGCGGCCCACTGTAAACAAATTGATTAAGTAAGAAAACTTTTGGGTGATTTACCATGTAGATAACACATGACTCCACCAATAAAAAAAAAAGTTAACACGAGCACAGTAATAAACTTGCAGAATTGTTCGCAATTCAAAACATTTATTATTAACATGTAGGAATATAAAACAGATATGCAAAAAAAAATACATATTTACAAAACATAAATCCGGTCTCAACCATAAGCAACTATTGCAAAATTTATTTAATACTTTCTGTTTTCGGACAGTTGTTTAATGTAGGATAATGTTAAATATTCCAACAAGACTGTTGGTAATATTCTGGTATCAAAAAGGGATCCTTCAGAACTTATTTTCAGTAACATCCTCCGAGCCTTTTTCCCAATCATGTTGGGGTCGGCTTCCAGTCTAACCGGATTCAGCTGAGTACCAGTGCTTTACAAGAAGCGACTGCCTATCTGACCTCCTCAACCCAGTTACCCGGGCAACCCGATACCCCTTGGTTAGACTGGTGTCAGACTTACTGGCTTCTGACTACCCGTAACGACTGCCAAGGATGTTCAATGACAGCCGGGACCTACAGTTTAACGTGCCATCCGAAACACAGTCAATGGTGTCTAAGATATACTTAGAAAGTACATACAAACTTAGAAAAGTTGCATTGGTACTTGCCTGACCTGGGATCGAACCCGCGCCCTCGTACTTGAGAGGTTGGTCCTTTACCCACTAGGCCACCACTTATTTTCAGTAACATAAAGTAGAAAAAGTATGGTACTTTATACATAACGGACCGGCGCTTCAAAAACACTTAGTGCGAAAAGGAACATATACAGAGTGAAGGGGTCACAACGGGGAGCATTCAGACATAAACATAAGCAAAAACGTTTCTGTCACAGAGCCACTCGCCTTTACTCTTACTGATTTTCCCCTTTATTACAAACAGTGAGTTTGCTGCAAAGAGGAAACATTTGTTCAGATGAGGATAGCTATACAATGAGAGATAAATTACGCAAGAAGTTTACAGTTTCATAGAATAGCAGTAATAGTTACAGAAATATACCACAAAGAGTAGGTTCCCTGAATTTCTCAAAAAAATGTTAATCCATAAAATTCTATTCCCCACTAAATATATTTTATTTGTGTTAAGAAATATTTACCGCTATTGATAGCAAACTCCTTTCCGCTGAGTATATGATGAAGTAGGTTCTTCATCTCGAAGGGAGACAGGTTCAAGAGATGTTCAGAGGCTTCCTCGCCATCACATGACAATGTTCTCGATAGTTCCGTGGCCATTACCTGTACAAAAAAGGTTTTAAAGGGATCTCAACCAAACCAAGTTATTGGCAATTAGCAGTTTATTATTCAATCAAGCTTAGATTCAAGAGTTCCAAAGGTAGTAAGTTTGCAATTATATTTTATCATCGAATCTTTCAGCATCGAAGTATGTTGTCAGATTGTTCATGCCGGAATAAAAGGAACAGTGCTCATTGCACGTATTGATATAAATCTTCGTCCGTTATAAAATCAACTAAGGGTGCTATTAAGCAATATCATCGTATGCCTGTAAAGTCTATTGTATCTCTGTGTACTCATATACGTTTAACAACATGAAATACCTGTATAATAAGTCCGACGCGCAAACGTAACATCTCGAGGAACAGCTGCGGTTCAGTGCGGATGAACATAGCTAAGTAGACCAGCAGTTCTTGTGTCAACATAGCAGTACTCTCGTCATCGCCATACGCCTGTCAACACATGTAGTTTGATGACGAACATGCCTGAAGATTATTGAATTTAAAGTCATAGTTAAAAAATGTTATTCATGGAGAAATATAGATTACAGATTCATCCGATACAGGCTAGGTGCTCCCAAGGAGTGGGTCTTATTGAGAAGAACCGGCAAGAAACTCCATGAAACCGGCAATTAATTTTTCGTATGCCCTAGTAGTTGCGTTGCGTTTTCACCGTGCAAAAATTAAGAGCCTCAATCGCTTAGGCGGGAGTCTGAATTGCTTAGGAGAATTTTCATTTTTTTAATGCCTGCCTTGTTGTGTAGGAATTAACTATAAAATGGACATAAATATTGATTTATGATAGTATGAAAAAATCATAGCAGATTAAATGAGAAAATAGTAAAAATATGAAGTAAGTGTTTATGATAATACACCAAAAAGCTTACAGGTGCGTAGGCGTAAAAACTGTTTATTTACATTTATTCGTTTCATGATAATGTTCCTAAGAATATACCTATCAGATTATCTCATAAAAAATTACACACATAAACTAGGTAAATACTTACTGAAATTTGTTTTTACCTCGGCGGTAATAAAAAGTAATGAGCGTTTACAACGTTAGAATGATAAAAAAACCTACTAATGAACGTTAGTCATTTTCACATTAACATTTTTTATTACCTTTTTTTGTTCATTCCCTTGATTTTCATGGCGAAATGACTGCATGCAACAAATATTAAGGCGTTGTTACGAATTATAATTAATAAGGCAAGAAAGAATATGAATAGGTACCGATTTTGTCAATAAGGGAAGTTAATAATTAAATAAGTGTCTTCTTAATTAAAAGCAAGTAAAGTGCTTACAAGTTTTAGTAGGCCTTGGACATTTACAGTTACATAAAAAATAAATATGTACACGACAATTAGGTACAAGCACGATAACCCCGATCACTTAAAAATGTTTGACATTTCCATGAGGGTCATCACGTATTAGGGTTTATTCAGTTGCAGGTAAGCTCCCCTATATCTCTACAAAGCTTGCCTGTACAAAGCTTCACAACATACAAGAATCAATATCGACAACACGACCTCAACTCACTATATACAATACAATAGAAATAGAACAAACGAAAACCTACCTCATGTATAAGCTGTCTAAGTTCATTTTCGGGTAGCGGCGCGGTGATCGTATGCTCATTGTTAGGGGGCATACCCACAGTGATTTGTTTCTGTCGAACAAGCAAGTCTGTGACGGCTTTAGCAAGGTCTTCAACCCTTTTACCGAGCATTCCCGCTGTGTGACGAACGAGACCCCAAAGCTTTTGGGTACAAGCCTTCTCGTATAGAACTTTGAGGAGGTCCTTAACGGTCACCATTTTGCCGTTTTCTTGCATACCTGTTTGGGACAAGTCAGCTAATGTGAACAAATAGTACGTTCTACTTACATAGTTTTTAGCTAAAACAATTTTTTGAGTTATCTACACTTTTTATTTTTTGAGATTTGCATTTCATGAGTATTCATAATAGGTACATCGAGAAACTCATTAGCATCTATAACGCCTTCTTACGATAGCTTCCCAATTCCTATGTAAGAACTTTTTTTGTCAATTTCACTAAAGAAGAAATACAACAAAATACCTACTCTCAATGAATTTTCTTTTCTTTCTTCAATTTTACATACCTGTACTAAAATCAAGTCCATGTGTATCGACAAGGTACTGCAGGATATCTCCCTGTTCGTCCAAGCTCTCTGTTTCGCGTAGCATAGCGATTAGTTCATCTGTCTCTTGTTCAGCATACACTGAGTTCTGGGAATCTGATGTCGTGCGATTGCGAACTATGCCTGATAGGTTCTTGTTTATTATTGCTAAAAAGTAAAGAAGATAGTTATGGCATTGTTGGTAAGTTATTTTGAGTTGAATAAAGTTGAAATTCCCATGTACAGTCAACTGCAGGTCAGTGGTAACAGTTTTATAGTAAAATCGTACTTATTACTATTGAGTTAAGGTCCATGACATTTACCACTGATGTGCAGTCTACCGTACATAGGTACTCATTTGCATACTGATCTCACTGTGTGGAATTTAAAAAGAAGTTGCATATTTTAATTGGAAACTAAAATAATGCTTACCTTCAGGCGGCGATGGTGATTTTTCTTTCGTCACTTCAATAGTAGGTGTGGTAACCGCCAAAGAAGTTGTTGATGTCCCCCTAAAGAATAAAAATAAATAAACAATCAATAAAAAATCTAATGTATTGAAATAATACATACCATTTATCTTACAACAATATTAAATACACATACTTAGTAAAAGCTTTCTTTTTAGCTGCTTCTTCAGGCGATGGGCTGCGACCATAAGTGGCAGGGTCTACATCGAGCCAAGAAGGTTTGCGTTCTAAAGAGCGACCCACTGATTCACCTTCCATACCTAATGTTTCAGCTGAAAGGATTACCATAATTTGAAAACATATATGTACCTACATAATGATGTAAAAAATTTGAAACTTTGGTATCAATAAAGAAAAATGTAGCAAGCGAAATTAATCCTTATTGAACTTCAACACTGTTCTTATAATTTGAACCTTATCATTTACTACTTACGGCCAGTTTCTTCATCAAAAGTTAAAGTTAAAGTAATGTCTAAAGTAAAAGTAACGGTCAAATACGTTTTTTTAAGGCTAAAGTGACAGCAAAACTAATAGAAAAATTGAATTTGACCGTAACTTTTACTTTAAACATTACTTTGACTTTTACTTTGGCTTTAACTTTTGATGAAGAAACTGGCTGTTAAAGTCGCAATTCCAAAATCAAATACAAAATACATACAGTCCACATTGATAGACCTCGTCTTCTTGATAGCGCCGCGCACCGACATGCGCCGACGCAGCGCCCGAGCGTTACGCGCTCCCATTGGCCGCGGGAGGAAACTGATCTTGTTGCTAAAGGATTTCAGCAAGTGCTCTTCTAGGTAGCTTTGTACTTCGGGATTCAGTTCTGAAAAATAAATATTACAGTATTTTACGTTTGTAGGATTATGTATTTCTGTATTCCAGAATGTTGTGAATTTATTTTGATGTCAATTGAATTATGTCTTGCTGGATGCGAGAAGCCGAAAATCGATCTCAGTGGCGTGCACTTGGAGAGGCCTATGTCCAACAGTGGACTGCGATAGGCTGATGATGATGAGTAGGGCATTATGGTTGAGACCCAAGTTTGATTACAGCCTAGGTGCAACGTCGTAAATCTTAGTCCAAGTAAATGACGGTAGCCGTATTTTCTAGTTATTTAACAGTTATCTAAATAGTAGAGAAATATTGCGAGTTTTAACATAAGGGACAATTTTTATACAAGAGATTTTTAATGGAGGAATCTAGGAGAAATAAAGATATAACACATATAAGAAACTAATCACTTACTATCAGGATAACCATCTTCTTGACTGCCAAGGAAACTCAAATTCGTAATGGCAGATGTGCTCAAAAACTCTCCAAGGTTCCCAAGAGTGACTCTAGTTCCATTGATATATCCAGATTTGAGCTTCTTCATAGTCGTTATCATTGCCATTGGGATCTTACCTTGGTCTGAAATATTTACGAAGATATGTAGAACGTTTGAGAAAAGAGTATTTTTATATATTTCAGATAATATCGTAGCCCCCAAGCGTGATGGTGGAAAATGACTTTGTTAATAATGACTTTTCTGGGTATTTGTTAGCTTATGTGATAGCTACGCGTGAACCGTTATATACTGTATACATTAACATATAAATAATTTCCTAATAAAAAGGCCACCTGGCCATCCCGTCCCGTCACCAATTAATATACTTAGTATTTTATATTTTATGGAATAGATAAGCGTTTGAATAAAAAAATAAACGCACACAATATTTCGCCAGACAGCATTATCTTAGAGCTATTTGTGTGTAACTATGTATGGTGTCCAATTAGTGCGCATAGGTATGTATAATAATAATAATAAACCATTTATTTCGGACAGAATCCATTATAAGCCTAAACTGACAATGTTTTGATTGGGAAGGCAGTTTAGTACATCAAGAGAAGCAAATCTGATTCACGCTTGACGGATTCCGTTTAAAAAGTGTCTGTGCTAACTTATGCTTCTATTAAAATAGATATAGGGAACCGATAAACTAAGGATTATCTTGATAAACTATAATTTGTTAGTCACTAGATTAATAACGTAATAAGGTTAGAGATAATATCAATAGTCCCCGCGACCCCGCCATACACCATCACACACACAAAAAAAAAACAAAAGAAAGAAAACCTTTCCATAGACAAGACAATATTTGACGTATTACCTAACAAATACTGCGTAGCGAGCAACGTAATCGTCGGCCGGCCAAGCATTTGCTTCCAACTCATGCCAAGGAACGCGACGTTCGCCGTAAACGTGCTGGCGAGCAGAGCCGGGTCGCGTGACATGTAGTACTCTTCGTAGTCGAAGTTCTATGACACACCACACCCATGCGAGTTATTGTAAGGACATGTGGGCCTAGCTTCTATTGGAAGGTGAGGTGAGTTTGGCAAATGTCCCAAAGTTAGATATCATAAAAGTATATTAAATATTTAGGAAACTTAAGACACATGTGGATACAAATGTAGGGACTAGATAGCCAAATTGGTATGTCACTTTATGGCTATTGTGGGATTTTAGGGAACAAACTCAGCCACATACAACATGAAAATATATCTTAATGATTTTCTAAGAAATACTAAGATTTAATGAGATAGAACTAATCGTCGAGCTCTTCTAAATGGCGGGTGCAAGACACAAATAACACTATATTTTAAACTGTACAACATGGCTTGACCAGTTACCAAATAAATAGTACATAAGATACACTTCAAATCAATAAGTATATAAATCCTGTACCACAGCACATGATTGCATTCACAAACATACTACTGATGGGACTAACAAAATAAACATAATATCAACCACTAACATTCTACAGGGGAATATGTTATTTGTGTAAACAATTACGATTTTAGACATGAATGGGCCAAACCAGCAAGCAATTTAAAAAAAGAAACAAAATAATACCTAAGTGCATTTGACTCAAAGTCAAGACAACAAGTGGTCGCCCAAGGAGGTTTTGCCAAGAGGACTTCAAGAAATTAATCTCTGCTTTGAGGGTATCAACCATTAGATCGAAGTCAGAGGCGATGTAGAAACGTGTCATATCAGAAAACTAGTAAATAAATTAAACAAAAAAATTAAATGATGCAAGAAAAAAATTTAAAGATATTTCTGTAAAAACAAGATTAAATAAAAAAAATATTTATCATAATCTGTTCGTAATTTTTAGGTGAATGAATGAAGAAATTAATAATTACCTGTGGTGTGAAAGCAAATATGCGGTCATTCAAAGAGTACAGCTTGCTTGTACTTAAAATGCCCACATCACGTGACTTTCTGCCAGATAAACCCAACTTTTTGTTTCTACCTGCAAATTAAAAATACATACATACTTTCTTATTAATTTGGTGAGTTTGGATGATTCTTTTATTAATAAAAGTTCTTTTCAACATTATTAATGTTGACTCCATTTATTGTAAATTGTCAACAGCTTACCTAAATATGTATACAAATGGCTAAGAACTCGGGCTGGTTGAACTTCTATTGGTGCCACTTCACTAATAGTCTGTACATGCAGGTCATACTCCAACAATTTGTCCCTTATTTCATTATTCTCAGCAAGTATCACAATCTGGACAACCACATCTGGCTTCTTCTCTGAACATAATCTTCTGTTGAGGGGATCCAATTCACCTACAGCCAGAAATCCCTGAAAATCATAATTCAATTTTTAATATAGGCTGGAGATTTTATTGTCAGTGGAATAAAATTGAAAGCTTACTTACCTCTTGTAACAATTTACCTAAAATGTACAATGACTGAGCCCATATAAATGGGCACCTGCCAAGAGGTATGCGTTCTTGGCTCCCTGGATTCTGTTGTTCCAAGTCTGCTTTATCTGCTGGCACTGAATATAACTCAGGAACTAACTTAATTCCATCATCTTTCCTCAGCATTATCTTTTCTAACATCTGTGTGTACTCTGTGACATTGTTTTTATCACCTTTGAAGCAATAATCCAATATCAGGTAACAGAAGAATAGAGGCCACTCGCATTCAATATTTTCAAACATTCTCAGTTCCCAAGGTTCATAGTAAAGCCTGTTGGGATCTTCTCTGGGTGTTTTGTGACCATCCCTAAGGAACCTTTTGCATCCAAATTTTCCTTGTAGTTTAGTAACAATAGTGTCCCTAGTTATAGCAATTAACTGTGGGTCATCTACTGCAAAAGCTGGATAGCTAATAATTGAAAGTAGCCCTGAGTCTAACTCTTTACTATTGGATTCTCTGGGAAGCATTGATTGTAATACAGCTTGACATTTTTGAGCTTCATCAGCCAAAACATGGATTACACTAGATGGACCACCTCGAGCACCAAACAGGTCCAATTCATTCATAGCTTCCAAAGCTGCTTTGGCCATACCAATCGAGCTGGCATTTAACTCTGGCAGACCATGGTTGGTTTTGTCACCTCTTTCCCAAATACCATAATCAGGGGTGCAATAAGCAGATTCAATGTAAAAAACTAGATTCTGAATGAATGAAACTTCATCTAAGGAGAATACTATCTGCAGACCAGATGCTGTCATCTGTGCAAGAATCAGGAGGTACAGAGAAATGGCATCTATTTGGAGATGTCCCCATTCTGTGTCTTTCACCACTGAGCGTCCAGTAGTAGATGAGTATTTGGCATGGAGGGAATCCAAGGGGTGTTGTGTGCTTTTGAATTTCTCCACTTTATCTTTTTGCTGCATCATTGCCATGAGCAGACCTGGAAACGACAAAGATTTAAATAGAATGTAGTTCATGAAAAACTTTTTGGTAACTCAGAACATCGCACAAAGAATGCATAGAAATCATTCAAAGCATGCCGAAGATATGAACCACCACAACATAAGCTGTGAGCTAACTATAGACAAAATGTAAATTAGAAAACATTTGTTCAGGCTATACCTATCCATTAGCAAATGACAACATTAGATCAACTTGTTGCTGACCAAGCATTTATTGTGTATAGTAGTTAGAGCAGCATTTCCTAGGGAGTGTCTTAATTTCTTATGAATGATTACCTCTCATTAACTTGACACAGCTCTGTTCCAACTCATACGTTTTGGCACGATCTTCATCTTGGTCGGCAATCTTCTTAAAGGCCATGGATAGCCCCCATACTGCCAGTATGCAGTACAAGTTGTCTCTAATCCAAGCATGTTCATTCTGCGGGCTTGCGGGAAACAAACCAGTCACAGGCTGCTGATGATCTAAAATTAACTTGTGTACTACCCGCTGATAATAATCCAAACGCACCCCCGAATTACTACGAGTCCTCATTTTGGTAACACTTTAAACAATACGGAAAACTGAACTACAGGTCATTTTTAATCAAATGCAAACTGTATAAACTGAAAACACTATGAAGTTTTATTAGATTGATTTATTTTATTTGGAAGTTTGGAACTACCAAAAAAACATTGTGTCATTTGAAAGTCGCTGTTGTCAATGTCATTCATAAAATTGACAATAATCCTATTATTGTATGTACAACCTCTTTGGTTAGGTATGTACAGTCAACTTCAGGTCAGTGGTAACAGTTTTATAGGAAAATCGTACTTATTACTATTGAGTTAAGGTGCATGACAGTTACCACTGATGTGCGGTCTACCGTACATAGCCGAAAAATTGATAGAAGTGTGTTAAAAAAAAAGACAATAAGGTGTAATGACAGTTGTTGTTGAAAAAAAAGCTTGTTACGTGTGAATTTATAAAACTAAATATATAATTGGACTCTCTTGAAGACTTTAAGACTTTTAGTATCCATTTGACGGCGGAGGGATTTTTATTCCACAAATTACGCATCTGCATTAGGTTACGGGCCAGCGGAAAATCTTTCCCGTCAATATGGAAAATTTTACTACTAAAATTCAAATTGGTCAGCTCAAAGGCAGTGAAAATTGGGCTACATGGAAGTATAAAGTTTCCATTATGTTGCGTGGCACAGAAGGCGCCATGGAGGCAGCAGAAGGAAAGCTTCGGAAGCCGATTTTAGGAACAGGCGATGGTGCAGTGATGGCCTATAACTCAGAGTTATTGAAGTATAGGAAGGCAGACAGCAACGCCCTGCTCATAATGACGAGTAACATGACCGAAGAGACGCTGATGAAAGTCATGAGGTTCGAGACAGCACGTGAAGTCTGGGAGGAACTTCATAGATTATTTGATGGACAGTCCGAAGATCGAGCATACACGTTATGCATGCAGTTTTTTAGCTACAAAAATAGTTCAGAGGATGTGTCGACAATGATGTCTAAACTGAAAAACATCTGGAACAATTTGAATGCCGAAATTTTGAAGACTGATCCGAATATGAAGTTACCAGATATGTTTTTGATTTGTAAAATTTTGGATTCCCTCGATGAAAAATTTTTCAACTTCAAATCCAGCTGGATGCTGTTGAACAAACAGGAGAGGACCATAGACACACTAACAGCACAACTCTGTGGGTACGAGAGGGCACTAGGTGGTCACAAAGAAGAGACTGAAGAAGTGCTCGCCTCTACCTCTAAGCCGCAGCTAAAAGTAAAATCCAGAGACGAGAATTTGAGGTGTAGGTACTGTTCACAAAAGGGACACCGCATCAAGAACTGCAAGGAGTGGATCCAAGATGGCAGACCGAAGAAACCACCTTCACAGTCTACGTCGACGAAGCAGCAAGTGCAGAATATTACGCTAATGATATATACTTGCTCAGAGGATAAAGATGCAGAACATTGGTATGTGGACAATGGTGCCACAACTCACGTAACCAATAGGGAAGATATATTCATAAATTATGAGGACTTTGGGTCGAACCACACCGTAACGACGGCAGACGGCACCGTAGTTCCTGCAAAAGGGAAAGGGTCTGTGGTGGTTGAAACAAATGTTAACGGCAAAATTATGAAGCTTACCCTAAGTGATGTCTGGTACGTGCCAAAACTAACGAAAAATCTGCTATCTATGCTAGCTGCACAGGACAAACTGCGAAACAGTACATTTATTTCCACAACTAAAGAGTGCAGATTGGAACTAAATGGTCAGGTTATTGCAGTAGGTAACAGGGAACATAATGGTGGACTGTATAAGTTACAGATGAAGACAGTTCTACCGAGTAAACCTGTACAAATTAATGCTGTTGATCCATCATGCTTACTCCAGCTATATCATGAGAGGTTTGGTCACCAGAACAAGAAGTACATTAAGGATCTTGTTAAGAGGGAACTGGGGATTAATCTAAATCTAGAGAGTGATATACAGTGCGAAGGATGCATCTATGGTAAAGCACAGCGACTGAAGTTTGGCAAGAGAGAACGAGCTAATATGCCTGGAGAGCTGGTACACGCTGATGTATGCGGACCATTCCCGGAGAGCTATGGCAAACATCTCTATTTTGTTCTTTTTAAAGATGATTACTCCGCGTTTCGTCACGTTTTCTTTATTCGCAACAAAAGTGAAGTAAAGGACAAGCTTAGTCAATTCTTAAAAGAAGCTAAAAACGCTGGACATACAGTTAGAACATTATTGAGCGATAATGGTGGCGAGTTCGACAATAAAGCTGTTCGAGATATTCTTCACAAGCAGGGAATAATCCAGCGACTCACGATGCCATACACCCCTGAGCAAAATGGGTGCGCAGAACGAGAAAACAGGACTTTAGTAGAAACCGCTCGATCATACATGCACTCGGGACAGGAGTTTCCACAAGCCTTGTGGGCAGAGCTTATTAATACAGCTGCTTATGTTCTCAATCGCACTGGACCCACTAGGGAAGCAGGGAAAGTACCGTACGAGCTTTGGTATAAGAAGAAGCCTAAGATCTCTCACTTGCGTGTAATTGGTAGTGAATGTTACTTCCACATTCCTAAGCAGAAAAGGAAGAAGCTACAGAAGAAAGCTATTAAGGGCAGACTTATCGGATACGATAACGACGATGGGTATCGCATCTGGAATGGAAAAAAGACCGAAAGATCTAGAGATGTCATATTTAGTCCAAGCATCGAATTGAGAATCCCAACTGCATTGCCAAGTCTTCAAGAAGAAATGAATTTACCACAAATTAATGAACCAAGTAGCAGTGAGACAGAGGGAGATTTCGATCTGATAGACACAGAGGGAGTGATCTTATCGGAAGATGTTCCAATGCAGATAAGTTCACCAATAAGAGAGCCAGAAACTCGTGATAATGAGACTAATGAACGTGCTCTAGAGGGAGAGTATGATACAGCTACCAATGACGAGGCTGTATCAGGAGATCACGTTCATGATGCTTCAGAAGCAGATCAAGCAGATGAGTTCATTGACGCTCAAGAGGAGATAAGGGAACCTGAAGTTCACAGGTATAATTTGAGAGACAGATCAACCCTGAGACCTCCACAGCGGATGAACGATTATATCGGCCTGATTGAATCTGATTACTTTGGGAAGGACGCCTTGGGAAGAGAAGACAGAGATGAGTGGCTGAAAGGCAGTTCCCAGACCTCGGCTCGTGGATTTGCGAGAAAGGATTGGGATGCGTTAGGCATCTGAATACTTCTCATCAATTAGGGAAAGTATTATTGTATGTACAACCTCTTTGGTTAGGTATGTACATAGCCGAAAAATTGATAGAAGTGTGTTAAAAAAAAAGACAATAAGGTGTAATGACAGTTGTTGTTGAAAAAAAAGCTTGTTACGTGTGAATTTATAAAACTAAATATATAATTGGACTCTCTTGAAGACTTTAAGACTTTTAGTATCCATTTGACGGCGGAGGGATTTTTATTCCACAAATTACGCATCTGCATTAAATCCAACTGGGAAACTGCAGGCTTATTCGCTAACTTTCGAATTCTCAGATGTCAACTGGCCTCAGTTGTCATCGGAACTTTGATGTCAACCGATAAGTTCAAAACATTGGTATTCTGTATCGCATGAAGTGGATATCGGTGGATATCGTTACACGGTTGCTGACGCCAAAACTACGATGACAATTTGACAGCTCTATTTTTTTATCCATTATCCATTATGTATACTGGGCTTACGGAATCGCAATATAACTTTTATCCATACAGAAACAGCTGTCAAAATGAGTCATGGTGGATATCAGCCTGATGACGTCATCTCATTTGGTAACTGGCGTTAGCGAATAAGAAAATAGCTGTTTGACAATTTACTAATGTACACTTTACCAATTGTTTATATCTGCGAGCTGTCAGTGGAGTTAGCGAATAAGGCTACTGGTCCAGAGTTTTGAGAGTTGTTGACCAAACGCTTTTCGAACAAGGTTGAAAATTATGTACCGCGGCCCTAGCACATAAGGCCTACGACGGAACACGACGGCTTTTAGTCAGTAAGAGTCTGACACTCCCTCACCGCTGCTAACCCACAGCGGGAGGGGTCATTTGATGATTATTTACGTCGTTAAAAAAAAAAAAAAAAAAAGGTTGAAAATTATGCGTCTGAATATTCAGTTCCTTATAGTCATTAATTGCCGTTAGTTAATTTTTGGAAATTACTTTGTTAATTTTTTAATAGGTAGGAGAAAGGGATTAAAGATAGAAAGTTATAGTGCATCCCTAATATTTGATATCTGGTTCACTCTTTATGACAGATACTCACGTCACTTTTGACAAATTGACAATGACACGAATTTAACGTCATATTTTATTTTTCTATTCTTTCTAATGTTTTTGTGACTGTTGCAGTTATTACCACATTTTAATTTTCGATAATTTTCGTTTTATACAAAATGATATTTTATCTTTTATTGTGTAATGTTTTGTTCATCCCACTAATCAACAGCAGCAACTCTACAGCCAGTAAACCGGAACTAACAAACAAAACTATATCTGATTCTCCGAAGGTAAATCCGTCTAATGAAACGAAAGTTACATTGTTAAGTGAAGGGGGTTTGTTATTACCTGGGGCTTCTTTTGCTTTACCTAAAGAAAAACTGTCCAATTTAGACAGCGAATTGAGCAAAAATAAAGTTAAACCTGTTGTTGCGCGAAAAGGAGTTGTTTACATAGAAGACGATAATATTGCTTCTCATCTGAAAAATTCGTCTGCACCTGATGGAACGCCTAAGATTACCCCCATAACACAAATTAAAACTGATATAAAGAGCAATTTAACGATTTCAGCTAATAAGACAATTCACTCAAAGGTTAATAGCTCTCTAGTGATGTCAAGTGATGTAACTAGCAGTGTTAAAAATGAAAATAAGACGGAAGTGCACAAGAAGCCTGCTATATTATCTTATGATGCCCTTGCAAATGCAACAGTCAAGTCATCACCAGAAACGTTGATAACTGCACAAATACAGTCACCCAACAAAGTATACACTAAAAATGCCAACAGTCACCCTGGTATGATAATGCCTCTCGTTATAACAATTTTGTTAGTTCCTATGTTTGCTGTACTGGGGTATATGGCTTTGAGACGAGGACAAGAGGCCTGGAAAAACAGACATTACAAAAGAATGGATTTTCTCCTTGATGGCATGTATAATGATTAGATATTAACCCGAAATTAAAAAGTAATTAATGGGTAAACTACTTAATGATATTGCAGAGATATTAAAATATTTATTACATGACAAAGTTTGGAGTGCCAGTGGTTTTTTACTGTTTTTAAAAAGAGATAAACTTTTCTTGAAGTTGTTCTCTGAATGTTAAAACTTCTATAGAAGTAATTATTGGCAATAATTATTGTTATTATAATGCTAAAGCATGTTAAACGTATATAACAGAGCTATTTACATTTATGAGCAGAGGTCTAAATTAATTATTTTGACAAGTGACTAGTTTCCAATGTAGATAGCGATTATAAAAATGATTGTGCTTCAAATGTGCCTTACATTATGAATAAAAAAAACATGTGAACAAGTTTCCTAAATGCATGAAATTTATTTCAAATAAAAAATGTCTTCCTTTTTATTAATGTAAGTTATTTATTAGATTGTTATTGTGATAATTTAAAATAATATAATATCTCATACAAATCTTGAAATGGATGTATGTTGACAATGTTTCATTGTAGTTACCAAATAAATGTATTATTAAGTTTATACAATCTTTAATGAGTTTCGCATTTTGTTTAAATAACAGCTTTTTTATGAACTTTTATACTGAAACATTACAGCTTTTTTCTTGTATTTACTATTTTGTCAATTACATGTATGTTATCATATTCTCTGAAAACAATTTTCTTTAATTAATATTATGAGAAAATTCAATGAAGCGATGAATTAGCAATATTTATTATTGTTGTAATTTCTGTCATAGCATTATAACTTAATGCAGTTACAATGTAATATGAAAGAAAATATATTTTTTGTAAAGTATTTTTCATTAATAAATATTGAACATAATGTTTACATTGACTTATTATTCTCTAAAAGCAACTTTGTAATGTTACCAGTAAAACAGGTATGACAAAATCATAGTTATTGTAATTTCTATGGATAAAATTGACTAGATTAGTTCACCTGATGACCTGTTTCTAGTGAAAATTCAAAAGTTCCAGAGGTTTCATATTTGCAATTTCCAGCTGCAATCCTGAGGAGAGTCCAGGGGCCCGATTCTCCTAATTTTACTTAAGCGACCTTCGATTGACGTTCGACTCGATTCGACTGAGACCCAATCCCGACTCGATTACGATTGAAGCGTATTTGGCATTCCGCTATTTTTTCTTTGAAATAAACGTTTTTATCCTTTTCTGTCATTCAATAATGAATCATTTTGTCTGCAAATGATTTACCGCATAGATCAAAATCATCAAAATAGCAGACCAATCGCACACCAATCAAATGTCAATCGAATACGATTGGTCTTTTATTAGTAGCAGAATGCCCGATATGGTTAAAACTACTATTACGATCATATTGCGATTAGATTTCTATTCGATTTTGACATTATTAACTTAGGAGAATCGGGGCCCAGAAATCCTAATTGGATCGCCGATAGGGCTGCCATCTCGAATTTCGCCAAACCCGGGCAAACATTAAAAAACCCGGACATTTGGCTTAAATCGCATTTACTATTAACATAATTTGTAATCCATTTACTAATAACATAATTACTTAAATTCAATGAGGTGCTTCCTTGCATGAAAAGTGTCCGGGTTTTCCCCGGACACTTCTTGAAACCCCGCCCGGACGGCCTCCAAACGAGGACAAATTCGGGGAAACCCGGACGGATGGCAGCCCTAATCACGGATGAAAATCCCGCTTTTTTCTCAATAAGTTCCAAATCCCCACTTAGGAGAAAAAAAAACTTAACGCTGGAAGCTACACCGGCTATGTCCGGGTAAGGGACGCGAGAGAAACCGCGGGTTAAAGCTAATAATTACGTAAATTAATGTGGTATTAATTTATTAATTCATTATTTAATTTCCCTTAACTAAATATGTATATTTGTAATAATATTACAAATACATCCCGTACTTACAATCCCGTACTTATATGTATTTGTAATAATATTACAAATACATATAAGTACGGGATTACGCGCATACCGAGTTCTGTCGTGATTGATAATTCGTAGTCGTAGTAATTCAAGCTGCGAGTTTGGAAGTTCCACACTACATGGCTTGTTCTGGCAAAAAAATGAACTTCTAACTTCATTCCGGGGGAAATACTTCGCTTACTTTTTTCGGCCACCCTAGTCATGCATGCTCATGCATAATGCTCATGCAAGAGCTAGAACTCTTGCTAGCGTAGATACAACTTAAAGCATTCACCTCAATTTTCAATAATTATTAGTTAATCAATAAAATTAATCAAATTCACAAGCAATGATCCGTACTAAATTGAATCGACTAATCGATTATAATAGTACTGAATTTAGTTCAGCTGTATTCATTCTCTGGATTTTCTGTCATTGTTTGTCGACATTTCACATCACATCATTCGTTCATGCGTACATCTCTAAAACGTATATTGTGTGGATTGTGTGTCTTTTTGTGACTTTTTACTCTTCACTTTGGTTTTAAATAAATTAAATGCATTAGTATTCATAGAAGAAAAGTGAGCATGATAATATTCTCAATACTGGATAATAATATTTACAAAAAATTGATCTGTAATAACCTTGATCAATAAACGTCAAGAATTCAAGTGAGAATGAATTGGTAAGTAAAATACTTTTTAAGTTGTAATTAAAATAGCTTAAATTCGCAAGTATCTTCATCATTTTTTTTTATTTGTAATCTCGTCTGTAATAATCTAAATAAATTATGCGAAGCTTCAGGCTTCAGTACTTTATTGCAACTTTTAATAGTTGGAACAGATTTTATTTATTATTTAATTAATTAATAACTTAAACAGTGTCTTGGTACATCAGTTAAAGTTTCCAGATAGCGCAAAATTATGAAGTATTTTATGGAGAGTAATTTCCATAAAATAAATCCCTTGGTTTAAAACTAATTAATACAAATAGGTAATCTTGTGGGATAATTTCTTGTCATATCTTATCATCTTCATCTCATCAAAGGGTTCATGCAACATAGCAACCTATTATAAAGTTTTTTAGCTATGGGTTCAAAGTAAGATCTTTTTTGAAGTTCTATCTTAGATCTGGTACACAAAGAATAAAAATCACAATAAATATGTGTGTTAAAATAAAAGTTTTATGGTAGGTAAAAAAAACATATTCTGCAGTACCTATTAAGAAAACATATTGTTTTTGTGAATAGATTCAAATATGGGCAAAAATGTTGGTGCTGTGGTTTAAGAATGGGTGACATGAAATATTCAGAATTAAAATGAATGCTCCAAGTGGGTGTGTCAGCTGCAGTGATGGGTCACAGCAGTTTGATAGCAAACACGATGCTGATTGCTCTGAGGGGGAAGATGCCCAGATCAGACTGGCACCACACGTGCAGGCCTACCTGGCCCGCAACAACCCCACCACCAACTGTTGTGGACTCACCATACCCATCGCTTTTGAGAGGGCAGCTACAGGAACGTGGTGGAATCCCAGATTTGATTCAGAGATACTTGAAGGCCAATACAGAAGCAGTTCCTTTAGACAAATAAGATTAAGATTTAGGTAAGTAATCTCACATAAAAATCCCATGTGAGTGTATAGTATTCTGCATGAATGGAACATGAATTGCTTGTCACATTTTATTATTATCAGGTAATCATGTTTGATGTTTTTTATTTTTTCTTTTTTCAGATTTGCACTTTTATACATTTTGATATTTTCTATATCATGGTTTGTCTACTTTGTGGCCCTTGGTTTGAATGGCATAACAGTAAAATGGCCATTTTTATGTTCTATATTTGGTGGGGTTCTATTGATAACATCTGTTATGCTATTTGTGACATTCACAAATATATACAAAGTGTACACATTCAAGCTATCCCTGGTCATGGCACTCGCTCTGTGTACACTCAGCCTGTCACTGGTGACACTCACCACACGGTTAGACACAGCATTGTCGCAGGCTGCTGACATCAGTCAGTCAGGGCACTTCACCATGTGCATTGAAATATTGCTGATTATATATACACTTACACCCCTACCACTGTATGCCTGTGTCATTATTGGAATTTTGTATTCAATTGTGTTTGAAGTACTGAATATTGTGTTGCATTTGTCAGAGCAAGAATGGCAGTGCCCTGGAATGTTTGTGAGAGTCTTACTGCAACTTTGTGTTCACATAATTGGTGTACATATTTACCTAATGACCTTTGTAAGAATGCGTGGCACATTTATGAAAGTAGGACAGAGCCTGTTAGTAAGAAAACAATTGGAAATGGAGAAGCAGCTCAAAGAAAAGATGATACATTCTGTAATGCCACCGAAAGTGGCCAGCTGGTTGCTGGAGGAGCAAGTACTTGAAACTGAAACTAATATAAAGACACACAATCCGCTCAAACCTAGACATTCAAATCCCGGCGCATCGGACATCAAGTCGCTATTTAGGCCTTTCAACATGAGCTCAATGGACAATGTCAGTATATTGTTTGCCGATATTGTTGGCTTTACTAAGATGTCAAGTAACAAGGGTGCTGAAGAATTAGTAAATATATTAAATGACCTATTTGAGAAGTTTGATGAGCTGTGTCAAAATCATGGGTGTGAGAAAATTTCCACTCTCGGTGATTGTTATTATTGCGTATCTGGTTGCCCTGAGCCGAGGCCCGATCATGCTACGTGCTGCGTAGAAATGGGATTGGGTAAGTGATATCGTCATGGAAAATATTTTATATTAGCAACAGTAGTAGGCAAAATATTTATTTGGAAACAGGAAAATATTCGTATGTAGTTTTTGATATGAAACATTTTGATATCTGATGGGTTAAATATCACGTTACTGTCTTTGGCCATGTTTATACCACATTTTGCGATTCCTTTTATACGGGCGTAGCATACCGTTTACAGTTCTACCGTTTACGTTTACAGTAAAATCTTGGCGGGACGTAGGCATGGTTTGACCTAGGATATGTATCCAAACAAACACTGTATTGCAAGAAAAGCTTGACTGACGCTTCCAAAGCGTAAAAATAGCATGCACACATAAACTCGTAAATTATATTTCAGGAATGATAGACGCCATCAAGGAATTCGATAGAGTTCGCGGTGAAGGAATAAATATGCGGGTTGGGGTCCATACTGGTACCGTCCTGTGTGGCATAGTCGGCACACGACGGTTTAAATTCGACGTCTGGAGTAACGACGTCAGTTTCGCCAATAAAATGGAATCCACTGGGAAGCCAGGTCGCGTCCACATATCAGAAGAGACTGCTAAATTTCTTGGAGGTTCCTATATCTTAGAAGAGGGCGATGACGTCTTCGGTGAGTGTGTACCTTATAAATAGAAATACGATTGCACCATCGTTTGTATTGTTGACACATTCTAAAACCAATTATGTTTGTCCAGGTCATAAAACCTATTTTATCGAAGGTCGTCAGCTGTACTCTCCTTATAGCCATGACAATTGTCTCACTCCCTCCAATCCTCTTAACTTACGCCTGATTATATCCCCCGCAGCATCTCCTCAGTCCGTCCTATCCTGCAACCATTCCCCACTACCGATGTCCCCGAGAGCTGATGATAGATTAGAATCCAGAAAAGTAGATACTAGAAATTTCCTATCCCCAAGTGCATTTCACTTCCGAACAAAAGCTAGTTCACTGCCCAGTATATTGGATTCGGACACCGAACTAGACGAAAAGAGAGAAAAAGGATTCCCTGAAACTAACGACAGCTCGTCGAAGAGTCCAACCTCTGTAGGTGAGTGTCTTGCTATATTTGAAGATTTATTAATTAAGGTAACCTCAACTATGTAAAATTGCTTTCCCGTAGCTAACACACTTAACAGAAGTGTACCAAAATATGTACTTTCTGGAGATAAAACTGGATATATGTTTTATATTTTGACATAATGTTATTTTTATTCGGGAGAAGCACAACATAGTGAATTGAACCGTGGAAAAGTGTTATTTATCACAAGAATAAGGCACAAGCTGATAAGATACAGAGTGACTTCATTACTTGAAGGTGATGCTCTTTGTCACTCAGATCACGACATCAGTAGGATGATTTGTGTTAGTCACTCTCGCGGCTATCTTCAGTACTCTAGATTCAAATAAAACTGTTACACTGAACCCTAACTCTTAATAGAAGTCTAAACGCATGCAGCCCATAAAACTAATCGTCAATACGCATTTGCTATCAGAAATGGCGGTAATATCGAGCAAAATAAACTGTAAACATGTAGCGGAATACGATTTTATAGTCCAGCAATTAAAGTCGCTATAGATTACTACTGCTTTCATTGCAAACACCTACCTGGTACTGATTTAAGGAGAACAATGTAAATGTTGCTGAGCTACTGACATGATATACGAACATATAAATATTTTTAGATAACTCAGAAATTGATCCTCGATCTTCCATTTTGTTATTATATTTTGTTGTCGATATCTTAGCAATTTCCGCCGGCTTTATTTAAGCTTGTTTTCCTTTGTAGATATATGTATCAATCATCTTGATGTCTCTCGAAATGTTTTTTGTACAAAAGTAATCTACTATAATATAGCATATATTATATGCTACTACTTATTATCTTTTCAAGTTTAGAGATCTTTCCCAAAAGTAGCTATTCATTTGTAGATATGAATTGAAAAAATGCTGTAAGCTTGACAATGTATGAAAATGCAATATTTATAATACCAACAAAATATTACTATCAGACTTTATTTAAAGCTTTCGAAAACAAAAGAATAGTGATGCATATTTTTCCTTGAAGAAGATGAGTGATCGCAAAGGCTTCATTTGTTTTTCTTTAAGAACAATTAATTGTTCATGAAGTATTTATAGTAATCACCATATAACTTATGTATTCTATTGGTAATTAAAGATATCTACGGCATTCGTATTTAAATAAGACATTATATTTTAGGAAGCTACGGAAAATATACGACTAAGCTGAAGAATTGGAAAGTGCCTAGATTTTTACGGAAACATTCAGATACGCCGCTTCATGAGATGAAAAAGCAAGAGATGGCTGACAAGTCTATACATTTCTTGGAGCGGGGGGACGTAGGGGGTGGTGTGCAGTCCAGTAATGGTTACCAGCAAGTGCCTATTGTGATAGAATCTCAAGACAATAAGAGTAGGCCGGCGCAGAGTATCATTAAGCTGAACATACCGCCCCTCAGCCATGACATGGCGTCCTTCGAGAGAGAAATCATCGACATACGATCCTACTTGAGCCAGTCGAGGAGTAACATGTCACCCTTCGCAAGGAGTAGCAGCTATCGGTCGCAGTATGGGAGATCGAACAATATCGAGGTAAATATAAGTTACTAATACATAAACAGCACATAAATCAATATGTTTATTTCGACATGGGTATTCACCGAGACTGAGTAAAAGGTGTTTATGTGTCACACTGAAGTGCTTTGTCTCAAGTCACGGATCTTTACTATCGGCAACGTGTAACGGCGTCGGTCATTGGGACACGTCCAAGTGAATATACTCAGATAATACAGATTCTGATAAGAAACGTTTTAAGAAGATCTGCACGCCGAGGTCGTGTATTATCCGCGCTCCGCTCCGCCATATACAAAATATTAATAGAATCATATTTGAACTACCATCATGTTTGTTTTTTATAGCATCTTATCGCTCAGTTTTATATCTTTGCGAGATTATCAAAAGTTTTGGTTACGAAATATAAACTTTGTAACCTCGCCCTTGACTCTGGAGCAATGTGAGTCTCAAGTTACGTCTCACAGATATTGAAGTTTGCGCAACTCATTTGTAATAATTATTATCTTATTATCCGCTGGACGTCTAATATAATTTGTAGTATATGGTGCACTCGTATCTATTTTTATAATCAGTTATTTCCATCATAATAATGATTTGTTGATCAGTCTATGTTTATGATAACAAATGCCAACGGGTTTTGTACCTAAGTATATGTAGGTAGGAAAATAGCACATGAACTTTCAGTACATATAAATGTTTATCATTTAAATTAGATTTGTCGTGGACTTGGAAAACTCCCAGTAGTCTATTTACCGTAGAAATACACTGGATAGCATAGAATATCTCACTGACTGTTACGAATACGCACGAGATATCTAAAAAAATTCAGACATATGTACCAATGTTTCTCAAAATGTTCATAACGAATGAGACACATATAAATAAACATTTTGCCTTAATTGAAACAAAGACTTTTACATTATAAGCCGTATTATAGGCCTGAATATAAAAAGTTATTTGAGGCTTAGCAATAATATGATCGGGCATGAGACGTGCCGTGCGCGAATTTATTTAATTTCTATAGCACACAATATAAGCGAGAAAACTTGTGTACACATACATTTAACACGTGTTAGCGGGTAATGAGGAGTTGACTAAACACCAACCTATTTTCGATAAATTGTTAAAATATGGCTGTCTAAATACATTGTAGGTGCCAGTTTGTCGTGCTCGCAGTTCAACGATCACGACGCAGGATGAGTTTATTCGGCCTAAAGAGCGCAAGTTGAACTTGCCGCTGCCGTCGCCGCAGGTGTCCCGCCCGCCCGATGACGTCATCAGCCTGTGCCCCTCCGTCAACAGTCGCAAGGACTCGGGGATCAGAAGCACCAGCCGCCGCTCCAGCATACAGCAACAGGTCAACTTTGATGTACCTATTTTTACTTATAACGTAAGTAAAACATGCATAAATTAATCCCGCATGTATGTATGTACATCAACCATTTTTTTCTACATAAATAAACTTGACGCAGATTTGAGTTAGTGCGCGAAGATTTTTGAGAAATGGTAACGCATCGTAAACATGCTTTTAATAAATTATAAACATGTTCCCTGTGCTGCAGTCGTAAACCATGCCCGCTATGCCATAGCATTGCAATTTGTAGCAGCTTTCCGCTTTATTTATGTTGACTATGGTTCAAAGCTGCGTGACTACTTTGTTTATGTTACTCTTGTGTATGAAAGCTTAGATTTTCTAGTTCATATTTTTTATTACTTTTATCATAATTCAAAAATTCAACTTCACATTTCCTTGAAACTGTTGTATGTAGTTGGTTATGTATGTACTACACCCACAAGTCCATTGACGAAGGAGTCGGGTTACAAATCACTTAGGTGGTCGGAGTGGGTGCCGGTTACGTCACTGACGTAACCAGAGCAAATGTCACGTTTACTGGTGTCAGGGATTTTGTGGCGGGACTGACGAAAATAAAGTTTATAGCCAGTGGTAAAGTTTAGTATCTATTCATTATCTTAAGGAAAATAATATATTGTTACATTTACCTACTAATTCAATTTTTGAAGTTGATAAGTAAGTATAGTTCATATCTATTTGGTTAGTGTCATAACAAAGTATCTGCAGCTGTAAATACTTAAACGTAATTAAAATGATTTATATTTATTATAATTATTACGCATGTAATTCGCATGCGCTAATGATAAAAATATAACTGTGGGATTTCACAACCGCGTGTGAATCATTGTAATTTTACACCAGCGTCAGTCAAATGCGAAATTGTGTAATTCAATAGCTTTAGCAACTGTTGTAAATCGGTACTGACGGAATGTCGCCCTATCTTAAAAGGGGAAACCAGTAAATACTAACCGGACGCGATGCAATAATTCTTGATGTAATCACGCAAAGCTTGTATATTATACTTGCGCTTTCAACTTTCGTAAACACATGCGTCAATGCGCCTCGTAAGCGAGCCTCGCCGTGTCACAGCCTTCATTACGTAATAACGGCGATTACACACTCCTTGCGCTGGCGCACCGTGTCTGACCTATTCTTATCCACGCTACCTAAAACGCACTTGCACACTCTTTGATACTAATGGACTGTCTAGCAATTATTAAAATATATAATTACAGATCTACGCACTGAACCACATAGCGACGTCGCACCCCGACATGATGCAGCACCGCGTGTCGGGCTACTACACGTCCAGCCAGTCGTCACTGAACGAGCTCGCGCGCAGTCGCCTGCCGCCGCCGCTCAACGACGACCAGGTGCAGTCCCTGCAGAAACTGCGCAAGCAGTCCGACCTGCAGCTCATACGCTGCGTGCAGGACAACGCGCGCTCAGGCATCAACTACTTCGTACAACCGCCCCTCAACAGATTCACCCTCTTCTTCAAATCCTCAGAAATAGAACGACACTACAGAGATAAAGCCCACAGAAGCGACGACAGCGAAGACTTCCCTCCCACACTCACCACTTCCAGATTCAACACCGCTTTAGACATTCTAGTCTCAGCCATCATTTTCTTGGCGGTGACGGCTTCAATATTCATATTGTACAGTGACTGGAGATCCTCCATTGGATGGTTTGTCTTTTTTATGTGCATAGAAATTATGGCGATGGCACTCTGTTCCTATAGACATTACCTGAAATGGAAAACGAATCACGAAGCGATTACAGAGTCGATCTCTCGGTCTGTGAGAATATTCAGGAAGCTGTCGAACTGGTTTCCGTGGCACCTGTCGGGCGGGCTGCTCATCAGTTTGCCGATACTTGCAGTGCTCATAAACTTCACGTGTGAGGGCACCACGATGACGATCCTCCGAGGTGAACAGTCGTTCTATGTGTACCTGTTCTGTATAAGTGTAGTGCATTTCTGCAACTTCACACAGATGAACTGGCTAGTGAAAAATACTCTAGTGACGCTTTATGCTGGTTTGTTCCTATTTTTAGCTGTGTTAGGTTGTCACGAAGCTAATACTCAAATGCTGCTAGATGCTGATATTACCTTACGGCTAAGCCCACAAATGTTTGCTCAGAATATTACCGATTACGGGATTGGAAATAGCTCAATGATCGACTGGGATGACATCAACAATGGTACCATAGGCTTCGACAGTCACCAGCATAAGTTGCACTTGACGGAGCTATACTTAGATATCGCATTATTGTTAATGCTCGTGTGGTTCTTGAACAGAGAATTTGAAATTAGTTACCGATTGAGTTTCTATAGTAATGTAGTGGCGAACCGTGATAAACAGAGAGTTCAGAATATGCGGAATCAGGCGGATTGGTTGCTCCACAATATAATACCGCGACACGTGGCCGACCAGCTGAAGAATACAGCAAAGTATTCTGAAAATCACAAAGATGTCGCGATCATATTTGCCAGTATAGTGAACTTTAATGAAATGTACGACGAGTCGTATTTGAAAGGGAAAGAATACCTGCGGGTACTTAACGAGTTGATCGCAGACTTCGATGAGCTGTTGGAAAGGCCAGAGTTTCAGCACGTGGAGAAGATCAAAACAATAGGCAGCACTTTCATGGCAGCGAGCGGATTAAACCCCGACCTGAGGCACGAGTCGCGCGGTACTTACGACCACCTGTACCAGCTGATGGAGTTCGCGTTAGAGATGCAGAAGGTGGTGGACAACTTCAACCAAGACTTGCTCGAGTTCGACTTTATACTTCGGATCGGGTATAACTTCGGCGATGTGACGGCTGGTGTCATCGGTACCTCTAAGTTGTACTATGACATTTGGGGGGACGCAGTGAACATAGCGTCGCGGATGGACTCGACGGGCGTGGCCAAGAGGATCCAGGTGGGCGAGGCTTGTATCCCGGTGCTGTCCGCTCGCTACGAGTTCGAGCCGAGAGGCAGCGTGTACGTAAAAGGCAAAGATAACATGAATGTTTATCTCGTCGTAGGTAGAAAAGATACGTAGATAAAAAATATTCATAATGAAATATAGAATCTGTGATTTAATTATTTATATTGGAGATGTGAATATATGAAATTCTTATTTATTGTGTGCAGTCTATAAGTGAGATGTAAGAGCTTGACAAAATACTCGGGGTGTTGCACAGGCTATTAATTTATTGTTATTTTAGCTTATGTGGATGACTTGTGAGAGAGTGTGAGTGAGTGGATATTTAATTTGAATGAGTAATCGAAAACTATTAAAATCTCCTTGCCTATACCGAAATATCTGTGACCAGTGTTCTAGTCTTCTAAATTCAATGGGAATGCTCCAGTTTTTATGACGTGTTAGTGTATAGGTTTGTATAGAGCTGACGATATGCTTGATTGGAAAGTGAGCAGTTATTTTGATTGACGGCAGCTGTTTTTAATTTAAAAATTGGATCATTGCCATTTATATGACTTGTATATTCAAATTTACCTTCTTATTATTACGGAGAATAAATTTATATTTGTATATAAAAAGTGAATATTGACCCACTTGGGCTAGTAAATAAAATTTTATATTTATATAATGTAATTGATGTGTTAGCGTTAAGTAAATGGTACTAATACTTTGTAGTGAGTAGATATGTTTATATTGTGTATGTAGTAACGCATCGCTTACCATTATACAAATCTTTTGTCAATTTTATAGATCGGGTTCCGTAGGAATTAGGGTCCGTTGCAATACATATTCAATATTAATATAATATGATCAAGACTCTTTCATAATCCAAACTAATATTATAAATGCGAAAGTAACTCTGTCTGTCTGTCTGTCTGTCTTTCTGTCTGTCTGTCTGTCTTTTCTTCACGCCTAAACTACTGAACCGATTTGTGTGAAATTTGGTACAGACATAGTTTGAAACTTGAGAAAGGACATAGGATAGTTTTTATTACAAAAAATAAAAATAAAAAATAAAATTTATTACGGACATACAGTGCCATCTATTGGTCAAATGTCGAGCTGTTCCTAAGTTCCTATGCTCCGTAGATAGATGGCGTTAATGGCGCAATGGTGTCATTACACGTGTTCGGTTCATGTTATTGTTTTAATTCATCGGAAAATCCATCAGAAAAATGTTTTTATCCCAAAAATCCTGCGGGAGCGGGAACTTCTCAAAAATCCCGCGAGATCGGGAACTATGTGGGTAAAACCAAAAATCTGCCGGAAGTCACTATTCCACGCGAACGAAGTCGCGGGCAAAAGCTAGTTAATAATAAATAAGGTAACACTGCATGTGTTTTAAAATGATAAATTAAGCACTGAATGTGTAACTACTGATCAAATCGAATGATGTAGAATTGATTATCTCGTATGATTGCCACTACCAGATTACGTTGTGATCATTAAGCGAAAGTTTGCGATACGTAATGCTCACAGTACTGTTTCCTAAGGAAAATGCAGCTTGTATGTATACACGACGCGCCGTAGCTATTAGAATACGCGTCGGTTCGCTGCCAATGAATTAGCTATAACAAAACGTAGGCACCATAATTTTTACTCCTGTATATTATAAGTACTTACGGGACCTCTAATACTGTTTGCTCATTACGTGAAATACTTAGCGCGATACCATAGTTGGTGATTTTATTTTACATAACTTTCGCCATGAACATTTTATGGCAACCCTTCAGGCGCATCTAGCATTATTAGTGAACTATTTTCCTAATAAATTTGTATTGTCCACGCGCCATATTCTAAATGTCTATACGAGTTTACACAATTCAATATTTGCCATTACAATGTTGAGGTAGTAGGTAATTTTCATACTTATGATGAAAGCCTTAAAAAAAAACTATACATTCCACTATGTATTTAATCTATATGCCTTCAAAATGTCTATTTTTTACTTATAAATGGCGTACTAAAGGTTGGCAGTTTTGCAACGAAGTGAATTAGTATATTTACAGAATGTTGGACCAACAGGATACTAGTTAGCCTAAATAGCTCTCTTCGAAATTTACCTCTTCTTGAATACATTTTCAACTATGACGATTATAATAACTTATGTATTTGTGATATTTGTTAGAGGAGTGTTATATGATTATGTATACCTAGACAGATATTATATAATATTTAACATCGATTGTTCTCTCTATAGTGAAGATGTTAGGAGCCGTACAAATATTATTTACATGTGTTTATTTATGTCTTGCCCTGAGTGCAGGTTATATTGAGATAAACCGACTTTGTATATAATAGTAACCGCGTCAGATGAGCCCACTATTGTAAAGCAGGACTAATTCTTTCTGCAAACATGACTATTTAGCGGTCGTCTGATTGGAAAAGCATACTTGATACTCGCAAATGGCAGTCGTATCTAATTTCGGGAACGAAAACAGAATTGTACATTTTCAATACGTAATTAGCTGGTGGTTTCGGACGACCGCAGAAAATCGACATGTTGCGGTCACGGTAATGCCTCGTTGACGAATTGACCGACAAAACTGTATAGAAACATTGATTGTTATGATTTATGTTACTTTGTAGTTTGTGGCACAATATTGCGCACATATAGATAAGAATACATTTTTACTACAGTTTGTTTACCTTATGATTTATTGCATTAACTACAGGTGGGATGATCGATCGGTCGGTGTTTCTATGCGGTTTTATTTTATTTGCAATAATTAGATGAGTAGGTACACGTATTTTTACGTTATCGTCAATGGGGCTACCAATTTTTATATGCTGGGCATTTTGAGTGACGAGGAAATGGCTGGTATAATTAATTATATTTTATTTGATATTAACTATCTATCTGAATGTTTGTTTTCGCTGTTGATTGGATCTATTTTTCAGTATATTCTCTCTGTCCTTTTTTTAATGATTTTAATTTTCAATTTTCGGCGTTTAGTATTCTTGGTCACTCAAAATGCACAGTGATCCACCAAAAATAATAAGGCCTATGGCAATATGATGGAATGTTTTATACTTGGTAAACTTATATATTTTGTAATAAAAGCATTATATTTAATAATCGTAAGATCAAAGTGTTCAAGAGTTCCGACTTCAACAAGATTCACTATACCTATAACGGCTTTAGTTTTGAATAAAAAAAACACCTGAAATACAGTCACGTCTATTTATTTCTATACCTTGGACAATATTGGACATATTTTCTATAATAACGTTATTTATAACGTTCTATTCTATGGGGAGACATTGATTAAAACACTGACTAGATAAATAAGAAAGTTATTCCCTTCTTTCAATATTTATTCTGTACTGAAATACTTTCTGAACAGTACGTTCAGCAACTACTATGAAAAGGTGAATGACCCTGAAGGAGCTATAGTGCATGTATTAAAACAGACAGTACTTATGTACGACTACTTCAGTTTTTAAAAAATAGACTGAAGAATATTTCGTAGTTAGGCTTTTCATGATTAGGTATTTATACATACAACCTAGTATACCTACACTACCTACTAATACGTTTGGCACACATAATATATATTTTTATTTAAAATACATACATATAATCTAATGAGACAAAGTATTCATAGGGTTGTCACTCCAAGCGAAGTCGTCGCTGGAGAAAGCATAGACCATCCAGTAGAATAAGTTGAGAAGCGCGAACGATGCGGGGAACATGACGCGTGCAGCCCTGTCGATGTGAGACACGCTGTTTATGTGGCCGCGGCTACCTGTAATGAGAAAAAGGAGATAATGTGAGTATTATTTATTAATATAATTTTTGAAGGAAAGAAGGAGGAGATTCAGTACCTATAGCTGATCCCTTTATAATTTCTCGCAACTTCCGTCTTTACCTTTTTGGAGGCTCTGACTACTGACAAAAAGCAGGCCTCCACAGTTGCTGCGGGTTGTTCGAAAGGGATACCGCGGCCCTGGTGCATAAAAGGCCTATGACGGAACACTACCTACGGTTTTTAGTCATTAAGAGTCTGACACTCCCTCACCGCTGCTAACCCACAGCGGGAGGGGTAATTGGATGATTTTTGACGTCGTTAAAAAAAAAAGTCCTCCACAGTTGCTTGATAAAAAATAGCAATTGCGGGGCCTTGGATAAGTTGGGGCGCGGCCCTAATAAGTAAGTTCGATCTCAATCATTGCAGTAAATCGTAAACTCACCTCAGATAAGCACATTTCGCTTAGTAGCAAGTAAGATAATGTGTGTCTAACTTTCCGCTCGGCTAACGTAGATGTTTCTAGTCCTAGCTTCGATATCAATCACAAAAGTTCATATAGACACATACCAGCTTCCACCTGTCTCTGCCGCCGATATCGATCGTCTCCAGCGAGACAGTAGAGCAACTGACGCCAGCGCGGCACTCGCCTCTCGGTCTGTGTTGTGCGTTCCATCGTCAAACGAACTGCCGTCTGTTCCGCTGGGCCCCCGCTTTCGTCTGTTGTGGTGCTTTGAGCGGGGAGTGTGAAGCTCTGCAATTTAGTTTTTTACTGAATCAAATCTTAGTTCTACTCAGTATTTCCGTCAGTTGTGGTACTCGCAGTGGCGTAACAAGGTGTGGGTGTCATAGGCGGCTTCGAGCTGAAAAGAACCTGGCGAAGTCCCTTTCAATGGTAGAATAACGACTGATCTACGAATTTAAGCCTGTTTGTTGGGGACTTTATTTACACACAGTGTTTCTGTTCAGTGACCTTTTTTAGGTAACCTAGAGACCTTCGTCCGGCCTACGTCTTGTTTGGTCCATGTTCGGTTCGCTCATGTCCTAACTTCTCAGAGTCTTCTAATTTCTCGGGTTAACTCCATTATGGCCATAATCAGATCTGCAATAAAATTCACCTCAAAAGCATAGATAATAAACAAATTGAGTTAATTACAAAGTTTGTAGTAGATCGTGCTGAGCTGCGCCGGCGAACCGCGAGTTGTCGCGCGGCAAACGCGTCACCGCCCACTTCTTCAATTAATTCCTCCCATTCTGCATCATCGATCACGATCTCCCCTGAACCGACCTGAAGCACATAACATAGGAGTTACAAAAGCGTCTAAAGTTTGATAATACCAACAGTCAGTTCACTTGATACCTTGGTGAAATAATGCACTCCAGCAAACTCTAACAGTGTTGCAATGCAATAGAAGAAACTCATCAGTAAGAACCAGTCGAGAGCGGTTGCATATCTCACTTTAGGCAAGTCCGTGCGCGAATCCAAACTAATAGTGGAAAGGGTCAACACTGTCGTTATACCGAGCCCGACCCGGTCCGAAGTGGCCTGCAAAGTGCAAAGCGAATGTTTACGAGCGATCCATTGTACATTCACCGAATAAATGTACCTAATGTGTTTACATGTTAGGTACCTCGCGATGAATCCAGAATGATACCCAAGAAAGGACCACGATGAGTATGCAGGGCACGTATACTTGTATGAGAAAATAGCCCGTATGTCGCTGTAGGTTGAAGGATACTTGAAGCACTGAGAATTCGCCTGAAAATATTTCAATCTCGAAAAATTATTTGCTATGTACATCCTATAAAACTTTAAGCTACGTCTTCAAAAGATGGATAGCAATAAGAATGAATACTGAATACTGAAAAACTATGATCACTTCCGATGTTACATATCTGAAGCCATTTACGATACACGCGAATGTAAATTTCTTGGCGCGTAAAAGCCGATTCGTGTCATTGGCGCGACGCGCTACAATTCGTTTGACATTATTTTGTATTTGCCTTCGAGAAGAAATAAGCAAATCATATTTATAAAAAAGCACCTGAGGCCTATTTTGTAAGGCAATTTTAGATAAAATGCTAAAACGCGACATGTTCCGAGCATAGAAATTTTCGGTAAATAAGAAGCGGGTAAAGTCATTTGTGGCTGAGTGAGTTTCCCCTTCGATGTTAGGACACGCGAAATATCATTGCTGTTTTTTTTGTGAGTTTGTTCACAGACACATTCACGAATAAATAACGGCGATATTTACTTACTCATTGAACAAATACAATATGCATTTCAGCGAGAGCTGCATAACGGAAGTTTTAATGAATTTCGAGATCTACATGAATATATTATTTATAAAGTTCGGGAGGTGTTTTCCATACCCAAACCCATGTGCGCGGAATCACATTAGGTGGTAAGCGGATAAAGCGTTGGCGGGTCGTGGGAGGTACGCTCCTGGCGTGATTAGTGCACATGAGAGCACTGCCATGAGAACCCACGCTCCATCGAGAACGTCCTGCTCAATACTAAAAATATTTATAGTGACATAATTCCTTTATAATAAACACATATCACATTAAAGCCTCTTAATTTCCTCCAATATGTCTGATAAAATCAAACGAGGATGTGTCTTTCCGCGTGTAAATACATTTCTGTTTGTATAGGCTACGTAATAAGGACGGTTATTCTTGTTTGCGTCACACAAACTTTCTTCCTAAATAAGTAGAAGTTCTTTGTACTTAATCCGTGCAGTCATGCGCCATAACTATTATCATGTTCTTATTTTGTGCGAGGAAAGTAACTTGGTAAAAGTGATGCATGACCAAGCGAATACAATCCTTGGGTATGTTCCAGGTAGTATGTTTGTACATATAGTTTGATAAGTACTGCTTACCTTCCCGTCGAGTGAATGTGAAGTTTCTGTAAGGAAAGCTGATGAGGTCGAATTGTGAGAGGGTCATGCCGGGAACAAAGTTGACGCTCTGAGAGTTTTGCCATTGGTATACCAGTTGTTGGTTTGAGTATGCATCTGTAGAAAAATATAATGATTAAATCAAGGTGCGAAGATAAAATATGTACAGTATTTCTTATAATTTATTTTACCTATAAAGTCATACTTACAGCTGCCCAGAATAAGAGGACATGACTGTCTATCCATTGGGAAATTGCGGAGTTCCATAGGACATTTTGCTTTAATGGTTAATCTGCAAACACAAAACTCAATTTAATAACAAACTTCAACCATAAAACTTCACTAAACAAAAATACTGAAACTAGCCGGAGAGATATAAAAAACTAGAATTTAGTTTAGCAATGGTTCACGTATTTGCAAAGTAGATCAGTAAATAGCAGGAATCGTCCAAAACGTCCCAACTAAGGCGTTTAGATTAACTAAAAGGATCCTCAGCGCCTGTATGTCGTGTTCAACGAAGCAATTCAGCTGCCGAATTTCGTCCGAACTAAACCGATTAACTTGTGACCAGTTGCATATTCTCCAAGTTAAATTAGATCTTATTTATTCAATTTTTTACGTATTATTCAATTTGAAATTTAAATACACCCAATTTATTCCATTGTTGGTACAAATAAGCCATTTTTATATTTTTGGTATAGTAATATCTACCTACATTTGTAAGAAGCATGAAAATTCTGCGCTATTTTTCTCCACACTAAGCTTGTCCAAATGCTCCTTTAGAAAAATGTTTGGTTCATCAGTTATCTACTAAACGAACACGACCAGATGATAGTGAAAAAGAATCTTGATAAATCCATACAATATCTCAATGGCACTTATTTAAAAAAACAAGAATGCCCAACGGATTTTACATTCGCTGAAAGCTCTCCTCAGTAATCGGATCAGGGAATATTTTTCACTTTGCCAATTAAAAATGTCGGACGCTTTGGTTGTGTAAAGGGTATGAAATTAATTATTCTCAAAAGTTAATTGGGATTTTCGTATTTGTGGACTCCAGACCAGTAAAGTTTTGTACCGTAGTTGATTGACTGTGACGCTGGCTTTGCCGCTCTATAAATATGCCGTTCCATAGAAAAACTAATGCGTGCTCGTGAAAGGCTGGGTTGTCTTGCTCACTCTAGCATTAAAGGGTTTTCATTTTTTGAATGTTCATATGGTTCATTCATAAAAATGTTTAGTCCAGTTCATTGTTTAATTAAATAATATCGTGAATACTTTTTTCGTCACTACACTGCTGACCAAAAAAGAGGTACAAAAAGGTACTTCAAATAAATTTTACCTCATGGAATACAAAATATCTCCATGCTGACTAATCCTGAGCAACTTATTGGGTACGGTAATAGTGTGCACGTAGGAATGTTTCCCGTTATAGAAATACGTGTCTGGCCGCCAAATCCTTTCGAGCATCTTGATAGAAAGTGACAGCGAGCGGATGGGACCCAGGAACGACAGCCGGGTGTCGCGCCAGTACTGCCTGAAGTAGCAGTCCATTGAATAATCCTGTTACGCAAAATATTTGTGTTACATAAAATATGTGAATATTCATCGATTTATATTTACTACGCAGTAGGTAACGCGAGCAAGTATCTATATTTATATACCGTATTCAGCAATCAAATATAATATGCTTGAATTTATAAAATTTATTATAATAATCAAAATATCTTGGAAAATATAATATTAAGAACAGTACCTATCTCAAAATTCAACTTTGTTAGATTAACAAAAAACTAAAGACGAAGCATGCTCATTGCTCGTAGCGATTTCGTAGCATTTTTCGTAGCACGTAGCGTAGTTTATCGTAGGAGACTATACATAGTTTCCACATAAAAAAATGTGTGCGTATTTTGCATTAAAAAATGAAACTCACCATATCAAGTTCAGATACAGGTCCCATACTTCGTATAAGGATATTCGTCTGGACAACAGTAGGGTAGCCTGTAACAAATCAAATAATTCCTATATTTTCTGCGAGATTTCTGGCGTACAAAAAGTGACACAATTGTGTCGTATAAGTCTTGATACTTAGGTTGATTAACATTTTGTCTACTAACGGAAATGTTGGATGCTAGAGTGTTCATATTGTTCATCATATAATACTTTTTAAATCACAATCATACATACCTTTACCATGCGTAGGCAACTGTGAATTTTCGTAATTTTTCAACAAGTTTTCGAGCACCAACGTGATATTCTTTGACACGGCGTCATTGATGCTTCTCTTGGCGTTTTGTTTTAGCGTGAACGCGTCAACTTCGTCGTAAGTGCCGTTGATATAATTGGAGAGTAACATTTCAGAGGCATCCCAGTAGTCGTGTTCCCTCTCGGAGGTATTGTGTGAGAGATTTTTAGCGGTCGCAGACAAAATGCCGGGAGTGTGTTGTGGTGTAGCATCGTCTCGGGAGTTCAGGGATGTCAGCGATATTGGAAACGTTCCATTTTTAGTCGTCAAGTAGATTGCTCCTTTCCCGTCAACTTGGAAAATGCTGTACACAGAGATTGAAATGTGATGTTTAATTTTGAAGAACATTATGGATAGCTTGAAAATAATATACAATTGTGATGAAAAAATAAAAGCCATAAAAATCGATGCAATTCCAATCAAATACCTATACTGCGACTGTGAAAAATGACTTTAAATGATCTCGTTATTGGTTCTATTATTTTGTTCCTTTCCTGCTTCTGTTCATAAACAAAAATATTGAGTCGTTAAAGAAATGATGGACCCGCGAAAACTTCAAAAAACAGTTTATTTTTTTGAATAAAATTCTTTGTTATCAGATACGACCCTTTCAGATATCTAAAGTCTGTGGTTTAATTGCTTGAATATTAAGTAACACGGGCCGTGTCGAGACTCTTCAGGCAACGTCATTTGCTATGGAATACGGGTTTATAAGAACGATATCTTGGCATTCAGCCCGGGTCGCTATTTTTTTTTGTTTCACTTTATGTTAAAAAGGGTTGCCTAAACGTCATGAATCTCAACTTATACAACCGCTATATTTTTCTCGGGTCCTTTGTTTTTTACTGTAGGTATCAGGAATTGATTGAAAGTGTAAGATCATAATAAAAAAGAAATTGCAGATACATAGTTCTAACACAAAATTGAAGTATCAAGGAAATGCGAACTCACACATGTAAATTAAAATAAGATTTCTAAAAGCATTACATGCATAAGCTCGTGTGTGAAGTTTGAAATCCGGCGTCACTACGTCATTTTCGATACTTAAAAAGTCATCTGTCTAGCCTTTTCCCAAATATTCTGCGATCACCTTCTAGTTAAACGGCATGTAGCTGGCAATCAGTGTTTTACACGGGCAACGCGATACCCCTTTGTAATAGTGGTTGTCAGACTTTCTGGCTTCTGACTACCTATAACGACTGCTAAAGATGTTCAAATGATAGCTTATAATGATTATAGTTATGAAGTGATAAGCAGTATTTCACATATTGGAAGCAATCAATAGCCGAGTATAGCAGTGACCCAGTCAACTCGGATGTATGTGAGTCTAATTGCAGGCTGACATGCAATGATTGCTCCTTCTCGTGCATGATTTGATTGCTAGTTTGCCGCCTCTATTCCGCAACTAGGATTCCATTCAATGCGAAATATTGTTTGGCTCATCAATATTATGGAACTGACATAACGATACCTATAGAAGCACATAATTTTGCGCTATATATAATTTTAATAACCTATAGGTAGTAATATAATAAAAAGGAAACTTGTTTTAGTTTCTTTGACTGTTCTACCCTAAACCCTTTCACTGTTGATAAGCTACACTTTTTCCGAGCAACATATCTCAGTAGGTACGGGCAATAGTTCTCACGGCGGGTAAAACGGCAGGAAAACTCCTAGTCGAATATATTTTTTTAATAAAAACTTTTTTAAAGTAATCAACATCTCGCAAATTAGTTTTTCAGTGGAATCGAGTATGAGACTCGTATCATTCTGTTTTCCAATTTATTTCCAATCTAGGTACGAACGTTTCTATTTGAATTTATCTGTTTGATTGATGGCAAAAGTTATATTATCGAAATCGTCTTGATGTAATATCTTGTAAGCTTGTAAGTTAATTTCGGAGATTTACACATCTTTCTAATTTATATCGTGTTCTACTTTGAGGAGTTCTACTAGAAGTCATTATTGACTTTAATATAGAACTATTATACCTACCTTATGGGTAATACGGGTACACTGAACATGGTAAATTTTGTAATGTGGATAATAAAATTGTTCTATAAGTAGGTATTATCAATATTGTTTCCCATTGCTCAGTATAGTAATAGTTCTAATCATAATTAGACAAGATCTTTGAAATTAACATTTAATCAAATTACCCCCTAAGTGCCTGTAAAGTTTTCGAGAAAATTCAAAAAGATCAAACTTTTTAGTTCTGTCAGTTCAAAAATAAAGTTCCAGTGGAACTGTTACGTAAAGGGAGTGGTTTTCTAATATTCTTTGCTCATTTCTCCGTCAGGTGACAGTGAGTTCTGAATGGACCGGTAATATTGCGCGGCGCTCTCCGTTCAGCTGCTTGTGGCATTAATGGTAATTAGCTCCTAGTCGAATACCTGAGAGCATTAATGAAGCATTTTTCAAGTATGACGTACTATATTAGGTACGATGCCGTTACGGTGAATTATGAATAAGCAAGCATAAATGTTGTACTACAGACGAAGATTTTCAGTACCTACTATAAAGGTCGTCAAATGCTTTACACCGTTCTAAGGACGATTTCAAAAATCATTTAAAACATAGTGAAGTGGGGTGTTATCAACGGACTAAGATAAAATACCAGTGGCGAAGGGTGGTTTAATGAAATAGGGAAGCCGCAGCAAAAAAAACTGGGGGGGGGGAGTACTCAGGGATGGGGGGGGAGAGGTAATGGAGGTAATTTCTCAGTCCACCTTTTAGCACTGACTGACAGACTGATAGTTTGAACATGTTTTCTCGAGGAATTTGGCAGATTATTAATATCTATAAAACTTTATTATCTTTATAAAAAATAAGTTCCTTCCTAAAGTAAATAATCTGTCAGAAAACGTCTAATGCGGTAAATGCTATCCTAGTTAAGTTTTAAAATTAGTTACACTAATAAGAAAGAAACCTGATGCAAACTGTCTACGTATCAAAATAACTCATTTTAACGTAGGTCTCTCTATTTTCACTACACACACTGTACTTATACTGAGTACCTGAGGTCACAGTGCGATCGCGGGGATTGGTAGGGAGTAATGATACTGCCAACTACTTAATCAAAATTATATAGGTACTTCGTGAATACAAAAAAATTTAAATTCCCAAGTAGGGTCATTAAATCGCGGAGAATCTTAACACCGCGATTCAGGATTTGCATAAAAATGTACAACGCCATCTATGTTAACATAACGTAACTAAAACACTTAAACTAACATAAAATATTGTACACACACGAACTATGTTATTTCCAAACGATACACACACTAATAAATTCAATTAAATAATACAAAGAACAAATTGTTAAAGGTATTATCTAAAACAAAATAAGAACAATGAGAGTGAATTTGTCTGATTTGTTTGTTTACATATTTGAAAGTTCTAAGCGCTGTCACTCGCGCGTAGACAGATATAGCTACTCTACTCTTGACGCGTTCTTTCTCGTTCACTCGCGAGTTTTGATTGGTGGAACCCGCTCCGTGAGCCGGCTTACCGCTCGCCCTTATTTTGCGAACATCGCGCGGCGCGGCGTGGATGACGTCACGCAAGCGTAGTTTTGTATGGAGGAGGAAGCCGCGGCTTGTTTAGTAGGAGCAAAATGTTTCATGTAATTTATAGACAATTTTTTTACGGTGGTAGGCGTTTTGTTATACCTACATATTTAAATTGTGTGGTTTAAATGATTATATTAATTATACCTATACCTATATTATAACTTATACCTATGCTTCTTTCTTGAAATTCGAAAGGGAAGCCGATGGGAATCGGCTTATAAGGACGCCTCGCCACTGTAAAATACCCATTCTAAAAATAGGTGTGACATTATATACTCTTAAGTACATAGGTGATGTTACGCTTTATCACCACTTACAAACAAGCGAGATAAGGGTTGAAAATTCATTTATCGGTCAAAAGGTCGTATTACAAAAGATATTGACCAAAGCTAAGCCTCAAATTGACAAAGCGTTTCATTTTCATCGTATTATGTGGGACAGAAAATGGTTATTGAGCGACTTTATTATACGACTATACATAGAGCTGAAAAAGAAACCTTTGAAAATAATTTTGATCATAGAAAACACTACTGGTTTTTTAATTTGCAAGGTAGGTCATTGAAATGTAGGTACTGTGTGAAATAAATTGTCTCCTGGAATACCTATATTAACTGTGTTGGATTCGCGTGTTCGTAGTGTTCAAAGGGAGTCGCGTCAAAGGAAGCATCTTATCAATGTACGAATGTAGAGGGCTTGATACTCAACACTTATTGATTGAACCAATCTTAGAAGCTATTAACGCCGCAAAGAAACTATTTATATAGGCATATAGAGACATACTGTTACCACAGACAGTGTGATTATTTACGAAACATATGTCTAATATATGCAATCAGAAGAAGTATAAGTTTTTAGTGTCAATTGAGAAATGTTCTACTTCATCGAACGCTGCAGTATAGAATGCATTTCCTCAGCTTAAAAAGTGCCAGGCTAATACCACTAGGCATTATCTCCCAATCAACATATCAAGCGTCCTTACTATTTCTCTTAAAACCTTCCTCTGAATCCCGTTCCAAGTTCTCAGCTAGTTCTATAATCATAATGTATTGGGTTAAAACTTGTGTGCGGTTCTGTAAGATCAAGTTAGGTTGACAGCGATGGCGGCCCGCTCTAATAGAAAGCTACGGTAAAAACTATCATTAGGACGAGAAGAGAAAACTTCGTAAGTTTTGTTCTATAACTAAATTCTTTGCTCAGTTACAGTACTTAGCGGTATGACTAGGCGTTGGTTACCGGGATTTTTTGCAGCTGTTGTAATGTGTTTCGTTTGGTATAGAATGTAGGTCCTGAATTTGTCAATCTGTAATGAGCTTAGATGATATTATCATTTAGTATATAGGTACCTACTACAATTTGTCGTCCAGGTAAAACTTCCAGGGCACACAAGTAGAGTTTATTAATAACTTTCTAAAATCAAAGAAGTACTTTACCTACTTAGCTTTCTCATAAAGAAGCTTCAGACGACCTCCAACATAAAAAGGTTAAGTCTAAATAAAATAACGAAGTTGTTTCACATCAAGTGACCTTAATTATATTTTCTTTGTTGCAGCGATAAAAAGTGGTTGCGAGGCGTCATTGGAAGAGTGGAGGGTTCTCGAAGGAAGAAGGACTCTTCGGCTGGTACAAAATGTGCCAAATTGACAACTCAGGCCGCGATCGCACTTCTGATACTGCAGTGAGCGCGCCCTTTGATTTTTATCTGTCGTTACTACGTACTTGATGCTATCATTTTTTTATTCTTTAAAGGTCAAAGTGAATGAGAGAGAGTATTCCTGTTTTGTATCAAGAGGTGGATTTTTCCTATGTTGTTTGAAGTTATAAATATTTTAAAATTCATAACTTCACAGTGTAAAAATAAAAAGTAGCACGTCAGCCCAAAATGGTGAGCTATTAGTTGGTCTCACAGATTTTTTGTTCGTATAGGTAATATAATTGCGAGTACTGGATCTTTGTCCAAGACCTAAGATATAAATGCTTCAGTATCGTAAATAATAGATACAATACAAACTGTACTTTCTTATGCACACTCTATAAACTGCCCCATGTTACAAGTTTTGCTTACAAGGGGGAGTTCAAAGAGTGTAGGTACGTAAGGAAATACATAGAGTTCATAAAGTGTATTATAAGGAAATAAAGAGGGTATATCATAGAGTGTAGATAAGGAAATACAGGACCAGTAGTTCCTGAGATTAGCGCGTTCAAGCAAACAAACAAACAAACAAACTCTTCAGCTTTATAATATTAGTACCTATATTTATCCATTCTATGAGGTTTGTTTTTAAAGATCTAAAATTTCTCTACCCTACATATAACACAGCACACATGTCCTTATTCAAGCAGGATTTCTGCGAAGGCCTGTTAGATACTTGTTTCGGCATAGCTTGTTCGACACAAAGCGTTAGATGCTCCGTACGTTTGCGATAAGCTTCACTATAAAGCCTCACATCGCTCGCCCTAATGTCTGATACTCCGTCTGCATAAGTAGTACTTCTCTCAATTTAGGACCGTTCCAACACACGCTTTGTTGCCACTAATCTTCAATGAATATGAAACCAATAAAATATTTAGACTTGATGATATTGGTAATATGACTGTCAGAGTCTTCACCTCTATTATTTCAGGCAAACAATCTTACTTATTATTTATTTCGTAAAATTAAAGTTCCTAACAACGAGTTATGGTAACTTCATATATCAACACATAATTAGGCTTTTTACAAAAAATAAAACGATTTTCAGGGAGTTACAAGTATATCGGCTTTTAATATATCGGCCTAAGAAACTAGATTGTGATATATTCAATATTCAATCTAGAGATATATTACTAGCCATAGTAATTGGGAAAGACTCTGAGACAAAACACAAACACAAGCGGGGTGAGGAACAATTTGTTTTTTTTTTGTTTAGAAACGATAAGGAGTTGAACTAAATCTGAATGAAAACTAAATAATTCATTGACATTATTTCAACAATGTTCAATTATTTTGGCGGAAAATACTTGTTTGATTTATCTTAACACTTCCTACTTAATTTACTTTCTGTTTAAGTTCTAAAATCCTTATTAAGTCTACTATAAGTGACAAGCTTCATTGTTGGCAAGTTTGCCCAGCTAGCCCGGAGAAGCAGTTTTAATTTTCTTATGCCAACATTATCACGTAACCAATTAAAATTCTGTTATAATACATAAACCCCTTTAATTAATTACCAGTAGCGAGAGGATTTATTAATTACTTTACAATTAGCGCGGTGCCATGTCCTTGAACGTGAAGCCGAAATCCGTAACAAGTAGTCGTCTAAATGTTTCTAAAACAAATACACTTTGCAAAGACAAGGTTTTTATTTATATTCATAGTTCCACATTAAGTAAACTATTAGTTATATACAGTTTAAAACCTTACCATTCATCCGTTTCATTATTGACTTGATAATCATTGTATTGCATTGTTATTACTACGTCGTAGAGGAAAACGAAGATATTACTTAATAGAAATACTATGTTAATAGTTTGAACGCTGGGTCGAGAGGGCGAGAGAGCGCGAGGGTCTGCCAGGACGAACAGATGTCCTAGCAGCACTACTGCGCTCGGCAGAGGAGGCTCGAAAGTTTCGAACTGTTCCAGAACATATCCTATAGCCATCAAGATGTGACCAATGTATGGCAAATATATTTCAACCACAGACTTGAGGTTAAACATTTGTAAGAGCTTGTGACTACCTGCACGTCATTGTTTGAGTGTTGCGAAGCGTTGTCTTCAACTCCTGGTATTCTCCGATGATGGAGAGTATGTTGGCAATCACGAAGAAACGATTCGCATTAAGACCACGGCGTAATTGTTTGAGGTAGAACACGTCTTCTATGACGGTCCACGCGTCGGATATCATGGCCAGGAAGTGCCCCAAGAGTATGAGCAGACTCGCCATGAGACACGGGTTGTAGTCGTCGCAGTACATCTTGCCGAATAGGTATCCGAGTATAACCAAGCAGTTTCCTACTACGGATAAATAGAAGTTTATTACAGACATGCAACAGTTGATGGCTGACGCTCGACAGTCTCCTATTAAACAGTTGCATTGCGTGAGAAAGTCTTTTCGAATGCAAAGCTTCATATTTTTTGGCCTGCGTCCATAAGCACATCAGACAATGGTACTTATATTGTCGTTACGTTATTAGTTTGGTAGCTTCTGTCCATTGCTCAAACCAGTCATTGTCTACATCTCCACTCTCTTTCAGTGCCCACGTTGCAGGTTTCTTCTTACTTTAGTTCATTTTCTATTATGTGTTCTGGGCTACTGCAGAATTTAGTGATAATTTGATGCAAAGTAGGTTATGGATTTTGAAGTTTATTTTGACATTGTCACTGAAACGGTTTCATAAAGAAAATATTCATCTATATATTTTAGCGGAGTCTGACCTTCTAAGAGGATGTTGTATTTTAAATTAATATTTCTGGTAAGTAGACAATTTACAATATTTGGGACACGATATTGAATCTACAATGTAAAAGAATGTCTATGTGGAAAATTGTCCCCGAGACCCGTAGTCATCGTTGGCGAATATTATTAGAATATTATACAGTGGTGGCAAGCAGGTAGACCGGAGCACACAGGTATTTGTTTTTAGTGAGGAAAAGGGTAAATTCCTCGGGGAGGCGAGTGTGTCGAGCGGCTTCAGATATAAAACGCAATGCACACACGCGGCACAGTATTGGTATGTAAAATAAAATTATATTTTAGAGTACAGCTTCTCCATTCTATTCACCATAAACATTCAAAGTATTTATTTGTTCCAATAGCAAGTTTTATATTCAAATAAGTGATGAAGAAACTCTTGGAGGAGTTTAAAATGTCGCGTTCATATTTGGGTAAGTTAGCAGTTCAATTTATTTGATAATTATTTTTTGGCTCACATAATATTCTATTGTGAAGCTGAAGAAAGAAATATCAAAATTAATTATAGTCCCCAGACACCTTCTATGTTATCAAATTATAAGGGTTGAATTGCAAATAGGCTGAAAATTTGTCTGTGCTTGATGAAATAAAAATATTTTAATATATTTCCAAATTGTTATACAGATTATGTTAATTTGCAACGTGAAAAAAATATGGCTAGATTTCAAAACTAATTTTATTTTCTAAATTCTCTAATATGAATTGAGAATAAAGCTATACAAACGAAGTTTAATAAATAACGTGTAGTGAATGAGTTTCAAACGTTTTCAAAGTTCTGTTATCCTGCAATTTTGAAACCTATTATTTCTAGTATTGGGCGAATTCAATGTTTATATTAAGCAAATAAGCAGTTATGTATTTCGAAACAAAGTTTTTGTTACTTCTGCTTTAAAAATGAAAATAATTTAACAAAATCATTATTATCGAAAACACTCCATACTTGCAAGTTGGCAATCAGCCATAAAATAGTGCGGTTTTATAAACTTTCAGCTTTCACCATATTTACGCCAAACGCGGTTACAATTACGCCATAAATACACCATGTATAACATATTTTAATTAATTTAAAATGGAGCTTAAAGAATTCTTGATGTCTACTGGGCCACAATGCACCAAGAGCGGACCTAACTAACATAACTCAGCGTTTTATGCGATAAAAAAAGTTTAACAAAGGAAACCTTGACTGTCTGCATATCTACAAGATAAAGGGTATCTGCCATATTTTCATGTTTGTGAAGACGTAAGACCATCGCTCATAGCCAGCTAATTTGCAAGTTACTGGCTGTCCCGTCTACTGGTTATGTAGCGTTGAGTGATCACTTTACCACTTTCTTGTTCTACAACTTTTTGAAGATTTCTTGACGGCTAACCTTCTATCTAATCCGAACTAAGTATAAGCTAACCCATTTACCACACTACTGTTTTTTTTCAACCAGTGCTGCGGATTTGAAATTTTATCTTCATTTTTCATAAAGTATAATATTATATTATCTCGTTTAATTTTAAAACTACGTTTAAAAATGTCACTGTTCTTCCACCACTAACCGTTCAACAGGCTGTCTGCTAAACAAAAGGAAAACAAGACATTAATATGACGTTGCTTTGTAAAACATTTTAAAATTCCCGCAGTCTCCTCTTGGCTATGTTACGGCGTCATTTTACACAATATTACGCTAAACTTTATTTTCTTGACAAAGGACGAAGTGGGTTGTATGAAAAATATGAAAAATGCAGTTGGGGTAGACGAGGGGGGTAAGATTTATTTCCTGTACTTAAATAAGCGGTGCTGCATTCAGGTGGCAGTGAGGTGTGAACGTGCGGGAGTTTCTCGAGAGCAGTTCAACAAGCTTCGCCTCGTTATGGCGCAGCTATCGGATTTACAAGAGATTTTAAAGTCTTCGGATTAAGTATGCTGAATGCTGGGCCGTGGAAAACAGTTGTCTGGCTCATCTGGCTCGAGTTGTCTGGATTTGTATTTACATTTTTAGTACCGTGATCGTTTTATGTTAAATGAGAAATAGTACAGGTCTTTCACTTACTATCCAAAGACCCTGAGCAAGCGACTTAATTAGAAATGAAATAAACAAAATTAAAACTTTACAGAAAGGCCCAAGTCCATACACGCTTGGTGAAGTTAAAGTCTAAGAGAAACCTAACCTCAGTTCTATAAATATTAAATATGTTACCAGTTAAAAGTCAGCTAAGTGATAATGAATCGTTAGTAGTGGCTGTTGACATTGACTAACATCATCTCAGCGGTCGATAGTTGGCAGCCCGTCAAGTTTGCCTCGTTTTGCCCTTGCGATAATAAGTAGGTACTGAGCGCAGCCTCGATAGAGACGTTACCTTTACGAGGACTCATGTTTTCATACATTATCTTGTCGTTGGCATATTTTGGACATATAATCTGGGTTAGATTGATGAGTAGTAGAATTTGGGGACGGATGTGAAAGATCACATTAAGCGACTTCCACATAAATGTTTAATCTGTTCAGTATCCGGTGTTACGATTTAGTCATATGCTAATTTAAGAAAAAGATAAGAATGAAGCTATATAATGATATAGAATGTCGTCACCTATTTAAATCCACTCAACACTAAAATAACAAGTCCATGTTTATTCAAAGAATTGATATTTTAGTGACACCTCGTTTCGTCACCGAGTAAGGAAAGGGCTCTCGTAAATCTTCGGTCTCTTAAACATGTAAGTCGCAAGTTGAAAGGACCTTTCGACACGCATCGCCGGTCGCGATAAGCACGGTGGGATGCGATATTTTCACTCACCGCGTACCTATCTGTGACGGGAGATAGAAAGTGCTTTATTGAATCGCCACACGGTGCAATAAGTGTAAGTGACTTGGACATTATTTTTATTCCTTATTATACATGCAAAAATATCTTTCATTACACACGCAATAAATAGTAGTAATGTACGAGCTTAACCCAGAGTTGAGTTCTCACAGCAAACTTTAGAGTGATAGAGAGATTCGATAGGAAATGGTAGGGGATATTACTTATTATATCAACATAATTAGGCAATGAACATCTTTCATAGAAAATAATAAGGCGTTAGACTGATTGATAAACGTTGTAATTTTTCTATAAATATTATTATATTTTTTCAGCAAAAAAGAAAATACGTTTATTGTTCACATGCCAGACAAATAATAATCGCTACGATTTGTTTGATTTAACTATCAAATAAATTAGGTAAATGTCTTGTGTCTTGATTTAGTAGACTAGACATAGTTAGATTCAGAAGAAAGCCAATTATTATTCCTTTCGTATTTTTTTTCGACGATGATGAATAACGAAGTCTGTAAGATTTCTTTTGTCAAGGTTTTAATAGAATTTAACAGCATTAGGTTTCAAAGTCTAATGATGGTTTTGTACCATTAAAATATATTGGAGATAGTCTCTCTTACGTGTCAATGTTGAGAAGATAATTGGAGATATCTGTTACGTAGGTAAGTAAATTGATGAAAACTCTAACAATCTCTTCAAGTAGGTTCGTATTGAAGGTAGGCCCTGTTTGTGAACCGATCAGCTTCTTATATAAAAAGGGTACACTTACGTAAGTTCTTATCCGAAACGAGACAAAATCGTTGAAACATGATAACACTTTTTATTCATTGCTTTCCTTGTAAGTTGTCTTACTTATCTACACCTGAACAACCCTTTTCTGTTACCATCACATTTAGCATATAGATGTTGTATATTGGACTGAAAACTGAATGACAATGTTTACCTTTATTTGAGTACTGCATTTATAAAAACAAACACGTGAAAGCCTCATCAACGGTCATATTACACTTATCTATAAAAATATAAACTTCTAAGTTAAGCTAAACTAATAAAATCCTTTTCAAATTCTTTTAAAAATCTATTCAGCTTTATAAAGCTAAAAATAAAATTAAAAACAAATCTATTAGGATTTCCGCTCTATTAATTTTTAAGCCTGCATTTTCCGAGCTCCGGCGAAGGATTGTGGGGATACCTGTGTCCCGCGGCGACGCTCGTACACAAGCCGAGCTATGCAAGTTTAAATCCTGAACCGACTCAGTTTCTAATTCAAACACATCTCCGTTTCTAAAAGCTTTTATTTTATTCTTGTGCGGTTGGATTTATTGTTAGAAAAATATTGTTTGTCAATATAAAAAATAGGGTAATTTGTAAGGCATCTTTAAAATTTCCAAACGTTTGGAGTCGCATTACATTAAAAGCTACGTAAATACAAAAAGTTGTAACAATTATTATCAGCCAGTTTTGTATTAGTAAAATGCACAGCATCCTCCCATATTCTACGCTACAGGTTTTATCACAAAAAAGCTCCAGCCAGACTTTAATGAAATTCGCATGACGACCTCTTCATCCCCACATATTTTTAGTACACAACTAAATCCGTACGTCAGGAATATCGGGATTTGCGAAGCAATCAACAACAAGTAATGTAATAACAAATTACGTAATAATAAATCACGGACCGACGTATAAGATATACATGGGATGTGAGCTAGTACGTTTGGTAATGTTATTTCCCAATCTATCACCAGTATTGTGTCCGAGGGGGTAGGTTAGAAAGGGGTGAGGTGAGGGAGATAAGGAGTTCAACAATGAGCGATGTATGACAGAAGCAAGATTCTGGCATGTTATACTTCTTTATTGGCGAGTTTTAGGAGAAAATAAAAAAAAAAACAAAAGAAAATCACAACCATTTATTCACTTGGATTAAAATTATTAAAAAAATATAATACGATTGAATTGAAGTATTTCTTAAATTACTATAAGTTGATACTTATTTTGTAATTTCAATGCAAATATTAAACCTTTTTTTTTTTTTTTTTTTAGCGACGTAAAATCATCAAATGACCCCTCCCGCTGTGGGTTAGCAGCGGTGAGGGAGTGTCAGACTTTTACTGACTAAAATCGTCGTGTTCCGTCATAGGCCTTTTATGTACCAGGGCCGCGGTATCTCTTTCGAACAACCCGCAGCCCCGGCAGGCCTTGGCCCTGCTGGGCCCCGCTGGGGTTGCTGACATCTCTTTGAGGAGCGCGTGGAACAACGCGCGCCGTCGACACGGGTCTGTCGTCTAGAAAGACAGAGGGACGATGAGCCACCCGAACTCACCGCCCACAGACCCACGCCTACGGTGGCCGGGAGTCATCTCGCGACACCCGGCGCCCATGGTGTCTACCTGGTCCAGCGCGGCGGCCGGGATGAGAGGTGCGAACTCTCTGGCGTTCCGCCTCCTCCTTCTCGAGCATGACCGCTTCGCAGAAGGAGGCGACGGCATCCCATTCCCTCTCGCCCCGGACCATGGCCTGAACCAGGGCCGGACGCGAGAGGTCGCCGCCGCCCAAAGCCTCGACGAGGACCCGGCGGTGCCCTTCCCATGCGGGGCACACCTGGACTGTGTGGTCCACCGTGTCCTCGGGGCTGTCCGCACAATGGTGACACCCGGGCGCCTCCTCACGACCGATGCGGTGCAGGTACCTCCCGAAACAACCGTGTCCGGTGAGGACCTGCGTCATGCGGTACGTGAGGGCGCCGTGACTCCTCCCGAGCCACTCCTCAAAGAGGGGACTTACCGCCACGATGGTGGCGTGCCCTATGCAAATATTAAACCTGAAGGGGGATTCAAATTCAATGAATGAATTAGAATTAGTAATTCAAACTTTACATGCAGTGACCTAGCGGCAACCTCGGCGTAATGAATTTCTTTGTACAAAATCATTTATGAATACAATTGTCTGAACTTTCTTTTATTCTCGATGATAAAAATATTGAAGATTAGACAATAATTATAGTATAGAAAATTCTCTATAAGTAATATATAGAGCTTCAACATTATTATACAATTATGTGGCCACAGAGTTGAGGATTAAGGAGCATCGTTACTAAATTGCTTTGCTAACGGCAAGTAAACGGATTAGGGGGGTTCGTATCATTAAACAGACGCCTAGCATAATGGCTGGTCCGTGCTACCCGGGGTTTAGTCAGACAGAGCGACTGGGAGCGGCTGTATCTATTCGAATGTAGACCTATACACGAGAAACTCCTTGCGCTAAATCTGAACGACATGTAACTTGTGGTCTCTTGAATTGAGAACTGTAATTAAAATGCATACATATGTTGGCATGGTTATATAATGCAGATATACAATTTGATAATATGTGCATTGGATACTCAGAATAAAGAAAATTATTGCAGATTAACATATTTCGATATCATAATCAACTGCTTGAAAATCTTCTCTGATTCCTTTGACTATACTTAAATGTACTATAAAGTAACTTGCTCGTAAAACCGTTTTAAAGTGCATCACAAACATAAAGATAACTACAATGTTTATTTGAAAGCAAGACATGAATATATTTTTATACGTTAAAATGTGTGGACACATACCGGAGATTGAATCTTCAAAGTAAAGGTTAGCCTTTCATACATTTACATGGCAAAATCTTCATCGTAAACAACCTTATTTTAGAAAAACATGATTCTTTATGTACCTCTAAACCTAGCAGAAAAGACAAAGTACGTAAATCAATTTCTATATAAAAATAATTTAGGCCAAAAGACTGTTAAAAGAACATTAACGAAAATAAAATATTCTAAATGCGAAAATGATGTTTGCTAATTACATTAAGTTTTTTGGGCCAAATATTAATTCAATATTCGTTACATTTTTGGAGAAAATTTTGTGGTAAATGATTGAGAAAATAACGTTGCCTTTAAAATTAGGTTACGTACATACATAAGTTGTCAAAGTATGATGTATGTTGATAGATAACTTCCGAAATGTCGGCTGACCGCAGTTTCGAGCGACATAATTCCGTGGTCAGCAAACAGTAGGTACCACTAACTAATGAAAAATTGACCATCGCAAGTTCGTGATCCGTAGGTTACACAATTGCTCTAATAAAATTAATGTTTCTTTTCACCAGTTTTCTTTATTAAACGCCGAAGTGAAGTCTAAAGATTGGAAAGCTTTTTCTTTTTTCTTCTATGGTTTTTCTAGTGACCCAAAGTTTGAATTATTTTCTTATATCGAGATTTAAAAATGTATATTTCTTCCTCAGTAAAGCAAACAAATCTTCCTTGTTTGAGAAGAGCTTGTGCCCTGGAAAAGGACATTCTAAATGGCTAATGACGACGAATGTAACAAAAGTAATGCTATTTATCCGATACTCAGATTGGTTAATGTTTGTAATTTATTCAATTAGTGGTTTCAAACATAATGTTTAGCGGTTAAGGGATGTGATAGAGTTACAGGGTCGCGTCCCACAGGCTATCCATTCGGAAACGTGATCATTTAACTCATGATTTTAATTCTAATTTTAGATATTCTTATTTGTTTTATGGTTGACGACAAATTGTTAGTGAAGACAAAAATAAAATATCTACATTATTTAGAGTTACATGTTGAACTTAAAGTTTCTAAATTGAATAAGTTTTTATAAATCTTTTCATTTCTTGACAAATCTTTATCATCAAAAGTTGGCAGAAAACTTGCTTATAAGTAGCATTTTTCTTTATATGCAAAAAAAAAACTTGTATAATAGGCATACTAAGCCGACTTACCTCCAACGCTTGAAGAAACAAAATAAACATCAAAGAGGGAACTGCTGACTGTTAACAAATAAATAAATACAACGAAACGGGAAATCAAAATCAACCGGTAGACTACCAGATAATGAATCTGCAAACACTTTCAAACATTCTTTTATTTTTGTTTCGGTAAAGTCAGATACAACATATAATATGTACCTACTACCTTCCGCTCGCGGCTTCGCCCGCGTAGAGTTCGGTTATATCGCGTTTCCAAGAGAATTCTTCAAAAGTCCAGGATAAAAACCTACGTTCTTTCTCAAGGTCAACTATACTCTGTACCAAATTTTATTAAAATCAGTTCAGTGGATTAGACGGGAAAGCGTACCAGACAGACAGATAGACAGAGTTACTTTCGCATTTATAAATAATATTAGTAGGGATGTGCTAAGCTTTTACTTGTAAGTTGGGAATGTTCGTATTCTTAATCGACTTAGAATCTAGAAATAATGGTATCGAGGTTTTATGAGAAGCATCAACCTACTTTTACGAAACAATGGGAAAAATAAAAAGATTTTTTTTTTTTTGCCAAAGTCTTTGTTAAACTATGAAATGTGTTTCTGATATTTGGTTTTTAGTGTAATGAAGTTACTTAATTTGACTATTAACAACTTGATTTACTTGCAAAGAGTAATATGTTTTTCATTCAACTTCAATAAAATACGTCGTGGATTGCAAATTGAGTTTTTAAGCCTGAAAATTAAAACTAAGTTTCGGTGATGTTTTTCCTGTTTTTTTAATCATATTTATTTTCTATTCAGTAATAAGATTTTCAGTAATTACTTGAGGTGAAAGGTTCAAATGGTTTGAGTTGAAAGGGAGCAATTTTAATAACATTCGTGGCGTGTATACATTTTAGAAGGTTTTCGCGTATATTATGAGGTGTAGAAAGATCTTTGAATCATCTCCATAGCCTCATTTAGCAACGTGCTGCAAGAACAACAAAAATACTTATATACCATTTTATACTTATAAAAAGTTTATATTAATACATATAAAAATGTATATATATTTTTGCCTTTTGTAGGAGATACACGTCAAACACATAACTCATTTCATTTTTCGTGAACCCAAGATGTTGGTCACGTCCAAATATAAACGTCTTAATGTCGATATTTTTGAAACCTTTAAATCTCAAATACAAGCACGTAGAAACAGTTATGTGTCGAAGATAGAAACGTCACATTATCACGAAGGTCAAGGCCTTATAAGGTGCTAGATAATCTATACTAATATAAAATATTTCCGTTTGTTTGTACTCATAAGGCTCCGAAACTACTGAACCGATTTGAATAAATGTTTCTACACTCTTCCGGAATAATATACTCTATATTTTTAAACGGTTTTATTTAGCTCACCCCGTTTGTTTTATTATTTATTCATTCTTGGGTCAAATTTAGAAATTGAAATTTCAGTGCCTTCCTGTAGTCAGATTGATCTGAAATTTGGTACACACCTTTATTTCCGATGACAATACAATATAGTAATATCAATAACATTGCAAATCCAAGATGGCCGCCGGTACAAAATGGCGGATAACGTAGGTTTTATCAATCCCGTCAATGTGGGTATCAAATGAAAGTGCTCAACCAGTAGAATACAATGTACTATATAAAATTCAAATCTAAGATGGCGGCCCCTACAAAATGGCGGATAACTTAGGTTTTATCAATCCCATCAACATGGGTATCAAATGAAAGGTCTCAACAAGTAGAATACAATTTACCATGCAAAATTGAAATCTAAGATGGCCGCCGCTACCAAATGGCTGATAACAATTTTTAAACGGTTTTATTTAGCTCATCCCGTTTGTTTTATTCTTGGGTCAAATTTAGTAATTCAAATTTCACCCTCTTCCTGTCAACCGATTAATCTGAAATTTTGTGTACACCTTTTATTCCGATGACAATACAATATAGAAATATCAATAACATTGTAAATCTAATATGGCCGCCTGCACAAAATGGCGGATTACATATTTTTCCACAACCCCCTCAATATGGGTATCAAATAAAAGGGCTACACAAGTAGAATACTGTCAGCAACCCCAGCGGGGCCCAACAGGGCCAAGGCCTGCCTGAGCTGCGGGATTGTTCGAAAGAGTTACCATGGCCCTGGTACATAAAAGGCCTACGACGAAACATAACTATTTTTAGTCAGTAAGAGTCTGGCACTGCCTTACCGCTGCTGACCCAGCGAGGGGTCACTTGATGATTTTTGGCGTAGTTAAAAAAATGACTTTTTAAAAAATTAGATTGTAATAAATTATCAGATAAGAGACCGTGTAATAATGATGCACTAAATGAATTAGATAGAATGAGGAATATTCGGTAGGCATTTTCATTAAATACTAAAAACTAGAAAATAAAAAATCGGTAAAAAAACTTTTAAGTCAAACGGTTTTATCTTATGTGCACTGAAAACTAGAAAATAAAAAAAATAGTTACTTACCTGTCAACCTACGTAGGTGGTCTTGGTCATATTAGACTAAAATAAAAACGTGGGGCCCCTCTGAAATCCTAAATATGGCAAAGCATATCTTTATACTTTGGTAGATCATGAGCTCGGCGTTCGCTGGTGAAGCCGCTACGGCTGATTATTGATTGTCAAAATCTCCAGTTACGATTATAGTAAGTCGATGCAATCCACACCTATTATACCACTAGAAGAAAGTACTGATGTCCTCCTAGCCGGTTATCGGCTACGGCGGCTGTTCTCATGTAAGGAGATTAGCCAACTGCGCAGGACATATTATAGTGCACAAGCATTTGCGTAGACACAGGTGCACTCCCTATTCCTTCACTCTCATAACCCGATGGGTCGGCAATCCGACACGACCGGAGAGAGATCAGGCGCAGGACCGACATTTACGTGCTCTCCGATGCACGGGTGTATCAATCACCAACTTCCAGGCTCCGGGCTGCTTTGTGAAAGTCTTCTAAAATCCACAAAGCGATTTCGGCCCGACTCGGGAATCGAACCCGAGGCCTCGTGCTCACCAGCCGCACTTGCGACAACTAGACCAACGAGGCAGTTAAAGTACTACAGCAACAGTTAATGGGCCCCACGTTTTTATTTTAGTCTAATATGACCAAGACCACCTACGTAGGTTGACAGGTAAGTAACTATTTTTTTTATTTTCTAGTTTTCAGTGCACATAAGATAAAACCGTTTGACTTAAAAGTTTTTTTATCCTGGTACGGACAGTGATACCCACAGGACGCAGTTGAAACCGCGGGAAAACGGCTAGTTCATTATATGGTACATATGTTTGAAGGAACCTACATCATATCGATTATATTTTCATCTTCGAATATCTTATTCTAATTTCGAGTTGAGCAAATAAGTAACAGACTTTCTGATTTGTAATCAAATATTTGTTAGCGATAGGTACGTTTCTTTACCATATTACGAGTAAGTATAATGATAAGCGAAGTGAGATGGAATCGTAATATAAACAAGAATATCTCAATAGATCAATATTTTGTACGCGAATACGACAGACAATACATTCATATAGTAGGTATACCTACAGTCTAGTAGCTAAAAGCAATTTGTACAGACAACCTTTGTACATTTACGTCATTTATTTTTATTTGTAAATAAATTGTGCCGCATTTATGAAAGAAAGTACGGAGGTCGGAGATACAGTAATGCCCTTTGAAAGCATGAAGTCCCGTCAATGTGTAGGTTGATACAAATATTCTAGAAAAGGATTCCGATTGTATAGTTGGCATAGTTAAAAATTGTTTGTTACGCAAACGCTAAAGGATAAAAGGAAATAACTTGCAGGGCGTATAACTGAGGCCGGTATTTCAAATATTTATCATCAATCAAAATTCCTTTGTTCAGAATACCTAAATGAAGAAAAGTTTTTCCCTTTGTAAGTACTTGAAGGAAAAATAACAAAACTAGATTTGGAACCCAAACAAGATTTAAAGTATTATTGTTTATTTAAATAATAGCGATCGTCTCAGCAGACTTCTAGCGGGTATACATTGAATAAGTACCTACTTAAACAGTTGGGTAAAACTTCCTCATAATCCTCACGCTTTATGTAGTAGTAAGAAAGTTAGACTTTTTTGAGTTCATTGCAAACATACAGACAGACTGAGCAGAAGGCTGTTTTTATCACATACTGATAAAACGGATTTTTTATAGTATATTTTCTTACTTAATTAAAGATAAAAAGGTACTAAGTATTACAATAACACATAAGTAATGTAATATGCTTTTGATCTAAATACCTACAATGAAAAGTAAGTAGTTTAATTCCACCTTCTTACTGCACGTACAAACTATTAAGTCTTGTACCAGTGCTTCTTATTCAGATGAGTTCAACTACACTGAATTTAGACGAGAATTAAAACGCTGACGCAAATGACTTAAATTAGTTTAAATGTACATATTTAAGATACGACTAGGCGTAGGTGAAAGAAGGTATTTGAATAAGGGCAAAGTTATTAGGCAGCTGCTTTAAATGTAAAAAAAGCATATTACACTACTTAAAAAGGAACGTTGTTTTATTAGTATACAGAGCTTTTTCGGTAATAGGTATTTGAAACTAGAACCTACCGTACTAAGTAAGTTAATTTCCTTAAAATTAATTAATGAATTGATAGCCGTTTCTAATGAAAAATAATCCGGCAAAGTTCCTCAGTATGTTATTTGGTGGATCTTTTAAGGTTTATTTTGCCTTCTTAATTAACGTTACCGTATAGGTATTATTTACCAAATTGTTTTTATGGAGAAATGAAAAAACAAAACAGTGGCATTAATTCACGTAAAACAGGAAACCTAGGGCTGATTTTTCAATCATCAGTTAACTTCTATCTGAGGAATAAATATGGCGGTTTGACATATTTTCCATACAAAAGCTGTCAAAACGTTAAAAATATTCCTCAGATAGAAGTTATCTGGCGATTGAAAAATCAGCCCTTAGTCAAACTCCCATAATTACACATTTCATTACCTGCACAAAAGTAATCAAATAGTTTTAAACTCGCAAACAAACTACTTTGTACAAACTAAATTGATTAAAGATTTGTTGGTAATATTGTCAATAACTTAAAGTTCCCCGGTATTAGGTGCCTACTTAACTATAGTTAGCAAATCCTTAACCGACAAGATAGGCCGTTAATTGTACCAAGAAGCAATTAAAAGTTTTGCCGTCGCTCAGCAAAGCATACCTGCGTTCGCTTGACGACAACTACCGCTCAAATAACTTTAAACATAGTTACGCATACATAGGACTTTGTGTAGTCAAAAGAGCTAATACTTACATTATATTTTAGTCATTTTAATATAGAATATACCTTTACATTTATTTGGAATAAGGAGCCTTAAAAGTGTTTAAGTTTCAGTTATTTCATTTACCTACAGGCTTGAAGTTCATCAGTGAGTAATTAAGTTCCATTTTACATATTTGATCATTAACGGGTAGGTTATAAGAGACATACAATTATTTTGATTTAATTTAGACATTTTTATCTACATTGAAAATAGTATAGGTACCTATAAGTCAAGTAGTAAGTAGTAGTCCTAACGTAAGTAACGTCGTAAGTCAAAACGGTGACTATGTCTAACGAGTAGCTAATTGACTAATAATAATTGTGTTATGCTAATTATGATTTAGAAAACTTCATGTTGTCAGTCTATTAATGTATTTAAAGCAGTATAGATTATTTTTTGGTAATTTCCGGTATAATAATAATTACATTTGCGAAATGAAGTGAAAATTATGTAACATAAGACTTATTTTCTTTGAGGGCGTAGGCAGAGACTTTGGTAAATCTGCATTTCATCAGTTTTATAAGTTAAAAAACACTGTGACAGAGCAGGTAAACAAGGCACATAAGTTAATTATCTATATTTAAAAGAAAATTGGGAAGTATTCTTCTCATTTTCTTTATAAAATCAAACGTAAGAACAAGGACAACACTTGACATGTAGTGTTAATTAAAATTGCCGATTCAAAATGGCATTAATTTAATGTACCTAACACTGTTACCATATACTGTATTTAGGTACTGTATTTAATTTTCTGTAGCAGAGTAATGTTGAATAGTTTTAAGGACATGTTTATATATTGGAATTGAGAAAACATTTATTTATTCGCTAGTAATTCATATGACAAAATAAATATAAAAGGACAATTGAAAAACACTAGACGTTAAAAAAGTAAACAAAAGAAACCAACACCGCAGAAACTTTATGAACTTATTCTAGAACTTACCTTAGAGCAATGACGGTGAAACACGTGATAATCATTGTTGCAGTGTGTTTATATGTTTGCACGTTATTCATGAGCATGTTTATACGCGATAATTAGTTGTGTTTGTGCGCGCGGCGTGCGGCAAGCGCGAGCGTTTTGTTGGCGGTTCGCGCGCTCCGCGGGAACGACAGTCTCCGACAGCCAGCACGCATGCGTACTCGCAACGTAACGTACCAACTACTGACCAAATTACTTTCCAGTTTTTTGGCAATTCCACCATGTTTGAGGCCTGAAGTTTTAGTTTCGAGTGTGGTTATATGAGCTTGTTTTAGTTTTAGTGGTACACGGCTTTTTAATTAGTTTAATAAGCAAAATTAAATATGCGAAAGAAACGGGCAATATTTTTCTAGTAGCTTTGAATTTAAAGAACCAACAAGCCACGGCAACAAGCCTATCAACCTAAAGCCTCATAAAATCTAAACTATAATTTAAATTGAACATAACAATCTTACATGGTCCAATATCTCAATAACATAGGTCGGTCTGATATATGAAATGCAAAGCGGTCTCCTACAGAACAATGGAGTCCAAATGGGGTGATCCCTAAGGCGCTAGCTGATTGCTCTACTGCTGGACGGGGAAGCTTCTCTTCCACCTAATAGGATTTCTCAATCCGCTGAGCGATAGCTGGCATTAAGAAAAGCCTTCGTTCGAAATGTGCACTCGAATAGAATATGTTGAAAAATGATTCGTTTGTAAACGTAAGCGGTGTGTGTCGATGTTAGAGATAAATGCTTTACTGAATATTTGATGAAACAATTTGGGAATAATGAATTTTAAATGTGTTTTGGGTTTATTGGAGACTTTTTTTAATGTTACCTAATATATGTTTTGTTTTGTAAATCTAACTAAATGACATTTTCAATGTGATACTTATACTGAATTATTTTTGTTGTTTTTTTAAAGTTGTGTAGTTAAATAGTTTAGTGTTTAGAAAACTATGTCTAAGTAAACCGTTTTATTACAAAGACATAAATATTTACTTCTACAGCTTAATTTAGTCGAGTCGTAAAATTTCAAAACATTTTACAGTTCACTTAAACAAAGATCCAATTTCATTTCAATTGCGAAGATTGATTGAAACTGAATTTTCATTATATTGTCTCTGTTCCAACGTTTTATTAATTTCATTTTAAAATTTTCGTATGCTCGTGTCCGTAGAAAGCATTTCCAGTATTTTTTTTTACATAATATAGCACATTTAGATGTTAATACCTTCAACTATGACCCTTTGACCCTTATAAGACTAATTTTATTGTGCAATAGTGTTAAGCGTATAAAACAAAGTATACAAGATTTCATAAAATCAAGATAAATAATTTGAAATATTTTCCAAAACTTTCTAATTTTAACTTTAAAATCTTTATTTGACGTCGTATTATGTTAGAAGCTTTATCTAGGAGTTCCATTAGCGCTGGCTGTCAAACGGCGTCTGTCTTTCGGCTGTTTTTATAAAGATTTATGCTGATCGGTACACTATTTACCTTCTTGTATACAGTGTGTATATAAACCATGTATATCTGTGGAACTAAAAGCATTACATAACATAGTTGAGATAAAAATTTACGTAGTTAAAATGTAGTTAACCTTATCGTCGTAGCAGCCGTGCTACGAAGCGCTACGCAAATGCTACGAACGATCTTTCAATACAAAAAAATGGTAGGAAAATCTTACAAGGAAGTTCAATAGACTTCAATGTAAGAACGAAACCTTCTATAAATTGCCATTCATTCGCACTCCATAGTATTTGGCACGGATATATTTATAAGGCTCGAACCTCAGAGGCATTGCGGATGGCTGAGACGCCTATGGCCCACGTGACCTCAGAAATAACATACAGCGTCGGCGATTTGAAACAAAACCAACGCATCTGTGTGTGTAATGTGCGTCAAGGGACCAACTACTAAGGAACAACGAAATATTCTCAATTTACAATCAAAAGGACTTGTTAGATGAGACGATTAATGAAATCAATTATATTCGTGTAATAAACGTTTATTGGTAAATTGAGTAATGGGAACTTATTTGCTGTTAACACGATTCTTGTTTGTTTCGTACTTAGAAATAAATTAACGTTTATTATTTTGTTTTTGAGAGTGAAATGTATTTAGAGATCAATATGACATCACATAAACCAAACAGACATCAGTGGTTCGTAATCAATAATATAAGGTTTTACATCATGTTCCAAATTAAACTAAAAGTGCAGTGAAAGCTAGATTTCTCCAAGGGTTGCCAGCTAGTCTGCATAAAACAGAAACTAACCATATGATGAATAAATGAGTTGAACTTATCAATGCACCGCCGTAAGGCAAACACGTGGTAGCAGCGAGGAAAATTCTGTGATGATGTAGACTTCATATAATATTGATGAAGATTGAGATTGAGAATTATTTCATAGAGCTGGTCAGTGCTTCAAAAGTCATATTAGCATAACAATGTTATAGATAAGTATACAAACAGCAACTTATTTCATTTCATTGCTATCATTAAAAAATACAATGTTTGATCCTGCATTTTTTTGCTACTAAATCCGAAATATATTCTAGAACCGTTAGTAGTGGTAAAAAACAGTGTGTATGCGGCACGTCTTCTTTAAATCACCATCATTACGTCGGCCGATCTCGCGGCTCAACAAACCACTACAACTAACATTTTTCAATCCTTGCTAATGGAAGGTACTGCTCATATCTTGGGGTCACGCGTGGAAAACTTCTTAGTGAGACACGACCAAAAAAAATACCAAAGAGATACCTATATAGTAAGGAAGTGATATTCTATAGACATAGATGGGTTGCTAATGAGTGGTAAATTAAAACATGGGATCATTAGAAGTTCGTGTATTTGGCGTAGAACATTTTCGGCAATCGCAGCACTTCGTAGCACTTTGTAGCATCTCGTAGCAACATCGTAGCACTCCTTTTGATTGCTCCACGATTCTGCAGAGGTCGATCAGAAAACAACACTCATCATTATTATCAACACTTCTCTTGAAAGCAGTTTAAATATAGCGTCAACACTTGAGTCTTCTACATCAATTTCTTTACCATTATCCAAGGATTAGCGATATGAAAACATGTCGGTAACTCAGTCAATCTCTGATATCCCTTATTCGTAACTTATTCGACTGAAAAAAGATGAGATCAAACGAGATTGGGACACGAATACCTTTAACGTCGATGTAATATGAAAAATACTCGCTGTGTTAATATGAATTTGTATTTGCTTCATAAGCGTTCATGACAATAAGGCTGTTGAGACTTTTTGGAGTTATTTAATTTTGTTTTATTATATTAAAAAGACTTAGTGAGAAGAGCTCGCACTTATTGTTGAATTACTTCTTAGAAGTTATTAAGTATTACTTAGACTGTTTAACATGATAGAGGTACTTAAAGAATCAGTTTATTGGCTAGGTTATTGGAAGTTTTTTTTTTAAACATGCTGTATTGTGAATCGCATCAACCCCACATTACTTCAACATACATATAACTACAATGATGTGACATGCCATGTATAGTGTGACGTCAAAGTGTTTATCGTAGGCTGCGAGGATGGAAGCGTGCGCCGTGTAATCTGCAGGCGGACGCGGCGGCCGGCCTCGCCAAATAACTTCCGCACTCCGTCACCTGTGCCGACACCGTGTGCCACTTTCTGCACCAGGGGTGACGACACACTGTGCCACTTTGTGTACCAGGAGTACCACACGTGTGCCACTTTCTGTACCAGGAGTGCCGCACGTGTGTCGCCCGGCTGTGTGCGCCCGACACAATGCTGCGGATGTTGTGTGCCTGGTGTACGCGTATGTATGACTGTTTCAGCTTCTGAATTATGTTGATCATTATGTGTTACACATTTTTAGTTGAAATTGATGTATTGTAATGTGTTATTGAAGGTGAGGTACAGCTTAATCAAAAAAGGTTCCCCTGCTGCAGATTTCCATTCCCTTACAAAAACTGTGAGGATTACAGATACATGTATGTAAATCACTTATTAGTTAGACGAAATATTGTATTGATGGAAAAAGTTCTTCCCCACATGTCGCAACAAGCCGGTTGTAACGGAAATAGAGAATGGGGAAATACACGCTCCGCGAAACCGAACAGGAGGGTTGCTTCGACAAGCGGGGACGCAGTACAACCTAAATATACGAAGATGGCAAGTACAATAAGCGACAATTATAAGTACATTTTTTTGTACTTTCTTATAGAATAGTTTGTGGCTGTAAGTTGCGAAGTAATTCGCGCCAATAGCGAGTATGTATTCGCGGCGGGTAGCGCACGCGCGACGCCACTCCGCACGCCGCCGCCGCCGCGGCCGCTCACGCCTCACGAATACAACGCAGATCGCGATCGCGATACCTCGCTACTTTACGAAACATTGTCGTGCTACAATGCTGGCTCCATGGCCGCTGTGAGACGTGCGAGTGCGAGCGCGGCGCGTGCCGGCCGAGTGCGGTGAGCGCGCGATGCGCGTGCCCGTGCGTGCTCGCGTCCCCGTCGCGCGATGAGCGCGCCCCGCGCCACGCGCTGTTTGCACGCGCAAAAAGTTTTTCTGCTGCTGGTACAAGTTCTACCATTCGCGATTGCACAGTAAGTACCTATTATTTGCAGTTTACGTAGAAGTTTTGATTAAACTTGCTTTAATTTAACTGCCTAAATAATTATGTTCTAATTTAACTTCGGTAAATTAATAACTTATATGTACATACACGATCAATTATTTAAGAAATTAATTATATAATAATTACAACTTATCTTGACACAATTAATTCTTTAAAAGAAAAAAATGTTTTCATTTTAGTTTTAGAGGGTTAATTGATGTTAAAAGTTATAAAAGTTTAGTTATAGATGTAATCCCTGACAGATTTTACTGTAGCATCATTAGGAGAGCCGCAAATGAGAAAATGATTGACACAAGAGATTCTGCAGCCGTCGGCCGCATGTTCCGACGCTCGATTATTAATATTTACCACTTTCCTTTCTTTGTTTGCGCAAACTAGTAATTGAGTGCTAGTAAACTGGTAACAGTTGCTAAGTTTTTTGGTATGAATGAATGTTCTGTTAGTCATCACAGCCCAAATATTTTTAAGTTAAATAATATTGTACACAAAATACTTACCACATTTTTCTATAGTTTAAAATAGAATACATAATGGAATATATAATACGTACACCATATTTACTTACACGTTTTTTTTAAATATTTTGCAGTAAATCTCCTTCAAAATTAGAACCATTTAATTCACATAAACCAAAAACATAGTTACAGCTCAACTAAAACCAGTTCTTTAGTATTTCTAGTAACGAATTAATTGAATGCGGGGTTGGTCCGACCCCGCTAAATGGCAATTCAGTGTAAACCCTCACAAATCTCATTTAGATTGCCTTAGTGCCCGTAATTTCATGCAGATAGGCAAATGTTTTAGCAATGTAAATATCTGGAAGATGGCAACACCCTTCGTATGGTTTATATGGAAATTAAATAATAATTAAGTTACAAAAATCTACCTTTTGCTACTTAGGAATTCATGAAGTTTTTATGAAAATGTGTTTTTTTAGGTAATTTTTTCATGAAAATAACTTAATATATTGTTTCAATAGATGTAAGTACTTATGTCTCCGAAAAAGTGTTTAGCTGAAAATACAAGTAAAAATATGTTTTTTACTTGTATTTTATAAATTTGAAAATGAGGAAAAGATTTAATGAAATATTTTTGTTATTGATGTAGTTTTCAAACCAAAAAAAAACTAAACAAATCATAACCATGAATTCTTTATCTACATTTCAGGTGAATTATGTCGCATAATATGCTATGGTAATGTGACGACTGAATGATAGTCTAGTAACTTACAAAATAAATAAAGATGTTTTGAAATGTGACTTTATTCTAATGAAGATTTGAAATGGATATAAAGAAGTTTGTCATTAGATGTACTAGTGTCATTTGCATACCTAACAAGTTTTAATGTTAGAGATCAGTTAAGCAGCTCTGAACGCTTAAGTCGTGGTGGCCTAGTGGGTAAAGAACCAACCTCTCGAGTATGAGGGCGCGGGTTCGATTCCAGGTCAGGCAAGTACCAATGCAACTTTTCTAAGTTTGTATGTACTTTCTAAGTATATCTTAGACGCCAATGGCTGATAAAAAGGTGAAGGAAAACATCTTGAGGAAACCTGGACTATAAAGTCTGAAATCACCAACCCGTATTGAGCAAGCGTGGTGATTAATGCTCAATCCTTCTCCGCGTGAGAGGAGGCCTGTGCCCAGCAGTGGGACGATAAAAAGGCTGTAACAGTAACAGTAACAGAACGCTTAAAAGCCATAAAGTCGCCTTATCCTTTGGGGATGAATACTCTTTCAGTACGCACAAAAATACCCTTCAGCTTTTCCCTTCTGGGTATCAAAGGTAATCGTGATGCTTTGGGAACACAAAGTTGCATTATGGATGGATTTGTATTTGTATAAAGTTTACATTGCAGAAGGAAAACTTGCATTTTTATTAACATTTCAGATTAGAATTGATTTGGTAGAACTTTTTATCAAACATCAAAAGAATTTGTTGTGTATGTCGCCTTCCTTTCACATTTTAAAATGGTCTTTCTTTTTCTATATTACATTTAGCTGTACCAAAAATCCATTTAATTGGACATTCTGATGTCCAGACTTCCTTGTCCCAATGATGGGCAGGCATGTAATTAACATCTGTTGTGTTGTGTCAGACACGAGCGAACCACCATCGACCGCCTGGAGAACGTGACGCACACCGTCACGCGTATACTCGACGGCTACGACATACGACTGCGCCCTAACTTCGGTGGTAAGAATATTTAAAGTCAAAGGTTTTTATTTCATATAGACCTATTACAGGTGCTTAAGAAACGTCAAGCTAGTTGCGCGGTTACAAAAAGTGGGTCATGTCGAGAAGAACCGACAAGAAACTCCATAGACACTATTATAAAGAAATGTAATAAATCTGGATGATAACGGGAATATAACAGTCTTGTATCTATATTTATAGTGGCACGTAATAAATATCTGCTTAATATATGTATAAAAAGTTATATGACCAGCCTGACCCACGCTGCGTGAATTTCTTAATTTCTTTAATAGTATAGTAAGCTTACTAATTAAATAAGTGCTCCTATGATATAAATGTTTCGAAAATGATCCGTTTTGATAACTATATCCATTTCTGTTGAAATTCAATTCAATCATGACACAAATGGATTCTGACGTTAATCACAGCTAGACCAGGGAATACCTATAATAGACTCCAAGCAATAAGGATTATGTGATCATATTTGCGCATTACCTATCTACAGGCATACATCTTCATCCAATTTGGGACGTGCACTTAATAATATACGCTGTGTGTATAATGCATACGTTATGATGAGGCTGGAGACGTGCTCTCCGACTGCCGCATATTACGACAACTGGACCATAATATTGCATATTATATTGAATTCTGCTCCGTAAAGTCGGCCCGGCTCGATTTGTCAGCGGTTCCGTTGCATCAGTGTGTTGCTTCGTTGCATAAATGTTATTGCTTTTCAGGAGACCCTCTGTATGTTGGCATGGATCTCACTATTGCTAGTTTTGATGCAATATCAGAAGTGAATATGGTAAGTTATTTAATTACAAATTGAAATCAAACGACTGAAATCTGATACCATAAAAACCATTTACTATATTCTGTGTAATTTTGTGCTCATATTTGTTTGTATTGACTTCATGTGTGCATTAAATCTATCAGATGACCAAACACGCGTCAACACACACGCATTTAACTTATGTAAGGCGCCGTCAGCAGATTGATTGATAACGCGATCCACTCGAGGATGCTTTACTTGCGGCAGACGTTCACCTCCGACACCACGACCTTGTCTGCACTTCTCCAGATTTGCTGAGGATGTTTTTTGGGTCGTATCAAGGACTTGTCTCTCGAGGAGGTCGTCCATCGTAATTCATTAAGCTTTTAATAGCTGTAGAAAGGGAGCAAGGCCGCGGTCACTTGACACACATCGAGGGTCGCCGGTGAAAGAGGGGCGGAGTGCTGCCTCAGCCAATCGATGCCCGCCTTTACTTTCTACCGCCACTCGCCGCCTGCCGACGCAGAGGTCACCGCCCACTCACCACTATCTTATACATACATCTCACATGTATAATCACATTTTCATAGATAATGATGTCACCAACTCATGTACATACCACACCAATATGTTCTAACAGAATATAACGTACTCATGTGATTTCACAACACTAGTTTTCTCACCAATCATTCGAAGTTTCTTCATATCATCTCCGATCATCAAATTATGTGTCTCTTGTTCGTGTCAAGTGGGTCAGGGTTGAATAATCTACAAAGGATTCCCGAACACTTGCAGGATTACACAATAACCCTTTATCTGAATCAATACTGGAAGGATGAAAGGCTGGCCTTCGGTCTTCCGGACGAGGTGTTGACGCTCTCAGGAGATTTCGCCGATAAAATTTGGGTGCCCGATACATTTTTCGCTAATGACAAGAATAGGTAAGAAATATAATAAGTAAGTACCTATGTTACGTTAGCAATTTTCGTATACAGATTGAGTTAATTAGTACCTATAAAATATTAGTATGTAGACAAATAAGAAGTTTATTAGAAACATTCAGAAGTTTCAGCATCTACACATGTTCAAGATTTATTCCTCAATTTCTTAAATTATTGTAATTGTGAAGATTTTTATTCATGAGTCACCTTCATTCATTCTTGAAAGATTAGCATAACATTATGCAGTCATTGTTTCTAGTACTAGGTCAAGATATCTAGCCGTCATCCACGTTGTCGCGATGCCTTGACCCAGTCACATCGGGACCACCAAGTTTCTACAGCAGGTTTCGAAACATTTCCAAAACTTTGAAATGAGTGATAGTTAAGAACCGAAACCAGACCAGTTGTATGTTTGGGACTACGTTCATATTATATTTGTGAATGTAATGTAAACATTACAGACATGTAGGATTGTAGGCACACCTAAATTAATGTGTCTGCTCCTGCTCCACCTGCGTTAGCGTTAACGTTAATGTCAATGGCCAACTACACGTTACTTATTGCATTAAAAATGCGTGTTGGCTACACTTAGGTACAATTCCGCAAAGAGTTAATCCCTCATGAAGTAACGCGTTAACACACATTAAAGAGGTTAAACTCAGACACACAAAATAATTCTAAAAACTAAAGCTTTCTCATTTGACCATTCCATTATCGTGCTCGTAAAATGCAGTTACCGCTTAAACAAAGTATCTACACTCGTCCTTGCATGCGTGCAATGAGATGGCATTAATGTAGCCAACATCACTTAGCGCTCTAAGCTACGCACTAAAACCCTTTGATGTGTCCAAAAAACCGACACCCGAGTTATCGCTTAACGTTTAATGCTATTCATAATGCCATTTGTATAAATTGCCATTAAAACGTTGGCCACATCTGCGTAATGCCAAAATTTAACGCGTTAAGACGCAGGTGGAGCAGTAGCATGAGACATAGGTTTCCCGTGCAAACAATATGAGTCATATGAATCGAGAGACTGTAATCTGTCAACCGATTTAATGGGCGCTGTCGGCTTTCGGTGGGTCGTGACGTATGATGATTTCATATTCGTACTAGCTGTTCCTCTCACTTTAACCGCGCCACGTGAAAACTAATAAATGCACGAAGCTAAATAGAAGCTTAAAATCAACTCCAGGATCTCATCTCTTTGCATAATAAATATTATAAATCTAGACCTTTGGCAAAAGAACACACATGTTTCATGAGTAACTTACCCTCAGATTGTTTCGTATGTTGTCAGTTTCCTTCACGACGTGACGGAGCGCAACAAGCTGGTGCGACTGGGAGGCGACGGGAGCATCACGTACGGCATGCGGTTCACCGCCACGCTGGCCTGCATGATGGACCTCCACTACTACCCGCTCGACAGCCAGAACTGCACCGTCGAGATTGAAAGCTGTGTGACTCATACACTTGTAATACTTCACCAGGCTGAGCTTGCCGCTTCGTGCTCGAACATCTCCGTCCCACATCGTGTCTTGCCGCAGACATTACATTCGTCCATAGACATGCTCGAGCTTTGTACAGCCTGTTGCCACTTTTCATTGAACATTTGTGGGAATGTGCTCTGTGTACAGCCAAAGTCCTGCCTTGCCCATTCAATTCATGTCCCCTGGCGATGCAGCGCATTATATGTTTACGTTGGCAAAATTGGAATGATCGCATTGGCACGAGAAATAATGAAGCTATTGTACGGTTGGGTAACTTCGGATGGTCTGTAGGGAGCTTATCACACCTATTGTTTTTTTGTACAGCGATCAGAATTTTGATAGATGTTAATTATTGCATGCACACCTGATCTGTTTTATGTATGTAACTATGTGCTGGTGTGATAAGTTGCCTTAAGACAGACCAACCCGAGGCAGCATGCTAACATATAATTCTGTATGCAGATGGATACACAGTGTCAGACGTGGTGATGTACTGGAAGGAAACGCCCGTCAGAGGCGTGGAAGACGCTGAGCTGCCACAGTTCACTATACTAGGACATGAGACTAATGATAGAAAGGTAAAACTAATACTCCTAACTTTTGAGATTTATTTGGTTCATTCGAAAACTTAGTTTAAAATAATTGTGTGCACGAATAAACCACAACACAAACTTCAAACTTAAACAAGTTGTTAGCGCTAGCATCCAGGTATTGGGGAACAATGCCAAACTTGCATTAAGATAACCATGTAACCGCGAAACTTGGGACATTCCAGGAGAAGTTGGCGACGGGCGTCTACCAACGGTTGTCGCTCAGTTTCAAACTGCGCAGGAATATCGGCTACTTCGTGTTCCAGACGTATCTGCCCAGTATACTTATTGTGATGCTGTCCTGGGTCTCTTTCTGGATTAACCATGAAGCTACGTCTGCTAGAGTGGCATTAGGTAAATTATATAAAAAAAAACTACATAAAAAAAAAATGAAATATTTATGTTATTACCTTTATTAAAATGTTCGATATTTTTTAGGTATCACAACGGTACTCACAATGACCACCATAAGCACAGGAGTGCGCAGCAGCTTACCTCGCATATCGTACGTGAAGGCCATCGACATCTACCTGGTGATGTGCTTCGTGTTCGTCTTCGCGGCTCTGCTGGAGTACGCAGCCGTCAACTACACGTACTGGGGGGCACGGGCCAGGAAGCGAGCGAAGTTAAAGAACAGGGACCAGATGTCCACTAGCGCCAGTGTTGAGAAGGAATTGAAAAGTTCTGGAGGTAAACAACGTTCTCAGCGATGATGGCAGTGTGACAGAATTGCGGGGATGGCTGGAATAGCTGACTCAATCACTCATGAAATAGCCACATTCACTTAAAAACTTTACCAACTATAGAATCACACAAAACTAACGGTTTTAACTATAACTACAAATAAAGATATTGCCAGCCTATTTGTAACGAATTTATGCGATATGAAATTATTAATGTGAGAAAATCTTTTTGGAACGTTCGTTTTAAATGCTCACGCACAACAAATGCCATTTGGAAAATATACTAGTGAATATTATGTAGTTAGATAAAAGAGTATCTTACTGTGTGCAGGTTCCCGTTCCCCTGAAGAGATAATCGCGCTCCGCGAGTGCGCGGCCAGCACGGGGCGCGTGTCACCCCTGCTGGGGCTGCGCTCGAAACCGCTGCCGGCCGCCACCGGAGCCCCGCCGTCCTTGCGATTACAACGCGACCACACGCAGCTGCGGTATCGGACGAGGCCGCATTCTAGGAACTCCAGAAGTTAGTACAAATATAAATACGTATATACAAGTTACTTTAGCATAGATGAAGTAAGCTCCTTGATAACATCATAATACCTAATCGAGAGAAAAGCCAACACGATCATATATTAGTCAGAATAGTATGTTATGATTAGAATTTGACTTAAGAGCTTCTAATATTTCGCCAGATTTTAGTTGTCTGTACAAGGAGTTTGTTTTTCCTCCTAACGTCCTTCAACGTGACCCTAGTCACGGGTTCCTATACTAGGAACTCTAGATAGTAATAACCTAACCTTGGATGCAATCTCTTGTGATTGTTTAAAATGACGACTTCCTGGACTATAGTGTCAAGTAATCGGTATCTACTGTGCATTGAACTGATGCGACTAGCGCAATTGTTTCCTTATAAACAATGGAAAAAACCTACTTCTAAAACTCCCTTCTGTACCTGATAAGCTTGCAAACGCCAAGTTTCAGAATAGCATGTTGAATTCCCATATACCTATAGAAACGAATCAATGGCCATTAAACAAAAAAAACATGATTGAGAACTGAGAATAAGTCTATTATTATAACCACAATTTAAGTAGCAATTCAACAAAATACAAACAGTTTTTCCTTGCAGATGGATCAACGGGAAAGCCGAAAGTGATGCACGCTCTCCGGCGCGGCGCCACCGTCATCAAAGCGTCTATGCCCAAGATTCGTGACGTGAATGTCATAGACACGTACTCACGAGTCGTGTTCCCCGTCTGTTTCCTCCTCTTCAACGCCGTCTACTGGGTCTTTTATATTTTCGATTGAATTTTCAAAAAAAGAATGTGTTTTAACAACCAATAAAGATATTGTCACCCTACTTATAACTAATGTAAACGAATTTATGCGATATGAAGTTATTGATTTTACGTATACGTGGAATTTACTTGTTGAAACATTATGAGAATGAATGTTAATATTTTTGATGTCAATTATTTTTATTAAGCCCCGTTCTTGATTTGAAGAGAATTATTAAAATGTCAATCTGTAGTTTCAGTGTTATATCTAAATGGACCATGGCAACAAGCCAGGACTACGCTAGGAAGAAGAACTCCTTGATCTGAAAAATAAATATTTGATGAGCACTGGCGAAAAAAACGTACCTGACAATAGTCCTACCTAACTGAACTGCAGATAATTGTTCGGAAATTAATTATACCCGAAGCCAGGAAAGCATAGCTGACCTTTGCAATGTCTTTGTTTCTGTTTTCGTATAAGTACTTGTGCGCATATTGACGTGCATTGATTTGAAAATGAATTAAATAGTAGTTTTGAATGTAATTAGAATAGAATGTCTCAATTTATTATAAAGAAACTGCCAATTTATGTCTATAAGAGAAAACTAATATGAATTATCGTTGTTTTTATGAGCTTGGAAGACAAAAGTATTAAAGAAAAAAATATTAAAGGAAAAGCAATATTTTTCCTCCGCCAACTTAACGAACTAAAAATAAATTAAGATAAATGTCGTTAAAGTATTTCGGTGTCAAATTAGATAAGTCAATAAAAACTTAATTTCCTAATTCAATTCTTTTTAGGATAATAAATGTAAAATAGCCATTTCCGAAATCGTTGTACATAAATTAAATATAGATTAAACGTGGTAAATTATGTAGTAGTAACATTGATGTTTATATTAGAGATATAGCAAGTTATAGCTTATATAAGATAATGTTGTAAAATAAATTTATTTAAAAAAGAAAATGAATCTTTTTTTTCTTGGGAGGTCACGTTGAGAGAATCTTGAGGAGTGCATCTCTGTGTTCTGAAAATGAATAAGGACCAAATATCACCCTATGCTATTATCAGTATCAGAGTGAGAAAAGTAGTTCCCTTAGCGTGATAGTAAAGTAAAAACCTACGCAGGTAGGTATTGAGTAGCCAGCCGTGTCTGGAAATTTCCATCAACGGAAAATGGAAAATACTTTCTTATAAATAAAAAAGGCTCCATAACAGACAATAAAAAGGTCACTTTACTTTTTTTGAGTGGCTGAACTAAAATTTTGAATTAAAAAAAACTATTTTTCAAATTAATTTTTTGGGTCTAATAATCGACATAAATAATCCGATAAAAATATATTTTAAACGTATACTATGACTCCGGCTGCAAACATATGGCTACAGTGCCTCTTTATACCTACATAAGTAGTCTAGACTACAGACAACAGTACTATATAGTGAACACATCATGCCAGCACTTTAAACCAGTGCGGGTATGAAATGTTACTGCCGTATCTGCCGTGAGACACCCAACAGCTGGCCGAAGCTAAGGTGGCAGACTTAACGCCATCTCCCTGTATTTTGAAACACAACTAATAAAACCTTCTAGGTAACACAGGCTTTGTACCCCAATCGCCATCTAACGTCAAGCTTTCGAAAGATTTCGCTAGTTCATAAAGGTCGAGGAAAGCTTTGCTCACAACTTCACAGAGCTTTTCTAAGTTTAGAGAAACGCGCCGGATGTCACTACTGTACTTATAAAATACATATGAAAACCTTCTTTTCATTGAATTTCGAATTTTAAATTGAATTGATCAAAAAGGTTAGTACCGTTTGAAACTTTTACAATACTGGCCGTAAATAATTTGAAAAACGAAAGCAAAGATTTAAAAAAAGAACTTATCTAATGGGCGGCAAAATTAATATAAAAGTCAAAAGATACTAAAATACGCTTTATTTTAGTTAAAATATAAATAATTCTTGTGTACAGAAGAAGAATATACAGTAATCAAGTAAAAAATTAAAACTTTATCCCTCTTATTATAAAAACTGCCGCAAGTAGTGGTTTAAACCCGACTGAAGACGTCTTGGTTTGTTACGGTACTTACGATAGTCTTGACATCCTTATTACAAAACGTAGACTAAGAGAAGACTGTTAAGTACTTCGATTTGTCTATGGTTCAAATAATATCCACAGATTATAAGCAACAAATATTTAAATCATTCTTTCAATCGTTCCGATTTCTATGCGCCGTTCCTTTTTACATTATTTTGTTAAGTCTATTTTGATGAAAAATAAATAACTATGATAATAAAAAAAAATCTCTGCAGTTGAAAATATTACTTTTTATTATTTAAAGGTAATTTTATATTTCTAGTATCTTTTAACGATATACATGATCCAATTATTCTCTTTTAAACAACTATCGAGTTTGCGCGTATAACGGAACGTCAGCGCGCGTATCCGAGTTATGTTTTGTTTTTAGGTTAGAAATAATTTGGATTATTTTCATCCCGATTTAAATGATTAAATAAGACGTTGTGCATCTAATTAGAACCTCTTCAAAATTAAGTGCACAATAACTTACCCACAGAATATCGTGTGCATTAAATTACCAAAAGAAAATGAAACATTTGAAACAACATAAAAGTAGAAAATTATATTTTATTCCGATGTCTATTTATACAGTCAAACGCACTGATACATGTTGTACACTGTTCTTCATCACACAATCTTGTTCCCTTTCTCATCTAGGCATTTTTGTACATTTTAGCAAGCTTCCAGTCTTTTACAAACATTGCATATTACTGGCAGAGATACGGCGTGCAAAACGCCAAAATAGTCTTGAATCTGTAAATAAACAATAGACTGTATGATAATCTGATATATTTTCGGAGTTTCATCAAAATCTATGTAGTAGTTTATGCGTGGAACATAAACAAACATCCATAATAAAAACTTCCACTCTTATAGGTTATACAATTAATTAGGATGTTTTTGGCAACCTACTTGCACTGTAAAGGCTACTTACTTTATGGCGAGCCCAGTTGAGCATCATAGGATCATCCTGGATTATCATCATGCATTCAATTGACTATTATTTCGAAAAACGTAAATCGAAAATTGTCGTCAGGTAATTTGAAGAGATTTTGTCGATCACGCATTCTGTTGGGTCCCCGGACACTCTCAATAGTATTCTAACACATCCAAGTATTCCAAATCACACATATTTATATCCACTTTCGTTTTTTTCATCACAAAACAAATAACCTCAAAAGTAAATAATGACGTTTGTCGACTAAGTACTGCAGTTAAACTAGGGGGCTCGATGGTTTATCTTTTGTACTACAGATAGTAATAGGACTTGCGATAAACTGCGTTTTGTAATAACGTTTTTTCAAGGTCGTACTTAAAGGTGGATTAAAGGTAGTACAAAAGCCGATACTTATTTGATACCGCGTTTTATAATAAGAGGGTATGTGATTGTCAGAGTAAAGTTGTGGTCAAAGAATAAATTTTGCGGACATGGTCCCTCTTATTATAAAAACTGCCGCAAGTAGTGGTTTAAACCCGACTGAAGACGTCTTGGTTTGTTACGGTACTTGCGATAGTCTTGACATCCTTATTACAAAACGTAGACTAAGAGAAGACTGTTTAGTACTTCGATTTGTCTATGGTTCAAATAATATCCACAGATTATAAGCAACAAATATTTAAATCATTCGCTCAATCGTTCCGAATTCTATGCGCCGTTCCTTTTTACATTATTTTGTTAAGTCCATTTTGATGAAAAATAAATAACTATGATAATAAAAAAAATATATCTGCAGTTGAAAATATAACTTTTTTATTATTTAAAGGTAATTTTATATTTCTAGTATCTTTTAACGATATACATGATCCAATTATTCTCTTTTAAACAACTATCGAGTTTGCACGTATAACGGAACGTCAGCGCGCGTATCCGAGTTATGTTTTGTTTTTAGGTTAGAAATAATTTGGATTATTTTCATCCCGATTTAAATGATTAAATAAGACGTTGTGCATCTAATTAGAACCTCTTCAAAATTAAGTGCACAATAACTTACCTACACACAGAATATCGTGTGCATTAAATTACCAGAAGAAAATGAAACATTTGAAACAACATAAAAGTCGAAAATTTTATTTTATTCCGATGTCTATTAATACAGTCAAATGCACTGATACATGTTGGACACTGTTCTTCATCACACAATCTTGTTCCCTTTCTCATCTAGGCATTTTTGTACATTTTAGCAAGCTTCCAGACTTTTACAAACATTGCATATTACTGGCAGAGATACGGCGTGCAAAACGCCAAAATAGTCTTGAATCTGTAAATAAACAATAGACTGTATGATAATCTGATATATTTTCGGAGTTTCATCAAAATCTATGTGGTAGTTTATGTGTGGAACATAAACAAACATCCATAATAAAAACTTTGACTCGTATACAATTAATTAGGATGTTTTGGCAACCAACTTGCACTGTAAAGGCTACTTACTTTATGGCGAGCCCAGTTGAGCATCATAGGATCATCCTGGATTATCATCATGCATTCAATTGACTATTATTTCGAAAAACGTAAATCGATATTTATATCGAAAATTGTCGTCAGGTAATTTGAAGAGATTTTGTCGATGACGCATTCTGTTGGGTCCCCGGACACTCTCAATAGTATTCTAACACATCCAAGTATTCCAAATCACACATATTTATATCCACTTTCGTTTTTTTCATCACAAAACAAATAACCTCAAAAGTAAATAATGTCGGAATTTGACGTTTGTCGACTAAGTACTGCAGTTAAACTAGGGGGCTCGATGGTTTATCTTTTGTACTACAGATAGTAATAGGACTTGCGATAAACTGCGTTTTGTAATAACGTTTTTTCAAGGTCGTACTTAAAGGTGGATTAAAGGTAGTACAAAAGCCGATACTTATTTGATACCGCGTTTTATAATAAGAGGGTATAAGTTTCGACGTTGATAGAAATCATAGACCGATTTCCTTTAGTGTTTCTTCATAATTTATTATTTTAATTATCAGAAACAGGCAGAAATGGTCGAGATTTTAATTAATATTCACCGTTATGTAGATTTTCTCATTTGAAAGGCTATTTTGGTAGATATCGTCGTAATCATAGCTAGTCGTCATACCATGTTGCTTATTGTGTCTATTCGAGGAAATGGTTTTGTGTGAAAACAATTGAAGCCCTTTTAAATATTACACAGTACATTTTTGTTAGCCTTTATGTTTAACGTTGAGCCAAGATATAAACCCAAAACGGGTTAACCGAAAAACTTTGGCAGTGATGAAATTACCAACTATATTTATAAGCACTTTATTTTCATAGAGCTTTATTCACAGTAGGCGATACAATACAAATGTAGGGGAGCGTTGAAAGAGATTTTATATAGGCAGGGTAGCAAGGGGCGGCGGGTTCCATTCATCGACGAGGCGCAGACTGCGCGGGGCGCCAGCGAGGGGAGCGGGGAGGGACGAGGCTCCAGATCACCTAGTACCTATCCCAGTCGCGCGACGAGAGCACATCTGCAGGGAGCTCCGCGTACCAAAAGGAAAAATCAAACATTAAAACATTTTAGTGATTCTAGTGTTCACTGTGTTGTGTTAGCGTTGGTGCGGTGCCGATCTAAAGTTTCTGTGACAACTGTGCGTCCACTACCGGGATATGTCACATCCTTGCATGCGTTAAGGTACCAGATTATTTTGATTTTATATTTACATGTGATAAAACATATGCTTGATGCATAGGATAGTCTAAATGGAATAAATGTCTGAATATGGATGTTAAATGGAAAGTCTTCCAAAAAATGAGCTTTCAAGGTGGACATAGTTGTTATAGTGCCGATATTCCTTGATGTTATGGATCTTGGCTGGGACTTTGAAGGGTTTTCCACAGTATGGTGGAAGATCTGAAGGTTCTACATAGATTTTTCTCATTTGACGTCGTAGCCTGTAGTTTCATGGTCAGACCCGTGGGCGGTTGGAGGTGTTGAGTTTCGAGCTCTCGGAGGGCGCGGGGGGGTGCGCGGCGCGGGGGCGGGCGTGGGCACAATCCTCCGCGCATTTCACCCCCTCCCTGTATTGATCGCTCAATTTTCAAACGTATTTCCTAAATACTGTCACTATAAAACATTAATATCTTCATGAATTGCAACTGCGCTAGAAAATAGATTCAGTGCTAAAGTTCTGGAAGGTTACATATCAAGGGAGGTGAGTGATACATAGTGTTTATGTATAGTTACAGACTTCTTCGTTATATAGAACTGAATGTGTAGTCGAGGGCCATGATGGCGTTGTTGTAGTTCTACCCAGAATAGACCCATATGTCTATGATTGCTGCATAAAGTTAATCAAACTGTTGTCACCTATAAGCTTCTTAATTTAGGTTCAACTTGTTTAGCGAAATTAATGCGCCACCATGAACGGGATTAAGCGTTCGTTATTAGCGTGTGACAAGGACGTATCAATTCAACCTATTTATAGATCCAAAACGATTTTAATGAGTTTGTTTGCTGTATAAACTTGTAATTATATCCATTACCCATTCTAATTGTTAGCGGCCAATAATATTATAGGGATAGCATTGATTTGGGAGATTGTGAGAATTTGTGGGACTTCTTGAAATGGTCGTTATATTTAAACGTTTATAGGACGTATTTAGAACTAGATCTCAGTATTTAAACATACCAATAAGGGAACTGTATACATATACTTAAGTTCGTATTATTAGTATTCATCAAATTCTGAGCGAGTATTTCATTATAAAATTCGAAGAAATGGGTGTCAGAAAAGTATTTTTCTAGGCTTAAAACAAAGCTCAGGACATCCTAACTGCGTAGAATGCGCGGTTTCGTGCGTCGTGAATGAAAACCAGATCAACAAGTAGCTAGTAACATTGGCTTTCTATAGCGCATGCGTCTCATAAAATCTTAACAATTTCCAATATGGCCGCTTTATGGACTATGACTTAATTTTTATAGCAACATGGAATATAAACAGAAATATTTTACGTAATATTCCTATGCAATGAAACCACTATTTAAATATAATCACTATAATTAAAATTTCAATAACGCTACGCGCCAACGTGTTTTCGTAGTTATGTAGTTCGTAGCCATGCTTTCGTAGGCGCTACGCCCTTGTCACAGAGTATGTGTAGGTATAATAAACTAGTTGACTATCTGGTAAGCCTACGAAGGCTCAAGTACCGCTTATTCTTATCTACCGTACCTGTAAAGGGTCTGTGACGAGACTTGCCTAAGTCGTAATAAAAACATTGCAAGATGGAAACCCTAAGGCTTTCGTTAAAAAGCATATTTTTGAGGGTACACCTAGCAATTGCTCTAGACATTGACACTGAAAGAAAAAATATACTTTTAAATGGAAGTTGCACTATTATCTGCAATGTTATTCGAACTGTTTAAGGCTTGACGATATATGTAGATCCCAGTACTAGATCACGTATTTCTTCTTAGTTTTGATGGTTTGGTTTCTATAAAACAACTAAAACGTATTAGTTAATATTTATTGCCAAAAGGGATGTAGTGTCAATGATCTGTTTCATGTCTGCCACGTTTCACTCAAGAAGTTAGGTAGGATTGCTAAATATGTATTTCCAAGCCATTCTTTGCTTATTCTACAGTCATAGTGGGTATAGTTACTTCAGCAATACAATGTTATGATAAGAAAATCTCTTTTTAATCTATCACAAAAAATTTCAAACTTCATTCAGGTAATTAATGATTTTCTGAAAACTAGTTTTTCTAAGTCATATGCAATAAGCCTCATAAGCGCTTATTGTAATTATAGTTTATTTTGTTTAATTTATACCTACTCTGAATCAATCGTATAAAAACTAACCACGTGTTTACTGTATGCGAGCTTAATTGACTTCTCGTTGATCCTAATAAAAAATCGCTTTTATCTTGATTTGGTGCACAAGGAAAACTAGCTGCAAAAACACCTTTGTAGTCTAGCTACAGAGTTCATTGTGCGTAAATATGATAAACATTACACATTAATTGTCTTTAAGAAATGATTGTGATATCTTTGCAACGCGTTATTTATTATTACACATACATAACTTTAAGTAAGACTGCTACTACGTACGGGAATTTCCAAGCAGCAACGATGTTTATATTTTGCTACATAAATAAATATGTACATCATTGTGTTTCTCCTGTTGGCTATCCTAAATAAATAAATAAATCATCATCAGAATTGTTTATCATCCCAGTACTGGGCACAGGCCTCCTCTCACATAGGGATAATTGAGCATTAATGACCAAGCTCGCTCAATAAGGGTCGGTATATAATATAAATACATATGCATGTACTAATCTTGAATGAAAATCAGTTTCCAACGAAAACTACGATGACACTATACCGTTCAAAGATTTGAGAAGAAAGTATTGTATTTCTTCGTTTGTTTTTTATCTTAATAAAATAAATTAAAACGTTCCTCGACATGCTGCAATAAGAACCCAATGTTATGAAGGAAATTCAGGAATAATAATCAATATTTAGGGGGCCAACATGAAAAATTCGAAAAAGCCAATCATGAAAAAGTGCGACTCTAGGTATTTTCAATGTAATTATAACTAGCATGTTTATTATAATTTATGTTAGGGAAAACCAAAAGTCACGAAAACATACACCTGGCAAGCCATCCAGCACAAACATACCTATTTGTAACCACGTGGCATAGCAATGGGGTTTTACTGACACATGTTAAAAAAGTACATTAACTACTAGGTATATAGAAACCACGACTACCGAGAGTACAATTCATTACCTACCTAACTACCTTGGTACGTAGTTACGATGAATTGACGTCCGATAACCCCAACCGATTATCTTCTCTTCTTATTATTAATTAATATCTCACAGCTAATCTTTCTTACTTCCGTCTCATAATTTTGACCGTATTTTATGTACCTACTATTTACCAAACAGTTCAACAAACCTGCATTTTGCGGAATAAAACATACATACATAAAGTGTCACACAAATGAAGACTTTATACTATATTATATGTAGATGTTTTAACTCACTGAAGCGGTTGTCCCGCTTTGCTCATCTTTGAGTGACTACGGAACCCAGTCACTACTGAGCGCTTCTGACCTAGGACTTTCGTGAGATAAAACATCTATACTTATTTCCGCGAACAAAATGTATCCAAAATTAAACGACCTAGCGACAGCACAAAGGTCAAAAAGCTTGCGGTGAGTGAACATGAACATGTGCATTTGTGCGGCAGGGTGAGCACGTTGCGTGGGCTGCGTGTGACACGTCATGGTGGCCCCGTCGCGGGTGACAGGCCGCGCGGCCAACCACGTCACCTAAGCGCCAGGTTACACGCGCCGCCACCACAGCCATGCCTGCGCCGCTCCTCGTGTACGTCACCTGCATCACCCTCCTCTGGCTATGTGGTATGTAACACCATCTTTTCCTACTTGTAAACTAGATCCTGTAAAATGGTCGATTTACCTGACCATCGTTCGATTATAGTCTACTGGCATCGAAATATTTTGGCATTTGCTGCTTCCTGACATCCTGGAACTTTAATCGTCAAAAAAATTCTTTACATTGAAAATCTTTGTGATCTGATTGAGAAAGGAAGTTCTAGTTCCTGCTGAAATTGCTTTTACGATAAATACATGCTTAACCTTATCTTTGAACAGTAGAAGCGGATGATACGTCGCCAGGGTTGGGGCGTGCGCGGCCGGCCAACGGTACTGCGGAGCCGCCCGACCTGCGCTCGCCCATGGGTCGGGTCCCGCCATACCAACCACCAGCTATAGGGCTCGGGATCATACCTCCGCCGATTTATGTGCCCCATAACCCGTATACGCGCGTCGAGACATGGCACCGTAAGTTTTACAAACATAAATAAAATTCAAATAAAATGTCGTTGGAACTTACGAAGGTAATATTGTCCATAGACCGTCCGCCACATAAAAACATGCACAAAGTTTCACCCGCTGGCGAAGATCCTGATATTGATGCTCATCATGAGCATGTCATAGAAGACGGTTGTCACCAGCCATGCCCGAAACAACACTTCTCGTGCCAGGTATGCTATTATTCTAAATACTTTGTGACGAATTAGAATTTACAACACATCTGAAATTAAAAGGGTCATAACATGTCAAGGAATTATTATTCTAGCTTTTATATAAACCTGGCCGCTAAACAACAACGCACACAATCTGTCAGGCAGCGAGTGCATGAGTGCTAGGCTCGAGGGTAAAGTCAAAATAAACTCTCGTTCTCCTTTTAGACAACGATTTCCTCGCAGATATCATGTACCTGTATACCGATGGACAAACGCTGCGATGGCAAGGCGGAGTGCGCAGGGGCGGAAGACGAGAAGGGATGTGCACCAGCTTGTGACGAGAACCAGAACAGAACGCTCTGCCATAGCACCAGCGTCTGCATCAAGCTGGACTGGTTCTGTGATGGCGATAACGACTGCGGTGACTACTCCGACGAAACCGGCTGCGGTAAGTTACTTAAGCAAGCATTCGGTATTTAATTAAAAAAATTACACAATACCAGCATGCCATATCCAAAGCTGCTGAATGAGGAACGAGTCATTAAAACCACGTGGTCATAATGTGATTGTTGTCATTTCCATAATTTTTTCTACGTCTACGATTCTCAAGATCTAGAGGGCTCTCTACATACATAGCGTGACCTCAGTCCGAAAATAAGAGAATCCTATCACTATGTCAATTGACACATGTTATATTAGTAATATATATTTTGCAAACAGCAAAGATATTTAGTATCCCAACTATTGCATAAAACAGAATGCATTTTTGATGGAGCAGGTTTATAAAGTTTCATACGCTTTGGTAGTTGAATTGATTTCTATGCAACAATGTGTGTTATTGTACTAGGTGGTACAGCGAACTGCTCAGCGCAACAGTTCCAATGTGCCAACGGACTGTGCATTCACAAGGACTGGGTGTGTGACGGCGACAACGACTGCCGAGACAACTCCGATGAAACCAACTGCACTAAGGGCAAGTAAGTGGCAAGACATTTATTTTATTGAATAGATCTTTGCATTTTATAGAAAGAAGCAGAGCCTTATCTCATCGCAATCCGTTAGGAGTAGCATAGCAGACAATTTACTGAAAAAATCCTATCGAGTGTATAAGACGTGAGCGGTCTACGAGTGAGATAATATTATTTCCTTTTGAAGTTAGAGATAAATCTGGGGCTTCCAGTTTTTTCCTGAATACACATTATACAATCTATGTTACACGTCGCCTTACTACAAAATTACAACTAATCTGAATAAGCCAATCGATGTATCGACGCCATCACTTTGAATCTATAATCCCGTCATTCATAAGTAGGTGTAAGATGTTCAGCGTCCCCCATAGAGCTACGGTAGTATACGTCTATGGCGTCCCCCACTGACAGATGACGTCACAGGGTATAAACTGCCAGATTAACTGCGTCATTGCCGTTTACGAAGCAAAGGAGACGTGACTTACTAGAACTACGCATTTCAGAAAACTTAGGAATTTTATGTATTAAGTAATTTTTAGTTGCAAAACAACTTCGTGGGCGTACCTTCGCAATGATTTTACTTAATAATTATATTATTACTTACTTATGCAGTAGATTCAAATAATATACAAAATTAGTAGTATTAAATTGATTTCTTACCTTATAAAATAATAATACCTTTTATAATAATGTAATCAGCAGTTTTGTTAGCGTTTTTCCGAGACAGTGGAGTTGCCGTGGCATAGGGTTCATACATGTTTTTTATATGGAATATCGTCTAAGTGCTAACAAAACGATACCATTTTACATAGGTATCGAAAAAGAAAGTAAATGATGTTCTCGCCAAAAAACAAAAACAATAACAGATCTATTTACAAAAGTGTATTTTTAACCTAATTAGGTATCGAGTTAACTGTAGGCGGAAGTTTAGCTAGCTATATAGTATATGCTACTAAAGCTGGGAGGTTGAAACCCATCGTTCTACGGTAGCTATGCGTCCTACGTGCTTATGTATTTATAGCTCGTGATTGGTTTGCAGCCCACACAGGGTGCCACAAAGCTAATGCATTGATGTTGATCGCAGATCGTGACTTATTGAGATGTTGTATTGCATTCAATGGTTATCAATGGCTATAGTTTAATAATGCAATTCTAATGTCTAGACTAATAACTATCGTTTCTTGACAAGCACGACTCATTGAAGTATAAACTTCTGAATGGATTTTGGTGAAACTTTCTTTGAGAAAGCGGGTAAAACTATTCGTGGAAGGTAGTCACACCAATGTTTGTACAGTATTTACGTTAAGATCCATCGGTAGATCAAGCCTGCGACTGGCTTATATGTACGATACATATCTAAAGCTATATACAATATATCATAAACTGAATTTTCTACAAGATAATTTCCGCACACCTAGGAACATAACATGAATAACTTTGTAATGTAATGTAGGGTAGCTGTTTGTAACTAATATATCAAGACGACCAACACCTTAGTCTGCCCGTGACCATGGATGCTGTAAAGGATCCGAAACGTCGGGATTAAATCCAAACTAATATTATAAATGCGAAAGTAACTCTGTCTGTCTGTCTGTCTGTCTTTCTGTCTGTCTGTCTGTCTTTTCTTCACGCCTAAACTACTGAACCGATTTGTGTGAAATTTGGTACAGACATAGTTTGAAACTTGAGAAAGGACATAGGATAGTTTTTATTACAAAAAAAAAAATAAAAAATAAAATATTCCGGACATATAGCGCCATCTATTGGTCAAATCAAAAATCTGCTGGTAGTCACTATTCCACGCGAACGAAGTTGCGGGCAAAAGCTAGTAATATAATATAACCGCGATAAAATCCGTAAAAGTAGTTTTATTTAAATGAATAACTTATTACCAAAGATGCACAGTCTTTAATAATATGTACCAGATTTCTTCAAAAACTCACGCAATAAATTATTTTGCTGGTTCGAGAATATTATGTTACCTACTTAAGTATATACTTTATCTGCGCTTGGTAGGTACTGACTTCCTACGTACTTTTGAATAAACATCCGACTTATCGCTTTATTTTGATACCAATGACATAAATAGGACTCCTACTTATGATTCATAACCTTTCAATCAATAAACAAAAAACACATGCCCGTATAGGTATATTTTTAGATTTTATTTTTCTAGACTTTTCTAGGAACACTTTAATGCCCATATTTATTTCTTCAATGGACGTTAAGCCTTAAGCAGCATTTCTACAATTGTAGTAGGAAAGACTCGAAACGATCATCTGGAACAGTCCCATAGACCATTTAAAAAGTTAAGGCGGGACTTTCAGGATTTTATTTTACAGTGCGCGCTACGGGCTGTAGCGGTCGGTAGATCAATACGTCGGGGCTGGCGGGTAGGGTGCGCGGGGCGCGGGGAAGACGGGGCTGGGAGCAGGTTACCATGGCGACGCCTACGCTCCCTGCGTCCCTAGAAGGAGACTCGCCCGATATATCCCAGTTCCGTGGGCGGGCTCATTATAGAACAAAATCATCGACGTGATTAACATTACTGGTACACCTACAGCAACTTAGTGACGCTAATGTGACGTATGAACGAGAATAGGTTTTCTTTTTACTGATTGACAACAAAGTAACTGTCTACTTATAATAACGTTAAATGCTATTTATGGTTATCCAGCTTAATAAGCATTTACGAGATAGATCCACAGTTTCATGTTAGGTACCTAGTATGAAAAGTCGAATGTCCATAAAGGTTCTGTTCAGTACTCGCGGAACTTTCTGGATGTTGATACGGTTTCAAAAATTAACTACGACTTATCCGATCAGATGTTTCGCTGTACCCAGGTATAGCTTGCAGTAGGGCAACATCGCATCCACCTAATCAATTTCAGGAAGTAGGTTGCCATTTGCGGTTTTGATCTACAACATTAGGAAGATGAAGCACATGGTATCCATATTTTATTGTCGCTTTACCGAAATAATACCGCAGTCTTCTCTCGTCTACTTTCAAAGAAAGTTATCTTAGGTCATCTTGATGATTTTTAAAATAATTAAGATGCTCATGATATAATACCCACGTATTTATCTCACTTTTGCACTGTCTTTTGCTAGGTCGTATACAACTGCTTCATTTATGCACTATCGTTGTATTGCACCGTTTATCTCGTTGTGCACAGATGTCGAGACAACCAGTTTATGTGCACGATCGGCGAATGCATTTCGAAGCACTGGCGCTGCGATAAGGAAGCCGACTGTGCTGATAGCTCCGACGAGACTGACTGTCGTAAGTATACGATTTAGTTAAACAATTATGTTTATTTATATATGACATCTTAGCTAAGAAACGGATAAACCTATGAGATTTTTTTTCGAAAGCTTGTGTAGCTCGCCACGGATTTCAAAAGTTTCTTAGTAACTAAATTCTTATAATAATTTCGAGAATCAAAACTAAGTATGTTCTTTTTTACCAGCCGTGGATCTAATCCGCTGTGGCGAGAATGAATTCCAATGTGACAACAAGAAGTGCATTCGCAAGGACTTCCAGTGCGACGGTGACAATGACTGCGGGGATTGGACGGACGAAGACTCTTGTCCGATGCTGCCTGGCAGTTGCAATGCCGGGGAGTTCAGGTACACAACTTACAGCATACTGAAGCTTCTCTTCTACTTCTTCTACAAAAGTTCATTTGTTTAGTCACAATTGAACACGTATGATCATTGATACAGATGCAGTGACGGCAAATGCATCCCGGATCGTTGGCGCTGTGATACCGAGAGGGATTGTGCTGACAGCGGCGACGAGCTCAACTGCGAACCCAACTCCATGCGCAACTGTACCGATGACGAATATACCTGTGCTGATCGACGATGTATTCTGGTAAGTAGCAAAAGATATAAAAGTATCGAATTCTATATAAAACATATTCGGAGGTATAACGAAGACACGTAACAAAGTCATCTACATAGATGGAAACTCATCCCTAACTCTCACGAATTTATAACAGCAAACAAATACATTTTTAAAAAGCACCGGATCTTTCCGGATGGAATCTTCTTAAATAATAAATCGAAAAAAAAATATGAGTACCCTCTTTTACAAACAGAAAACCTGGCTCTGCGATGCTGTCCGCGACTGCACGAACGGTGAAGATGAAATGAACTGTGAAGTACATTGCGAAGAAGATCAGTATACTTGCAAAACTCAAGACCACCTGATAAGTAGCGCATTCAGGAGTTGCGTTAACCGCAAACATGTTTGTGATGGCATGAAGGATTGTCCTGAAGGCGATGATGAAGATAGATGCCCTGTGAAGAGAGCTTGCACTCCGGAAGATAAGTGTGACCCCGATATGTGTATAACGACGTATGACGGACATCAAGCTTGCACCTGTCCTTTAGGATTCCTCTTGGATTATAACAATCACACGTAAGTAAACTGAATAGAACAATATTAGTTTTTTACACACAAAAATACTAATATTGTTCTGAATTTTTAACACTTAGCCACAGAATACACATTTATAAATGTTTTTCTTCCCAGTTGCCGCGATATAGATGAATGCATGTACGAACAAGACCCCGTGTGCTCTCAAACTTGCTCGAACACCGTTGGAAGTTTCAAGTGCGGTTGTATGACTGGATATGTTCTGAGGCCTGATGGAAGATCTTGTAAGCCTACCGGCGAATCACCTACGTTGCTCTTCTCGAATCGCGTTGGTATACGACAGGTAAGAACATTGAAGCTTCGAAAGTGTTGATTACAAAAGAATAAGAATCAAAGATATACTTAGGTAATGTAATGATACGAGAATAATTACTAATTTAACATTTCGCACAGGTTTGGCTAACAGGAGACAACTACATGCCAGTGGTCAAAGGTCTTCATAACGCCGTCGCTTTGGATTACCATTACGAGAAACAGCTTGTGTTTTGGACCGAAAACAATCTTCGAGTGATCAGAGTAGCTCAAATGAATAACAACAATTTGACAGGTAAGCAAACAATTCACAATGGCTAATACTTTGGAATAGTAGGTTTTTTTGGAAAGTTCCAGAAGAATATTACAATAAAAAAAAAAACGATTTCTCCATAGATGTTATAAGATGGGGTCTGGAAACACCAAGTGGAGTGGCAGTCGATTGGATACATGATTTGCTTTTCTGGACTGATTCCGGTACTCGAAGAGTCGAAGTCACAACGCTTGAAGGAACTCAGAGGGCGGTCATTGCTGCCAATGATTTGGATAAACCGAGGGCTATTGCTGTACACCCTGGCGATGCTTTGGTGTTTTGGACTGATTGGGGTAAATCTATATACATAATACATATTTTCAAAGTTTTTTCGCTTTCGTTGTTTTTGTACCCATCAACATAATCTTCCTGATTCTTCATGATTGCAAAAAAATAATGTATTGAATGAATTTTAGGTCCTAATCCGAAGATAGAAAGAGCAGATATGGACGGCAGCAGACGCAAGAGCATTATTGTTGATAAAATCTTCTGGCCTAATGGACTGACTATCGATTACACAGAATCTAAGATATACTGGGCGGATGCTAAACACCATGTTATTGAGAAGTCTTCGTTTGATGGACGAGATCGGAAGAAGGTATGATTCTTATGTAGTCACCTATTCTACTTGAATATCTTCGATGATTGTTCTATTATAAAGTGCTGTTTTCAAATGTCTTCGTTATTTAGGTAACCAACAAAGGTCTCCCTCATCCCTTCGCGCTGACGCTGTTTGAAGACGCCATCTACTGGACTGACTGGCATACCAAGAGCATTTCCACTGTCAACAAGAACACTGGCATGGGCATCCAGACTGTTCACGCTGGCTTGAATGTTCCTATGGATATTCATAGGTAGGTTTTAGTGTGTAGCATTAGTTTAGAACACTTGCTTCTTTTTGTTACTTCAAACTTGATAATTAAATCTAATTATTCTGAAAAAAAAAAAATACATCTACTTAAGCAGCTATACTACTTATGCTACTTATTCTTCTTTTCATGAGTTTCTCTTAACACTTCTAAATATTGATGTATGTATTTCAACAGCTATCACCCACTGAGACAGATCAAGACTTACAAGAACCGCTGCGGTACCAACAATGGCGGTTGTTCTCACTTCTGTCTTCCAAACAGCAACGACCACTCCTGCCGATGTCCCGTTGGATTTAACTTGAATTCTGAAGGGTAACCAAATTCTGCCATATTTAATTAATGAATATGCCTTAAGGTTTATCAATTGCTCTTATTCTAATTATCATTTTTATCTTTTTCTTACAGCCGTATATGTGAACAAACTCCAGAGAAGCTTCTCCTGTATGCAAGGAAGAAGGATATTAGATTAAAGCAATTGAATCCAAGGAAACAAACCGACTCTTTAGACATGGTGAGTAGTGGAGTCACGGTTTTGCAAAATTGATTTCGTATAACACCGGAAAAGTATCACGTTTTAATGAGGGCGTGGCCAAAACATGGCGACGTTAAATATTGCGTTTGATATTTTTGCTTGTTATTTCTTCCTCTATTATGTGCAGTTGTTAATGTCTGCCGTTGTAACACTTGGCTATAGTATTAAATGTTGTCTTTCTAAATACAGGTGATTCCAGTCGAGTCGATAAAGTCAGCCGTAGCGTTGGACTGGGACCACAACACCAACTCCATATTTTGGACAGATGTGGACAAAGATACCATCAACCACGCCTACTTAAATGGATCACAGCAACGTGTCATCGTGGGGTCTAATTTGAGTAAGTTGATGAAGTTTCAGAAGTTTTTCTACAATTTTGCTTAAGACTTCTACTTATAAAATATTCGTCAAAATTATCGTGACTAATACTTTTCTTTTCTTAGTCTGGCCAGCCGGCTTAGCCTACGATTGGCTGACCAACAAGTTGTATTGGACCGATGGTGGTACGAATAGGATTGAAGTGGCCAATGTTGATGGTAGTATGAGAACTTTGTTAGCATGGGACAATATCGACAAGCCGAGGGACATTGTTGTGGATCCTAAAGGTAAGCAAGAATTACTTGTATGTGTGTATGTGCATTATGACTTGTTATACTATGCTTCTTGGATTGTAATGATAAGTGTGGAGAAATCAAATATGATAAGATTTGAATGTTTTGGTCCTAGGTGGTGTAATGTACTGGTCGGACTGGGGAACATCTCCTTGCATCGAACGCGCAGACATGGACGGCGGGAACCGACGCAGGCTTATATTCGGCAACATGACCTGGCCTAACGGACTGGCTTTAGACCTCAAGAATAGCCGCATCTACTGGACTGATGGAGGGAACCAAACTATTGAGTATGCTAACTTGGATGGAACTGGAAGAACTATTCTGATAGGTAAGTTACAAGAGCATAAAATGATACAGACTTATTTAGAACGACATTTATTTTTATAGTTTGGAACTTCAAACATGGAAATTCAAATATTATCATCATGTACCTGCGAATTTTGTAGAGGTTACCAACACAAATCACATGATGTTAATTTACCTATTCCTACAGGCCAACATCTGCCCCACCCATTCGGGCTAGATCTATTCGGTGACGAGGTGTTCTGGACGGACTGGGATACGCAGTCCATACAAGCAGCCAACAAGTACACCGGCAAGAATCGAAGGACCCTCGGCGCGGGTGTGGCTGGTCTTATGGATGTACGGGTCTTCCACAAGGAACGGGTTTCTGGTGTCAACCGGTAAGGCTATATGATATAGTAAAAACAGAATCTTATTTATCTGTTAAAATATTGACGAGTATTATTGTGAAAAGAGTTTTGTAATTTATTTAACTTGATCTTAAAAAATAGATGCGGCAAGAACAATGGTGGATGCTCACATCTATGCTTGTTGAAGCCTATGGGAAAATCGTGCGCTTGTCCTATTGGAATCAAGATTGGCGTAAGTAGCATCAAAGACTTAATGGTCTGACAAACAAACAATACAATACAATAGACAAATATGCAATAGGTAATCATTGAAGAACTTTACCAAAATAAAGTATTCGCATTTACAGAAGGACGGTAAAACTTGTGCCGACGGACCAGTGAACTACTTGATATTTGCTCATCGCGTGGATATTCGAGTGGTGTCCTTAGATGTTCCCTACCTCATCGATGTGCCACTGCCGCTGCCTATTCTCAAGAATGCTTTTGGAGTTGATGTGGACCATAAAACAAGTAAGTAGTAATAACATCAAGTATTTATCTTGTTTACGACATTAAAATAACAAAAAACAAAGATGAAGTAAAAAAACTAATCTGACTCGGACAACTGAATTCCTTGAATAATCAAAAATTACTGACAATCATGAAGCTAATAAAACTGCGTTTTCAGGCCTTATCTACTGGACGGACACTGGTGAAAGGAAAATTCAACGAGCTAACAGGGCCGGCAAGGACATCGAAACTATCATCGGTAAAGGGTTGCATACAGTCGACGGCATCGTTATTGACTCCACTGGTCGCAAGGTATGTGTTCTAGATGAAAATTATGGGATTAGTTAAGTCCGAAGAAAAAATGAGATTGTAGTTTTATAGAGTTTGATTCACAGAACTTGTATGATTTACAGATCTACTGGACTGATGGCGGTAGGAACAGCGTTGAAGTAGCCGAACTCGATGGCAGTAACCGCAAAGTTCTTGTATGGACCGGTTTAGGTAAATACATTTTATCTATACTAATATTATAAAGAGGAAAACTTTGTTTGTTTGTTTGTTTGGTTGTAGTGGATAAACTCAAAAACTACTAGACCGATTTCAAATATTCTTTCACCATTAGAAAGCTATATTATCTGCGAGTAACATAGGCTATATTTTATCCCGGTGCGGGCAGTAGCTCCCACGGGACGCGGGTGAAACCGCGGGAAAACGGCTAGTAGTAAATAAATACATATATAATTCATCATGTAATATTATCCTTACTAAATTATACCTATAATTATGTACAACAGTTAATAACTTAATGGTACCTATTGCTACAGATTCTCCCCGTGCCATTGCACTGCACTACGAGTATGGATACATGTTCTGGTCAGATTGGGGAACATCAGCTAAAATTGAACGAGCCGATATGGACGGAAAGAACAGGTAAAACAACTTTCTTGTAAATACGAACGAGAAGCTTTACAGAATTACTAGTCCCAATCATTAACAAATCTAATTGCAATTTTAGGCGTGTCATCGTCGACAGCAACATCAAGTGGCCAAACGGTCTTGCTATCGACAAAATCGAAGGTCGCCTTTACTGGAATGATGCTAAAGTCTTATCCATAGAAAGTTCAGACTTTAACGGACATGATCGTCGAACTATACTGAGCAACGTTCCATATCCTTACGGCATTGTTATTGTGGGACAACATGTGTATTGGACTGATTGGAGAACTCAAGCTTTGCATAGAGCTGACAAGGTCAATGGAAAGAATTCTATTATTATAAGGAAGAACTTGGAAGGACTTATGGATATCCGTGCGGTTCAGGTACACAAAACACCACGACTATTTTTACTAGAAATGCTATATATCAACTGGAATACCTACATGATTGGTTTTTCTTTTTAGGGTGAAAGGGAACTTGAAAATGCTTGTGGCAATAACAACGGTGGATGTTCTCACTTATGCCTGAGATCTCCTCAAGGCTTCACGTGTGCTTGTCCAACTGGGTTGCTGTTCAACAGTAGCGATCCGAAGACTTGCAGGAAATATCCAGAAAGTTTCTTGTTCTTTGCCACGAAGACCAGCATTGCACTCATTTCATTCGATACTCCGGAACAGTGGGACGTCGCTTTCCCAATCAAAGTGCAGAATGCCGTAGCAGTTGATTTCCATTGGGAACGCAAACTTCTGTTTTATACTGATGTCGATATGGATGTAATCAGGTACATAAGTTTCCAACATTTACAAAATAGCATCAGGAAGACAGAATTAGAAATTAACCTAATTTATAATTTCAGGTCAATAAATATGATGAACATGAGTGAAACGAAGGATGTCATCAAAGGCAATATGGGCATTCCAAACGGGTTAGGAGTAGATTGGATCGCAAATAACATTTATTGGACTGATAACGAGTACAAGGTAAAAAAATATGACAATGAAATTCTCACATGAGTACTCATATAAGAATACGCATTAAACCAATGTTTCGTTATAGGTAATTGAGGTTGCACGTTTGGATGGATCCTCTAGGAAAACTTTGCTCAGCAATCTCAGTGAACCTAGGGCATTGGCATTGTTCCCTGCAAAAGGGTAAGTAGAAATGATTGAATAATAAAGCAAAAATGTTCTTTTAATAAAAAAATATGAGGTTCTTAACATAATTGTTGTTGTCTCAGATACCTTTACTGGAGCGATTGGGGTCAAACTCCATGCATTGAGCGAGCCTTCCTCGATGGCAGCCAACGGCAAGTTATAGTGATACAAGATGTTGGGTTCCCTAACGGTATAACGATTGATTACAAAGACCGAAGGCTTTACTGGACGGACGCTTTGAGGCATAGAATTGATACTTCTGACTTGAATGGACAACATCGAGTGCAGCTTATACCAGAAGCCAAGAATCCATTTGGAATGACTCAGGTACGCAGAACTTCACCTTCTTTTACGAAATTTGGTCGTATGGTTTCTATTTTTCTTGTACTTAAAGAAAATTTCAATTGTAGTTTAACGACTACATCTACTGGACCGACTGGTACAAGAAGGCTGTAATGCGAGCTGACAAGAAAACTGGAAAGAACGTAACAGCTTTGAGAACTGACTTGGAAATGACAATGGAAATAAAAGCAGTGTCACCTGACAAGCAACATGGTTGGAACCCTTGCAAAGAAGATAATGGTGGATGTTCTCATCTGTGCTTCTTTAGAGAACACGATTACATTTGTGGCTGTCCGGAAGATCCAGATTTAAGGCCTTGTTCAACTGGTAAGAATTTTGGACCCTATGACTTATTAAGGGAACATTATGTACTCTTGTTTAGACATCTGAGGTCTCAAACTTTTTGTGTACATACTACATATTTTTGTTTTTTTTTCTAGTGCCCAAGATACGTATAAACAACAAAATGCCGGCTCACTACCCCTCCTTCTACGATTACACGGACATACAAGAGCACAACGGCATACCGCCGCTGCCCACTGCCGTGCCGGACACAAGCACTGGCGCAATCATCATCATGATCGCCATCATGGCCTTTATAATACTGGGGATTGTGGTCATTGCTTTCGTTTGTGGTAAGTTAAGAACCAAAATGTTAGATTAGGTAAAATTGATTAACTCTTAGAATTTCAAAAAAGGGAGAGGAGAGATTGTTCTTAAGTTTTATTCCACCCCTTTGCAGTCCCCACTCAGACTATCAGAACAGGAGCTCATACATTTTCGTCTTCACAGTGAAAATGAGTCGGGACCGCGACGGAGACCTGAAAGAGAACTACCGCGACTCAGGGGGCCACATATCGTTCCACAACCCCAACTACAGCTGCAACACCGGCGCTAGCGGCGGCAGCGCGGAACAGCTCGAGCGTCGACCCAACCGGTTCCAAGGCATCTTCAAATATGACAAGAACCAGGTAACGTATAAGATCTAGATAGTCTGTTTTTGGACTCTATTTTCAGATTTGTCAATTTTCACTTTTTTAAATGCCGTCAAGTCTTCATAAGTCGTTTTCTCAACTCAACAACAAATAACTGAACCCCGATGCATATCAATTCGCAACTTAATGTGCATGCTTCTTTACGATCCATGTAACCTCAGTTTTGCGAGGGAGCCCTCTTCGCTTTCTTCCCTCTTCAAGTTAGATGTAGTAGGATGAGCAAGTCCATAACACAGAAGTTTATCTCAGGAGCGCGTGACGAACGTGTACATCCCGGAGGGCACGAGCCTGCTGCCGCCGCCGCCGCCCCCGCCGCGCCCCGCCACGCACGACGACTTCGAACCCGTCACCTTACACTCGTACGCTTAAACTGACACCAACTCGCGACGGACTTATTGCGAACACCACTGACTTATGAACAAGATATCATCTGCCAATGTTCAATTTTTACACGGAGACGCGATATTGACACTACAAACTAAATAGCATACCATCTGGCAGTCGTTTTCTAAACTCACGTTACAGATTGTGCGATGTCGACTTCAGTCGATTTCTGAAGCGCGGGCTTAGAAAATAATTCTAGATGACATTCTAATTCTCGCATGCCGCATTTATCCGCGTGCCTCCGTTTGCAAGTAAGACATTAGACGTATAACGTTAGGTGCGTCAATATCCACATACCATCAGTTTGCGTCATCAGGTTCATCGATTGGATTACGCTATTGGATGAAATATCTCCACGTGAGAATCCGACGCTGTAAATACTGTGGCTGTAGCATTAGAGTGCTAGAACTCTGTTCACCTGATGACAGATTGATGGTGTCTTGATTTGTTGCTTTATGTGGTCATCGAACCAAATTATTTGTAGTAAAAGACAAAGAAACAGCACAAATAATGACTTTAATGCTCCAAATAGCGCATAATAATGTGCGGATTAACTAATACCCTTGGACGATTTATGCCAAATCTACGAATATGATCTTATTAAATGTTAACATTAGGTTAGGAACATTACCATCATTAACAAAAGTATGTGTGAAAAAGCGATTTAAAAAATCAATATTTTGATTTTTATTCATCATTCTGATATATTTGTCAATTCCAGCTTTTATGAAAGGGATGTCAACTAGGTATTGTAAGATCACTACGTAGACAACTACATTGGGAGCTGATCTTTAAATATAATGATTATATTACGTATCTATATCTACTTAGATTAGATCATAGGTACTAGATGGTACAAGTGTAAAGTTACAATACGTCATGTCAACATTCCAGTCGTTCGATAATTATTCCGTCAAATCACTCATGAATGTTATTTGATAGGGAGTTACACATACTACAATATTTATATGAGATATGATTATTGTTATAGTTGATAGGGATAGGCAAATGTTTAGATGCATAGCAAGTCTGGACGATTTCTTGTCATATGTAAATAGATGTATCTATTTGTAATAAATTAAAAGGGAATTTCCCTAGGTAATATATCGCTGGACACCACCCAAAGGGTGTTTGTAAAGTGACACTGCGGTATCATGCTCCACCTGGCGGCACAGTACAATACTCGCATTTACTCAAAAAGGGTATTGTGTGCCGCGGGTAGGATCTAATCTCAGCATGATATCGAAGTGCAAGAGGAAAGATAATAAATTCATTAATATTTATTATTTTTGTACAAGTCGACTGTCGTTCGTTTCCTGCGGCTCACGGGGAAGACCGATAGTGACTTTTATACTATAGAACAAAGTTATATCTAGTTACATCGTAAGGATACATGTACCGAGGTTTGGGATCATGTGCATGTCCATGTTGCTTATAAACGTTATCCTAAATTAATGTTTACTCTATTATATATAACGTTTAATTTAATTTGTAACGTATCTTAAGGCACAAGCATACGTTTATAAGTAATAGGACACGACCGAAAGTTTCTTTATAGCGAGGGACTGATTGCTGTAAAGTGGTATCCTGACCTCGATTACGTTGGGTGCAGTTAGCAGTTTGTACTATAATAAATACGTAGTAATAAACACGGGACATTTATACTATCAAATGAACATTCCAATAATCTTTTGAAATCCAGTTCTTATCACGTTTGAATACAATCCGATCTTAGAATAAATTCACCAGGTTTATAATGGTGACAATAAAATATCAGTGTAAATAGTTAGTTTTAATTACCAATTATGTTGACCGACCGAAATGATATTGTAAATAATAGTTTATTTATACTTTGTACGTTACACGAAATGAAGCTGATTTTACGTTGAATGAACGCCTACTGACGCGGGCTCGCCTCACACATGTTCGTCTCATATCAGAGTAATTCATTTAGTACCTAATTAGAATTAATGTTATTGATTAAAAGCTTTTATTTTACTCTCTAATCATTTAACATCGATAATAACGAATATCGAAAGCCAATCTATTTACACGTTTTTATTGAAATTATATTTTATTCCGTTACATAACTGGCAGAATGACGACATACTAACTGGAAAAAGTATAAAGTTTCACAGGGTGTTTTAATCTAAGGTAGAATTAGGACGGACGTCAGCGGATACAAATCCGGTAAAACAAATCTCGATATTGATCTAAAATTCTTTTATCAAATTACTTTTAAAACACCAAATGTGCAAAGGAAAAATATTTTTCCGACTTTCTAAATACCTACATGTTTTTTGTCGATATGAAAATTGCGTATAACGAAAGTTCCTTTTTTTGAAATGATAACCACAAACAAATGCATTTAAGCAAAAGACTTTTAGTATCGAGTTTATGTATATTTAATTTGATATTATGTATAATATTTATGTACTAATTTATTAAGTATACGTCTGTATGTGTTGTTATAAAATGTCTAAGACTACTCAAACAATAATAAAGTATAGTATGTTTTTATATTGAGGCGCATAACTTTCTTATGGGTACTAACTGCATATAATTGAGATATCATGCAAACAATCCGGCCTGTTTCAAGTTACTAGATTACCATGTCATACAATGTGAACTACAATAAAATGTTTTTGACTCTTGCAATCCTCTTTTACGTCGGTTAGTTTTTTTAATATTTTATGTAACTATTTCCAATTATGTCTAGATGGAGACGATAAACATCCATTCCAATTCTCGAACGAATTAAAGAGGCTTGAAAGAATTATTTCAGATTCTTCATTCCTAATGTTTCATAATAGTTTTAAGATATATTTTATGTACATTATTTTGTTACATAGCTTGTAAGGGATGGGAAACTAATATAGTGAGTGCTGTGATACCGGATGCTTTGAAAGTTGTAGTGTGGGTAATCAGCGATGGTTATAATATTATATACATATATAATTATTATTATATATAGATTATTTTATGTTACGATATCCTATCGTTTACTTTATGTCATTGTAATATTATACGGACAACAAGACACCAAAGATAGTCAACAATAAGTGTAATGTCGATCCTCATGGTACAGTCTACCGAGAATTCTAAAAAAAAAGTGCTTTGTGTGCCAAAATTTAAAATTTTCAGTATTTTAACAGGCATGATTGGTTCGGAAATTAGTATTATTAAATTAATAGTTAATTAATTAAACAGCTTTTACACCTTTGAAGCCTCCTTTTATAGAGGTGTTAAAACTGTTGTCAAATTTATTATTGTACTGACTTAAAGAATAGAAATTATCCCAATAACGTGTTTTTTATTTACCATACCTGCATGCAAACCTATGCTTAGTAACTTAATTACTACGTGTTATTACGTACGTACTTTTTTAAGAAAAAATAAGGGGAATTCCTAACGCAGGTTGAGCGATAGTAAAATAGATAATATAAAATACATGTACTAGTTTATTTCATATTAACAGTACAGTTACATACATACTCGTCGTTACACTTAGTTAACAACATGAAATATAACACTTAATAGATATAGACAATAGGTTCACAGGTTACAGAAGAACCTTGTTTGTCTGATGCCACAATAGGTAAGTTTGGGAAGTGTCACAAAAGGTGACAAGCTAGCAACATTATGACATCGGCAAAACAGTGACAGTTCAAAAGGATGACGTCAGATAAACAAAGTTCTCCACATAAAAAGGTATTAAAAATAGACAGTTTTACATAATACTTTACATAAAGTAGGTACATCATTAAAAAAACTGCTAAAATATAAATTAGTTGATCATAGATAAAAATTAATTAATTAATGTCATGGCAAATAAGCAAGTTTTGAACAAAACTTATTAATGTGATTTTAAGTCACATCTATTTAATTCAAACTTTCAATTTATCTATCCTAAAATATTTTTGGTAACATAATTCGATAAATTAAAATTATTTTTTGTCATCAATTAATATTTACAAATTAATAAGATCTACTCATATCACTTACCAATAAATTCATAATTATTTTTGTCATTCGATATAATCTTACAACTTTTTAAATACTTTATGGTCACACTTTTACACGCATTTTCAAGCAAATAATCAAACCTTTAGCACTGACATTCAGAATGTAAAAGTACAAATACCAACATACATACATCATTATTTAAAGACAAAAAAATCTGGAATTGACGTAGTAAACATATAAAATCTTAGACCTGTTTGTACCCAACTGCCGAAGAAGGGTAGTAAGAGTAATATTAGTAAACGTATAAATAGTAGAAAAGTGTGTCACAAATCGTTTATGCTATGCGTTGGAAAATATAATGCTAGCACAAAATCAGTTTTAAACTGCTAATATCTATACAAATAATTTTAAATCTATCTACATTTATGTCACTTGCGATTACGTACATTGGAATTTAAATAAAAAATAACGTAGGACTAGAAGAGTGGGAGGTTTTTCAAAGCTCCATAAATATGTAAGGAAAGCTAAAGAAAACAAACAACCTTGAAAACACACTTAGAAATTTCAGATCCATGAACCTGACACAAAATAAAACATAGTAATTTTTAAGATTTTCTGTATCAATATTTGAAAAAAAAAAAAATTGGAAAAACTAGATCATCACGGAGAATTCTAAAATGACGGCATTTATTGACGTCTTCAATGTGATTCCCTACCGAACACGTGAATAGTAGTACCTAATGAAACCTGAATTTAACTAATTATGTTTGTTACAACACCACAACCAATATAAAGTTTTTTTCACACAAAATGGAATGCACAACACATGGAATGGTAATCCAACCAAGTCGCTGAAAAAAATAAGTTCTAAAAGGAATGCCCATAAACATGCAATACAATATGGCAATTATGTGATATTTTCATAAATATACTTCTACAAAAAATGGCATTATGTACATAATGTAAAAAAGTTGTTTTTGAATTGTTCACCCAAGTACCTGTACTGGGTATATTTAGAAAATTCAGCGACCCAAGATTCAGGTACATAAAATACGTTTTAAAGATACAGATTTGAAACATCGACATAAGTTTATTTAAGTAGACATTTATAGTTCGATGCATGAACTTATATTACCGCGTTAGACGTGCATTCTTTGGCACAACACTAATAAACAACGTAACATTCACAAAAATATAAACTTTTTTACATTTATCATCATAAATTAGCAATTAGCAGTAAGCTTAATTAATGGAGACTAAACTACAATTTTATAAATAATTCCGAGTATATGTTAGGCGGGTTAAAACTGAAATTCTTTCCTCGGACGACACTGGTCATTCGAAAGCTGTTGATGTACTAAGCAGAAAGTATAAATAGTTATGAAATAAGAGGGATACAGTAGCGTTATGTTATCTTTATGTTAATCGAGGTATATGGAAAAAAACATGAGATCAATACATTATTTCTATCTACTAAACTTACAGTTACTATCCCAATACGTAAGACATTGATCTACCTCTAAATGACCGTAAAGACTGGCAATTCATGATTAATTACAAAACTGTATTGTTTAACATGCAACATTATTAAAGAGGCAACATTTTTGAAAGATAATAAAAAAGTTCCATTTTGAGAGTGACTTTTGGCCATGTTTTTATATGTCCTTCAAATAACGTTGTTACATAAAATGTATAATATTAAGAGCAACATTTTCAGATCTGTAAAGTTTAAAATTGAATTCGAGGTTTAAAAAATGGTGATATACGTTTAAAAAAGATATGTGCAGTCATTTCGAAGTATCCAACATGGTAAAGACTTATTCAAAGTTAAAGGAATGCCTCTTGAAGAGTAAAATATCGTATATTTTCGGTGTGGGTCTCCTTTGGATATGATCCCTGTAAGATTATAACTACACTTTGATACATCTATTGTCATGGCTAGTCTTACCTACAGAGTTATTGATAGCGTTTGAGCTCAGGGAACACTTCTAGAAGTACCAGTTCAAACAGCTCCTGAAACGAAAAAAAAGCAATACTTATTAATTATTGTGAGGCGGAATGTCTGGCAAAGAGATGAAATTAGTCCAAAATAAGTCAAAAAGAAAATATGAACAAAACATCTCTTTACCAATAAACAATTCTTTCAACCTTAATTTGGCGAAAGAAATGTTCAAACATACATAAAGTCCGTTGTGGACGGGCTACACGCGGTCACCACGTCTTCCGCACACTTGTCGCGTCATTTCACATATATCAACTACAAGCGGCGACATTTTTAGCGTGGAAGGCGCACATTTAGCTACATAATGACACGCCAATAATTTTAGATCGCGCGGTATTTGTATGATACGGAGGCGTTTCGCGTCGGACTGTGGAGTTTATGCCAGTATTATCAGTCGCGGTTTGCAAGCTTGTTGCGGTTAATCTTACCGCTTTGTTTTACGAAATATTAAATCCGAATTTTATTTGTGACATATGAACAGTGAAGTACAATCTTCATTTAACGTGTCTATTAACATTTATATCAGTAGAAATGCCTATAGTATTCAGTGCAGTGAGTTATGACAGGAACATAGTTGCGAACTTTGCGTCCTGCGATGGCAACTTTACGGAGATAGCTGAGTGTGTGCTCTCTAAGTTGCCGGCTTGCAACAGTAAGATGACATACTCACATGGAGTATATCTACTGCACTACATTGCTGAGGATAATTATCTGTATTTCTGTATAACAGACAAGGTTAGTACTCATTACCTATTATTATTTGTTATTGATTATTAGATGGGCTTCAGCAGTAAAAATGCTGGAATGCATAAACTGTGGCATGATAAGAATAAACCATTTAGTTTAGAACAATATCTTGAATTTTTTTTTATATACTTCAAATGTTATTCATGTGTTTATTAGGTACAGATAGTTGGTTAAGATCTTTGTTCGGTTTTAATTTATTTTTTGGGGAGCAGGAGAAACATTTAGGTACATCTGAAAGACATCTGTGAATTATGCACCGTAATATAAACACTGATTATTTTGACAAGCGGAATAATCAATAAAAGTCAACCATATTTTTGAGTATGTTTGAATTCATGAGATCAGTAATACGTTCGTACATTTTTATTAATGTTGTTTGTCAGCAAACACCCACTCATAATATTATAGACATACTCTATTTAAACGCAGCTCTATTTTCGTAACAGAAATCTCGATTTCACATATAATTTCTGTAATTTATCAATACTTATTTCTTTTTCGAAGCCATTTAATGGTTATTTGCTTCAGTAATTTATTTTTATAGAAAAAAGCTATTTCTGTTTATATTCATTCATCGCGTTGGTTCACGACCTTCCTAAAATAAATACCGTATGGTGAAAATATTTTCTTCTGTTTATGACAACCAAACTAATGTAGGATTGTTGAAACTATAGAATAGAATAGAAACATTTATTTGCCATAAACATGTGTATACATACATACACACGCTGGTGCATGTATGTAAGATAGTTTAAACATTCTGCTTTACCAATCTTGTATAACATTTTATTGGTAATAAACGAGCCCTCATCCATTACGGACCAATCTTATCCAGTACACTTCTTACTCCAAAGTCACCCATGATCGTCTTATATTCTATGAGATAATGAGCGTATCGTACCATGAAAAAGATAGTAAAAAATATCAGGTTCACTGAGAAAAACATAATTGATACATCGTATAAGACACCAAAGTAATTAGTAACAGTTTAAACCAAATTAATCAGTAGGGATAACAACCCGTGCAGTGGGCTAGTGCCAAATATTTTGTAATTGTCTTGTCACTTGTCGTTCGCAGTAGTACTAGGATATGGTTGATCTATGAGACAGCTGTCGATTACAGGCTCGGCCGAGCGAATCTTGTGCGGGTCATGTGCACAGACTAGGTACTAATTAGTTGGATATGCTACTGGTCATACAGAGACCAAGCCATTTAATATATGGTTAAAAGGTATTTCTTGTTGTCAGAAAATAAATGATTGAAAACCGACGGATACCGTAATCGATATTCGACCTTCTTAACCACCCTAGTAGGAGAGTATTGGGGCATCTGGATCAAATGATGATCCAGATACCCCAATACTCTCTTTTCAAAATGAGTACTGTATTCAGAATTTTCTATTCAAAACGAGACTTCTATTCAAAAACCTTTATTCAAAGTAAGACCTCTATTCACTGAATTAAATAAGTATCGTATCCAGAATTCTCTTTTCAAAATGAGACTTCTATTCAAAAACCTTTATTCAAAGTAAGACCTCTATTCACTGAATTAAATAAGTATCGTATCCAGAATTCTCTTTTCAAAATGAGACTTCTATTCAAAAACCTTTATTCAAAGTAAGACCTCTATTCACTAAACTAAATAAGTACTGTATTCAGAATTCTCTATTCAGAATGAGACTTCTATTCAAAAACCTTTATTTAAAGTAAGACAACTATCTTAGTTACTTAGAGACCCATCTATAGTAAAAAGGTGGTCCCTCAATACTTACCTTGTCTTTTAGGTAACTTCAATTTAATATGTTTCCTGAATTGCATTCCCGTATATAATTATATCACGTTTATATATTGTACGTTATTTATGTTGCAACTGCTTACAAACAGCATTTATTTAGACAAATCGAATGAGCGGTTCATACTAACAGACAAGAGCTGTTCTATGTCTTTGGAAAGCAAATAACATTATTTGATGTTAAAATCATAGGTGTTCCGGAAATAAAACTAGAAACTAATGTAAGATGATGATTTATTTATGTTAATAGAGTTCTTAAATAAAGACTTTATTTTCTACACACCACTTATTTAAACAAAATACATTTCTTAAAGCACATATATTGTTATGATGTAAACAACATACAATATCTGGAGAAGTTGAATAAGTGTTATACAATGTTTCTAAACTAGGACATTTTTTACTCTCTAAATTATGTACATTATCTATTTCTAAGATATCTTTTAACCATACCACTTTTTCACTACCTTTAGTATACACAGATTTATTTTTAAAAAAATTACCGAAATTAGCTTTATAGTTAAAATATGGTACGAAGCCCTCGTTCCAGTTTATTCCTTTGTTTTTTTCTATCCAAGCTATTCGCGATCGTTCTTTTTTAGACAAAGTATAAAACGGTTGAGGTGGTTTTATCAATAAAACCTGAATGCGTCCTTTGCACATTATTGCTATTTCTTTTGGAATAAAATTGTTTCCTTCAGTTTTAAACCCTTGGACGTCAACGATAACATTCATGATAGTTTTCTCACAATATTACTTAAAGGTCTGTATTCGTAAAGTCGATCGTTTATAATTAAACAATAGGCAGATGTATTATCTGGAATATCTTCAGAACATTCAACTTCTATTCTCACGTCAACTGGTCCCGTTTTAAGTGAATCGTTCTGTCTTGAGCAATCAATCACAAAAACTGGAGCTATTTCTTTGAATTGATTTAAGCTCAGCAACGGATCAACGCCTAAGTTGTAGTAAGACTGACGAAAATTAGTAAACATCTCATATAATATACTATATTTGCCTTCATGAAATTTCAGATTAAGAGAGTCATACGGATAGTATTGCGAGTTTAGAAACAATTTAATATTGCTTACATTGCAATGATCAAATAAGGCAGAGCTTCTATTTTTGTTTGCTTTTCGGTTCGTTTGCAAACCAAATATCACAAACCTGGGTTTCTCTAGCTGGGAAGTAGTCTTAACTGACCATGAATGTTTCGTTGTTCGTGGCAGCAATGGATATTCATACAAATCCCAATTTCTAAATGCTATCTGTATGGAACGATCTCTCTCTAGGCTCTTGAGCAATAATAATTTATTACGATCTGAAACTTTAATATGCGGCACACGCCACTGTATTTTCTGTATGTCGATTTCTACGTTATCATTTTTTTCTGTAAGCACACAGCATAATGCGGAGCTACTTCGTTGTAATATAAGTTCATGTTTACAATTGATAATAATTTTGTCATAGTCTTCTGCAAATCCCAGTATTCTATTTAATGGTACAATAGCACTAAAATATCCATTTTCTAGTTTTGTACCATTTAAGTTCCATCCCCAAACTGCAGCAGCTTTACTTTCACCTTCATTCATTGAGACATATGATTTTAAGGTTGTTGTAATACCAGCATTTTTAATACGATCGATTTCAACACCATTCAATTCGTACCTAATATCTTGAAACAAATATGACATGGGGTTGTTTATAAAAACAACATCCTTTTTAACTATTTTTCCTGCAGGATCTTTACTAGATACACTTGCATACCCTTCTATATAAATGGAACTTCCTGATGGTAATAAGTACAAATCTTGTTGGTGAATGGGTATTCTGATTTCATCATTTTCTTTAAAACTGGTAGTATATGGATTGTAGCTATGGATCTCATAGCTCTCAATAGAGTTGTCATGTTGTGGTAAATCCATTATTTGCAGCATTTTTTAATTTAATTTTAATCCAATATCTCGTAGAAATTGTTTATTTTCTTTTGTAATCTTTTTTATTTTTATCGTTTTGAGACGTCTCTCTTCTTTGAAGATAGGAAGGGAAATATTACATTTTCCTCTCACATTAGTTGTTTTATAGAAGACCAACATTTTATTCTAAATTTACAAAAGAGATTAGGTATCTTAAATAATTCAAATAACACGACTAGTGCTTGTCATCACTTACATCCTTAGAATGCGAAGATGATTAAAGAAATAAGTATTTTATAATTAGTGTGAGTTACAAGGGTATAAATAATTTTGTAATATAGAATAATAAAAGACCTTTAATTAGGTTACGATATTTTATTACTTTTCCAAAATGATTTCAGAAATTTTAGACACAAGTGTCCACAATTGTACAAGTGATCACGCTGTATGTTTTCATAATTATACTGAATATTTTTCTTTCCTATGTACTTCATAAATTCTTTAGGAGGTTTTAAGTTACCATAACTGTCGAAATATTCTATGTAGTCATTTATTTTGCCATAGGCTACCCAATGAGTACCGGTGTTTTTAGAAGAGTCAAGATTGATCACTCCGCATTCTATTGATGAAACTTTATCCGGTAATTTATCTCTCATAAATACACCTCGGAAGAATGGAATATTATTTGAATGCTTAATTATATCAATATTGGTTAAAGCTCTATTGGGTAGCCGAGAGTTTAGTTTTTTTTCTTTGTGACATAAATCCCTAAACCATCTTTGTAAGGTTTGAGGTGTAACCCTCTTCCAATCAATAACGTTTCCATTTCCTTGTTGTGTCGTTCCGATTCGGCTAATTGTTTCTTGGCTATTTTATATGCATTAATAGCTTTTACAATCCCAGCAGCACCTCCTGCCAAACTGCCTGCAGCAGATAATCCAGCAAATATCGGTACTAACGGAAGAAATCCACCAGTTTTTGGTACTGGAATTATCCTGGGTAATTTTATCGGAAAATCGGATGCAAAGTCTTTAGCTGCTGTGTAAGCTAATTCCATCAATGCTTTCTTACATGAAGGTTTAATTTTTTTTATATGCTTTTTAGTATGAGAAACAACTTTTTTAAGAGTTTTCTTAAAACCAGCTCCTGATCTTGTTTGACTGGTGAGTTTATTTGAGGTTGTTTGCTTACTTTTGTTTGCTATGTCACTTCGTCTTATTTTCATTGTTATTTCTTTAATTTTCTCCAAAGAAATAGCAATGCAATTTAATTTTATTCGAAACAAATACAGGACTTAGTTGTTTAAAGAGCAAATCCGTAATGAATAGTAATCATATATGTATTTCCTTAAATACAGTTTAGAATTATTTATTTTTTTCACTTAAGTATACTTATAATACATTTGTTTTATCGATCCAGCTGTTTTCACTAGGAGGAAGTCCGAGCCATTTAACATATACCTGGTTTCCTTTTCGTTTTAAAACCTTTTCAACTAAGTATACATCAGGATGGTTGGTTTTCTGAAGTTCTTGTGGATAAAAAGCTCCTAGTATAGGACGACATCTTGCATCTTCTAACAAATAAGTCCTTGGATTCGTTTCTTGTATTTTTTTAATCTTGAATATTTCTGTGGACCAGTTTGGGTAATATCCTTTATCAAAACATCCTTTGTATTTACTTATTCTAACAAAGTCACCGATGTTAAATTTCCTACCCGTTGTTTTCTTCCTACATTCTGCTAGGTGAATGTATCTCCGCAATATGTTCCTTTTATTGATATGGTTTACAGAAGCTGGTGATTGTCCAATAGTTCTATGAGTAGCGTTATTGTACTCATTTACTTTTTTGTCGAGTGTTCCATTATACCAATTATAATTTCCGTTAAGACTAAATTCTTTGTATAGTTTATTCTTCAAAGTTCTTATTAATCTTTCAACGATTGAGGCTTTTTTAGTGGAATATGTAGAATAATGGTTGATTTTATACTTTCTCACAATATTTTTGAATTTATCATTATAAAATTCTTTTCCTAGATCTGTTTGCAAATTTTTTGGAACACGTCCTTTAGCTAATAGAGCTTTAAACTCTTCTGATACCTGTTGCTTATTCTTTCGTTTCAGAGGAATTGCCCAAGCGTATTTTGAAAAGGTGTCAATGATTACCAGTATATATTTATAACCACTATTCACTTTCGAAATTGCTTGCATATCCATCAAATCAGCTTGCCAAAGATCATCAATATCTTTAAGTATGACCTGCCTTCTCGGAAAGTTAATTCTTGCACATTTATGAATTTCATTTATGACGTCTACTTTGCTCATAATGCTTGTTTAATTTTCCTGCTATTTCTTTTAACTCAATACTTTTTTCAACATTTCTTATCCTATAGTCTAAATTTAAAATTAGTTTCTTCAATTCTTCAATTTTTTTAAAAGCACCATCAACTTTTAAAATAAATTGCTCTTCAGTAATAATTTTATTTCTACTAGATTCCTCAATAGTGTTTTCAATTCGCTCAATATTTACGCTACTATCAGCTCTGACTGATGTTTGTTCTGTGTGAATATAATTAACATGTACATGTTCATTCATCTTCCGTAAAAGTAAGTAACTGAGAATATTTCAAAGCTTATTATTCTTTTATAATACCAGCCTCTTTTAACTCTTCTACTATGGATAGAATTTCATTGTCATGATTTGTATGACCAGCATGTTTTGAAGAAATCAGGAGTTTCAATCTTTCAATTAATTCATTAGGGTCATCCCAATAAACATAATCTGTATTGCTTTTATATTTTTTTAAGGTTGGTAAGTTGCCACCACTTTTTGGTTGCATTACCTGCTCTTCTACTTGAACATCATTTTGTTGTGAAAATAAAGGTTTGATAATTTGACGATATTTCAAACTTTTGTCTCCTTTTATTTGACCATTTGAGTGAAAGTCTCGTTTGTGTGCATGTGTATTATGAAGCATATCTTTGTAGACAATTTTATCTACTTCAGTTACCAAACTTAGGTTGGGTTTATTGCGTAGCAAAAGTTCTTTTAAACCTGGTGTTAATTCATAATGCTTATTGTTTATAGTGACTATATTTGTTTTTTGTGAATCATTGACGTTATTTGAAAGAGAAAGTGTTACCTTAGAATTTCCCATCATAAGATTTTTGTTTTCACTACGTATCCCAAATGGTACATTTATGTTATTCTCATAAATTTCCATCATATCTTCTTTGTTCAGTGAAATTAGTGAATCGGTGGACTTTTTTACATGATTTCTTGATAGAGTGTCTTTATATTCAGAATGTGCACTATGGTCTGTTTTTATAAATTCTTTAAAACTTTCATAATCTAGAGATGAGCTGAGTTTTCCAAATGTATTGTTTTCATCTTTAGAAATGTCAAATATCTTTATATCTTTATCATTCACTTTAACTAAAGTTTCCAAGGGATCGGTTATTGGTTTAAACGCCTTTTTAAATTTTAAATTAGCGTTATCTTCTTCATCTTGTAATATTTTTATTTTATTTTTTATAGTATCTGCTGATTTTATTAATTGTTCCTTAATATTAATATCCATCGTTTGATTTTCAATCATACGCAACTGTTATTTACAGCTATTGGAAGTCGATTGATATGTTTTTCCATTGCGCGGGTATATATGCATATTCTAAAGGCATATAAATGTATCGAAGCCTTGTCTGTATCTTCCTTTATTAAGAGCGCAATCTTTATTTATTAATAAAAAATCAAACCGATCCTGCCATATCATAGAGCAAAGTTTTTTAAATTTTAACCACTCCATATCCGTATTTACATGCTCATTGTAAATATGTTTTAAATTTTTCTCGTCCTGTCTGAAGATAATTATAAGATTAACGTTGTCTCGTATTAGTTGTTTAGGTATTTTGGAATAGGTTTGTGATAAATAAAAACAATCTATGTGTTTATGCCTTCCCATTGCAAAATAATTACGAATGTTAACTTGTTTTTCACATGCAACGTCATCAAAAATCATTAATGAGTTAGCTAAAGCATTATTGGGATGTATTATTTCTTTATTATCATTGAAGACCGAGAATTTAGCACTAGGAACATTCTTCATAACTTGTTTTAGAAAACAATACTTTGGCTGGAAAGCTGTCTTAGAGTATAAATATATATGCTTGAATTTCAAACCGTTTTCATGCAATATTAAATTGAGCATTACATTCGTTTTCCCGCAGTTAGATGGACCACATATTATACATCTGATTGTATTAGGCAAAAGTGCACTGTGTTTTATTTTGTGTGATTGATTTTCTAACTTTATATTACTAATTTCTAAAGTCTGGGGTTGCTTGATGAACTTCATTGTGAAAAGTGAGGCAAAATAACGTTACTAGTCTATTTATATGTTTACAGGTTATCAACAAATAAAAATCAACAAAGAGTAAGTAGCATACGTATATTTTTACTTATAATTAAAGTACAGTTATTATAAAATACAATATTAGTATTTAATACATTATACTAAAACTATTAATACACAATACTAAAACTATAATACATTAACTAAAATAGAGTTTTATAGTGACCCCAAGGTAATGTCTCAATTTGATTTGGGAGTATGTATCGTTTATCATCGTTTTTGTTCATCACCACTTTGTTCACTTCTTGTGTGTATAATACATGCTTGATTGACCTAATCATATTCATTTTACATGATTTACTCTCATTATGAAATAATGCCTTATTGTAATGCGATATATCTAGTCTATTTGTAACTGATTTTGAAATACCTTTTGCTTTTTTTATTTGTACTTTGGAAGATAGCAAACAGTAAAGTTTCGCTCTTAAGCCAGTGAATTCAGTGATCACGTCACCACCTAGTTCATCTTTAAAGAGTCCAGGAACTTTTTCATTTATTCGTGGTATTAAATAAGGATTATCTAAATGAAAATTACTTGTGTCAAAATCTTTTAAATTATTTTTTATATCACTGTAAATATCTTTTGTATATATTAAATAGAGTAGACTGTCAGTGTCTGTGTAACAAAGTCTTATATTATTCATGTATTTCTTTTTCATATTATAATGATACTGATAAAGATGTAATTTAGCATATTCTAAAACACTGAAGCCTATATAAATTGGTCTGTCTAAAAAAATTTTCTCGGGTTTTAGCTGAACTGCTACTAAATTTTCTGAAAATACAGATACAGATTTAAAATTAGGTTTACAAATTAGCTTTTCAGCACCATGTTGCTTATTTGTAATATTATCTACATCAACCCATTTTGTCGCTAATTTAATATCTACTTGTTTTCGTTTATTTTCAATCGTTTTACCGAAAATAGAATTATTTAAAAGCTTGAAAAAATCTTTCTCGAATGTAGTTGTGGATGCTTGACGCAGGCTAGTGTTTAAATCAATATATTTTTTTAAATATTCTTCTTGTCTAAATGTTAGAATACGGTGGATTTTTCTTAAAACAAGTCCGTTTTTCAAACATTCCTGTAAATGAGTGTAATGAATTACATAATTAAATTTATCATATAAATTAGCTATAAGTTTAGCTGTCTTTCCCCCTGGTGGTATAAACTTTTCAGGAGCAAAAGGTAAATCACTATGAAAATCATGTACGTGCTCGGGATATTCGAGATCTACTTCTAATATAAAACCATATTGACTTTCATCCGATATACTCATTACATCAAAGCAATTAACTTCCTTCTGATTTAGAAAACGAAACTCTGTAATTGGGAACTTTTTAGTCATTGCGTAACCATACAGATTATTGCAATCGAGATATATCAAATAACTAGAAGGTTCTAGATCATTAAATTCTGGCAAATATTTATTGTTAGCCTTCGCATGACGTAATGAGCACTGTGCTAGACCACCGCGTATGCCCTTCTCTAGCATTTGATACATTTCTAAGTCATCTATTAAATCAAGCTCAACCTGTGTATAGAGCAGCATAGCATCCCAGCTTAAACTAGGTGCAGTTACGTAGTAGGCAGGATCTAATTTATAATATTTTAAACTTATATTTCTGAAATTTTCAAATATATCGCACAATAATAAAACATCACATTTCAGGTATAGATCAGTATACTCGCCAATAGTTGTTATTTTAAATGCATCCCATACAGTTTTTGCATGCTTATATTCTTCATCGGTAATATGCTCCATTTTCAATGTGTTATAAAAGAATTCTTTCGGAGGAAGTTTTGTTTCTTCATACTTTTTCCAAGTATTCATGTAATCATAAGGATAAATACCTTTAGTTTTGAGCAAATATATTAAATTATCATTTCTCATTTCCGTTGATAAATGCAAAAAATCTTTATCTGTCAAACTTTTGCTTAGTGCATCTAAACTTGAGCTTAGAAACTGAAACGAATCAATAAATTTAATTTGTACAGGACGGTTACTATTATCATGATCTATGTATTTAGTAATGGTTAAATATTTTTCTTTAGTTTTGGGTATTATTTTAATATGACCTTTATGTTTTGCTAATTCTTTTATAAAAAGATGGGAATCATAATTCGATAAATTATGAAAAATTACAGGTATAAATGGACATACTCTAAACATTAGATTACATTGAGTATGTGCAGGTCCTCTATACTTTCCTGTCACATGATCGTGGTCACGCACTTTATCGTCGAGTAACAAGCGATCACAAATATGACAAGTACTTGCATTGTTATATTGGGTTTGTTCTTTTTTAGTTAAAGGTATCATTTGTTTTTTAATTAATAATATATCATTTATTTTCTTCACATCTTCTATTAATCTAGTGATAAATACCTCCACACAATCTAGACCTCTATATGTTACATATCTATTTTGGCGGGGATCATGTGAACAACATATGTAATATGCAAAACATGAAGGTTGGTGTTTTTTTAAATTATGTGTGTTTTCAGATTTCTTTTCGAAACAATTTACCAATAGACTTTCAAAGTCTGCGTAAATTACATAGTTGATTTTTTGTTTTCGTTCATAATTCTTGAAACCCAGTTTACTATTTTTATCAGGTAAAATTGATAAAGTTTTAGAACAGATATGAGATCTATACTTAGTTTCACAGCTATAAAATTGTAAACATGACTCACACAGAAAAAAATTACCTTTATGATTTGTTACTTGTCCTCGTACTAAACGTGCCAGGTCTTTGATAAGACAGTAATGACTCATTCCTTTTCTTTCTAAATATAACAAATTTACATGTATAGATCTTCTTTTGTTTGTTAAATATAGAGGGCCGGTTACTGTTTCGCTCTTATTTTCTACTCCATAGACATTGATACTTATATTATTGTTGGTCTCAAATAATTTTATGTCTTCATATGAAACAGGGAAAGACATCCCTTCAATATTAAATATAGAACTGTAATGTGGATACGAATTAGTCCTGCATACATTCTTCTTAACGGGATATAATGAAGCTACTACACTCCATAAAAAGCAGCAATTGTCATTATTTTGAATATTAATACAACTTTTCGAGTTTTTAAGTTTTTTTGGTAATTCAAGGTAAGTACCACCTCTCATAGGACAATATTTATTAACATTGATTTCAAGATGGCTCACTGATTTAAAAGACCATCCAGATTCTTTGTGTTCGAATTCTGACATTTTGCATTTTAAAAGTTCAATAGCATTCGAATAGAAGTCACTTAAAATCGTGTTATTACAAATAACTTTATATTTCGTATTAAACGACTTAAGTTGTTGCTCACTTGTTTTTGGTAACACAAAGTGGGCAAACAACTCGAAGTTAATCTTGACACAAGTATTCTTCAATAAAGACATATGTATAAGTTTCAGGACATCGTTCGTATTCTCACACAAGAATGCTTCGGGTGTACAGTATTCAACACCTTGTGCAGGGTTTAAACGATATGTTATGATTCTGTTTTTGAAAGCACTTGCAATTACAAAGATATTGTTAAAATGGCTTTGAACTAAACTATTTGACTTATGTACATTAGTTCTTAAATGATATTTCAATTCAGTTTTCGGTAATTCAATCTGACATTTTTTGCATATTATTAATTCATTGTTAGGATCATGGATATCAATTTCTTTTTCTATTAATTCATTACTAGGATTATGGATATCAATATCTTTTTCTATTAATTCATTATTAGGTTCATTGATATCAATTCCGGATTCTTTTTCAATCTTCCGCGAGGAAGATACTCGAGGTGCTGTAAAATAAAACAATAATAGATCTAAATGTATTTTTTATACGTGAATAAATTGTAATTACAAACTAAGTAATTGAGTAAATACTGATTGATTACATTATTGACATGAAAGCATTTCAAGTCAGTCATCATTTAAAAATAAACAGCAATAAAAGAAATATAAGATTACATGTACCTATTACATTTATAAGTATTTTTAAAGTTTTTTTTTGTAAATAGAAAAAAAAAAAATCGTAAATATAAAGAAACGTTAATAGTAACTGCTTACAAACTCTAAAGGACAGTTCTTAAACTCCCGCCTGGTCTCGTCAATAAAGTCTTTAAGCCGAGCCCATGCTGGTGTATTATTTTCAGTGCGATTTTTTATTGAAATAATTGAATGACGCCACCGATTTATAGGTGCGACATGTTCTATCGTTTTCACATCATAAATTTTTAATTCTATGTAGTAAGGGCCCTGTTTTAACTCATCGGTTTGCCGGCTTAAGCCGTTTGCAACCCTACGTGTGAAATAGGAGTATAAGGGAGTTATTTTTTTATTACCCTTTAAATTACTTGCTGCTATCTCTTCACGATCATCGTCGCTGTCACTACCAAATAAGTCATGGCTCGTGGTCTTCATATCGCTTCTCTGGGGCTTCATAACAGGACTGATGGGATGAACAGTAGGCGACATCGTCTTGAGCTTCTTCTTCTTACTGTCCGGATGCGATGATTTGCTGGCGCTTCTCTTAGCAGCATCGCCGGAGCGTGAAGATGAAGACGCTGATGACGAATCCTTCACGTGTTTCACCCGTGTCTGTTGTTCCTCATATTCGTCTTCGGAGGGAAAGAGGTGATCAGCAGAAGTTGGTCCCGACCTGAACAAAAATACAGATAAAATAATTAGAATCAATAAAATAAAAAAGGATTAGGTACCCAGATACCATAGTCACAGGTAAATAGTTCGAATATAATAATCGAAAAAGGTGAATAGTTCGAATGAAGAAATAGATTACATTGTGATTGTATTGAATCTATACAAACATTTTATTCTGTTCATTCATTAGAATCATTCAATATTATTATTTTTTATATAATAAAAATAACAGATTAATAGATAATTATATCAGGACATGTAATGAATGAATAGATGAGTATTATAATAACAGGATATACAGGTAGGTACTTACATTCTTGAGGATTTGATTGAATAAGTTAACACTTTTGATAAAATTAAACTTGCACGCTGATTTAGTTCAGGAGTGATTTGTGTTGTTATTCGGGAGCCGTTTATATAGGCCTAAAAATCACGTCATTCTAACCAAATATGTAAAAATGCACGCTTGCAAAAAATAAAAACTAGTTGTCACACGTGGTTTTACCCGCGTCCCGATGGATTTAATTCCCGTACCAGGACAAAATATAGCCTATGTTCAACGCATTTAGTGTAGCTACCTAATAGTGAAAGAATTCGGTTTGATCGTTTCGGAGCCTATTCGCGGCAAACAAAAAAATAAACAAACAAACAATCAAATCTTGCCTCTTTATAATATTAGTAGAGAAATGCTGAGACTGCAGATGCTGCCATATAAAGATTATTTGCGATGGTGCATACGAGCGTTTAAATTGTAGCGTTTTCGGTAGCTCAGTCAGGCAGACAATCGTTTGTAAATCGCATATTATGTAGATGTTCTACCAATTGTAGAAACGATGTATAGCAACTTCTACCCACGATCGACGCAAAACAAGCAGTTTATAAACTTTTTCCATGTATAGGTAGGAAATATGTTTATCAGCAGAAACGCTGCGGTTTGCACGCTCGCGTACATTATTTCAACTTCTTACACGTGGAGTACCCAAATAAGAACTTGAATCTCACGTTTCTATAGTATATTTAAAAACAATGTATAATTATGTATTTAATTTTATAATTTTGAACCTTAATGACAAGAAAAAACAAAATGCGAGTAAGTATAAAACCAGAATAAAATCCTGGAGAAATCACATTCCCGTTGAATATCTCGTTCTACAATGTCGGTAAGTCAGCCTTTTCTAAATAATCAAACATTATTTTTATTTTTGATACTTTTTATTCAAATAATATCTACATAATAATTCTACTTAACCATTGTATACTTACGAATAGAAACAGTTGATATTTAAAATAATAATTTTAATTATGTATTGTTTCAGAACTCCAGTGATATTTTCATCAATGATTCATCATGCTCCCAAATACCGGCAGCGCAACAACTACGTCAAAATGTTTTGAACTACCTAGAGAGGGAAAGACCGTTCCGGTATGATGAAATAAGATCGAGTCCATCGTACTCTCCGATTCCAGCAGCATCAAGAGAAAGACCCTTTCAATTCGAAGAAAGACCGAGCAGCAGCGGCCCTGAAAGAGTTCCTAATAGTAAAAAACGAGGGACCAAAACTTTGTATTCGTACATTAAAAAGCCTGCAAAGGGTTTACAATCGAAAGTAATACGGATCCAAATCTATGATGCAGAAGATTTAAAAAGTTCTAAATTATGTGAGTGTAGGGCTAATGTATGCGCTCAGCATATTGTTGAAAATGTGTTTAACGATGATATATACAAGTGCGCAAAAGATATGATAAGTAAAATTCAAAAGAAACTGTAAATAATTCATAAATAAACAATATTACTGATGTCTGTCTTTTAATTACCAGATTAACCTATTATTAAACAAGCATTGCTCACTTATGTACCTACTTACCTACCTACTCAACTGTATATAAATTAATTACCTATTCGTTTTATCAAACATAATTCCTATTGTTTGATGTATAGGTACCTATTTGAGTATATATCTGCTCATATCTTATGAACTTAAGCCTGATTGAATCATATTCAATAGTAGCAATTTTTATATGAATAAACATACATTGGTATAGTTACGGAGGCCTATGATGGGTAGAATCAGAATGGAATGCGCTCAGTTTCCTTTACGGGAATATGTAAACATTCTAACGCACCTAGCAACGCTCGCCAGTTGGATCATTTATAATTATTGTCAACCATTAATCATTATTAGGTAAATGCTTTTTATTAAATGCTATATTGTGTTTTTGCTCTCCAAAGACATAGAACAGCTCTTGTCTGTTAGTATGAACCGCTCATTCGATTTGTTTAAATAAATGCTGTTTGTAAGCAGTTGCAACATAAATAACGTACAATATATAAACGTGATATAATTATATACGGGAATGCAATTCAGGAAACATATTAAATTGAAGTTACCTAAAAGACAAGGTAAGTATTGAGGGACCACCTTTTTACTATAGATGGGTCTCTAAGTAACTAAGATAGTTGTCTTACTTTAAATAAAGGTTTTTGAATAGAAGTCTCATTTTGAAAAGAGAATTCTGGATACGATACTTATTTAATTCAGTGAATAGAGGTCTTACTTTGAATAAAGGTTTTTGAATAGAAGTCTCATTTTGAAAAGAGAATTCTGGATACGATATTTATTTAATTCAGTGAATAGAGGTCTTACTTTGAATAAAGGTTTTTGAATAGAAGTCTCATATTGAAAAGAGAATTCTGAATACAGTACTCATTTTGAAAAGAGAGTATTGGGGTATCTGGATCATCATTTGATCCAGATGCCCCAATACTCTCCTACTCACCCTAAAAATATCGACATTAAGTTCATCCACCATGTTCATTAATATAGTATAAAAAAAGTTTTAGGGGTACCTACGTGTTATTCAATCTGCATACTTTCAATATACAGCTATGCCAGCGATCGAGAGCATTTCTGTTCCTCAACGAGATACAACGAAGGTTCATAACAAGCGAGCAAACCAAGGAAGACTTCACGACGGTACTAGCCAACGAAATGTATCGATACAGCGAAGATTACAGCACTATTGTCATAAGGAAAGGGGAGTTGGATGAACTTAATAGTATCGGCGTTGGATGTAGTGGTAAGTGGTGGCCAGTCATATTCTTAAACATGATTTGCATAATTTGTTTTCTTTTGATGAAAAGATTTTTGTTTGATGACTGTCTAATTGAATTACTTTATCGATAAAGTAATTCAATTAGACAGTTTTTGACAAATAATTTGACATCAATTATACATAAGTTATTCATTGGCTGTATTTACGTCTTTGAGCAGACTGAGTTTAAGACTACGATAATGTTTTTCAATTCACGTGTATACGTTTATGTTTTCCAGAAAGTATTCTTGGAGAGAAGATTTTATACATCAACAATCCAGATATTATCTCATACAGCGTAAGTATTGCATCTCAAACACTAAACCTGTAATAAAATTCTGTTGTTCGAATTCTCTATTTTATTATCTAACTAAAGTGAAGAAAGCTCAGTTTATACGAAGTTGCAGTCTACACAATTTAATCCTGATCGTTTATATTTTCAGACTGTGACGCACGTGAGAGCTACTCCTGGACTTTTGTCGATATCAGGCGTATGTCCGACTCCAGAAGGAATTAACGTTGCCAACCAGACTACACAAAAAATATCTGTAATCAATCCTGACATTCTGACATCAGAAGAAGCATCAGACACAACCAAAGAAGTCAGAACAAGTCAAACAGCAGACAGAATATCAACTGCGCCTCTAAATAACGCAAATACATCGTCATTAAGTACCCTTACAGAAAATGTACCTGTGATCAGTCCCAGATTATACATAGTAATCATAGGCATGATAATGTTAGTTATAGCTATGTCTGTGTACGCTTTAGGACCAATATCATGTGTAGTGGTAACGGGTATCGGAATATATTCCTTGATACGATCCTATGCTCATTCTAAAGATAAATTAGAATAGATTGGATTTGTGAGTCGAAAAATTAAATTGATGAAACTATTGGGTGTAACAAAAGAAATGCATTTATTTTTAAGTATGTAGTTTGCACCGCTCAAGTGTTCCTGTGGGTTCTTCTAATCATCTGTCTTTTCCCTGCTATTATGGGCCGTCCCCATTCCAATGTCGAAGAAGTTCTTTCATAAATTATTTCTGATAAGTTTGTGTCGTGCATTCATTTCAACAATATGCTGTCTAAATAGTTTCTAAGCGACAATAAAATAATGTCAACGAAAGGCAATTTCGGTTTCAATCCTCATCAATCAAAAAAATAAACACTGGACCTCATAACTAAACGATCACACTAAGTGACTAAAATGTAAGAATGGAAAAAAACTCCAGTAATATTTTCGAACCTAGGCTAGAAAATCATAAATACTAAAATCTAAAAAAAATATTTAGAACAGCGAACGCGACACTGGATGCATGTGAAGTTGCCAAAAGATCTCATTTAAGTCGGTCACTCAAGAGTGATACCTGACTCGCTAAAAATATGATACCTTTGTAGGCTGACACTTATGAAGATTGATCTTAGGCTCTCAAATTATTTACGTACGAAAATTTTGCAATAATGCACAGAAAGCACGTTAGAAAATCATTGCAAATTGCACGCTTACAGATTTCGCACAAAAAAACTTCAAGAAACTGCATTCGGGAGCAAGTCTTATTTTCAGTATGCTAAATAAAAAACGCATTTATGTCATTACGTCGTGCTCTCATTTGTTTTTTAACGATGACTGCTTGTTTATTTATTTTTAGTCTTAACTCATTATGAAGGGTTGAAGCTCTCCAAAGTGGCTCTTGGCTAAATAACAACCAGGTTAAGCAGGTAGACGAGTAGCTATCAATGTGATGGTGACTCTGAACTTTTTCTTCTTTCGCAATAATTATCAATCAACTTATTTGCTTCAAGGAATGTGTTAAGTGTGTATGATTGAAGAAGGAGAAGTAGACTAATCAAAAGAGTAAGAGAAGTTGATGTGGCGGCTGATAGAGAAAAATGGAATTTAAATACATATGTTGAAGACCCAAAATACACAGAAACAGTGCATTTATGGTGTAACACTTACATAGAAGAGCTGCTTGTTGTGCGTGGTGTTCTGCAGCGTGTAGAAGAGCTTGTGCGCGCCGCGCGCCGCCGCCTGCGCGCCCACCAGCGACGACAGCGCGTCCAGCACGCTCTCGCTCAGCTGCTGCAGCGCTAGCGTGCGCGTGTGCTCTGTGATACAATCATACAGGCTTCAATATCATTTCCCGTCTTTGATTAAACCTACATCTGTGAAAGACTAAGGGCCAGGCCACACGCAGGCGCAGGACGTACCGTATGGCATACCATACATTTTTATATGTAGGAATTAGGAAACCGTTGCCGCACCGCTCGGGCGTCGCTCTGGAGCAACACAGTGTGTCAGCCGCGATGAAACCGCTTTGAGCGGTTGGACCACTCGAAAGCATATGGCCCGTAAGCAAAATGGAAGCCGTCGAGACAGCTTGTGTTATTTATTTTACTCCCGAAAGGAATGAAAAATAAAAAAGATTCTGAGGTACTGAATTCATCCTTTACTAGAAATACGCAACTAATTTGGCCTACTCAAAACACATCGTGCATACTTCTGTGATGGGCCGCCGCTAACTGACCGCCAGTGTATATACATACAAGATGGCGACTAGCCGCGATTAAACACTTTAATAAGCAAAATCTCCTCACCTTTGTCTTGAAAATTCCTATTAAAGGTGTTCTCCGACAGGGTGCCGCCCGGCCACCATGACTTCAGCACCACGCTTATGTAGTAGTGCAACATTTGTTCCGAGAACAGCCACGTCACTGTCTCTTTGATTTGCCTGAAATAATTTACATGGTAAAAATATGTCTCGTGAGGTGAGTTTATGAAAATCGATATCGGAATTAATATTCAAAGACATTTGACACATTAAAATGGATACTCTACCATCGATATGATCAAATTTCTAGTAAAGTAGCTAACAGTTTAATCAAATCAAGTTTCTGGTGCCTATTACATTTATTTTAAAACATAACAAGATCTCTTATCTAAAATTTCAGCACTAACCTAGTGCTGTGTATATGTGTATCGATATCAATGCCCTTTTTCATTATTTATTCATCCTGTTACGCTATACTGTCGCGTACTTACTCCTGCCTTGTACACTATATCTTAGTATTTATATAAGTAACCTGTTAATAGTCCTGCCGTATGTGATCTGCACGAAGGTGACGAGCGTCTTCCTGAGCCAGCGGAACACGCCGCGCATGTCGAACACTTCGCTCAGTAACGCGTACAGCGGCTCCGCTATACTGTCGCGTACTTACTTCTGCCTTGTACACTATATCTTAGTATTTATATAAGTAACCTGTTAATAGTCCTGCCGTATGTGATCTGCACGAAGGTGACGAGCGTCTTCCTGAGCCAGCGGAACACGCCGCGCATGTCGAACACTTCGCTCAGTAACGCGTACAGCGGCTCCGCTATACTGTCGCGTTCCTCCGCTATGGCGCCTGCACCTAACATGTTACAAAATAAATAAGTTTGAAGAAAATCTAGAAGAGCTCGTAGCTAAATCCATCGATTATAAAGTTGGGGTAAGGAGGTCAGGTAAGCCGTCATTTTATGTACTGGTACCCAAGTGCAACCGATTAGACTGGAAGCCGCGGATGATGAGGTCATCGACGTATAGGCTTTATCACACGGTTCTAGTATAAAATAAATTTGAATAGCATGCAAACCAATCGACAAGCTGACATAAAGTTTAGAATTATATTAACATAATAAAAGAACAGCTGAACCAATAGTATCACACGTTTATAAAGTCACATATCGTAACTTCTTCTTACTAAAAAGTTCTTCATCTTTATTACATGTATAGCTATAGACATTATAGATAGAGAAGTATAACTTACCACGCAAAGAAGTAGTCATAGCTTTGCTGGAGTTATCAGCGCCGTTACCATCAAGATACAGTGATATCTCGTCTTCATCCGCAGACAAATGTGTGAACTGTTCCTTCTCTTGCGACGATCTAGTTGTCGCCTCACTACTCGTACTATAGACATTACATTAAGATTGTATTAATTCGAACTAGAAAAATAGTTATTCCATAATGACTATGTTCAGACTATGAACATATAAACACACACAACCACTGACCTCTATATTTACACACTGGACCGGCTGTTCCGTACGTTTGACAGCAATGTCTTTGTGCCCATTTGAAGCGCCAATATCGTCTAAGCGAGTGTCCACAGAACTAATTTTGACGTATAATTTCAAATGGCTGTGAGAGACGTGTTTGTTCATTGGTTCACTGTAAAATAATTTTAGTACCACGAACACTCGCTACGTCTAACAGCGCCAAAATGGCGATTATCAAACGGACACAAAAGCACGTTGACAACAGCCTGTCCAGTGGTAAATAATGTAATTATAGAGGTCAGTGCACAAAACACAGAAAAGTAGTAGTTTTAGTAGACTCGAAAGGATGCTTGGGAGCGAATATTATTATTAGCTTCCACTCGCGGTTTCACCCGCGTCCTTAAGGAACTACTTCCTCTATTTGGGTTTGCATTGGCAGTACCAGGGAGGATAAGCTGTAGTTAAGTTTATCAAGCATTTCAGAAGGTCTGTTTTAGGCATGAAACGTTAGTTGAAACACTGACCAACAAATTGGACCTCACTTTTTGTGAAACTTGGATTACCTCTTAAATAAAGTTGAGAATGAAAATTTATTCTTCTTTGGTAAGTCGCCCTGCTTTAGATACTCCGAACTAGGGTTAAGGAATGTGTATAAAGCTTCACTTTGGTTTAGTCTATCGTCTTCTAAAACAAACTGAAAATAAATCAATTCGATTGTATTCATGTACAAGGAAAAAATAATAGTAATAATTTTTTAATAAAGTGAAAAAGTACAAAGTGAAAAACTTACTTCTAAATATTTTTGTATTAAAATCTTCGCTTTTTCTAGAGAGTTCTTGTCGTTCTTTCCAAATAGAAACTTAAACGAATTCGTCGGTAACTCTAAATTCTTCAATTCTGCACACATAGGCCGCAATTTTCGATGTAATTCCTAAATATTACATACGTGAATTATTAAAGTAAAGGACAATGGGCGATTCCGGTCCAAATGTCCACCACGAACGAGACCTATATGGCTGGATAGCCCGTTAAATATAGAACATTTTTTGTTATGAAAGTAAAAAAAAATATAATGCCAGAAAAAAGTTATAGCAAAATCAAATGAAACATTTTATAGACTTTTTCAATTTCATTTTTTCAATTACTTTCGATTTTCGTACTTTCTGTAACTTCTGACAAAATAGAATTGTTCATTATTAGAGAGAAGACACCACCAGTTAAATCGAACTTTCTTAGATCCAGAAACCGCTGAGTATATTCAAGCACTTCTGGCGCCTCAATAGGTTAGTGATTCGTACATCCATCGGGCAAAAAATATGGGCTGTTTATATGCAAATGTGTCTTACTCATCTTAGTTTTAGATAAAGTGCGGAAATGGAAGTGAAATAAACTAAAAAATAATAATGATAACATACAAAAACTACCGAAAATTAAGAATACATTTCTGGCTATAACTTTTTTTTGGCATTGTTTTTTTTTTTACTTTCTTAGTAAAAGTTACTCTAAATTATGTGGACTATTTAATTATATAGGTCTCGTTCGTGGTGGACATTTGGACCAAACTTCATACATTCCTGCCCAATCTCCTTTTATTCCCGATTCACCACCGGTCATTCACAATTACACAGTATACAACATTAAACAGTAACACAACTCCGTAAATACCTGAAATTCGTTCAAGGTCCTGAGAAGCACCCATCCTGTAGTAATCTGTTCTGGTCTATCATCATCATTGGCAGCCTCTTGTTCGGCCATATGTACCACTATGACAAACTGGGGCGGTTTGGACTCATCTATAACCTGGTGGAAAAATATTAAGTGTAAAGTAAATGAATGAAACTACTGTTCAGTGTGTGCTACTATCCTCACCTTTTGTGCTGGCTAGAACCAGAAACGTGAGTTTCGTTTTAGTTTATTGGAAAAGTTTTTCTACTGCTACTACATGTATCTAGGTTTAATAACTTATTTATGTAAAGAAAATAAGAACATATTTTTGCTACATTACTTTAGATTAGACTTTATATAAAAACAAAGGAATTTATATAAAGAAAATAAGAACATTGTGTCCATGGTTTATTTTCATGCACAAATTGTATTTGAGTAAATGTACGATACAGATATAGAATCCATATAACTCAGTACTGCAGCCTATCACTAAGCCACTGTGGTATTCGTCGTCTTAAAATTCTTTTCCCTTTTTATCGAAATATCTATGCTGGCAACGATATTTAAATAAACCCTTTAAAACTTTTTACTAGAGCCTTGATTGAAACTTCATTAAATATCTACAAACCAAATAAAAAGTCGATTCAAGCAAAATGAACAAAACAATCTTCTAAATTGTCTCACCTCAGCACTATGCACGGAAGCCCGCCACCGCCCGAGATGTTCGGCCCAAGTGTCAGTCCTAGCTAGATGCGCCTCCAATCTCATCTGTTCGCCCGCTAACTTCTCCACTTCATTGGCTAACATGGCCAGAGCTGGGGATTCTGGTTTCAATGATGCACGGAGAGCTGCTAATGCCTGACGAAAAATGTTGAGTAATTTTGTGAACTTTTAAGGTGTATAAAAATTATTAATGAAAATAATTCTCTAAAATACCGGTATTTATAATTATCCAATGAATTAATTATAACGATTTTAAAGACACAACGACTATCTTTTTTGTTTTATAATTTTGTCAAATGACATGACCTCGTATTTTACCGAGAGATCTTAAAGGAAGAAGCATCCACAGACCACTTTAATGTCTAACTTGGTAACTGAACATTATAATGGTTCCAACAACAAATGTCGATACAAATTAATTAGAGACATTTACTACAATTGATGAAACAAATGCAACCACGTTAACCATATTTCTTGTTAAAATTGAATATAATATCAATTAAGTATTAAAATGAATAATAATGGACCCTCCTTATTTATGTATGTACTTAGTAACAAAAATATGAAAATCATACCTGTATCTTATTATTATGTCGTTCCTGTAACTCATCGAGCTTTCGTCTCGCGTACGTGGAGTGCTCAGTTAAATGTATAGTGCCGGCCACGCTTTCTGCCGATGAGACCGACTCGTTCGATAGCTGACGGTCTTCTATTGGCGATCTGTCTGATGTTATATCTGGGAAAGACGATAAATAATATCAATAAAAATAACTTTGTTACAAAGTTTGGTAGATCCGCTAGAAAGGCAAATTTATGGAAATGTATAGTGTTAAGATAACAAGTCCAGTGTTGCCCATTCTTTACATTTATGGCTGATTTTTCAATCGCCAAATAACTTTTATCTGAGAAATATGTTAGACGTTTTGACAGCTTTTGTATGGAAATACAAAATGATGAAAAACAAATATGTCAAACCGCCGCATTTATTCCTCAGATTGAAGTTAACTGATGATCAAAAAATCAGCCCTTAGAAAAAGAAAAGTTATGGTGGTGGTTTCTTTTATGGAAGAAAAAGGTAAGTCATGGTGACTTACCTTTTCAAACAAATAATAAGTAAAATCTTTGATTAAAAAAAAAAGTTAGAGTCCAAAATATTATCTTTACAAAAAAACAGCTTAACTCAATTTTTATATTTCTGAATAACCTACCTTTATTAGCCTCTTCAGTAGCCAGTTCGGCGATCAGAGCAGTATAGTGATCGCTTAGAAGGAAGGAATGATAATATTTCTCCTGTATGGTGTCCACTACAGTATCTTGAACTTCATAGAACACTTCCGGGCCCTTATCTCCTAGTAGAAACGCTTCCATTCTTTTTCTTGTGTCCTAAAATTTCAAAATAGGAATTCAATTTTTTATGCCAGTTATCATAGTCTAATATTTTAAAGAAAGAATCTTTGGGGGGGAACAGGGGGTCATAAGAAATGAAAGCATACCTTATCAACTTTAATTTCGGCGCTAGGTGATCTAATATATGTATAAAATATTTCTGCGCCGAGCTGGTGCCAGCTACTCCTGGGACTGTGCCTCAACTCTTCGACAGCCATCCAGAAGCCGACCAGTCCTTGAGAGCACATCGTCTCCAGAAACATGGCAAGATATCGCCGGCCGGTCACACTCTCCATTATTTTGTGTAAAGGAAGAGTCTGCAATGGAAATTAGTTAAATATATTTCAGTAGCACAAAAGTCGCATAAAAATATTATGTGAAAGTGGCTAGAGTGATTTGTGGCTAGGTTTGTATGCTTATGGAAATAAGGCTTAAATTAGTTCATTTCGTAAGCCTCGCTTGTTATAACTACGCTGTGCGGTTGGAATGCGCGTAAGTCCTTTACATTGTCAGGTGTGAATGAATCATCGTCGACTCTATTACATTGATTACCGCAATTCGCTATATATATCCAAATCGGAAGTATTTTTGAATTTTTATACTATATAAAGTATTATAAAAGTGTGATACCGCCAATATACCTTTACCTTGCTATCAGACTCCACGGTCGGAAACGCGCCATCCCAACCAAGCTTCCTAAGGGCAGTTTCACACTCAGCTTTAGCAATAGTCAGCTGATTTATATATCTCTTCAGCTTTTTGGCATCAGCAATTTGTTGCCGACTAACATTTTGTGAGCCGCTTTTTTCTATGACCTCTATGTCGACTCCTTTTGCTCGTTTTACATTTTGTAGGGTGGTAGCTTGCATTATTTGTGTGACGATGTCGTAACTGTAATGGAGAACAAAAGCTGTTTACTACAAACTGCAGAAGCCGGATGAACGCTATCTGCGGTCTACTAAAGTAGGTTAGCTCTCACTATTGGAAACCGTTATCAGAAACAGATTTATTTTTATCTCATGTGACCAATGCGCAGATTTGACCCGAATCGTGTTTCTTAAGAAAAAATTACATAGCTGATTGTATTTTTCTTTAAATTGGAGATTACGATTTAATTCGCATTGCAAGTTGTGTATAACGCATACGGGTGTTCGCATCATTAAAGAGTAAAAAATAATCGAGCGTAACATATTCAAGTGTTGCGTAATTAAGTCATTATTTTTAAACAATTTCAGATAGTAGGCACTTATATGATATTATTTATCTTAATATGTAAATCTATTTTGAATGAGAATCAAAAGCTTCGAAAAAACGACAAAGGTATTCGCACGATGTAATACATTAGCAAATATACTGGTTCTACTTAGCAAAAAATTTTGAATTCGAAAACTAGTTTGATTTTTAACAGAGGCGTGATAGTCTGCTAGCCGCTCACGAGTTATTTAAATGTTAAACGTGTGTATATAATGAGGTTGAATATGCAGAGATAAATAAATAATCAATAAGGAAGTTTAGATGAAAATTATTATTGTTGATGGACTCATTTTTAACGATTTAATTAAACGAACGATCATAATGTAGTCAAGAATACTACATAAATTATTACACTTAACATGCAACAAAATAGACAAATATGTAGTTTACGACACTAGACAATCAAATCAAATCAGATACCATAGATTTTATCAGATCTATGAGTCCTTTGTAAACAAATCAGTCCTTGACACATATAGTTCATTGGTCAGTGAAAGCAGTAAACATTATGAGTGTTTACTCACCGTAACCGCTTCAGTGTGTCGACATTATTGCAGCTATTTATTAGACGGATGTAGTCCTCAAATGTTTTAGCGTACTCATGAGTCCGTACATGCATAGCATCAACCTCCTTTTGGGCTTCAAGATACTGGATAATCTTCTGGTTTATATAGTCTGGTTCAGTGACAAGATCTATTGCTGGCTGTAAAACTAGAATGATAAAATTAATTCATTTATATTTCAGCATTAATATTTTTCACAATAAGAGGACAAAGTCGCCGCCCATAAGAGCTGCAAATGAGTAAAGTGTTTAAAAGACTTGAGCCTTTTAAAAAGTAACATACCTACTCTTTTTGTACAGATAATTGTGGATGAAGATTGCATTTGTTCAAAATATGTAGTTATGCGTAGCTTTTAATCTGATAGGCAGAAAGCCTGATTTATCCTGCTAGTTCAGTTGAGTTAAGTTTTCTAATGAAACATACCTTTGCAAGCCAGTATCTCTCTCATGAGGTGTGTGGCAGGAGCCAATGAATAGCACCGAGGCATAAGGAACATGATGATCAGTTCACTGATTTGCCTCAAATAGTGCAGTTCCGTGTCTGCAGCCATCAAGTGTGGGGCCAGAGCAAACACAGGAGGTTGATTCAGTTCTAATCTGTAATATTGTAGTAATACGTGGTTATTTATATTTATATAAATGTGTGGTACGTGGTACGTCATGATAAAACAGCAACTTTACAAATCAACAGTAACACAAAATCTTCAACTTACGCACAACTCCTGGCAATTCGAATCCTTTCAAAGTGCTGTGTGATCTTAGTCACCATGTCACTAGCCAGCAGTTTCTCAGCATCCACACGTAAAAGTCTCTCGTACAAGTTCTGCACTGCACCCCACACATGCTCCTTGAACTTGTCTATCACTGGCTCAGGTTTGTGAGAAAGCTCTTTCAGCCAACGAGCCACAAAGTCTCGCAGCACATAATCAATTAGAAGCTGTAGCTGACTGTCTACAGTGCGCCCAAATATAACAGGCAAATGCGATTTCTTGGTCGCGTGAGGCCAATTAGACTGGTCTTCCTACATACAAGAAAAAATATTAATATTTTTATTCTTCTATCTAAATAAAAATAATTTCACGAATTTTACCTTTAACATCTCCTCGATTTGACGAACTTCTTTCTCGACTCTTTCCAATAAAAATAGGGAGGTTTGATGTGGAGAAGATAACGATACATGGCCCCAAAATGTAAACGTTACAGCTCCCAACACTAGGAATATTGTAAGAATAAACAAATAGACCAACTTCCATATAGGCGGACAATACCACAACACGCCCACGCACAAAGGTAATACACAAACTGAGATCAACCTATACATGATTTTCACTCAATTTAAGAAAACATTTACGCAAAAAAGTAAACAACTAATATTTTTCGTTTGCTCGTAATTTACAGTTCACGAAGCTACTGCTTCAATTAGAAAATGATGATCCTACTGCAAACTTTACAATTCATTTTGTAGTTTTATTTTACTTGTAATTCAAACGAGATTTCAATACAGTTTTTTAACAAATATATAACTCGCTTCAATCTCCCTTCCGATCATTTTGTTATCAGAATTCAGAACTAAGGAAGAGAATCTGTCATTGTGTCATGCATGAAACTGTCAAAATATTCGATCAATGGGTCTCCCCACTCCCCAGCTGAAGGCGAAAGGGGCGAAGTACCTAATTATTAACTATCAGGGTAATCTATGGCTGAAAGTTTGACTTGACTTGAGAACATCGTATAGATTTTTTTGAATAAATAGTTTTAGCTTTTGTACTAAAGTTCATTTCACGAAAGAAGTCCCGCGGAAAATTTCATTTTTGTACATACATTAGCGCTGCGTCTGCGGGACTTCTTTCGTGAAATGGACTTTAGGACAGTTTACATTTATTGTATTGTATCATTGTCCTCCGGAAACGTGCCAGCCCTCTGGGCACGTTTCCGGAGGACAGTGATGCGGAGGAATACTTCGACGCCTGATCGATGCTCTTTTATATTATGTTTTATGTTTATATACATTTTGTATATAGTATTTTATTTTTAGTTTTGTATAAAGATAAGTAGCTTAAGTTTGTATATATGTATAGTGTGTACATTAATAATTCAATAAAATATTACGAGATAGTTTACATTTATATTGTAAATATTTGTAGTTTTTTTTTTTTTTTTTTTAAGTTTTATTACATGCCTTTAGTATTAATATTTGTAGTTCTGTAATTATAACAACATAATGATATAACTATGTATTTTGTTCTGTATACTCATGTTTTACAAAGAAACTATCTTTGTCTTATAACTTTTTATTTATGGGTGATTTAATTTCTACGCCTGGTAGCACTCATCTGTCATCTGTCATGCATGTAAATGAAATTGTCAAAATGTCAACTCTCAACTGTACAAAAAAAATATTTGGAACCCGGACCCCTCGTACTCTTTCCTGCGGGTTTTAATCGCTTTGATTGACTTGAAGTAAAAGATTTTATTATCCTGATATTATATTATCAAACGAATGATGAATCAAGAAATAAATAATGTTTAATTCGATTTTAAAATTGTAGCACTAATGCAATAGCATACATAACCCTAGTTATTGTTGTGAAATCAATCAATCAATAAGAATTTGCAACAAATATGATTTAAATTGCAATCTGAATCATACTAATCTGTTACGTCATTACAATCAGTGTATATCTTGACGCGTTTGGAGCACCAACTACTGATTTTATAATATCTGTTACAGTTTGTATAATTGAAAATGTCTGAAATCAGTACTACTTATTTAGTTGTTGGTGGAGGAATTGCGGGTGTAACTTGCGTTGAAACTCTTGCCATCTTACATCCCGAGGAATCACTTACCATAATCACAGCTTCTTCTCTAGTGAAAAACGTAAGCAATGTTAGCTTTTTTGCCAAAACTATAGTAAAATTTGATGTAAATGAAACAGAGGCTAGTTCCCTGATGAAAATTCACCCAAATTTAAGGATTGTGTTTGATTCCCTCAAAAATGTTGACACTGAAAAACAAATTGCTTATACTCATGCAGGTGATAAGATAAGTTACAAAGTGATGTGCATTTGCACTGGTGGTATACCTAGACTAATTAGAGATTCACACAAAAGTAAAAGAATACTTGGAATAAGAGATACTGAATCTGTAAAAGAATTTCAGGAAAAACTGAAAATGGGACGGAGGATGGTTATAGTTGGCAATGGTGGTATTGCATCAGAAATAGTACATGCCACATCGGGAATACAGAAAGTTTGGGTAATCAGAGATGACTACATATCAGCAACATTTATTGATCCTGGAGCAGCTGAGTTTTTCCAGAACACATTTAGAAATAAGGAATCACAGCCTCAAAAAACAGTTTTAAGACGGCATGTATTCTCAGAAGAAGATCAAGTTGTTTCATTGAATAAAGATTTAAAATCTGCTGCTTTAGGCCCAGATTGGTATAGAAAGCTGGAAGGCATAAAAGATGACTGTGGTGTTCAGGAACTTGAAATTGTGTACAAAGTTGAAATCGATTCAGTTGAAGAGACAACAGGCAAGGAATATCCTCTTGAAGTAGTGCTTTCAAATGGTAGAACTATTGAATGTGATTTTGTAGTATCTGCTACAGGTGTTGAACCAGCTGTAAATTTTGCATGGGATAGAGAGCCAGATAAAGGGCCAGATGGTGGTTTAGCAGTAAATGAATTTCAAGAAACCTCCATCAAAAATGTATATGCAGCTGGTGATGTTGCTCACGCATCTTGGGATCATGCACCACATTGGTTTCAACTGAGGCTGTGGACTCAAGCTAGACAAATGGCAGGGATGGCTGCCAAAGCAATGTATGGCAAAATTATAAATGAAGAAGTACTACAAGATTTTTGTTTTGAACTCTTTACCCATTGCACAACATTGTTTGGATATCAAGTCATTTTATTGGGGAAGTATAATGCACAAGGTTTAGGAACTGATTATGAAATTTTGTTACGCATGACACCTAATAAAGAGTATATAAAACTAGTGCTTCAAAATGGAAAATTGCAAGGTGCAATATTAATAGGAGAAACAGATTTAGAAGAGATGTGTGAGAATTTGATTCTAGATCAGTTAGATTTGTCACCACTAGCGGACCAACTCCTGGATCCAGATATTGATATTGATGATTATTTTGATTAAGATTTTGTACTACAATACTTGTTATAGGTAGGATAAGTTTGGATAAGTCATTGATAAGGTTTGCTAATCTGTTAATACTGTGATAAGCTAAAGGAACTAGTGAAAAATATTTATATTGAAAAATAAACTTTTAAAAAATATATCTCAATTACTTAATTTTCCTGACTCCCTTAAATACTATAATCAAATTAAATAATGATTAATTTAATTAAAACTTTTTACATGCATGCATGACATTAGACGGTGTTGCCACTTTGAAGATAATCACCAAGAAAAACTGGAATTTAAAATATAGGGACTGTCTTTTAAAAACCGAGTTTTTATTTTGTCGAACTGCTTAGTTGGCTATGGGGCTCTATAGGGTTGAATTAAGTGAATTGAAAGCCTACGGGCACCAGACACGGTGCGAGATAGCGGTCAAGCAAAAAACAACTCTCTTTTTGCATCGCGAAATTGGAAGTGGTAAACTTAAGCAAACATAAAAATATTTTAATTGATCGTCTTGGTTGCCCCTCTACGCCACCTTCAACTCGCAGGATAATTTTAAAGGGTTTTCTAAAATGGCGTCCACCAGGTGGCGCACTGAGTCGTCAGGTCCAGGTAACTGTCAAAGTGCTTATCTTTACTATGAATAGTGAACGATTTTAGTGGTTTTTTTATTTTATAATTAAAGCACTGCATTATTGTTTTACTATTGAGGTTGAGTAAATAAAAAAAACTAAATCATATTGTGTTAACAAATTTTTCAACTACCAGTGACTTTTGCACCCTCTCTCTTAGCTCAATTTTTAGTTCGGAAACCTTATTCTGACCGTAGTCCATAATAAAATCAATAACACTTCCAATATAACAGAATTTCAATAAACAATAAGTTCGGCACCTACAATTCCATACTATTTGACAGCTGTTTGGACCAGACGCATACGTGGCGCCACCCGGTGGCAGAAAAAATTTCAAAAACCCTCATTGGTGAGATTTGACGTGTTTCGTTCGTGTTTGATGCGCGCATTGTTTTTTAAAGTAAAAGGACATTTATTCCGTCTTTAACTTCGTTCAGTGGCTGTGTCTTTTGCAAAACCAATATACATTGAAACTAAAACCATTCTTTTTAAATTTATGAATGTATTGTTAAGTGCATAAAAAGTATCATTATATTATTTGTATCGTGTTCTTCTTTGTTTCTTTTACGATTCATCGACGTAATAGTCCAAAATGCCTATATTATTCAGTGTTGTTGCCCGAGGCACAGTGGTTTTAGCGAAATTTGCAACATGTGCGGGAAATTTTACGGAAGTTACGGAACAACTGCTCTCCAAGATACCGCCCCATGATGATAAGTTGACATACTCTCATGGAAATTATCTGTTCCACTACATTGCGGAAAACAAATTGGTTTATTTCTGTATCACCGATGATGTGAGTATAGTTTGTTTATTAATTTACGAGTTAGTATCGTTTAGTTTCCAGTACATTTGTTTAATTACTGGTATAACTTTCCTCAGAAATTCCAACGTTCGAGAGCATTCTTATTCCTCAATGAGATCAAAAGACGATTTACGACGGCGTTCGGTGACACGGCTCAGACAGCTATCCCTTATGCTATGAATGGAGAGTTTGCACGAGTTCTGGAAACAGAGATGAAACATTACAGTGACTCCAAAGATCTTGACACCATATCAAGGGTTCACGGAGAGTTAGATGAACTCAAGAATATCATGGTCAAAAATATAGGTAAGTTTTACTCTACATACATTTGCTTCACAAAGAATGTTTTATAGTCTATTGTTTATAATGTGGCATTTTCTGTTTGTTGTTCTTAAAAGCAATAGTAGGTACAGTTAGTCTGTCATGGTCACTCAATCAGAATGTATGTATTTGACAAGCTCGATACCTCAAAAACTATATTCCACTGTATTCAAAATACCTACAAATCAATGACTAATCCTACAGATGTTAATAACGGTTTAAACCCTCTATAGTTCAGTAACACATGGCAGTCCCATTTAATTAATTATATTTGACCTAACAAAGCTAATAGCCCTAATTTATTTGCATGAAAACAATCAATTATTTTTTCTTCTGGTATTGATAAGTCATTGTTTCACATAAACATGTTTATCAGCCCTTATCTTTGGTTTGTGCACTGCGTTATGTACCTACCTATGTACTACATGTATGTCAATGACTGTTTATGTGTTGTGCCTGTTTATTTTTAAGTACATACAATGAAAGTATTTTATCTATTCTCATTAGGTTACAGACTTTGTTTATTTACCTTCATGAAGCTATTACTAATTTCTTCTAACTATATTCATACAGTAGAGAAGAAATATTATTTGTTTATATGTCAGTATCCTATAGACTCCTTTCTAGAACTTTTTTCACTGTTGGGAAGCTATACTATCACCAGGAGTATGTAACCCGGTGATGCGGTTGAAACTGCAGGAAACAGGCTAGTTACTGATATGTTTAAATTACAATAAACAGATCCAAATACTTCCAGTTAATGGTCATGAAATGTGATATGATACAGTGACCTACTTTTTCCTGTAAAAGCAAGTAGATTTGTCTAGTTTTCTCCTTGTTGATTCAATAGCAATACTTCATTAGAATTCATAGTTGCAAACAGTATTGTGAATTATGTATGTGTATGTTAGTATTGCTACTTTGTGAATGAATAGAGATGCTTCATTTGATTGTTATATGTAGACTTAGTGGGAACAGATTTAAAATGTTTTAATGGTTGAGAGTACTGACTACGACCTTATAGTTTAATGATCATAACATTTAACTACCAAGCTGTTTCCCAGGGTTTCACTCGCATTCGAGGTCAAATCCTTCCCATATAAAATATTTATTACTCAGTAATCAGCTTACCAACAGTGAAAGAATTATTAAAATTGTTACAGTAGTTTTGAAGTAATTAGGGTAAAAACAATAAAAAAAAAGGGTTTCCTCTTTATTATATCAGTAGAATATATAGGTATGAAACTTTTGTATCAAACATTAGCATAGGTACATTTAAGGGAACAGAATATGAAGCGCATAATTTTATGCATCAATGTTTAACTAAGCATGTAATGCCCAGTACCTACTTCCCAAGGCTCAACAATAATTTCATATAATGATTCACTCAAACCCGAGTTAGGTATGATTAATGCAATCAGTTCTAACTAAAGGCATGATTCTTGTTTCTACCGTAAACAGTAGAATAACGTCATATTGTTCTGTTATCTGCATTTGATGTTTAGAATGCATCCACTAAAACAATGGATTTGGGGAGTGATTGTACAGTCAAATTTACTATGGAGAATGCTAGAACAAAAACCATTCTTTTGATTGATCTTATCATAATGACTCATAGCTACGTTTATTTCGTAATTAATTAGGATTCTGTATAATAGAAATAACGTGCCATACAGTTCTGACAAAGTTGTGGTACGCTTTATTATTGGATATTAAAATTACTATTCTTTAATGATAGACAGTTAAACTAATGTCATGGTCATAAATACATATTGACAAACACGTTTTATTTATTAAAAAACGTTATTAATAAAAGCATCATTAGCAAATAGTCTTGTTAATATTGCTTTTTTAATAAAGATATTTAAAAAAATTACAATTTAAATTCTTTATGCTGCTATTAAATAACAAGACTAAACAAACTGGTAATTATAGATACTATTATTTCTAAACAGCAAACGACAAACAAACCTACTTATGCAAAATGAAACTGGTTTGTTGTATATAGGAATTTAGTGGAAATAATTAATTGTTCTTTAATTAATTTCAGATAACATGGCAATGCGCGGCGAGAAATTAGAATTATTAGTGAATAAGGCTGACAATTTAGCGACAGGCGTAAGTATTAAAATGTTAATACATATTATATTTTAGTATGCAAATTATGGTTGGCCTTCGTTGGTGGGAGGCCCACTTTAGAAGGACTGACATTATGACGATTATCCAAATTATTTACTTACTTCATTTGACTAGGAACTTCAAAATAAATATTAGTAAGTAATTTGAAAAAGATTTGGATTCTGGCACAAAAATGCATATTAGTTATTTTGCTAGAGCAGTAAATGCCCTCATGAACTCAATTGCCTTAGGTGAATAAATCTTTCTCTGATAAATTGAAGTTCAAATGAATGTAAATATGACAAAGACATGCATATGTTATATGTAGTTATTAACCTCTAATAATAAACACAAACACAAAGCTTATATATTTTTATACGTTTTACTCGTTTTTTATCAGCGTTCTCTAAAATACTATGTATTAAATTGATTTTGTATGGTTTTATTTTCAGTCCGTCTCATACCGAACGACATCAAGAACCTTGCAGAGGTCGCTATTTTGGAAAAACGTGAAAATGTACGTGATAATGGCGGGAGTCGCGGCTGTCGCGGTGTATCTCATCGGCGCCATGGCTTGCGGTGGTCTCAAGTGGAGCAACTGTGTCGCCTAAACAGGCAATTATTACTGCAGATATCAAATATCATCACTGATAAACTTAATACCGTTTTATGAGACAATTTTGACGTATGGACTGTTCTACGCGTGACGGTTCAAGCATCAATGATCATAAATAAATGACTAAGCATAGGCGAATAATAATACGCTCTGGATGTTTTGATAGATGATTTAAATTATATTTCCAATGAAATTGCATTTAGAGTTCATTGAGACTTTGGCTACCTGTAGTTGTAAAAAAATGGCATCAAAACTTTTTTTATTCATCATTAATTATTCCATGCAAGGTTGCATATTGTAAAATAAAAATCAAGAAATTATAACAGGAAAAATGTTTAGAACATGATTTATGAAACAAAAGATTTGTCATTTTAATTCGAAAACTACATGATCGGTCTTCTAGTGATTTGATAAAAATGTATTATTTAAAATATTCAAGAATGTCTAAATAGCTGAAACCAGTATGGCATCACAAACAAACTGGTTGCTTTTTTTCCATTATGTAATATGAACTTCATAGTATCCTTGATATTACATATTAGATATATAAAACTAGCAGAAATTAAAATAGCATGTGGGAAATAAATTGGATTTACATGACAATTTACATAGTTTAAAATAAATCAAATTATATCAGATATGAGAGATCTAAAGGTAGATTAATTCTTTAGTTCTCTTCTGAGTGATGGAAACTACCTGAGCTGATTATTAGCTCCTTTTTCGCTCCGTAGTGTAAATACTTCGTCTAATTAAGACCCGTTTAAATATTCATCATGTGACATTTAAAACGATACTTATCACTCGATATAACATCTGTTCCAATAGTGTAGTATTTATTTAAATATATTATAATAAAAGGTCTCATTTACTACCTACTTAGGAATTTTCGCGACCAAAATATGCTTTATCATGTCTGTTATCTAGATAAAATTATTCTATTTTTTGGCAAAAGCTACCTGGACGTCATATTTGTCTCATAATCCCTTATTAAGTGAAACGTTAAAATAAATTGAAGTAAGTGATTCAAATATCGTTTGCCGTCAGTCGATTCTGAGTTGACTAACTAGCGTTAAAAAATACGTAAAGCAAAAATGAACTGCAAGATCCAAAGTTTAAATTAGTTCCAGTCATGTTGAACTAATTTGATTATAAAATAAACTTTTGGATTGAATTTTGTTGAAAGGGTCGAACTTTTTATTCCGAAATGAAAAATTTCATCGTCATAGAACATCTTCGTTTGGCAGTCGTTACGGGTACACGGAAGCCTGTAAGTCTGTCAACCAGTCTTACCTAGCGTTATTGGGTTGTCTCAGTAACTGGGTTGAGGAGGTCAGATAGGCAGTCGCTCCTTGTAAACCACTGGTACTTAGACTGGAACCGATCCCAACATACTTAGTTGGAACAAAGGCTGGGCAGATGATGAAACTTTTCATCGTATTGGAATAAAAATGTGCCAATGATTATAATAGTTAATATTCCCGTGCGTTACACTACGTTGATAATAAATGCCGTACGGGTCGAGCTAAATAAAACCGTTTAATAAAAGGGGTCTTGTAAATCACTGTTACTTGAATGCACGCCAGTTTTAGACGTTGAAGTATTAAAATTATATGTTTTTGGGAATTCACGTGTTTCAGAAATCGCTTAAGTAGTGAGACCATTGATGTTTCCAAATTGTCAAACTAGTTTCGGACTTCGGAACTAGAAATATCCTAGATAATATCGAAACATTTTTGTAATTTCGCGTTTCACAATCGTTACTTAATAAATAAACAAATAAAATAGTTTCTATGTTTTAATTAATTAGCTACGACATGGGCTTATTTTGTCTCAATTTGTATATTATTATTTTTATTAATTTACACGTTTATAGGATAAGAACATACCAAAATACAATAAATCCAGTTTTAAAACGATAAAAATAATAATTGGTCAATTGTTTGTTGAAAGTTTTAAAAGAATTGAGTATTTGTGCTTAATTTATCTTAAATATAGGGTTGGCAAAATGTTCCAAATTATTTAAAGTAAGTTACACATATTTATTATTTGTCTTATTAAAGTGTAGTTAAATAATGAACTTAATTATTATTCACGATAAAATTATTTGGGACTTAAAACAACCCTTAAAAATTTAGTTACAACAGAACAATAATTAAAATGACATAGGTAAACGTTACTTGCATCTCATTCAGAACGACGTATCACATGCGTTTAATTAAAGTAATATGTAGATGATCTAATTATAAAGCATGTACTTCTACCTATATAATAGTTTGTAAACTTACCTACGTTCCATATACTTCACCAAACATGTAAACAATTATTGTTTTAATAAAGACTAAAAGTATTGTGATATTGAGTGTATAATTGAATTATGTAAGTATAATCACTTGTTTGATATGTATAGAAAGTATGTTATAAACTTGTATAGGTTACCATAATTGTTTTATTTTGAATGAACCCCGCGTTGGCGTGTCGGCCGGCGCTAATCCCATCTAGTTCCTGTTCCGATAATGTAGTGAATGGCACCGTTTCCCGAATATCGTGTCCGGGTGCCTGCGAGATTGATCCCGCGGTGCGAGGGTGCATCCCCCGCCCTTCCCGCGAGCCGCGCTGCGTTCGCTGCGAGCGGCAATCGCGCGCCAACCTCTGCCGCGGGAGGGCGCCGCCGACGCCCGTCGCGTTCCGAACCACGCACGTGCTTACCCTACTACAACGTTATCGTGTATCGGTGTGAGTGACTGCCCGTTGAATTATTCCGTGTCAATACGCCTCCGCCTCCGCCGGTGCGATGCGTGTCTAGCATACGTATCGCACGATTGGCTGTCGTGTGTAAATGAATATGTTTGTTCTTGGGCATTATTGTTGTTCCCGAGGGATCGGCGGCGATTGATATCGCTCACGGATGTGGTATTAATATTAACAATATACGTGCCTTATCATTATTATCATTGAATACTGTAAGAACGGCCAACCGTTCGGCGCAAGATTCTTGTTAGAATCTATTATACTTAAAAGCTTTGAAATTGTTATTGTTATCAATATGGTCAGCAGTGCGTATAACAGGCTAAACGAGGGGTCCAAGGATGATTGATATTAATATTTATAATCCGGCTTGAACGTATTTGTTACTAACCCTGTAATTTATTGAAGCACTGACCAAAATAAGAGCTAAGATGTATTCGGTACCGGAGATACATATTCATAACTTACCCGCCATACAAAGCGGTAAGATTTGATTGATAGTACTTTCGGCCGTTTCGGCTGTCGTATAAGTCATTGAAAAGAAGCCGAATGCGAATACGAGTCACCGTTGGGAAGTCTGACGCACACAGATGTGTTAAACAGCATGTGTCGGTGTGCGTCGGTTATTAGTGGCACAGGAAGCGGTGTCGATTTTAGGGAAGGTTACACTAGGAACGGTTCACAGGTCATTGTTCTTTTTACGTCGAACCGGCATTTTAGTGGCGCGACAAGATAAATTGCTATTGTTTGTGTGCGAGCCTTTTTTGTTGCGTCGTAAACATTAGGGAATGTTTTTATTACTTTGAAAGTCCCAAAAACTTAGTTTTAATTAATTATTTCCTATATTTAAGTACAGCAGTAGTGCCCACGAATAAATTCTAACTTTAATTAAAAGTTCGACGGTCGAAAATGGGTTAATTGAGCTTTGGAAATGTCGCTCAAAGTGAAAGACGGTTCCGATTCTGCCTGACTCTATTCAAGTGAAGGATGAAGGAATAGTGATACGAAAATGGATGACAGTTCACCGGATCTGTCGCTGAAACTGCGACGGGGGTCGAGCGATTCTCGGGAGTCCTTTTATATGGACTTTGCGCAAGGTATCGACTCGGACATCGAAGAGGTGACTACGATTGAGCGCGTGATCCCTGAGCACCCGGGGGGCCGGACGGAGGGCGATGCCGATACACTGGCGACGCCGTCTGGTCTCGAAGAGGCCAAGGAGCTGGGGCAATGGTGCGTTTCTCTATTTTATATGAATTAAGGCTCGAGCAGACCGGATGCGTATGCGTAACCACGCGCGTAGTCACGCGCGTAGTTACGGCGTAACCATGAGTTGTAATGTATGGAAATGTATGAGACAGGCCACACCGCTTGCGTAACGTAGACACGCGCGTCGTTACGCAAGCGGTGTGGCCTGTCTCATACATTTCCATACATTACAACTCATGGTTACGCATACGCATCCGGTCTGCTCGAGCCTTTATTGTGATCCTCCCCTCCGTTTATTTGCCTATCTATATTTTGTAGCACAGAGTTAGGGTGTGCAGAGTGTAACTAACTATAGCTGACAGCAAAACATTGATGGATATTTTAGTCGATACGTAGCGCCAAGTTGCAGAATGAAGAATCATAACATTATTCCATGACTTGATTTGAACTTTGTAGCTGAATTCGTGTCTATCCGAAAGAGAAGCAAATCCTTATTACTTACAATCCGTTTAAGGCTAGGTCACACCACCTACTCTAAGGACTTGTTACCACCAGGAACTCTCCGCGGTAATTAAACACCTGTCCTGTATTTTGTTTACACACTTAACACGTCGAGCGATTTGAAGAATGCTGCATAAACGGTATCTATTGGCTTTACACTGATTAATTGAATGTGTGACTTTAGGACACGCTGTATGTCTCTACTGAGTATCTGAAGGTTTAGTTATCAAGTTTGTTTAGGAAGTCACCACATTCATAGGATTCGAGTAGACAGCTCATTATTTAGATCATAAGTTTTTTTGTTGACTTTAGGTGGTATTTATTGCCGACCTGATCTGCATCAAAATCTTGAAAAACTCAGAGAAATTACCTAGGTACCTACTATTCGACTCGATCACATAAATAACACTATCTTTTGCTAGCGGTTTCACCCGCGACTACGCGAAGCTAAACACACCCGATTCAAAAGTAGCCTTCCTCGATCGGCTATGTAACAATGAAAAGATTTTTAACCAGTCCAAAAGTAAATAAAATAGACCTTTTAAGGAAGAAAACCAGCTTTAAATATTTAAGTAAATTAGTATAAAACCGGACTCTAATTTCCTTTATTTCATGAAACTGTCCCAAACTCGACAGCACAATAACACTGCTATGATCAGTTTGTTACGCACATTTGCATAATTATGAATGACTACCTTCATGCTCTGTGTTCACACGCACGAGTTATCCTAGGTAGCCATTATAGGGTTAAACCTTTATTTCTATTCATGCCCTACCTTTACCCTATTAGGTTCTGAGGAAGGTACCTCATTTGTCTTCATCATGAGAGTTAAATTGAATAAAGTGGGTTTCTTATTTTGGTGACTAGGATGCAATGTAAATTAGTTAGGTAGATACTAAAAGCATACCTAAGATGTTGTTTTTCGAAACAGTTATATGACATATAGGTATTTGTTTAGGTACAGTCGAACTTATACATTACCATATCAAACATCAAAAGCATTATTCACAGTCGAACTTAGACGCCCAACCAATCCTGTCCCCCTATACCGTTGTACAGGCTTATAGCGGTTGCATACAGTTGTTTGGGCACTATAAACTTACGTAGATGTCTACTAAATACGCCCTTACGTTAGCAAACAAAGCAGTGCAGTAGGAAACCCGAGACGGTTTGTCTTCAGACGGCTGGTCGGCTACTAACTGCCAAGTCAGACGTCTAGCCTGCAAATGCCGTCTAGTTTAGTTTCCCTCACAATAATTATGAGATTCGCTTAATCTACGGAACGGGAACAATTAATCTAAGTTGAGCTAAACGCTGTCTTAAGTTTCAGGCCTTAATGTCGGCAATTAGAAGAATCACTAAGTAGGTTGAGTTGTAAAGCAATTAATTTGTCTTTATCTTGAAGTAAATCTACCTAAAAAGTGTTTTGTAATGAGTAACGAGCGTAGGTAGAGAATATTGCAGATGTTTCGATCTTATCTGATTTCCGAAATCGTCCGTTGAAACCAATTTACGAATGTCAATAATTGGTTTATAATAAGAGGATTTCGTTAGCGTCACAATCAATTAATTCCGCCCATCCAATTTTCACCGTATGATTTTAAGGCCTCGTTTGATTTGCGTTCGCTACATTTGATTGCCATACATTTTTAACTAGGTAGTAACACTCGCTGACACTAGGGAGCATCAATGACGCTCTATTTATTCAAATTGCTGCGAGGGTTACCGTTGTTGGAGTATTACCTATAGGTAGGTACATAGGGTATCTCTGTTAGAGCATATGTACCTACGCATTTGAAGTATACCCGAATAATATTTGAATGCGTAAGTTATCCTTAACGCCTTTATTAATGTAGGTTATATATAGGTGTGTGTTTTTCTAATCTGCATTTAAGAAGTCATTTCTACTATCGCAGAACAGCAAATAATAAATAAGCAATCAATACATATCACGCATGACGGCATTTAATTAAACTGAATAGCAAAATGTTAATTATGACTTAATAATTGACATTATGCTCTTTGCTGCAACACTGAACCAAATTAATGACTGCTATTCGCATTGTATACGGTTTATTTTGGAACCAGACAGTATTATAGTCACCTACGTACATATTTAATACTTACTGCATATTTGTGCAGAAATGTAGATAAATGTAGAGATGCCTCTAAAAACCCTATCAGGTTAAACAGGTGTACCAGTGTTTTATTTTAGTTCTTCGGCCTATCTAGGTGTCTACTACGTATACGTAAAAAGTTAAAGGAACGCATATCCTATACCTAGGTTGGAGTATTTACGAAACTCACCCAGTAAAATCTTTAGAGTAGGAGTCTCCCTACACTTGTGCGCAATTGTTGAACAGCTACCTACCTACAAGTAAACACAAGCAAAAAGGGACCGGGATTTCGCGGGTCAAACATTACATGTACGACGCAGTAAAGTACAAAGAAATGAAGCGGAACACAAAATGTGTGTCAACGGGACCCGTCCGACGGGTTACTATGGCTTTCTCTCGAACACCCCGGGGTCAGATAACAGAGACCACATGTCGTGCGGTTGCACCCGGCTGCCTCAGTAATCTGTCAAGCATCGAGTTCTCAGAAACTGGGAAGTAGTTGCACAACTTATAATTATGTTGGTGGCATTGTCTAGTTGTTGCTAGATACGTGCCTGTTCTGTGTTTATTGTGACATGTTTGACACATTTTGGGAAGGTATGACAAGGATGGTGCGATATATGCGTATATGTTTGTTAGAGGACTATGAGTAGCGAAGGGATTAATTCAAGATGGTAAATGCCTAGAAAGATAAAACATCGAATCCAAGGTTGAGTTAGACGGATGTGATAGTAAATAGTAAGTATTAGGTACTTTTACAGAAAGAGAATACTTACTTAACTATTCTACAAGGAAACATTACCCAGCCGAAAGTACCTATAGCATTCCAAAAGTATCTGAGTCTGATTGGACCACTATGTTTGACGTTATATTAAACGGATCGGATTGTATGTAGTTACTTATTATGAATGTCTTTTCGATTATGGAATGAATTTTTATGGTCGAATTAGTCTCGGCAGTAAAACGTGATGATCATCTGGCTGTTTCGAGAATAAGCTGGCGGGTTATATTGAGTTTTAAAGGCTTATCCTTGTTATTTTGAATTTAACTTACCTACAAAACAGTATTCTCTTATGATTAGAAAGTATTATACATTTGTCATAGGTTTACTTTTTTATTTTTCAAGTAGATAGGGAGACCCAATGTAAAATTCTGAAAAGATAGTAATATGTATTTTCTCATTTACCTATCTGATGATATGGGTTCCACTTGCATACGAAAGTTGCTGAAAATAGGTACTGACCTATATGAGGAAATACGCATAAGAACTCATAAGTACATTCGTATAATGTTCAGTCAGCGCCAAAAGTCGATGAACAGAATCAACATGACAAAACACCTGTTCACAATAAAATGCCATAAGTTATAGTCGCAACTAGGAAACAAAATGGACTGTACACCAGAAACTTACAAAAGTCGTTAAACACTAGTATTCCAAAAGTATCTGTGCACTAGCATTCCTACAGTCGCTGTACACCATCAATCCAAATGTCGCTGAACATCATTGTATCAAAAGTCACTAAACAGCAGTAAATACAAAATTAGGTTAACAAAGTGTATTTTTAATGTTGCCGTGTGTTAATCTACTTTTGACGCTTATGTTGTTCAGCTACTTTTGGGACAGTACTTGCTTGACCTTACTAATGTATGGTAACTCATCATCCTCCGAGCCTTTTTCCCAACTATGTTGGGGTCGGCTTCCAGTCTAACCGGATGTAGCTGAGTACCAGTGCTTTACAAGGAGCGACTGCCCTATCTGACCTCCTCAACCCAGTTACCCGGGCAACCTAATACCCCTTGGTTAGACTGGTGTCAGACTTACTGGCTTCTGACTACCCGTAACGACTGCCAAGGATGTTCAATGACAGCCGGGACCTACAGTTTAACGTGCCATCCGAAACACAGTCATTGGTGTCTAAGATATACTTAGAAAGTACATACAAACTTAGAAAATCTGCATTGGTACTTGCCTGACCTGGAATCGAACCCGCGCCCTCATACTCGAGAGGTTGGTTCTTTGCCCACTAGGCCACCACGACTTTTTAATATAATGTATGGTAACTCGTTAGCATCTATTTCAATAATTTTAATAATTATTTTGGAAATACACTCTTTTGCAAAAAAAGCGGGCACCTATGCGAAATCTTAGTTTTAAGGACTTTACGCGTATTTCAAAGGGTTTTAATGATTGTAGTATGTTTCTAGCATCAAAAGGGTTAGCCAAGCATGCGTGAGAGTGTATTCTAAAGGACAATGTCCAAATTGGCCCTGTGCAGTAAAGAGTATCAGAATATACGATAATTAATCGCCTATTTTATTATGTAAGTTGCAAATACTCCTGTATCACGGACTAGCTGTATTCCAAAATAAACTTTTAATAGAATTTAACGCGACTAATAAAATTAGATCGCCATCTTCGCCTAATGTCATGTCATGTCAGAAGTCCTATAGGGATGTCCAATCAATTATAATCTATTGATTGAATTATTAATCGATCGATTGTGTTTTCTTTTCTAGTGCTTTCTTTTAAACCTAATAAGAATACTTTATGAATGCAGTCATACTCCAATTTAAATAGGTAGTAAGAATAATATTATACAGTAATCAAAACTTTTTATTTCTATACAATCATTAAAACATCTTATTCATTTTTTACGACAATTAATACAAAAATAACATTTATTTTTCGGCTTAAAATAAACCATTGTCATAAATACCTACTTGTAATGTTTATATGACAAAGGTGATGAAATAGACAGTTTGAAATAATTTAAGACCACAGTAAATCTTAATCGAAAAATTCGGTTATTGGTGTGGTGTTGTACTACATCCCTAGTTTTGCTGTGAACGTCACTTCGTCCGTCATTGATGTTATTAATGGTATATGTCATTTTATTTTTGTACTTCATCCACTTTTTAGAAAAACGACTGCATAGGCACCTAATTATCTAGGTAGGTATTAAGATATTACCTACTTTTCAGTTTCTTAAAAATCACTCAAAGCTATGAAAAATCGTAGGTAGGTAGGTACCTACATTTAATGGTACGTTCACACGCGCGCGTTCAAATCGACATTCAACGGGCACAGTCACGTTCACGAGCATGTAAACGGTACGCCCGAGCCCGTGAACGCGCCCGTGCCCGTGAATGCCGCGAATCGGGCGAGTGTCGGTTTTTTGGCAAAATTCAAAGGATGAATGTGCGGGCGCTCGGCGACTGTTTACACGCGCGCGGGCAGTCAGTCTCTCCTGCGCTTTCGCGGCGAGTGGATCTTCATTCAACGTTCTAAGAAAGTCGCTTCGATCGGAGATTACAACATGGCGGAATGATCAACGTTATTCATCATTTTGTTTCTTTTTCCAATAAAAATAAGTTAAGCCAAAGGCTATGACAGCAACAACACCGAGATCCTCGCTTCTCGCCATTCTTGCACTGACTGACACGACGGCGCGCGTGTGAACAGCTTGAATGTCCGCCTGCCCGCGACGGGCAGCCGCCGGGCTGCGCGGCGTGCGTGTGAACGTAGCATTATACTCGTTGTTATGGTTAGATTATAACCTCAAAATAAGACACTTTTTTTGAAATATATCTTTTTTGCGGCTAGTCCGCTATAAATACAAGATCTTCTAGGAATCTACTAATGATAGAGAATACAATACATAATTATCCGATGCTGTTGGCTCCAGGGCCATCTATGTATGGACGCAGAGCAATGTCCTTTGAATTTTGTACAATTGCTAAGAAATTGGTTAAACCTTGTTTTGGACTAATTGCTGGCAGAAAGTTCGTCGGTGTTTTGAAAAGTTTTTGAAGTGATTTTCAGAAAACTGATAATGCAGTTTTAATTAATGATTAATGTACCTTTTTGTTAGATAAAACATTTTTGAAAAACTATGCGTATTTGATAAAATTTTCACCTGCTCTAAATGGGCTATACTGAGGATTGATGGCAATGTTAAGAGTTTCGGTATTTTAGTGTAAAGCGTTCTTCTGTTTAGATATTACACCTACGTGTTTTAAAATATCGCTTTTTCATAATTAAACACTATTTAGAGGAGTATCAGTACATTGGGCTGCGTCAAAACCAATTTAAAGTAAGCAGTGCCAATCACAACTCGTCTCCTTTCAGACTTTAACATTTTTAAAAATCTTGAAACGATAAAATTGGTTTTGTATGTACCGACGAACTTTCTGCCAGCAATTAGTCCAAAACAAGGTTTAACCAATTTCTTAGCAATTGTACAAAATTCAAATTTAGAATACACTCTCACGCATGCTTGGCTAACCCTTTTGACGGTAGAAACATACTACAATCATTAAAACCCTTTGAAATACACGTAAAGTCCTTAAAACTAAGATTTCGCATAGGTGCCCGCTTTTTTTGCAAAAGAGTGTATTTCCAAAATAATTATTAAAATTATTGAAATAGATGCTAACGAGTTACCATACATTAGTAAGGTCCAGCAAGTACTGTCCCAAAAGTAGCTGAACAACATAAGCGTCAAAAGTAGATTAACACACGGCAACATTAAAAATACACTTTGTTAACCTAATTTTGTATTTACTGCTGTTTAGTGACTTTTGATACAATGATGTTCAGCGACATTTGGATTGATGGTGTACAGCGACTGTAGGAATGCTAGTGCACAGATACTTTTGGAATACTAGTGTTTAACGACTTTTGTAAGTTTCTGGTGTACAGTCCATTTTGTTTCCTAGTTGCGACTATAACTTATGGCATTTTATTGTGAACAGGTGTTTCGTCATGTTGATTCTGTTCATCGACTTTTGGCGCTGACTGTTCATATAATGTAACGGTCGGAGGTGGCGCTACCACCAAGTTTGGCATCAAATTACCGTCGTAACGGGAGTAATATACTGCCTTCACGTATTAAGGTGATGATCGGTCGGACATGCCTTATATTACCCAGTTTTCATTAGATATGTATCTGAAACATAATATTTTGGAGTTTGTCACTCGAAAAAATAAGAACCATGGCTGACAATTTCGCCAAAATGGAACTTAGTAAATATTACAAAATTAGTAGTAGAAAATCAAATAAGTCTCAACTTAATTTCAACTCTAAGTTCTCTTAAAGAAAAATGTAAAGCAATATCTACGTAACCAATTTATCAGGAAAATAAAATACAGAAACTGCAATATTAGTTATTCTGACTAACAGCATTGTGCTGTCTCCTTTCCATTTAGACGCCTCGCGCCCGTCGGCTTCCCCCACAGAGCACGCTGAATGAAACCACTCCGCGACTCCGCAGTTACAATACTTTTAACACTTCCATTCCCACTTTTCGTACGGAACCGTAATAAAGATACAATGCTCCAAAATAGACAACCATCGTCGTTGGAATTAAAAAGCGTGAATGCCGTCCTTTAATGACTTTTTTACCGTCGCTCGAACTGAATAATTTTGTCGTTTCGTTCCAATCATTCGAGAAGGGTTTTATTAGGGAGTCATTTCATTTTATTTTCGAGAGGTACCTACATATAACTGCCAATTTACAGTCCTTTTTATATGAAAAAGGGACGAATTTAATGAACAGTACTATGTGAAATATTGTCTGTTCAAACCCCTTGTTCGTTCTAGACCGAGTTCAAAGCTAGTTATGCCTTTGTGCTTGCTTGCTTATAGTGCCTTCAGACTCTCATAAATATGTGTAGGTATGATAGTACCTGCTTCCTTTATAGTTTACGCTAAGAACGTTCGAATATTCGCTCAAAACACGGAGCTTCAGTGTTTTCCTTTGACTGATTTTGGTGTTCGACGATGCTTAAAAATTTTCGCAATAACTTATGAAAAGATTTTTCCGAAGTTTCAAGCGATACCCGATAGTCTAACAATAGTCTGCAAAAAAGTTTTAAAATTAATTCTTTTCATGTTTTTGTATACTTTGGAAAATATATTTTGACGTTATCGAATAAACAAGGAAAGTTTCGTCAACTTTTGCCCAAGACACACTAGACGCCAGCCAGTTTGACTTTGGGGATAAGGGTGTTACAACTTTTTTCAATGTAAGCTTTGTTAAAATATTGATCAATCAATTCTTTGCAACAGGGGTAGATTTAAACACGTATCGCTAGTCATAAATCATGTCTATAACGACGGGGGCACGTTCGAGGGAACATGTCTGTTTAGCAGTATGACGACGCACAAATTGTTGTTAATGCGTTTTACATTTCAAAATAGTTCACGAGCCTACACGTGTGTGATGATTTTCCTCAAGTTTTCTGGGATTTCAAAATGTAGCACCAAAAATTTACAAAATATGATTATTTATTATATAAGCAAACTAAGTGATTCACACATTTGCACTCTGTGGAATATTTTAGCAGTACGTTATAAAAAGTAAAAGTTAAAATGCCTCTTATCCCATGAGTAACAATTTTAAGTTATAAAATATTTGATTAACCCAAAATTAATAAAGTCCAACCGCAACGAAATGGTGTTATAACCACTAAAAGTTGCCCACAAGGTGACTACGCACTCGATCATTTCAACCAGCAACGCGCCGTAACCACAACACAGCAAACAGTTGTCAGTTACCCCGTCAGTCGTCTGATTCCAGTCATTGACTTTCGAACATCAAGTTTCGCGGCTCTTTTGGTTTGTGTTACACTGTTTAATATGGAAATAGGGGTTTATTTGTTGTCATATATTTAGATAGCTTTGTGCTCCATAATTGAGATTGAGACCTGGGGCCATTAAACCATGGTAGACCATTCAGTAAATGGTGACTTTATGATAGTCAAATGTCCTGAGGGGTCAAGTTCATCATCATCATCATCATCTCGGCCATAGGACGTCCACTGCTCCCCCTTAGATCTCCACAGATACCTGTTGGAGGCGACCTGCATCCAGGGGCCAAGTTATTCGAAGAGTTTTAATAAAGTATGAAGTAGTTTCTCTTGTTGAAACCGAAGTGGCTTTGTTATAGTAACGAAATAAAGTTCACAATCTGTTATTGGCAACAGTTTTCGATGAAGCCTATTTACAAAGGAAGCAATGGCTAGTGAACAAAGGCTTTTGCCTACAGAACTCTGCACGATTATTCGGCCTTTTACAAACTTGTTAGTGACGGGTCGTTACTATTTGTGGTGTACCCCCGACTGCTAGCTAGTTTCAGTTTGTGGCTTCGCCCGCATGAAACTTGTACTTTTCAACTGCCAGTTTATGGTAATTAGTTTACTTACTTACATGCAAATGGTCGACGAAACTCTGAGCCTATAAAATTGAAGTCGGCGAGGAAAACTTGCATCCGAATTGAGAATTTCTGAGGCAATAATTTGGACTGAGTTTCGTGTTTACTAAACAGTCTCAGGAACAGAGATATTTAAATTAAAATTTCTTCTAAGAAGCGTGTAGAGCCAGATGTTGGATTTCCTTTTAAATGTAAGTAGATAAATACTTACATTGCCCTACGAATCCCATGATTAAACAGATTCGAGGAACTACACAGGAGTATTTTTATTTACGATCAACACATGTGGAATTGGAAGTATATTCTTGGGTAGGTTCTTTAATTTTATGATAGCAGAAGTGTATTCAAAACTCGGATTACAAGTACTTATGTAAGTACATTTCCTGAAAGGAAATGTTTTATATGTAGTTCAGGAAGATGCATTCTTTTGATGCAACCTCTGCGATACCTATGGGTATTATATTAGATAGAAAGGCATAGATGATAAACCTAAGCTCTTCCATTCCTACAAAAGCTTTGATGCTATACTTCAACATACATAGAATGTAAGTAATTTACTGACATTGGAGACAGACTAAAACGTATTTTTTCATTTTGTTAACCAGTCACCGCTGTGACATATGGACAGGCACGAGCCTAAGCCTTTGTTTTCGCTCGTTGGAAACATTAAACACACTATTTTGTTTGTAAGCTTTAGTTCAGCCGTAGATAAGGCACAACTGCTTCAAAAGCGCAGGAAAATAAGAATAGCGAACTTTTGGAAATGGAACAACGCTGCATTCGTTTGTTTGATACAAAGTTTTTAAAGTTCACAATGGAAACGAGAGAATTGAAGAGCAAAAGGCATCTGGATTAAAACATTGTTATAACTCGAGTCATATAATTTCCACTGCATTTTTCGAATAAAAGTGACTCAAATACTTAACGGAAAATTCTGGAAATGTGAAAAGGGCATAAAGGATGGTCCCCAAGCTACTTTGTTGGCAGTATTTTTTTAAGGGAAAATAAATAGATAAACCGTTGAAGTGTTATAAAATACTGCCATAAACCAGTTTCTGACATCAAAACCTAACAATAACCCGAAATTCGATCTTTATACCCAAATATTACTTCTCACCTATCTATTAATTGCCATGTCTACCACAACAAACATCAACAACATCCACCGTTCAATTACCGACACATGTATCCGCCAATAGGCAGAGCATTGTCAATATCCGCGCAAACACTTGAGCGCGTCGTGCGACTAATTTCACGGCGGTCCGCGCCGATGAGAGCGCTTTAAATCACCTCGTTACGGCTGCCGTTTGATATGAGTTACGTGCTAGGTTTAATTAGAGCTGACTTATCATGGGTTAGTAGGCAGTAGTCTAGTAGGCACTGCTAATGCTAGGGCATTTGGGGATTTTAAAACCAAAATTGACGGTAATTGGACCGGTTCCAAAATTTGAGGTTTGAAAGCTTTGTTTCTTTTGAAGAAACTATCGAGCCATAACTAATTCGGAACGATATTATTACACTACTTATTTGTGAAATGTATTTTCAAGAGACAGGACTCACAAAACCAAATGGACCGTTGTTTCATGAGGTGCTAAGGATTGCTAAAGCTGACGGAGTACTTAGCTATCCCTATAACCGTATAAATGACTGGCTATTATTTCCGCAGACTAATAGTTCAAATTAAAATCGAATCCGAACCGTACCATGAAAATTGAGTAATTACAGGGCAATGGATAGCATACATCTACCTACACACTTTTATATATACATAGAACAGCCACAGCTATCCGAAAATCCAATGCAATTCTCGCCTATACGCAAGCAATTTGCATCGTCAGCTTTTTCACACCGATCCATTTCACCGTATCGCCGACTAAATTGGAAGGTGAGTACCGAGCTTTATAATCAGTCAGTGGGAGAACAGGTTCATTTACATGACGAGCTAATTCCGCGCTGTGTACACGAATAATTGCTGTAGTCAACTTTAGAACAACTACGGCGCAAAATTTCGTATTGTCGTGGAAGCTTGCAAATTGTTCCTGTATTTTCTTTGTTCGAATTTCCCCTGTTTACGCGACACGCTAGGAAGTAGAGGGGTGGAGGGTGGCGAGGGGAGGCAGGAAGGTTAGACGTTAAAAGAAAGAAGCTCGGGATTGCAGGTGTTTTATTGCGGTCCGGCGCTTGTTAGGTATGTGAAACCCTACAGGTTTTCCCTTTGCATTTTTTGCGATACCTTTAGTTACGCATATTTCCCTTTCGGTGTCCTCAGGTGCACGTGTCCAGTTACGAGGATCACATAAAACTTTTATTAACTTAAGCTGGACTTTTATAGTTGGAAATAAAAATGGAAATTCCTCTAATCCTACTTTTAAACTTACTGAGGCTTAAGCCCCTGCATTTGCATCTTCCACTTACAGAGCCATTAAGAAATCGCGAAACTTCCAAACAACCCTAATTGTCCATACCACAAACTCACCTTCATTAAAAACTGCTGAACCCTACAGAATTACGGCAGCATGAATATTTAGCAGTTATTTGCCTTCCGCACTCTGGACTGCTCAAATTGCACAAATAGTTGCCAACGCCCGCACCGATATTAGCATAAAATGAGCTTTTATTATGAGCATGCTAAGTTAGCAGACGGCCGCGGTAGACCGCCACGTTGCCTCCAACACATTATAAATGTGTTTAATATTGTGAAGACACGTTGCAAGCGTTTGGTTTTGATGCACGTCTCGTGTGGTGGCTTCGGGCTTGCAACTGCAATATGGTAAACCTAAGGGAAAATAAACGATCGTAAGCTTTTGAAAGCGGTGTCGGTTAACAAAAATATGTAGAGCCGGCTAATATACTCTTATACCTAAGTACCTATGTAACACTTTCTTTCTTACAAAATAACTTTTTCCCAAATCTTTTGTAAGGTAGACTTGACATTGCTAAGCAGGGGCATATTTCTGTGTACGGTCTATTTATTTGGGAGTATAACAAAAACGATTCCCTTGAGTGACTTTTACGATTTGCGTGGGATGAAAAAACCGCTAAAGGTTCTGTTCTTTATATCCCAGGTCAGCGAGGAAGGAAGTTATTTATGACGTAGGTACAATACTTTAGGACTTCGTTCAATGGTTTTCCGGTGGACCATAAGGATACAATTTAGGAATCTTGTATAATATAGTTACAGAAATAAACATAATTAGCTTGAATCTGCAGATTTGAGAAGATTTTTTTGATACAAAACTAAGTCGAACTAACCATGATCCATAAGAGCTTAGAGAAGTTTCCAAAGTAATTCTCAGAAAACGATTTCGAAATCAAGAACACGCTCATGTCCCTTTTTTCCTCACCTTTTCCTTATCCAGCAAAAAGGAAAAGTCTACCAAATGAATCTTAATCATTGGACGATCCGTCGAAACGACGACGAAGTTAACTTAGGGGTGGAAACTTTTGCACAAACTAGACACAACTTCTTGGTCATCGCTCTTGGATTTTCTTACCTTTTCGACGGCGAAAACTTAGTCAAGAAACTGTACAAAGTCCACTAGACCCACACTTATAAAATCAAGATGGCGTTTGAAAAAATACACCCATAAACATGACATCAAGTACTTTTTTATTTTGCATGAGAGCCTACTTAAAAGCTGAATAACAAGCGGGAACAAAACAAGAAATTCGTGGAAATGTTCTAACTTTGCTAATAAAGCCAAGTTTGCCAGGAATTGCGTAAACTAAATTTGTTGGAGCACCGTGACCGCATCATATATCTCATTTGTTTCATTTGCCACGGTACCCAAATAGCTTGAAGTTCTCAATGTGGTCCTATGGTTGCCTAGGGAAGCGTTGCTTGTTGCGACGGAATAGGATGGTCGTAAAATGTCTGCGTACAGAAGGACCACTTTAATAATTCTGTGAATAGCTTCTAATACTGGTAGTGGTTAACTCTGCTTTAGTGGTTCTACGCAGAACAATTTAATATGTCTGTCTCGAATTTATTGAGTATACTTGAGGTATTCATAATAATAATTGTGAATACACCAAACCTTCATGTTACAAATTTTCAACAAAGATTGCTGATTGATCTACTTTAGGGTTAGAATTAAATGCCATGGTATGGTGAGGAAGGAGTATACCTTCTACATAAATTTTGTGTAGTGATATCGTCTTCGCATCTTGCTTGGGGCTCACTGGCGGACGAAGGAACACATCGCAACAGCTGCTACTGCACCGACATAATATATTATTTACCTTATATTGGACGTTTTATTGGACAGCATTAAAAATGAATCGTTCACGCAGCAGATGCCTTTTACTCTCTTTTGAAATGGTGTTTGTTTTAACGTTACATGACTTCCTAGCGTAGAAAGGTTTATGACGACTGAAATATGCATTAAGCAGAGTATGTTTCTTTGCAACGATTAATACAACTTAACCCTAGTATTGTCCAGTTATTTAAACCTTTAGCATTATTCTAGAAATTATCATCAATTATGTTTTAATCCAGTTTCCGTAAGAAGCTTTAAATTAAAAACAGGATTGTGTGACAAAGGCGCCGTTTATTCAATCCACTCTTACATTAGGATTCCGAGTTGATCTTGGCAGCTTAGCTTACCATAAAGCGATATTCTTGGTCGTAGCTTGCACAGCTGCCGTTGTGATTATTCAAATTTCTTCGGCTTCACGTTTAAGATGCCGCGAATAAATAGATATAAAACCAATGTAGGGTTTACTGGTTATTTTGTTGCGGAATAAATTGTGCATGTTTTGCAATTCCTGCTAAGCTATCTATATTTAGAGTCCATTCGCTTTTAATTCCTCTAATTGTTTTTATTTTGAGCAATTAGATGCTTGTTTATTATATTAAATAGAAATCGGATAACAAGCGGTAGGTAAGTGTACAAATGATTGAAACATCAAATTGAACGCATACAATTTTAAAATCCCTTATAAGCTTCCATAAGCTCCTACTTACCAAAACACACACGTCGTTTCTATTGAAAAGCGATTTGTCTAAATCGTTACTATTAAAAGTCACGGCACTAGGAGCCGATAAGAAAATATTACTAAAGAACCTTTTACCAATGGATATGTACATATACCTACTTCGTCCGCTTAATAAGGTATTAAAATGTTCATGGCGTACAAAAAAGCCATTGTATAATAAATTAGAATTAAATCATTCATTCATATTTTCAATCAAGTCTGAATTGTGTTGACTCACCGTCATCCATTTTTAGATTTTATTTACGAATTCGAACTCTGACCTTCTCAGCTTAAAATATTTGTTTTTCCACAGTCGGAAGCTTTGGCCCAACATCTATTTTAAGACGGGGTCTTTAATTTGTCAAGACATCTCTTCGTAACAAGTTATTTACAGATGGGTAATCGGAGATAATTAAATGTTGTTAGAACTGTTTCAGTGATTATATTTAACAGCTTAGCAACAAAAAAATGATGACACATGCTAAGCCAGGAAGGGAGTGAGTAAAAATTTGGATTTCAATGAGTCATCATTGATGAATCATGCCGAATAGAATATTATTATATAATGTATTCATAGCTTTATAGGAAGTTCTAGACCGGACGATGTTCCGTTCCATTAATAAAATTATGTTTGTATGTTTCTGTAACAAGGAAGTGTAATTCATGTCTTGAGCAGTTGAGCGTTCTACTTTTATTTCCTACAATCAGTATCCGACTGGGTCTTGATTTACTTGCATGTACACCAAATACATAGTCAATATTTCAAAAAATATACATGTGTATGGAAACTACGTAACCAAGAATTTTTTGCTAAAGCTGCACTTAGTTTTGGTCCTACGACCCGGAAATATCCCAACGATACATACCCCCAACTATTCCCGATAGGTACAGTCAAAAATAATGTAGTTTCACGTTCAAAAATAACTTTTCGTACATCCTCCCCTATCATGTGCCGCCTCCATATTTTAGTCAACAGGCTATCAGCGTCATAAATCAAACATTGTAGCGGCGTACCGCAGGGATCTATTTATACCCAGTGACTAGGCAAAACTGTCCCTTGTATGGTAATCCTGACTTCTTTTGAAGCGAGATTCGGTAATTACCGGTAAACACAGAGCGATGGTAGTGTTGACTTTGCGGTTTTAATGACGACACAAATTTATGCCCAAATCAAGGAGGCAATGGATGGAGGCGGTGTTTTGCGCTGTTGTACAATCAACGAGAGAGTACGTAAATGTGATGTTGTGTATAATTGAGTTCTCCGAGATAGAATAGACAATTCGTGAACACTCGAATTAAATTCTTGACAGTGGCCTCTTTGCAGGCATGTAGCTAAACAATAAGTTAAATGAACAATAAAGTACAGTTCTTAAATAAAAACGATAGATTCACGGAATAAAATAACAGAAAGATTCGGAAATTCTATTGCTTTTCTTCCACTCAAGTTGAGGTCGTTGTTATTATTATGAAGCGGATAACATTCGCCGTGTTTATCTGTTATCTTTTCTTCGCTTGAATGAATAATACATTGCAAACATTGCGAATAAACAATCGTTTTACAAAGACTATGAGCAAACTACAGGTCAGAAACATTCGTCATAAATCCGCTTTGAACAATAATTTCGGAAAGGCCAGTTCCAAAGTTTTCCAGACCCGGCCCAAAGTTCCAAAAGTTTGCAAAACCTGTTAGCAAAACTTGATGGATAGGTAACCAGAATTTCAACAATACAAGTACTGTAAGATTCCTATCTCTGGTTAGTAAAACAAGTGGTATATAGATTATTGAGAACGGCCATAAATGGATGCAAAGAGTATTTAATCCTATTTATGCCTCACCGTAGCCCGATATTTATTCCACAAATAAAATTATTAAATTCCCGTGTAACTCTTCGAATCTACTTATCCGGAACCAAATGTTTACGGATAGCATAAAGTAGAATGTGGATAATAAAATATTGCTTTAGGACCAATTTTATGTTATATCAGATGTGGGATACAGGATCATTTTGTGTCAGGGTTTTAGCATACGAGTATTAGCTTTTATGATGATAAATGAAAAGCTTAAAAAGCTTGCTACATGTAAATCATAAAATTAGCTAGTAGAAACTAGAAACTTTAATCACTTTTTTATATTCTTTTAATAACGATGCATTTTTATGACCCAAAAAAGAGGTTCTCAATTCGGATGTTTGTATTTTTTTTAACGATAATTTTAAGTTGAAATAATCATTTTATAATTACCAAATATATTTGAATATTTTCGCAATAGTACCGTAAATTATAAATCGCAGGAAAGTAAATTGCTAGTAAACTAATCAAATATTTTGGCCCATGAATGTTGTGTCGTAATGCAACTGCGGTTTCGACTGGTTAACCTGATCATCAAAACCGAATTGATAGACAAAACATATTGACCCAATCGGTTTGCCAATTAATTGTGCTGCGCAGTTCCTACTATTGTGTTGTTTTCATAACCATAATGGATACAGGACACAACGGACAGTAATACAGGAATTGTATTCGTCTGACCAGTTTCAAACAAACGAGAGAAATATTGGGTAGGGTGATGTGAAAATCTGACTTGAAGCGACGATAATGAGAATCTAATTCAATTTAATTCCTCACTTCCTTCCCAAATTTTGTTCCAAAGCATTAATAAATCTTCAGGACGTATCTTAAAATATCCCCGTTTTTAACATTCAAGTGACGTTGATGTTTCTTGAGAAAAATTACGAAATTCCTGTCACGTTGTAATATCATTTACATATAAATCTTTCTTGAGAAATGGTTGTCTTTTGAGCAGCGGTAACGTTTATTAGATTTTTCTCGCTTGAAACAAAAGACGACTCGGTATTTTGATATTCCGTTTGATACAGACGCGGACGTTGTTTCTTCTTCAAGGACCTCAAACAAAATTGAGGAGATTAATTGGGAAAAAGTTTAATGGAACTCTTTTAATTGGAACTAGAAGTCTGTTTTTGTTTGTAACTGATACAGTTCACTAGTGCTTTAAGTAATAACGAGCATCTGTTTGGTAAAGTCAAATTAAAGTTATCTTAATAATTTTATTTTCGTCCTTATTTTTTATTTTAGACTCACAGTTTATTTTTACCAATGAAATTAATATGACTCAAAACTATGGTCACTTGTAGACTATTTCAAGGAGTAAAATCTGCTGTCCCATTTAACCAAGCAATGTATCTCTTTATATTCTATTCAACTAGGTACACAATACAATGAAACAACTATATTATCAAAGTTGCAGACCAACCTCTCTCTCTATACCACTTAGAACAATACCATGGCGTGGTGTATAATTTAAACTTGGGGGTGGCAACAGTTAGATCTGCATTGTTCACGTCCAGGCCAGGCTATCTCGTTTATGCTAATACTTTCTTAACAGATTAAAGCTTCGGAGAGAATTTGAATAGCGTTTGTATTAACTTTTGGCTGTTCGTGTATTATTTGTGGTTGGGTGTTTAGAGTTTTAGGAAGCTGTGTCTGTACATTATTGCGATATATTTTATGATTGAAGCAGATCTATTCGATAAATAAAAACCCTAAACCATTGTTTAGGGTTTTTATTTATCTAAATAAAAACCCTAAAATGTTTCAAGATAAATTGTTTCAAGATATAATTAAGTATAATCTATATGCCGTTCAATTTTGTCACCAAAACAATTCTGATGTTGAAAACATTTTCAAAGAATTAAAATGTTCTGTTTATTAAAATTCCCCACATAATTTGATGTTTCGAACCTCAACATTTTATCACATTTTGAATAGGTAACATTCTTGTGTTAGGGAAGACCTCGCCGATTCATAAATAACTGAATATTTTAAAACAAAATTATCATAGAAGAAGGTATGATACCAATTTAATGCTCTGTTGACTTATAAACTATTTATATGTAAATTGTCTACCCAAACTCAATCATATTAATCAAGTCTGTATAAAATGGTCCTTTGGTCCTTACTTTTCACAATATGCTTTAAAATTCGAACAGAAACTAGTCTAGCTTCTGCCAACAGTTTCACCCGCTTTTACTTCCCGAACCCGGATAAGAAAAGCCTATATCTTATTCTAATGTACAAGCTACATTACTGACAAGTTTTATCCAAATCTGTACGTACAGTCGTTTTTACACGAAAGAGGAACGAACATCCATACATCCATTTACCGCGGATTACATCCGTTGTAGTGTGCATAATTTGTATAAAGCTAATGTTGACAAATTCCAATCTGTGATCAAAAGACAATGGATGCATCGTTTATTTGATTTCTCAGCTAAACAACTTAAATCTAGACGACCCAAGTTTTCAGATACCTTCCACGAAGAGCACCTAGCTTTATCAAAGTGCAGACTGAATCGATCTCCACCGGTCACGTGGAAAGCGAAGATAAGAAGTAAAGCAACATTGACCCAATCATTGTGTAGGGTGAGTCGTTCTGACACCTTATCTATCGAACCATCTCAAGCGGGGGATGGTTCGAACCAATTTGTCGTAGTCGTCAAATTGGAAAATTGAATTTGAAATGTATTTGCTTGCTGTGATCTACATTGCTTATGGAAATTATTTGATTTTATTTGATTTGACCTTTGCATTTTGGATCATTATTGCAAATTGTTGTTAAAAGTTATTGTGCTGTGCTGGCATTATTAATTTATAGATATCTTTATTGAAGAAAAAAGAATCAACTTGCGCGATTAATTACAGAAAGAGGTTAATAAATAAAATAAACCATTTAATTATAAAAACTATCCAAAGTTATAACGAGACAGAAAACATTAAATGTTACATACCTAAAAATCAAAGCTAAAGAAAATGTAAATAGGCAAGTTTTCCTGTAAACAAAATTTATCATAAAGTAATAAAGCTACTTTTTTCTTTATAAATAGCCAATGTTCCAACAATAGAACATTGTCTATATCTCTGCGGGTATTCCTTTTGTGAAGCCGTTGAACAGAAACAACAGAAGTATCAGTCTACAAATAAACATACCAACGTGGACAACAGGAAAATAAAATCACTAGATTTTGGTTCAATTTATTTATATTTTATTTGTATTCTCATCTACTTTTTGGTCATGCTTTTTATTTTTATTACTAACAGTTCATAATCATTCAGTGCTAGCATTTAAACAGAAGTTATACAGAATTATAAAGTTGGAATAAAAATTCAAAAACCCTAAACCATTGTTTAGGGTTTTTATTTATCTAAATAAACCCTAAAATGTTTCAAGATAAATTGTTTCAAGATATAATTAAGTATAATCTATATGCCGTTCAATTTTGTCACCAAAACAATTCTGATGTTGAAAACATTTTCAAAGAATTAAAATGTTCTGTTTATTAAAATTCCCCACATAATTTGATGTTTCGAACCTCAACATTTTATCACATTTTGAATAGGTAACATTCTTGTGTTAGGGAAGACCTCGCCGATCGATGGAGGCGCCCTCTCGCGGGTTTATGTAGCGGAAACCGAGTCGCCCCACGACTTGGCTGTGCTGTGCCGTCAGCTAACATTTGCTTTTAGAAGGACCACAGCTTAAACTTTGTAACAAGCTCGGATGCTTTAAGTTAGTTTAAACTATTTATTTCAACCTGTCAAGAGGCGGTTAAAGATGACTTTTTTTTCACAATCTCTTATAGTTTGTAATGTTTTAACTAATTTTGAATTTTTATTCCAACTTTATAATTCTGTATAACTTCTGTTTAAATGCTAGCACTGAATGATTATGAACTGTTAGTAATAAAAATAAAAAGCATGACCAAAAAGTAGATGAGAATACAAATAAAATATAAATAAATTGAACCAAAATCTAGTGATTTTATTTTCCTGTTGTCCACGTTGGTATGTTTATTTGTAGACTGATACTTCTGTTGTTTCTGTTCAACGGCTTCACAAAAGGAATACCCGCAGAGATATAGACAATGTTCTATTGTTGGAACATTGGCTATTTATAAAGAAAAAAGTAGCTTTATTACTTTATGATAAATTTTGTTTACAGGAAAACTTGCCTATTTACATTTTCTTTAGCTTTGATTTTTAGGTATGTAACATTTAATGTTTTCTGTCTCGTTATAACTTTGGATAGTTTTTATAATTAAATGGTTTATTTTATTTATTAACCTCTTTCTGTAATTAATCGCGCAAGTTGATTCTTTTTTCTTCAATAAAGATATCTATAAATTAATAATGCCAGCACAGCACAATAACTTTTAACAACAATTTGCAATAATGATCCAAAATGCAAAGGTCAAATCAAATAAAATCATATAATTTCCAAAAGCAATGTAGATCACAGCAAAGCAAATACATTTCAAATTGAATTTTCCAATTTGACGACTACGACAAATTGGTTCGTAACATCCCCCGCTTGAGATGGTTCGATAGATAAGGTGTCAGAACGACTCACCCTACACAATGATTGGGTCAATGTTGCTTTACTGCTTATCTTCGCTTTCCACGTGATCGGTGGAGATCGATTCAGTCTGCACTTTGATAAGGTTAGGTGCTCTTCGTCTTAAAGGTATCTGAAAGCTTGGGTCGTCTAGATTTAGTTTGTTTAGCTGTGGAATACATAAGACAATTCATCCGTTGTCTTTTATTAGAGATTGGAATTTGATAATATTAGCTTTATACAAATTACGTACACAACAACGGATGTCATGCGCAGTAGATGGATATTTGGATGTTCGTTAAACTTTCGTCTACTGAATGGATTTTGATTAAAGACAGTAATTAATGTAGCTTATAGGTACACTAGAATAAGATACAGGTTTTTTTTTATTCAGGGACAAGCAGGTGAAACCGCTGGTAGAAACTAGACTAGTTTCTGTATGCATTTAAAACACATAATAAAAAGGACCAAGACCGTAGGACCAAAGGACCATTTTGTGTGGATTAACTTGATTAATATGAGTTTGGGTAGACAATTTACATATAAATAGTTCATAAGTCAACAGAGCATTAAATTGGTATCATATCTTCTTGTATGATAATTTTGTTTTAAAATATTCCGGTATTAGTGAACTGGCCAATGTACACGAATTAGTTTTAAGCTACCTTTAGGTACATGAATGGGAGGACCAAAACAAAAATTACAGTGATCATCTATAAACCAAAAATAAAGTAGTTCGGAATACATTCATAAATGCCATTGACTTGCAATATATCAAAGATAAATTAAAAAGATGTCGCGTTTGCTATTCACGTGAACAAAAGGAATGTAATTAAGAGCACATTCTCATAAGCGCTTAAAGATGCCATTAATTCCTTTGATACTAAATTCCTTAGTATAATGAGACGGAATAAATGCTGAGATAGTCCGCATTCAAGTAGCGGTCTATAGATTTTATTAATTGACTGCATTGGAGCTATTGAAAGAGTTCTTGAGACATAGCTGATACCTATTTTGTATTTCAAGTAGGTATCGAGATGAGCCGATGCGATTTTGTTTTTTAAGTTATTGGTCTTTTGGACAATAAAGTTAAGTTTTAAACTTCGAACGTCCCTAACTATTGTCTTATCTAATACCTAATACTACCGATTTTTTGTAGTAGGAACTAATATTATCAGACTGAAATCTTTGTTGATTTGAATGCTCTAATTTCAGAAACTACTGGTCGGTTTTGAAAAATACACTATCAGATACTTAGCCCATTTATCGAGGAAGGCTATAAGGTACCTACTTATTTATCTGCGTGAAATTGGTCACGGGATGTGTGTGGCAAAAGATAGTACATGTCTAAAATGTGTAGGTGTATAGACAAACATGAGATGTAGGTGAGTAAAATCTGGGAGGCCATGTGAAGGAATTAGATGTGAACGATATGAGACGTTTGATTTCACGTTCACTGGGCTGGAATCTAGCGAGCCTATGCCTCGGAATATTATGTCGAAAGGGGAGACTTTCAATTTAAAACATGACTTGAGATACCCGTATATTTTGATATTTTACTTTGAGTAGTATTAGAACGCGAGTTAAGCAAAATGAGAGGATTTTGAAAAAAAAAAACACATAAATACTATTGTTAAAATTGAGTATGAACACCAAAGAACCCCTTTTCAAACGTGTTGTTAGTTAGAAAAAGGGCGTGCATTTTTCGGAACAGTCCAATAACAGGTCTGGGCAGACAGACAGACATGGCAAATTATACGTCAGGGTATCTTGTTTTACTACCAAAACCAAAAAACTAAGCCTTTGGGATAGCGGACCAACAATATGGAGATTGTTTTTTCTATATTTTTTGTTGTGACGGCTTGTAATATGTCGCTGGTGAGGATTTGTAAAAGGAATGGTTAATCTCTAGTTTGGATGGTTGTTTTTGAAGTGGGAACAAAAAAGCGTGTTGCTGGTAGGAAAAAAAGATTCATTTACTTATCATCACACTGGTTCAGTAGCTGTGTAAGTTTGTGCCGTAATTCCAAGCACTTTTGTTACATAACAGAAAAAAAAAACAAGTGAAACAAATGAATGTTACCGTTCCTTATTTTGGAAGTTGATAAAGGGATTATGGAGTCAAGCATCTACATAATATAGGACCCGCTAATAACCCAGAAATCCGGGGAGTTTAAATTGAAAATTTTGGCCGAGGGACACGAATTTGATGGGTCACAGAAGCATCCGTATAATTAACGCCTCGTACTTCATAAAGCGGAGATTTTTTCCCTTTTTTTCACCCTTATCCCGCGTACATGCTAGTGCTTTGAGAGCGTAGTTATATTTTCATATGTTAGTTGAGTGAACATTTTCAAGCGCTTTTAATGTTCATTTGATTTAATGTCTGTTTAGGGTTCTAATTCTTTTCCAACTGCCTGACCTTGTGTGCCCATTTAACTGTTCAAGGTACACAATTCATAAATCATGTTTTTAATTTATTTTATTTGAACATCAATTCTGAACATTTCTACTTAATAAAAAATTACTTTCAGTAGGCTGAATACAACCTTTCGGATACAAATTCATCTGCAGTTGACACTTTACAGAACGTTCAGAAACGAATTAACGGACCATTATGTCCGATATTCGTTTTTATTTCTTTGACAGCTTTCATCGAGAGCCAAGGGCTGACTAATATAAATAAACAATTAGTTCGACGTGGCATGGGAGTGTTGACACTTTACGTTTACGATCTGTGAGAAATTGAGGGGTGTGGACTTGTGAACTATGGGTTGCTTTTGAAAGTTGATAACTGGTACGCTCTGACTCATAAGACTAAAATATAAAGTATGTAATAATACGTACTAAGTTCTTACTCTGTGATAAAAATACAGTATGTAAGTAGAAATTTAAATATAACTTCAAATTTTATAATAATATTATGAAGATGTGTCCTTAAAAAGAGAAAACTTTTTTTAAGGCTAAGCTTTAATTTCATCTTTGTCTAGTTATTGAGTAAAATGAAGGCTATACAAATATGTTAATGTTAAAAATATCTGTAATAGGTACGTACTTTTCAATAAGTGTTACGAGAACAAATTCCTTTTCCTGAATCTCAAACATCTTATATTACAGTGCAACCAGCTGCAAGTGTGAATGAATTGAAGCGTCGCGTCCTCGTAAATATTTATGGGGTCAGTTAAGATCTCGAAAACTACGCTGTTAGTGGGTTTAAAGTGTTAGTGGCGCAATCAATGTCACTTCACATTACAGCTGATGGCTCTCGACGTGTTTGCGGTCGGACACTGTATTCTGAACTTAATTGGAACTGAAGCAGTGAATAGTGAATGCAGAAAGTGTTTTTATGCGTGGGAAAGAAATAATAAGGTTCTGTAAGATCTCTGTTCAGAACCTAGGTTTTCGAGCACATATGTGGCATTTTTTTTTCACTTTTTGAGTACTCAAACTATTTAAGGGCAGTACCTAGACAATCAAATGTTATACCTACGTTAATTAAAAAGGTTGTAAACCATAAAATCTCATCGCACTTTTAACATAAATTAGAAGCAGTAAAGTACAAGAATTTAATTAAAGATACGATCTAAACTTATCCTAAGTTTGGCTTTGCAAAAACGAAGTGGGAGGAGACCTTTACTAAAACATTTCCTTAAATTTCCACGTTTTATCTACAAGATCGCGTTGATTGATTTTCGCTAAAAGTACTTTGTCTCCCAAATCTTGTATAGGCAGGTGCTTTTTATTAGTCAAGTCCATTTATCTTGGTCCATTCTGTTATCGGGTCTGTAACTATTACCTAATTGACATTTAGATAAAGGTACAGGCAGATGTCTTGACCATGTCTCTGAACCTGATTAATTGTCCGCACATGTGTGTGACAGACCTTCTGTGAGAAAATAGAGAATACTATGTGAGGGATAATACTCGTAGGACCAGATTCGAAGCTAGTCTATTTTGGTCCCTGTGATATATTAGCGCCTGTAAAAATAAATCAACTGAAATACGAGCTACAAATGTAAGGGGTTCTTCCTCCATTTGTTGTTGTGGAAACCACTTTAGAAGCAATATGTTGGAACAGCGTATCGCTTGAGAGGTTCTTAAGTTACACGTTTTAAATTAATAACGTAAACAGTTTCTCAAGCAGTTTGTTTATTTGATTTTGATGTGGTTTATCGATAGTTTGATTTATGATTTTCTGCACAAATGGAACACATTAACTTTATATAGCGAGTGTAGTTTACTTTATCTATATTAATTTACCACCATACCACATCAACATGCTAGAAATCACTTAAAACGTTGTAAAAAATGATAAAATATTAATTAACACACACTTCAACATCGTAATATTTAGGCGTAATGATGCGTCAAAATTCAAATCAAATCAAATCAAATCAAATCATTTATTCATTTATCGAAGTTCACATTAAACAACATTATTTCTTAAAATCTAGACATATGTGCTAACATTATAATTGCTTGAACTAGGTTAAACCTGTGTCTCAAGCGAAAAGAGACCTTATTTGCTAATATGACAACATAAATTGACAATCTAATATACAAAAAATTAAATAGCTAAACATCGATTAAAATACATACTTTGCTTATACCTAATACTTATTTATTATTGTTTGCGTTTGCAGTTTCATTTACACACTTTAAGTAGGTCTTCCGTGTTATCATAAGACAGGCTTTGCAGATAATTACGAACACTTTTTCTGCATTTAAAGTAGTTAAGGCTATAAATGCTTAGTTCACTATTTAGTTTATTGTACAGAAATGAGCCTAAAAATCTAAAGAATCTATTCGTATACACATATTTTGAGGTGGAGTTTGAACTGCAAACTATATCCTTACGTCTTTTGTTTATCATGTTAGGATTGTAGGAAAGCTGAGAGTGTTGTGTTAGTATTGCGTGCATGATAAATAATTGCCTGACAGTTAAAACATTGCAAGATTTATATAGCTGATCTGTGGGAAAGAGGAAAGGACGAAAGTAAGCTACTTTTAATAGTGCTCTCTGGGCTCGTTCGAGAGGAAGCATTGTAGTTTTTGGTGCTCCTCCCCAAGAAGTAATACAATACGTAAGGATGGATTGACAAAGGGCCAGATAAATTTGCGTAACTAGCTTATTGTCTGCGATTGTGCGTAGTTTTTTAAAAACAAACATTAATTTCCGTACTCTAGACACCAAGCTCTCGATGTGTTGTTTGAAGGAAAGAGTATCGTCAATTATAACACCCAGATATTTAATATTATTTGTTTTAAGGACTATAGGACAATGACATGAATTGATTAACGGATCACTACATTGATGTGCATATAGATGCGTGTTAGTATTTTTATTTTGACTTCTGCGCATAGAAAAGTGCATAAATTTAGTTTTATCAACATTTAGGGTTAGTAGATTGTTTTTAAGCCAGTTAGTGACAATATTAAAACCTTTTTGTGCGCTTTTGTAGAGTTCCTCAGTAGTTTTCGCAGTAAATAATAGCGCTGTGTCGTCGGCATAAGATATTATTTTTCCGTTTTCTATATCCAGATTACATAGGTCATTTATGTAAATAAGGAATAGGGTAGGGGCCAAAATGCTGCCTTGCGGAACACCGAAAGCATGGTTTTTTAGGTTATCACTTATGGTCGTATCGATTCGAACGCATTGACAACGATTATTTAAGTAATCTGCTATTAGTTTTAGCTGTGTGCCTCGAATTCCTACCGCCTCTAGTTTGTATAAAAGCAGGGGAATTGATACAGTATCAAAAGCTTTTGCTAGGTCAATGAAGATTGCTAAGCTTTGGTTCCCCTTGCCAAGTTCTTCTGTGACGTAGTCGGTCAGGGTATGTACCGCATTTGCTGTGGATAATTTAGATCTAAAGCCGAATTGCATAGGTGATAGTAAACCGTGTTTTTCCAAGTAGTTGACTAGTCTAGTGTTAATAATTTTTTCTAGTACTTTGGATATCGAAGGAAGTATTGATATTGGTCTATAATTACTTATTTGATCTTTGTTTCCTGATTTGAAAATAGGGATTACTACTGCTTTTTTTAGAAATTCAGGAAATACACCATCTGAGAGGCATAGACGAAATATATACGTTAAGGGGGGCACCAGAATGTGCTTGAACCTTTTTAATATTTTATTGCTTATATTATCCCAGCCAACTGCAGTATCATCTTTCAGTCCTGAAATAATTCGCGTGATTTCGTGTGTATCAGGGTCAAGCATACCAAAAGATTTATCACTCGTGGTTAAGTGTTGAATGCGCGATGCTTGTATGACCGTTGAATGTGGGATCTGCTCAGCAAGGATTTTCCCCACGTTTACAAAATAGTTATTTACATTGTTAGCTGACAAAAGCGGTGAAGTATCATGAAACAGTAAACTTGAGATTGATTCACGCTGTTTTGATAAATAAGTGACGTTTTTTATGTGTTGCCATAATGATTTGGTATTGTTACCTGCTTTCTGCAATTCATTTTTATCGTAGTTAGTTTTTAGTCGTTTTAAGAGGTTGTTGCAAAAATTACGATACCTCTTATATGTTATTTGGAGTATTAAATTATCAGGTGATCGCTTTGTTCTTTGATGAAGTTTGTCCCTGTGTCTAATACAACGGATGAGTCCAGGTGTGATCCAAGGTTTGATATTCTGCAGTTTTTTATTGTTTGTCATAATAGTCGTATTGTGTAATATAGCTTGCTGGACATTTTTTATTAAGTACGATAAAGATGAATTTGCGTCATCAGCATTATAAATTGGACTAAAATCAATGCTGCGTAAATCATTTTCAAGATTGTTTATGTTTAATTTAGTTTTTGTCTGTGTTCGATTTAGCTTAGGGGGCATTAAATCTAGTGTTAGTAGGACAGCATGATGATCGGTAATCGTTGAATTAGTAACAAGTGTTATGTAATGTAAACTAGATTTAATCATCATATGATCTAAGCAAGAGCCACTCTGATGTGTGGGCAGAGTATGAGCAGGTAGGAACCCTAGGTATGAGCAAAGGTTAAGGTAGTTTTGTGTTCCGACATCACAGTTGTTAGAGCCTATGTTGATATTTAGATCACCGGTTAGTATAATGTTTTTGAATGGAATTAATGCTTCACAAGTCTGGTTTAAAGAATAAAGGAAGGGATCCAGGTTTTTAAAGGAAGGGGATCTATATATAGCTAAAATTGCTGTAGTACTTCCTATTTTTATAACTAAGCAGTTACAGTCTTCAAGGTCTGGTTCTTCGACAGTGATCTGTAGCGATTCCTTGGCGTAAACTACGACGCCGTCGTTTTGGTTATAACTTTTTTTACTATAGAAAGAGTGATATCCGGGAATAAAAGGGAGATTTCCATTTCTGTTTGATAACCAGCATTCGGTTAGCACTATTATATCACAAGTCAGGTTAAGGGTATGCAGGAAGGTATTGAAACTGTCTATATTCTTATATATACTACGAATATTTTGGGTTAGTACTGTTAATGAGCTTTGAAAGTCAGAGAGATATTGTTTGCAGTCCTCAACATTGCATGCTTTGGTCATAGTTGAAAAACTATTATCTATTTCCATAATTAAACTATCCATATTATAATAATACTTAAACTAGTTAAGTTCTAAAGTGGTTAAATATTATGTGACGCTCTCAGGCGCCTTCATAGTCGATTGAGTTGATGTATCTAAATTCGGCAGCTTTTCTAGCCGGGCAATCGATATCTCCGGTTTTATGATTACCTGGTTTTTTGAAGCGTAGGCACGTAGCGCATCTTGGAGAATCATTTTTCTTAGTGCACTCCTTGATTGAATGTCCCTCTTCACCACAGTGTCCGCAAACCGGGGCAGTATTTTTGCATGTCTTAGCCGCGTGACCGTACTGCTGACAGATGTAACATCTAGTTATTAATGTGAAGTCTCTTACCTGGCAGGATGTCCAGTTTATAAAGACTCGATCTTGGGTGATGAGGGCTTTTCGTATGACCGCTGATACTTCTAAGATCAAGTTATGATTATCTGTATCTCTTCTGCCAGATTTGTGGCTTAGCTTTATTGAGGACAAAAATGTTTCTCTGGACATGGATGGGACTTTATCGACTACGTTTTGTTCAAAGATGCAGTTGTATACTTCACTTTCTGCCATTGATGAGGGAACTCCTATTATTATTATGCGGGGCTTCCGCTTTTGTGGTTCGTTGACGGTGAGGCCTGAGTTTGCATGTTGGACAGTGTGCTTTAGTTTTTCGAGGTCATCCTTGGTCTCAGTGCTGATAATCACGCCGCCATTTCGGACTTTACGGACTCCTCGGACTTTCAGCTTCATTTCTTCAGGGCACACGATTTTCTGGACCAGGTTTCTAGTTTCATCGCTCGTCTTTGAGTTATCGCTCGGATAAATCGCCAATGCGCTATGTTTAATTGGACGAACGAAGCTGTTGGACCCTTTCTTCACCATATCCGCAAAGGAAGTGCTTTCAGAAATTGGTTTTGTACAGGACTCTTTTATTGCATTCTTGATTTCTGCAGCTAGTGTATCTGTCAGGGCTTGTTTTTCGTTCAGGGCTTGGAGAGAGTGATGCGTTTGTACGGCCTTTTGTTTTAGGGACTGGTACTGAAGGACTAGATGAGCTACATTATTTCCCACTTTTCGGCAGAGGTTACTCACTCTTAATTTTTGTTCTGAGTTAAGCTTGCCTTCGGAAGTAATAATGCAGACCTCGTTTAGGCTTTGTTCGATGTACCCCATCCAGTTGTGCAATTCAGGCGTTGAGATGATCTCCACTTTCTCTATTGGCTCTCGGCCGGGGGATTGGGCTGGTGTTGGTGTCGGTGGTGGAGAGCGGCGCGTTAGCCCGCTTCGGTTGAAGGGGCTGCTATCCATTATGATTTTGTGTAAAGTCACTTCTTGTCCATTCTTTGAAGTTCACTCAATTTAAACACTCAAACATTAGATGTACTAGAATATGTAGGAGGTATGTACATTTATAAGTACGCTTAGTCACTAAAGTAGGCCACGATTAAAAATTGTCAATTTATGTAAAAAATATTTACGCTAACGAGCACGACTGTATGCGTCTACGACAAATCTCCAATTCCAAAAAAATTAAAATTAATTAATTCCGAAAGATCAGACACACGCGACTCTAATTAGCGCTAAGGCTACACGTAATTAGCTCTCGTAGGTCGTCATTAGTGCGATATATAGAGGTGAGTGTAGACAGTCTGGGTGTCGGGCAGCCATTGTATGGTCGAGGGCCCTGGAGACATCTCGAGCGTCGTGTGTGCTACGCCTTATTGAGTTGTACGGTTGTATGCCGCTAGTTTTGTGGAGAACGTGAGACGTCTGGCCCACGTTTGGGACATAAATTCCGGATTATGACCCACCACTTCTGTAGATTAGGGCTTTAAAAGGGATGTGTTTGGGTCTTTATTGATAATTTTATAAATTATGAGGGTGCCATTGTTTACAAGATATGAATTGATGATGAAGTTTCCATCCTATGTTGGTTTTGAGTTTCGAAGACTGATTGCGTCCAAGGAGTTCTATAGACTATAAAATATTGAGGAGGATATACTCAACATTGATTTCTGGTCAGAGACAAGTACGGAAGTTCATCGCACATCTACACGAGTAGTGGTAATTTGCTGGGACGCCTGAACTGGATAAATCATTATGTAAATATCCACTTGTATTCGTAACGAATACATCCGTCCGTTGCTACTAAGCGATTTATGGGAACCTCGCAAAATAACCTAAATAGAATAATATCAACCTATATACTGAAGAAATAGAATAGAAACAGAATGCTGGTTACATGAGAGTTCGATTATCAGACAAATAGACGGTTACAATGTTTATAGCACCACGAAACATAAAAACAAAGCAAGCGGAGTAATTGTGTACGTTCGGGATTTGTTCACGGCAGCGGCTTTAGAACCAGATGTAGAGGACGCAGATTGCATATTGGTTAGCATAAACGGTTATGCTCAAATAATGGGACTGTATCGGTCCCCATCGGTTACTAGCTTGGACAAGTTTTTATTGACACTTGACACTACTTTATGCAATCTCAAGGAAAATTCAAGACTTGTGCTACTAGGAGATATGAATATAGATTTATTAAATACAAACCCGAACGCCGATAATACTGCATACCAATGCCTAATGGCGCAACATGGCTTACTCTCCGCCATTACCAAACCTACTAGAGGAGACAAATGCCTCGATCACATCTTTGTAAGAAATAGAGCTTCAAAAGTAGGAATAGTCGCTAGATGTACGGTAACTGATCATGATCTAACTATGGTTGGCCTTAACACCGCCAATGAAAAACCAAATAGGAAGAAGAGGATAGTCATGAAAACAAATTATGAAGCTGTATCTTCTGATCTACAGAAAATTGAATGGGAAAACGTCACTAACAAAACCGATGTAAACGAGGCACTGGAATGTTTTAATTCTATTGTAGGCTCAGCAATAAAAACCCACACTCAATACATTAAAAGCAGCCGGTCGAAGTACAACTTAAAACCGTGGATCACTCCTGGCCTGATTAGATGCATGCGCCACAAAGATAACCTACATCAACAACTAAAACAAAATCCAAATAACGAAATTCTTAAACGTTCTTACACTAGATATAGAAATTTCTTTATAGATATTTTGCGAAAAGTCAAGGAGAACTATAAAAACAAGATCCTGGAAGAAAACAAGAAAAATGCTAAAAGACTATGGAATACAATTAAGGATATATGTGAAATGCCACGACGGAAAAGCGATTCATCTGATCTCCTGGCAGGTAAAGGAACACCCTCGGAATCATTGAATAACTGTAACCTACACTTCACAACTGTGGGCAAAAAACTGGCAAATCAAATATTACAACGGCTATCAACGTCTGAGGAGGACTTAGCTGCAAATGTCAACAATAATAACTCACCTACTGAATCGATGTTTATGACACCTACAGACGAATTTGAAGTAGACTCTGTAATAAAACAATTAAAATACGATAGTGCTCCGGGTTTAGATGGAATCAAACCTTCACTTTTAAAACTTATTAGCAACACTATTTTAGAACCGCTCACCTACATTTGTAACCTTAGTATTTCAACGGGAGTCTTTCCAGAGTATTGGAAAGTGGCCCTCGTATCACCGATATACAAAGCAGGACCTAGAAATTCTCCGGACAATTACCGACCGATATCCTTGCTCTGTATTTTATCAAAAGTTCTTGAGAAGATAATGAACAATAGAATCGTCAAGTACCTAGAAAGCAACTCTCTTCTCTCGGAAAGGCAGTATGGGTTTAGACGAGGAAAATCTACAACGGATGCAGTTGATCTCCTAACTCACATAACTTCTAAACATACAGATACTGGAAAGCGATGTCTTGGTGTGTTTCTAGATCTTGCCAAGGCCTTCGATACAATTTCTTCCCGCATACTGCTGAGAAAACTTGAATTGTCTGGAATAAGAGGGAAGCCACTTGACTGGCTCCAAAGTTATATGAGTAACCGACGACAAATCACAAGAATTAATGACTTAGTCAGCGATGAACTGGAAATCAGCTATGGAGTGCCACAAGGAAGCATCCTTGGTCCTACATTATTCACGGTCTATATGAACGATATCCTTAACATCAACATTCCTAACGCTGATCTCATTTGCTATGCAGATGACACCGTTGTGCTGTTCCATGGAAAGGACTGGGAAGACGCATACAGAAAGGCTGAAGCGGGTATGACTAGGATTTTAAAATGGCTCGATATGAACCTGCTCACGCTTAACGTTAAAAAAACCAAATATATCGCTTTTAGGAAAACCGTAGCCACGAATATTCCCACGCGGATTTTAAAGATACATAACTGCTGTCGGTCCAGCTCTCTTAATAATAACACTTCTTGTACGTGCAACGCTATTGATAAAGTAGAAGAAATAAAATACTTGGGTGTAATTATTGACCAATACTTGTCCTTCAAATCTCATACTATTGAGCTGGTAAAACGGGTTAGAAAGCAAATTTATATTATGAAAATGATACGAGATTGCGCATCACTCGAAATTAAGAGAACAGTGTACATAGCCCTCTGCCAGTCCCTGATTCAGTACTGCATTGTCATATGGGGAGGAGCGGCAAAAACAAATATTATAAACCTCGAAAGGGCTCAACGTGCCGTACTAAAAACCCTGTTGCACAAACCATACCGCTATCCCACCGAAACCCTGTATAGTGAAGCGTCTCTATTGAGTGTACGAAAATTATACATTCTAAATGCCACATCCAAAACTCATATTTCCATACACAAACGAAAAGACTTCTCATACATACAGACCAAACGCAACTTCAGAATCCCGACACCTTCAGTTAACTCATCATACGCACAGAGACATCCACACTTCCTACACCCGTACGTCTATATATATAGTCCTCCTTATCGATTTCGATAACGGCGACCTATGGCAAATTCACCTCCTAGCGTGAGCCCTGATGTGACTGGCTAAACCGAGCTTTGATTTGAAGACTCGGTCGCAAGCGCTGCAGTACAACTGACCCGCAGCATTGAGAGTGTAGGTGTACGAAGGCTTAGGTCTCTCTTTTTGTAATTGGCGCTTTTCGTCTAGAGCCTCGAGTCTTTTTGCTTCGAATAGCTTGACATTTTGGTAGATATTTTTGCGCCAAGATGACCTATTTGAAGCAAGCCTCTCCCAATCATTAGGGTCAATACCGCAGGCCTTCAGATGTCTTTTGAACACGTCCTTGTAGCGTAGATATTGTCCTCCTCGCTTCCGTTTACCTTCAGCCATCTCTGAGTAGAAGACCGCTTTAGGTAGACGGTGGTTGTCCATTCGAAGGACGTGTCCACACCACCTGAGTTGTCGCTGCATTAGCAACGCCTCCATTCCATACATATTGGACCGTCGGAGCACCTCTGTGTTGGGAATGCGATCCTGCCACTTAATTCTAAGGATGGACCTCAGACACCTGAGATGGAATGTGTCGAGTTTTTTAATATCTGACTTGTACAGGCACCAAGTTTCTGCGCCGTACATAAGCACAGGCATTACTAGTGCCTTGTACACGTCAATTTTAGTTTGCAGCTTTATGTCATGGGATCTCCAAACACGATCACTCAGTCGTCCAAAAGTTGCAGCGGAGTTTGCGATGCGTAGTGGTATCTCAGAAGCTAGGGTATTATCATGTCTGATATTGCTTCCTAGGTATTTAAAATGGGTTACTTCCTCTAGTGGCTTACCATCTATCTTTATAGTATCATTATCCAATTCGTGTCCACGTGACGGTTGCTTGAGGATTTGTGTCTTAGCGATGCTTATGACTAAACCAAACCTTTGGCAGGATTGATGAAGTGCATCGACGTATTTTTGCAAATATGTCAGGTTGTCAGACATAAGACACACATCGTCAGCGTAGAGTATTTCGAGGATGGAGATCTTAGTCAGTTTAGATTTTGCCCTGAACCTTGAAATATCGAAAACGCCCTTATCAGTACGAACATTAAGTTGTATCTGATCATGACAGTACTTCAAGGCATCTCTCATAACAACTGAAAAATAGATGGCAAAGAGTGTGGGTGCCATGACGCAGCCCTGTTTTACTCCACTCGTAATCTGGATTTCCTCAGAAAGTTCATTTTCATGTTGGACTTTCGCTTTCATGTCAGTGTGAAAATGACGTATGAGGTTGATGAACTTCTTTGGATACCCAGACTTCTGGAGAACAAGCCAGAGAGCCTCACGTGGGACTCTCTGGCTGTTGCTCATGAGCGGGAATGAGAGAGTGGGTGTGTATTCGCGCAACTGCATATCCACTAAAATCAAAGTCACGCGCAGATGACCCTAGCAAATTACCTCCGGATCGTAGCGATAAAAGCCCTGCGGCGATGGGATGCTGGCGGTGGGGTGTAGGTATCGATGTACTGAGGCTCTAGTCAGCATTCTGCACGTAGGCGGCCAGGGGAGAGTGGTCGCTCCCGGAATTGATTGGGACGGGATTCTGGGTTCGGCAGCACAACTGGTGACAAAGCAGCCCTATTTAGGATCGCTCTGCTTTCCTCTGCATAGAGGAGGGGCCTAGAAAAGGTGGCCCAAAAATAGTCTGTCCCATCCATCATCTAAGTGTCAAACCGCGGGCACTTGGACATCGCCAAATGCGGTCAGAAGAGACAGAAAAAAGTTAACGATACGAAAAACAATCAAAAACTTTGCATTGCTACATGGAACGTACGGACCCTATTAGACAATGACCGTAACCAGTGCCCCGAAAGAAAAACCGCCCTTATAGCAAGGGAATTGGCTCGCTATAACATAGACATAGCTGCCATTAGCGAAACGCACTTAAGCGATACTGGAGAGCTGTGCGAACAACTTGGAGGCTACACATATTACTGGAGTGGACGACCTGCCAGCGAGAGGGCTGGTAGTGGTGTGGGTTTTGCTATTCGCAATGGTTTGGTGAGAGATCTGAGTACGTCTATAACGCTGTAAACAAACAGTGCGATATAGTAGACTGTACCCGAACACAGCTAAAAAGAAAAGTTACATCCTGGCTGTTAACCCTAACATATGAAGATACAGAAAAGTTAATCACAATAGCAAAATAACATAATTAATAGCTACTTCAAACTCAAAAAAAAAAAACACCGTTCACACACATACGCCTACACACCCTCCACTATACCATTACACTCACACACACAAACATCCACAAATACACTATTCATCTCACACCTACCACCCACACCATTTTTTTTTATACTCATTTATTATTTTATTTTTGTTATTTTATGATAAGAGTTCATGTTAAGTTTCAATTTAAATTTTTATAACATTTTTTTCTTTATAATTTTATTTTAATTTTAATTAGTCTTAAGTAAAATTCAAATTTGTATTACTAGTAATTTGTATTGGTAAACCCTCTCTAAATTAGCGCCCAAGATACAGGCTTTGCCTAGTTTGGGGCTAATGATAACAGAAAATGTACCTTTTTTGGAAATAAATTTCTTATTCTTATTCTTATTCTTATAATAGGGTTCAGAATACATTAATGGTGGTTCAAAGGATACCCCGTTTGAAGCAGGTCGCTTGTCGCCCTTTGAGGAAGGACTCAAAGTGATAAATACAGCAAAATACCTTCACAAAATTCAATATCGAATGTTTTTCTTTGTGTATGTTTCGATACAGTCAACTGTACGCATTGGAGTCGATTCTATGTGAATATAAATAAATGGAGGAAAAAGGGCATGTACAGTTTTCTTATGAAAGCATAGTAGATAGTTCTTACTGAATGCAAAAATGAGTAGGTGTAGGGGCAGTTAAAATAGAAAGAAGCGAGTGATACCTAGATAAGCACCTCTGCTCAAACCATCCATAATTCAAAATAATCTATGATCAACACCCATAACAAACCACACAAAACCAAAGATTAAGACGGCTAGACAAGCGGCAATCTATATTTAAACGTAGGCACTAACAGCGGCATCCTCTTACATTGTACACTTCCTTGCTCACGGCAGTTACGTCGCCTCCTGCAGGATGCATGAGCTCTATAAAACATATATTGACATGATGGAGCACCTCTATTCTGGAACAGCGGTAAAGTTTCGCGAGAGGACAGTAGTATGTATGTAAGTATGATTTAACCTTTTTTTCTGCAGTTGACATTTGCTGTCAAAAATGCTAACATCTTTTGAAAACTGACAGCTGTCAATTGAATAGTTCGGTAAATGACAGTGGTGTTGAAAGCTGTCGATCGTCTGTCCAGTGGTGATTAAGAATTAACAATTTACCTTCTGAATAACTTATGCCTTGTAAAGTTGCTTACCGATTGTGGTAAGGCAAATAGACTACTGCCATTGAGGTACATAATTTAGTATGTCAAAACCCTCCCGTGTTTATAAATAAAAGTCAGCTCAACGTTTCTACTAACAGATAAAGCAGTTGTTGACATATTGATTTAATAATTTCAAGTAGAAAGAAAAAAAAAATAAGGTACCTAAAAATTACTTTCATGCTCTTATTCCCACCTTCCAGTTCCACGCATAAAAAGATAATTTTCCCTTCGTATACAGAATAGGGCTCTTCTGTCCGCTACAGTCGTCGCGAACATCTGCGACTTCGTGTCGTTATAAATAAGATTTGTAGCGGCCAACATCTCCCACTTTACGATATGCAAGCAAAGTTAGCTTTGCAGGAAATTATCTTGTTCTAAGGACTTCGCTTTATACGAGTATTATGTTAATCAAAAAAGTTGCTCAGATCTGAATATAGTCGCATATCGAGTCACCAGCACAAGCATCTACATAATTATATAGTAATATTTGTACTATAGTAAAGTAGGAACTATCTTTTAGTAATATGTGAGAACCCTTCTGAAGTGTTTCAATTGTTTGTCAGCTTCTACAGTTACCATAAAAAATCACAATAAGGCTAGTAAGTTCAAACAATCGACTAGTGATTTCCCTTCTGCACCATGAACTTATAACTTCCGAGCCCTTAGCTGCACGTGCCCTGATCACGGATTGCGTTGTCTCCGGCGCATTGAAATCGACAATATCCTCTGCGCTTCCCTCGTCCCCCTCCGGCCTTCGATCGACTCCGCGTGACTCCGACATGTGACATTCAACCACATTCCAACTCTTCACGAATTTTCCATGACGCGATGTGCGAATTTGCTGAGATTTCACTACGTAAGCTCGAGTGCTCGAGTGCTTTTATCGATTACTCGATTTGGATACATGATTGATGTTTTGAGAGGTTCTGTTGCTTAGCACTTATATATTTTCTATATTGAAAGTTGTTGCTGTGGTAGAGCCCCCAACTTCAGACTTAAGTGTCAGCCTACTAATTATAGATAGTTGGCGTGATGGTAGACTGCAGCAATTTAGTTTTGGGCTGCGGGTGGAACGTCTTAGGGAAACTCGTATCTATAAAAATCGCAGTCTATAGGTATATCAACTGAAGGACTAAATGTTCATACAAACAGATAACATCAAGAATTAACTTTAATTAATGAAATCAAGGCACCACCTACACGCCATGCTTTTAAGGAACTTAAGGACTTTATATAATTACATTCTAAGTACCTCTTTAAAATTGATTAATCTTATTCTCACAATACCGTGAACCTTTCCTCCCAAGGATTTGGGTGTACTTGTGTAGTCTATATTTAGTTGTCAAAGGAACAAGAAACGTCCCATAACCCTGAATAATTTTAATTTAAATGCAAAATACGATCCCTAAATACGTCTTAAAGTTTACATATGCGTAGGTTGATGAAGACCTATTAAGTTTGCTTTAGTGTGATGTATTTTCATTGATGGAGATTTAAAGTACCTTTCTGAAAACGAATATTATTTATAAGTTGGTTAATTTAAAGATCCAAAACAGAATAACCGAATCTTTTCAACTTATATGAAGAAACATGCATTCAAGCTTTGCAGACTCCTTCTCGGCTTTCAATGTAGAACATGCTAATTGCATTGTTTTCCTTCTTGTTTCAAGAACTCTTTATGATACGAAGGAATCCTAACATAGCTGCTTCAAACTTTTCAAGTTACGTCCTATATAACATGCACTTCAATTCAAAATTGAAAGTTATCACACATCATCATCCTGCACTGTTCCCCAGTCATTTGGGGTCGGCGTGATCTCTCATTCCTCTCTGTCAGACGTCTTACTTACATCCACTACCTTCTGCTTCATGTCCTCTTTCAGGCAATCAATCCATCTTTTCCTTGGTCTACCTCTGCCTCTCCATCCTTCCACATTCATTCATTTCATTCCTTTCACATTGAAAGTTATCACAGGTGACAGCTTAAAATCTTTGTATTACACAGTTTAAATTGTATGTTGCTCCAACTTTGATAACATATGAAAGTGCTAACCACAACCAGTGTACCCTACCATCCGTCAGTTTAAGTTAACAAATTGATATGGTATTATCGTTACGCCGCGGGCACTGCCCATTTGGCCCCATCAAGTGTCTATTTACTAATTTCGCCTGAGAGCCGGTGTCCTGCCCTCATGGCTGCAATAATAGCACTACGAAATTGCTGCAACCCAGCCGAGTATCATTGAGTTAGATCAGTTAATCCCCTCGGGTCGGCGGTTAATTCAGTGTCTGCACTGCGCTTGCGACGAATTTGCGTGCTTTGATTTTTTCTATCACTCATATTTGACACTATGAAAGCTTGTAACTAAAAATGTCGTATCAGATAGTTTATTTAGAAATCATTGTTAATAATAACAATGTACCTAAGAAGTTGTAAGTGATTCGATTGCATGGAGATAGTTTCAACAATGAAAATTACGGAAAATGGCGTCGGGTGTGAGGCGGGTAAGAGCGACGCGGTGGTCGTTACAGTACAGCCAGACAGGTTAGTGGAGGAGGTTAAGATAAGGAGTTCGTTCTACCTTTTTTAGTGGCGAAAATCGCCTTTTGGAAAAATAAAACAACATACAAATTAAGCTGCTTTGTTAGACCTTTGTATCTTTGAAAACTTGAAATGAACAGACGAATGCACTCACTATTTTTGAAATATTTTTGTCTGCATTGCATTCACAAATAGGATAGATCTAATCTCGCTTCACTTTCAAAGTGAATCTGAGTTTCAATGATAAATTGCTAGTATCCCTTTCCGCGCCATCATCGGTGATACAATACAACTGATACAAATTCTACCTACACAGACAAAACTACAGTTCATAACATCGATCGGTTTACGGGAATAGTTTGCATTATTAAGCGCTTCAACTGTTCTACAAACTATCGATTGTTATCCTTTGAAATAAGAATAGTGTTGATAATCCTTTTTTAATGGACAACACTAATAAAAAACAAACAGCTTCGAATTTCGAATAAGAGGTTTCAAGTTTCGAATACTCTAATTAATGCTTCTCAAAAAACAAAAAAAAACATTTGAAATTGGAACGTGCGTTCCGACACCCAAAAAGCATGCATGTGTTTGTAAGTGACCAGCATTCCCTGAGGGCTCGTTCCGTGCCGTCGACTTTTTAACGAGTTCCAACCTAATTTTGTAATTATTACTCAAATATTTTCATGTACGGTCGCCATCCGTGCCGTAAACGGGTGTAATACGGAAATTCTACGTGCTCCGAGGCGTTAGTTTACTCTGTTGTTTACTTTGGTTATGCTCTGAATAATAAGTTATGCCGGGTCTACGTATAAGTTAGAAACAAAATAATGCTCATGTTTGTTGGTATAAGTTTAAAGTTGTGTTACTATTTTAAGGTAACAAGTAAGAAAGTAGAGCGTGCTAAAATAGTAGCTAACAGCATGCATTTCTGCACCTGAGTTTTATTACACCTGCAATGCCTCCTTAGGAGCTTTTTTCTTTAAAAAACATATATGTTTTCCATGGTAGGTTAATTAGAAGTGCCATTTTGTAAGTAACAAAACATCAATGATGACGTTTTGTTAATAATTGTTACACCAGTGATCCAAAGTTTAACAATGATCGTCTCCTTTAACCTACAAATGATATTAAAAACATTTAGGTCAAGTAGGTAACCGGTACCCACTCATAAAACATCCTGTGCCTACACTATCCCATGAACCATGTCACCTCCTTGTACTAACAAACGTGATAATCTGTGTCCAAACTTTACCTTCCGTCACGCAACATTAATATGTCGCTGTTCGCTACCCATTATACTTAAGCAGACTTTTGACCGGTCCCTATATTCTATCCATCTGTGGATTTGGATACCAGAGATAGGAATGTGACATTTCTTTTATGGGGCTTATGTCAAAAATTCTATCTCAGAATGGCCGTTAACAGATACATAGACGCGTGTTGTAATTCAAAAACAGTTGAATGTCGGATTACGACCTCCGACTGCCCCTCGCCCTATTTCCTGCTATTCCTTTAACTTTATAAACATTGTTCGTTCTAAATACGCGGGGTTATTGACCTCGGTGTTGACAGGGGTGGCCGCGATTAATTTTAAAATGCAATGGTATGTGAGCGTGGCACGCAACCCTATGTGAGATAGTGATAATTATTTAATAACGCATGCGAATTTGGTAAGCCTTGTTAATTTTGTGTTGTTTTGGACGATTTGTGTTGAAGTTGTAGCAGTTAATTAAATTATCATAATACGTCATTTAACATGCGCAGACATATGATAATGTACATGAATTTTTTTTAGGGTTTGACTTTGAAAGAAAGAAAGAAAGAAACATTTATTTGCTTAAAACATAGGTGGTACCCGGTTTTACAATGGTTAAAAGTTCTAGCTACATTCTGCCTAACTTGGCATGCAAATATTGTTATAGGATAGGATTTAAAAAAGCATTGTAGCTTCTAACAGACTGTAAGGGATGTAGTATGTACTTAGGTGTAAGAGATACTCTATGATATATTAATGTGTAATAATCTATTAAAGTTCAGTTCTAATACAGCACTCGGTAGTTTCACTTCACCTCCTAATAGGTCCAACCTCACATGGCGACCCTGCCATGCGCGAGTTCACGGGCATCGTATAACGTTCCCTATATTATATTATTATATTATTATTTATTATATCTAGCCTGTAGTGTCCCACTGCTGGGCAAAGGCCTCCCCATCTCGCTTCCACTCTTCCCGATCTTTCGACCGTGTCCACCAATCCGGACGATAGGCGTCTAGTTCGTCACGCCATCTCTTCCGGGGCCTACCCCGCCTGCGGTGTCCATCCTGAGGTGTCCACTGGGTGATAATAGTGGCCCATCTCTCCGGATGCATTCGGCTGACGTGTCCGGCCCAGTTCCATTTTAATGTCGCCGCCTTTTGGCCTACATCAGCGACTCCTGTTCTGGAACGTATCACGGTATTCCGTATGCGATCGGTCCGTTTAATACCTAAAAGGCTACGTTCCATTGCCCTTTGGCAAACCTTGAGCCTGGACTTTTGACACTCGGTGAGAGACCAGGTTTGCGCACCGTAGGTTAGGACGGGCAAGATACACATGTCGACTAACTTTCGCTTGAGTGAAAGGGGAAGGTTCCCTATATGGACTAGTTATTTTAAACAAAGTCGCGATGTGTTCTCTAAGTGATGTTATAACGAATTGTATAATAACTCTGATTCTACGTGTCGCATATTTTTCCTGCACCGTTTATTTTCCAACATCATGGGAGGCCAACAATCAAAACAGGAGGAAGTAATAATTGCACAGACAGCGGCTGGTGGTGCAGAAAATCGCGCTGTAGTGGAAGAAATTAGAGGGCACTTGAGTGTGACAAATATATTACTGATGGTCCTCGTCCTTGTTGCCCTGGCCGTCTTTCTGGTATTTGCGTGCAAGATATACAAACGTTGTCACTCGCAATGGATACGACAGGAAATCAACCGTAGTGGGTTACGGAGATCTTTTTTCCGCAATAACGCTGCATTTAAGGCTGAAGAAGGCATCGTCTAATCTGTATCAGTGAGTGAGCGGTGTGTTATTTTCAGTGTAAAGTGTTATCAGTGGCGTACACATAATGGTATGAGAACTTTATTTTATTATAAGCTATAAGTAAGTGCATGATATAATTCGATGTAAGTTTTAATGTACTCATTCATATAATCAATATGTATCCTTGTAATGGCAGATATATTAAATGAATTATATAATGGTTTAAAAGCTATTAGGACATACCTAATTAAAATCGGTCCTAAGAGAAGGCAAATTAATATATGTAAAGTAAAATTACAAGAGGCAACTAATTTATATGAGCAATATTTGCCTGTTGCAGAATATTTGAATTCAGAGATAAAAGCAGGAGCTATTAAAGGTGATGACGTTTTATTAATTAACAAAGTATGTTCTGATTTCTGTTCTTTGTATAAGGAGATAAGTGAATTGTGTGAGATTAGTCGAAGTTCATTAACGAAATACGAAACCCAATTGTCTTTAAAAATGAATACCTTCGATTTAAAGGTTGCTTTAAATCTCATACCTACAATGACTAATGAAGAGTCCAACATTAAACAAATTATAGATAATGTAGAATACTATGGTACATTACTGAAAGATAAACAATGTCAAGATAATCTAATTCAATTTATACTAAAAAGTAGATTGTCTCAGTCGGCTAAACTACAATTAAAAACTTCATATCCGAGCGTCAGTGATTTAGTAAGGGAGATGCGGATGCATCTTTTACCCAAAAAATCGGCTACCGCTATTCAGAGTCAGCTCCAAAATAGCAAACAGAACGAAAAGTCCCTAAAAGAGTTTGGTGATGATATTTCGAAATTAATGGTGGATCTTACAATTTCGCAGGCGAACGGAAACTCTTCTAGTTTTGACGTATTAAAACCATTGAATGAAAAATATGCAATAAAAAGATTCGCCGATGGTCTGCGAAATCGTAGGCTCAGCACAATTATAGCGGCAAGAAATTTTGATTGTTTAAAGGATGCCATACAAGCAGCGCAAGATGAGGAAGTTTCATCGCCATCCACATCAGGAGAGATTATGAATTTTCAAAGGTATTCTAATAATTTCAGATCAAGGACTAATCACTATAGCGGTTCCCGAGGCAGAGGCAACAGTAGAGTATTTACGAGGCAAGGCAATTTTCGAGGCTATTATCAGGCGCCATCAAGTAGAGGCCGTGGTGCATGGCGAGGTGGATATCGAGGTGGATATCGAGGTGGATATCGAGGTAAGTACAACCAGCCTAAACCAAATAACAAAAGGGTACGCAACGAATATTTGCATGTTTTATCGGAACCTGAAAGAATAAACGACAATAATGAATCAATTTCACATAATAAAAATAATGAATCAACATTTTTTCGTGACTAATAATGACATCATTCTAGCTAGTGACAGTAGTTGTATCATATGTTTATCATTACATGACCAAAAATGTTCGTGGCTCGTGGATACCGGGGCATCAATTTCTGCCATAAAGTACCAGTATGTATTAGATCATAACATTACAATGTTTGATCAGTGCCTCACTATAAAAGGAATTGGGGGCAAAGTACAGGCATTGGGATATGTTTGTTTGGAATTATACGCGTGTAACATGTACTTTCAACATAAGTTTTATGTGTTTGAAAGTTTACCTTGCGAAACATTAGGTATATTAGGAAAAGACTTTTTGATAACTTACAAAGCAATGTTAGATTTTGAAAACAGACAGATTTCTTTAACTGGCTTAAACAACTTGAAATTGACCTTACCTTTATTAACTAGTAGAGATAATTATCTAAAAATAGGATCGCGTTGCGAATCAATCCATTACATACGAACGGACTTGACTGAAGATTGTGTCGTTTGTTCGACTGAAATTCAGCAAGGTGTGTTCTTAGCGAGTTCCATAGTTAAACCGGTGAATGGGTACATTCCAATTAAGATTTTAAATACTACGGATAAGGAATTGATTTTGACGAATTTTAAGTTTGATTTACACAAATTAACTGAATATAATTTATGTTTATTTCAAGACACGGACAAGACTGCTGACAGAGTAAAGCAATTGTTTAATGAATTAAAATTAAATTATCTGTCCGGGGAAGAGCGAGACTCTATAGAGCAGTTATGCGCGAAATATAGCGATATATTCTATCTACCGGGCGACAAATTGACTACTACGAATGTTTACACACATTCAATTTCCGTAAAACCTAATACTTCTCCTATTTTTACAAAACCTTACCGTTTGCCACATTCACAAAAAAGTGAAATAAAAAACCAGATTGATAAAATGCTAAGTGACGGTATAATAGAACCATGCAATAGCGAGTGGTCCAGCCCTATACTATTAGTGCCAAAGAAAGTCGACTCCAGTAACAATAAAAAATGGCGATTAGTAGTTGACTACCGAAAATTAAATAATAACATCGAAGATGACAATTTTCCGTTGCCGGATATATCAGAAATTTTAGACTCTTTATCGGGATCAATTTACTTCACACATCTTGATTTATACCAAGGATATTTTAATGTCAATTTGGATGAAAATAGTCGGAAATATACTGCATTTTGCTCTGGGCAATATAGAATGACACGAATGCCAATGGGGCTAAAAACAAGTCCCGCAGCATTCACTCGTATGATGACCATGGCTATGTCTGGGTTAACATACGAGAAGTGTTTTATTTATTTAGACGATCTTATTGTTTTTGGACGCAATTTAGAAAACCATAATACAAATTTACAGGAGGTTTTTAGTAGATTGAGACAAGTAAATTTAAAGCTCAACCCTTTAAAGTGCGAATTTTTAAGAAAAGAAATATTGTATCTAGGACACGTTGTATCGGGAGATGGTATAATGCCGGACCCTGAGAAAACAAATGTTATTAGAAATTATCCCCGTCCAACTAATGCAGATGAATTAAAACGGTTCATTGCATTTCTAAATTACTATCGTAAATTCGTACCAGATTTCGCTAAAATGGCCTACAGTTTAAATTATTTAACAAAGAAAAATGTTCCTTTTATTTGGACAGATGAGTGTCAGAACAGTTTTGAGTCATTAAAGGAAAGCTTAATTAAACCACCAATACTTCAATATCCAGATTTTACAGAGAAAAACCAGTTTATATTACAGACAGATGCGTCAAATTTTGCGTTGGGAGCAGTTTTATCCAATAATAACGGGTTACCAGTAGCTTATACAAGTCGCAGTTTAAATAAAGCCGAGAAAAATTATCCGACCATTGAAAAGGAATTGCTCGCTATTGTATGGGCTGTTAAATATTTTAGGCCATACCTGTACGGTCGAACATTTATAATAAGAACAGATCACAGACCTTTGCTCTATCTATTTAATATGAAAGACCCATCCAGTCGTCTTACTAAATTTAGGTTACAATTAGAGGAATACAATTTTGTAGTAGAGTACGTAAAGGGTTCCGACAACACGGCTGCAGACGTCTTGTCGCGAATTTCTAGCCAAGAATTGAAAGAGATGCAAGAAAATATTAATATAATGACTAGAGCACAAAAGAAACGTTTAAATGTAAAAATCCTCCAATCATCGGATAATATGGTCCCTACAGACGATCGGCCTGATCAACCGAAAGTTGTAGAGACACATATTAAGCCGAAAGAAGTGGTCGAATTAACATTTATAGATAAAGAAAAATGGTCAAAGTATAAGAAAAATGGAATGATAAGTTATGAACAAAAACTATTTAGTTACGTACCAAGTATGAATACGGTCTTTATAAAATATTCCGATTCTTCATCACAAGTATCGCGAAGCGAGTTTGTGAAAGAATTGAATGAATTTTGTAAAATAATAAAAGTAGACGAGTTATGCATAATTAAAAATAAAAATAATGAAGATTTTATCAAGAAATTATTACAAGAAATAAAAGCTAGCAAGTATTGGTCCGGACCTCGCATATGCATAGTTAAGAATGTTAAAAGGATTATTGATAAAGATGACGTACGCGTTATTCTAAATGATTTTCATCTCTTGCCCACTAGTGGCCACGCGGGCATGAGAAGAATGTATAACAACATCAAAAAATATTATTACTGGACAGGCATGGAAAAAGATATAAAATTATTTGTCCAACGTTGCCATAAATGTCAAACTCAGAAACATACTGTACCACTCAAGGAACCAATGACAATAACGACAACTGCAAACTTTGCATTTGAAAAAATATTCCTTGATTTGGTAGGACCCTTATTTAAAGATCAAAACAACTACTCTTATATATTAACACTCCAATGTGAGTTGAGCAAATATATCGAAGCGTATCCTTTAGTTACAAAGAAGTCAGAAGAGGTAGCGAAAGCCCTCGTTAATAATTTCATTTTGAGGTATGGAATTCCAAAGGAGATCGCTACGGATAAAGGCACGGAGTTCATGTCGTCAGTGTTCAGGGAAGTATGTACACTTTTAAATATCAAACAATTAAATTCGACGGCGTACCATCATCAGAGCATCGGGGCATTAGAGAACAACCACAAACATCTTGGTAATTATCTTAGAATACAAACTGATAATCATCCTGAAACATGGAGCTCGTGGTTACCCTACTGGTGCTTCTGTTACAATACTTCAGTACATTCGGAAAGTAAGTTTACGCCGTTCGAATTGGTATTTGGTAGGAAATGTACTCTTCCAAGTAATTTGTCAGGAGATACTGTTGAACCGCTCTATAATCACGACAATTACTCACTAGAATTGAAATACCGTATACAGACCTCTCAAAAAGAGGCAAGAGACAATCTACTTAGTAGTAAACTCAAAAGAAAAAGTAACTATGATAAATGTATTAAAACTGTCTCATATAAGCCAAATGATTTAATTGTTATAAAAAATGAAAATGTTAATAAATTCAATTCTGTTTATTCTGGACCTTATACTGTATTACGTGATTTGTCTCCAAATGTGGAAATATTAAAAAATGGAAAACCTTATTTAATACATAAGAATAGAACTAAGATGTATTATCCATAACCAATTATGTAATCATGTAGGTAACTTTATATAATTATTAATTAACAAAAAAAAAAAAAAAAAAAAGTATATATAAGTAACTATTTTTTTTTTCTCTATATGGGGAGATGTAAGGGATGTAGTATGTACTTAGGTGTAAGAGATACTCTATGATATATTAATGTGTAATAATCTATTAAAGTTCAGTTCTAATACAGCACTCGGTAGTTTCACTTCACCTCCTAATAGGTCCAACCTCACAAGACTATGGCTTATTGTAGAGATTTCGATAAAACAGACACACAAGTCAACAAAAAACAAACTGTCGGATAAAGATGCAGAGAACTGAGCAAGTCAAGAAAAGTTTGTCACAAAAAGGACTTGCACAGGTTTCCAGCCAGGAAGTTTAAATGAAAAAAAAAAAAAAAAAAACTATAAAAGATAAAGTTACCAAGGAGTCTCGTGTTCACTGAGAATCTCTTTTGCTCTATTTTTTTTAGATCTGTATTGTAGGTAGAAGCTTATTTCAAACTTATGAATATAAGATGGTGTTGACAGTATAATAATGTGGGTAACGTTGGATTATTATATAAAAAACGTTGCTATCACATGTACGACAAAGAACACTAACTTCTTTTAGAAATAAGTAGATATACTTATAATTCTATCAATATCTATTGGCAAATCTCTGCAAGTATCAGACGCCCTCATCACGCAGTATGTTATCTTTCGTCAGCGAATTTCACATTTCGTATACTTACAAAGCCAAAAATTTCCCCTTTTGCAAGAAGCTTCCTTTTATAAGCGTTTTATATTTAATTGGGTTCTTTAAGATCTTAAGTGGGATGCTAAAAGGCTCCAAGCTTCTGAGAGTTTGAAGCGTCCAGAAAGCCCCTTTCAAATATTTTAATATTCATAACATGGGAAGGTTTTACCTGGAATTAGAAAAAAGAAAGTTTAGACTTTGTTTTCTTTCAGACGTTTTTTTTCTTTAAACAGGTAGAGCACCTTTCATGCTCATTATCGTGCTTGTTTTCTCCGAAGGCATAAGTAGACGTCTTACCTAACATATCCACCTACACACAGATATATCAACTTAGCCCTTACCCATTTGATAATTTCTTACTTCTTTTAAAAATAAAGGGGAGTTTCTTTCTTCAGCTGCTACTGAAAAAATCTGAGGTACAATAGAAACTAACTCAGGGTCTGATGCGGTCACGGAGGTCTTTACAACTACTAGACCAGTGGTTCCCAAACTTATTTTGTCTACTGCCCACTTTGAGAATAAATATTTTTTTAGCGCCCCCCATTTTTTCACCTATTTAAAAACCACTATAACTTCAAATGAAATTAATTAATTATTGTGACCTAAATATGTTTATTAACGGAGAGTTCTAAACGAAACTTTTACTATAACCCGCAACTTGAAACCTGAGCGCAGGTAGGTAACATACCGCGGCGCTTAGGTCTCAAGTTGACTCTTACAGTGGCGGCGTAGCATCGGGTGGCACCCGGGGCGGACTACCTATTGAGCACCCCCCAAAAAAACGACAAAATATACGGACTAAAATTGTTAATTAAAGTAGGTACTTAAAAATCGTTTAGAAATCATTTATGGTGCTTTTTGCCTGGTTTAACATAAAGAAACCGGAGACAGATCACTGCAAACTTTTGAAGCACTAGCGAAGCGAGCCCGTAATTTTTGAGTTTTGGGACATAATAGAACTCAAACATGTTTTATAAAAACCAGTCAAAACAAGTGAAAAAGCCGCGAGCGCAGCGAGCGCGAAATTTTTGAGTTTTGGAAGAGTAAAGTACCAAAACGTGCTGAAAAAAACCGGGCAAATTGTTTAGTTTTGGGACACAAAGTACCTCAACAAGTGTGGAAAAAAAACACTACGAAGAGAAGAAGCCGCGAGCGTAGCGAGCGCAAATTTTTTGATTTTTGGGACGCAATGATACCTAAAGAAATTAGAAAATAGTCACTGTTAAGTGAAAGGCGCGAGTGCAGCGAGCGCAAAGTTTTTTGACTGACTCAAAGGGCGCAGAATAAACCAGAAATGTTGAAAAAACTGTTTTTTTTATAACTTTGAGGAATTAATTTAAGTAAACCGGGAAAAAACATAAATAAACGAGAAAGAGAGGGGTGACAGCCGGACTGGCACCCCTCCAGTGCCGCCTCGACGTCATGCCTTGTTTGCGCATGCACTGTTGTAGTTTTGTTTAAAATTTGAATAATGAAGTGAACCTAGGCTTTGCAGATTAGAATGGCACCCTCAGTGACTTGTCTCTTCTGCCCGTGCCATCCTGGTCGTACAACTTGAACCAGCCAGCATACAGGAATTCACAATTCGGGTTATTTAACAAAAACTTGTTAAAACATGATAGATATCTACGAGTACTAATAACTATCAAAATGCGAAAGTGTGTCTTTTTATTTGTTTGTTTGTGTCTACTTTAATTACGAAACGGAGCGAATGATTGACATTGACATAATTTTTATTTTTTCTATATTCAATAAAATAGGACAGATATATGAACTACGTGGAGAGAAATAGAGAACCGAGTTTGAGCAATCTTGTAATTTATATTAGTTGATGTTCACAAGTCGTTGTCTAAGAGGCCTCCTAGCTAAATAAAATTACAAATCACACCCCAGGCCTCTACACAACGCCCCCATTTTCTTTCTGGGTCTCTTACCGCCCCCCTTGAGACCTGCAGCGCCCACAAGGGGGCGTTATCGCCCAGTTTGGGAAACACTGTACTAGACTAACAAGGAAGTAGAGCTTTTCATAGTTCACTACAACATAATGTATTGATAACCATAAACGTAAGCATATTAAGCACGCTACGTATGAAATATAAACAATAAACAAGACTAATGTTTTGTTTGCATGTTTAACGGATAGGAAAAGAATTTAAAAGCTATTAGCTGATAGGCATATCTGCAATAACTCACAGGCTGAAATAAACTGTATGTTAGAGCATCAAACTTTCCGGAACCGCCACGAAAACAAATCTATGCGAAAAAGTCTGCCAATTTAACGCGCAGAAACCAAAGCATTGCAACCAATTTGGTGGATCATATCAAAATCGCTTATATTCCAAAAATCAAAGTTTTGTTTAAAAGGAGTTTTACCAGCCTGTGTCTTAGGCAGATTGATCACACGAAAAAATTTACAAACACAAGCACACTTGAAGCACATATGCACTTATCAATATGAGCAGCTCTCTCACACCTTTGGCAGATGAGAAGGCAATCAAAGGCGTCTCCAGTTAGTAAAATTCTCTAAGGCCCTACCTACATATTTCTCAGGTATGTCTTCAAGTTCAAAATAGTTAGTAACGTTCACAAATTGCCTTCATACAATCGTGCTGGTTGAATACAATAGATCCATCAAGGAATAGTTAGTGCCTAATCCATAAATGGCTTCTAAACGTTGGGAACGTGTCTTAACCTTGGGTCACGGAGTGGATGTCTTCAACCATGTGTGAGAAGTGAGGACATCTTTCAAAGGATAATCAATTAGTTCATAGAAGTCATATTAATTCAGTAAAGATTTCCTCAAGATACTTTTCTTTACCTTTACTCAATTACAAATTGGCTACCAAGATATAGTTAGAATGTAAAACATATAAGTTTGAAATTTCTCTGAACTTGGCCTGAGCTGCCATTGAAACAGCATACCTAATGCTTTAACTTCTGGGCCAGCAAGACTCTAAACTCCAAGCATATCTTTATTCCTACCTACTCAGACATTTTTATTGTCTTTGTCGCAGCCATCATCATTCATCTGCACACTTTTATATGCCAAAGTTTCAGTTTTTTCGCTTCCTCGCGAGGCTGACGTATTTTTTTCATTAATAACTACTACTATAATAGTGTAGTGTAATGAATAATAGTTACTCCAGTTGAAAAATAAACGAGAATAGTGTGCTGTACTCCAATCACAGCGCAAGATATCGCGACTTTCTCACCACAAAGCTTATCTGCGACTGTCTTCTAAAAACACATTCTTTGTACTGTCTTCGGTACAAACAAGACGGGGTTGCGTGGAAATAGAAAAACGCGGAAAAATGTGTGAAATGCTCTCTCGGTGTCGCGCGACGGGATTTTTTTATTTTTCTATTCTGTGCATATGAACAGACGTACTCATGTTGCCAACAATTTATTCAGGATTTTACGGATTTTTTTTTTTATTTATTTCGAATGGACGCTGAATTCTGTTGTGGGATTTGTCGAGTTTTGAGAGTTTTCGGTTTATTTATTGTGCTGCGAATATTTTATAGTCGTCGGGATTTTAAATTTAAATGTAGTGTTTCATGCAAATAACGTGCATTGCGACTTTTTTTATTGAATGAAAACAATTTGTATTGGAATAATAAAAGTGCTGCTTTTAAAACTTAAGTTGAACTAGATAAATAACGCTCGATTAACCGAGGAATTCCTGTAGATCATCTATACGCACTCCACCTCGCTTTCGTAAACAAACCTAAACACCACTCAGGCCTTAATTAGATATTGTTTAAAAATTCAACTCAGAACTCTTTTATATTCTGACTCATGGACGGCCTTCTGTAAACAATCTACTTAATGAAACTGGCCGGATTACGTTAACCTTTAAAAAGGAAAAAGCGTTCCAAATTCAAAATACGTTCAGCGTGAAAGTAGTCTGGTTGTACAGACGTTCATTGATCACCGGGCAGCCGGCAACTTGCCAACGAAAGGGAACGTATACTACGATCCTGTTAACAATTTCACAGGTCATAAACACCTCGAGGTTACCACTCAAAATTAGACCAAATTTCTATAGCGATAAGATACAGAATCGATTGTTTTGACAGTGACCGTTTTAATGGCATGGAATTGGAAGGTGTTAGTATAGAGAGTGTACACATCTAGTATCTAATAGTATTTGTAGCGGTGCTGAAAGTTGGGCGAGATTTTAGATAGCATTGTTCGGTCCCATTTATGGTTAGAACTTAGGAGTTTCTAATACGCGATTAATCATTGTTATTGTTGTTGTTTCCTTTGTAGATTAATGGTTTAATAGATAAGTACAATAAAGTGTATTTGTAAGACGTTTAATAAAATACGGTGGCAATTTAGGGCCCTTATTATTGGGTGTCTGTGGGCGAGGTGTAAACTAATTAATTATTTTGCAGGCATTCTATCTATATCTTGTTTTGAAGTTTTTATCTACGTACCTACTGTTTTGTGTGTGTACGATGATTATCACAATATCATCACAGGTACTTTCATGCCTAGAGTTTCATGTTGGTCTATAATTGGTGATATGGTTCCTTATGAACCTCCTAACATGTACCATTTAATCGGGTACATCAGCCTAAACAAGTACAAAAAAAGGATATATTATGCCGATTATTGCCGAACCAGTAAAACTTACATGCTTTATTATCATGTTGAAGCTAAGATTTGCAAACCAGAATTTTATTAACACAGCAATCTTTAACGTCAAACAATAATTGCTGATGAAGATTTGCAAACCAGAATTTTATTAACACAGAAATCTTTAACGTCAAACAATAATTGCTGATGAAGATTTGCAAACCAGAATTTTATTAACACAGAAATCTTAAACGTCAAACAATAATCGCTGATTACCCAGAACTCGGGCGTTGAAAGCGCCCAAATCCGATTTCAGTTTAATAAGACCTCTTGAATTTTATTGTATTAGAAATCGATACGGAATCGAGTTGAAAGGAGGATTCGAGATGCTGAGACACCAGACTATTGTAATGGTGCCGTGGAGATTCTGAAATTAGTTTGACGTCGTACACTGGAGAGCAGAGAATAAGGGCCAGTTAGGTACGAAAGCTATATATAAATTATCATTTTAGGAATGGTGAGTATAATTGGTTATAGGAAAGAAAAATACTGAATTTGGAAAACTGTTTTCAAAACGGTCTGAGTCAAGGTTAAGGTTTATTAGGCTGGTTGTTTATCGCGACAGACTTTAAAAAACTACTGAGAAATATCGTGGTAAAAACTCATTAACAGGATGGAAATATAATCTAGGATAAACTACTTATCTCAGCCAAATCAAACTGCTAGGTTGCTGCTGATGGGTTCAATAAGATTCATAGTTTCACCATCAATATTGTCGCTTTTGGTCCGATTTTTTGCTCTCAAGTGTAGTTCCCCAGTAGTTTCTATCGTCTACCATCTACCATTAATATTCCAGTGTTAATGGGATCCGTTCTCCGTTGGTTGTCTTGCTCCAATATAATAATGTAAAATACGGACATCGGCTTGTTTTGAACTTAGATTGAATTTGAATTTACGGCACTGTTTATTGTGGACGTGATAGTTATGATACATTTAACAGAGATGATAGATAACACGTGATTTTCATTATGATTTTAATTAATTAAAGTAGAGCTGACCATTGACTGGCTCCTTGTAACGGTTCTTCTCATGTTGTGTCGAACACGATAGTCTTCTTCTTCTTCTTCCTCCTGCCCTGTTCCCAATTTTATTTTGAGGTCGGCGCAATATGTTATCCTCTTCTATTTTCCCCTGGATAAGTATGGACTTAATTTCTCAGGTAGTGTTACTTTTTTAAGGTACGAAAACATTCTTGCAACACAATATTTTTGCATCCCATTTTCGTAAGGTTTTAAATATGTAGGTATCACACACACGCTCCTAACATCAATACACATAACATACTATTACATGATGACGACATTCTTTTGTTTTCATCACATAAAAATCACCTCTGCTGTCTTAACCCTCCAGCCCTGCCTCAAGGTAAGCAAAACATATTAAATCATGTCTTACATCATTGATATTAATATTGTGATAGAAACAGGAGTATTATAGGTGTCAGGTAACGTGAGCCGAATTTGTTCCGTGCCATAGTTTGATTGATGAGGTGTCTCAGCTTAATACTAAAGAGTTTGTCTGTCTTTCATTATTTATTTTTAATTGGATTAAAAGAGCGTGATAAAAGCAGGTTGTAGAACTTGATAATTGATTTTCTGGTAGTTTGTCAATATAATTTACCTACGTTTATTGTTTTATTCCAATGATATTATAGTCTTCGATAAAATCCGTTCCGATTGAAATCCTCTATTTGTTAGCGTAAATCAAAATACACACAATAGGCGGTATCGGAACACGGATACAGAGCTATTTTTAAATGTTGGTAAATAAATTGGGATCCAACAAAATAACTCAAACACGGAGCTTTTATTCGAGCGCCATTACAATACAAACAAAAGAATCTCTGAAATATCGTTATCCGTGGCATTCACGCAAAATCCAGATGGTATCATATATTTGATGCACAAGCAATTTATTTTGATTTACATACGTTACATTCACATTTGAAGCGTACGGCGTACAGACCAGATGGACGCAGGTATAATCTCGTGATCCACAAGAGGCGAACATTGGTTTGATTAAAATAAACGCTGTATGTAATCCGAGGTAAACCATTTACGCGGGAGACGGGACAGGAAATCGAAAGCGGCCATATTGGATGCGGAAATGTGCGACTGGCGCCCATCTCCAGCCGGCGACCGGCGGTGATTCGATTTGTGGCACTTTCGGTACAGGAACGAACGATTCTTGGAATTATTTAATCCGTTTACATATTCGATGTCTCTGTGTGGATTGTCCTATTTCCAATTCTATTATTCTATCATTTCCATTTCATTGAACGTGGAAATATTTTTGGCGAAAGTAAAAAATAAAATGTCAGGAAATATTGATCAAGACACGCTCATTCTTTAAGGTCAGGGGGGATGAGATATAAAGCTAAGTCGACAATCGGATGATTATTATTATAAGAAGATCCGAAAGATTACAAGAAGAGCAGAGCCAAAATTAGAAGTCTAAAAATAATATAACTAAGTTATGTAACAGAAACTAACAGTGGCGAAGGGTGGTTTAATGAAATAGGGAAGCCGCAGCAAAAAAAAAAATTGGGGGGGGGAGTACTCAGGGATGGGGGGGGAGAGGTAATGGAGGTAATTTCTCAGTCCACCTTTTAGCACTGACTGAGAGACTGATAGTTTGAACATGATTTCTCGAGGAATTCGGCAGATTATTAATATCTATAAAACTTTATTATCTTGAGTTAGGTATATTAACTACTAGAATCTGAGAAAAGTTGGCACTAGAAACAATACATTTTAAGTATTTAATTTACAACAGCCTGTTAGCCATTGATATTTATCGTAGGTATATGTTTCATAAATCCGTCAGGACGTTAGTAATTTTAATATTGACGTAATATTGGTAGGTAATTCACCCGAGCGGCGTGCCCGAGTTTTATAACACGTCTAAAGTAAATAATCTGTGGAAAACAGTCTAATGCGATTAATGCTATCCTAGTTAAGTTTTAAAAGTATGTACACTAAAAAAAGAAACCTGATGCAAACTGTCTAGGTATCAAAATAACTCATTTCAACGTAGGTCTCTCTATTATCACTACACACACTGTACTTGTACTGAGTTCCAGCCTTCCAGGTCACAGTGCGATCGCGGGGATTAGAAGGGAGTAATGATACTTCCAACTACTTAATCAAATTTAAATACTCATTGAATACGAAAAATTATAAATTCCCAACTAGGGTCATTAAATCGCGGAGAATCTTAACACCGCGATTCAGGATTTGCATAAAAATGCACAACGCCATCTATGTTGACATAATGTAACTAAAACACTTAAACTAACATAAAATATTGTACACACACGAACTATGTTATTTCCAAATGATACACACACTAATAAATTCAATTAAGTAATACAAAGAACAAATTGTTAATGGTATTATCTAAAACAAAATAAGAACAATGAAAGTGAATTTGTCTGATTTGTTTGTTTACATATTTGAGAGCTCTAAGCGCTGTCGCTGTCACTCGCGCGTAGACAGATATAGCTACTCTACTCTTGACGCGTTCTTTCTCGTTCACTCGCGAGTTTTGATTGGCTGGAACCCGCTCCGTGAGCCGGCTTACCGCTCGCCCTTATGCCGCGAACATCGCGCGGCGCGGCGTGGATGACGTCACGCAAGCGTAGTTTTGTATGGAGGAGGAAGCCGCGGCTTGTTTAGTAGGAGCAAAATGTTTCAAGTAATTTATAGACAATTTTTTTTACGGTGGTAGGCGTTTTGTTGCCTACATATTTAAATTGTGTGGTTTAAATGATTATATTAATTATACCTATACCTATATTATAACTTATACCTATGCTTCTTTCTTGAAATTCTAAAGGGAAGCCGATGGGAATCGGCTTATAAGGACGCCTCGCCACTGGAAACTAATATTCTTCACAGGTAAATGAAAATCTTTATTAAGTTCCGAGCAAATACAGGAACTATAAAATGCCATAACGGCTTTAATTCAAATCAACTGCACAGTAAGATATATTCATATGCCAAGAAAGTGCCTTCGGAACTTCCAATAGGAAGTCTGAAGAAATTGAGATTCCATACAAGTGCTTTGGAACTTCATAAACTATAAAGTTCACCCGTATTCGCTCACGTTATCGGATTCTCGGCACGTTTACAGTCCGTCCATTTGTGAATATTATGTACCATTATTGCTTAATACAGTTGCAACGTGAAATATGCATTTTCTATACAAAATGAAAATGCCACCCTGAATATTTTAACGATGTCTAGAAAAAACAATCAGTAGAGCAGCGTTTCATATAGGTACTTATTGTAAAGTTGAGTTGATAAATATGAACTTTAGAAGTGTAGGTGGGTTTGTACTTGCACGGGGGTTTATAAACTAAACTGGCAAAAACTACGCTTATCGAGATTTAGATCGAATTTAATTTGAAAAGTTCGGAAAGAAAACGTCTGCAGTCTGATATCCCACCTAATACCTGCAGAGACGCCAATTTCAGAGTGTAGAGATTTTATATAAAAAAAAGTTACTACAAAATGTCGCCAGACGAAAACAGAAAACTGTACTCAAAAGTTCATTGACCCCGACGTTTTCCGGCCAGAGACAACTGTAGGTGCTTATCCCAAACGTTTTCGCGTTTAATAATTCACTTAGGGAAGGAATCTTCGCGTACCTACTCTGATAACTCCTTGTAAAGTTATCCTTCTAAATTCCGTAGTCAGCATGATTCTTCATGAAATTTGAGCCGCGGGAGCTATCAATTTTTGTCGGATTTTCCTGTACCCGTATTTGAGAGTACATAGAGCGGCGACGTGCCGTAATGGTGATGAATTTGGAGGATTATGTCTCCATTTTGCTGACACGAGCACATAACCGCGAGGCACTGAGTTGTTCAAAATTGACACTAATAGCTACTTTACATATCCATTATCTACTTGCATAAGTAGGTACTGTGACACTAATGTGGTGCTGTTATCAGTTGAAACTATAATGTAATAATCGAATTATTTTCATAATTTGAGACATATATGCCCGTTTTCACCAACAACCTCTTACCGTTTCCCTATCTAAAAGCTACTTTTAATAAGGACCCCTCCCAATTTGACACCTACCTAAATTCATTTTCACCACACTTGTACATGGATCCCTTAAGTAAGTGACAGATTACTAGTTCTACAAACGATAATGCAAAGTCGATATTTTATCGATAAAATGATTTTTCTCTACTTCTTAAGAAATAAACGTCTATCGAGTATATATTACTAAAGCCTGTGAGTTTTTTTCCTTGTGATGTTATTTTAATTTAACTTAAACTACATTACGCTATGTTTTTTGCAATAAAACAGTAAAGAGGTTTTCTATAGGTGAATTTTTACCTATGTCATTCGCGCGTTTGTCAAATTGACTGATGTGTAGGTATGTGTACATAAAGTGAGGTTAATTTTGGGTTTATTATTGTTGAATAGATAAGTTTATTTTGGCAGAGAAGAGAAAACGAGGATAAACCTTTCTTGCAGAAGAAAAAGACAAGCTAGTGAAATTGCTTACGTCTCATAGAGACACAATATTAAACAAAAAACGGATGGGACCACGAACGAAGCCAAAAACAAAGCTTGGATCCAGTCACAAATAGTTTTAATGCGATAGGAACCGTTTACAGGTAAATGTGAATAATATCTGTGTATAATAATATAAGATATTGCCGTTCAACTGTGTTCCTTGTTTTACTGTCGGCTTCATTGTATTTTTGTTCTCCATGAGTTGATGGATTTAAGTGTGGGGTAAAATTATAGATTTATTATATTTATTTAGTTTCAGGTGGTGCGAGAAATTGGAAAGACGTGTAAAAACATGCTGCGCCCAGCCCACCTCAAATTGAATTGCTGCAGGAGGATGATGATAATGTTTGGTACATCATATGAGGACTAATATTAAAATATTTGTTTACTATCTTTGTTTTAATTTACATAATTTATTATGTTCAATGTTAGCCTACTTCTTACCTCCAGAGGGTATCCCCTATCACCTAGGAGATAGGCTCCTCCATATTCACCATTTTCGAATCATTGGTATCTACTGCAGTTTTGGTATTTAAGGCCTATTCAAACCTGAGCGATATTCGCTGCCGCTGTGGGTAAAGGTAGATACCGCGCCGGTTTCGCTCAGGTATTTAATATCGAGTTACCGGCACGGATATTGAGCTCTCGGCGGAAGAGTGGGGATCGCTTTGCGCACTGTACACAAGGCAATAAACCAATAAATGGCTTCTGCGCAGGTTAAGGTCAGGGCTCAATATCCGTGCCAATAACTATACCTACCGCGGCTAGAGCGACCTGAGCGATATTCACTGCCGCTGTGGGTAGAAGTACATACCGCGCGGCAGCAGCGGCATACGTCCCGAACATCAACAGTAATATTATCGCATACCCACTGGGTTTTCTCTGTCGCAGGTGGTAGCGAATACCGCTTAGGTCTGAACAGTCATATTACCGCATACCCACAGGGTTTTCTCTGCCGTAGACGGTAGCGAATACCGCTTAGGTCTGAATAGGCCTATAGATGTCCCGGCCACCGCGAAACTACATCAGTGATTACCAGATTTGCATCTGTTATGGTCTGTATATTTATGGACATGCAGGACTACCTATTTTTGAATAATTCAGCGACATCACGACCTAGCAAGTGCATTCATAGCAAGTGATAACCTATAATCTATATCTATACTAATATTATAAAGAGGAAAATGTTTGTTTGTTTGGTTGTAATGGATAAACTCAAAAACTACTGGACCGATTTTAAATATTCTTTCACTATTAGAAAGCTATATGTATTATCTGCGAGTAACATAGGCTATATTTTATCCCGGTGCGGGCAGTAGCTCCCACGGGACGCGGGTGAAACCGCGGGAAAACGGCTAGTCTTATAAAAAAGTCATGATCATCGTACTTATTTCTCAGTCATCTGCTCTTTCACGTAAGATAGGTACGTGGTCTTCTAATGATTATTATTTTACATATCCACAACCTCCACAGCTTCTAAACTTTCTAAAAGTTTACGTTTCATTTTTTTTTGTATTTTTTTGCTTTTTAAACATTGTATTTTTGGTGTTACATAACATATAAAGGTACATTTCACTATCCACGGTTCAAAATATGTTTGTATTCTGTAATGATAATGATAGGGGTTGTTTAAGCAGGCATCAATCGGGCCCCCAAGTTGAAGTCAAATTTTAAGGTTATAATTTGACACCTAGGCTTTGGTGAAAATGAAATTCTTATTAAGTGTTCCGTAAATGCTCCCTAAATTTAGGTATTCGTTGGTGAAAACGGGCAATAGTCTTTATGTGAGCTTTAGTATTTCTATAAATAACTTTTGATACGTGTATTAATATGTGTTCTTTATGATCGTTTTTCGTGTGCATGTGTGAATTACAGTACGATGAAGTAAATTATCCCCAAGATATCTTATACTTGTAAGTTATAGAAACTTTCTTGGTAGTTAGACGAAAAGTTAGCTTTTAATTAAATGAGACAGGAGCTTCCTTAATTAAAACAGAGAACTCGAAGAAGTGGATAACTAAAGTTTTCGAATGTTTTCCACATAGTTTGTATTGTTTAGTGACGTAGTGGAACACAAGTTTTTTCTCATTAGTCTTTGTTTAGAAGAAGAGCGAACTTTTATGGTCAAGACAAGTTCCTGATTAAAGGAAGTGCAGACACGGAGATAAGACGTGAAGTTAGAGTAAGATTGTTGGAAAAAAAAAAGTTTGGTGAATTATTATGGTATTTTTATATTTGTTATTATTAATTACCTAACATAAATTCATATGCATGCATTAAACATATCTTCATTTTCATCACAAACTTAAATTATTTTTGTCGACTTCTAGAAATAATTTATTGCATACAAGATCTTTGAAACTACTGACTAGATTTTGGTGGTAATTTAATTGCGTGTCAACAAAGAAACCTTTTATCATTCGAGGCTTCATCCGTCTAGCTGAGTGCTGACACAAAGATCTAAGTTAGCCAACGTTTAGTGCATTAAGACAGCTAAAAGCAAGACTCCGCTGTAAGGAATACCATTAGGCTTCAGACTGGCATATTATCATACATTAACTGTTCTGTGAGATCCGCGCATTATTACCAAGCTTAGAAATGTGATAGGAACAAAAAAAGATTTGTTTTTGGGTTAGAAGCTTTCAACTTAATATTATGAAAGATGCTTGTTAATCGTTTCGAAAGAGACATCACAGGCATTTTTGAAAAAAAAAAAACTTTGACTTTCAATCAATATTTTTAACAAGGTGCATTTGCCTTGAAATTCATAGTAATAAATGATATTTGAACCACCCCACATGAAAACCAATAACATCGACAATGTATAATTTAAAAAGCTGTTTAAAAAACCGCATTCTCATAAAATACATGAGTAGGTTTGGGACAAGGAACTTTTAACTGATTCAATTTCTAAAAAATAAAGAGGTAGACCGTTGACCAAACTACTCCTTGCGGGGAACAACAACACCTGGTGTACAATGCTAATTAAACTGCCTCCGGGGTCTTGTTGTCGCAAGCCCGGCTGGCCGACTGTGCTAATACACACATCAACTAACTACCTAGGCATCTGTAAGGAAACCTGTGACTTAGTAATTCATACATGGGGAAGCACATTGTGAAGTACAACACACAATACAAAGATTCATGCACACAAAATTTTATTACCTGTATTGGCGCGATACATTCTTAGGCGATTTTCTGTAATGGCATCTCCGCTAGTTATTTTGTTCTCCATGCCTGTATCAATCTCCACATACAGGGAAGACTCCCAGGCTTTGCAGTCCTGTTCAAAAGTTTCCATCCCAAATCCCCTATAGGTATTCTAATCATCATTTTCCAACAATGTTGGAATCACTTTCCCACATATTCAAATTTTTATTATTTTGTATATGCTGTGGTTTTAAGTTTTTATATTTTGTTACAGTTGCTACTCAATCCCAGCCAACAACATGTCGGGAGGGTCTCACGTGTCCCGCGCCACATTCGGCGGGGCAGACTCCGAGATATCTGGAGGCAGTGCTCCTCCACTCCCGAGTCCTGCCTCCGCGGGGGCTGCGCTGGTGTCCCCGGAGACTCTAAGCCGGCACAGTAGCCCTCCGCCCCTGCCGCCACACCCGTCTCACCAGCAACCTGCACCTTCTTGTTCTTCACATCGCGTGCATCTGGAGTCACCGATGAGGTAAGGAACATCTCTTTTGTACAAGAAACATCTATAGGTACAATTATTGCAAAGAGATTTCCCATTGGGTAATTTCAAAATTAGAATACTCCATCATGCCAGATTGAAATAGTCGTTATCTTATCAGAAACCACGAGAAGAATCTAGTTTTAGAAAACTTCACACTAAGAAAATACTTATTACCTAGTGATACAATACATGTAGGTGTATTAGCGTTGAACTTAACAAAAGCATGGTGCCTTGCCATGTTCTCGAAAAATGTGGTGTTATATTCCATTTTCGTTTTGATTTACGAGTTACCTACTTACCTTCAGCGGCAGTGTTGATAAATTCGCCTTAGAATTGAAAGGACATATTTATGGTGAGAATATGCAGCATATATTTCACATGATTTACTAATAAAATTATGTTGGCAGCGCCTCTTCATCGGGTCGCAGATGCCGCTCTGATAAGTTATTACATTAATTAATTTTGCGCGAAGTAATTTCCGTATAACGTGATTTTATGTCCAACCTTCTAAACTAGAGCTTGGAACATTGTCGGTGTTTCAATATTCAAACGAAGGTATCTTTACCTGTTTCATTTAGATTTCTTTGATCTATTCCCTGTACAACATTTTCTCGGAAAACGTGTAAAAGCTTGTTCATATTTAGGATATCACTTCCTAGAAGTTTGTTTATTCGTGGCGGAACTGTATCCGTTTTATGTACCCGGTTGATACAAATAGATATCGTGCCAGATCACTTTGAATCTATTCACGAAACTAGATAGAATTTAAATACAAAAGCAAAGTCGCCTCAAACTTCAAGTTCAAATAATGAAGAACGGTTATCTCAGGAATTGTTGGAGAAACTTGTCTGTAACAAGAACTATTTAGTTGTGAAGTAATTGTTTGGAAGCAATGCATCTTCCTTTACCAGATACAAAGTTTTAGAAACGTCAAAAGTTCTTGAAGGAACTGCTGAATGAAAAAAACATGTTTTACAAAGAAAAATGCATCGAGAAAATGCAGCATTTTATCCAAAGCAAATTCTGATAACGAATGGTATAAAATGAACGTTGCGCTACCGAAAAAGATTAAAAGAAAATCCGAATTGCACATTTATAAGCGTTCCCGATACCTATAATGCAGAATGGCTGCAAAACGAAAAAGAAATATGCACGTAGGAATTGTGTACATAATGAACATGGAACAGGCCCCAGGGGATTGAAAAACTGTAACCCTTTACTGGCCACAAATACTGTAACACGAAACTGCGTGTTACAGGCGACCGTACGATTAATGTTTTAATTTTAAACAAGGATTTCGGGACAATGGGTTTTCTTTTGTTTTGTTATTCAGTGGACCAAGTGTTGTCTACCTCAACCACTCTCTCTGGTTGAAAAAAGGGAAGTTGGGAATGAGGAGAAAACAAAAACAAATGATTTTATGTTAAAGTAAATTAATCAGAAATGAATATTTCTTTAACGGATCACCATGGTGATTAAGCTCATGATTTGAAAATTTTCACGGAAATAGAAATAAGTCTTTTTATTTGCCTTTTAAATAAAATTGGACACAGAATGAGGGTGGAAATGTACCAAAATGCGCCTTAATTTGGTCAGTGGAAGTATTATTTGGTTAGTTAGTCGGGTTTATTTGGAAAGTCACTGCGTTATTTGGACAGCAAAGAGGGGTTCACCATGGAGGGTTAACATACTTCCGTGGTAGTTCTCATTTTGAAACCTTTTGTTTTGTGAATGAAGGTAACTGTCGGCAGTTAGGAGGGTATAGAAGCTACATGTCTATTATGCCTTCGAAGAAAGTCATGTGGTTTGTTAGAAAATACACACTACAGCCATTGTAAGTAAGGAAGTCTAAGCAATAAGAATGAATACGAGAATTGTTTTCCTACATTAAACAATTACATTTTTCGCCTTATGAGTTATTTTAAAACATATTTTAAAGTAGAAATTACGAACATACAAGGAAATTGTTACCGAAACGTAAACAGTAAGAATGTATTTCTGTGTAAAATTGAACGCGGTAACGTTCTAAATATAAGTATATGTTTAACTTGGTCGGTATCGATCGCGGTTACCATAGAAGTTAAATAATTAAAGTGGTGTTTCCTAGTCCTACTTTAATAAACTGGGTTGTTTTCCTTGCTTGTAAGTGTTTCAGTTGAAAAGCCGACTCATTTTCATTTATTTTTGTTGATTTGTTCCGAGTACACACTAAAAAATATACTCTTAATTTTTTAAAGCTGAAGAGTTTGCTTGTTCGAGCACGCGAATCAAAAATATTTCGTCAGATTTCAAATAACTGCTTCAATCAAGGAAGGCTATAGTCTATTTTTTTTATATGGGTGTGCTTAGTAATAGCATCCCACGGAATGCGGGTGAAACCACCGGCGGAAGTTATAGTATGTACACCGCTGGCGGAAGATAGTACGTATGTACACATACATCTGGTACTGAAATGAAATGAGTGGTCTGTTCGTGAGTCAGTTTATTACAGGCGCAATTGATAAAAGCTTTCTCGATATACATATTTAAGAGCATTTTCACACGTAGGAGTAAATTTTTTTGCGATTCACAACCGATGACGTTTTTTGAGATCTGTGTAAGATGAATTTCTTCATTTTAACTCAACGGTTTATGGAGATCGTTTTAAGTTTTTGAAGGCCCTTATAATTTTTTTGCTCACCTTGGCTTACATAAACTTTCTAAACTTCAGGGAGACTTTTTCAACAAAAACGTAGTTCAAATCCTTCCCTACACCACAGCTACTTATTTATATCTGCATAATTCAATGAAATACATACATAAATAAGTACATACCTACTTCATGAAGAACGTACTGGAATAAGTTTAACTCCGTTGCAGTAATCCGTGCGATGCTGTCAGAGATTTACTAGCTCGTACTATTTCGCTGTCGGATTTGGGGAATAAGCTGCGTATACTTAATTGTATAGTTTCCTCTTTATAGTCTACGTTGGCGGTCTCTAAGTAGAATATACCTACTACCTACTAGAAATATGTTTTTTGTGCCTGTTTAGAGAATATTTGCAATTGCGTATTATTGTTGCAGATATTCTTGAACTTATTAAAATCGGTCATCGCAATTAGAACATTGCCAGTATTAAACTTGATTTGTAAGGTATATAAATACATACACATATTCGAAGGTATACTTATACATATTCGAGGTTGTCTAAATAAATACGTAGACATGTAAGGACACCGCAAGCTACTCAAGACATCATGAGTTTTTGGTAAAATATTGTGTCTTGCATTTTCCGTTATCAAGTACCTACAATATTAATTTCAAAGATTTTAAAAGCACTTACTGCTTCTAGTACCTAAATACCTGATACCTAGATAAAACTTTTTCCAATGTTTCGAAAAACTGCCTTCGAATAAGCATCCAATTCTACCGTTTCCCTATATGTATGAATTTAATTTACATTTCTCCCCACAGATTGTCAAGTCCACCATCAATGTCTCTGGGCGGGTCGCTGTCTCTGCAGCCGGTGCTGTACGGGCCGAGCGGGGCTGCGCACGCGCCGCTGCCGCCGTCCAGGAGACTCTCCAGACCTTCGGCCGCTATACAGCATATGCATGTTATAAGCGCGTGAGTTTGTAAATTAATTTGTTTTTTTTTCCAAAACAAAGACCAGCCAGGCTGCGGTTTTGTACGAAATAGTGACCGTGGCCCTTTTGCAAAAAGAGCTTAAGAAAGAACGCGTAAGGTTTTAGTCAGTAAGAGTCTGACAGTCCCGCCGTGTGTGCATGATGCATGAGGGGTCGTCTGATCATTGCTCATCAAAAAAGAGAACGCTGCGTGGTTTAAAAAGACACCGTGTGTAGTCTGTCGCCACGGTAGTTTTGTTATAGGTACTTTATACTATCAGGATCATTTATATTATGTTCCAGGCAAATAATAATATACGTAGTTTTACACGCATGGGTACTTATGTTTCCTTTTCTGACCATTAGCTACTGTATGTTAGAACATACAACATTATGTGACATGAACAGGTTAATAAACTTAATACAGAAATTGCACTTGTCTTGAACATTTCATCCTGACATTCCACTAGCGCTCCATTTGTTAATTCTGATTTATGGGACACAACAGTTCAAAGTTATATTTCCTGCAATAAATCAGTCGTGTTCGAGACGAAGGAATTGTATTAATTAAATTATAAGCATTAATTGTAGCGGGAGCGCTTCGGGAAACTATGTAGTATATACTCGGGAACTATAGGAGCAACATGGCTAATCAAGACTGTTTATAGGAAGGAGAATTGTTCAACTGAACTGCATTGCCTCAACTTATTTAAATAGAACTTTATGATAGCGAAAAAACAAAATAACAGAGAAAAAATACGAAACAAAGAGAACCTTTTTTTGGTCTGAAATATATGTACATAACTTCATGTATGTTTCCGCGATTGCTTAAGATTTGTTTAAAACCTTTTTATCTTTTAGTTATTCTATTAGTCAATTCGATTATTTGGCACAGTTTAATTCACAATGACCATTTCTTATTAAATGTTGGACCATTCATTTACTCGTAAATAAGTTTCATTTAACATCAAACAAATTATGTTGTATATTTTTCATGTAAATCATTAGATTACTCTCAGTAGAAACTAATGAAAAATCCAATAACGCGAGTCCGTCCAACTATCGCTGCTAGAGGAAAGAGGAAATTATATTAAGACGCCATCGCCAATTTGCCGCGTTCGTTCCCCACAAGAAATTCTCGCTTTTACCCACGTGCAGTATACGAGCTTGCATGCAATCAGTGTCCACTATTTTGTATCTTTATTTCTTTTTGTAAATTGCAATTTTCTCGCAGTACGGTAATGAGATGCTACTACATATTGAATTTATTTACTTTCATCTAAAGTTTAAATTACACTATCGTCAATTCCAAATTAAGTTTTACCTCCATTGTTAATCAATCAAAAGTAGATATGGATGGTGCCATTTTTCACGAAGGTATTCAATCATTTTTCAAAAATGTATAGAGTAAAATTTCCCCACAATTTCACACCACTCTCCCATGTGCATTTGAGTTAATAAATGACCATTGAATTCGAAAGCTGGCGAAAAAAATGTGCTCGAGCCAATCATTGGTAGGGCGTTGAAATTACCACAATGAAAAATGCTGGTGAGAGAGGGAGTAATAAATTACAAGAATGCGTAAAAGCTGGCAACCCAGCGCCCGTGGTGTCCCCCTCAGAGACTTAAGTGCAGACAATTTTTTCGCTCAGGTAATATCGGCGTTTCTAGTCAGGGAACGGAGGTAATTTGTAAAGTAGCGCCCAAGTTTGGGAAGTAAAGTGCTTATATGGGTCTGAAGTATTCATGAAAAGAGCGGTCAGAAAACGGACATAAACACGCTTGATTCGGCCAGTAATATTGTGTTGCCCAAACATCTCATTGAAAACTGAATATGCTCGCAAAAGTGGAGCGTGAAAAATATGGATATCGACAAATTAAAACATATTTCTCAACACTAGATTCACGATTCGCGCTCGCAAGGGAAATTGCATTTTCCCTCTGAATGTGCACTCTAATGAAAAGCACTCAGAGCGGTGACACAATGTAGTCTAGTGCTTGGAAATTAACAGAGGTACACATTTACATAGCTGCCATCTTGAGTGGCTGTGCTTATTTACGGGCACGGTGTTTGAGCTCTGTGTAGCTGGAATACGTTTCCGTGTTCCGTGTAATAAACACAAAGAACCGCAACGTTTTGTAAATTCGCGCCGAGTTTATTGAAACAGTGTTTGTTTAACTCAAAAGGCTGTCGAGTTTCGTTGTGTGTAGGGCTGCCATCTCGAATTTCGCCAAACCCGGACAAAGATTTAAAAAAACCCGGACATTTGACGTAAATCGTATTTTTTCCCCGGACGGGTCCGAAAATTATATTAAAAAAAGACCTTTAATTTTCTTTTTTTTTAATTTCACACAATGTGTAATTTTACCAATAAACAATTACAAAAACAAATCATTTTTTTTAACAAATAAATATTATATCTGTGTCTAATGACTTTCTGTCTTTCGTCCATTGCTGATTAATTAATGAAATTCAGCCAAAGCTGGTTAGCGCTCAATTTTTTCTCTTCGTCTGAAAGATTTAGGCTAAATTCTTTCAAATTGACCCACTCGTCAAATAATTCCGAGTCGTCTATATTAATGTTTCTTTCTATCAGAAATAGAACAGTTTTTTCTACTTCAGGCCAGGATGAATCTACTGAAATATGTTCCAACATCATCCAATCGAAGTGGTTGAACTCGCGAGGGTGTGGCGACGAAGGGCAATCTGTTGTTATTTTATCGTGTTACTCTTACACCGAATGAAGTTAGCGTTTTGCATAATAATGCCGATAAATAAGTAAATACAGTAAGGTGCTTTTTTACATGAAAAGTGTCCGGGTTTTCCCCGGACGCTTCTTGAAAACCCGCCCGGACGTCCCCCGGACGGGGTCAAAACGAGGACAAATCCGGGGAAACCCGGACGGATGGCAGCCCTAGTTGTGTGCCAATTAACAACATTTTACATTGAGGTAATATATGTATGCGGCGCAATTTCCAAATTTTGTGTTTTTTTTCAGAATTCATTTCGTAATCCACCTGTGAGCCAATCTTCATTTTGTTGAATTTCAGATATGCATGTGTGATTGATTAACTCGTAAACGTCCAGGCATAACACCTAACATACTATGTGACAGCAACATAGAAACAAACACACACATAAACATTCTCTTATTATGACGTTTACAAGCTCATCCTACTGGTATCTTGATTAAAGGGAATAGAACAAAACAACGTTTCGCCGAACAAAGATGTCGAAAACCAAAGGGGTGAGCTGTCTGTAGTTGACCTAATTTGCAAATTGACTACGACGTTCGGGGTAATTGGTGGAAATTCTTTTGTTGTTCAACAGATGAAGCTTTTGCTAAATAATTTTGACAGCAATTGTTGTTGCTTTATTCACGAATTCCAGGATATTTGTTGTTACATTATTATCATGGAAGAAAAATGTATCAAAGAATTTTGCACGATTCGCAAAAATTGAAAACGAATTTGAACGTCAACTTTTCCCATTTTCCTACATAATACTATACATATTTTATTACCAGATGTCTGTCTATTATTTTAATGATGTAAATATACGTTAACATTTCAAATAAATATGTATTAAGACATCAAGAGTTCAGAAAGAGGCGAAACTTCACCGCAAAATGTGGGTTTAAGTTTCCAGAATATTCTAATGTTCATTACGTAATGTTCGAAGGATGAAGCAAAGTTTTGGTTTTATTAATTAGGATTGTTGATAAGCTTTGCATAAAGGGTTTGTGTGAAAACTTGGTGATTGCAGATTCTCCTGTTGTTTGAAATGGGAGGAGCTTAAAAGTTTAGTAATTATCCGTCCTGTTTTACCGCGGTAGTCACACAAGACTTTGCAGCTCATTTTTCATGAAGATAATGTTTGTCTTCGTAAAATATGCGGAAAAAGTTTTTCGCGAACTGTAGGTAATGCGTCATTTATATACGTTTTCGTCACTGGTGCACAAACGTGCTTCATAAACTGCACCTTGGTATAATTTGACATTAATTTACAGAACATTGACCATAAGAGTCAAAAGTAATCTTCTAAAGTGCATTGTACCGTAAAAGTCAAGACAATCATATACGCAATTCACCCCCTACGCTAGTATATCCGCCTCCGCCTAACTCATGTCGTCATAATTTTAGCAAGTCTATAAACAGGAGGCATATCATTGTCGGGCGCGGAACCGTTGCAACAGTAAGTAGGCACTGACGATCGCTGTGGGGAGCCAATAACACGCCGTCACCATGGCAACCGTGCGTGCTCGAGAGGGTCCCCTTCCCCCTCAGGAGCGAGCGCTTACGGAAACCAGAACACCGAGACATCTCCTTCAAAGAGCAAAACTTGAAAAATCTTCTATCTTAAATCCCAAATCAGTAACGCGAAGGGTCTTACTTTTTTGGTCATCTATTATTTAGTACTTTTGGTACCTCAACGTTCTTTTCTCAGATATATTGGTATCACGATTATCGTTCGTCAGCTATGGATTAGATTTGATTCAAACAAAGTTTAATGGTTTGACTTTGATTGGACCAGGATTGTTGGATTGGAAATTCAATTTATGTTCCGATTTGAATTTGTGATTGCTTTTCATATTTATCGGGTTTTCGAGAGCTTTTCTATTGATTAAACTGTAGAGTCCATAAAGAAGTATTCCAATAGCATCCAATATTTCCGAGATATCTAGTCGAGTCACAATTCATTAAATGAGTGCCTTTCAATTGTACGGAGATGAAAATCAATTTAATAAATGAATATGGAAAATTCTTGCAAATATCCTTAAGAATCCCATGGAGACAAAGTAAAAGCTTTGAGTGATGCTGTTTCGATGTTATTAAGGGAACATTTTTTGTAAAATATTTTAACGTCCTTGATGCAAATGGAAGCGTAGACCTTGAATTAGTAACGTGATTTCACGTCAACTTCACTCAAATAAATACATTTCTCGTATAAAATTTTGGAGAAAATACCGATAAACTGAATTTCATACGCATACGGGTATTCACATTATGCAAAGATATTTTACCGATATGGGTATGTATCTATTAATATCACTTACAGCACTGAAACATACTTGGCTTAATATTAGGGGATACAGTCCCTGGTCCCAAACATGTCTTTTGCGCAGCTGAATGAAATGGTGCTTACATGAAATTTTTTGAGAAGAACACTGAAAATTCTCTGACTCACATCAAATGAACGTTTATTACGATTTGAAAAAAAAAGAATAAGAAAATTTATATCTGAACAAGTAATCCTTACCTACTAAGTTTACAGAACTTGTAAGTAATACAAATAAATTATTACCAACTTTTCCTATCGCGAGCTAACAGCTGGACTAAGGCCAACTCGCACTAAAACTGAGATTTCCAATATTTACATTCAGCAATAATCTACCAACATCAGTCTAGATTTTATTTGCTTAGATAGCTAAAAAAATAAGTTATTCAAGTTAATATGTCTGTTAGACCCATTAAAATTAAACGGAAAAAATGTCCGCCGCTGTTAATGAAAGCTCAAATTTTAAGCGAATGTTAAATTACGTTGTAAATATGAAGTAATTAGTGAGGCGCGCCTGATTTCAACGTGCCACGACTGTGCATTTCTATATTAGGTAAATTGAAATGTTTTTCGCTTCAAAAATATAAAAATAATTACATTTCGAGACAGGTGTAAAGACCTATCTGGCTGAATACTCGTTATGAAATACGCAATGACTACTAATTGGTTTCCAAAATGGCTGTCGGGAATCCATTTTGTGCTTGGTATAAACGAGTTTTTATATTTGTGCTCTGAAATTTATTCGTGACCCTTTGCAGTAGCATAACTTAACTTCAAGCTAACTATGACCTAATAACTGTAACCCATATTCATATAGGTACTTAAATTCAACGAAAAAGCTTATTTAGACCATAAACACATAAAAAAATCATTTAGATATGTACCGATATACACATAAAGTTTCAAAAAGCCACCTAAACCAAAATTATACCTGAACGTAGATAGTAGAACTAGAATACTAGATTAACATCGTTGCTAATACGCGTCAACGCTAATATAAGCGGTCATTGTCTCGACAAGACAATATCTATTGCCTGGCTATATGGATTATCTGTCTGTTCCTAATAGATTATCAAACTTGAATGATCCAGTCTAGAGACTATAGTAGCCTGCTCGAATAGTTGGAGCAAACAGTATTTGTTTGGGGATAAATTAAAGCCATTCTCCTTCTAAATCCTTACCGTCTTACCACAAAAACTTTTTAACGTCAGTTTAAGACTTGTCTAAAAAAATTTCAAATTATGACGTTGACATATGGTTCATTTTGGAGACACATTTTTTTAGACAAGTGTAAAACAGTTGTTATAGTTTTTGTAATAAGGCCATTAGGAGTTATTTATCTCATAGTCTGCCTTTAGTCCTTTTATAATGTGTTATTTATTATCAAGTTTATTTTATAAGGTCACTACCTAGTGGTATGTGAATAAACGGACAAAGTTGCATATTAGTGATACCGTAAGCGGTTCATGTTTTCAATCCCCAGAAAACTGACATACCTTCTAAAATACCGCAGATATAAAATGCAAAATATATATGGAAAATAAAACGAAGAAAATGGGTCTACGTCCGCGAAAGTTACGATGCCCCAACAATTTCCTTATATTATGTGTATGTGACTAAATTCTGTGCGGTATGTTGTTAAAGCGAATGATTGCCCGAACGTTTATTGGACGTAATAATGTTTCAACTATTCTAGCTTTTTACGATATACGTTTTATTGTTTTAGGCTTACTTGTTGCTCGTTGTACTTTCTTCATTTGTTTTTTTATATATTTTAAAATTCGTTGCATGCAAAACTTAAAAGAACATAAGAACTTTTATCGTAAGTAGACTTTTGGACGTTTATGTTTAAGTCGGGCCATAACATGTTACGAATCCACTTCTTTTTCTATTGAATCGCCTACAAAAAGTACTTTTAACGTCGGCGCCCTCGCTAATGTTAGCATTTGTGGCAAGAAATGGGTAAGATTAGTTTCTATCACCCAACTATTTCCACTACATAGCTTTCCTACGTCCCATTTAGGATTACTGGATTTGCTTCAGCTTTCAGTGAGAACATTTCGGAACGTTAGTTTCATTAGAGAATTTCGAGTGCACTAAAATTGATTTGGAGAGATAGTAATTCAATTAATGGCTAGAACTTAGAGATAAATCATATCTCCTGGCTTTAAGCTGACCACATAGATTTTGAAACTTATGAGCGACTTAATCTCGTGAATCATAAATTTTGCTATTATCAGCCTTTGTCTCTTCGTAACCTGCAGCCAAAATTGTGTTATGACATGATTCCTGTATTTTTCAATTCAATGAAAAAGTCTAGCTTTAAAATCCGAGCTCCAAAAGCTTAATTTCCAAGGATTGAACACTCCACCCAGTTTTGAATAGCCCTACAAAGTTCAGTAACAAAGGCTCTAGCTTACCGGATCTCCCAGTGACACCGTCATCGCATCATCCATATTTATACCGACCCGGTTAATCGGATTCACCGGGTACCCGGGTAGCTAAGTACTAGTGCTTCAGTTGATCTGGGTAAGCTCTTCAATGATGGCGTTATCTTTATGGTCGACATTAAGCATGGTGATGATGGTCTGGCTTGGTGGATATCGGACTAGTTCCTTATTTGAATATGGTGTGTGGTATGTAGGATATTACGTAATGGAGATAGTGAATTATTGCTTCAATTTTATTGCTTTGGCTGGTTGTACTTTCAGATTTTTAGATGTGTGTTTTTGTATTAGGCTGCAGCATTACAAATATTTGACTTGGAGCAAGCTAATGCGGGCTTGAGATTCGGCCAGCACCAAAGTGACTTCTGTAAAGTCATAAAATGTTTAAGTTTGTCTTAGAAGTTGAAGTTAAACATCATGCTTAAACGTAAGTCTAGATTTGTCAATCCGCCTTAAGTGAGTGTGCTGATCAAGTTCTTTCAATAGTGGGATTTTGATGTCTTCCGTATTACATTATTAAAATCATCTCATTCATTTTTACTACATATAATAAATCTGTCCACCGCCATCACTATAATTATGACAAGATGTTACACACCCCAACACCCAAACCTATCACTGTAAACGTGTTTCTTTTTAATATTATTTTTAGTGTAGCGTCCCATAAATATTCTAAGATAAATAGTTCCGTATCTCCATTAATTCTTGTCTACGATGCTTGTGGGAGTCGTGCGGTCTGGACCAAGACGTTGTTCCCGAAGGTCCTTGCTCGAAAACATGGAGTAAGGAAAAATGCGGAGATGCTATAATGCAGGTAGGTCAGGCGCGTTCTAGGGCAAATTCATACGATGGGCATGACCAAAACGATCAGTTACAAGTGAACTAATTAGGCGCTCGGGTTCTTTGAGACTTATGTCAACGACTTTTTGTATTACAAAAAAATTTCGGGTTCAAATAAGGCGCATAAGGGGGAAAATAATAGGCTTTTTAGGTGATTTTTCGGTATGGTAGCTCCGCTAGTCATTTTGTTCTCCTTGCTCGTAAAACAAATAGAATGTGTGCACGCCTGTACTGCATTGTCGCCTTCTAAATTCGATAAACTATCTTGTGTTATGGCGGGACTGTGTTTGAGTTTCGTGTTTGGGTATTGTTCGCCTCTGTTTTAGGGAATGCGTTTCGGTTTTACAATAGGTATGTGTTGTGTTTGTGGCCAAAGCTTTGGATATATTATGGAAGCTTACATACATATATGTAGAGATCTTTGAAAGTTAGGTTTTGTGGTATCAGTCTACCTGATTGGAGTAAGTAATACTTATATAAAATACCCCACAAAGTGTGGGAATTTGTAGTAAAGTAGATATTGTAGATAGCCCAATCCTATGGGAAATACAGGTGCTATTTTAAATATGCATCCGCATCCAAACCAACGTTATTTATGCATGATCGAAGAAAATGGAGCTAAAAATCTAAACTGATGCATTTTTAAGTTCCTTCTTGCTCGCGTGGGAAATTCAAGAGTTTATGCGTATATCTCGATCCAGTAAGTATATCCATGCTACTGTTTAGTACGAACTAGCCTCTGCCTAATTAATTCATTACTAATTTCATATTTATAAAATGTGAATTAATTTGTTTTTATTTACCTCAAAATCTGTTCATTATATTTTAAAATAAACGAAATCTATATTTACATAAAAAAAAGAAAACTTAAAACTAGTAAAGGGCGTCGAAAAATTGATCCTCATCGCTGTAAAATTAGTAGGCTTTGTAGCATTATTATAATAACATTAGAATTACACAGCGATTAACATTCATACACTGATGGATTATGTTATTGTACTGTTGATTTGCCTGAAACTTTCAGTGCCGCATAATTTGAATTACAAATAAGCATCCGGTGTATGAAGTGGGGCTGCCTTATCTTAGCCGGAGGCAGCATTGTAGAATTAGGAACCTGTTATTAATATTATGTTATTGCTATGTTTTGAAATTAAGGATTACATGAGAAGGGAGTGAATTTTAGTATATTAGAATTAATATCTACAGGGATAAAGACCTAAATTTTGATTTGAACATTACACAAATAATTTTGGTTAATATTTCTACCGAGTTATTGCTTTATAAGCAAAGTAATTTAATGAATAACAAAAGCTTTTTTGGAATTGTTTCATATCAGGTTCCTAGTGAGAACCCCGCGAATTTTTGCGGAACATTTTAATTGCGCCCATAAACGTATGTTATACAATCTTTAACATAAATCTTATGTTACACCTGAAAAAATATGTTGAACAAACAATTATACATACTGCTATTTTGTTTTCTTTATTGTTTATTTATTGGGAACTTTGTCACGCGTTCACACAAAAACTCATCTCATAAAGATCTCGTCTATGTATGTATATCTTCATGCCATTCATCTCAATCGGTTTGCAGTTTTAGTGTGAACTCCTAACAATCACACAGACAAACTCCCTATCTCATATCTTATATTAGCAACGACATGAGGATTTTTTCTTATCAATGTGTAAATCGAACAAACAAATGAACTAATATTTGCATTTTTATAATATAAGTAAGGATAATTAGGGTCTGTTTCTTATACCCATTATATTTTCTTTGTCCTACCAGGAGCGATGCGTTAGCAACAACTCTGTCGGCACTCTACGGCAAGCTGCTCGTGGTTATGGGGATAGCTTTCCCCATGGCTGAGGTCATCTCCACATACATTCCTCCCTCCTTCTACGAGGTAAGTTATGACGCACTGCTCAAGTGCCCCCCTTGTCCCCTAATGTTTTAAGAAGCTGGAATGTCAAATGATGTCATGCAGCCCTATCTATATTTGTACGTCTGGTTTAGTAGAATTGTCTAAAGTTTTCGAGTGAGTCATTAGAATAGTTCCTAAAAGTCCGGGCAGTTTTTAATTACTTGAGGAAATTGCTGGGATGCTTGTGACGTAATAGAAATTTATTTGGTTTTGTATACTAGTTTCTATGAACTCAATAATTACATGGAACAAAATCAAACACTTCATAAGTACCTAATCTAAAATCAATTTTCTCAGTCCTCGCTTCTCTTCAAATATTACTTCCATCTTATGAACAGACGCTCGATAAATGTTTTATAGAATTCTACCTATAGGCACAGCACGAGAACCCATGATTATCGATTATTATAATTAATTACCGCCCCATTTTCCTACCGTTTATTGTAAGCTGGCCATAATGGCGGGCGAAGCTGAGCGCCCCTGTCCAAACAGTAATGAATATAAGTTATTCATAAAGCAGGTTAAACGCCCCAAAATATATTATGATAAGGGCAACACTAAACACGTTGCGAATACATAATGTTGCCACTTGCCATGTTGTTGTTTGCTAAATTAATGTTTTTTTTTTGTTCTGGCAACGTTTAAGAATTCTTTAATTGAAGAAAGTTTTGTTTTTAAAAAAGAATGAGAGTCTGAGGCGTAATTGGAAGATCGCTTTTCATTAAAAAGTAATTAAACTTGCAACCTTCGCAAGTTTTAAGTTACAATTAGTAAATTGAAACCTAAATTAAAATTTAATTTGATTACACTAACGAGACCAATAATAATTACGCTGTAAAGTTGGTCTATATTATATAAAATCTCTGACATCAAAAATAATTGGGTCGCTAGTTCATTGACCTCTGAGGCTGTTTTCTTGCTTTCGTAGTCAACAGGTGATTCCTTCATCAATATTACTAATGGATATTAACTACCGGATAATTTTGTAGGAAATATATTTATACTGGAAGATAGAATGTTAGCAAAAATACAAAGGAACTGGTGAATGGTGGGCGTTTTGGAGGTCGGCTTAAAATTGAATTTCGAAAACATCAGATTCTCAACTCATTTTGAATATAGAATGTTTGTTCTTTTGTTTGGTTTTGGACAAAATGTAAGATGTTTTTTTTTTTTAATTTGTGGTTTGTATTGTCACCAGGGTTTCTACCTATACCTGTACATCGGAAGTATGGTGTTTCTTCTCTACATGTACGCTGCACTCGCGAGGGATAGATCTAAGTCATCGGCTGCGGATACAGCAGTGGTTGCAAGTTAGTAAAACAGTACTTTCTTTTACACGCTATAGTTCTCATCAAACACGTTTACCGCTCCGAAATTGGTTACTAGTGACTTCAGGAGATAAATGTTTGAATTCAGAGCAGCTTTGTGCTAGAGATTGTTACTTTAAATTTAAACCTACATGCAAAAAAGAACTGCTTTCTTCAAAGACAATAGGTACAGGCACAATATAAAATTGTCAATATTGATATTGTAATAGGTATTCTAATTTAGAAGTGTTCCATTTTTGAACACAATCATCATTTTTTAAAAGCCTTTATTCCAGTTCCACGACAATATTCAGAAAATGGAACAGTTCTGAATTCAAAATCATGAATCTTTGCTATTGGCTCGTCAAGTGGCGCTTGATTAGACACTGGAAAGCCTTCGTTGGCTCAACGGCGTCAGGTTTAAATTGCATCATTACCACAGAGAAATGTTCTAATAGAAAGAGGGAGTTCACTATGCCTCGGGCGATTTTCTCCCTCAAAGACCAATTTGTACTTTTTTTGGTTTTCTTTCTGATTTTCCAAGTGATACGTCGAGATGTGTAGCGCTAAAGTTATCCTGTGATAATGAACGGCTTTTGTTTTATATACGAGGGTGTGTCTTTGTAGTGTTATTCCCGGGATGTATTGTCGACTGTTGTTGCTTGTTGTAAAATAAATCGAAAGTGATTGCAATAAGCTAAATAGCCGTAACGCGGTAAATCTGAATGAAAACAAACGTGAACATTAGAAACAATAGCGAGAAAGATACCTTCGAATATTTCACTTTTGCATTATGTAAAAAATCCTTTTGATTCGAAAAATCACGGAAACGTTTGATACAAACAAGCTTTATCCTAAAAAACAAGCAAATATAAAGCCGATTCGTAAAAGCTGAAATCGGGTAATAGGAACACGGGGCTATGTGACTTACGTCACTCGATTTTTAAAACTTTTCCTTGTTTTTGCCGTGTATCCTGCCTTTATTTTTGCTCCTTCACGATCCGTAGCCGTGGAAACTGACGGGGTGATTTTTCTCTTTTTTTTGCAGCCTTGCTATTTGACATTTTGTTATTTAAATGACGCGGAAAGCTTACTAGAGGGCTGACAAACATGCTAGCTAATGCGTTAGAGTGGTGCCTGTTTCACGGATATTTTATGCGGCTGTTATTTTTTTTGTTGTTATGATTTTTTGCACCATTCCTCTTATGACCCGACCCTTTTTGTGAATTTGTGATAAGAGCAAGGATTTCCATTTTTGGCGTAGACTCGTTAAAATATTTTTTGTTGGTACCTTTACCTACATACTGAGTCCAGTTCAAACAACACTTGGAAAAGTAATAAATAAAAAAACATCGTGCATATTCTTTCATCAAAACATAATATATGCAGAGACTCTAAATCAGAATTTAAACGAATATATTCGTGAAAGAAAATATGATATTTCTGGTGTAAATAATTTATGTAATTTACTAGCTTCATATTCGGCCGTTCAATAGACCCGGTACCTATATAGCTCCAGCATCGCATACATACTTAACTATATCCCTAATGTCCTTATCCCACTAACAAGCAATTTCTCTTCCAGAATCAGACTCCAGTTCATCCCCATCAGAGTCCGACTCATGTTCCTCTCGTACGGAGCGCAGCACAGCCACCACAGCGCACATACCACCTCAGCTGGCTGCCAAACGACTGTCTCTGGGCTTCGCGCTGGCGACGAGGACCCATCATTATGGCAGCTTCTATTTGAGGATGGGGGCCGTTGGTGAGCTTTGTTATATGTTTTATTGAAGGAAAATATTTTAAAGAATCATTTTATTTAGCTAGTTCGATCAGACGTACGAGTATACTAACTAATATTGTAGAAGGAAGCAAGTAAGATTATTCCACACTTTCAATACCATGTATATTCTGTTGTAATTATTCTTCACATACCTACATATAATGTTTACGTTGCTTAAGTAAATGTTTTTATTTCGATATGTCATACCTATTTCACGAGGTGTATTTTAAACTACAGCTATAAAAACAATTTTAATTTACGGGAGAACAAAATCTTTCGTTCAAGTAAAGAGTAAAACCTTAATTAGCCCAGAATGAAACAAATGAAAAGCTATGTTCGACATTTGTGTAAGAGTAAGTGACTTCAAATTGGCACCAAACCGTGCTGGCTTAATGATTACAAATGATATGACATAAGTGAGAAGTTCACTAACACCTCTTAATTCCCTACATTAATCCAGCAAGCACACGTTTATATCGATATCATTGTATAATTGTTTTGTTAAATCGATTGGAAGTGTTGAAGCAAAATAGGGCCGTTTAGCGAGCCTTTGTCGGAGTCACGGATTACTTGCTAAGTAAGTTTGTACGAAGCCCAACTTGGTGTCGGTGCTTATCTTTGGAGCAGAAAGTCCCTAGTCGTAACTAGGCCGGATAATCTCGTTGTCTGTACGGCTGTCCTGATTATGTTTGACAGTTTCGCTGATAGTTTTAGTGCTGTGCAGAAGCCGATTGTTGTTACTGAAAGTTATACAAACGTAGCCAATTTATTGGGTACTCTCTTCACAATATTTCCTGAACTGTTTGATAAAACGAACCAGATTATAACTTTAGAATGTCTAGGCTACCTAAAAAGTTTCATCCCCCGTACTGGGTCACTACACTTGCCCTTTACCATCCGTACGTCATCGCGGCTGTGACGTCAAATATATTACGTCATCAAGATCGTCATATTGGATATTCAGGACCGAGACTGTTACGTCACAGAGTCTAATGTACAGTCAGAGAAGATGATAATGTCCTAAGTATAGCAAGTTTTATGTCATACGAGGTATCTATTCATAAGATCTGCTATTATTTAAATTCGTATCGAAACTCGAATTACTCTCGCGTTAGTCAACTATCCAAAGAAAACAAAAGCATAGCTACATTCCTTTCTCAAATTAATAAAATAAAAACAAAACTGGTATTCTATTTTTGAATAAGACCTTCTTTCTCCGCAGCATTCGGCATCGGCTCTATGATCTACTCGGGCCTAGAATTCGGCCAGTACTGGGAGCTGGAGAGGAACACCAACTGCCACAATGTCCTGTTGGCGTTGACTCCAGCTACGAGGATGGCCTTCATCTTCATACAGATGTACTTCATCTTTCTGAACAATGAGGTTTGTATTGTTAAGCGCCTGTTGTTATTGATGTAGCAAATTGTTTGTGTTCTGATGATAAAAGACATCATGTAATATGGGGTCTAGTTAGATTTTATGTACCAATTTTCTTTGATAACTTGCACTTTCAATATATACTAGGCGGTAGTTGAGACAACACCACGGACATCCTTGATTAAGTATCCGTAAAAATAAATAAAATAACATAGTTAACAATTAATGACGCCTTAAGAAATATTGCATAAACTTTTTGATGCTCAAATCAAGCTTAACACTTTAAGAACAAATCTTTTAGAACCGTTCAGAAAAAAGAATCACTTTCCGAAACACAATTTTGGCACACATAAATTGTACTTTTATATTTGGCAAAAGTTTGGTATAACTTGCGGAGTTTGCGGCTAACCTAAGGTTTCAACCGCGCGCTGTTACACAAGTTACCTATTTCAGATTGTTAGCGAAAAGTTCTCTTTGTTTTTTGGCTACTGAACACAAATTTTAAGTGTGAAAAGAAAGTGAAAATGTTTGAGGGTGTTAGGCTTGAATGTGTCGGTTGCAATTTGTAGTACCTACTAACTTATACAATAATATCACTATTATGACAAAAAATAATTGGCAAGTTGGCATTATAGTTAACATTAGCATTACGATTTATTTATTTAGGGTTCTTCTGCTTCTAGTGACTGACTTTGTCATTCAAATAGAAAAGACATAAAAAAATATTTCAACAAACTACCAGCAAAAACATCAAGCAACAGAACTACCCATAAATCATTTCACACACAAAAATCCCATACATAGAAATAATCCATCAATTAAAACCAACCAACCACAGCCTAGACGGGCCATTACCATTTATCACCATCGCTCACGTTTCAGATGAAAGTTTACAAGCACAAGATAGTAGCGCGGTTCGGCCTGATGCATATGGTGGGGACGAACCTCAGTGTGTGGCTCAATGTCCTCGTTCAGGAGACGAAGCATGAAATCCTGACGTTTTATGATCCGGAGAACAAGACTATTGGACTGTCGCATAGACTTGGTAAGTTGAATATCATTTATCTCATGTAGGTAAGTATGCATAAGGTGAAAAATCTAGATATACAATAAAAGTTAATGTATATAATTTTTTCATATTATGCAAACAAATAAAAAGTAAAATACATAATTATAAAATACAATAATAAACTTCTTGTGTGTTCCTGTCATGTGCCATATCTCTATGGTCGATTTTGTTTCATATTTTTTATGGCTTTATAATTTTTCTTTACATGAAATCGGCCAGACTTGATTTTATATCAAGAAGTTTTGACCCTATTACTTTCTATTCATGTGATAATACAAAAGTGTGTTTTTACTGCAAGGAAATTAAATTGTATGACTCATCAAATTATTCAAGCATCAGGAGTCCCCTAAGCAGCAGGTGTTTTTATAACATTAAAAGAATGGCAGGTGGCTCTCGTGCTGAGCTTAACTTTTAAAAACAAGAGCTCCGCGTTCTTAATTTAGTTTGCTCATTAAATCTGTGAAATATTACGTTACTTTAAAAATACATGCTGTTATAATGTTTTTTATTTGGACATATTATTCGTACTTAACACCCTCTACAATTCGATTACAAAAAATGACACATTATGTACACATAAAGTAGATACAAAATGCGAACCCAAAATACCTCTGAATACAACATATTCAATAAGGTAACATAATAAACACATATATAAAAGTAAAATGTCCCGTCGAGTCGTACATTGTCGGTCCGGTGGACACACTGAATGAAGTGCTCTGCCCTGCCTATACTCACGCATTGTGGCGCCAATCGATATTGTGTACCCGGCTTTATTTCTACCTGTTATTGTGTTAACTTCGTGTAGCTGTTAAACAAATTGTTTTTGTTGTGGGTTTAATTGTAATGGGTGTAAATTAAATGAGATTCATTAGGGATAGCATCATTGTCGAATATATCTTCCTTAATAATATCTAATCGGTTTCAAAGTCAACAACATTCAATCCATTGATTTTATTTTTGTAGCAGTTCTAAACTCTTTCCTTCTCTGAAGAAATAAAGTATTCTTTACGTACATTGTACACATTTTCGGTTTGAATTGTACAATATGCTACTTAAAACGAGAACTAGATAAGTTAAGTAGTCCATTATGCGGGCTCACTGTTACTTGCCGGACTTCGAAATTTTGGGTCTATTGAGTGGCTTATGAGTTCTCTTGATAATACTGAATCATAGGACTATTCAACGTTGAAGTGATAATGATTTAACATTTCCTGTTAAATCATTCCTGAATTGTATTAGCATCGTCCTAGCCTTTTCTTAACTAAATTGGGATCGCCTTCCAGTCCGAATAGAACTGAACTTCATGATAAATTACATGTACCTCGATATGAATACAGTTTAAAATGTGTCTAGCTAGTACCACAGTCAAATCATTTATATCGATATCGGTCGGCAATAAAAAAAACTCAACATAAGTATAATTTACGATATCCCAAAGTCCAACTTACAAATCGTAAAACAAATGAGAATCAATTCTCCAATGGCAAGTTGGTCACTCAAAACACCTGACAAGCACAACACAAAATTTCCATAACCCAGTACCAGCAACACTAGATCCCGTGATAACATTATCCCCTTTGCCTGTTTTCCAATAATTTCCTTTGTGTCGATATAATTGGATTACTCATTGTCACTGAACACTCGTTCCGACGGCATGCCGTCATCAGCTTCACTTTGATACAAGTGTTGTAGTCAATTGAGCGATTCTGATTTGTTTGTGTTAGTTACGTAGTTTTGTAGTGCTACATTTGTTGGGTTAAAATATGGAAAGTAATTTATGTAAAATCAAATTATGTTGCGTTCTGATAAGTATATTTTCCATAAAACCCTATTAGAAAAAAAAACTTAGGATTTGATAAAGCAAGACAATAATATTACGCTTCTTATTGGGATGTTTCCGCCTATCTTTGAGATGAAGAGCCCGATGCTTTATTTATGAAAGATTACGTAAGATGATTACTTCAAAAAATTGTCTTATAAAGAGCTTTGTCTCTACATAAAGTTCTTCAAACACAAATAGATAACATATAGGTAGGTCCATTCTAGACAAAAAAAGTAACAAGACCTTGCCACCGGTCGATTAGCAAAAGTTCAGCAAACATGTTCGTTCTGCAAACTAGATTAAAATCAGTCTAGCTGTCCGTGAAAACCGATTGTCAACCGTCGAGTCACACGTTCTTTTGTTTTTTCGGCAAAGGGTCGTTTTGGTTAGGAATTTCATTTTGCAGACCATTCAGCAACCCGTATAATTTTTGTTTTAAAGTCTAATAAACTTCACCAAACGATTTTTGAATTAAGTCTAGTATATTCTCTTCTAAAGCGTTGTTAATTATATTATCAATGAATTTGCAAAAATTGTACGGTCGTAATTCTCAAAGGATTTCGCCTGAAGTAATCCTTGCAACCCCGACCACGGCGGGCTTTATTATTTGTAGCCTAATCATCCCTTTGTTATAATTTATCCACTTTTAACCCCTTCTGCAAGTTTTTACGGGTATTTTGTGATTATTTTATTATGTATGGTACTGAATCGTAATTTTTTGGGTTAGCTTTTTTTTCTTTTTTGATCACGCAACTTTTTTACGGATATATTGAAAGGTAAATGGCGCGTAGATCTTTTGACTGATTAGTTTCATCTTGAAAATAATATTTTCTATTTATTTTAAGGCACCAAAAAGCCACTTTATTTTAATTGAAAGTCACGTAAAACAAGCAACGATAAAAAAACGGCACAAAATCCAACTTCACAACCGTTAAACCGATTCACTCTATTGTACTAAATATGAAAACACCACAAAAAATATGATTGAATCTATTCTATTTATAAAACAAAATATAGAAATACCATAATCCTAAGCAGATGGTACAGATTTTCAATGAGAATTTCCCTCATCATCGGCAGACGTCGCAGAGGCATGTTGATTGCGTTCCGTTCCACGCGACCCTCCCGGAAGGCATAGTGACCCACATTCCTCAATCGCCGATCGAAGATAATAAGTATTGGATGATCTAGCTATGTCATACCTAATACCGTTTGCTCTACTTAAGCCGGTGTTTGTTTCTGGGAGGATCTATTTGGGCTATCTAATTTATTAGATTGTCATGAATATGTAGGCCTTATTCATTACGACTGATGCCTCTTAGAATTAATGTGGATTCATAGAAAATGTTTCATGGTTTAACCTGAGAGTTGTTTATTACCTAGGGCTTGTTTTCGTTAAAGATATGTGACACAACATTAGTAAGCACCTTTAATAAGTACTCATTACAGCTTGTTTTTGATTCCAGCATTCCAAAAGGCGTTCGCATCATTTTCGACCGACGTGCCTCCGTCTCACCCGGCTGCCGCTCACCTGCGCGTGCCAAGAGGACTCAAAGGCCCTCACCATATCTTCGAGTGCCGTCGAACCAACATCATGGGCTCCCTCGTACAGGACGCCTCTCCGTTCCTCTTCCCTTGCACCATCGAGTACTCTCTCATCTGCGCTGCAATCCTTTATGTCATGTGGAAGAATATCTCCAAGTACCCGTCGAAGGATGTCGCAGCGGCTATTGTAAAAGCACGCATACTGGAAGGTCTGGCCTACAAGAAATCCCCACATTTGTACAGCGTTGACTGTGCAAGAGCTCACAAAGGCCTCTTCTTCGGAATATTAGTTTTGGTACTAACTATAATATCGTTGATATTGTTCTTCGTTTTAGTATCAAAGAAAGATTACGCGACTCTAGCAGTTGTTGAAGTCAACGTTTGTGAATTGGCTTTGTATGCAATGACAACATTTGCTAGTTTAGCTGGAATGGTCTGCGTGAGAAAACTGAAGTATGATGGTAACCGAAACCTTGAACTGGATAATATTCTTCTCGTTGGAGCTCAAACTGGAATGTTCATCTATGGCACATTCACCATCATTGGAGGACATTTCACGATAGAGAAGAACACCATTTTAATTTTAATAACTGCTCTATCATCTTTAATCCAGACTACTTGTCAAACCATGTTTATTCTGGATGCGAGCCGAAGATCAGCGAAAACGGCGGAACAGTTAAGAAAGAAGCCTGGGAGAGAGATAGTGACGTTCCTTTTGGTGACCAACTTGGCTATGTGGGCTATAAATACTCTTGAGAAATCTAGAGCGGAATCTCATCCAGTTCAGCTTCACTTCTACGGTTTATGGGCGTGGACGATCATTACCCACGTGTCGATGCCTCTGGCTATCTTCTACAGATTCCACTCGACGGTGTGTTTGTGCGAGATATGGAAACGTGCGTACAAGATGAAGCCCGCTTACATGTAGCGACCGGCTCGGAGGTACTGGAGCACAGCACTGTCTTTCAGAATGTGAACTGTGGTACTTTCGGAATCATACTCGTAGACAAGTGGTAGTTGGATGTTAGTGCCATAGTCTCAGATAATCTGTGGAAACCGCTGCAGTAGTTAGAGGATCATAACTCATACACTATCCTACCTACTCATTAGATGTAGATCGGGTTTCATCTCTCCGGTTTCCACATTAACCGCATCGTTTGAAAGTTGACTGCTGTAATGTTAAGTTATTGTATTAAAATATTTTAATGTGTTATTTATTTGTAGCTTTATTATACGCTTTAACTATCATAGCGGAACTGATACGTTGAGTCGCAGTATTTCACAATTAAACGGGTTGGATTTTATTGATTTTAGCGCTTTATATTTAGATGTTAATTTTTCAGCAAGTTTTAGTGTTAAATGTATTGTTAATATTATATGTGAACCTATTAATGGATAAGTTATGTGTTCATATTTTCATCTTGTTTACATAGCTGTATGTAGATGTAGATAGTGCGTAAGTATTAGTAGAGTCTGTATACCACATTCCACTTTATAGTAATCTCTCAATCGCCGAGGCATAATGATTATATTCACGCACTTTGATTCAAAATGAATGTCTTCCATTAGGTTACGTTGTTTTATACGATTTGTTTTACAATATTTATTCTTTTTCTGCTACGTATATACAGCGTGTATTATTCCATAGTACAGAGGGAACAATAAATTCTATCGACCTATTGATATTTTTTTGAGGAATTTTGACATAAAAACAATACATTGGTTATGATAATAAAGTACTTTTTACTATGAAACGCGTAATAGTCTGAGCAGATATTAGAGATTTTGTAGCGGATATTTTTGTGACGAAAATGTAGTAGTGTCAGTAATTTTGGATACATTTATATCTATGTAGTAGCAATACCATGGACCCAGTAGTTAGGCAAAATGTAACACCAAAGTCGTAAGAATAAGAAATTTTTGGAGCTTATAACGTGAGTAGTCCATTAAATATTCGTAATACAATAATGTTCGCCAAATGGATGGTAATAGATATGTTGCATGACGTTCGATAGTCTATAGATATAGACTTAGTGATTTCGTCCACTTCTTATGAATATTTCAATAGGTTTTCAAAGACATTTACGATGATTTTGTATAAATATTTTCCTTTTATATTATTTATTAGATATTTGAGCTGATGAAATGTATTCATCAAAGACTATCTTTATAGATTTTTATAAATATTTTTATTGTACACTGATTTTTAGACGCATAATCTTATGATGTTGACACGCCTGATGCAGCAGTTTCTGATATTTCACATAATATTGATATAAAACAAACTAAACTTTGATATTCAATCTTTGTTGATCAGTTGTTGATTGCTCAAGTATTGTATGTAATTTGCTTATTTAGACTTATATAAATGTTTTATCTGGAAGTACTTTTGATAGACAAAGAATGTTTCTACTTCTTGCTTGCGTTAGAAGAAATAATAATTCGTTTTGCAGGCTCTATATAAATATTTCAGGTATACAAAAAAGTTGCAATACTTTTTTTACTACCGACTTGGAAAGATTTTTATTTAGAAATTGTATCTAAAGTACTTTTTCAAGTAGTTTGTTGAATGTTGTATGATATAATATTGTTTCACTCAAACTAAATATTGCTTCGCATAATAAGTCGCAGTTTCTGAATAATATTTCAGGAAACGAAACAAATAATTTTGAACCTTTTGTATATTAGTGTTAGAGTCCTTTATACTTTTTATATAATATATTGTGTACCTAGCGTGAAGTATGTCCTAGGTGCATATTTTAAGTACATTGAATACTCAACAAGAAATTTTTAGCTTTAAATAATAAATGTGACATACCAAATTTATACCTACTTATAAATTATTGTAGAATAGGAGCGAATGATGCGATACGGTGTACCTATTTTGGAGGAACTAAACATTTTTTTTTTTTAAAGAAACTTTGAGTATAACCGCATTTTATGGTAGATCTATTTTGAATTTTCTCAGGAATAAAGATTCCATGCAAAGTTATATAGAAGTATATATTAAGAGGATTTTCTTTCAAATTGCATAATAGTTAATGAACTTTTCATATTTTATGAGAGCTGTATTTTCGCAGTAGTAAAACATGCATAAATTTTTAAACTCGAAATACTAAATTTTTACGTTTATTTTGCTTAGATAGCGGTATAGCAGAATAGACCAGATATTGCTCGCATTTTGATATTTAAATGTACAATTTTAGAACAGTGTCTATATTTCTAGCAGTTTAAATCTTATGATTGTTTAATAACGCCTATTTAAAATAAAATCACCCACAACACCAACAAAGGTATGTAAAAAGTAAAATAACTGTGTAGAATAAGGTACATAATTATATACTTGTTTTAATTTATATTTAGGATAGTTATTTGACATTTTCACCCATTATACCAAATATTCGTTGAAATATCCTTTATGTTAAGACGGACAGCGGCATTTTGTATTATTTTTTTCCCCAAATTATGACATGCCTTCAAACTCATATATGTAATTATTTTTAATTGAAATAGTCCTCACAAATATCTATTGATGAAATTATTTTCATCATTGGTATTTTTTCAATCCGTCAATTTCTTTATATCTTAAATTCAAGGAACTTATAATTTGTGGGAAATCAGATTCAAATGTCATTTTGTATAAATAAAATAGTGATACTAGAGTATTGTTTTGAATTATATATTTGCTATTTATTTGTTTAGGAGAAACTGTGAATAGTTCGGGATAGCGGTAAGATTGTCTCCTTGGATGTTTAACGTTTACAAACAAATAAAACTTTCTCGAAATTATCCTGAATATTGTTGTTTTATTGCTTCATAATATAGTATTAACGAAATATGGCCTACCCAAATGCTAGAAGGGTATTATGAGTCTGGAAAAATAATGAACCTAACCCTGGGAGTATTTGTAAGAAAATAGAAGTAAAATGTAAAACACATGAATAATTCATGATCGACAGCCCAACAGTATCCGACAGTAAGGAACAAAAGGAGGTGCGTGCTTCTAAGAATGGTCTACGTCTTCAGTCATGTACTTTATGCTTTGGTTCTTAACAACCTTGACTGATTATACAAATCGTAACGTATTGGGATTGAATCTGTTTATGGTTTAGAAACTATGTTAATGGAGTCATCGCCGTGGCATTGGCCATGCCATGGCATTACAATGTAACTGGTGCTCAAAATGTGAACATGTGAAGGAACTAATAAACAATTTTGTAGGTGCGTGGTACATCTTGTGCTTTAGAAAATTTGTTATGTGTGTTCGTTACCAATTGTTTAAGGGTGTGTCATGTAGTATGAAAGAATTATTAATCCTGTTAGGAATAAGGTGTACCTAAGTAGGTGCAATACTCAGATGATACCTACAAAAGTTCTTCAAATAGCATGTTTGAACTTTATCAACTCGAGTCCATAGAAAATGATACCATAGGTACCTACTATAAAATATAGCCCACTTATTTCTTACTCACTTTGACAGTGCCTACCTACCAATCTTCGCATAACATTTGACAGGCCGTTCCAGTCGACGAGTGAAAACAGCTCAAGTGGCGACAATTTGCTGCCTCGCCTTATACGCCTCCGTTAAGTGGCTTGCCTTACTGAGAGACTCTCACCGTCCGTCAGGTTTGGTACACTGGATATCGCACCAGTTTTTGTTTGTTTGTTTCTGTTATAGAACGATTTCACTGATGTTATTGATTGGTGATGTTGAGGAAAGTGTTGTGGATTAATAAGGCTAGGATTTTTTTATGTTCGTTCTTGAGCTCTTTATGTACCAGGGCCGCGGTATAGTTATCGGCATGGATATCGAGCCATGACCTTCACCTGCGCAGAAGCGATTTATTGGTTTATTGCCTTATGTGTACAGTGCGCAATGCGATCCCACTCTTCCGCCGAGAGCTCAATATCCGTGCCGGTAACTACTTAGGTATAACTTTTCGAACAATCCCGCAGCCCCGGCAGGCCTAAGATGGCTAGGTCTTCATTTGATATTCAGGCTTTTTAGCATGAGTGCGAAGAGGAAACTCAATGATTATAAAATCAAAATCAAAATCAAATCAAAATCAAAAGTCATTTATTCAAAGTAGGCTGAAAATCAGCACTTTTCGAACGTCAATACAAAAGACAGCCCCCAAAACGCCCGCCCTTCACCACTTCCTATGTGTTTTTGCTGGGAAGAAGAAGTGGTGGAACAAACTCCCCAGCAACACATTCTGTCTGTATGGTTTGAAGAACCGTATACAAATATTTAAATATCACTATACAACATTGTGTACATAAATTTGTATATAAAATCAATTCAAATAGTTAATCATGTTGGCTAGTACACACCTTACCCATACCTATTACTCAAGCAGTTACAAAAGAAATCTATTAAAAAAAGAGTGAAAAATATAAAAAATATAAAGCCTCCATTCAGTGAAGATAGATATAGTTTAAGGTGCACCCACCGACATGTCAAACAGTTTTTATGAAAAATTAAAATAAAAATAAAATAACAACATAAACAATGAAAACGGTGAACTAGGACTACCGTTCAAACCAAAATCATATACATTAGGTATATTACGGGTGTACAAATATGTAGTCAGCAAGACGACCTGGTACCACAAGCAGCACCCGTTCACGAGCATAACGCGAGGATCAGCCATCGCCCCCCTCGCACATTTTTGAGGGAGGGAGGCAACCCGACCACCGACGCTACCGCAAGCAATACCGTCAAAGGGAGCATGACGACTTGCAGCTACACGACAAGAAAACAGTTAATACTAATAGATTCGCAGTCGCTAGTAGACCATTTACAAAATTAAGGAACAACTCATCGTAAAAACAGAACGATGATGATAATGGTCAGTATACATAAAAATAAAAAATGTCACGTATAAAATAATATAAATCACATCAACTCATAATGATAACTTTTGAAGCTGTCCAGTGTTTAACATGAGGACCAACTATTTTTATCGTTTATGTAGTTATTAACTGTATAATAAGCTTTCTTCGACAGAATAGATTTGACCTGCACTTTAAATTTATCAAAAGGCAATTCTAAAAACGACTGAGGAAGTTTATTATAAAATCGAATACCAAGCCCCATAAATGTTCCATGTACCTTGTGAAGCCTGTGAATGGGTACGCACAGTTTATGCTTGTTCCTAGTGTTGATACTGTGGACATCACTTTTCTTGGTGTAGTGATGAATATTCTGCCTAATGTATAATATGTTAGCAAGGATGAATTGCGATGCCACAGTAAGGATACCTATTTCTTTAAAAAGTTCCCTTAAGGAATGCTTGCTACCTAACTTATATATTGCACGAACAGCTCGTTTCTGTAATACGAAAATGTTTTCTATATCTGCAGCTTTGCCCCACAGTAGAATACCGTAGGACATAACGCAATGAAAATAACTAAAATAGACTAGTCGAGCTGTGTCTACGTCAGGAATTGTCTTACTTTTCTGACGGCGTAGGCAGCAGAACTAAGTCTACCCGCGAGGCTAGATATATGTGAGCCCCACTGTAGCTTTGCATCAACTGTTATTCCCAGAAACACTGTTGACTTCACAGTTTCAAGAACTTCATTATTTAGGATTATCTTAGGTCCTAAGTGTTTTACATTAGGCAAAGTGAACTTAACACATTTGGTTTTTTTAGCATTAAGAACTAAATTATTTGCTGTAAACCAGTGCGTAACTAAGGAGAGTATATACTTAGAGAAGGGACTGATATTGGTTACAAAATAACTTTACCTACTGTGGAGAAGCGTAATTTTTTTTTGGCAGGTAGGTATTTTATTATTTTGCAGTCTTTTCCCAGGTGAAACGGGATTATCTTATTATTCTTCGTGACATAGTGAATGCTTTTTTGGTCTGCATTCACTACAAACCTATATGTGCATGCACGAAAGAAATATACCTGCCTAATGAATTATCATTCATTAGAATGAATGAGTAAAAGAAAACGCACACCCATAGTACTATGTGCCTATATTCGTTTGCGTCTCACCGATAATATCATCGTTCATACAGTATTCATGAGTTTGTCTTCGCAATAAATATCATATTACGACAACATAGTTATTTGTTAATGGCTATTGTCCACTGTTGCCCACAATTAGGTCACATAAAACGCACATAATATGAGATAGCGGTGTGATAGTGAGAATAACGTGAAAATGAATGGTTAATTATGTTTTATGAGTAATTATTGTAACTTAAGGTGTTATTGAGTTGTTTGTATTTGCATATCAAGGACAAAGTTACAATAAAGTTTCTGTGCTACGAAAGAACATTGCCATTCTGGCCAGGGTAGAGAAACAAAGCCTTATCAAAGTCACAATTGGATGAGGATTGATTAATGAATATGTTAGGAACATCATAGGAAACTGGATAGAGGATGGAAGGAGTGTGGAGTGAGTATAGGAGAGGACAGACTTATTGTTTGAGTAGTTTGACAGTTTCTTTAAAGCGCTTATCTCAGGAAATACAGGACTAATTTGACAAATCCCCGTTAGATAGCGCATAAATCAAGGAAGGTGGGGCACAGAGTTAGTTCCTACGGGACGTGGGTGAAACCGCTTACCTAAACTGGCCTTCAACTATAACTGTACATTGTACAATTCTTATGTCATCACAACACAGGACCTAGACAAGATTATATTTATTTTTCGACTCAAATGTCTAGGAAATAAATTCGACCTAGGTCAGTACAAAAATAATCCGTCTAGACACGAATAAATACCATTTTTTTTATGTAACAAACATTAGGTACACAAATAGCAGCAACTACTCAATGTCCAGTAAATTGGACTGTGACGAAATAGGATAAATGAAATGCGTGGCGCATCCAAATGATGTCAATGTCGAACTTGTCTTGGCTATTTAGGAGATGCAATTGTTGTAGGAAAGACAGTTTTAAGAATAATTGTGAACAATGAATTGTCACATTTGAGATAGGAAACCACTCTTAAAAGAATACTCCTTTATCAGAGTATTGTGTCTTCTCAGGTGTGAAATAGACAACTTTTTTTTGCTCCGGCTTAGGTACTAAAAGACAACTTTTACTTAGCCTTAATTTATGTTAATTATTAGGTTCTTATTCAGCTATAGGTTATATATACAAAATAATGCCTAATATATTATCTTGTAGTACAAATAACTGACTATAAATAAGCAGATTCACTTTTTGTCGCTACTCTTAATCTTTATATGTATAGGCCAGAAGTTCATATGTGTTTACCTAGAGCACACAGGAACATGAAAAACAGCACCTCACACTAACACTAATGCTTTGTAGGGCCACCTAAATAAAATTCTGATCCACTATTTGTATTACAGTTAAAAATATAACAACCTTGATATTGAACCGTCTATCGAACCGTATCGAGTGGTTCAATAACATCAGCGCTATACAACTTCAATTATTTTAAAGTATATTTATTTATGCATTTCTTTTGAAGTCAGATAAAATATAAAAGGCATCTGGTACAGGATGTAAATAGTAGTGAAAATGAACCGTAAAAAGTGAACAATAGGTAAGCCCCTATAATATGGTGTGATGATACCCGTGGATGATACCTTCTGTCTACTAAAGGTCTTCTATTTCTATTTCAGAAGCAGATAGCAGCTTTATAGAAAGAAGAAAACTTAAAGAAGTAGTACATATCATTTCCTTTTCCGCGCTCTATTCAGGCACGGTAAATAGATACGTATAGTTATCGGCACGGATATTGAACTCTCGGCGGAAGAGTGAGGATCGCTTTGTGCAATGCGCACTGAATGGCAATAAACCAATAAATCGCTTCTGCGTTGGTGAAGGTCAGGGCTCAATATCCCTGCCGATGATTATATTGTACACTGCATAGCTTGAGAGCAAAAAACTTATAAGGAAAATTTGATGGTATTGGATGAGTCTCGTGTCGAGTGTTATAGGTACAAATGAGGCTTTATGTAGCTTTATTCTACCTGTCCCCTCCACAGTATAGGCGTGATGTCACCTAAGCTATAAGCCACCATTATGATAACTTGCGTATTTACTTACGTTTCGCGGTTAATTACTGTTGGCAGTCGTTAGTTGCTGCTAACTAATTATTATGTGTTTAGCATAGATTCTTGTATGATTACTGAGTATCTTGCATTCTTTAAACAGACTGGGTTATGAATGAACGTAAAATAAGTGGCTTGTAGGAACTAATTTACCATCGTCTTAATCATCTATTTATTGCAAAGTATATCTTACAAGACCTAGATATATCTATCTAGATTGTAGTGAATATACTTAATTGGCGTATAAAATATTAGGTACAATTCTATTATTAAATCGCTTCATTTTAAACGGTGAAGTTAGATCTATGGTTGGTTTTGATTCATTTATTAGTAACCAATTCTAAAAGCCGCTTTGATGAACATTTTGAAAGCATACCGATACCAATTTAGGATATCGAAATTGACCACCGCATGTCACAAAATATCTGTCTCTATTACCTTTGTGTAGTCTGGTTGCGGTCATTCTACTGAGAACCACAACTAAAAGCTACCTGCGTTTAATGCATTGTTTTCATGATTGAATCCATTGGTTTTATTGATGACAGGTAATACACACATACCTACACACTTTGAATAGAGCAGAATGGGGCTGGGTAAATTAACTTCTGCTCCTAATGTTTTAAGTCATGCAATCTAACAACAAAAGGAGATTTCGTCTGCAACTTCGCCCCCGTCTCGGATTAGCTACTTCCCACACCTGGCTAAAAGCAGCCCTTGCACCTATTCAGGGTATCGCTCGTTTCTGTATCCACTCACTTTTGCATTTATAATACATATTTAGGAGTAAGGATGTTTAATCATTGTATAATGTTCATAATTAAAAAGCAGTTTTATTTTGACTGCGCAATCCTTAATGCAGACAAGTTGTATCACCTGCTTAAAATTGTAATTAGTGGGTATTAATTTGGACAGGTGTTGGCAGTGAAAAGTTAATTATAAGTACATGTGCTGAACCGGATTCCAGCTGACGTTAATTCCTTTAAGGCTACTTAAGTTAGATTGCGAATTGTAATCTTAATAAGTGAATAAGGCTTGTCAGCTAAAAGACAGGTATTTTTGGTAGGTGAAAGGGGTCATTGACTTTGAAAGGATTTCATTCAGTCGTTGTTATTTTTTCTCCTAGCTCCTCTTCTCAAAGCTTGCCGTGAACTTATCCTGATTTCCAAATTGATTCAGTTGGGTATCATTATTAATTGTTTAATTAAAATTAATACAAAGACAGATCTGTTACTAATTAATAATAGGGTGACATACCTTCCCCCTCATCCTTCAAAAGTGAAGTTTACCTAATACATATTTCATGACATCACGTGCCACTCCTTAAGTGCCTAATTAGCATCACCACTTCTGCATATTTTATCAATAGTTAGTGCTCTTCACTGAGGAAATCAGGAAAATTAATGAATAGAACCAACGTTGAGACACCCTCATTTCGTCAAAGCTACTCATAAGGAAGGTTATATAATATTTTATGCTCCTTATGTATAGCTCCCCTGTTTTGGGAGCGACCCTCGTTTTGTTCAACCGATCGATATGACACGAAGTGCACGAGGAAGTGCAATGGAGGCAGTTTGCACTAAGAGTTAGGAATTTATTTGTATGGAGCTACGAAATGGAAACGACTTTAGGTATTGTCTCAAAGATAATAAATTATTGTGACTTTTTTTCCATAAAAGCGAATTTTTCTCAAAGTCTTTGTCTTAGGAATGCTGAATCAAGCATGCTTATAGCATGGATTATTATTTAGATGCTGTATTGGGATTCTATAAAACTCGATCAACAACTCGCATTTCACTTCGATTCGTAATGTCATTTCATACTTTAGGGGAGGTAGGGGAGCGATGGGCACTTTTTCACATTTATTGCATAAAAAATCAGATTTTACAGATAATCAACTTTTATTGCCATTTCTTATGTTTGGCTAGATAAAATCAAAGAGCTATCCTAAAAATTACAATCAGTTTCAACATTACGAGATATTTAAACGGTTTAAATAAAACCGTCGACACGTCAAAATTTTGTTTAGTCTGACATGCTTTAGTTGGTACTTACGTAGTGTTTAAAGTTACTTTTTGCTTTTTATAGGGTTTATCGTTTATAACATTTTGTCATAATAATTGCGTACTTTTTTGGGTCGGGGGTTTTTTTAATTTATAATTTTATTTTATTTCATGGTTTTTTAAAGGAGCTCCTTAATGTTTCCTTCTTTTTATGATGGGTTCGCTAATGCGATCTCAGCCAAAGGAAGCTGTTTAACAATCCTCATGACAAACTGGCTCTGGGAGAATTGCACAGATTGAGAAACAATAAAGATGGACCTTTGTTGATCCAGGGTTATATATCATTCTAGGGTTTCATCCGCCACATCCCATTTCCAGAATTAGGTTCTTATAGGAGGTATGGGATTAAAAGAAATAATATACTAATTTGATATTGAAATATTTATTCTATACTTTAAATGGTACTTGGAAGCAATACGTCCGTCTAACAAGATCCCGTGACGCAGTGTGTGTAGAGTTAAATAAACAGTAGATTGTTCAGATAGAACAAAGAACAATGTTATCGAAAGTTAGGGGTATTAGTTTTTGCTTTATATAATCCAACACGCCCCCTCAAAAATTAATCCCTAACTTTTAGTCATTCGTTAGTTTACTATACAGTATCTAGTCTACAATTCAACATTACAAAGTGAATACCAACTTATAAATACGACGTAACATATTATACTTCCAAGTAAGGTCTGGGACAACTGTACAATAATGGTCCAACATTTGCTGCACAGGATCAGGGAAAACCCAGAAAAACCTGATCAGACCATTTCATAATGAAATTGTACTTAAATTAAAACTTATTCTATACCCAATCCTTTTCTCAGTCTTATAAAAGACACGACTGGTAAAGGTTTTGTCAACAAGTCTGCCAACTGGTTACCTGTGGAAATATAATTTAATTTTATTACATTTTTCTCAACTTGTTCTCTAGAGAAATGATATTTTATATCTATGTGTTTGGACCTTTTATGACTTGTTGGATTATTAGCTATGCTAATACATCCGTTATTATCTTCATATAAAATAATGGGCTTATTAATTTTTAAGTTTATGCTTTCTGCCAGAGACTTAAGCCATAATGCTTCTTTAACAGCTTCATATAAAGCCATATATTCGGATTCAGTAGACGAGACCGCTACTGATGTTTGTCTCTTTGTACACCATGTAATTGTATTTTGATCAAATAATTTAAACACATATCCAGTAGTGCTTTTCCTATCATTACAATCGTGGCCACCCCAATCTGAGTCGACATATCCACTTAGGATGTTATTGTAATTATTTCTTGTATATGTTAACTTCAAATCAATTGTGCCTTTGATATATCTTAAAACTCGCTTTAAGCATAACCACAATTCTTTATTGTTCTTATTTGTGTACCGACTTAAAATATTTACGCATGTACTTAAGTCCGGACGCGTACAAAGCATAATGTACATTAAACAACCGATCAGGTGACGGCATGGTGCGTCACACTTCTTATCAGCGTTAAGAGCTTCATAGTTTAATTTAAGCTCCATCGGTGTGTTTATAGGATTGCAATCACTCATATTAAATTTATTCAAAACGGTTTTAATGTAAGCACTTTGGTCTAAAGTAATTTTATCATGGTGTCTCTCTATTTTAATGCCCAAAAATAATTTGATATCGTGTAAGTCGGTCATTTCGAATTTAGTCATTAAATATGCTTTGAAATTATTCATTGTTTGCAAATCTGCACATGCTATAACCAAATCATCGACGTACAAGATTACGTAAATATTTTTAGAAATGTCTCCTTTACTTTTCATATATATACACCTATCTACTGGGGAGTTCTGAAAACCTATTTCTTTGAGACATTGTTCAAATGTTTCGTACCAACATCTAGCTGATTGTTTTAAGCCATAAAGAGCTTTGTTTAATTTGCATACGTAATTATCTTTACATTTTACACCTTCAGGAACTTTCATGTAGATTTCTTCCTTTAGTGTACCATTTAGAAATGCTGTTTTTACATCCATATGATGAATCAGTAAATTATATTGATTTGCGTAGCTAATTAAGAATCTAAAGCTTGCTATTCTAGCAACTGGTGCAAATGTTTCATTATAATCACTAAGATATTCTTGACTGAAACCTCTAGCGACAAGACGTGCCTTATATCTTGAAGGTTGACCTGAAACGTCATTTTTAATAGTGAATATCCATTTACAGTCTACAATATTTTTATTTGATGGTTTTGGTACTAATGTCCATGTATTATTTTTCTTAAGAGAATTGAGTTCTTCTCTGACTGCTTTTTCCCACTGATTCCTATCGTTCAGAGATTTAATTTCATTTAATGATTTTGGTATATTACTTGTGATGGATAACGCACTATAGACATCATAGTCATTTTCATTATATGATTTACGCGAACATGTTTTCAGTCTTTCACTTCTTCGTAAATTTAAAAATTCATCAGGTTTATCCTGATTTTTGTGTTTCAAACTACTCTCAGATTCATTTTCAGGTTCATTCGGTATTTCATGACTACCGATTTTTCGAATTTTACTTGTACTGCATTCATCAGATTGAGAGCTATCTGATTTAGGGCCAGAACTATGAGACTTATAAGACACTGATTTTGTTACGGAGTCATTATCAGTTTCGTCTTGGGAATATGTATTATTACTCCGTTCAGGTCGTAATGAAGGCCTAGATTCGATAAAATTAGTCTCATCAATTACAACGTCCCTTACAGTTTCATATTTTTCGAATTCTGTATTCCAAACTTTATAACCATTGGGTTCATAACCTACCAGTATTCCTTTCCATGACCTATTGTCAAATTTGTTTTTACTGGTTTTATTATGAACATATACAGTTGAACCGAAAACTCTGAGATTTTTAACGCTTGGTTTCCTATCATGCCACATCTCGTATGGTGTCTTTGATTGACTTAAAGCTTTCGTAGGCGTAATATTTATTAAATAAACTGCAGTTAAAACTGCATTTCCCCAAAAACGTTTTGATGCTTTAGTGCCATTTAACATAGCACGAGCTTTTTCTGTTATTGTGCGAACCATACGTTCTGCAACACCATTTAACTGTGGGGTCCTAGGAACTGTTAAATGATAGCTTATGCCTCTTTCTCTACAGTAGTTTTTCATTTCGGTGGATAAGTATTCACCACCGTTATCACTATAAAGATTTACTACTTTGAAATTGAATTTAGCCTCACTTTTAGCGACATAGTCTTTAAAAGCTGTAAACACTTCTGATTTGTAAGTTAACATATACACCACACAATAATGTGTGTATTCATCAACAAATAAAACAAAATAATTTCTGTTATCTATTGTTGGAGGTGTTATAGGACCACAAACATCTGAATGCACAATAAACAGAGGGCGTTTAATGTAACTTTTGTCTTTAACTTTATTAAAAGGCAGGCGAGTCTGCTTCCCATTTATGCATGCTTCACACAACTTATCATTTGGAGTTACGGTATTTATTTCATCTAAGTCATCAATCATATTATGACATTTTAACTGCAGGAATTTAGTTTTACTTATATGTCCTAGGCGTTGATGCCATAATTCATATTTATTTTCATTAACATAACATGCTTGGGAAGCGGATTCCCCTTTTATTACTGGTATTTTAAACTCTAGAACTATAAGATTATTCAATGTCTTACCTTTCATGATGATTTTACCTTCCTTTGTAATTTGTGTGCCTTTGTCATCAAATATTATGGTGAATCCTGCTTGCTGCATCTTTGATACCGATATTAAATTATATGGTACTTCGGCACAGAACAATACATTTGTAAGTATTCCTTGCACTCCTGTTTGACTGATAAGATTTATGTTTCCCCTTTTAGTTGCTGAAATAAATGTATTGTTTTTAGCTACTGAAATTTTTAAAGGAGGATTTAAACATTCAAACGATGTGAAGAGATCATCTCTATTTGTGATGTGATCAGACGCTCCTGAATCTAATAGGAATTTAATTGTCGAGTGGTCTTTTTCATAATGGTATGCGCTTGTCATGAACGCAAATCCTGAAAAAGAAGAATTCGAGGTCGTTCCCTCTTGCAGGGCAATAGTTTGGACTTGTCTTGTCCTTTCTGGGGCATTGTTTTGTATATTTGTCTGTCTTTTGAAATAGAAACAATCCTGTTTCTTGTGTCCTTTGCGTCCACAGTAATGACATTTCACAAATTTTTGTTTGTTTGTTTTCTTGAATGTTGTATTCTTCAAATAGTTTTGTTTTGTGCGATTGTATCTGTTTTTATTATATTTTTCTTCAACATGGAGTATCTTTAAACTGGTATCACGACTCTCGTTTTTTAATTTTACTTCGTGATCTAATAGTCTAGTTTTTACAAAACCGAGAGTGATATTTTCTTCAGATAGTGTCTCAATTGCAGTGATAACGCCATCATATGTATTCGGGAGAGTAAGTAATAAATGAGCTACTTTGTCCGTTTCCTCTAATTTAGCTCCAGCAGCTGATAATTCTGTCAGCAGATCGTCAAATGTTGAGAAGTGTTTGATCAAGGGTATATCGGCTTTTAATTTTAATCCCAATAATTGTTTTCTCAGCGCTAATTGAGTTGCTACACTTTTCCTTTCATAGATCGCGTCAAAATGTTTAAAAACTGCTTGAGCAGTCCCATTTTCATTAATATAATTAAGATATGAGTCCGCCAAATATTCGACTATAATACTTTTGGCTGCCTTATTATTCTTTTCCCACTCAGCGGATCGCGTTCCAGGAATTTCTTCGTCAATAACACTGAGCAAGTTTAACTCTGAAAGCAGTGTACGAATTCTAAATTTCCATACACTGTACTTTTCTCCATTAAAAGGCTTAATGTTTCTTTTCACTTTTTCCATTGTCACAACTTTATTTTTATTTACAACTATGCACTTTACTGTCACTACGCACTACTGAATGTTCTCACTACTAAATGTCCTTTTTCGCACTGGGCCCATAACCTATAGGAGGTATGGGATTAAAAGAAATAATATACTAATTTGATATTGAAATATTTATTCTATACTTTAAATGGTACTTGGAAGCAATACGTCCGTCTAACAAGATCCCGTGACGCAGTGTGTGTAGAGTTAAATAAACAGTAGATTGTTCAGATAGAACAAAGAACAATGTTATCGAAAGTTAGGGGTATTAGTTTTTGCTTTATATAATCCAACAGTTCTCGTCAATTAGAAACATGAAGAAAACTAGTCAAGACAAATGAAACGAGCCCAAACTCGATGGGTTTACTAAAAGGCAGTTCAGGGTTACCTATCTTCGTGTCCTAACAGCAGACCAGCTCAGTGGTTCCAGAAGACATTAGTATTTCAAATTTTAGATCCCACATATGCTTGCAAGTAAACTGAGCGTGTAACATTCCTATCACACCTAACAAACGAGCTGATGACCTTGAAGACCTGAACCGATTTCCACCAAACATAGCTAAGAACACTCCCGAATGACATTCCTTTTAAACAAAAAAAACCGCATTACAATCGGATCATCCGTTTGGGAGCTACGATGCCACAAACACACACACACACACAGACACGTCAAACTTATAACACCCCGTCGTTTTTGCGTCGGGGGTTAAAAAGAATGGTTTGCGACGGGAAATTCCTAAAGATTTAATATAACGAGCAATACAAGAGGTATCAAAAGGTTAAAAAATAAAATTAACAGCTGATAAATATGGAGTCCCTAGATCAAGTTGGCAACGGTACCTGAAACAAGATTCTATAAAGGATTTTTAGCGCAGATTTATAACCTCACAAATTTTCACTGAAGAAGAAGAACAAAAATTTACAAATTATACATTACATGGTATGTCCAAGCCTCCCTACCATAGGGAGCATTGGACACTTTTGACTTAGTTTATAAAAAAAAATCGGTAAAAAAACTTAAGTAAAACGGTTTATCTTATGTGCACTGAAAACTAGAAAATAAAAAATAGTTACTTACCTGTCAACCTACGTAGGTGGTCCCGGTCATATTAGACTAAAATAAAAACGTGGGGCCCATAAACTATTGCTGTAGTACCTCTTCTAGAGGTATAATAGGTGTGGATTGCATCGACTTACTATAATCGTAACTGGAGATTTTGACAATCAATCATTAATAATAGAAAATACACATACCTTTCATTAGTTTTCTCTTTATAACGATCCGAAACCGCAACAAAATATTTAAGTACTTTTACGAGTGTTTGTTCTTGACAACTCACAGAAATGACAGATAGTCTATGGATGAACACCGTTACCAGTCGGTAACGTAAACTACCCAATAAAAAAAAACTATGATCAAATCAGAATAAAAGGACCCATCTTTTATTCTGATTTCATCATGTCTCCCAACTGCCCATCTGTCCCCTACCTCCCCTATAGATAGACAGATTTTGGCAGATATGTCAAAATCTCGACTTTAATTTAGTTCAACTTGTCAACACGCTCGATAGTGAAGCGCTAGTGTAGTTTGACAATGTCAATCACGAAACTTTAAGGTAGAATTCCGTGGGTCGCGATTGTCGCAGCCGCGCGCGACAAAAGTCAACCTATGAAAATGTATGGCACCGCTGCCGAGGGCTGCGACAGTCGCGCGCGGACGACGAATTTCGTGAGCCGCTGGCGGCCGTACGCTTCTCAACATGGTCTAGCGCTTAATAACATCTATAGAATTTTAGTAAAACCAGAATTAAATTGTTGACAATGCCGCGAGCAGCTTACGAAATTCGTCGGCCGCGCGCGACTGTCACGGGCCTCGGCAACGGTGCCATACATTTTCATAGGTTGACTATTGTCGCGTCCACGGAATTCTACCTTTAGATCGAAGTCGAAGTGAGAGTGATGTCGAAGTGAGTTGTGATATTTTATAGAATCGACATGCTGAATGCGTAAGATATAAATGTATAACCCATTAATATATTATAATTTTCTATTTATGTAATTTGTTCGAAATAAAATTTTAATGGTATCGGTAAGTGATGGCTGGAATGGTTATATAGCAAGATTGTACTCAGTATTCACAAGGCAGTCGTTAATGATAGAGTAGTAATTATTCTGATGATAACATACGATGATGTGAACTGTTATTTTGAGATGACATTGACAGCATGTGCATACGCAATATCCAATGTCGTACAAGACAATAAGATTGGAATGCCATCTTACTTTGCTAGAAGCAATCAAGTTGCTATGGAGTTCTGTTGACTTATTCCCCAACTATTATAAATGGTTTATAATCATGTCTTACATTGTAAATGGAAAAATAAGGTATCTTGATGATGCTTTTGCAGCAGACGTTGTCAATTACGCATTCGAATTGACATCTTTTTTCTAATTGGGAAGTCGGAAACATTAACATCTGATATTATTGGCTCATCGTCTTGTGGCGCCATGTAACTACACAAAATTATCCTCTTATAGCGATTATTTCATTTCTAAAACAACCACCTTTTGCCACCTTCAACAATTTTTAGCTGCAAGTCTGTCTCGGGTCGCATCGTTCCCCTCGGAGTTCACCCTCGGCGCGTGCGGCCTGCAATTAATGACTGCCTTCTATCAAAATACCTCGCCTGCTAAACTTTTACTGCACCTAAGGATAAAACTTTACTTAGAATATTACTTATTTACTAACCAACACAATGTTTGATATTCCGTAGGGACGGAAAAGGCTCTTTTTAAAAAGAAATCATTTGACTTTGTCTGATGTCTCCAAGTTGAACATAGGACAAAGGGTTCAAGGAATTTTGTGACTGTTGTGAAATCAATAGGTACTTTAATTTAAATAGTGATACTTCGATAATTAATAGCCAGTGAGAGATTGGATAAATTATTTCTTTACAAAATAATCCTCATACGTTAGGTACCTATTTTTCAAGTTAGTAGAGATTCTACGGAAGATCTTAAAAAGTTTGACAAACACATGGAAATAACATTAACTTATCTAGCCACCCTTCCTGCTGCAAATTGCATCTGCAAGGCTTTTCACGTTCGTAACAAGACCCTTATTTACATTGATGCAAAAGTAAAATATCTTCAAAAGAGTTCAAACTTATAGAAAAAGTACAAATTCGAAAAAAGTATTGTTGAAAACGGATGTTACTATATTTTAAAACAAATGCGTATTTTTTTTTCTTTATAATAAGTATTAAAATTTCTTACTTCATTATTTTAATGCTCACTAAAATCTGATCGGGTATACCTAGTGTGTTAACTACTATTAAGTAAACCAATACAACATGTATTATGCAAATCATGATCAGTTTGAACTACGGCCGGTGATTGCATTAAGGTCTAATAATAGCAAGCCAATGACATTAGCACTTTCGCTGGCTTCTAGGCCGTGATCCGGTTAACACATTATTTTTAAAACTAAGCATGTGAAATAAAAGTCAAATGCTATTTTTAGTCTTAACCAATTTTGTATTAGTAAAAATATATAAATTCTAACATTTAATAATTAACGTAATAATCTAATTTCTGTTTGAAACAGTAGAAAGTTTTTTGTTACTTTTTTACAGTTTCTAGAAATAAATTGGCAAATCGAATGATGAAGACTATTTTTTTATAAATAAAATTTGTATTTGTTTAGTGAGTGTAGATGTAGATAAATAGTAATGAAATCTTAGGTAAATAAATTGTATCTAAAACTCTGATATGTGAATGTTAATACGATTTCTAACAGATATTATCCAAGAGTTTCGAAGTGTTAAGTAATTTATGCTACACCTACGCATGCCTTTCAAATAAAAACAGTCAAAGCCAACAAAACGCCCACGTTGCCATAATTTATTGAGACAGTAAAAATACTGCATTTTCTATTCCATTCGATGTCAATACGGGTTTGTTTACAAACAACTTCTAGAGTTCGTTTAGTCAAGTTCACGAAATTCTAGTTCAATGTTCGCTTAAAGCGGGGTAGGCCGGGCTATTCGTATAGCTATGGGTTTTGTGCGAGACAGGAGGGTTCGCGTGTCTGCCAGCCAAGGTACCGAGGCACAATAGACCCCGTGGTTCATAGCTATGGCTATAGTGAATGAGCGGCGCGCCATTCGCGAGTCGCTTGCGAGCTTCGGACTTGATCGGCCGTTTGCATTTGAATTTTTAAACGCGGTTTGCTAGTTCTTTTTTCAAAGAATTAGAAAAAATCCAAATTCAAATTGCCCGCGCTTTTCTTTAAATTTGGAACACGCTAATTGTAAACAGTTGACAAAAGAGTTTTGGACAGTTTTTGTGAAGAGGCAGTGAGTGCTCATCTTTAGAATTGCTGAATGGACACAATGGGACTTCTCTGCAAGTAATTTTCGTCACGGGAAAATGTAAGCGTAAGCATTGTGTTTTGTTGTTCTGTTCGGACGAAGCGCAGGAGTCCGGTTTGCGTCTGTTACTGTACTTATATTTATTTCTTGGTCAGCTCGCCGGCGTAATATTATGGTTTTTATTAAAACAGTCGTCATGTCGCGAAAGCCGGTTGACAGCATGACGGAGTAAGTGGATAATTATTTTAACAGTAAATATCTGAGCGTTCATTCATTACATAAATTATGTAGTTTCGCCATTTTCGGATGAATGAATTTTAATTGTAAAATACTTTTTATTCTTTCGACTAATATAGGTAAGTGTGCTCACAGTGTCTCGTTCTTCGGTTCATTTCATTATTGAATGAAGTCGTTCAAGGCTCATATTGCGCGGTTAGTGACTGCATAAACCCTGCTCTACTTACCGCAAAACTTGTAAATCTAAGCCAACTGTAATACTATACAAAAAATTCAACACACTCGTAACACACGTTGTCGGATTTGTAGAACATGCATATTGCTAATACTGCATATTGTAGTTTTTTATTCCATGTAGGTATTTTAAAGAGGTAATATTTAGTGAGTTTGTGATGTAATGCACGAAAGAGGTAAGTAGTTATTGATGCTGGCATTTATCCTACTTACATAAATATGCAGAGACCTTTGTTCAAAATGTAAAAAGTTCTGCAGCTCACCACCGACGCGATAATTATTTAATTGATATTAATTCGGACGTAATTGCAGTTAATTTATGAATTGCATTAACCCACGTCCGCGTTTCATTTTATTGAGGTAGGTAAATCGCATTTTTATAGCTTCTTTGTACGCCATTAAATGGGGATACCCTCCTTAATTAATTACCTTAGGATAAACATACATCATTCTTATTTTATACACAAGTAGCTACTTATGTGATTTACATGTTTCTTAGGCACAACATACAAAATATTTTTTCCTTATTTTCTTAGGGTTTAAACCTATACCTACTGCTTACGTAATTAAGAGTTTCTATTTAAAGGTAACTAGCACACACGGGTTTTTTAAAGTTTCAGACTTTTTGGACTTAAATATGGTGGCTAGGTATGTAGGTATCAGTTAAATTATCATGTTATGATTTAATTAACAAATGCCAGGGGACTTAGCCATTGTGATGAGAAATGAAACAAATAAAAATGTTTCAGTGAATTAATTTCATAACAATAATTTCCTACCTACCGAGGCGTGCAATACGTTCATAAAACGCGCATAATTTTGCACATTTCGGGTGCATTCAGTGTAACTTTGTTTGAGGTTTGATGTGCTCTAACTAAACGCTCCCTGTATTTTCATAATTATTCTCCAGAATTCCAATAGGTAAGAGAATTTCTATAAACTAAAAAGCTCTTTGAAAACAGATTTTCAGATATGTACCTTGTTATAGTTTTCAGTTTATTTTTACCTTAATATTTTATTTATATTTCCAAGAATTCTTCGATGAACCTAATTATGTTCTCTAAAATGTTACTTGTTTTTCTTTACGACCAATATTTCGGCTGACAGCAATTATATCGAGTGACAGTCAATTCTCTCAATAGTCGAACAAGGCCATCTTATCGTCTCTCTGTTCATCTTATGTGTGACAAGACGCATCGTTTCTCGTTTCACTAATGTTTATAATGCCAATGAAAGATTGCTTGTGTTATGTTACACCTAATAGTGTTTTAACATTAGCAGATTTGGTCGCGTGTGTTCCCTTCTTCTTCTCATCTCATCTTTAGCGGACGTTCCGGGTAGTCTGAAGTCAGTAAGTCTGACAACCAGTCTTACAAGAGGCATTGGGTTGGCCGGGTAACTGGGTTGAGGAAGACAGGGCAGCCGTTCCTAGTAAAACATCGGTACTCTGCAGCACCTGTTTAGACTGGAAGCCGTCCTCAACATACTTTGGAAAAGGCTAGACTGATGATGGAGATTTTCACGCGTGTCAAAAAATCTTGTCGCGCAGTTTCAGATCTCATTATTTGTACCTATAAGTAGTTGTCAATTATTTGTCATCCGCATATGCAACATGCTGCCATGTTGTATGCGCATATGGACTTTGCCCATGTCTACCCAGACGAACCGAGCGCTGCCGTGCGGAAAATCCGCGAGTGTGTAAGCGCTGTTAAGATTTAACACGTAGCTATACCCGGTAAACTTGCTTAAACTGGTAATCATAATAGCGGTAGCCATTTTACTTGTCTGTAATCCTCTGATCAGATTAGAGGTGAATGTGATAATACATTATAAGCAGACTGAGGTGGATAGAGGTGGGATATGTTAAATGATAAGATTGTATAACTTGACTTATTGCTAGGGTTACGGAAAACGATATTTTAGCATATAATGTTGCATATATTTTAATATTGAAGGTCATAGGATACAAAGGATAATTAGCTAGGTGATGCATTTTATTTATAGATGTTTGTTACCTTGAGTCTGTAAAAATAAAACCAACATAAAAAATCTTGATTCACCGCTCTCGTATTACCAAGACACATACATACAAACATCTATCAATCAAAATGACTTTCAACTCAAAAGAAATACAGTCGGCACCAAAATTACTCGCCGTAACGAGACTGACTCCCGGACAGCACCATATATTTACGTAAAATACGTCCCAAAATGGTGCATTGTCATACTCAATGCGCCCGCGTCGGTCGATGATGGCGGTCGTCCATTCAAGGCCTGCACGGTTCACACGGGGCCAATAAAACAGCAATTTAACTTCGTATTGTATACAGAAAATGACAATATGTAAGTACTTATTGAAGCACGTAGTAAGTCGTTGTGGAACGATTAAGTTTTTTGATCGTTTCCCGGTTGGTGGGTTTTCCGTGTTGTATTTGCGTAGTTAGGAAAGTAACTGTCGATAAATGTAAAATAAACAATCGGTTTCTTACGTAGTTCGTACTATACTTCTTGACATCCTATTTGTTTCAACTTACAAACGTACCTATTACTTTTGTGAAAACCATTTAAGTATTTAAAATGAACAAAATTTCAACACATACTAGACGATACAATTTAGCTTAATGTCACTAAAATTCCTAACCCAAAAACCTTGTTTTGCGCAGTCCAAGCTAAGACTCTGCTACTGTTATTCTGCCTTATATGAATATTTACCGGTGCACTGTTTACTTTGTTAATTGCAAACATTTTGCACGCTTTGTACTGTTACAAGCTTTATAATGCAGCGTCATCATCACTGAATTTGATCTTGAAATTGACAGACAAAAACTCCGTACAGTAGCTCAATGTTACATGTGAAATGGGCGTATTGATCATGCTAGCTGCTGGAAATTTGAACTTTCTCCTACTGAAATAAAGTTCAGTTTTCAGTAGCAGCTTCAGTTACTTATGCTGTTATTGAGCTGTATAGTGATTGTTAATGCCGATGATTGTCAACATGAATGTTCCCACAATTAACAATGTAGGTACGATTTAATACCGTTAATTATACCGGCTTCTCGTTAAACGAGATTTCGTACCGCGGGAGATTGGGGCTTTGTTTAATAATGAATAAGCTATTCGCAGTATCAATATTTATGGTGAAATTTTGTTTGTTTAGATGGCAGCTTATTACTGTTGGTTTTACGGTTATCGTCTTCATTAATTGGATGCTACTAAGACTGCTTTTCCGTATGTGTTTGTTCATGAATTGAAATTAATATGCATAGCAGAAATGGCATACATATGCCGAGTTGTAGGTTTATATAAACAAAAATATTTAAAAAGCTAATGTTCAAAACACATTCTTCTTACAATAATCACTAGGCTTAAAAATGCGTATCTTTTAAAGGGCTGACATTTTCAGCCGTTTCTGTTCAAAAACTACAGCGAGTTTAACAAAGCTAGACTTTCGCAAAGCGTTCTAGCAGCTTGCCTTTAACTCAAGGCTTAGTTCAAGGCTTTTGCCTCGCTGGATGACATAATGACGGTCTTGCAAATCTTGAGAAATAAACACGAACGATAATGACAGCGTATTCAATGTCTTTACTAAGAATACGCGTACACTATAAACTCTCAGTCGGCCGGTAGTTTGTTTTCGCTCATAAATCAGTACGAGGATGAATGAAAGTACACACGTAACAACAGTCAGGTATTTAGGTATCTGGTATCAGACAGACTAAAAATTTTGATCGATATCACGATTTTCTGAAAAAAAAAAAAAAAATACAACCACCGGGCCAACAGTCGGCCGACTGTTTAGTTTTCCAGTGTGCACGTAGACTGAGTCTTTACTACAGCTATTTAATTTCTTACGTAAACTTCTTTATATAGACGCCATTATTGCTTATAAATTGTTTGGTAGAATATTGTGTGTAGGTGTACTGATAAATTGATGGAACCGCTATTCCATTCATTGTATTCATTGTTTGGAATTTTAAGAAATATAAATAATATTTCCTTCATATATTCTGTAGGTCCCGGTTGTCATTGAACATCCTTGGCAGTCGTTACGGGTAGTCAGAAGCCAGTAAGTCTGACACCAGTCTAACCAAGGGGTATCGGGTTGCCCGGGTAACTGGGTTGAGGAGGTCAGATAGGCAGTCGCTTCTTGTAAAGCACTGGTACTCAGCTGAATCCGGTTAGACTGGAAGCCGACCCCAACATAGTTTGGGAAAAGGCTCGGAGGATGGATGATTTCCTTCATATAAAGCCCAATCATCAATACTCATATTTTCTGTACCTGTCCCGTAATTACCTACCTGTGTTCATTTCCTCCATAACAATATGTACATAAATAAACAGACATAATAATATCATTCAGCAATAACATGAGTCGTAAAACAAACTGACAGACGTAAATAGCCTATAACAGTGCTATAAACGTTGCCATGTGGGCAATAGTCGTAAGCCGTTTGTGGAAATATCTAAAATGGAAACCATTCACTTCCTCTCTCTGATTATTTGTAGGATATATAATTATAGTAATCAGTTAGAAAACCAATTGAATATTGTGATTTACAGATAGCTTGTCAGAAAATTAGTTATAACTTTTCGCATAGTTCTATCAACTTTAGATTTATTATTGTGAAAGAGATTGTCGAAAGAGTTACTGCAGCCTTGTTACATAAAGAGCTTAAGAAGGAATATGGTCGCACATAGCGGGAGGGGTCATTCGATGATTTCTCAACAAAAACTAAAACATGGTTTAAATAAAACCCTAAACAACTAGTCACGTATTGTCATCAGCACTCAGAGCTTGTACAAAATTTCATCCTAATCGAAGACCGGAAGGCGGTATAATTCAGGTTCCAAGATTTTCTTATAAGCGTGGTCAATAAAAAATGATTTACTTTTGTTCTGGCTAAACAAAAAAATCGAAAAACACCTCAACCACGTAAACTCCTAATTAATCATTAGAGAAAAATGCCGTAACAAAGTGCGTCTATAAATATACCCTTATAAATAGCTGGGGCCCTTCCACTGAACACAAGTGCACCATGACTATCTACTATCTTCTAATTAATCTGGCTCATTCGTTTGAGAAGGGGTGACTATACTACGTTCACTGGAGAAAAATCCTGTCTGTGGTGCTGTGTTTATTTTTCAAGATGATTTATCTGAATGTTTTTTTTTAGATTTGTTTGTAACACGTGTTTGGTGTTATCGGTATATTGGAATAGTTTGAAAAGAGTCTTGTGTGACAAAAGTTTTTATGAAATTGTGGGAGAAGGTTGAATGGAATTCTGAAATTATTGTTGATTTAGTTCATTAAGTTACAATTTTGTAGGTGTAGACTAAACTGAAAAAAAAGATACTTTCTTTAAACTCAGAGTAGGTACCTACTTAATGAATTGAGCAAAACGCCAACTGAAGTAGTATTTCAAAAAAATAACAGAAAAATCGACATGTTTTTCATTTCAACACAACCATCAGAAAATCCCACACACACAATTCACCTATTTGTCACTCAATACGAAACAAGTACCATAAAAAGGCACTATAACGTCAAAGTGACATTATTAAATCTTCACATTCTGCCATCTGTGTCGGCGTCGGCTTCGGCTCAGATTTAATGCAATTTCGAACTGCAGTACCGTTTAATTCCGGATCAAATTGTAACCGTATTGTAGCTGGGGCTTAGTGGAGCCGCAAGCGTCGAATTCGTCTTGGAGGTAATATTGAACTAGACAAGCTCATATAGGTAGGTATAGTTTGTATTTGGTAGGTTTTGCGTGGTGGTTAATAGGGTAGTTTCCAGGGTCGAAATAATGAAATAATATTTAGTCCGCTTTTTAGATAATCAAAAAATATTGGATACGTATTTTTTCTTTTTTTAATTAAACATAAAATGACAAAGATAATACACTTCAAAAATTAGGAGTGGGGGCCTTTTACGTCACAGTGTCCTGAAAATTGTAGCAACTTGTGACGTCACACTCAACTTTAACACGCTATATCTTAACAAGTTCTGATCCAATTTAAAAAAGAAAAAATACGTATCGCTTAATTTTGGACAATCTACAAGACGGACTAATTATTATTTTTTAGGAAACTAGCCTATTGGTATTATCGGAAAGTAAACTATGTTTTTTTTTTACAATGAATATCAGAAACACACTCCTATTTTTAAAGATTATGTATGAAATGGCTCCTAAAATATAAAATGATATAAAATGAATGCTAATACATCAATAAAAGTCGGTTCGTTAACAACCATGGATGCAATGCTTTTACTATTTACGTTAAGGTTTTGAGAATGATCTTCAAAATCTTTTGGTAGTCAGGATCACGAAAATATTTATTCCTTGCATAAAATTGTGTTGCGCCAAAATCAAACAAGAAAATTAATCAAATATGGACTCAAAGAGTCCCTCAAAATTATTTATATCTCCACAGCACCAACGTGCTTGTTACTGGAGACATAAAAAAAATTGTTATTCAGTTTGAATTCTCTAAATAATACTCGCACCAGTGACAGAATTATCTTCATTTGTACAAAGTTTCAGAAGAAACAGAGTTTCGCAGTAGACGAACAATGGTGCTATAAAGCAAGTAAAGTAAGCATTGTGTTTGAACAAGTCTACAAGGAGATCCGATCACTTTTATCTTTTGTGAAAGAGGGACGGGTCAAGGTTATCATTGTATGATAACTTCTTCGTCGTTATTATTTTCCTTGGTTTGTGGGTACGGAAAAAAAATGCTCTGAAATATCACTATAATTTGTCACCGAAAAGTATACATCGGTATAGTATCCTTCTTTATTATTTGATGGGGACGAATTTTTTTGTGCCGCGTGATGCAACTGAACTTCGGTCTAATATTTGAGATTAAGAGCAGTCATTTGTTTTCGAGAAAGTTCATGTATGTACCGTAATATGCGTACAGCACATATTATTTACAATGAAGAAGGTTATTAGCATTTTCCTATTATTTCCTACGATGTCGTCCTAGTCTGGCCTAGTATATTAATGGTGGTTGAAACTAGTAATTACCCCCACCACGTCATCATCATACCCCAATGGTAGTTGTCACAAAGAACATATCGATCGCAATAATTCAGTGGTGGCCACAGGTGGTGTTCTTTGTTTTGGTGCGGTCATTGACCCCGGGGCGGCTCACTGTCTACCGCACCCCCGTTGCATGGAGCGAGCATGCGCCTTTACGTGCACGCATATTAAATAGGGTACCCTTTAATGTCTTTTATGCTGACGTTGTTTGTTTTGGTTTGTACGCTTTTTATTGTGACAGGATTTCAAGCTTCCGTCAGTAGATCCTGTTTAAAAAATGTGCACGTGCTCAAGTTTTGCCGCGTTGACCACTCATGCCCAAACAGGGCTGAACATGACAATTTGTATTCGATTCAGCTCGATACAAAATCGGTTTTATAATCGATTGTTACTTAAAAGTTTGGTGCGATAAATTAGCAATTCACCGAAGTTGATCAGCCTACGTTCCGTAATAGTAACCTTGTATTATCACCTCCGCAGAGCATATTAAAATCGCCCACATGATCGATTAGAGCACGAGTGTTCGTGGGTGAACTACACTCGCAATATCCGGACTTTAGAGTGCATTTGCGTTGCATAATGAGCCCTCAGCGACCCCTATGTCTAGGACGAATTTCAGACGGCGTTATGTCGAATAGGAATGGCGGATAAAGAATGGAGTGGAGTAGGTATATTTGAAGGAAACAGACAAAGGAATAGAGGGGAGTAGTTATTTTCTTTAGTTAGAAATAGAAGGAAATATTATTGATTCTCACGGTGTTGTTTTTCGGGTAGGTAATGAGACTGTTTGTGTCAGTGCAAACAACATAACATGGTTAATCTAACTTAATTCTCACTGATATTACAAATTGTATTTTTTCGTGTTATTTTGGTTATTTGGGAAAACTAACAATCTAAATACTTAGGTAGTTAAATTGCATAGAATTATTGCAAACGACCTTCCACAGGTCAAAGTTATTTTTTATCAAGTATCCAAAAAATCTTCGAGACAGTCTAACTAACTTCCCAGCAAGCAGCCATGTAATAAATTACGTCAAAATGTGATTATTTACAAATATGGTTTTATAGGCTTACTCTAACTAGCTTCATTTCTCTAAGATGGAGTATCCTTCAGAACTATTTCCCGTAGGTGTCGTTAGTTCATAAGATGCGTCTAATCGTGCTGGGACCATTAATGTCTCTGCTAGCTTCTAACGTTATATTCATATCCTGAGGGACTTTTAATTGTCGAGCTTCATGACAGCGAAGAGGTCAGAGGGAAGAGGAAGAGGGAGGAAGAGGAGTTAAATGTAACTAGTGCATTAAGATATTAAGAAATCTTTGAAATTCTTCGAGTCTTTGTACAACCATGCAATATTTTAATCGTATGGTTTTCTATATACCTAACTCCTGCAATATTTTTACAAATGTTTGAAGAAAATCCTGCTTCTGCCTATATACCTACCTATATTATTATGATATACATAGACATACTACATACAAAATGTTGTTGATATTTCACAATATCTTTTTGGCATTCTGAATTTTGGAAGTTCAATTGTTACCTAAGTGTTGATAACCAACAATACCTCCTACTTATAATTTTATTCTGTACAGTTTGGGTTGCAAATGGAACTACTCTGCTCCACAGCTTCATTCATCATTGTAGTAAACCATGTAACACACACAACTAATAACTGCACACGTGGGATGTGTAATTAGGGAAAGTCTCCATTATTCATGGACGAATTTATCAGGGACGCCGTGCGCCTTGCACTCTGATTACATTAAACGGGCACTGAACCCGCTTCCCGGTTGCATCTGAAGTCCGTATGTTGTCTGAGAAACAAACAATTAACAATCGTAGGAATAGATCATTATATTTTTACTGATGATTTAGAATTAGAACCGATTTAGACTGAAAATTTTCAAAATCATTGCGAGGATTGAGTTTTCTAGGTCATCCGACAAAATAAATTATCGTCTTAAAGCACCGTAAAATTACTAATGATTATTAAAGCTTGCTACTTTTTTTTCTGATATCAAAACCATTTCTTATAACTGTATTCGCATAATAAATCAGATATAGAATGCTACCACTAATCTAGCTAATTTAAATTAAAATCTCAGCTCACAAAAGTTCGGATAGATATCATTATGATTAAAAGCGTGTATCTCATAACAGAAAATGACTGGTCAATTTATTTAAATTAAAGAAACGGCTTATCGAATTAGAAGTCGGATAAGACTCGTAAATCGTCTAATTGGTATAATAATGTTAGAACCAAAAGTGCATGTTCACATCACTAAGACTGCAGACTAATTTGTCGGCCGACTGTTGGCCCGAAGGTGGGGAAAAAAATATTTTGTAAGAAAATCGAGAACTCGTAGCACAAAGTCTTTTAAACGGGAGTTTAACACTTGTCTAAATACATATCAGATTATGACGTTAAAATAAGGTCCATTTTGCAGCCAAATTTTTTTTACACAAGTGTTTGACAGATGTTTAAGTTCTTGTAGTAGGACCAAAAGTTTTTAGTTGGCCTGATACCTGCCAAAAACCTGATTGTTGTTATCTGCGTAAGTAATACGATTAATATCCATTCTGATTTATGTACCCAAACAAACAATCGGCCGACTAAAAGTTTGCAGTATGCAACTCTAATTGGTATAATAACGTTAGAACTAAAACTGCATGTCCACCAAGTTCCGCTTTTTTCGTGCAGTTGAATGACATTTCATTCTTGTTTACACCGGAAATGACGTATAATGGTACTTTATGTTAATGTGTGTGTAAGGAACCCGTTATTTTCTTTATCATTTTGAAAGTAGGTCATAATGCAGCGGATGTTATTCGGTTTTGTTTTTTTTTAACTTCGTAGTTATCTCTGTAGGAAGAAGAACGAATGAAGATGAAAGTAAAATAAGAAAGAGTTAAAAGCTGAATTTATTGTGGGAGATTTTTCTTGTCTTTAAAATGTGTAGTAATCTTTAATGTTTTGATTGAGCATCATGTGCATTAATCAAATAAAAGTATTGAGGATGTTAAATGTTTTATTGTTATTTACCTAATGATGGAAACGATTACACATTTTCCGAGTCATTAAAATAAACACTCGGTCCCTGAAGAATTATTTAACAACACTAGCCAATAATTATGAAAGGCTGTATATAATTTTATTGGCATTCGTGTTACTTAACTCAAGCATCTTGACCTCAACCAAAGTGGCCAGTCAGCCATGACAGTTAGCCAGTACTGCATATTGACATTTAATCAGCACTCAGTAATAAATACAGGATTTATAAGTAATGATTTTATTTACTTACAATTAGTTTTAAAAGGTTCACGGCCATTGGAGATTAGCATTCCTGATGACGCAATTGTCTGGCGCAAGTCTCAGTTTTTGTCTGTCAAACTGTTGTTTTTGCGTTGAACATGTAGAAAAACTGTTGCCTTAGGTAATCCGTAAAGCAACTAAACATTAATTTTCTTAATAACATGACTGCAAACTGGCCAACTATTTTGTTAAGGTGGATGAAAGTGCATATTTGTTAAAGTGCGCAAGATTCACTCGCATACTTCTAAAGCCAAATACGAGTTTGGTAAAAATTGCAACTAAAAAGAAAGCCAAGTGCATTGTCTTCTGCGCTTTGGAAGATAAGTTCCTACTGAACTTTCCTAAAAAAAAGGTGAAGGTATCAACATACCTACACACAAATATTCAAAGAACAAAAAGATGAAATCTCTCATACAACGGCTACTGTGTAATGTTATGACAGCCGGTCACGTAAACAGCTCGGCCGTGCGCACGCGTCGACGATAACGTCTGTTTGTGCTCACCGCGGCCGGTGTATGTGCGATTATCATTGAGTTGTGAATCTGGTTGAAGGTGTGGTGGCTTAGATTAGGATTCTGGTGGTCTGTTTCATGTAGATTAGAGAGTTTTGAAGTTCAAAGTGCACATTACAGTTTCACAAAAAAGCTGGCGCCTAAAATCTTTGACGTCAAGTTAAAAATTTTCTAAGGTTGACTGAAGATTCCTTAACTGTAAAATGTTAGTATTTATCTAGCACTTGTATAGCGACTGAAGGACTTGGAAAATCATAACGAGAATCATGCGTATATTTAGATCGATGATAGTGATGATAATTACATGCATTTTTATCTTAAGCATTAGTTATTTCAAAGTAACAAAATGCTTTAACTTAAGTCTCCAAGTAAACATTTGAACACTTGGTGTTCAAATCATTTTCCAAGCAATCTACTCGTCTAGTGCCTAATCGTAGATCTCGGTTGAAGCCGGCCTCGCGGCGAGAGACCACAATTTGCTGAGTGCAGCAATTCCACGAAAGGATCTACAGACAGTTTACTTTACTTTTAAGAAATAATCAAATGGAACAGTCTAGAAAATCCAATATTCTTAGAAATATAGAATTAATTTTCTGTTATTAATTTTAATTTTCTGTTTACCTTATATTTTAACAGTTTATTGTTTTTATCATCGTGATTGCTTATGGTGGGCACCAACTTCACAGAGATTTTAATAGAATTTTGTCTGCGCAACAAATCGGTGCATACAAAAATCTGAGCCAATGATAAGTCTGCACCAACATCTTGTCATCATATTTTCACTCAGACTACAGATTTTTACTCAGACTTTAAGTTCATACATATATTTGTTCAAACTTCAGTTTGTACCTTGTGGACGCACCATTAAAGACACGTGTGTGTCATTTCTACGAATTTATATAATTTGTTCTCGGGCTTCCCGTATAGTTACATCATGAATGAATCTTCCATTCTTATTTATATCCCCATGGTGTGAAATGTGGTGTGGGACAATAGATACCCGCGTCACCCACCCCCATATGTGCACTATAGACTACGAACGATAGTAGACCATTTAACGTCTCACGGATATAAGAATTGTATGGACAAGTCAATAAGTTTTATTTAAATCGATGACCACATTTTAAGCTGATGTCATACTTTTTTTTCTGGATAAAATAATTGCTTTTAATGAAATAATTGGCTGCCATTGTTTTTTTATTTTTTTTGTTGCATTACATCTTCGCAATTCTTCTGTCTTTATTATTGTACAAATCAGTTTGAATTAGCAGTTGGCTTGCAATTTCTGTGTGTGTAGTTGTGTTTAAAAAGACTGGAGTTGGCTGTATTTTGATAAGTTAAAGTCAAAATACAAGACAGTATCAAAATTACTTTTTAAAAACATCATTAATATACCCTTAAACTGACTCGTGGTAAGTAAATAAAGAATAGCTGTTGGTCACGAAATCGTATTCCCTTGTTACCGCTACCCCAGCTTTTTAACGTAAGTGGGGGTGGTGATGAATAGCGATGTAATAGAGATTGATACGAGCCTACTTTTGTGGATTAATGTGAAGATTTTGGTATTATATTAATGTTACATTATTTTCCATTATTTTATTAGCATTCCGTTGTAATATTACTACTTTTGCCAATTAAGTTTTTTTTTTTGTAAAAATATGTTTCTCATAATTTTTCTCTAATATTTGCACCAATTTTTTTTTCTTCTTAATAATGTTTATGTAACGCCATGGTATAAAGTTAACACTTTAAACCCAGACGGGTATCTCAAAAGAGTTGATTGCACGTGACTCCGCATAATCTTAACACATCGCACACACATTACACTCTCATAAGACATCATAAAACACGTGCGTATCCATACTATACTGTCTTCCGAAGCCGACAGCCGAACACAACGGAACAAGCCGACGTCACCCGACGTTACCCGAATGTTTATGGTGCTTTTTTTGCTCCGTCTCTCTCTTTCCCTATAACAAAAACATAGTTCAAAGCTCAAAGCTTCGCTCAAAGTTCGCCGCGTACAACGAACGTGTCCGATACCTCTGTTTATGTTATAAAATGTTTTAAAAACATTACAAAGTTGCGATACAATAACAAATCAGTGTTTGTAGTGTACACTATTTTGTTTCAGTGTGTAGTTATTAATAATTGTGTGTAAATAGTTTCGGGATTTTGTTAAAATGTGAGTATTGTAAATCAGGGGTATTTTATAGTTGTTTTGTTTTATGAAGATGTGCGAGTAAGTTGTGTGTGGTAGAAATATGTATGTCGGTTTGTTTGTGGGTACGTAGGTATGACTTATTTATGTATTCGGCACAGATGTTTTAGTAATTCGTGATAGCTTCCTGTTCCTTTTATAAAGTTCGACTTACTAAGCGGTTTATTCGACTCTTATTGATGTTGTTTGGTTCTAAGAATTTATAATATGATTCAGGTTTTAATTTAATACAGTAGGTTCTCTTATTGCTAATAATTAAGTTTTGCTTATGAACAGTTTTATGTTCAAAAGTTCAATGATCTTGTGGAAATACTTGATTAAAATCTATTATATGTATAATTAGCTAAAATTAGCTATTGTAATAAGTTTTAAATGAAGCTTCGTAATCCAAAAAATAATTAGGTAGGTAGTAGACGTTATTCGTTTACAATTAGTAATAAATCGTGTAGAGCTAAATATTCACACTGAGTTACCTATATTTCAATCAGTAATTAAGTCTAAATAATTAAGTCATATTGTAGTGGAAACATTTAATTAACGCGGAACCAATTGATTGAAGACCGTAGCGACCTCTGTCGGGCTTAATTGAAATAGGTCATAATAATTACTAACTTTAACTTGTTAAATTGATTAATTCACACTACTTGCTTTATGTCAGTAACATAGACAAGAATAAATTATTTTTCAATTATTGAGTTGAATCACTTTCGAAACTAAAATCACATGATGCTTATAAGTATGCAGATAAAATATCCACTGCATATATGTATACCTGCAAAGATAATATTCACTTATAAATAAATTGTACATTAATTAAATATTTGATTATTTAATAACGTATTTCAGGATATAATTTTGGAAAAGTTTTTCGCAGTTTTCTAAATCAGAATATTTAGAGTAGATCTAGATTTAGGCCCTGAACAACGGCTAATAAAAATATTTAGTAGGCTATATATAGTACTATCTTCAAAAAGTCATCGACCTTTAATAGCTTAAACTCTTCAATCACAGTACACAATAGAGAAAATTACACCTCAAACCCATTTACCAGTATTACCAAGTTTAGCCAACAAACCCACGAACCTATTCTACAGTTATTACCTTAAACTGTTGTTACACAGCCTTTTATATTCACGCTGTTACCAGTAACAGGTTTGGCAGTAGGCCAAGTTGTTACCACTGTTACTGTGTAGACTGCACTGTTTATTTATTGTAGGCGACTAGAATATTACAGTAAGAAGAAATGGTAAAGGCCGACTGTGAATACTTGAGTAGGTTTCTTGATATTTTGTGCTCCTAATTTTTACAAGAAAAGACGGATTAATAGCGGTCATGTAGGTATGGTACTTATGTTTTATTACGATTACTATTGTATGCCTTTTCGAAGGGGAAATAAAGGTTGAATAGAAAACGATTTATTGTAAAAAACAAACAATATTATGCCTGCTAATAAACCTTCTCCTAAGTATAACAAATACTACGCTGAAAACCACATCAAATCGGTACAGTTAAACGTGAGATAATAGCACTAACATACATAGGTACATACAGGTCAAACTTAGAATATCTATACTTTTTTTAAGGCGGATATAAAGTGATTACTTTGAATACTTCTTAACTTTTGACTTACATTTTCTCCAATCACATTAGACTGATAAACCTCGTATACTTAGAAATTGGTTTCGAGATTAATGTAGATTTGCACTCAACATTCTATCCAAACCGGTCAAGCGAGAATTTGGCATGCGTATAAGTGAATGTATAAATTTTATTTTTATGACACTAATAGTTGTTTGATGGACTTTTAGTTACATGATACACGTCTATTATAGAGCTATAAATTTTGGGGACAGGTGAATCGATTTGTCTTAATTATCATTTAAGAAACAATTTGTTTTTCAAAGTATAAATCACAGGACATAAATATTTTAAATTAATATAAGTTTCCTAGTTAATATAGTAGCTAGCTAATCTTAGTAGTAGTAATCATTATGTATTGATATGATAAAAAAAAACTATTTTAATTTAAATAGTATGGAAGAAGAAAGCTACACCCTACCCCCAAAAAAAAATGGGATAGGGGCAGGTGGACGACGATTCACAGTCAACGAAAAAATTATTAACTACTTTCTACATTCATTTTTAAAATTTAATAAATGAAACGAACAAGAAAATAAAACTGAATAAATGAACTCCAAAAACAAATAAAAACAAAATTATTCCCAAAGGACTTGTATAAACGAATTTCACGGCCCCGTTACCAATAGGAATTATTCGCGAAATAGCCCGCAGAGCATTATGACGTTGTTCGACTAGGTAACAAAACTCCTTGCTGTATTATTTTGTACACGAACCAGCTAAGACAAACAATTTATTCATGCAGTACATTAAACTTTTATGTCGCTTTACATCTGTGCATGGCTGTGTTTGTAGCAGGAGAGCTGGTACCTAGATGTTTTTGACTAAGTATTACTTTAGTAGCTGAATGATGACGTTGAACAAAGAAGTATGGAATAGAAACACACCGATCCCAAATAGGAAATTGTGATTAGGGCAGAGGGACGATGATTTGAGGCAATTGATTCTATATCTTTTCATATCTAATTAAACCTAACCAAATAATAACTCAACATAAAACTATAAGTATGAAATTAAATTATACGCTCAACTACTCGAAAGCCTTAAATATTTTCATAGAGGTAGGTGTGGAAAAGTGTTCCTCTTCCCTCAAGATATAATTTTCTATATCCCAATTAAATTATGAAATAACGAATTTCCCTTCTCAAAGAGGTACAGAACAAGTATTCCGCTTACCTCAAATCCCTTACCTACTCAAAAATGTCTACAAGCTCTCGTCCTATAAGTAAGTGTGTGAAAGTCGTACACATAAAACACTTACTACTTGTAACATATAATGGGTATTACCCATGAATTTGTATTCTATTCTGCAGTAAGTTTTACGAGTTGTAGGCTTCGGGCAGACTGAAGTAAAGAGTGCATTAATTTTCAAAACCATATATCTCTGTTTAACGTCTTGGCAATTCTTGTGGTATTTATCGAAAATGAATAGGTACTTCTTTGTGAAAGGGCCAGTTATCAACTGACAATAGATAGGTATATTTCCTCAAATCTTGTTACGGAAATAATGAATATTTTTTCAAACCTTTCGTCCATTACTGAAGTTACTCCATCACATAATAGAAATAGTGGTAATCTTGCTAGAGTTTAATGGAAGTGCGCGCCGTGTTCTCGGATTGCAGGCGGAGAATCCCTGTTAATTCTGAAACCCTAGGCTTTATCCTGCTGTAATCCAAGCCTTTCAACGCCGTTGCATGAAGCGTAGGTCTATACTTGCTATACGAAATCTATCAGTAACTAGCCATAGCTTTGCCTTGCGATATAAGCAATTAAAAAAAACAGAAATTAGTCAATAGAAATAGGTTCAACTACACAACAGGGAAAAAAACTTTAAAACAAGTAGTTCAAGTTCAAGTAGGTATACACGCAAAGGTACTGCCTAAGGTGTAAAAAGTATATTACTACCAAAATTTCTACGAACAAGTAGCTATCGACAACTATTTACGGAGCCATTATCATCATCATCATCATCAGCCTATCGCAGTCCACTGCTGGACATAGGCCTCTCCAAGTGCACGCCACTGAGATCGATTTTCGGCTTCTCGCATCCAGCTCCTGCCAGCCGTCTTGCGCAAGTCATCACTCCACCGTGCCTGAGGACGTCCTACACTACGTTTGCCGAGGCGCGGTCTCCACTCTAGAACTCGTTTACCCCAACGGTTATCGGTTCTTCGGCTAATATGGCCAGCCCACTGCCACTTCAGCTTGCTGATTCGGTAGGCTATGTCGATGACCTTGGTTCTCTGACGGATTACCTCATTTCTGATGCGATCCCTCAGAGAAACGCCGAGCATAGCTCTTTCCATAGCCCGCTGAGCGACTTTAAACTTGTGGACCAGCCGTACCGTCAGTGTCCACGTTTCGGCTCCGTAAGTCATGACAGGTAGGACGCACTGATTGAAGACTTTTGTCTTTAGGCACTGTGGAATCGACGATGTTAGGACTCGACGTAGCTTCCCAAATGCAGCCCAACCCAACTGAATTCTCCTATTCACCTCGTCCTCAAAGTTGTTTCTACCTAACTGCAATGTCTGCCCGAGGTATACATATTTCCGAACAACTTCGAGAACGGCGCCGTGTATCGCAATCGGTTCCGGTAGAACATGTTCATTGAACATGACCTTGGTTTTGTCCAAGTTCATCCGTAGGCCGATGCGTAGAGAAGATTCAGCCAGGTCGTTAAGCATCTGTTGTAGGTCCTGCAGCGTTTCCGCCATGATGACGATATCGTCAGCAAATCTCAAGTGAGAGATGTGTTCGCCATTGATGTTGATGCCGCGTCCTTTCCAGTTCAGCGTCTTGAACATATCCTCCATTGCATTAGTGAACAGTTTCGGGGAAATAACATCCCCTTGTCTCACTCCTCGATGCAACGGTATGGGCCTTGTTTGCTGATTCTGTACTTGGACGGACATTGTAGCGGCTTCGTAGAGACATCTCATCACTTGAATGTATCGCCAATCTACTTGACAACGCTGCAGGGACTCCAGAACAGACCAGATTTCAACCGAGTCAAAGGCCTTCTCATAGTCCACAAATGCTAGACACAGGGGCTGATTATACTCTTCGGTCTTCTGTATAATCTGCCGCACTGTGTGGATGTGGTCTATGGTGCCGTATCCGCTCCGAAACCCAGCCTGCTCCGGTGGTTGGAATTCGTCGAGTCTTCGCGCAAGTCGGTTCGTGATCACTCTTGAGAACAGCTTATAGACGTGGCTTAGGAGGGAAATGGGTCGATAGTTCTTCAACTGGGTTTTGTCTCCCTTTTTGAAGAACAGGACGACAACACTCCTACTCCACGCCTCTGGAGTTCTCCCTTCAAACAGGACGGCATTAAAAAGCTTCTGGAGCTCCCCCAGTACGGGCTTACCTCCTGCTTTTAAAAGCTCTGTTGTAATGCCATCCTCGCCAGGATCCATTATAATATTCGATTAAACGTCCAATATTACACAAAAGAAAGCTTCCTACAAGTAAAAGCAACACGTTACAATATTCTGAATACATATTTCACGCTTACAACACTGATCCACGACAGCATCAGTCCTCATTATGCGCCTAAACGTTCATAACAAATGAATATCGGGCCCCGCCAACAATTTGGTTTGGAGCCAACCGCTTATTCACCAAGTTCGACACTGTTTGGCGTCTCACCAGACTCAGTTATTATTTGACACATTTATTTTAATTAAATACGTATAATACATAATCTGTTTCCTTTAAGTTTAATGCAAAATATGAGCAGGAAATGTTATTTATTGGCTATGGCAAAATGTGGATTAGTCCAGCGGAAATCTGTGTAAGCTTTGGCTTGTTATCCAGCTTGCAAAATGATATGTGATGTTTTAAATAATTTTCCATTTACAATTCTCACAGCTGGTATATAACATGTTGATAGCGCTTAGTAAACTGTAAGTAAGTATAATGAGGGCTTAACACGAACATGTATAAATTAATAAGTTACTTTTTAATTGAAAATGCTTATTGCTACTTCATCTTTTCACAACATTATTGTTAAAAAATAGTGCCTACAGGTAATTTTTTATTTCTATTAATTATTTATGGTAATAACACGTTATCCATCTTTCATTACATAGGGCCAATATCAAACAGCAATATGATGTCCTGACATGACAACATATTGTCAGCACGTTATGTATGTCATGTAAGTAAACCCATTACCGTGCATCGGGGGCATGCAACGATCATTACTGGGAACTCTTTGTTTGCCGAACGCGTGACGATTGCCTGCTTACGTGTTGATTGTTTGCCCAACGATTGTCACTTACCCTTTGCATTCTTCGAGTAAGTGGCACGTCAATTTCCGTTAAGTTTGGTACTTTGTTGCTAGGCTTTTGGCATTTAGATTGGTTACTTGTGCTGTTTATGGGTTTCTGATTTATACGGAGGATAGATTGAGAAGTATATTTGAGATAGTTTCATAAATAAGTAAGCAAACTAATGGAATACACTGTGACTCCTAACAGAGAAAATATTTATAAATCTTATATGTATTAGAAAAAAGCGACCATAACATTTTATCTCAGCAGTCCAGTACCCTAGTTTCAGTTAAATAAATTGCCGCGAGACTCAAATCAAGGTCAAACGAAATAGGCATTCAGAAGAATGAATTCAAGTTATGCTCAATAATACTAAAAAGAAGGCCGTTAATTCTCTCTGCCAGAAAAAAATATATAAATCGAATGCAATATGCAGCGAAACAATCCCACTATAAATCACAGCCAGAATAGGATTGTGTAACAGTCAAGGCTAAACAGATTTTTTTAGTGGGCGCAAGTGAAGCGAAGTTGTTCGCGCTCGGAGCGGGTACAGTCCGCGCGGCGCGCTTGAAAGGCGCCCATCTCGGTTGAATAGCGGCCCAGCCCTCAGCTCGCTATTTGCAGAACAATGCAGGCTTGATGTGCGCACGCCGCTACCGGGAAAGCGCGGAGGGAAAACGCGCGAAGTCGCCAGTCTCGGCCCGCAAGTGCGACCGGCCGCGCGCCGAAGCACGCACCACGCAAGCGCCCTGGCGCTCGACGCCACGCGCCGCGCTCGCCGCGGCGTTACGTTTTCCGAATCGACCGCAGACGGCAACACTGCCACCGTGACAGAATTTCAGTGTCAAAAGGTTGGTGACCCCACTCTAGTGCAACCAAAATACCACCCAAACCCAAGGGTGCACAGCCTGGTTTCCTTCCATCCGCCCGCCTGACATCTACTACTATGTGCAGTAGTAATTTCCTCGTGCGCCGCAAATGTCAAACGCTCTCGATTGAGTAGGAAATGCTGTTATGATGGACTGATTTATTTCCTATTACTGAGGTTTGAAAACTACTGATTGCCTAGGTGATTGATTTGACTATTACACTTGTAAACCAATTACGAAGCAAAATATTTTCCTATGGCGTTTTAATTTAATTAAGTAATATTGCATGTTGCTTCTAAAATTGTATTTATATAAATTATTAACACGTACAAAAAACTTGATGTAGGTAAGTGCTTTAATTTCGCACACCTTTTATGACTACTGTTTTACGAGGGTTTGCGCACTTCCAGAGACCCCAACGTCCTTGACACACTTTGAAAGGTAATGTCAGAAAACACAAGGGGATATTATAGCAAGCTACAAAATTTTGGAGAGGATTTCTATTTAGATGAATGTCTCATAAATTCTTTCGCTGCCGTAGTATAACTGTTCGACGAAGTCTTGCTAATAGGCAAATCTGTGACCCATCGATGACAGCCGTGACGCATCAACTTATTCAACAAACTCTCACCCTACTTAGGTATCGGAAGATCATGACTCGCTACTTCGAAAACTTTTACCGTGCTCTTAACCGTATAAAAGGGCTCACCGCGATCCAATTTTAAACATAATAATCGACAAAAAAAGTACGCAATAATTATGACAAAAGGTTAAAAACGCTTAACCCTATAAAAAGCAAAAAATAACTTTTAACACTACGTAAACTAAATTTTGTCGTGTCGGGGGACCGCTCTAATTCATTACTTTAGATACGTTTTTTTTTTAAATGAATGTTGTAATTAGGTAGGTTTGATTAGATTTATGTAAGTATTTATGAAGGTAAAAAGCGGTCCCCCGACACGTCAAAATTTAGTTTACGTAGTGTTAAAAGTTATTTTTTGCTTTTTATAGGGTTAAGCGTTTTTAACCTTTTGTCATAATTATTGCGTACTTTTTTTGGGTCGGGGGTATTTTTAAATTTATAATTTAATTTTATTTCATGCTTTTTAAAGGAGCTCCTTAATTTTTCCTTCTTTCATTTAATTTATTTTATCTTAAGATGTGATCGCTATATGCGATCTCGGCCAAAGGAAGCTGTTTAACAATCCTCATGACAAACTGGCTCTGGGAGAATTGCACAGATTGAGAAACAATAAAGATTATCCTTTGGACATTCTAGATTTTCAGCAAAAATATAAATCGGTTTATCCGTTTTATTCCGGCATTTCAGGGTTTCATCCACCACATCCCATTTCCAGCATCAGGTTCTCGTCAATTAGAAACATGAAGAGAACTCGTCAAGACAAATTCAACGAGCCCAAACTCGATGGGTTTACTAAAAGGCAGTTCAGGGTTACGTCTCCTACCTTCGAGCCCTAACAGCAGACCAGCTCAGTGGTTCCAAAAGACATTAGTGTTTCAAATTTCAGATCCCACATATACTTGCAAGTAAACTGAGCGTGTAACATTCCTATGACATCTAGCAAACGAGCTGATGTCCTTGAAGACCTGAACCGATTTCCACCAAACATAGCTAAGAACACTCCCGACTGACATACCTTTTAAACAAAAAAAACCGCATTACAATCGGATCATCCGTTTGGGAGCTACGATGCCACATACACACACACACACACACACACACAGACACGTCAAACTTATAACACCCCGTCGTTTTTGCGTCGGGGGTTAATAAACACATCACCGATCCCTTCCTAGAAGATCGAGAATCGAATCGTAATTCAGCTCCAGTGTTTGTGAAGCTCGTAAAAAGAGTTTGAGTATTGCGACCTATATATCGAGTCTTAAACTGAAATTAGATTGCGTTAATGCGTTCAGTAGGAATATAAACTGCGTACCAAAACACGCCAAGGGATATGTCATGCCCCAGAAATAATAGCTCGAACCATGCCACGTACCAAACTTCAGATCGATGAGATCATCGCTGCAATGACATAAGACAACATATTTAAATGCACATAATGGTGAAATTAAAAGCAACACGCAATTTGCGTGAGAATTGTGAGTTAAGCAGTTACTAATGTTCAGTTCCGCAGGTGCCGTTTAGACGTAATTATTGGACCCAAGGGTACAGTGAAGTGTGTCCTAAGTATCGCACCTTGTCTTTGTCATGACTGTGTTGTAAAGACATAATCATTGAATCGGGTCGTGTGGTTTATACAATAATAGGTAGCTAACATGCATAGATTTTGTGCATTGTGCAGCTACTGCAAACAAATGGTTGCAACGACGATGATTCAATGCCCTCAATCTCAATCAAAACAGAATGGAATCGCAAATTGAAACCATGTTGTGAATGTAGGAAAATTAAAGTTTTCTAATATTGAAATATTATTTTTGAAAAATGTTAACTCCCATGACCAACTTTTGATAAGCGTAGGTATTCATTTGTAAAACGATGTAGTATTGACAACTTTTATTTCTCAACTTTTTCAATATAGTGAAAACACGTGGACCGTAAATATGGGCGTTCAATTTCTTGGAAGCATTTTGATACATATCTACGATGGGTTTAGGTAAGGGAGGGCTAGTTTCTTCAACCCCAAGACAGGGGCCGGCCTATTTAGCTTCGGAGGGTGATACCTACAATAGTGTATTTGATCTAATTTTATTCCTTGAGAAGTTCAGGGGGTTTTCCGATGTACTAAGGGTAAATGGGATATATACGTAGGTACCCTTCACGCGATTCCAGAGCGTGCTTTTTTTGTGCGTTTTCTTTTTGGCGTTACAAAAATATCTTACGTAATTTATCTCCCTCTTCTAGTGCCATATTAACAAAGTTTAAGATATTTGTCAAGAGATACTTTGTCAACAAGATCACATCAACATGTTTAAAAATCAACTTAGCACCTTTAGCTGTAATCTAAATATCTAAAGCTAATATGGAGCTTTAGTCTCATTACATGGTCAGTTGGCCATTGTTTAATCAATTATGAAAACCAATTATTTTGTATAACCCATATAAATTATATCGACATCAAACCGCTTATTAAAAATTACTATAGCAAAGTTATACATAAACAATAATTGATATTAATAATTTTGACGATATATTTAATGAATTACTGAAAGCTCCTGCCTCCATATATTGCGTGACAAAATGGAATAGCATTACACAAGTTTTGTTGATATGGGTCAAACGAATACAAATAAAAAGTCAAGTTCCAATTACGTAATGTAAATAGCCATCTAATTTATGGCTGTTTAGGCGAAGTGACACGCAACTTGTTCACACCATATTACTTTAAAAATACATGTTGCCAACATGAAAAAGGTCTGAATCCAAGAAGTCTAGTATAGTTTTGGTGGAGAAAAATAATTTGTATCTTAACGTCATACCTGGCTTAACTGAAAAGTTTATTAAATAGATGTAGAGGAGATACGTTCTGAAGTTATTGATATCATGAAACTTAATGAACTATAGCCATTTTATCTGATACATACATAGAAGGCATGTAGGTACTTACCTTTGGTTTTACGGTAGAAGGTTGCACTGAATAAAAAACATCATGCAATATGAAAACATATCAAAAATAGTCACATAAAAACTGCTCACGTGGGATTTGCACGCGTTTCAACATTTTTTTAGGGTTCCGTACCTCGAAAGGAAAAAACGGAACCCTTATAGGATCACTTTGTTGTCCGTCTGTCTGTCTGTCTGTCTGTCTGTCTGTCTGTCAAGACCCTTTATCTTAAGAACGCGTGGACGTATCAAGCTGAAATTCACATGAAATACTCAAGTCTATTGCCCCTTTAAGCTGTGAAAATATCAAACTTCTAAGCCAAGCCAATCAAAAGATACAACCGATTATGTCGATATTTTCAACAAATTTTCGACACTCACAAAGGAATCAAAACCTACAGGGTACTTCCCGTTAACTCAGAATCTTGAAATTTGGCATGAAGCATTGTCATATAATGCAAATATAGGAAAAATTGCGAAAATCAAATTTTTTTAGTTACATAATATAATAAAAATATTTTAATAAAATGAAACTTACTACCTTATTTCTCACGAACGAATAAAGGTACCAAATTGAAATTTATACCAAATACCTAGGTCTATTGTCCCTTTAAGCAATGAAAAAATCAAACTTCTAAGTTAAAGCGATCAAAAGATATAGCAGTTTTACCGAAACCTTAGACGAATTTCCGTCACACGCTAGGGAATCAAAACCTACAAGGTACTTCCCGTGAACTCAGAATCTTGAAATTCGGCACGAAGCAACGTTATATAGTACAGATAAAGGAAAAATTGCGAAAATTATAAATTTGAAGTTACATAAAATATAAAAATATTATTTTTGCTTACATGACATAAAATATTTTATTAATTATTATAAACTTACTACCTACCCTTTTTCACATGAACGCGTAGAGATATTAAAGTTTTGAATAAAAAGTGAAATTCATATCAAACACTTCTTAAATATAATTGCCTCTAAACTGTGAAAAATTTTAAATCATTCAAAGGTCATTGGGCACCTTAGTATGGAAACCATACCCACGGCGGATACGAACGAAATATAGCACAGTATAATGATAAAGGCTCTGATTTACTATGGCATTAGTCGCATCAATGTGAACTATGGGAATCTAGAGCAAATCAGGTGTAAACATCAAATATTTTCCTCATTTCAATGGAGAATTTAAACGACCACGTTTGACGGATTTGAGAAATCATTTCTTTGTAGTGAAAGAGTATACTCACCGTTTATTTCCATTGTCATCAGGTCAGGGTCTGATGATGGAAATCCTGAGAAATCTAGGGCAACTATCAGAAATTGTAGGCATGCATAGGATTAAAACTTGATTCTGAGATGTATGTCTGGTGATTCTATCAAACAATGAAGGTTTAGAGCTTACCTGATGATGGAGACGTGAGAAAGTCGAGAGAACTCCCTAACGGTATGATTTAGTTACGTCGTGTTTGGGCTTATATTATTCGTATTGACGAGAACTTTTCACTTCACACTTCTAAAAACAACAAGAAAACTGTTTATATGCATCGGTCTAGATCTCGGTGGTTAAATAAATATAGATGCATCCTCTAGACACCGACTTCTAGACCGATGCACCTAACATCTTTTTAATTTATTTCTTGCTTTTGTTTTCTTGTTGCTTTTTTATATGTTTGAATTTAGATTTGTGTGCAAAATGCTACAAAATAAAATAAAGCCGATTGTATAAAACCAAGAAAGGGACAGAATTACACTTTTGTCAAGGCTCTAGAAACGTAAAGCCAGCAGACCCGAATCCTACTCTCTAGAAGTCGTTGTTACAATTCGACAGCTACAAGTCGTCAGGCGGTTTCGAAAAAAACCTGAAACTGGGGCTCGTTAGGTGATTAATCCCTCAAAAATAAAAGATCCCATTCCTGCAATGGCTGCTTTAACCCAAGTTAGTAGTGAATTCTCATCACCTAAAATAAGCTCCATCACAAGGTTACGTTATAAATTGTAAAGGAGTTCCCATAACTATATCTGATCTTTGCTATCTATCCCACAATGGCAGTCAAACCTATCTATGTGGAAAGTCTTCGCCAATACGAATAAAATAAGCCCAAGCACGTGGTAGTTGTAACATACCGTTCAGGAGTTCCCTCGACTCTCTGTAGTCTCCATAATCAAATCAGCCCCAAACCTTCACTGTTTACCAGTACCCTCAAAAATACACTCACATGTCTGGTTATGACTCGATGCGTGCCTACAATATTCAAGAGTTGCCCTCGATTTCTCAGGGTTTTCAGATCCTCATCAGATCCTGGTCATCCGAATTGGCATCTTCCTTCTTTATGGAAAGTCTTTAACAATAAAAACTAGCATTGCAACCTGTACAATCCTCTGAAACTGCTTGTCTTTTATATTTTTCAAACAATCCTGGACATTCGTCTCCATGGAATTTTAATAAAATATTTATATTCAAAGAAACGTCATACCATTCTCCACAATTTAAAACTACTTTGATACATGTCCGCCACTTTTTACAAAGCGGGTCAGATATGCCCAATGACCTTTAAGACATAATTAGTTATTTTCAATCAAATTTCTGAAAGATGCCTATAAAATGTTGTATGTAAATACAACATTTTATAGGCATCTTTACAAGAAACTTTTACAAGGTTCTGGCCTACTTTTTTAGTTATATTATAAAATAAAAAATATTAACTACTTTGACTCTCACGAAATTACCATAACTATGATTGTTCTAAACTGAACGGTTGGCGCGAGTCTCACTTTTTATCTATACAGGATTTGTACGGAACCCTCGGTGCGCGAGTCCGACTCGCACTTGGCCGGTTTTTTGTAAATAAGGCCTATCCAAGTTCCATTATTAAAGCTTTTGCGTGGGCTGCCCAGTGATTATAACAGTTTTGCCACACAATAATGAACCTTACGGCTGTCTCACACAGTTCGTTATTCCTTGACGGGTTAAACTAAAGGGATGATCAACAGGCAGGTGAATAAACGCTTTGAAAAATCCTGGCTCGGCTTTTCAACAGCACCTGCAAGTTTTATAAAGGTCTGGATTAAAAAATGTAGGCATAGTCTGCGTCTGTTATTGCACTAACTTATTTACTATGAATTGCACGCCTGGGAGTTCTGAGTGGAAAATTCTTTCCATCTTTTGCTTACAATTTGTAGAGCTGAGGTATTTTTGAATGTTTGAAAGGAATCCTGAAGCTAGATATTTATTGTAGCTGTGGTTTAATTAAACATTTCGTTAATTTCAACTTCCACTCTTACATCTTTTGAACACACACCTTTTGGTTTATTTCTAAAGGAAAAAATAATGTGCAGTTTTATAAAAATCAATACTCTCAGACCAGAAATTATTTATAAAACCTCTGAAAAAAGCCATGGTGACCTCGGTTTTATTCCTGTCCTTAGGGGTCTATCACCCTTACATACGTGAGTAGCTTTGCACATAGACTTATTTACATCGTCCAACATAGTCCTTTGAAGTATCGTGTCCAGACAGACAGTACCTGTTATATAGATATAGCCTTGTATACCATGTCCAAGCCTTTTATTTTTCGGCGCCGTTAAATTGCCCTTTGATACTGATTTTAATTAACAAGACATTAAAGGACGTAAAGAAGTTTATGTCAATGTGGATGGTTCAGGATATGTGATCTGAGTAATGTAGTCAGATTTTATGGTGACGTTACAGTGATATAAATAAGTGAAGAGGTTATTTTTGAGGACTTTGATGGTTGACTTTGAATGGAAGTTTTTAATTTTTAGGTTTAAAAAAGGCAAAACCGAAGTTAGCAACGACATACTAATGTGACAAAAAAGCCTCCGAAGACTATAATTTTTTAGACGCATTCATATGGAATACATCGTTGAAGTGAAAACCTTTACGGTTGAAAGGGTTTCTTAAGTCTCTTAAAGATTTTGAGGATACTGGTTTATTGTAAGTAAACAAACATATTTACAATAATATTATTCATGGGAAATAAAAATGATGAGTCAGAAAAATATAGGTAGGTACCTAGCATCTGTTGTACCTAAGTCTAAAAGAAAAGAGCATTACAGGTGCCTACACGAATGAAATGGAATGGAAAAATACAGAAGAACCTTTTTAAGAAGAATAAAATATCGAAGGGGTTCTTTAAGCTCCTTAGTACTATAATACTTGAAGGGATGAAGGTTCTTTTGAAATCACAAACAATACTCGCTACTATTTCATAATATAAAATCTCAACCATCTCTGAATGAAATACGAACGCCTTAAGGCATGAATTTCAATAAATTATTCATAGTCCAGTAACGACGTGTAGCATTAGGTGTTAATACTATTTATAGTCAGGAAGTTTGGAATGAGGCTGGTCATAAACAAATACTATCTGATGGACGCGAACCACAGGGCCGGCACATTTACGTTTCTTAGAAAATTAGTTCAACAAGAATTAGAACAACTTTAAACTTCCGACTTTTATGATATTCAGGTTATTAAACCTGCTTTCATAGATAAATTAAAAAGGTATAGAGTTTTTATCCGGTTTTCTTCCTACGCAGGTATTGTTAATGGAAATGGGCCCTTTGTGTGGGCGATGGTCTATGGGTGGGTTGCGATATTGAAACCCGACACGATTGTAAGTCACTAATGAGTTTTATTAAAAGAGAAATATTTTCACTCGCAATAGGAGCAGAATTTTCAAATTATGTACCTAGGGGTACAATAGTCATGTTTCTAAAGGCAATCAAACAAGTAATAAAATTTGATATACTCGTATAAGTCTCAAAGCTGACGTTGTGTCAACTTGCAGAATCTAGCACAGTTGTGCACACTGTCCAATTATTGTTGGAAAACTAATAAAACTGCATAGATTTAAGCGTAGCAGATGATACGGTCTGACATTTGACCTATTTTTCGACGAAACGTCCATTTATTTTGCTAGCATTTATTAGTTTTTATTGAATAGAAAACAAAACAGTGAATGTTTATTTTTCTGGGAACTTCATTTATTTATGTCTGACTCAGCACATGTTACGAATAAAAGTATATTTATTAAAATTATTTTTCTTGTTTACAATAATTATTGTTTAATATAATAGAGAAGTTATAGTTAGATTATATTATCACAACAGAAGTTCATATACTTACTTAAGTAACTGTTGATTCTTCTTTTAAAGATTTATCTGATGAAAACAACGTCGCAGCAATCGCTTTATTATATCGTTCCACTTTTCCTAACTAAATCTACAGAGACGAGTTATAAGATAATTTCATTAAGTGTTTTCTCTTCAGTTACCATGGCAACAAGAACAAGAATATGCGATTCTATTTTGTTTTTCAACGCTTCTATAGATTTTATTTCCCTTTGATTTTGCATTCCAATATTCAAAGTGAGGATCCTAATTTTTATTGCCGTCCATTGCACGTTTTGTTCATTTTTTAGTTTGTACGCGTTACCCTTTTGGTAGCGTCCGTATATTGATTTTTCACAAACTGGCTGCATGTTTTCATGTGTGCTTTTTAGGATTTATTTTGTCAGGCAAAATATCGCTATCCGGGCATATGGTGGATTGGTGTTTAATGTTTTTATTTTTATACCAGCAAATATGCAAATACATGTAGCAATCCATTTATATTATATAACAAAACTGTACAGCCTATCTAAATCGAAAACTATAACATAGATAAACAAATGTAGAAAACCATTAAAATTAGAATGCGGGCTACCTCCGTGGAGTCGCATACAAATTATGGCATCTTCGATCTCATTGTTATGCAAATGCCTGAAGGCACAGCAAGCCCACTAAATTACATTATCGGTGACTGGTGGCAATGTTACAGTCTATGGTTTGTTGCCAACCAGTATGTTATCAGTTGGAGAGGCCTTTGTCGAGCAGTGGACTGCGATAGGCTGATGATGATGATGATGATGATGATGTTATCAGTTTAGTCTAGTGATTTACTAGCCTACGTCTTTTGTTTTTAAGTTAAAGACAAATTGAATGTTGATTCACTTGTAGCGTGTCTGGGTTCATGTTCGGTAATGCCATTTCAATTTCGTTATTTTTGGTATTGCTATTGATTTCTGTGTTTTTGGTCTTTATGTGGTTTTGTTGTCATTATGTCATATTCATAAAGTACTTATACTTCTTTATTCTGCGAGGATCGATATTTGAGTGGTCCTTCCTCGAGCCTTATGAACTTTTGTTAATGTCAATAAGGATCATTGTTTTGTACTACTCCGAATACCCCCAACATGCTAAGCCCAAGCCGCATTTAAAGTCAAACAAACATTGCATTACAAAGCAAAATTAAAACAACGGAACTCATTTCCCCCTTTGCATAAAAACTCCACTCAAAGGGCCTTTTGATGTTATCAGACATCAGTGTCCAGTCTTTTCTGGCCACGATCGTTATCAATGGCAGCTGTTGACATAGCCATTTAGACGGCCTTTGTTGATAGCGAGCCACCGTTTTCGTAAATATCCACCTGGCTTTAACTAAGTTCAGCTTTTTTTTTAAGTTCTGCTGTGTTTTTTTTTGTTGGCTTTGTGAGCACAATTTTGGATTTGGAAGTAAATATTGAGTGGAATTGGAATACAACAAATTGTTACTAATTTGTTGCAAAGATCTTACTTCAGCTTACCTTACTGTCTTTGTCATAATATGTTACCTTTGCTATATTTACGTTTTATAAATTAGTATCATCCCCTGTTGGATATTAATAAACTTTTCACATGAATCATATCAGACATTAAAAAAGAAACTGTTATTTCTCCGTTTAGATTTTTATATACGGATATGTTCATGGATACTTTTACGAATCTTTCCAGAAATCAGATTCAACCTTTTCAACCCACAAACTCTTTCTCAACAACACGAAATGCTCGACCTCTCAGATGTCTGTTTCCATCGTCGCGTGTAATCCGACCACCGCTCTTATTAGACCAACATGATCAGCAGAATTGGGAACAGTTCCACCGTTTCTGGAGCAACGTGTGAAGAACATTAATTTCCTCGCTCCGATGTAACGTGACTTGTCATCCAGTGGAAACCAACCTAGTTTTGTTTCCGTTCCGCTGGGAGCCTATTTGTGTTCGGATATAGGATAAGATCTATTTGTTTTATCTCAAATTGATGGCGTGTTAGTTGAAATTGGTTTAATAGGCGATGCACTCTTTCATCATCGGTCTATTCCGCCATTGAGGAAAGGTCTTTTTTCCCCGCCCTAAATTGGCGATTACCTAAAAGTGTAAGACTTTGGTCCTACTTTTTATTGACATAAGAGTGATAGTCTAAGCCAGTCCATTACCAGATTTAAAAAAACCGTAGAATAAACACACGATAAACAATTCACGGTCGAAAAAATACATTCAACATCCTTATCCTAGAAGCGTTCTATGGTTTCATACATAACTTACTTAGCAAACCGTTTATCCTTGAAACAAGGGAAGGTCGAGCAAATATTTAGTCTTGTTTGGTTAGGGTGTGTACCGCGCTTAGGGGTACTTCCAAGTGATTTATATCTGTGGCATTGGCCAGCATTATACCATCGTCTTTCACACGAGTAACTGAGGAAAACAAAAGACCAATTATATTGTTACTGTCGAAATTAGAGATGGCCTTGAGATATTTTATAAAATGCCATTTATTCGCAGTAGGCTGAAAATCAGCACTTTTTGAAGGTCAAATGTACAAAAGATAGTCCCCAAAACACGCTGTTTTTGCTGGGAAGAAGAAATTATGGAACAAACTCCCCAGCAACACAATTCTGTCTCTATGTTTTGCTATTATTCTTTATAACGCTCAGCTGTCATATAGTGTTATCTCATCTGTCACCCGAAATTAGAAGCTTTTAGGAACTTTCGCTAAGTAATGGGCCCTACCTGTTGAGTGTTGATATATTGTATTATGATATTGCCGATATTATAAAGATCAATATTTATTATATAGAGTGTTCATTGAAGGTTTCACGTCTGAGTTAATTGATGGGAAATAAAAATAAATGCCACGGAAGAAGGAGGTTTGACGCCGTCATGGCTGTAGTATCACTTAATGTTATAGATAGGAGCAAATGCTAGTCAAGTTTTGACAGCCAAACAGTTTTTCATATTACGCTATAAAGCCTTTGGTACAAAATTATATTTAACCCTTTAGGTACCAACCACCGCTGTACTCACATTTACCAATACTACGTACGTTCCTATATCGAGAGTTTATTGTTCTTTACCAACTGTTGACGGGCACAAAACAGGCGGTTTTTCCGCACTGTTTACACCGCGATTGCTTTAACCTATTAAATGGGGATCGTAGCCGCTCCACGTATGACCCAGTTTGTAAGCCACGTGCATTTAGAGCGAGCGCACACTACAAAGATTTAGTCGGCCGATAGTACATTTTTAGCCCATAAATCAGTATGAAACCTGTCATTGAACATCTTTGGTAGTCATTACGGGTAGTCAGAAGCCAGTAAGTCTGACACCAACCTAACCAAGGGCTATTGGGTTGACCGGGTAACTGGGTTGACGGGGTCGGATAGGCAGTCATTCCTTGTAAAACACTGGCACTTTGGCACACACCAACATAGTTGAGAAAAGGCTAGGAAGGTGGTGAAATCAGTATGAAGATGAATGGAAGTACACACGTAACAACGATTGCGTACTTGTTCGGTATCAGATCGACTAAAAACTTTTGTTGAATTCACGATTTTCTTTAAAAAAATCTACCAAGGAGCGACTAAATAGTTTCTAGTATGCGCGCAGGCTTACTATCGCCGTTGTAAGAGAGCTATGGGCTCGTAAAAATTAAAATTGTTTTACTACCTCCACGTTCATGGTTACGGTGCAAACATAAAACTGTTAGTAATGTGGCGTATGAATCACCTGTTTTGTTCCAAACGGAGAACTGTTATTGTTTTGTGTCGTGAAAATTATTTCTTATTTGTAGTGGTCCCTTTTCCGATATAAAAATTATTACCGTAGAATAGTGGTTGTTTATAACGCCAAACAGTGTATTCATTTCTTTTAAGGCTTGACTTAGCCGTGTAGCCACGGCTTAAGAATACACATGTCGCTACCCCTTCTTCCAGTGGGTGTCGTAGAAGTCGACTAATGGAGTAAAAAATGCACCGAACACCGTGCGAGAGAAGGAAAACTCGAAAAAAAAACCCTCTATCAACCCGTCTGGCCAGCGTGATAGCAGTAGGCTAAATTCCTCTATGTGCAGAACCATAAAGCCACGGCCCCTAGTTCCCGGCAGTCCCGTTATTCCCGGTCACGGTGGCGACCGTGGTTACGGCGGGACAGGGGGTGCGAAGAATCTCCGGGTTACGGGAGGCCACCAAACTAAACTGACTCTGGCGACGTACAACGGCCGCACGCTACGGCTTGACTCGCATCTGGCGCAACTCGAGGTGGAACTTGGGAAGATTAGGTGGCACATATTAGGGTTATGTGAAGTTCGAAGAGAGGGGGAGGACACCATAACCCTCGAATCAGGTCACCTAATGTACTTCCGAGAGGGAGACCAACAATCCCAAGGTGGCGTTGGGTTTCTGGTTAATAAGTCCCTAGCTGATAACGTGGTGGAGGTGTCTAGTGTGTCGAACAGGGTAGCGTACCTTATCATAAAGCTCACCGACAGGTATAGCCTCAAGGTAGTGCAAGTGTACGCACCGACCTCGACACATTCAGACGATGAAGTGGAGGATATGTTTGATGATATATCAAGGGCCCTCCACTTCACTACAAAGACCCATTACACCGTTGTCATGGGGGACTTTAACGCTAAAGTGGGAGTACAGATTTGCGGCGAATCGGCAGTAGGATCCCATGGATTTGGAAGCAGGAATCATAGGGGGCAAATGCTCGTCAACTTCCTAGAACGCGAGGGGCTCTTTTTGATGAACTCCTTTTTCAAAAAGCAGCCCCAAAGGAAGTGGACGTGGCAAAGCCCCGATACTATGACTAAAAATGAGATTGACTTCATCATGACGAACAAGAAGCACATATTCAGAGACGTCTCCGTGATCAATAGGTTTAATACCGGGAGTGATCACCGACTTGTCCGAGGCTCTCTGAATATCAACTTCAAGGCTGAACGTTTCCGTCTGATGAAGGCCAGGCTCCGACCAACACTGCTCCAAACCATGACAGGATCTGAAACGTTCCAGTCAAATTTGGAGAACCGATTTGCCGCCGTGGAAACTACAACAGACGTTAACCAGAACCACGAATATGTGGTTCGGATCCTCAGGGAGGAAGGTTCGAGATTCTGTAACATGCAGCGTAAGGGCAAGAAATCAAAGCTTTCGGAAGAGACATTAGGGCTTATGAAGAAACGACGTGAAAACCCGCCTGTCACTTCGTCAGCTCAGCGGGCTCTAAACCAAGAGATCAACAAGCACGTACGACGCGACCTCCGGTGCTCCAATACTCTGGACATTGAAAGAGCAATTGAGCTGAATCGGGGGTCAAAGGTGTTCGTACAATCTCTTGGAAGAAGCCACTTGACGAAGCTGACCACAACAAGTGGAGAAGTCGTTTCTTCGGTGCCGGCAGTCCTTTCGGAAGTGGAAAATTTCTATGGCCGGTTATACGCATCGCATGCATCTCGACCTGATCCCGGAAATGAGGATTCTAGAGCCACATTAACACGCCATTTCACCGAAGACCTGGCAGAAGTCAGCAGTGGCGAGATCGAGATCGCTCTGAGACAGCTCAAAAATGGAAAAGCCCCTGGCGAGGATGGCATTACAACAGAGCTTTTAAAAGCAGGAGGCAAGCCCGTACTGGGGGAGCTCCAGAAGCTTTTTAATGCCGTCCTCTTTGAAGGGAGAACTCCAGAGGCGTGGAGTAGGAGTGTTGTCGTCCTGTTCTTCAAAAAGGGAGACAAAACCCAGTTGAAGAACTATCGACCCATTTCCCTCCTAAGCCACGTATATAAGCTGTTCTCAAGAGTGATCACGAACCGACTTGCGCGAAGACTCGACGAATTCCAACCACCGGAGCAGGCTGGGTTTCGGAGCGGATACGGCACCATAGACCACATCCACACAGTGCGGCAGATTATACAGAAGACCGAAGAGTATAATCAGCCCCTGTGTCTAGCATTTGTGGACTATGAGAAGGCCTTTGACTCGGTTGAAATCTGGTCTGTTCTGGAGTCCCTGCAGCGTTGTCAAGTAGATTGGCGATACATCCAAGTGATGAGATGTCTCTACGAAGCCGCTACAATGTCCGTCCAAGTACAGAATCAGCAAACAAGGCCCATACCGTTGCATCGAGGAGTGAGACAAGGGGATGTTATTTCCCCGAAACTGTTCACTAATGCAATGGAGGATATGTTCAAGATGCTGAACTGGAAAGGACGCGGCATCAACATCAATGGCGAACACATCTCTCACTTGAGATTTGCTGACGATATCGTCATCATGGCGGAAACGCTGCAGGACCTACAACAGATGCTGAACGACTTGGCTGAATCTTCTCTACGCATCGGCCTACGGATGAACTTGGACAAAACCAAGGTCATGTTCAATGAACATGTTCTACCGGAACCGATTGCGATACACGGCGCCGTTCTCGAAGTTGTTCGGAAATATGTATACCTCGGGCAGACATTGCAGTTAGGTAGAAACAACTTTGAGGACGAGGTGAATAGGAGAATTCAGTTGGGTTGGGCTGCATTTGGGAAGCTACGTCGAGTCCTAACATCGTCGATCCCACAGTGCCTAAAGACAAAAGTCTTCAATCAGTGCGTCCTACCTGTCATGACCTACGGAGCCGAAACGTGGACACTGACGGTACGGCTGGTCCACAAGTTTAAAGTCGCTCAGCGGGCTATGGAAAGAGCTATGCTCGGCGTTTCTCTGAGGGATCGCATCAGAAATGAGGTAATCCGTCAGAGAACCAAGGTCATCGACATAGCCTACCGAATCAGCAAGCTGAAGTGGCAGTGGGCTGGCCATATTAGCCGAAGAACCGATAACCGTTGGGGTAAACGAGTTCTAGAGTGGAGACCACGCCTCGGCAAACGTAGTGTAGGACGTCCTCAGGCACGGTGGAGTGATGACTTGCGCAAGACGGCTGGCAGGAGCTGGATGCGAGAAGCCGAAAATAGATCTCAGTGGCGTGCACTTGGAGAGGCCTATGTCCAGCAGTGGACTGCGATAGGCTGATGATGAAGGCTTGACCAAATTAATTAAATATAATAAGTTATATCTAACCATTCAGTAGCTTCCCACATAACATTAAAATGTCAACTACATAAATAACAGAAAGCTATTGCATAATTTCAAAACGAACTTCAGCAAAAAGCTATGCTAATGCTTCGCACATGACTCAAGTTATAAACACAAATCCATCAACTACCTCGAACTAACCAATGGAATGTAACATAATGAAGATCAATTAGCCATAGAACCATTTAGAAAGCTACCATGCAATTAGCAACTATTCAGGCATTTGTGACTATTTTCTCACCGTACGAATACAAAATAAGCGAGCAACGAATTGTTCCAACGTTCGCACACTTAAATACGAAGAAAAGAGCACTAACAAAGAGGTTTCGCCTTAAGCACTCGGGAACAAGTGTGGACTTTGGAGTATGAAGGTAAACTGTATAGCGCTTATGCAAACCTGAGAAGTCGGTGGCAAAATAAACACATCAGTAACATCGAGACACCGACTTATAGGGAAATGTATTGTGCCATAAGCTTTTTAAAGGAAAGTATAGTTTCGGTTTCTCTTTGTTACCATCATCGTCATCATCGGCCAATTTATCGCCTCGTTGCTGGGCACAGGTTTCCTCTCACACAGAGAGCGATTGTCATGTTTCATAAAATTAATAGGTGACTTCGATTATCATCAAAACGTAAATACTCAGCATTAACGTAATAGATCCTTATTTTAACACGTTGTATGTCAAAGCGCCCGATTGATTTTCTATTGTTTTATAATTAGCGACATACAAGAGGTTGATACGCAATTATTCAACGTTTGTCAAATTCATACTTCAAGAATTCTGTTCTAGTTTCTGTTTTAGTTCCTCGAGTCTTGCGAAAGAACTTTAGTGTTACAGTTTCTGTGCAAAAGAGATAGCAAAAAAGTCTTTCTTGAAATGTAAATTGGCACAATTAAGCGCTCCGACATTTGCATAATTAAGCAATTTCTATGTAACTAGTGTGTGGCGGCTCCTAACTTAGGTGTTCTGGAATATTATTTGTGACTCGCAAAGCTCTTATGAAGAAGCTAATTTTTAGCAAAGATTTTAATTAGAAAAATTCTAAGAGTAAATTAAGATCTTATTTTTAAAGTTCTAAGTTTTTTTAAAGATTTTTCTGTCTGTAAATATGCCGTTTAGAGTTATTTTTTTCAAATCATTGCTTTTGTAATTCATAACGTTGTGAGTCACATTGATAATATTCAGGATACTTTTTTATCCATCCATGTACACTTGCAGGGTAGTTCTTAGCATATGGTGGGGCATGGGGCATGTTCCCTCGGGACGCGGGCGAAACCGAGGGTGAAAACTAGTTTGTATATTGACTACCTAATTACTATCCTAATTATTTATTTACATAACCATTATTCATGCTGAAATTAAAATTAAAAATAAAGTGTCCACTTACAAAACAAACAGTCGTTATAATTTATTTTTCATTGAGACAAATTTGTGTTCAAAGCAATATGTCTATGACCATATCAAATTCCTTCCCTTGAAAGATGCCAGTTCAATGTGGATCCATAAACTGTAGTACAAACTATTTGGTGTCAAATTACTCGTAATTCGTCATACAAGGACCTTGTCCTAAATCCTCTTGCGAAATTAGGAATTTACGATCACTAATTTGATCCGATTTTAGCTGGAATTTCGGTCAATTTACGGTTTGTGTTTCATATGTATGCAGCAATCAAATGCTGTATTATGGTTTTGTGGTTTTGGTAAATTATTGCCAAATTAATAGTGATTTTTTTTATTAAACGGTTTTATTTAGCTCACCCTGTTTGTTTTTATTATTTATTCTTGGGTCAAATTTAGTAATTCAAATTTCACCCTCTTCCTGTCAACCGATTAATCTGAAATTTTGTATACACCTTTAATTCCGATGACAATTTAATATAGTAATATCAATAACATTGTAAATCCAATATGGCCGCCGGAACAAAATGGCGGATAACGTTGATTTTATCAATCCCATCAATATGGGTATCAAATGAAAGGGCTCAAGAAGCAGAATACAATATACTATAAAAAATTGAAATCCAAGATGGCGGCCGCTACAAAATGGCGGATAACGTAGGTTTTATCAATCCCATCAATATGGGTATCAAATGAAAGTTCTCAACCAGTAGAATACAATGTACTATATAAAATTAAAATCCAAGATGGCGGCCTCTACAAAATGGCGGATAACTTAGGTTTTATAAATCCCATCAACATGGGTATCAAATGAAAGTTCTCAACCTGTAGAATACAATGTACTATATAAAATTAAAATCCAAGATGGCGGCCTCTACAAAATGGCGGATAACTTAGGTTCATTTGATACCCATGTTGATGGGTCTCAACAAGTAGAATACAATTTACTATGCAAAATTGAAATCTAAGATGGCCGCCGCTACCAAATGGCTGATAACAATTTTTATCAATCCCACCAATATGGGTATCAAATGAAAGGGCTTCACAAGTAGAAAACTGTCAGTAACTCCAGCGGGGCCCAACAGGGCTAAGGCCTGCCTGGGCTGCGAGATTGTTCGAAAGAGTTACCGCGGCCCTGGTACATAAAAGGCCTACGACGGAACAAAATGGTTCTTATTCAAGAGTCTGGCACTCCCTCACCGCTGCTGACCCACAGCAGGAGAGGTCATGTGATGATTTTTGGGGTCGTTAAAAAAAAAAGTATCTGGAAGGGCTATGTATTGAGGAATTAGATTGTAATAAATTGTCAGGTAAGAGACCGTGTAATAATGATGCACTAAATGAATTAGATAGAATGAGGAATATTCGGTAGGCATTTTCATTAAATACTAAAAACTAGAAAATAAAAAATCGGTAAAAAAACTTTTAAGTTAAACGGTTTTATCTTATGTGCACTGAAAACTAGAAAATAAAAAAATAGTTACTTATCTGTCAACCTACGTAGGTGGTCCCGGTCATATTAGACTAAAATAAAAACGTGGGGCCCCTGTGAAATCCTATGGCAAAGCATATCTTTATACTTTGGTAGATCATGAGCTACGGCTGATTATTGATTGTCAAAATCTCCAGTTACGATTATAGTAAGTCGATGCAATCCACACCTATCATACCTCTAGAAGAGAGTACTACAGCAATAGTTAATGGGCCCCACGTTTTTATTTTAGTCTAATATGACCGGGACCACCTACGTAGGTTGACAGGTAAGTAACTATTTTTTTATTTTCTAGTTTTCAGTGCACATAAGATAAAACCGTTTAACTTAAAAGTTTTTTTACCGATTTTTTTTACTGTATATTACAAGGTTTTATTTGTGTTACTTGAGATTGGTTTCTCCCACTTCCCGAGAGAACTACTTACATGCCCTACCCGTGTAAAAAGAATTATCGTACCGAACATACGAAGTTTCATATAAATCTATACAGCCGTTGTCACGTAAAGAAGCAAAAACAAACTTTCGTCTTTATGATTATGACTAATATGTGATAATAATACATGACAAAATAATATCTACGTCAAACAAAAGGTAACTTCCAATAAACATCGATGAAAAGAAAACATTGAAAGTAAACAAACAGACAATAACATAACTTAATTGTACGCCGTGACTAGTTCGCGAAGTTCGTTGACCCCGTGGCCTAGTTACACTAAATCGATGGTACTTCGTCCTTAGAAGTGCATTACGAGTAATGCGCTTTTTTTTAAACAACTTTTTTCATTAAGCTATTCGTTTTTACAGCCATTAGTTTACGATCAAAGTAAAAATCGTAAGGTTGTTTACCGATCAGTTATTGGTTCGATTTTGAGAATTTTGTTGATGGGTTATTTACCAATTTGATTTTCATTTAGGTAACTTACAAATTCGAATCATTCTATCAATAAAAAGTACCAATGGATACAACAAACAGTTACCACATTTTGCAGAAACTTTTTTTTAACGACGTCAAAAATCATCAAATACCCCTCCCGCTGTGGGTTAGCAGAGAGTGTCACGCTCTTACTGACTAAAAACCGTCGTAATCCGGCGTACCTAGTCCTTTTATGTACCAATATTTCGAACAATCCCGCAGCATCTTGCAGAAACTTAACGCCAACAAATCAACTTCAAACCTTTCCTGTTACCTACATCAAACCGTATAGATTACTTTTTCGCTCGATACATTTGTCACATAGACACAATTCAGCCAGACATGGTCAGACAGGCTCCAACCACACACATTGCTGCCAGTATTTTCCCCACATAATGGCAGTTTCACTCGGCAAAAAACGTTCTGCATTCAAACAGCTTTCCGAGCCGCGAGGCCAGAATTAATTCTTATAATGTGGCATAGTTAGAAATGCACCGTCTGTTACTTTTTAATTTGCTACTCTGTGGATTTTTAATTGAGTTCCTTGGTTGAAATGTAGATGCTAATTGGGCAGTTTCTTTGTGGTAGGCTGTGGGTTTGAAGCGCGTTCTATTTTTGAAAATGGGAGCCATTTTAGTTTTACTTTGGTGCCCTTTCTATTTTAGTTTTTTTATTGGTTTTGTACTTGGGACTAGTAGTAGGTAAAATTATGCCTGTTGTTTATACAGTCATGACCATTTGATTACTCTAATTCATAGGTAGAGTCATAACATAAATTATTTGCTAAATAGGTACAGTCCAAGTTAAGTGAATAAGTATCAAGTATTCTCACGAAGTTCATAAATTGAAACTTTCTCATAACTATAAATAAATAATAACTGCATTACAATTGCGCATGAAAATTTCATACGCATTGTTGTTGACAGATTTATCGCGAATTTATTCTTGCATTAAAAAAAAGTGAATTTATGAAGGTACTGACATCTGTCATTACGTTTCTTGAACCGTCCTCCCTCGTGTACGTTGACACATGGAAATGTTTCGCAAGATTTGACAAAGCGTCCTCCGTCAGGCACGTCTATTGTTCCCGATAGGAGCAGTCATTTACATGTCTTGTGGTTAGAACGCTAATGAATGGTTTGCCCAAAATTAGCAGTACTCTGTTAAGATATTTTAAGTAGGCAGCTTTTCCCGCACACAATATTCAAAAAGATGGTGATACGGTTGTGTATTAGCAGTCGTTCTAAATATGACCATAATCTTTAAAGGAATTTAAAAGATTCGAGAAATAAGATTCAGTAAACTACCTACAGACTTTGAGACCATTGACAACAATTAGGTATGACATTTTAATCAGAAAAAACACATTCACCAAACTAATCCATAAAGGCATAACATATTACATCACAAGTCTCCATTGAATATAGCAATACATAAGCAATTAATTTCACACAAAAGTCGATTTAAAAAGGTTGAACACTGCATAATAGGAACGAGTTCCTACGCTACCGCCTACAAGTCATAGTAACCCACTTTCAAGGCATTGGAACTGCTCATAAATCCTAGGCAGTAGCCATATATATATTTTCATATGTAGGTACAGACAGGCACATCAATCTACCTCAATGTGACAAACTTCAATCTGCTAGATTTCATCATCAGCCTATCGCAGTCCACTGCTGGACATAGGCCTCTCAAAGTGCACGCCACTGAGATCGATTTTCGGCTTCTCGCATCCAGCTCCTGCCAGCCAGGGTAAACGAGTTCTAGAGTGGAGACCACGCCTCGGCTAACGTAGTGGAGGACGTCCTCAGGCACGGTGGAGTGATGACTTGCGCAAGATGGGTAGATTTCAACCTTATCACAATAGTGGAAGGTTAATGTTCGATTGGTAAAATTTAACAGATTCTGGTAAGTTGAGCTACTGGCGTCTGAACTACCTTGGTATTATTACCTATAGATAAATTTCGCCATCTGTAAAGAGGTAAACTTTGTCAGTTTGTAAAGTTGTAGGGGGTAGAAATCTGTTGATCTATTGAACCGTTTTTGAAAACTCTTACCAATATAAAACTACTTTATTTACTAGTATGATCAGCTACATTTTATCCTTGTATACGGCAAGTAGACACGGGTGAAGCCGTGGGCCTCAGCTAGTGATTGCTTCATGCACTTTATAGGTCGCCTGTGCTCATGCAGGTGTGATTTTCACACTTTACCGGTAAATAAGCACCTGCAGTCGATAACTGCAGTATGTCAGTGCATACTTAGGTATAATTACATATTTATATACATATAGATAATAGGTATATAGGTTTATGTGTGGGTAGGTATACTATGGAATAAATAAATACTGATGTTTATTCGTTGATAGTAATCGACAGTGGTGTCAATGTCAACAATTACACGGTTGAATGCGTGTATTGTAATTAATACTATGTTAATAGTTCTTGAATGAAACGTAGATTGTTTAGTTTGAAGAGTGATAAAATAAGTACATGTGATGTTAAGCTATTGATGATTCTGTTATTGTTATCATTATATCAGGTATTAGATGTTACCCTTGTGGTTCGCCCCAAAGTGGCAAATATTCCGATAAAAAACTCTACCTCTAGTCTAGTAGAGTAGTTTCGGAACCTCGAGATTAGAACTTTGATCACCTCATTAAATTTTCCTTTAGGTAGATATTACTTGTGTAGGCTACGAAATGAGAGTAACATTACCACTCATGGCCTTAAAAATGTGTAAAAATGAAGAAGTAGCAGAACAAATCAAAAGAATGGTTAGTGAAATCTGCAGTAAGTTAGGAGCTACCTACAAGTGTGGATAAACCTTTAAGTAAACAAGACACCATCAATCACAAACTGAAAGTGTCAAGTAGGTCACACCTGTTGGAAATAAATCTATTGACTGCGCTTCTCACATTTACTGTAGGCGTTTTCTTTTGTTCTAATTACTTTTTGTCTTGAGACTTCGAATAATTCTTTCCTTGACAGTTTTAAAGTAACGGTCTGAGAAACTTATGTTGGTACATATTGCGTTAACTTACTGAGTTATTTTATTGTAAGAAATACCTACTTATATTTATTTAACAGTTGTAGATTGTAATAATTATTTTTGTATTTTTATTGAGTGTTAAAGTAGGTGAAGAAATCCAGTAATAGTTGGGCTTGTATAAGTCTGACAACACCTGAGTACGAGGCTTGTGTACTCATGCTTTATTTAAAAAAATATGATATTTTCATAAATATTAAAGAACAATAACATTTCTCTGTAAGGTAGAGAGATTAAGTACACCCAATCAATCTATCCAAAATGATTGTCACGATTCATCAATTTTCTTACGTCAGTCACCAAAGAGGATTGCCATAAGTTACACAAGAACCTATTTTGTATTCGGCTCTCATCTTCACTCCATATTGAGGGGTAATTCATGAAGCGTAGACATTAGCACTGCGATATGGGAGGCGTTTGTTCCCATGGCATGAGGGTATGAACTTTGTCTCTGTATGAATTATTCAGTCACCTTCGGATGTTTTGATTTGGATTAGTTTTTTTAAGAATAAATTGAAAAAAAATCTCCAGAAATGAATATCCTCGCTAGTTTGCAAAGTGGCTTAAAAAATAAAGTTATTTATAAATGAAAGACAGAAGTCTTTAACAAAAACACAAACAAAATATATCCGAACACTAAGACACCCCTTCATTTAATCATATCAAGCCCAATTATACCGGACTTAAATATGTTTGTGTCTGCTACAGACCAAGTTTACTCTAAGCCAAAATTGCATTAAAGCGAGTAAATTGGAAGCTAATTGGAGCAAGACTGGCAGCCGGAGCTCCTAGCTTACTCAAGCTTCTTAAAGAATATGAAAAACTTTATTAACGAACTAGAAGATGCAAGTTTAATATTTTTAAAGACTTTGCTAAGATGAAGGACTAAGACGCTAATGTACTATATAAGCAAGATTTATTAAGTTAGCCGGAAGACGGTGTCTTTGTTACTCGAAGCATACAGAGATATTACATTACTCGGCTTACTCATCCTTTCTAACGTAATCTTTTAGTAACTTGATACGGTAGTAATTGCGTTATTGTATGGCAGTTTGTTTATGAATGCTCCAATTTATAACTCTCGCTATACTCCAATGATCATATCGTAAGCAAAAATAAAGTTTTTAAGGATTATCTGCACGATTCAGATGTTAAGCAATCTCTTGCAGTTAATGACTTTTATCTCCTAACAGCTTTTTCACACTGGAACAATCTTTCTGCGCGATATCACCCGTACGGACCGAGCGATATCGTTTGGTGTCGGCAAATCCGCCAGTATGAACGAGCTATAAGATTTCATTAATATTTGAGAACCTCTTCTTTGCATTCTAATCTATTTTCTCCCAAAATTAACTCTATCCTTTTTGCTTGTCCCAGGTGCGCGTTCGCGAGTTCTACATCGCGATGCAGCGTTGCCCCTACATCCACGAGATGAAGGAGCGGCTGCTTGGCGCCCCCGTAGACGCGGAGACCAAGGACCAGCGGGCCCCCATCGAGCGACCGCTCGAGTCTCAAGACAACCAGGTCGGCACCATCGTCAAAGTGAGCTCATCTTCATTTCCATCTTTCATTATAACTGCTATGAATGTTCTGGGGAAATGTAGACTATTTATTTATGTATCCACTAAAGTGCCTCTAGGGCAAACGTAAGGTTAGACTATCTTCAATTTTCTAAAAGCGGTAGACGAGCATTTTGAAAGCATGGATTCCTTTAACAGATAAGGATCTAGTTTTGAGCTGGGAAAATGTTGGCTCTAAACCCAAACATAACTAAGCCCAGTCGATGAATAGAAATGTGTTGTGATTCTAAATAAGCAAAGACAAACCAAAGATATTCCTTATACACTCTTTTGCAAAAAAAACGGGCACCTATGCGAAATCTTGGTTTTAAGGACTTCACGTGTATTTCAAAGGGTTTTAATGACCGTAGGATGTTACTAGCATCAAAAGGGCTAGCCAAGCATGCGTGAGAGTGTATTCTAAATTTGAATTTCGTAGATTTCCTAAGAAACTGGTTCAACCTTGTTTTGGACTAATTCTTGATAGACAGTTCGTAGGGGTTTTGAAAAGTTTTTGACGTGATTTTCGGAAAACTGATAATGCAGTTTTAATAAATGATTAATGTACCTTTCTGTTAAATCTAAACATTTTTGAAAAACTATCCGTATTTGATAAAATTTTCACCTGCTCTAAATGGTCAGTGCTGATGATTGATGGCAATGTTAAGAGTTTCGGTATTTTTGCGTAAAGCGTTCTATTGTTTAGATATTGTGTCCACGCGTTTTAAAATAACCCTTTCTCATAAATAAACACAATTTAGAGCAGTATCAGTACTTTGGGCTGCGACAAAACAAATTTAATGTTAGCAGAACCAGAACACAACCCGTCTCCTATCACACTTTGACATAAAAGAATACCAAATTTGGCGATAAATGCAAAAATAACCATATGAAAAATAATGAGAAGGGTTAAAACTATCCAAAAAGTCAAATTATTGCCTTGTTGAAGCTCTCGATAACTCCGTAGGTGTCGGGTTACTAAACGACGATTTAGCTGAAAGGGAGTTATGACTTCAAAATGAGTGGCCAAACGTATGTTTTTTTTTTTAAATGATCAGTTAGCCAATTATTGTTATGATTTAAGCAGAAAAATGCTGTGGATACCAGAAAACCTTGGAGTAGATAGGTTTATTGAATAAAATGTCCGTGGGATGAAAACCCGATATTTGAACGCTCAGACTCATAGATCTTTAGAGGTCTACGGGGTTTCTCAAGAGGCGAGGTTATTTAAAAATCAGTGATTACGAGACCTTAAGACCTCGTGCTCACAGTCTATGCGTTATTTTCTGTATTTTGTAGAATTTAAAGAATTTTCAAAATGTCAAAGTCTGATAGGAGCCGACTTGTGAACGGCACTGCTAACTTTAAATTGGTTTCGTTGCAGCCCAAAATATTGATACTCCTCTAAATTGTGTTTATTTATGAGAAAGGGTTATTTTAAAACGCGTGGACACAATATCTAAACAATAGAACGCTTTACGCAAAAATACCGAAACTCTTAACATTGCCATCAATCATCAGCACTGACCATTTAGAGCAGGTGAAAATTTTATCAAATACGGATAGTTTTTCAAAAATGTTTAGATTTAACAGAAAGGTACATTAATTATTTATTAAAACTGCATTATCAGTTTTCCGAAAATCACGTCAAAAACTTTTCAAAACCCCTACGAACTGTCTATCAGGAATTAGTCCAAAACAAGGTTGAACCAGTTTCTTAGGAAATCTACGAAATTCAAATTTAGAATACACTCTCACGCATGATTGGCTAGCCCTTTTGATGCTAGTAACATGCTACAGTCATTAAAACCCTTTGAAATACACGTGAAGTCCGTAAAACCAAGATTTCGCATAGGTGCCCGTTTTTTTTGCAAAAGAGTTTATCTGGAGACCACCTTAGCTGGTTATTGATTGGAAAAGGGCTGTTAAGTCCATGACCATTTCCAGATGATTTGAAGTTATGTAAGAGACTCGTCGAAACTCCGAAACCTTTGAAGTATTTGCTTCACACCTCATTTCCCAGTTGGGTAATGTGTCGAATTCAGTAAACATCGAATTGGGTCCAATTGGCAATGTATGTCAGACAAGACTTACATTGATATCAGAGTTCTTCACGGTACCTACCAAGTAAATAGTCTTCTTTGAATACCTTAAGTTAAGAGATTACCAAATATTTTTGTGTTTATAGAACATTCATAGCAGTTGACATATTTAAATATGATTTATTATTCTAATATATGATTTACCTATTTTACTATTGACCTTATGAATTTCCTCTCAAAGAAAATGGTTTGTTTTGAACTTCTGAAATTGTGCTCATCTGACTATATCTTCTATAAAATTATTACTCAACAGAATCCTTTTCGTTTGAAAACTAACGTTTGTTCGTACAGGTATGTTTTCCTTTAGACATTTTTCTTCTTTCTATCTTTTTTCATGAACCATGGTTAGACTCATTTTATTGTTTCCCAATCTTGTAGTTATCATGCACTAAAATAGAGAAACAATGCACAGAATTAGATAAAAGTCATAAAATCAATTGGCATCTGTTTTGTTACCATGGAATTATTAATAGAGATTTTATAGCCGATGCATGGTATTCTAAAATGGATGCTAAGATTGCTGTAGAGGATAAACGTCATAAAACGTAGACACACTTAGACTTAGACATTAGAGATACGAATAATCTCTGTCTGTATAGTCTGTCTGAAAATGGTAACAACAAAATTAGTGATGCACTAGGCATTGTTAGTGTTCTATGTAGCATAAAAATCAGGTAAGATGTTAAGTATGTTGCACATGCAATACCTAGGTTAGGTATGTGTCGTTTTTTTGTGCGTGACAACACTTTTACGGTGTAAGGTGCAGAAACAATGATAGACTATACTTTAACAGGATTATGTTAAAGGTATTGTCAACCACGACGCGATGTAAAATTAGGGATATGAAATGAATCCAGGCAGTGCTAGATTAATTATGGATTTCGACGAATCCCGCGTAAAGATTCCGAAGTGTCGCTCTAGATATATTTTTTGCTAGATTGATTAATTTGGGATTTAAACAAGTGAAGGGAATGGAGTGATAAAAAATTACTACATGTAGGTACGGCTGTTTGATACAAGAGGTCTATACCTATAGTACCTATAGTAGATACGCCTACATATTTAAGTTGTTATGATTAAAACAACTTACTATTTAAGCACGTTCCATTATTTAGGGGGCAGCTTTGCACTTGAATTCACAGAATGAATGCTGTATTTAGTTGCTATTGTGAAAACAAATGACGAAATTAGACTCGCTTGTTATTGTTTGTTTCAAAATACAAAACATTGATGTGTTAGTCTGTATCGAGTTGTCATGCACACCAACCAAAATCATTAGAAGGAATTTTGTACGAATTGAGTTCAGTGTAGAATGGTGTAAAGAATAGTAATAATATATAGTGTTATTAGTGTCTTAATCTTAGTTATTTCAAATGAAACGAAAACGTAAAGTGGAAGTTGTGGACATGTCAATGGAATTTATGGTTTCTCTGGTATTGGGTTTGGATTTAATCGTGCTAATTCTAGTTATTATTTAAACATCTAGCAGTTATAAGAGGTCTGGTCTATTTATGGCCAAAGTTTCTGAAACCTAGATCGGAAAATGTATAATAGTTATAAAGATAGGTATACTTTATTAGGTACTCCAATTTTAAGTTTAGATCTTAGAAATAATTAAAGTAGGCGACATAATGTGTATTTATTCGTGGTTATAAGTTCACCTTCGCAGAAGGCAGAAGTACCTAGTCTTAAAGTAATCTGTCGAGGTAATCTATATTGTAGTTATAGAGTATTCTAGCAGTTTCTGAGCGTCTCGCGATCGCTCATGACCCCCAAACAATAGCTAGTTTTTGCATTGTGTCTGCAGCGTGTATTTCAGTGTCGTGCCGTAGGTATAAGTAGACATTTTTAGTACAATCCTTAACTAGGTACTTAACATTACCTGTATGGTCTCAATGTTACTACGTACCTTCTGTTCGAATACCTGTAGAGCTAGATGTCAAGCATTTTTGCAACTTCAGTCATACATGTAATCAGAAAGTCCTTAGATTCTCATTGTAGGTAGCCAGAAGATGGAACTAATTGGCTAGAAGTCCACCCAACAGGTCGTTGCTTCGACCCTCACATATTATGTACTTCCCTGCCGATTTCAGCTACGATGACTGCTTTTAATTATATTATTGATATCTATATAGGGTACCCACTGCAGCCATCAAAGGGCACTTAGAAGAGTTGACCACCTTAGCTATTTTGTAAGAAACTATTTGTCAAGTGTATTATCAAGTTGGTTATGGTAGCTAGATAGAAGAACAGGACTAAAACAAAACTGAATGACAATTCAAAAGGCTAGTCTCTAGACCTTTTCACCAATACAACGTAATATTAGAGTATACTGTCACAATTCCAGCTGAATTCCGACGGCTACGGATCGCACACGTCGCCGGCGCGTGCGCCACTCGTCGCGGACGAGTGCGATGCGCCGCCGGACGAGACGGAAGCCCTAACGCCCACTGAGGTGGTGCTGAGGTACAGGGCCTGCTGCCAGCCTGATTCTACGCCTAAAAATGCCAAGTGAGTGTTGCTTTGTGATATGTTTTTAATTTTTGTATTGGGCTTGTGAAAAAGAGCGAAGACTACGATTGATTCCCTGGTAAAAGGACAGCTGGTAGCAATTTTGCTTTACCAAGTGTTACTGGAATAAAATAATTCAATAAAATGATCAGAACAAATTATTAGAATGTAAGAAGAAAACGTCTTTATGTGCTACTCCGCAACTGCAAATCAGCAGTCTTGATAAACGAAATATAAGTATACTCATCTTAGAAAACTACGTCTAATTTTATAAGTACACTCCGACCGTAGAAACCAGACGTCTCACTATAAAATTATCATCTGGTTACTGTTTAAAATCGCAGTAATTATGCACATACGTAACTGTCTAGACTCTCATTATATTCTAAGCTATATTTAGCAAAGGTTTTACCTCCCATAAATACATGTAATAAACAGCAGCCTAGTTAATCTTTGTCTGAGATCCGTCAATGAATTATTTATGTTTTGATCCTACAATAAATCGCGTGGAAGGTAGGAGAAACAATGGAATTTTATATTGCCTGCCTACATTTTGATTAAGTGGAACTAATTTAGCTATAGTAGGTAACTATGGTAATCTTTTGCATTGTTCAATAAGCGCATTAATGAACATTCATCAATAATTATAATAAATTTTGACATTTATTATGACTTTATTAACTTATCTCGTGTATTAAATAAATAGATAAATAAATCTCTTCTTCCAGTTTTATCCTCGACTCTAGAGAACTTAACTTGGTTACCTAGTTGACTAAAACTGGGCCATTTTCATTTATGATAATTTACGTCTGAAACATTAATGGATTGGTCCCGTAAAACAAATAAACACAATTAAACAACGTTTTGTCTTAGTTACGGTGTCTATTGAGAAAGTTCATGATTTATAAAGAGTTTTATAAAGTGTTTTATAAAGTTAATTATTTGTTTAAGTGAAGGCTTGAGGCAAATTCTAACGCTTTGTTTTAATTGTTTGCCATTACTGGAATATCTGTTATCATCTTGAAAAAAAAATATGAATTGAGAAAATGAGCTTGAACTAAACTGCTATATAAAGTCGGAATATAAATAGCGTTCATCATGATTAGCAAACTTTTACGTCAGATAACAAAAAGTTTAATGTCAAGTTAATGTCATACTTAAAACGTTACACGCAAATGTATAATGTATTATTTTATTTTAACGTAAAGATTTCCAATATCAACAGTGCCCTGACTAGTGACTACCATGCTATGCCTACATGAATGTCTAAATCCTCTAATGAGTCTATTTGTACCAACCTAATAGGTCGCTTTAGAATGGTACATTACAGTCTATTTAGCTCATAAAAGACATACTGACCAGGACAAAAAACTCGATGAACAATTTAAAAATAAATAAAGGGGAGGAAGCGGTAATCAAAGCACTTCCATGCCGCATGGATGGACAATCGATTAAATGGTTCCGTACCACGGAGTGAGGACATATGAGCAGAGGTGCCATAATGCAGGTAGGTCAAGCGCCTTCTTCTAGGTCAAATTTGTACAGTGGGCGTGACCAAAACGAGCAATTACGAGTTAACGAACGAGGCGTTCGATTCTTTGAGATATTTGTAAACGATTTTTGAAGTGTACAAGGGCGAAAAAAGTAACATTACTCGTCCGTCCCCCGCTCGCCCTTCATCGCTTTCATTGGCGATTTTTCGTAATGGCACCTCCGATACTCATTTTGCTCTCCATGTTCCGTGGCTAGCCCATTTGAAGCTAAATAAGGACACGTGTGAGGATAAATTACTGCGCTAATACCAACCTTAACATGGTTGTAATAGAGTATAATTTAGCTAAGCAGTTGATGAAAGGCGAGGCTTTTGAGACGGTTAAGTCATTGATCGAGGATATCGATACAGGATGAAATTGTTAGTTGTTAGTTTTGTTGATATGGTAAAGATATTTGATTTGATAAGTTTTGTCAGAGAAAAGATCTTCTTTTCCTGATAGTTAGACGACTGCAAGTCTTGCTTTGTATATTATGAAGCCTCCGTACTAATATTATAAATGCGAAATCATCTGTGTCTTATGTCTGTCCGACTTAAACGTTAAACTAATTAGCAATTTATATTGCAATTTGATGCACAGGTAGTCAAGCTAGATGTCGAGCCTGAGAAAGGACATAGATTACTTTTTACTTACCCTGGTGGAACTATGGAGAACAACTACTTAGTTGAAACATAAACCAATTCGTAAGCAATGGATTCAGGGCAACAAAGCTACTCATGGAAATGAGGCACTATATAGCATACATCCCAATTCTGCTTCTTGCATTTTAACAAAACTCACAGTTATTTTCTTAAGAGTCATTTTAACCAAACGTAAAAGTCTGTATTTTAATAAACAATAGTTTACTTTGAAAATTGTATGTGAAAAATTCATAGTAAACGGTTGTTTAAGAAAACTGACATGTCGATGAACTTGTGCCGTGGGTCCACACGATACAGACTTTAATCTGAAGTCTGAGTGAAAATATTACTTACTAGCCGTTTTCCCGCGGTTTTACCCGCGTCCCGTGGTAACTACTGCCCCTACCGGGATAAAATATAGCATATGTTACTCGTGGATAATCTATTTCGAATGGTGAAAGAATTTTTAAAAACGGTCCAGTAGTTTTTGAGCCTATTCATTACAACCAAACAAACAAACAAAGTTTTCCTGTTTATAATATTAGTATAGATACAGATTTTTGTATGTATGAATTCTATGAAAGTCCGTGTGAAGTTGGTATCGTGTGAACCCACCGTTAGTGTCCTAGATAATCTTCAAATACATATGTATATTATATGTACCTAGATACATTTCAAATCATATTCATATATGCGCGATGTGAGCTCCTTAACCTCCGAACTGCGATAACCACCATACATCTCCATTAAACTATCTTTACAGTGATATAATCGCCGATCGTTTGCCAGACACATTGATGTATGTATTTATTCAGCCATATAACTTAGAGCATTTAACTATCTGGAGCCGCCATGATTGCAAATGGCTCTAAGAAAAGGTCTGACATACCTATAATGAAGCGCTAAATTGTAATAGCCTAATAATGCATTTTTGACCACACCTTAAGGCCAGCCTTACACTTGAAAATTTAGCTCACGTAAAACCCCTCCGAAAGTCGTTTATAATAATTTCTTAGAACTTTTTATTACTTAAGAAAAAGAAGAAGTTAATTCTTATTTTTTTACGGCAACAACTTATAAGTGTAAGGTCAGGGGCACACGAAAAAAAATACAAACACAAGCATGAACTTGACGCACTTAAATACCAGTATGACTGGCCGGTCTCTCGCACCTCTGGCAGAAACACATTGATGGCGTGTCTGGTTGGTTGAATGCTCTAAGCCACATAATGATGTGCTTACCTACATATTGTGACTACAAGGTCGATAGCAATAGAGATTATGTCATAGATAGTTTTAAATGCAACTAATTGCTATGCCGTGTTACACAATGTGGTGTTTATCGATCGTACGATGCACATCATAATTAATTAGGGCTATTTGTGTAATAACTAATTAGATTAATTACACGCTAGATATTGCAAATGGTGTAAATCGTATGTCGATTCGCATATTGCTCATTGATATGTAAAAATAAATTAATTTAATTAATCCAGTTTCCGTTGGTGGAAGCCGATTTACGAGTACTTTGTGGGTTGCAACTTAATCACAGGGTATTGAGTAAAATATGTCCGAATATAATTCTGATCAAATAACTTTACCTCTCTGAAGTAATTTGACGTGATTATAGTGAGAGTTCTGCAAAATGGCAAAATTATTTCAGAAAAACTAAAAGACTTTGCAGTTACATTTTAGTTTTACGTTAGATCAAATAGCGCTAAGTACCTCTTTATTAAGAAACTAATAATACTAGCTAATATACCCGCATTTCACAAGTCGAATTTATTATAGAAACATCTAAATTCACTTACCACAGTTCGCAGTCCAATGTATTTCCTTCACACGATGTATTTGAAACTGCAAAGCAATTGAAACAGTCATTAAAAGCTCGCGTATATTGAATCATATTTTATAGTTGGCGTCGTATCTTGCATTAGTTATTAAAGTCGAGTGCAGGAAATGAAGCTATTTCAGGCAGTTAAACTATGGCGTTTAATTATTTGTTAAAATATCTTAGTACGTATATAAATAAATTAATTTTAATTGTACACCTTTCTCATAAGCAGCGTAAATCACATGCAGGATTCAGACTACATTTCATAGGAAAAACTATCGTTACCTATTAGACTTACCTAACTATTTACTACTACCACCAAAATAGTTAAATAGTAAAAAAGATTGCATAAAAAAGTAAGTAAAAGTAGCTTAACTCTGCTTATTTTTCAACATGTTAAACACACTAGCGAATTTTCCGCTCGGAATCTTTCAACGTAACTACGCCGGTTTTGCTTTGCACGACAAAAATCCCATAGTGTAGAAGCGCTATAACAGCAAAATTGAAAATGAAAACAAAAGAAAACCAGCGTGACGTCATCTCTTTATTATTCCTCCCAAGTGGAGGAAAGTCGACGGAGAAAGGTTTACTATCATACTTAAACCAATGACCTGGCAGCCAGCCACTAAGTACCACCCCGCTCTGCATAGTGCAATTTTACTAGCTTTTAACCCACAACCACATTACCCTTTTAAATTGCATTTTAAGCGCATCATTCTTCTTTTACGTTGGGGTTCCGTCACTATTTGCTTTACAAATTAGTGTTAAGTATATTCTGTGTTATTATTGGAAGGTATTCTGATATTTCTTGGCGTAATCCATAATTCAAATTCTTGATAATATGTTCCCAAAATCCTAAAACCCGAAATCTAGTTTAACTAATTTTAATCAATCTGAAATTGCTTGCAGTCATAGACTTACCATTGACAACGAAAAACGAAAAACACCAAACATTACCTACCTAAATATGCACCCATGATCTCTGAAACGTGTAAAATATTCAGCACCCATTGTGCGTCACGTCGCTTACAAAAAAACAGGGTCGGGAACAAAGTGACACAATATTGAACGCTCTAAACATAAGCCCAATAATATCGTTGCCACTGAACCCTAATAAAAATAGCATTTTTACACAAGCGGCTCAAAAAATGGGTCACTGCGTTCAAATAAAAAGTTGTACAGCTTTTTTACAAAGCTTTTGAGGAGACAAAGAGCAGAGTTATCATTCAAACTGGGCTAGCATTAGTTCCCGTTTCCCGGTGGAAACTGTTATTCTTACTCTGCTCTAGAATTTCTGAGCGCAATTTCTAAGAATCCTCCGAGATAGGATAGGAACTATTTATATAATTTAATGTCACTACTTACTTTTAGTCTTTGATTATTTCGCGTAATAGACGCAACAGATATACCTATGCATTGCTTACATCTAGTTTTACTTGCTGGATTTTCTCTGGATTAATTTATAATTACCCAAGTAGTTTTTCGCAGAATCGTGATATTTACTCTCTCTTTTGGAGAATTGAGTTCTCGAAGTCAATTCCAGTAATAAGTATTTATTAAACGGAATATTTATTCGTAAGTATGTTTCAGCTGCGTATAAAGGAAGCTATTGATTGAATCCTGGTTCAAAAGGAGGTTGAAATTGCGCCAAGAGTGGTCTATTGCGTCAGTCCTTCGCTATGCATGTGGCGATTTTAGCGTATGTCTCTGGGTCACCACTAATTATAGCGTCTTAACTAAAATGACTTAAATCAGAGCTTGGCAATCGTGGTTTTGCAATTACTGAGAGTTGCGGTTAAATGTCTGGATTAGTTTTTGCTTTTAAGTGGCTCGTTAATGTTAGAGCGTTTGATTAGTGTTTATTTTACAGTTTGAAAGTAAATAACATCATCATTTATGTTTACTTTAATGTAATTGATTTTAGCATTTAATGTAATTGATTTCTGCTAGGCATATACGTAATCATTTCGCCACTTAAATTTTTTATGAGAGCCATGGAGAAATCTACATGGGAAATAAAAATACCACTAATCTGGCTTACGCTTATAATTATACCTAATAGGCCAACATAAAGTACCTATGCAAAAATAAATAAAGACAAATTTATCTGATGCTATGATTATGAGCGGTTATTTGTATTACATAACTATTATAACTAATTAAATAGGTATAATTATCAACGTTGGAAATGGAAGGTCGAGTCTTAGGGTTAGTTTACTATTAGTCCATATTGCTATCACCCTGTGCATAATCTAATAATAGTCTAGTACTACAACTATCTATTAACATAGCCTTAAAAATAACAAATAGTAAACTTGGCACTACTTGAAATGGTTCAATGAACTCGCGAGCTTCGGAGCATTGGTTCGCGCATGCGCCTCACTGATCTCATCCGGCTATTATAAACAAAACATCTTTTAATAGTGCTCTCTTTAAATCGATTAATTACCTAATTTTATTTTTTAACGCATCAACAGAACTGGTAGTAAAAATAGCTGAAATATGTGCTGGTTTAGCTCCATTAGCCAGACTACAATTTAATCAAAATAAACAATAAACTATTCAGAATTAAATAATATTAATACACATTAGCACTCCCGATCCAAATAATCAAACAAAAGAAGACGACAGAAATCGCTTTCATAAGCCGTCCCCTTTATTTGTTCCCGAATGATTCCTTTGTTTATAATGTACCTTCTCTATAGGTATACCTTTTAGTACACGTGCATGTGCAGTATTAGGGTTGTCAATATAGTGGTGGGGTGTGTTCGGAGGTTGGGGCACGCCGGGTCAGTGGGTCGCTCGCGCAGCCTCCCGAAGCTTTCCGGGAGAGACGCGCCTCTATCGACCGCGTGCCGCCGGCTTAGGGCTGCCCAAAATCTTTTTGGGGAATAGTTCCTGGATTATAGGTTGGCTAGGAATGTTCAGTACTACGGTCAACTCATGTTTGGCATATTAGAGAACGATAAATTATATAAGTGAGAAAAAAGTCATCAATTTAAGGAAAAATTTGGTGGTGCGGTATTTTCGTGTATTATCAATAAGTTGCAGTCAATACTTGCAAAACCAAAGTTCAATATTAAAACATCACTCCGGTCAACATTACATCCACACTCCTCCCATAAAAGCGACAAAGACCCTCTCGCTATTAAAGAGTGCAATTTACACAAAAATGGGGTGCGCACGGAGGGTCGGTGACGCCCCTGTTTTGAACGAGAAGCGTCGCGCAGCATCCATTACTGCGCAACTCCCGGTACACTCGAGCCAGAGGCACGGTTCGGCGCCGCACCTCAATACTTCCGGAGGTCTTTTAACGCGTTCCTCGGTCCTCTACCTGTCCTTAACCCTGAGCACTCCATTATGGGCACTCTGTAACTCCTCTTGTTCCCTGAGTGTTGAAATAAGTGATGGGGAAAGATAAGCATCAGCCCACGGAGGCTGAAGTGAAGGTGGCGACGGTTGAACTGGAGTCTGTGGATAACATGGCGACGTTGCCGGTGGGGCAGCACCGACAGCAGGGCAGTGACATCGCCATCGCGGAGAAGCATAACAATGCGAACAAAGAGATGGAGCTCAAGTGCGTCCAGCCCAAGCCGTCTAAGAAGTATGTTGTGTAGAGATTTTATCGATTCGGTTTTAATATTTTTGAAAATTTTAAATATATTTTTTATAATTTTTTTTCGTGGTAAATAATTAAATAAACATTCGTATGTGCATAAGAACTCGGTAGTCTACGTTTTAAATAAAATTATTTTAACTTTAAATTTATGATTAGATTTTTTCATAACTTTCTAAAAATGTAATAAAAAACTAACAAATGGAACCTCAAAAATTATATTATCAGTATAATTTTTTAAATTACTTATTTATTATTAAATAAATATATAAAACTGTATCTAAAACCAATGTATTTACTTACTAGCGAAAATATGTAGGTGACTGTTATATTCTGCAAATAATTAAATACCTAACTATGAATTTGTAAAAAACAGTATCATGGGTAAATTCTATAAAAGCATTTTAAAAAATATTACTGAAGTTAATTTTTTAAATATTAGACCCAAATATTAGGAATATTAAAATTCCTAGTTGCTACAATCGACAACCCACGAATTTCCCTTCGAACGGTAATACTTGGCGGGACATAACGTTTTTCTTTTGTTTGTTTACAGAACTTCACTGTTCATCATCTCGAGTTTCATCTACGCCAAGCTCCTGGTTGTTGTGTGCATAGCTTACGTCATCAGCGATGTTATCACACACAACCTCCCTCTTTACTACTACGAAGGGTTCTTCACCTACCTGTATGGCATGAGCATTCTGTTCTTGTTGTACGTCTTCTGCTTCTTGCTCCAAGGTAAATAATATCTCGGTATTTGTTTTTTATTCAAGTAACATGACCATTATGTTCACGATCGTTCTAACAAAGTAAGTCACTTCGTGCAGAGAGTGCCTGCTGCAGTGGAAGCCCGCCAAAACCGAAGCCCCCGCCAAAAGAGAAGAAGCCCAAGAAAGAAAAGGAAAAGAAAACCAAAGATAAGGAAGCAAAGGAAGGCAAAGATGGAAAAGAAGGCAAAGATAAGAAAGATGGAAAGAAAGATTCCAAGTCTAAAGACAAAGGAAAGGACAAGGAAGAAAAGGATAAGGCTACCAAAGAGGCTAAGAAACAAAGTCAATTCCAGGTGAGTGGCACTTCACATCGCACAATCATACACAGCACATCCATTATTTTTGTATTTAACATTCCACATTCTCTTGTCGCTTTCGCGTGTCGTCCTGTGTTAGTTAACCATATACTTATTTTGTTAATTTCAATTATGTGATTTGTTTATTAAAACTTTTTGTGATACGCACTCGTTCGCAACTTTATTTTTGGCCGTTCACAATTATCATGGTCAACGCTTCGTCCGATCACATCAGGCCGCATGAACCCCTTTTTGTTTACGCTGCCTACTTTTTTGTTTTTTCCATATCATTTGGGCAGGAGGTGTATCCCCGTAAGATGCGTGATAAAGTTCGTCAACAGCAATTGCAATTGCAAATGGCGCAATTGTATGCGTCTGATCAGGTGAGGTATATTGACGCATCCTGCTTGAAGTGTATCATATCATTACGGAGTGCTTTGGATGTGCTGTCGTAGTTCGTCTGTTTATACTGCTTCTGTTTTCGCTACTGGATCACCTTGCTTTCATGTAGGCTTCGTAATCACACTTGGAAGTCAACAGACTTAACTTTGTCATACTAGAGTTGCATCGTCAATTTCCTGAGTTGAAAATAACATACAATTCCTGTTTCATTTAGTTTTACTAATTGTATCTAAGCTAGTTGCGATTGGCACCTTGTTTTCAGAAAATGATATCAACATCAAATGTAATCTTTATGCGATCAATTTGAATTAAACCAAGGCATCTGGTTGGTCCTTTACTTGGTAGCATTTTGTGCGTTTTATTAAAATTATAACGTAAAAATTACAGCAGCAGCAACAGCAGGATATTGTGGAGCTGGAAGCTGGTCCAGTTGCGAGACCAGTCCGCAGGCGCAAGACTTCTCAAAACGACCACAGCCATGGCAGCTTCTTCCTAAGGATTGGTGCAATTGGTGAGTATTTTATTACTAGTATATCTATAGACCATGACTTCAAAACTGAAATATGTGTTCTCAATTTTGCATATATTTCTTATTCCAGCATTTGGTCTCGGAACTATGATCTACAATGGCTTGGAGTTCGGAACATTCTTCGAATTACCTCTGGAGTCACCTTGTTACTTGATCTTGAAGGGAGTCAATCCTGTCTTACAAATGGTCTTCACTTTCATGCAAATGTACTTCATTTTCATGAATTCACGGGTAAATATTAAATTCATATTAAACTGCGGAAACATTGATGAAAAAAACTTTTTTCGTTTCAATAACTTTTTTTTCTTTTAGCTAAATATTCATCGATTCAAAGTGATTGCCCGATTCGGTCTGATGCACGTTGTTGCCACAAACATCTGTGTTTGGATTCGTACTTTGGTACTTGAGTCACTGAAGGAAATTACTGATTACCACGTCAAGAACCCTCAGGGTTACTCCGGCGAAGGCGTGTTGGGAAGTAAGTGAATTTTTCTTTAGATACGTTTTATTTTCATCTTACACGTAAATATTAATGTTTCAATTCTTTAGTATTCTTTTTTATCTAGAAGATTAGCTAAAGTCCACTGCAACTAACCTGCTTATTTGTTTGTAATATTTTGTTTTTTCTTTAAATCACTTTTGTAAATAAAACTAATAACTCATCCGTCTTCAGAAGTCATCCGTAAGCACACTCTGAGGCATTCCGGCAAAGTGTTCGGTGCAGCTTCCACCGCCGCTACCTCTATCGCATCCACCGTTATAACCACCGCTAAGACCACTGGAGAGCAACTCATGAACGTTGTCACCTCCACAGCTGTTCCTACCACTACTCCTACCACAAGTTAGTATTCACACCCTTCAATGTTTTTCAAATCCCAGTTTTGCTAACATGTGCATGTGTCTCAATTAAAATGTGTTTTGGACTAATTTTTCAGCAACTATCTCATCATATCATAACGTTGGTGGTGGTATATTCCCTAAGTCAAAACTGATCGACACTATTAAGAGTACGGTAGGTTACGACAACGGGATGGGATATGGTCGTGAGTTCAGAGAATGGCCTAATGACAATCCTTTCACTACGACATCTTTTGCACCGCTAACCACGGAGTCCGATAAAGCGACTCAGACCCAGACGGCCATGTTAGAAGTCTTCCAGTGGCTTCGTACTTCGACTCTGAAACCGATCCTTAGCGCTATATCGACTATGATGCCAAGCACGTCTACGGGACAGATAGTAACTGATAGAGATGAGTGGGGCAATAGTGTCGAAACTTATCGCGTAGATGAACCGCCACATTCGCCAGGTTGGTCGTTGGAGTGTCGCATTGACTTATTTCCAAAGTAAACGCCGTTGCACTTTTTATTTGCGGTTTGACGAATATTGTTTGTGTTTATTACGTATCCCACGTTCGCGTCCGTTGCACATGAGTTTCCTCATAATTTTACTTTTAGGATAAGATTTTGTTGCGTCTTTTGCATGTTAGTACTTATAATTTATGTTACTGGTCACTGGTTGCTGTTCTCAGATTTCAAATTGCAAATCTCCCTTTTAGTCAAATCAGTTGCACAAAAATATTGAATTACAACACTGGGTACTACAACAATAGGTAGTGACACCAATCTTAGAATAGCGAAGGATGGCAGTTTGTAGTTTCTATGTGTAGATTAGTTTTTCTATCATCATGACCGTACTGTGATCAATATATTTGACCATGTAATTTTTTTTTCAGTAACCAACTCGTCTGAGATCTTCGAGTCGTTCGACGGCCTGAACCCAGCTGCGCTGATCGCCAATATTGATAACACTACGGTGTGCGGCCGCAACCCAATTATGGGTACTATCGTAACCGACTCGGCGCCCTATCTGTATCCGTTCATCATTGAGTACTCCCTCATCGGGGCTGCCGTCATTTACGTTATGTGGAAGCACATTGGCCGCTACCCCAGGTAAAATAACTGTTTTTTTATTATACTTACTCCGTATTCCAATAGCCAGCCGTAATTTATAACAATTTATTCACCATTCAGTCATCCATTAACGCGAATGCTACTTATAACCGAACATTATGTAAAAATGTAAATATACCTATTGACAAATAACTTCTAATAATAGTCACGCTCCTCATAGTAGTTCCCTAATAATAGAGCACAATAGATTAGACTGAGAATTAAACAGTAGCAACGCGTCCGTGACATTGCACGCGTTTGGTTGCAGCGTGGCCAACGACGAAGATCTGGAAAGACGTCTGGAGGCTGTTCTCTCCCGCAGGGCGGCGGCGCTCGCGGCGGCTCAGCGTGGAAACCGCGTCGATTGTGCCGGAGCCTCCAAGGGACTCTTCTGTGGACTTCTGCTACTGGTCGCCTCTCTCATCTGCTTGATACTCTTCTTCGTCCTGATCAGACACCACGAGTTGAAGCGCCTGTCGATCTATTTGGCCGATGTGTCTCACTGTGCTTTGATGGTCCTTTCCATACTGGCGATTCTGATCGGATTTATACGGTAAGAATTTTGGAATTCTATTGGTTGCACATTTTTAGTTACTCAATTTAGTTACCATTATGTTATTACCTGTTATGTTTTAGATCTTAGTGTGTGTTAATTATTTTGTTTTTATTTCTTCCCGATCCATTCATGCACCTTCTCCTATTCCTATTTCAATCCCCTTTACTCCATCAATGGCTCCGATTTATTTTATGTTTGCACATCGACCGTGCTAACCCCACTTTGTCACTCATCACTATTATCAATATTTTTCAATGCATTTTTTATTTTCTTAACACGAATCTGTCTCTTGTGTTGTCGTTTTGTTTACCATTTTTTGGTTTAACTCACTCTATAATTAGTGGTCGTGTAATGAAATGGAGCAATACTCCTCCCTCCTGTACCGAGCCTCTCCGCAGGGTGCAATCCTTGAAGTTCCGCTCCGAGGAACAGTCTGACCTGAACGACATCCTGCTCCGTGTGTCTGCGTTTGGCCTCTTCGTGTATGCCGTATTCAGCGTCATCGCTGGTGGAATGGGGGCTTTCACCCACGAGCCCAACCTTCTCGTCATGATTACTGGCTGCTTGAGCGTACTTCAGGTAATTTACTCTGACATTTCTCGTTCTATTTATACTATAAGTACCTGACTTCTTTATGATAATACATGGCTTACTGTACAAAATAGGTGGTGCTGCAATTGCTGTTCATTGCCGATGTTTCTCGCCGTCGCGTCCACCTGCCCGAACAAGAACGCAGCAAGCCCGCACGCCAGGCTGTCACCTTCCTCCTGATCTGCAACGTCACCATGTGGCTCATCTACACCTTTGAAGCACAAAAAGTTCTGGCTAACCCCGTAAGTTTCTTTTATAATTATACTTACTTCTTTGACTAATAAGTACTAGTAGCCTTATTTATTCTTGCAATATCGTCAATTTCGACTGTATCTACTTACATTATGTACTCTCGTTTTCAGGTTCAACTCGATTTCTACGGCTTCGTAGCCTGGTCTCTCGTCCAGCGCTTCACTCTACCGCTTTGTATTTTCCATCGCTTCCACTCTGCTGTCACCCTGGCCGAAATATGGAAGACCAGCTACAAAGCGCGTCTGGAGTGAGCGCTTCGACCTCACTAAGGTGGAGACCTAAGTCCAATCAACAACATCCTAATCCAAGTAGGATGAATGCTACGGATTTCGTCCTTGTCCGGGACAGCAATTTTTATGTAGGTAGAACGGATAAAATTACTGCTAGTTTCAAAATCATCTCGCTATTTCAAGTGTTAGTATAGGTGTGACGAATTTAGGATGGTAAACATTGCATTTTACAATGTAGAAATGTCTAAGTAATTGCTCTCCCGGAAAGTATTGTAATTGACACGACATATTCACCTGGATCTACCTACCCTATGGATCATCGTTATGTTGGTTATTATTTGCTACGGTTCTTTCATACTTCGTTTATCTTTCACATTCCATTCTATTTTTACAGATTCAATAAAAATTAGGTTTCTTGAAAGACTGACTGTGGAGACTTTAAAGCGACCAAGCATACATATTTTCAGCTCATTTTCTTTAATAGATACGTAAACAGAATTGCTCAGATTTCTGAATTCTATACTTGCAAATTTTAAAAGTTTGAATGAGAGCGTTTTAACATGATTCGATCGAAACACGATAATAAAATAATTCCCAGTTGTGAAAAGTTCCCTCCTTTGTTAGAAATAATTTGTGTGCCATGGTTTTAGGGTTAAGGCTTGATTAAAATTGACAATATTTTAAATTTCTGGAAACATTTCAACCTAAATTAAAGTCTATCTTCTCTGCGACTGGTTCTTCGTTGTTATTATTGATTGTAGCAATTAATTGACTTGAAAAAATGTTGTCGATGAATTTAACATTTCAACACAAAATGGGAGCCGTTTTGTGTGTTTAAAACCGTATCTAATATATATTATATATTAAGATATAAAATTAATTAAAATAAAATTAATTACTATATTAAAGTTTCAGAAGATTTATTAGCCAACATAAATTTGAGGTAAACATGTAGGATTACTATAAAAGTTTAATATAATGTGGTATCATAAGAGGGTAGTTGACGTGTCGAAAACTATATCTGATTAAACGTACTTAACTTTAGAGAAAGAGTAGACCTGCCGCTTAAGCTGCAGAGCGCCGCTTCATACGGATCATTTGGGTATTTGAGTTTAGGAGACATTTTTATTGCAAAGGGGCCATAAAAATGTAAAATTTTTATCACTATGTAACAAGCACATTTTATAGCGCTGACGTTAGCATGTTTGGAGATGTGGTAACACTAGATCTAGAATTAAGAAACAATTACTGGCAACATCACTAGTGATGTTGTTAGAGCGTAACTTCTACCTATTAGTCATTATAATCGATTACAATTTGCGAAGTTTTAACATGGGACTAAGTTCACAGCGTCAAAAATATACTTATACGCAAAGTACGTTAAAATTATTCTCAGCAAATATTTTCATAATGATTTTTGTGCAATCTATTTTTATAGGCTGACTAATTTACATACCTTTCTATTCGTGTAATGCAATGATCAACCGTGATTTACACGTGATATCATTTCTATGTTATGGATTTTGTATAAAATAGTTCATACTCAATTATTTATATTTATTAATTTTGTAAATTAACTTTTAAGGTAAAATCGTAACTTATTGCTCTAGAGTCTGAGAGTAACGTGTGCTTACAACGCACAGTATATTATTTTGCTTCAAAAGCGGACATCATCTTTTTATTGTAAATTCTGAAGGATATAACTGTTATATAATATAATATGAAACACCAGTTTGAATATATTTCTTAATTTTGAAGCTACGAGAGTTTTTTTGAAAGGTCAATGAACTTTGTCAAAAAGTTTTTTGCAGATATTTCCCAAAATAACAAACTCTCGCTTTATTTAAAATTAACCATGAATTGAAGGTTGTTTTAATAATATTGTGTATAAATTACAAGTCTTTGCTTTCGCTGGAATGCGAGAAAAAAAATATTTGTTTAATTTTGCAAAATAAATTATATAAATTTTTCTATACGACATTAGCATTTTGTTTTACCACCAAAATACACTCTAGTTATGTAGCGTCTTACTGTGAAAAATTGGAACATTTAACGTGCAGGACTTCAGAGCTATAACGTTTCTAAGTTTTTTAACAATTTCTATGGAAATAGGGTTGTCAAAAAAAGCATGAGTTTATTTAATGGGACTATACGGTGTGATGAAATACAGTTCTAGATTATGTTATTTAGGTATGTTATGGAAAAATTGCACAATATCTATTAGCAACATTTGTTAAAAAATATTGAACCACCTCGAGATAAAACAAATGTGGAATATCAGTTTTTTATTTTATAATAATATGAAAGCAAAATACATGAAGCATGAATGCTACCGGAGGTGAAGCAGGAACCAAAAACGCAGTTGAAACTGCGGTGGATAGCCAGTATTAAAATTTAAGTTTATGAAAGAAAAGGGAATTACCAAAAAAAAAACAAATATCAGTTTACGCCACATCTTCAGTATCTGAAATAATGAGGATTTTGTCTGAAGTTAGTTCCACTTCTTCAAATTCGAAAATAGAATCCGTTGGGATATAACGCACATTGTCCATTGTCACTTCCAACAGAGAATAAACCTTTGGGGGTAAAGATTTTTTAGGTGTACTTCTTTTATTGTGGGATATGGTAGATAAATATGGATCAGATGATTCAAGTCCACGGTGAAATAAGTCTGTGATAGTTATTTCAAATTAAAACTAAAACACTGTCATGTATGCCACCATGAATGGCATCTCAGGAAACAATTGACCAATAATTTTAAAATCCATATTAAGAAGACAAAAATAAAATTACGGTGACTGTAATTTAAGAGAAATCAAAGAGTTGGGTGACAACAGCAAAACTGAATACAATTTTAAGTCTTATAACCCCCTTATAACCAACAAATAGGTACATGGCGTAATGCTAATTTTAATATTATGTGATAAAAATAAGATAAAAGAGACAGATATTATATTATAGGAATTTTAAAAGACCTTTTCTTTGACTTCTGTCATCTACTAAACCTTAAATAAATATAACGACCATCACTGAAGTAAACCATACACTTGAGTGACAACCCTAAATTAAAATTTTAAAATTTAATATCTCCGAAGTCCTATGTTTAAAGTATCTAGTTTTTTTTGTGGGAGTAATAGGTACAGCAACTAATAATATGGCATTTGAAAAAAATGCTAATATTGCAGGACATCTCAGAAAAAAAATAAAAACTAAATACCAGAAAAAAAATTTTTTCGTCGAGACTAGTCGAGATTTTTTAACTTTTTCAATATAAATAGGTGCCTGAAATACATTTGAATCATAACCAAAAAACATGTAATGGAAAAAAATATTAAAAACGGAAATAAAACGTTTCTTTGGTTTCTATGGACTTTTCTCGATTTTCAATATTTTTCGAAAACTATGATAGATAACGTCACCGGAGTTTTATTAGGGGATTTGTTCGATTTCTACCTTTCTAAATAGCATATAAAATGAGGATGTCCGCGTTTGAGGCAAAATTACACACTGTGCAACGTGAGATTTCGAGTGAATGTAGTTAGTTTTCTATTGATTTAAAATATTTTAATGTTTACAATTAGTAATTTATTATTAATAAACAGTGGATGTAAAAAATAAGAATTAAGAGCTCAATCGTATTGATTTTTGAAAAGTTTAACGGCTTAACAATGACAGGTCTCGGCTTGTTTGTTGTTAATGCACCAACCAGCGTGTTTGGCTTGTTTTATCACTGCCGATATTTTTAACAATAGATAATTGTTAGTAAGTCCTTTGATAAAACTATACTATTTCTAACTTGTTCAATTTTGTAGGTGATATTTAATGTGTACCTTGATGTTTGGAACAAAATGTACCGATGTTTGTAACTCTAGGTTTTAACATTATTATCATACCTATGTGGATACTCAATCAGTGTTATATAGATACCAAAAATTTGGAAATTCTACTTTAAAATATATAATTAATATATGTAAATGTCTATTTGAATAAATTAAATAATACTTATACGTGATTGTTCGTTTTATTTATTATTAACTAGTTTCTGCCCGCGGTTTCACCCTCGTTCCAAGATACACTTGAGTCCTCCTAGTAAGATAGTTTGTGTCCCGTAGTCGGATCATTACAAAAACTATCCTATCCCCTTCTCCCAGATCTAAGCTACATCCCCTTAGCAAAATTTCTATTGACTTTCTTTTACATATAGATACGTACATAATTACGTAATGATGGTTTCTATTCCTTCACTCTCATAGCGTCATAATAGTCACAAAGATCATAAATAGAATTGACATTTACGTGCTCTCTAATGCAAGAGAGTAAGAAACATTACCAACTTCAAGGTCTCACTGTTTTTGAAAAGTTCTCAAAATAAAGCAATTTCGGCCCGACTCGGGAATAGAGTCCGAGACTAGCTTAGCTTAAAAAGGTTAAAAAATACAGCTGCCCTATCTTACTTCCTATAAAGTTGTTTTGTTATGGTGAGTCCTTAGTAACCACTTTCCTCTTGCAATCTTAACTCATAAATTTCAAAATTCGTAAAAGTCCTGAGAAGAATTTGCATCACTTTGTGAGTGAATATGAAAAACACTAAATAGAAATGGGTAAATTAGTCGATTAAAAATGTACATCACTAAAATCTATTTCGCCGCATTTCATTCTTACGTCAATCTGACTGACATGACAAATAATTGACTGACGTCTGACATTTAATTTGACAGTTTGTTACATCAACCTGATGCGTTGCGATTGCGAATTTATCAGAACTATCCACAGGTTTAAATTATAATTATGAGGGAGTGATTCACCTCAATTAGTGAAACAGTGGTATCAGTTTATTTAGAAGGAATATGGAGAAATCTAACATGCTCATACGTTGTGGACTGCTGTTGTTGTGTTTGAACTGTGTGAGGACAACTGAGTATTTTGGTAGTGATGGGGTAGCTGGAGGTCGTGTTGCGGAGTTCAATAGAAGATTTTCACTGTGGCCATCGGTACACAATGCCGCGAGGTTACTGAGAGTGAGGCGAGAAGCAGAGGCCAGTTCTGGACTCCAGAGCGAGGGCGGTAACGTCGAGGTTCCTAAGGATGATAAGTCACCGAAGCCAGGAGATTCACAGCCCGCTCCAGCGGCTGATGTCAAGGGCAATGACGGCACTAATAAGGTTAAGGATGAACCAGTCACGATACCACCAGTAAATGGTCAGTATTATTACACAATCAATTCCTGTTATTACATTTTTGAATGTAATTTCCTGTAAGACTTAGCTTTTATCGTTTTTAATTAACATCTAGGTTTCCTTATTGGAATAATGTTGAATGCCTGTGCCCACCAAATACTGATTATTAGGTTGCGTTTAATATAAAACATCCCATATGGAGTGTTTCACACATGAACACACATGCTATTTGCAGAAGCTCATCAGTAACTTACTTCACATTTTAAGATCCTTGACCTTCTCATATACAATAGTTTTATTACAAGCAAAGATATTCAAGATTAATTTTATTCTTAATCTTTTAATAAGAATATTACAACAACAAACATTTTTTAAGTCATCATTTTATAATTTTGGTTTTAGAATACTTACTTTCAAAATATATAACTTGTTGAGTGCACATAAATAAGCAATTCATCATGATCTTTCAATGATTCACTGAAGTAATATATTTCAGTAAATAATTACGTTTATATCCATCTTGTATTACATTAATGCAATCAAATAAGTATTCATTAATTGTGTTCTGTATTCAAATAGTATTTCATCACTTTCAGTAATAATATTGTAAGTTTAATTTGCCTCCAAATCTGAACATTATATTTTAAAATAAAAAAAAGAAAACTTAAAACTATTAAAGGGTGTCGAAAAATTGATCCTTATCGCTGTCACCCGGCAGTATACCCAAAAGGCTGGCTGCATTGCCACGTTGAATGGCAATATTGTAAGTTGTTTAAATTCAAGATTTATTATTACATAAGTTGGGAACTTTTATCTGATCTTGTCTTGTTGTCTTAATTGCTTACTAACTAAAATATTAGATGCAATGAATTTTATATCGTTAAACATATTAACAATGTGTTGTAGTTTATCTACAATAGACTGTGGTTACATTTAAGTGACTATGTTTTTGACAAATGGAGACATATACTGGGTTTAGTCAGCGAGTACTTAATGTGTGTGTGTGTGTCCATACAAGTACAACAATTTTTTTTATAATATTGTGTAATCATAGATTGAAAAATAACACTAACTAGCAGCCTGACAACTAAGGTCAATGATTTTCTATTGAATTGTTACATCACTATAGTTTATGCAGCTGGTGTCAAGTTGTGTAAGTCATAAAAAAATAAAATCACACATATAATAATATTGGAAGTCATCATCTCCCGAGCCTTTTCCCAACTATGTTGGGGTCAGCTTCCAGTAAAACTGGATGTACATATAATAATTGAAAGTGTAAGTAAAATAATGTTGAAACTCCGAAATATGTGAATGTTCAAAATTACTGCAGATTTTTAAATTCTTATCTATCTCTTAATTTACTTGCCAGATATAGAATTTTGGAATACATCCCATATTTTGACATAAGTTAATGCCAAATACTTATTTGTGGTACTTAAGTTTATCAACAGATATACGTTACTAAAATCAACCATTAGTCAACCTCCTCACCAGAAACAAGAAAAAAACACAAACATTCTCAATTTAAATATTAAATTCTGCAATTTCAGGCACAGCAACTGCGAACAGTACAGTAGTACCGCAAGTAGCGGCCAACGCTACTAGTGCCAACTCAACAGTTGCAGAGAAACCTGTGAAGCAGATTGATCTGAACAATCCTGGAGTACTGAAGAGGGGTTTTATAGTCTTTGGGGGCTTCACACTGCTGGCTGTCGCTTATTTCATATTTTACAGGTAAATATATGTTATCTTTATGAATGCTTTGTATTGTTATCTGAGATGAGAATGTTTTTTGGTCAGTGGGTTAAACGTTGCTTGATTCCAGTGTAAGAGAACTATGCCAGTGTGGTTGATGATGTATCATGATGAAATGATTTATCATATGTTTTGGCTAAATCTATACTAATATTATAAAGCTGAAGAGTTTGTTTGTTTGAACGCGCTAATCTCAGGAACTACTGGTCCCATTTGAAAACTTCTTTCAGTGTTAGATAGGTATTTATCGAGGAAGGCTATAGGCTACTTTTTATCCCGGTACGGGAAGTAGTTCCCACGGGATGCGGGTGAAACCGCTGGCAGAAGCTAGTTCTTAAATAAAATATATTTTTTAGTTAAATTCCAACTTCCATTCTTTATTGTTAGGGATAGAATTGTAACTTTTATTTCTATAAACCTCTGCTGTTCCTGTTCATGTTAACCTTATTACCAATTAGGTATTGTTTTTATGCAATTATGCAATACTTGGTGTTAAGACAGTACCTAACTAGAAATTATTACGAACTTTATATAGGTAAATGTTATTTGACTTTATTAAAAGTGACATTATCTCAAGGAAAAACTGAGTAATTATTAGGTGTATTAGGTACACTCTGATAACATTAAAAAACACATAATATGACTGTTTCTCTTTCTTTATTATACTGTACTGTGTAATCAAAAGACAACTCCCCATTGAAAAATTATCTTTAACCACTAATACTATTTTAAACCTCTAATTCAATTTTGTAATGGAGAATTAATGTTTATAACCGTTTTTTTATCTAAGAAATACGATGTTATCAGTTAACATTATGAGTAATGATAGCATCTTACAACCGCATTTACTTATAGTATTTAATGATATTATAAATATACCAGCTGTATCCCGCGGTGTCACCCGCATACCGTGACAACTACTCCGCGCATCCAGAAATAAATATAGTCTGTAGTTTTCTTCGATAAATATTTTATAACTATGAAGGTACCTAATACTAAAAAAAACTAGTCCGACCAGTGACCATTAGCTGCGTAGATTAGCACGTACAAACGAACAAACTCTTCTTTCTTTATAATATAGATAGATTCTATATTTCTGTTTAAGAAATTGCATATTAACAGTAAGGTCCGTACTATCTACGCAATAAATTATCGTTATTAATCAGAACTAGAGTTATACAAACATGAATGTAAGTACACAAGTAATAAATCGTAAGTGATGTCATTCTCTTCAGTATTTGCACAAGGAATAACATTGTATCGAAACTATTTGATGATGTCATAGGCATAAGTTTTTTTCTAGTTATGAACCTTGGAACCTTTGTGTGGTTGGTAAACAACTTGGAGATAGGATTTCAATTAAAAAATGTATTATAAGCACTTATTTTGCTGTTACTTTCGTATGAATTTAGAAGAACTTTACCTATAGGGCAAGATTCTGCTGGTAGATTATACATACATTATTAATAGGTACAGATAGGTAGATATTTCTTTTCAATTTAATGTAATTTGATAAAAAACAATTTATTTAATAGCTTTTCTGTTTACAAGAGTTATTTACTCCTTGATCAACTTGCATCCAGTTTTCATACCTACAGTATGTTAGGTGGACTGCACCTATATGATATGATGCAATATGCTATCTCAATTAAACTTGACCTCTGAGACAAAGTATTGATTTCTGTTATCAGTCAGGTTAATTGCCTTTAATTGCATACATCAAGAACTTGTTTTTTTAAATGTATTTCTATTAACATAGCCATATATAAAATTTCAGGAAAAAGAGTAAGAAGAACGACACCGGCAATACACATAGTACAATTGATGCCAACCAATTTCGCTACGGAGTCCTTCAGTCAGAAGACAGAAGGGACAATTTGGAACTATCCCGAGTCCCCCTCACTATGGAATCTGATGATGATGAGGACGAAGACTTGGAGATCTTTGACCTTGAACAGAAGAAGAAGTCACTGTCCTACGTCAACCTTCAAACAAATGATGAAGATGTAGTATTCTCCCCGAAGGATAGCACTGATAATGATAGAGACAATTTACTTTTAGATATCGAAGATGGCACCTCCGATACACTTATCAATTGGAGCTCTAACGGCAGTAAGTCGATATTATAATTCCTGGCTAGTATTTACTTGTATACAAAGAGTAAAATGCGTCGCGCATTAATCCGCCATATGTATGTTGGAAGTTGCAATTTAAGTTTGGTTATGATTGGTAATGTAAGCCCATAAAACTACTGTTAGGTTGTTGAACATGGAAAATCATAGTTTCTTAGTAATTTAGTAGGTATTATTTTAGTTTGATATTGCTTATACTATTATGTAAGAGATATCATATTTTTTGATAACCTAACGGTGGCATTATGATGTCATTTTTATTAAAGTTTTATGATTTTAGCATTCTAAAGTTCGGTATTACTAAAATGTACTTATTTTAGTGAGCCTTTGTGTATACAAAAATGTATGTAGACCAGTGAAAAAACACCACATTATTTCTCACGAAGAACAAATTAGGATGTTCAACATTGCTGTTATGAGAAATTTTCGCCAAATGACTGCACCACTAGTTTTAATATAGGAGATGAATATTTCACAAGGCCTTTTAAACACGCAATGTATGTAGCATTTTAATTTGTCCGTTAGTACTTATGTGGATCGACCTTCACGACTGCTAACACTATGTTATCTGTAACACGAGTTTTGAGCAAATATTGAGACAACAATCTCAGAGTCCAAACGAATGTTATACTGCATTTATTGAATCAGTTCAAAAGAATGAAAAAAAGGACTTATTTCTATCGGATCAAGGTGGTAAATAGCTTGCTTAAAAATTAGATATAGATTAGGTACTGCCAGTAACCTTGAATGGTTCGATGACCAAGAACCGAGAGTGTCGCAATAATTCGATATTTCAACTTCTGGTGTAAAATATGTCGCCATTATTACACAGTTGCATTTCCTTCTAAGCGATTCCAATCAGTTGACCTTTTCGAAACAATCGTATTTGAGGAGTAGTTTCTTAGCAAAACTGGTATCAATCTCTGTCTTCCTTCTTGTAAGGTATTAAGTAGATGCATACGAAAGTTCGTTGAGTATTTTTAATGTAGGTGTATGCTTGAAAGGGTATTTGTCGTTTCATGGGATGTATCTGCTTTAGTGCGTGGACCCATGGTATTTGAAATTGAAGTGAGGTAAAATTACTAAGGTAAATTATGGTGGAAGCACTTTTATAAGAGTTTTTATTCATTTTACCGACGAGGGCAAGTTTAAGAGGTTTCATAAGACTTCAAATAAAAATTCATGTAAGTAGTTTCGTTCAGCTCCGTTAAATGTGCTTTCACTATTAACGTCATACCTTCAGAATGGTCTTTACATACAAAGTATCTTCGGTATAATCCGAAGATCCGATTTTGTACGAAGTACTCCCATGGGTCTCACCTCTATTTAAAATTATTTTATTGTAAAAAATAAAGCCTTATGTAAGAGTTCAGTTTGCTTTTAATTTTCGCGATATATTCCAACTATATTTTTATTTAAATGAAAACTTAATAGTTAAGGGCTTTATATCTCATATAAGTATACATGTATAATTATTATAATATTATTTATAGTTTTATGCATACATTACATTACGTTGTAAACGTTTTCAAATCTCATGTCATAATTTTTGTTATATTTTTATACCTATGTTTTGTAGTGTATTATTTATCACATTTCTCATTGAAATTATAAAAGTAAGAATGTTTTATTTTTTTTTATTTCGCAAACTCAGTTGCACATTATTTACATTCTTTAATGAAAATTGTTCTGAAAAACGTGCCATTAGAAATTATTTTTTCTACTAACGAATTAAAATTATAGTTACGTACTTATATTCTGTAAAGGTATTCTTACGATTTATTTTATTTTTGGATTGAAATTCGAAGTAGCTAGGATGTTAATAAGTTATAAAGTTCTGCAAAAAAAATAATTTAGTCGATTTATGCTTTTGCCTTGTCAAGACATGTAAAAATCTACTATCATTTCAATTTCATCTATGTTGCTAGATCAACATATACATGAAAAGTAGGTACAGTCATTGTAACCTGTGTACTTATTTTTTTAATTCGATTTTTATGTGTTTTCCATAGATACATGTCGTTTTAGTCGAATAGTTATAAATTGAGGAATTTGTCGTAAATGCAGTACATTTAAAATATTCTTGTAGTTACTGTTAATTCTTTCATTAACATATCAATAGATTTAATCGGTTCATGTGCATTGCTGTAAGAGTGTTTATCTTATTGCATTTTTTTTCTAACAAAAATATATTTAATACCTTAACATAAAGGCAAAAATGATTTAATAAGATTTTAAGGTGTAAATTATAAATAATTATTTATCCATTTATTATCATGCATTTATCTGTTATTCAACCTAACATTGTTTTTTTTCCTAAAATTATTTTCAAACTTCTTCATAATTTGGATGTTATATTACCAAATATAGCATTAAGTATTATTAATTATAAAAAAATATATTAATAACTGTTAGCGAACTGCTCAAATTGCACATTATGGTTCACAAAATTCATTAGTTCGCTTTCAAGACAAAACAATATTCCTTGATGATATTTTAGCAACATTTTACATTCATAGATTAAAATTATTTGCAGTAATTTGAGGCACTATAATGTTTAAAAATTAAAATATTCATCAAAAAAGAATTACAATAACAGTTTGGCAATGGTCCTCAAACTAGGCTACGAACCTGTGTATTGAGGGTCCGAGTTGCGATTATTATTTCCATATTTTTTATTTTATTTTCTTGGGCTTTTGAAAAATAAGTAATTTATTTATTTATCACACTGTTGAAGCTATGGACTGTGATAATAGAAGAGAGAGTAGAGTATATAATATGATATATTTTCAGAGAATAATAGTACTGTATGCTATGTACGTATGTATAGTTTGCCATCGCTCTCTGTCACTTTTCTGTACTTATGGATGGCTTGTTAATTTTGATCTTTATAGATTAATAGCATGGAGGGAATGAAAAATGGCCTGCAATGTTGGAACTTGAAGAGAGAAAAAACAGACAGGGTGGGCCCACTGTTACTCACTAAATATATATCGATAAACGTATAAGCGTTTTGTTGTCACTGAGAAATGTTTGAAAATGTTTATCGATATGCATATTTAGTGAGCCTTGGTAGGCATAAAAAGACTTAGCTCGAGATGAATAGAATTTACTTGTGATGTTGTTCCCGTATTTGATATTGAACTGTAACGAATGCAAAAGACAGCTTAGCCAAGGCAAATTCTATTTATCTACTATCTTGATTTAAAAGAGAGTACCATTTGTGTCTAAAACATGGGAGATTGTCTCAAGTGTAGGCCTATTTTGGAATATTTGTGAAATTGCTAATTTTGCGAAGTTGGAGTAAGTCAGTAATGTAACTAGTGTAGAAATTAATTGTAATGTTAAGGTTGTTTCTAATTTAATAAAGATATATAATATTTTATGGCTGTATATTTTTGTTCCTTACCCTTTTAATTCATATTATGCCTTTCAACTTTTCCACAAAATAAATCATAAACACCGGCTTACTAAATGGATTCTATTCTAATCTTTATCTATTTGCTTTGCGGATACAATCTAATTATAGTGGCTGTAGTAGTTTAGTGCCAACGGTCATTTGAAATCATTGTAATTTCAAAAAGAGATTGGAGGCGCCGGGTATCGATCCCGGTACCTCTCGCATGCTAAGCGAGCGCTCTACCATCTGAGCTACGCCCCCGATGAAAGTTGTAGTGAAATATTAAAGCATATTGTGCAGCTGATATGAGGAGTGCTGCTGATATGCCTTTCATTGCTTTAGTTTTTAAATAGTTACTAGCATTTATAATAATAGCAATAGCACTGTGTAATGTAAACCACTTACCCGGGAGATCCGGGTAAGTGGTTTACATTACACAATGAGACACAAAAGTTCCAGTAGGTAGTGAATATTAATAGGTAGTTTTTGAAATATTTTAATTATTTTTATAATGACTTAATTATAATCAAATATACAAGCCGTTTTCCCGCGGTTTCACCCGCGTCCCTGGGGAGCTACTGCCCGCAACGGTATAAAATATAGCCTATGTTACTCGCTGATAATATAGCTTTCTAATGGTGAAAGAATATTTAAAATCGGTCCAGTAGTTTTTGAGTTTATCCATTACAACCAAACAAAGTTTTCCTCTTTATAATATTAGTATAGATGATAACATGAGTATTATATTCATGCAATAAAAGTGGTCTACAGTGACCTATTTCAACGAGCTCCTTCCTCGGTATTCTCCAAATTCAAAGCAAACACTGAACCAGTGTACAACTCAAAATAGAACTATTTCGTTAAACCTGTACATTTAAATTTCGCTGGTACGGTTCGTTACAAAAGTGTTTTACCTATTTCAGTCTCGTACGGATCTGGCAGGCACGTCCGCTTGTCCGTCTACGATATTGAGATAAACGAACCGGGACATTGGCTGCGACTGTACCTACCTATTTCCTAGATCTTACTGCTAGGCGATTTATTCTTATTCGTGTCTCTTATTGGTACAGTCGGTGACAGTCACTTGTGTCCTACTGCAATTCGTAATTTTTGACGATTTCGGCTCCATCATTCAAGAGCCATGTAGGTAACAGAAAAACGTTTTTCATTTCACCACTGACACAAAATTAATTCAGCAAAATAAGATACCTTCACCAAAAAAAAAACAAATGTTTCATTTTCCCCACGTTAAAGGGAACGTTTAAAAATAATAAAAGAACACATACTTACCCATAATGTCTGAAATAAACACGTGAAAGGGCCCGGTGATGAGAGCAACACTGTTTGCAATTTTACACCCGTGCTTGTGATTATACATACGCACCCAACTGCTATATTTTTATTAAACGGTTTTATTTAGCTCACCCCGTTTGTTTTTTAAACGGTTTTATTTTTTATTATGTATTCATTCTTGGGTCAAATTTAGTAATTCAAATTTCACCCTCTTCCTGTCAACCGATTAATCTGAAATTTTGTATACACCTTTAATTCCGATGACAATACAATATAGTAATATCAATTACATTGTAAATCCAATATGGCCGCCGGCACAAAATGGCGGATAACGTAGATTTTATCAATCCCATCAATATGGGTATCAAATGAAAGGGCTCAACAAGCAGAATACAATATACTATAGAAATTTGAAATCCAAGATGGCGGCCGCTACAAAATGGCGGATAACGTAGGTTTTATCAATCCCATCAATATGGGTATCAAATGAAAGTTCTCAACCAGTAGAATACAATGTAGTACTATATAAAATTAAAATCCAAGATGGCGGCCTCTACAAAATGGCGGATAACATTTTTTTATCAATTCCACCAATATGGGTATCAAATGAAAGGGCTTCACAAGTAGAAAACTGTCAGTAGGTAACTCCAGCGGGGCCCAATAGGGCCAAGGCCTGCCTGGGCTGCGAGATTGTTCGAAAGAGTTACCGCGGCCCTGGTACATAAAAGGCCTACGACGGAACAAAACGGTTTTTAGTCAAGAGTCTGGCACTCCCTCACCGCTGCTGACCCACAGCAGGAGAGCTCATGTGATGATTTTTGGGGTCGTTAAAAAAAAGTATCTGGAAGGGCTATGTATTGAGGAATTAGATTGTAATAAATTGTCAGGTAAGAGACCGTGTAATAATGATGCACTAAATGAATTAGATAGAATGAGGAATATTCGGTAGGCATTTTCATTAAATACTAAAAACTAGAAAATAAAAAATCGGTAAAAAAACTTTTAAGTTAAACGGTTTTATCTTATGTGCACTGAAAACTAGAAAATAAAAAAATAGTTACTTACCTGTCAACCTACGTAAGTGGTCCCGGTCATATTAGACTAAAATAAAAACTTTGGTAGATCATGAGCTCGGCGTTCGCTGGTGAAGCCGCTACGGCTGATTATTATTGATTGTCAAAATCTCCAGTTACGATTATAGTAAGTCGATGCAATCCACACCTATTATACCTCTAGAAGAAAGTACTACAGCAATAGTTAATGGGGCCCACGTTTTATTTTAGTCTAATATGACCGGGGCCACTTACGTAGGTTGACAGGTAAGTAACTATTTTTTTATTTTCTAGTTTTCAGTGCACATAAGATAAAACCGTTTAACTTAAAAGTTTTTTTACCGATTTTTTATATAGGCAAGTGTTAGGGAGAGTGGGGGCTCCTCAACTATAGATATATGTATGAAAATGTTAACGTTAAAGTGACTTCTCAGTTATCAAGGGGGATTTACGGCTGCCATATGAATAGACGTAAATTGCAAAGCCTTTTACGTATTAGGGTTAATAGTAAATTGTTTGGAGATACCGTTTAGTACTTTATTTTACTAAATATATGAGATGAAATGAAATGAAATGAAATTTATTTATTTGCGAGAATATAGGTACAATATGATGGTCGATACAATAAAAAAAAATATGGTTTCACTATATTCGACTTATAATTTATTTTTCATCCCACCATCTCGGAAAGAGTAGTTTTACCCTTTGATATCTGAGTGCAAAAGCCGTTTTTATCCTCTAGAGCGGCAAAGTGATTTGAATTTAGAACATCGTGTGCAATACTCCATTTGTGACAATCTTGATAAGACTTTTCAAACAAATACAGTTTAAACAAATAAAATACTGCTTAAAATAATTATTCAATTAATTAAGTAATTTTAATTATTTTTTTTGTACATAGATTTTTAACCTCGTTTCATTTTTAAACTGCGTTTTCAAATAAATGAACTTTAATACTTACTTCTATTTAATTTGAAACTCATATGTGCGCGCCATTTTGAGTTTAGAAATTTCCTCGATGAGGTGGGATGAAAAGTTACGTGTTGCACTCGAGTGCAAAGATTTTTCACCTTGTGCTCTTTTGATTCCCTCGCTATCGCTCAGGATTCTAATTATTGAAACACTCGCTACGCTCGTGTTTCAATTTTAGAATCCTTCGCTTGCTCGGTCATCAAAATTGAGCACGCGGTTAAAAAGCAACTTTGCACTCTTGTATAACAAATAACTATAGTAATGCAAATATTTATCTTAAGTTAAGAGATGGTTCAGGATTTAAATAATATCTGTAAAAAAGTGACTGAAAATTAGACACTAATGGCGAAAAGTTTTGGTTGACCATCAAAATATAGTTTTAGGGACTGCTAATTAGAAAACCACAATGTACCTAGCGGTTTGTTATAATATTATTATTTTAGTCCGTTCCGTACTAACACAGCTCTATAGAGCCATAGAGTCATGTTATTATGTGGCACTACTCATAGACGGAGCGGGGAAATGAACACTTAAACCTTATCTACATTTTGTAATTTATTTACATCAAATACCTTTTTTTTTTTTTTTAGCGACGTAAAATCATCAAATGACCCCTCCCGCTGTGGGTTGTCAGCGGTGAGGGAGTGTCAGACTCTTACTGACTAAAATCGTCGTGTTCCGTCATAGGCCTTCTATGTACCAGGGCCGCGGTATCTCTTTCGAACAACCCGCAGCCCCGGCAGGCCCTGCTGGGCCCCGCTGGTACATCAAATACCTAACGCATGAAACGATCGAAGGTACATACATAGGTACGCCCATTAAACGTGCATTGGAAACTTGACTGACGTTTTTGTTTCCTCTAGCTGGCACCTATAATCTTACGCCTTATCCTGAGCGTCTGCTGAAAGAAGTCAAAAGTGACTAATTATAATTTTCATTTCGCATACACATTAGAAACTAGAATTGGAATATTGGTAACCTTAAAAGACGATAGTCGCTCATTTACCCGTCATTAAATTGAAACCAGCGCCAACGTAGACTAACCAATCACTATTCTATGATCTTTTTTAAACCCGCTACAGCTTATCACTTACGCCACAACCCAAGGGCCACGGGACCATACCCCGAGCCTCGAGGGCCGAGTCGGTTGGGGCGGAAATGAAAAATAAACACGTTCGTCCGTCGCATGGCGCCGGCCGCGGAAAATGAAGGGCGTCGCGTCACTATGTTGACTGGCTATTAGATATGAAGGTTATGTGTTGGAAGCTAATAAAATATAGGTATTGTATGTTTTTTTTATCAATATTTCTTTTTTGATAGTTAACTTGTTGTTCATTTAATAACTAGGCTAGTTGTGTTTCAGGATCTGGTCTAAAAACATTTATCGTCTTGATGAGGTATCTTTTTTTTGTGATTAAACATCTTTTTGTTTGTTTGTAAAGGCTCCGAAACCATAGAACGGTTTTGAAAAATTATTGAGCTCTATTCTGTTTAAAGCTTCACTCTTCCCGAGTAATATAGGCTAAATCCTATCCCGGCATGGACAGTAGGTAGTTCCAACAAATAGGTAATAATTAAATCAAAGGTTGTCTGGAAGTCCGAAGTTGATCTCTATCATGCTGAAAAACACAGGGTGTGATTAAGGTTACTGACCAAAATGCACCTCAAACGTATTAATTTTAAATCAAAGATCCAATCTCTGTAATCAAATTAGTCCAACGATAACGCAACCCATTCATCACTGGACGAACTAGTCAAATACGAGATAATACCTGGCAGGTATTCCAATCAATCGATCCTTGGATCCCGTACATTTGTGTCAAAGCAAATTAATTACAACTATTATTCGATTGATTAGCGACACGGCATGTTACTGATATTGAATTAATTACGTCTTTATGCGAATGTTATGTTGTGTCTGCATTATATTGTTTTAGTGGTATCTAGTGATAACTATGTGCCTACTTCGAAAGGACCCCCAGATTATGTATTACCAGAAGTTCTAGGTAGGAAATTGGCCATAACAAATGGCTTTTGACATTCCTTGACTTGGTCCTATGCCCATTCACGTCGACCTACATACTGCCAAAACTATGGTGTGTACACATACCGAGAAAAATATTTAGTAAGAAGATGAAGACCTTGGAATATCATCAACATCTGAAGATGAAGACTCGGAATAAATGCTGCCTTTTTCCAAATTATGCGCTTCCTGTGCTCCCAAATATTGTACATTTATATTAAAATTACTACACTTATTCCTTCCCCAAAAACACTCTAGAAACTCAAAGTAATATGTTCTGCATTTAAAATAAGCATACATTTATTCTCTCATGAATTCTCTGTGAAAATGTGAGAACACGGCAGCGCTCCTTATCTGATTGGAAGCTGCCAGCAGCCAGTGTTTGTCGAAGGTGTACGCTATACTCCGCAACTCCTTTAGTTTGTGTTTCAAACAACTTTGATTGAAATTCACTTTATTCTAGCAAATTGGTAAAACTTCCACAATTGCTTTTCTTTTTCGAGTTTCGAAGTTTTTCGATGTACCTATCAAACTTAGCGCTTAAATGTAAGTTGTTGTTTTGTGGTCTTAATTTTCAGTTTACTTGTTTAATACCTACCTACTTTTAATTTTGTTTTTAAACTTTCTAGATAACCCTTAAGTATTATTGAAAGTTATTGGCTCATCAAAATAATGAATACTATTTTTACTTTGCGGGTAAGAAAAACTTGCTCTTAGAGAACAATAGCGATAAATAGGATCATACTTAGTTCGGTTTACCGTCTCCAAAGCCAGTATTGAAAACCCACTTCCAGACGAATACCAAACTTTTATTTGTGCTCTAGCTCAAAAGCATAAATACGTACTTTAGTATAAAGAATCTGTGGGATCCAATTCGTCCGGTATTGCGAGTATTTTAATTATACGCCGACGTACGAGACGCAGCCAGTAAAAACGGTTCGCAATGAGAAAATAATAGCGGCAGAGGGATTAGCATTGCGTTCTTACAAGACTACATAATGTGGAGACAGAACTGGGTTTTCTATTTATTATTTTTATTTATTTTTATGAAAATTTTATGACACAAATATTTATTTGGGAGTTTACATGCGAATGTATTTTATCCTGCAAAGAATGAAAAATGCATAATAAGCCGCTATGTAGAAACATAAAAGGTCGTATATCACGTCAAGCAATTTCAATTAAAAACTCAGCCGTCACAGACCTGTTCGAAACTTGTACAATATTTGTCGTTAAAAATAGCAAAAGTTTTCCCCCCTAATTATTAATTGGCCCTCAATACATTACCGATCGTAACTTTCGGTCGACTTCGACGAACTTGGCCGCACGTTGCGACTTCGTCCGAAAAGTTTACTTCCATACAAGCTCGCCTCGCTTGAAGATCAAGGCAATCCTTTTAGAAGCATCGACCATCCAGATAACGAGATAGGGCTGCATTAAAATTAACTTTGCATTTTGCTGGCCTGTTAAGCCTCCTGTCTTTGAATGAGGTCCTGGTTTAAGTACAGCTGGGCCCATTATGGATGTAGATTTTCTTCGTCGTTAGATTTTTTTGAGGCCTTTGTCAACGTTTGGCTAGTTGGGGATTTATTTTGCGTGAAGAGGTTCTATTTATGGATTCTTGGAAATTAATTGGAATTTATCGTTGAGTCCTAGTTTTCTACAAAAAAATTAAGTACTAAAACCGTTCCTAATCGTCGTTACTGAAGATTGTGTTGAATTATTTCTAACAATAACTTCTTTAGATTTTACGTACGTGATACTCTAAAACATTACATTCTTATCTAGTTTCCTAACATCTTAAACACTACTCAGTTCTGAGAAAGAGCTGGAAATTCAGCTCCATTTTAAAGCTGCCAGCAAAAATGAATGCAGGTGTCGAGTATACATAACTACTTGAAATAAATAAGTGCAATCTTCCTTCGCTTAGTTAGAGCAAGTTTTCTTTTATCCGGCGAAGTCGCGACCAAGAAAAATAGTTGATTTTACTGAGAAAACCCTGTGGTCCCACTAAACCTATGGAAATCCTGACAAAACGCCGTCTGCGAACTTTGGCGAAGAAATTAAAAATCTTTCGTGTTTTTTGTTTGTATTGTTATTAGTTCGAGGTTTCGATGTTGGTTTTTGCGAATTATGGTTCACTTTTTGTTATGACTCATGTACCTGATTTTATGCTGTATTCGTTCTACCAGAATTTCTGAACGGTGACCTTCTTTATTCTTTTACAATTTCACTTTTTACTGTTAGAGTATTGAAATGAAATATAGGTTAATATCGTGCTATAGTTAATTTATCAATACAATACTTATAGATAGATACGAATACAATAACAAGAACGTAACAAATATTCCAGAAACTATTCATTTACAGTTCGCAACCCAGGTAATGGGTAAAAGATTCATTCGCCGTGGGAATCCGAATCGTTGTGCTAATGACAAAATGATTTCTGAGATACATATCCTTTGTATCAGGTGTACGATACGAATTCTTATTATTGGTCAATTACCTGTAGATATTATTTATAGGTAAGTAGGTGAATATTACACATGTGTGGTTGTGAAAGAAGTTGGTTATTAATTAGTATTTCTTTGTTATTGATTTGTGGGGAAAAGTGTCTCAGAAAATGGATGATAATAGGAATACACGGGCTTGTATTTTCATGAGCAGTTACCAAATTATATGAAAGGAAAAAGGCTTATTTCCATTTACAAGGAAGCACTTATTTTCCTACATAACCACAGGTACAGTCTCTTCATGATGCTACAAAAATACCCTTTTAGCTAACATCTTAAGTAAACGAACCCATCTAAAAAACTACCACATTTTATTTTCTCCTTTGTATTCAGAGCGTAACAACAAATATCCGTACGCCGTTACTTGTCACGGAGAAACGATTATTTATTGTACAAATCGAGTGACGTGGGTCTAAGGATACAACATTATAAATCACACACTTCACGTCAAGTCGGACGTGACGTTATATTTAAACACGTCAAAGCTGGAGCCAACAAAAATATGGCAGAAGAAATTCACCGAAGGTTTCTGGTCCCGCGGGTGTCGTAAGGGATTATGGAAGGTTGGGCACACCTGGCCACCTGATGACGTCATTGCGTCTTTTGTTTTAGATGGCTATATTTTAGGAGGGAAATAAAAGTATGAGTACATACATATTTTGGGTATTATTTCCGTCCTTAAGATTCAGGTTAGGCAGAGGTGTAGGTGTAGACACCTATGGCACGAGTTCTTGCTGAAAGCCGGTATACCTCAGATCTTTGTTATGTTTTATTCATCAAATTATATGCATAATGAAATCCAGTTCGCTTCAGTACTGGCTGAAACTACAGTGGTGTCTGAAACGAACAAGATTTTCTTTTGCTTTCCAGATATACCCGAGACTTTGAAATCACAGTGATAATACTAAAAAGGTAGAAGTACAAGTTCCGTATCATTCGGAAATGGTCAGTTTCACTGGTTACTGCCTCGGATATCCTATTAGGTACTTATCTGACAGATAAATTACAACTTTTTTTCCACAGGTCTCGTCGGATACCAATATCTGGCTGAAATTATAAGCAGCGTCTATCTGGCAGATGGCATTAACTATCAGATATTACCAGTGAAGCCTTGCCTTAGTATCGATAAAAATAAAGAGAAATAGATACATAAGTTCTTCCTAAATATCACTTACAAACTGCAGTTCATGAACTGAAAGACAAAAATAAAAATATCGATATTGCAATAACCCGAAATGGGATCGTTCCGCAATCATTTCTAATATCGATATCGTGTAGCCGTCTTTATGAGGACACTGGCCAGTTTTTACGGCGGTAAGTATTGCCAGCTTTAGCGGATTTTATTTCTACTTTATTTGTGTAAATAAGTTTTGGAACCTGATTTAAAAATATTCTGGATAGATTGAAAAAAGACTGGTTATGGAAAATGTTTCTAGTTGTTACGTTATGTTTTAGAAGCATTGTTCGGTTTTCCATTCTTCATTAGTTTAGTACAAGTGACGTATATTTTTATTTGATAGTCTTCTCGGTACCTATATAGAGAATGCTCTTTGCAAAGTGCTTATGTTAACATTAACATAAGCACTTTGCAATGCAATACTTTGCAATGTATCTAAACTTTATTGCCATTAACATAATAAAGTAAAATAATCTTAAGTGTGCATGAACATTAAATCTTTCAATTTGATTTAAACAAACAGCATCTGGCAACACTATCCTTATTTGTTACCTGTTCAATAGTACGGAAGTAAGTTCGATATCTGCTGACTATTGTTGTTCAGTTCAGTTACTCACTGATCTCAGTTTGTTGTGGTTTTCCGCTTATTGGATTTTGAGAGGGTCGTTGATCATTGAAATGGAGGAAGGGGATTTTATGTTCTTTTTTCAAAGGACGTCTTCTTTTTCCTTAAGTGATGTTTGATCTGTTAAAATATTTCACGTATTTTAAGAGTAAAATCAGAACATTATTTTAACTGCAAACAGCTATACTATAACTTTAAAAATAAATGCTGGACACTGAAAACATTACCCATTAAAAAAAGGGACAATCGCCCAATCCGAAGTCGTAATAGAAACTTCAACAACACATTTTGCCGACAGTTAAAACGAAAGAAAAAAGACAAAAGACAGTCGCAATGAAAACACCAGATCGCCTGAACTTGGGCTATTATGAGGGGCAAAAATAGTTGGTGAAAACTTGGCGAAAGTTGGCAACGAACACTGGTCGTTATTGCCTTAGTTGGCCAATATTTTCGCGTGAACAAAGATTGTCGGGTCTTGTTATAGCAAACTATTGTATTGCCGACAGATTACCGGAGCTGTTTCGGTGGGTATTTATGTTTCTTTTCATAGTTTGTATGGTGGAGTTATAATTATGTTGGAGTTTAATATATAAAGGTGACCTACATAATAACTATTATTAACTGAATTTATTTGCACAATTCAGACTTTAATCGCGATCTATATTTTTGCCATCGTAAAAAAAAGTCGCTATACCTATATAAATACACAGGTATCTGCGAAACCTGTCAGTTTACCTCCAAACCGTGGTCCAAATTTTCACCCACTAATAGCTCTTTGGCTATGTAACTATCTTCATAATATTAACATACACGAGTATTGAGATCTCTTTATAAGAAATATCCTGGGTTGCATTATGCTATCTGATTAAAAAATACCTTCCATTATGAACCCCTTACAGTCCCAAAAAATAGAAAAAAATCAGTCCACCAGTCGATCCGAGCACCCTAATAAAACTAATCAAAAGTAAAGGTCAAATCAGAGCGCTATATTAATTCCTGGGTCATAATAGCCGGTATGTAGGTATGTAATGAAGTCCATATCCCGGTACAAAGGCTGTCAGGCTCAGGGGTCGAACAGGTAGGCAAATTAATCCGATGCAATTTTATCTAGTCGCTCCGGGCTCTGTCACAGTGGACGCGATTTAAGCTGCTTATTATGGGTAATTGTGCGTGAAATTGTTGCAGGTTATGGGACGCATTTTCGAGTAGCAATTGACACGTTAAAAAGTAGATACCCTCTAAAAAAAAATTGTGTCATATTTTACAGTACTTTGGTATTTTTAGTAGTAGGTAAGTACTTTTGGCTATTTATCTATATAACCTACAAACTCCTGTGAGAAAAATGTCACGAGCTATGTCTTGCTAAGACTTCTTCATAGAATTTTTTATACAAACATATTTCAAGTCGCTTCGAATTCTGTTAATTTCAGATAACTTTTAACTAAGACAATGAAACCAAATTACAATCCTTAAATTCAAATATGGCGATGACACCACTGTGGAACCACAGTTCTATATTTAATTGGCCGCGCATAGAATAACGACCATCCACGTTGTCCTTTTGTAATATGACGTGACCCCGCAAAAGGGGTTGTTCTCAAACTAATTGAAATTCACAATATTTTGTGCTCTATTTGATAAGGGGGACGATAGGAAGGCTGTACAGGCTTTAGAGTTAAATACCTTCATTATCCTTGATGACAATTTTAGCAAGCTGTTTAAGCGTGTGTAGGTAATATAATTAAAGGGGGATTTCAAATCTTGAACGTATTTTTACTTCTGCATTACCTATAGAATTCGTTGTGAACGTTATTATTTATTTCAATCTTTTCTTAAATGGTAGTGATGGCTGTTTTTATTTTAGAAGTAGGTATCATAAAAATGTGTGTCGTAGTATTTGTTGGAGGCCAATCACGTTTAGGCAACCTAAAATCCAGTCCCTCAAGAAAACCTAAGTGAAACATTTCCGAGGTTTTCTCACTGTTCCATATTAATACTGTGTCTTCTATCAGCCGAGTCACATACCAAGATTCCCAAGTGTGGTCATGTTGAAAGTGAGTTGTTTTTATTGAAAACAAGGGTTGTCACCTCATTGGTGGCCAGATCACGAACACACTTTGTTAGCAAAACAAGACTTCCCTTTGACGTATCGACTTGATTTTTTTTAATGCATAACTTGGACGGAATTATTGATAGCAACATCCGACCCGGCCCACAGATCTCTCCTTTGATATTTGCTTTGAAAAATGTATGTTTTAATGTTTTTTATTTGGTACTTTCGGGGTTGTTATCGTTGTTTTCCTTGTATCAGCTAATGTGTTGTTTGAGTACTGTTTTTGTTGCTTTAGGTGTGTTTAATTATGGTTCTGATTGAAATTGATAAACGACCAGTCGGCGTATGTCAGAACAAAATTTACGAGTATTATGACTACAATTCTTGGAATAAGACATAATATTTTGAAATATTTGAATTTTTATCCGTAAATAAAAAAATTACAAATAAATGCACAACATAAAAAGAACACCGATTTCCAAATTCAAATCAGTGACGCCATACCAAAATAAGGGGCATCATTTACAGCAACTCGACTCCCAAAACCGTCGAAATTGAAAAAAAACTTAAGTAATTTTTCAGTGCAGCAACACCAGGAAGTTTCGATATTCGAATTTCTTATCCTACATTCATTAGCAAGTTCAATCAAGGGTCTGAGGACTGCGGAGTGCGGTTATTTATTGGCTTGCATCGGCCCTCACAATTACGTCTGAAGGAAAAACTTTCGCCATTACGGGCCCCCAAGGCTTTCATACAAAAAATAAATTGTACACGTCGCCGTAGTGCGTAATGGATTCCGGGTTTCGATTTCGTTCGGCCATTGTATCGGAAGGTATCGAACGTACGGACCGCACGCGTGCGACTGTTTATATGTATATTTGTGTCTAAAATGTTTATTTGATTCTGGTGTACGACTGGTGTATTTTTTGGGTTGGACGCTCAGAGAAATTTGGGTGCCGTTTTATGTTCATTAGTTTTTGTGGAGGTGGAGGTATTCAATCATTGGGGCCAGGTCGTAAAGTCTCTACTACCTGGGTCTTTAATATAAAAGAAAAAATAAATATGGTACATTTATGAAAAATGATCCTAAGTTGCATTTTCCAAATATACGTGAAACATGGACATCGCTACAATTCTATCATCATCATCATCATCATCATCATCTCAGCCATAGGACGTCCACTGCTGAACATAGGCCTCCCCCTTTGATCTCCACAGATACCTGTTGGAGGCGACCTGCATCCAGCGTCTTCCGGCGACCTTTATAAGTTCGTCTGTCCACCTTGTTGGTGGACATCCTACGCTGCGCTACAATTCTATATACCTCTAATATACAAATCGTGAGGGAGTGTACGACTATACGTCGAACATAAACTAAGCTGATTGATGATGAATTAGTAGCAACAAGCAAGATTAGTATCGACCATGTATTATTAAGATAATGAATTATTCACGTTCATTATGTACATATATTTTATGCATACAGCAACAGATGTATACTTATATGTTCATTGGAGTTTTGATGAGATGGCTTTTCTGAGAAGGTCGCTTGTTTTTGGTCGGTCTTCCACGAAATGCGTAATGACAACGTCATGTTGTCACATGTTTTTATTCTACGTCTTACATGGCAAACCTACTGAAAACACTGCATAAATTGCTTCTTAAGCAAAAACATGGTGTGATACAATTCTCATTTATAGGTGCCTAAATCATCAATTCAAAAGTCATCAAGTGTTTGTTAGTTTTAAAGCGTTTATCTCAGAAATTACTGGTAGTATTTAAAACAATATTTCAGTATTAGGTAGCCCATTTATCGAGGGAGATTATAGTAGGTTACTGTTTCGGGTGCATAAAATAGTACCCACTACCTATATACAAAACTACTAGGTACTTTTATTACCTCTTCTCACTTAGTAAGGGCTCCTGTACTTAGTAAGGAACTAAGTGTACAAAGCACTAAAATGAGCGATCACAAAAACCGTCTATAACTACAATAGATTTCCCGCGTCTTCTACGTCGTAAATTGTAAGCGCGGGCTAAAGGAAGTTTTATTAAATTTCAATGTGTAGACTTGTCTTCGGATTGTCGGCACACCTGCCAACTGAATTACGGCTTACGTGTTCAGCAATCGGCATGGCTGTTAAAGCGGCAGATTTGTGCTCAAATGGTTTGTTTGAAGGTGAATGGAGCTTATGAGTGGCTAAATTATGATACATATTTTTTTGTCTTGGAAAAAACTGTTGTGGTCAAACATAAATAATCTGAATGCACATTTCAATATTGTGCAGGTAGATTTGTACTAGGATATTTTTAACCAATTGTCAAGAAAGGTTCTTTTTTGTAGGATTCGTATAGCAATCCATTCGCCGATAATCTTCTACATACATCGATACTCGTCTACATACATATATCAATGGGTAGTGGATTGCAAGAGAAATTAAAGAGAATATAATAATGATGAAAAAAAATGAATATTTTCAAAGAAAATTCGACTGGTCCACATCCAAGGATTAAACGTTTTCACCGTTAGTCAAAAGACAGCAGAAAATTCATTAATATCGCTATACAAAGAACAAAAAGATTTTTATTAAAATTACGCTTGCTCATTTTCATGACAGGCCTGAACAATTTATTTTAATTTCAGCAATTAGTTACTGAATCACTTACCAAGATTTATATGACCCATATAAGAAGCTAGCGGTCTTTAGCGTTGAAAGTCAAGTTACAAAGTAGATATTTTGTCCCAGTTTCCATGCAAGAACAATGCCCTTAATAGGGTAGGAATATTGAACATATTATGCTAGCTAAACTCTCTCACAGTATAGGCTAGGCATCACGAACAAACTCGTTTACTTTTCCTAGCATGCAAGTAATAAAATGTGACTTAGTGCCTACACTGTTGAAACGGTGTGCCTACGTAGCAAACATGCTCCGGCGTAGCGATGAAGGTGCGACTACGGCGTAGCTGGTTACCTAAAATTCAGTTTGTTAGCATCGAGTTTTGTTTAGCTTTGTAATCGAAACGATCCCATTCCGGTAGTAATTTAACGTTGCAAGCAGATACAAAACTTACATAAACAGGCATGCTGACCCATAAAGTTTTAAGATTACACAGGCCGTCGCCGCAAGATAGTAAATTGGAATATTCACAGCGAGGCAAAATGAGAGGGCCGAAAACGGGCCACCTGTGCGGGAAATGTTATTATCTCATTAGAGGAGCCCTTTCCGTTTCCTCAATTTGTTACAAACAAACGGAATTTTAATATTATCTTGGTAATAGGTTCCGTTGTTGATAATCCTCGGGCGCTTTGTCGTTTTGTTAAATAAACTGTGGCAGGAACATACTTTGCCGTTTGCGTTTTGTTTTTGCTGGTTAATTGGAATATCTAGTAATTGTGTTTGTGGTTCGCCTGGAGGGGAATGGAAACTATTTCTGTTGTTTTGTTTCTTTGGTCGCGTTCTGAAAGTTTGTTTTTGGAATAACGCTATTAGGTAGTTTGTGGTTGGAAAAATAGTAAACGGTGTTACCATTTATAGTTCTCATCGAAAAGTGAGAACGTGATGTGTAAGATGATTTTTTATAGTTGTAATTTTTAAAGAATATTATTGGTTTATTTAGGTCTACAAAATTAAGTTTTATTTTTCACCGATCGCATTTAACAAAACGTGCTCATGCTAATAACCACTGATGACAGCCTATACTAAAACGAAATAACCCAATAACCCAAAAGTACAAGACAACAGATATAACAAACAATGAGAAGCAATTCGCAAATGATACGAAAACGTCAGATATAATTAAACCGGGACAGGCCCGCAGGCTTGCGTGCTTCTTATATAAGAACGTTCTGCTTATATAAGAATATTGCGTGTTACGTCATTGTGAAACAAAGTTCTTATTCTTACAGTTTAGATTCAGGAAACAGTAGTATTTTGATATGAGATAGAAAATATTTGCGAGAAAAACAAGGTTTCTACTGGGATACGAGTGCATCCTACGAGACACACTTAGAAACGATATTATAATTTACTTTCAATTTATTAGTCCCCAAGATATACATAGTTTGGCCTTATTTGCAGACTGCTGGCTCTCATAAAAATGTTCTAATAGTAAAGATCAGAAAAATACCGCAATTTTTATTTAATCTATGATATTATGAGCTCTGTTCATTCATCCATATTGGATGAATCAGTAAAATCATTAAAGTATGTACCTATATAGAACCAATACATCAATGACGTATTCAATATAGCATTTCAATAAGATTTGGTCAAAGTGCAGGTTAGAGCAATTCAGTCGGTACAATGCGTGCAGCGAAGTGAATGCAGGCCTAATGTCTCGGATATTGATCGAGTCAACCTATTGGACTGAGGGATCTAACGGCTTAGATTATTACTGTTTTGGTTATCTGTTACTAAGCTAACTGATGTTGTGGGATTTGGTATTGATTAGATGAGGCGCTTCAGCTAGGATTGATCAATCGTCAGGTTAAGCAACGCTTATTGCAGTCGGTCTAGGGATGGGTGACCATCTACGTTATGACGAGTTCCTCTATTTTCAGAAGGCCACAAGAAACTCCTGAACCTAAGAACGAGCGTCATCGCACAAAATGCGTTGATATTTAAAAATGGTTTTTACTTAGTGACTCGCGTAATATTCCGTCACCACAGAAAGTTTGGCGAGAATCATACCTGTATTGTAGGGATTAAATAGAGTTATATATTGAGCTTTCTCAAAACTAAGTCACCGTACCAAATAGGTTCTAAAACTAAACGAAAAACCCGCCTAACCCAAGATTCCGATATCTACTATTACGAACCAATTCTTTTCAGTCAATCTCGATGTTCAGTGTAAATTGCATTGTTATCTGGGAGCCACCGTCCACTTCAGCCTTATCGGGATGCAAGTAAATCTCAATGGTAGCTGGGAGATTGTGAAATATTGCCTCGGAAATTGCTTCGGATTTGAATAGAATGAGGCAGGTTTCCTTTGAAAGGATAGTTTAATCGTGAACGATGGTTCCTTTCGTTTGTTGTGGACTGAAGGTCAGGCTCGGGTTCGTTTTTGTTTTATTTTACTGGTTTGTTTGGGCGATCGCTCGTCTTTTGTTTTGGAGAATAGCCGTTTCTGTGTTCGTTTGAGAAATATGGTTACAATTATTAAAAGCAGCAAACTATGTTATCATTTTTTAAATTGATTTAGAAGATTTGGAAATGCCCCCATAATAGAGACGGCATTTTTTGTTTACGAACAAGAGATCCATAACTACGAATCCGCAAAAAGAATTGTCGTTTTCTCTTCACACAACAATTGTCACGGCGCACGACTCATGACATATTTCGCGACAAAAAAAAGGGAACAAAATATACCTCCAATGCCTTTTCCAATTTCTCGTAACATTGTCAGTTGACTTGATTTTCTGGTAACGCAAGTGGGACGTTTCCCGCTTACGTGGAAACGTAAATGTTGCCAGCGTCATGTTTCGCATGCCAAGCATATGCCAAGCGGACAAATTGAGTACGTAGCGCGTTGGGACATAGTGCAGGTGTATTGCAGAAGAACAGATTTGATGACGGGCTATGAGTATGTAGTGGTGATGATAAGTGGCTTTGCAATAGATTAGATAAAATATGGGATTAAATCATGTACAATAAGTCTAGTCGTACAACTTAATAATTTAAAGTACCTAAAAATTCTGATACTGGGAATTTAGGTATTTCAGGATTTTGAGAGACCATGCTGAGGAGTATGGATACGGAATAAATATGTATATATGTGTAAACGGAAAGGTGAATTAGGTAGGGTTGTTTACCAGTTATTTTGATAAGCAAGCAAAAACACATATGTATATTTTTATAATATTTTATTTATCTCAACTAAAAATGTATTCAACAATAATTTTTATGTTAAGCAATTTTGCACCTATCTTCAACCTTCTGCTTCTAATCTCTATCATGTCTTCATGAGAATCTCGCTGGTGAGAGATTGAACTACACGAGTTTGCGATGTGACTATTTTCCAGTTGAGAATTTTATGTATCGCGCCTCGGACATCTGCGGCCGGCTCGGCACGTTCTCAATTGCTGGACGCATTTAGTTGTATAGAGGCTGTTTTTTAACGCGTTTTTTTTTCTTTACCATTAATAGGGAAAAATAGAGTTTAGCAGAAATTAAGCAGAAGTGAAAAAAACATCCTTTGATATGACTTTAAGTTAAATTACAACGCCTTATTAATTCTTGTTTATTATAATCAGTCATTATTTTACAGGACTTTAAATATGGAAACCAAAATGGAGGTTTTATTCGACTGTCGTATTGTCTATATCTAATGCTGAACTGGACCTGTTTGGCATACATATTTTTTTTTGATGTACTTCCTTTTTTTCCTCTATATGATGTGCCAATAATTATTTTGTTTTGTCTTTTATTTATCTTTTATGCTATGGTACAAGCAAGCTTAAAGGTATGTAGGTATAAGCTTATAGATATACCACCCTGTATACAAGCCAGCACTGTCGTTATTATATGACATGTGTACCTCTTACTTAGTAAGCTTCATGTATTATTCCACGCATCCATTTCCTTCCTACTGTACGTTGATGTCAATATTTCTGAATTATGAAGAGAGGTCTGAAACAGACGTATTGCATTCGTACTTACTCTTTATTATTTTCTTGTTGAAAAAGAAATACATAATCCTATAGGTAAAATCATATTATTATACTTTTTCTTACTTTCATTTTATAGTGCAAACAACCATAATTACACTTCAATTTTATTTTTCGAATTCATGGCATAATAGTTCAAGGCTCCACCTATTCGCATCACAATTAAATTTTTCACTAAAGCAACTGATACTTTCCGCAATAAAGCACATTAAAGTAACAACACAGTGTGAAAGCCGAAAGCTGTGAGAAACATGAGCACGACCCGTGTCCGAGGCTCATTTGACGTTTATGAGGGTAAACAAACAATGTGCTAGTGTAATTCGATCTGTTTACACTAGCGAGCATAGTTTCTGGGAGAGTTTCAAAAATTGAAAATTGTCGATGCTGTGAAAAACTGATGAATTATTTTAACAGATAATTTTGTATCTTATTTAGCTTTAACAGAACGTAGCATCTGGGTATGTGTTTTGTATTTCAATGAATGTAGTTTTCTTTAATATTTATTTTTCTATAAATACCGTGACGTGACGTGTAAAAAAGTCCTCTGCTTATAAAGACCTACTAATCGCAGGGTGGCCGAAGATTTCCTATGTTTAATGTCCCACTGCTGTAAATAGATAGAGAATTGTCACTACAATACGTAGTATATAAATACAAATTATTTATTTTATATTAAACTTATAAATTTTTGTGACTGACCCTAATTCACTGTCTCCAAGTGTACAGCAAAAGGCTCTCTAAATTTATTAGCGGATGTTCATGTGTACATAACGTTTAATTTGGGTTTTACTGTAGTTTCATTATGAAGGACTATTGTGGCAGGTTATTTTGTGAATGATCTTCGAAGTGACATATGTACTTGAAAATTGGTATAAGTCTATCTACTTCAACACTCCAAGTGGAAATATCTTACTTTATTGATAAAGTAGTTTAACACGGGATAGTACTAATGATGTAGATCTGCATGAAACTGTTCAGGTAAGTATTTTTTAATTCAAATTTAAGATAATAGGTAAAGCTTTTTCTGTAAATGTTTATCAAAACAGATCTAAGTTCTTTTTGCTGCTTAGATGTAAAAACATTCACACACACTAACCACTCAACAAGAATAATCTCTTCCTCTACAGTTGCCGACAAAAAAAATGGGATAGCTCGTTTAAACCTATATACATAGGCATGTAAAATACCAGAAACAACAGTGTCACGCTTGCAAAAGTCACTCCACAGTCGATGGCGTGCATACAATATGACCCAGCGTATATTTTTATCCGAAACCAAAAAAAAAGGTTTTTCGTTTCAATTCACATTCGATTCCAACGCGCGTCCATTTTGATTTTTTATTTGTTTTAATTGATTATTTTTCCGACCCAAATATCGACCAATAGAATTGCACCATTCGACGTCACGTGGTACAACCTACATGGTATTATACTGAAAATTTTTTGAATATTTTCTCTGGTCGTTGCTACGTCAAACTGACAGGTTGTGGCCGACATTTGGGACGGAAAAATAATCTCCCGAATACCACACGAGCTTCATAATTATCTGGCATTTCCCTCAAGGTTCCCTGCAAACAAATAAAGTCGTCAAGTTTTTCAGGAAAAATCACTCGCGCTTCGCGCTCGTTATTTTTTAACCTGAAAAACTTGACTCCTTCATTTGTTTGCAACGAACCTATCGGAAAATACCCGATAATTTTGAAGCTCTTGTGGTATTATAAGTGAATATTTTTTTATGCAGGTACGTAACATATAAATTGTGTTTTCGGTTTTAGATACCTATGAATGATTGGAATGGTTCATAGAAAATGAATTTTGTGCGAAAAATATTTTAGATTGGTTTTATATATGAAGCGTACAAACAGAAATAAAAAATAAATTTGTATTAAAAATAGTATGGATGTCATCACAAAATTTAATGAAAACTGCGAGTATTTTTTAAGATATAAAATAACCTACACCACAGTCTCTTTTTGCTTTTGATCATAAATAACTATTTTAATGAAAATCTATTCTTTTTATTACAAGATGTACTCAAAATGGTAGATGAATGTATACCATATTATCTTATACAGAAAATGTACAAGAGCCCACATCTTACACCATAACAGCAATATAAACCTGAAATGCCTACTGATACAATTCAGCAGCGGAAACAATAAAAGTAAGAGTTGTCAGCCTACAGCGCTGAGTGAGTATTCGTGTACAAATTGTACACTCAAGCACAACGCGCTTTAAAACATTTATACTGTGTTGTACAATGTACAATAGCGATCACGCCTACAGCGGTACAGGTATCATTAGGTGCTAAAGTGTAATTGAAAATTGTGTTAGGCTGGGTAAAAAATCGTTTGCAATACCTACCGAGGGTTACTGTGTTTGGTAAAAAATAGTTATTTGAAATAATATTTATTCTGAAAATATGTGAATATGTGTAATGTTCACCATGCCGGACTTTGACAGAGGATCACCGGTACGGTCAATTTAGATAATTAGCATATTTTTTAGCAAACGTTTTTTAGGTATCTAGGTCGCAGCTTACTTATTGAAAAAATAAGTTATGTCTCAAATATTTAACACTTAAAAAAAAATAAAAAATAGATACAAAATCAAGTCAGTTTTTATTCCTTTGACAACTCGCAACACATGCTGTAGCCATATTTTAATAAAACAGTGTATAAAGTTTCATTGATAGGTTGCCACCCGCAGGTTTTTCCGCAACTGCATTTGACGGCTTACATGAAAATTGATAAGCCAGTGAAGGCTTTCATCACATATCAAAGCAAAAACACTGCGGTGAATGCAATATACAGCGCCTGGTAATCGATACTTTTTGCTAAAATAAATGACTGGTGCTGGTGACTTTCTATTATTTAGAGCACAAAGTTATAGATGATCCGTGTAAAATTTACTGGGATATAAATATATGTTTTTTTTTACATCTTAATTTTATTTACAAATAACTATTTACAATATCTTAATTATAAATATATATACAAGATACAACTAACTTATTACCTAATATATTCACTTACTTAATATGTGGTTATTACAAAAATAGCACCAAAATGGTCAATCTATACTAATTTTATTAAGCTGAAGAGTTTGCTTGCTTCAACACACTAAGCTCAGGAATTACTGGACTGATTTGACAAATTCTGTCAGTAGATTTATTGACGAAGGATTCGGGTACACGGAATAGTTTTTAAGGATGCGGATGAAACCGTTGGCAGAAGCTAGTGTTGTTAAAATTCTGTTATTGGTGAAGATATACAGCTGGAAGATATTTTCAGCTGTGGATAACGTAGTGAGTTGCACACTGATATATACATTTTAACCATTTTGTTTGATTTTAATAAGTGTGTAATTGTTTGTTTTCCCTAATAAATAAAATAAAGATAATATTTACAGAAACAAATATTTTCTATAATCTGTCTGTGTTTACATGACGGTTACAAAACAAACATGGCGACTGCTAACAACGATCAGAGTTTTCCCACGAATATCTGTGAAGTATCTATTGTGTACACAAACACTTTGACAAGGCTGTCTCGTTCTAAATCCACTATCGTTTTTTTGTCCATTCAGAAGATTTTCCATTGTATCTTAGAAAAACAAAATAAATGTTGTGAAACTCTATGAGTCATTCAAATAATACCTAAATTATATTATGTACTAAAAAAGGTTTTTTTGTTTGTTTGTAAAGGCTCTGAAATTACTTAACCGATTCGAAAAAAATATTTCACGGTGAGGAATCTACGTTATCCCACAAGCTATATTTTATCCAAGTACGGGCAGTAGTTCCTGAGGGACGCAAGTAAAGCCACCGGTAAACAGCTAGTTACTTATATGCTCTAAATATTTTAGCAATTGAAACGTAATTTATGCCCAATCACAGAATCCACTTTACTAAATCCGTCCATTCCTATGCGATATACGAACCCTAAGGGTTCAGGTACTATTACGTCACGGCCCTTTTTATCTGAAGAGCGCATAGACAATCGTTAACTCTATGATAATGCGTCAGATTTGCATTTCCCTCGTTATTTTAACGTTTCATATGCCTCTGACGGTCCCTTGTCCCGTGTTTTGTAATCGTCAAGCCTATAGGTAGGGGTTCCACAAATAATGCAGTAATTTTAAAGACCTACATTGGTATGGAAGACGAGAGTTTGACTACTCACTCCGAAGTCTCTATGAAAATCAAATGTACAAAATTATAATCAAAGAACATTGGCGTAATTTCCAGTCTTCGTTTTTTGATAAGTAGGATTTGATTCCATATTTGCCCTTATGCTTCATTAAAATGTAGGTATACAAAAATTATTAAAGGTATACTAAATTATCCGGACTCCTTGCAAAATTCTATTAAATTAATATAAAGCTAAACAAACCCCCGAGCGCTCCCACAAAATAACCAGCAACCAAAATAACAGACACAATCAAAGTAATATGTACACACTGCATCCATTTCCACGATCCAATTATTCCTTGGTATAATATTACTACGTCAGCACACTCGTATCTACTTCACGTCCGCAGAAATCCGAACATGTGGCAATCCTAGTCAAAGCGTATGACAGCCGGGGGAATCCCTGTAACTAAATTATTCGTGGTCACGTATTCTGCGAGTATTCAGCTTTGTACTGAAATTTTAATTACACATCGGACCGTAATGCTTCGCCAGATGAACTTGTGCGGAAATAATTAGTTTCGGTTTGCGAGATTTTTTCGTTTTTAGACGTATGTACGTATACTTGAATTGCCAATGTGTGTGCCTCTCCTATTCATTATCAGATTAGTGTGCGTATAATAATCTGGGTCTACAGGTTTCGTTATACATGTACAACATTTTCGAACCTAATTATTTATTTGCAGAGTTTCGACATCATATTTATTTGCAACAAGCAGCGAAGGTATCCCACCAATTTCAGAGGGCTATTACCAACATTAAACACCGTTCCAAACTCCCAATACAATCATTAACCGATATATAGTACCATTCAATAAATTGTAAAACTTTTTCTAATAAACGATATTTAGGGCTAACACAACTTGGTACCAAGTTGTATGAACAGTTGGCACGACGGGCTTGCGGTCGCCACAACTCAATAAGTTTGCTAACCAAGTGACGGTCGCAGCGTCTCGTGGTACGAGGGAGGAGGGGGGAAGGGGGAAGTGTTGACTTTAGAAAGTTAGTCCCCATTACGTCTGTGGACGTATCTGTTCTATGTCTTTGTTATGTAGTTCCGGGAATTGAGTTTGTATTCATAGTTAGCAATAGTGAACTGACTAATAGGTACCCCTGTTAATTAATGTTTGGCATTGTGAAATTGTGATTTTCTATCAGTAAATGGACAGTGTTGCAGTCTTCGCTGGTAAATGGTCCGCTAGACAAAGCGCCGCGTCATCCGAGTTGTAATCCTGCAACGTCAAAAGCTTTGGCCAGTTCTAACCCTTGAAGACATGTTTAATAAAACTTCCAAGTAGGCTAACCGGTTAGATAAATAGGGCCAAGAAAATTCAGCCAACTTTAAAGCTGCGAATGACGCATCTTATAAAAGTACGTAAAATAAAACGAAAAACTTCGCCAACACATTTTTTAAATACGCATGAAATGCAAAAAAAAAGTGTTCCAAGAAAAAACCATTTTGACAAATGAACGAGTTCCGCAACTGTGTAGGAAAATGTCGGGGCATTTTTTCAGTTACAACGTTGTCAATCAGTCACAGGCGTCTTGGTACTCCTCCGCCCCACTTTCCCTGCGTTGATTTGATTGAAACTTCCTTTCACACACCTGAGACGAACCTACCATCTCCGGGTATTAACCAAATCCGATGGATGCAGTAATCCCCATGATTATACGTAATTGAAAAATTTTACAAGGTATTTTTCAAAAAGAATAAAAAATTTAAAAACATTCAACATGTTTTTCATTGGAGGGAAAGGAAATTGTGCTGTAAAATGCATGGCGTTTTATGAACTGCTCTTTTTCGTATGAAAACGGGGCTATAGCGTTTTAAAATAATGGGGATACTGTAAACTTAAATATTTTGCACGCTTTGCTTGATACTCGGCGCGAACGCCTCTGGCGAAACTTGTAAAGCCCTTGTATGTCGAACTAAAGCGATTTTTTGTTACACAGTTTTACTTTCATGTTTTTTACTGCTTAGTATTTAATAGTTGTATTTCTGATACCTACTCATGTAAGATTGCACTAGTTTGTTGTACCAGAAAATAATTCATTAACTTCATTTATGTTATGAATCAGGAACAAAAAGCAATATTGAAATTCTACACATGATATTCTCCACATAGTCTATCAGCGGAACAGGCGCTTTCACGTCTCGTTATTGTTTGGAACACATGAAGGTATGTAGTGTGTGTATGAAGTGATTCGATAATATTGGCGTCATCAGTGATTATCATCATGGTGACGTATGTTGGATGTTACCCAAGGGGAGGGGAGGGTATAGAAGTATGGGTACGTCATAATTGGAGAACGGCTGTGATTATTTTGATTGCCATGGTAACCATTGCATATGTGAACGGCGAAATTAATATTCATCGTATCAGGAATTATTTTTTTATGTAGGCGGGGTAGGCTCCGGAAGTGTAGTGATAAACTAGACGCCTATAGCCGAGACTGGTGGACACGATCGAGAGATCGGGAAGTGTGGAAGCGAAATGGGGCCTTTGCCCAGTAGTGGAACATCATAGGCTAGAAATATAAATATATTCTGTATTTTTATGCAATTAAATAGGTGAGTAATGAATTTGTACTACCAACAACCTTAATCAATAAAAAAATTACAACACAAATACACGACCCAAAAATTCACCAATAACAAGGTAAATTAAAACAAACAGAACCTCATTAAATCCGGGTTTAACGGCCAAAAATTTTACCTCCAGCCTTAAAGTTAAGCATGGGTTAAAATTGTTCGCTTAAATTCGTTTATTCGTCCCCACTTGGGGTAACAAACGTATCAATTGGCCCCAAGAGTACCTGGGTACCGTTAACTGGGTACAACGACTTGCCGAAATTAGGGCAAGTGTGTGATATTTGTGATTTTCTTGCAATTGCAAAAGGTGGGAATATTTAATTTGGGAGTTGGTGGTGGGAAGTGTAATGTGATTAAGTGTGGAATTGTGGAACTACTCGTATTGTGGATAAGAAAGTGGAGTGCGAAAAAATGGGTCACAAATTTTACATGCAAAGCGGATAGAATTAATAGTTATATTTTTAATACTAGATGTTTTCCCGGGGTTTCGTCCGCGTCCCGTAGAAACTACAGCTCGTACCGGATCAAAATATGGCTTATGTTACTCGAGAAGAGTGTAGTAGTTTTTTAATACTGAAATATTTTTTTCCAAAACAGATCAGTAGTTTTGGAGCCCTTAGGGTACAAACAAACAAATAAGAAAATGTTTCCTCTTTATCATATTAGCACAGATTTCATATTTTTTGCACTTATACAAAAACTTTTTTTTTTATGTATATTCGGGATACATACACTAACCACTATAAACTACGCTAAAAATTATAAAATTTATGCAATACAAAAACGTCTCTCAAGTATTCTGATCTCATTTATGATTCCCGGGACGTCGTCGCTCACTTCGTAAACTTTTATAGTTTCCCGTTTAAACTTTCATGAATTTAATCAATGCAGGACATTTCGTAATCATTTTTATGAACTAAGTTTTCGTGAAATGATACTCGTATGAATATTTAGCCGCGCTGTCTCGAGTCGCGCGAAAATGGTTTATGGGTACCAGGTATAAAGTTTTGAAGTTTATTTATGAACTTTAGTTTATGGGGAAGAAACCATAATTTAAAATTTGATAAAGTTTTATACACAAGTTATATTAAAGGACCATGGGCAAAAATGTATGAAGCCTGGGCTCACCCACCAACAGAGATGAGACCACTTTGAATATACTTGTAAAGCACTAAATATAAACATTTAAACTCATTTTTGCGAAGAATCCATGGGGTTATTTTGCTATAAATATTTTTCTCCGACCATAAATAAACTAATATTCTGCAAGAAGTAGTGCTGTTATGGCATTATAGGTTTTGTTATTTAACACCTTTAACTAGTTTTAATGCCAGGTTTAATGTATATATGAAAAAAAAAACAGCTGCTATTAGTTAAAAATATTTTTGTTAACATTTCAATCAATATCAATAATAATGTCATCTAAATATCCTGATGGTGGATTAAATTGTGTGTGCCTGCCTAACCCTAGATACCATATTATTGAAATGATATGAGCACAACTTCCTACTGTGCATCTACCTATTAGACACGAGCAGTAATACTGAGCGATGGCATCTCGACACATTTCGTTTCTGTTAACCAGAATGTATACGTAATATAAATGAGCACGAACATGTCTTGACTATATCCTTCCTCTTAATAGCCAAATCGGTCTAGGAGTCTTCGAGTAATCGGTGAACATACAAAAAAAAATTAAAAAAAAAGATCCCGACGAATTGAGAACCTCCTCCTTTTAAAGAAGTCGGTTAATAATATAAATCCTGCGAATTAAGCGCACTACGACTCCTAACAATCGTCTTTTTCTACAAAACCTATTTAGGTGCATATCTTTTTTTTGCCATGGAATTGAAGGTAGTGCCCATAGTAACAATTTTAGTACAAACAAAAACCTTCACAACGGCATATGCTATAACTCTGTTGGACAATGAGCCCAATTTGTCTCATGGTCCTTTGTATATATGACATTGTCGAGCATCTCGGCAGTTACTATGCAGCTGTACACTCGCAGCGTTCTCGTAGCAAATAAGCTTTGCTGTAGCTGTCGTAGCAAGTAACAGATTTGCTACGGTGTCGTAGCACTCGTAGCAAACAACCGATTTTCTACGTCCAGCCGTAGCAAGATTCTAGGATTTCTAAACGGTACATTCATGAGATACTGTATTATATTCATTTGGTATTTTTATTAGAGGTATATTATATTTATTTGGCATTTGTTTAAGGATTTAATTTTTTTTTTTGACATTTCAAGCATAAATTTTAATATTGCCAGAAATTAAAACAAAATTCTAAAAGGTAACTAAAATAAAAAAGGGGAACCCAGCTTATTTTGCAACGGTAATCTTTCTGTAAAGTCAGCACAAATACTCGTTATTTTAAACTGTGTTTGTGTTATTTCACCTCACCATCTTTTTAGGACTTTTGGGGGAAGCTCAACTCGTTGGGTTCCCTGCAATTGTTTCGTTGACACCCTGTTTACGGAAACACCCTGTTTTATTTCAATTTAAATATTTTGGAAGTCTGTAGGTAGCACAAAGGTTTCAGGGTATAGATTGAAATTGTAATTAATATCTGTAGGCCCGCACGGCCAAAATCATTAAAAGTATATTTAATTTTGAAGACTAAATAAAATGGAAACATTTTTCCCTAATACTTGCTTTTTGTTCAAATAATGTTTCAAAAATAACAAAACCATAGAATAAAATAAATGTAGCCTAAAATTCACCTAAAGAATCGAAACTAACTTTCTGAGTCGAAGCCAAAAACTTTCGCCTTCGGAAAAACTTTAAAACGACTATTAAACTTTACGACAGCCGTTATCAGGAGGAACTTTCGAATAAATTCGTCCGTAACCTGACATTTAGAATACCCTCACACGGGAAACTTTTAGTCGGCCGATAGTTTGTTTGGGCTCATAAATCAGTATGAAGACGAATGGTAGTTCGCACATTACAAAGATCATTGTATGTATTTCACCGGTATCCGACCGACTGAAAACTTTGATCGGAACCAAAGTTATCTTTATTATTATTTTGTTAATTTTGGGGCGACTATCGCCCGACTATTTAGTCTGCATCCTGCTACTCTTAGGTACGAATTTCGGGGCCATTTCTCCATCTATCAGTCTGACATGCAATCAAACAATACAATAAAAGTTCTCTTTTCGAAAAATACTCGAAAATAATTTATCCATTTAAATTCAGAAGGGGAGTTCGCACAAAGGTTTGCAAGATAATAAGAAGGTTCTACGTACATTGTATGAAATGATGAAAAAAGGTAATGAAACAGGAGTGCAGTTTGAAATAAGGTTGTTTTGTTTCTAAGAATCTCTTTGTTGGGAATTTGTTGTATAAAGAGAGGTATTAAACTGTTTTTATAAGAAAGAATGAAAATTACGCACCAGTTGCCACTATTTTAGAAAACTGTTAAACAGTGGTCATGATCGCAAAAAAGTTAAAAAATATATGTAGGTATGGAGGGTTATCTCTACTCGATAACTGTCTGTCTTTATGTAGCTAGGTGAAAATATAATTCAATACTATCGTATAAGAGAAGTTTCAAAGATACTGAATGGCTATGTCAGTTAAGGGTACATAAATACATAATAGTATTTTAATCAAAATCAAAAATAATTTTTTCAAAGTAGGTAGAAAAACAGCACTTTTCGAACGTCAGGATTACCTACACGAGACAGCCCCAAAAACCACCCACACTTCACCACTTCCTATTCTATTCTCGATGCACTCTTAACTATCACCAGCTTCACCAATTGTAACCACAACCACAAGACTGGGCAGTGACCACATTCCTCTATCATTACGTACGTATATTGCAACTGGGCAGCCCGTCTCTATAATCCCTTAATCGCAGCTAACCAGCTGAAAATGGTACGGGCTTTATTCATAGTCGGGAATCGGTAGATTTGGTGGCACTAGTTTATACTATAGATAGCGATATTAATGCCTTTTATTAGCTTGATTAATTTTTGTATGCTTCTCATGTGGTCTGTTTAAGTATAGTCTATGTTGCTTGCATTCGACGATTTTAATCGTCATTCTCAATATCTAGGTATCAGTTAAGAATTCTTGTGTTAGGTAAAACATCAATAAAACCGATCTGATCAATTAATTATTAAAGTCCTATTGCTAGCAAATAGATGCCAATGATGCTTCATGAAAGATAAAAATTTAACAAAGCCGAGAATACTTAGCACATAATAATCGTAATATTCTAAAAAGCCTACTTTACTCTTAAAAACGAATACAGCCGAATTTCCTTCCAAATTTTGTTTGTATAAAATCTGAATATTCAAGCGAGAGATCAAGGTAATAGAGTTTTTAGTCTAGATCGTAATATCTGGCTGAATCTGTGCACAGATGTGGGCTATCATTACACCCATAACGTTTATAGAACTCATCATCGCTGACATTAAAGTAATCGTTTTGAAGGTATGTTCCACCTTTACCCAGCTATATGGATCCAATAAAAATATTTTTGTATGGAAAGGAATAAAATTTTATGCTGACTATTGGATGCATAAAGCGTTATGGTAGGGGTATATTGGCTGTTCAGTCAGCCTTATTTAAATAGTATACTGGTTTACAACAAAGTCAGACTTTTGAATAAAATTGTGGTCACCAAAAACTAGAAACTAAAATAAAATAAAATAACGTAAATAAAGACAACACGCAAAATTATACTGGTAAGTAATTTTCACAACCTGATAAGAATGAGCTCTACCTATCAATCATCAATTCAGAACATATTCGTACATTCATTTCCAAAATTACGTACCATAGGCATTAATATATAGTCTATTAATTAAAAGGTGACATTTAGTTGGATCAAAGTGGAACAAATCTCCGGTGATGCGTATCAACACTGGTGTATTACACCGATGAGGGCGATAATCGGTGCTGTATGTAGATTAGCCGGGATTGCTCTGAATATATGTAACTACATATACATACATACATGTACTATTTACGAGTATGCTGCGTGGAGCTAGTTTCTTAGCCCATTTTAAGTAAGAGCACTCAAAAGAAAAAATAATTTAGTAGTATTATGTGAATACAATTTTTACGAAGGAATATAGGTTCTTCTTCTTCTTTCGTGTCGATGACATGTCATGCCGCGCCACAGCGAGAGCACGGCTGGCAGGAATATAGGCAACAATTTACCACTCTGACTGTCATTAAAAAATGCTTTATACCATTATTTGCAACATTATATCCACAGTAAACGTTTGTTCGTCTGTCATTTGATCATTCTACAAAGATTTTTAAACATCATCTATAATAAGTAATATAAAAAACCTACCTACAAGTACTAAAGACGTCAAAGTATCGTCCCATGCTAACTAAACAAATCCCTTCCACGATTTACCCCTTGAACAAACCAGAAACTAGCCACCACGGCAAACAAGTCCGTGTACAGTTTATTATAAATTTATTATAGTAACTTCGCCATTACTGTTTGCGGCGCTTCCCAGACTTCGAAGTCAAGACTTTGTCTTGAAGCCTTAAGTTTTTATAAGACAGCTTCCTGACTTGTGATGCTTGTGAAATAAGGGTGAGTCTACACGGTGCATGTAGCTGGAGCAAGTTGACAAGTAGAGCTGCCATCTCGAATTTCGCCAAACCCGGACAAACATTAAAAAAACCCAGACATTTGGCGTAAATCTTATTTTTTCCCCGAACGAGTACGAATTTTTTAAAGCAAAATAATACCTAATTTGTAATCCATTTACTATTAACATATACTTAAATTCAATGAGGTGTTTCCTTACATGAAAAGTGTCCGGGTTTTCCCCGGATACTTCTTGAAACCTCGCCTGGACGGCCTCCAAACGAGGACAAATCCGGGGAAACCCGGATGGATGGCAGCCCTAGTGACAAGTGACGAGCACGCGGGTGGGTAATTTGCTTTGGTACATGCGCGACTTAGTGACCCGCACGTTTCTAAAATGCATGTTACCTGCGCATGTTGCGCAACATGCGCAAGCTACTTGCATCGTGTAGACGCACCCTAAAGTACGGCTTCAAGTTGAAGTCGTCCTAGTGGTTTAGTTACTTGTTTGTTCAAGTTAGTTTTTTATAGTTTAACATGGTAATAAGTTGGAAGCGATAGTTATGAGAGTTGATCGGAGCTTTATTTAATCGAAATATTGGAAAGATCAGGAACACTTTTTGTTATTTATTTCTTATTACAGGTACATTATATGTTCTAAAAGGTACAAAGTGTCCAACAAAACTGTATACAACAGTTTGTCTTTTGGATCAGATTTTTTTAAACTATTGACTTAGGTACATTGGTATTAACTATAGCTATTAAGTTTACAATTAATTACATGTAGTATTAGTATGTAGATAATTTTATTATTATTTCTAAATATAATATATTGGTAGGTATTATATAATGTTATGTATATAAGTAGTATTAGAAGGTTAAGATTAAGTACGTAAGTATGAAAGTCGAAAATTATATAGTAAAATTGTGCTAGTGGTGTAATTAATACTGGATGTACAAGAAGTTAAAACTTAAAAAACCTTTCCTCGATTCGAATGCACATACTTCATTATGTGTTTCTCTGCTAACCAAAACCTACAAATAAAAACTTTGCCCCTAAAAATATAATAACCAACCACAGTACCCCCACCACCCTTTCACAACACGAAAACAGCTAATTGAATTTGTAAAACATACTGAAAAAATTCCCACAAGCTGGGTTAAAATAATTTCACTGGCAACATTTAAATTAAAAGCAAATTTCCCGCTAATATTAGGCTCATCTCACGTAAATTGAATGCAAACATGGAGCCGTGGATACGAAGATGGTTATGGTAAAGCATTAAGTGTAATTGAATTTAATACATAGCTATGTACATAGGTCTTTTGTGCAATTTAGTCTCAAAGGAAGTCGGTTAAATAATGAAAATCTAGGTTTGTAAATAACAATACAACTTTGGTTTTTAATTCAGGAAATATTTTACAATGAATCAGAGCCAAACCAAAATTCAATTTTAAGGCATTAAGAATGCTAGTCTATGATCGAGCACAATTAACATAAAATTATTCATTTAGAAGTACACTATTTCCAAGAAGGTACGACTTAATAAAGCGCCTCTGAAAATTAGTTAAGAAAATGGTTTCCATTATCTACAACCATAACGTTTTACTTCGATCACCAATCAGTATGCCAGACATAGCCTTAGAGGGTTATTGGCCCTAACACCATTCTATTTAATAGTCAATGAAGTAAAATCATATTGGAAGTATATACCAAATATATAGGTGTTTAAACCTGAACACAATTAAGTTGATAAGTTAGGTGACGTCAAAGCCATTTACTTGGTAAGTACTTACTAAGTTCCAAGGTAAATGTTCTTGTCTAGACGTCCGAGAGGTTCTTAGATGGCAAAGATACAATATCTTTGGTCCTTTCTGTATTATTTTATGTATGAAGACATTTATAGCCCCTATTTTGAACCTTGGTAAGATAATTTGGGAAGTTGCTTAGACAAAAGTTTGCAAAAAATATTGGTTTTTACTTGCTGCTGACACTTTTTAATTGCCCCTGCTTTCAGCAGTTTTTTTTTGTTTATACCCAGGTAAAAAACTTGTGATAAACGTGGACTCCTGAAGTCCGTTCAACAGCTGAAGGGCGATTAGAGGCAACATTTATTATTAGCTACAGCTATTAGCTACAGACCCATCATATCGAATTAAATTCATTTCATTCCACAACCTACCAATTTCAAACGAGATACGAAGCCCTAAAAATACAGAAGCAACCCTCATACTTGATGCTGCTCGTTATTTTAAAAGACAAAATCCGACAAGCAACTCTAATATCTAGAATTAGATCCCCAGGTACGAGAGTATTGCATTCTCTGGGGACGCGAGTACAATTAGACGAGTACTCATAGATAGAGATGGAATCATGGAGAACAAAATGACTAGCGGAGGTGCTATTACGGAAAATTGCCTAAGAAATAAGTGCGCCAAAATGCGAGTGACCGGGGGACGAGATACGTTACTGTTTGTTGTTTTGACAAACGTCTCAGAAAACAAAAACGCCTCGTTGGTTCACTGGTAGCTGATCGTTTTGGTCATGACCACCGTACTAATTTGACGCAGAGGAAGGCGCCTGACCTACCAGCATTATGGTATCTCCACTCATTTACCTTACTCCGTGGATGGAATAGAAAAGCCGATTATGCTACGTACAACGTTCAGAATCGGTGATTTGTTCCCCAAGTATACTTGTAACAACTTGTCATAACGTGCTCAGAAATTAATAATGAAGGGAACTATTTTGTATCGATTGCTCAAGAGAACAATAATCTGATGGGTTTTTGATGATTGCTGTCTGGGCTTCTAAGAGGATTATTTTTGTACTTGTGTGAGTAAAATCATGTTTATTTTTGTTTATAAAAGCATCTATTTGTTGAAGTGTATTTTTTATTGTTGCTCATTCGGGTAACATGATATGTACGATATATGTATTGTAAGCAACGATTTAATACAAACATATAGAAAGACGGTATTGCTTTTATATGATAGTACTTGAGAAACAAAAGATCATCAGCACTAGTACCTAGGTAATAAAAAAAAAGTTCCCTTTAGTGTAATTTATCTTCTTAATTCAAACACATTGTTCAAAACGAGTTTCCATTAAAAATGCAGTCCAGTTACATTTATTGCTGAAAAAAAAGTTTTATTTTTAAAGTTGGAACTGTTTTTACAATGGATTCGAGCTCTTTACAAAATGGACTTGTCCTAGTTAAAGCTTTCAGGTCTCATTTTAAAAACGGCTCTCGGCGCCGTTTTATTGTAATGTTTTTCATTTATGTGTGAGTATTAAGATAATGAAAGTGAATTGTTTTTTTTTGTTACTGTGTAAAGTATTTGTGACGTCATTAACTTCAATGTGTTTAGTGAGCATAAGTGAACGATCATTAAGTCTGTTGGTGCTTATTATGCTTTGTTGAAGAAACGAAAGAAATGGGAATATTTTTTTATTTGTCATTAGACATGGGATAGTTAGTAGATAGTTCAGCACAAAATTATTAACATTTTCGTTATTTATTCAAATAAAACACCAAAAAAACATCATTACATTGCCTCTAACCAAAAAATATTCAGGAGCACATAGTGAAAGTGGATGCGCGCGCCATATTTCACGGTCTCTCATCTCTAGTGCATATTGAATCTGAAATATACCGCGGCGGAGGGGACGCGCCACAATGGCGCGAATGACAGCCTCAGAAGGCTTTCACCTACGTTAGAGGGCTTGCACACGGTATGAAATTGGTAAAAAGGATTGATATAACGACAAAAAGAAAAAAGTTTTTGATAATTTATCATAATTATAGCACGAAACTTTGCGACAGTTAAATTGTAGTTCAAGAATAAGCTTGTGATTTTTTAATTAAGTTTGTATATTCATTTATTTACTGCATAGATACATGTTTGTAAAAAAAGTTTCAGTTTTAGAAATGAAGAGGGAAAATTGCACGGGTTCGACTTTCCAGGTCACACAACTTAAGGTAGGTAAGGTAAAATAAGAAGAGGGATAATTTTATTTTCATAAATGAACTTCAAGATATACATAAAGAGCAGCAATAATATCCTGTTTATTCTAACCACAATTCAACAGTTTGAAGTTCATTATCAAACCACATTCAGTGACAAAAAACCGCTAACTAAAATCTAACCATGTAACCGGTCTCTAAGACACCTTCTAACGTTTGCGTACCTTTTTATTATTTACAGCGCATTTTCAACGAGTGTTTGCTTTGCGTCTTACTTTGATTTGGGAAGTGGCGTGGGTGATGTGATCTGAATACCAGGAAAGGTTTTTTGCTGAAGCACTTGAGCGATAGTTGTACGTACATATTGTTTCATGTTGATAGAAGGGGGTTTCGCGTGTTGGTTTTTCAGAAGTATGTTCCTTTGTGGTATATTGACTAGCCTTGGGCTTCTTTTTAGGTAGAAAAGTAAAATAGCTTACATAAAGAAATAAGTAGTTTAGTATGTACAATGTTGGAAGAACGTAATAGTCATTTAAGTGTCCAGTCCCAAAAAAAAACGATAATGGTTCGTCGAGAGACAGAAAAAAGGACCTACGAAACACTTTGTGGTCTCACATTATAACTCTCATAGACACAAAATGAACAATCGGTCCAAGATTCACTGAACACATATCAAATTAAATCGCGTTAGTGCGGCGCGTGAAATCACGCTGTTATTTGTAACAGTTACTCTCGGAACATGTTCCGTTCCAAATGAACAGTTCCACGTAAGACCATTTATTCAACTCACTGTGAAGTACGAAGCCTACTTCGTGGTTCGCTATTATTTTCAAAGACTAGTTTTTTAATTGGTACACGAGGTTTAGATTGTACTTAAAATGTCAAGGATGAGGTAATTCATACTACATCCGAAATAACTGGGCGAATCACTCTAAACACTACCTCCGATATAAGCAGGCGAGTATGAAGTTAATCGACTAACTGCCCTTTAAGATGATAATAAAATAAACTGAAACAAGCTTAATTTTATTTCGGGTTTTCAAAAAAAAAAAAACAATTTTCAATATTTGTGATAAAATGTTAGGAAATGAATGAAATGCTTTAGAATATAATTTAATCCCGCAAGACAAATCATTTCACGTCATGTATTTATTCCATAATTTATTTGTATTCATTTCAACTTCATACACTTTCTATGTAGAATAACAATAGCCTGTTGGGTATCACATATAAGTAGTCGCGTCTACAAAATAACTGGTCTACATATGAAAATCAACTCAGCGGTTACTGAGCGCTGTTCATTTGTCAGATGAATCACAAAAAGCCCGCGGTTGCCGAGCACTGTCGCTTACATAATGAGTTTAATTTCCTCAAAAGCTTTATTCATTTTAATGTTTTGCAACAATTAATTAATTTCGTAAAAGTATTTAATGATTGCGGGGTTTTAATGCGCTTTGTAAGATAAGTCAGTTTTATTTTTTAAATTAGATTGTTTGATAAATCGAATCCTAATATTGTTTTTTCCTGTCTAGATATTTTTGAGTGGTTGAGTGAAGTATGATTTTACTCTAGGTAGCCTGTAGTAAAATCATTTTTTTTTTAATTTTTAAATTTTTTAAATGAGTGTCTTAAACACGGTATCTTTTTGCTTTTTTATTTGCATTAAACCATTTTTAGGACAAACAAGACCATTAGGGTTCACAATCTGGTAACAACATATCTAAACCAAGATCTTAAAAGCAAGTTCTAGTTTCGCACTAGGTACTTATAAACAGCTTACCCATAACTTTGTTACAGATTAAAGATCTTGAACCTGTCTCAAGAACTGTGCTATTTTAGTGTTGAACTAAGAACTTCCTAACAAAGGCAATCTAATCTTACTGTTAGGTTCACAGTTGGTTTTAATGATTTTATCTATCACGAGCCATTTTCCGCGGTTTCATCTGCGTCCTGCGGAAACTACTTTATTTACCCTAATAAAATACAGCCTATGTCATCCGGGGATAGAGTAGCTTCGAATAGCTAAAGATTGTTTGAAGTCGGTTTTATCGTTTCGGAACCTTTAAAATAAGGAAAAAAAATGATTCCTATTTTTTATATTACTAGTAGATTGACACAAATCCACCCAGACTTTGACTTATGGTTACAAGATGACTGACGATTGAAGTAAATAATTAGTCTACATACAGAAATAACCGAGGTAAACATACTTAATAGCAATTTGAATACCCAATTAACCTTCACACGTGTGTAGGCTGTACCTAATTACATTTCATGCCAAATATAATCTGTACATAGCCGCATTAGTAGCTAAGCATCTACAAATACCCTACTTATCATAATTACCGATATTATCCTCTTTCGTATATTCGGAATTAAATAAGAAGGGAAATCATTGAGCCCACGGGAGGCTTCCCCTTCGAATTATCTGTTTCCGATTAGAAATAGGAATAAATTTTATTGCAGGCACATCTAAGACAAAAGGGCAAAGTCGGGAAACTTTTGAAGATTAATTCTCTCGATAAAATTTCACGCTTGAAATCTTGTAACTAGGTAGCTTGGAGGGCATTCGAGGACCGATATCGGTTGGTTGAAGAAGAGTTATGATGAAATAGATGGGGGTTAGATTTATTATTATATAGTCTATTGTCAGTAATATTAACTTAAATCTCTTGAAGTAACAGAAAACCCTTATTTTATTGGTTAGTTAAGTTCCAATCTCGGTATGCAGAAACTGAAACTATTTGATACCGGCTTTTATTCTAAATTCAATTTTTTCATTTTATTTGGGTAATAAAAATAGACAATATAAATATACAGTAACAATGCAATAAAGTCCTATTTAGCAGCATTTTAAACAGATTTCAGTGTACCTAACTAAAGCTGTGTTACTTTACTACAAGGTTGAATCTCAATGACACAATCCCTTTACCAGCCCTCTCTATATTTTCATTACTCTAAGCGCTTTGCCTCCAACCGTCCCCAAGGAGTCGCGGGTTCCTGCCTTTTTATAGTCTCTTCCGAGTCCAACTCTGCTTTAATGTACGCTAAGGAACATTTTATCTTTTTTAGTTTGTCTCTCAAGGAAAAGGGTTCATTTAGTCCGTGACACACTTCTGATGGCAAGATGAGATAAACCCATTTCAGTTTTATCAAGCATTTTCCGCTTCATCGGGTTAAGGGTTGAAGACCACAAGTTATTAACTGTATCTGCTTTAGATTTGGGATTGAAGGATTTATAGTTGGCCGTTTTTAAAAGATATTTAGGCGCGTGATTGGCTTTTCTGTGTTTACTTTCTAAGCTGCAACTATTTAATTACTGTATAGAGCACGTACAATTTAAAAAAAAAAGAAAAAAAAAACTTTATGCGACTTTTAGAGAAAGATAAATAAAATCAAAATACCAAAAATAATATTTCTACAAATCACAAATATATTACAGTAATAGCTGTCCACCTAAACTCGAAATCCAACAACAACACATATATAAACCTCATTTATTATCAAATCATTTTCACAAAGGGCATACCTAAACCGTTGGAACAAAATTAAACGTATATTTTACCCTCTTCTACGTAACGACTCAACAAACAAAATAAAAACACCAATCCAACAACTGGGCTCGCTATCATTGACCTTTGTTACTGTGAAAAGGGCCTATGTAGTCTAAATTTTGTATGCACATACAACCTTTTCACTCTAAGGGTTGTGTGCCTGAAGGGATGACCAGAACGGTAGGGGTCTGGCGCCTGCCCAGCTTGATATGACATTACTTCGTATTGATAACAGTAAAGAGTAATAAAGTACGATATTGTTGGGAAATCTGTGCTATTTCCATGGAAATTATTCCTATCAGGGTACTGATGCGGACAGAAGTGGTATATCAAATAAATATTTTTATGAGATAAGATAGATACCTATGACAAAAATTACTTACATATTAGGAAAAAAATCTCAATTAAATTAAGATTTGAAAAATTACTTAAGACGTTTAATTTCAATCGTTCAACTTGCCAATCTTACCTTATACAATATTTAGCCCATTCAATAGGTACATTCAATTCTTACTTTTGGTTACGACTGTCCTGCTACTATCTTCTACCTGGACGTCATCAGCATCAATTGAAGTCAATGAAAAGATTAGTTTACCTGTCCGCCAATCAATTACCTATTCATACACCAGCTTCTTATTATTTACATTAATATAAACCACAATCATTGCTCTGGTGGTTGTAAGACCGATTACCGATTTTCATAATATTTTCTTAGCATTAATGTGGAACTGGGGTTGTTTGGTTTGATAATAATTATTTACAAGGCAAGACATGGGACTCAAATTACTTGGAGGACCTGTTTTTATAGCCATACTTCTGTTTATTACTTAAGTAAAAATAAGCGAGATGATACGTTATTTAAATACGTATCAAACCACAAACTAATTTAGAATTCTCAGTAACTACAGAATAACAAAAACAATCCTAAACAAATATAGCAAATGGTTGCTCTGGGCTATTGCTAACAAACTTTGAAATTATAATTTCAGTATTGACATTTTGTATTAGGTAACTAGTTTTCGTAGTGTGGTGACTTGTCTAACCTTGAGTATTCCGTTTAGTGAGTTTTATTTGTCGAACTAATAAACAGGGTTGATATTAGAATTAAATTTGGTCAAACAAATAACATTAATTAGCATCATAAGCAATAGCAAGATTGGTACTAAAGTACCTATAACTTTTGCAAAATCAAATAATCGATTCTAACTAAAGCTTACGTGAATCCGAGAGCCAAAATCTTGTTTAGTTCTAAATATCATCGGTTTCTGAAAAGTTATGTTTTAAAGTTTTCAAATGTATTTAAAATTAAGATATCCTAATCCAACCAGATTCAAATCTCCTAAATGTACATGAGATGCTAAGATGCTTCAGAGCCACTTACAAACAAAACAGAACTAGGATCTTTTTTAAAGAACTTCCTACAAACTTAGTTAAGCGGATCAACAAAAATAAAGTCCGTCTGGCATCTAGACTGCAATTGTTTTTTCCTTTTTCAATGTATTCGTTTGAAACAAAGAGCAGAAAGCAAAGAACTGTAATGAGAAAATGACAATTGGATTTGCTTTGTCACTCAGCTTGGACTGTTCTATGTGAAAGCTGAAGATGTAAAAAGGATAAATAGGAATGGTTAGTAATTATTGCGTTTAATTAGAACGGTTTCTATCTATTTGTGGGAATGGGATTTTAAGTTTGAACGATTTGTTAATTTCTTGCAATTTACGTAAATATGTATGTATAGTATAGAGGACAGTTTTTATATATGAATTGAAATGTCTAGAGGAATACAGCAGTTCTTGGAATACAAAAATAACTTAATTATTATTACTAGCCTATTATATCCCACTGCTGGGTAAAAACCTCCCTATCTCGTTTCCTTACTTCCCGATTCATCTATCGAGTTCACCAGTCTTGATAATAGGCGTCTATATCGTCACGCCATCTTTTCCGGGGCTTACCCCATCCGCAGTGTTCATCCTGAGGTGTCCATTACAAAGCTTTATAGCATACTATTAATTTCTGTTATCTCATCAAGATAATCTGAATATTTTATTAATTTCCATTTTATTACCGGTAGTAGATACAAAAATTAATGAAATAGTAACACAATTATGTATTTTACATTATGTAAATGTAAAACACAAATATGTAAACTGTAACACGATCCCCTACTATTGTTTTTGTACTGCAATTGAATAATTTAATTATATTCGACAGGTTGATCTCGTTGGTTAAACGAATCGTAATTAAACCTCATTATCATATTGAATACATTTACTTTTTTGTAAAAGGCCGTCTGAGTACACAAGATTGGATATTTTTTATGAATTTAATTAGGAGTAATGGTGGGGTGAATACTCGAGTTTGGTACGTTCGGTATTATTTTTGGTACCCTTTTTCAGTAACACTTTTGCTGAAAAAAGCACTCATTGGTACGAAAAAAAATTAAAAATTATATTTCATTTATTGGTATTGAAAGACTTCTATATATTGATGTTTCATGATAAAATTTGTTTTTACCCCCTGGCATTTGTAGATGTATATGTTACGGGTAATGCTAGAAGGTGTAGTAAACCTAGGTTTACCCGGGTTGACTTATGCCCGTTTTCACCAACAAACTCTTACCGTTTCCCTATCTAAATGCTACTTTTAATAAGGACCCCTCCCAATTTGACACCTACCTAAATTCATTTTCACCACACTTGTACATGGATCCCTTAAGTAAGTGACAGATTACTAGTTCTACAAACGATAATGCAAAGTCGATATTTTATCGATAAAATGATTTTTCTGTACTTCTTAAGAAATAAACGTCTATCGAGTATATATTACTAAAGCCTGTGAGTTTTTTTTCTTGTGATGTTATTTTAATTTAACTTAAACTACATTACGCTGTGTTTTATGCAATAAAACAGTAAAGAGGTTTTCTATAGGTGAATTTTTACCTATGTCATTCGCGCGTTTGTCAAATTTACTGATGTGTATGTGTACATAGAGTGAGGTTAATTTTGGGTTTATTATTGTTGAATAGATAAGTTTATTTTGGCAGAGAAGAGAAAACGAGGATAAACCTTTCTTACTGAAGAAAAAGACAAGCTAGTGAAATTGCTGACGTCTCATAGAGACACAATATTAAACAAAAAACGGATGGGACCATGAACGAAGCCAAAAACAAAGCTTGGATCCAGTCACAAAAGTTTTAATGCGCTAAGAACCGTTTACAGGTAAATGTGAATAATATCTGTGTATAATAATATAAGATATTGCCGTTCAACTGTGTTCCTTGTTTTACTGTCGGCTTCATTGTATTTTTGTTCTCCATGAGTTGATGGATTTAAGTGTGGGGTTAAAATTATAGATTTATTATATTTATTTAGTTTCAGGTGGTGCGAGAAATTGGAAAGACGAGTAAAACCATGCTGCGCCCAGCCCACCTCAAATTGAATCGGTGCAGGAGGATGATGATAATGTTTGGTACATCATATGAGGACTAATATTAAAATATTTGTTTACTATCTTTGTTTTAATTTACATAATTTATTATGTTCAATGTTAGCCTACTTCTTACCTCCAGAGGGTATCCCCTATCACCTAGGAGATAGGCTCCTCCATATTCACCATTTTCGAATCATTGGTATCTACTGCAGTTTTGGTATTTAAGGCCTATTCAAACCTGAGCGATATTCGCTGCCGCTGTGGGTAGAGGTAGATACCGCGCGGGTTTCGCTCAGGCATTTAGTATCAAGTATAGTTACCGGCACGGTTATTGAGCTCTCGGCGGAAGAGTGGGGATCGCTTTGCGCACTGTACACAAGGAAATAAACCAATAAATGACTTCTGCGCAGGTGAAGGTCAGGGCTCAATATCCGTGCCGATAACTATACCGCGGCTAGAGCGACCTGAGCGATATTCACTGCCGCTGTGTGTAGAAGTACATACCGCGCGGCAGCAGCGGCATGCATCCCGAACCACCACGGCATCTCGGCCACCACGAAACTACATCAGTGATTACCAGATTTGCATCTGTTATGGTCTGTATATTTATGGACATGCAGGACTTCCTATTTTTGAATAATTCAGCGACATCACGACCTAGCAAGTGCATTCATAGCAAGTGATAACCTATAATCTTATAAAAAAGTCATGATCATCGTACTTTTTTCTCAGACATCTGCTCTTTCACGTAAGATAGGTACGTGGTCTTCTAATGATTATTATTTTACATATCCACAACCTCCACAGCTTCTAAACTTTCTAAAAGTTTACGTTTCATTTTTTTTTTGCTTTTTAAACATGGTATTTTTGGTGTTACATAACATATAAAGGTACATTTTACTATCCATCGCCAGAAATGGTTCAAAATATGTTTGTATTCTGTAATGATAATGATAGGGGTTGTTTAAGCAGGCATCAATCGGGCTCCCAAGTTTAAGTGAAATTTTTAGGTTAAAATTGACACCTAGGCTTTGGTGAAAATGAAATTCTTATTAAGAGTTCCGTAAATGCTCCCTAAATTTAGGTATTCGTTGGTGAAAACGGGCATTAGTATTACCCAAGCTTCTTGGGTAAAGTCCGAATAATAAGTAAAATACATTTTAATTCGGGGTTTACCCATGCTCACCTAGGTCTACCCAACTCTGACTGGGTAATGTTAAAAATTTGTCTAATTAATTAGTGAAATGAAAATCCAAGGCCATTTTAAACATGTATTATTTAAAAACCATACAAAGGCGATCGTAATCGTTTGAAGAGCGTAAACTTAATAGCTTTAATAGAAAAAACTAATAACGGTCGTTGTTTTTTTGATATATTTAGCAAATAAACTGCTGTGACATTTAGAATTGCACAATTTTCCTGCAGCTTTGCATGAACACTATTTTGTGGCACATTTTGTTTTGCAATTACACCTTTTTAGAATTACGCCACGGGCTCGAAAATTACGCAGCACCTAACATTACCCAGTCAGAGTTGGGTAGACCTACGTGAGCATGGGTAAACATCGAATTAAAATTTATTTTACTTATTATTCGGACTTTACCCAAGAAGCTTGGGTAATACTAAGTCAACCCGGGTAAACCTAGGTTTACTCCACCTTCTAGCATTACCCGTAACATATACACGTTCACTACTTACAAAGACGTAAAACATTAAAAACATAATTACCTAATTAAAACACTCTAATTTGTGAACAAAAATTAATCCTAATAAAGCCTTATATCAAAACACTGTCATGGGGTGCGTCCCATTGTCATCAGGTCGCCATTTTGCAGAATACCCGATAATGGAAGCAATTAAAATGTATGGAGGCTTAACTGCAGTGCCCTGTGCCGAAATTAATTTATAGTCGGCCAAAATAACCCCGGGGTTACCCCCGTACATTGTAAACGGCGCGTTTAGGTTTTCATGCGAGTTTTGAAGATCATTCAATTAGATTTTTTATATGATCGTAAGTGTGTGAGTGGTCAGTTTTTGTGCATGTGTGTGTAACGCTCGGCAGATGTTTTCAATGCATTTCTTTGTGTTGTTTGAGGCTTTGCAAAAAAGTACTGATCTGTGTACGTTCCATAATTGAATAATAACATTTCGAATAAAGAATATTTTTTGTTGAAAAATTTTGCTATTGTGTTGAATTAACCAGTGCGAGTACAAACGGTGACTAACAAAAATCTTCATAGCTTTGTTCCCCCAGAGCGTTGCCAGAATAGGAATTGTTGAAAAAAGAACAGTGCGTTCATTAGCTATCGGGTGACCAGTTCATACTAGTTTTGCCGTCCCAATAGTTTAATTTCATAAGTTTTAGACATATTTATTCGCATGATAAACGTTGACTATTAAAACAAAATTGTGAAAAATGCTAAACACAGCAATTGAAATTAATTACATAAAATTATGGTTTTGTCACCTTGTATTACAGAAAATGGGAAAGGCGGTGAGTAGAGCGATAATATCAGGGGACACGACAAAAGCAAGTATAGATTCATAACCAATAATTAAATTCCTTGCTACGAATTCAAATAAACACTTAAACACCAGTTCTGCGGGTGGCGGCCTATACCAACAATTGTTAAGAAAACATTACCACGTAGGGTGAACGCACCCATTTACACCACTTGGTACCATCGGGCATCAGTAATTAAAGCAATTGTGAAATACGTTCGGGGTTGTATGGTAATTTCCCTCGGCCGGTATCAATTTATTGTCACCCTAAAACAGCAATTTGTCCCTTCACCTCCCAGTCCTCACCCAATTAGTGGGTACGTCAACGTTAAATGTCTCAATCGAGTGTTAGGGCCATCTAGACGACTTTATAGGCCATTGATAGCGCCCATCGAAAATAATTAGCCATAGAGGTGCCTAATTTCGTGCACACTTTACTCTTTAGTGCTTAGCTGCTGAGCTGGCTATTATATTAACTGCCACTTATGCAGACAACGTAATTATAAAATATCTAATACTTATGCATATTACTAACGATTTTATACAAATATCAGAGGTTTTCACAATGGTCTTATAAAAAAAAAATGCGATTATACCTCATGTGATTTTGTGTACGGCAAAATAATAAATTGTACGCAAATAAATGACTAATTCCATTCAAATAGACAAACAGAACCACGTAACCAATATCGACAATCTATTTATTTCAAAGCAGATAATGGTACGTACCTGATGAAATGTGGTGAACTAATCCGGGCCCACTTAGCGCCCATAATGAATTATAACTGGCTGAAAATCTGTTCACTGTGATGTACGTTGATTAAAGGCCTCAATGAGGCCGTGACTAGCTGGCATGCTGATGAATGGCCGGTTCAGCATTATCGTGCATATGGATGAACGTTGAGTATTTTGTAATTGATTTTCGTTAATTATTGGGTGGCGTTTAGATTTCAATAGGTGAATTTGTTTGTTGATATATGTATAACTTTAAATATGTGTAAGGGAAATAAATGGTTGTTATTATTTTGACTGGATGATTTTCCTCTACCTTCTTTTCTTATATTAATTAGAAATCTAAATAAATAAAAAAATACTATATTTCTAATAATGGCACGCATTTTTTTGCAGATGCTTTTTCCTTTAAATCAAGCAGTCAAAGTATCAATAACTCGCAAAAAATACTAACGTAATTGGTACTCCGACAAAAATTCTTCGATCTCATTGCAAATTAATGCAGGCATAACAAGATAGGTCTCAGCGCTTTTCAAAGAAATCTATATGCCCGCAAAAAGTCAAAGACGGATAAATATTTTCTTAGCGAGCCAATTAAGGGGAACGAGCAACAAATAGGGGTCGTGTTCGACTACAGTAATTCTATTAAACGATTAAATAATTCAGACAAGTTCAAAGGATGCGCTTTCACAAGCAAAATGGAGAAAATCTCATCGTAAATAGAGGGGGGTGAAAAAATGCGGACGCATCCGTTAAATGAGGGGAATTTGTGAATATATTTTTATCGATAATTTTTTTTTGCAAGTTTTGTCTAAAAACTGCTAAGTTATGTTTAATTTATTTCTTTGTTAAATTATAATAATAATTTATATTGAAATGTTCTTTCAAATCTGAAGGAGCTTTGTGTTCCTAAATAAGTTAACAAAAGAAACGAATCCTTTGTAATGTCTTAGTTATTTATAAAGATCTCAACTAATTTGTGTAAAAAGAAACAACCTGACATTAGAATAAAAAATGCTGTTTGACTTTCATATCGGCCTACAGAAAAGGTCAGACCCGTTTCATCGCGAAACATTATATAATTCCATTGGGATAGCTGCTGGTTCTAAGCCGCGAGGGAAATATTTTTGTGGTTCAATAATAATTTTGTATTTTGGCCCAACCTTGTAAAGAGAAATATTAAAATGTTTACCCGTGCCGTCGTGCTCTCACCGTCATTGCCCTGGCGGCGTAATGTAGGCACTACATATTCATTACAGTTCGTATTCTGTTAAGGAATATAGCATATCTCCACTAATCATAAATTTAGTTTTAGTAAAAAAAGAAAAATCAACTATAGTTAAAGTTCTATCGATATCCTTCCCAGATAATTTATCGACACCGCCCACCACTAGTTCAAATCCCAACGCAGTGGCTTTGAAAGGGGCTGCAATAAGGTGCACAGCGCAAATTAGAGCAATTTAACTTTTGAACGTGTCTCCCACGTCATACATAATGTCTGGTTCGGATGATACGTTTAATTGAAATCATAGACAGGGAAAATTAAATGGGATTATGCCAACTTTATGGGTTGTTACCCTTTCAGGTATACTACTTAAGTTCCAAAGTGGGTTTGGAAGGTTTTTGATGTCATTAAAATATTATAGACGTATATTTCATCTACACAGCAAGACATCAACGTCTGTATTGAAATGAGGATTTCCTTAACGAATTTCACTCAATGGATTGTAAAGTAATATGGGGTGTCGCAAATTGATCACCCGATGTTTTGGTAAAGCTGCCGAAAATACGGTTTAACGTCTCCAAAACCGATACAAATTCTAATATAAATCACCGTCCAATCTATTAAATGTTATCTAAACGCTTAATCACCCAGAAGCCAGAGGTGCTAATTATCATTCAATCTGGGTCGCTCTGAATGGGACAAACATTTTAGACCGATTATATCGAACCTAGCTTCTTTGAACCTTTGACTTCTAAAGCCATTATCTTGACGCAGTGAGTCAATTGTATATAGAGTATTAGGAAGATTACCTATATTTTGTGTGGGTCAATGATTTTATGGTGTAAGATGAAGGGGGAGAACTGTTGCGTGTCATTTAATATGAAAATTAAGTTTACGTTTAATTACGTTACATATGGCGATATGCCATGAAAAGAAAATGTACCAGTACATATTACTTAAAAATTGTATACTTGCACAAATCTGGGAACACAATTTCCTAATAACCGAACATTTTAATTCACCAAACATTTACGAATAATTAAAAATAAAATTGTTGTTCTAAACATGGAGTTTTAATTTCCAAATCATCCGCAAATCTTTAATATTCTTCGGGAAATTATTTGCATCGTTTCCTTTTAAAACCGGTTACCAAAACGCCTGGAGCTGGTTTGCGCAGTAATTAGGTGAAATTTTTCTTTGAGCTCATGGCACAAACATCCATTCAGAGGCAGATAAAAGATTTTTATCTTCCGCTCTCCGATCGTTGATGTAAATAACGAATTCATTTCTCGTGGTTTTATTAAAGAAAAAAGGGGAAATTTGTTATAATTTTTCTCTTGTAATAATTTGGACAAACGACTGACCGTCTTACCACAAAAACTTTTAAACGTCAGTTTATGCCTTGTCTAAAAAAATGTCAAATTATGACGTTGACATATGGTTCATTTTGCAGCAAAAATTTTATTAGACAAGCGTAAAACAGGGTTTAAAGTTTTTGTAGTAAGGCCCTGAATGTTGTGTTGTTTTGTAACAAGATATTTGGGTATCCATGTTGTCTTTGTTCTGTTTTACTTGGCTCTGCTTTCTTTTCGTTTTTATGTATACATATTTTGTACTGTATTTATATTTGCTCTAACTCGCTGAGTATTATTACATCTAACATCAGATATTATTTTAATTATTCCTTGTTCGTTCATTTTTTAAGAATATTTCTAGAAGTAGGTCAAGTTTAACGTTAACATAAAACGATGATTGTGATTTTAAACAAAAAAAAAAAAATCACAAATTATCGTTTTTTTTTTTTGGGAAATTGGTTTTATTGGTTTATTTGTATTATTGGTTTATTTTTTTTGGGAAATTGGTTTTATTGGTATTATTGGTTTAATTGATCGTAAAAAAATGCAGACTTTTAAGTCTGCATTTTTTAAAAAATTAATGCATTTTTAAAAATGCAGACTTTTAAGTCTGCATTTTTTTACGATCTTAAGGAAATCGTTTTTAGAAGCAAATTATCTAAAATGTATGAAACTTTCGATACCGCAAATAAATGCTCTCAAATATGCATCGCTTATTGTAACCATTTAACCACAAGTGACCGATTTAAATCGCAACTACATTACACAGTTCAATCTCCAAGGTTCAAATGTTAATGTTATCATTGAAAACTTGAACGGTTCCAAGCGGAAAGTTTAATTTAGGTACACAATGGCAATTTTAAAGTTTCGCGTTACGCAATTCAAATTCAAAGTGGATTTCGGAATTAATTCGATTTTTGTCCAACTTTACAGACAGCTTTGGTTTTTAAAGATTTAACTTTGAACCCTTACTTCGGAGCGTTTTATCGTTTTATTCGTTTCCGTGTCCCGAGCTTGATGGATTAGTAAGTGGTCATTGATGAATTTTGCTTGAGGATTATGTGCTTTGATATCTTTTTGTGCATCTTTACGGGTCGAATGTATAAAATTATGGTGACTGTGCAAGTGTGCAATCAAGTTATTCGTTGAAACAGCGTCGTATAGAAACTGAGCACGGCTTTTATTTTTCCCTTATTTATAATTGTAATTCCCGTAAACTTGTGATAAAACATTAATTAAAATGCACCTAATCTTAAATTCAATCTTACAAAAAAACTCACCTCATTACTCACCAAAAATGAAGTGACTTCACTAATCCCGGTTTGAAGAAACCAAAAGGGGTTCCCTAACTAAACGGTACGCAGGAACATCAGTTCCCTGTAAGCTATAAATTGTCGCGTATTTAATGAGTTTCCTTCGTCGTTAACCGTCGTCCCCTGGCAATAATGCTTCGCTATCATCGCTCGACATTATCTTGAGACACAACATATGTGCCAGCGGACTGATGGATTTTTGGGGGGCTGGTGATATGAAGTTGTGGCAAAGAAGGAAGCAATAGGTTATCATTGTGATAGAAAATTTCCAATTGGTACTTTTAAAGAAAAAGGAAAAACTAGAATTTCACGTTTTTTAATCTCATACTTTTTATGTTTTTCTGTGGACGTCTAAAATAACACACATATTATCCGTATGGAATGATTTCATTTGAATTCGTATTTTTTTAACCTTGAGCCAGCCATGTTTGTATTACTCCTCATTATCCTCGAATATAGCCACGTGTATGGTATTTTCATATCAATCAGTTTTGATAACAATTATGTAGGTATTTTCGTTATGGAAATATATACCCTTCATTTTGCGTACAATAAAGCCCATTTTTCTTTGCTAATTTTCATAGAAATAATACATCAAGAAATTAAATATTCACTTCCATGCAGTCAAAGTAAGTTCTATAACTTGACAGCTAATGAGTGCTAATAACAGAGTTGTCAACTGAACGGGCCTGACTAGATTAACTAGTAACATGTTACGTCCAGTGGCATTATTGTGTCATTTGTCCGTCAACTGAATTCTATGGTATGATGGGGAAAACGTTGTAGGACAAGGAACTGACTATTAATAATATAATTGCATAATCTAATCAGTACTTTGGCACACAATTGAGATATGCATACATATGTAAGTCCTCTGTCACATTATATGCTCTAGAACACCTCAGTGAAGAAAATCTAATCTTAAATAAGTATTGATTTATGGCATTATGATACCTTAATGTTACAAAATAATCTAAATAATCTTCGGTACAATAAAGTGTATCTCCTCTATTCAACTTATCAGAGAGACTGAAGGAGTCTGACAGGTTGTTCAAAGGAGGTACCTCGAAGCTTCGCGTTGATTAATTCAAGGGGCTCATAAGTCAGATTAAAAGTTTCCCTATCAAGAGAATGTATGAACTTATTACAGATAATTATTTCCTACGTCTTAATATAAATATTGAAGAATTTCTTAATATCCTGATTTCGTGTAATTAGATTAATTTGAAGGAGCAAAGTTGGGATGAAGGAAATTATGTTTTTATGAGCGTGTTTTGTTCCGGTGTTCAGAGTTAATTTAATTAGTGTTGGATTAAATATTAATTTCTTTATTATAAATCGACTTTAAAATGTTTGCGTTTAAATAAAGTGATGTGTTTTTGTTAACCATTGAAAGTTAAATATCAACAATAAAAGTATGAAGTATCTTTTCCGCTTTCAGCGTAAACGTTTACCCATATGATAAAATGGCTACCGCACATATTCCGAAAATTTCCAATAAAAGTGGTTATGAAACTCTTGATTTATATTTTTAATAACGCACAAAAACTTTTGGAGCCATTAGCCGCTAAAGCTTTTTGTCGTAAACATAGTGTTGAATAAAATTAAAATTGACATTTTGTGTTCCCGTCGCACCGAGCGCGGAGGAACGATTTATTTTATTACTTTATTAAAAGGCTTATACAATATTTTTTTAAGCATGCATGTTTATGAACTGTAATATTAAATTGATAGTTCATTGATTTTACAAAAAAGATAAACAATAATTTTAAACACATATAATAGGCATAGTACTATGCCTTTATTGAACCTAAAAATTAAGACTTGTGTTCGTTATTCCACTACATATATTGGGCCTAACTTCGGTTAAAATCCTCCTCGTTACTCATGTCTTATACATTACCAACTTATATTAACATATTTTTGTATTACTTAAAGAAGTCAAAGTATGCAGAAATATTTTTTTAATCAAAAATTTCAGTAACGAAATAATATAGCAAATTCAAGCAGACTTGATCTCATAAAGCACGGCAGAGTAAATCAAGACTATCGTATATGTCGGCCAATTGCTAATGAGTGCCTACTGAATACCTTCAAGCATAGGAAATCCTGGCACCGCGCCCAGAACATAACTAGACGATGGCAATTGTTAAGCACCTCTTACGTTTTAGCCCCTATTCTAAGAGTAGTTGTGTGTATGCATACGTATCGTGTGAAATGTGTCGAAAGAAAAATATTTTGAGCCATAGTAAATTACACTCATGTACCTATGTGTACTTTTCTTCCACACACACAAACAAATTATGCTATGTATTATCGCTGATTAGGTAATTTAGCTTGGTAGCTAAAGAGTTGACTATATATGTAAAAAGCTTTGTTGAGTTTGATGCGATAATCTCACGAAAAGAGTAGAAGATAATTAAACAGAATAGCGCTGGATGTACCTAACAAAGAATACTTTTTCTTTTTAAATACCTCAGCACTGTTAAGTCCCTTTGTGTAAAGGTTCCTAGCTTCAACTATGTACATATATAGTTAATTAGGTAAGTATGCTTATTAGGTAAATTATCATTTAAAATCAACACCACAAAGAAACAATAAACGATGATACCACACTGTCATGGCTCTGCATTTTTAATGACAATGTTTATTAACAATAATTGCGTAAATAATACCACAGTGGGACTGTATTACGCACCAATTAACCAATTAAGTAATTAATGAGCTTGAATAATAAATAACTGTGCTCGTTTATTTATTACTGGTAACATAGCTGGTGTAACGATGTAGTGATATGTTTATGGAGGTTGCATAAAGTGATTTATGAATTTTTAAGTGTGTCGTTTATTTATTAACGTCCACTCTACATGAATATCGCATACCTATACGTAAACACTATATTTCTAATGTAGCATCGTAAAAATAAGTAGTAAAATAAGAGATTAGCACGCTGAAGGAAACAAAGTCTTCAGCTTTATAATATTAAAGTACCCCTATTCATCCTTTCATTTAATAGTTTAGTTGCTTTTTCACAATTTTTAACATTTCCGACCAACAAAATGAAAATGATGAAATTACAAACCGTCAAGTTATATAAAAAAAAACCCACAGTTAATTCAATGCTATCATTTCATCACTTACCATTTCGCTAAACGTGTAGTTACCAAAATGTTTATTTGCTTAGCGTGTACATTTAATTACCAGCGGGCCAGCGAGCCGAATGATTGTCAAGTCAGGGCCCACTGTGTCAGAGGCACGCTCATAACCTTGCCGCTTACAGTCATCTTGGCGTTTAATACAATTAAGCATTCAAATCATTTTGGTATTTCATTTTTGAGGTGTTTTTTGGAGGCTTGAATGGTTTTGGGAAATTGAAAAATTCACTGGTTTTTTATGCATCTAAAATGGTAAATGTGATAGGTACCTTTAAGTTGTGTTGAATATTCCTTGCTAGGCTTGCTGACTTGAGTTATGGGAACCAAGAAGCAGTAGGACTTCAAAGAAAGTAATTACAGTAGAACTATTGTTTTAACAATATTTACTTTTGAATTTAGAGTGAAATTAATCTGCCCAAAAGTATATCGGGTTAATCAACAATTCACGGGCAAATGTAGTCATTTTTGGTAACAGTTAATTGTCCTGTCACAGCTAGGGCTGGTGCGTGCGTAATTACAAAACCGGCTTGTTTCAGCTATGCAATAAATTGTTCAATGCAATTAAGCTTGGGATATGTGGTCTGTGAAAGATTGCCACCAACACTACCTTTACACTACCTTTAATATGTCATCGTATAAATTTTAGCGTAGCCAAGTGTCCCCGAACGAACATTTAATCGTTGCTTCTGGGGAAAATTACTAGATGGCGCTGGTCGTTAAGGAACGCCGCCGGTGCCTCGAAGACGTAGTAGTCCTCGCAGAAATAAACGAGTTCTAGAATTGTGGAAAATGGAGAGCTTTCCCCTGATATTTTATATTAGTTACGATCTATCTTTTCTCGTTTAAAGTTTGAGATCAATGTAATTTGCGAACATATGCTTCGATACGGAAGTCCAATTTTAGGATCGCTCGTATAAAACACATCACGTGCAAACGAGAGGATTCTGCAGATATTTGCTGAACTTGGTTACTGCAAGACACGAGTGGCGTTTCAACAACACGACTTTAACATGCACCATTTTAAATTGCTCTCTTGAAGTGCCGTATGCCGTAACTCGAGCGAACTTCTGCTGAGATAAAATATTTCCTTGGCTCTTAACATTCCAAGCTTGTTGATTACATAAAGGCTCACGCAAAGATCAATGTCTAACTTTATTAGGGCTTAATGTCGGCGAGCAACTATCAAATTAGCGAATTACACGAACAAGTTGTTTCGTGCTGGCCGGAGTTGCGCGCAATGTTTGTATTCAAGTCAGTCAGCACATAGCGAGGTTTTATCTCGTTCGGAAAGTTGTATGGTTAATTAACTCGAAAAGCCTTCAAGTTTCCCGCCACGTTACGCTGGGGGCAACTTGTTACTGCTGTAGGAGTCCGTCTAAAAATAAGCCTTGACAAGGACGAAGTTTTGTGTACGTCTTCTTGAACAGGTAAGGGAATTATAGGGGTGATGTGGCTCTGTTTACGGAATTACTTTTAGTTTATGAAGATAAAGCCAGATGTGTGTTGAAGGATCTTATTCTCAAGCAATCTTGCTGAGTTTGCTGGTTGTTGCTTAGCCCACTTACTACTAAGACAAAAAATAAGTACCTATGTGTTGAGCACACAATTAAAAAAAAATCTGACAAAAAAATAGAATACTTAATCTTACAATACATAGAAAATGAAAACTAAAACTCAAAAAAGGTGAAACCACAAGCATTGAAAGAAGGAACCTTTCCGAATCCAATTTTGTTAAAAGCATATTTAGTTTAGGGAATAGGATAATGGTAAGTAGGATCCACTGTAAAGTTCAACTAAGCATTTCGGGTACGACTTTTATAAATAACATTCCAATTGTAGGTAATGTTATGTGGGATACTTTTAGCTAGTTACGTTTATTTTAAAGTAAAAAATACTTAGTTCAATAGCATTATTAAAAATTAAATCCTTAAACACTTAATTTAAAAAAAAACAAACATTTCAAAATGATCTTAAAAAAATCTTTTATAACACTATTTTATCTACACACATATTAAAAAGCTAACATGTTTTTTGTTTGCTTAAACGCTCTAATCTATATAAATACTGGACCGATTTTAAAAATAGTGTCATTGTTAAATAGCTCATTTATTGAGATAGGTTATATGTATGTTACTTTTTATCCGGGATTACAATCAAGTTCTTAAATAAGGGAAGGTGAAAAGAAAAACTCCGTTCAACAAACTCAGTAAAAAGGTACCAGAACAACGAAAGACAACCTCATTACGTTCCACAAAACAAAATAATTCATACGCGTATCCGATCGTCGTTTTTCCCTCTCAAAACGCTTGGAACAAATGTCGTCGAACAGACGAGGTTGCAAGATAACTGTTCGGAAACACTGCAAGGTGTTACACATTTTTCAGCCGCGCTTCGTTGAACTCGTTTCAGCCAGTATTCCGATGTATGACGGCGATATTTTTTTGCTGACTATTTCAATGGGAACGTGAGCCTAATTTAGACGTGTTTGTGGTGGGGTGAATTTGAAATTGTTGCATGCGTTTGAATTTCGAATGGTGAGTGAAAATGAAATTGAATGCGTACTCCAGTAGGTACCTACATCTTTTGTATTTGAAAATGACGACATGAAGCCATTGTAATTATTTAATCCTAATCCTGGAATACTAACCGATTAATCTCAATCCCAATAAGACAAACCTCATGTAAGCTTCAAACAGCTCGCTCTCAAACGAGTTTCAATTCGAAACGAAACAAAAAGAATAACATTAAATCTCAACAAACCTGTTTGCAAACAAACGAAAAGAAAAAAATAACAATGAAAAGAATCCAATTAAACAAATTGATAGATCGTTGTCCGAGCCGAGATCGGTTCCATTCTGTGTCTTTGTGATCGCGGTATCTTTGGCCATCAATCCGCTTACAAAGGGTTTCTACGAAGCTCTGTGATTGTATCAGCGAATTCGATTGTGTAACGTATTTTTTGCTTTTTTTTTTAATTCTGCAGCCGTGATTCTCGGATGTTAATGAGTTTTGATCGGGAATGTCTAATGTTTTGAGGAGGCTGTACATATACTTCAGTAGCCATTTTCAGCGAGACAATCGATTCTTGTCGTTTCACTCGCATCGTCAGACCACTGTGTTTTCGATTTTCCTTTTGTTATAATTAGTGATTAGAAAGTCAGACAATCAGCGTTGTTGAGGTTGAGAATTTATTTGTATTTCAGTTTGATATAATCCTACCATAATCTATATCTCTTTTGGTAAACATTATTAAGGGCCAATAACCTAAAATAAAATTCAATTTCCCAATTTTCAGCCGTAAAATATTCGGTGCCAATATCGCTACGGTATTTCTATATCTCATTTCGGCCACGCAGGTCATTTATAAAGAGGCGAGGCATAAATCGCCCCAGGCGGGGTGAGATTGAAAAATACACCAGAAAACATCTGTCGCCTAATATCATCGAATTACCCCCGTGCTGGTATACGTGATCTGCTGAGATGAAACAAGTTGGCGTATCTTCGAAATTCGAACATAGATATGTACTTCAGATCGTGTTTTGTTTATTTATTCGAGCTATTTTTGTAGTTGGCTGGTTTTGTTGGGTCTGTGTAGTAATAAATGCTATGTTCCATTTTTGAATGGGTTGATTATGTTTTAAATATATACGAGTGTGTATAGATCTATACATACCTAATCACGTTAAATTAAATACGTTCATATACAAGTACATAATTTTTAGAACAAAGTAAATAGAATACAATAAGTTTAATTTTGTCTCGTCAAATATTCTTTCTTCTTTTAGTTAAAGGTTTTGCTAAAAACGGCAACCTTTATTTTGATCGCTAGCCGGGGTCATTGACACTCATGTACATATGCTTTTCAAATGATGTTCTAAATATGAAAATAAAGAATCATTCCATTGGCTAAACCATAGAATGGATTTGGTTATAGATAGTTCAACTCAGATTTGCGCGCGGCCCTATGTGTGCGTCGGCTTGTAAATATACAACTTTCATTCGTGTGACAGTGACGTCGTCCGAGCATGACGTGTTCTTATCGCTTTTTGTTATGGGTACAGTCGTTTACGAAAATGTCTAGTTCTTCACGAAGAAATTATTAAGGAGTCAGGTAAAGCGTTTAAAAAAATGAAACAACATTCAAAGCATTTTATTATTAAATATAGTTTTTCATTATTTTCTCATACGTCTTTTCAAATTGACATTGACAGTATCTAAGAATTAAATACTTACTCCTTACATATTTTCTAGCTCGGGGTACGCGGACAATAAATAAAAGTGTGGACTAAGAATGTAAAAAGAGGTACAATCTAGTATACCTAATAATGTAAACAAAATGTGTGGGTAATTTTAAAAAATTATATTGCTTCGCATAATGTCGACCAAAATAAGACGGAAATAATGAAACTCATAAATGAACGTTTAAGTCAAATTGATGAAGGGATGTGGGGTAATACTTGTTGACATGTACCTACAAAAGAAAAAAGAAGAGTACTATAGACATTTTGACATGGAGTCAGAATTTGTAATTCACCTTGGAGAGTAGCGAATCCGGAAATTCATCATTTGATTTTTCAACTAGCGATTCATAATCATTATAAATAAACATTAAATTACGTAATAACTGTTTTTCTTTAAACAGCCGTATACAACCCCTAAATAACTGTATTGTACCCGACTGTACCTCTTGTCACGCACACAAAGTCACTGTATATGTACAAGGGTTACCCACACATAAGGCCGCGCGCACGACTGAGTTGAACTTACTATAACATTTTTGGAATTCGTTGTAGAATACCTTAAAGTATATGTGATAGGATTTAATGTGATTAGGCATACCTATTGTATCATAATACATCCGACGTACACAACTGAATCCTAATATCCAATAAAATCCAATCCAATCTGGAACGAATAAACTGAAAATTAGAGGAAAGGTAGCTTAGACCCGGGAGAAGGACATAGGATAATTTTTGTCACCATCCGGCTACGCGAAGCAGTTTGCTTTTGACACGGGTGAAACCGCGGGCGGAAGAAGTGTTAGAATAAAACAAACATGCTAATAAAATCAAATTGTTTATACAAAACCAAATTCCGTTCATTTCTCAGCGGATTGCTAAAAAGTTTGGACATAGCGCATTGTCAAAAACTTTTTTTGAATTATTAAAAAAAAAAAAGGAAAGCATACCTTAATATCCATTGCCGTAAAACTTGTTAAGTCCAAAGTTTCATTCGTTTTTTTTTTACAGAAAGTAATTTTTTCTGCAAACATCAATCTTACTTGAAGGGAAAACTTTTTGGAATGAGGTCACGGTTCTCCGCGAAATGCTGATGCCGACATTTTAAGCATTCTTACAAAATGCAAGGAATTTTTGAAAAACTTCAAAAAGTAGCCAAGCTTTTAGCTGTTTGCGGACGAAATGACGGATGTTTTAATCTGCCTACTCATTCCTACTCATTCATTTAACCACTTACCAGTTTGATTGTGTATTTTAGATGTTTTGTTTATTTTACATAATTATATGAAAAATAATTACTTATAACTATGGCCGCCTGACGCATTATAAGGCCCTTCAGTTCAATATTTGCTCGATAGTTCTCAGACAGTAAATAATCACAGAGGAAATAAGTTATTACATTTTATGAAAAAATCTGTAAATTTCCTCGCCATGGTATAATGGGCTCATCCAATTTCATTGCTTTTCACAGCTAAAATAAAGCAGAGATCCATAATATTAAAAAATATTTCCACGGCTTGCCTTTGAGGAACACCAGTAACTGTTTTATTTCACCGCGATAACAATTTTATGATTTATGAATGATTCATCCATCGAAAAAACCCAGAGGTGTGATTATATTTTATTATATCAAACGTTTTTCCTTTATCTTTGTAACAATGGAAGATATCTGAAAAGAAAAGGTGCGAAAAGTTATTGTTTGGCAAAATTAGCTGTCCAGAGTTTGATGTACGATGTACCTGAAAATAAATGGCTGCCAAGCTTCTTTTTTCCAATTAATTTCATAGTTATTAGCTGATATTAATTAAGATTTATTTTTATGGATGTTGAAGGAACAAGTTTTTTTATGCCTGAAAAAGGAATTTATTAATTTCAAAGATATAACGAGTATAGAACTTATTCAATTTTATTATAGCTTGTGCGTGTAATTTTCATATATTCATTGCTTATTTAAAGGAATGATTTCAACTCCAATAAATAAATATCAACATAAACCATAAAAGACACTATCACACTACAAACCTAAACCAGATTTTCCTATTAAATCAAAATCTTCACAACCAATAAAATCACCTCACACAGCCTACGAATGCACAAAAGGCATCCATTAATATTTGTTACCTTAATGAAGGCCCATTATGGTTGCCACTCCGTCATTATACTATCATAAAGCGCTCGATGACAACCCTGACAGGTAATAGACGATAGATTGATCGGAAAACGGTTTAGAATTTCAATTGCGATTCCAATTCGAATTTTGATTGAATTAAAAATATCGATTCCATTTTTCATGAGTGAATGGATTTTGTTATTGGTAATATAGCATTTAGGATTTGATTAATTAATAATAATAATAATAATAAAGCCCCGCAGGGCATCTGAGGCGGATGACGGGGAGTAGCGACCCCGCGGGGCTATATATCCGAGTGCTCCTGGGAGAGTATACTGTCCCCCATCTCCGGCTTGCCGGAGTGAAGCATGACGGGGGATAGGTCTCCCGCCTCTTGGCTTGCCTTCACCGGCCGGTCAGAGTGGAGTCGCTAGAGCAATGCTCGGAGGGTAGGTGCCTCGTGGTAAGTGGCGAGTGGGCCGGTGATGCTGGACCCACAGGGAGCGCGTGATCTGCGTTTAAAGTCCGCCGAGGTATCCTCACCCTTCTCAGCCGCTCATGTACCTGTTGCCCTCTTGTTGCTTTTCAGTGACTGATTCCCGGGGGCCCAGTAAGTGAGTTGGCGAGTCTCCACCTGCCATTTTTACGTGTGCAAACATTGTTATCGGCAGGTGCCATAGTTCCCATAGTTATCCCAATTCCCAGTCCATTAGCATCCCATCCCAATAGCCCTAGTAGTTTTATTCCATATTTAGCAATAGTTTAGCACAGAACCGGGGATTGTCCTTGGGTACATTTCTATAGTGTATACAGGGATAATCGTCGGTTTTTGTGTCGCCATTTCATTAAAGTTGTCTCAAAAGGGCTTCAGCGTGTTGGCTTCGGCCCCACGTTCGCCTTCCAAAAATCCGGGACTCTGTAGTCCCGTGGTCGGAAAGAGACATACAAGATAATAATAATAATAATAATATTTTATTTTCCATATAAAAGTACACATTACAAACAAAACACTATACACTAATACAGGTACACAAAATTTTTTTGGTTAAAATTGTCGATTGCTGTATTAATACTGTTCAATTTGGTTATGAAACTGTTACCCTATGTATGCCTATGCCCTGTGTTTAAGTCTATTCAGCTACAATAAAGATTCCTTTTTTTTTGCTTGTAGGTATACACACTGATAACTCCAAAACTACTGAACTGATTTGATAAGTTATTTCACTGTTGAGAGCGGCGGAAAAACGGCTAATGATTTATAAATGAAGTAAAAATATTCTTTGTTCTTTTAATATTGTAGAATAAATAAATTCAAAGATAACACAGATACAGTCACGTTTGTTTTGTCATCGTTACAGAAATATGTTTCGTGTTTAAAAAACAGCGAAAAGTCTAAATTACACCCAAGAGGCTGAAAAGAACTAAACTTAAAACATTACAGTGATGAAGCAAAAAAGTATTCAAAACTTTTTAATGTTCCCCGGAAACCCGAGGTTTGTTTGTGTCAGCTTACACGATTTTTTATTTCGACTGCTAGACTTGTTCGTTCACCGGGATATGCTTGTGACGAGGAAGAATAATTTGGAGTTTAAATAGGTTTCATCAATATATTACAACCATTTTTTTTCATTCTGGTCTGTATTACTTCTGTTGTTTCGCGTACTCGCTAGGCGTTATTATAAATTATGTATGTGTACAAAATCATTAGGGAAAGCGGAATTAATATGGGAACTTAACAGTCAAATTAATGTTTTTTTTTTCCGAATTTTCTCACAAAAATAAACATACAATGTTACTAGCACGCTGTCGTGAACTGGCGAAAGGTATAATGACCAAACTTATCCTTGGCTAATGTTTCTTTAAACACCCGCTTCGGACCCATTACGGGAAGTAGGTAAACGTCGCTTTGGTACGAAAGCTGTGTTTGTATGTGTGTGCCTAACTAACTCTAGCCTGCGGCTTCGACTGCGGCTCTCATTAAACAGCCCATGGCGTGGTGTAATGTTACCTGTTATTAGGCAAATGTTATAGAACCATCCCATTATTGCAGTATATAGGTAGAAGAACAATTACATGTGTTAAGTGACTCATTATTTACTTTAGATGACTGTCTATCTGTCGTGTTTTCCTGTCATAACTACTCATTAGTACCTACTGATAGTCTAGAGCCTGAGAAAGGACATAGCTACCTTTACCCTAGCGTATGAACGCGTGTGGAACTGCGGGAAATAAATAGTTTTCAATATTTATTTACATGCTACTTATAAAAAAAAATGGGTTACTTTAGAAACTAAACAAAGACATACTTCTATAAAAGTTAGTCTAATTAAGCATGTTCCATATAAAACAATGTTACCAACATACATAACAACCCGTGTGTTGTTTCTCACGTTTATGAGAAAACTAAGAATGGGAATAGATTAAGAAAGTTTGCAAGAGAATCGTTGTCTGTAATGAGGTTTGTCTGTTTAAATTAAACACAGGCATCGAGGTACGGTACAGTTGTAATGAAATGTCGGATTAGGTAAATAAAGATTCTAGTTGCCTTTTGTTTTTCTTTTCGTTCTTTTCTGTGGATTTTTATTTGGCTAGGTAGACCATAGAGTGGAGGCAGAGGCAGTCAGATCTCCTATGGTTTTATATAAAGCTAAAACCTTCTTGGATATCAATGAAATTAAGTTTTTTTCATGTATATGACGTGGAATCAAAAGACCAAAATTTATTGAAAAAAACACCAGATGACTCAAAATCAATTGCTAATAATGTTAATAAAAACACCACCTTTCAATATTTTACCAAATAACGAACAACCATAAATACATAAACAGCGAAAAGACTCAACAAACAAAAATGGCCGACATTCTATTTACTTTCATATCTGTTCAAAAAAAATAGCAACAGCACACATGGCACTATTTACTTTAGTTTCCACGGTAAATATTTTTGGTCGATCGTAAACTTGCCCATTCAATTACAGACACAAAAAACGGGCCACTGTAAAATAAACCTTTTGATGTGCTCTGCCGAGTAAAATGTATTGACGTGTACTGCGCTCCAGGCTGTTTCAGCCACAGAGTATATAAAGCACAGAAGGTTTAGAACATGTAGTGGTACAACTTATGGGCGCAGTATGTAGATATATGAACCACGCGAGTTGCAGTCGCTCTTGATTGTATATCTTGTTACGAATTGTGGACGAATCTCAACGTGACTATTCCAAAGTGACCGCTGTTTTATTTTTTTATGAAAAAACTACTGGCGTAATAAAATATATGTTAAATACAAGTTTTTTATATGATATCCTTGGCAAGTGTTTAAGACCTCACAATAATTTATTGTTTGCATCATATATTTTGATTTGATTACTTCATGGTGTATTGAACACTTAGTTAAGTATTTTATTTGAGTTTTCCTTTATTTATTGTGCGTTGTTCGGAGTAGATATTCTGTATAAATATATTTAGTAGGTTGTCAACTCGTCCAGCTCTCCTCTGTTAAGGTTAATTTCATCATCGAAAAAGGTTCCCGTTTTATTTAAATTAAGCGTGTTTGCTCAGTTATATTTTATTTTCATTGTGTTTTAATGGTCTAGGTGGATAAACATGATAATGCGCCACAATTTTGTGGTTGTCACGTAATATTTCTGTTTATAATTTTGTATTACCTGGTCAAAACTGTCATTACATGAGATTTATTTAGGGATTACCTACATGAGTAGACGTTTAAATTAAAGTTCTGACTACGATGAGGATAGTTTATTTTTTGTTATTTACTTCTGTTAACGTTTTGAACAATAAAGGTCAGCACAATTCACTACTCCCCATACTCTATTATTACAACGCTATAATAAACACACAATAAAATAAAAATACCCACTCACACATAACAGCCTCAACTCATTCTCAAGTAAAAGCCACTAACCCTTAAATGCGCGTAGTTCCCATTTTCCTTGTAATACAACAAACCATTACATAGGAAATACCTCTTAAATCGCGCAACTAAAACAGCGCTGGCGTAACATTAACATTCGCTTGTTTCGTTAATTTCGCACAAAGCGGAACATTAGAGTTCGTTTTCAACAGAATTCGGCCGCAGGCTAACGGACTTGACGGCGACCGCAACACAACGGCTTGTTTAGACTAAAACAGCTAAAACTACAAAAGGATATTTCGATGTAGCAGTGAACGGGTTATTAGTACATTCTAGAAATTCTGCAACGAGAATGGAATCGTGTTTAAATTTCGAATTGGATGGCTTTATTTTGAATCAGGAACAATTGGGTACGGTTGTATGGAAGTATTCGTGTGTTATGCGAAATATTACTAGAATTGATAAATTAATTCGAATACAATGTATGTCTGACCAATCGAAATATATTGCATTATGATGAATTGAATTGTAGATTGATTTCATCGATAACTTTTTTACGTTTCATTATGATTCTAGTAGCGAAAGTGCCTAGAAGTTTTACGAACTAAAAGGTTCAATAGTCTTAGAGCATACCATTACTGGATACGTCAAACGTCATTCCTAAGGGAACTCGACACAAACATACGGAGCCTCAGCTGCTACAGTTCTATAGTTTCACTTCAAAATAAACTTCAACTGGCGGTTGAATTGTGTTTGACATTGTTTATTCTATGTCTGGAGGCGTCGAACTCTTTACCTTTGTTCGAAACTTTACTACTACCTTTCCAGACAATTTCAGTAGAATAATATCGAAAGTTAGAAAAATAGAGGTGTTGTTTAAAACTGCTGTTGTTTTCAATATAATGTAGTGACTTCTATTGACAAACTTATATGTAGTGATATATTTTTATTGGTTGGGTAATAATGTATGAGAATTAAAACATATTTTATTAAAAAAGCTCTCATAAAAGTGATCTATGCTCTGAGGAATAAACTGGTACATTTTGAGTAGAGGACTCATCAAATGTGTACATTTCAGGTAAGTAAATGTTACTTCTATCAAAAGGTTTCAAAAGCGACCCACGATAGATTTTGCAGAACCACATAATCTCCACTCTATTTTCCATTAAAGAGACAAATGGACGGAACTTATATAAAACCTCAGTGTACGAAATTGTACAAAACATTCGTGGAATGTGACGGACAGTTCAATACAAGTTTTAGAAGACAGTGACAGGTTACACTTTAATTACAAAGAAATAAAGTTTCTGGATGTTATTTGTTCTTTTTGACATTTTAATTTTATTATTTACCATGTTTTTTGTAATCAAATATTTATTAAATCGAAAGTTATAAACATTTTACTTTACTGGAAGTATTTGAACATCTTTCGCTGTCGTTTCGGGTAGTTAGAAGCCAGTCCTACCTAGGGCTACCCGGGTAACTGGGTTGAGAAGAAGAGATAGACAGTTGCTTCTTGTAAAATACTGGTTCTCAGCTGCACACGGTTAGATTGGTTAGCTGTCCCAACATAGTTGGAAAATGGCTAGGCAGATGATGGAAGTGTCACGATAATTTTTCCTATAGAAAAATATGGTCATTATTCATGAGTCGAAGTTCCGGAAAATACCGGTCAAAATACCGACACCAGAATAATGTATAACTATGCAGTAATTATAGCTGGTATTTCGGCTATGAGCCCATGGTGTCATATGGAATTTAGCTGAAAGAGGTGTGACGAAGGGATTGCGGTAATACTGGCTAATTTTACTACACTACGTGGGTTTTAAAGCTTTAATTATTTCGTCTGGATGTAACAACTAAACATCAGTTATTATGAGCTAGGTATTTATTACCACTACCTACTTGATTGTATTCACGATTACCTTCATAGCAAACTGTATGACAACTATAAGCCGACAGTTTAGTCTGCATATTGCGGGGGTTCCAAGGTCATTTCTAGTTCACGTATATCTCCAACCTGCGGTGAAGGAAGGGTCAAGTCTGCATATGATTTATATGAATAGACGTGCCCTTTCTTTGTCCGGGTTAGATAACCGCCGAGGATTCGTATTGTCGCTCAGCACATTAATCATTAAAATAGCTCTGAGGTTGTCCCACAAAGTTGGGACGTATCTAATGGATCACCCACGGACTAATAAGGATTTCTAGCGTTGACATTATTTAAATCGAATGCAAAGGTTTTTTTTTTTAGGATAAAGGTCGTTTTAGTTTATTTTAACACAAAGTGATTTATTATATTTTTTTCTTTAATATTTTGGGTTTATTCATCATACCATAACATCTTGTTATAACGAGTTCTTCAGCGTTTCGGATGGCAGGACAAACTCAGGCAGTCGTTACAGGTACTCCGAAGTCTAATAGGCATTACAGGTAGTCGCACCTTGTAAAGCACTGGTACTCCCCTGCATTCTTTTAGACTGGAAACCATCCCCAACATAGTTGCAAGAAAAAGCTCGGTAGATAAGATACCGTCTTTGTTTATATTTAGCAAAACAAACGAACGATTTATCGGTTATAAGTCACCCTTTTCAACATACTCCATTTATACATGTTTCAATATGAACGTGTTAATGAGAATATTTCACACGGTATCGTATGTTCCAATTGAGTGAAGATTTTTCTTGAGGGGATCAGCTGTTTACGGTTCATGAAGCACTCAATTTGTTTCTCTCGAGATAAACAGTATAGAAACTGCTCATACGTTTCTTTATTGCTGTGAAATATTGTTAGATGCTTAGTGCGTAAATCAGAGTATTACGTTATACCTATCTACTTCTGGGTAGACAAAACGGCATTTATGATGAGCATGAAAGTCAGTTTATGCGTCTGTATTTTATCTAGTATTGTTATTTTCATCTGGAATTTTGCAGTCAAATAACATGTTATAACACCTCAGTTATAGTAAAACCTGAAATAATAACCCTTACAAAACTTATATGGAAAAGTTAACCTAAAAGTAAAGGATTTATATAAGCTGGCGTAAACTGAAAAAAGGATTTATTTTTCAGCAGAGGTGGAGCTATTTTAGTCATTCTCAAAAGTTCAATAAAATTGGAAGTTATCAAATTACAATGGATCAAAGACTGCCTACGTATTGTTTGTCTTTAGATTTATAACTCATCAACAGGTGAACCCGTTCTGAGAAGGTTATTTCAGTACTTTTAATTAAAATGTTTAAAAATTTTGTCTAAAACGAAATATAATAACATGTTTTGTTTTTCTTTACGATATTTTACTTGTAAAGGATTTTGAAGGTGTTAAATGTTTTAAAAGTATCTTGTGTCAGTTTTTACGGTTAAACTCTTTTAACAGTGAGGTCAAAAATTTCCATGGTACCTTCGTGATGGTTCATACCATATGGTTAATAGATGGTATACTATACGGGGCCTAGATATTTACTCAGAATTTGTTTACCTTGCTCATCAATCTTTTTGTATTCCGTGCTATTTCTTTTGAAATATTAACTCCATCAACATCTGTCATTAACATAAATTGAGTAAATAAATTTCCTTCGTAAACAACGACCAAGTACACAAATGAGTAAAAAATACCCATAAAATTGACTTTATTGCGTGCAAAAACATCGCTATATAAAGATAAAAAAGTAAACAGCAAAATTGGGACATCATTCAAAAAATTACCCGTCGTCAACCTTGTGAAGAAGCCTTACAGTGATCGGAGAGGATTTGGTACAAGTTAGCACATTATAGCGGTAGCTTTTGATGCAAACTATAAGATGATAGTGTCTTCAGTAGATTTGTAATACTGCGGTATTCATAACTTCAGCCTACACGTCTACACTGTAACATTTGATTGTAATATGCATGTTTGAACATCAAAAATGTACTAATTTATTTTCTTATCTACAGGAGTTAAAAGACTAAAATTGTAAAAAGTCCTTGACAAAGAGCTAGCAAGTAAAGACCTTACAAAAAAATTTTCGGGAGCGAAATCTGGATTCCTGAATGTTATACGTGCAAGGAGACATCGGAATAGTTAGGCTGGCTACTTCTCAGAACAAGTGAGTCCTTCATAATTTCACTTCTCTGAGTTCAACTAATCTTCCTTAAAACATAAGACCCGCTTATACCTTGTACCCCAGCTAAAACATTTCGGGTTATCCGGTATTCGGGTCACGAGTTCCGGCTATGGGCCGTGTCCAATGGATGGCTGCTCATCCCAGATCAATCGCTGAACGGAGGTGTTCTTAATGGAGATTTTACACGTGATTTCCGGAGACGTTGGCGTTTCAGCCAATACGTCTATGGTGGCCATTAAATTGAGGATTGGGCCTTTTTTCGACGATACCCATTGGGTCTATTTGTGTAAAGTCACCGAGGTTTATGGGGAAGTGTGTCAGTGGGTTGAATAAATATGATTACTGATTGAGATAAGGCTGTTTGGTATTCATTGATTGGTTAAAATGATAATCGAATACGTTATTTAAGGAAGGCGGTTTTTTGAAATGTCCTGGTATAACGAAATACTACCAGTATATTTACATTTTCTGCCACATAGTAGCTATGCTCACTTTAAGTAATATATAGGTTACAACGTATTTGTTACTATTTAATCAAAGATTAAAAATTCGATTACTCTACCACTTATCTAAAACAAAGAAGATAGTCCAAAACCCACAAAAGGCCAATAAGACCGAGCAGCAATATTAAACCTAAAAAAAAAATGATAAACGACTTTTATCCTTAGAACAAAATACCTTCTTTCGTTTCATAACATGAGCGGAACAAGCTGCGTCATGGTTGCTTGAATGACGTTTTGCTGAAGCTGTGGCCAACGCAGATTTCTGAGCTTTATTTTTTCAGGCGATGGATTACTCGTGTTTTCTTGTGTAATTTCCGGCCACTAATTGCTATGGGCATCCGTCACGGGTGCGGGAAAATGGGGAAAAACTGGAAAAAACCCGCTAATGCCGACAACAGCTGATAATAAATAAATGTCTGTGTTGCGGTGCAGGTAACACTGACGGTCTAAGCTTGTGTAGTTGTTTATTTCTTGGAAGTAAAGGTTGCGAGATGTTGGGCAAAAAACTGTCTGCTTACGATCTTATGAAATTTTACTAATAGGTAGAGAAATTGCGAAACTAACTCTGTCTGGCTATCTGTCTGTCGTGCTGTTTCGTTTAAACTTCTTTAAATGAGATTAAATGATATACTATGCAGATCCTAAAATGGGACATTAACTCGGTGTAAAAATAAAAGCAGCTTCGTACTTTCAATCACAGGGAATAACTATTTCGTACACATATGTAGGTATATGTACAGTATGGCAGAAGTAGGTAAGTGTATTAGTTGACCACTATAAATGAAGAAAATTGCTGTCCTTCTGAAAATAGCTTGACCTTATAGGTGCTTCGCAGAAGCTAGTATTAAGAGAAAGGTCAAATATTCAATCACTTGATGACATTAATTTCAGTTCATTATTTAATTTATAGGTGTGCATTTTATCTTGCTCAATGTCAACGCTGAATATTAAAATACCCATGTTTAGTTAGACAATTTTTTGAGTTCCACGAAATAATAGTTTGACATAAACGAACAAACAAACATAAAACGTTTTAATTTCGATTTCAGCAGAAACACCTAGAGCAATAAAAAGCGCAAGTCGTTTAGGTCCGTCCAGACGTATTATTAAAAGATAACATCTCGGCCGGTTATAAAAATATTAGATTGGCTTTACGTTGTGAGAACGAGACAGTTCTTGTTTTGATTGTCGTCTGGGATTTATCTTGATGCTCCTACCCTCTTGGAGAAAGGTCACCTTAAATGTCACAATGTGTTTAAAGCAAAAGGTTATATATTTTTTTGATAGCACGTAATTAGCGAAAAGTTAGTATTGACTGTTTCAACTACATATCCTGAGGGGGTGGGTATAAGTACACATCTCTCACAAACAGTGACGAACAACATTCAAAAATTACTGAGCCGATTGTCATGCGGTCTTCAATAGGGTTAAGAAAACTGAACCTTTATCAGTGAAGGCTTTCGAAATCTGCAATCTCGTAAAAAAACATTAAAAGCAATAACAATTAAATAAAAACCAGCGAACATTAATTATGTTTTAATAATTTAACAGCTACGCCATTCAAACAATGTTTAATCTCTTCATAGGATAAGAAAAAGGGACTTGTAAGCGGAAAAAACCTTAGAATAAAGGAAAAGTATTTTCATTTAAATTGGCAGTAAACTTTGAATTGAGTTTCAGTGGAGCAAGTAATCTTATTCTTGAATAATTCATGTAATAATGATAACTTTGTACCTTTTGTCGTTTGAAATTGACGGTTTAATAGTGTACGTTTGAATATGTAAGTTCGGGATATTGAGGTACATACAGACATCTATATCTATATACATATAATAAATCTGTAAAAAAACTGTGTCTGTACATTGAATATATTAAAAAAAAAATAATTGGGTGGGGTTTAGAAACAGTAATGGAGCACAAATCCAAAAAAAAAAATTGTCTGTATGTCTGTATGTCTGTTTGTTTGTACACGCTAATCTTCGGAACTACTGGACGGATTTCAATGATTTTTTCTTTGTTGTATCGGTATAAAGTCGGGGCAACATATAGGCTATAATTTATCTTCGAAACTTGAAGACCTGGTGCAGAACACCAACAGATCAACAAAACTATAAGAGATACAAAAATGGTGCTATGACAAAAATTGTTCCACGTGATGAGCATTTTCGGTTGCGAGAATAAATTTGAAGATCTGGAACACCTGATGTGGAACCCCAAAAGCCCACCTACACTGTAGCATATACGGGTATGACGTTTTAGCAAAAGTTGTTCAATCTGATAAGCACTCTCTGTTGACTTATAATAAATGAAGATCTGGTGTGGAACCCCAAGAGCCCAGCTACTCTGTAGCATATACGGGTATGACGTTTTAGCAAAAGTTGTTCTATCTGATAAGCACTCTCTGTTGACTTATAAAAAATGAAGATCTAAAACACCTGGTGTGGAACCCCAAGAGCCCAGCTACTCTGTAGCATATACGAGTATGACGTTTTAGCAAAAGTTGTTCTATCTGATAAGCACTCTCTGTTGACTTATAAAAAATGAAGATCTAAAACACCTGGTGTGGAACCCCAAGAGCCCAGCTACTCTGTAGCATATACGGGTATGACGCTTTAGCAAAAGTTGTTCTATCTGATAAGCACTCTCTGCTGACTTATTAAAAAATGAAGATCTAAAACACATCAGTCTGCAACTTGCTCCGAGGAAATCTCATTGGATCGCGAAGCGCGCTTCCGTCATTGGCATATTTACGCATCTACATCCATATCTCTAGAGAACTTCTGAAGTAAAGAATATGCTACACATTGTCTCGCGAGTCGGAGACGTTCACTGATACAAATTATACAAAATAAGCATGGTGAATCAAAGAAAGTAATAGTCCGTCTTTTAGATAGGTAACCCTAAAATAATGGACAAGTATTTTTTTTCTTTTCTTTCACAAACAAAGAACAACGAAGATACAAAACGCTTGAATTTTGTTTACATAGACGTGACATCACGAGCCCCCACTCTCCGACTTTGTTGCGTTAAATCTCATTGTTATTATTGTTATTACCTCAAGAGCCTTTTCCCCAACTACGTTAAGGTCGGCTTCGATGCAACTGAGTACCAGTGTTTTACAGAAAAAGACTGCCTATCTGACCTCCACAACCCGGTTATCCGCTCAACCCAATACCTCTTGGTAAAACTGGTCTCACTTACTGGCTTCTGACTGCCCATAACGACTGCCAAGGATGTTCAATGATAGCCGGGACACACTAGAAAAGACAGCTCCTCCAAAAACCGGTCTTCTTCTTCTTTGTCGTTATCACTCTTGACAGAGTGGTCGTGGTCATCACTTCAGGTGTTGGTGGCAAGCTTTACAACCCGCCGCCACTCCTCTCTGATGGCCGCCTTCCTCGTGCATTCGTAGAGTGACGATGAGCCATTTACTTTTACATTTACAAAAAACCGGTCATTGGTGTCCAAAATATTCTAAGAAAGTACATAGGTACGAACTAAGAAAAGTTGCATTGGCAAGTACTTGCCAGACCTGGAATCGCAGTCACACACTCATGCTTGAGAGATTGGTTCTCAAAACACTAGGTCACCACTACTTTGTTTTTTAAGGGTTCGTTCAGAAAAACCACTTAAATGCGGACTAATTAGAATCACTACTTTTATCCCTATGGTCACGCCTTTAGTTCTTAGCGTTTTGTTAAGTCTGCTGTGCTTTTGCTGTTGACGTACACAAGTTAAATATATGGAACGTTTCGAATGATTTTGCGTATTCTGTTGTTTTCCCGTCAACGGGCCCGTTAAATTCAACATCAGACGATCCAGATCTTTAATTTTGCTGACCCCGCAGTCGCTGGCATAAGGGACAGGATCCGCGTACGAAGTCGCGGGCAGAAGCTAGTGATAAATAATATTATCATCCTCCGAGCCTTTTTCCCAACTATGTTGGGGTCGGCTTCGATTAAATATAGCACAATATACACAAAGGTACCTACATTTTTATCACCAAAAAGATATGGTTTTAAATCACTATAAAATATTGTCTTTGAATATCAATCACTTAATTACGAAAATATTTTATTCCAATCATATTTAGAAATATTGACACAACATAACAAGTTATACAGGCAGAATTTATTTTTATTTTGACGTCTACGACTGAATAATATGCGTATAATAAAACAAACTGACTGGTTTTCCATTAAAATTAAAGTACCAACAAAACCTCATTCATGTATTCACAATACTACGTGTATAGGAAAACAGAAGTTGAAATCCCGCCCTTCCTCTGTTAAATGCAAATAAAAGTGTTCGCTCAATCGATATCGCATCGTTGCCTCCTTGAGATTCCTCTCTCAATACTTCAAAGACATCATTACGGAAAATCATTACCATACAGATATGGCCTGGCTTTGTCCTCGATAGAAAATGTAAAGCTCTCGATTTTAATATCGAAATTGGTGTGAATATTATCATTTTTTGTAGGGATGAACGTGTACGATTGGCGTTTTTTCTTATTTACTCGCAGTTTGTGACAAGTCGATATAGCAAATGTCTCCAAATAATTGTGAAAACCCTGGAAAAATCCTGTATGAAAATAGACGTCCTACTACTACTTAATGCTATATTTAGAACTAGCTCGTGACAGCGGTTTCACCCGCATCCCGTGGGAACCTCGGCACAAACCCGGATAAAAAGTAGCCTATAGCCTTTCTCAATAAATGGGCTATCTAATACTGACAGAATTTTTCAAATCGGAATAGCAGTTTCTGAGATTAGCGTTTTCAAACAAACAAACAAACTTTTCAGCTTTATAATATTAGTATAGATGATAAGTAGAAAAATAACTATACGACATACCTAAGTATTTTTATTGTATTTTAATACCAATTTCCTCGGGCAGAAATGAAGATCTTAAGTTGGTTACTAGTCTATATCTTGGAAACAAAAATACAGCTCGGATCTTAATTGGACTAGCCTCTTTTATCACTAAAACCCTGAATATAACCGGACCGATCACATCGTCACAGCTACACCAAGGCTGCATAAAATCGAGTATGTATCAACTCAAAGTTTGGAGCAAACAGCCCTGAAGTTGGTCAGGTTTAAAATATGAATATAAATTGAGAAACTTTAGGGTTGCTCAAATCCAGTGCCAACTTTAAAATTATTAACACGACAACGTTATGGACTTACAAGCTGTAAATCTGTTTTGCTCTCCACAGTATTATGTTGACAAAATGTAATGTTCAACGTTATTCGAGAATGTTCTGTTGCCAAAACTTTTGTTTGGGAATAATTTTCGAGTCGATGTATATGATTCCTGTAGGTATATTGTTGGCCTTTTAATAAACTATATGTATAACTATATCTATTGTTTATCCATGTCTCTGGAATCTGGATTTTTTTATTCTGACATTATGTAGCAACTTTTGAAGATGATTTCACCTCCACGCGCCATTAATAATGTTGAGATCATATTTTAACTAGTCTTCTATGTAGTAGGAAGTATTTTGTTTCAACACAACACCAATCCGCAACTTCAACACTACTCAATCTAAAGCCACAAGAACTTCACGAGACACTACTAAATATTTGTCGCACATTTCAAAGAAAAGTTTAGTTGATATACTTCATTCGGATCACGTGTGTCGGGAGCACACTAGTGTACGGAACCACGGACGAATCGGTGAAGACGGGAATGTATTTGTGTCTCCAATCAGCTCTCAGACATTTGAAGACAAAGCGCATTCTAGAATGTTCCGAATTACTCAGACGTTTTGTTTTTTTTTTCGGTAAATGGTAGTTTGTTTTATTTTTACCTGGTTAGAAGTTGGTGCTTAACTTTTGATGATAGAAATAGAAATCATTTATTTGCAAAAAATGTATGTTACAGATATGGTGATATATTAATTTATATTGTCTCAATACATTTCGCCTTACGGCATGCATAGTATTTGTTGATAATAACGACTAGTTGACATTGACGATTGATATTTTTACAGAAAAGTAAATAAATATGACCAAATATTTTTTCGACCTTCTATGTAATTATGTATCTACTATTTTAGGATATGTGCCAGAAGAAAATCGGTATGAATAGTAAGAGGTGGACGACCGATTTTTTGTGACTTGACTGGGGAAAGGTAATTTCATGATTCCTAACCACGAAGTTCCACAGATTGATTATGGAGCAATATAGACAAACCACGTAACAAAACCGAATAAAAAAACAATAGTCATCTATCAAAAAGTATCATAACTGGGTCAAATACCGCGCAAAATATATTTTTTGCAACCGTTCATACATCATTCTCTGACGTCCAATTTTCTCTTCCTAATTTAATTTTGTTACGTTCTAGTTTACCTTAATTTATATTGTGCCTATATATTTTATTCGGTGTATTTCGGACAGTGAAAGTATATTTCATAATATTTGGGCTATTTGTTTACGTCTCATACAATAAAAATGAGTAAACAAATAAATTGTGATAGTATGAGGCATACCTACTGAAGTCATTTTTGTGTCGAAAACATTTTCACTAGTGTACAAAAATATCTGCTTCAAACATATTTTGTTACTTACTTCAATATATTTTAAAAATTTTTTTTTTCTCTATTCAGTTTACTAATAGCTATACAAATTAATGTACTATCTTGAAAGTCTATCAATAATATACCATAGATAAATTTGAAACATACTCAGGATTTCGACATCCAACATACGCGTAAGTACTCACAAACTCGTCACTTTTCCGTATAGTGTAACTCAGACCTATCTTAACACCACAAACACTAGACACGCAACACTGCACACAAAAAACTTCGCAGCAAAAAAACCGTCGTATAATTAGGGCACATGATACTACTGAAACTAAACTTACAGTCATTTGCATTTAGCAGTTAGCTGGCTCAAGTTATGGGCCGCTGCTTCCGTTAACTGCAGGCGTATAAGAACCTTACCTGTAGGTAAAGCTATTGTGGTATGTACAGTGTTGGATGAATATTGCGAGTATAGTGTTTTTTTATACGCAAAGTTCTGTATTGTTAACAAACGTGATGGTATGGTGTTAAACATTTCTTCAGTTATAAGAAATGATTTTTGTGACAATTCTTGATGGATGAAGTTCATATGAAAATGGGCATCACAGTAGCCTTAAATATCTGGTAGAGACCTGTTGTTCTCGGACAAAAAGCTTCTAAAATGTAGCACACGAATATAAAAGTATGTATGAAACGGTTCCGAAATATTTTTATTACTATCAAAAATTCTGTTTCAACGGCAAATGAAAATGTTCAAATACAATAAAAAAAGTTTTCATTTTTTACTTTCTATTTCCCACTCTGTCGTGGTTAATCCAGATCACAATTTAAAATGGTAATGCGTTATTTTCTGCCTCAATAGAATGAAAACCTAAGTTAAAAACAGTCCATAAACCGACTAGCACAAACATGTCAGCACCAACAGCAACCTTGGTGCTATTTCCGATCTGAACACATTAGCACTTTCCCCAGTGTTGACAATCCCGCGTGGCGCTTACGTAGCGATGCGGGTCATGCTAATAAAATTAAGCCTTTGTTTGAGTGGCGACATCGTTAAGAAGCAATATTGCTCGATAGCGTGCGCTTTTAATGAGTCCGCTTCGGTAAGCAATAGTGCCTACGACGTGGTGAATTGACACCAGTATTTTAGAAAATATCCGATGTTAATAGTTTTCAAAAGAATAATATTGTTTGTATCGCTGAAAAAGAGGCGCTTGCTTTGTTTGAAGCTGTGACCAAATACTATGTCGAGGCTAGAGGCACTATTTTTATTGGTAAGTTCTACATTTATAAATAAAAAAACCTTTTTTTCCAAATTCAATACAATGGAACATTTACGTAGTACCTACCTATTTATGTAAATAAATAAATGCACACAGAGCAAATAGTTCGAAAAGCGCTAACCATAACAACTGCCGAACGGCCGGTAGGTAAACAAAAACTATTAATCGCCCGCGGCAGCCGCATAAACGTAAAAAATAAATTATTCATCAACCGTCCTACATGTCGTTTAAAAGTAATATTTTTTTCATATTATGACCGATATTATGTCCACGTGGGCAAAAACGATTTCGCTCTGTAATAGGATTACGGATTTTATTACATGCAGCAGAAATATCGTTAGGAAGGCAATTTTGGTGGCAGATATTGGCTATTAGCGTTCGAGGTAATGTGTCCTCGATATTCATGTAGGTATAACGATCTAAACTTAAGCATATTTGTGGCTCACTTCAATGTAAATGTTCGCTATATGGTTTCGTACGTGATTATGTGGACTCCGGAATGGGATTCCTCGCTAGAATCCACATTTAAGGATCTATTTTGATCTTGTTGTGGTAAATAACGCTAGTTTAATATTGCGCTTTGTTTATGAAACGCTTGTTTAATGCGATTTTGGTGTAAGTTTCGGGAATTTGATGGCTTTGAAATTGGATTAAGGAATTTTGGTGTGGGAATGGGAATTGTTGTTACTTATAACCTTGTGTTAATATGAGGAATGACTTGTTAAGTGTGAGTTTATGAGGTTATGTGAGCTTTTAATAGACTATTCTTGAGTAAGTGGTGGTTTTGGGTAAATAATGGATTTCAGCGGAATATAACTTGAATATTAAAAGTAAAATACTTTTGTAGACATTAAATGCACGTTTATAGCAAAACCAGAACAAGGCTTCCAGTCAAAGTTTTATAAGGAAATGGCCGAGTTTCAAAGATTGAAGAAAATAATTGAATTTAATACCAACTCTAACGAGGTAAGCGAAAGTTTAGCGAAAAGCTTTAGAGGCATCTTATTTTAACTACCAACGGGTTTCGACTTCGTACGCAGAATTTAACGGTGATTGATAAGACCATAAATCAAAGAAATTACTAGGTAGATATTAAAAAAGCTACCTAACTAAGACTAGAATTTCTATAGACAGAAACTGCAGAAATAATATTTATTTAAAGGTTTTTTGTAAGAATATATGGATAAAAAATAATAGGCAATTTTTTAAGGTGTCCCATGTTTTTATAAAAGTGGTACTGGATTTCAAAATTATAAAAATCGTCTTCCCAGGCAACCACACAACGACCATATTTTACTGTATATTACGTTATTTAAAGTAAATAGTCTTAGCATCGAAAGCTCGTTATCCCCATGATATACTACACAATCGATCACAACCTAAGGTCAGTTCTTTATTAACTTCTTAATTAAGGGCCAAGAACGTGATCCGAACAGTAATTTTTAACTTTAACGACCGGGAAGCTGCTTTGATACAATTTGGAAAACTTTTATTATTTCGCGTAAGTACTTAAAATTCTATGTGCGTACCAAATAAAAAGTGTAATGAAAATTTTGTTAAAGGTTGCCCTAATTTGCATTCTGATTGGAAAAAGGGAATTAAATAATGATGTTAGTTGATTGGTAGACTGTTTTAAAGAGCTGTAAGAATCGATTTTTATCTCATTTTAGCAAGTTTCAATGTATGTATTATACATTTCGATATTATACATAATGTGTGCCAGCTATGGGCCGTGCTCCAGCCTTTTAAGAAAAAACTAAATAAAAAGCAATAATCAAAGCTTTCAGTTTCAATACTGAAATATGTTCTAACTAAAATATTTTCTATCAAAGCCATTCATTTCGGTTGAAAGCTAAACTACGAAAATCAATACAAATATCCTGGAAAAAGCAATTGGAAATACTCAATCGAGTGGTCACGACTGAGCTGGCCAATTAGTCAGGTGTGTCGAAATCTGTCGGAGTTATCGTACGTATCGTACGTAGCACATCACTAGTTTTATATAGATTTATCGTATGCTGTTCCTGAGATGTCATTCGTATATAAATATATTTTTAATTAGGAACCTATCGTATATTTTATAATACAGATTATACATATTCACCTGCTATCTAAAATGTGGTTTAATAATATAGTATAATTATCGATTGTAATAGATGGAAAAATGATGATGGTAATGATATTTTTCAATTTGTCAAGCAAAGGTGATTCAAACGGATTTCTTGTTTTTTTTTACCTTCTATAACATCTGGTCAAATCTTTCAGACAGACGCCCGAAGAACTACTATGGCAGTATCGAGTTGACTGTATGTAAGTACGCAGCTTATTAAAAATATACTGTTCCATAGAACATTATAACAAACATCCGAATCTACCCGTCTTTGAATCGAATTAATATATTGCGGTTTGTTAACCTCTGTTTAAAATACGGATTCCATTTCAATTTAAATAGCATTAATGATTAAGTTTTAAATACTCTCCGTGAAGTATAGCCATATTAATTGAAACTTTAATTATTCATACGTATCGTCAATATATCCAAACATTACCTACCCAACTTTTGAACAAGGTTTCATGCAAATTCTACTAATTGCTTCATATTTTTGCTGGTGACTGTACACGTACGAAACTAGACGGCTTTAATTTGTTCCGTCGGTTTTATACTAAAGTTTTGTTCCCTGTACGGTAATTATACGTTGGACTATTACGGTGGTAATTGCCGAACGAATTTTCTGGCCGGTACTAGCCAATCAGTTATGGTAATGATGCGAGCGATGCGATTGATTGGTCAATCAGTGTGTGTAACATCTGTTTTTGCGTGTAACGGAATGTGCATAGTTTTATTGATGGATTGAAAGTTTTTTTTTTTTTAAATAAATTAATTAAATAGTTTGATAAGTTAAAAAATAAACCTTATTAATAATTATTGGACGCAGACTGTTTTGCGCTTATTGCTGCTTGCACGTTATTATACACACGACAAGTATTTTATAAACAAAAACCATTTTTGCTAATACACTAATTATAGGTAAGTCTGTAAAGATGTCCACGTAATAACTGGTATGTAATGATTAGGTAGGTAAGTATGTAATGAGTATTACAAGAAACTGCAATTAAAAATAACTATTTGTTCTGTTACTGTACCAAAAACACAACATCTGAAAACTTTCAAACAGCACGAACAGTAACATTCAACAAACATGCACACAGTTAAAACGTAACAAAACAAAACGTACGTACGTACGTCACAAACCAATCCCAAGGGCGCTCCCAAATAACATCACTAAAGTTATCACACGATTCGTTGCGCTCGTACTAATGAAATTAACCCCCATTTCGGACGGAATGGGGCATGGAGTATGTAGTTGGATAGAGGTTGCAGTTTTGTTTTGTCATTGTGGCGGGCTCAAATGTGTTGTTATTTGTATGGGGTAGGGAATATTGGAATGGTAATTCCATTTTTCAGTTGAAACTTAGGAACTCACGTTTATGATAACTCTTAAACATAAATTTTAAGTGACCCCAGCTCAAATAATTTATACTGGATGCCGAATTTTTTGTGATATAAATCGCAAAGTTTTGATTGTACTAAGTCAATCTAGATATCTTTAAATTGGCCCCCACGTAGGTTTCTGTTTTTTTCACCTTTGGTTCTCATTATATTATCTTTCGACTTTCTTAAATTATACTATAACTTTTTTGCGTTTATCAAATACAGGCAACACGACTCAGCAGAAGACACTATTCTATCGATAATGTAGTGATTTCTCACCCTCGTATTAAAACAGAGGTAGTTATACATTACACTTAATCGTACAAAATTCGACCTCTGTGACTTACATATTCCAGTAACGTGACGCTGTAAGGATGGTAATGAGAACAAAATACTGGTAATGAGATGTTCGTTACAACATACGTGTTGGACTGACTGTTGTTATTAACAGAATGGGGGCACATAAATGTTGGCTTTGTTGCCTTGTGATGTCTATATAAGACAGTAGTTATTTTCTTGTTTCTTGTTACTATTTGCAGTTAATAAAAAAAATCCTCTCTGAGAGTTGGGTAAAAACGCGAGGTTTATTCAAATTGAAAAAAACAAACTTTAAACTCAAAATACAAACATCCGATTTGAGTAACTCCTCTGTTTTTGGGAAGCCGGTTAAAATTGGAGCTTACCGTGGTTATTGATTGTGGTGACAATCCAAGGTTGTAAAAATGTAGTATTTATTGTATTAGAAATAGAAAAAAGTACGTCATTAAACTTAAATAATAAAATTCCTAAATAAAATTAAAACACTCATAAAAAATAACAAAGTAAAATTATACGTCATTCGTTTTCTGCAATATTCAGCCGCCATCACCGGCTAATAACGTTGTACTTAATCGTAAGCTGTTATTCTAAATTAAGTCAAGATGTTGATGAGTAGCTTAAATATGAATAAAAGAGAATTAATTACTAACTTAGATGCCGTAAGGAAAACAAATATTCAACGTTTGAATAACAAATTAGTTTGCAGGATCGTGTGGGAATAAGGCGGTGTACACACTGAGTTTTATAATGGCTTACCTTAAATAAGAACTGTATGAACTGAAACTGAATTTTTGCTCGTCTCGGTACCTAGTTATTTCTTTTATAATACATCCATTTGTTATTTATTACACCTACATTAATTGTATTATTGGTGAACTTACGTGTGTATTAATTTACCTACTATGTAGAGACTGTTGGTTGCATATTTTTGACTCTTATGTAAAGTATATAATAGCTTTATGTAAACTGTTTACTTGTATTGTGCGAGAACATAAATAAACAATTTTATTACTCTGTTACGCAATATCTAAATATTAGGGGTTAAAGTATGAAATTGCCGTTTTATTCTAGTAGGTTTTTGAATTGCCATAGAGTCTTCATGGTTTGAGGTTTTCGAATGAAACTTTTTTCACGTGGTTTCTGTGATGTTCTTCTTTTAAAAAATGTGAAACATTTGATTATCGATGTTCAATTGTTTTTGTTATTCAACTTAAACAAGAAAGATGGACACTGCGAAAATTTGAGTAATTTTTGAATATGAGTTCCGACGCGGAAGTAAACGGCAGAAACAGCCCGCAATATCAATGCTGCATTTGAAGAGGTGTCTGCTAATGAACGCACCGTGCGATTTTGGATTAAACGCTTTCGTGGTGGAAACTTCGACTTGAAGAACGAGCCATGAAAAAGACCGCCTGACAGGTGATTAACGAGAAATTAAGAGAGACGGCGAACGCCGATCCTAGTCAAACTACCCAGATACCCAGCCGAAGACGAATAATGTTGAAAAAATTAGCAGTAAAACAGCCACGACTCATGAATCGACCTTCACCGTTATTGCTCCATGACAACGCGAGGCCTCATACAGCAAAAGAAACCGTTTTAACTCTTCAGGAACTGCAGTTGGAAACTATTCGTCTTCCTCCATATTCGCCAGACCTTGCTCTAACGGACGACCATTTTTTTTTGTGATTTGGACAATTATCTGCGTCACAAGAAGTTTCTTCCCAGGAGGCAGATCAAAATTCTTTCACACAGTTTGTGCAGTCTAGATCCTCAGAGTTCTATCGTAACGGCATAAATGACCTTCTTATTAGATGGCCGCAATGTATAGATAATAATGGCAACTATTTTGATTAAATAAGTTTGTTAAAAATTAAAAAAAATTACAATTTAGATTTTCAGTACAAATCGGCAATTTCATACTTTAACCCCTATTATATAAAACTCAAAGGTGACTGACTGACATAGTGATCTATCAACGCACAGCTGAAACCACTGGACGGATCGGACTGAAATTTGGCATGCAGGTAGATGTTATGACGTAGGCATCCGCTAAGAAAGGATTTTGATCAATTCTACCCCCAAGGGGATAAAATAGGGGATGAAAGTTTGTATGAAACTTTGTCAATTTTAAACCGATCGGACTGAGACTTTGCATGCATAAAGCTACTATGGCGTAGGCAACCCTTAAGAAAGGATTTTGATAAATTCCATCCCTAAGGGGATAAAATAGGGGATGAAAGTTTGTATACATCTTCTTAGATTTGTACACGCTAATCTTCCGAACTACTGAACGGATTTCAATGATTTTTTCTTTGTTGTATCAGTATTAAGCCTGGTCAACATATAGGCTATAATTTATCTTCGAAACTTGAAGACCTGATGCAGAACTCCAACAGACCAACAAAACTATAAGAGATACAAAAATGGTGCCATAGCAAAAATTGTTTCATGTGATGAGCATTTTCAGCTGAGATAATAAATTTTAAGATCTGGAACACCTGATGTGGAACCCCAAGAGCCCAACTTCTCTATACCATATACAGGTATGACGTTTTAGCAAAAGTTGTTCAATTTGATGAGCACTTTCTATTGACTTACACAAATTGAAGATCTAAAACACCTGATGTGGAACTCCAGGGGCCCAGCTAGACTATAGCATATAGAGGTATGACGTTTTAGCAAAAGTTGTTCAATCTGATAAGCACTCTCTGTTGACTTATAAAAATTGAACCACACCTACACCTGATATGGAACTCCAGGAGCCCAGCTAGACTATAGCATATGAAGATGTGACGTTTTAGCAAAAGTGGTTCAATCTGATGCACTCTCTATTGACATATAAACATCGAAAATCTGGAACACCTGATGTGGAACTTCAGGAGCAATACTACACTTGAAATGTATAGAAATGAATGTTATGAAATAGGTATGGTGAATCAAAAAGTAATTAGTCCGTCTTTTAGACACGTATTTTTCTTTTCTCTCTCTCACAAACAAATAATAACGAAGATACAACAACGCTTGAATTCACTGCTTAGTACAAATTTTACATACCTAGACGTGGCGTCACGAGCCCCCACTCTCCGACTTTGTTACGTTATATCTCATTATTATATTGTATGTCTCTTCCAGACCTCGGGACTATAGAGTTCCGAATTTTTGGGAGGCAAACGTGGGGCCGAAGCCAACTCGCTGAAGCCCTTTTGAGACAACTTTAATGAAATGGTAACACAAAACCGACGATTATCCCTTTATACACTATAGAAATGAACCCAAGGACAATCCCCGGTAGACGTCGTTAAAAAAAGATAATCCCCGGTTTTGTGCTAAAATATTGCTAACTATGGAGGAAAACTACTTTTGCTATTGTGATGGGATGTTAGTGGATGACAATGTACCTATTAGGTACATCTAAAAATGGCAGGTGGAGACTCGCCACCTCACTTACTGGGCCCCCGGGAACCAGTCACTGAATAGCAACAAGAGGGCAACAGGGACATGAGCGGCTGAAGGGTGAGGATACCTCGGTGGACTTTAAACGCAGATTACGCGCTCCCTGTGCTTACCATGAGGCACCTACCCTCCGAGCAGGGCTACTAATCCTGCTCTAGCGACTCCATTCTGGACGGCCAAGCCAAGCCAGAGGCGTGAGACCTACCCCCGTCATGGTTCACTCCGACCGGCCGGAGATGGGGGACAGTATACTCTCCCTGGAGAACTCAGTATATATAGCCCCGTGGGGTCGCTACTCCCCGTCTCCCAGCCTCAGATGTCCTGCGGTACCTATATCTCATTATTATTGTCGTTATTATCTCAAGAGCCTTTGTCCCAATTATGTTAGGGTCGACTTCCAGTCACGATGTAACTGAGTACCAGTGTTTTACAAGGAGCGACTGCCTATCTGACCTCCACGACCCGGTTACCCGTTCAACCCAACACCCCTTGGTAAGACGTACTGGCTTCTGACTACCCATAAAGACTGCCAAGAATGTTCAATGACAGCCGGAACCTACAGTTTAACATCCCCTCCAAATGACGGTCATTGGTATCCAAAATATACGTAGAAAGTACATATGAACTTAGAAAAGTTGCATTGGCAGGCACTTGCCAAACCTGGAATCAAAGACGCACGCTCATACTTGAGAGATTGGTTCTCTACCCACTAAACCACCACGACTTCCACTAAGTGACCACGACTTTGTCATCTCTCTCATTTAATGTTTTTTTACGTAATAATACTTGTGTAATATTTTTGCCACACACAAATGCGGACTAATTAGAATCACTACTTTTATCCCTATGGTCACGTCTATTGCGGTTCAGTTCTCAGCGTTTTGTTTAGTCTGCTGTACTTTTGCTGTTAAAGTACAAAAATTAAGTATATAGAACGTTTCTCTTCGGTCCCTTAAAATTCAATATCAGACTATTCAGATCTTTGATTTTGCTGACCCCGTAGTCGCTGGCAGGGACAGGATCCGCGTACGAAGTCGCGGGCAACAGCTAGTTGAGGTATAAAATTCATAAACTACAAAAACAAAATGCTGTATGGCATTTCTTGAGACCTATGTGTGACTAGCTTAAAACACATTTTTCAGATTAATTAAGTTAAGCCTCGTTTGGACGTGAACTCAATTCATGATCGTCTCGGTGGAAGATTCTTCATATTATTATTTTTCTTTCTTAGAATTTTACTTCTCGCTGTGTTTACTTTTTCTTAGTTAGTCTCATATTATTGCTAGAAATAATTAAGATAAAGAAAACTCGTAAAGTAAACTTATTAGTAATGTATAACATTTCAATAACAAAATAAAGATTTTATGAAGTTATATATTTACTTAGTTCTTATATTTTACCTCAAGAAAATATACTAAATTTTAAAATATACTGAAGAAAATATCCGAACTAAGAAATTCCAACAGCGAATTCCCAACACTCAATTTCCCCATTTACCAATTTCAGATGGTTTTCAAAAACTTTTCCAAATGCACTCCATTGTTACGTCCTCCATTCAAAACTTGGGGTGCCAAATTAATTATGAATTTCCCTATTTTGATCCCAAAAGAAGTTATTCTAATCTCTCTTTGGAAAAAACTGATTCATTAGATCCCTTTCAATTTGGTTTGACGCCTTCATCGCTGAGATGTATTGTGTCCATTGGGGAGGAAATAATGTAATGGATTTCTACGGAAAATCCATAATTTTATTGGTATTGTATTTTGACGCTGTTCCAGATATTAAAATGGGGGATTGGCTTAAATAATCATGGGAGTGTAGGCTTTTTTGTGGCACGTCAATCATGTTCCAATCTGGTGAGTGACAAATTATTTTTGTCAGTTAATTGAGCTGTTGACAGTTTAATTTAGTGATACTTATATAGGTACGCATTCCGGGTCATTTTAATTTAGTCTTAATATAAAATATCTCTGAATGTTTCTATTACTACTTATTACTTCTTTCTCTAACAAAATGGTATTTTATTTGATAGTATTTTATTTTGTGATACGTTCAACAGAAATATGGGAGTTAATTTTTTAAGTCAACAAATTACTGAATACTATTTTTAAAGCAGAAAGTTTAAGAAATTAACACTCAAACCCAAAACTCGCATAAAATGTTCTACCCATAAATTCTCAAAATAACAAGTTTCAACAAATCGCACCGCAGAACGACATTTTCTCAAAGCTAATTGAACGAAGGTCGACTTGGGAGAGGGTGATTAATTAAAACACTGGGATACTAATTAAGCGCGTATAATAAAGTAAACCACAGTGCTTGCTGCTCACACCAAAAAAATTAAATTCTCCGACATCCATACTATCGCAGGTAACGAAACCATAGCGCGATTCAGAAAGTAACAACGCCATCTATCGCGGTTATGTGTAAACTTTTTACCTTTTATATCCCATATTGATCGCGCTATGATTCCGTTGACCTATAATTACGTAGACATTCCGCCCACCAAGGACATTATGACGAATGTCCTTCATCCGACTCTCTTGTCTTTAACATTCTTATGTATGTTTAGTACAGCTATGAAAAAAAATAACACTAACAATTTTGCTTCTTAATACTTAATACAACTACTCACTAGACTGTTACATTATTACCTTACAATATTTAAAATCCTTAAAAACTACTTAATTAAATCTTTGCATTAATCTGCTACAGGTAATACACACACCTTTGACGTAGGTCTTTTTATGGTGGACAATTTGGTCCTTATGGTGACTACACGTGTTAACCCATCTGAACCCGGATGCTTGCCTTCCACTCTGCCCAACAACCACCTGCCGGGAGGCATATTGTCCTCCTTGATTAGTACTACATCACCCACAGATGGCTCGGGCGTTTGATTTTGCCATTTGTGTCTTTGTAAAAATTGGTGAAGGTAATCGTGCGACCATCTTCGCCAAAACTCCTGCATCATTTTTTGAAGCAGATGCCATCGTCTTAAGTTGCTAACATTTGACCTTTCATAATTTGAATCGGGCGGTAAAACTAGAGGCTCCCCTACTAGAAAATGACCTGGAGTCAAAATGGTCAATTTATCCTGATCCTCAACATAAGACAATGGTCTCGAATTAAGGCACGCCTCAATTTGAGCTAACACCGTCGTAATCTCTTCAAAGGTCAGAGTTGAATTCCCAATCACTCTCTTAAGGTGATGCTTCGTGGATCTTACCCCTGCTTCCCAAAGTCCTCCAAAATTGGGGGACTGAGGGGGGATAAAATGCCACTCCGTACCGTTGTTCCCTAGTTCATCTGCTAATTCGGGATTACATGCTGACCTTTCTTCATTGAATAAATGAAGTAACTCGCGCGCGGCGCCTACAAAATTGGTCCCGTTGTCACTGTGTAGTTCCGCACATCGACCCCGTCTAGCCACAAATCGCCTGAAAGCCGCCAAAAAACCCTTTGTGCTTAAATCGCTTACGGCTTCCAAATGAACCGCACGTGTAACCATACATACAAACAACGCTATATAGCCCTTGTAAGACTTATTTCCGCGACCCTTGGATACTCTAATGCTTATAGGGCCCGCGTAATCTACCCCGCTTCGTAGAAAAGGTTTAGCAGGTGTTGCTCGAGAGGATGGTAACTGTCCCATAAGTTGCGTTCTGACCTTGGCTGTGTATCGGATACACTTCACACAGCTTCCCGCATATCTTTTTGCCAACGCCTTTATGCCAATGATCCAGTATTTTGACCGTAAGTATGTGATCATTAATTGCGGACCACCGTGCATTGTTTTCTCATGTGCGTCCGTTATTAAAAGTTTAGTCAGAAATGATTCCCTAGGTATTAAGATGGGATGCGCTCTTTCATAATTTAATTGAGACATCTCAAGCCTACCTCCTACTCTTATTATTCCCTTCGGATCTAAAAATATATTTAATGAATTTAGTGTTGAGTTTTTCCTTCCTACCTTATTGCTTTTTAATTTTTCTATTTCATTTGCAAATTCTTCTTCCTGGCATCTTTTAATGCATATTTCTGTTGCGTTCTCTAATTCCTGTGTAGATAACGACTCTTTAACCCTATCTAATACTCCATTTTTTCGCAAGTTCAAGAATCTACGACAATAAGCTATGACGCGAATCATTCTTGATAACGTTGAGAATCGGTTCCAAAATGAAAGATCTAAAGTACTCGTATGCACCTTGATTTCTTCTAAATGTGTGACAAGCTGTTTAGGTCTTTTAGATTCAACTACCGGTTCCTTTAGGAAATTTGGGCCTTCCCACCAGAGAGAAACCCTTGAAAGTTCTGACGGGCATATCCCACGCGAAGCACAATCTGCTGGATTTTGTTTCGATGCTACATGAGCCCAATGGTGTGTATCTAAATTGCTCAAAATCTCCGAAACTCTGTTAGCAACGAAAGTCTTCCAACGACTCGGGTGACTATTCAACCAAGCCAATACTACTTCGCTATCTGTGAACGCGTAAAGATTCTCCTTTTGTATATTCATGACATCAGCAACCTCCAAAATAAGCTTGGTTAAAAGTACTGCCCCGCAAAGCTCGAGTCTAGGAATCGACACTTGCTTTACAGGTGCGACCTTCGTTTTGGAAGCTATTAAAGAAACGTGTATAACGCCCATTTCATCAACCACTCTAAGGTATACAACTGCCGCGTATGCTAACTTGGAAGCATCAGAAAACCCGTATAACTCTTGTTTTACCTTCTTTCCCGTGTTCAACCAACGTGGTATTTTTAAATCAACTAAAGAAGCTAAGTTTTCACGGTAAGTAACCCATTCTTTTAATAAATTCTTTGGAACTTCTTCATCCCACTGCAACCCTGCTAACCACAGCTTTTGAATCATCGTTTTTGCCACTATTATGCTTGGTGCTAACCAACCCAATGGATCAAACAATCGAGCAATATCCGCAATAATTTTCCTTTTTGTTACAGGTCCAGCTAATGGCTTAAGCTCCAGAGAGTATTGAAAGCAATCGTCGCGCGCATTCCAGGTAAGTCCTAAGATTTTTGTTAATTCATCAATTTTTATCTGTAACGCTTCATCATTTCCATCTCTAATTTTATTTAACAATTCTTGACAATTGCTTTTCCATTTTTGTAATTTAAATCCGCCTTTACCTAGAATTTTGGTTATTTCCGTATAAATCTTAAACGCATCTTCTTTAGTTTCAGCTCCTGACATTAAATCATCCATATAAAAATCGTTTACAATGATTTTAGCCATATCTAAATTATCCCCGCATTCATCAACTGCAAGCTGTTGAAGAGCCTTCACAGCTAAGTATGGTGCCGAGGCTGTACCGAATGTAACCGTTATCAATTCATACGCCTTTGTTTCCTTTTCAGGACTATCCCGCCAAAGTATTCGTTGTAATGGAGTATCTTGCCTATTAACTAAAACTTGTCGGTACATTTTAATTATATCAGACACAATACAAATTCGATGTACCCTCCAGCGCATAATGATATGACGAAGCTCGTCTTGTAAAGACGGACCAACCATTAGATCATCATTTAGTGACCGCCCGTTGCTATACTTACAGGAAGCATCAAATACAACACGCACCTTTGTTGTTTCTTTATCCTCACGGATGACAGCGTGATGAGGTAAGTAAACACCCTTTATATTATCCCTATCTGATACTTCTACCATGTGGTTGAGACTTAAATATTCTTGTATCACCTTAGCGTACTCGACCTTTAATTTATCATTTTTTGCTAACCTTGCTTCTAACCCTTTAAGTCTTTTTTCAGCTACCCCCTTGGATTCAACGCCCCTATCGACCAGGTTTGTGTCCCGTAACGGCAACCTTACTACATACCTGCCGTCTTTATCCCTTGTCGTGGTTGTTTTAAATAGTTCTTCACATTTGGTTTCTTCCTCCGTGAGCATCTCTTTTGTTCCAGATGGTTCCTCTAGTTCCCAGAATTTTCTCAACATGTCGTCACCTTCAACCCTGGAGTGCATCACGGTAATGTGTGAATTAATTGTCTGGTCCACATCCAAGGTACCCGACAATATCCACCCTAATTTAGTGTCCTGAGCTAATAATGTCCCGGTGACATTCTTTTTAATACCCTCCTGGATGACCTGGCTGTAGACATCAGCACCTAATAAAACATCAATTTTATTAGGCCTGTAATATTCTGGATCAGCCAAGTCATCATCAGTCAAGTCTACCCATTCTACCCTGGTTACTTTCGTAGATGGGAGAAGAGCTGTGACCGACTTCAGGACGAACGCATTAACCCTAATGACAACACTTGGGTCTATTCTAGACCTCAATGTGAGAATTACGCTGGACTTGGCCGTGGCACTTTTGTCCCCACCTACACCTATCACAACCTGCTTTGAAGGTGTTTTATGTAGTCCCAAATACTGGACCGTGGATTCTGTCACAAACGAACCTTGCGATCCTTGATCGAGTAAAGCCCTAACAACCCTATACGATCCGTCTTTCGACTCCACTTTGATTAAAGCGGTAGTCAATAAAACCGTTTTCCTGGTTCCTGTCGCAAGACATGAGACTACGTGTGTTTTTGATCCCTCCGCTTGATTAGCGTCCTTATTTCCCTCATAAGTTACCGATGAGGTTTCCGCGCGAGCAGTACTACTACCCTCACCAACTTCCGACCCTACAACACCTTGTGGGTGTAACAATGAATGATGGCGGCGTTTGCACACCTGGCACTTTAGAGTGTTTTTACAAAACTTAACAGAGTGGTTGCTGAGCAGGCAGATGAAACATAATTTGTTCTTTAGAACAAAGTTTCGCCGATTTTCCGTACTTTCCTTAATAAATTTTGGACATGAACTTAATTTGTGCTCACCTGTACAAAAGGCACAAGATACCCCTTTATCTTTAACTACATGTAATGCCCGTGTAGTCTTTGGAACCCTCTCTACTTTCGTTTCTAGATTCTCTAAAGCCCTAAATCGATTAACCAGGAATTCTTTCAGTTCATCGAAAGTAGGAAGGTCGTCCTTAGGATCAGATGATACCTTCAACTCCCATGCCCTTCTAGTTACTTTATCAAGCTTCTCAGTGATAATGTGTATAATCAAAATTGAGGCAAGATCTATATCTAAATTTTTTATTGATTCTAAACAATCAGTGGTTGTACTTAGAAGGTTTTTAATATCCGTTGCGGACTCTCCAATTATGGCCTTTTGATTAAATAAAGTTTTAACTATTCCGTTTGCCAAAAATCTCTTATTATTATACATGGATTCTAATTTTGTCCAACTTGTACTATAATTATCTGCGGTCACCTGTACATTTCTTAATAAGTGTTCCGCCTCTCCGGTTAAATATCCCTTTAAATAATATAATTTTTGTGCATCGTTTAATTTATCATTTTTATGAATTAATCCCATAAACAAGTCTCTAAAGGTCAACCACTCCTGATATTTACCAGAAAACATTGGTATCTTAACCTCTGGTAACCGAAAGCTATTATTTTCTTTACAACTACTATGGCCCGGGCTACTATCATTGTCATTACTAGATACACATTTGTTTTTTCTTATTAGCTCTTTCAGGGTACTTTTAAATTGCACATATAATTCCTCTACCTCGTCGTAAACACAATCTTTATGATACTTAGAGCTGTATAGATCTGATTTTTTAACTTCGCTTATTATTTTAACATGTGTACTTTGGAAAAGTTGCCATAGTTGTTCTAAACTTTCTAAGCGTGTTTCAATATACGATATAGTGAGTCGATCTTTTGGGCATTTTTTAAAGTTAATCATAGCCTTATCAATTTTGATTTTTACGTCCTCTTGGATATCCATAAACGCATCCATTTTGTAAACACAATATTATACGTAGACACACACAAATAATGAGAAATTACACAAATAATGAAATCTAAATACTACAGCACAAATAACAAAGAGTGGAAGAATATAATAATGTTCTAATACTATTAATAACTTAATGTCCACTAACTTATCAGTTATCTTCTCGCACTTGTTCCGAACACAAACTTAAATTCCAACGAAAATTTTACAAGTCTTTTTGAGTTCAATTTCTATACAAATTCGGGCATAGGTTCCCCGTCCAAACCACTTATTCTTAAAAAATATTACAAGTCCAAAATCACATACAAATTCTAAGTTATTTTTCCAATAAAGTTCAAATCTAATGCACTTTTCTATTAGATTCTTCCAGAATAAGATTGAAAAAGTACTCACGATTTTTTTTTTCACCAAACACTCACTGACACTGATGACGTCACGTCGCGATGTACTACGCCACACCAGTGGCGCCCCCTGTGACCACGGCCTGCACCTTCCTGCTCTCCTCCCTTGCCTCGTCCCTCCGGCTGCTGCTGTCACCAGTAGTGCTGCACCACGCTCCACTGGATGCACCCTGCGCCAACCGGTCTTCCACCTCCAGCTCCGGGTACCTCTCACCTGGTACCCACTGAAGGGCTGCTCTGGACAGCGATCCACTGCCCAGTATCGAAGCGTAGGGTGGTAGTTTCTACCACCTCCGGAACCCGCCACAACACTCGCGGCCAACCCAACTCCGAAGGACCATGAACGAAGGTCGACTTGGGAGAGGGTGATTAATTAAAACACTGGGATACTAATTAAGCGCGTATAATAAAGTAAACCACAGTGCTTGCTGCTCACACCAAAAAAATTAAATTCTCCGACATCCATACTATCGCAGGTAACGAAACCATAGCGCGATTCAGAAAGTAACAACGCCATCTATCGCGGTTATGTGTAAACTTTTTACCTTTTATATCCCATATTGATCGCGCTATGATTCCGTTGACCTATAATTACGTAGACACTAATAGTCCAAGTACCTATAAGGATAGTTTTAGACAACTTTTCGACGTCATTCTGCCTCACCAAGCGAAGACAAAGAGCTCTTGAGAGTTCCCTAAGTCTTCCCCGAGTATTAAAGTCAAACCGCCGAGCTGAAAACTAAAATGCTAATAGCAACTTTAATGACTGCTGTACAAGTTATGTTATTCTTCGGCCGTAGTTTCGGGCTTTATTCGATAAAGTTTGAAGACATAACACTAACAATTGGGTTTGCGTTTGTTATTTTTTTAAAGATAAGTTAGGTATTCTTTTTTTGAATTCTTGTAATTAGTTCTGTCTGTAATCTTCGACTTTTGTTTAGTCTGCGTTCATAAAGCTTGAAGAGTTGTTTTATTATCAGATTTTTTTTGTTGTACTTTATACTTTTGACCTTACATTTTCATTCTTTGACTTTTACAAAGTAGCCGCTAAGAGCATTCTGATTTTTAGTCGGTCGATGGTTTGTTTTTGCGCATAAACCAGTATAAAGATGAATGCTAGTACGCACATTATAAAGATCTGGTATATAACCGGTATCAGACGGACTGAAAACTTTTTCTCAAAAAATAATATTAACCAGTCATCGAGTGGACTTACGGTCGACTGTTTAGTGGGCAGTGGGCGGGTACACTAACTTTAAAAGTTTTTATTTTGTGTATCCTTCAGTTAACAATTACAGTTAAAATGAAAACTATTTTACTTTCATCATTTTAACCCTCATCACGGTCACCTTCACGTTCTTAGCTCACCTGTACATCATACGCAGTTCCTCAAGACAAGCTGATCAAAGGGTGCGTAAAAAGAAACATTTGCTAAGATCACCGAGACGGAAGTGAGGCCCTTTGAGAGAAGATAATAACGTTTCAGACACAGACGCCGGGACTCTGTCTAGGATTTGGTGAGGACACTATTATGGGAGTGAGCGATACATTGGCGAGCGGTTTTGTGGTCAAGGGGTAGTTTGGTGAAGATCTATAGGACCAATCACTAGTGGTCTCGTTGCTTGAGGTTAGCTGCGTTGCCCCATCGTAATTCTATTATGTATAATAGCATTAAATTCTAAAAGAAGATAGCTTAGGCAGTATCTACTTCTTCAACTGGAAATTAAAAAGAAATGATAGAAACTACACTTTCAATAGCAACGATAACCATGTTATAAAAGGTAGGAAGAATAGGTTAAGTGCCACGTATATGTGTTTTAAAAACAAAACAATCATCGAAACAAGTAGGGTTTGAAATATCTCACTCCCAAAAGTCACAGTTAAATAGTCAAAGTCGCACACGCACCTCCAACTACCAGAATAGCCGCCTAGACGAGAAATCGCGCCACTGCCCCGGGACAGACCGGCTTTGTTCTTGCGGATTAACCACCGCGCCTTATCTACCCCGGACTTATCGCGTACCTCTGACCGCGATCGCTTCACTATCATCCACAGATATAGTTACTCTTATCTAGTTGCTTTGAATATCATTTTACGGTTATTATTGAACTGGTTGGGAAGGGAACTCAGTACTGACAAGTTAGAATTGAATGAAATGGAATCGTGAGGATTATTAGGTCGTGTGACTTTGGTTTTCAAACGGTGTCTCATAACATGACTACACCTCTTGACTGACTCGAATTTGAAACCTACAATTTTATGCCGAGATTCCAATTAAAAATGTCATGTGTAAAATTCGAGCATAAAGCTTGCAATTTTGTGAATATTTTATAAATAAGCTAAAATCACAAATCAAAGAAATGGTCATACGTACCCATTTTTTTTCTGTATGGTAGACAAATACGCTATAAGAAACGTTATGTGCAATACAGTGTTCCACAGTGCTGCACACTTATGACATCTCTTTATGCTCCTACGATATTTTAACAATTAACTGGATAAATACAATGCATTCTTCTTTGAATACCGAGAATATAATATTACAAATACGCTTAAATTATATCAAAGACTATATCTTTCTCTCATATAAACTTAATTTAACTAGTACCAGGAACTTAGTATACAGCGTAAAATAATTGCTTCGAATAAACACAAACAAAGTCGGCTATTTCAAAGCTAATGAAGCGGAATGTTTATTCGACTTATTTATATTTATATACAGAACATTTGGGATACAAGTATTTACAGGCAGTAAACACTAAATTATGTGAATACGATATTCAGTTTTAGCATAGGTAGTCCATTTAGTTAATACCTAATAATATTGTAGGTATTTACGAGTAGGTATATTCTCTCATTTAGCTGTAAGGTATTTTATATAATCGAACAGCTATTGTCATTGAATGGCAGTATGTTTCTGTTAGAAGCTGAATAAATGATAATTCTCATTATGCTCAGGAATTAAAAAAAAGTATGTGAGTGTGGATTTGAAAAAAAAAAAACGTTTTTAATAACGTCAGAGGAGACGTTGCTGAACATCAGCATGCTATTCTGTTGTATAATAACACACGTATAAAGATGCTTAATTTACCAAAAAGTTAACAAACAGTCGTTATAACACAAATTGCACATATTTAAGGGTGCAGCCACACTTCACAGACACCCTTAGCTTCAATAGCTTCCTACAGCAATCTTGTCATAACTTCTTACAACCAAAGTTTCAAGGGTCGTACTAAACACAGCAAGTACAGTCGAAACCTCAAATCCCTAAGGTAAAACTGTAGTACAATACCCTGAATTACATACATACACGGAGTATGGAACGATGAGCGGAGATTCCATAATGCAGGTAGGTTAGGCGCCTTCTCCTAGGTCAAATTCGTACGGTGGGCACGGCCAAAACGATCAGCTACAAGTGAACTAAGGAGGCGGTTGAGTTCTTTGAGACATCTGTCAACGATTTTTGGTATTTCAAAAAATGATAATGATGATAATTTTTGGTATTTCAAAAAATGCTAGGGTCTATGTAAAAACAGTAACGTTCCTCGTTCCCCGCTTACCCGGATTTTGGCGCGCTACTTTTCATACCATGTAGCATTTTAATAGTCATTTTATCCTCATTTGTCTACTTTGCGATTCTAAATGATGCATGCCATACCATACTATTTTTAGAAAGAGTAACCATGGAGTTTCTTGCCCGTTCTTCTCCATAGGACGCTACTTTTGGAATGGGAAACTAGAATCAAACTTAGTTATATTTTTGACATTCATAAGTGCTTGCAAAAGCTTAAATGAAATAATGATTTGACTTTGACTTTTTCTTAGGCGATTTTACATCATATCATATCATTTTAGTGATTTTGTTCTCCATGCATACATACATATGATATGGTACAGTCGCGATCCGTATTCACATGCGGCTAATAAATCATGCGAGTGTGGTTAGCCTACCAGTTTCAATTTAACTTTTGGCCCAACCGTTGCTGTAACGTGACGTCATAAAATTGGAACTTCCATACTAAATTCGTTGTGCGTCAATGTTTTGTGAGGTTTTGTGTTTCTAGATAAATGGTTATATTTATAGCTAGGGTTTTGTGTTGCAAGTAGATATAAACTTTTAGCTGAAAGAAAAAGTTTGTAAATTACGTTTTTTAATGTGAGTTATCTTGGATCTATGATCGGAATGCATGTGTAATCTGAATGCTTGCGATCAATTGACTAATGTCTTAGCCGAACATTTCTTCTGAACACAAAAATATTTCTTTAAATAACTTGTATAACTTAATATTTTAATTCCAACCCTCTAAAATCTAACAACTACATATCATCATCCTCCGAGCCTCCTTCCCAATCATGTTGGGGTCGGCTTCTAACAACTACATATGTGAACGTATTAAAAAACAATACAAAAAGGGTGGGACATATAAAAAGATATTCGGAATCATCTGCCGACTTCGTTAGCTCAGCCTCTAAAATAAACTGTGAGCCTTGAAAAAACATGATAGCACTTTGTTTATATTCCTAGTACCTACATAAAACAGTCAGCCGAAGTTTTTTCGGTTTGCTATCACAAAATATATTTTTACTTTTTTCCTAACATCGAAACCGACAACAATACGGGCGGACGTACAGTCGTCTACAAAAGTTTTGAACTTTATTTTTTTCAAGAAATATTTTTTTTTATAACCTTGTTTAGAACGAAGGTTTTAGATTGATAAATATTTTGTAACCTTCAGAAAAAAAGAAGGTTTTTTATTGATTCGGTATCTTATTTCGTCTAAATTATATTAGTTTGTGAAGGCTATTTTTATCTATTTATCAAATTAACTATTACCAATATTTTGTAGACAGACTGACAAATGTAATATTTAACGAGAACTATTAATAAAACAGTTTCACAATAATTAACCACAACCCTTCCGAGCACTCTATTTTCAATATCCGTTTTTCTCCGCACACCAAAACCGAACTACACGCCAAAAAACAATCGCGTTGGGTACAGGCGCGCACAAAAACGTTACTATACAAATTCAGATTTATGTTGGCTTGTATCGTGCGCAGGTAAACAATGGCTAAAAGCCGAAAGCCGCATCAGAATTAAGCCCATTACGGTGGGACCGCAACAATCGGACGATGTTTCCACTGTAATGCACCGGCCGGCCGCACCGTACCGTGGGTCGGTGCAACTGCGTCTGATTTTCCGACTTCTGTTAACCGATATTTGAATTAGATTGGTAAACAGTTCGGTTTGGGTAGCGGGTTTTCGGCAAATAATTGGGTTTTTGGTTTCCTTTGAGGGGTTGGTTTTCTTTGTGCAAAAGTTTAATTTTGTGTATCTAAATTAAAGATGTCTAAACTACAGAATCTATTACATAAATATGATATTTAAAACATTACTAAAACTATCTAAAATATTTATAGGTTATTTCAGGAAAATTAATTATTGATCGGTAATTGTTTTTACACAAACATAATTAAAATTAAATAAGTCAAAAAAATTACCTAACACCTAAAAACACTTCCTAAATTCCTAATAACAAAACACCATCAAGTCGTCGAAGCGTAGCGCTACGGCGTAGCAGCTACGGCGTAGCGGCTGGCCATGACAAATTGAGCGCGTCTCCAGTGTCGTATCGTTAATTACATGCTGTAAATAGCCAACTACAATTATTGTTAAGCTGCACCCCGGCGTATGTATTACCAGGCTATTTTGTTAGGCTGTGGTGCTACTAATTAATTTTAGTGTTTAGCTTTTTGAGTGTTTTAAAATATATTGTTTTGGTGTGATGTTTAGTGGATGGTGTATGAAGTATGGTTAAATGAAGTAAATGGTGAGAAGTTTATTGTGAATGTATAAGTATATTCTTTCAGGAATTTACGAGAAAAAGGCTCATCGAAATAATCTTTATTTTTATTACTTCTACATAGACTTTAATTACTTTTTCTTAAAAAAACTGAGGACCTTCTATTTTGAATTTGGTTAGAAAAAACAAACGTAACTCACTTTAAATAGCATATAAATTAAATACTAAAATAATTTAAGTTAAATAGCATACAAATCAATTAAATTCAATAATTTAGATTAAATAGCATAAAAATCAAAAAGGTACTTCGAGTACCTATCGTAGTTCAATAAAGCACACACATTCACGCCATCAAAATCAAAACAAACAACGAACCCAAAAAACTCAAGAAGCCAAGACATTGATGCAACAAACGTCCACTTATTGATCGGATGGGTGTGGACTAAATATAAAGTTCAATAAAAGTCCCCCAGCAAGTCCCGGATTTATCGGCTAACCCCATGTAAATAAATAAATAAACTGGAAGACCATGCATTTCTTATGAGCACAGCGGGTTAGAAAAACTATCGATTTGTACTACGATAAGTCCATTGTTATGATTGACGTACAGTTTATCTTTGTTTTTTTGGTATCGGATGTTCATTTGTTTTATTTTGGTGCGGGGTTAAGTATAAGTAATTTGATTGCCAGTTTTGATTTCTATTTTATCTAGCTGTTTTCCACGGTTCTACATTCGTGCTGATGGAACTACTAGAGGTAGACTATTCCCTTTTTCAGACTGTCTGTGTACCTTTAATTCAACAATTTAGTAATTCGGTGCCATAGCGCGACATACTACTTAATTTTTTTTCGCCATTTTAATATGATTGAGGATTATCTAGATAAAATGATTTATTTATTTCGAGAACATAACAGTCCGTAAATCAAATGCGGTAGTCCCAGCTGCCTGAAACTTGAAGTCACCTATAGCAGGGAGCAGTCTACTACCAAGAATTTGAATGAAAATGAAGTGTAATATTTGCAAGAAACATTTCACACCAACACTGTTAAAAGCACCCAAAAGTAACATTTTTCATTAACAAAAAAGAAACATACATCACAGCACAATTCCATCTAACAACTTTCGACATTTTAAAACCGACATTTACTTAGAGTGATTTATCTAAGTCGCGGGTTCAATCAGATTAAAGTACATTAACCTGTAGGTAAAAGTTCAATTTGGGGAAAACCGGAAAAAAGAAATATGGCGGCAGTGGTAGGGGGTTCAATTCAATCAGTTCCCTTGGTACCTTGGATGTGATTTGATGGGACTGTTGAAAAACGAAACACCTATGTGTTGAGTATTTACGTAAGTAGGGTGTGTGGTGCAAGAGACGGTAGGTACTGCATATGGAAATGTATAGCCTAGTGTTTTTGAAGTTTAGTCATGAGATCTACTTATTTAGGTAGTACACCTATACAATTACATAAAGGTACAAGTAATAATAGTCTGTAAAGCGACGTTAGTTTCACGCTTTTTTTGCGATCTGAATTCATCTTAATGCTGATAGTTTGGTCAATATTTTATCGGGCCAAATTATGCTTCTATGTAATCAGTTTAGTAGTAATAACTGTTGTTAAAAATATTGATGGAGCAGTAGACAGCTTATGAATAAAGCTTTTACGAGTTCACACTACACTTTCTAAACAACACTAAAATGACGGTGCATACACGATGACGCTGCATATCACTGCAGTTTAAGAAAACTTACGTCCAGTTGGCTAATGGAAGTCCTATGTTGGTCTCAAGTAAGAACCGGCCACAGGCTAGTACAGTACTTATACAGATACTAGACTTGGTTTAACTTTTTCACTTAAATATGGTGATGTGGCATTTTAGATACATAAAAAAATGCAAGATATAGGTACTTCTATTAATTAATTTTACTTGTTTAGTAAATGGATTTTATTTTATCAAATGATACAGAGCACTCAATTTATTCATCATCTATAAGATTTACTTATTTATATTAATACGTTATTTTACATTTGTCATCATTTAATTTAACCAATGGAAGCTAAATATGTAATTTAAAATTAATGATTCACTGATCGGCTAACTATCTCTAACAGCTGTTAAAACAAGCTATTGCATAATTAAAGCACCAAAACTGGCTTGAACACATAATGATGGCCAAGCATCTAATCTTTAATTCCCCTTAATTTACATGATTTGCCGCAAATAAACCCAAGAGAGGCTAATATTATTACAATGTTTTTGTAAACGGACAGAATTTATTTACATAAAATTTGACTAGCCCATAATATAGGAGGTTTTCGTTTTTATTTTTAACTTTATTGAATAACAAACAATATAATTATCTGTATATTTTTGCATCATCACATTTAAAAAACAAAACTAAAATAAAAAAGTAATTTGAAAAGCAAAAAGCATTTTAAGGGATAAATACATCAAATCCTTTTTCAAAACTGTATACAAATAACGAATAAACTTTTAATCGAATTAATCGAAACAGCTGAGTTTAACGAGAACTCGGATCGTTTGATAACTGCGGCTAAAAGATCGAACATCAAAAAGGCGGATCGGTGCGGCTCGTCGATTTGTCAACATCATTGTGGTTATCCGAATGTCGTCCAAATAAATTGGATGGGGTTTAAAGGTGACTAGATGTACTGTTTAATAAATGACTTCTGGTTTTATTTGTCAATATCAGAGGGATTTTTGAATGGTTTGGATGATACCCCTTTAAACATTCAAAATGCAATATTTTACACAAAAGCGCCTATGTGTATTGGTTTTTCCACGAAACTTACAGTACCTACCCATTATTTTAATACAGTATCATTGCTTACTCATAGACATTTAATTTTTTTATCGAGTTTAAATTCCTCAATCTCTACTAACACCATCATTTCTAAACCATAAAATTAAGCCTTATACTACTTCCATTCAACATCTTGTAAACACCGATAACAAAAATGAATAAAAACAAAAGCAGTCCGAATTCTCCCCAGTATCGTTTCCCAGTATCGTCTCGCCACCAAAGGGTTCGCTACCGAGGGAGACTACGTGGTCTAAATGTTTCAGTCCTGCATTTACATAGCACATTATCAAGCCTTATGATGTTACTGTCCAATATCAAGTACACACCATCAGAACTAATATAAAAAAACTACATATAAATATATCATAGTTTTTGGTGCTACGGTTTATTGTGAGTTTACAGGACTTGTATTACGTACCTAACGTACCTAATTTCTTCTGTAAGTACAGTAGTTCCTAATATCATAAACTTAAAGAAAAAGATCGAGTTTGAGTCAATAGTGTTGCTGGTTCGTCGATCGTAATTCACACTATACTTAGTCATAAAATCAAGCCTACCAATATTATCATGCAATACCTTGTAAACACCAATATCTTTACACTACCAAAACCAATATAAAAAAAAATAAAACAAACGCAGTCCAAAAGTCCCCAGTATCGTCTCGCCACCAAAGGGTTCGCTACCGAGGGAGACTACGTGGTCTAAATGTTTCAGTCCTGCATTTACATAGCACATAACGTGATAGCTGCACCATGGTGAATATTTATTCGTCTGTCGGCTAGTTCGCTGTTTGGATAGTCAAAGGAGTTTGTGTTTGTGGCTGTATGTGTGACTGTTTGGCTGTGTTTGTTTTTCAACCGTTAAAACCAGCCCTAATTCTAAACTTCATATAAATGCCAACAATTGTTAGTACAAATAAATTGTCGTATTTATATCGGAAATATAATCTATTGATATCTAAAGATATTTTATTATTTTATATTTTGACCTCGCAATCTGAAAGGTAAAATTAATTTTCTCCGAACTGGGCCAGGTTCATAGTAAGAATACCTCCAAGAAATAAAGCATTTTTATTTTATATCCCATTTTCTAGAAACTCTCTCAGGCTAAATAAAGAAACTAATTTAATAAAAATACAATTTACTCAACATTCAACTTACTGGCTCATAAGAATGCAAACAAGCTAGCAAAGAGCAAGCGACTTCAACAATCATAAAACACTTTACCGATTCGAACCGATTTATAACAACTTATCGATTATCCATCTTTAAGATTCAGCACCGAACTATTCGGTACTTTTCTACAAAGTCGTGGTACTTTTTCACGTACCAGCAGCTGGTGCATCTTACATCGGTTCTTTGTGCATTAAGGCAGCTATACCTCACTTTGTTTCCTTCATTCGCTCCTAATGGCCCAAAACGAAGGTTTAGTACTAGGGAGTCCATTTGTGTAGCGTAGAGTAGTCCCTGAGGCAAGGAATTGCATTTGACGGTATCAGGTGTCACTTTGGATAGGATTTGGATATGTATTTGGTATTTTTTTAGCCGACTGTCATGAAAACAATTTTTTTTGTGTGTATGTATTTTTATGCTTAAGTCGTTTGCATCATAAGCTTCAATACATTGCTTCAATATACTTTGTATAAAACCATTGTACCTCCAGTTATTTTATCAGGATTTCGTATGTGTTTGTCCATGAATTATTAAAATAAATAAAAAAGTTGGGGTAGCCTCCGTTTTTGGAAACTCATAAGATGTACATTGTACCATCTTTTTATTTTAATCTACTTCTCATAAAAACAAATTAATACGAACACTTTGAACACTTGAATCTTAAAAAAAAAACATAAAACGATCACCTGGCTGCACTTAAGAAGTACAAAGTAGACAGTATTAAAATGTCGTATTCTTTGCAAAGCCGGCCGGTACGTAGATAGCGCCAGTGGGCACCGGGGTGCAATGAAACGAGTGCTATTGCCCATTCGTAAAGTTCTCAGCGTAAGGCCCCAAGATATGTAGGGTCTAAGAGTATGAATTAGACAAGGAATGAATACAATATAATTTGGTTTTGTATGTTGGGGACAGAAGAGAATGCGGTACCATTGAAGAATTGAAAAAGAAATGAAAAAGGATTTTGTACATTTTACTTTAAAGGCATTTTCGTTAGTTTCAAACCACCAAAACATTAATATTGAATGAAATAATTTTGAAAATTACATGCTTGTCTTAAGTTTTCTTATAAAGATTCGTCTTTCATACCGCGCTGCTAATATCTTTTGTAAAACTGCTGGTGAAACAATGTTCTCTATTTATCATTTAAGAATTGAAGTTATAAAGAATATATAGTCCTTTGGTTTACCAGGGTAAAGATATTATTTTCTACGAATAATACAACAGTATCTTCCAAAGCGCTCTACAGCTTATTCATACCTCATCTCAGTAGGCAGTAGACACGACGTTACGGTACTTCTGGGAGCGGTGATGAAGTTCAGCTTATGGAGGGCTGTCAGTGTCAAACTGCCGCTTTGAGGACCAAAATCTGTAAGAATGGAATGGGACTTTTCTTTTGTGGGTCAAAGTTTGGTAGCGTTACATTTACATATCTTAAAAATTATGCTTGGAAGAATCCAAAACCTATCAATTTTATTTATTTGGTTTTATAGCTTCATTGGTGCTCTTATTACTTGGGTTTGTTATGATCCGTAAGCTATATTTTTTTTCTATATGTAGATTGAATCTACCATAGCTAAATGCTGGTTTCAAATATTATAGTAAGGAATGAAGGCTCTAACTGATAGTATAAGGCGATACATAAGAATAGACATCAGACTATGCTTGCTATTGGGAGGTCAGTTATATTACCTATATTCCCTTTACACACTATTGCTTTATGTCCATTTTATTACTGTCTGACATGAATAAGTTAATACACGTACATGCCATAAAGTCTTTACTCCTCTTAGACAGTCCGACACTATAGTGAGATGTAGTTACGAGTCATCTATTTCGTAAGATGAACTAAATACAACCTGTTTATTTACGGAATTAAAAATAATCATTTTTTCTTTACTGTTTCGGAAGTTTTGATTATATAATATAACCCAAGTTTGTCAAAACCGTATTAAGCTACACAATACCTTATGAATTTTATAGTTAGCTTCTTAAACGTTGGGATTTTTTTTTGTTACATATGATTTTCATTACAAAAGGCTTATTTGAAAAAAAAATTGTTGACTTCAATGGGAATTCACACATTTATAATTGTTTTTTTTTTTTTTTGTATCCTTGAAACAGTGGATGTCAATATCAATGTCTTCACTAATCAACAACACCAAACACCCTATTTAAAACGAAATCTCATTGAATTTTACAGGCTTACCCCCAATATTCCATCAAGGGAGTTATCATAAGTTGGTCCTTCATAAGCCAGTCACATTAGTGGCTTACGAGTGAAAGCTTTCCGTTTCTAAGGCGACCTGTAATCGGCTTTCTGACCCTTCCGTACATATAAATAGTTTGTGATATCTGTTACCTAACGTAAAAATATGGAAGTGGTCTGTTTTTGTTTGGAAGTTCATAAGTAATTGTGGTAAGTAAGGCACTTTTATAAGGTATTTTAATACTTGTGTTTTTGTAGTGATGTTATATTATTATCAATATTAGTGGTTTGTTTGTTAATGCGTATAGTAAGTAGCTGAACCAATTGGGCTAAAAGTGGGTATGCAATTACGTGGGTGTTTTATCCACAAGAAGCTGGTAAAACCATTAAAAACCATAAGGGTACGTTATAATAACACCCAGAATGTTAAATAAACAAAAAAAAAACTAAATAATTTTACGATTGATAAAAACAAACATTTTATTAATTTTCACAATTAATAATATATTGGTTAACCAATTTTTCATGTTTCACAATGTCGTCTCAACCTTCTAGTAATTCTACAAAACGACAGTAAAACCTCTACAGACGACATTTTCACTCGAAAGGTTTCGATGCACCGTGCACTTGTGAATAACGGGTTAAGTGCATGCCACGAATTTAAATCGCGCTTTATAGTGCTATGAATTTCACTTGTAGATATTTTCAGCTTGATAATATTTTATAGGGGTTTTAAAATTAGGTTGGTTTTAAATGGGCGATGTATTTTTTATATATTTCGGTTTAGTACATAATTTTGCTTGTTTAATGGTCTGGTGGATATAGGAAAGTAAAAAATAAGCTGAAAAATACATTGAAAATTTCCTTTTAGCAGCATAGCATATACAGTATTAGCATAGTATAGATATTGTATCCGGACTATTGCTGCATTTATTTACTAATTTTATTATTTATTTACTGGTTATTAATCTGTAAATATATTAAATTTCGTATAACATTAGCTGGCATTATTAATGACGAAAATACATCAAAACACGAAACGGGAAAACACCAGAGGACCAAAGTATAACCTTATAAATATACCTACACTTACCACCTTGACATTTCAAGGTTCACATAGAACTTTATCACACCAAACTTCAAAGAAAAATAAATGTTAAAACAACAGAAAACTTAAGACAAACTCCTTCCTATCACATGACACGTTTCCATCAAGTTTTCCACCGTTCACTTCAGGTTAGAATCAGAGTGAAACGCGGGTAGTTGCCGGAAAATTACTTGTAAATAATAAAGGATGTTCCGGCCTCGAAAACCTTTTTTTTTCGGTAATGTTTATCTGTTCCCTTTCAACGAGTTTTGTGTGTTGTTTTTTTGGCTTTCTATTGTGTATTTAAAGTGGTGATGACGTCTTTTGTTTACGTATTAAATAGTACTAGTTATTTTAAATTTTCAGGAGTGATTGTGATTTATAAGGGGCACAATAAATCGTAGACAACGTTTTACACAGGTTTTAAATTTGTCAATTACAGAATTTACAGATCAACGATAAAACCCTGAACCAAATGGAGATAATTATGAGACCCCTTTATAGGTAAAGATGTTGTTTTTTCAGACCAGGAAGCTCTAATTAAGAATTAATTTTAGTGTACTGTATAATTGCAATTTAACATTTTTTAATTTGACTGTCGTCTACGATATCGCAATAGCGTGTTTATAAGATAAGGGACGCAACAAATATCACATAAACCCATCATCTAATACAGACATCACAGGCACAGCAGACTTTCCAAAATCATGTTTGCATCTTCCTCCAGGTGTAATCTTGTACGTGAACTTTTCAGTTTATTTTCTCTTCCAATTTCACAGGAGTGCCTGCCAACGTGTTGTCTGATGTCGGCTTATGCTGCACAATACACGGGCTGATATTACGACCAGCAGTGTGGGACGGGCCGTAAACTATAACTGTTTGTTGTGCCTTTTGTTAAAGGGTGGGATATCGATAGATTGTTGTTTCAAGTCTTTGTGTTATAAAATTAGGTTTTTTTTGGTCTTAATATCCAAGTTTATTGTCTCCTCCAATTTTTCAAGAGTAAACTATAACTGTTTGTTGTGCCTTTTGTAAAAGGTGTTGTCATATCGATGGGAGATTGCTATGCTGGTGTGTCGTGTCTTTGTAAGTGAAAGTAATTTGCGATATTTTGTAATCGATATGCGATTTTTTGGCGTCCATCATATTGGATCTATGTTCTTCTCAAGCTAGAGAAAACTCTTCCTAAAATTATTTCAAACTAGATTTCGTCCACCGTTCTAATCCACATCACACCTATCTCCTTCTATCTCTTGCAAAATTAAATAAGATTCGTTTAAGTTTCATATAAACGAAAACACACATAAACAAACAAACTCCATTTACCTATAATATCGAGAAATTAGTAAGCGATTAGTGGAGTCCACTCGTGACCAAAGGGCTGGCCTATACTTCGGTCAAAGGATATGCATTGCCATCCAGCGTGGCAATGCAGCCAGCCTTTTGGGCACGATCCCAGCTGACAGCGATGCGGATGAATATTTTGATACCTAGTTTTAATATTTCCCTATTATAGATTAATATTGATTATTATGAATGAATAAAATTTACCTATATATCCTCAAAATATCCTATGTTAATCAATTTACTTGGTATGATTAAATACACTTATTGTACTTCAACTTTAAAAATAAAATTGAAATTCGTCCGTTGTTTTACTCCACAAAATCTCAATTTATGTCAAAACAAAGTACCTACAATAGTTTATTTACTTCCCAATCCAAAAACAAAGATAAATTACAAACCCGTGCGTACACTAGCTTAACCAGCTTTTAAGTTTTCTGGCAGTTTCACGCCAGAGCACAACTTTGTTTTTAAAATCTACAAACTTAGCGGCTAGTTCTGTTTACCTTTATTGTTGTTTGAATAATCAACTTATATTGAAAAGACGATCTTCTCCTTAATTAGTTTGTTCTTTGAATCTTGACTTGGACATTAATATTATATTTGTTTATTAAGCCAAGATAATCAGTGGACTTAGTTAACTGAGCTTAAAATGGATAGTGAAAATCAATCTTAAATAATGCAGTAATTCGCCTTTTTCAATTTTCCAATCCTTATTCTAGGATTATTTATTTTACTTTTATTCAATATCATAGACATAAAAATACAAATGACTATCTAATGCTTATCTCTCGTAGGTATGTTCTTGAGCACACAAATAAACTTCAGCCCAGCATTATTGAATAATAACTGTGTACACATATTGTATAAACATAAACAAAAACGTTACATATTAATGAAAGTAAGACAAATATCATATCGTTTCGGTCATAAATAAAACAGAACTAAGTATATCTCAATAATATGAAGGCTCTCTTCATAAATAATGTTACCTCTTATTATGAAGGTCGTAAGTCAAACTTATTTATTCTAAGAGTAGCCGCACATTAGCAGACTTTTAGTCAGCCGATAGTTTGTTTGGGCTCATGAATCAATATGAACATGAGTGAAAGTACGCATATTACAAAGATCAAGTATTGCGCTAGTATCAGACCGACTGAAAACTTTGATTGGAATCAAGATTCAAAGAGATTCATTCAATCAAAATTAAGATTTTTTTTAACCACCGGGTCAACTGTTGGGCGACTAAAAGTTTGCAGTGTGCGGCTAATCTAAGATCCATCTATTATGGCCGCTATGTGGGTGTACTTTGATAAGGCAGAAAGTTAGAAAGATATTTTGTCGAAAGATTTTTTTGGCAATAAAACAATAAAGGTCACATGTGGCTTAGGATTGTTTTTATTGTGGCATTGTGTTACGTTGACATTATATTGTTTAGGCAGTGATAGTCTCACTTGTACGTATGCCACAGATTGTTAGAATCGTCTATGTGCGAGTATGTAAACTTGTTACTCCTAGAAGTAAAAAGTCACAAACGAAAAAATATCAACAGATCTAGAAGAGAAAATCTAGAGACCGCCTCAAAACTAGGTGTAGAGATGTAGAGTCCGAGAAGAGTGAAGTGGAGAAGAAAAATCAGGAAGCCCATCCTACCACCATGCGGGATACGTAGCAGGAAGAAAGAGAAAGATGGGACACTTAGGTAAGTGATTTTTCACCTTTCTGTCGGTTTATTTGGGGTTAGAGTGCCGTATTTGTTTCTTCTACATATTATTATACTGTTTGCCCTTACACATCATTTCATAAAGTTGTTTTGTCCATAACTTTTTTTTTTCAATATTTTCTTTCCTCATCAAAAATATTCATACCTACTTCCTGCAATAAGACGTCACCAAACAATCCGGACACTTATCCAGCAATTGTTCATGTAAAATAAAAGCCGCAGCCTCCAAGAGTTGGGTGCGACAGCCGCGGGTCAGTTGCCCGAGGGATGATGAAGGCGAGTAATTTACTGTGTCCCGGTTACACTGTGACAGATGGCCAGTCGTGTCGCATACTCAGGAATGTGATGTGGGAAGTGAATTTGAATATTTGGATGTGGTAGTTAAGTTAGTGTATAACCGTGGGATTTTTGTAAAAATGACAAAAAAATCATACTGTAGCATTTTCTGGCGTCTTGACTGCCAAACGTACTGCAGGTATAATTATTACAGGTAAGTAGTGGTGTTTTTATTTTAGCTAAAACTTTTGCAGTAATTTTGTGCACACTATCATTAATAAAGGTGATGTAGATACGGGATCTTTCATATAATATGGGTTTTTTAGTTGTATAATTGGCATAAGTGGACTTACAAGTGCCTTTATTTCCATGCTAGCTTCTGCCAGCGGTTTCACCCGCATCCCGTGGGAACTACTTCCCGTACCGGGATAAAAAGTAGCCTATAGCCTTCCTCGATAAATGGGCTATCTGACACTGAAAGAAATTTTCAAATCGGAGCAGTAGTTCCTGAGATTAGCGCGTTCAGACAAACAAACAAACTCTTCAGCTTTATAATATTAAGTATAGATTCCAAATCAAGTGGCAATAGCAAATAAAAAAGAATTTCAGAACATTAGATATTCTTATTTACACTTTCAAAAGTACATACAAATCTCCTCCATTCAGTCATCATCCAACCACCGAAAGTATGTTTCGTAGCTCCAATAGAAACGTAGGCCTCATTTACTAAAATATCCGGGCCATCTGCGACCTCATGACTGTTTGAAGATATTTGTCATTTGTGCCGAGCCGTTTTAGGATATTATATTCTTAGATTGCAATTTATTTGAGTGGCTATACGAATTTAAATAGTCTATTTCGTTGTGTTTATTTTTTTGCTGTGTGTTTGTGATAGTCTTTTGTCATCTTTACGGGATCATACGAATCTCTTTCTTGCATTAGTAACCAAAAATATTAGTTATACTAGTTAATGCCCGTGGTTTTACCCACGTCCAGGGAGATCTACTTTCTCCATACTAGGTTGTATATTTAGGTACCAAAAATTTTAATCTATTCAGTAGTTATGGCGTGGAAGCGAGATAAACGGACAGCGCTGCTTTCGCGTTTTGTAATATTAGTCAGGGCTCTCCGGTTAAAGTAGCTTCTACTTTACAAGTGTACTAACCAAGAATGTGACTAAAAACTTCTAAATTCTGATAGTTCAGATAGCACATTCCAAAACATCATAGGACGTAAAAGAATTTTTGCTTAAATACTTTCCCGTTCCTAAAACGAGTGAAAGAAAACGGGTCACTAGGTGCTCAGTGGGCTAGACCCAAATTCGTTATTAGTAGTGACCTCGACGCCTGCAAAATGTCGTGCCTTCAATTTTCTTAGGTCAGTATTATCAGGGGCAGTGTCTTATGAGGTTTTAATGCACAGTTACTCTGCCTTGGGTCATGTGCTTATGATATAAAAAGGTTTGTTTCAATAGTGGCATAATCTTTGCAATTTTACTTTGTATTTATCGAAGACTTATATATATTTTGATAAGTCTAAAAATGTTTATCTATTTAAATACATAAAAAATATTAATGATGTAAAAAAACGAAAGAGCACTTGCTTATGTTATAAAAGTGCTGTTTAGATTATTCTACTTTTTTATTTACTTTACAAAACTTTGTATGCAGGATTAAATACAAAATGTACAGTTGATATAATTTGGTATGGTATATTAATTAAGTAATATCATAAAATAAATATTATTTAATCTATTTATTACAAAATATGATTACAGCAATCCATCTGGCACAAAACAAAATAAAGCACAAACACACGAAGTCCCAATTCTCTTATTTCCGCCATTCAATAAAAGGGATTTGGATATACAAAATGGAATAATTTCCTGCTTGAACACAGTCGAGTGTGAAACTGTTCGTTATTAAAATGCTACTGCGGATGCCTGAAGTAATTTCTGTCGTTTTGTCCTTCTTAAAAGCTTTTGTTTTTTAAAGATAAATCTACGATAGGATTTTTCTTTTTTTTTTAAGTTATTTGTTTGAACATCTGCTTAGTTCAAGTCAGCTTTAATAAGTCAATACTTACGTTGGCATGGTATTAATATTTAATTAACAGTCGTATTTACCAGAAAAAAAAATGTTAAGTCAACAGGCTTGCGATTTCCAAAGAACGAGCAGTGGTCTAGGTATTTTTGAATTGGATGATCTCTTTCAAGAGCCCGTAGTCACCAAGAACTACAAGTATCATAGTCGCACATCTGATATCATCAAATGAACCCTCCCTATCGCTGTGGGTTAGCAGCGTGAGGGAGTGTCAGACTCTTACTGACTAAAACCCACCATGTTCTAAAGCCCTTTATGTACCAGGGCCCCGGTGACTCTTTCGAACAGAGTTCCATTTGCCTATCTGTTTAATTTCAGCAAAACTCATTTAGTTTTTTTTTTAAAAACCTATAAAAAATACAAACAATTTATTTACAAAATTTACCTACCTATACCAGCTGTCGACGGCAACCGTTCGCGTGTTTTCAGAGACTTTCACTTGTTTATGTCAGCTGCTGGCTATGTGCCATCGCCTGCGTGCCAATTACGAAGAGTGTTCAGCCAATAAATAGTACTGGCTGGCTGGAAAGTGGAACCTGAATGGTTTACCTGATCGATTTGTCTAGCGTGTTGAGAAAAGAGTTTCGCTGTTGTTTGTGTTTTGTTTAATAAATAGTTCTATAACCATTTTCATTCAGCTCATTTGAGCACAGTTCCATTTTTGGGCCTTGATTGTGGTATGCATTTACGTTTACTAAATAACCTTCAGTTCATAAAATGCTACAATTTAAGTGTCTGTATGGAATATAAATCACTGCAGTCTAATTTTCCAATTTTTTATGCTTTCGATTTTTTTCTTTCATCCAAGTGTTATAACTGATTTCCTTTTCCTCTTTTCCCTGTTCATATAAATTAATCAAAACAAAAGGCATCCACCATGATATCTCCTAATTTCTACACACTCACTCAACTGCATATACATTGCATACTTTGACCGTAAAAGCCTCCTCATTCTAAGGCAAAAGCGACAATGGACGACAAGACAAAATTTCGAACGCAAATTCAAAATGTTCAGTATAGCAACGTCTGATAGTGATGCGTTAAGGAATGCTCAGTGTTGCATTGACAATCCCCTCTATCTCGTCTCCTCACGCCGCTTCAGAAGCGAATTATCCAATAAACATAATGAAAATTTAAGCCCACAGTCGCTGACGATACCGTCGGGACGTCTCTTACAGATAATCCTTACATAGGTTCAGGCTGAGCGGAAATAATACGCAAATTATACTGAAATGAAACGCAGTTCGTGATAATAATGGCATCGATTGTGGAGGCTGAGGACGGTCGTCAATTGTTTTGGTATTTTGAGGTAAGTACTTGAGATTGTTTTGGAGTAAGAATTTTGCTTGGTTTAGTGTGAAAAATTAAATATTTAAATAAAAGGTACAAAAAAAAAACAGCATGATTTGGATAAGCACTAAAAATGTTATACCTACCTAATTTAGATAACTAAAGCTAAACTAAAGCTTAAATTAAAAATAATATGAGCACACCTCACACCTTAACTAGAGTTAAAATAAAATACTACAATATCAGATTTTATTTAAAAAATTACACCCAAATTAAAAACCAACTAATCAAAAACTCAATAACACGAGAAAACTACAACAAAACAACATAATAACTAAAACGTAATTGATTGCTTCAAATTAATTGCGAGCCCGTAACACACGACGTGACATGATTACCCTAATCCCAACTCTCGTTAACGAATAAAACATTTACCAGGGGCTCAGGTACGCACCATGAATATTAATACTTTACTTTCTACGGTATACCGAACCCTTAACCACCACACTACCAACTTTCAGTCGGCCGATAGTTTGCTGGGGAGTTCGTTGCGCTACTTCTTCTTCCCAGCAAAAACACTTAGGAAGTGTTCAACGGTGGGCGTGCTGGGGGCTGTCTTTTGTAAATTTCTGACATTCAAGAAGGGCTGTTTTGCTGCCTAGGTTGAATATACGATTTTTTATTTGATTTGTTTGTTTGGGCTCATTAATCACTATGAAGATGAATGTTAGTACCTACGCACTTCATAAACATTAGCCGTCTTACCACAAAAACTTTCTAACGTCAGTTTATGCCTTGTCTAAAAAAATGACAAATTATGACGTTGACATATGGTTCATTTTGCAGCCAATTTTTTTTAGACAAGTGTAAAACAGGGGTTTAAATTTTTGTAGTAAGGCCATAATATTTTGGCTGGTATCAAACCGACTAAAGACTTTGATTGGAATCAAGATTTTCTTAAAAAAAAATAAGCCAGCTATCGGCTCAACTGTCGGCCGACTATTTCGTCTGCAGTGTACTCTAACACTTTACTTTCTACGGTATACCGAACCCTAAAAGTTTATTTCATTAGTGAAACTCTAGTATGGACGCTGTTTTAGTAAAGTTTTGCCCGGTATTAATATCAGTTGCTTCGTGTTTTTAGTTTTGATACGAGAGGTTCGTTGGAGTTCGTATTCGTTTTTTGAATTGGAAAAATGTGGACAATAGTTTGATTTTTTTTTTTGTAATAGAATTTTACGTCGTTAGTGGTCTGAAAGTTTTCCTACATACAAATGCGAGTGAAGACAGCTTTGAAATTAATGCTGCAATTAGGCTAGATAAGTGATGACTACGCTATTATAGGCTTCAGTCAGGGTTTTAAATTGGGCTCAATTTATTATGATATTTAGTCAATACATGGTAGTCATTGAGTTGAGATCAACCAGTTTTCCTACCATAATTACTGCCAAGTAAAAACACGACATTGAGTTGAGATTAGTAATTTTCCTAAAATGCTAAAAGGTAATTAAACTAAAGCATAAATGTCAATATACATAGGTACTGTACATTTACCTATACAATAAACCACTTACCACAAAATAAGTGCATAAACTCAGCATAGTTGGCTTGATACCGTGCCTTTGTTAACACCAAAAGGCCGAGCCTATTTAATTATGCCTTATTAACGTAATGGCTTAGGCAGACTAACTTGATAATTTATTAGCTAGGTGCTTACTACAGGGATTAAAGACGCCTGTTTCTTGGTGTAAATTAGTGTGGATTACACATAAGTGGAGCCCTGAATTATTAATGGCTTGATGAATGTTGGGAATAAATTAATGTAGTTGCAATAAGTGTGATGGCATCTGCCTGTAGGTATTAGTTTGCTGGACTGAAACCATCTCTATAGTAAACTATGTAAAAAGGCTGGACCACACATTGTCTCCTGCCTATCTTTCCTGTTGGCTCCATCTTATTTATAGAAAATAGTGTAGATATCCATGTTAATGGCAGGAGCTGCTATCTGCTATTTCAAATTCGCAACTGTATCTATGTAGAAAATGCTTCCAATTAACTGTGCCATTTCAGGAGCAAAAATTTCTTAGTTGTCATTATATAACTAAAATGCTAGTGTAATGTAATCGACAGATGGGTATGTGTCGTTTGAAAGAAAAAATTACTAAGATAATGTACTGGTAGTTTTAATTAAAAACTTAGGAGCTTATAGTAAAACTCAAAAGCATACCTCAGATCCCCAGTATAAAATACTTAGCAGGAAATTTTAACCTACCTCCCGCACACTACACCTTCAGATCAGGAAACCCGGCCATTATTTCACTCGCTATCTACTAGATAAATCTCTTTTGATAAATACTCTTTCGTATACATTAAGCTTTGCTGGAAGCGGGAATGTATCTAGAATATAAGGAAAATAGAAATACTGTATTTTACCGTAAGTAATATTTTTCTAGAATCTCTTACTCTGGGAATTTCTCTTTGAGTCTTTGGTCTTGGTTTCTTGTAGCTTAGATTTATAAAAATAAATAACATGATGTTTAAATTCAATTTCACAACCTTTTTAAACCTTAGCCCTGCATTTTGTAGGAAAAACTAATCTCGATCAATTTCTATCTTCTCGAGTACCTACGTTAGCACAAGTAATTACACACACAAAACTGGATCTTTCCAAATATTTTCCGTAATTGTTATCGACATGGAAAAAGTATATTGTGTAGAAATATTAGCAGCATGTCACCGACGTCTTAGCTGAATCCACCCCATTCATTATTTTCCAATTAGAAGACAAATCAAAGCAAATCAAAGACTTATTTATACCTACCAAAAAGATCAAACCTTATAGGACCTAAATACCTATTTACAAACTACAAAACACAAAACTATTACCTACCCAACAAGAACACTCTAATCCCGCCCATACTTTGCCACACATTGTTCTTTAAAGTGGCTTCCATTTTGAAATTATACACAGTTCCTTGCTCGGCGTGACGTTATCTGAAATTAAAAACAAACTAAGTATCGTGCGAGCCCATTATCGTGTGATACGGGAGAGACTCCATGTGACGTAATAAAGCTGTGGGAATTTCATATTATGCTCCCTGTTTGTGTTCCTGTAATTGGATATGTCGGTCTTTTACAGTTTTGCGTCAAGATTTTTGTTGTAATGTTTGGTTTCGGATAAACTTTTGTTTGGGCATTATCAATGTTGAATTTTCATGATATGATTTGATTATTTTTGTATTAGTGGCTTTGGGATACTTTTTTTACTCAGTACCTTCTACTGCTTATCATCATCATCACACATATCGTCCAACGCCACGTGTCGAGCTCAAGCAGTAACTTCAGTTAGCAATTAGTTATTTTTCTTATCCTGTTTCTTATAAGAAAACAGAGCGACGCTTCCCCGACTGGACGCGAAACACAACCAATTAGAAATTCTTCATTATCAGCTAGTTAAATTTTCTTGTCCCGCGGCAGGACATAGGCATGTTAACATACAAGAAAGAATGAGCGTATAATAAATTATGAGAAAAAAAAAGAATCAAAAACTTCTTCCCAAAAACTACTACCCACAACTCAAACCGCGTCCACTTCAAATAAAATAAACGCCACGTAAACTAGCCGCTATCTAAAATTAAAAACAAACTCCGCTATATTCATGTAACAACAACTTATTGTCTAGATACAGTAGACGGGTACATCCACAATAAGGCTATAAAAACTTGGAATTACGTCGGGCCTATTGTTGTCGACAGGAGTGCTCTTACGACTCCTCGGGCCAGACAATATGCATATTCCCTGTACTCCCGGCCCTTGTGCGTGCCTACATCCGCGTTGCATCTTAGAGGAAATATTTTTTAGGGTTCCATACCCAAGGGGTAAAACGGGACTGTGTTGTTTTCGCTCCTATGTCCGTCCGTCCGTCCGTCCATCTGTCACCAGGCTGTATCTCATGAACCGTGATAGTTAGAGAGCTGAAATTTTCACAGATGATGTATTTCTATTGCTGCTATAACTGGTGACTCCAATACAACAAACGTGATTTTTTTTGCTAATTTTTGCTCGATGTCCATAAATATACATACATATAGGTATATATATCGATTGTTAGTTTGAATGGTACGGAACCCTACGTGCGCGAGTCCGACTCGCTCTTGGCTGGTTTTAATAAAACTCTTCTTACGTCTGATGATGCTATGATAGTGAGGTTGATATAATTTATGACGAAGTTTGTTGTATGGTAATAGGTGTATTGCTTTGAAATTAATTTGCAGTTGTGAGGATAAAATCGCGGGTTTATGTAGGTTATGCAATTTGCGCGTTAAAGTAATAAAACTGTGTTTAGCACTAAGCCATTTTAATACGATAGTTTTCCTTACTTCATTTTTTATTAACAATAATTAAAATTCAGATAGGTAGTCACCAACTAACACTTCATTTTTATTTTCGATATCCGGAAGTCTTCCATTTAGATAATTATTTTTCTTAAAAAATTATTAAAGATTTTTATCTCTAAAGGTAAGAAAATATTTCCCTTAAAAGGGAGATACGCAATAATAATGTCTTCATAATGCCGTCACGAGCTATTGCTCAGAGATTATTACCCGAAACGAATTGTGAACACACTTTTAAAAACCCTTAAAGACGTTTTGAGAGATTTTCTAATGCTTTTTATAACATTTTTATTTTCTGACATAATATGTATTTTAGCTTTGCGATAAACTCATTACGTATCGCATAAGATATGCTTAAAATATTCTTTCGGACCTGAAATATCTTTTCCTTGCGTCTCAAATTAGGAACAATGCATGTAGTATATACAACACCATATGTTCGTATAAATTACAAAAATATTAGTTACAAAAATAGACCTCACCCCACAAAATCACTAGCGAAAAAATTACACAAATCGTTGCACCAAAACATAACCATTAATCATATAACACGTGAGTGCATATTAACTAACCTACTTAACAAAATGGAAGCGTGACTAAATTTTCCTAGAACCGAGTGAAAAGAAAAATTCATTAAATATTATCGTTAATGCTAGTACATAACACGTTAGCACATACGGTAGTTACTGCATAATTATTGTGGCGAAGCCTGCTGTGGTTCGCTCCGGTAATATTTTCTAATAAAAGAGCCTACGGGCTGGGCCAAATGGGCAATTATGAAATATATATGGTCGATTTTATGGTACATGTGTATGTTTAGCTATGATGTGGAACTGTGTTTTAGTTGGTGTGTAGTCATTTCTGATGCATATAGTGTAGGTCCCGATTAGAATACAGAATGATAAAACAATGATTGATCCAAAATTTTACTGTACCTATTTTGGCAAGAAAATTTATTTTACACATACTAATTACACATAGGTAATCACTAGAAACAGAACCAGCGATTAGCTAAGTATGAGTAGGCAGAGATGCACTATTCTCCTTTTAAAGGATCTAATGCCGGAAAACAATACATTTGACCACACCAAACACCAGAACAAAGCCAAAAAAACTTTAATAAAACCCCACTGTTAATACCAACACTTACTGGTAACATAGCGTGCCATACCACACGTACGAATCGCGCCAATAACCTAAGGTAACGACATAAGCCGACCACGTATGGTATCTACTTAAAACACATTTACATTCATACAACCATATTTACATAGGATCCCCTGTAATGCTGGAACTCCCAATTCTAAGGGTTTTTGTGGAATAAACTGCGAGGGTAAGACAATGTCGATAAAGATAGAAATCAGTGAGATTTGTGTATGTTTCGTTTTTTTTTTCTTTTGATTTTGTATAGAATTGTAGTTTAGATAAGAATAATGAAGGTTTGTGTGTTTAGAATATAGATCACAATACCGACAATAAATAACTTTTCCTTATTTATTTTGTCTTCCTTAAGTGCGCGATATTGCAAAGATGCGTAGGACATAAATTTAACACGAATCGAATAAAATAAAAATACATAGTTTATGTATTGTGATTGGTAAAATATTGCCGTTATATATTATAGAATTTTGGAGAATAATTTTCGGCTGACTATATTCTACTAACATAGAGTTTATTGGCGCATACAAAAAATATATCTACACTTTAAATTCATTACGTTAACAACTATGCATTTATTCATCAGTCCCTATCCGCCATATTGTTCGTAAGAATTACAAAACACTGCCGCAAAAAGTATTCTAACAAGACCCGTTCAGATGTCATTTCCTACCACATAATAAAGTCTTGAAACATCAAATCAATCGGAAAGCAATAAAAATCACTGTTCACGATACGTGCGGTTGAATAATAGATACTAGAAAACGTTGAAAATGCAATAAAAATGTAATATTGAACTTAAGCACTTGAAATATTTTACTTGAGAATGTTATAACCAAGATACCGCGATATGAAGGTGGTTTGTAGCATTGCAACTACATTTACTGTGCATTGTATTTCTGGTTTATTTCTACCAAAAAGCTACGTATAATGATATTATTTATATTATTTTGTGAATACTTAAACTATCGGAGGTATTTATTGATTCGACACCTAAGCTATGTGTCAGACAAATTGTCTGTCGGATCTTGAAAACAAATTTTAATTATACACATAACGCAATAACGTTTTCAATGTAAAAAAAAACCTACTAAAAATCACAATTTCAAATCATCAATCAAATCATTTAAAAATAATCTATATTAGATTTTCAAAAACAAATAAACAGCTGACTATCGCTTAAAACATAAAAACAAAGCTAATTCCAAGGAATCGACATTAAAATAAAAATATCTATCATAAATTACCGTTAACAGTAGCCAATAAAAAATAGCACTTTTTTAATTAAACACTGAACAAAGGCCAATGGTATCACGTATAGGAAAAACGGATAGCAAAAAGCTATTAGAATGTTTAATAAAAACACAAGAAAAACTTCTAGTTAAGAAAAGAGGAGGAATTAATAGAAATTGCTAATAGTGTTACGATATTAGTTAGGGAAACAAGGTTAGGAAAGCAATTTTGGCATCGCATATTGCCTATTATCAGGTTCTGATGCTTTGTTTGTTTATATTTTCGGTGGAAGCCTGAATGAACAAGCAGTGATAGGTAAAATATATGTTTATATTGTATCTTTTATGGCAGTACCTACTTAAAATACTGGATGACAAAGCTTTATTTTACACACAAAGTTTTGTGAATTTGATGAATTCATCATTTATGTAGTGCCTAGTACTAAAGTAGGTTTAGGTACTTGGGTTGTTATACAAGTAGCAGACTTTGTGAACTCCTTTCCTAAATTATTCAAACAGTATTACTGAAGTCATAACAATCTGTTACCGACTAAATAATTTATGATCCCAAATACGCTTTTTTTCTTACAAAAAAACAAGACGTTATGTGACACAAAGTAATATTAAGCATACGTTTAGAGTGGAGTGAGTGTTAAATTATGACGCAATAAACGTGCCACATCGTAGAATAGGCCGCGTTCACACTAAATAATGGCCCGAATATATAAGATCCTGAACAATACCTTACGTGCTATCTACCAAATGCTCCAACTCAATTCCCTTACAAAAATATGGCAACTTAGCAAATCGTCAGCACACCTGCGCTTGAATAACGTTTTCCCATTTCCCTGTAATATCTTTAATAAATCTGAGTAAAGTTGAGAATATATTCATATTTCTTTTATGGTTATCAGTCGTGACAAAGTTTGAGCTTTTAAATAATATCCTGCGTCACAGTCGGTTGCGTTCGAATGAATTTTGTGTTGCAAACATTTTGTGTCGAATAACTTTATTGCCATTCAAACAGGAGTTGATTCTCAGTGAATAATTAAAATAGTTGTTTTAAACGAATGTATGGATGTTGACCGCATATTTTCAACACATACCGCTTGATTAAAAACCACAGACGGAATTAATTACAAAATACATCATCATTTTGTTGGGCTTTGGATACCTTTGTGTTCGAGTAATTATATAAAGATAAATTGATATCGGGTAAAATGAAGCATGTATTTTTAAATGAAAAATGATCGGTTTCGCTTTGTTTTGCAATTATTGAGTTTGCTATATAAATATTTATAGAAAAATCGTTTTGATAAAAGTCGGTAACAGTTGAATGGTCTATTAAGGCTCCGCAGTAAAAGGTTTCGCATGTTAGCTTTTTTAGTCGGCTTACGGAAGGAATACATAGGTCCGCCAAAAATCCTCTAATCAATAACGTGTGTACGATATATTAATCAAAAGATATCCCGTTTTTTTCAAGCAAAGGGTGAGTTTGAATGGCACCCCTTCCAAATATTGGTTTTTGTTGGGCGATACCCGTCGTCCAGTAAGAGCAAAGCCATGTTTTTCCATTTACAGCGCTACGCACGTTCGCGATATCTTACGCACTGGATAAAGGCTTTCACTATGTTTTATAGTGCTATGTCATTAAGCTGTGAATATAAAGTGGGGGTATGACAAAACATGAATTAATTTGAGATATGTCGCACGGTACGATGCACACCCTAATACGTGATACACACGGTTTTTGTAATTTTGCCAACTATTTTTTAAGCATTGTTGAAGTGTTACTCAATATAATTTTTGCCATTGATGGTATTATCTTAATTCTTTTCATAATTTGCGTGACAAAGCGAAATTACCAGTATCAAACAATAAAAGCAACAGTTTTTTTTTGTGTAGTCCATGGGCGGTTCCAGGCTTCAGAAGGCTTGTGGACATTCACATTCATAAAACGCAGGAACATCAGAGAGGAGGTATATAAGGGATTTTATAGGAAGAGTACATAAGGAGGAAAGGAAACAGAAGTGTTGCGTCACAAGTAAATAAGTGTTCTGGGCAAGCATACAGTTTCCACTAGGGATTGCAGATCCACCATTGGTTTTCTCTTAATTTTAAGTGTCGAATCTCTTTAGACCATGAATACCCCACTACGCTGTACATCATTGAAAAAGTACTCTTAAACTTCTATATTGTTCTCCAAACTCTGAGCCCGTATGTAGTCATAGTTTGTATGCACGATAACACCACCCTGTAAGGGAAAGTGAGGAAATTCGCTCAATTATATCACCCCGCATAGCTTTTTAGCTTATTTATCAATCAATCTCCGATCTAGGGTTGATAAACATCACCTCAATGTCAACAAACTTCTGTCGATTCACTATAACTAATGGATTTTCATTATATTATTGTAATGCATAACGAATTAGAGGTGCAGCCCTAATTCGAGGAATTTGTGGTGGAGGTATTTCTTAATGCTAAGTATGGGGTATGGTAATTTTTGGTCACATTTTATCGTCAGTCTTGATATTAAACATTAAATGAGGGGGTAAGTTAGGTAAGAAGCTTGTAGCTAAATGATAGCGGCACGGGTCGATCCATCATTAAGGTTAAGCAACGTTTGATGCGGTCGGTTCTGGAATAGGAGAGTATCTGGACATGACAAGTTTTTCCGTGTATCACAGAAGGCATGTCAAATTGATCAGCTCCGGTAGTCATTTGACATGTTTGATAGTCGTTCGAGTCGGAAGCCAGAAAGTCTGACCTTGGGGTCGAGGAGTTTAGGTAGCCAATTGCTCCATGAAAAACACTGGTACCTACTCAACTGCCGGTTAAGAAGCTAACCCCAGAATACATTGGGAAAAAGGCTAGGCAGATGTATCGATAAAGATATAATTTAAGTTATTGCAGAGACTGCCCATTATATTGAAACGAGATTTCAGATTTGATCAGATTATTTTAACTGGCTAACAAGAACACAATTTCCTAAGAAACGATACATTTAATTTCTTCATCCTTTCCTAAGTCCATAAAAAACAAATCTCTATGCCAATTTGCGTCGCACTCCAGCTATTCCGCCATTACACATTAGAGGTTATGTCGGCGCGTGCATGACACGTGTTCTGTCGAGAACACGTCATTAGCTTCGACTCGTCTGTAGGGAGGAACGACGGTTTTTTGTTCATAACTTGCTGTGGTGTAAGGTAAAGGAGGTACGGCTTATAATTATGTCATCTTCGTTTTTCTTTTGTCAGTTGTTGTTTTGGATATACATAGATGACGGCAGATACAAGAGTATGGAAGAAGAAATTATGCAGCCCAAATAAAATTGAGATAAGGGCAGAAGGAAGATGATGCTTATTTTGGATATCAAGTTTTTCCTGAAACATAAATGTCACTCTAAATTTTTCCGTCATTTTAAAGAGGATCTTTTCCATAATCAAAATCAAAATCAATATAAATTCTCTTCTTATTAAACTACATATTTTTAAAATAATATTACTTTATCAGTGACTTGTCCAAAATGATCGTATGATTTTAATACTACATTTTCCTCGCTCGCTTATAACTTGCGTCTGCAAAGCAAGGTACTAAAAGAGAGTTCTAGCTTTTTAAATTTCCACCGGGGCGATAGTTAGAGTGCTCTCATTACTTTGTAATTTAGTAATTAACACTAGCTGAAATGAGTTTCTAAGTATATTTTATTCAATACTGTACCTGCTACTAATTGGTCTGCTTTCGCGTTGTTGAGTTCTAGTTACAGACTTATCATGGCTAATTTTGTGATGGTACTTTTTCTTTTTGGGTACAATATTTTCAGAGAATATTTTTATTAGAGCAGGTACCAATGCAGTAATTTACAACAATAACGATTTTCCTCATTTGTGTGGCAATAATTGCTACGGTGTCTTTTTAAACTTCATGAATTACCTAAAATTAAGATAGTATTAGATGATATATTGGGTCTTGATTGTATGTAAATACGTTTTGAATAAAATCAAAAATTCTAAATATTAAATACCCTTTTTAATCGAGAACTGAGGTTATACATACATACCTTTAAGTTTCTATAAATTTTCCTTGTTGACTTTCACCTACATAACTCCAATCTCTGACTTATTAACTAAAATACCTACATATTTTCCTCGAAGGCACTTACCCACCAATAAATTGCCAGATAACAAACCACAACTGCCTTCCTCGCTATCAATACCCTAATCATTAATTAACAACCAGTGGGATATCGCCAAAAATAATAAGAGCCTTGACGGAACAACTCCACTGAATAATGGCTGTCCACATCCTGCGATATATTTCCGCTATCGCGTCGCCAACATGGCGGCGAATCCGGCTGACCGTTATGGAGTGTTAATCGAGCATTATGTCTGACCAGATGAAAAACTATCTTCGGAGGCGCTCGCTTGGATAATATACGTTCGTAGGTGAGTTACTGTATTTATTGCTCTGGAGATACCTTCGTGAACTAGGCTCTAAGCACCGTGTTCTAATGCAACTTCTGTAGTGGAAGATAACTTTGATTGCTCTTCAGGTTTCTACGTTAAGGGAACTACTTATTTTCTTGAATATGCGTTAAGAAATTTTCTTAAAACTTTTAATATTCCCTAAAGAATTTTATATTATGTTCTTAAAGATATTATGTTATAGCAATGGTGTATGACTAAAAATATTTTCCTCTCATTTTAAAGATAACTTTGATTGACACACAATACATGAAAATAAGAACACGTCTATAATTAGGTATTCTTTAAGCTTCACATCGCCATCGATTTTAGATGACGTGAATAGGAAACACCATCATGCCATGGTTTCATAGCAGACGTCATTGTTTGCCTCCCTTCCAAGCCTTTTGTTACCAGCCTTACGCTCAAACAAAAGAACTTCCTAGATGAACAAAAACGTAATTACAAGGAACTCAAGGAAGGGCTGTAAAGGAAAAAATCTTAAGATCATTATCTAATTTTTCACCGCTATCCTTAACGTAAATGTTTCTTTTGTAAAAGTATTTGATAAAGAAAAGATCAAAAGGTGATTCTTTTTGCTTCAAAATGTCTTTGTTTGCTTTGTCGAAGTTTTGCGGTTTTGGAATCTTTTTTTGGGAATGTTGATCGTTATAGACGAGCTCTTTAAACTGTCTCTATATTTAAAAAAAAAACCTCATACAGGCTCTCATTATTTTGGTCTCTCGTCAAAAGTAGACTTAGATATATTTAAATTTCTATTTTCATAAATAAGAATTAGCTTTAGTACGACAACCAATTATGGTTATGAACCTAACAATAGTCCCACATTTTGCAATAATAAAAAATCAATGGCAAAACCAGAGGTGGTCAACCTTTAGAATCGTGGGTACGCTTTAACCAGCGCGGGTTGCTCAACAATTTTTCCAATTATGCCATCGCTCATACTCTATAATTTCGCCATTTTTATACCAGGACAGTTCCTTTGAGCGATTACTCAGGTCTTTTAATATTACTTATGCTGCTTGTTAGATATTTCTCGTAATTTCATGGTACGCGATTGAATTCTATCTAGCAGTCTCTACTTTATTGGTAGTTAAACAAAAATTTGCATGTTGGTTACGTCAGGCCTTTGTCAAGCGCACTTATTCTATTTTTGAATGCAACATTCCTCATTTAAAATACAAACTGCCAGAGTTAAGTATAAACTTTTTATTGCAAAGGATACTTTGTTGAAATGATTACGTCGTTTTACTCAGAAAAGGATAATTCATAATGCTTTGTGCTTATTATAATTGTGAGATACTTTGCAGCCTGTGAATGCGTAAATACTTTTGATTTTTTCGCAATGCAGATAATTTTAAAAAATAAAGATAGTTATAATTTCTAATAGATACCCCTTGATTAGAAAATATATATTTTTAATTTGTACATAATCAGCTACTTAGATAAATAAGATATTCTTTTTAAGTATTTAAACCTAGATGAATACTAATATTGATATAATGTATATTAATAAATCCCCTTTTTGTCTACAAAGGATACATGAACAGGATGCTTTTTATGAAACAGTTGATAACTTTTCAAGGCCTGAAACGACAGTTACAACACGACACTGCAGTGCTGAATCTTACCTGTCAACATGACACCTGTACTTCAAGGAAAGCCTCACCACACCTCAATTTACTTAAAAGTCTACCTTTCATCACATACATACATACACACCACAAATGAAGATCCCGACGCAAAACCTACAGAGGCGACCTACTTTCAACTTTTAACATTACGAACCATACATTACCATATGAATATTATATTAAACACTCAGAAGGTCCACGTTGTTACATGATTTATAATTCCGTTTGACCCCACAGGTCATGTCAGGCCAGAGATACATGTAGCTATGGAAGATTATCCTCTTGCATAGCCGGATGGATTGCTCCATGGAAGTACGCATGAACAAACCTCATGATATATTTATGGGGCCGCCAGCTAAGGTTTTTGAAGGCATTTCCATGTTTTAGGAGTTCGTGTTATTGTGGACAATGAGGTTGGATGTTAAGTAAAGGTGTCCTGTTTTTGACGCATGTATTAACACGTTAGCAGCTTTTTAACTCATTAAATGACATGTGTTCTTAACTCTTATAAATTCATTACTCCATCTACTTTGCTGTTAAGTTTTTTACTATGACAAAATCCAGGTATAAAGATCTTTGTACAAACAGAGCTTAGTAAGCTACGGCCAACTTACACAAATACAGAACACATCGCTAATCCATACACAACTTACCGCCCCCATAACAACTCGCAACTAAGATCTTAAACCTAGACTTATCTAACTTAATCCTCACACGAGCCTTAACTTAGAAACACGGCTTAATACATCCTTTCTCAAAAGACGCGAGAATTCTTTGTATGGGTTCGTCTTGAAAAGCTTAATTAAAAGACTCATGTCTAATTAGGCTGGTGAACAATACGCTCAGAACTTGTAAGACATTTAAGGGGAAGCAATTAAAATATTAACGTACAAGTCAGATGTTTTCGTCCGCTTATTACAGTGGCTCAACAAGTTGGGCTTAATTTTGTGAAGGTGCTCGCTTAAAAGGAAATTCCTGAAGAGTTTTTTGTTTGAGGTGTGTTGGAGTAGATTTTGTGAAGGAAGTTGTTGTACAGTGATGAAAGGAATGTCTGTGTTCTTGTTTTGATAATTGCATTCAATTTTTTTTTATAAACATAATTTTAAAAATTTGTTTTCTGTGCACAAGTATGTATGTATATTCTTTGACATTTAATAGTGAAGATTTTGGTCAGCGAAAACACAAACATTCGTGCATTGTTTTCATATTTTGAATTTTAATATTTTTCTTCATACACCGCCCTACAAAGCGGGAACCGGTTTCACGGTTAACCCACTAAGAATTTCTTTCATATCTAAAACAAAAACAAGAGTAACATTAACAAGCTTTATTTTTGCAATTCTGTATTTTTATAACGTCACAATATTTTCCGGTGGCCGGGCGGGTACAGGCGCGCACTGTGTCTCAATGTTTGCCCACGTGGTCGCTCCCACGGGGCGAATGTTAGCATTATGCTAATTCTGTACATACACCCAGTATTATTGTAACAAACTTTTGTGCGTGATGTTACTTTTTACGCGTTATTTTAATTCTGTTATTTCAAGTCCTTTATGATGTCTGTTAATTGTTTTAAAGGTAGAATCGTCATTACATTTTTTGCATACGTTATTTTTATTAGCCACTAAATATATTTAACATGGAGTTCTAGTAGTAAAACTAACTTTATATCCTATTTTATTCAGTGTATATTGAACTCGAATTCGGTCAATTCAAGCTATCACGTTATTGGAATCATGCCCAATGGATCAAATTGGTTGAATGTGGCACACGTTAAAATGATTCCGATATTGGTTTTACATCGATCACAATGGCTGGCCACTACGATTTTGATCATTATTGTGTAGCCATATTAACTTCCGATGTTATCTAGTAGAGTGAATGAAACACAAATGAGTTCTAATAGGCGTAGTTAGTCCTGTTTTGGAATATTGTGGCCTCGTTTAGATAAATATTTTTCTGACCCATTTTTGCTGTACTTAACAACGGAAAGGGCTTCTAAAAATAAACCTTTTATTCTCTACGGTCCTTATTTTAAACATCTTTGTATTATCAGCTAACTCAAACCTTCACTTAAGCTAGGTGTCCCTGCTAATCCAATAAGGTACTCTCATTTATATTTGAACAAAAATTTGGTCCCAATGTTCAAACGCAACAAGCAAAGAACTCATATCATAAAATAAACCTGTCGATAAAAGAATCAAATGAACCATATAGGAGCAACAATCTAGCACGTCTGGTGCTCCACATCCCAACGCCTCTCGCTGTCGAATTAAACGTGTAAAGGAACCAAGTTCCCGCATAACCGTCAACCCACAATACAACTTCCTGAACAACTTTTGTGGCACGGAATATGAGTAAATGGAGATCGCAGTCACGTCACGGTCGTTGGGGCAGCTGCTTATTTTTTTGCTCGGAAGTTTACGAGTCTTTTTCACACACTCATTATTTCATGTCATATGTATATGTCGTTGAACATCCTTGGCAGTCGTTACGGGTAGTCAGAAGCCAGTAAGTCTGACACCAGTCTAACCAAGGGGTATCGGGTTGCCCGGGTAACTGGGTTGAGGAGGTCAGATAGGCAGTCGCTTCTTGTAAAGCACTGGTACTCAGCTGAATCCGGTTAGACTGGAAGCCGACCCTAACATGATTGGGAAAAAGGCTCGGAGGATGATGATCATTATTTCATGTCATCTGTTCCGATAGCGCTTTTTTACATGAAAAAAATATAAGATAGGGCCCTCATTTATACTGATAGTGGTGAATATGTCTTTTTGGTCATCTTTAAAGGGAATTTTGGCGCTGCAACTTTCCGTCCCCGGTCGGAGATCACGAGGCCTACGAGGTAATAGGGCTATTACTTGATGGCGGGACGTGGTTTCGAAAGATATGAAGGAGTGCCAGGTGTCCGAGAACTGAGTCGTATATAGAGCGAAGTGGAGAAGACATATTAGGAAAGCTGACCCCACCACCATGGGGATAAATAGCTGTAAAAAGAGAGAGGTTATTTTAACGTTTAAATCTGTGTAAAACTATTGAAAACAACAGTCTTATTGTGTCTTAGTAAACTGTAAGTTTTTTCAGTGTCGAGTAGGTAATGTGACCTCCATTTACTACATACTCCGAGTGATATGAGGACAAACTTCGCCGTATATAAACAATCCATGTCTTTGTATGTGAAGGGATAGAAGTCGATTGGGAAATTGGTGTTCGTGTTCAGGGTTTAAGTAGAGTTTTGATTAGTGTGTGATGACTTGAACTGTAGTTGTCTTCCTTCACTTTGATCCGTACTGAGATTTAGATGTATGATTGTCACTTTGGAATGAGGATTGTTCGAGTTGCTGTTGTGCTTTTATGAGGTCACCTGTTCGTGTATTATATTCAGTTTTACATCTGAGGGCACGGCAGTGCCCCAGCCAAGACTCGAGCAAAGCGGGCACGGCCGTACCATCTTTTCTCGAAGCGTTTCGCGGCTATTTCAGCCCCCTGTATCTTCCATGTGAACAAAGCTAGGAGTTTAGGTTTTCGATGGCCAAGATTAAGTATTAGAACAAGCTCAGTCTCCAAATTACAAGACATTTGAATAAATAGTTTACGAGTTATGAGCGATCAAAGTTACACCATTTTGTCACTGACTCACTCACTGACCGATCATCAAAAGTCTAAGGTACTTCTAGCAAACTCAGAACCTTCAAATTTGGCACCAAGATGGGTTATTAGCTACATATAAAGGGAAAATTATAAAAACCTTAAAACTTAATAAAAAATAGGAAACAAATTTATATTTGCGGTTTTTCAAGAACATTGTGTATCACTTTTGACTGCATTCATAATTTTGTTATTTATTTATGTACAAATGTATTTGTTTTATTGTTACGTAGTGAGGTATATTGCTATTATGTATTAAATATACATACATATGAATAAAAAAAGCTAGGTTAAAATGAAATGAATTATGATAAAATCTTTCATATTAATGCAGTGCGATAAATACTGCATGCTCGCTCGATAGATGGCGTTGTCCTGGTCTAAATCGCGCTATGGTTTCGTTACATAGCTTAGTATAAGTAGTACTTAAAATAAATAATAGTTTAAAAAAAAACTAAAAAACACGCTTTTTATAGAAAACCGAACTAAAAAATAGAAAATAAATTTTAATGAATTTAAATTAAGAAAATAGTGTTAAAAATTTCAATGAATATAAATTAATAATAGTGTGAATACAAAAAATATATTTAACAAAAGCGTGGGCTGCTTTTTAAGGTATTATCGAAATGAAAATCACTCTACTCATATCTGTCAATAAAATATTTATAACTATTGACACCATGCACCCCACGCTTTTTTTTAAATATATTTTTTGTATTCACACTATTATTAATTTATATTCATTGAAATTTTGAACACTATTTTCTTAATTTAAATTCATTAAAATTTATTTTCTATTTTTTAGTTCGGTTTTCTATAAAAAGCGTGTTTTTTAGTTTTTTTTTAAACTATTATTTATTTTCTACTTTTTTTTGTTTAAAGCTTTTCAGTGATACGAATAATTGTCACTCTCCATACAAGTGGGAAGTTCTCATCAATACAAAGTATATAAGTCCAAACGAGGTATTTTACATATTCAGTTGTCGAGTTCCATCGACTTTCTCTGGTCTCCATCATCAGGTCAGCTCCCAACCTTCACTGTTGCATAGGTCTTGTCAATACAAATAATTTAAGCCCAAACACGAGGTAGTTTACATATTCAGTTGTCGAGTTCCCTCGACTTTCTCTGGTCTCCATCATTGGGTCAGCTCCAAACCTTCACTGTTGCATAGGTCTTGTCAATACAAGTAATTTAAGCCCAAACACGAGGTAGTTTACATATACAGTTGTCGAGTTCCCTCGACTTTCTCTGGTTTCCATCATCAGGTCAGCTCCAAACCTTCACTGTTGCAAAGGTCTTGTCAATACAAATAATTTAAGCCCAAACACGAGGTAGTTTACATATTCAGTTGTCGAGTTCCCTCGACTTTCTCTGGTCTCCATCATCAGGTCAGCTCCAAATCTTCACAGTTGAATAGTGCTTTTAGGCGTACACCTGAGTGTCAAGTTTTTACCCTATGTATGCCTACAACTTTCGAAGGTTGCCCTCGATTTCTCAGGGTTTCCATCATCAGATCCTGACCTGATGACTATGGGACCAACTGACAGCTATTCCGAGTCGAACAAAAAAAGGATCACGTAAATCGGTCTATAAACCTCGGAGTAATCGATGTGTATGTGTAACCTCCTCCTTTTTGGGAAGTCGGTTAAAATGGAATAATTTTATCAAATTAGTGTATTGTCATCGGTCCTCAATAAATCTACAAAGTTTGAACGAAATCTGGCCGTTTAAAGTGGGTCAAAATCGCGCCCAAAGAAGTCGGTTACAAACATACAAACATACAGGTGAAGCTAATAAAAAGCGTGTAAAAATCAAATAATTTCATGTGATAGCCCCATCTACTTCTGAAATAAATCTCTTTTATTCTAAAAGATATTCGATTCAAAAATTCGACAATTTCGATTTTTTTAGTTTATTTAAAAAAATGTTGTTTACGTGCTGCTTTAGGTGTACATATTTAGTTTGTTATATATTTAGTTAGTTGCATGTAAGTTAATTTAATTTGTTATATACTTAGAGAAGAAAGAGACCTACAAAAAATAAATTAGATCCCACCAAAAACATTAAATGTAAAAAAAAAAGCCAATCCTCTACGCAATTCCTCCACCGTAAAAAGTTTTGAGATCGCATAGAAGCCAAGTCCTGTTCAACTTTATTTGTAATAATAAATCAATATTTTGTAACTATATCAATAGTTTTGTTCACATTACAATAATATTGTCTTGGCCATGAGCACAAGTTAGAAGTCGGTCCTTGAAATAATGTGTAAATACCATTGAATTGATATATTCTATATCGACGGTAAAAAGGCAAAAGGGGTCAAGCGCCACATTTTGCGATTTTAACTTTTTTATTGACCCCAACTCCACGATTTTTTCTCTTTCGAATGGTCGTAGTATCGTTTTCCTAGCATGAAAAAAAGTCGCTTGTACCAAAGAATTATTTGTACTGAAGTGCCAAATCGATACTTACCAAAAGTGCTCAAGCGACACCAACTTTACGTTTTTGTATCGCCTTGTCATTTGGCATAATTTTAAAAACAATATTAGAAGTAAATATGTCGTTTGTATCCATTTTTCTTTTATTTGTTTAATAACTATAACGTCGCTTACACCAATAGTAAAAATTGTCAACTAAACAAAAATTGGCGCTTGGCCCCTTTCTTAAATAATTTTATTTTCATTACGTTGCATTTGATCCACTCAGCGCGCGCCAGCGCCTGGAGCTTAGGCCAAAATCTAAATATTCCAACATTCAATATTGGTGCTTGACCCCCTCGCAAATGCGATAAACCTGGTAAAAACCTGGGGTCAAGCGACATCTATCTTTGAAACTATTGATCTCAGGCTTATTTTGATGTAAAATTATTAAAGAACATTGTATTTAAGTAAACTTTTCTGAAGATTGTGATGTGATTCAATAAAGCAATAAAGAGATATAAATTTTTTAAACTTTCTTTTTACTCTCCTGAACAATTTGATCTGTGGTGCTTGACCCCTTTTGCCTTTTACCCGTCGATATGGACATGATTTTACGATTGGACTGATTATGGACCGATTGAAATTTGAGATCACCATGGACTAAACATGCGCCATAGTACATGTGCAGTTCATTGATGTTGGATGATACTCACTGTCGGTCATTTAGTAACAATTGAATAAACTAAAAGTATTTAATTCTGTGATATTAAACTTCATGTTTGACTTTTAGCTCTCCAAGACATGCTGTATTATATTTGTAGTTTATTGTGCTCATGGCCAAGTCAATATTATTTTAAAGTGAACGAAACTATTGATATAGTCACAAAATATTGATTTATTATTACAAATAAAGTTGAACAGGACTTGGCTTCTATGCGATCTCAAAACTTTTTACGGTGGAGGAATTGCGTAGAGGATTGGCTTTTTTTTTTACATTTAATGTTTTTGGTGGGATTTATATTTTCAGGTAAAAGTTATGGTAATCTTATAAGTAAGCAGATATTTGGATGACTTTTATGATGATTAACACAAGATTGACGGTCTGGCTAAACCTGCCGGGAAGCAATGGATGTGGGTTGCTGAAGATCAAGCAAGGGGGCGAACTTGGAGGAGGCCTTTGTCCAACAGTGGACGTCTTTCGGCTGACACAACGAGATATTTGGAAAAAAACAAGTCCTTTTTTTGTGGTTGCAGAATTATGTAGCAACATCATAACAGCTAAGTTTATAAGATATTTACCAACAATTTATACAAAATTATATTCCACGTGCTTAAAAAAATCCGAGTAGCTTCACAAGATTTTATACGAGTTTTATATCAGGTAGGACCAGTGACTTAAGAGTCGAGATGGGGTGTATAAAATCCGCTAAAACGTGACGCGAATACGCGTAGCTTCGAGCATTAGTGTCTAGATCCAGGTTTATGTTGGAGTATTCTACTGTTCTTAGTTTAGGATAAAGTGGGAAGTTTTTAGGAGTAGTGGGTTTTTGAAAGATGGGTGGTAGATATTTATTTAAACTTGTGAACTTGTCTACTTTGTGATGGGTCAGATACATTCATGTCAATATGCCTACATAAGTGCAATGTTTTTTTTTAAATTAAATGTGTTGACGGACTTAACAATTGGAATATATTTTTTGCAATCGTTTAATATTAGTAACACATTACAGCAATATCGTAAATAATCGTGATCCCCAAAAAACGCTTCAACGCTTAACTGCTGAGTCATTTAAAGCTTGCGATACATGAAGTAGGCACTGAAGAAGTTTATTGCGTAACAAAAATCGGCGGGACTTTAAGACTGTTATTTGGATAGGTGTAAATTTACCCTCATTGAGGACATGGTCCAACGCACTGACGATCGCGATAAGAGAAGAAATGAATAAAACTAACTTATTTCACGTAATTTACTCATTTGTTTATCAAACTTGATGCACCCAATCAAACAAAAAATAATGATCAAATCGACGCCTCCCACGCAAAAGGTCGGAACACATTTTTTTACAAAAATCGTTTTTTTGCACCATTAAAATCATCTTAAACATTATTACGTATTACTAAAATCCAAATTTTAATATCTTCTATAAATAGTGAGTTTTTCAATGGATAATGGTCTTAACATTTAAATTCTCCCGCGCATAAAGTCGCGCAGATAGTTCCGACTGTATGCTTCGATCGATTGGAGCGAGGACGGCCAATCAGAGCGCAGTACCGACGTCGTATGTCAATCGTCGTATTTTACCCGTCCCACGCAAAACGTCGAAACGTTTATGTTACGACTTTGTGCGCTGTAATCATACATGTACTGTGGTCGGTTACGACTTTATACTACTCAATAATTTCATTCTAGGAGTCGTAACTTATTCTTAAGACCATATGCGAGGTTTAAATATAATAATGAATAAACGTATAAAGACGTATCATAGACATACGGCTGTATGCTCCGTTAAAAAAATAAGATACGATTCTCTGCTTTTCAATTATAGTTGAAAAATCATTCAAATTATCGTTCGAACTGCTTCGTTGGTCTAGGGGCCGCGAGTATGACTGCCCCCCACAAGGTATCGGGCTTGATTCCCGTATCGGGCAATATTTATTGGGTTTTTCAATTTCGAAATTCTCATAACACGGAGTCTGGAATAGTACCTAGTGTTCGACCACAGGCATAAAAATGGGATTAATAACTGAGTGGACTGTAATATTCTCCTGTCTCTTACCTCTCAAACCTATGCTTACCCCTTTTGTGGAATAAAAGTCGTGATGATATGTTTGAATTATGTTAATTTTCTAAGTCTCTAACCATGTATTTGTAACATGTGTAAAGGACAATGCTATTCTCTGTATAGTAGTCGGGCTTAAGTGTTGCCCACAATAACTGCATATTGTATTATGTTCCATAGGCTTATATTAGGTCCCAGACCAAAGCATTTCGAAATCTACCCAGGAGTCCTGATATACACTGGTTTCACTCTTATTCAATATTCTAAAAAAATATGCTTACGAACGAAGTCTTTACTAATCCACTTTTATTACCTTAATTGAATTATATTAATTGACAAATACGAGTTATAGTATCATCATCATCATCATCTCAGCCATAGGACGTCCACTGCTGAACATAGGCCTCCCCCTTAGTTATAGTATACGACAACTTTTTTTTAACCGACTTCCCAAAATGAATCCGTCGTTTACCAACCGATTATGTTATTGTTTGAAAGGGTTTACTTCCTAAGTGGTTTCTTTGTCATCCGGTCTAGATATGGAAACCCTAAAAAAATCGGGTGCAACTCTTGAAAATTATAGATACATATAGAGGAAAAAGGTATATGTTTCGGATACCACAAAACAGTGGAGGTTAAGATCTGACCTGAAGATGAAGACGACAGAGAAACGAGGGAATTCCTCAACGGTGTCTACTATCTAGCTCGTATTCGAGAGAGAGTTCATGATAAGATTTTTCTAGTAGATAGCCCAGAGCGCAGGGGTCTTGTAGATTTTAACCGAGAATTCAAATATATTGCGGTAATTGCCTTTTTCTCAGGAAATCAGGGTCAGTTTTTATTAGAAAGTAATGCTTTTAGAATTTATTTTTAAATCACAGTAAAAAAATTACCCATTACAACTTTTTACAGTACTGGATCCTGACAACTAGATCCTGAGATCAATGATAATGAATATGAACGAGACTTATTTGTCAGATAAGTCTTGTCAGATTAATTTATCAGGACCCCTGGGAGCGATTTTTAAAATCTTTGGATTTCGTGTTAAATTGAAGTAAAGATCCTATACAACCACTCCTATTTACGGGGCAAAGGGCTCAGGCTTTGTAAATTGATTGTTCATGTGGAATATTACAACCGGTTTCCATACGGACCTTCGGGACCAATATCAAAAATGTTTTAATTTCGTGTTATGAGTGAAGTAAAGAATCTATTTTGACTACTCCCATTACAGTTCAAATGCCTAAGAATTTGTAGAGTGACTATGTAAGGAGAACATTTGAACCGGTTTTCCTCGGGGCCCCTGGGACCGATTTCAAAAATGTTTTAATTTAAATAAGAGTGAAGTAGATAATCTATTTTGACCATTCCCACTACTGGAAAAATGGCTAAGTCTTTGTTGAGTGACTACCTAATCAGAACATTTGAACCGGTTAACCTCGAGACCCATGGCACCGATCTCAAAAATATTTTAATTTCATGTTAAGAGTTAAGTAAATAATCTATTCCCTAATCCTTTCTTACCATTTGACTTCATTTCTCTAGCTTTAAACTTGTTATTTATATAGATTTCGAGAGTTTGCACGTCGCATATAGTCGTAATTCAAAACTTACGTCGTTATTCGTGTTGTTTAAATCAAGTTTATGAACGCATACAGTCGTAACAAGAAGATACGACCTTTTTCAATCAAGTATAAAGTCGTAAGTAAGTAAAACGGGTTTTTTTCGGTAATTACAATTCTTTATAATATCCAAAACCTGGGAATAAATTATTTAATTGTTAATTGACAGCATAATGCAAAAATCTCTGTTGAAAATCTTTCAGAATAAATTTTATCATCAGCGTATACAAAAAACGCTCTCCTGTAAAAACGATTTTTTAGCCTTACGACCTTATGCGTAGGAGGCGTCGAAATACATTTTTAAAATAAAATCGGCTCAAAATTACCCTAACCTTTGCACAAATCGCTACAGTATCTAACTTGCAGTGCTTCTAAAACTTACGGTTAGTGCAGGGGCGCATCAAACCGTCTCATTTGCCACAGACAGCGAATAGGCGGCCCCGACCGACAGTTGAGCAGCACTGCTATTCACTTATTTACGATAATTGACGACCACAGTTATAGGACGGTAAATGCTATCGGAAAATGGCAAATAACTGCAGTCAAAATCCGTTTTGTTGTTACAAATTGTTGATGGCAAACGGGTATTTACGTGATAGCGTGTAATTTTAGTAACAAATATAGGTAAAATGTTGTACTTACATAGTATTTCAGATCCACAGACATTTTAACTATCAAATCAGGTCATATCGAAATATTTTTTCGTAGCAAGGGGGTTTCTCAAAACACTTTACTAAATACTGGCTCATGAATTATAGTAATTTTCTTCTATTTCCACTTTACTGATAATAGAGGATAAAACCACCAATCATCGATACTAAACGTTGAAACCACTCAACTGAATGCCACCATAAGTTCTGCATACACCAACTATTACACCTAATGGTACCAATAAACTACACGGCCCACTAAATCATTACCAAATGAACAGTTTCTCAAGCCAGTTCGCCTCAGACACGTGCTAGCAAACGTGTCGTCCAAACCGAGTCACAGATTGCGTATATTATTTATCACCAGTCCACGACCCCGGCAATTTCGTATCGAACTTTCCCTTCCGTCCTTTTATACCAATTTCGCGATGTTAGAAAAAAATATGACTTTATTATTGAAGGAGTCGAGTTATGACGACCCGCGGTCAAAGGAGGGAGCCTTTATTCAGATGGGGAGGACATTTTCAGACGTGTCTACGGAATGTATGCGTTTTTATTAATCGTATTATTGGTCTGGGTTTTGTTTTGATAGAATATTGAAGGTTAAACAATGTATGTTTATGTTTTCAATTATTGAGGGAGTACAAATGTTAGAATTAAATAGACACCGTTGAGTCTTCTCTGACACATTTGATAACAAATATTTGTTGTACAAATTGTTACAGATAGATAGAAAAGCATGGAAGGAGAAAACATGCTGCGCCAACCCAAAATAAGATTGGGATAAGGGCAGGAGGATGGTGATGATGATGTTACATTAGATGACAAAGGAAAAAAAAAACAAATTATTAAACATGGTTATTTCTGACCAAAAACAATGATATATTATTGAGACAGAAACATTGCAACAAAACATCCACCTTTTCCTTTCCAAGCATTGTCGTATCCTCTCTTTTATTAAAGGCATCTTGTTAACCCCGCTCCCTTCGGCCGGTATCCAAATTATGTTTTAATATGTCTCAAGGCAGACCTCGCCGTTATTTTAAAATTAAACTACCCACTTATTTAATACCCGCGATTCGAGAGTAAATTAAATTCCAAGACGTCCTTGCGCATACCATGGTATTTTTAAGATAAATATATTAATTATTTTTAAATAATTTTTGCTTCTGTTTCGGTTGGTACGGAAAGAATTTAATAAATAATACCTACCAAATAGACTTTTGGAGACAGGGGGAATTCCGTTTTGACCTTTGAATTTCTTGGATATTTTTAACGTGAATGAATCTTGTTCAGGTACCTACTTGTATTCCTTTGAGGGGGCAGGCTCGAAGGTTTCTGTTTTTTTTTAGATCTTTATTATAATTGAAGATAATATACATTGGCTGGGGCACTGCCGTGTCCTCAGATTTAGATAGCTTATTGATTGGAGTTAATTTGTTTTCTTTGAGATAAATGAATGGTAAAACGGTTATTCCATATCTCTAGTTCAATGTATTCAAAAATTTCATGGACTTCGACCTCAAATTGTTAAACATTGTTAACTTTAATATACAACTGAAATACAAAACTTGCATTCTTGTCAATAGTGTTGCCTTCATAAAAACTCCCACATCTATCTTAACTATCTATCCCCTAATTATCTATCAACTATCTATCTATCAACCGCCATTTTCAATCTTCCTTCCACTTAATCAACCACAGATATAAGCAACTCTGAATCCAAGTTGACCTGTTTACGCAAGCGAACCGCGGATACTTTGCATAGCTCGCGGAGCATCATTACATATTTATGAGTTCTCTAACCGAGATCGCAGGGAAAGTCAAACATTAATGAACGTTAAAATATTCTGTACGTGTATATAAAGAAATGAATTTTTACATCATAATAGGACAACGGAAGTATTGGAATGTAAATTGAGTTTAGTTTCGTCGTTGTTTTGGTTCTTTGGTTTTTGGAGAAATTAGTTTTTGATTGGATTTAAGTTCTATTTACTTTTTTGACTGCTCGAATGTTACAGCTATAGCGTCATGATCCATTTTGATTTAACAATTAGTTACCAAATAAGTAAGGACATCACATAGTAATAAAAATAATTGATAAACTTCAAACTACCGAAGAATCACATTGGTAATATTGTCTTAACTTTTCTGTGGCAAGACATTTTTTTAGAAAGCACTCATACATATAACATACATACCCGTTACTTTAGACAATACATATTTCAAATCACTCAAAAAAAAGTCCCGTTAGTCCACAAATACCCCAAACAATACCAAGTTACCTAACTCTATTAAACCACATGAATTTCCTTTCTAATCTTATTTCTAATTACCCAATTTTTTTATATTGTATTACTAATATTTACTTGTAAATAAAAACACACAAACTTATCTTACCCCACTAAACCACATTAATTCCCTAAGCTACATACAATTAAAAATCGAACAAGACATTAGGTCTGATTAGCTATGATTCATTGAGCGGTCAACTGACCGTGGCGATCGTGCACATACAAACGGAAATATATTCACAATTACATTTAGACAAAATATATTTCTAATTTAATAATTCCTTTTTTATGTGTAACAAAATAGTCTAATGTAAATATCTTGTCAATTAATTAAATCTCAGATTTTAAGTACCATATAAAGTAAAATTTACTTTGCACAGTTGTAATGTATTAAAAACTTTTCTAATCACCAAAAATATTTAAAAAAATATACATATATTTTTAATATCATTTTACTTAATTATAAACAAACAAAATCACTTTTATCCTACATTAATTTCCTAAGCTACATACAATTTAAAATCGAACAAGACATTAGGTCTGATTAGCTATGATTCATTGAGCGGTCAACTGACCGTGGCGATCGGGCACACACAAACGGAAATACATTCGCACTTACATTTAGACAAAATATATTTCTAATTTAATAATTCCTTTTTTATGTGTAACAAAATAGTCTAATGTAAATATCTATGTCAATTAATTAAATCTTAGATTTTAAGTACCATATAAAGTACAATTTACTTTGCACAGTTGTTACCTATTAAAAACTTTTCTAATCACCCAAAATATTAAAAAAATATTTTTTTTAATATCATTTAACTTAAAACTTAATTATAAACAAACAAAATCACCTTTACCCTATATTAATTTCCTAAGCTACATACAATTTAAAATCGAACAAGACATTAGGTCTGATTAGCTATGATTCATTGAGCGGTCAACTGACCGTGCCGATCGGGCACACACGAACGGAAATACATTCACCGGATGTGGTCCGCCATAACTCAAAGAGAGAACTACCGGTTTGCAGCTGATAGCGCATCCTAGTTCGACCTGAGAACCTCCTTTTGTGGTTTTAAATGGTTGCAAAAGCTTTGGTGTTGGTTTTATCAATTGGTTGCTTGAGATATGTGTGTGTTTGGGCGGAAAATTGATGTCAATCGTTTTGAATGGTGGATTTATACATAAAGATTGAATAAAAAGGAATATTTATGGACATTATTTAATTATTTTTAAGTGTAGATATTTTAGCTGTAGTCTACAATACACCTACATAAGTAATCGGATTTATATATCTTATTTTTATCAAGCACTAATTTGAACCAACTTTCTAAAGAACGAAATAAATTATCTTGTTTGTGTAGATAGGTACAGAGTGTTGACATAAAACCGTAATGCAATAATGGTACTAAGTACCACCCATTAACAACACAATCTTGATCGTTTAAAAATAGGATAACAGAAAAAAAAACAGGTAAGAAAAAAGAAGAAACATAAAATACTCCTTAGATAAGAAGAAAATTGTAAAGAGCACTCCAAACATATTAACGCCGTACCTAATTTAACTTAATCTTTAAGGAAAATCGCTTATTTTCTTCACGTTATTAGGCTCACAAAAAACAAAAATGTTTTTAGAACGGGGACTTTTAAATAATTACCTACGTGCTGTTTGACCCTCGTTTTGATCTGAGCAAGAAATGGTTTAAGTATTGCTAGTTTATTGTTCTTACTGATTTTTGGGGACTTAAAGTTCAGTACTTTGGAGATGAAAAAAAAAAAAATTGTGATCAATATTAAGGACCTAAAGAAAGGTGATTGTGAATTTGTAATATTTTTTTGCAAACTACATATAAATGAGAAAACAATCTGCATGTGTATTTAATTTTGTTCAATTGTAAAAAGCCTAATTCAAAATTAAGCATATAATTACTTAATTCTCTTTTTTTCTTAATCGTTTCTTTCATTATTTGTCATCTAACTTATTCAAACATTAACACATAAGTTTCAAAACACAGATTTAAATAATCACACATCCACCACATCGCACCAGACAGCGAAATTAAAGCATTATAAATAAGTCAAACGTGGCATATTCCGACTTGTGCACTGGCAACCCCGTAAAGCACCGGTCGTGCGTAACAGCTTGCTGTAACAGTTATTTATTAAAGGACCCGAGATTTGGGCAGTTAAAAAAACTTTTTCCATTACTAAACTTAACCGAAAAACGTTGCAGATACCGAAACATGAATAATAATTAAATACGATTCCGTTTTAAACGTGAAGTTACTGCTTTAAGTTTAACGCCTCGAAAACTTTTTAATTTGAATTTTAACTTTTTGAAAAACTTGTGGATAAGTGGTAAATCTATATTCAACATAAGTCGTTTTACCAAATAAAAATATGTTACTAGACTGATGATCAATAATCGATGAGTATATAATTTTTATTCAAACCTAGCTGTTTTTCCGCGGTTTCCCGGTGAGAACTAATGCACATAACCTGATAAAATATAGCTTTTGTTATTCGGGAATAGTGTTGGTATCCAATTGTAGAATATTTTTTCTCTTAAAGTACTAACAAACACAAAATGTTTTCTCTATTATATTAGTACAAAAGTATAGAAGACCCAGACCCTACCACTATTCTAATAGCAACATGTATCCACGCGTTACACAATTAACATCTTTATTTTCACAGGCGTCTATCAAACACCCATACCTATAGAAATATAAATGCCTATATTTATCTTACCTTATCAGGAGGCTTCTTCCCAATGTAGTGGCTTGAATAAAACCAGATGTGCCTTACGATGAACAGGGCTCACCCTAGCACATAAATTACGCCTTGTCAGGCCCCTGCTTCTACGTGAAACATGCCGACAATATTCCACGTACCTATTATTATCAAGCAGAATTGCAGCGATGAGGTAAAGATAATTACGTGTTTAGAAGTTAATTAATATTAACATTATACTGAGTTACCTATTTTGTAAACATTTTTCTAACTAATTGTATTTAATGCTTCAGAAAAATGGTGTTTATCGAGCAATGATTTTCTGTCATGCCCTGATCCAAGTACATATGGCGTGTATGTTATGTGTTGTTTATTTTGTTTTTTACATGTTTTTCGGCAGTATTACTATAGTAACTATTGGTTTTTAATTAACGTGCAACTGCACCAATGCCATTTAGTAACACAACAATTTCCAAAAGCACAAACAACACAAAACACAAACTCCCCAATTTCGCGCACGATTGCGTTCCCAAACACATTTCACATACAAAAACTCTATTAACATCCAACTTTTGAATCCTCATACAAAAATGGGAACTATTCCCGGAAAAACTGTATTAGTTTGTGTGCCAAAAAGTGTACCATTTAGAGTACCTGCATACTGCAGACTTTTAGTCGGCCGACAGTTTGATTGAGCGCTTCGTAAGTATGGAGACGCATGGGAGTGTGCACATATCATCGATCAGGCACCTACATATTTGAAAGGTATCAGATCGACTAAAAATATGGTTGAATTCACGATTTTATTGAAATAATGTTTTTTTCAACTATCAGCCCACCTGCTGGCGGCTGATAGTTTCTTTGGGCGCAGAAATCGAAATGAAGATGAATGAAAGTGCGCAAATTACAGCGACCAGGTATTTGGCCGACTCCAGCAAGACACTAGATCAACTAAAGGCACGATTGAATTCACGATTTTCTTTTTTTTTCGTGGGCCGAATTGTCCCATAGCTGGGCAATGGATATTTCGTCTCCACATCTCTCTATCCTTTGATTGTTTTCGCCAATCACGATTTTCTTAATAGAATATTTTTCATCGGACCACTTGTAGAAGGCTGATAGTTTCCTTGGCCTCATACATCAGTATTAAGATAGAAGTGAGAAAATTACAACGATCGGGTATATTACGGGTATCGGGTGTATCTAAACGGTATCAGATCGACTAAAAACTTTGATGGAATTCAAGATAGTCTTTAAAAAATATTTCAACTGTCGGCCGACTGTTAAGTCTGCAGTCTGCTCCCTTACAAGAAGTTACCGTAACTAAGTAGTGGTCGTGTTGTCTGGCTAATTGTGTAAAATAACATGGCGGCTGCTGGCTCATCGCCGCCGGTGACGGTAGTGAGTACAAAGTTTCTTAGAACTTGCTCTAGTCTCAGATAAGGGAGGAAGACTGTGGAAATAAATCTTTTTAGATTTTATCTGTGTTGGGTATTCTCTAGTTCTTGGTAATAAGGTAGTGAGTTTTTTTGCATACCTACAGTGTTGTTTAGAGGTATGTTAACACAAAAGGGTTTTTCTGGAGATTATACCAGTGTTTTAAACACGCTTCTTAATAGACAATCTATTATAATATTAATTAATGCATTGTTTTCTTTACGCACAACAACACAGTGACGTAAATGTTGACATAGTGTCAGATACCACGATATTATTTAGTAGTATCATTAAATATACCTCTAAAGACTGGTATAGAATGCCTAGGACGTTAATTCCACCATTTTACTTTTTAGTGCAATAAGTATTATTAGATAAATAAATGCTTCACACTTATTTTTAGAGCGTAAATAGGTCAAGAAATGTTGACATGTACAAAAATGTCTACAATTAAAGTCATCAACTATATTTCTAAGGCACTAAACACCACTTTAACACCCATTCTTAAAGCACTCATAACCACCACGAAGCTACGACAACAAACACAAACCAGCAGTTTTCAATTACCAGCACCATTAAGCACTTAATTCGATTGTTTATCTCGAACTGTGCATAACACAAGTTGTAAACGACTCACTTACCGATGCACAGTTACGTTCTCTTTGCTTACCGTTAATGGCCGTTTTGTGGGTCCCATTCACTATCAATTTGCTGTTTTTGAGGTCAGGTTTTGTTCGTGGATAGAGTTTTTTAAGGTTCTTTGCGGATTGTTATGACTCTGACGTAAAATAAAATATTTTGCGATAAGTTTTGCGTTTTTGTTACTTAAGGATTGATTCAGAATGTTAAAATGCCAGCCAGTCAGTAGTACCTACTAATTTGAAGTTGCCAGATATAATGAATAGCAAAAATAAGTCACAAAACAAAAGACAAAGAGCAAACCACAGCTCTCTTTACACACTATTTACTCAAAGTATATTGTGATATTTTCCCTTTCAAACGTAATATACATACATTTATGTAAACATCTTTTGAAAATGATCTAGAAAATAATAAGACGGCAGCTTAGCTCTAAGCGGAGGCAGAACGCAGTAAGGTTACGAAGGCCTCTATCTCAGGGGACTCGTAGCGCCTGCTACGACGTAGCACAGACGTAGCGACTACGGCTACGAAAATAGACTGAGCGAAATGGTAGAAATGGAATAAGAAAACGCTTATTTTTCCGTCGAGTTAAACATATTTGCAATTCAATCTGGATTGATCAGATTTAGTGGAAGACTTTCTGAACTTTGTGGAAGAACATTTTTTTATCCATGACTCCTAAGTAATAATAATAGAAAATCTTAAACTTAAAAATCACAGTAAATACTCCGTTTGGAAAAATAATGTCACTTCCAGATTCATCACAAACCGAATCAAAGTCCTTTTTTTATTAAATTACTACCTATTGCCTTACATCCTTATTTACAACAATAAATGAATTTTTATTTAATGTGTGTAAAAAACTACAATGTTACATTAAAATCATATAAATTATTAATCAACAATTATTTACAGAAATAAAACAAACAGTCAAGTCTATCCCATCATAAGTCTTCACCGAGACGAACGTAATCAGTATCGTTCATCGCCCCACGCAACCGGTAGTTGGATTTCTTGAACCGTGAAATTTTATCAAGAGAATTAATCTCGGGAAACTTTCCCCTTGGACATCGAGACCTTTTATTTTTTAATTCAAAGAAAATTGATTTCAGGTATTTTTTTTAAATTGACCTTAGAATTTGGAATGCAAAGGTCAGCTTTGAAGTTGATGAAGATTAAAGTATTAAGGCGAGATTCTGGAATATTAATTTTATTTTGAGTTTTGTTGAAGAGTTGATAATTAAAAAGATTTTTTTACGTTTTAACTTGTTCATTAATGCTCAATCCTTCTCCCTATGAGAGGAGGCCTGTGCCCAGCAGTGGGACGATATAAAGGCTGTAACAGTAACTTGTTCTTAAAATAGATGGATCTCCATATAATATTTAATTTCAAGAAGGATCAAAATTAGGTGTCTATTTGATACTCTAAACAAACATGTCTAAGAATTAGTATATCATCATACATGATATTATATATATAATATCATGTATATTAATACATTATAATTCGCAGTTCTTAATTTCTTTGAAAGTTTCAATTCTATCTTTGAAAAATAACCAAAGACTTTGATTTCCTCCAAAGAATTACAAATCAGTTCAAAGTCTTTGAACACATTCAAAGTTCATCGCGTACATGCATGATGGCGTATTTTCCTTAGTTCTTGCAAATACATGAATTTACAACACGCGTGGGACCATACACAGCTGACCTATTGTACCTTGTCTACAATCCGCAAAGATTTCCATACTATTCAAGTCTAAAAACTAGTGTAAAGTTGTGTCTCTGTCTATTATTTGTGTCGGTTTCTACGTAGTTCTATTGAGTAGGATAATATTTTCTTAGAAATCATTTTTTTGTTTTTGTTTGCTATGATTTGAAAATATGTGCTATTAACTATCGTTATAACTCTGCTTTAAATATTGGTAAGTACATTATGTATTGTAAGCACAAAACGAAATCATTTCCATTCATTTAGCTACTTTTTTAACCCTGATGTAGATAATTTTCAATACTTACAAACATTACAACAAGACCTAGCATTACAATTTGGTTCAACCTTTCAAAATTGGCTCCAAAGTCAAGATTAAGACACAACATGCATCAATCATATTACTTATATACCTAACTAGAATACCGACTACCTAAACAAAAGTATATTCAAGGATTTCTCACATTTAAAAAAGCACTAAATAAAACCATTAAAACAAATGAAATAGTGTGCATTTAATACGAGTAGCCTAGTAATAGTAGTCGCGTTTGTAATTATTATTTGCGACATGCAAAAGGCGTTGCTGTTTCCTTCCTGTAATGGGGTAAAGGGTTCCGTGTATACTGACTTTAAGATAGGTGACGTTTTAAATGATTTTCTTTTAGTTGAATGGTATATTTTTTGTTATTAAATACTTCTTATGGTTTAAGGCGAAGGGTAAGCTGTAATAATGACATATATCGTCTGCAGACATTTTTTTTGCGCTATTCTGTCACAGCTTAGATCCGGTTAGACTGGAAGCCGACCCCAACATAGTTTGGGAAAAAGACTCGGAGGAGGATGATCTGTCACAACTTAGATTTTTAAAAGGAAACAACTCTATTAATACATATTAACATTTCCATGTAGTAAATAAAGTAAATTTACATATACAATACCATGGAAATGGCAATATTAAGTAGGGATTGAAGTTGTCATACATAAGAAAAAAAAATCTTCATAATATTTCATACAACTCATAATAAATTTTTGATTTTGATATTAAATCGAACCGTGGAGTTTCAATTGATCTATCAATCTAACTGCAATTGACCACCCGTTATTAACATTTCTAAGGGTGGAAAAAAAAACTTTCTATTTTAAAGTTTTCAAACAGTGTGCCAGGCCTATAAGTGTAGGGGCGTGAACTCATCCCTTCATATCGGTATGTACGCATCAAACATGTAATTAGCTGTCAGTCTTCCTTCTAGAGTCATTATGTCTTTATTGTGCGTTTTAGTTTAGCCGGTTATTATACGTTTTTGTTATTGATTGAGTGGGCACCCCTTTTAGTGGGATTTTATAGTTTGATGCGTCAATCAATTTTTGAATCACATTGGCGGCTTCTAACAAGTATAAGAAAATATTTCATATTGGTACCTATTTTTTTAGTCTCGAAATGGAATCGACCTTCTATAGATTTGACTAACAAGGCCGACTAAGAACACTAGAAAACTCTTCATATAAATGTTTGTTATTCTTTTTCGCGGAATTATTAACGTTGAACATGTCTGTCAGGACTTTTATACCTATTATTTTATTTTAGAATCCTTCTAATGTACCGATTTTACCCACAAAATGACTGACATAATAAAATCGAACACAAAGAGTACATTATCCTTATTCCGATAAAATATTCGGTGACTTGTTTTTATTTTCACATTAACAAAACGTATGAGACTAACGTTAAGGTTTGGTTCCACCATGAACGCGCTCATAAATAACGTTAAAGACGTTGAATATTTTATAAATCTCCACCATTATCGGATAGGGTAAGGATGTCCGGACCGGCTTCGATCCGGGAAATCTGTCGTACGTATGTGCTTGGACGGTTCCGTGTGTGCATGTGTTGTAACTGAAATAGGGTGAATTGTTTATTGTTATTATGTATGGCTTTGTCAATAAAATTGTTAAAATTATTACGGTTCATATGTTTTGAATACTTACATTTTTTGTGACAAAATTATAATTATTATGATGAACTTCAATAACGTCTTAAAACTTAAACAAAGTCAGACGTATATAAGAAAATACTACATAGCATTTTCTTCGTTTTCTACATCTTTCGATCAAATAAAAAAATATATGCCTAAATATTACAATACGTAAGATTAATTAAAAAATACCAAAATGCCAAGTAAACTACTACCCCCCTTAATAAAAAGATACGTGCAAAAATTTTTACAACATCACACCAATGCAAAATCTGAAAAATCCCCAAAAAAAATCAACCCTAAAACGGGCACGTTATAATAACATCTCCAACCAAATCCCGTGTCCTTGGCGATCGAGGTGTGATCGACCCGGGTATCACCGGGCGACTTATAAAACATTCATGACCTCTAGTGTTACTCATTCATGATTCCCGTAGCCGTCGAATCCCGATCACAAAGCGTCCCGGGATCACGCGACGGTTATCCTTGCTGCATTTAAAGTTTGGGAATTTTGTTCCATTTTTAAAACGCCAGTTTTGACGGGTTAAGTTCGGGTGAGTAGTTTTGAAGTTTATAGAGGCAATGAAAACTTTTGTTGCGTTAACTTTTTTGTTCATTTTTGTTTTTCATTGAGTTTGAGTGTCATAAAACGAGTGTATAAAATGAGCTCTTCAAGCACGTGACCAATTATATTATTAGTTAAACATACAGAGGGTTTTTATGTTCATATTGTGAAAATTGCTTATGATATTGAAATAACAGCTTCAGCATCAATAAGAATTATCAGAAAAAAAAGTCTACCCCAAAAACAACACAAAAATGCAATAAAAATAAATACGTTCACACCAAACTTTGTCACAGTCCTTTAACGCTATCATTGCTTAAAGTTTTCTGTCTTCAAATACCATTTCATTGTTAGGTAACAGGAGGGTAATATTCACCTAATTTATTGAATAAAGGCGTTTCTTTGCGGAAATGCATCGTCACAATAATGGTTTGGGGGAAACATTTCACCCTCGGAATTCCCCACTTTGGTGATTAACAAATCATATCAAATAGGTCGCAGATCTGGTTTAGAGTAATAAGTAAAGCTTCTAATTTTGTGAAAAGTTTTATTCGAAAGATTTTGGTTAAAGGGTGAAACTGGAAGAATTTGTTAATTATCCTTACAAGGTAATACTTTAAATGTGAATGTAACTCTGTCTGTCTGACATGCCTACCGCCAAAACGACTGAACCGATTTAAATGCTGGTACACAGGCATATATTTTTTTAATGCGGTCCAACACTCTTGTAATTAGCGTATTTAATAAAACAAACTCTTCAGCTTTAAAAAACTACATTATTAATTTATTACAGACAAGTAAATGCTATTTATATTCGAGTTTGTTGTCAGCGTCGTTGTGTAACACAACAAGCAAGTGAGACATGACACTCGCACACGTATGTTGAGCGTGGTAAGCTAGTTACTTAACAATGCTCTTGGGTTAATACATAATTAATTACAACTGGACAGACTAACGGACATTTCAAGTTTAGTATGGGGGAAGATTAAGTAGGTGAATTGCCAGATGCGACACAAACCGGTCTTAAAACTAACTACCATTATCACGACAATAAAGTACCAATAATAAATAAATTAAAACTACAAAACAAAATGCCACAGATTAATCAGCGGCTATTTTCCCATCTTTTCTCCATTCAAAAGGAATCGGATTCCCCAAACAGGAGTAAAATCCGCGACGAGACGTCTCGAATTTTCATTACCAATACCGAACGGCGAGGGGCGGAGGGGAGGGGATTATAAATGCAAGACCGAGCTTTATTGCCGACTTATTACCAAACAGTATGAAATGGAGTGTCTGCCGCATCTGTCTGTATGTCTATTGTCTTTGATTTTGCTTGGTGCGCGAAAGTCGGTATTAATATGAGTGTTGGGTAATGAAATGGTGGGTTTGGATCTTTGGATAGGTAAATAATGAAGGGTGTATGTACCTAGATAGATAGATATTTTTCTGTTGATACGGGGCGCCTGTTATTTTTTTACTAGAATACTTAGTTACTTAAGAGCATGATATAGCTCCGAAACTATAGTGACAATTGAGACTAATTATTTCAATCCACCCTAACTTTTGACTTCATAATGAAAAAATATTGAGAGTGTATCCATTCTGTAACAAGAATTCATCAAGTATCGTTAGAACAAAGTCAGGCTTGTTCGCTAGTCGCAAATATTTAAGGCATTTGAGAATGTTCAATTATATCGGCATGTGGAGCTGATCGCAGTAGCTGTTGAAGAATGCTGCTCCATCGAGATTGGCGTCTTCCATCCTAATAATGCATAACGGAATGTTAAATGAATAAGCAAATATTTTCTTTTTTGGTACTGCTTGCTTTGTTGGGTTTTTATTGATGTTAGCTAGCTTTTATATGGTGTGTTGCTTTCATTGTCTCATATTTTTGTGGTTGTTTTAAATGTTTCCATAATTCAAATCAATCTTGAACCTAAGAAAAGTGTAAAAAGTGTCACGGGAAGGAAAATCTACCAAATGAATGCAAGCAAAAGAATGAGTGTTTCTAAAAATCCTTAAGCTGTATACGCTAAAAGTGTCCTATAATATTATACATATCATAAAAATACTTCAAAAAGTTTACAGTATCTTTCAAAATTCTCAAAGACCCCACTCAAAAGCCAACGCCAAAGCCAAATAAAACAAAACACAACCGAAGAAAATGACAGAATATTTTCACCAAGAACCAAAGTACGAATACCTCCATAATATTATTAGAGTGTAGGAAATTTTTAATTAATTAGCCACACTTTGCCTCGCTCCTTTGAGGTGCTGACTATTTATTTGCACCTTAAAAAGGCGAGTCCATTAGCCGAATGAAGTTTTATGAATAGGTCATTCAGGAGATGTCGTCTGTCGCTGGGGTGTGTAAAAGGAAGCTTGTTTTTCTCTGTGCAACGGAATCAGTTTTGATGGTAGGTAGTCGGAGTTTTTATGTGGGGTAGATTGTATTGGCAGGTGATGTAGGAAGTTATTGTATGGTGTAGGATGCAGTGTAGGTTGTTTAGAAAAATCATTAATATAAAGAATGATATAAAAAAAAGTATGTACAGACTTGGATTTTTAATCTATTTGTAAAATGGTATGATTTGTTACAAAAAATCGTACACTTTTGATAAAACACTGATGCATGTTTGCGTTACACATTCTGCCCTCAAGAGATACCAATACCAACATTCAAGTTTAGCATATTTTCCTCGTCCAACCATTGAAATCTGATGAAGTCACAAAAAAGTACATTTTCGCTTATTTCGAAAAATAAACCTTGAATATTCGGCACGATCTCGTTTCTCGTCCATTTTTGACCCAAAAATAATGGCGGCCATCATGATGGGACATCACAGTAGATTGGAGTCGCGATCGCCAATAAATCAATTTGTGTCAGACATTTATTTACTGAGAGCGGCTGACATTTGTTACTCACTGTTCATACAATGGACCCGGTGTATTGTGTGTCGGCCATAACGTGGACATGACCGCAGCTGTAAATCTATTTTAAATTGAATTTTAGATAGAATAACGTTAGATGGTGAACGAAGGTTTTTATTGGTAAAAAAATCAAAAAAATATATGAAATAAATGGTTGTAAATTCGACATATTTTTTTATAATTAAAATAGGTACTTGACTTTCTCGTAATCTAGGTATTTCTTAAAATAACAAAAATATATTGAATATATTGACACTTTAGACTTCTGTAGAATATATTTTTTTTTATATTTTGACACATCTCATTACTCAAAATAATTTCAAAATACTTTTTTCGTTATCAACCTGTACATAAACAACAGGGGAAACGCAAAAATAACAGGTACCTCAATATAAAATCTATTTTTCCAAAACAACCCAGATATCAACTCAACAGCATCTTAACAATCTCCGTACAAAGCGATCTCCCCTAAAACAATAGCGGAATGCAAGTAGGCAGTACGGATATGCGATAACGAATGCAATTTTCCAACTCCGTGAACAGAGTTTAGGCGGGCCTCGTGCTGATCCGGCCTCTTGTGGGTACTACCTGAATTGTAGGTACCAAGGTTTATTGTGAATGATGTTGTCTGATGTCTGAAGTGAAGAAGTGGTTATTTTTACGTGGCTTGAAGTTTTTATTTTTCTACTTGAAGCAACTTTTACTAGTTTTAATATGACTTAGTTATCTGATGGTTGATAGGTAACAGCTGGAATTAATTAACTGCTAAAGGTAACCATCATCATTAAGTTCCTTAATAAGCAAACTTAATTTCACAAAGTAAAATATGTATTTCAAATACCTCATTCAACTGGCCATTAATGTCGTTTTCATAATTCAATAAATCCACGCACCGTATGGGGACATAGTCCGACATTATTACAATGCTCTCAAAGCCCAGGGGATCACTATTCGGTATGGATAATCCCCTTTTACAGAAAAATGAATAGCCGATACTTTCATGTAAATTAAATGAAGGGATCGCATGGCTCTAATGTCTAGGACTAGGAGTCGGATCGATTGTTTCCTATTGAAATGTGATAATCCTTGTAAGCCCGACCAACTGGGCTGGTTGATTGGAATAATTCTTTCTCGTTAGTGAATATGGTTTGGTGAATTACTATACTGACAACGTTTCATGTCAGAGGCTGGCAGGCAGATTTGACAAAACTCTGACAGTATGTTCCTTCTAGGTGATTAAACCTTGTAGCTCATTCGATAAGAAGAATGATAATTAAATCACTTAAAATGCATTACATACCTATCATACCCTCACCTTTGAGGTACGTATACGTAAAACTAAAGTAAGTGCCCCATCTCTTTGAAATTGTGTGAATAATCCCTGTATGATAGAATAAACACTCGTGGTGATAACATACGATACACAATCACGACTATAATTAAACAACAACATCGCACAGCTTGCACCTCAATATATCAATCTCCTTAACTTATCACGAGCTCGGCATTATTCCCTCCACACGCATACTTCTCCTTAAGCCCGAAAATCGATGTCTACGGTGTGGCTCCAAGAAACTTTCTAACGACATAACCGCGTGCAATTGATATGCCCCAAGAGTAGGACCCATTGTAAAGAAAGGAAAATCCCGATCCGAAAATCTTTGGAGACTTAGGTGCATCAGTATTCCGGGGAAGTACACACCCCCGGTGTCGGTTGCTACCCTCAACCCTCTGGATGCGGTAAACTCCTTCAGTAATTTGACTTTGTTGTTATAACTCAGTTTTAGTTGTTTGTCGTCGTTGGCAGATTTATTGCCTCACTGAAATCTGGTGAACAATGACAAGTATTGTTGTGTTTGCTGTTCTGTGATTGTTGTGTGTTCGTGTTTATGTAATTAATTTATCTATCAAAATTTAATTTGTTGTGTAATCTGCCGTTAGATGCTTAAAACACGTGCTAAAAACAAAGGTATAAAGTAATGGATAAAAATAGCAATTTAATTACGTATGCTTCTAAGATTAAGTTTTCATCATATTAATAGACATGAGCCAAAACCAATTTTATCACGCAAAATACGTGCCTCTCTAATCAAATTGATTACATTATGGTAACATCGTAACCCACACCTTTGAGGAAGAATGTCTATCAACCCAAATTGTGGCTTTGATCATTTTGTCTTAAATTCCCCAAATATTAACTCGATAAACCGAAATATATCGAGAACAAGAGTGTAGTGGCATGTAACCCAGTATTCGTGCGGTTCTATTAAATCATAGTATTGTCGTGGGTACCGTATTCAGTTTGAATAGCGCACACCGAGTTGGCTTCATCAAATTGCATTGAATGGCCGTTAGAGCACTCATCGACCATGCCTCGTTCTGAGGGTAAAAATTTGAATGGAATATACGTACAGGGTGGCATGAAAGGCAATGGTGACGCCCACCTACGCTCATCGTGCTTACTTCCGACCACTCGGACGTATTTCACAATAGATCGGCACGGACTCGATCTGATATTGAAATTGGAACTGAACTAACGTGGATTTTCTTTTATGCAACCCATGGTTTTGTACGGAATCCAATCAGTGGATATGTAATAGAAAAAAAAGTATTTAACTAACGGCTTCGGTTTGTATTGTTAGATTAGAATATTCGAGAAAGGAACGACAAAAAAGTGCACCCGCATATTGGAATGGAAAAAACTTTCGTTTCAATTAATTTACCCAGAATTTTTGTAGTAAATTAAATGTAAAAATTGAGAACCATTAATCTCAATTTCTACCAAAGAAACAACAAACCAATTTTAAAGCAAACAAAAATTTTGACACTTCCAAAATGGTTGCAAATCTTCTACGCAAACCGCTTGGAATGATGCTCAATGCATTCAAAGTCACGGAGGGTCCCGATCGAGTCCCTATCATTAATGATGCCATCCCTCTAGTAAGCAGTAATGTAGGTTACTGTGTAAACAGACGGGGTCATCACCCTTTGGGTAAGGTTTAAGACGCGCGGTCTGCGAGGATAAACTTTATTGTCTATTTTAATTATGGGCTTACGAAGTTTGTCGTCTGCATACAGTATGTTGATGTGTAGTTTGACGGTTTATGTGGATATCTTTATTTATTCAGAAGAATGAAGGCTTTGTTTTGACTAATTTATGTTTATGAAATGACGGTTTTCCTTTCTTAGACTCGTGTAATATCTGTGTATGTATACAGGGTTACTGGTAAGTAGACCGCATCCTTTCATGAGGTGATAGTATAGGTCAAAACGGACAAATTTGACCATAGCATACACTGGGCAAAATTTAACCCGTTTCAAGATAATCAAATTTCAAGATCAGTCGTCTAGGTACACGTATAAATTATCATTATTAGTCAAAAGTCTCGTTTTTCTGGATTTTTGTGTGTTTTTGGATAGAAGATGAATCACTTCATAATAACAAACCATAAAACTGTACAAATCACAGAGGAAATTAAGTATAGCAAACAGCAATTACTTTTTTAGTAGCTATTTTCTCAAAAATATTACTCTTCATTTCTTTTTTGTGCAGAATACTTAAAAAACATCTACATTTATTTAACTATCCAAAAGGCACAAAACACACACAAATCCGCAAAAACGAGACTTTTAACTAATAATAAAAATGTATACGTTTACCTAGACGACTTGTTAAGAAAAGATCTTGAAATTAGATTATCATGAAACGGGTTAACTTTTGCCCAGTGTATCCCATGGTCAAATTTGTCCGTTTTGACCTATACTATCACCTCATGAAAGGATGCGGTCTACTTACCAGTAACCCTGTATAAGTAGTCTATCCATCTTAAAAACTACCACTGGAAATAAAAGTTCTTCAAACGTTCAATATCACTCAACAAGAAGACGAACTGGGTCAAAAAACGTGAGATTATCATAATATTATTACGTATGCAAAATAAATATTTACACAAAGTAATATATTACATAGGACAAGGAAAACGAAGGGTTAGTTTACTCATACGATCCCCGAACGCGATATCTTATGTTGCGGCCAAATTTATGGCCTTAGAAAATAAAACACGACTTAATTGAGCATAAAATATTTAAGATAATGTTGACAATGGATAATCCCACCCTTTCTTACGGTGACCATAAATTAAGTGCACGAGTGTACCGAACGAATGCAGAGACCATTAGACGCCCCACGCAATAGATGCGTGCACAAATCTGTTACCCTAGTCGCGTGCATATTTTTTGCAGCCACATTATTAATGAAAAATGAATCCTAAACTGTGACTGTCAAAGTTCAGAATTGATTGTAGTTGGTTATGAAAATTAGGGTGCTTGAAATTAGAGCTTTATGTTAAGTACATAGAGTAGTAAATTCAGTGGTTATTTATCAGTCATAGATATAGTCTAGTGACCTACATCTCTGGAGAGACTAAATAGCATTAGTAGTTGTCTATTGGGAATAATATTTATTGGGTGCATAATGCACATGACAGTTTTATGTTTTCGGCGTTACGTCGATAGAGAACTATTGTTGCAGAAGTCCTTTTTATTTGTTGGACTTCGTTTGCAGATTGTATCATTCATCATTATTTTTTTCTAGAAAGCCATAGAATGTTGACTGATGAAATATTGATTTTGAAGTATGTGTTTTGTTATAGAATTTTAGTTATCTGAGTATTTTGGAAGATTAATATACTGCTTTTGGTATAATGCATTATGCTCCTTGTTATTTATATGGTTAGTAAAATAAACAACATTTATGTATGGTCAAGGTGACAAAATATGTTTAAACTCTATGCAGGAATATATTGCCTCCCGAATAAGGTACTTATAATTTTCCCAAGACTTTGAGTAAAGAACGCGTTCTGTTTTATTTCTGTCTAAAAAAATTAGGAACTGTACAAATATTTATTTAGACTTAACAAAAAGAGGCAAAGGCATTTAATTCAAACAATGAACAATCCTTTGTTCCTGAAAAGCATGAAATTAACTTGAAATTCCCTTAATTTAGGGTCCCTCCAGACTTCCCGAATCAGGTGCTTCTACGAGAAAACAATGAAGCCCTTGACAGTAGTTGACGCCGTTCCAAGAAGCAAGAAATTATTGTTTAATTCTTGTCCCCAAACTCAAAAGGGACTTCGCAGATGGTACCCAATTGTCTACCAAATTGCTGTTTGGATTTCACTACAATGTTATTTGCACATGCAAATCAGCATTTTGTTTTCATCTTGAAACGGGATGACGTCGGGGGTGGGTTGACACAGGGACCGTTTGACACAGATTTGCATAAACTATTAAGAATTAGCAGCTGAGCTTAATATTCCTGTGTGTTTAGGAAGCACGCAATCTCGTTCCAATTTCGGGACTAACATGGAATGGAAATAGCTCGGTGGGTAACTCGCATTGTTTCGCTGAATTTATTTCTATTTTGATTTCACTAACGAACATTCCACACGTACTTTTCTAAACGCTAAAATATAATGAACTCATTTTCAAGGAAAATAAAACAATATGTTATTATCTGATAGAAAATAAAATATAAGATAAATCTATAAAAATAAAAATATTATTTCTATAAGAACGCGAAGCCGCGCCGCTGGGAGCAAAAACTAGTCAAGTTTATCTTTAATTAATAAACCAATAAACTCCATAATCGTTAAAGCTGTACTTACTCATAAGAGATAATAGTTTGATAGGATTATAGTATTTCGATAGCACACTAATTGGGATAATTCAGTGTCTATTTGACCACAGTATTATCGCGTGTGGTTAATTTAAGGGCCAATGTGTTCTGTAAATAAACGTTTATAGATCTGTATATAATACAATAGATAGCTGAGAAAGAGAGAGAGATCTGTATATAATTTAACTTACTGATTAGCGCGATATCTCGCTAACTACTGATTTCAATAATCTGTTGCTTAGTAAAGATAGGTTTTTACGTTGGCATCATACAACTTATGTCAAACAACTAATACAAGTATCAAATCAACAGATGGAAAATTGAAAACCACCATAAGAAAATATAACTTCTGCCTTGCTAGATTATCCCAAAATTCAGGGTTTCAGACATACATTTTGTGACAGATGAAGATATACTGAACTACAATTTATTGATAGATAATTAAGTTTCTGTAGACCTCTCTGGTTCTTACGTTAATCCTTATACATTCGAGACCTGCAATATATCACACTAACATTATTTCTAAACAATACAAAGCCTGGCGAATATTTGTGAAAAATCAATAGAATATTGCGTCCCCCTAATGCAATGATGGATAGGCTCCACTTATCTGTGCGCGACATCACTGTCCGACAGCCACCCTTTGTCCTACGTGAGCCGTGATGGTGCTACGCGATGAAAAATATTTCATAAGATAGCAATATGAACAATATTTTCACGAATTACATAGTACTGCGGTATAGGTACTTTCTTGCAATATAGCAACAGTAATAATTTTCTGATTTGTGGTACTGCTCAAAAGCCCGGTGTAGAGTATGTACAAAGCATAGATAAGCAACTCAATAAAAGTAGATATTTATTTAGGCATTTGACAACTATCTTAGATAAGACTCTGGAACTGAAAACATTACAATAAAATGACACTTTTATCTTCAACCAATTTTGATCATGCATTCATACCTCTGATTTTATAGCACAACGCTGCAACTAGTAACTCACATGGGACGTCTGTTCAAATTGTCGTTCTTTTGTTGCGGCTAGCTCATGTTTGGGTTCTGTTAATCAATCAGGTGAAGGGGTTTCATTTTATCGTCTATCAAAGACGATAAAATAAAAGAGTGCGCCGTGCCGTATGGCGCACCAAAGGGAAAGGGGAAATTGTAAACAGGGTCGATGTAATGACATCGGCCGGTCAAGAATTATGGAGAGTTGATTGAGTCGTTAATTACGGGAAAAAATATTAACCTTTCGACTGATTTATTTTATTGATTAAAGATATAGAAATGTTTTGTAATAAATTCGTTTTTAGTCAATACACAATCGTAAATTAGTTATAAAATGTTCCCTACTGTTCCAAAATTTGATACAGATTCGTTTTTTTATTTATTAAAAAATATAGGTAGGTATACTTTACGTTACCTATGTACGTATAATAAATTATTCGTAACAACCAAAAATCACGGACAAAACACTAAAAATGAAACGAAATTAAAACAATTGCAACTCGCTAAAATCCATCTGGCAGACACCGCTGAGCTAAAACGAATTAAACACAACTCGTTATACAAAATGAGGAGTTCCAGCGCCATTCAAAGTTTTGTACAATGAATAATTACAGCCAGCAACAAATGTATGCCATATTTACGTGTCTAGACGTAGTGAAGGGAGCGACAAAGTTCTGTTACAGCTAAGATATTGCTCCATTTATTGGTGATGTTCACGCAATATTTTTCGTACGATGACACAATAGTTGCGCGGAATGCCTTTTGTGGTTTGATGGCTTCTGTTTATGCCGACTGTACTGAAGGGCAATGGAACAGAAATAGAATTTCATATAGTTTTGTAAGTTGATATGCAATATTCATATTGTATTTTGTGTTGAATATTTCTAAGATTGCGTGATAAAAAGGTTTAAGTTTCTGCTCTAAAAGGTATAGGTGTCTACATACGATTATTTTCGGTGACTATTTTAAGACCTGGTAATTTGTTATTATCCAGTATTTTTAGATTACGACATCACTGATTTTTCAGTGCTTTCGTAGACTACTTTATTTGTTACTACTACTGCATTTAATAATCATAAATAACGATAGAATTTGTAACAATATTTTAACACTCAGAGAAACCAAGTTTCTATATTAACAGCTGTCATTCAAAAACGACACGCTATAAAGTAAACGCAAAACACGTTTCCCTATTCTAAACTTTCCAAAGCTTGTTCCCACCAAAATAACTGATGCAACAAAATATACTTACCACTTAAATACTTCGATCAGATAGCAAGTTAAATTTCAGCGGACCATTCCGTCGTCATATTTCAGGGCAGCCGTCGGAAAACTTTAATACGAGTAACTTTGTGAGTAATAGAAGCTTGTTGTCTGAACATTTTAGGTTTAATCTGGTGTTCGGACAAAATCTGACCATCATTGTGATGTACTTAGTCTGTAAGTTGCAAATTGTGGCAGTTTTGAAAGCTATTTTATGGGCTATTTGAGCGCTTTGAAGCAAGAGTCGCTTTGTTGGAGTATATAATAAATACTAAGTATTTGGTTACGTTTATACGTTTTTGTTTACAGAACATAATCATCTCCCTCGTACTAAGTGTATTTTATAATAATTTGTTAAAAAGTTTACAGTTACAATCGTTACCTTGTTGTTACCTCGTTGTTACCTTGATTGTACCTACTCTTGAAACTTCTACTCTAAAATTATCGTCCAAATTACTTCAAATTAACTTTTGTAACTGTGCACCATAATAAACCACATAAAGTCATGTATGTACCATAGTCTGAAATACGTTTAAAAATTATGAAAAATAAAACATACACACGTAGATAAATCGCCACTGAAGAACATTCTAAAAAAACTTTTCAAACAAAGGCACAGGAAAATTACACAATGCAAAATTGAAAACAATAGAGTGCAGACAACAAAGTAAAGGTAGAATCATTTTAGAAAACCAGATTCACTGCAAAGCATAAAGGGTTTTAAAATGGAAAATTTAATACAGCATTGAGTGAAAGCGCGAATAATGATGTTTAATTAAAATTGTGTTATATTGAATCTTAGTGGCTTATTGCGTGTTCTTCTCAGATTATCTAAAAGTGCCCTGAAAGAGATGATTGATGAAAAATTAGCTTAATCGAAATAATTTATTATATTAATGAATAGAATAGAATATTAAATTCAAAAGAATTTTGTCAAAAATGTAAGTGACATTGCCAAAAATGAAATATGAATGCCATAGCCAGATTTATAAAAGAATACGATAGTTTTTAAATAGTGGAAATACAGAATGGTTTGGATTTGAATGTAGGTTTCTATTAAATGTTATTTATTAACTGATTCATACGTAATCACGTATTTTCCATTGTTTTATTTCCCCACAGGTAATAGAGGGTCAATCGTCCTCTACCAGGAACACATTAATCATCTTTACAAAAACATTATTAAAGAAAAAGCCTTTTACAGTTTATTATAATGGCTATAACGACTGCTTCAGTACATAAGCACATAACCAACACACGCGAACAGTTCTATTCAACACCACTTTTAATACCAAATAACACATAGATTTTATAGATAATCCCCAATCCAACCCTCCGATATTAACCCGTCCGAGCTAACGAGTCCACTATCGCTCATGGGCACACACATGCGTTTGACAGAACTGTTATTACGTCATTAATAAAATTACAAAAGTACGGGCCCATGTGCGGAGTTGACTATCGTCATTAAACTTTAGAGTCCGTTTTGCCCCATCGCATCGGAAGGGTTGGTGACGTAATTAAATTTGGGCGATTGTCGCAGTGTGTTTGTAAGAACGTTAGTTTGACAGTGACCCCAAGTGAGAATTAAGTGAATTAAGTTGAGACACGTTTTGTATTGTGATGCAGGCGTGAGTTGCGCTTTATGCTTATTTACGGATTGCCTTAATTGTGAAGTAAGTTGTCTGTTGAATTTTCCCATCATTTGTTTTAATATAGGTGAATTAAATATTCAAAAGTGTAAACCGTATTTCACGACATGATTTGAAGGACCCTAATTATTCTCTCAGCGCTCGACTATATTTTTATATGAGACCAATGTATTTGTAAGTACCTGTGATCAGAAATAGAGATTAATTTGTTGATCATTTTCTAAACACAGTTTTATAGCCATTTCTTTTTGCCATTATTTACATAACAGACTGAATTCAAATAATAAGATTCACTGCGCACTTCTCAACGCCATCCCAAATCATTTGATTCGCCGAAACAAAAACTGCATTCGAAAACAAACCCACCACATGCCCCCAAGTTTACACGTAACACCTGATTTAACTGCAAACGCCATTAAAAACGGCAACAGTTAAGAGATCCGATAAGCACACGTCTAGGGGTGCGATATTAAAAGGCTTACGAGTGTTGCTCTGAAAAGCCGCTGAACATTTTCTGAGGCTCGCCCACTTAAGCACAGTATTAAGGGCACTTTCGGCTTAAGGGCCACCGTATATTATAGCTGTTTCTTTCCTATGTGGCCTGGTTTTTCATGTAAACTGCATGTTATAGGTAATAATACCTATGTGTTTTTTTTAGCTTAGTATTCGGTGGAGAAATATAATTAGGCAATACATGCTGTACATACCTCTAATGCAGCTGGTTTTAAGGTACCTACATAACATAATCGTTCAAAGTAAGCTGTTTTTCTAACTTGAAACAAAGTCTATTAAAATCACTAATCAGAATTAAAAACATATACCACATACTACAAACCATCGCATACTTTAACGGCTTTAAAATAACATGACAAAATCAACAAGTCAACCAATGTAAAAGTCCATCCTTACACCACTAATTGATTGACAACATTTCATCAGATCACTTTAACAACCGTCCACTCTTCCCAAATTGGGTGCCCAGTGTCCAGTGCCCAGTTTTCCATTACCCTAATTGGTTGGCACACGCTTTTCTGACAAAATCATATATCAGCGAAAAGGACAAAGTCCGATGACACTTAATTTAACAATTAAACCCTAATTTGATTACATACGTCATTGGTTCTGACGTGAGTGGACGATTTGAGGTCTACCGACGGGAGGAGCCGTTGATTTATTTTTGACTGTCGGGTAATTGAGTCGTTTTAAGTGCGTTTTTACGTAGTTTCAGTTTGAACGTGTGAAGAGGCAGTAATTCAGATATTATTGATGAAGAATTTTATAGTAGTGCATTTCATTCGAATAAATGGAGAGGATAATATTGCACTGTAACTCATAATTCAATGCATCACAGAAAGCCCAAAATTCAGTTTCGCAATTGAAATTCCAATCTGCAATCTGAAACTCCCACGAAATACAACAGCTCCTAGCCCACAAATCACTTCAGCTGACGCAGTCTAGATTTCAGAAAATATGGAGCAGAAACACAATAGAAAAATGCGCACTAGTGTATTCCACGGCCATATATTCTCGAGTATTCTCGAGCCCTCGCCATGATCAGTTAACTTTTAAAGCTCATTAAAATAGATGGTTCATTCGAAACGTGTAAATTTTCAGGCTGGCGGAAAATTAAAATGGCACCCGGGGCGTAGCACACACCGGCGGGATACCTATTGTACTGTGGGTATGAAAGTAGAACGAAAGAGAAAAACTTCGCGTGTTTTCATACGTTTACTTTACTGTAAAAACTTTATCGGTTCGAGTTGGACGGATTTCGTTCCGTTGTTTGAATGTTTGCGAACTGTGTGTCGGGTTGTGTCTTTTGGGAAATTGTGATGCTTATGTGGTTCTGTGCAGTAAAGGACAACATTTCAACAACAATTTGACAACATTTGAAATCAATATCGTTTTATCTACTGGACCCAATAAAAGCTGATCGTAAATACAACCTTAATGTCAATAAGTTATGTAAGTAAATCCTACTAATACTATAAACGCGAAAGTTTGTATGTATGGATGTATGGATGTTTGTTACTCTTTCACGCAAAAACTACTGAATGGATTTTAATGAAACTTTACAATAATATAGCTTATACATCAGAATAACACATAGGCTACAATTTGTAAACATATTGTTCGAAATACTAAACCTGCGCAGACGAAGTCGCGGGCACCAGCTAGTAAACAATAAAAATACTTGATAGTATATAGCTTTTTACATGTAAAACATTGGTTAATACCTATGTCCCTACTATGTAGATCTACCTCTATTCTTCTACTATGTAGAACCACTACTTAGTTATACTAGGTAGCTGTTATACTCCAAACAAGCTTAATTAAAATCAAATTCAACGACAGCAGTTTACAATACAAATCAACACATCAATACAATGTAAGCGCCCCACACTACAAGACAAAGCGGAATCCAATCGGCATGTGTATTAATGTATGTGAGCTATCTGCCTTGCGCAGACGAGGCAACTGGCCGCAAGCCTCCTAAATACCAATAATGCGAACATACTTAGGAAGAGTGCACGACAGAGATTCGCGGCCATAAATTGAATGAGCCATCCAACAATACGCGCTCATGTTTGGCCCGATTTAAATTCTCATTCATACGTAATGCTTTTGTTGGCTACCATTGAATTTAATTAATGGCAGTTAGATAAGGTTCGCAATGATGGCTTTTGACCGCGGGTTTGCTGGCACAGAAGTGATATTTTTAATCGTGTTTGAGTGTCATGTGGTGACGCGTGAGCGCTTTTGTCAAAGCCGAATGTGTTTTTAAGTCGAATTAATGAGGTTTTTTTTGTTTTTGAAAGTGACATTATCTGGTTATAATGTGCACGCAGTCATTTAATTAAGTGTAGGTAATACGGTATTACGAGAATATTAATTACTTTTTTACCCTTGGTGACAATTTCAGATTTCAAAATTAATGAATTTCGAAATCTGAAATACACTGTGCATTCATTTGAATCGATGTTTTAAAAATGTATCGAAACACAATCGACTCGATTAAATTGTCGTTTTATCTGCGAATGACAGTTGGACTATTACCACAACGGAAAAGTTTTATCCTATGGACTGCGAACGGTCCAAACTTCTTTCAAAACTATAGTGTATTTAAACGAGTATTTATATAATAATTGGTCACCAAACAAACTTTTAAGCAAATGCAGTTCAATCACTATTACTGGCATGGCTTCGTTGTTAGTGGTTAGATCTGCCGTATTGACATTGATCTGTGTAATTAGCCCCAAAAGGTAGGTAAACGCCTATAGAACAAATCAGCTAATTATTCTGACCCATTAAATTACTGACGTAGGTGCAGCTAGTGGAAAAAGCTTGCAACTAAAAACCTTTTCTTTTATCATTACTTTCTTATTGGTTACGGCCCTCTTTATTTTGTGCCTATTTTATTTTAGCGCAATATTTTCAACACAACATTCTTCCGTTATAACCTACTAAAAGCGTTCGTCTTTATACATTCAGTGCCTATAGGTGCTTTATTCACATCTGAAAAGATTTTCCGAGAGGTTTTCCCTAAGATTTAGATAATTTGAGTTCAATCAAAGCCTTCTGGGCAGCTAACATACATCTTCCGATAGTGAGGGTTAAATAAAATTCAATATTATTAGTATTTAAATTATTTTATTAAAAATAGGTATCCAAAGACTAATACAAAAATTAAAATCCATCAAGTTTACAATAATTATTGTGTTGCCATCTATTTCAATGAATGGTCGTATCGCACATAAAAATAGGCCTTTGGGCTTGTTACAATGTTTTTCTTTTGTTTTATATTAGTACAATTTCATAGACACCTTGCTGTTTTGTTTTTAATGCATTCGTAATTTAAAAGTTTATCTACACATTTCGTTCGTTGACTATTTAAATAAAACCTGTATATTTTTTGCGTCGAGTGAGTTCCTTTGATATTTTTATCGTTTTCAATGAAAAAACTAGTGCATATTGCACGCAATTTTTTTGCGATACGCAAAGGAAATAAAATGCGATGCATACAAACGTAAATGTGTAGTTAAACCTTTATGACGTTGCATAAATATTGTTTTACGATTTAAAACGAAATATTTAGCGATCTCTTTGCAATTTTATTTAATAAAAGCAATGTTTTTTATCTGCTTGAATAAACGAAAATTGTGGCTTTTTATTGTTAATAACAAACATGTTTTTAAATTTTAATATCATTACGTGAAATGCCTATTGCTCTGATATTTTTGAATAGAGTGCGAAAATAGGAACTACCAAGAATTCTGTTAAGAACCTGCAGTCTAACATCTACGTTATATGAATTTGCTGCACATAGCAAGGCAAGGTATCTAAATAAGGGTGAGGACACAAGATCGCGAATATCGAAAACCAAAATTATCAGTTTCTGAACTTAATGTAGTGAACTCTTATTATTGCAATGGTATAACAGCTCTTATCAAATGATTCTACCTCTCTGAAGGTGGCTGCTAATGACTGTGAAAGTCAAAATTAAAAGCAGCAAAATGGCTAACTTCAAAATGGCAAATTTATTTGACGAAAGCTGTATGCCATTTAGATGCCCAAGTGGAAAAAAGACAGACACAGATTTTTAATAAAGGTACTGTCCTATTCCCAGATTAGTATATAGGTTGCTGTTACATTATTAAGATGCGCCTATACTCTTTACTTCATAACGTTCATTTAAATAAAAACACGTGAAGTTTCATGATGAACTTTCTTTGAAGAATTCCATAAACGTTTCTCATTTAGATTAATGTCTCTGGCATTTGGTTTTGTCACCGCAACTCGCGATCTTGTGATCTCAGCCTAAAATAGTCTCTTTAACAGTCGACAGAACAAAACAACATTTGATACATTCATTACGAAGTGAGGAAGGCGAGTCAACTCCATTTTACATTATTTATTTATTTATTTACAAAATGAAGGACTAATTTTATTAACATGTTAGAGTAATTTCGTTTTTTTTTTTCTCAGATATGGAAGCGTCCTAATAATAATAACATTCTTTAACTATTACATGACTAAATACATTTGATATGCAATACAAGTCGTGCTATTTAATATTATAACAAGTGGCTATATAAACTCATATCACATGATCTTACGTAGATTATAATTTTAGTTTTGTAAAAGCTTCATTTGAATTTTATCTCACAACTCCAATGTTACTTTATTTATTATTTAGCTATGATCTCTACATATGGCACATGAAATAAACTAAATAATAATACTAATTAAATACAGATTAATAGAACTAATAATATAACTTTATTATTCGAATAAATTATTGTTATCTAAATGCAGTACCGAAACAAAACACTATCGTTCGAGTTTCAAATCTATTAGTATTATTATTTACAATGCTATGAATCATTGAATAAGGTTATGTTACTTCAAATTATTGCCAAGCGTTAATTTGTTGTAAAAGCTTCATTTGAATTTTATCTCACAACTCCAATGTTACTTTATTTATTATTTAGCTATGATCTCTACATATGGCACATGAAATAAACTAAATAATAATACTAATTAAATACAGATTAATAGAACTAATAATATAACTTTATTATTCGAATAAATTATTGTTATCTAAATGCAGTACCGAAACAAAACACTATCGTTCGAGTTTCAAATCTATTAGTATTATTATTTACAATGCTATGAATCATTGAATAAGGTTATGTTACTTCAAATTATTGCCAAGCGTTAATTTGTTGTTTCTATTTTTATTTTTTACACTTACACTAATGATATAGGATTACAAATTCGTTTATTGATATTCAGACGGATATATCAATTGAATTTCCAATTCCAATAATAACATTGTAAACATTTATCAGAATTGATTAACTTCACCAAGTTTAGTTACTTCAAGAACATTCGTATTCGTTAAATTATTATTTACAATATTTACAATACTCTATAGATACAAAGACTAGGAATAGTTCGAAAATATATTATTAAAAAAAACATCAAATAAATCACTGTCAGTTATTGTGCGCTGTTAAATAGGCCATTCAGTTTTCAAATCACATATTTTATATAGGCCTTTTCAGTCCGCAGGAATCCAAAACAAAGTCACTCACTGTCACATTTTCACTTTGAACAACAAAAACTCATCACGATTCTCTACACGAGTATACTGCAACTGTACAACGTGAGGAAGAACTGCGATCTTAGTGACGTCACTACACTATTAGGAAAGATATCGGTCTATACGTCCGTTTGGCACAGGTCGCCGAAAACCGGCAAGGCGTGATACTACCGCGTTACAGAGTCGACGCGGGGGTGAGGCGCTGGAGGGGGATGGGTGGGGGCCAGGCTAGGCTTGGCACCTGTCAGCCCTTGCCCCTGTCTGAATGACGTCAGTCTGGCCAGCGTCCGCGTCGCATCGTTGTCAAAGTTAGGCCTCTCGTACTGATGCTGGGGTCTCTGCCGCTGCGGCTGCATCGCTTGCAACTCGTCATAACCACCGTCTTCCGGATAATTGTCCTCATCAGTCTCCTCTTCACCAAAGGCTCTATATGTCGATTCCGTTTCGGAATTTTTCCTAGAACTAATCCCATAAGTGCGACCTATTAGGGATTGTGTTGCGTCAGTCTTTGAGTTTTTATCGCCTTTTCTATCATCTAGGCTCTGATTGTATCTTATTTGAGCCTTCTGAGTCTTCTCTAAGGAAGGCAAGTCGTAAAACTTTAGGACGTTTGGATGACCTTGGAAGTATTTTTCACTATACACATTCCTGTTATAGTAGCCTCCATTGCTGGCTGGATACATTTCCTCTTCAGGGGCGTATCGATTGTCGAATGAATCAACATTCTTCCCAGTAGGTGGAAACCAGCCCTGTTGAAAATAAAAACGAGTTTAATTCCTGCAAAGCATCGAACTTTATTGTGTCGATTGCCTGATATTAATTACATCCCAAACAATTAATTCAATGCAGCTTGAAGCTACAGTTGAGTGAATAAATTAAATGGCTCAAATTCAAGATGGCAGAGCATCAAATTTTCGAAATCGAGAACATTATATAATTGGACACTTACCAATGAACTCACACATTGCCTGGTATTGGCAACTAAAGTAACCGAGGCGTACGCCGCCGGTGAAGTTGCAGTTTTACTTGTGTTCCATTCATTTGCATTCGCTCGAGAAGACGTCACTTCAGCATATTCAGGTAATTGGTGAGTAACTTTGTCGTATTCTGAGTTGGCTTTCTCTTTGCCCTGATTCGTTTGAGTACCGGACATGCATAATCCCGGCTGATTCTCCATCCACAACAGTGACTCAGTTTTTGTCACCGTGTTCTTGTTGTAACAACTGCTGAGCGGATGAGACAAAGACACGGCCGCTTTTATGTTCATTTGAGTCACTAAGCTCGTTCCGTTGGAATCTAAAACAACATCTCCAATTAGGCATACCATGGATTTCCTTCATTGTAATACCATTTGACAACCATTTCATAAACCGAATGCAAATGATCTCGTTTACTGAATACTTAAAAGATGTAAAACGCAATATAAAACAAACAAAGCGGGGGAAATTGGCTTAAAGGTAACTGGGTGAGTCAACAAACGAATCGCCTGGAGAAAACAAAATAGAAAACATTTACATTTACTGGGTCTTTATTTCTCGGATTTGTATCATTCCTTTGTACCCCGAACGTGAATGCAAAGTGAAAGAGATCCACTGCGCTCACGAGAGGGCTCGCGCTACCTTTCAACTCGAAAGTAATCTAGCTCCCCTCCCTTACCGTCGCATGGCAAAGCCTCCATCAAACAAACGCTCGGCGCCCTGCACCACCCCACGACACCCGAGGAATGTTTTTAATTTTGAAATTCTGATGCTGATTCCTTGGAAAAAATTGCGATTCGAGATAAGCTGAATAACTGTTTATTTTCGAGTTAGCATCGTCAGTTGTTTTATGTGAAAGCGACGTGCTCGGCACAATCAAAGGTTTATATCCGAAGCGTTCATTAAAATCGTTGTTGTGTGGGGTGGTGCACTCTATCATGAACTAGCACTTACCATAAATGTTAGGGAGAGCAGACTTTTTGGCGAAAATGTTGTGCTTCCGCACGTAAATAATGCCGCCAATCACAATTATTTTGAACAGAACAATCGCTCCAATCAAAAAGTAAAACCATGTTTCCATAACAAAGTCCCCAGCCACTATAGACACCTCCCCATTTATCGGGTATCTGAAATAAAATAAATATGTCAGGAACGTCCGTCCGATGTTACATGTAATGACATTTCATTTGCGATTATTATATTTCTGCGGATTTTATTTGGGATATGCAATTACCTGGATAAAGGGTCGAGTCCAACGGAGCGAGAATCGATATTTAAATATACTTTTTGGCTGAATGGGCCGAGCCCGACGATAGTTTCGGCGGCAATTTGGACCGAATAGCTGACACCTGACGTCAAATTAGTCATAATTAGACTAGTGGCTTGATGAACGGTCGTGTTGATGGCCACCATGGATTTGTTCGCAGGTATGTCCAGCCAATTAACCAGCACGTTGTAACCGGTAATAATTCCGTTTTGCAAATGGGCCTCCGGAGGGGACCATTTTAAATGAACGGTTGTAGTATTTAAAATGAACATTTCTATGTTAATTGGTGGACCATCGGGAACTGCAAGAAAAAATACACGTTAGTTATATTAAATAGATACCAAAAGACTGTCAATAAAAGTAATGTCAAATAGTCGGGATATTTACCATCATCCAAAGTTTGAGCAACTCTGGAATTTGAGGGCTTCCCCTCAAACCTCTTATAGAATGGTATGAGGAAAAACTCGTATTTCGTATATTTTCGCAAAGACGTTATTTCATATCCCGAGACATCGTTGGAATGCAAAATAGTTTTCATTTCATATTCGGTCGTTATATTGTCTAGGGGTCTGAAATAAATGAATAAACCCTCCAAGTAGTAAAAATTCAGTATTTCCCACATGAGCTTTATAGTTTTCGAGTCAATCGGTGTGGCTTCAATCAGTTCTACAATGTTGTCGGTTAGAATATTGTTTCTGAATTCCGTATTATTTGAAAATACTCCGGTCTCCCATAAGGAGTTTGCATCGTCACCAATCGTTACAGCGTCGGATACCGGGCTCGGACCCGACAGCCCGTGGGAATTTTCCGTCCGAACTATGAACATATAAGTGACTCCGGGTACTAAAGATTTTGCTACGAATTGTGTATGATGGACCCGCCTCGCCAATACTACCCAACCTCTCGAATTCCTTGGAGTGCTATTCCCGGATAAAGTTTCTCTAGAAAATACTTCTACTTGATATCCGAGTATAGATGATGAGCCAATCTTGTTATTCTGATTCCACGTTATAGTGACACTCGTTTCTGTAACGTTGTATATTAGAGGTTTTGTTGGTGGTCCGGGTAGAGACGACACATCGGCAGCTCGAAAAAAATGAATATTCGGATTAATCGGGCTATCGACAAGCAACACGCCACTCCACACATATTTCCCATGATGCGAGGACGCGACACACGTATAAGTACCGCTGTCTATTTTGTCCAAATCCTTCAATATGAGAGTGCCGTCATTAGTAACATTCCTTCTATGATTTTGTATTAATGCTTCCCCTTCGAAATACCAGGCGATGATTGGTTCAGGTGTGCCGACTGCTGTACAAGGGAAAACTGCCATCGATTTTATAGGTAACGTTTGGTTAGAGGGCCCGTTTGTTATGATTGGCGGTGGGCGGTCATCGTCTGACGTCACGGTTAGTTTCCCTCTGACAAACGAACTGCCAGCGAAGTTTACCGCCGAACAAACTATCGTGTTTCCACTTTCATTTTTATTTGTGTCGTTGATTGTTAGTACAGTCACTCCATCTAGTACTGTGGTCGCGTGGTATTTGCCTCTAGATGTACCGGGGAAGATGATAGTTCTATTGCCTTCTATGCTCCAGAACATAGTTGGTTCGGGTCTGCCTGTGGCAGAACATGTAAATGTAGCCATTGTTCCGGTTTCTACATTTACCGAATTCGGCCTTAATGTTATTGAAGGTGGATCTAAAAAAAACACACATTAATATTAATAAGTTACCTAAAACAAAAACAGTAAATACGTAGATACATCAAACATTTAAATTTGAGTACTCACCATAAACAGTTAAGTACCCGCTAGCGCTCACAGCGCCAACAGAATTATCAGCTTCACAAGCGTATTCTCCCTCGTCCCCTAGAATAACGTTGTCGAGTCTGAGGCTTCTGTCGTCAAGAACTTTGACGCGGCCGAGTGGCATGTTTCCACCTCCAGCGGTCCTCCGCCACAGCACGTCCGGGAGGGGGTCCCCCCCCACTCGGCACTGGAATGTGACGCTGCCTCCAGTCTGCGCCACCACGTCCTCCGGGCCCGTGATTAAGTACGGCTTAACTGTGCAGTGAGAAATGTCTCGCTGAATTACATGACAAAAGAGGTGTTCGCGAGAAATGGCTCACAAATGTCGAGTCGCAAACAGAAATTACCGAGTTATGAATTGAATTCAACAAATCTTCGCCAGTTGCAAATTCGAGGTACGAAATGAATTGTAACTCACTGTGTATTCGGAGCATCGCTATGGCCGATTCCCTCGTTCCCGCCGCATTCCTCGCGATACATTGATATCTTCCGGCGTCGGTTTGCCTGGCGTCTTGTATTACGAGATTGCCACCGTCGACTAAATGCATCCTGGGGTAATAAAATATCATAAGCGTTGAAAGTAAACAATTGTTCCAATATTAATAATGAAGCTTTTTATTCCTTCGAACAAAGTGCATAGTAACAAAGTCATTCAAATGTGGGGCGGAATATTTCAATGGGAAATTAACATTTAATAAAGGGTCCGGTGAGTCAGAACTATTGAGATTTTTACTTGATTGCTTGTCGAGCTCTTCAAATATCCCCTTCTTTTATAACTTTGATGTACCTCCCTCTCCGCGTACTGCTGTTAATTATTTTTATGCTCCACCATACGTAACTGCGCGCCCTCAAGATGTGACGCTCATAAAAATTCATAGAGAGCCAAGTGAAAATTGGCAATATAACTTTTGAGCGAGATTCAATTCACCGTGTTAAGGTTTATTTCATTTCGTTTAAACAACTTTAAACTTTATGTTTGTATTAGTTACACGACGATATTCCAAGAGTGATATCGAGAGATCATTGTTGAGTAGTTTTATTTATTTCATCAATCATATTTAGTTTATGACTCGTTAGATTAAAGGACCTATTCACAAACTATTGATGCAAAACGAAATAAAAGTATCTATCAACCATATAAATAAATGGAAAAATCATTGTCTGAAGATCTTAATCAGGTCTCCAAAGGCTCTATAAATATTCTCCGACAGTTAGTTGCGACCATTACAAAGTCGCGCTCGTAAAAGATTGTTCGCTCCCGTGGCTAAGATACGCATAAATTAGTACCTAGTTTGATTGCCCGTAAACATTATTAAGTAATAAAAATGGAGTGTCAATGTTCATTAATTGTTTTTAAATTTTTATGTTTCTATTTGTGTTTGTTGCATTATCTTTCCTATCATTATTTCATAGAAGTACGTCGTATCTTTATGAAGTGATCAACTTAGAAACTTGTCTTTGTAAGAAGCTATGCTACTTCATATCCATTTAATATTTATGCTACTTTTGGTAACCAATCCCTATTTTGCCTAACTGAATTCACAAAAGATAGGTTCTAACATTAAGACCTAACTCGTACATTAGCCCTCCATTTACTACTTACTCCATGCCAATGAACACGGTAGAAGGTATGAAGATATCCGATATCAAACGACTGTTCGAGTAGCTATTCAAGACTATCATGTTCCTACCATCCCACTTCGGTATGAGCGCTAGCTACCCTCGAATTTGCTTCAAACTACCCTTTATCATGGACGCCGTAACTTTGGATAACATGTTCTTTTAAGTGTAAGTTTGAAATTGCTTGTAATGCTCGTTGGTTTGAGAAGGTGGAGTTTTACTTCGATCGGCATTCTAGATCTTTATACTAAAGTGTTACTGTGCACTAAGTTTTTGACTGGCAATTTTGTAATTAATTATCTTATTAGTTGTACACGAGGTACAACGCTTATTATCAGAGAAAAATCTGAAATGAGATATTTTGAAGATGAATGCTAAAATACCAACCTGGAGTCACCATCAAAATGCAGCATCTGTCCGTTCTTCTTCCAGTAGACCGTAGGTTCTGGTGACCCTCGTGGTGGAGAACATTCCAATATCACAGTTTCTCCCTGTGCCGACTGAGTCGACACTGGTTCCAGTCTGAACTCTTCACGAAGAACTAGAGGAAAACATTTCGTCATTAGTTAGTACTCTCGGTTATTTTCTGTAATATCATATTGACTATTCTTTAGCATCGAATAAATCTTCTGATAAAATACAAATTGAACTATAGATATTTTTTATGTTTTTTTACTCCCGATGCGAAAGGTCCACAGCGCCTTCGAACAAAAAAGGTCAACAACGACCCATATTTGCACTTTACATGGCTTGGTGAATGCGCAATCATGTGGATAAGTACGGTAATCACACGAGCGAATGACCATCTAAACTGAGGTTAAAAGTTCAAACTCCTACTTTTTTAAACCGTTTGCTCCACTTACAAATCAAGATAAAACTGTTACCCATGCAAGAAGAAAGCAGCAATCAGCACAATTACTAAATTACTGAATAATTAACTTACCAGCGACATGCAAAGTTGCGTTTCTGCTCCTTGCTGTGCCATAAGGATTGGTGGCTTCACACCAGTACACGCCAGCGTCGGAGTGTGCTCTTCCATGAGTGGTTCTGAGGAAGAAGAGCCCTCCAGCAGGGAGCAAGCTCCTGTGGGTATCCGAGACTACGAGGACGCCTCCCTTGTACCATCGTATGGTGGGAGAGGGGGATCCTCCGGCACGACAGTTGAGGGTCGCAGGCTGGTGACGCGCTACTGTGACGTCGATAGGCTGTTCTATGATGTAGGGCGCTTCTCCCGTGCTGACGTAGTCATCGCTCATGCCACCATTTACTGGACCTGATGACAAAAATGAAGGTTTTAAAGCTGGATATAATAACAAAATTGGCAGATTATTTTGCTGATTCTAGAATGGTTTTGCAAAAAAATACCAGATTCTTTTGTCTGAGGGCAAACATTAGCACACTACTTCTGCGTCACAACGACCCTAACAATATAAATTACTGTGTAAACACTTATATTCAAGTGTTTATGCAGTAGCGTGTTAGGCCAGCGCCATGAAAGGCGACGTTCGATCCCACCCACTGCAATTTCTCACCAACACACAAGCTTTATTTTAAAATTTTGCCTAACAAAAGCCCTTTCCGACCTAAAGTTTATTTTAATAATAGGTGGAGTATGTCATTTGCAGTTACTCTAAAGCGTCGCACAATAATAATGAGCTATAAACACAGGCTTGCCCATAGCTGAGGGTCCCCCTAGGATGCTGTGCCCCGAGACCCTACTATTTTACTCTGTTTACAACGAACGCGCAGATGTTAGTTTTTGACACTCGAATTGATGTATGTCTATTGTTACTACGCGCTATTGTGGCGCAGAAAAAATCGACGAAAAAAATATTCGATTCGGTGTCCGATTTTAGCAAAATGAACCTTCATAATCGATACGTGAGTCGATTTCATTGGCGATGTTGTATTTTGCGAACGAAATCAATAGGGATTATGCTTTTGTGTGTCGTAATTGTGTTTATTTATTCACGTGTCCCAGAGTTGTGCATGCGGTACGATACAAGGGCTAATCTATAATTGAATCTCCATTCGATTTGCTATCTATGCATTTGTGTGGATAGCCCTATTTTTACGTATTTTGGGAAAGTATTTGGTGGTCCAATTACGTAAAAATAATAATAAGCTCCTAAGTAAAAAAAAAACAACACAACGCATGTACCCATTGTTCAAAAATAGTAGTAAACAATATACCAATATCGTGAATGGAGAAAAGCTTCAATAATTATTTCTTTCTTTTTCTATAAAAGCTTGAAGTATTTAGACATGTTTAGCTTCTACATAATACAATCCCCAAAGTTGAGACCCTTCAAAAACTCTCAAAAAGTTAGAAAAAAAAACTGTCGTTGTGAACAGTGGATGGTGACAAAAATAATGGCTGGTTCGCGTGTTTGCATTCTTTTATGAAGTTTCTTTTACAACAGACTAGTGAACTATTTTCTTACATATATTTAACTACATCGAATATTTTTTTTTTAAACTAGATACAATGATTGTTAAAATGAAGTGAATTTTGAAAATATTATGTTTGTTCGCAAAAACATCCATAAATTCACAGTTAAAAGTGACATTCACCAGCTTAATACACGTAACAAACATAAATTAGTGGTTCCCAAGTTTAGGCTAACAAAAACAAATAAGTCGTTCTTAGGGAATTGTGTACGTTTTTATAACAAGCTACCTAAATGTATCCTTGATCTCACTGATAAAAAGTTTAAGAATGTAGTTAAAAACATTTTGATTAAAAAGGCGTATTATAAAATTCAGGATTACATTAATGACAGTGATGCCTGGCGTTAAATTAATATTGTTTTTTTCTTTTTCTCTGCACATGTGGCTTCCCTGGCGACCACGGGCACGGGAGTGCCTCCGCCCAGACCAAGCCAGCAAGACCCCAAATTGCATTATATAAGAACTTGGTTACCCAATATATTTTTTCTTTGAATTGTATAAATTATTTTTCCAGTAACGATTGCACTAAAATTATTTTGTATAATTTGTTAATACATTTTTAGCTAAATTTGAATTGTATAACATTCTCAGGACTAGATAGAAAACTGTATGTTTGTAATTATTTTTATTTTCTTTTAAAAAGAGTGTCCATGGAGTTTCTTGCCGGTTCTTCTCCATGAGACCAACTCTTTGGAACCGTGCACCTAACTTTGACGTTTCGAAAGAGCTTTCATAGGCCTATTTGAAATAAAAAATTTTGAGTTTGAGTTTGAGTTTGAATGAGTAATTATGTTAGTTCATTTACGTTTAGACAAAACAAGACCACTATAATGAAGAAGCTACACTTAGATTACATTATCAAAATAATCATTAGAAAACACCCAAAATCCTATTCATTATTCACAAATCAGCTAAAATCCAACCAAAGAACTCCTTTAAAAGGTAGTTTACAAAAAACATCGACCCATAGCACCCAAGAGTCACCATATGAATGGATATAGAGCAAAAAATATTGACCATAGACGACCATAGACCGTCAGTGACGGCTATAAATTAGGTGTCGCCATCGTAAAGAACATAGATATGATACGGTTCACTACGTAGATAGTAGTGTATGGCCATTTAATCAGCGGGAGCGATTTTTGTCACAGGCTCGCCGCTTCCATATAGTGTTTTTGGTGATTATTTGTTCACGTTATCAATGGTGATCAAAGAGGAAGACCTAAATTTAGTCGTAAATAAGCTTCAGAATACAAAGAGAGCCTTTTCTGAATACAAAGTCACTAAAATCTATATTCACTGACACAATCTTCATATTTTTCAAGAAGTGGTTTTCGATAAACTGTCGATGGCATAGCTGAAAAAATAAAAAAATATCTAAGTACTCAGTATTGAAACTAGAAATTCCTAAGTTCTTCTCAGTCTACGTGACGAAGTTAGTTTCAAAATCCGCTGATTTCCTAGCCCCACATTCCTAAACGTGCAGAGATAAAAATAAGATTTAGCAGATTGCGAGTAACATAAAATATTGTTTATGTTTATCTCGATACGTTACTTTATCGCGCATAAAACTAACTTTATCGCTTAGTTGTGCGTTAGAACTCTGCGTATGTAGGTATCGATCATTAGATATATTACACTCGATATATCGATATATCCTTCCTCAGGTTTATGTTTAGGATATAAAGTTTTACGATATGATGTCAATATTGATGTATTTTAAAACTGTATGATGCTTTTTACCTAATATCGGTCTCAGTTTTTCCCTTATTTGTATGTGTTAAGGCTACAGAGAAAACAAAACTTGCCCAAGTAGGAACGCTTTTATCAATTTCTCTAAATTAAATCAAATGCATCATTACTTCGGCTCGTAATAAATAAGTGTTGCCACTCAAAACTATGATATTTATGTCGTAGGGAACACGCCAACGCCGGCGGGAGTGACTTTACAACTCACATGCGAGTAGTTACGCTCTATTGTTCAAGCATCTTTGTTAAAAAAAAGTTCGCGAGGATGATTCATGTCCCCTACTAATTTACTACAGGCACATGTCGACACGCGTCGCAAAAGAAAAGTAAATAAAAAAATCGGTTATAGAGACATGGCTTTCGCATTTAAGGCGAGCGACACGCGGCCAACCAACTCCAAACCGTTGCAAGTCCGTTTGAACTGATCCGTTAATGTTTTTTGTCGGTTCGAAATTGATAGCTCTCGTATTGCCACGAACTAATAAACTTTAGAACATACTATTGCACTCAGTTCAATCGATCTGGGTTTATAGATATATAAACTAACGCCACTTTTGATATGGTACACTGATATTCCAATAAAGCTGTCAGTGGGCTCGTTATATCATCAAAGCCATAAAATCCCTTTGATCGTGTGCAGTTAAATTTATTTACGCAGAAAAAATCACATTGCTTCATGTAATTACGTAATTACAGACTGAGTGAACATTTGAAATGCCTATAACTGCCAGAACTGTCACCCCCAGTAACTTGATAGCCGTTTGAATTTCGAATATCTAATTCTAAGGGCAGTGATTGGCTCCCTTAGGAGGTAATCATGATTTTTCGAACGAACACGAGTTCAATTTTGGAACCCTTTGCAATATGAAGCTCTTGTCGTTATTAGTTGACAGTACGTTCGCGACATTACAACTGGCTGCACGTACGTAATTAGTGCGAAATTAAAACATATTTTTCGAACGAGTCCTGGCTTTTGTTCTATCCCCCCGAGCAACGCTCTATGAAGTTATTATCGCAAATGTTGTCACGCGTCTAATTAGTTTAATCATGCTGTTTTTTTTATGTAACAAGTTCGATAAAATAATTATGATGCATGTTGAAATAAATGAAAATATGTATGTTACATTATATCCCTATATTTTTCTTTTGAAAAGCAACTCAATAGCATATAAAAGACGTTATCATTTTATATCAGAAATATTCAATCCAAAAAAATATAGCCTGTAAATCTACCATAAAAATCCCGTCCGCTCAAAAAATTGTAACAATAAACACCATTATCTAACTTTAGTGTTTTATTGGTAGCATTTTGACACATTCAACATAACACGAACACGTGAAACTGATGCCTTGACGATTCTTACTAAATGAACTATATTCACAAACGGCCCAACGACACGCTTAATGAAATAACACTTATATTTTATGGCGCAAAAAAGCAAGAACATGTGCTAAGAATTAGCTCGACGGATGGCCGGATTACTGAAATGTGTTTTTCGTGAGTTACCATGTTTGTCTTGTAAGGCGTTCTAATGTACGAAGGGACAAATTGTTGACACAGTGTCATCTTTCTTAGGGACCGATACCTGGCTGGAACTGGGGCAGCTAGCCGTGTAATAAACAACACCAAATTTCTCACATCCAAAAGCCTGCTTTACAAAATTGAACCTTATTGCGTAGCCTTAAAGTTGTTAAATGTATGTTTGATGGTAAACTTTGTTTGGTTTCGCGAGTTGTAGCCATTTGACAGCGGTGTTTACGGAAATGCGTCGGCGACAGTCGCGTCGTCTCAAAAGGAACGGTTTGTTGTTATGTCAGATCGGCGCGTGGGCAGATGGAGTAACAGATTTTCGATACTACACAAAAAGTTGTTGGAGTTTCGATTTGCTGTTGAGTTGCTTGTAGTGCTGTGTTGACTCCCACAGATACTTTTATTTTAAAGTTTAAGACTATATAAAAATAATAAATTAAACGTATCGAATTAGAATTAATTTATTAGATATGTTTTACCTTGTTTTAGGAGAAAGTTTTAAATACCAAGGAACCTATGACATGTAACGCTTAATAAATGTAGAGCAACTACTCATATATAAAATACATTGATTACAGACAGAGATCACTATACTTAGTAGGTAACACTATAATCCAAACACCAAAAACAGACTGTCTCTAAGGAGACAATAAAAAAGTTGTACGAGACAACTTCCAAGTCGGCTCAAATAGAAGCCTAAACATAATACAAAATCGGAAGCCATTACTCTTAGAACCAGGTACTTCGTCCAAAAAATACAAAAAGGTAGTTTGCAGACTCAAAGTTATCTGATCTTCGAAACAAAAAAGTTCTCGAAAGCCGCTCCTTGCTTACTGATTAGTTAGCGAACGACTATATTTAGAAGAGAGATAAGAATCGGCTGCGAATTTTTCAAAAACAACGCCTTTTTATTTTTATTACGTAATCTCTTTTAAAGGTTTAGATAACGTAAAAGAGGAATATCTGACTAGATAGAACAAACTAAATTGATTAAAGACAAGTTACGGTAGTAATAAAATATTCATCAATGTCTTTCTTCATGAAAAGATTGAATACAAAATTGGTGTCTACAAAACAATGATTCAATTCAATTTATGAAAAATAGCCGTTCAAGGCAATATCAATAGTTCCAATTTCGGTCATAACTTCACGAACAAAGCACAATATAGACAGATTTACATCATGCCTATAAAAATGGTACTCAGTTCTAGAATTTATGAAAAAAGTGTAGTTTTATAAGGGGTCGCACACACGTGTCAATGTTCATAAACGTCATACCTTTGTTTGGGCCAGTGGCGTTTGGGATACCGACGTTTTTCAAATATCGAACAATAATGTTCACTAAACGAACAAGCCCTTTGTATTCTAGCATTTTTTTTTATCTGTTGCCAGTGTTAGCACTGTTTTTAGGTTTTAAGCACTATTTTTATTGGCTGCTCAATCATTGTTAGAACTCCACTTTTTACAATTTTATACAAGCTAATCTTACTTACGGTGTATGTTAAAATACCCTTGCAAAATACTTTTGGCTAATAAAAAATAAAAGGTCTGTCACAGATCCCTTTGTACCCGGATAAAGCTTGAACGTGTATTTTTACGCCATAACGTAATTTTCCCATAACCCCATCGACGGAAGCTATTGAACACAGAAAACTCCATTAAAACTCCAACAATTTTAGGCGATCCATAAACAACAAATGGATTTTTTATAAAGTAAATCGGGGCACAGATTATTTTGTGTGTGAAACAAGAAGGTCCGAACTACAATATAACCTTATGTCTATGACCGCTATAACTATATGTCTAGACGTGAAAAAAAATCATGTATTCATGCCTATGAATAGCTATAAAAAGTCTCTATGCTGGCTATTTATAGATAAGTAGTGTGTTGAGAGATGAACAATTACAATAGGTGTGAAAGATTTGTACTGAAAATATTTATTAATGATCACTTTTCAGTTATTTCAGTCCTAACATTTCATGAGTACTTCACGCTAAATATCAAAATAAGGGTTGTATTTCGGGTCCTTGTTTACATTTAGATTATGATACCAGACTTAGAACTTTACTGTGCTAACTACGTATCGCTGTACCTATGCTCTTATCTCCAATGTTCATATAAATGGCGTGTATAAAAAAAATACTATAAATCATCATTTTGATACGCTTTCAATGCATGTTAAAGTTTTTTCACCGTATATTGTTGTTAAGCGTTAGCTACAAAAGATGGGCTTCATACAACATTAGCTTAACTTCTTTACGCTTTGATGGGTGCCCCGGGCAAATTCTGTCCTGTTTCGAAGTTCTGTAGGGTAGTAGAGAAACCGTGCTGTGATTCTAGTGTATTTTTTTTTTTCAAAGATACTATAATATGATTAATGAAAGTGTGTTTTATAGATTTGATATTGATAGTTCGATGGATAATAATATAATACCAGAATCCTTTGAATGGTTAATATTTATTTATATTAAGGTACAAAAATGGTACATTGGAGGACTTAGTACCAAAGGGCATTCTCTACCAATAAACCATCGGCTTGTATCTGTAAAAATTCTGAATATCTTATTGCCATTATATCAAACAATAAAATAAGATAATAATTTTTATTTCAATGCAATCTACAGCCCCCAATTGTACTTGATGACTGATATTATTTAACGTGTTAGCACATAAAATCCCAAGTATTTTTTATCAATTCTCCTAAATGGCCAAATCTCACTAATTCTCAAAATTTACTTCGACAATGACCAGATACGGTATCCCAAACCACCATAGACTATAAAATACGCGACAGACAGATGCGGTACACACATGTGTTTTGTTAAACTAATGAGATTTGTCAATAAGTTACGCTTCCCGCTTACCATTAGTCCCGGGAGTATCATTTACTTACTGTGTTTATTTTGTAAAACACGATTTTTACCGCTTTGAAACAGTGGTCGTTTTTATTGAGTGTAAAATGGTTTTTTGATGTTTTTTTGTTGGGTAACGTTTATGAGGTTGAATGTAGGGTTGTTACAGTTCCACACTAAGACAAAGATACAATTATAAGAGTATGTTCTGAATAGTATTACTAATAATCATTAACAATCGGTTTAAAAAAAGTCTTAAGTAGCTCCATCTGCTTATTTTACAACAACCCTGGAACCAATAACTGAATTATGTTTAAGTATGAGTAACTAAAAATTCTGCATACATTTTGTACTAAAAAAATATATGCAAATGCAAAAGAGAAACTCATCAATACAATAATATATTTTTCTCAATCAGACAATGACAACCCTAATTTGCCAAGCCAATTATACAAATAAACAACACAATTATCCAAAAGAATAGGCAAAGTCAAGGTTCAACAGTAATAGCTGGCCTTGGTCCCATGGGGTTGCGATCCCCATACATTTGTGCCTTGCGGTACCATCTAAGATTTGTGGCAATACGGCCACCGAAATAACCGTGTCAACGGTTCTATTGGCTTTATTTATCACGGTGCGGAATTAGGGCCGCTTTGAACAGAAGTCAAATTTAGAATAGAGACAAATTACTGGCCTAATTGCCTCTCTCGTTTTTCTTGTTAAATGGGGAAATATTTATTTGGAACTTGCTTTTGTTCGTCTTTCATTTTAGGCCTTAGGCACACTAGGCCTTTAGGCAGGCTAAACAGTTAACCTGATGGTTGACTTTTTTAAAAGTAAATCTTGATTCGTATCAAAGTTTTTAGCCGGTCTGATACCGGCTAAATACCTGATCTTTGTATTGTGCGTTTTACCATTCATCATCATAATAATCTATGAGCCCAAACTAACTATCGGCCGACTAGGAGTTTGCAGTGTGCCCCTTAGGTAACTATACAGTAAAATATTAAGATAAATGGGTTAGGAAGTACTAAGAAGCTTCTAGTCTGAGAGTCCAATATATGGAACTGGGCCAGTACTAGCTACAGTCGGACAATAGTTCAGCTTCGCCTACGTGACGATTATCATGCTAAGGACCACTTAAATCAAAGTGAGCAATGGCTTCTTCTTGTACAGTCAACTTCAGGTCAGTGGTAACAGTTTTATAGGAAAATCGTACTTATTACTATTGTGTTAAGGTGCATGACAGTTACCACTGATGTGCGGTCTACTGTACCCAGGAAGTTGCTTTCGATTTTACATTTTGTATTGAATAAGTTTAGTGTTACGTCATTTGAGGAGAAATTTTCTTCGGCAGGAGAGGAAGAACGTGGTATTAATGGACTAGATTTTGTTCATGATATTTAGTCGATGTAACCTAATACTGTAATTTTATATGAACGATGTATATGTACCAGAGAGTACTTGCGTAATATTATAGATTAGGTAACGATAAGCAATTAGGAGGATGCTTGACTTTTCAAGGCTTACAAAAGGCTGTGTCGATTTTATTATATTATTTTAGTACAGAATCATGAAAGTTAGGCTTTTATAAAAGGTTAATTGTAGTCTTACCTGAGCAGAAGCATATCAGTCCAAGTAAAGACGTCACCACGGTGAAGGTATCCATGGTGGCTGGCCACTACCACATCTTCAGCTTAACGAGTGATGTTCCTTGAGAAAGTATTTCTTTAACATTTTCTTGTTTTTCTATCATCTGGAACAAATGAGATATTCTTTATGATATATATGAAAGCTTGTTGAGAATTTAAACTAAAGATAATTTTGACATAGCCCTAACTCAATTTCAAGCACTTGTAGTCATCATTAAATGAGAAGAAAGCGTTAAAAAAATATTTAATTATTACAAGTACACTTCATTACATTGACGAGTAGTCTTAAAATCCCAAATTAACTGCAGGAACTTCACCTTAATTGAACTACCCCTTACAAATAACTCAATTTTTCGGCCCAAAATAAACACCTTTATTTTCATTCAAATATCCGCTGTAATTGTATTAAGTTCATCAATTTAGGGTCTTTTCGTAATTTAGTTTAGTTACACGTTGGATTTTAGAAAACCCTTGCTTCCTTTATTCAATAATATAACGAGATAAGAGGACCCGTGGGTCTGTCCGGTGTAAATTTAAGGAAAGAATGGTTCCGCCTATGTCTGTTCTCCATATCCTCATAGGTCGTATGTTTTGTCTGACTTTGCACCTTTTGAGGATATTTTCTGTCAGTATGTATGTAAATAAGTTATATACTGCGTATTGATTGGCATACAAATATTTAAGACGGCGAAAACAACATACATGTCAATCCTCAAAAAAAGATAACCCTCCTGAAAAGTCTGGTTAAACTGGCAATTTTTTTAATACTTCTGGCTAATTATCATATTAGGCAGGCCTTCTAGCAATATCTTTTACTAGAGGTATACTCATTTCCTCAAAACTTCATTCAAAACGGTGTCAACAGACAACAAAAACCATTCACTAAATAATCAAATTCAACCACAACAATCTGCCAATTTGAGGTTTCAAAGTTCATTTACATCTGAAATTCCAAATCCTAAACACAAGTTTGGGGGATTGAGCAACCACATCTGTGTCAAGTACCACTGGGCCTTCATAATATTATTTATACAGTAAACAAAATAAAGAGTTACTGGCGACATTTCCCCTTGCATCAATGTAAACAACTTCATATTATTTATTTGGATTTATCAACTGTAAACAGACGTCAAGAAAGATTTGGGACTCTTAAATCAGTTTGAAATTACTGACTGGAGTTATTTTGTGAGTCATCATGTAAAGTGTAATGTGGGACTGGGAGACTTAAATAATAAAAAATATCAGCATAAGGAGCTGAATAAGGTTATGAAGCAAAAGTTAGGCCTCAAGCTCAAATAGTGTTTTTGTTTTTTGATTAATTATAAGAGGTCACGGATCATACGAAAAATAAAACAGTTTTCATTTTGTAACACTAAACGTCAGCTACCAGAAAATAAATACAACATTTCAACACATGTAGTTATTAAAACTGGCTGTGATCAAAAACTTTATTAATATCAATGTTTACAAACATTTAATCTCGATCATCATCCATGTTACAACATGTAATTCGTTCAATAACTGTCTTAAGTTCTGACGACGGTTCGGAAAATGTGTCATGTTTATAAAGTTCACGAAAAGAGTTACCGGCCACAAGTCGGAAGACATTAAAAATGATGATTATTATTAATTTTGTTTCACCTACTTTTGAAACGTTAGGCAACGTTTAGCGAAGTTTTGTTTATTTTAAATGGATGTTTATTTTGAAAATTTATTGGGGAATATGTTAGATGTTGCGTCCGATGTGACAAATTAGTGCAACGTCGAGAGTTATTTATGTACGTTGTATGATATAGGCGGAATCTGTCAAGAAATAAATAAATTAAATCACAAAATTATGTGCATGAAATCCACGTTATTTGCCTTCGTAAAAACATGATACTAGCATTTGTTTATTCCAAATGCTAGTATCATGTTTTTCTTGTACTATTTCAGGAAAAAAACTTAGCCAACATAGCTAAAATTTTTCCAAAGAATACCAGAAAATCCGTTCGCACTATGACTTGACATCCTTCGAGTCATGTGTCAGAAAACATATACCAAGGTTTACTGGTAAATACAGAGGAGACACGTAAAAGTACGCCAGTCATTTGTCATCCACGTCTCGGCGTAAGCCGCTGTGGATGAAATGTGGAGCAAGTGACAACTGGTGTGTAGATTTTAAGACCTGATATTACTACATTGTCACGTATATAACTTTCGTTTACTACGCATAAGACATAAAAGGAAGTGTTACTTAATTTATCTTTAACTAGCTTTTGCCAGCGACTTCTTTCGGGTGGAATAGTAACTTCCGGTAGATTTTTGGTTTGACCAATAGGTGGTGGTATATGTCCGGAATAAATTTTATTCATATATTTTTTTTGCAATAAAAACTGTCCTATGTCCTTTCTCAAGTTTCAAACTATGTATATCTGTACCAATTTTCACACAAATCGATTCAGTAGTTTAGGCGTGAAGAAATGACAGACAAACAGACAGAAAGACAGACAGACAGAGTTACTTTTTCATTTATAATATTAGTTAGGATTAGGATAGTTAGTATTAAATAGCCATAAAATTCCTGATCAAAAATAGATTTAATCGCCAAGCAAACCCAACCAATACTACTAGTTAACACAAACTACTTAATCAACCCTTCAAATAATCTCTCCTGTAAGTACAGCCATAATAACCAAAGTACGTAATCACTTTGAACCACTCCAAAATTTCGTCGAACTTCCAAAGCAATTTCATGATTGACAAGGATGTATCAATTAAAACTGTCAGTCTCTCCATTCATCCAATAATATTGATATGTCTGATTGGTTACAAATATCCAATACTCGTGTTTAAGTGAAAAGCTGTGTTGATACTTAGTTTGGAGGCAAAGGATTTTATACTTTATGTAAGAAGTGGTAGGGTTGATTTTGTGTTGTGAGTGTCGAGAGTGCTCGATTATGTTCTGCGGGTACCTTAATATTATGTTAAGTAAGGAAGGATTTAATTTTGTTTGGCGATTTTTGTTGTTAGGACGTTATATTAAGAATTGAACTTTTTGCTTTATATTTATTTGTATATGGGTAAATAGAAACCGCAGTAATTCAAAGTTTAATCAAATCAGTAATCAAAATCTAAAAAGTAATTTGATAGTCATAAAACTTCAACTTCAAAATGGCTATTTTCAATAAATAGCACACCTAACCTACTGTTTCTACTACACTATGAAACTATACAATGTATGACCCTGATTTAACTTATGACTGGTTCAAATTCGTTTATCTGAACACAAGTGCTCTTGACAACTTCCGTGGCGGGTAATAACCACTTGGCTTCATGATTTCATATTATATCGAATTAAATTGGTAATATATTGTTTGATCGGATTGAGTATGGGAAATATTTGCTTGAGATTTAAGGAATGTTTGGTAACGTGAGTTACTGGTCCGTAAAACTGGATAGTGGTTTAAGACCGCATTTGACTGAAAACAGGAGATTATCCATATTTTAAGAAGTTACGCATAAAAACAAACAACTAACAATGAAAAGAATTTTATCATTGTTAGTCTAGAAATCGAGTACTCAATCGCAATTATGGGAATTTGTCACTATTTTTAGAACAGTTATGAAATAAATAACACAAAGTAAGTAGCACTTTGACTTGAACCTTTTGACCTTCACCTCTGAAATTAAGGCCATTATTAATAACATAGGTACCTTCATTTCTTATCTTTTTACTTATTTAATTTTTGTATACAAGTAGCTAGCTTGCAAAATTCTTGTGCAATGCAAAGGCAGCACAAGACAGTAGAAGTTAGTGTCATTTCAGATTTGAATAAAATCGCGTTTTGCAATTTTAATTTCTCGGAACTCGGTGTAATTAATGTCGTGCTTTAGTGTTTTTCCTTTTGTTAATGGCCGCTGCTTGATGAAAATATTCTGTTGTACTGACATTAATATTTCGGAAGCTGGAGTAGAGAGAAACTGGGGAAAATGAGTCTATGTAATCTATCTAACGAGGCTTAGTTAATACTCAAAGTGTACATATCCATCTGCTCAAACAGGAATAGAAAACATTCTTTTCACTGTTGTTTTTATAAAGCTGTTTGTCACTTGTTTTTATTATTTTTTACGCAATAGACAAATGAGGCATCTTGGTAGGGTCATTTCGCCTGTTCGCGTCCATAGCCCAGTTCGCGTCCATTTTGCCGATCTCCTTTTAAAAATCCTCGAAAACAAGTCAATTAACACACTAATCAAACGAAAAGTCATTACCGCTAATACGTTAATGTATAAGAGGCACGCACAGATAGACAAACGTTCTGTGCGTCCAACCAATCCTTTTAGAAAAAATAATTAGTCTAGGCTCTTCAACAAGAAAGCGAAAACACGCTGAATTTTAGATAAAAATTAGTGTGCAGCGGCGTGTTTGATGGTAAGTTTTATATTGTTTTATGTGAATTTTAGGATAGATAGCTATTTCTACAGTTTAATGATGAATAAAAGTATAATGTTTATTATGAATTTGGTAATGTTTTTTATATTTAACGAGTAAAATAAGGTGGACGCGAATTACTACATCGAATTTTACGAAACTTCCACTTTGCGTCCACAATGGACGCGAACTAAAACTATCCTCTATAATAATAAACCAAATTGCGTCCACTGTTTTCGTTAAATACTTGCTTATATAAAATAATTAAAACATACTGTTTAATATGAATATATTAAACAGTACATTTTTTTATTAAGATATATACGTGGTTATAATTAAATTATCAACTGATATAAGTAATTTCATTTAAAATAAGTTCTTCCGATGCAGGAAAAAAGAAGGAAAAGACAACATACACAGAAGAAGATTTAAATAAAGCGTTAAATGTTATTCGAGAGAAGAATAAATCGATAAAAAATATGCAAAGAATATGCTACCTTGTCTGATAATTTATTGACTCAAAAATTCTTTTAGTTGTATTTTTACACAAAATTATTAAATTGTTTTGTTAATTTAATATGAAAGGAAATCGATCTACGGATCGAAAACGCCTGGAAGAGCTACTGGTCCATGAAGGGAGAACTCCCTTTATGTCTGAAGCGGAAACTAGTCGACATGTGTATTCTGCCCATCCTAACCTACGGCGCTCAGACTTGGTCTTTGACCGAATCTCAAAAGTCCAGGCTAAAAGTATGCCAAAGGAGCATGGAGCGTAGCCTGCTCAGCATACGGCTTAGTGACCGGATACGCAACACCATTATCCGGTCCAAGATCCGGGCATAGTCGATGTGGGCAATAAGTCTGCAAAGTTGAAGTCGAATGCACCCGGACAAGTGGGCCAACATCACCACACACTGGATCCCTGAGGATGGAAGGTGACCGAGAGGGAGACTAAGAAAACGCTGGAGAGAAGACTTGGACAGCTTCCTCTCGGACTGGCCACAAATAGCGATGGACAGAGAAAAATGGAAGGCTATGGGGGAGGCCTTTGCCCAGCAGTGGGACAGCATAGGCTAATAAATAAAAAAATAATATGGTCAAAAACTTAGTATAATCAAGGCGGATCTTAAGCATTCCCTGTGATTTTAGAGTAAAATTAACAGAACTGATTACTGTTTATTCTTCAAGTTGCAAAATTAATTGCCTAATTTTAAGTTACTTAAACCAATGTTGAGAAGAATTATTTTTATTTTTTAAAGTGAATTTTAAATGATGATAATGTTGATTTTTAATAATTAAGTTTATTGTTAAATAAAGAAATTGTTCAAATACAATCTTTCTTTATTAATTCTTAACAATTTCACCCCTATATTCCTTTTCAAAGCCGCTGGACGCGAACTGGACCATGGGTGGACGCGAATTGGATTTTGTGGACGCAAACTGGGTAAAACGCCTAATTCTGAGGTTTATCGATTTAAATAGAAAACGTAAGATATTTCTAATACAACTGAAAGTTAATCTTAAAATAGAGTATATAAGGAATACATTACACAAATTTGACATGGAAATGAGTGCTGGAGCATTTTTATTATCGCCGTCAAACTTGCCAACTGCACTAAATGGTCGCCAACAGGCGAAATGACCCTATGTGCCTACAATTCATTCATTTGTAGTACGTACTTGATAATAAATAAGTCACACATATGGGTCACAGAAGGTTTCAAATTAAAACATTACTTTTAATATATTTCTAAGTAACTCAGTTACTATAAAATGGAGATCAAATTTTATAGCGACGTACCATTTTTTGTGAAACACCCGAAGTGGAGCGAGTTGATTGGGGGCCATAAGTTATTCTTTCGAAAATATTTTGTTATGATATTAAAATCTTCCGTAATAAGATGTTTTGGCCGACAAGATAAGATACCGACAATGCGTTGTAAATAAAAGGATTAAGGGTTTATATTGGGTTGGTATGTAAGCTTTTTATTAGAGCGCTGTTGAACCGAAAAATATGAATTCATATTATTCAATCATAGAGACAGCTACCACATATTGTAGCATAGTTGGGTCAGTTATGTATCGTGATTTCTGTAGATAGGACTATATAAATATAAGCTTCTATGGTAATTATACCCAAGACAATAGAAGATCAATCGTGCCTCTCGCATATCTACGCTACTTTACCAACAACGGGTTAATCGCTAATATATCTCATATCCTATATTTCATAATATGATATTAAAAATGTCGCCTATATCAGAGGAAGTATATAAAGCCAGTAACACAACGGATGCTATTCAGTTTAACGACACATTACACTGCAATGGGAAACTGTTAACATGCAATAAACCTGATTGCATCAAAATAGATGCAGCAGTTGCAGTAATCTCCGATATTAGTGCATTATCGTGATGGCTAATCTGGCAGTTTGGAATTCAATCGGAAATCTGTTATGTTTCAGATGTTTAGTTTGGTGTTCGATTAATTTTAATGATTGTTTTTTTATATGACAGACATGTTTGTTTGGTACCTAGCTAGATTATTGATTTTATTTGTTCCAGGTACGTAAGCAAACAAAGTCTACTCTACTTGGATAGAATAGTTGTTGACCAAATAATATTTAACAGTAAGTTAAAACCTTATCGAAAAATTTTGGGACAGTGAAAAAAAAACATTGAGTTGTAGGTACATAATTATAAAGAAAATAAGTATGATAAACTTACATACTTATTTTCTTTATACCTATGTACATTTGTTATAGTATTTAAAATTTTACGCCGAAAATCCCATTCAAACCTTTACTGATAAGACTACTTAAAAACACCCAGGAACCAAGTAAACAATCAAAAACCAAAAATAAATTAATACAAAAATTCTCACGGTGCACATGTCTACGCATATGCGTTGCATCGTCTAGACATTCAACGAAAACAAACGTGACCAAGGTTAAGTTTATAATTTATAGCCACTACAACGATGACAGGTCACTGCTTGAAAATAATTACCCGATTGTATAAACAAAGGGGCCTTAGAAAGAAGTACTTGCGGTCATTAAAATATTTCTCTGGTAATAGTTATTTGTGTTAATAAACTTGCATAGTTTTGTACAAAGACGTCTGTATGTAAGTTATTAATAACAAATGAGCATGTTGTCGTAAGCATTGCTTTAAGTAGTGATTGTGTAATCATTGCTTACAAGTTACGCTACTTTACTTATCCTTTTAGGTTAGAAAGAGGTATGAAAATAACAGAAATCCATATTTGTCTTATACATTTGCGTACATGTGACAACTGCCTTAAATTTCGGACCACACTTAAAGACATAATAGCTTTGTTGACTGTTTCACTTTCAAACGCGACCCAAAGATAGCTTCAGCAAACGTCCTAAATGCTGCTTGTACTTCAACATGTTTATTCTTCACATGGTTACATTGCGACTTTGTATACACAAAGCTTACATAGATTTCCCTAAAATATCAACGGAATTTGCCCATATAATACAAGTGTAATATTTACTATACTCGGCCCTATAAGTCATGTCAAAACGCTTATAACATATGAAAATATTTTGACTGCAGCCTTTCAAGTTTATAGGTAAGTCTCACGAAACCTGCGCGCTCGCACGATCACACGCGGTTGCCGTAAACGTGGGTGTTATTATAAAAATAAATGAAAACATCCATACTGAATAATGTTTGTTTTGAACGGCTTAACGGTGGAGGCGTGGACCCACACAAAGAGGGATTGATCGCACCGAACTTGTAAAATATTAACCGCTCTACTTTTGGAATTGATTAATTGTCAGTTGTGCGTACAAAACGCGAGTGCCTGCCTGTTCCAATTTAAGAACAGTCCCAAATGTCTATTTGTCGACAACGCAGCCAGTTTTTTAATTGCCGTTACCATCAATCGCTCAGCCGACGTTGATTTACAAGCTAACGACCCATCTTAATGGACAATTGGAATTCAAAATAGACGTTTCGTGTGAAAAGTGTTTGACACGGGACGATTAGTTTTTTGGGCGGTTTCGACATGGTAAAGAGGGTATTGTCACTCGGTGCGTGTACCCGAAATTGCACAAGTTTTTACGAAAGTTTTGTACAATGCGCGTCTCGTTGTTCACAATGGTATATTTTTGTTCGTGCGGTCGGTACTGACAGTTCGCGTGATGTATTGGGCTCGGGCAGAGGATTATTTTTACCCATTTCACAAAGTTTGCATGCATCTATTGTGAACGGCGGAAGCGGCTTCACAAAGAGCCTAAAAGATTATTGTTAAGAGGGAATTTGGGATGCTTGTGAATGATTGGGGATTTGAAATATAATATTTTGCAATGGATAATCAGCTTACTCATTTGTTTTGGTAAATCGTAGACCCGAATTTCGTATATGTAGGTACCGGCCTAAAAGCTTGTGCATTTTTATGAATGGGGACCAATTTAGATAATTAATTCATTACTTTATATTGATCAAAATATTATTAATAGGAAAAAAAATTGCAAAGATTTGCATAATATAAGTTGATAACAATCTCAGAAAAGTAAGTCTTTATAAGTAACTTCGCAACATACAGACTTACAATGTTCAAAAAATATCTTAAATTTATCGACAGGATACCCAATACAAATAAAGCTTAAAAACAGAATTACAAGCAACTTACAATCCCAAAAAAATCCCCGAGCACCCCGTCCCATTTAGTAAGTAAATAAAAAGAGATTATTAGCGGAGGCGTCAAAGAATCGTCATGTAACAAAAAAATAACAATAGAAGGGAAAAAGTTAACACCCCCAGCTTAAGTTAGTGCCAAACTTTTATAACGTTGGCACAGAAAAACATCAATGTCGCACCTGGGACAATTCATTCTTTGAACCTTTAGAGTTTTATTTTTTTCAATATGGCTAAAGTAAATCGCCCGTAAAAATGTCGTGACCGATGTCATTTGTTGTTATTTTTGCTTTGACAAGGCTTTCGCATGTATTGATATACCTACTTTTCGAATTTATCTACAAAAGTTACATCTTTCATTCAGCGGCGCCAGGTATTGCTTTTTTTAATTTATACGTAAGTTTGTCATTCTAAAACTGCCAAATTACTGCATCAAATAAAAAAGAACACTAATCATTGATTTAAAAGTCTCATAAAAAATAACGTCTTTTCATCATACATATTAATATTAATATAGCAAAACTTGAAAGAGACATAAAACCACAGATCGAAGCGCCACAGACATAAATATTATAGAATAACGTGTGCCAACTTTGAAGTCGTTGTGAAATGTCAAAACGTCTAAAGGAGCAAAAGTTTATGTTATTATGTTGGTATACCGATCAAAGTTCTGAATTCCTTTGCGGTTGGCTCAGAAAATGCAGCGAGATAAATATAATTTGAAGAATTTTACGATTTTAGTTTTATTTGAATTTATTTTATTAGGTTGCGACATTGCTTGACGACTGAGAGACTGTAAAATGTATAATTAGTGTTTTATTGTCGTTTAGATTTTATGTGTCGTTTAATAGTTTTATAAAGTGTATTTAAATGTACAGGGGCCCGATTCTCCTAATTTTACTTAAACGTCATACGATTCACGTTCGACTCGGTTCGACTGAGATCCAATCCCGACTCGATTACGATTGAAGCGTATGTGGCATTCCGCTATTTTTTCTTTCAAATAAACGTTTTTATCCTTTTCTGTCATTCAATAATGAATCATTTTGTCTGCAAATGTTTTACGATTGCAATATGATTGTAGAACAAACTACCGAAAATTCATCCATAATACCAAAATCACCAATATAGCAGACCAATCGAAAACCAATCGAAGGTCTTTTATTAGTAGCAGAATGCCCGATATGGTTAAAACTGCTATTGTGATCATATTACGATTCGATTTCTATTCGATTTAGACATTAATAACTTAGGAGAATCGGGGCCCAGCTATTAGCTACAAGATATCAATTCAAAAAAGTAACACTCGTTATCAAACCACTATTTCAACACGTTAAAACTGAAACTCAACCGACCCCACCTAGAATAATTCATTGATACATAAAACAACAAGCTTTTATACCATCAACATTCCAATTATTATCATTGCATGCGATTCAATTAGCATTTAATTAACAGCAAGTACTTATTAATACATTACATATTAATGCGTTTATTGATTTCGCAAAACGCCACCATTGAGTAGTTACACGGTTCAACAGAAACTGTCACAAATGTCCCATTAATTATTGAAGATAAGCTAATAATTAATAAAGTGTTGATAACCTTTTTGACACGATTATCTGTCGTATCGTTGAATTCTTGATCTGTTTTGTCACAAAATTGTAGACTGGTTAATTGAAATGTTCGTAGATAAGTAGTTGTTATTTAGCGATAAGCTGAAAGTATTTAGAATAGAAGCTACCACGAATTCTTTGTCTATACAAATATTTTAAACTTACTCTAAATATTTTTTTTGCCCAAGCCACCTTATATAAAAAATATTATCTTGTCTCCTAAAAGGCCTTTTTTCTTAGCGATAATTTAACAAACATAAAATTTCACTTTCGCCTTAAAGATACGTAGGCAAAAAACTAAAAGGTCTTGTTCTCAAAGGGCCACCAATTCCTCAGGCTTCTAACCTATTCTTATCAATCAATTAGGTACCTACACCTGCTATTGTTTTATATTCCCATGGGAACTTTCATTTTCCCGGATGTTGGAAGAATATACGTTCATCTGGTAGCGATATATCAGGTTCCTTGAAGTATATTCAAAATTCTGTCAGATGTTGATAAAAGTGTAAATAAACAGTTAACTTCATCGCAGTTTATATGAAAGAAATAATCCTAAGATAAGTAATTATCACTGACAAAAACATCCATTTAAATTGATAAAAAAAATATGTTACATTTTTGAAAAAAATACCTGTAGCTGATTATAAAAAAATATAAAGAAGGGAATAAAATCGAATTTATAAATAAGTAATTAAGATAAATAAATAAATAATGCAATAAAAAACATTGCACAGTGGCTATAAAATATTTTCATTTGGCATCTCAAATAAGTTTAGCTAAAATAAAAACTGTTATTTATTATCCTGCTGTGAGTTCAGCCAAGTAGAGCGGTCAATAAATACAGCGAGAACATTTTGTGAATTTCAGAATGACTCATAAGTTGCAAAAGTTAAGACCTATTGTGTGGTGAGAGAATAACCTGGTTTTACAAAACCAGAGGAATTGTTTACTTATTGCCTAATTTACGGGTGTTTTCGCAAACTTTGGAGCTTCAAACACGAATTGTTGTGCAGATTTGTGTCTGAAATGTTTCAATTGAATATAGGTTAAATGTATCGTATCTGCAAGTATATAACACATAATATACATTTCTGAATGTCTGTTTTATTATAATAAAAAGTTAATACTAAAGGAAATAAAGATACATTCAAGATATAAACAGATAAAATTAGTCATTGGCCGCCCTTATATTTTCTAGAAAATTAATTTCGAATATGCTAATAATGTAGGCCACTACTAACTACTATGCCGTGTTCCCTAATAAATTAAAAGTAAACAAGTTTTATGAGTACAACTACAAAAAACGTTTTACAATGTAATAAATAGTACACTTCGCGTGTGCCTTTTAAAGCTTTTTAATTTTAACAACCATGTAAAACTATATCGAACCTATTCACAGCATTTACATGAGAACATGTAATATGCAAAATACTTGATATAAAATGTAAGGCTGTGTGTTCACTGGCGTTGCCACGAGGCACCTCGGCCGGGCACCGAGGCAGCTGTGTATAAATCTCTCCGAGCCGTCAATAAAATTTTGAATAATTTGACTCTCGCCCACCGCCCTCGGCCAAGTGTCAAATTTTCCACGTCATTAAACCATGCCTTTAACTTAAATATTAGAGTTTTAAAAATTTACAAGCGGTTTTTGATTCGCGCCGGGCACGTAATCAACTAAATCACGTTATGCTGTTATTGCGAAATTGGGTGATTATTATAAATTGATGGTACAATTAAGGTAGCTGATTAAATATTCATCGAAATATAACATATAAACAGGATGTTCCAGGTAACATCGTGTTTATTAATATTGACTCAAATAAAGTATTTCCTCACGACGTTATTTACTAGGAGTAATTATAAACGATCCTTAAAAATCTTCCCAATCAAAATAGCTGACATACCGCTCGATAAGGCACAAAATATAAAATGGAGTTCCGCGAAACTCCCGCCTTTGAAGTTGAGGAATTTCTCGAGTTAGCGGTTGATTCATCGCGGAGGATATTTCTGGCGCCTGAACCCCATGACTTTACGTACGCGCGTGGCGAAAGCGCGGTTACATTTGTTTTGCCGAGACGAGCAGTTACACACGCCGCAACGATTAAACACCCATACAGTCTTGCTCAATGTTTGACCACATGTTTCTACCATCATCGTACCACGCGCGCTATCAAAATATTGACCCTCTTATCCACATCGCGGTTGCATTGGTACTTTATACAAGTGTGTCCACCTCTTTATTTGCTTACCCTATTAGCGGGTACTTAATGTTCAGGCATCTGCCATTAAAAATATTGATTTAAGTGGCGTCTGTCCGGCAAGATTGAAGGAATTTCCTCTTATCACACACGAGAATTACGACCAATTACGGCTACCTACTAGTTGTTTTTTCTGTCGAAGCTCCAAATCGGCTCGTTAGGGTCATTTATTTAGGATGAGTTTTTTGTCAAAAAAAGGGATGCTTAACCCTAAAGGGTGGGCTGCAACAATTAAGGAGCCGTTAGAGTTAAAAAATGTCACCCTTTCAAAGGCTCTTCGCGTGGGCAGTGTCCAAAAAAGTGGACAGTTTTTATCACCTGGGTTGGAAGTCACAAAATGTTTATCGCCACTCGACGGCATGTTGATTTATGTTTCCACCCCAAACGGGGACCCGACCGAAATGAATTAGATTGTTTAATTGGTCATTTATTTTCGATGATAACGTCGGTTACAGCGTCGAGTGATTTTAGGTCAGCAAAGTGGTGTCCCAAAAAAATCAAATTATGATTAAATATTTTTTAAATGAACTGAATTTTAGGTGTAAAAGCTTGATGTAGAAAATAAAGGAAAATAAATTTAGGCATCAGCTGTTGATCTAACGTGAGATTTATTACACATAATTGCTATGAGGAGCACGGTATCTCATGTATTATGGATTATGCTCGAGAAATATGGTGTAAGACAAAAGATACAAGAGCTCACATAAAAACTGGCTAATGACCGCCCCACACTTTCCTTGGCCCACCCGTGACGTAAAAATTAAAGGCTTATCTTAAATTATGCTTAATTGAAGGGTCTAAAAATACAGATTGAAATTCAAAGGGTTTGATTGATAGCTCTTACCTTAACGTGGTGTTTTTGATAATGGATAAAATTTAAATTCCGGAATTTATTAGCCTAATTATCATAAGATAAGTTACAATGTACAGTCAGTGTAATAAAACGTTTGATATTGATATTGAAGGTGTTCAAATTGAATCAGTATCTCATCTAGAAGTTAAAGAGTTTATTAAACAAATGGATTGATAAGAAATGTAAAAGTACTCATGCCTATACAATCTGTAAACATATTTTATTCATCTTTTATGGTGATTTGGACTTGAACTATCAGAATCAATAAAAATGAATTTAAGTCAAAGCGAAGTACTTAAAAATAAAAAAGAATATAATAAAACCTGTCTCTACCAGGCTCAAGTAAATACTTATATCCCAAAAAAGTATTTGAGCGAAGATGTGCTTAGTCGAATGCCACTCACATTCACTGCTACTACTATAACATAAAGAGCCCGCAAAATACTTACGGAACTTGATACAACACAACAATACAAAGCAAAAACCACTTAAGGACTACTCACACAGCTTAAATGACAATTGCACAAACATAGCACTCTCTTTGAGAAATACTAAACTACTTGTAAATGAAGAGGATTACTCGAAATAAAACCTTTGTAGTACATGTTGCTGTTTATGAGCCATAAGAGTAAAACATGATTCAAGGTATTAAAGTCTTTTTGTAATGGATTTAATGACTTTTTTACATCGCATGCTCAGACGCAGCCTCGTTAGCGACAAAAACAGCGCATACTTTGGAAGCAAATTACGGTAGCTACTACATTAGTATAAAAAGGAGTGTGTCTTCTACTATGTGTACCTATAGATACTTATACATATATACTTAGATGGTCTCTTATGCTATAAGTTTGATGAAAGAAAAAAAAAACAATGTAAGATGACACCGTTGTCAATATCTGAAAAACTAATCGCAGATAGCGCCACATTAGACAATAAAATAACTTTCATTAAAAAAAAAAAACATTTTAGCCAAATCACCGAAACCTTAACAAATAAAAAACTATCACACTTCACAATGCAATCTTGAAGCTTGAAAACACAAAGCTCAAAAACTACTTTTGCGAAAGCTCCTACAATTGTTGTCTAAGTCCAAGAACAGAAACTCGCATTTTGTTAAAAGAATTCAACGGAACCATAGCATGGAGATTACCTTTTTACCCAGCTGAGAGAAAACAGGTTGTATCAAATAAATTAAACAAACAAATATCCAGGAAAATGTTTTCTTCTAACCCTACTATAACCGACATCTGTATGCGCGAGAAAAAATACAAAGTACATTTTTTTAACACCAAAAAGGTTTCAGTCGTAATCAAATCCTGTTAATATTCAGGGCTCCGGTTACACAACCAATGCTTTATGAATTCGGTTTAGAGATTCCATTATGTTATTTATGGGTCGAATCGACCGGTATTTATGGCACAACTAATTACGAACATTTGCATTTTAGTGTTTGTTTTCCCACAGCACGTTTATTTCCTGCTTTCCCACAGCACGTTTATTTCTATGTGTGTGTGTTTTTTCCCTGGCGGATTAAGCTTTAGTGATGGCGATAATCTGATTTAGATTTTGTTTGGTTAATGTTTTAGGCGAGGTTCGATTTGTTAGTGCAAATAAATGGTGTGATAAATCAAGGGTATGTACTAACATTTCTATGTAATATATGTGCATAAAACATGCATTAAGCCAGACAGTAACATAGTGGCAACTTGTTCTGTTACTCGAATTGAAATGTTACGTAAACAGAGCTCCGAGCATAATAAAACCCGAAACACTATTATAAAGAGCTCTTCACAAACTGAAACCAACAATACCACGTGAAATAAGCTCCAAATGAAACAGTTTATTAACACAAAACCTCCACATTTAAGTCTGAAACAATAGAACATTGTTCGTAACAATACGTGCACTATTCTCCCTTCTAATTCCCCTTAAATCATCTAAATGAGGGCCGCTTGAGTGATCCGTGAATTTCAATAACACACAAGAACTATCGTTTTAATTAGCTCAACAAAAACTTACACTCAGAAACATAAAGGTGTTTTACAACAACAGCTGATGTTCGAACAAAGAGAGTCGTTTACGATGTTTTTGCTACTGGACGTTTAAGAAAACGCATATGTTTTTCTTGAGAGGTTTTTTGTGAAATTCTGTTAGCAAAACGGTCTTGTTGAGTTTGAAGTAGCCTACTTTAGACTGGTAATTTTAGCAAGCTCTTGGTTTTAGAGCCGTGTTTTGTTTTTATACGTTGGTACTTACAATGCGGTTGCATCTTAACGTGGCGTTCGTTATTCTCTCACACATATGTATGAATGAACTTAAAATGAAAAAAACATGAAAAGCTTAAAATTCTTATGATTTTAAAATTTTCTTTATATGTCAGTAAGGATCATATTTATATATTTTTTTTTAAGTATACATACAGTTTAATGGTCTGTTTCTAAATAATAAAAGCATTCAATAAACTGCAATTCAAATACTAGAGCTGGGCAAACTTAAATGCAAAAGTTAACTATCCATTCACAGGAGCACGCGTTCATAAAGGCTAGGTCATTATCACAGTTCAGGATCAGCAAGCGAGACAAATTCAATGGGGACCATAACTCGAACGAAAGAGCCGAGAAAAGTCTGGCCAACGTCAATGGGGCGAAAGGACCAAAAGACCGAAGGACCGAATAGAGATGGCCATCGGATGTGGGTGGGAATGAGACAGTTAATTCTAATTATGACCGTATTGTGTGGCGAAATTTTATTGCTATCTCATTGGCGCGCTCATTACTGCGTCGACGGTAATTGTGTTCTATTGTAGTGTTCGGCAGACGACAATTTTTTTGCCCCGAACCGTGTGAATGTAGGACGGGGGTCGTAATTTTGCGTGGAGATCGCTGACATTGTGTTTCGTAGATTTTTGTTTAAGTGTCCGTGATTTTAGTTTGTGTAAAATTTTGTTTGTCATGCAGCGAGGGCATAATTTTGTGGGTAAGTCGTGAGGGTGGTCAAATTCTGCATTGATTTAGTCGTTAACCATGGGTTAAACTACCAAAAAATCACCACAACTATAACGGATAAAAAAAAACATTTGAAAAAGCATCCCGGATAAAAATAAAAACTTTTTACATTTCAACATCGCGCAATAATGCGATAAATTGACTTTACACCATCGAATTCATAAATCGAAGTCTTTCAAATCCTTGAACAAACAATCGCATTCTACGCGTTAAAGTAACGACCTCTTCGGCTTTCGCTAAAAGGATAACAATATAAATAACTGCGTTTATTGTGTATCTATTTCTGAACATGTTGGCCTTTTAGAAGACCACTGATGGATTCTAAAGTTTCATCGCGGCCTGTCGGAGCGATTAGCGCCTTGACAGCTAATTTATGTACTCAACTTACTGTTCTATTCCCGGAGGGAGGGTTGTAGACCTTGGTACGCATAGACACGGCAAAATGGAATTGGGTGACTGCGATTTCGTAGAATTTTAAAATTGTATACATGTTGTTGTATACATATATGTACATGACTATAACAGAATAAGTATACATAACTGTATAACAGAATTTCAGTATTATTTAAAAGGACCGCGTTTGCCTAACTATATTGTATCAAAATAATAATCGAAAAATAATAAATGAAATTGTGCACTAGTAACTTCTGATAAGCTCAGCCTAATGACTAAAACCCAAACATTATCCCACCATGCTCCCACTATTAGCGTACTGGGCTGACAGTCTGCTTAATAAACATAAACATATATAAATGGGCATATTAATTCCTCGACAGCCAATTGCTATCAGTATCGTAAATTCGGCTAAAACCAGTGCATTGCATGCAACAAACGATCATTATCGACTATAATACTGGCAGATGCGAGAAGCTCACACCTCATTGCTTTTTCCGTGACATTGCGCGATACTATAAAAGATATTGACTTTTGTAATCATATCAAAAGATCCTGTTGATTTATGATAGTTTTGAGAGTTTCTGTTGTATCTCTAGAATTAGAAGAACCCTCACTAAATTATACAGTATCTATGGGACATGAAAATTAATGTTTTGGATAAAAAGACCAGAAGTTTTTGGTCCTTATGTACAGTCAACTTCAGGTCAGTGGTAACAGTTTTATAGGAAAATCGTACTTATTACTATTGAGTTAAGGTGCATGACAGTTACCACTGATGTGCAGTCTACTGTACTAAGCTTTATTCTAGCGGGTGGTCTCTGTGTCAAGGTTATCAAGACTAGGTTCATTGCATAATTACTCGTATGAATGTTTACTTTATTAAATATAATTAGTCATTGCTATCTCTTTAATTTATTACTTTATCCAGTCAGGTCAGTATACAGAACTCTTTTCCTATAATCAGTTTTTTATAGTAATATTTTGAAATAGACAACTCTACGGCATTAGTATTACTCAGACAAATTGATATTGTTACAAATCCCGTAACATCGTGGCGTATTCGAACCCCTTAGCTCTAAATCTGGAACAATTTTCGGAATGGAACGTCTTGACAAATAATTTAAGGACAAATTGGTCCAACAGTTTAACTATTAAATAGGTTTGTTTATGTAGTTAAATATTTCACGCGCCACATATGGAGAAATAGAGCTTTTACTTTTATTTTCATTTTGTGAGTATAAAGTGAGTGGGTTGGACATGTTAAATACATTAGTAATATGTTTAAAAATAACAATATCTCATAGATGACAGATTGCATTAATTACACAGATATTTTCGTCCTACAGTTATAAATTCTCGTATAGCTCTATTATCTGGCAGAACAGTTAAACTTCAAAGACGAACCGCTTAACAAAACCAAAACTTAATTCAATTAACCGTCCAGTATTAATTTATAGAGATATATTAGTTAATTGCCGCAAGCGTTACCACCTACCCGACTAAACACCGTAATTTCATTCAATATTACGATCACTATCAAAGATAGATCCAACAATTATAAAAGGAAAACACAGTTAATTTCGTACCTTACATATTTCAAACTGTAATATCTACTTCGAAACCCGTATGTGAGTATCAGAGTGCCATCACTTATCATCTTTACAGAGACATAAATTCACGAAAAATCGTTATTCCAGGCCATCACCCTAAAAGCAGGGCTGCTTGTGTGCATTGCATGCTCGTAAATTACCCTACGACGACGCACTAAAATAGCGTAACACCCCAATACCATGGGAACGAAGGACCCACCCCACGACCTCACGCTAAATGCCTACAAATCTGTCGTACGAGGCCGAATCAAAAAGACATCCAGATAGACGTAGCGACGCGATTAGAAACGCCCGTTCAATAAACAATTTATAGGGGATAAAGAAATTTCTCAAACACGAATGATAAATGCATCAGTCACGCGATGAAAGAGCTGCGTAAATTGGAATGAGGCGGAAGACGAACAATGAAGGAGCAGGGACGCAGCCGGAAGCATCGCGGATTTTTCCCTGTTATCCCAACAACAATGGAAGTCAGTTTCAATACTCACCTAGCCTACCATCTTTTGTTTAATTAATTATCCAACGGACAGAATAATTAAGCTCAAATTCGAGGCCGTGATTAAAGCCGCTCTATTCTAAAATATTAATAATATCAGGTGCACATTGTTTGGTTGTTAAATGGAGGTAATTATCTGCGTGCTTCGTGTAAATTTATTGCACAAATTTTATCAAAGACTACCCCAGAGGAGAATAATTTCGACGTGTTTGTTTAGGTTAAATACATATTTTCATGTTTATTTAGTGGTAATGCGAGCAGTATATCAATTAATGTAGATGTCGATATTTATGAATGGAACAGTAGCAGGAATCGGTGATCGGTCACTCAGTGACACTGGTCTCGATAGACTGGCGTCCAATGGAGCGGGAACCATCTATGGTTTCATGGCACCAGCCGCCATCAATCAGAACGTTCGCAATACGCCCGATAATGTATCGCCAACAACCCAACATTTAATTGTTGATGGATCGCTATGAATCCCCGACAGGCGAATTACATGGGCGAATATAATATTCTCGTGCGAAGAATTTTTTCATTCGCTCCAGCCGTGCATATTCGATACGGATTTATTATTTTCATCTTTACATCTTACCCTCTTTTGGGCTAGGAAGCGATACGTGAAATGACGGAAGATATGAAGGGCGGTAATGGAGGAAAATTGTACTTTATTCGATTTTGATAGACTTGGATGGTGGATTTAGGCCCGATGTCACTGAAGGGTTTCGATGAGCTGTGATACGTTTTTGATAACGCGTCATTTTAGTTCAGAAACTGGACTAAATACATAATGTATTTAGTACGAGGACGAAAATAAATTAAAAAATTATTCCCATAATCAAATATAAGTTTAGACAAAGTCTACGTCTATCATAATCTGGTTAATTAAATCTAATATGATAAACTATATACTCCTTGGGTGTCCTCCACTCAAAAGCTATGTTTTTTTAGACAACATTATCTTAGTTCAACAAGGACAACTTCTGAAGTAGCATTTTGATATATTTGTCTTGCTTAGATAAGCTCCTGGCTCAAATGTCAGTCGGTTTAATAAGTAGGTAAATAGTTTATTTAACTAGAGCAGTACCTTATATCATTTCATGTGCCTCACGATATTTTTGTGGGTTGCTTTTTGAAAAATTATGATATAAATAGGACCAGTTTCCAGAGTGAGATTCCGAACAAACAATATTAATGAAATTATGAAAATCTGAAGTTGAAACTCTTTGTAGAACTTTCCTTTTGATTTATAAGTTTTTGTTTATATGTTATCCCTGTTGACCTCATGAAACTGACCTTTTAATGTAAAACCGGCGATATAGAAAGTAGGTCCTGTATAGAATTTATGTGACAACCGCAATGGGCTCTCCATCATAAGTATCGTCAATGTCAAGTTTGTCATACAATAAAGTTGCAATGATGTATGAGTAATTTGTTGATCTTTGACGTAGTAATAACTAATTATTTAAAATTACAATAACGATAAGAGTTGGGAATATTAAATGTTTACAGAAGTCATCAATAGAAGCTTTTACGTCCGCATTAACCATATTTAAAAATAAAAACAATTCTTAAAAAGTTCAAAAAGTACGCAATTTTGCAATATCCTATTGAAAATAACGCACAATCATTTTCATCCCCCAAGGTCAGATAAAGCGGATGAAAGGGATTTATATCAGTTGTCCAAACCACCCGATTGATTTCAGATAGTATAATTTAATTTATAACCCCGTATCGATAACCCATGCGCTATGGGAGCGGTCGCCCGCACTCACAATTACCTATACGATAAGCGTCTTATTTACGAGCCGACAGACGGCTCAACGAATTAAAATTCATTGTTTCTTATCCTGAAAATACATACCTAAAGATACACTTAGGTCAGAAGATATCTCTGCATTATCTGTAACAAGAATAGGCTTTTAAAACGAGAGGCGCTTGATACCAAGTGGAATAATTACGTGACCTCTTGAAATTGGAACTTTCGAGGCGGACAGGACTTCCAGTCATCCATTTGTTTCAAAGTTAAGGTGATATCGGATTTCGTGAATGGATTCCAAGTTTTCGATTATCGGGTGTTAGATAACAATGGACGATAAGGGTCGCTTTTATAGCACAGATATTCTCGTAAAACGACGATAAAAGTTTCATTTCATGGAGTGAAAAGTTTATCGCAACTGATTGTTTGTATGGGTTTTTTATTTTTGTGATAACGTTTAAATTGTTGGCTACTTTGGAATTTATTGATCTGGTATTCTCTAATCCTGTCGGGGCTCAATTCATTAGTGTTAGAGCGAGCAGTGAAAGGTAGTGCACCATGTTCGAGCGTAGCAGACCGCTCTAAGCGCTTTGCAGTGTACAATTGCACGCAAAAGCGCGTACTGTAGTGCATGCCGTAGGCATCGATATTTTTTGTAAAAGTAACGATGAAATAAAAGTTCGACAACCTGCCAATCGAGTGAATTGCAACTGCGAACTCTTGCGAATCCTCGCAACGTAGGTTTACTTCACAAACAACTGGTCGTAGAATTTTTTGTACAATGTATGCAGAGCTTTGAAATTATTCCTGTTAAAACAATGATGAATACTAATAAGAAGGCGCACGTGCATGAAAACGTACCAAAAATATTTTTCTTAATTTCCCCCTTCATTTTGCAAACAGGACGGGGTTTTAAGCAGTGAAGTGGGCTGACGGTGACGCTGGTAAATATGCGCATGTATCAGTATTGTATGTTAAGCGTATGATGGGCGCAGTTGCAGATGACCTCAGAGGCTGGGAGCCTCGGGGGACGGACTCGAACCATTATTACTCCAATAGCTGTCTCGAGATGGAATAATTCATTGATACTTTTGAGTCACTGTGATTGTTCACTCACATGGCGTTTATTATATTTATCGTCAGATGCTTTTATATTAAAATACATCTTTTTGTTTTAGATAACGTAAAATATTCATTAAAATATGTTTGCATAAATAGATCTAAGGTCTGTATAGTGTTTATTTATAATAGCTTACACCTTGCTCGGGCTTATCTAACCCTTCACAACTCATACTTGAACAAACGTATTCAAATTCAACTACCTTCTATGTTTACTTTGTCGTCATGTTGTGACAACTGTTGACAAGGGATAGATAAAAAACAAACTGCGTTCATTCATATAACAAGTACCTAAAACTTAAACTTTATTTAGAATTTTAATGTTAATACCACAAATTATATGACCTTCTACTTATTTTTGGTAAAATGACTTAAATCTGTTAGCTGAAATCTATTGTAACTTCAAAATAAAACTACTAAATAGAAAAAAAAACTGCTACAGATATTTTATTTTTTATTTCCGTCGCGCTAAGTGAACGTAAAATGAATGTATCAGATGTTGGAGTTACAAGAACTAATGTATCTATTTGTAACTCGTGTTTCCTGCTTTTTACTGTCTCGATAGCTCGGAAATACATGTACATGTATCTTGTAACAGGATTCTTGTAGGCATTGGATATACAGCGTGTGTCGAAGGGTTAACTTTTTGTCATTTACTGGGCAATTAATTTTACATGTGAGTGTTTGCAAGTTCTTTTTTTTTAAGTTAATTTAAATATCTAATATATCACCGTTTTATGTACCTACTTCGTAGAAAAAGTGACTTAAATTTTGTATACAAATAAATATAGGTACGTAGGTATGTTATTGCACGCAGCTGAAGCAAATGCGTTTAGATTTTTTCATGACTAAGTGACAAATGCAACTTTTAACTGGTACCATTTTCTAAGTATTTTTTATAGTATAAGTATTTTTTTTTATTATTTGTGTCTTAATAATTTCTAATTATAACCAAAACCCTTCAAAAACAATCACAGCTTTTTTTGCAAAGGATGCGAATTTTAACCGTAAGCTTATTTCCCTTCCTACATATTTTCAGTACATTTTTGCTAATTCATCTCGTCTCCTCGGCGTCGATAAGTGGTCGGCTTGGCCGGAACTCGGTTTTTTCATCCCGCAAACTCTCAAGAGCCCCGCAAAATGTCTTCGAAATGACTTTTTCTCTTTATAAGTACATTTCAACATTTTTTTTACAATGCCAGCACTTAAGTTTGGTGGTGTTGGGATGTTGGAGCCAATGTTTGTAGAACTCATTGGCTTTGGACAGAATTTCTCTGGTTGCCGCTTTATGTCTTTGGTTTATTAGAGGATACTTCGAAGATAAGTACTGTTGGTTTTTGGATTTAGTGTGTTATGTTTGCTTGTTGAGATCCTGTTCGTAATTGTTAACGACTAGAGTAATCAGTGATAAACATGCATATAAAAGCGTAGTAAGTAGAAACATACAGTGATAGATTATAACTTTGATTAAAAAAATAACCTTAGGTATCACAATCAGTTCATCATACATAAATAATTTAAAGAAGGCACATACATAACGCAGAAATATGCATGTATTGGAAAAATTTAGGAAGACGATAATTTGCAAAATAAACAAACAAGAATTAAAACTTACACGAATAACAAATCCATTACAGAAACAACGGCGTACAGTCATTCACTAAAACACTCAACGATCCACTAGAATTCCAAATTCAAAAAAGTCACGTAGAATCGCACTGACGTTTAAAATTCGCGCCAAAGAGACGGAGAGCGCGAGACCCTCCCCGCACGAACGTTGAGGACGAACTAAATCGGTCTCGTCGGCAGTCTAGACAAGGGCGGCTGAGGAGAGCGAGGGGAGGGGATAGGGCGAATCAACCCCGGCCAACATTTGCCCAGAAAACGGCCAAGCTCAAACATCAATAAGGAAGTATCTTATTAAGTATTAATAACGACGACTTTGTACTTCAATTAGATAAAATCATTTGACGTGGTATCCCGCACAGAGATTTGCTGCAGGCGATACCGAAGCAAGATAATTAAGGCGTTTTGGTATTGGAACGCAAACTTTTTGCCTGTAAGCAAAGTTCGAAGTTGGAACTTTATTTATTCTTCGGTTGGGGCGGTTTGCGTTCTTTGTTTTTCAGTTTTCAGGTATCTTTTGAAACAATTTGGGAATACTGAGATGTAAAGGGCAAATGATCGGTTTTTTCTTCCTCGACAAAAAATGTAATTCTTTATTTTTAAACTTTTGCATGAACTTATGTTGACCCTCCTAAAAACCTTCCTATACCTATGGCATTAGATATGTAAAAATCGTCTTGAAAACTGATAAAATTCTATTATTGAAGATCGTTTAAAGAAAACACTTTTCAGCAATTTCCCAAACACCAAACGCCCATTCAACCAAAAATAATACAAAAGATATATTTTGTCTGTAAGTACACTAGAAATAGATTTTCTTTACATGAATAAAATCTGCGTGTACAAGAAGTTTGTTGAACTGTAACAATAACAAGTGCGAATCTTTTCGCTTGTTTATTATTCTTTACAAAATTTAATATAAACAAATTCCATAGTTCGATCCGAAACATTCGTTGGTACAGATATTTTTGGACATAAGAATAACAATTAGTTAACACAATTAAAAGTTTTCCACGTTTTCTTCAGTTTCAGATTTCAGTTCTTAAATTATTCTGTAGCAATAAAACTAAATGTGCGAATTTTTGAGTAGAAAATTGCTAAAATGGTTGCGTGAAGTATGTTTAGTAAAATTTTTAATATTTAATTAAAATTCATAGGTACTATCTCAAAGGTTTTCTTAATATTGAAAAGTTAATTTGTTTGAACGTCCCATTTATCGAGGAAGGCTACCAAAAGGCTACATTCAGGTGAGTGACATCGTTTGCCTGATAGCAAAAGCTAGTTTCTGTCATAGTATAGAAGTACCCAGGCATAATATCTAATAGTAGATTTTATATTTGATTCATTTTCTCTAATTCTAGAAGCTAAGTCACAGCCTATTCAAAGTTATTTTAAAGCGTTACGGAACAAATGCTTTATTTACACAGATATTTACAATACATATTTACAATAAAAATCAAAAACTATCCTAGTAAAACAAACAACTAAAAAGCGTTACTAATAGTAACAATGGTTTCTATGGTGTAATGTTATTATTTTGAGCACTAGGAACTAAACAGTACTCAGAACTAATAAATATTATTATTTCTTCGTAGAATCAACGCTCTGACAGTTGACTGATTTCTGTTTAGCAAATAGCGAGTTCAATAAAAGTTTCAGTGGTGAACGTTTTATTGCGAATGGAAATAAATAACCAAAACAAACATAAACTGCTAAAATTAATTTGCATCGGACTTGAAAAAGTGCTTCTTCTTCTTAAAATCATTTACTAACTAACGAATTTTTCAAGTCAACAAAATTACAATTTTACAATTTTAATTCCCCAGCAAAAATAGATCCATGAAAAAATTCAAAAAGCTTTAAATTCCATTCACAAAAAACTATCATCAAATTAAGCTATCTAAAACGAACCTCACTTAATACCGGACCAATTTTTATTAAAGCCCACGCTATCATCAGTTAGAAATACCTATATATTAGATATCTATTCTATTAATAAAATGTCTGCATTGATGCACTGAGAATAATCCGTATTGATCGAGTCTAAATTTAGTTCCGTTTAAAAGGAAATGTACAGAGCGCAGAATCACGTGGACACCGATGCGAAAACCGTTCGCAAGCTGTAATGTTTTACTCTAATTGCTTATTGGACTTATCTGTCCTGTCCTGTGTCCTTTAATAGCCCCCTGTTAAAGTAATAGGACAGACAAATAGCTACTTTGTATTTAAAAGGACATTTTAGCGAATAATAAAAGTGTATTGGATAAAGGACGAAATTCGAAGCTGCTTTTTTATTTTGTGTACGGATCTAAGCTTTTTTGTTTTAATGACAGTTAGACGGATGAAGTTTTAACAGGTTTTTAAGCTTTTGTTCTTGTAACCTTGTTTATTTCAGTCGAAATGAGTACGACTACATCCTTTATTTATTTCGAAAAACTTGTTACTCGAATCATTACGTGCATGACACGCTAATCTCAGGATTCTAGACATGTAAAAACAATAACCGTATTTAAAAATAGAACACGAAATTAGAGTCCTAATCCACGGTTACACCTCAAACAGAAGATGCGGGTGTAATGACAAATTGATGCACTTATGACGCGTCGGTTTAAGACTACGCATGTATAAGCACTGAATAACAGAGTCGTGATGATGGAGCAGAATTCTGTGTATGTTAGCTATGCGGCATTCAAATGTTCTAAAAGGTTTGAATAAAGAATATGATGGTATGTACCACGAAAAACTGTTGATTGTGTTTTGTTTTAATCCGGGCAAAGAATAAACGGCCTATGAGTAGATGTCGGGTGCGGTAAATTTCAATAACCTATCCATCTTTGGATTTGATTAGAGATAGGATTTTGACATTCCTGTTATGGGGTTTTAGTGCCAATAAATCTATCGCTAGTAAGAAAATTCACAGATTATTGAAAATCACCGTACTTTCATCTCGAGTCGTGATCGGGTAAAATATAGATTAGTCTTTACATAAACGTCAGTAAAATCATATACGAAAATTCTAATTAAAAACATATTTATTTTGCGCGACTATAATTCGTCATCGAAGTAAAGAGAGTTCACTATAATAAGCCAAATACCTATATCATTTATTTATAAACTACTGCCAAACAGTTTACTAAACACTAATTTATTCGATACCAATGATTGTACACCACTGAGTGATTGTCTACTGCTCAAACCAAATAATAATATTATTTTTAACTATGCCAATAGCGCAAAGAATGACATTCATAACAGGCGTTTGATAAAACAATTGACCGGTCACCATTTTGTTTAAACTTGCCATTTCCTTGGGCCAAAAAACTTTTCTTTCAATTTGCTTAGCTATCTTTACCATTCTATACTAATATTATAAAGAGGAAAACTTGGTTTATTTGTTTGTTTGGTTGTAATGAATAGGCTCAAAAACTACTGGCCCGTTTTTTTTAATTCTTTCACCATTCGAAAGCTACATTATCCACGAGTAACATAGGCTATATTTTATTCCGGTACGGGCAGTAGTTACCACGGGACGCGGGTAAAACCGCGAGAAAACGGCTAGTCACTCATAAAATCCATAGAAAAACAACAAAAAAATGTCCAAGAAGTACAGACTCCACAAAACTTTATCACAACGCTCAATAAGACAGTTCCGTACAACCGTCTATTCTTAGAAGCAACACGGAATGTTTACGTAAAACTATAGTGACGGCTAATAGACGGTTTAATCGTGAAGTTTGCTTAAAGTACTGCAGTACTGGTTAATCCCCACGTCGAGTTAAGCTCACAGAATCTAAAGATAAAGTGTGTAGCCGGCCTTACGGGCGCCTGTCTGAACATAGCATTATCTTTTGTGAACATACGTGGGTATTTGCATACGGTTGTTTAGACTTTAGACTGTACCTACCTATGTTTTCTTTTTAATGAGGATGTTTATAAAAGTGTGTTTTTAGGCAGCCTACGCAAAGAAGCTAAAATATGCCTCGATAAATTATAGGTTACTGAAGTTGTGTATTAATGAAGGCAGAGCAATTTTTTACGCAATTTTAGTTTGAAGCTTGCGATCAATCAATCTCGGTACTTATTCATCGACTAGCCATCAACGAGTTTATTAATTTCTGTACGGTAGAAAAGTTTTATTTTATAAATAAGGTATCAAGGTATTAACTAACACTCTGGTTACACCTACACATTATTTATCGTTGACTTTATGAATGACTATGACATAGATGAAAAGTATTTATATCAATTAAGCATATTATTTTTTTTGCAATTTATTTGTAGGTTTACACCACATAAACACCGAAATACATGTTAAATGGTAACAGAAAACTTGAAAAAAGCGAACTAAATATCCTCACTTTCAACTTAATAAAGCTGCATAAAACCATCTCAGTTTACCATCCATCTTCCAGCGTAATACAGTTGTCTATTAATATCGGTCACTGGTTTAAAAGAAAACAATATTGTCTATGCCAAGCCAGAGACAACAATGTCTATGACAATAAAACAATGGTCCGAGACGCGGTCGGAAACACTTCCTTCCTAAATCCATTAATTTCACAGCTGTAGATAATAAACTGATTTGAAATTATAACTTTTTCTTTCTGTAGAACAGAAATTATAAGGTAAGATTGGTGAAATATTAATATTTTATAGTATTCTAGAATTTTAAAAGCTGCTTGGAAATATCATAGAAACTATGAAATCGAAATCCAAGGCAAAAACTGCAAGGCCAAAGGATACAGTGAGCTCGTTCTGCGTGAATCGGATTGTCGATATTATCAACAAAATGTAGAGTAGCAATTTGTAACTAATAAATATATTAATAATAATATCAAGACGACCAACAACTTAGTCTGCCCGTGACCATGGATTCTGTAAGTAAAGGATTCCGAAACGTCGGGATTAAATATTATTAAATTAGATGTCTAATATTGCAAATGCAAATGTAAGTGTCAGAAATCAACATTAAAAAAGCTGGTTTTGTCAAGCCTTTTTCTAAAACTATACAACTGTGCTCAAAATGTGTCGAGATTCTTGGAATCGATTTTCAGTCTAACCGGATACTGGTGAGGATATTGCTGATACCTTTATTTTAACATATTTATAATGATTGTCTTAGAAATAGAATAAACATGTCAAACAAAGGACTGTCCATTGTCCCACGGAATTAACGAAACTTCGTTCAATGAGACAGGTAAATTTTCTGTTAAATTAAACAGTCTAAGTAGCTTGGATAAATTTAATTAATGTTTCGTGAAAAGTTAATTATAACTTAATTTGACGAAATTTTCTAATCTGAAAGCGGGAACGATTTATTTTTCGAGATAAGCTGCTTTAACTTTTTGATGTCGTTATACACTAGCGAAGACTCCTGGCGTCGTCCATATTATATGTATGACAACATGAAATAGAGTGCACTACTTCCATATATTAAGCGTTTTATGAATCTTATCATAAACCTGACAAGTTTGTTTGCTTGAATGCATTTATTTCAGAACTGGTCCGGTTGGTTAGTTCAGCCCGAAGCCAGGAGAAGGTTCCAAGACCTCTAATGTAACCGCTGCTGGCGGAAACTAGTCACAATTTTTTTATGTAGTCTATGGGCTTCCACGGATATTTTTAATAACGCAATATCTTATAAGACAAAATGGCATCTTTAATTGATCAGTATAACACTGTTGATGGTATAATAAGAACTTTTTTTTTTATATTTTACCGATATAAAATCCAAAGCAGCCATGACAAATCATCATTAAAATTTCACAACTTCCTCTCGACCCAGCTCTAATTTAGCCCACGCACTAAATATTAATTAACACTAGACGCTGTTCATGATATAAAAAGACTAATTACCAGTTAAAAGCTCTTTAATTTTAGTTAATTAATTAGCAAACTAATTATTTAATGCAATTTCACGCTTCGATACTGAAAACTAAGCGTCAGCGTCGTTCCTGTAGCGACTCAATAAGCGAAGTTGAGCATTAGGTACTAAGTTCCGTGTAATGCTCAACTATGCTCAAAGTCGAGTCGCATCGAATACTTTGAGCGCGACTCGATTCGTGCGAAATTTCCATCGTGCGTTATTAATTTAACAAGTGAAATATATTTATGAAAATTCGTTTCGTAGAAAATGTTACATTTTAACTCGATTGAAAATTATGTTGTTTTTCTGTTATGAGTATTATTTATTTAATTGCAATAATGGAATCATTATGAGATTCCTATAACAGCATTTTACTGAGAAACTTTTTTTATAATAATAGTAAAATTTTTGTTCCTTCTTTGTACTTTATGAAACCCAATTAAATTAAATTACTTTGTATGATACTTCTAGCATTTCCAACTCGAGCTAGATTATTCATTGTAGTAAGCTGATTTTGCACTGCTATGAGTAAAATGTGAATAGAGAATTCCGAATGTGTGTGCCAAGTCACATTTATGTTGAAACAGTTACTTACCTTTATTTTACTAATGCAAACTTGTAATATTGTAAAAGCAGTTCGGGTAGACATGTTATTATGTGACGCAAATGTAAAATGATATTTTATTACCATGGACATTTTGTAATATGATATATTGTTTTCTATGAAGCTTTTCTTCTTAACTTATTAGTGTGTGTTTGTTTTTGGTCAATGCAAGATGCAAGCTACTATTGCGTTTCAGTAAATACGGTTTTGGTAAATAAAATGCAAGTGAAGGCATTTTTGGGCATATCTAGTAGGCTTGAGAAAATATTTTTTTGTTATATAAATAGATGCTTGTTATTTAGCTTATGCTTGTACCCCAATTAAAAAAATGTATATTCATATTTAAGAAAAAAAAGTTCAGAGTGGGGACTGATGGTACACAGCCAGCCACAGAAACCGTACTTAACAATACAACTAAACTTAACAGCTTAAGTACACCCTCAAGGGCAATTACACTTGATGCATTTGTAAGGCAACAGTTCTCAATTAAAATAATAACTGGTGCTCTGCCAACGTTGGACGTAAACACAGTTTTCCTCGCAGCGGTCAAGTCTACTGTTTACAAGACAGCCTGGAAGCCTTCCAAAGTTTCACTAGCAACTCATTATGCGACTAGTGTTAACAGCGAATGCCCGTGAAATCTTTTAGTGGGCACTTCACTTGCCCGTTTTAATTCTGTCTCTACATTGCGTACTTCGTTAAACTCGAGAGGCTATTTGGCTCATGTTTTTGAGGAAGAGGGCTGGTCATTATTTTTCGTCGTATGAGCAAATTATGTGGAGTTATAGCGGGTGCTTAAAATTTTGAGGGTTGACGGCAGACGACTGTCGCGTCTGCGAGTTGAAATTTACAGCTTTTAAATAGCAGCGGAATGCAAAGTTAGAAATGAAATCTTTATATTATTTTCGGTGTAAAACTTGGTATATAATAACGTGCTTTTATGACGCAAGTAAAATTTCAACTTAGAAACTAATAAATGTTTCAAAGCACTATCCTTAATCATTGAGGGATATCAATAGACATACCTCATTTCGGTCCAATAGGCATCCTCTATAAAAACACAGCTGCCATCGACAAAGAGTCTATACCCAATGGTCACTTATTGTTCAACAGCGACCACGGACAATGGACAGCACCGATCACCCGTCTCTCAGCAACAAAACGACCTCGGTTTGTAATAAGCTTTAGAACCGATCACAACTATACATATCCCAACAATAACATACTTTTTCGAACCAAACTCCCTATGACACACAGAGTAAAATAGCCCTTATTATACATACTGGTATACTGGCTGATTTATTTTAGCCATGTATAGTTTTTCGTGTGTGATGTCCCCATGTTACGCGTAGGTCGATGTCGTTTTATTTTGACAAACGGACGTGAAATCCCTTTGTTGTCTTCAGTGCGATATATCAACGGTTGACACTTAATTCTGAACGAAAATAAAAAAACGTAAATGAAACCTTTTTGGAACGTGAATCGATAAAGTTTAAAACGTTCGATTATTGAATGGGACGATTTCAATTTATATCGTTATAAAAAGTTTCTTTTGCATCGTTGCCTGCATTCATAATTCAATTTTAAGAGTGCTTTAAAATTTTTAAGCATATGTTACCGGTCAAAAAGGTTGTTAGTAATAAGAAATGATCTGATTTACATAGAAAGTCACCTGCTGTAATAGAAATAATTAAACGAATGGTTTCTAATAACAGAAGATTTATCATCACGCCAATAGAATTTCAATGGACACGACCACCCGTCGCAGTCACTAACGATGTCGTTTTGGAGACAATAGTGTTGGTACAATGCAAGAATAACGACCTTCCGAGACACTGCCATTGATACTGATGCTAGCTAAACAGCCAAAAACAAAAGACGAATATAAATCACAAGGGTCCCGTACACGCGTCTAAATGCAAATACACCTGTCAGCTGCTCTTCAAAATGACACTTTAACTCAACGCAATAAGTTGTCTTATCCTTTGAACGTGTTCGCTTTAAATAAATTTTTAAATCATGATGCCCAACTCTAACCGCTTCTGTGTAAACAATGGTCGTTTACAATGTAACATTATTACGCTGGTAACATAATTATTGGGCCTTTGTATCAGCATACGATTCCCGAAAATGCTTCATGGGTGTTAAATCGTTTTACAATGGCGGGCTAGTGGACTAAAGTGGACAAAATATTGTTACCGCGGACTCGGAACGAATTAATTGTAAGAACGTTCAATTGTTCCTTTTTGCAAAGGATGTAAAGCAGTAAAGTTTTTGAAAGTACTAAAAGAGATTTATGCACATTAGTAATACTAAAGACATAAAGGTTTTTGAATAAAGACTTTTTAGATAGTCATTGATGAATTTATGACCGGTATTATAATGTTTTTAGTGTCAATAAATCTTCTTTTGAAACATTTATTTTTACCTTATTTATTTCAATAACAATAGCACATGCACAAAGAATGTCCGTCTAAAATTAAGCTCAAAATAACAACGATCAACTTCTTCATGCAATTAAAAGCAATTAAGAATAATTTACGTAAATATTTTCAGTAATAAAGGCGAGCGACTGAGTAAACTCGTAAACCTGACCACAGCCGTAGCCTAATTACCCCTCCTGCGTCCCTCTCGATGTCTAGGGAAAAGAGAGGGAGAGACAACTCGATAGACACCCCTTCTGGACAATTTACGTGGCGTGGAGCGTTCCTGCTAATCTAATTGGCGCTTTCACGTATAGTTTGAAGTCGCCTTGACCTTCCCTAAATGCATTTTGTATGTTTTATGTTGTTGCCTTTTGACAATTAAGCCATTTTACGGCTGGAATTTTACAGGATCGCCTGTTTGATTTTCAACGTTGATTAAATGTGTGAAAAGGGTTAACTGCGTTAGTTTAACGGGATAAATGGGAGTTACCTTAATTACTTCGCCATGGAGGTACATAGTCAAGCTACGTGTTTCGGAAGACACATAAATTTTTGGGTCTCAAAGTGAAAGACTCATTGGTAGTCGTTATGGCCACGGATATGCAGGAGCCAAAAAGGCTGGACAACCAATCTAACCAAGAGTTATCGAGTTAACCAAGAGTAACTGGATTTAGGAAGACAAATAGGCAGACACTCCACGTTAAATGCTGGTACTCAGCTGTATCAGGTTTTTCTCATCATTAGACTAGAAGCTGACCCCAACATATTTGGGAAAACGCTAGATGATCGAGATACATACTATAGATTTTTATATATTATGTAAGTATAGGTCCTTCCCCACAATAAGTAATTTTGCCAATGATCCTATAACGAAGGCTATATTACGATCACCTTGAAGAGTCTTTCGTAAAGCAATTGGGTTAAGGGTTTGACGCAGAAAGCGGAAGATACTTGTCTCGTAAATATGGCCTCATTGTTGAGTATCTTGACTTACTTACACCAATACATAAAGGTGAAGAAAAAACAATTTCAAGAGAGCTTTTTTGCTTCGGTTTTATTTAATTTGATTGTGAAAAAGTAACAGAAAAATACAAAACAGCCAAGACTTTGGCATCGCAAAAAATCCCCTCGCAGTTTTAGAACACTAATCAATCAGACTTTCGAAACGGGAAAAGAAAACAGAAGTGATTAGCCGAACGCTTTTTTCGCTTACACGCAGAACGTAATTGCGTGCGTACCTTTTGTGAGGAGTGACGTTCCTCAGTGAGGACTGACGACCCTCACAATCCGTACATTGTTGTTACTCATCGCATGACAGGCCAAATTAACACATCGTCCAATCTATGCCCCCTCTGGCAGTTCGCGTATGTGTGCACAAGAAAAGTTTTGTAATAAACGAATTGATGTATGGTCCAATTAGAATTGTACCTGGCAATTTTGGTGAATGTCGTAAATGTAGGGGACAGGGGATCATATATACCTGCTATGGGATATTTTGTACCAGAAATAGCAGCATTTAATCTTCGTGCAGGATGAGTGAGCAATCATTTGTGAGGAGTAATAACGAGCACAGTCGTCTTAATGACAATAAATTACAATACTCTTCATTTTCACAGTTGAATAGTGAACATTGCTTAGTTCAAAATGTTATTAAGAGAAAAGTCAAAACATACCCATGCTATGTATAAACATATCGCCAAAAATGAGTATCCTCTCCTGAATAGCGACAAATAGTGTCGTTGTTGATTAGCTAAATAACCCGTCAGTTTTAAAACAATTAAATAATACATTTTATACCTCAGTAACAGTTACATCAAAAAGTTAATTCTGAACAGAATAAAGAGTGAAAATCAAATAGTAAACTGTAGTAAAGAAAACTATCAAACAAACTTCGAAACACTAATAAAGCCCTTAGCCTCAACCTGTCTTCAAAGATGGCCAGGCAATTAATTACGAAACTAACAAACAACTATGAAGACCATATTTCAACCGTCATGATACATACCACCCATCGTGAGAAAACTTGCGACGTAATGTGGCTAGTAGAAAATTTTGGTATCGCGTGTGTGCCTTGGTACCTCACGCGATCCCATTTTCTTTGGTGAAGAAAGCGCTTATGATTTAATGGCACGCTTCCAATGGATGTTTTACTTATCTAAGAAAGGATTTCGTAGGTTTTTGCGTGGGATCATATAATTTGTTCTTTGTGTTTTGTGACGTGTTTTATTTAGCTGGTCTGTTGTATGGTCCGTGGAGGTGATACGGTATTGGATTAAGAAAATCTTATGTCCAAAAATGGTGTGTTATTAAACTACATAGTTGGTAACTGAGGGTTTTTAACTAAACTATAAATAATCTTCCGGAAATGAATGTGTCTTTCAGATTTTTTACTGTCATAGCGTGGGAAGGACTTTTTGTTAGTATTAAAGTTTCAGAAGATATCATGAATGAGATTTTTTTTATCATATTGACACAATATTTCAATAACCATTACCATTATAATAATGCCATTAACTTATTTGCCGTCAAAGTAAAAGAGAATTAATTTGCCAAGATAAAGGAAATGGCTCGTTTTTTCTTGAAGTTAATTGAATAAAGTAAACCATTTACCTTTCAGCGTCGCACTTACGTAAAAGAAAAACTGTACAATTACTTAAAGTTTTTCTCACGAAGAATTTTATGAAAATAGTCTGCCTAAAAATAGGCAGCACCTAGATTAATATTCTCTCTGCGTACAAAAGTATTTTTGCTTACACAAAGTAAAATACATTGCATATTTTACCAGATAAAAATAGTGTACATTGTTAGGACAGAAATAGAAAAAAATGCTATCCAAATTCTTTCCCAAAGCGCGTAAGAGCCGTTTTCTAATATTCAACCTTCAGTCAATTTATTAAAGGACCCGCTTTCATCACAGTATCCGTGGCATTATGTTTTCCTATTACTTTCATAATATTTATTTTACATGGTCCAACTGGCTTTAACTCAAACTGGACTTTATTTTTAATGGCATAATGCTCCTTTTATGGTTATAAATAGAGGTGTACCCAAGACTGTTTCAAGTTGAGCGAGTCCATTTCTTTCGCCGCCCATAATAATGTTTGGCGATTTATCAAATCGCAATTTCGTAATAGATACCACCCGCTTGATGTGAAAGATGATAAGAAGTTATATATTGTCCCTTCATTTACGCTAAATTGAAACGGCCATTTTGGTCAAATGACTGTTTAATGGCTAATCCAAGTAGTCCTATGGGAAATTCGTTTAGGAACAGATTAACAATTTGAAAGCTTTCTGTATTGAACTCAAATTAAAATCATGTTTATAATGTGATCAAATCAAACCTTAATTTTAATATTAACCTAAATAATGGGTCATTTACTCATTTGGATTTTTTTTTTCGTTTAAGTCTGTCAGTAAAATGCTGGTAAAATTATGAGATCACATTATTGACAACAGAATCATTAGTTACAGGAAAACACTTCTAAAAGTATTGTTGTTATGTAAAACTACGTATACATACTACATAATGTTTTATCCATAAACGTGGGCTATATTTATACGCAATAATATCTTTTGTTATAGCCTTTTGTGCCCGCTATCTGTTTTATCGCTACCTCTTTGTGTCACGACAAATATTAGAACACCACGATTTTTTTACTACACGACCTCATGCTTCATAGACTTAAGGTTGGTTTTTGAATGGCACAGAGTTTCTCAGCTACATTTCCTTATTGTTTTCTTTAGTGATACACCAAAGATGACAATAGATTTAAATGACTTTATCCCTGATGGTTTGTGTCCGGTACTGTCGTGTTTGAAGGCGTCCCACTTATTTATGCTCGTCTTTTTAAAATCGTGTTATACGATGTTGGTACAAGTGAAACAGATAGGGTCTAAGAATAATATTTGAATAATCGTGAGTCGGATCTCCGAGGGATATTTTTGTTTGGCGATGACCTTAGCTTTTGTGTTCTCGAAAGAGTTAAATGCTTGTTGCGTGAGGTTCTACTTTTTACGTTCTTATTTTAATTTTTAAGTTTTTTTTTTTCTTTTTTTACAAGAGATATTTCCATGTAACTCGTGTGCGGTCGTAGTCAGGTTAACAAAAGACTGATATTTCTATCAAAATAATTACTGCGACGATTAGAATGTTTTTTTCACACGCACTTTTATTCAGTTAAGTGATTCAATTTGCACCCTTTCAAATTAAATTCTGTGAACCGTGTGCTAATTCTGTTTTCGTTGTTGAATTAAATAAAAACATTTGGCAATTTTTTAAGCTAAATTACCTACTATCGGTGTCCTTTTTTCTATTGTAGTTTAAAATATATATTGTATGTACAAATTGAAGAAAAGCTGAAACCCTCTACTCAAGATTAAATAAAATTGTAACATCTTAAATTAAATATTATGGATGGATGGTAACATCTTAAATTAAATATTATGTTAACAAGCGTACTATTCGTGGTATATAAATCGTTGTTCTAAAAATAGTTTTAAAAGTCGTTTCTGTAAAAATATTCTAAGAATTAATGTTTTAATGAAGGGTCAAAATAAATTATTGAAAAAATCAGTAGCATGGATTAGAGTTCATTAAAAACTCGTCCCTTAAAGGCAATATTGTTGGGCGTACAAATATTTATATCCTATAAGCTCAAAATGACTCCAGGTCCAGGCAGGTTGTAAAGTAATAGAAGGCTACAGAATAGGGAACCAGGCATATTATGAAACTGCAGGCTATTCCTAATAAATCCTAAAATAAAGTAATACTTAACAGATGCATAAAGTCCTCTTGATATTCATAATTGTCACTTAATTTATTTAACTATCTAGTCCGAGTGTTTCATTATGTGTTGATTAACTAATTTATTTTAAAATACACATGTTTACCTAAATATAAGACCGATTATAACAGTGAGCTATAAATTATATTTTAGTATCCATTCTCAAATAATATCACGCTACGCTTTACGCCTTTATTTGAGGTAACCACGCGAAACTTTATAATTATTGTTTGAACAAGCAATAAAATGCAGTATTTCTTTATTTAATAGGGTCTCTTTTATGGGGCTAATAATTTCCTTTGAACGCAATGTTTACTTGTTTACGTTTTTCTAGTTGGAATTTACATTTGCGTTTTTTAACGTTAAAATATCTTTTCCATTTGCATCCCAATTAGAACGCAGGAAAAATTAAAACTAACCAAAATGAAATGCCTATACTCGGATGTTAATAAAAACTATAATTGCCCACATAATGTTTGATTCACGAGTGATAAATCAAACATCATTTATGTTAGCAAAAACTTGGTTTAAAATAAATAAAAAAAAAAAACTTATAAGAAAAAAAAATACTCACACCAATCCAAAAGATCCATAAAAAAACCAACAAGTCCAATCACAAATCAACAGTCGTTCGTTCACAACACAGCACTAGCAAAAATTTTACCGGCGTTACGAATTTTCCGTGGGCGGATTTGCCGCCCAAAAGCGTGCACCCTCCTCGGCAGCCAAAGCGGCACTGAGGGGAGGGAAACGAACCAGGACTTCGGGAGCACAGATGCGCGCGTCTGTACCTTAAGCTAGAGTACACGGCAAGGAGTCTTCATATGTTAGGTATCAGGTAGCCAGGATTCGAAAATGGAACAGCTGTTGAGTTTAGGATTGAAGGTTTTGGTAGATGTCGACTTGAGATATTTGAAGTACTGGATGCGGTTTTAGTTTATGGTATCAAAACTTGCGTTTTGTTCAAAATGATAAAACTGGTGAAGTGAATAAATGGATTTATTTTTTATCACATTCTTTAATTTTTTGAAATGCGCGTTGGTTTAGAAATTATTTGAATAGAAAGTATGGTAACGTTAATACGCAACATATTTAACATCTGCCTTTATCTATGCGTTAGAAAATCTAACGATCTCTATATTACAGGAACTAACTAAAATCTATAAAAACTCGAACATCAATAAAGGTTTTATGTAAGTACCCAAATAACAATAACGTACAACATAACAGAGCGAATAAAACTAACAAGCCTTCTTACAACCCACTAAAAGAATAACAAGAAAAATAAACAAAAGCGAAACTTAGTTCAAGCACTAACACTTAAGCACTTAATTAATCGCCCGAAGAAAATCAACGGAGCATAATTTTTATTGCCCTCTCTAAGATAAATGCGTACATTGTGTCACATGTCGACGGTACGGGCAATATATTTCCCGGGCAAGGAAAAATTACGCACAATAAAAACTGGAGTTCCCGAGAAATTAACGATGTACCAGTTGACAGCAACTCAGCTTATCTGCGGCTTTTAATGGACGGGGAAAGTGACGCAATGAGAGTACATTTACGTTACGCCACGAGAAATGTTGAATCTGAGAATATGCTCTAGTAAGCTCAGTAAAGAAGGAAAAAGTAAATTAACAACTCTTTATTGTCATATTTATAATTTACGTATTTTCTAATTACCATGAAAGTATGGAGAATTGTTGAAAACGAAATATATTTGATTTGAAACAGTCGGTGTCATATCTTATCCGTTTTATGTCTAAAACTATTATTTCACCATCAAATCATAACTGTGTCTCTTGCATAATAGTTAAGACATAAATAAATAAATAATCGTTTATTAACTTCATAATTTTACAATGCTTTTTTTATTCTAAATAAGTGCTGACATATAATTAGTTCGAACTATGTCTAAATGTTCAACTTTAGCACCAAAAATATTTAATCCAGCATCCAGTGGCGTATTCTAAATCTGTTTCAGGTTTAATATCTCAACGTTTTCACATCATACCATTAAATGTTTTTCTTTTTTCCTAATGAAATGTTTTCCACCATTTTAATTCTTTTATATTTTTGTTGTATTGTGTTTAGGCCATTAGTCTTGGAAATTATATTTAATACAACTGATGTATAATATAATGCGCGGATTTTGCTCTGCCCATTAAGACTAACCTCTTTTTATGAATGTGGGTTTTTGGATAAAGCGAGTATCTGTGGACGTGTTAATGGGGTATTTATTATAATTGAGATTCTTTTAAAGAACTGTGACAATAATATGGACCTATAGAAGTCAGTCTAGAGTATCGACAATGATAGAAAGAACCTATCGGTAGTGAATGAGTTAGCTCCTAAAAATATCATCTATCGGCCAGTTTCTTCATCAAAAGTTAAAGTTATGGCTAAAGTAATGTCTAAAGTAAAAGTAACGGTCAAATTCAATTTTTCTATTAGTTTTGCTGTCACTGTCACAAGGCTAAGCCTTGAAAAAACGAATTTGACCGTTACTTTTACTTTAGACATTACTTTAACTTTAACTTTTGATGAAGAAACTGGCCGTTAGACACACCAACGAACGAAAAATTTGCAAAACAATGTAACCAAAAAATAAATACAATTTAATAAATAAAAGCCACACATCACGCTATCTCCCAAAAGCCTTTAATACTAATAATGTGGCAATGACACAAGCGATTTCCTTTGGAACTCTCTACCGTACTGCACGCGCTCTTGAAAACACCTTAACGACCAATATACGTAGACCCCTGATCATAGTTCATAATACCCCCGTTCCATTCAACCAGTCAAAGACAGAGGGAGGTAAGGTAGGTCTTGATAAACTGGTCGAGTAATAAAAAGTGAGATACATATGCCTTTTACGACTATTAATCACTGTCCCCTAAAAGCCTCCGTGCTACACAAAAAATTAACACAGTACAATTGTATGGGAGAACGTTCTCATGTGGTTGCCATTGTTATACGTACTTTATCATACTATAGTTATGTATATTAGTCGTTTTGCTGGTCCCTAATGGTCATTCGTGGGACAAGAGGTATCTCTTTATGTTGTCTGCTTTTGTGAACTGCTTTCAGGATTTTGAAATTAGATTTGTAGATAGTCATTTGTTAAGGTTGCGTGTTCAAGTATCGGTAATGTTGTCGTTTTATGTTTTTCCGTGGGATGTTAGTGTTGTTAGAAGTGAATAGATTCAGGTTTTGCTGTTAGTCAGTCCTGATTTGCAATAGTTGACTTTACCTATTGCTTCACTGGATTTCAAATGTCTAGTCGAACATGACGTGAGTCAATCACTTTATTTTTTGAAACATTTATGACCTTTTTAGATTAGTAGACGTCTTTTAGACACCAATAAATAAAGAACCACATATCATTTTCAACCTCACAATTTTGAATAGGTATTGCTGCCTTTATTTACCCAAATATGCCTTCACAAAAGTTTTTTTTTTTTTCAATCTAGGCTTAAGTATAGGAAAAATAGGTCATAAAAACAAAGGAGTCCCAAAATAGCCAACCTCTTTCAATACGTTAAAAAGTCGAGCTAACTCCAATAACGTTAAAACGGTACGAGTAAATTACGTTTCGGCCTCACAATGACATTTAATCCATTTACTTAAACTCCCGACCGCTCTAGACTTCGCTATAGACATTTTGCAGTACCTAAGTCTATTTTAGGCAAAGACAATTTGAGAAGGTATTCTGAATTCACGATGTTCTTATGTTTTAATGAACTGGGTATTGCCGACTTCAAAATAGAAGGTTCTTTTTTTTAACGACGTCAAAAATCATCAAATGCCCCCTCCCGCAGTGGGTTGGCAGCGGTGAGGGAGTGTCAGACTCTTACTGACTAAAAACCGTCGTTTTTCGTCGACTTTTTATGTACCAGGGCCGCGGTAACTCTTTCGGACAATCCCGCAGCCCTGCTGGGCCGTGAAGTAGGAGGTTCTCAGTTTGACATGTCGATACCGGAAATATGAAACGGCGTATGGGACCAAACTTAGGTTTTCAGCACTCATCTTATAAACTCTCTTATGTGCTCCTCTTGTATACTCCTCATACGTACTCTCTTATGTACTCCCCTTATGTACTCTCTTAGGAACTCATCTTATGTACTCTCTTATATACTCTCTTGTGTACTCTCTTATGTATCTACTGTCTTATGTACTCTCTTATGTACTCATTGTATGTTTGTATATTTGGCTGAACCATATAAATTTGGCCGATTTTGATGTGGTTTTCAGCGTAGTCATTCTTAGTCTTATTCAAAGGTTTTAAGTATGTTATTGAAGGCGGTTTTTTATAATAAACTTTTTACAATTAAGCTCCAGACAACACTAATTCTGATTCATTGACTTTTCTCACTATAAACTGCATATGAAGATCATGAAAAACCAACTTATACTAAGAAACAGCGCTTTTTCTGTTTTTATTCACGAAAATTGTATACTTCGGAAAATTCACAAAACTAATCCCGTTTCCATTGCACTGGAGTGTATGTAAAACGGTTGCTTCATTTAGGATATAAAGTCAAGGGCGGATCCACCGTTGTGGGCACGATGGGCATGCCCACAACCTTATTAGACTTGTGACCTCACACTTTTACGGTCTTATGAAATCTATAGGCTGATCATAACAAAAGGGAACAAAATAAGACTATTTTTGTGCATTTAATTTTGTGACTGCTGTTTACTAATTCGAGGTAACCATATTTTTTTTCTAACACCTTTAGTTTTTGAGGTACTTTTGTGTCCCAAAACTCAAAAAATTCGCGGCTTCTTCACTTTGCGGTGATTTGAGTCCAATGTCGAAAACGTTCGTTTAAGTTAAAAATTAAAAGTAGAAGAAGATAGCACCCCCATAACGCCCTCTTTCAGCACTTTCTGGTTAAGAAGAAGCGGTGAAGCACAAACTTCCCAGCAACACAGCTGTCTATTACCATACAATTATTATTATTTACAATAGGCACTATTTTAAATATTTTAGTTGTTTTGGTACTGTTTTGTTCCAAAACTCAAAAAAATTTCGCGCTCGCTACGCTCGCGGTTTTTTCCCTCAGAGGTTACTTGTTTGGGTGATTTCGTGTTCCAAGATTCCAAAATTTTGCGCTCGCTACGCTCACAGCTTCTTAATTACACAGTACTTTTTTTATAATTTCTTTAGGTAATTTGTGGCACAGAACTCAAAAATTTTGCGCTCGCTACGCTCGCGCATCTTTGTACGCTTGTATTCTGCGTCTTCGCTTTTGGTTTTATAACTTGGTACCTACCTACAACAAAATCTATAAATTTTCCGGCTTGCTACGCTCGCGCAAAAAAAATACTACTCACGATCTTTCTATACATAGGGGTGCTTTAGCAATGCTTGCTCCCGGTATATTTTTTAAATCGGGTCCGACTTGGAAAATAAACTTCCTAAGTTTATTTTCTTTCCCAATGCCAAACTCCTGATGCTCAGAAAAAAGAAAATAGTTTAATTCAAAAGTTCATAAACGACTTGCATGATTGTTAATGAGCATGTTCATGCTCTGATTTGTAGGTACTTAGCCGATTTTCTAGTAGCTGTGACCACAACCTTTTTTGAGGGCTGGATCCGCGCTTGTATAAAGTGAGGTGGGTAACCCGGCGGTTACAGCCTATACTCATTACACTGTCTGGCAGGACAAAGGGGACCAAAAACCGCGTTTTGGATAACTCTAGTCGTTTTGGTAGTTTTGGGAGTTTTATAAATTTTAATTAATCTTCAGCCCAATAATTTTGATTTAAAATAAATACGTTTTCATAATCAAGAAGAATCCTCAGGATTCCATTAGTCTTCATAACAAGCCCGCAATGTATTAATTTTACCATAGACATTAACTTATTGGGCTGACAAACTGTAGTATCACTGTAGGAAAAGAAGAACTATAGACATTAGAATACATAATATTGTAATTATAGATTAATTATTATTCTTGAAACGCACTATTCTTGAAAAGTCTATAAGCATTTTATAGCATATCTGAATATTTTATTCTGACCATACGTTTTTAAGATTTAAAATGTAGTCTTTTATTTGATCAAAGCAGAGAAGATTTAATATTTTCCCAAGAAATTCATTACTAACAGTGTTTTTGAGCTCACTGCATTTCCCGGAATTCGTAATAGAAATAAGCTCGTTTTGCAGAATTTCTACGAATAATAGTTAAGAAGTCTAACAGCATAATATTTACACTAAAATTGCATCGTTATTTATAAAAGGCTAGCTGTTTTTCCGTGGCTTTACCCGCGTTCCGGGGAAACTGTATGGCGTATCTTAAAAAAATATAACCTATGTTACTAAGAGATAGCCTAGCTTTCCCAACAGTGGAAGATTTTGTCAAATTGGTCAAATAGTTTCGGAAACTTTACAAACAAACAAAAGAAATCCTATAAGTTATCGAAGCAATTTTTTTTCTGAAATAAAGATCTAATTAGGTATGAAAAACTTATTGAAACGAACATAACAATCAAAACAGTAAATGTGCACGTTAATATAAAATAACGAATAAAAATGTTAATGGAAAAACGTTGGTAAAAATAACAAAAGATTTATGATAGCTAACAGGGTAAATAAGAATGGATTGAGTGCGGATATAGCTACAATCGGAGAATGTAATTTTGTGAATAGTTAAGTCGTTTGTATAATCTGATTGGGAGTTAGGTAATACGGCCTATTGGATGGGTAATGGCTTACTTAGTAGCTGTGTTAGTTGATTTTGATGTTTTACAATAATTATGTAGGTACAAGCTAACATTTTTCTCACAATAAGGACCTAACTATCTCAATATTAAAATAGCCAGTAGGAAATAAAATAATATTTCAGAATAATGCATAGAACAACCTATAATATTTTATATTATATTCTTACTTCAAGAACTGTCTCCGTATTCAACATTATGACGCTATAAGCAGAGAGCCATTATAAATCTCAAACTTACCAAAATAACACAAATCTTCACAACACAGCCTGTTAAAAGCACATCAGTCGCCCCCAAAACTTCACAAAACGAAGGGTTTAACTAATTAATAAGGTGTATACTTAAAAACAGAACTCCGTATAAAAGGCTTGAAGTTGGCAACACTCGCCTTTAATCCAACGGGGGCCGTCGAAGCCCGAAAAAGTGTTGCCAACCGTTGAAAATTGGGATTACAGCTGTAAGCTGGGAATAATGCAAGCGAATATACTGCGCTCTGTCAATGTATCGACGGGAGGATTTCCATTGTTAAATCGCTTTTAAATGATGTATGAGATGCGATAAACGAAGTATGAAATATGCTTATAGATTGATCGGATGCTTTACGTTATAAATTGATGTAAAAATCCGGCACTATACGTATTTCATCTCAAAATAAGTTATAATTAAATTAACCCAAAAATATTGGAATGTACGCGTGTAAAAGTATACTGCAAGATAAAACAAAGAACCAGCAAAAAACGTATTCCATAACTTTAACACAGAACAATTTAATATTAAAGCATTAATCCATTTATAAAAGTTAAATACATCACGCTCATCTCACGTTTGCAATTAAAATTTGAATCCCCCTGTTCATAAGTTTGAAGTACCACCTTACACGCCGAGAGGTGCAAAACTCGATACAAATTGTGTTAAAATGTAATAGAACTCGTTTCCCGTAAAAGTTTCCATCAGATTACGACGCAAATTCAATATTTAAGATTGATTTGGGCAGATGGCTGAAGGGCATCGTCTTTCCGAAAGGGAAAATGCGTTTATGTGTGTGTTTTTATCATGTATCTTTTTTGCTGCAAAAGCTTTCATGCAATTATTTTAGACTTTCATAAAGCCTAAAATAATGATATCAAGAAATAACATGGGTATTATTATTTGGCTTCGACGCAAATTATACTTACTTAAATAGGATTAAAAACTCAACTACGTAAGCCCTATTCAAATGAATATAATAATACTCAAACAAATTCTAAAGTATGTCTAAGAGCGCAGCAATTACTGTAGCAAAAAGTCTTTCATACGACCTTCATAAAAGATAACCGCTTAAATATTATACAATATCAGCCTCATATTCTATTACAGGCTGTTTGGAACCATTAAGGCCCTCATTTTAAAAGTATAATGTACCAAAATTCTCAGTCAATTAAGCATTCTGCTTGGAAAATAGTCGAGCCTTTGCTAACATTGGAAGCGAGACGAGTGTAAAAGCATTTTTACGACATGACCCAAAACCCTAAGAAAATGAAAGGAAAAAATGAAACGGTATTCATACTTAAACTTAGTGACGTGAATCGTATAAATATTGCTTTCGGAATCGAGCCAACTCGAATGCTTATGAATGAAACAGAAATAAAATATACAAAAGACTGCTAAGCATATTGCGTTCTAGATTTTAGGCATTAGGTATAATTGTCAATTCAGAACTTGATGTTATGTTTTGTTTTGTGTCACATCTGATCTCCAGCATAGTCATGTCAGACCTTTCGATCTAATCTATTAACAGCAGAGTCCAGAGCCTGTACAATTAGAAGAAAATTTACCATAATCGGCACACTATACCTACTTATTTCAGGATAAATATACAAACATATTTTATTAATTCACGCAACAAAAATCTAGAAACTACCTTTCCTCCACTTCCCCACTTCATATTTTATTTTCAAGAAACGATTGTAGCAGGTCAACTCGATTCCGACTTATCTCCGCTTCTCTACTTGGAGCTGTGGAAATTTGCATGATATTACAGCTCGTCTGCCTAGCGAGCCTCGCGTACAGTAAACGATCCGCAACACAAATTTGAATTTTTTCCTTTGAATTACTGAAGAATTGCTAATTAGATTCACGGTATTTCTGAATGGAAATCTTTTTGAACTGATTTGAACTTAATGGTATCAGGCTTTGTATTTGAAAATATTCTGCTTGCTTTGTTTGGTGGGTCTATGTATTTTTATTTGTTGTTCCCTGAACGGCAGACATGACAAACTTTACCATTTAGATTGCCTTAAGTTTGTTAAAGAAAGCAAGAAAAGCTTTTTATACAGTACAAAATAACCTCAAACTTAAACCCCAGCATACAGCCAAAACTATTCCACGCTAGTTCCTGGCCACAACATGCCAACTCCCTCGCCAAATGAAGCGTGTCATCGCCGTTTGTACATCCCACTCACACATACACACATTCTAATTCCCCATTCTTTTTGTGTGTAAACGCCCCGAAGCGTCCAATTTACAGAAAAAGAATCCCACAAACACAGTGTTACCCGCTCCAGATCACACCATGCACTATTTGAATTTTCTCCCAAAGGAGGGTGGAATCAATTTAAATTTTAACTCACACTTAATACACCCTTGTTTGGTGTCTAAGTGGTGTGTTTGAGGCACCCTCTGTTTGGTACGAATAATAAGTTGGGAAGACAGCGCCTGAAAGTCCAAACGAATTCTTGCGGTACTGGTGGTGTTTGTTTTTATGGTGTTGAAAATGGTACATATATATGTTTAAAGTAGCTTTAAAATAGTATAAAAATCCAACATCAAAAAATCCAGCATAGAGTAAGTTATGTTATATTTTGTAAAGTAAACTTACACAGTAAAATATTACAATACATTATGAAACAATACGACATCACTTATTCAGCCTTTCATGTAAAATGTTTCAGCTTTGCTGAATTTCCAGTCCTCAGTCGTAGTTCTAAATGTTTCGTCATTTGTTTCGAGACCAATTATGCTTTGCTGTACGATCAAGATTTTTAAAATTCAGTTTTAGTGCTAAAATACAATTTTATTTTACGATGTTTTAAATATTCAGCATTTTGCACTCATTTATCCTGATTTTTTAATATAAAAAAGTCTTCAAGTGAGTTACCGTTTAACCCTACCAACATTTGTGTAGCTATACCTACATGTGATGAACATATCACTGTCATTTCTAACCAGAAAATATGGATATCAGGAAAATATAGACCACATATCCAGCTGAAAACAATACTTCACTATCACTGTCAATCCTCACATGAAAGTCCATTTATCACAATTCTAACAATTTCCCGCCCATTCATTAAACAGCCGTCAGCCATTTTGAATGCATATAAACATCAAGCCATTTTCCCGCTAAAAGATCGCTGGAATATCAACAGTCTAAGTGTAACCACACACTGAAGACTAAACAGTCGGGCGACAGTTGTCCCGTTGGCTGGGTTTTTTTTTGTTAAGAAAAATCGTGAATTCAGTCATAGTTTTTACTCGGTCTGATACCAGGGCAAACAAATAAAACAAATTGTTTGTTTCATCTCTACAAATTACAAAATAAACTTATTTGTAAAGTAAAATTAACTATCAGGTACAATTAAGCTTACCTGATCGTTGTTACTTATATGTGTAGGTAAGTAGTAGGTACCATTCATTTCCATACGCCCGATCAAACTGTCGACCGACTAAAAGTTTGCAGTTTGCGGATTTTCTAAATGTATGCAGTAAACTGTTATGTTCCTAGCATGCATTGCAATCAACGACCATGTAAGCACAGGCAAAATAGAAATTGTAAATCTAACGAACATTCTGGCTCGGTGTCGTCTCATTTTCTTAGATGACCTCTATGTAAATAAATTAAGTGTGTTTTCATTAAATGGTGTGCTGTTTTGTTGTTTTTAAGGCAAGGTTGACATAAGCTCTCATAACACATACAGGGGCCATAATAGGGTGAGTAGACACGCATCTTAAAGAACGCTCCTTGACGTGTTTTCAGTGTGTATCGTGTATTAATCATACGTCTATATTATTCGTAATTAGTAGTATAAGTAGCTTCTTTGCCACTATCGTAATTAAGTTTACCTTAAAAAAATAATATCTTCAATAAAATAATCCTCAATTTTCTAAGCCTACTTACTATCAGGGTTAAGACTATATCCTTAATACAAATTAACAATCTTATCTCGACTATTAACCAGCCATTAATTTACTTAGCTCTAACACCGTTAATTGCCTCGCTAATTGAGCCGATATAAAAACTTCGCTCAACGCCACGCATTCTGATAAATACAATTACTTTATGGGGAAGTTAATGAATGTGGGTTTCTTCGTACGGATTAATTATGCGAATAAAATAAACTTTTACTGTGACATTAATTTGTAACGTCTTTGTCATGGATTGATGTCATCATTTTTGATGATCGAGACTAATTTTGGATTTGGAAAATATGGCGTCTTAAAGGACAATGGGCGATTCCGGACACCACGAACAAGACCTATATGGCTAGATAGCCCGTTAAATGTAGAACATTTTTTGTAATGAAAGTAAAAAAAAATATAATGCCAGAAAAAAGTTATAGCAAAATCAAATAAAACATTTTTAGATATTTTCAATTTAATTTTTTCAATTACTTTTCGTGATGTTCGATTTTCGTACTTTCTGTAACTTCTGACAAAATAGAATTGTTCATTATTAGAGAGAAATCACCACCAGTTACATCGAACTTTGTTAGATCCAGGCACCGCTCAGTATATTCAAGCACTTCTGGCGCCTCAACTGGTTAGTGATTCGTACGTCCATCGGGCAAAAAAATGGGCTGTTTATATGCAAATGTGTCTTACTCATCTTAGTTTTAGATAAAATGCGGAAATGGAAGTGGAATAAAATAAAAAAATAATAATGATAACATACAAAAACTACCGAAAATTAAGAATACATTTTTGGCTATAACTTTTTTTTGGCATTGTTTTTTTTTTTACTTTCTTAGTAAAAGTTACTCTAAATTAAGTGGACTTTTTAATTATATAGGTCTCGTTCGTGGTGGACATTTGGACCAAACTTCATATATTCTTGCCCAATCTCCTTTGTGGTTAGAAACAATGGAAAGTTTTTGGATGAATTCATTTATAAGTATTTACGTCCAATTAATTGAAGCCATTTATGACAATAGCACTTACTTTAAAAACTGTTCAAAAAATACAGGCCCCAAAAATATTCACGTCTCCAAAATGTTCTAAAAAAAACAGCCTTCCATAAACTTGATACATTCATCAACTACCAAAAGCGAGTAGGCACATAATTCCCTCGTTCAATTTACCATGGTAATTCGCCATTGAAGTGAGAATAGCCCATGAATGCAAGCGGAGGCGCTGTGCAATTGCCCCGAGTTGTTTAGCATAATACGGTCATACTGTTTGGTACAAAAGACCGGGATCGAGAGCCGACTTAAATTACTGCTCAAGAAAAACGTCCGCGTCTTGCTGAGCTAAATTTTCTTACGTTTATGTAATTTTAAGACGGTTTTGGAGATTGATGCTGTACAAGTAGAAGAATATTTTTGAACTGGCTTGCAATGAAATGAATGCGCAGAAAATCTGTTATGAGTAAAATTGTCTAGTTCTAATTAGAAGATAATTGGAACTGTTCTAGCCGATAGTCAGGCATTCGGACCTATTATTACGTTTTCTTCACTGCTCTCGCGATAAAGCGAAATATTTATTTAAAAATTTTATAACTTTAAAAATGTCTACATACAACATATAACAGGTAGTAATTTCTCAAAAAAATATGCCAAAAAAGCAACTAATCGTCAACAACGAAAACCTCCCATAAGAATACAATTATAATAACAATGATAGCATTCTGAGAAGCTAATGGCCACTTAACTGCCGTATGCAGGTGCTCGAGTATTTATTTATTCAGAATTTAACCCGTTAGAGTGTGCAGTCGCGAGTAATGCCGTGGGAGGAGTCTTGTTTTCATTATAGCCGAGGTTCTGGTGTTTTCTTTTGTGTCATTATTAAAATTTACGCCCGCGCCTTGTGGGGACGTCGAAGTAAGCGTTTTAAGGCACACCTCAGATAGTTTGACGGAACGCTGCTATATTCTCAAATTTTTCTTCGTGTATTTGTTAGTCTTATAGTGCTTTTAAAGAGATTGCCGATTTTAAATGGAACGATAAAAAGTGTACTAAATGCCATTGGTACTTTTTTTCAACTTTAAATAAATGTTGCCCCACTGGAACACATATATTACGATAAGGATTGGATTCCGGCATTCAAATAGAAACAACGTTTCTATCTAGAAAATCTTTTCTACAATTTCCAAACAGCGTACCGATTCAAAGACTAACAAAAAAAAAACAGATATTCAAACGAATTTACGAGCGCAACACTATAAGTTAGCTGGGAGCGGTTCTAGCTCGTTCACACTTGTTTCCTGATCATTCCATTTATTAGATAGATCCGGTACACGGAACACTACTTCGCAGGTAAGTGTGAGAAGTGCCTTAGGAAGCATTCGAGTCCTATGCTCTGTAGACGGGAAAAAAAACGATGCGATTTTGTTTTTTAGACTCCCTGAGGACGTTTTAGTAGGCAAGTTAGTTTGAAATTCGAAATAGAGTGCAGTTATTGATTTCGACAGGTGAGTTGTGTTTGAGTGATTTTTGGTACAAATCAGTGAACTATTCTACTGAACCAGATAGACAACAAAATAAAATTTTATTTATTTTAATAGGTTTATAAAAGTGGAATCTAATAGTGCATATCTCCCACAGAAGATGGACAGATAAGTGATAAGATAAAAAAGTTTATGTTAATGTAAAACATCTTCATTTTTATCATCTTCGATAACAAACAGTGTTCATTAAAAGCTATAAGGTGATAAAAGATCGTGAGAAAGATTGTTTATCTGTCTACCTACGTATGATAATCTTAGCATTGGTTTCGAGCACTTTTCACCCATTGATTAGGTAAATGCATTTCGACCATATTGTAATGGGACAGTTTACAGTTTTAACAAAATACATGTCATGTCGAACAAAAAAGAGGTAATATATCCCTTACACGAGTTAAAACTTATTTCAGGAAACATAAGCCGTATGTAAGATCTTAGCACGTTATCGATCATACGAAACCCTTCTCATATAGTTAGGTCAAGGCTGTATATAATGTAGGCTGTCGTCTACATTGCGAGCCCTCGAGGGATTCACTGTAAGTGTCTTGGATTACATGATTACTCGGGTAAGTAGATATCTTATGGATCATATACATTATTATGATATTATAATGTTGGTACGACGTATGTATTATGTAGTATGAAGATTTAAGTATTTATGAAGCTTGTATTATGTGATATTGTAGTCAGAGTTTGTACAATATTATTGCGAATCGTATATCTAGGAGGAAGAGCGCTAAATCAGCATAAGAAGCATGTTTTTGTTGAACATGGGTATATAATATATCTACATGTTGAATATACAATACACCTAAGCCCTATTCCCTGCCTTAAATGATAACTTACATGAGTGTGGTTTGACAGTGTGAACAATTTCGATACTCACATAACGCAGAAACATTTTTTTATTATTATGCGGGATTTATACTACGTAGCTAATAAACGTTCTTGACAAAAACAAAAGAAGTTATTCTGATAAATCCAGTAAAGGAAACAATAGCTTAAAGAAGAGGCACAAAGAACAAGCAGATATAAACCGCTGTATCTCTCTTGTTTGACTCCAAATTGTGTATCCATAAAAGTAAACAACTTTGTCGTAAAAATTGCTACCCACTAATAAATCATTTTTTTTTGTCAATCTGTTCCTTTCAAAAAAATATTCTTGACTATAAGTTTTCATCATCCAGTCCAGTGAAAATTGCCTTCAATCGGACACCAACTCAGTCGCAGAATTAGATTAGAACTTGAAATAAAGAACGACGGGAAAAAAAGGAAAAAAAACATACAATATATGAAAAAGATAGAAAGCAAGTGAAAGCCGAACCAACGACTTGTTCAGATATAAAAACAAGGAAAATAAAATTCATGTCAAAGCATTTCTTTTATCACGAGCCATTCAGTATACGAGTAAAGTAAACCACAGAGCGACTGGAAGACAAAAAGCCTTTTTCATTAGTCCTCGAGAGAAATCTGCCTTTTTAGGGTTCCGTACCCAAAGGGTGAAACGGGACCCTGTTGTTTTAGCAACTCTGTCCGTCCGTCCGTCCATCTGTCACCAGGCTGTATCTCATGAGCCGTGACAGTTAGAGAGCTGAAATTTTCATATAACTGCCGCTATAACAAAAAAATACTGAAAACTAGAATAAAATAAATAATTTGGGGGCTCCCATACAACAAACGTGATTTTTTTTGCTCATTTTCTAAATAATGGTACGGAACCCCTAGTGCCCGAGTGCGACTCGTATTTGGCCGGTTTTTATATATTGAAACGACAAAAGTTTTAACCCTCAGAATTCGTGTCTATAAATCACTTTAATTTATAGAGACGAAAGCGCGGAACACTTTAAGTTTTAGAATTACGAGGTTGCTATTAAGGTTGACAAATGTTACTTTAGAACGACGTGGTTAAACTTGTGATATTAATTGACTACTTTTTGAGCTGATTTGTTGAGTGACAAAGTTTGAGCGTCAATTTTGGGTTGTAAATAATGTTTTTGTTTTAATTCTGGTTATCAATGTCACGCGGAATTGTTAGTTTTATAAAAAAAATATATGGCTGCAACAGGCTGTAATATTCGAAAAAAAATTGTTTAACGACGCTCTGCACAAAATGATTTCATCATAATTAATCATAAATCAGTATGAATATGAATGGTATCAGTTATCTAGCCAGTATCAGACCGACTGAAAACTTAGACTGGAATCAAGATTTTCTTTAAAAAAACTGTTTAGTCTAAAAAATACTCTTAATCTGAAAAAAAGCTTTACACAACACACAAAATCTTCATCCGCTTTACAAATCATTTAGGTACTTTTGGTTAATCGAAAAGTTGTTGCTCAACTTTTTTCTTTTCTTTTGAAAAATGTCCTGAAACTCAAACAAATCAAGCGAAGCACTTAGAGAGAGCTTTGGCTTTTTACTCGAAAGACGTCAAACTTTAATTGTTAGCTGGTCTTGTTACGTTAACCTGATTCCAAGTTTCTTTGTAAGAGCTCCGGGATGTGTAATTTAAAAGTAACAGCGTAGTACTTGTGTGTTTCTTTTTGCAGTTGATGTTTTTAATTATTTTTATTAACTTAACTTGCTCTTATTGTTGGTGTATTTTTAACGAGATTACGTCAAGTAATTCGTGTGGATTCTGTTGATGTTTATTGTGAGTCAGAATGTTAATCGTAATAGGTAGGTCCTTTTATATTGTTATTATCTACTACTGGTAAATCCTTTCTTCTATATATTTTAATCATATTAAGTTTTAGATATGACTTATTTGAAATTCGTTACTACACTGACTTCCGAGCTATTCGAAAAAAAAAAGAATTCTATTCTCCCCATCGACAAGTGTGCTATCTTTGTATATAAAACATATTGGCTGTCTGCATACATAACATACATATATTTTACAGTAGTGTGCACTAATTATGGCCGCGTTAGCTTGAGGGGACCGAAGGATGTTTCAATTTAACTTTTTGTTTCGCCCTCGATCGTCCCGTTGCCGTTGTTGTAAGGCTTTTTACTCTCTAGTTTTATTAAGGGCAGTATAGACTAACCATTTTTCCTAGTCACGTTTTATGAAACGGTGTTAGTTTGCAATATTTAGTTATTACTGTTTGGTCTATTTCTAGAGTCTTTAGACTATTTCTAGAGGAATAAGAATTTCTGTCTCTAGAGTAATGCTTTTGGTAGTTCAACCAACCAGAAATTCCAGTGTGCTGTGTTAAAAGACGATGCTGCATTTAAAAAGTTTTTTCTGAAACAGCCTAGACACAATTCCAACAGTGTGCAGGCAATCTCCTGTTAGAAAGTCGGTTTAAAAGTAGAATAAAAAATTGCGATCACTATTTCACCGAATTATTCACCAAGTCTGTGTAGACCCTAACCCTTTAACGAGACGTAGGTACGTTTTTGTTCACACCCATGTTATGAGTTTTGCTAAGGCAAGTATAATAGAAAGTCGTGTCACGTTTTGACACTTTTTTGTGACATATTCGCAGCTTTGTGCCTTAATTTTTTGCTTCTGTGACCCTGTGGGGTTAAATAATGTAAACCGAGGCAAAGTTGGTCGTTTTCGTACATAATGTAAAACGGCATTGTGTGAGGCTGTCGAAACAAAGATATGTAGCGTATGTGGGGTAGTTGTAATTATTCATAAGTTTGTGAATTGGTTAGGATTTTGTTTGGTTTGATTTTGTGACAATGTTAATGTAGTTATGTGTTGTATATGTTAGTAGCTGAAAATCTAAAACTAAAAGTTCTTTTGAAAAAGTTTTGTATTGGCAATTAGTTTGTTAACAAAATCACATGATTGAACTCGTTAATTTTTTGTCTTTATATTTTTTTCAATTCTAAAGGCTCTAATTTCCAGCGCATCACGTAAGAAAGTTAAAGGAAGTCCCCTTTTCTTCTAGATAAATAGCATCATTAGATCGCCAGTTACTTTTAATTGAGGACCGGAGTCGATTGGATTTCGAGTTAAGAGATATCATTAGTGTCGTTATCTGCTACGATTGCTACACCGTAGCGATTCGTAGCATCGTAGACTGTATATTCAATTTATTTGATGTATTTTTCAGTAATGATAACTATTTATTAAAAATCTATAATATTAAGGTTTGGTTTAAGTGGTAATCAATAAAGCGCCACTTAGCTATCTGATAGTTAATGCTATCCACCAGGTTAAATCTGCTTATCATTTCTACCAGATATTGTCTGTGAAAGCAAAAGTTTATCTGTCAGATAAGTTGCTGATAGGCTTTAGAGACTTTATCAGAAAACCTTGAAATTCTTGAACAAAAAAAATACAATGAAAACTTTTTTGTTCGATGAAAATTCTGCCCTTTTTAAAACTTGAAGATAATAAAAATAATATTTTTACGCTTTCCCTTTCACCATACGCAGATTTTAAGGGTGTGTACGCACCTGATGTTATAATCCCCTGGGGTATACGCACCCCGTTTTGAAAAGAGTTCGTGAAAGTAAATAAGTTATAAGTCACGTGACAATCCAGCTTACCTTATTTAATTGGCAACCTGAAAAATCTGAATTTCGTATTTTTGCTCAGAATAAATTAAACTACCTTTAAATAAATACGAATTTTTTAAAGAATTTTTCCACAACAAACCGCACAATTTTTTAGCTAGTGATAATAAATAAAACTTGTAGGTATGTTGTGTAGTGACTTAAAAAAAAATCAGCAGTCCAATAATTTACGACAAATAATGACTTCCAAAATATAAAAATAAACATTGTAATAAAAACCTAACATCATCTCACAGTAAATACATAATTTACTCAGCTCATGTAAAATGTATTTTTTTATACAACAGCAAAACGCGCTCCATTTTCTTAACGTTAGTCTTAACATGAACCTGACGCGAGACGCATCCCCTTAATGAAATGAAGACATACCGTGTTTACACGGCTCCAGCACAGGGGTGGTTAGCCAGCTAATTCGAGTGATGCTGACATAGCTCCACATAGTAGGGGAATAAAGCTGCTTATTATTTTGCAGGATTATAATTTCTTTTGAAGTAGTAAGGCTTAAATGTGAGTGGGGAAGGAAAGTGTTTTTGTGAAATGGTTTCTCGAGAAGTGTATTAAAAAAATACTTGCAGTTAATTCTGGTTTTAGCAATACTAGTGTTCTGTGGAAATTAAAATTAAATATTCTGCGTACTCAGATATAAAATATGTGTCAAAAAAGACAGATATCAAAAAATACTGAACAGATTCAGTATTTTTTGACATTATGCCGTTCAAAACAAACAGACAAATTCTTTATTATATTATTATTGGTTCGAAGTATTTTTCTATAACATCTAACAACACTGCTCATCTAACTGACATATCAAATCCAGAATCCCACTCTTAACCAACAGACATCCTCAAATACATTCATAGTTTTATGAATTTATAAAACTACAAAAGCAATTTTACCCCCGTTTTTCCCACGTTACATAAAGGTTGTTCTAGCAAGGAGCACCGGCTGATTTCCTTGGCATAATTTTTCTCCCCGTTGCATATTGTCGAGGGCTGGTAATTCCATTTGCGAAGGAAAATCTTCAGTAAATATCTTTTCGGTTGGAGAAATTGTGAACCGTGTCGTCGTTTATTATTAAAACACCTTTTGGAACAATTTCCGTGCTAGTAATATGCGTTGAAAATTATTATTTAAGGTTGTTTAAAGAAATTGGTTTACGTTGCGTCCTTTCAAACTTTAAGGGTGAGTTGCACCATTTATCTATAACAATAATAAGACCATCACCGATGTATACAATGGGTGAACATTGATTAAATCGCCAATTTAACAACTAAAAAATGGTTTGGTTATCGTTATAGTTTTCTTGATGCAACTCATCTTAGGTAACTTTACGTTTTAAAGGACTAACTGCCACACTCAGAATACTTCAACACTTCTATTAAACACTTCTTCTTCTTCTACTTAAACACTTCTATTCCTGAGACTTTAAAATATTTTATTTACTTTTATAACCTTAAACATAAATGTCAAAATCAATCATTAGAAAGTTAAGTACAGGTTTTGCTTTACTTAACATTAATTGTCATTAAGGGATGCTAACGGATCATTAATTGTCTCTGAGAGTGAGCTTTTTTAAATCTATACTAAGGAGCCACTTAAGTAACCATTAAATGACTCTGAGTGTGGCAGTAAGAATGTGCGTAGATCGGCAACTGTTTTTTAAACATTAATCTTGATGATAGATGTGAATGAGCTATATGTAGAATTAAATGTAGCCATCACCATCACATACATATAATATAACAGCCTCAATTCAAGTTCGCTTTGATCAGAATACCTGTCGTTTATTTGTGGTAACTGCTTTGTATTCCCTGAGGTTCATACGATGATTAATTATGTCTGACATGTTGACTGCTGTTTGACAAATGCTGTATATGTATGCGTATAGTTAATAGTGTTTTATGCACGTTTGAAATGTAGATGACATCTCTTACAATAAAGGCGTGAAATAAAAATTATCAATATATGTATAATGATGCATAATTGATAATTTTCAGTATAGTATAGTATAGTATAGTATCGCATTTTTTATATTTAAGTTTAGTGTTAGGTAATTAGTAAAAATAATAGATACAATAAAGAATTTCAAAATACTTGCACATAATATTTTCTGACTGTATTTTTTATATTCCAATTATATGAGCCTTAGTTATTTATAACAGCACTATACACTTGCGTAACTAGAATTTGGAAATTCTATTTCTAAATATAAAATTATGTTTCTTCACTTTACTTAAACTTATACATTACAATTCACCATACTAAAACAACCAGATCACGTCATCAACTCGATAATAAATGACATTCTAAGCCTTTGTTAATTACCATTGAAACGAGGCATCTATCGAAAATCACGTGCGCCTATAACACAGTTAGGCAGGGAAATTGTACTCGGGTATTAGGAAATAATGTCATTAAAACACTGCTTACTACAGTCGTGATTGATGCGAGTTCGTTTGTTCGTCATTACCGGTTCGAGATGATGGTAATGACATTTCGGAGTTCGATTTTCATTTTGATCTTCTTAGGTTGAATTTAGATGTGAAGATTTTTGCGTGAACGGTACAAAAATGAATTATTTGCACTGTTATTGTGCTGTTTTAAAATAAAACTAATTGTTGTATGGAATATTTTAGGGTATTAGGAAATAATGACATTTCGGAGTTCGATTTTCATCTTAGGTTGAATTTAGATGTGAAGTTTTTGCGTGAGTGACTCATTTTTATATACCTATTATTTTACTGTTTCTAATACAACAGTTTAAAATGGTTTAAAAGAAAAAAATAGGGTCTTAAAGGGTAATGATAGTGTGGACATATTGCAATTATCCCATATATCACCATTATTTATGGCTTACTTGAGCCTGATATTAATTATTTACTCACTGTATTGGCGCCAGTCGTGTCTGCATAATGGAACAACCTTTATTTCTATTATATCGCAAACTTTGTCTACTATACTACAATATGATACCATTTTTTAAATCACAGCTTACAGAATAATTATTCAAAACTAGAACCGCTATCATTTTCAAACTCTTTAGGAGCCCATATTAAATAAAGCCATAGGTACGCAACAGCCCAGAATGAAGTTCTTTTTTCTCATCTTATTTATACAAAAACAGGAAAGTCGATTTTCCCAAAAAGCTATTACATAATGTAAAGAAAACACATCAGTCACCGTTGTACCAACCTACACTTTCTTACCCTTTCAGCAATATTAAATTGAAGAGAAAGAAACTTGCAACTCAAATGTATTAGTTCCCTTTTATGAAAGAAGTTTGGATCGGTTTCTTGTTTATTTTTTTTTCCTATTTAGCATGTTGTTTCGTAGTTTTTGCCTTTATTGTTTGTCTGCTGTCTATATTTTTATTCGACTGGGGTAGAAAGTCAATGACAAACGCTGCTTAAGCTCAAAAATAATCAATCAGTGTATCAATTTATGAACAACCAGAAATTGAGGACTTAAAATGATTTATTAATTTCAACCTTAAACTTAAAGAATCGTCCGTTAATTCGTACCTCATTAACATTTGCCCGATCGCCACCGCTTGAATCAAATTAGGACAAAGTAGGTACTTATTTCACATTTATATATTTAGAGGCCAACTTAGCGGTTTGAGCGACGTAATTAGAAAACTTTTTACATCATAATTAGGAATGGTTGCGTCAGTTTTTGGTCGAATTCCCTGATAATGTTGCTTGGGAAGTTTGTGATTTTAAATTGCAATATTTGTCGGGCTGTTGGTCATTATGAAGTTGTTTTGCGGTGAGTACTTTTTTGGACGGCGTGTAACTGATTCAGTTCTTTCGAAGGTCGATTCAAAGTCGGCATCAAAGTGTGATATTTTATTATTTACCTAAGTATAAGAGTATTTTCTTAAACCAAGTTTCACTTCTGTGGAGTGTTTGCATTCGTTATTATAAAGTGTGTCCGATAAAACATTTATGGCGCTACATATTTTCCTGGCATGGCCTAAATACTGAGTTTTTTGACTTATCTTATTTAAAACTTTATTAACTCTATCTAATATCAACACAAAATGAACCAAAAACAAGTAAAAACACAAACACAAAATATCCGACTGCAAAATCCGAAGAGCAAACAAAATTTATATCCAGCACGAAGTTCACAGATCCCAATTTATATTTACAATTTAGTAATATAGAACAGCACATTAATATCGTCCGGGACCTTCGGTGCAAGAAGTAATCGGTAATATGATAAATCTCCCCTCGGCCTAAATAACGCACACTCAAAGCGAATTTCCCCAAAAAAATTGAATTAATTTTTGCCAAACAATTGATGGCGGCATCAATATTAATGAGCAGAGCTTTTTGCTCATTTATTCGTATGATGTATGTGGTATTATGTAACATTGGGATCTTAACAGCGATCGAGTTTTTGTTGTGATTATTTCTTTGAATATTTATATCGAATTTGTTTCGACGGAATACAATCTTCGTTTATTTTTGACAAAAGAAATAGAACATTTAGAGAACAGTCAGCCGATAAATTGAGCAAAGAAAAAATTATTGGCAAAATTTATTTTTTAATAAAATCTTGATTCCAATCAAAGTTTTCAGACAGTCTAATACCGACTAAATATCTAATCATTCATATTAATACTGATTTATGAGCCCAGAAATACAAGTAATATGTTGAAATCAAAACTTAGAACTAACTATCCCATTTCTAAAACGACAAATCGATCACAACCATACAGATTTTCACAAACCAAATTTCCCACATCCAAAAAAAACTTATCTGATAATTGCCCAACAACGTATCAACTGTTGCAAATCGGCAAGTTCACAATGAGTACCAGGGGCGCCCAACTATAGCGTTTAGTATTACATCTCTTATCTCTCGCGGACACGTGCCATGAACGTCGATACAGGCTTAATCCATCACCCCAAACTCTTTGATGGTAGCACAATGGGGTATTTTTAGTTTCCCCAACGAGATAAAAGTTTGTGTCGCGACGGATAGAGTGCCAGTGTTGAACAAACAAGGTTGGTTAGATTTGATGTTGTTGTGTAATATTGAAAATATCATTGGAGCTTTTTTTACTTATTGCCTTCGTTTTATCCTACTTAGTAACTTAAATGTAAAACATTTGACTAATGTGTGGCATTTTGTGACTAGTTAAGAAATCAACAGTTTTGCTCATGATTTACCTAACTGTTTACTGTTATTTCATAAAATAAAAGGAATATTTCGTTATTGGAACACGAAAAAAACCAGTTCATAATTTCATTTTCACTTAACATCAAAAAGACCTGCTAGATTTTTTTCTTTTCCTCCCATCGAAAATCGAAAAACGCACCCTTCAAATCAGTACCCTAGTTTCTAAAGCCCCCAGAATAAACCTACGTGATAATTTTAGGCGCATCGAAAAGTCATTTAAATTTTGCCCAAGGCAGTGTTCACCCTTAGATACAAAACCCTTAACAATTAAGATAAAAAGAGCATAAAATCCAGCATTTATCAGATGCATGAAAATTAAGAATATCATAAAAATATTTAAGAAATTTCCTAAAACGCAGGGGATGGACAAGATAACAATAAGGGGACAAGGGACAATAAAATTGACGTAACTATTGCCCCCTATGAAACACGTAGAATAATAACATAATACCTTCTTAGTTTATGTCTGTTCCCCATTGAGCTAAACGTTATAGATACCGCGGATAAGCGACTTGCAATGTTTTTATTTGATTTCATTGGGGTGTATTCGAGGGTGTCCTGTGTCACATTGACCGTCTCATGTCTGTCTATTAGGGCATATAAACGCCAGTGGGTATCATAATGGGTGGCTTGAAAGACGTGTGTGTGAATATTTTAAGGTTTTGTATAGTTGCCTAGTGTGATTATGATATTAGAGTGGTCTTATCCCTTTGCTGCAGAAAAAATATGCTGCAAAAGGAAAACATATTTCTTGTATATTTTTTGGTAGACACATTTACCATGATGGGAAATATTGTATGTTCCTTGAAATTTTCTTTATCAAAACAATCAAAAGTAGCCTTGTTACATCAAGCTAGTTTGTAAGCACTAAGTTGGGCATCCGTGCAATGGAACAAAACTGCCGATACCTGTACGATTTACCAAACATACCTACAGTTTTGTTGGTTGTGTGATAACATGAATACTGTAAACACCTTCCATTTTCGAAGCTGCTTAAAATTCAACAGCATTTCACAGAACATCAATCCAAACCACGCAATCTCCCAACTATTATGTCCCAAAATATTCTTGCGTAACCTGATAAGGTCGCTTCAGGCGATTGTCTCAAACAAAAGTAGATATTTGGGCCAAAGTGACAGCTCAGTTTGTTCACGACTACTAATGTCGCTCTTGAGACGTCTCAGACGTTTATATCTGCGATGGGCGACTACGTAACGAACGGGTTAAGGCTGGCCGTGTAGTGAAGGGTTGGTGGATTTTTCGAGAATGTCTTATGAAAATTGGCTTGGCATTTTCAAATATCACAATTTGCTTGCATATTACCTAAAAAGTTTAAAAAGAAATCAAATAAAAACATTTCCGATCCAATGATCATAAATAAAAACTTAGAACTTCCAATAGAACCTTTCTTTGAACTACTTCATATTTATTTTTTAAAATCATAACAATTACATCTGTTACTGGAGTCAATAAGAAAACTGTAGTAAATCTTCCACAAACAACCAAGAGTCAACATATTTCCTGCAACAGTCAAATGTTAGTCTTCTAGCCAATGATCGTGATTGGCTGACAACCTATCAAAAAACCCAATACTAAATACTCGTTTTACAACCACAGCATCATTCTAGTCTATTTATCCAACACAACGCGTTTAACACACATTCCATTTTCAAATCTCGAAATTCATTCGCAGCTGTGCATATATTTTCATGTCCAAAGTGGCCAGTATCCGCAGCACTTACGAGACCGTATCAAACCGCGGCCCGGGGCTGGCGCGTATAACTGAACGGAGCCACGTGACCAGCCTTCCAACGGCAGACAAATGGCGGGAACTGGGCCCGCGTCCGCCATCTTTCTATTGCTTTGCAAGAGTTTTTGTATAACCTGGTCGGTTATTGGATTTGTGGTGTTAATGCGCGATTTTGACTGGCTATTGTGAGATTTTTTGAGTACAAATGTGTACCTACGTTACAGTTTTAAGTGGCTGTGTATTTGTAAAGGTTTCAGTGTATTTAATGTGCGAAATATTAGCAGGAAAGCTGTCGATATTTAAAGGAAAAATTTACTATTATTCACTAAAGGTAGTAGAAGCAAAGTAACCCTTTAAAATATTAGGTATAACTCGAACCTATTAAGAAAACTAAAATTGTAATAGAACAATAATCTTGCTAAAAACACAGCCAAAAAATACTAGCATACTTAGCGGACGAAGATTTAAAAGGATTACCTAAATTCGTACCTAAGGACCAATACATAAAACCTAACAGCATTCTAGTTTTGGGTCCTAACTAACATTCCAATCTAAACCCGACAATCGCAAGCTTCAGCAACCTTTTAAACAGCACTCTGGCTACCTGTACCAATATTTTTTAACTAAACTTGGCACGGGAGGGCATAATCCTAAGTAAGATTAACGGGCGAGGCGGCGAGGGCAGTAATTACAGACATTATTGGCAATCGATGGGATCCGCAGATTTAGTACGCCGACTTACGACCACGAGATTTGGCGAAATACTCGCTCTGAACCCGGTTTAGATGTTCGTCTTTGTTAGAAGTAATTAAGTGTATTAATGTATTGTTAAGGGAATGGTTAAGCTGTTTTGGATTGATAATTGAATCTTATATGATTAACGACAGCTTTATCATTTAGATTATGTGATTGAAAATGCACTCGTTAGGTATACATAACAATAACTATTTCATTATTTTTTGCTTTTATAGCTCTTTGATTAATCTCCTAAAACACAGACCATTACCCGGTAGGACAACAAGCCCGCTACAAACTAAAGCAAAAACCGACTACCCCTTTCAAGGCACATAGCAACCAAAACATACAATTTCCTGCAAAACCGCCATAATATGAATGCAGATCCATAAATCATTAGGCCGTCACATTATTCTTGACCAGTATTCGTGACCACGTTTGGTACGACACTTTATCTTGCCACAAAGGCGGGTAGGAATTATTCTGCCCGCATCCCCAACTGATGACAACCTTCATGGGCTAGTAGACAGAGACTAGAGCTGCCAAGTGTGCTGTGAACTAATCTGGAAATTGGGCCATGGGAGATATTAAAATGAGTGTTGAAATATGTAGATGGAATTTGGTTATTGTTATGGGTAGAAACGCCAACATTTTATGGCTTTGATCCAAAGATAAAAAAAAAATTTTCTTGATTTCAACATAACGAAGCAATTACCTACGTTAAGCATTTGTCATCTCACGTAATGTAGCCAGCACGAAAACCAAAAAAAAGCTCACTATAATGGATAATCATTCCAAATTCTCAGAGCTTTTTGAGCAAACTTTTAAGTCAACCAAACTATTTACTAAAATTATTGATTGGCTTCGTGCATCATCTGCATAGTTTCCACAGAACAACAATAACCAAAATGTAACAAATGTTCGCAATCCGAACTGCGTTGACCAAAACTCGTCCTAACACTATGGTCAGCCCATCTCCGAGATTGATGACGTCAGCTCAGGAAATATCACCTAACGTTGACAGAGAGCTCTTATCTTGCCTGACAATTAACTTGGGCCTTCGGATGGACGTTATCCTTTGACAAATTATACCACCTACCCCTATACTGGTTTATATTTCCTGGGATTTCTGCTAAGAAAACTGTTAGCTATAAAGATTGTGAAAGAAAATTAAGTAATAGCTAACTTAAACAAACAATTTTCAGGGTAATTAAATTCCACAAACAAAAATGTTATAAGGAACAAACAATGTACAAACACCTAAGTCGTGAAAAAATTCAAAGAGAAATGTTAGGAAGTACTCAATCACATATCAAACTCAACAATATTGAAGTTGAACGCCACAACATGTCAAAAAATATTCGCCATGATAAGAGTTAAGGGGAAAAACGCAGGAAGGCACTATCTAACGACTTTTCCGGCCCATTGGCACACCCCACGCGAATACACGATGATGCGTGAAGAGTGAAACCCCTCTTGCAGGTATTAGCTTAGAGATGAGATCTGATTTTAAAGTTTGTAACATTCATACATGTCAAGCGGTGAAGAAATGTTTGGGGTTTGTCTTTTGGTACCAACTCTTCTTCTTCTCTGTCGATTATCTCTTGGCAGAGCGGTCGTGGTCACGTTGAGCCGTCCACATTAGAGGCGGACACAGCTTACCAACCAACCAACTATTAGAGGGAAAATTATCAGGTTGATGAACTATTAGGGTACTAAATGATAGCTACGAGCGGTTATGTATTGCTAAAGATGTTAGAAATAAATTATAAGTTATGATAAAATAAATTGTATAAAATTAATAGCACCCAAGGAGCGTTTCCTTCGTTGGTTACATAATGAAAATGCCTTTTTTGTTCAACAGGTCATAAATCTTTATTTTATGTAATAAGAATTTTTTGTATCTTAGTTTCTAAATAGAACAAGAATTTATCACGCTTTTACCCAAATTACTTCTCTTAAGCAAATTCTATTTTCCACTAAGCGTTTTAGCAAGAATTACTTAGGCTGTCCATTAAGTGTTTTACGTTTCGAAACTAAGTATTTCCATTGTGTTTATTTTTAACTAAAAGAATAATTTATTCCTTTGTAGCATTCTCTAGAGATGTCGGCTTTAGTTGATAAAATATTTTTCGGGACCAAAAAGAATTAACCGAATGAAGATCAGGGAAGGTCGGGAATATATAATGTATAAAAAATGGTCTTTGTCTTTAAGCAATTTATCCTTCTCTTAGTAACTTCGTGAATACTAAGAAATGTTCTAAAAGAGGTTCAAATACTTAGCATAAATCAGGGCTGTAATCACAGAATCCCATTAGTTGCATGTCCGAATGTCCTTCCTAGCTCGAAGCTTGAACAAGAGGTTTTTCCTATCTAAAGCGTAGCTGGCGAGCTGCCAGATATCGGGCTTCGAACCTTATTTATGGCCAGTTAATAATTTGTTTCAATTTTTATGTTCAGCAGTGCAATACTCTCGTCTCGTTTGCTTCTGATACAACTGTTTCTTTAGCTTATTATTTTCGTTGTTATTGTTTGGATTTTAATTACAGACTGCTGTTAAAATAAAAAAAAGTCGTGGTGGCCTAGTGGGCAAAGAACCAACCTCTCGAGTATGAGGGCGCGGGTTCGATTCCAGGTCAGGCAAGTACCAATGCAACTTTTCTAAGTTTGTATGTACTTTCTAAGTATATCTTAGACGCCAATGACTGTGTTTCGGATGGCACGTTAAACTGTAGGTCCCGGCTGTCATTGAACATCCTTGGCAGTCGTTACGGGTAGTCAGAAGCCAGTAAGTCTGACACCAGTCTAACCAAGGGGTATTGGGTTGCCCGGGTAACCGGGTTGAGGGGGTCAGATAGGGCAGTCGCTCCTTGTAAAGCACTGGTACTCAGCTACATCCGGTTAGACTGGAAGCCGACCCCAACGTAGTTTGGGAAAAAGGCTCGGAGGATGATGTTAAAAATAATTGTAGACTTGTTATTTTTGTGTAGATATGTTGAATTTAACCTGCTTCCTAACTTTCTTATATGCAACTCTAAAGTGGATGAGAAACATAGACAATGTAGACCATATTCTAAAAGCGAACACTACAATTGACAGCGAAAATCCTGTCAATACAATTGACTATCACGATTAATAAACTGTAGAACTATCAAACGAGCTTAGCCGCCAGCCATTATGGACTCGGTACACAGCTATCGTATTCAAATTACTTCTGTAGAACGGTTTGTACGTGCCCCGTATTTCAGAGTTCGTCCGATAAATCAAATTCTTGTAATGAAACGTCCGAATTTAACTGCCCTGTGCTCACTAGCGTGTTTTAACAAGTTTCGGTGTATTTTATTCGGGAGATTGGTTGGTCTAATACAAATTAGAATAGTTGGATTGTGTGTGGTGGGTGCTTGTAATGCGAGTGCACTTTGTTTGCGGAATTACCGTATTGGAAATGTATTTGAGTTCCCAGATTTAGTGGAATCTTAAGTCTGCAGAAGGTATATTGTTGTCAGGCATTTTGTTTTTCCCTTGAACATAAGTCTTTTAGTAAAAACTAGAGTATTTTTGTAGCTAAACAAAGCCCGATCTCGGGTAACATACGTAAAAAATACATTTTAAATCAATCCCCACCCATTTCGTAAATAAAAGGAACACAAAGACAAATCACTGAAAAATCACCGTCGCGATAATGGATGGCATCGAACCGAACAGAACAAACGAAATAATATACACAAAGAACAGAATTAATGACGCCGTACACTAAAATATTAATACAATTACTTCGCAGAACATACGCGTATGATATAAAATATGAGTATATAATAATTTTAAAGTCCATGAATGGCTCGGAGCGTGTCGTCGGTAGGTAGGCCCATGGAGAACAAAATGACTAGCGGAGAAATCGCCTAAGAAAATAGCACGCCTAAATGCGGGTGAGCGGGGGAATAGAAACGTTACTGGTTTCGCTCTCATACGCCTTCTTTGGACCCGATCATTTTATGTAATATCCAAAATTGTTGACAGATGTCTCAAAGAACGCTTCTGTAGTTCACTCGTAACTGATCGTTTTGATCATGCCCTCCGTACGAATTTGACCTAGAAAAAGGCGCTTGATCTATCTGCGTTATGGCATCTCTGTTCATCTTTCCTTACTCCGTGGTCTGTGCCGGATTGTGTAGCACTAATGGAAAACAGTTGTGAACCAATCAATATACCTGTTTTGTGCAGATTACATCGTTCGTACTATTCGATCGCGTTGGGTTATTTTCGTGAGATGTGGCTGGTTTTCATGGAAGTGCAGTGCAGAATGTCGTAATTCCTCAGTGATGCAGATTAAAGATTCATTAGTAAATCATGACATCAGGGTTAAAGTCAGAATTTAAAGTATTATTAAGTCTTCGAATATCAGTTCTAACATAATGAAGAAGAAATATTTATTTATTTGTTTGTTTGTACCCTCCGAAACTACTGAACTGGCTCTACTGAACTGATTTGAAAAATTCTTTCAGTATTGGAAAGCGACTCTCTTCTCTAATAATACCGTGTAATACGCACTCAGTATCAGTTTGCAATTCAGCTTGTTATATATGAAACCCAAAGTAAAGCTCAAGCTTTATACATTAAATTCGATGCAGTAAGGTAAAAAGATAATCCAAAATCCACCACAATAAAGCATGAAGGTAATGAAACCGTCGCCATGTAATTGCGCTCGTATCAATTAACTTCATTAACGGTTGGGCGAACTGGGGCGTGCCTTAGTCTACATAGCTAATTAGTTGTTGAGGCATTTCCTTTACCTCTGTATATGTTACGGCTAAAGCCCGAAGTGTGAATACACCTAGTTGTGGCCGGCTAAAGCTAGGTGTAAAGATCACAGACTAAACTTAGTTATTGCTCTTATCTTCCTCATCAACCCCTTCCATGGGCATTTTGATAAATATGAAATTATCAAGAATTTAAGACAGTAAAAGGACAGCAAGAGCTCATAACGAAAAATTATATAATTCTGTAACCCTTCTTGTAATAGAACCCCGACTCATTTACTCTACTACTCTACATACATAACGAAATTACATTCAACTAGACAAACCAAAGCATAATTCACTAAACCCACCAAAAGAGAAACATCCTTTTAACCAACAAAACCATCACGAAAGCAATTCCAACTACATCGAATATCATCGTAAAAACACTCAACTCAGAACATTAGGGGGGTTATTCTCAAAACATAATCCAAGTTTTTTCTTTACGACAATGTACACGTTTCTTATTACTCTCACTATAGTCTTGGGAAGTTGGCCGACGTTTTTATTGGGCACTCGACAGGCGCTCTTCCGGAAAACTTGGATGAATAACTCTTATACTGACGTAAGTACGTAAAACAGGTGAATAGAGTATTTTTTTGTTGAGGTAAGATCAGGTAATTGTGCTTCAGAGTTGGGTAATAGTTGGCTATGTTTATTTTCTTTGAACAAATAAATTCCTGCAGTATTTGTTCAGTTCATTGGCTTACCTGTCAAATATGTGCTGGTCAAAATCAATTTAACTTTAAGCCGACCTGCGTCTATTCAAAACACCCCTTTCTACCCCTTAGCCTGCACGTTCAACCACTACAATTTATAAAGCAATTTTAAATATCGCCGATCCCCTATAAATCAATGTTGTACCGAAACTAGCCGTACATTTATTATGGTTAAAGGATGAAAAACGCCAATGCATTTACGTAACCAGTTTAATAGGACCCTCCAGAGTGCCAACTATTGCTTTCTCGACGGCATTTTGAAGCTTTTTTTTAAATAGAAGCTTACTAGTTGTTTACATTTAGGAATATGTAACAAAATCCAAGTTTTCTAAAATTCTTTTAGAGCAATAATCTCTGGAACAGAATCAGTAGAATTCATTCCTGACAAGGAACCCTTATAGTTTCGCCATGTCCATCTTCAGTCTGTCTGTACGTCTGTCATGTCTACCTGTCCGCCCGCCGGTTCGAGGTTTTGCAAAGTGACCGACCAGTGCTACTAGTAAGCTTCTACTAGTGCTAAAGATGTCTTTTTTAACCGACTTCCCAATGCCAATCTCAATTAGCCTAGGTGTATATTTTTTATAAGAATCTGGATAACCATTACGTCGAGAAAGTGGTAAAATAAAGTTAAAGGTCGTGCCAACATCAAATTAAACTAGGTTACCAGTTGCGAAAACTTTGAGATTCTACATTCTCTTAAATATTAAACAGAGAAGAGAAATTTGCAGCTAACAAAGTTAGAACGAAAGAAATATGACACAAGCCTTCTTATAACAAGAGAAACTTCAAGGATAATATTAAAAAATGTATTTAAGTCTTCCGATTCAGAAGTTTTGAAAAGGCAATAAATGTGATGTCTTTTCTTACAGATGTTGTAAGCGGGTAAGTTAAAGAGGTATTTGTGACTTATCGCCAAGAAAGTTTGGAGGAATTCGTATGGATTAAGATGATGAATAAACGTTCTTTTAATACTTCAGAGATATCAGCTACTTAGTAATCGAGTACAAATACTACAATTACTTGGCCAGCTTATAAGCTAGAAATAAATAACACAACTCTGCCTTACTATTAATAACACATGTGATACCAATATTCCTTATCACATCGTTTCAAGCCATGATTTTCCCTACGAGAAAAAAAAACAAAAGAAAGAAAACAATTGTGAGATGCTGGATTGAATAATAAATTCTAAGCAAGTGCGATAGAAGGAAAACGACGGTGGCGCCATCTGTTGTGTACTACGTCAACTAGTTTGTACAAACAATATAGTGAGACATACTCTGAATTCATATGCGTTTGACGAGCCTGCAAATAAATCATAAGTTTGGTTCTATATTTCTGCTTGAAAAGTTTTCAAGTAAACCTACAAAAATAGGAGTTGCAATGCAGTTTTCTTTTTCCAATTCGTAACGGATAAACACGACACGTTCGTATGACTTTTCCAGCTCTTACCCGCTAAAAAGTCTCGTTTCTCCCCAAATGCTCCTAAATCTCAACTCCCAGAAAGGCAACACAGCATTCACGCCATCACCTTCGAGCATCCGTCAGTAAATTCCATCATGGTGTAGATCGATAGCAGCTATAGTCGCGACGCCTCGTTACAGCGACGTGATCGCAATCGGTATTGCCTATTTATACACATTGTCGGCTTCAACGGCACTCCCGACTTCCAACGACATCACCAATATACCATGACCCCTCATAACTCTTACCTGCCCTTCTGTTGTTTGAAAACAGAGCAACGCGGGAGGCCTTGATAAATTGGTGGTATCTGAAAAAAAAAATGCGAAATGAAGCAGTTTTCGCGAATTCGATCGGGCCTCGCAAAAAGAGTGAAATGAAACTTAGTTGAACGTTAACTCTGCTATGAATGGGAACTTTTCATACGGACAGTGATTACTCTTCAGTTCTTTATTTTTACATTGAATGGAATCGGATATTCACCGGCGAGTGCGGGATATTAAAAATAGGAAATTCGCATTTCTAGTGTTTAGTTTTTATTCATTTTGAATTTGTATTTTTAAAATTGCTGGAGTAGAGCGGTTGATTTATTTTCAATTTTCATAGAGATCTTTTAGACCAATGTATTCCAATTTAACTGAATATTTGATCAAAGCTCGAGAACATTTTCCTTCATTAAATTGAGTCTGAATTTAAAATGTAATTGAAATCGTTGGAGATGGACTAGCTAAAATGATAATAATTTTAAACTCAATATAGAACACATTTTTATTCCTGTTTCAACTGACTACTTCAAAAGAATATAACTATGTATATTTCACAATCAATTTTTTATCAAAAACGTACAACAGCACCTGCACACGATTACGTCATCCAACTAATTACTTAATTAAAAACATACGCATTGAAAACCGTCCAATCAGAACGCTGCATTCAAATGAGAGCGGTCCACCAGCATTTTCGGACGACACAAAACGCACGTAGGATTAATATAATCGGGCTTTCGGACCCGGCAGACAGAGGTGCACGCAAAATGACCTGACTTGAATACTAAATCGGAAAATACGTATGGCCAGTAATACATTCGTAATATGCTGTATTGGACGGATTAAAAGAGATTAGCGTTCATAAAGGCGAATGGAAATATGTAAAACGGTGAACGGAGATTGGACCTGTTACGGAATGAAGTGAAAAGGTTGAATAATATTTTTATGAAATATATTTTATTTGATTACCCTTGTATTGATAACAGCATATTACCCACTAAGGGTCTAAATCATATGATACACTGAACCAGTAATTGTAATAGACTATGTAAATAGGAGTTAGGAAATTGAAGAAATTGCTACCTATTTAACCAAAAGCAAGTCAGGTTCATACATACTTTCAGTTTTTCTTGACACTTATTTAGCTCAAGAACAAGTTCTGAGGTTAACATCATCTTCGAAGTCTGATATTAATAGTTTATCGTTGAAAACCATTTCCCATACTTATAATTAAATGATTATTTGGTAATTTTACCTTAATTTACTGATAATTTACCTACGAAAATATTCATTGTAAACGTAAACGTGAACGCAAAATCCCCAAACGAACGTGCACGGAGGATAACAGCGTTATCACTTCGCTTACCAGCCAGACTGGATTGTAAATACTGCGAGTCCTCTGTAAACATAGGCCATGAACTATGTAGCTCCTTTATACTTGGCGAATAGTTAAATAGCAGATAGTTTAATGTACTACTAACTAAGAATTTTTCATACCGAGTTTTAGTACGAGTATTGCGTTAAAGGCGTGTTTAATATACATATTGGTGCCTTGAGGTAGCCTACGGTTCTAACTAATCCTTCAGAAAAACTGTGGTTTATGTATAAATTATTAATTGATCAAGAAAAACACACACACTGGTAACAATGCCGTTCGCTTCTCCGGGTTTACAAATACGCCTCTCAAAAAATAGACGAGCTTATTATTTAAGTTCGAATATCAGATTAATTAGATATAAAAATAATTTTCCCCCACCAACCCCACCTGAAACACCATCACGTTCTCATCTACAACACTCTAGAATTCAACCAAATATGCCAAAGCTGCAGTGCTCAACATTATTGGGGAAGTGGAATATTACAACGTGCCAAGTGCGAGTTCTGTTCGATGCACCGACCATTGTTCGCATGTCTTCGAAGCATTATCCCGAGACGAACCTCTTGGGGGCCGACCTACTTTCTACCATATCCCTAAGTGCTTACGCATCTAGGTTATTGTGCTTTAACAGATCTGTTCCTTTTGTATTTGTTCGATGTGTCCGCTGGGAAGTATTATGAAAGATTGTTGATGCAACCTGCATTGAGTATCCTCTTTTGTTTTCATGTTTTATTCATTAAGGAAATGCTGGCTGAAAGCTTTAGGATATCGATTACACTTTTATAAGGAAGTGGATTTGTAGTACAGTTGTTCTCAATGAATATGAAGTAATATTTTTTATCTTACATTTTAACAAGATCTTTCAAAAAGTATTTAGGAAACGGCATACATATATTTCAATATTTTCAGAAGACTTGTTTTTATTTCGGAAAATCAACTCGGGACGACTAGGAACAAATCCCTGTAACAGTATTGGACTCGATATGCTGATATACTGTATCGAATATCGCTCGCTTTCACCGCAGATTGCGTAAATGGAAATCTGGCTTCCGAGCAGAAAAAACAATGTGCTCTTGCCAAATAAAAGCGGTTTTGCGGTGAAATAAAAATAAGGTTATATTTTTAAGCGACATATTTTTCTGTTTTTTGAGTTTCGTTCAAATTTTGGCTCGTTGCTAAAATGTTTTTCCATATTTTATGTAAACATTAGGTTTATTAAAGTAAACAGTCTCATTTCACCAACGGTAAAATTGTATCGTGTTAATGAATGGCAATTACTATACTATGCAAAATTAATTCTGCTTACAATTTCGAATAGACTTTGTCGGATAATTTCCACCTTTTGAAATTGAGCTTTAAAGACATGGTCATACAATGCTGGTAAAAGTAAAACTTTTAAAGCAACCATTTTCAGTTTAAAGACATCAGCCAAAACTAATACCGATCCCCTGACTGGAATACTGAATAAACTTTGTCCACATAAGGGTGACTTGCAAACTTTGAGGCCAGACAAAATCGCAGTGAGATCACAAAAACCCAATACCCCAGCACTTAGCAAACAGCCTTATCTCTGCTTTTAAACGCTTACTAGTAAGAGATACCCTATTACACGGCAAATCCCATGATAGTTGAGACTAGTTGCATTGTCAACTCTTGTTATAAACAACGATAACTTTTCACCTATTGCAACGTAGCTACATGCAATATTCAACCTAATGCACTTAGAGATACGGTGATGTGAAAATTTTTCGGACAGCAGAACAAAGTTTGCGATACAAAGCAGACTAATACTGCCACGTGGCGCAGACGCAGCCCTGTTTAATCTTCATCCCTTGCCTTTGATGTAACGTCCCCATGTTTGTCTAAACACAGGTTTAATTACAAGCTCATTAATTTTGTACTATTTACCGTTGAAAGAAGTGCTCGGACGTTTTGGTCGTGGTGTGGTCCCGTTGAGTTACGGCGCGTACAATTTACTTTGGCTCTACTTATGACTTTGGCGGTGACTTTCGTATTTGCTGAATAAACACATTTGTACATACATATTATGTTGCTAGTATGGATATTTGTTTAAGATACCATTAGGATCTTGTAAAGGATTACGAATATTCGTATTTTTCTTCAGGCGTCTGTACTCTTTCCCAAACCAGGTCAGAGCAAAACAAATGTTTTAACTTTCGTTTTTTTCATTAACCGTCTGTACGTCTTAATGTTCTAATGAGAAAATAACATACTTATTCGTTTTCTCATTATCTTAAATAATGTACAAACACAACAATAAAACTACATTCTAAAGTCAGTTTAATCATTTTGGCAGACATGCACAGATAAAGCAAAAATACTCAAGCAAGCAGATAACAGCAAGCTCTTACTTGAAAATTGCTCGGATGACAACTTCATTTATAGCTTCATAAATAAGATTGGTCAAGTTTGGCACCACTCCAGGCTTGAAAACAGGCATAATTTGGATGCACATGCAGGCGTGTATATCATAAACGTCTGAGCCAAGCTGTCTCGGACACAATCTTGGAAATCATCATATTTCTGGATTAGAGGGTGTTAAGTAATCTGCGCTTATGATTAACTCATAGAATTTAGCGAATGATATACTGAATAACAGGCATAGACTTCTAAATCATTCTGTAGTCTCTTTGGTAAGGTTCTTAATTAATGCTCGTGCTACCTTTGTTTATGTGTAGGCCTTTTGTTTTTCTGTCTGAGAATTTGCTAATCCTTAGTTGCAAAGGCTTATTAATTACACTATCTATATTGGTAATTCCTTGTTCGTCTTTTTATAATTCTCCTCACACTTCCGCCATCTTAATTCATTCACCAAAACGCAAGACCACCCAACCTTAGCTGCGAAGCGAGTCGTGTCAAATCACTATAATTATAACAAATTCCGTTTGTCGCTGTGTATAAACAATGCTAATTTGGGAGCATCTGCCTGTTCTGCATGCAAGCCAAGAGCGCAATTACAGGGATTATTGCGTCGGGAGTCGTCCGCCATTAAATAAACGTTACAACTTTACCGTTTTTGTTTAGGGGTGACTTGGTAACGCTGCATCCAAGATGGCCGTCCGCTGTATGCAAATTGATTGTTTCACTTTCTTGGCAGTAAAGAGGTTTTAATTGTTTGTTTTGCTAAATGCTGCTTAACGTGCTTGTATTTAAATAGCGTGTAAATTAATTGGACGAAAACTGCAGAGCAAATTAAACAATTTTATAAACAAAGTCTTTTGGCGTGGCGTTCATTTTGAACATGTGACATTAGAATACGTTAAATTTTTCCTCTGACAAACAGCCGTCATTCATTTCAGGCGTACTAAAGTGACATATAACTTGCCAAGTCTCGTCTACAAAGTTGGGCACAAAGATTTAAGCATCATAATCTCCGGCGCTTAATATTCGCCCCCATTACGTAATAAATTACAAGTAATCCTATAAATCACATTGTAACCCGTGCAAGTTCAGTGTCATTACAAAGTCTTATTAATCAAAACGTCGAGAGAAACGCGAAAGCTAGACTCGTATTGCGCGTGTTATCTCGCAAAACCAGGTGACATTTTAGGGTTGTAAGCTTGGAATCGATTCTTAAATAACCACTTCAGTAATATTGTATTGAAATAATGGATCATTGTTAACTTCATACAGTACGAGCATCCTTATTTTTTTACACGTGGTTATCTAAAACTGGATTTGCATTCTTTCTTGTTTCTTATGGCAGTTTTTTGATACTTACATTTCATAAAAGGTAGAGAGAAAAATTAAAACTAATCAAATAAATCACTTCAAATAAACAAATTAACTTCACGAATCGATTTTCAAACATCGATTCAAAATATATCGATAGCTCATGATCCGAAAGTCACAACCCTAAAGAAAAGCAAGAAAATAAACTCTGCCAGTAGTGTTGGACATCTCGCGACATTATTCATGTTTATCGCCTCAATGCCCGGCCGTGCGACGCCGCAATTAGAGGATTTTCTTCTACCCACGTTTGGTACACAAAGCATTTTAAACCTTTTGTTTTGAGTTCTCTTTTTAAATACGGATGGAAATTGCTGTTTTGATTAACGTACTTAAAGAGATAGGGGTGGAGTTTATTTGAATTTTGGAATCTTCTATCATGCTTTCTCAGCATTAGTCATATGGTACCAAAAAAACAACAAAAATGGTCAATAATTTGAGAATTCTAAGTACTTATTATTTTTATTCTAAAAATTGCTGAAATTCAGTAACAAATAAAATATATCAACTTGTTCATTGAACACACAGACAGTACAACATTTTAATTTAAACTTACGTCCAAACCCTTTTATTTGTTAGCCGGTACACAATTTAATTAGAAGCCTCCGTCCACCACTTAATGGCTTACACCTCACATACATAGACAAGCTTACTAATTAAAACAAAAACAAAATGGTCACTGAAAACAAAACACCATCGACAAAGTTAGAATATTAATGTACCCTATCTCGAACGGTTTTGGTCTCTCACTAGTGTTGTTTGCGTCGTGAATTTTCGGATATTGCGTAATCCCGGTTTTCGGATATTCCCGTGCATAGAAACGGTTTTGCTCTACTCATAATTGGAAACCCAAGAGATAGTATAGATATAGTGTTTGAAAACTTTGAATCCTGCATAGTAAATTAGGCGCTATTTACAGTTCTAATAAACCAAAATAAACAACACAGCTTTTTAAGAACTATTTATCAATAATAACCTTAGTAAAATAAAATATCGTTCATACAACTCCAACTATCTATTAAAATATTATTCTTCTTTTGTTTTCTTCTTTTCCTACCTATAACCAGGTTATTTGGGGTCGACGCAATATAGTTTCCGCTTTTCCTCTAGCTCTGGCAGTCGTCATACTAACGTGTAACTCACTTCTAATTCATGGTGAATTACTTTCACCTTTACCTTCCAAAAAGAGTTCCATTTACAATTTTATTCGCAATTTTTTTTTTTTCTAATATCCAGCTGCCAATATCTCATTCCCGTTATTTTAACCGCGATCACATCAGCACAGCACTATTCACCCGTGGTCTCACTAATGCCGATGATCACTCTATTCGAGGTAGTCCCGGATAAATCCTCGGACAAAGGCACCGGAACATCTAATAGGATTATACAAACTTTGTTTTTGTTCCTGCATTAATTACGATAACAGTGTGTTTGGGCATTTTTGTAGGTACGGATTAATAGGGTGTTTGAGTAAATTAGTTTAAAATGGTTTGTTCTAATGATGCTAATACATAATACACTTTGATTTTGTATTAGTAAAAGTTAATTATATTAAAGTCCGTATCCGAGCAATTAGCAAATACATTAATTTCATGTTTAATCTTATTCTTGTCGACTGAGCTGCAGGTTTTTAATTAATAACGAGCCCTAATCTCAAAGAGATTATGTCATTTAGTATATCAGACCTAATATAGTAGATAAATGGTTCTTTCCCGCCTGATACGATTTACACAACTGAATTGTAACAAAGTAAAATATCTTATCATTGTAAAAGGTTTATTTTAAAATTTTGGTAGGAATGTTTTTGCAAGCACAACATCATTTTTAATTCACCTTAAAACATAAACATACATCAAAGCCACGAAGCAATTCTCCTAAGGCTGTATCCTTAAGTAAAATGAACAGGCGACACCACAGCATTCCCCTTATTTTCATAGATTAACAGTCACCTTACCTTAGGGTAGGATAATATAATTACAGTCAATCGATGCCCCTGTAAGGAACTAAGGGGGCTCCAGGACTCATGCTGAGATATTTATACGCGTTTTAAAAACACAGCAATAAAAGTCGACAGCAAGCTTTTCTCAATTACAAGAGCAATTTTTCTCTTTTGGTTTTTTATTAATTTTAGGGCGGTTATTTGTTGAGAGGTTTACATAATTGTTTGGATAAGCGATACCTGTATAATCTGTTTCCCCTTCGTTATGTTCTCAAAAATATTTTTTTTATGTTACGAAACCTATACCTATGAATCTACCTATAGAATATACCTATACCTATAAATAGAATCTATACCTATAGATTTACCTATGTATTGTGTAATATTGTGTTATGCCTATGTCCTTCCATTCCGAATTTTATTAAATTTTAAGTCACAAGTTTGCATAACTGAGTAGAAACAATTATTTTCTTGACTTTATTTTTATTTTAGCAAGTCTAAACTATTTTAAGACCTAATAAAAGTCACCGTTATAATGTTCAAACCCAACAAAAACTTACTACATACGCAATAACCACTACGCTAAAACATTCACAAACACCATCTTTCACTCGCAAAAAAGCGTTATTTATTCCAAGATATTCCTCAAAAGATCACGATTCTAAGTACGAATGAAAAGAACAACATCATTTATCATAGCAGACGGCTCAAGGGATTCCCGGTCTATTCCATTCATGAGTGAACCAAATCTTTTGCGTGGTTCCTTCGACATTGTACGGCGATGACGAATGTGGAGACGTGAATGGGTGTCACTTTCGGTGTTTGGAAGGCACCGCTTACCTTATTCATAGTGATAGTAAGTTTTTCAGAATCTTGTCGGCATAAAGGTTTGTGTTTTTAGGTAGTTTGGTGATAAGTAAAGTGCCACAAATGTTTAGTTTTTGGCTATTGTAGCTTAATATGAAATTTTTATTTTACATCTTTCGAATTATTTTTCAAATTTAATTGTTAACACCGATCTATTCCATTCACAAGTGAACCAAATCTTTTGCGTGGTTCCTTCGACATTGTGCGGCGATGACGAATGTGGAGATGTGAATGGGTGTCACTTTCGGTGTTTGGAAGGCACCGCTTAACTTATTCATAGTGATAGTAAGTTTTTCAGAATCTTGTCGGCATAAAGGTTTGTGTTTTTAGGTAACATGCCAAAAATGTTTAGTTATTGGCTAATGTAGCTTAATATGAAATGTATATGTATTTTTATTTTACTTCTATTCCATTCACGAGTGAACCAAATCTTTTGCGTGGTTCCTTCGACATTGTACGGCGATGACGAATGTGGAGATGTGAATGGGTGTCACTTGTCGGCAATGGTAGGCGTTTGGAAGGCACCGCTTAACTTATTCATAGTGATACTTAGTTGTTAGGTATTTTTTGACTATCTTGTCGTTATAAATATATGGGAGGTGTAGATGTGTTTTTGGGTAGTTTGGTGATAAGTAAGGTATCCAAAATGTTTGTTTAATAGCTAATGCAGCTAATGATAAGCTTAAGGTAAAATTTAATAAATGTGAAATGTTTAAGTAGCATATATTCCGATCATCATTAAGAATGGTACCTACGTTCTATAGCAGAAGACTTTTTTCTATTTCTTTGAAAAATAATAACATACTGTAATGTAAAATACAGTAGAAGCGATATTAATTCTGTTGTGAAGTAATAACCATAAACCATATTTTATTATTCAAGGCACACTTAAATTGAAATTAAAAGCTAGGAAAAACAGAACTAGCACAAACAAAAGAACAGAAAACAGCCATTTTAAATTAATTTTAAGCGGAATTCTCGTTTATCAGAAGTGAGCAAAACATTGCATTCCGTGCAGATGTCACACTGAATTAATATGTCGCACTTGCATTTATTGCAGGCAATTATTATAAAACTCGACAGTATTCTTTTGATACCATTTTATTGAATACCTACCGTAGCTTTTTCATAAAGGAATGCCATGGAAGGATCTTCTCTTCTATTATTTTATCAGGAAAAATAACAAGCTTATTTCATACCGGGAATACCGTCCATTGTTATTATATTGTAGGTACATAAATACACAGTCACTGTCTTAGTTGTCTAATAAACGTCAATAGATCGATACGAGAGCACAACAAAAGTTAGGAGGTGCCGCCACGACCCTCCGGGGTCACCGACCTTGACATTCGACAGCAAACAAATTTCAAAGTATTTCAACGTTCACAAACACAGTCTGTTTAATCGGCCATATTGTGCGTTAATGCAAAAATATCTGACGTGAACAAATAAAAGGGTTGCGAGGGTGAAAATCTAAATACACGGGCATTTAGAGTTCGCTTTTAATCCTTTATTTACGGCGTTCGTCAGTCTAAATAATTTTCGCGGGCCGGACATGCCGCAGGATTAATTCGAGCACGGAATCAAAATGGCTGCCAGGCTGAGTTAAAACTTCAGTGCAAGTTGTAGCGGCCAGCCGGATTATGAAGTGTTGAATTATATAATGAGCGGTGCATCTTAAAAGGGTAGGCTGGCCGATTTAATAAATTATGCTCGTTTATTATGTACATTTTGGTTAGACGGTTTTTGGAATATGGATTCTGCGGTTTATAGTATTTGGCTAATATTTAATGAGGGCTTATTGACTTTGTAGCAACATTTTCAGTTTAATTAATTTGCGGTGCAGCTTTGTTTATTTTCGCTTTAATGTGTTGCAAATAAACTTTTGTAATTAATGGTTAATTTACGCATACTTAATATGTTTATGATTAGGACAAAAAATAAAGCATTTTGTACCCCATTCAAAATCAATTAAAACTTCAACTCTTAACCTTTTATTACTAAGATATTCTAGCATAAATATAAGAGATTTAATTTCCTATTGTTTTTCTCAAGAACAAGCGAAGTCCTAAGTCAGAAGTTACATGTGATCTCATTTGCTTCCCTGCCGAGTTTAACATAGTTACAGTAAGTCTTACAAACTAAGTTAGGACAACACTAACCTTGGCTTATTGGTACATTATACAAGCTATATGTTTGGAATATAAAGCAAAACTATTTCTCTATAAATGTCTGTTTAGATAGGTGAAATTGGTAAACATTAACCAAGTTAAATTTTGGTAGCCTTGTACTTGTATAGGAAAATTCCGGGAAAATGTGCTAACATCTATGGTAAAAAAGAAAAACTGTGCTAATTACACTTTGATAGAATAACGTTTTATTTATTTATTTATTCCTTTATATCAGGCAACTAAGGTCCATAGCAAATACGATACATAAATAGTTAACATTACAATTCTTATAGGTAAACTAATACATATGAAAAATAAAAAAAAAACATTAAAAATTAAACAAAATAATAACTATAAACTAATACATAAAAAAAGAACACAATTTAATCTATTTTAATGACACATAAATATAGGCAGCATTTTTAAATGTATTATTTATTTGTTATATCACATTGTGCATCACATCGCCAACAACTGCATCAGTAACTGCTTAAATAAGCTGAAATAAAACAATGTACTGACAGACTGACATATCGATCCCAAAGTGAACATAGAAAAATCTTCGCCCCCTAAAACTTCACATGTAAACAATACAATCCAAAACGAAATCACGATAGATGCAACAAATAAAATATTCAGGTGCAAATCGGGGCCATCAAAGCACGCGTCACGTTCGGGCAGACTATAGGGGAGAGTGAGACGGGCCTGAACGGGCACTGCTTGATTTATTCGACGTACGCCTCGCACGGTGAAGGTACCTAATTCGGAAGAGAGCGTAAATCTTGTTAATCGGGGAATTGTTGGTTACTGGATAGGACTGAAAGAGGTAGATACGGTGGTTTTATGGTACAGGTCTGTTTGTTTGTCTGTCTGGTCTGTCTGATTGTTGACATCTCTCTCCGGTCGTGTCGGATTGCCGTCCTATCGGACTATGAGAGTGAAGGAATAGTGATAGCACTTGTGGCTGCACATATACTTGTGCGCTATAATATATCCTGAGCGATTGGCTCATTACCTTATATGAGAACAGCCACCATAGCCATAGCGGCTTAAAGGACATTATCATTAACAGAGTTTTTTTTTATTTATTTATTTTATTTAAATCAGGCATCAAGGCCCATAGCAAACACTATACATAAATATTATAACATTAAAAATAATATACTAATACATATTTTATATAAACAACTTAAAAACTAATACATGTTGTAGTAAACTGTCAATGCATGTTTGATATTAAATTAACATGTTTTATATTAAATTAATATAGTTTTATTTTATTTTTATTTGTGTGTATTGTAATTGTAGATTACCTTATTTTCTTTTAAAAAATATGTAAGAATTAGCCCACTTATAGACCCACCTTTAATAAAAATATGTCATTTTAATGAATCAAAATAAAACAACCATCATTCATTTCAAAACATTTTTAGCTGCATAAAAATCCGCCACACTAAATGACTGCATCAGACCGCACTAAAACGAAGCAGAGAACCACTTTGGCCATATAAAACTTTCAAATGTATATCCCTGACCCACTTCACAGTTGTTTAGCTTTAAATATCCTCGCAAATTAATTCTCATACTACAGAATTTAATTAGGGACGAGCAAACTCTAATATTTGCGTAAGCGTTGTTTATTACTAAATTAAAATTATCTTCAAGGGTATTGTGCCTTATTTGAACAGCTTTTATTTTGTTCTGTACTAATCTGGGGTGATGAAGGATTTAGTATAGTTAATTTGAGTAATTACGAGTACATCATGTTTTAGTTGATAGTAGAGGTAAGTGTGTAAAAAGAATGTAAGTAACTCACACACAAAAGACCACAGGGTACAAATGGCATGCAGTATGAAATTTTATACATATTTCAAAACATTTTACAAAAGTAAAATCAAAGCTCCAATCAAATAAAAAACATCAAATATTAAACTCCATATTTACAACATCGAATTCAGAATTAGTTATTAATTAAATACTGTGCGAATACAATGTGCAATGACGGACTTAACGTTTTAGGCGTTCTCTACTTGTCTACCTTTGGGTGGTGGAAAGAAAACATTGGCAGGTACAATTATCGAAAAAGCATTTTGATTTTATAAAAAGAAATGGTTAACTCTCGCAGTTTTGTTCATCAATGTGTGAAAACTATGATAGTGTGCACTATCTAGGAAGCCTAGTTCCATGTTCTGTCTAACCACCGAAGCCGGATATTTGTAGGAAACGACAATACACCGTGATAAACAGTTTGCCCCGCAGACACTTACGCCTCGTTAATAGAGCCCCTTACTATTCGTAATTGTGTACTAAATTCATAACATATGACATAATTTCATATTGCACATGTTAATTTGATTTTAATGTAGTTACTTAAGTTTAATTCATTGCTAAAGAACCTACTGTTGATGTACCTACGTGATAAGAATAAGCTGATAGATTAAAATTAAATTATTTATTCGTCATATCTTAAAACAAACAAGAGATTTCAACATATAAGAAAAAAACTTCAGTCTCCACAAAAATAAAAAATAATAAGTCATATCATATTAAGAAGTCAAAAACTTTTTTAATTTGCTACTCATTTACAATGCCTATGACAAAGTTACACTTTAAAAAAATACTTAATTTCATGGGTTACATTTATTTTTACTTTACCTAAACTTCATACAAAAGTTTCACAAGCATGCACGTTTTTAAGAAGCCTTCTAATGACATAATTGCACAATTAAGCCGACGCGACTCTTTAAAAACAGTTACGAAACGCTACGGCGTAGCAAGTGCTACGAGCATTTTTGGCGCCATTGTTTTTATTTATTTTCTGGCTTCTATCTTTAGTTACATACGTCATTTATGCTATTTTTAATTATAAATTGCGATACTGACAGAGTCATAAAAGGGGATTTACACTATTTCGAAATTTAAATTATGTTGTTTATTTGCATTCTTATATACAATTCAAAATTCGAACACCGCGCGACATGTAGGCGATAAAACAAAACACTACGCGAACGAACTCACAAACAACCATATTTCATACATTATAATTTATACAGTAGCGATACTCGAAACAAGGATATAACACTCGGCAAGTCTTAAACGGTGTTTACGTCTAAATCGACAAAAAATCCCCCGTCTCCCCTCGTGGGGGTATGGGGTGTCAGAGTACCCCAACTTTCCCCATGCGACACCTGCGTTGCAAGATGTTACTGATGTACTAAGACGTTTAACTTTCCCCCGTCATAAAGACGGGTGTTATTTTTGCTGTCTAGTAAGTTCAGAATAATATTTGCTATGACTTTTGACGACAAATAACATAAAAATATGATTCGTACAATACTAGATTGTTAAGACCCACTCAAATATTAAATTAGCAACATAAAACTAATATTTAAATATCTTGTTTAGCCATATCGTTGTTCTCAAAGTTATATTTAAACTTGTAATCCTACAAACCTAATTGTTTTACCCTTTCAAGTTAAATAAGTTAAATAAATATACAGAATACAAGTTTCACTAAGCCCTGTGGTCCCAAAAGTTAGGCTCAGTTAGAAATTATGTCAAAGCACTATTTGAAACTTTATTGTACCTAGATTTTAAGGTCGGAAGTTTATTGTTGAAGTTTTCAAATTAAATGTACTGAATAAACTTAATTACTAGGAAAGGAGTGAATTTTTTTGACAAAGTGGCAGAAATCATTTACGAATACAAAATGTAGAATTTGCAAAACCAAGGACACTTAATTGCCGTATGGACTTCAGGTATAATCAGAAAAAGAATTTAAAAAATCAAAGTATCGAATATCTCTGTTTTAAAATGAGAACGAACAAATTCCGTATTTTATAAACATCAGTCCTCTTAAAATCAAAAGTACTAAAAAAATTATTAAGAAAAGTATTTTTTTGGTATTCACTGAAAATAATATAAGAGGCTTTCTAAACAGGTTTTCTTCGCACATTCATGTGCGGAACATACGTGACGCGGGGGCAGTCTGCAATTTTCTACCCTCTCCCGTGATGATGTGGCAAGCTGCGATATTCCCACTTTGAAAAATTACTTTGAATATCAAATGATTGTTGTAAGTAGTGATTTACGTACTTGTTGTCTTTATTGGATAAATATTTCTTATATTTATATATCTACAATATAGTATATATTTTTCCTTGAAAAGTATTGCTCAACAGTAGAAGAATTGTACGTAGTTTAAGGGAGGCTATTGTCATTCACCCTAGCCGTAGGAAAACCATTCAATTCTAAAAGGAGATTCAGTCAATTTCATAACGTCACTTGTACCTGCAACCCTGTTAAATTAAATTCCCAATCAATACAACTACAAACTACGAAATCGATTACGAAATCTTCATCTAAAACAATAAATCTACGTACCTACATCCTACGTACACGCTCCGATTTATCGTTCAGCGTAAATCACTACACGTCACCTGTTACGTGAACCAGCTTAATGAGACCTCTCACTTACCGCTTCATTTTCCCTCAAGCTTGCGAAATTGTTTAATGAAAGAGGGGGGTAAGGTGTCAAGATGTTCTGGTGCTTCGCTATCGATATTAATAAAATTAATTAGTACATGATAACACCTTCGTCCGCAGTAGTGGCGTGTCTTGGTAAGCAGAATAGGCGGTTAAATGTTTAGGGTTAGTTTAGGCTTGCTGTCTCAAGATATTTTGGTTGTCGAGATAAAGCCTACGTAGATCGATAGTTAATTTTCGGAAGTGGATGTGTTTTCTTAGACCAGGTCGAGAATACATTTTGATACAACTGATATAATTATTTACTATATTTAATACCTCTACAAGTTCCTTCCACTGTGTAGGTAAACATTTCTTTTTTACATATTTTGCAGAGTATTTATCTGGGCTTGGTGCATTGATCGGTGCAAAATTGCTAAGTGAAGGTTTATAAACCTTTCAGTTCCAAATCTCACCGCGCAGTACTGAATTTAACGTTTCTATTTCCGATGCAACGTTACGCTGCACAGTGGTTATAACTGGTTGTGTTAAGAGAAATAATAATCTACTTTATTTTAGACAAGAAATAAGTAGGAATGATACGTTAATTTTTCATTTTACTGATGGACCTATTAGAATAACCAGGCGTTTTAATTCCAGAATAATATTCCTCCTACTGTCCAGCTTTATAGATATTATTTTGGGGATTTTAAATGTCCCTAATATTTGTGTTAAAAGTGGCATGTAATTTTTTATTCTAAAACATTAGATGCACATTTTTTACATAGTGAAAAAATATCTGTAGCTGAATCGAATCTATTTTTTTATAGTTTTTGGTATTTAAAACCATAATGATATTATTGGATTTTTCTGGACTTATCAGCCGTTATGCAGCTAGAGTATGAAATTGGAGAAAACAATGCCATAATATATTATGGCCAAACTTAGCCCACTGCCAACCCACTATGCATCGATTGCACTGTCAATCACTTCGCGGGAAGCCGTAGGGACTATCACAGTTCGTCATCAACACTGGTGGCTGTTACCTCCCTTTCTCCCGCACCTAGTTAGACAGAGACAGAAGACTACGGGTTCAGTTGGCGGCCGGATATTTATTCCGGATCTTATTTACTGCTCCAACAGCTTGCGAGTAGGGATATGGTATTGAGACGAAAATATATCGATAATTCACTAGTTGTAATGGTTTTGCACACTGATCATTACTTCTATATTATACAAAAATAATAAATAAGAATAATTTTACTTGGGTACAAACAAAGGCTCCAAAACTACTGAACCGATTTGTAAAATTCTTTCATTGCTAAGAAGATAGACTATGCCCGAGTAACACATGCTTGTTCGGTTACGGGAATTAGTTCCCCAGGACATGGAGAAACAGGTAGTTTAAAAATAAATTAGAGTAAATAGATACAATGTCAAAAAACAAATAATTGGTCTTTTTCTGTATGAAAAGTAATATTTCACTAAAAAGATTTCAAAAAATAAAATGCATGAATTAAAGGGTAAGTTACACTGACTCGTATAAAAAGAAATCGAGTTGGTATAAAAGTATCGAGTAGTGAAATATCGATACCTACCCTCATATCCCTATTAGCGCGAACAGATTTTCATTTTCATATGCATATTGATGCATGCTCAGCACGTGTTCGCGTCCTCACAACGTTTGTGCTCAATGGATTCAATTTACAACTTTATTACGTAATCAAATGTGAAATGAAGATAATAATGACGTTGTACTGTTGATTGTATTTGTTTAAAAAAATGGAATTTTCAGTTTGGATGATTTTACATAATACGTACAAGTGCACATGTTAGGTACATAGCATAGAATGAAATAAATTCTATTACTTTTAGTAAAGTTTGAGAATCTTTCATTAAAATAAGATGTTTTATTCTGTCTGTTTAGGTTGTTTGAACCAAGTTAGATATATGGTTGTCACCGTAAGATTACAAACATCGTTGGATTACAATCTATCTCGAGAAATTGTAAACTGTCGAATTATTGTGAACCGTAACATCTGATTGCAATTTAACGTATTATTTTTCGCTATATTATAATCTATCAATGTAGAGCGGTCAAATTGTGAACGGAATGCATCTTGCGCGCTGATTGGTAGAACGTCAAACTCCCGGTGCCACAGATCTTTGACGTGCAAAAATAAGTGTTGGTTTAATTTTTTATAAAAAAAATTGTACTTAATTTTTAAGACTCAAAGTAACATTATTTTAATTTACGTTTGAGGTTTTTATGTTTTTAATTTTAATTTGTGTTACAAGACAAAGTAATTGTTTTGTTTTAACTTTTTTTTATAATTATTGTCCAATTTAAATTGTCTAAGGCCAAAATTACCTTTTTTACATTGCCATTTATAACCTTCAATTAAAAACATTGTATTAAAAATTAAAGTTAGTGACGAAAACGAATCGCTGCAAAACCGACTCCACGTAGTCTTGTTTGCTCTACCCCTAGAGTGCAATTCAAAACCGCGTAGGCGCGGAGGGGCGAGGCGGCCTGCGAGCTGAGGCGCAGGTAGTTTCAGCGCTCGCCGCCGCGGCTGAGGCTGGCCGGCAGAGCCGGCCAGCAAGCCGAAGCTGCGGTGGTGAGCGTGAAAACCATCTGCGACGATAAGCTCGCATGGGACCGCCGGAGCCCCGCAGCGCCGGAGCCGTGACAGAAGTCATTCTTGCTGCATGTTGCATGCTTACTTCCATGCTGGGTCAATTAATATGGGATGTGTTATATTTTAAACAAAAAACTCAGTAGAAAGAAGCCTGTTTAATTGGCACCCCTTTTATTTTATTTTTAAATATTAGTTTGTATTTGAAGACAAAAAACCTAACTGTATTTTTATAAGGGTGATTTTTATATAAATTTAATACTTGAAGAATTTTTGAAGAGCATTTATTTTATTTAACTGACACCTCTATTTCATTCCTAACTCTACGGGAACTCCATGGGAACAGAACGGCTGGTCGTGATTGGTCGATCTTACAAAAAGACTGACCAATCAGAGAGAGCTTTCGGACAGTTGACAATTCGACAATTTCTCATCGATAGATTATAATATAGCGAAAAATAATGCGTTAAATTGCAATCAGATGTTACGGTTCACAATAATTCGACAGTTTACAATCTCTCGAGATAGATTGTAATCTAACGATATTTGTAATCTTACGGTAACATGGTCACTGAAAATAAAGAAGTACATATAGGTAGCATAGGTAAGTATACATACTTACCTATGCTATACTAAAGTGTCTCTCAGTCTGACTTGGTACAAAATCTGTTTTCAGTTTCAATGCTCAGTGCAGGCTTTAATATTTCTTCAATTAAATTTGGGAAAATGGGCTAATTTGGGATAATGTATTACGATCATATAAAACATTACCCATACTAGTTTCTCATGTTGTAATACATCTTTAACGAACTCAAAATCAATAGAAACTCGCAAAAACAACTCGTAACTAGTACTAACAACTCCGCTAAATGACTCGAACGCAGTTAACTAATGTTCAGCCAGTTTGCGAGTTTTTCTTGAAAACTTCACTGTACGGGAACCAGCGGTTTTAAATGTCAACTCGGTAATGCAATGAAAGTTTCTAAGATAAATTGTACTCTTGCTGAGTGCCTTGTTCGGTCGAGGAAAAGTATATTGAAAACATAAGTAATTAGCTTTCAATGAAGAATTGAATAGAAGAATGAAATACTTCTAAGTAAAGGTACTGATTTCAGAACTAGTTTAGAACTCTTCTCATTATTCGATGTCACCGAAATCGATACACTAATGTTTTCCGTGGTTTCACCAAACTCATAACAATTTAAATCCTTCCATTCTTTTGTAGACCCTGTAGTTATAGCTTCAATAATCAATCAGTCAAAAAGTCAGTTTCATGCTGTATACCTACATAGTAAAACTTTCTGCTTTACATTAAAAATAGTAAATATTGAAAAAATATCTACTAAAAACTAAACAAAGCAACATCAAACAGCTTCTTTCTACACAGGAATGTCTTTTAAAAAACTATAATATCAAGCACCCTTCAAACATCTTATCATATTGGTACAATATCTTTCTACATCGGCCCGTCTATAGAATGCCAAGAATTACTAAAGCAATCCTTTGCTTTTGGGAGAGGCAGTACAAAAAAGAAAAATTAAAATGAATGCACGGTGAATAAATTTATTGCTAGAATGGCTTTAAGGTACTACGTGCCTACATCTTATAAAAAGTCATAATATGTATTTTGAAGTATTGGCACTATTTATACATAGACAGTTCTTTAATTGTTTACCAACAGGGCTTTTTGCCAACTAGGTTGAGGTTGGTTCTTAGTGGGCCAAATTGTGGCTGATCATCAATATTTAACAAAATAACTAGCATATTAACAGCCTTCTATAATGCCAGTTTACAGATAATATCGTAACGTTACAATAAAATAGTACATTTAGTATGGTGTCCAACCAATACTTTGAACGTATATAGCGTAATTTACCCACACAGTACAACCAATCCATTGCCAAATACGTCCATTATGTCACAGCGAATATTTAGCTTCCCACAAAAGTACCAATTCTATAGAAATACCGGCTACCAAAGCCACCTTTCAGGTTAGTATAAAAAGGGAAATTCCAAAACACACCGCCAGAGGGCTCGACCATCGCAATGACCACTGCATTCAGTAATGAATGTGACTTTACAGAGCGTTTGACAGATTCTAATTTGTACGCCAACAAACGAAGCTTGAATTTCGAATATGTATGTAACCTTTTGACAAATAGCTGGCTGGAAGCTTTTATAATTACGACTAAAACAGATAAATGTGATTCGATTTTTGAATTTATAATTTTAACAGAAAGACAAATGAAAGTATTTATGTATTTTTATTTTAACCAGTATTATACATAATTGTTTCAGTCATTAGGCACAAGTTTGATGTTATTTAACCTGAAATGAACTGTCTTTTATCTGAGTGCAAATGTCAAAAAAATTTTTGAGGATTATTATATAACTACTAGCTTTTGCCCGCAACTTCGTTCGCGTGGAATAGTGACTACCAGCAAATTTTTAATTTGACCAATAGATGGCGCTATGTGTCCGGAATAATTTTATTTTTATTTATTTTTTGTAATAAAAACTATCCTATGTCCTTTCTCAAGTTTCAAACTATGTCTGTACCAAATTTCACACAAATCGGTTCAGTAGTTTAGGCGTGAAGAAAAGACAGACAGACAGACAGAAAGACAGACAGACAGACAGACAGACAGACAGAGTTACTTTCGCATTTATAATATTAGTTTGGATTTACAAGAAACTTCACCCCTTTTTATGAGAAACAAAACATCTTTGTCAATCACATAAACTACGCTTAGCTGCTTATCAGCATACCTAAAATTTCTAGAAATAATGAAAATCAGGAACGTCGCATTCTTTTAGTTCTCCCATAAGACAAACAGATATAAATATAAGTACTAATAAATATTTACGTGTTCCTGTGTACTTTTCCTTCCTAAATAAATAACATAAATATAACACCCCTACGAAAGGGTCGACAAAATTTGATTTAAAACGTAAAATGCAACCTCGTAAATACATATTCTTTTACGATCATAACCATAGACTACGATATAAAATAAATGTCCAAAAAACATTGTGAAAAGTTATCTATGTTTCACGTTGTAAAAATTCACGAGTATGTTTGGTAGAACGTTATTTAAGGGGAACACGTTTTGGCTCTACTTCATATAAAAAAATGTTGAGATTTTCATTTTGTTTAGAAAGATACAAAGTGGATTGTGTGCAAAAAGATCTAATATTTAAAATATTTGAAGTACATTTACCGAGTAATTAAACAGAACTCACAAAAATAATATGACACTGTTGACGCGTATTTGCACAGAATAGACTTTCACAGCTTGTAGGCAAAAAAACCTATATGGATTATACTTCTGTACTTAATATTGACAATTGAAATGTTTTAGTGTTTATATTTTAATTCATATCAATAATCTAAACAGAGATTTTTAACAACAAATATTATATTACATTTATATAGAAAATTCAAACAAAAGTAGTGCCTAAAGGCGTAGGCTTTTTCGTTGAAATTATGACGGATGGGACCCGGAGATTTCGCGGTTTCGGCTTTGCGTGTCGGAGCCAAGGGATCCCTTGAGCCTTCCCCGTAAGACGCCACTTTCCCCTAACCCCTCGGTCCAGAACTTTCCCTTTCTTTTCGAGAATTGTTTAAACTTATTTTGGTCTCGATGGCCGGATTCGAAGTTTGGTTTCCAGATTTCTGCCCATTATTTTTGTTGATAGAACAAAGATTTTTTTGATGCTCAAAGAATGAGAGGAATTTTTTCAAAAGAGTTTTTTAAATGTCAGCAGCAGAACAAGTTCTATTTATCTTTTAGAACACTGATTTTGAAGTACAAAACACAAACCTGCACAAACACTAGTAAACGAACCCACGCCCACCTCTGTTTGTATAAACAGACAATAAATTGAAACAAATATTTTGCACAAATATTGATATGCTTGGGAAGAGCTCGCTAGAATAATCTCAAAGAAAAATAATGAGTGCATTCACACTTTCATATCTCTAACGTCAGCCGTTGCGATACAATTCGAATGAGGCGCCGAGCAAAACGAATTCAAGCAAAGAGCGACTTTCAGATAAAAATAAGAACGAAACAACGTCGGCATTATATTGTACGAATTGACACTTTCCATACAATAAATGAGACTAGACATCTCAGATCAGGATTAAAAATAAACTCTCATACAAGATCACGTTCACAATGTCAGCAGTTGAATCTCACGTGGAACAAGTGAACAACGATAACAATATCAGCAAAACACGAAAGACAAATAGCGGCACGCCGAAATGAAATAATGCTAAATAAGCAATATGTAAAGTGTTGGAGAAGGAGTGCAGAATCAATAGGACGAGGGGTACAAGTGACGAACTTAGTGCGTCACGGTTTCGAAGGTCCCGCATCCAGTATTGAAGAGGAAAAAATCCTTACGGTATCAATAATTCGGATTCTATGTATTATCTTAGTGTAGTTTAGTATCATTATTGAATTTTAAATAAAAAAGTAGCCTACGAAATATCTACAGAGGACTTGTTTTGGCATTTCCTTTATGTACATTAAACCGTAAAATCTTCTCCTCATATTCAAACCACTCTAATGGGTAAGTTTCGCAACTAGTTCCATCATAAATAGCACATTAACTACCCACTAAAATATTAAAGTTAAAGTTATAAAATAGTTTTCAACAACACGCTTTTAAATAGTTCATCTTTAAAAGTTATGGCGTTAACCGACTCACCGAAAACACCTGAGCAGATAGGTACCTGCTTGCTTAATATACTTACCCGCCTTATGCTCGTCACTTGGAGAGCGGCCCTAAAGGTTAGGTTAAGGGTAAAGGAGCAAACAGCTCCAGGGTAAGTAAATACTGCTGACGAAGACACGGGTACACCGCGCCACCAAATCCGACGTTTTTATCTGTCACTGGCAGCCGTGGGCAGAGTTTAGTGAGTCCTTTGATAGCGTTGACATAACCAAGTTTCCCTACCGCTAGTTTACTTTACCTTTTATAACATACCTTTATTTTGTAACGCCTACTGTATCCGTGTATCGCTAAACCGCGGAAGGATTGTTTGCTATGCGTAAACTTGTAGGAGCTTGCTTTTGAGTTGGATCGGGTATTGTAGATTTTAATAGTGGTAATGTTAGCGTAGGTTAGTGGGGTAATGTATACTTTGGTAATGTTATCCTTTTTAACACTTTAATGCCACACTTTGACTGTAAGAAATGTTGCTCTCCTTAAGTGGTATATGGATGGTATATTGCAAACGTTTACGATGTTAATCATATAGTTAGCATATATACACACTATTTCTTGACTACTTTTATTTTATGAATCAATGCATCTGCATATTTTTTTTAGTATTTAATATTAGGAACATGACGATTTTAGGTCACGCCACTTTGTCATGGGAACGCCTCATGGCCCATACAAAACACTCGAGCATGGTACAAGAGGCCGTCAGTGGTACAAGCCGGGTGCCACGTCAGCAGGCTGCGATTGAGAGGGCGTCGAAGCCCCTCGCAGTTTAACGACCAATCCGAGAGGGTGGCTGTGTGTCTACTTGTCTGTGAGAGCTTAGAAATATGACTGAGCTGTGGGAATCTGGGTAAAACTTAAGATCTATCGTGGTCAAGTAAATAATTTTAAAAAGTTAAGAGAATCTAGCTAGCAGCCGGCAGAAACATAACATTGTCTTCAAAGTCATGGTCGAAAATGTTTTCGAATATTAACATAAAAAGACAAATAGTGCAAGTCAGCAATCGATACTGAAATTATCATTTATAAGTAAGAAGCATTTCCTTTCAGAAGTTTCGTTATAATTACAAGCGATTAAATACTTTTCGTACCTCTCTCTGTACCATTCTACCTAATTTTGGCAACAATTTTCACCAGCCACTATTAATCCTACATAGCAAATCATGAGGCATAGTTCATAAAACATTTTACACTGCGGTGCAAAGTTTGTAAAACTGTGACAACGATTGAACCGAAACTGTCCCGCTACGCTAGGGTGTTCGCATGTCCGAAAGAATTTTCATTAGCGAGTGTTAGGGTGACCACGATGTACCCACGTCGGCCCGTGTCACTAGAAGTACCAACGTGAGCCTATGCTCGGATTCGTTATTGTCATTTCTAAAGGACGTTTAGGTATTTGAGGACTTTAAAAGGAAAATCTAGTGGTCGTTTTAAAAAGTATTATTTTTCCTTTGCAGCTTTTTAAGTCTGTTATTATTGCCACTAATTTTAGTTTTAAAAAGTATTGGGTATTTTTCCTTTGCAGTTTTTTTAAGGCTGTTATTTTTACCAGTATCTTAGTCCAGTAGTGTTCTAAAAAAGATATTGAAAAAACTTTTAAGTCAAACGGTTTTATCTTATGTGCACTGAAAACTAGAAAATAAAAAAATAGTTACTTACCTGTCAACCTACGTAGGTGGTCTTGGTCATATTAGACTAAAATAAAAACGTGGGGCCCATTAACTGTTGCTGTAGTACTTTCTTCTAGTGGTATAATAGGTGTGGATTGCATCGACTTACTATAATCGCAACTGGAGGTTTTGACAATCAATAATCAGCCGTAGCGGCTTCACCAGCGAACGTCGAGCTCATGATCTACCAAAGTATAAAGATATGCTTTGCCATAGGTAGGATTTCAGAGGGGCCCCACGTTTTTATTTTAGTCTAATATGACCAAGACCACCTACGTAGGTTGACAGGTAAGTAACTATTTTTTTATTTTCTAGTTTTCAGTGCACATAAGATAAAACCGTTTGACTTAAAAGTTTTTTTACCGATTTTTTATTTTCTACTTTTTAGTTTTAGTATTTAATGAAAATGCCTACCGAATATTCCTCATTCTATCTAATTCATTTAGTGCATCATTATTACACGGTCTCTTATCTGATAATTTATTACAATCTAATTTAAAAAAAAGTCATTTTTTTTAACGACGCCAAAAATCATCAAGTGACCCCTCCCTGGGTCAGCAGCGGTAAGGGAGTGCCAGACTCTTACTGACTAAAAATAGTTATGTTTCGTCGTAGGCCTTTTATGTACCAGGGCCACGGTAACTCTTTCGAACAATCCCGCAGCCCAGGCAGGCCTGGCGCCCTGTTGGGCCCTGCTGGGGTTGCTGACAGTATTCTACTTGTGTAGCCCTTTCATTTGATACCCATATTGAGGGAATTATGGAAAAATATGTAATCCGCCATTTGGTGCCGGCGGCCATATTAGATTTACAATGTTATTGATATTTCTATATTGTATTGTCATCGGAATTAAAGGTGTATACAAAATTTCAGATTAATCGGTTGACAGGAAGAGGGTGAAATTTGAATTACTAAATTTGACCCAAGAATAAAACAAACGGGATGAGCTAAATAAAACCGTTTAAAAATTGTTATCCGCCATTTTGTAGAGGCCGCCATCTTGGATTTGAATTTTATATAGTACATTGTATTCTACTAGTTGAGCACTTTCATTTGATACCCACATTGACGGGATTGATAAAACCTACGTTATCTGCCATTTTGTACCGGCGGCCATCTTGGATTTGCAATGTTATTGATATTACTATATTGTATTGTCATCGGAAATAAAGGTGTGTACCAAATTTCAGATCAATCTGACAACAGGAAGGCACTGAAATTTCAATTTCTAAATTTGACCCAAGAATGAATAAATAATAAAACAAACGGGGTGAGCTAAATAAAACCGTTTAAAAATAGGACATTCTCGGAATAGCTTTTATGAAAACGTATTATAATAAGAAACGTATACAATCCTATAGAATAGACCTTTGAGACGTGTCTAAGAATATCTATAAGCAGATGACAGTTATCTTTCAAAAACCATTGGTAGGTAAGTCTACACACAGTCTGACTGACCAATAGCCATAAAGGTAGAATTCCGTGGGTCGCGGCTTACGCAGCCGCGCGCGGCTTACGACAGTCGTCGGCCGCGCGCGACAATAGTCAACCTATGAAAATGTATGGCGCCGCTGCCGAGGCTCGCGACAGTCGCGCGCGGCCGACGAATTTCGTAAGCCGCGCGCGGCATTGTGTTGAAATTAGTAGATTTTGTTCGTCCGTTCCTTCTAGTCGAAGTGCTAATTGATATCCTTGAAGAAGAAGAGGATGACGTATTGCTGTGGCTGTATTATGAAAATAGATTACCAATCGACCCTATTTTTAAAAAGTAGAAATGATGAAGGATACTACCGAATACTGATTCAAAAGCATTTGTATTGTAATGAAAACAAAAGGAACTTTTGCCGACTAAATAAAAAACAATTCAATTCTGGTTTTACTAAAATTATATAGATGTTACTAAGCGCTAGACCATGTTGAGATGCATACGGCCGCGCGCGGCTTACGAAATTCGTCGGCCGCGCGCGACTGTCGCGGACCTCGGCAACGGTGCCATACATTTTCATAGGTTGACTATTGTCGCGCGCGGCCGACGACTGTCGTAAGCCGCGCGCGGCTGTCGTAGCCGCTATCCACGGAATTCTACCTTAAGAAAGAATACACCAAACAATTGAAGAACAAATACATCTGTTTTATACAGAACATTAAAAGTCAAGTGCGTCGTAATTCCTACAACGACACAAGGGGAGGGTGACCGCTGTCATTTCAATAGTCTTTATGCGTTGCGCATAATTCCGTAGTGGAGTTTATGAACATCTTATAGTGGCGGTTGGCTTTTGTTTTATGAAGTTTGTGTAAAAGTGAGTATAGACTACAAAATTTACTTGTAACAGAACAACGAGCCGCTCTATGAGATGTTTTAGTGTATCATCCTTTTACGAACAATACATCGAGCACGCTCGCCTGTTTGTTACAAACCAACGAGCATATTGGTTTAACATTTCGTCGAGCGTATTGGTGTAACAAGTGCGGGCGATGCGCGGTTGCGGGGTGACGCGGAAGGAGAGGGACGAAAGACTCGCTCGCTGTGAGCATTTACCCGTAACATAACGCCGAGCATTCGCACGAACGTTACATTACATGGAAATGCTTTTTAGACTGAGCTTTTGCCTGTATTGTACTATTCGGTAGAATGTTACAAAAATTAAAAATTTTGAAAAACCCCCGACGGTAAAAATCTTATTGAAAAATAATAAAATAACTCAAAACCCCCGACTTAACAATTATATAGGAATAACCGTCGGGGGCTGCCTTTTCTATATGAAAATTCAATAATTAATTGAGTGTATTTTATGTCATCGTTAAACATCTACAATTCTTCAATAATTGTATTCACGACACTAGGAATCCTTTAGCTGGTTTAATGGCAGCCCCCGATGGATATTCCTATATAATTGTTAAGTCGGGGGTTTTGAGTTATTTTATTATTTTTCAATAAGATTTTTATTTGTATTATTTCTATTGACACACTAATTCAAATACTTGAGTTTACACGAAGCGTGTCACTTTCAAAAAACAAATGAGCGTCGCGTTTCCTTAAAAACCCGACCGTCAGACCGTTTTTGCTATTTTCCTATGAAAACTGGCAACTGTCAACCCCCCTTTTCACACGTTTTTCATTCACTTTTAACGCGTAAGTACAATTTTTTCATTTGACTTAGTGTAAATTATGTGTTTGTGTAGTATGTGTTAAATTAAGTTGTTTAAGTGATCAATTGTGTGTGTATTTCAATAAAACACTAAAAACTGTAACTATTCACTACGCACCTCTATCAAAACTAATTTAGTGCGTAAGGAAAACAATCCTTTAAATAGATAAGGATGAATATTTCAAACTATTTAATCGGTTCATTGAATTCTGTATCTTATGTCTGAGGTTAAAAGTCCAAAATCGTAACGACGATGTGTTGTTTCGTTAATGTCTTATCAATTTATGTGTTTGTTACGGGATTTTAAGCAACTAATTGACATTAATTGTACTGAACCACAAAATACATAGGTACAGAAGTCAATCTACATATAAAGCGCGTTCGAGTCACGCAGACATAGATGTCTATGTGTGCGTGTTCACAGACGCGCTGTCTCAAAACAACTCAAAACAGTGCGAGCGGGGCTGCCGTTTTCTTGAGATACGCGCGTCACACACAAGGTAGATAAATGTGCACGCGTTTTGATACCTACCTAACTGTAATTTGACTGTAATATTTTTAATTTTAATAACAAAAGAAAAAGTAATAATGGAGTAACAAAAAAAGTCGTATTATATGTAATTGTTCAGTGAACGGTTGTTTTAATACAACAATAAACAGTGAACTGTCGTTTTTTAGCCTGCCGTATTACCTATAGTATGGACCTACTTATTTTCTCATATTTCGATGGTTCTTTTAATAAACGCAGTAGGTAGGTACAGTTACGTGGGTAGGTAAGCGCCCTGGCGGCCTCTGGCCCAATGCCGTAATAAGTTTTGCTAGTGTCGGCCCAGGCGAACCGCCCAACCTCAAAGATTATTACTAAGTAGTAGGAGTTGATAATTCATGGCGAGAGTATGTTGTAAGGTAGACGAAATAAAACTCGCAAATCAAGGTTTTTGTAGCTAGAAGCAAGCTTAGATCAGGGACTGTACCAACCCATTACATACAAAAATATTTTTTTCGCAAGTAAAGAGTAATAAGTACCTAAGTACCTATAAGTATATGTATGAATAACAAAATTATAAATTGCGGTTTCTGAAAAAGTTCGGTATCTCGTTCAAACGAATTTCCGTTGAAAGTTAAAGTTGAAAAAGTCGTTTATTAACCTCATGTATGCCACATTAAATATTTTATTATTATTGGTTTATATTTCATTTTTCCTGTTTTATTCTCAACAATAAATCAAATAATTAGATACGAGTACCACTACCACGTTAGTTTTATGCGCATAAAAAGTTGATGACCCTAGCGCGACCGCCGAGTTTAGGCATGAAAAGTGAAGTACATACATGAGATTGACTTCTGTACCTATGTATTTTGTGACTGAACTTTGTAAAGAGTTCATTAACTACCCAAAAAAAATACCAGAAACTATTTGCAACTTCAGATTTCAACAGTAGCAGTTTTCGATATCTCTCGAAGGCTTAATATAGCCTATTTATATCGTGTACATATAGGTAACAAAGCAAGTGTAAAAACCGCAAGCCACATTTTGTGGTCGTTTTATTTTTGACTGCAGTTAATTAGAACTATTGCTTGCTTACCAAATATATTTAAAAAAACCGGGTAAGTGCGAGTCGAAATAGCGCACGAAGGGTTCCGTACCATTATTTAGAATTTAGAAAATGAACAAAATAGCCATCCAAAATATTAATAATATTTTATTCTAGTTTTCAGTATTAGTTGTTTAAGCGGCAACAGAAATACATCATCTGCGAAAATTTCAACTCTCTAACTATCACGGTTCATGAGATACAGCCTGGTGACAAACAGACGGACGGACAGAGGAGCGAAAACAAAAGGGTCCCGTTTTACCCTTTGGGTACGAAACCCTAAAAAGTGTAAATAAAAACTTCCTTTACACTAGAACTAGACTAGGAAAAAACACGTGTCTAGGAATCTAGGATCAAAACGTGCTAGACCGTATAAATAAATGCATATGAAAAACCATGCCTGAAAACGTGCTTCGAAAACAAGGAAAACTAGTAATAATACGGAAGACAAAGGAACGAACAAACTAAGGATATGGCAGGAAAACAACGTAATAATAACTAGCTTTTATCCATGGTTTTGCGGCTTTTTCCATATTAACATTATGTTTAATGAGTTTAAAAGCAACCAACACGTGTCTATCGACACAAAAAGTGCTTATTATAGTCGTGATGTCCTCGTGGTTAAAGCAGAAGCTTTTAAAGTACCAAAATAACTTTTCTAAGGTATAGGTATTATGTACGTATCTTAATATGGCTTAGACGCCAAAGACTCAGTAAAGGCGATACAATACAACTTGAGAAAACCTTGACCTTAATATTATGCATGGCAATTCATGTCTTTTTTGTATGAGAAAATATGTTGCTTGATGTGAGTTCAAATTATCTCAATAACTACTATGTATGTTCTGAGTAAGATTCTAGAACGAATATTAGGCAATCGAAACAATTAGCCCCTTTGTAAAATGACTCATGATGGTGACTAAAATGGCAGTCATGCATAGATAAGATGGTGATCATGTTTTACATTATTGCGCAAAAACAGTATTCCTCGCAGTCCTGTTAATTGCTTAACTGACTAAGTATATTTCTCGGCACGTAACTTGGAAGGATCATTAAAAGAGATCTATCTGGTCATATTTTTTCCAGGCAGGTCTAAATCAGAAGTTGAAGTTAATTTGCTGGGCCCCAACAGGGAACTGTATATCTAGGATAAAGATACATATCTGTAACAGTATACATTTTGCAATAAAGGATAAATTAAATCAAGAAGAAATACGACGGGCTTTATGGTCAAGTAATACCGAAAGTCCACTTCTTTGTGTCACTAAATGTATGAAGTTAAATCCAAAGAATCATAGACATGATATGTGCCCTTGACTATAAGAAACTATTTACAGCATAGTTACAGTACTTAGGAGAAGGATATAGTGAAGTAATAGGATATTATTTGAAAATAACTGAATCCCTAAGCGTCCACTTGTATCCTGTCACGTGTTTTAACCAACACCCATTATTGATAAAATAGCTGCACTACAGTATTTTATAGGAAAATAACTAGTTTAACATAATTACTGTATATTGTAAATAGAAATATTGCAGTTGATAATGCAATTGCGTCAAACAGGCTAACCCGCTAACAACGAGGGAATTGTTTGTATTCCTGAAATGTAAACAGAAACAGGAATAATGCCTTCTTGGAAAGGATTTTATGGATTTTAATAGGATGTTCTATCTTAAACATCTCGCCAAAACTCACAAAATATGTAGCTAAGTAAGTACAACTGCCATACACGAGGAATCAAACGGCTGATTTCGGAAGGTGTAATATAACTAAAAATACTAAAAAATAACTTTGACGCACTCTAATACATGAACGCGAACTTTGATTACGTCAGTGATATAATTTAAAAGTTCTATGCAATCTATTTTCTAAATCCCCTCTGGGACACTGTTAATAAAACTGCATTATTTCAAACTATCTGTGCTACAAATCCAATGTACCGTTTCACCAAATACCAACGCCTTAAAAAATTTAGCAGCCATAACGATTAACATTTTGGGCTAGCAAAAAATCTAGGCACAAGATACCGTACTTTCTTTACAAGCTAGAATATTTGTACGTGACAGGAAAGTGTGACCTAGAAAGAAGAAAGGAGAAAGAAAATCAGTTTAATTGCGCAGAATATAAGACGCATAAATGCCCCTAACAAAATGAGCATAATATGGATAAAAAGATAAAAAGAACATAACACAAATTTAAGGGAAAATATGCGTCCTAAAGCGCGCAATACGGCCCTCGCTCAGCATAATGCTGCGACCCGAAACGAGATAGAGTCCCAGCGCTGGTTTTCAGCGATAGCCGGTGCTACCGCGATGACGTCAACCGGTGGAACTAATGTATAAAATAAATAAATAAAAAATACCTACTTAACTTTGCATGAATATTGTGATTTGTGTTGTGATGTGAACAAATGTGAACTTGTGTAGTGGGTGGATGCATAGTGTGTTTTCGGAAGAGGAGATTGACAGTGTAATATTTGACCACAGATAATACATATAATACGGGTTTGACCATAGTAATATAGGTTTTGACAATGACAGATGACAGCAAGTGAAAAAGTCAACAAGAAGAAATAAGCAAAATTAAAAATTTTGAAAAACCCCCGACGGTAAAAATCTTATTGAAAAATAATAAAATAACTCAAAACCCCCGACTTAACCCAATTATATAGGAATATCCGTCGGGGTCGTGTTGTCATCTTGCTTCTGTGAAAATCATAGTTGTTACAGTTAATGTGTCAAAATGTGCTCGTACATAAAAAAAATTACAGCAAAAAGTTGAGTCGCTGGATTATGTTGATAAAACGATATAAAAATGATTAGATTAAAAAAATCTCAAAAACCCCATATTAAAGAAACTTCAAAACACACGTCGTTTTGAAGAAAAAAAAACAGAAAATTGTCTTAAACAATTGTCAAAAGACTCTTGAACTTTTGTAATAACGCTATTATAGGTTTTTTATTTTAATAAATTTCTCTTACATAAGCTAGAACTGTTTCCCAACACAATTACATACTGCAACACCATTAACTGTTCACAACACATTGGAGCCCGAAAATCATCACGTATGCATCCTTACATCAACACAGAACAATGCTAGAGTTAACAATAGCTCAAGTGTAAGCAATATCGATCTGCATACACAACCGGACCATACTTGATGGATATTAATTAATGACTTCTATGGAAACTAGTTTCAAAACATACCCATATAATTTCACTAAAATAAATCGAAAATCATAACTATTTTATTGCAAATTAATAAATGCTAATTATTATGTATATTTCACTAGCTTTTGCCCGCAACTTCGTTCGCGTGGAATAGTGGCTACCAGCAGATTTTTTATTTGACCAATGGATGGCGCTATATGTCCGGAATAATTTTATTTTTACTTTTTTTTGTAATAAAAACTATCCTATGTCCTTTCTCAAGTTTCAAACTATGTCTGTACCAAATTTCACACAAATCGGTTCAGTGGTTTAGGCGTGAAGAAAAGACAGACAGACAGACAGAAAGACAGACAGACAGACAGATAGAGTTACTTTCGCATTTATAATATTAGTTTGGATTGTTATGTAAGAAATGAGCACAGGTAGGCAATTACGGGACAGGTACAGAAAATATGAGCATTGATGATTGGACTTTATATGAAGGAAATATTATTTATATTTCTTAAAATTCCAAACAATGAATACAATGAAAATAGCGGTTCCATCAATTTTCCAGTAGAATTGCAAGCAAGCTAGTGTACTGTACAAGCCTAATTTCAATAGTCTATCTACACTATAAGAAGAGAGACGGACTTTGACTTGTGCTCAACCACGCGTTTCCTCTAATGTCTTACCCAGAAATAATCCGTGAAATTAACCACAAATAAGACACCTACACAATATTCTGCAAATCAATTTATAAGTAACTAGCTGTTGCCCGCGACTTCGTCTGCGTGGGCAATTTTCCAATTTCGTTAATTTAATCGTTCATTGCTCATCCCCCGTAGGTGATAGCGTGATAATATATAGCCTATGTGTTGAACCAGTCCCCAGGTAATAGTCATGCAAAATTTGATTTAAATCCATGCAGTACTTTTTGAGTTTATCCGGGACAAACATACAGACAAACAGATAAACAGACATACAGACAAAAATTCTAAAAACTACATATTTGGGTTCAGAATCTATTATGGATCTCCCCCCAAGTATTCTTTTAAAAAAATATTCAATGTACAGTTTTGACTTTCCTATCATTTTATTATATGTATAGATGAGTCTTTTCCCGTCTATGTTGGGGTCGCTGTATACCAGTGTTTTATAAGGAGCGACTGCCTATCTGACCTCCTCAACCCAGTTACCCGGGCAACCCGATATCCCTTCGTAAGATTGGTTGTCATACTTTCTGGCTTCTGACTAGCCGGTATTCAAACGATACCTACAGTTTATCGTGATTTTTGCAAAGATTCATTATAAGAAGATGGACACCCATCCACGGACTGCGTTGCTTAACTTTATGATCGATCGATCCTTGCGACTTTGATTTTGACACGAGCTCTTCAAAACATAGGTACCCACATAATTTCACTAAAATAAATGGAAAATCACAACTAGGTACTTAATTGTAAATTAATAAACCCTAATCAATGAGTGGAAATTTTATAACATACCTATCGCTTATTACACAAAAACTTTGTACCTAACGTTAGAAAATAATTAATTTGTAATGAAATGAAACTCTCATATAAACAATATTGGGTTAAGAATGGAGTTTTAATTAATTTTCCAATTTTAAGTTACACGGTTTTGGAGCAAGTACACGCCAGTTGTTTGGTTTGCTAACAACAATATTTGTTGATGGTAGCACAAGTTATTCTATCGTAGCGCTACGTATGCTTGTTTGAGCTACGACCGGCTACGCGAGCTACGAGATTGCTACGACACAGAATATCGTAGTAAGCACCTACTAAATTGAAATGCATTATACAATTTAGTTCGTGTATTAAACTGTGCGATCAATCATTTGAGTCCGTTCAAATTGACACTATCAAAATTATGATGAAAACTGTAATTAATATAAATAGATTTATATCTACCAAATAGATTAACTTGTTTAAGAGAACAAATATTATTATTTCGAATTTACATACAGGAAAATATATCTTTTCTAACTTAATACGGCCAATTGTGGCCGGAATTAGGATAACATAAAACAGTCGCAGATTAAGATCTTTATGTGCTTGTTGAAACATTCCCCTTTGATATAGTCGGGGAGGGGAAATAATATCGTTAAATTTGACGTATGCACATAATATTGTCAACTTATGTCTTAGAAATGATTTTATATATAAAATATAAAATAAAATCATTTTTTCAGCGTTTTTTATTTGTGACATATTTAATTGGTTAAGGCTCTTATTTTTACGAATTAACTAGCTATTTGACTTCTTCCCGTACCCAGACAATACATAGCATGTATTACTCGGAAATAGTCTAACTTTCTAACAGTGAAGGAATTTTTCAAATCGTTTCAGTTGTTTCGAAGCCCTGAGAATTCAAACATACAAACAAGGAAATGTTTACACTTTATTATTCAAGCGTAGATAATTGAGTATTATTATGTTTATTACTTACGTACAATATTTAGCTATAAAACTATCAGAAACGCAGCTTACTGTCACGATTAAAAATATCATTGTTATCATAATAATTGATACTAAACACACTATCAAAGTTACAAATAAATATACCTAAATCCAATAAAATAAATCCAGATAGCAATAAGGAAATTACATAGTTACAAAATGTACTCGTATTGTCTATCTACTTAATTCTAGTTAACAATGTCTGATAACGAATCTCAATTGTTTCCTTGAAAAATGAGTAATGAGTATGGAGTATACATTATCATAATTATTATCAACCTTGGTATCAAAGTGTAGCTACAATATTCTATTCGGGTAACAACAAAAGTTTTCGAAATAGTTACTTAACTAAAGTGAAATACTCATCAATTATCAAAATAAACTAAATGATGTAAACTGCCTAGCCTTTTCGACTTCCAGTCTGACCCTATGCAGCTGAGTACCAGTATTTTACGAATAGCGACTGCATATCTAACCTCCTCAATACAGTTACCCGGGCAACCCAATACCCCTTAAAATGTTTAAACAAACATACCACCAAAAACAAAACACGACGCAGTCCTGTTCTGTTTAGCTTCCACAAAATATAGAAAATAATATTCCAAATTCAAACTAAACCAACATCCAATAAACAATTATAAACAGCCCACTATAACATTACACACGAAAATTAATTAAATTAAACAATTAAATTTAAAATTAGAATGCTAGTGGAGCTCAGACGGCGGTCATTAGTGATCTATAATGATCCGTACGTGCTTAATGCGTATCGGAGCTAACCTAATTGGATTTGCAAACCAATTAATGTTGAACATTCCCTCATTATACGTGTACACTGGTACATATTGTAAAGTCAATACGGTGCTGGACTGATTACTAATTGATTAGTTCCGGAACAATGGCGGCGGTTTCTAATGGCCGATGGCCGTGTAATTTCTTTTATGATAGCCTGAGGGGTGGTGTTGCAACTATAGATGTCATAGGGGTGAAATAGGTATGATAGAAATAGAACCTCTCTTGAAAGTTCATACATGCATTATTCAATATGCCTAACTTTCGATGATGTTTTAATATGGTTGTCATGGAAACCTAATATTTATTTTAGAACAAGTGTGTAGGTTCGATCTTATATATAGTTTTATATACTTTCTAAGTATATGTATCTTAGACACTAATAACTGAGCAAATGTGATGGAACCTAGACTTTAAAATCTGGAATCGTCAATACGCTTTGAGCGAATTCGATGATTAACACTCAATTCTTCTCTGTAAAAGTCTGAATGATCGTATTGGTAGTAAAATTATTTTAAGTAACTTTTGACTTGCTTTCCAAAATCGTACAAAATAGTACCCTCTAATAAATCTTAGTATAAAAATGCGCCCACTCTTCGTTGATAATTGTATTTGCATTGCGTGACTCAGTGTACATAAGTGGCAGGTAGGCATGTGGAGTGTTTACTTATAAAATCACAAGGATAGCGCAAGGAGTACGCCATGTAACTAAAGTGTAGATAATAATGTTTGTAAAGGAATGAAGTGCATACGTGCAGCGTTATTATGTCAGGAATTCTGTCGGTTTTGAAATAGCATCATCAGCTGCCTTTTTACCGTCCCACTGCTGGGTACAGGATTCCTCTCACACGTAGAAGGATTACTCGCTTGTTCAATACGGGTTCGTGATTTCAAACTTCATAGTTCAGGTTTCCTCGAACATGGTGCTTATGAATCAGAAATTTAGTTCGCTACTTTATACTTACGCCTTTTCCTTCTCATATTCCTTCGTAAATTGCATGTTAATACGTAGCACGCTACACTTTCCATGACCAACATGTAGCAGCGACTTTTCATATGAAAATCATCTTGACACCGCCAACCACTGCCAAACTCAAGCGATATATAGGTACGTAACACTTAAAGCAAAATTGAATACGCAACATATTAAATGGTATATCGATGCACTAATGCGCCGCTCTGTCCTCTACACACTCGTGTCAAATAGCCAGTAATCAAGACTCAATAGGGCCTTACACTAATGAGTCGGCCTGAAAGCCCTGATCTCGGCCCATTGTACCTGTACCTCTACCATGGGCTTAAAGCTATCAATTCATGTCGATACTCGATATCGACTATGTAAAATTCTTATAGCTTTTACAGCGCTTGTAACGGACACTTACGGAACTATTTGCCATACCTACAAAAAAATTGCGTAATGTCTATCGAGTATCGACAATACTTACTATTTCGTAAGAATCATATCATCTCCCTAGCCTTTTTCTTACTATGTTAAGATTGGCTTCCAGTCTAAGCAGATGCAGCTGAGAACCAATGTTTAACAAAGAACGACTGCCTATCTGACCTCCTCAACCCAGTTGCACAAAAAAACGTAATCTGTATCGAGTATTGCCAAGTAACTCATGGTAGAGGTACGGTACCTGTAAGCACTCATACTTAGGTAGATACCCTTTATGGTAGTGCTTGAATAGCTTAAGTGTAATTTCAGTTTGATTGAGATTGATGGCAATCAAAAGAACTGTTAATAGTTAATGACATTAAGTTAAGTTATAAATGGTAATCTTTGAAAATGGTAGTCTTTCCGGATAAATGGCTTGTAAGAACGTGGGTCATTTAGAAACTGCTACTTTTAAAAAAGTCAGTGCGCTGTTGTCAGTAAATAAGTTTTTAATCTAGAACTTTTACCAATACCTACCTTCTTCTAAACCAATCAAAAATCCCCATCAGTCAGTCTATCACCCAAACTAATCAGTGAATCTCAGCCAAATCAAAATAATTTATTAATATCGTAGATGCAGAGCAAACGTAGCATGTTTGTTCGCCCCAAGTGCCTATTTACCTTCCGTATTTGATTACTGAAAGCGCCCTTGCGATTTTCATGCTTGTCTTGACAATGTATTAATGAACAACGGTATGGTATGGTGTACTTACCATAAGTACACCATGGTATATTCGTGGAGGTAGGTACCTACAAGTATGTATATTCTATGATATTGATTATTGATTCGATGAGAAATTAGTAAAATGCGTCATCGTGTACCCTGTAATGATAGTATGTGTCATTATGATGATGAATTCAGCTGATTTACCTATTTTTGTTTTAGATTATACCATCGTTGGTTCCAAAGATGCATAGGTACTTAACTGATTTGCGTTAGCTGCTTATATTAAATCAAAAACAATCAAAGTAAATAAGGTAATTATTGGGGTAAAACAATATATTCGGAAGATTTAAATTAGACTACAATGAATTAAGTCATTCAGCCTTATAAGAAATAGGGTGCACATTTGATCATTGAATTAGTATCCACCAAGCATCAAAAAAATCCTAATGATATACTGTGATTACTATACAATATAGTACACAATCCAACCTACAATATATGTTTTGTAATGCATTATGGTTTTAACAACATTTTCCAATAGAATGGAAAAATTTGTTCCCGCCTTTTTTCCTTGTATTTTTTTAACTAACGTCAATGACCGAACAAAATCTCTAGGAATTACCAATCACTATCTATCTGAGTTATATTTTTATTGCCTGATATAATATAATACTCGGAACTAAATTCTTCCATAACATGATAATTGCAAACATAGATTATCTATATCTGTAAATAGATACTGAAGTATTGTACTTTGGTCAATGTAATTATTTAACAAATATTTCCTCTGCATAACATAGTTACGAGTACAAAAAGTGAAACCGTGAGGAACAGCTAAAAAGTACGCACATATTTAAGTAAAAATTAGGATAGTCCTTAAAATTAGAATGTTCAAAAGATGCAGAACACTGCTGAGTAATTTCCAGTAACAAAACTCGGTGTGAAAAAGTAGTTACACGTTTGCCTGCGCACGTGTTTGCGCCAAAACATCTTAATAATATCTTGCCTATAAATTCCTCCTACAATCATGTTGCTATTCAATAACATTAACATTGGTTTTGCATAGTTTTTTTCTAAAACCGTTGAAGGTTAGCCGACAATTTTAACCAATGCTTTGGCTGCGGTCCAATTAAAACATCGGAATACTGATCATAAGCGATTCTTGTTTTTCGCTATTATAAACTATTGCTGCGCCAATCACTGTTTCTATGGGCCATAGAAATTCCGGGTGGAAGACGTACCTACGTAGTATTCCGGGTATTTGAAGTTCAAACAATTCGAAAATCTATCCATACATACACCCGATTTGTTGTTATTATATTATGCTACTCGGCCAATCAGTAATCATTTTATATTTTTCTACTATTTCCAGCATTTTCATGTATTTACCTTCTTACCTTGTTGCATCTCTGCTATTAAGTTTACATGAGCTTTACAAAGAAAAAAGAAGCTTTGTGTTATCCAAATAATTTCTAGTGATAAACAGTAACTGTTATGCACTCTACAATACTTTACATCCAATGCCTTAGTAATAGAAAACATTCATTGCTTTGAAACACTCTAAAAAAATAACTAACACTTATCTTTTCACGTATAAACTTGAAGCTTCTACTGATAATCTTCCAAAAAGGTTCTACACAAAACAACTGCCAACCGAACAACAAGCAAACAATAAATCGCTTTATTGCTTTCCTACATAACAGGGGTTCAAAATGCAGCGCTGAAGCGGCTGCATCCAACATTCAATTTACAAAATACCTCAAAAATACCGCTTGAAACTGTCGCTGGCGTAATGCACGAATACTTCAAATCATTGAAATGCATGTGCCGTGCAATTCTGATGATATTGTGACTGGCCTTTGTTTTCATTGTTCGGCGATAGCTCACTGGATTATCTGCTGTTTTTGGAAGCATTTTATCGAATTGGTATTTAGTGGCTGGTTCGCTATGTAATTTGGAGACTGGTAAGCAGTAATCAATATAGCGTTTTAAAGGCGTTTGTTCTTTGTTTATTGCGTCTACAGTAACCTCCTACTTGACGTGGATCCAAACCACCGTGGAAGATAAATATCGTTCTTTTTCTTCCGTAATATACTTATTACAATACTGTGACATAATATTGCATTAGTATTTCATATAGGTATTGATATTATTGTTGCAGTTAAATTGACATCCAAAGACCATGCTCGAATTTCGTTTCGTCTTCTTTCAGGTACTTACCATCAGCGCTTGGCAGCAAAAATTGGTAAGTACTTATTTATGGACATGGTAGTGGTAGTGTGACTTCTCTGGGCAAGCTCCTAACAGCTGTTTTTTCATATCAAATGCTCAACTATCTAAAAATACTTTCAATATCTTTGACGCCATATGGCTTATTTCGTCAATTACATCAGTATAATTTTATAAATCGATTTCTATTTATAATTTTATCCACACGTGTAAAGACGAGGACAACCATTGATTGAAATATTTTCAATTGCTTCATTTCACTGGTAATGAGTGTAAGCATTAGCAGTGAACTAAGTTTGAAGGCATGGCAATACGGACCTATAACGAAATTATGCACTGTTAGGCCCCTAACTTACAAGAGACAATAAAACTGATTTCCTATAGAATCTTTGGTCACATTATGTACTTATAGGAGGATACAGGATGCGAAATGTGACTTCTGCCTCCATCTTACGTTTTTTTAACTCATTCTTAACGCTTTAATTCCTTTGTTAAAACTACTAAATGTTCACTTACAAGAACATTATCCACTGCTGTCATTCCGGTCAACTTTATTCGCAGAACTGACTCCAAAGATAGAAAACAATAGCATGTGATCGGGCACTATCAGTCGGAACCGGCGACAATGCAAATATAGTGTCCTTTGACGGGCGAAACACACGAGAATTTGTTGTTACACTACTGATAAAAGATCCTATAAGTATTCAAATATATTGTCTTTTACGATATGTGGATTGTGGATAGTACTTTTATGCCCGTTTTCACCAACGAATACCTAAATTTAGGGAGCATTTACGGAACACTTAATAAGAATTTCATTTTCACCAAAGCCTAGGTGTCAAATTATTAAAGTACCTTAAAATTTGACTTCAACTTGGGGGCCCGATTGATGCCTGCTTAAACAACCCCTATCATTATCATTACAGAATACAAACATATTTTGAACCGTGGATAGTGAAATGTACCTTTATATGTTATGTAACACCAAAAATACCATGTCTAAAAAGCAAAAAAATACAAAAAAAAAATGAAACGTAAACTTTTAGAAAGTTTAGAAGCTGTGGAGGTTGTGGATATGTAAAATAATAATCATTAGAAGACCACGTACCTATCTTACGTGAAAGAGCTGATGACTGAGAAATAAGTACGATGATCATGACTTTTTTATAAGACTAGCCGTTTTCCCGCGGTTTCACCCGCGTCCCGTGGGAGCTACTGCCCGCACCGGGATAAAATATAGCCTATGTTACTCGCAGATAATATAGCTTTCTAATGGTGAAAGAATATTTAAAATCGGTCCAGTAGTTTTTGAGTTTATCCATTACAACCAAACAAACAAACATTTTCTTCTTTATAATATTAGTATAGATATAGATTATAGGTTATCACTTGCTATGAATGCACTTGCTAGGTCGTGATGTCGCTGAATTATTCAAAAATAGGTAGTCCTGCATGTCCATAAATATACAGACCATAACAGATGCAAATCTGGTAATCACTGATGTAGTTTCGCGGTGGCCGGGACATCTATAGGCCTATTCAGACCTAAGCGGTATTCGCTACCGTCTACGGCAGAGAAAACCCTGTGGGTATGCGGTAATATGACTGTTGATGTTCGGGACGTATGCCGCTGCTGCCGCGCGGTATGTACTTCTACCCACAGCGGCAGTGAATATCGCTCAGGTCGCTCTAGCCGCGGTAGGTATAGTTATTGGCACGGATATTGAGCCCTGACCTTAACCTGCGCAGAAGCCATTTATTGGTTTATTGCCTTGTGTACAGTGCGCAAAGCGATCCCCACTCTTCCGCCGAGAGCTCAATATCCGTGCCGGTAACTATACTTGATACTAAATACCTGAGCGAAACCCGGGCCTTAAATACCAAAACTGCAGTAGATACCAATGATTCGAAAATGGTGAATATGGAGGAGCCTATCTCCTAGGTGATACCCTCTGGAGGTAAGAAGTAGGCTAATATTGAACATAATAAAATTATATAAATTAAAACAAAGATAGTAAACAAATATTTTAATATTAGTCCTCATATGATGTACCAAACATTATCATCATCCTCCTGCACCAATTCAATTTGAGGTGGGCTGGGCGCAGCATGTTTTTACACGTCTTTCCGATTTCTCGCACCACCTGAAACTAAATAAATATAATAAATGTATAATTTTAACCCCATACTTAAATCCATCAACTCATGGAGAACAAAAATACAATGAAGTCGATAGTAAAACAAGGAACACAGTTGAACGGCAATATCTTACCCACCCAAAACAAAAATGTGAAAGACTGCCAAGTTCGATAATATGGGAATGCTTCGCCTATAAAAGAAGTGAGATCTGAATAAGTACCAAGTTCCATACACATACCTCAGATAAAAATAGTTACTTTTTAATGATGTTACTTGGCAAGTTTTCATACACCTTGTTATAAACCTACTAAACGCAATGAATCAAGTATTTAATTTTCTATTAAAACTTGCCAAGTAATAAATCTAATCATCATTAAAAAGTAACTATTTTTAACTGAGGTATGTGTATGGAACTTGGTACTTATTCAGATCTCACTTCTTTTATAGGCGAAGCATTCCCATATTATCGAACTTGGCAGTCTTTCACATTTTTGTTTTGGGTGGGATTTCATTTATTTTTGTAAGGTTGTTTATTTTATTTTTTTCTTATGATGAAGTTAGTTAAAGAAATGTCTCATTTATACTATCTTTTAGATTTTTTAATATGCACTATGTTTCTTAAAAAGAAATGAACTAGATTAACTATGACTAGATTTACCAACTGACTGACATGACATGTTATCATATATTATGTTCGTGGATCAAAGTTACACATTCGTTATTTTCGAAAGTGATTCACACTTGGCCGTTTTCAGATTTTTACTTTACTTTGACTAAATACAAACCTTTGTACCATTCGAAGATATATTATATAAATATAGATAAATTTAGTTCGTTTTAGTTCCTTAGGGGTATAAATTTACACCGGGTATAAAACACCTTCATTATTTTGAAACCGACTCACACTTGGCCATTTTCAGATTTTTCCCTTTACCTTGACATAAAGACCTACCTCCATGCCAAATTTCAAGTCAATACGACCATTGGAAGTGGTCTAGGTTTTTGATGAGTGAGTCAGTGAATAAGTGAATAAGTGAATAAGTGAATCAGTGAATCAGTGTATAGTAAAAATAGCGATTTTCTGACGTCAATATCTCAAGACCTACAATAGGTATATTAATGAAATTTTGTATTTTAGATAAGTGAGGGGGTCTCAACAGATACTAGAAATTTGATATGCGTAAATAAAATAGATTTTGAGTTACAGGGGGGTCGAATTTGGCCCGAAATGGTTCGTGTAATATAACCCACGGCCGGTGTGTCGCCTTTTTTGCTCGAACTTGGCGGACACACTGCCGTGTGTCTAGATATTATTATACACAGATATTATTCACATTTACCTGTAAACGGTTCCTATCGCATTAAAACTATTTGTAACTGGATCCAAGCTTTGTTTTTGGCTTCGTTTGTGGTCCCATCCGTTTTTTGTTTAATATTGTGTCTCTATGAGACGTCAGCAATTTCACTAGCTTGTCTTTTTCTTCTGCAAGAAAGGTTTATCCTCGTTTTCTCTTCTCTGCCAAAATAAACTTATCTATTCAACAATAATAAACCCAAAATTAACCTCACTCTATGTACACATACACATCAGTCAATTTGACAAACGCGCGAATGACATAGGTAAAAATTCACCTATAGAAAACCTCTTTACTGTTTTATTGCATAAAACATAGCGTAATGTAGTTTAAGTTAAATTAAAATAACATCACAAGGAAAAAAACTCACAGGCTTTAGTAATATATACTCGATAGACGTTTATTTCTTAAGAAGTAGAGAAAAATCATTTTATCGATAAAATATCGACTTTGCATTATCGTTTGTAGAACTAGTAATCTGTCACTTACTTAAGGGATCCATGTACAAGTGTGATGAAAATGAATTTAGGTAGGTGTCAAATTGGGAGGGGTCCTTATTAAAAGTAGCTTTTAGATAGGGAAACGGTAAGAGGTTGTTGGTGAAAACGGGCATTAATCACACGATTTGGTCGTTAGGTAGTACAGGCTTCACCAACATTTTTGAAAAAGGAATTTCCTAATATTAAGTAACAAAGTAAACTCCAGTTGTAAAGTAGACATAGGGCTGATTTTTCAATCGCCAGATAACTTTTATCTGAAGAATATTTTTGACGAGTTGACAATTTTAGTATGGAAAATATGTCAACCCGCCATATTTATTCCTCAGATAAAAGTTAAGTTAGTAAAAAATCGTTTATTAAACTAGGCTAACTAGATAAGCACTTTTCAACGTCAAAATTACAAAATAACAGCACCCCCAAAACGCCCCCCTTTTTCCACTTACTAGTGTTATGGCTGGAAAGCAATACAAAGCAATACAGCTGTCTCTTACAATTTAATTATTAATGTAATTATACAATTATACGTAAATATGTGAGTTCGGTCTTATAGGTGAAATAGTTCAAATTATCTATTGAAAAAATCCTTGACTTTAGCAAATAAAGATTAGTCTTATTCTTACTGTTATCAATTCTTATCATGACCTTCATTTCGGACACGCGCAATACTTTTTGGACATTTTAATACATACCTACGTCTGTGATTACCGTTATCTTTAAAATGTAGCCCATAAAACTTTCACACATTTTTACTTTTTTAATGTTCATTTTTTGGGGCGGGTATCAAAAAGACCGGTTAAAAGAATAAAATGGTACCACTAACTATCGCCATACTTAGTTTAACTCCAATTTTAACAAACAATGTTTTTCGGAACAATATCTTTTATAAAATATTAACCTATCTCAGTCCGGAAACCTGCAAATAGAGATAATAAATGCCATTGAAAATGTGTAGCAAATAGTTTTATTAAAAGGGAAGGTCAACAAACCATACTATAGTGGCCTCGTTGTGACAAACTTTGAACCAAAGGTAGCGGGTGTGTGAGAGGGTCAAATATATGTTTTCAGATTAAAAGGCCAAATCGAAAACCATGTACGTCAGGTTAAGGACCTTCAATGATTTTTCATAATAATTATTTCTTAAAAGCAAATTCACTTCAGTCTTAATTAGTTTTGAGTTCTCTTTTTATGTAAATATAGATTTAGTTTATTTTAAAATATAATGTTCAGATTTTGAGGTAAATAAAACTTATTACAGTTATATCATTCAGATAAAAAATCATAATAAAATTTTGATACTAAAATGAGGCACAAAATTTCTGTCTTTAAAATAAAAATGTCAAAGTGTAAATTCACTTACACAATTAAAGAGTTTCGTGAAATATAACATCTATAACCTATGTCTAATCTATCACTATCTTCCATTATATCGTTTGATAAATTACCTTGCATTTTATCATGGGCTATGGTCATTGAATTTGGTGTACCATAAAGTGTAATTTAGGTATTTCTTCTATCTTATCAGCTGAATAAACAGTAAGTACCTGATAAAGTAATAACGATGCAAACATTAAACAATTGCAGAGTCTTGAAAACATTTCAATTTTATCTTTAGAAGTGATTACAATTTACAAGTAACTTTTAAAAATTGTTCCACTCAATGTTATATCAGTAAAAAGAAGTTAAAGAATGTAAAGTCGTAGTTGTATAATCATCGGCACGAATCTTGAGCGCTGACCTTCTCCTGCGCAGAAGTAGGTAATTTATTGGGTCCCTTTTGTGGTATGAAGTGAGGAGCGGGGGCGGGCTAAAGCGGTGATTGGCCCGCAGCGCATCGCGTCATAGCCGTCACTCGGGATTGGTTCTTTGCTAATAAATCACTTCTGCGCAGATGAAGGTCAGCGCTCAAGATTCGTGCCGATATCTATAGCTGTAAATGATATTGTTATTTTGGTATGAAGCTAAACCCACCTTTGTTCCCGAAGTCCTTCATTTAGTAGTAACTCTTTCGAATAATCACGCAGGCCTAGTAATTACCATTCATTACCAGCATTCCAATATTGATCTATTACTTATGGCTATTATAGGTAATATTTAAATATATTAGTCTACTGACAAATAACAGATTTAAAATCTAGGTATTGTATAGTACCTACACTGAACATAATCGTTATGTTATACTTTCGTTAGTTTTAGGCATTTACATTTTAATATTTTCTAAATTTTCATAACAGAAAAACCTATGATGGTGATGAAAAAAAAAACTTACATCTCATTTTCTTTATACGTATAATTTATTATTAATAACAATAACATTAATTGCATACATTATATCGCTACACACCCGGGTTTTTAAACGGTTTTATTTTTAAATATTATCACAGATTATATAATAGTTACTACGTAACAGATAAATCACTCCATACAAAAAAGTCCATACCTACTGTTATAAGCACCTACAAGTTCCCCAACTACCTACAAATTCCTAGCTGCGTTATAAAATTAACCTTAAAAGCTCGAGCGCTTGATTGTTATTCCGATGCGATAGCGCACAGTTCAGTGACCGCAACCGTGCCGTGGCCGTGCTTAGGGTTACTTCTTACAATTTATTAATATTTAAGTAGGAAAACAAAGTTACGCTTATTTTAAGATAGCCTTTTTTAAAACTGAGTTTTTAAATAAAAAGTAATATCAAGAATATTTTTCTTTAGTTAACTATTGTATTGCCTACTAAAATGGAGTATGGGTACATATTACTAAATATTACCTAATACGTAAGCATAGGTAAGTGTTTAAGTTAAGCTTTCGTCAAAATGAAAGGCGGTTTCCAACTATTTTTCGAGCACAAGTGCCATACCCCATATGGTACAACTCCGTCGAGTGTTGATACGTACCTAAAATTGGTTTCTGCGTAGCGACACGCGTAATGATCCGAGTCGTCATTAAGTTGGACCAGAACTATACCTACTTACACTCGAGATGTGTTTTAAGCTACAAAACTCACAATACATTTCATATAACTAAGTACCTAGGTATCTAAAGTAAAATAAGTACCTAATGATCTCTATTGTTAAAATCATAAAGTAGATAAGTATTAATTTATTAAAAAAAAATAGAATTACTAGATAAGTTCACACATATAAAATGTTTGTAAATCTTACAATAGTCGCATATAAACCAACATCACTCAAAATAATCCATCATTTTGTGAGGTAGCATAAAAAACCTAATAAAAACCAACATGCCACGAAATAAAAATAATAATATTGGAGCGCGCGCGGCGCGTGTGACTGTTGAAAGCCCTGAGCCGCGTGGGGCTACCGGTAACCCAGCGAGCGGTAGGCATTTATCGCGCGCAAGTACGTCGAGTGACAGAGGCCTGATATTATTACCAATTTGTTGATGATGCAAGTATAGTTTATCAACGCTCGTAAACTATTCGGGAAATCCCCAACCATTGTAATTGAAATTAGTTGCAAGTTTCATCGCATCCAGTATGAAACCATGTATAGCGAAAGTCAACAATATCCAGCACACATAGACAAATGAAATAAAATTATTTTGATAAAATAATCATATTTATAGCTGATTCGGAGCTCAGCAACTAACCATTAGTTGTATATTTTATATGTGTGTGGGGATACTTTTTTAATTAGCCTCTAGTGCTGAAGGCGTTAAATTCTAGGCATCCAGAGGGAATTGTCCGGTTAAGCTGTAAACAGCCTCTTAGCCCGAACATCGAGTAGACATACAAAAAAGATTTTTTTTTAAAGTTGGTTAACTCGAGAAGCAGCCTAAGGTTCTTATCGCAGATTGATAAATCATATCTTGAAAGGGAATTACATTTATCAAATATCATGGTCTAATGTACATTTGATAGACAGACGTTTGATTTATCTGTTTATTTATTTACAACACAATTACCACGGTTTGATAGCAGTTACAGTAATAAAATAATTTTAAAACTTAACATGTTGGAAAATAAAATTATGTTCAAAACAGAATACTCTTCCATGCATAATTCTCTCTCACAGTATTTCTGACATAAACGTACATACTTATGATTTAACGATGAAGGCATTTTCCATTTTCAAAAGACTATACAAAATATCTTTGCATTAACTGGATGAGGTTAGCCTTCATTTTATCGAATAGGAGCTCGACGGCAAAATTGTACCAAGATATTTGAACCTAAGTGTAATACAATACTTCCACAAGCTTCCACTGATGCAATCATCAGTGGAAGCTAACCTTATGTAGAAGGCTAACATTACGTTCCGTATTAAGGCACTTAGGCTGTGTTCAAACCGAACTGACTATCAGGTGAATATAAGCGACTGTAAAGCAGTTTGCAGTATTTCCACACATATTCTCTTTTTCGTTCACATCTTACACACGTCATGCGTAATATGCATAGACGCTGATATTCGGCGGCTGAGTCACTTTGGTTTAAACGCAACCTTAAACCACTGATGTAATTCCAACTTACTGCTGATCTTTAGACCAAACTCAAGGCAAGCTCTGGCAAGGCAACCCGTTTCAATACATTCCTGAAACACCATATACAGCGTGCAGATCTTAAGTCGGTTAGCGATAAAGTTTGTCTATTGAAGTGAAGCCGCAACTTGGTTGGTAGAGACGGTGCAATTTAATTATTGCAGTTCAAAGGGGAGTGTACAACGGCCGATGTGCTGGCTATGGAAATGATTTTAGCAAGTTGAGCATCTCTGTCTGTTTGGGCTTTACTTTGGTGGTAGTGTTAGTGTAGGCTTCTTAGGTTATCTATTGCAAGTTTGGGTTATTTCTAACAGAATCAAAATACTAGTGTAGAATTAAAAAACCCAGTCACTGTTCACAGTCACAGTCACATTATATATTTTTTATTTTGTTATTTTTCTAAGTGCCTTTTCTAGCATCAAACGAACTGCAAACATGACGTACAGAGAATCGGACCTAGCTGAGATATGGACGTTTTACAAATTGACTTTTCCCAGAATTTGTAATACCGCAGATGCAACTTTATTTTTCAACATGAATTCTTGTGAATTGAAAACTGCTTTTTTAACGTGTGTAGATTTTTAAGCTTTTATAGTACCTACTTACTATAAAAGGTTCGACGAATCAATTGTCAATCGTTAGACGAAAAACCCTATCATAGAGTGAAAAAACGGGCAGATGAGTTTGACCATAGATATCCGACATCAAGAGCTACTATGCTAACTATAGCATCATTAAAACGCATGAAAAACTGTGTTTTACTGACTGTTCCTGTGAAGTGACTAGTTAACTACCGGCTAGGTACTAACCTAACCACATGCCGGCTTTCTATCTTTAGAATAGAAATCGTTTCTAAGCCAGGGCTGGCACAGTTTTAGCAACTTCCCGTTTAGAATTATAATTCCCGTTTAGATACTATATTGTTGTAAGATAAGGTGATTTTTATTTATTTATTTATTTATTTATTTAAATCAGGCATCAAGGCCCATAGAAAACACTATACATAAATATTATAACATTAAATCATATACTAATACATATTTTATATAAACTACTTAAAACTAATGCACACGAAGTGTCGGCGTCGTGTTACGCTGCGAGGTGTCGCGTAGCCATCCTCGGAACTTCCGATAGACGACACCCTTCGGCCAAAACTCTTCCTTAAGGAATGTGTCGATGTGATGAGTTGGAACTCGCACCATGAATGAATTGAAGTTCGTATTGTGGCGCGACTCCAACTTCGCCACCCTCAAGGTCCAGTTGGTCTTGGATCGAACATACTCCACGATCTGCTCCACCGTCGTGGTGTGATGTAGCCGGGACACGTACAACTGCGTCGTAGGTACTGCAGGACGCAGCTGGATGTTGGGTCCAGTTTGTGCGGTACCGCACTGATTCCTACAAGGTGGCCTCTTCTTTCTCCTTTCTACCTTTATGAAGCCATCCTTGTCGCACGTGTCCTTCTTAGGACCAGTCTGTTTATGTTATGCAATATTGTACTAGCAGCAACATGAGCCCGAAAACGTTGTAAAAAAGCCATTCTTATAGCACCCAAAAAAATAATATCGTTACCCATATCCTAGTTCTACCAAAAGTTAAAAATCTTTTGAATTCAGAACCGATATTTGCTCACAAATACTGGCAACCATAGACCATGATAGTTTACATAAAACCTCATTCCGTGCGCCACTAGCGCCACTGCGGCCGCACGGGGAAGCACGTGACAGATATTTTTATGTGCGGAAACACTCGGCTCAGTTTATTGCGGAACTACCCTCGGCTTCGTGAGGTCACGTTTCCATATAAAAACTTTGAATATTTACGCACAAACGATTTCTGTGTTTAAATCAGGTGTTCTAGGTCTTTCCTTTAAACTACGGTGACTTTTTTCGTATTATTTTTTACTTCACAACATTTGTGTAAATGACTATGAACTTCAGCCACTGTAAGCCGTTAGCTCAAAATGAAACACAGAAAAACAATATCACAAAAAGTTTATTAAAAAAATGACAACTTCAATTATCATCAATCAATCTGTTTCAAACACCTTCCTTAAAAATAGGTTTTTATCAATCCTGAAAAAATGCAAGACAAGGTTGTGCGATAGCAGTACAGTATTCACGACTTTATTGCATTGGAATAAAGATCATAATACTTTGGCAGCACACGTTGCTCGATTGTGATTTACGTAGTGAGAGTAGAAAACATTTATAATGGTGTTTTGATATCCTATAATTCGTGTAATCTCATGTGACATTCTTCAAAAAAATATATATGATGTAAACAAAAATAGAAACTCTTCTTATATATGAACTTTTATATAGTTTTAAAATTGCAACTCTGGCAACTTCTTAGTGGAAAATAATGTATGTAAATAACGTAAAAGTTTATCTCTTTAAATAAAGATAAAAATATAGGAAATACAAAAGTTTGACAAGATACATTTATAAGTGTACATTAACAGGCACTTTATTTAAATATTCTCATGGAAATATATTATGCACACGTTTTTAACAACACCTAACCGTACAATGACAAATATCCACAATAGATAGAGATAAAATCCAACCCCATAACAATGGGAAATGCAGTAAGAACACTATAAACTCTATAAGTACAAAATATGGTAAATATTTCCTTATGCGATACTTAATATTACATAATACAGGTTTGAGAGGGAGACGAAAATTGTACCTTCAGAACTTAAAAAAAAATTAGTTCCGTACCTTAATAAAAAAATACGGGACTATTATTTGAACATTGTACAGTGCAAAAAAAATGTACCTAAATCATTATTTTTATTTTATTTATTATGCCCGCTTTTACATTTAAAAAAAGGATCTTCACCCGTTGCACGTCAGAGCGCAGATATGCGAGACACAATTGATCTTCTATTGTTTCATAATTAGAGACATACAAGAGGTTAATGGAGTGTACTTATTAAGGCACATTTTCCCTCCATCTCAAGTGTTCTGTATGTATGAAGATCTGTAGTGAACTATCGTTGGTACGTTCCTAAGTAGGAACTGCAGTTAGGGCAGTAGTGATCGGCATTCTGACACGAGTTCGTGCAGTAAGGAACGCAGACGCATGGCCAACAACTGTAACAAAAATTAGTTATTAATATTTTAGCTTAAATAGCTATCTCACACAGTATAATACAGTATACTATAACACAGTTGTAACATTTTTATTCAGTTGGCTAGTTCAAAAGTAAATTAGGTAGGTACGTTGTCATATTCATTTGGTATAGCATATTAGAATAATGTCACTTTCATTTATAGTTTAGATGAAATAATTGATTCCATTTTTTAGGGTTCCGTAGCCAAAATGGCAAAAACGGAACCCTTATAGTTTCGTCATGTCCGTCTGTCCGTCTGTCCGTCTGTCCGTCTGTCACAGCCGATTTACTCGGAAACTATAAGTACTACAGTGATGAAATTTGATGGGAATATGTGTTGTATGAACCGCTACAAAAATATGACACTAAATAGTAAAAAAAAGAATTGGGGGTGGGGCCCCCCATACATGTAACTGAGGGATGAAATTTTTTTTTTCGATGTACATACCCGTGTGGGGTATCAATGGAAAGGTCTTTTAAAATGATATAAAGTTTTCTAAAAAACATTTTTCTTAAAGTGAGCGGTTTTTGAGATATCAGCTCTCAAAGTCGTAAAAAGTATGTCCTCTATTTTTATAACTACGGGGTATAAAATTCTAAAAAAAATAGAGGTGATGCATGCTAATTAACTCTTTCAACGATTTTTGGTTTGATCAAAGTATCTCTTATAGTTTTTGAGATAGGTTGATTTAACTGTAATTTATTTACTGATAATAATATAAGCTTCATAAAAATACAGTTTGACGTGGAAAATCTATAACGTCATCGGCATTGCTTGCGTTTTCATAGGTACATATTGCATAGAGAGTGACCGTTTTTGACAGTTCAATAATAGTAATGATTGTGACTGTTCTTCGATCATTATGTATAAAAATAAATAACAAAAATCATACATAATTATTACCTTCATAATGGAATATGTAGGTTGGATTTTTATGCTTCATTACACACAAATTGTAAACAATACATGAAAGAACGTTTTCGTTATACGTATTTCATTGTATGATTTATCTTCTACCCTACTACACAAAATAGGTAGGTACTCGGGATTGTATTTTTAGACACAAACTGATTTATTTTAATATATTCATGACGTAAGTTCATGGAGAAGAATAACAACCTATCGAAAAGTTCGCTTGAAGACATTTAGCAAAAAGCCGATCTGGTTATGTTGCCGTGTGAACATAGCGTTTCTTTTCAAATCGAAGAAACTGTGTTAGTTACTGTGACTTATACTAGGTTCTCGTTTGATGTGTAAACCACATCGTGCACCCTGATAGAAAATAGCCAAAACCCCTCTCTATTTAATACTGTTTCTTTTTTCAAAGGAACCCAGAACTTCGGCTTTATAATATTAGTGCGGACACTGAAATAAGCCGAACATAATTATAATCTGGCTGTATCCCTAGCTTGAACCCAACAGTAGCCCCTGAGCCACGTTGGACACCGACTAGTTTATTTATTTTTAAACAGACATACATAGCCTAAAAACTTACTTAAAAACATCTATCAACTCAAAAAAAATGTTTATAACATTTCTGTTATAGTTTAAACACTATCAAGCTCAAAAATTCTTTATCTTCATTATACCTTATGTATTTTTAGAGAAGATCGATCATAATTACCTATTGTTGTATTTATTTTGAATTGTTGTGTCAACGATTTATTACACTTACAGTAATGTATATTGATGTTTATAACCAAGGTCAAAATCTGACCGCGTTTTCAAATCACGTGTCGTTTTTAAAGTCACGAACGTTCAACACATTTCTACCTATATTGTTAAAAACTAAAGTATTGACGGACAAAAATTCATTTACGAAAGAGACTTTTTAGTCGGCCGACAAATAGATCGAGCGCTCGATAAGTACAGTCAACTTCAGGTCAGTGGTAACAGTTTTATAGGAAAATCGTACTTATTACTATTGAGTTAAGGTGCATGACAGTTACCACTGATGTTCAGTCTACCGTACCTACGGAGATGTGCACATAACAACGATCAGATATTTGACAAGAATTAGATCAATTAAATACTTTCATAGCATTCACGTTTTCTTAAAAAAAAAATGTTTTCCAGCAATGGGGTCTTGGCCCGATGTTGGCCAACTGTCGGCCTATTGTTTAGGCTAATGCTAATTTTAAAACCCACATAGAAACAAATAAGGAATGTGAATCGAGTTGGCGGTGACATAACAATTTTACATTTTTGTATCAATTTTCACATGTTTTGCGATGACATAACCGGTTTATTTTGCATATCTATAACAGAACATTTAAGGTAAAATTAGCAATTCAATTAGTGAGTTAAAATGTCCAAACTTATGGCTAGGTACTAAAATCATTCTGGATTATGTTATTTGACGTTTAATCTACCTCAAACAACCTCGAAAATATATATTTTGTACGTAGGTATGTGAATAAAGCCTAATTTAATAAATCCAAAAATATTAAGATAAAATGGTTTTCCCGGAACGTGGGTGAAACCACGGGGAAGCCAAATAGGTAATATATTGCAAACACTTAGCATAGACAAGCTAGATAATAAATTACAGGGCAAGCATAGCATTAGCACTAATTTGATATGCACTTACTGATAAGTGATAACGTTAGTAATTGAACAAGGTAATTAAGAAATATTAATATCGACCAGGTATAAAAAATAGTGTGTCATAAAAATATGTCATGTCATCCTTTGTAATGTTTTAGTATTTAAACAACAGTTTTTTAGAACAACATTTTTTATAATTTCAGCAATTTCTATAAAAGGGTTGAATAATTTTCATATGTACGTCTTCATATACTAATATTATATTAAGAAGCTTATGTGTTTTTATTTGTGATATTTTAGGACGCAACCTCGAAAATTAAAACCAAGCGGAAAATTCGCTTGTATAAAAGTCCAGCGGTAGGCGACCATAATATTATAATTAACATAACAATTATGTAAGTACTACCTACTGTATCACATGCAAGCCAAAACCAACATTGTTATCGTAGATGATACTAGTTTATTCAGATTGTGTTCATCTGAATAAACTAGTATCATCTACATGTTATAAAATTACTGTTTGGTTTGCGATAAAATGGCTGTAAAGTGCACAAGGCATTGAAAAATTAAAAACTCGTTTTCTAGAGCGTTCTTACTCTCATAAAATACTCTACATATAAATAAACAAATATACTGCAACCGCATTAGATGTGCACTTTATCTACATCTATGCAATTTTCCTTGGTGCCATATCACGTGAGCTTAATTAGATTATACTTAATCCTATATTATTTAAAATAGTACCTGTAAATTAACTTGAACACGTTTGGAGATTCGTGGCACTTATTTACATCCATATAATATAAAGCTGAACAGTGGGCTAGTTCCTTGAACGCGCCTATCTTAGGAACCACTAACCCTATTTTGAGAAATGTTTAAACAACTGAAAATTACTTTGTTTGGCACTATCATCATCATTTCTAACCGGATTCGGGTAGTAGTTCCATTGAAACGCGAGTAAAACCTCGGAAATCTTACGCAACTTACATGCTGTAATAAGCCTGATACAATATACTTTTTATTTAATTGAAATATTGACATTTATTTTAAAAAGTTTATATACAACGTTTCGTTCTGCACTTAAGAGGGAATTAAGCCTAAATCGATCTCAGTGGCGTGCACTTGGAGAGGCCTATGTCCAGCAGTGGACTGCAATAGGCTGATGATGATGATGATATACAACTTAAAACTAATTGCTGTAATTATTCTGAGAGCTAAATACTTACAGGAACAAACACAAGATCAGTGCGATGACATGAGTCTTGGTGGTGGCTTTCCTCTCGACCCTCGTGACGATGGTCGCCCGACACGATGGGCACGTGATCTGGGAAGGTTCAGGTCCGACTGGCACGATATTCATTGTAGCTATCTGCAAACAAAATGTTTGATAAGCAAATGTGTAAACAGTTGATGTACAAGGTCGAACGTGGGCACTTCTGAAATCACTGTTTTGATACCAATTTCAGAATTAAATAATTTAAACAAGAATCCACCTGTTTTATTTTTTTTAATATTTATTTTGTTTTTTGATGTAATACTGGGTGAAGGGTAGACGGACTAAAGGAATACAAGAGCCCTTTGTTGTAATATAACCACTTATAGGTAAAATTGATGTGATAATTAATAGTAATTATATTAGACCGCTACCCAATCGCTAATGATAACAAAATACAGCTATTTTGATAAATATGTCATTTAATAAATGATTTATCAATCAATAAGTAATTGTTGTGAGTTAAGATAAGGGGAATATTTTTGGTTTGCGGAACGACACTTATCTGATAAAATAATGTTGTGACTTGGCAATTATTTTTAAGTAAACTGATAAAATAAAAATGTAGGTACAAATCACCTTATAAGACATAAGAATTAACTCATTCTAAAGCAAAAAAAAAATTAAGGTTATTAGAGTTTTATTACCTATGCCAAACGTATGGACGGATTCATATACCGCATTACTTAAATATAAGTATTTATTGTATCCTAATAAGTCCAAGATAACTTTACCACGTGACCACATCTATATAAAAACCAATATTTCCTTGCGGTTCCTCCCATATCCCGAGGGAACAACTTCCTGCATTTGTATAAAAAGTAGCCTAGACCCTGAGTCTACGTATACTGTCTCGTACATAGAAATATACCAGCTGATTCATGTTCAAAATGGAATGAATCAATATGATAAGAGGTGATTTATTTCCACAAGTGTCTGGATTACTATGACGATGTTATGACGTCATTGTATCTATTTTAAACAACTACAAGAAAAACAAGACGGGACTTAATAAAAATAACAATGTAATTAAAAATAACTTCTGCGGAGAAACCTGATATTAAATTAAATGGTCATTTTAAATAGCTATTCATACCTACTTAAATTTTGGAATCACCTAAAATATTGATCACTTAATAAAACGAGCAATAATACTTTACGTCTTCACGTCATACTTCCTTTGAAGCAATTACAACTATCTTTCGTTAGAATTGTTTCAATTCGTAGAAACGATGACTTAACAACTTAACTAAACAAATAGACAGAGGAAGAAACATCAACTGGGCACAACTCATTCTTCACATATAGGTAGCTAATCGGAAACTCCGCTAACAGCCCAATTTCTGACCTTGGAATCGAACTCTGACCTCACATTCGTCAGGTCTGAAATAGACAGATAAAGCAGTCAATTTTAATTGATCTAATTGCATTTTATGAACAGGATACTAACATAACTCTTATTAAGTCATCCCACAAATTGTTACTAATTGGTTTACAAGCCAAAACCTGACTCCTAATATGACCCTCATACCTCTGCATCCTTGGCAGTCGTTACGGATAGTCAGAAGCCAGTAAGTCTGCCACAAGTCTAACCAAGGGGTTGTCCGGGTCTCGGGAGAAGTCACGGCGCCCTCACGTACCACATGACGCAGGTCCTCACCGGACACGGTTGTTTCGGGAGGTACCTGCACCGCATCGGTCGTGAGGAGGCGCCCGGGTGTCACCATTGTGCGGACAGCCCCGAGGACACGGTGGACCACACAGTCCAGGTGTGCCCCGCATGGGAAGGGCACCGCCGGGTCCTCGTCGAGGCTTTGGGCGGCGGCGACCTCTCGCGTCCGGCCCTGGTTCAGGCCATGGTCCGGGGCGAGAGGGAATGGGATGCCGTCGCCTCCTTCTGCGAAGCGGTCATGCTCGAGAAGGAGGAGGCGGAACGCCAGAGAGTTCGCACCTCTCATCCCGGTCGCCGCGCTGGACCAGGTAGACACCATGGGCGCCGGGTGTCGCGAGATGACTCCCGGCCACCGTAGGCGTGGGTCTGTGGGCGGTGAGTTCGGGTGGCTCATCGTCCCTCTGTCTTTCTAGACGACAGAAACATGTCGACGGCGCGCGTTGTTCCACGCGCTCCTCAAAGAGATGTCAGCAACCCCAGCGGGGCGCAGCAGGGCCAAGGCCTGCCGGGGCTGCGGGTTGTTCGAAAGAGATACCGCGGCCCTGGTACATAAAAGGCCTGTGACGGAACACGACGGTTTTTAGTCAGTAAGAGTCTGACACTCCCTCTCCGCTGCTAACCCACAGCGGAAGGGGTCATTTGATGATTTTTGACGTCGTTAAAAAAAAAAAAAAGTGGTTGTCCGGGTAACTGGGTTGAGGAGGTCAGATGGGGCAGTTGCTCCTTGTAAAACACTGGCACTCAGCTACATCCAGTTAGACTGGAAGCCGACCCCAACATAGTTGGGAAAAGGGCTCGGTGGCAGGTGATGCCTCTGCATCACATGCCCATATTATGACAAATTGATTCCACATATTTTTCGGTTGACATGAACGTGGATAAATATATATAAAGGACATAAGGATAACTAGAGAAACGATAGATAGATTTTGTGAACGTCGATACGTCTATAAGTCATGTTACGATTCTCGTCTACAGACACCATAAGATTGTAATTTTGAAGTTAGCCAGTAGACTTCTTGCGCATTACTAGATATAATTTGTAGAGAAGAAAACATGCTACACCAAACTCTAATAAAACTAAGTTAAGTATAATAATGGTTTACTAGCTATACCTTTATACACATCGAAGATTAAAAATGATACATTCCTTCTTTAAAGATAGAAAATAATATTAAGGTATTCCTTACTTCCCATTAAAATGGTCGTTTCCTGTTGACTCAATAGAAGTAAAGTCAAAAAGGCTTCATGAAAAATGATGATGAAATTACCATAGCCTTTAGTCATAGATAGAGGTAACAATCAGGTCACATTATCTTGGTATCCAGTAGATTATCGTTGTGAATCATTTTACAGGTCTGGCATGACATCTGGTATGCAAAAAAATGCACTGTTTGTCATTGATTAGGCGATAAGGGAACATTCATCATGTGATGTTTTGTAAATATTTATTTTGATTTCAAAATATCACAGACCACTTGTGAAAAAAGTGTGATATGAAAATTGCACAAATACAGGAGGTATTTTACAATGAAATATACTTATTTTAGAGTTTTATCTATAAAAGGAACTAGTACCACATATAAAACTATGGAATTGGTTGTTATGTTATCTAATCCTGTTGTTGTAATAAAAACTTGAAACGGATGTCCAGTATCATTTAATGCCTACACTGTTGGTATTTTTATAATACAGAATGATTTTCATGTTTTATGCCGTCCGACTAATCAGACGATAACCCCAACTGTAAAATATATTTTATTTGGAAAATATGGTACACTGTCACATGCTCACCACACACACTATTCAATTGACAACTTTCTCATTTTGCCATTTTAACAGTATACAACCTTAATGCCCTAGTAATAAGATTCAATATCGTTTAAACGCGGCCACTTACATGTGTGTTACACTATACAGAGGTAATTGCCACACGTTGTGTTAGGAAATGTCACCATGCGTGTATGTTTGTCTATACTTTAGTCGCTCTGTGGTTTACTCTTCTTGCATAATAAGTATAGAATTGGAAGAATCGCGTCCAAAAAGTTAGAATTTGTATGTTGATTCTGTAGATATGTCAAATGCATAGCTATTTCTGCATGTACCTATATCTAATTTTTTTCTTAAAAAAAAAACACTGCATACAAAGTTCGACAGTAGCCTACAAGTTTATTTGGGCTAATTTCATTTATGGTGAACTTCTATAAGTCTCAATTTTTTCCTCTAAGTTTTAACACACTAAAGAAGAGTAGTCCAATTAACAAATTACCTAAAACTGTTTTGACAATTACAACTACGGATGTAACAGTTATAATTACAGTAGTAATGTCATGTCCACTATCTAACTGACCTTCACTTTTAACAGGACGTGAGTAATTTAATTTGTTTAGGTACTACCTCCCATTAAAAGTGACACACCCGATCCCAATATGTTAAATGGACTACCGTTAGTAGGTAGTATTTTCGACATAGACTCACAGAATTCAGGTAAAGGTATTTATTTAACGGTTTATGTACTCACTACATGTACAAATATTATAAAATAGTCAATTTGTGTAAAAGATTTCGATCAAGAATACGTAAAAAGGCAACCAGATATGGCAATTAAGGTGTGCAGTTTCGATCCTATTGGAGGGATTCCCAGACGTGATATCTTTATTAATGGAAAATAAACCTTAATTACCTATATGTCTGATAGTCTCAAATTAAGAAAGCAGGTAGTTGACTACACGAAGAATAAGACAACATATTTTAAAGTAGTTCTAACAACCTTTGAGGAAAATCTAGCCATATAAAATCATCTCAACAACCTCCTTCAAACTTCAATTTCCGTGATTGTAAACAAAAAAAAACAATGGCTGCAACCAAACAAACAGGCTTGACCTTAAACTTCGCCTGTGAAGTTATTCAATTGTTTTTTTGTTTCAATACTATACCAACATTATCGTAAAAAACATACCTAAGTAAAAAGTTGTTACGTGAATCTCCCAACCGGCGCATTCAAGTTAGACAAGTACCTACCTAACTAATCGTTCTGATTCTCTTGAAAAGTTCCCGTAGAAGTGTGGTTTTATGAGCAATAAGCTAATCTTAAAATTTGGTTATTCAAATCTCTACGTATGGTGTCTGTCTCATCATCAATTTATGTTTATTTAGTTCTGCCATGTGAACAAAAAAGGCGCAAGAACTTGGCGCGAACCGATGGATGTATTCATGTTCTTTGTAAAGTAAAATACCTCATCAGGTTACAGACATGTCAAGGTCCTTCCATAGACAAAGCTATGCATGACTGTCTAGACTCCATTGATAGCGGAAAACATGGTTACCACCATTCACTGTCAAACAAGCCGAAAATAGATCTCAGTGGCGTGCACTTGGAGAGGCCTATGTCCAGCAGTGGACTGCGATAGGCTGATGATGACTGTCAAACTGGAATTACCAAATAAAATACTGTCGATTTCTATAATATTCCAACTTTGTTACGTGGATAGGAATGCACAAATGTAAGTACCAATTTTATGAGTTTCTTGGCATGCGCTCTCAAAATAAACACATCTCTGGTACCGAAACGTTTCCTCAAAGATTAGAATAATGTTAGAGAACATACTACCGATGGCTTAGCTGTTGTAAACGCCGACATTAGGACAGATTCCTGGAGTCGAATCTTGTGTCCGGCAAAATAACAGGTAGATATTGACAGTTCGTATTTATGGATAATTTTTATAGGTAGCAACAATATGTTCAAGTGGTCCTACCTACTTGGCCAACAATTCGAAGAATACAGATACAGAAAACGAGAACCTCAAACAACTAGATGGAACTGACGACCTTGAGACGCCTCGAGACTCGTTCAAGACGCCTTTAATTACCTACCTACCGATAATCAGGATAAGGATAAAGCGAACGAAGACTTATTGTTAACATGTTCTAAGACCTTAACAAAATATTGTGCAATATTGCAGACATGGCAAAACCATATGCAAAAACATCGTTGAATAATAACTTTATATTAATCACTTTACAGCACTCCCGTCAAAACAATCAACCGCGGCATATACAGGAGGTAACAAAACGCAAACAGCATAATGTAAACACCCCTTCGTTATCCAAACACTTTCGCCTTGAGCACATTTTTAAAAACTTCTTAAAATACGTCTACACGTGTAACATCTTAGACGATTAAAACCTTGTAATCGTTGGCTTCCGTGAACATTAGAAGAAGAAAATATGCCAAAAAACAGTAGCTACGTGTTTATTTGTAAATTGTTTTAAGCCTTAATTTTTAAAAGTAAACAAAATACTTACCTAGTTATCGTCCACAATATACTTGAACAAACACTTGTTTTGAAAAACAAAATGGCGCGAGTACGCTCTAGCAATATCAACACGCAACTGAGAGCTCAACACGAAAGCCGGCTGAGCACGATTCATTTCATTATTACTTACAACAAAAGTGAGTCATCGGTTACGGTCGGTTCACACTAGTCGATTTGCTTTACTATCGACGTTGACGTTTGTGGCGTCACTTGAATTCTTTGAACCGGTTTTCGAAACGGCGGTTCTTCGTAAACTTGACTAACAAATTCATAACGTTGACTTTTGAATCAGAATGTAAGGAAAGATTTAAACGTTCCAGTGTACGATATCTGGCGTCTGCGCCCGCGCCGGGTACTGTCAGCACCTGTTGGTATCGATGGCTCTTTAAAGTCGCGCCTGCATCGACCAGACTGAAAAGATTCAGTTCCTGAGCGAAGCAGATATCTTTTAATAAAATCCAAATATAGGTACAAAAATAATCTGTTCAAATTAGTTATACATAAGAATGATTAGGGTTCATTTAAAACTACTTGCAGTAATAGGTACCTAAGTAATTAGGTACTATTATAATAACTAACAGTTTGATAGTAGGGACGTTTTATTTGTAGTATTTAATAGGTCTTAAACCTTACTCAAACATCATGATTTATGAATCCTTACGAAATGGAAGTAGATTAAGTAATTAATATTAAGGTTATTAAACGTCTTATTGTACATTCTTTAATGTAATTTTCGTTACGTGCTGCAATTTCTTAGACTTGATTAAATCTAAATGAAAGTAGGTTGAAAAAATATTATTATTTTAAACCAACTGTTTTATAAAATATTTTTCGTCAATAAGGAGGTCATTTAAGAAATGAAATAAAAAATAAATATAGCAAAAAATTAATGAATAGACTTTATGGTCACTCTAATAATTTTTGAATTAATGACATAACAACACGCAGTGTGAAGCAGCCTTGCCCTACTAATGTTTTCACAGATAACAAAAAGAATAGATATACCTATGTAGATTAAATAAAATGCGTGTCATGACGTCATATACCGGGGCGTTGTATTTCGGCTATCAGACTGTGGGATGACGTAATTCCTGGCTCTCTGCTAAACATATGAAAGAAACTATTTACGGAACCACATGGTTTATATTTGTATACCTATATAAAAAATAAGTGGATCAGAATATGTGAACCACGAATGATTTATCTGTTGCACTACTGTTTACAAACATGAATGCTAGCATATTATTTGGCTATCATATGGTTTGAAGTGATGCATACCTCATTATCATTAGCCTTTTTCTGTCCCTCTACTGGGCTCGTGGCATTTCTCACACACCGAAGACTTAACAGCTTTTATGTCGCTAATTTTAAAGCAGTAAAAAATCAATTTCGTCTCGCATATGTCACATACTTATGTAGATACTTTAAAAGTAAGTAAGCAATTTTCTCTTATTTTCCACCAACAATGTGGCAACAAATACCTTTCGTGCATATTTTGTACTTTATTCATAAAATAGTACTTGTGGAGGGCTGGTTTCTGAGCATCTTTGTCGACTGTCACTCATTTTTAAGGGACAATTAATAGATGAACCGCAGATAACGTTGCTCAGAAACCGGCTAAAAGACTTAGGTACTGTGCTATAACAACCAACAAAACTGTTGTTATGAGCAACCATAAGTAGGTAAATACCATTAACCTTATACATCAACCTATCAACCTAAATAGTGACATTTGGTTTTCTTGGGGATGGTGACGTCACTAGCTGATGTCTTCCGCGCCTGCGTGTCTCAAAGGTCAAGGTCATGACCAATGAAGTTTAACGCCTAATCTATTGTTTAGATTTTGTTTCAGTAAGTGTTGAAAGAATTATTTATTGAGTGAACAAACAACAAACCATTATTATACTCTATTTAAATTTGAATAATCTTAACTTTTTGTGAAAGGTACTGTATGTTATGTATTAAAAAAAAATACATAAACAAGCTGACTTTACCAACTGAAAAAAGCGGAAAAACATTATCTGATAACTGAAGCAGTTTACCGATTTTGCTGTTTTAATTTTTATTCCTTTTTTGAATGTAAATATTAAATGCAAAGTAAACTATGTTTAAATATACCTACTTGCATACAAAATATAACAAGCGCGGGATCGCATTTGATTGCCATATTTAATCTATCAGGCATATAAGACGCTCAGGTTATTATACAATAAAACAACTACTAAGACTACATTTAATTCATTTATTAAAAAACGGAATATTACACAAAAAAATAAACATATATTTCAACATCTTTTGATAAACATAATGAAAGAATATAATATAAGCACAATAATAAGAAAATCTTAAACCATCGTTTTTAAGTTAGGTCCTGTCCTACGTTTTTGATAGGCTGATACCAAATGAGCTGCATTTTGTGAATTTTATGTTATTTTCTTTTAAAAAATGCATTGAACTAACTCTTCCTCTTATATAAACAAGCCTTATGAATTAATCTCAATCATGTTAATTTCCACAGCAATAGAATGCGACGTATAACACAAAAGAAACTTACTTTGATTTCAGCCTTACACCTTCGTAATATTCTATCTGTCCATTAATTTGATTAGTAGAAAAGGAATTTTGACATTACCTAGGCGCAACTGATGTCAAGTTCCTATCTCTATACCCTATTCTTGGAGCCATGAGCGAAATGCTAAACAAACCATAAAAAGGGTTCTTTATAAGTCACGATTTAAGTAGGGAACATTTTTATAAAAATAACTACGAAAGTAATACACTGACAACATTAGAAATGATATTTTAGAACGATGTCTGTGGAACTTATGTACGTAATCCTTTCAGTCTTATTAGAAATAAAATATAATAAATGCCGTAAATTATTTTCTTAATTTTAGTTCAATATGTATTAAATCCCTTACATGTAAAAGAACCTAGAAGACTTTACTATCAAACATAGAACTCTACTAAATTGCGGTCTACAGATACTGCGAAAATTTTACATAAACATGTGACGTTTTGTCATCGGTCGAGTTATACCCGCCATCTTGAAAAAGTGCCATTCTTTGTTTACATTTTGGCTCACGGCCCGGTGAATAGGGTATAGTAAGCAAAATTACAGATAGGATATTAGGATCGGCTGTAGCAAAATATACCAGTCTAACCTACTAGCGTTTGTAGGTGCCCAAATAAGTTCCACAGTTAGGACAGTAATGGTCAGCATTTCGGCAGGACTTCATGCAGTATGGCATACACGAGCACAGGCTACATGCCCTGGAAACACAAAAACAAAAATAAGTCCTCGTCCCGGTCAGAGGAACTAACACTAAATATTAGAGGTCAAATAGTATTATTGTTCGTTTAAGTTTAACCACTTCACTGTCCACAATGCAATCGGTGTGTATCACATATGATTCATGGGACAGGGAAGTTATTAAATGGCGCCACTAAGGCATCCAAGATGCAAGGGGCACTAAAGGTGCGTCTACACGTTGAATAATTTTGACTCTAAATAGTAGATCTCCTAATTTTGTCCCAATTGACAGATTTTATGATCTCCTTATATGAGAACAGCGCCGTGGCTGAAATCGGCCGTGGACGCCGTTATTATGATTTCTATTCTATTCTACACAATTTAGGCCTAAGTTTTTTTTAAATAAAAAAAGTACTTACACACAAGAGCACAACAGCAATGCCATAAAATGTGTTTTGACAGTAGTTTTACTATCAACCTTCGTATTGATAGTTGCCTTGCAAGATGGGCAGACTACCGGGCACGACTTCGGACCAACTGGTATGGAATGCATTTTTAAACCTGAAACAAAATTTTATCAAAAAAGAATGATGAGACATTTTTCGCACATTTTTTTTTGAAGATTAGCACTGGTACCTTTTTTTATTAGCTGATCATTGGTCTATAAAAGTGAATGGTGTATTGTAAAAAGTTATAATAATTGCAAACTTTCTGACTATAGATAGATACTTATAAACTTGGGGTCGATTTTTCAATCACTAGATAACTTATATCTGAAAAATACGTTAGACGTTATGACAGCTTTTGCATAGAAAATATGTCAAATCGCCATGTTTTATTCCTCAGATATAAATTAATTGATGATTAGAAAATTTACCGTTAGTGAAATATTCATAAATACCTTACTAAAAATAAAACTATCTGCTGAACACAGTGGTGTTATGGCACGGGTGACCACTAACTATGACAGTTGGTAAATAACAGCCAAGGTTCAGTGCAATTTAAGTACTATTCATAAGTGCTTATAATTCTAGTGGCCTTTTATGATACAACCAGTTTGAGAGGGTCTATTTAACATGAAAACACTCAGGAATAAAATTGTGACATTGAAATAGTCCTACTAGCAAACTGCCGATTAAATAGTAGGCCGACTGTTGGAACGCTGGTTGTTTTTTTTTAAAGTTAATAGTGAATATAATCAAAGTTTTTAGTCGATCTGATACCGGTCAGTTACCTGATCGCTGTAATGTGCGTTTAAATACATCTCCGTACTTATCAAGCGCCATTATTTTGTCTGGCCGACTAAAAAATCTGTAGTGTGCAGGCACTTCCAACACCACTGTAGTACCACAGATTACTATGTAGTACTTATCCAAGTAGGTACATATTATTATTGGTGAAATAATTGCTTGGAGTCGAAAAAAGTTCCACGGAATGGCAGTTTTAGGCGGTTTCATTAATCTGACTGTAGACATAATGTTAAAAGAATTTCAATTTTAAAATAGGTGTAAATTAAATTCACTAAACTCTTTGTTCTATATACATACTAATTGTAACAAAATGGCTTTACAGTTAACTAAAGTTGCTTAGTCCTAACTTTAATTATCCCTGTCGTACGAAATAAATGTTTGGTACGTTGTCAAACGGACAACAAAATCAAGATCTAAATATATGTACCTATATGTATATAAAAGAATGTCGTACGTACGTCGTCGTATCTTACACATTTTATAACTCAAGAATGACTGAACCGTTTAAGCTGAAAATTAGAGGGGAGATAGCTGAAGAAGGACATAAGATAGTTTTTGCCAGCTGATGAGCTTGCGGCTAGTAGGAAATGGTTGGAAAACATACAGAACACCAAAAGAAATCATGAAGCCAGCTTTATTTTAAGTAAAAAAGAATACATACTTAGTTAACATAGCCTCTAAACTCCACCATGTTAAAAAAAAAAACGTAATGTAAGTGAAGCAAGTTTAATTACTACTTACAGTGACAAAAAAACGACAGAAAAATAGGAATAACCGCGTAGAATAAGAAGTATTTTCGTAACTACACAACTTACAAAGGTACTTACCGAAACAAGGGATACAGTGTACACTTTGTTTAAACCAAATTATTATTGAACTATGAATGCTCTTTATTGTTCAGAACTGTTTGGTATATTCAGTTACACAACCGTCTTTTTAAAAGTTCACCAGGAAACTACTCTAGAATTCTCAATTCGGCCATTCGGGACTTCACCTTTCATATGTCGCCGCGCGTTTGTCTTGCATCTAAAAGTTTTAGGGTTCCGTATTCATAGACATATAGACACGTTGGCCATTGGCGACATGAAACGGAAGGTTCCTTAAATGCTAGCATGCTTTTTCCATGTCGTATGCCATACTTATTATTTGGCAGACTTTTTTTATGTGATAAGTACGCCCAATCCTTCTGCGTATGTGCGAAAGCCTGTGTCCAGCAATGGGACGATAAAAAACTCTGATAAAATGATTATCTTACTTGCGGATAATAAGAATTTCGCATCATAGCATTTGCATACTTTATACTTTTAACTACAAATATAATACAGCATAGCTTGGAGAAGTGAAAATCAAACATAAAGTTTAATATCATAGAATTGAATACTTTTAGTTTATTCAATTGTTACTAAATGACCGACAGTCAGTATCATCCAACATCAATGAACTGTATGTATTATGGCGCATGTTTAGTCCATGGTGATCTCTAATTCCAATCAGTCCAATCGTAAAATCATGTCCATGTATCAATTCAACGGTATTTACACATGATTACAAGGAGCGACTTTTAACTTGTGCTCATGGCCAAGACAATATAATTGTAATGTGAACAAAACTATTGAAATAATCACAAAATATTGATTTATTATTACAAATAAAGTTGAACAGGACTTGGCTTCTATGCGATCTCAAAACTTTTTACGGTGGGAGAATTGCGTAGAGGCTTGGCTTTTTTTTGGTGGGATCTTATTTATTTTTTGTAGGTCTAAGGTAGGTCTTTTTTGTAGGGTAAAATTACTACTTATACTAAGCTATCTAACGAAACCATAGCGCGATTTAGACCAGCACAACGACATCTATCGAGCAAGCATGGAGTATTTATCGTACTGCATTAATATGAAAGATTTTATTATTATTCATTTCATTTTAACCTAGCTTTTTTATTCATATGTATTTCATTCATATTTAATACATAATAACAATATACCACTTTATGTAACAATAAAACAAATAGTAAAATTTTGTACATAAATAAATAACAAAGTTCTCAATGCAGTCAAAATTCATATACAATGTTCTTGAAAAACCGCAAATATAAATTTGTTTCCAATTTTTTTTTTTTTTAAGGTTTTTATAATTTTCCCTTTATATGTAGCTAATAACCTACTTTGGTGCCAAATTTGAAGGTTCTAAGTTTGCTAAAAGTACCTTGAGATTTTTGATGATCGGTCAGTGAGTCAGTGAGTGACAAAATCGTGTTACTTTGATCGCTCATAACTCGTAAACTATTTATTCAAATGTCTTGTAATTTTGAGACTGAGCTTGTTCTAATACTTACTCTTGGTCATCGAAAACCTAAACTCCTAACTTTGTCCACATGGAAGATACAGGGGGGTAAAATACCCGCGAAACGCTTCGAGAAAAGATGGTACGGCCGTGCCCGTCTTGCTCGAGTCTTGGCGAGAGCACTGCCGTGCCCTCAGATAAATACATTACCTAGTTGAAAAAATTTGGATCCAAAACATATTAACTTTACTCCAATATGTTTTTTGTATTGTATAGAGTTGCAGTTTACCTTGCATTTGCGTTATATAACTTTATCAGCTTACTGTAGATATGTAACAGAACATGTCTTGTTTAAATGAGTGTCCATGGAGTTTCTTACCAGCTCTTGTCCATGAGACTCCAACTTTTTGGAACCGTTTTACTAGTATGCCGTCTTAAGAGCCTGTAAAGGCCTATTTGAAATAAAAACATTAGACTTTAACTACATACCAAATAAACTAAGAATGTTGCTTTTGTAGTACTGAACCCTGCCCACGCATTTGACGCACACTTAACCATTTTTTATACAAACTGTATGTCAGTTGTTTCTAAACGTCGCTTAAGCGCCTAAGGGCTTGCTGATTGATATCGGTCCACTTGCAAATGCAATCTAAAATATTTCTTCAATGTTATATTTTAAGTGGAAACCACTTATCCTTTGTTGGTTCCTTATAGCTAATAACTATTTGAGTGACTAAATAATGTGTTAATGTTTTAAAATAACTTGTACTATAGATGTGAAAGGCTGAAATGGGTTTAATTTCATTTTGTAGTATAGTTCAAGCCTAAGTTTTTTTGCTCCAGAAATGTTGTTTTGCTGTTGGATAACTTCATGAAGTGAGCGAATCTAAGATCTATGCTTTTTGTTAGGTACCAGGATTATATCAACTTACCTGTATAAATACGCATTGGTCACAATATCTAAGTCGGTGTCCATGGCAAAGTGACATTATGACAGGGCGAGAGGACCTGGAATGAATACCTTCTTTGAGACCAGCAGCGATTCAATACTAGTGTTTATTTAGGTATGTTATTATTTTTTTAAGGATTCATTTCATTAAATACCAAAGTATCTTTGTTGGATTGTCTGCTTGGCTGGCTTTCCCGCCAAAACTTCTAAACCGATTCAAATGTTAGCTACACATACTATCCTTGTTGAAGTTTATTTGTAAACGCAAACTATTATGTCATTCGAGTTTGACATTTCTGTAAAAACGTCACTCTATGGAATTGTCTCGATCCTTCTGTGTTCTGCCGGCATCTCGACAATACTGTATTTACTTTAATTGTATTAAATCCCTGGTCATCCTAAAATATCGTTTGTTTTCTGCCCATAACCCATCAGGTTATGGGCCCAGGGATATTGTTGATAAATTATATCAATATATTTTCACGTACTTCGCGAGATTTCTGAGACCGGTTCATGGATATTTTCTAAATGTCCACTAAAGAAAAAAACATGGCTGCCTCGTCGGGTTCTGGATCCTCAAATTTTGCTTCTATTGAGAAACTTAAAGGCATCGAGAACTATAGCTCGTGGAAATTCATGATGCGAATGATTTTGGTACATGAAGAGTTATGGGACTGCGTTGAATCGGACGATGGCAAAGATAACAAGAAATCACATAAAGCGCTGGCAAAAATTGCATTGAATGTACAGCCAACAGCGATACCACACATTAGAAACGCGAAGACTGCACACGAAGCGTGGACAAATTTGCAGAAAGCATACGAGGATAAGGGTTTATGCCGGAGACTTGGTCTACTACGAACGCTGTTCGCGACCAAACTGTCTGATAGTGAGAACATGGAAGCATATTTAAACAGAATCACGGAAATGGCACAACAGCTGAGCGAGATAGGGTCGCCTCTGGAAGACGACTTCGTAGCAGTCATCATGTTGAGCGGACTTACTGCGGACTATGACCCACTGATTATGGCAATGGAAAATTCAAATGTAAAATTGTCAAGCGAGATAGTCAAAGGGAAACTGTTGCAGGAAAACATCCGAAGAGATGACAAGACTGAGAGGACTGAGAGTGCTCTAGCTGTAGTTGCACACAAGCGGCCTCCTGTTTGTTTCAAGTGCAGAAAGACGGGACATTTTATCAAGGATTGCCCGAAGAATGTAAACAAGAAGAATCCTAAAACAAATACAGATAATTCGAAGGCATTACTTACCGCACTTTCAGCAAACATCAATAGTACATCATGGTACATCGATAGTGGTGCAACAGGCCATATGTGTCGTGACAGATCAGTCTTGAGTGATTTTGTGAATGATAAAACATTGGAAGTCAAAGTGGCCAATGGTGACAAGTTATTAACTGCTGGACAAGGGACAGTTCATGTACAAATGAGAAATGGTAATGTAAAGACAATTTCTAATGTTTATTTTGTACCAAACTTAACAGCAAACTTGTTATCAGTTAGTGAAATGGTTAGAAAAGGTTTTAAAGTGGTGTTTAGTACTAGCATTTGTCAAATATATGACGGTGAGGTAGTTGTGGCCTCTGCTACACTTTGTGATGGTGTATATCAGCTAGATGTTGTTGAATCCACTCCCATACGATGCAGCTTAGTAGAAAAGTCTACTGAAACAGAGTCAGGTGTTACTTCAAGTAGTGATGTTACTAATACTACTGAAAAGGCTTTAGTTACACAGCAATGTAGCACGGCTTCACAGGAAGTCTGGCATCGTCGTCTGGGGCACCTTAACCATAGAAGCATGCAGCTTTTGAATAAAGGTATGGCTACTGGTATTAGTTATTCTAATGATAGTAATTTCGAGAAATGTGTTGCTTGTGTGATGGGAAAACAAACTAGGTTACCTTTCCCTAAGAAAAGTTTCAACAGAGCCACTGATATATTAGAATTAGTTCACACAGACTTATGTGGACCAATGCCTTGTTCATCTTTTAGTGGATCTAGATATATTTTAACATTTATAGATGACTATAGTAGGAAAACTTTTGTTTATTTTTTGAGAAGAAAAGATGAGGTCTTTGGTAAATTCAAAGAATGGAAATGTTTGGTAGAAAAGCAAACAGATAAAAACCTAAAAGCAATACGTAGTAACAATGGAGGTGAATATATTAATTTGATTTTTCAGAGTTATTTGAAGGCAAATGGTATCCGTCATCAAACAACCATACCCTTCTCCCCACAGCAGAATGGCATTGCAGAGCGGGCAAACAGGAGCATACTCGAGAAAGCTCGCTGCATGTTACAAGATGCTGGCCTTGGAAAGAAATATTGGGCTGAAGCTGTAAACACGGCAGTCTACCTGAAAAATCGTTCACCAACCATAGCAGTCAAGGGATGTATACCAGAGGAGAAGTGGACTAATAAAAAGGTATCACTCTCAAATTTACGTATATTTGGCTGTATTGCATATTCTCAAAAACATAATCGTACAAAGTTGGATCCAAAGGCAGAGAAATTAATATTTGTGGGCTACTGTGAAGAGAGCAAGGGTTACAGATTGATAAACCCTGATAATCCAACAGCGTGTATAAAAGCAAGAGATGTAACATTCTTTGAAAACAAGTTTATGAATGTGTCAAATGATGATAAATTGCATAATGAATCCATCATTGAACTATCGCCACTAACAGAATCATTGAATACTGATGAATGTTTGGATAGTAATTCTGATGACACAGATACTAACCAGGATGGACAGAGAATTAGTACGATTACAATAAATGATTCTGAGAGTGATGATGAGAGCTTTACATCAAATGCTGCTGCGGATGAATCTTACGTTCCAGATGAGGAAGAAGAAAGCACATCTTCTAGTACACAGACAGACGAAGATGATGATTCCATGCTGTCTGCTCTTCATATCGCTGGTATGAACGGAGTCGCAAGCGAGCCGCTGACTGTGAAAGAAGCCCTATCTGGTCCGGAAGCTGAGAATTGGAGAGAAGCAATGGAAAATGAGTATAAATCTTTTATTTCCAATAATTGCTGGACTCTTACTGACCGTATAGAAGGACGGCGGCCCATAAAATGTAAATGGGTATTCAAGAAGAAATATGGACTTAATGGTGAGCTCTTAAGATACAAAGCAAGATTAGTAGCAAAAGGGTACACACAGCAATATGGTATTGACTATGAGGAGACATTCTCACCTGTTGTGAGGTACTCCAGTCTGCGCATATTGCTAGCCATTGCAGCTCAATACAATATGGACATTGATCATCTCGATGTGAAGACAGCTTTTCTGAATGGTGATCTCAAGGAACTTGTTTACATGGAACAGCCTGAGGGTTTTGTTTCCAGTGGAAAAGAGAATAAAATATTCAGACTTAATAAGGCAATTTATGGTCTAAAACAAGCATCTAAGTCTTGGAACGAAAAGATCAATAAAGTCCTATGTGAAACTTGTAAGTTTATGAAATCTGCTTCAGAGCCATGTGTTTATTATAAACGAATACAGAGTGAGTTTATAATAATAGCTCTTTATGTTGATGATATTTTACTTTTCTCTACTCCAGAATCGCGAGAGCGAACTGTATTTAAAGAAAAGCTTAAAAAGGAATTTGAAATTACAGACTTGGGACCAGCCAGTCATATTTTGGGAATGAGACTGACTAAAACTCAATCCAATATAACTCTTGATCAAATAAATTATATAGAAAGAGTTCTTGAGAAGTATAAGATGGAAGATTGTAAACCTTCATCCACTCCCATGGAAACAGGAATTAAGTTAACGAAGTCTGAGAAACTTACTGATAACAGTAAATACGACTATCGGGGTTTAATAGGATCCCTGATGTATATTGCAGTTGGTACAAGACCTGACATATCACACGCCGTAAGTTATTTGAGTCAATATAACAACTGTTTTACGGAAGTTCACTGGAAATCGGCTAAAAGAATTCTTCGTTACCTAAAAGGTGCAAAGGACCTGCGATTATCTTTTGTTAAAGGTGACTTAACTATCACTGCTTATGCTGATGCTGATTGGGGACGTGGCGAAGATAGACGCTCCTACACAGGATATGTGTTCAAGGTTGGAAATTCTACAGTGTCGTGGGAGAGTAGGAAACAGCGCACTGTAGCTCTATCGAGTACAGAAGCTGAATACATGTGTCTCTCCGACAGCTGTAAAGAGGCTCTATTTATATGTAACTTTTTAGAAGGATTGTTGCAAAAACCTTTTAAAGTCACAATCTTTAATGACAATCAGTCAGCACAGAAGTTGTGTAGTAATTCAATGTTTCATGCTAGAACTAAACACATTGATATTAGACACCACTTTATTAGGGAACATGTCTCTAAAGGTTCTATTGATGTTAAATATTTGTGTACAAAAGAAATGTTAGCAGACATAATGACAAAACCTTTGTCTAGTGGATTACATGTTAAGTTTGTAACAGAGTTGAATTTACTGTGAAGTTGAAATTGTTTTAAGTTTGTTTTTTTTGTACTGTTACATTGTTTTGTCATGAGATATTGTTAAGGATATGGTTTGCAAGAAGTTGTAACTTTGTTTTCTGTATGCATATAATGAATGTTTTCTTTAGTGTTCTATTTAGTGAATCTTTAGTTTAGAATCTTTAGTTTTCCATTGTTAGACATTATAGTATTGGTTTAAGGGCCAGTGTTGAAGTTTATTTGTAAACGCAAACTATTATGTCATTCGAGTTTGACATTTCTGTAAAAACGTCACTCTATGGAATTGTCTCGATCCTTCTGTGTTCTGCCGGCATCTCGACAATACTGTATTTACTTTAATTGTATTAAATCCCTGGTCATCCTAAAATATCGTTTGTTTTCTGCCCATAACCCATCAATCCTAAGGGTGCTTACATAAAGAAACAGGTTTCCGGTACAGACAAATCTGTACCGATTGGTACAGTGTTGACTCGTATAAAGAAACAGGTGAATCTGTGCTAAGACAATCAAAATTAAACCCGTATGGTACGGTCCAGGTAGTCGGCACCGATAAGTTACAACCTGTTTCTTTATAAGTGAGTGAATAGGATTATATTGAATTATTATACCTGCGCTGATCGGTACCTACCCGTACAGTTTTGTCTGTACCGGAAACCTGTTTCTTTATGTAAGCACCCTTACTAGTAGAAAGGTAAAAGTCACTTTTTATCTGGCTGCAGAAAGTAGTGCCGTCGGGACGTGAATGGAAATAAATTAAAACTTTCTAAGATGAAGTAGTGAAATGAAGATAAACAAATTAATGAAAAACTTTTACTGATACTAGTTTATTTTCTTATTTAAATAAGCAGAGAGCCTTGGTAAATACTATGTATCTTTATGTCCCTTTCCACCTTTTAACCATTAATACTATGTACAAAAACTTTTAAAACTATATAAATAAATAGGTACATCAATAATAATCAAGTAAATAAGTAAACTTTTTGAAGCCCAGGATTGTTTTGGTAAACTAATTTTGTTACTAGTTTTCCTGTTTCCTTACAACTTAGTAACAGGTACCTACTATAAATTATTTCGTGTTAGAAAATTAATAAATAGAAAATTATCATTTATTTTCCTGGGTTTATTACAATTCCATGGTATAATCATCGGCAAGGATATTGAGCCCTTCACCTTCACCTTCACCTGCGCAGAAGTGATTTATTGGTTTATTGCCTTAAGTGTACAGTGCGCAAAGCGATCCCCACTCTTCCGCCGAGAGCTCATTATCCGTGCCGATAACTTTACGAACAATGTACAATGAATAAACTACTTATCTTTAAGTAGTCACCAAATCTATACATTAGATACTAAGAATTTTCACAAAATTCCCAAAAGCAATAAATTGAAGGAAAATGAGTAGACAAAATGAATATAATGTGTGTACCTACACAAATTAAAGTTTTATCTATAGCGTTATCGTATTACATTTCAAAGTAGATTGCACAATGTTTTGATATTGTTACATGAAATCACAGTTTGCGACTGAGGACCGATTTTATTTATTTATTTAACAGTTTATGTACACACACAGAATACAGATTTTCCAATCGTCGGTAAAACTTCTAACTGAGAAATAAATGTAGCGGTTTGACATACTTTCTTTATAAAAGCTGTCAAAACGTCAAACATTAACTTTCAATAAAAATTAAATAGTATTAGAGGTTGTATTATTATATTTATGTGGATCATATATTTTTGACAAAATTTCATACAATAATTTATTTACATTTTATACATTATATTTATCTTAAGATCATTTAGATTACGGTATTTATAGAGACAAAATCATTTAATGTAATTAAAAATATATATTTTCTTTGTCATACACAACTATCAATACCAACGTAATTATCGATAAGATATTATCACATGTTTGATAAAAAAACACCTGAAAACAAGGCTTTTAGATTTATGGCCCTTCTTAACAAAACAGCCCACATAGAATCGTGCAGCCACTGTAACCTATCTTGTTTTAGTAATGTGTGCCTCATTTTTATCAGTATAAGGTTCAATATCCAACAAAGTGAAGGCAAATGCAAACTGATAGACGTGTTTGAGAATGGTACAGCTAAGGCACTTCATATTAGCTCAGTCATGCAACATTTTTACATAGTGAGACATGCTAAAGCACACTACAATCTTTTAGTCGGCCGATTGTATGGGCTTATAAATCATAAAGATGAATGGTAGGATGCACAATAAACAGGTCAGGTTTTGGCCAGTAAGTATCAGTCCAATGAAAAACTGTGATTGATTTCAAGTGGTTTTTCCAACTATTGGATTAACTATCGGCCTACTGTTTAGTCTGGAGTGTGCGAATACTCTAAATATGTAGATACTCATTTGTACGCAAGAATGACAATTGCGTAAAGTGAAGAAAATTCTTGTACTTTCCTTAAGTTGTGTAATATCACATGATATTATGGTAATAATCCAAAGATTTCCATAGACATATCTATTGAAAAATAAGCTTTTGTTTTAGTTGGGGTATTTGCCGAGGTACGCGTTGCAGTTCGGACAGTAGTGGTCTACTCTCATGCATGAAGGTGTGCAGTAAGGAATCCATATGCAGGGCCAGCAACTGGAAATGTAAAGAATAATACATGAATAATTTTGAAACGTTATCATTCGAACGAAAGGAAGGAAATGAAGACGATAAAGAATTAGACACGTCAGTATGTACATGTTTCTACATGAAGTTTTAGTGCTTAGTCATATAAAAGGAAATACATTTTAATCAAGATTCATTAAGTACTGAAATATCCGCTTTTCAACGTAAAACCCACAAGCAATTCCAACTACACGACATCGTAATTACACTACTCATGATATCGCATCGCACGGTCATGGCCAACAAGGCTTATAAGCAGCGCTATCTACTGGGTACCACGTAAACTAAGAATTATCATGGTCCCGTCAATAAACACATGAAAAACAAACACACTGGAATATATCAAACTCACCCAAAAACAAGAAGGCAAAGTGCCCAAAGATGTGTCTGAGACGTCGGCCTGGCTCTCGCAGTGGTCAGTACTTGGTAATGACAAGATCTGCAGACCACTAAAGAAGGTACAGAATCTAAGGGTGGTTGGCCCACTATGACCGTCGTGGATCCCAGATCAGGGCGCACTGCTATTGGCTGAAGCTGAATCACTTGGACTGGTTCCGTGGCTGAGTATGGAGGTGGGTTTGCTGGGTAACTCATTTTGATCTGAAAATATAGAACAATTGAAAATGTATGTGACTTTTCTTTGTGTCATTACATTGGTGGAATAGGCTGGTGAGGCTATAACAATGAAACAAATGAAAACTACAGTAACTTCGACAGAGACACAATAAAAACTGTCGTTGTCTGAAAGCTGAATAACATCTTTTTACATATTTATGTAGGCATACAAGCGTTCGACCAAATAAATAAAATTAATACTTCTTTTGTTTATTAAATTATGCACCGGTACTTACAGAGCTTACAGAAGATATTAAACAACAATAATATTTAACAAAAACACAATAATACGCTCGTCACAATCAGACACACTTTGGAGCCGCTATTTTAAAAGTTCAACAATAGTTACTTATATGAAAATCACAGATCGTTCAAGATACACAAAAAATGTATGATTTCGTTCGATATCGCGGACTTAATGAGGCAGCTGGTTTGATACACGGATTTCCTGATAACAGTTCACTGATAAGGATTGAGGTTCATAATGTTGCAAAATATATTGAGGTACAAGGAATGTCACGTAGCTGATCGATGGACTAACTACAGTCAAGTTTTATAGAACCTGAAGAAGTTTTTGAGCCCTACAGTGACGATAGTACAGACGTCAACTGAGAGTATGCCGGTTTAGGTATCAAGATTAGATATATATATGTACATATATCTTATCACAAGTAGCATGGGCACACCATAGACTGATTAACAGACTCCAGATTGAGAGGTTCTTAGTCATCTACTTATACATAGAAGCTTCTATGATGGGTCTCATTAATTAATTGTACGCTTCATCATCTGCCTCGCAATTTTCAGAATATCTTGCGATATCCTTGCAGTCTTACCCACGGAGTAAGGAAAAATTTTTTTCTCCATGGTCTTACCAGATACTGCTAAAAACTAACCAGTATCCTATCTATTTTTTTCAATCAGCAGCACGAAAGAGCTCGATTGTAATAAGAATAAAAATTCATATAAAATACCCTATGATCGAAGGGTCTGTGTGGCCGCTACTTAGCCATGAGCTCCTTAATTAATTAGACCCTTACTCAGAACTTTATTATACTTAATAGGTACCTACTGTTACAAATATGGGTTTAACATATTTCCTTTCCTATAACAATGGGTAAACAAGTAGGTACTCCATAGTTTCGTACTGGACACTATATCATCGCTAGTTGTTTCGCAAAAGGAATTTGTGGTTTCATCATGAACATGAACTTCAAATCTTCTCATGATGAATTTGTCATCAAAAACTGGAAGTGACTCACATTTCAGTGATTTAGTGTTATCAGTCAAAAATATTCTTCAAATTTCAGTATTAACCGTGAATGCGGAATAATAGCAAGATAAGTTATCGACCACAAAACTTATCATATCACGTCAAAGTCCTATCTGACAGTATAAGCAATTAGCTTTCTTTTGTTTTCAAACCAAAACGATACCTTTACCCATATTATCATCCTCCGAGGCTTTTTCTCAACTATGTTGGGGTCGGCTTCCAGTCTAACCGGATTCAGCTGAGTACCAGTGCTTTACAAGATGCGACTGCCTATCTGACCTCCTCAACCCAGTTACCCGGGCAACCCGATACCCCTTGGTTAGACCGACGTCAGGCTGCTGACTATCCATAACGATTATACTTTTACCCATATGGAAAATAAATACCTTTCTAAACTAAACTAGTCGCTTTTTAAACTAAAATGCACATAGAATTCAAGTTTTGAGATTAATGTCTAGTAGAATAAAACATTTAATTATTGACATTTATTCTTCTGTATAACCAGTGTGATTCACTCAGCTAAGAAACTACTCTGCCAGTTGTTACAAAATTTTATGTGACTAAAACTAAGTCTGTGTGTCAGACTACTACTAACACTTTTAAAATGGAGCATAAGAAAAAAATCCATTTTGAATCTTACTTTTAGCACAGTCTTTAGATAGGTAGGCTATATTTTTGGCTGAACAGCTTTAGTTTCAGGACGAAATAAATATTCATTTAAAAAAGAAAGCATTTTTTCCTTTTTTTTTAATACAATATTTAGAAAACAAGCGATTAAATTATATAACTAATGAAACAATTATTATCTCCCTTTAGCCCGATGGTTGACTGATAGAGAATGAATTGTGGCATAGTACCATTTTTGTACATAAAGAATAAATAAATAAATAAACAATGGAACCTATATCTTGATAGTTTGTGGTGTGGTTCAATAATAATTAGTTTATATTATTTCTTATGTTTTCCTCGTTACTCGATATAATTAAGGTGATAAAAAATTGATACAATTAAGGAAAACTTTAGTACACGGAGTTTTTGTTGAATAAATATAATTAATTAGTTATAATTATAATTAATTATTAAAGGTTCAGCCTTTATTACCATAATTAGGTCTAAAGAAGTCATTCTGCTAACTAGCGGAGTGAAGAAAAAGTAGAATAAAACACATAATTTAAATAAGGTAATAATGATTTTTTAATACATATTTTTCACAGACACTTACATATTTTTTTGTGACGATTTATGGTTCTGGTCATTAACATCAGACCCCCTACCCAACATGACGATAAATGAAAATGTCTAGACACTTATCATTACAAAAAAATGCACATTGACACAGTTGTATCACAGTCAGTGCAATGCGAATCAATCATCATCATTGTATCAGATTTATTGATCACAATAGTTCTGTCAGTGATGATAGGTCAGTTACTACTAACACTAAATCGATTCTATGATAATCCGGTATAGTTATCGGCACGGATAATGAGCTCTCGGCGGAAGAGTGGGGATCGTTTTGCGTACTGTACACTTATGGCAATAAACCAATAAATCACTTCCGCGCAGGTGAAGGTTTTAAATTCTTCCGCGCAGGGCTCAATATCCTTGCCGTTGATTATACCAGGATAATCAGTTCATATATTTCTTTAATTATAATGTCTATGTTGAAATGCGCATTCCACATGTATTCATATATCAATGATGATAGATAAATAATGTCAATTTCTTAGGGCTTATGTCACGTTCAGTTTTAATAACCAATTTTAATCATCAAATAAAGAAACATTAGTTTGTTATAGGAAGTGGAAGAAGTAGAATGAAATTTCCAGTTTTGTTTATAGAGCCGAATAGATCATTGATTCTTACTTTATTAGGTTTAAAATAATGATTCAAAGTTGAAATAATGAATAATAGGATTTAGAAACTTGACAAGTACCAGATATAAAGGCGGTGAAATAGGATTACAATACAAATATATGATTATGAGTAAGATTACTAAGATAGTAAGAAGCAAAATAAGATTAATGTTTGATGAATTAGATGTGATGTAAGTATCGCATAATAAATAACCGTCGTTATAAACTAAGCTTAGGTAATAACACAGTTATTCTTTTGTTTCAATCTCAAACGATTGAAACATTTTGGTGGTACATAAAAAAATAATAGATCAATCAATAAAGCAAGTACCTAAATAATATGTATAAAAGTTGGCGATTAACCCAGCGACCTATGTCAAAATGGTCGCTAGCTTGTATCAAGGAAAGTCGCCAGCCTTGACTTTAAAAATTAGGTACTGAACAAATCATTTAGTCATATTATATAAAATTGATAGCACAATCTTATGGCACTTATCATAAGGTTGTTTTCCACGTATTTCAGATAAAGGAACCAGTTATGAATACTAAAGGTTCTAGCTCTTGTAACTGCCAATGTACGCGCTGCAGTTCGGGCAGTAGTGGTCGGCGTTTTGGCAACTGTGGACGCAGTAGGGAATGCACACACATGGCCAGCAACTGGAAATATAGGAAACACAATTTAGTTTGGACGAAAACATAATTAAACTCGAAATATAATAGATTAGTGATCTGTCCAGGCTATCATTTAAACATCTTGCAGTCGTTAAGAATCCAGGAAGTCTGTTAACCAGTTTTACCAAAGGGTATCGGGCTGCTGGGTAACTAAGTTGAGGAGGTCCGATAGGCAGACGCTCCACGTATAATACTGGTATTCAGCTACATACGATTAGATTGAAAACCGATCCCAATATAGTTGACAATCTCAGGAACTACTGGACCGATTTGAAAAAATATTTCATTGTTAGATAACCCATTTGTCGTTGAAGGCTATAGGCTACTCTAATCCGGGTTCGTGCAAAAGTTCTCACGGGATGCGCCGCTGAAGCTAATAAATAATAATACTAACCCAATGCAACAAAGCAGTGCAGCAAACAAATGGGTTTTTGTAGTAGATTTGTATTCAATTCTTGTGACAATCTGTTGGTTGCAGGACGGGCAGGACATGGGAGATTCCTTGGGACCCATCTGGGGCCCGATGACTACGGGGATGACATTGGCCTGGTAGACTACTCCCGAAGTTTGTGGTGCGTTTTCCGCCTGGTTCTCATCTGTGTACGGTGGGGGAAGGGTTTTGCCTGGAATTGTAAATAAGAGAAGTTAGTGAGGTGATCTATAAAGAGCTATGGTCAGCTATCAGTTAAACGCTTCAATAATTAATATAACACAGGTATAAGATAGCAGAAAATTTGAGCAGAGAGTTAAACAAAAATATAAAGGTATCGAAGTTCCGATTAATGTAGTTCCTAGGAGTGAACTGGTATTTAAATTATCAAAGGTTTGTTTAATCAAATTCTCTGATATGACAACTATTCCTAATCTGTAAGGCTGCTATTACGGGATAGTACATAAGTAAAATCGTTTATGTGAGATTTGTAAGTATTTCTGTGATAGTAGGAAAAACCACGTATTAATAAAACATAATAGGTATTCCTATACGTTATCACAACAAAATATGATTAATGATAAATCGTAAACGTAGCTTTGGTACATCGTGGCAATAAACTTTTTGTGATAAGATATCTAATTATTACCTGACCATGACTTTTCCTGTTACCAAAAAAAACTGTATGAGCCTTATCTACTTAAAAAGTTGTTTGAGAACAAACTATGAGAAAGCCTCCATGAAATTTTAGTTATAAATATTGTTTATACAAATGGGATTTATAATCACTTTTGCATGTCAAAGACGTATTGTATGAGGAAGGCTGGCGATATTTCCTTGTGACTGTGAGATCCCTAATATAGGGAAACTTACTTATAAGTCGTGGTGTCAAGTTCAGACAACTTAACCTATGAAATTTCCTTTAAAATCTGGTTTTCAGGGCGTGAAACATTAAGACCAAAATATGATAATATTAAAGACAAAAAGTACGTAATAAGTATAATAAAGGCATCTATTATTGTTTGGTCATTCATACATCATGGCACCACTAGATATTAGACTAGACGAATAACAAAAAAAAATTATTAGTGACCAGTGCCACTAAAAACACAGTCGATTTGAGAAAAGAAGATTTTTTGAATTTGGTAACAATTGTTTAGAAAACTCACCGTCGCTCATTTTTGTTGATTATTATTTTTCACTTTTTTAGCACTTTGAACTGATTTTCAGTCGAGGTAACCGATTGTACTGAACTGGATCGGTCGAGTTGCCGATTTATAGATAAAAGAACATCGAAATATCGATAAGAGGACAAGATAAGCATTCTTATCTTAGTTTTGAACAGGAATTTTGGATATTGAATAGAATGCGTCACCTTCTAGGCACGCCTTTGGCTACTATCTGATTTTATTATTTACAGACATTAAGGTAAAGATAAATTGATTTTCAATTTGCGAAGATATCTTGGTACTGAGAAGCAGAATACTGACTTATCAGCGAATTATATAAACGGAGCAACTTCAAGGCAGATTTCAAGCCCATTATAGTATCTAGTATACTTGCTGTTTATCGCCGCCTCACTTGTTTAGGTCAAACCTCATTAAAAAAAACTTTTGCTAGATTCTAACAGCCGTTCCCAATAAGCTATCTATCTGTTGGTTTGCTCACTAGAGATAGAATTTTGACATTAATATTTTAGGAACAACCGTAACTATTTGGACTTACCAGAATACGTAAACGACTTATTTTCTTTAGGACTACATTATTTGTGGCATTTTTTGCCTAGTTCGATTAAGTTTTAACTTAAAAAAAGAACTTTGTACTTTGTTAAAATAAAAATAAGGATAATTAAATCTTAATCAAATTGGGAAAAGCATTTTCAAAACGGTAACAGTATCACAGTTTACCGCCTACAAACAAACAAACACCTTAATAATATTACTATAGATAGTTCAGATAATGTTAACTTGCGTCACATTGAGCAATGTTTCCATTAAACAAACGCTCCTCCATCTAATCTACGCATTTAGATACCTATATCCGTTTTTTCCATTGAGGAAATCTATAAGGAAAATAATCAATAATACCTCGACGGCTCCTAAGTATACTGAGTCAACTAACAAATTTTGCGAATTGCAGTTTTTTGTCTATTTACAATATTGTTATTGTTATTTGTGTTAATACACAAAAAAGTGCAATTCGCAAAATTTGTTAGTTGACTCAGTATACTTAGGAGCCGTCGACCTATAGGTACATAACCTCATTTCAGTGATTATAATATACGATAAAGATTATTATCTGAAGCTTATGTAAAAAGTTGACTGAGCATATCCTAGTATCTGTGTATTATAAGAGGAAAAGTAGCTCACTCACTTTTCAGGATTTCTCAGTTGGTACCTACAAAAATTGCTAAAATTCTCAAAGTTTCCTAAGTTTTAAGGGTATAAAAGTAAACCATTACCAAAATATAAGACAACCTTTGGGAAAAAGAGATGAGCTAAGCGCTAGTCATGACGTAAAAACTCATTGTGTTAGGTCAGAGTGATACGATCGATTTTCTGTCATCTCTTATCGTATCAGGCTTAGGTTGTCTCGATATAGAGCCTACCGTGTAAAACAATTCAATATTGCAGTTGATAAATTCACATTTCACTGAGGCATCAAATAAAAGGTTAACTTTTGTGTTTGTGAGTTTGGATTACCTATGCTGAACCGATTTTGAAATTTCTTTTGCCAAAGGTACATAATTTGTAAGTTGCCTTTACTCCGGGTACAAAAAGTACCAACATAAACAAAGATAAAGGAACGGTGAGGTAGGTATAAGACGGATATCTATATGACTGTTATCCCAATTTTACTTGGGGTGTGTGCAGCATGCTTTCTTCTCTTGTATCTGCCTTCTCGTCTCACAGGTACCAAAGCAAAATACTCACCCGCGTACACTTGACACTTGCGTACTTATGTAAATTTTTACAGCTGCATGCACCCTATGGATATAACATTCATGACTGGATGTTTTATGCGTGCAGGATTTTTATCTTAACTTCCCATAGACCAGTATGTGACATTCGTGTTCATTAGGTAGACGAATTTATAGCTGTTTCCCGCGGTATTCCATACTTTGTGAGTACTATACGGACGTAGCAAGACAAACAGTTCAAAATTCTAAAACTATATTTTTCAGGTCAGTATCGAAGTCAACTTACCTAACGTTTTGACTTTTGTACCATTTTATTTTGTAGGTATCATTACATAATACACAGTACAGTACAGTAGGATGCATTATCAGATATGTCTCACCTATTATGTTCGGATATCGTAGTATCTGCTGAGAACACGTAGATAGTCTCCACTCTATATTTGATATACATACATCGGTAGATCATATTCATTGTTTGATAACGACGAAAGGGAAATACCCGTTTGTCGCATATCGAGCAAGAATGCAAGATATAGATAAGTATCTTACTTTTACTATACATACGTCTCTAAGAACTTATGCTATATAACGACTCATTTTACCTACTAGTAAAAAGTGTTAGGAGCACGTCCAGTTACAAATTAAAAATGCCAATTCCAAATATAGAAAACGATAAAAAAAAAAAAAAGTGTTCTCCCATACCACCACCAACTTTCAGACTCTGGGCAATAAAACAATATGCATATTTAATTAACTTATTTAATAATCAGAGAATATTTATTTACAACTTTATAATAAAATAAAATGTTTAATCTTCAGGATACAACACCGAGGCTGAAACATCTATTCATAGAAGTATGTATTTTCTATTCTTACAATAAATATGTGAAAATACGCATGGAAAAATATGACTAGCTGTTCCCAGCGTTTAAAGGGCAATATACTTTGTAAAAACAGTCTATGTCTTTTCTTAGACCTTTGACTCTTTATTACAACAAATTTTAAATGGGTTCGGTAGTTTTGGCGTGACAACGTGAAGGCAGACAGACATAGGTTACCTTCGCATTTACAATGTTTCATAACATAGTTAGGATGATCAAATATCGACATATAACTCATATCAATTAGACATCGAATAGGCAACGAAAAATACAATCAACTATATTATTATTTACTTAGATAAAATAATAAATAATTTTAAAGACGTTGCTATAGTCACGTTTACCAAATACATACGTAGAGATAAGTAATTGTAATTTTGGCACTTATCACTTTACTTTTAGCGTGTTTGATTAAGAAAGCCAGTGTACTGGTAGTTTATATTTTAGCTGACGTAACTGCCGATGTAAGCGCTGCAGTTTGGACAGTAATGGTCTGCATTACGGCAACTGTCAACGAAGTAGGGAACGAAAGCGCATGGCCAGCATCTGAAAACACAAAAATGACAATTAATATAAAGAAGGTTATGAGGTAACTACATTAGTGCCAAAATCATCGACAACATAAACGTTCAGTTTTCTTAAAACCCCTGTTTACGTTTATTACGTTAAATTTTCAAAGTAAACAGTTGTCTTACGAAAAAACAGATGTTTATGTTGTCGGTGAAAATGGGCGTACATAGGCTGGTATTTGAACAATAGGTTCTTAAGTGGAGCCATCTCCTATCTTATCTTTAGATTTGAATCTTTACTCAGAACAAGATAAATCCTGATAAGATAATGTTCCTTTCAGTTATTTCTCTTTTTCATGCTTATGACATCCATACTCGTATACCATTTATACTCAATGAATATTTTGACCTAAACATAATACACCAGTAGTTGGGTTGAGGAGGTCAGGTAGGCAGTCTCTCCATGTGGCACACTGGTACTCAGCTGCATCCAGTTAGATCAGAAGCCGACCCCAACAGTTGATAAAGGGCCACCCAGATGACAAAATAAATAATAATACTAACCCAACAATACAAAGCAGAGCAGCAAACAAATGAGTCCTCATATTCGACTTATATTCGACCCTTGTAACAATCTGATGGTTGCAGGACGGGCAGGTCATAGGAGACTCTTTGGGCCCCATTTGGGGTCCTACAACCACAGGTATGACTCCTGGCACCACGTTCACGTTGCCTTGGTACACCACTCCTGGTCTGGCCATCATAGGAGGTGGTGGGTACTGTGGTTGCTGGGCATACTGTACGTTCGGTGGTGGTGCGTTGTCCGTATATGGCGTGTTTCTGACGTCTGAGGGAGGGGTGTCGGTGTACGGAGGGGGCTGCCCCTGCCCCTTGGCTGGAAAGAAGAGGAGCTTTGTTTATATATTTGTTTGAAATAAGAGTGTGATGTATAGGGCTTAAGTAAAGATTTAAATTATAAACTGAGTAATAGTTATAATACCTCTATATTATTAATTCAAAAAGTAATAGACAAAAAATGTATGTTGCTACTGGACGTATTCCTGGTATTAAAAAACGCATAAGAGCTAGTAAAAATGTCATGTAATACTACTTTGTAAAGCAATATTTCCCATAATACTAGCAGTGACTAGATAAATTACTCATAGTACATTATTTCACATAAATTGACTCATAAAGGCGGCTGTTAAACATTGATAGAATATGTAAAAAAATACTTGTAATACAAAATATTTATAGATTAGATAAACATTATAATCAAAAGTTTAAGGCTTTGTTTCGCTTTCGTTAGCAGGTAAATGTTTGATAAACAACGTTATCTGCCATTAATCTAATCTTTTAATTAAGATAATTTACTTGATTGGTAAACTGTGTATTTACCTATTCATGAATTTCCTTTCCATTTTGTTAACTTATGGTAGTTTTACTTTGCCGGTAGGTACATAAGCACAGATGACGCATCAAATATCAACGAAACAATACCTACATTCATTTAATACAATATCAATTTTGTAGCCAATAATTATGGTGTAGCACAAAACATATTAACACTTATTATTTCCCAAAAAAAGAAACCTAAATACCATCTGGAAAAGCCTGTTTGGATTTTTTTATATATATCTTTAACATCAAAATCAGACAATATTTTTCCCAACCTTACATAAAAAACTATGCACAAGAATATATCACCAAAATACTTACGGTCATTAAATTGCGATTCGTTGTTATACATTTCACTTAATTACAATTTATTCCTTTTATCACAAAACTGGATGCAACACAATAACTTTTCGTTCGACACTACAGTTTGTACTGAACTCAGCCAACACTGACTGCGGATTTACAGATAAAAACGTCGAATAAAGATAACAGTACAAGATAACACTGTTTTTCTGTCTGTTCTGCTTGACTTTATATATATGTATTCATTGTGGTAATTTGCTAATGGATTTCACGTTATGAAGTTAGTTACAATATCCCATCCCTGTTAATTTGCGTACTGATTTTCGGATTTTTTATATTAGTTACATACAACCGTCTAGCGCTAGCTATTTTCGGTGAAGAACTGGGTTAATTTTAGCTCACACGATAGCGTCATTCTTTGCCTAGTTTTTTCCCAATTCGATTGGGTGCGGCTCGCGATTCACCTCAATTCAGTTGAGTGCTAGGTTTTAGATGGAGTGACTGCGTATTCTAAGCCTAGACCCAGATAATTATATAGTCCTTGGTATGACTGTATGTCATATTTATCTCAAGTCAGAGTACCTGTAAAAACTTCCAAAGATGTAAAAATTATAGCCGGGATGCAATTTGTAATCTTATATTCTTTCAAAAGAATTACAAGAACAAAAACATGATGAAAGTACATTGAGCCGATAACGTTTGATAAATATTCGTAAATACTGAGTCATCATTGGAACACATGATTAAGAAATGAGTCATTCGTACTAAGAAGGATACAAACGCCAGTGTTGGCTTATAGTTGTGTCTCAATGTTTATCACAGAACTTCAAATAAATAAACAATAACTTCCTATGGAGACTTTGCTGAGTCTTCATTCACAGGAATGGGTACCTACCTAGTAATAAATTGTTATTGTTATGTATCTAGGAGTATGTATAACGTTTTCCTTTAAAAGTATTATGTACTAACTTTGATGTACATATAGGTACAGTGTTTGCATGCAAAGCAAAGGTCGATAACAATGTTGTGGTACATGAATTTGCACTAATGGCAGCAGAGATACATATTAATCCTTCTATCTACACACACCTGAAATTATATAGGATACCTATTTGTAGCTGATTTAGTAACGTGATTGTATCCTCCTCAGTAAGAGTACTTATATCTTAAATATTCCTAGTACCTAACAGGTCTTATTTGCCTAACAAGATATTTCTTAATGATTTTGTCTTTATTCTCAACTTAAACACCTATAAAAACCAGTGCCTATCTTGTTTGAATTGTCACAAAATTATTGAGTATTCCTTTTGGTCTCTTTAAAATCATTGCCTGTAGGTAATTTAATACAGGCTATTGTAAGAGAATTATTTATGCAGTTCACGTAAAGAGAGATTGGGGATTGCAAGAACGGGTACAATCATCGAATATAATTTCGTCAACCACCCTGCAATTACCTTAATAGATCGTGTGGGCCCGGAGGATGTGGTCTCCAGTTTATTTAAATTTCATTCCCAATTCAATCCGTTTTTGGGGTAAGAATAACAAACGTTATGTATCATATTTCCTCTTTTATCTTAAATACAGTTGAATATTAATCACTTTTTAATCACCTATTCTAAATAATTATATTTAAAAGTCAACAAAAACTAGTCTTACTAATAGCCTAATTAAGTGCAGTTCTTGCTTATCTATAACAAAATGTAAACGGAGTACCTAATACCAAACTTATATCTCCATGACACTTGCAGTGGGAGATTCCAAGTTGTCAAATTAAAAAAAAAAAACTTTAACAACGGACACTTTTAGCCTTATTAGCTTTTTAGCTTTTTAGCCACGTGCCTAAAAAAATTCTCCTTACAAAATTTTCCAAAACACGTGACTATTTACGTTTTTGTGGTAAGATCACAAATTAAATATGGTAAGACCATGTTAAGCTTAGGCATTTATTTATTTAAGCCTCTCACATTGTTGTTAACTTGCTGGGGTACATTTGCGGCAACATCTTTTACACAGCAACCTACAAATCCTCGATACACGTAGTCAAATGCGAAATAATAAAACAAAAGCATTTCCTATACGTGACAATAATATTTCTTTCACAGAACACGTTTGTGTATTCCTATAAACATGTTGAGCATTTTTTCTGACTCCTACGTCAGTTGTACATATCCAAAATGTAATATTCTTGATCGTAAAGCGTCGAACTATTCAGAACATCTGTGCTTGCGGGGAAAAAACGTTAGAGGTCTATTTGTTGAAGCTTAGTACTTGGTCGAGTCACTCGACCATGTTGTTTTAAATGAAGCTTAGAATTATGTTACTTAAACATATAAAACCGACTTCTAATGGTAACAAAAAAACTGTTAGGTGCATCGGTCTAGAAGTCGGTATCTCATGCGGCTATGTTTATTTCACCACCTACTTTCGAATGCAACCGGCTCGCACCCAACTGAGCCCAAATAAGTTAATTTTTAGCAAATTTTAGCAATGAAATACATAAGCTAATATTCAAAATACTATCTAAGAATTATGACTCTACCTACTAAATAAAATGACGGGTAATTGTAAACTTATGTTTGTTCAATATGCCTGTGCTGTCTACTCGACTCTCCGAAGCAAGTCGTTCAAACGCACTTACCGCAGTGCGTAAGAAGGGTTCGCCTTACGTACAAAGGTTCTAAACGATCACCTTTGCGAACAGAGAATATCATATATTCGTGAATAACTAATGCGTACATGCTTTGAAATTCATGGATTTTAAAGCCTACGGATTTTCTCAGTCTTCTTAACGCAATGTGTAAAGTAAAGAAAATCTATCTCTGGGCTCTTAATTATTCGCAACTCAGTTAATGAGTACAGTTCTATAGACATCATATTGTAGGTATGTTTATACTGCCTAACTCACAACGCAATTTTTGCAATGTATTCGTTTGCTTGTTTAATTTAATTCAAAAATAAAGCAAGCTAATAAACATTTCAGTCCATCAAAAATCTCGTCGCATCTCATCAACGTATTGGCTCATGTCATAGAGTAGACAGGAACAGAAGTTCCCTTCGTTTGAGCTCAGAGATATTTAATAGCGGAGACACACTGATATATATACCTATATATATGTCACCGTAAGATTACAAACATCGTTAGATTACAATCTATCTCGAGAGATTGTAAACTGTCGAATTATTGTGAACCGTAACATCTGATTGCAATTTAACGCATTATTTTTCGCTATATTATAATCTATCGATGAGAAATTGTCAAATTGTCAACTGTCCGAAAGCTCTCCCTGATTGGTCAGTCTTTTTGTAAGATCGACCAATCACGACCAGCCGTTCTGTTCCCATGGAGTTCCCGTATACTTTTATATAACTAATTCTAAAGATATAAGTTATTTTCAACAGGAAATCAATTTATAATCACGAAAACACAGTTGTTTACACAATCGACAACAAACGAAATAAACAAACAAAATGGCGGGAGCGGCGGGGGCACATTACGTTCTACCAATCAGGGCGCAAGATGCATTCCGTTCTACGCCAGTTGACAATTTGACCGCTTTACATTGATAGATTATAATATAGCGAAAAATAATACGTTAAATTGTAACCAGATGTTACGGTTCACAATAATTCGACAGTTTACAATATCTCGAGATAGATTGTAATCCAACGATGTTTGTAATCTTACGGTGACATATACAACATGTAACGTAATTAACGCACACCCTCAAACACCCCAATTAGAATATTATGTTATAATCATAATACATACACTGAATTTTTAATTTAATATGCATTGTTATTTACTAAATTAGTTATACCAATTCTTGGACAACTTTTTGGTCATACTATTACGCGCCGCTCGACTCGACACAACATAACGAAACTACGGAAAAAGCCGACAATACACGAAGTCTTATTACTTTGAGTTACGGTCTATTTGAATTTGTTTTGACTGTACAGGGTTAATATAACAATAATTTCTGTAGTTTTAATAATTTTTGGGATAAAAAATTACCTATATAAAAATGATATAAATCGATTCAGTAAACGATTCTGAACAAACTAATTTCAGGATGTGCGTTAATTAAGTTACATGTTGTATATATATCCTTACTCATAAATTGTCGACTATTTGCTCCTCTCGTCACAAGATGTTGGGACACACGTTTCAGAAAATAGTTTTAGGCATTTTTACAATTATAGGTACTATTTTCAACCCTTACAACAAAACTAACATATTTTGTCCGGGCAGCTTTCACAATCATTTAAATTTAAATCAATTATGCTATGAGAGGGAATTGAGTGATACCAAGGGTACGAGATTTCAAATCAAACCAAAGCCATTGGGATCTATTTCGATTTTTGCTACCTTCATTGGTACTCTGTTCCGAATCCTCCTCATTATCAATTTGTCAAAACGGACCTTCTGCATCGTCCCAGCTCTATGGCAACGATGAGTCCTCAACAGTGGAGCACCCGTCGCTCGACTCACAAAGGCCCGCCATTTGTCCCGCAACGCTCAGAGCAAGCAATCGCCTAATTGAGATGTCGCGTCGCACTCACCAGGCCCCGGATCTATGTCAACGGATTTCAATGTCTACTCCACAGTTTCACTTTTATCTACTCTTTGAAAAGATGCCTGTTTAAATAGATTTAATGAGTTGGTGTGAATTTTGAAATGGGTATGTAGGTTTTAAAGGGTTGTGTTTTTGCGTGGTCGCTATCCTGTTACTGTTACAGCCTTTTTATCGTCCCACTGCTGGGCACAGGCCTCCTCTCACACTGAGAAGGATTGAGCATTAATCACTACGCTTTCTCAATGCGGGTTGGTGATTTCAGACTTAATAGTCCAGGTTTCCTCAAGATGTTTTCCTTCACCTTTTTATCAGCCATTGGTGTCTAAGATATACTTAGAAAGTACGTACAAACTTAGAAAAGTTGCATTAGTACTTGCCTGACCTAGAATCGAACCCACACCCTCATACTCGAGAGGTTGGTCCTTTACCCCCTAGGCCACCACTTGGCAGTACTATCTTCCTCCTCATATCGTGTAAGGTATAGGTTTAATCACTCTACAACTAGCTTTTCGGATGTAGGCTTAACGTGCCCTCTCAGGCACGGACCGCCAACTTCCAACTCCAGACTGCGTTGTGAATGTTTCTAAAACCCACAAAGCGATTTCAGCCAGACATTCTGTCAAACCTAAGGCCACGTGCCACACAGCATCCGAGCTAGTAACCACGACGACCAAAGAGGCAGTTTACAATGCTACGCAACTCCTTGAATGAACGCCAATTCTTGAGTCAAAACTGTTGCAAAAAATTACCTTTAAACCACAGCATGATTCAATACCGGTAGACCTAGCCGATAAAAGAAGATAAAATACGCACATGTTATCAGTTTTCTATGACAGTCCTGATTAAACACTCATATTGACGTTACCAGGTACAGTCAGCGCCAAAAGTCGATGAACAAAATCAACATGACAAAACACCTGTTCACAATAAAATGCCATAAGTTATAGTCGCAACTAGGAAACAAAATAGACTGTACACCGGAAACTTACAAAAGTCGTTAAACATGAGTATTTCAAAAGTATCTGTGCACTAGTATTCCTAAAGTCGCTGTACACCGTCAATCCAAATGTCGCTGAACATCATTGTATCAAAAGTCACTAAACAGCAGTAAATACAAAATTAGGTTAACAAAGTGTATTTTTAATGTTGCCGTGTGTTAATCTACTTTTGACGCTTATGTTGTTCAGCTACTTTTGGGACAGTACTTGCTTGACCTTACTAATGTATGGTAACTCGTTAGCATCTATTTTAATAATTATTTTGGAAATACACTCTTTTGCAAAAAAAGCGGGCACCTATGCGAAATCTTAGTTTTAAGGACTTTACGTGTATTTCAAAGGGTTTTAATGATTGTAGTATGTTTCTAGCATCAAAAGGGTTAGCCAAGCATGTGTGAGAGTGTATTCTAAATTTGAATTTTGTACAATTGCTAAGAAATTGGTTAAACCTTGTTTTGGACTAATTGCTGGCAGAAAGTTCGTCGGTGTTTTGAAAAGTTTTTGAAGTGATTTTCAGAAAACTGATAATGTTGTTTTAATTAATGATTAATGTACCTTTTTGTTAGATAAAACATTTTTTACAAACTATGCGTATTTGATAAAATGTTCACCTGCTCTAAATGGGCTATACTGATGATTGATGGCAATGTTAAGAGTTTCGGTATTTTAGTGTAAAGCGTTCTTCTGTTTAGATATTATACCCACGTGTTTTAAAATATCGCTTTTTCATAATTAAACACTATTTAAAGGAGTATCAGTACATTGGGCTGCGACAAAACCAATTTAAAGTAAGCAGTGCCGATCACAACTCGTCTCCTTTCAGACTTTAACATTTTTAAAAATCTTGAAACGATCAAATTGGTTTTGTCGCAGCCCAATGTACTGATACTCCTCTAAATAGTGTTAACCAATTTAAAGTAAGCAGTGCCGATCACAACTCGTCTCCTTTCAGACTTTAACATTTTTAAAAATCTTGAAACGATCAAATTGGTTTTGTCGCAGCCCAATGTACTGATACTCCTCTAAATAGTGTTTAATTATGAAAAAGCGATATTTTAAAACACGTGGGTATAATATCTAAACAGAAGAACGCTTTACACTAAAATACCGAAACTCTTAACATTGCCATCAATCATCAGTATAGCCCATTTAGAGCAGGTGAACATTTTATCAAATACGCATAGTTTGTAAAAAATGTTTTATCTAACAAAAAGGTACATTAATCATTAATTAAAACAACATTATCAGTTTTCTGAAAATCACTTCAAAAACTTTTCAAAACACCGACGAACTTTCTGCCAGCAATTAGTCCAAAACAAGGTTTAACCAATTTCTTAGCAATTGTACAAAATTCAAATTTAGAATACACTCTCACGCATGCTTGGCTAACCCTTTTGATGCTAGAAACATACTACAATCATTAAAACCCTTTGAAATACACGTAAAGTCCTTAAAACTAAGATTTCGCATAGGTGCCCGCTTTTTTTGCAAAAGAGTGTATTTCCAAAATAATTATTAAAATAGATGCTAACGAGTTACCATACATTAGTAAGGTCAAGCAAGTACTGTCCCAAAAGTAGCTGAACAACATAAGCGTCAAAAGTAGATTAACACACGGCAACATTAAAAATACACTTTGTTAACCTAATTTTGTATTTACTGCTGTTTAGTGACTTTTGATACAATGATGTTCAGCGACATTTGGATTGACGGTGTACAGCGACTTTAGGAATACTAGTGCACAGATACTTTTGAAATACTCATGTTTAACGACTTTTGTAAGTTTCCGGTGTACAGTCTATTTTGTTTCCTAGTTGCGACTATAACTTATGGCATTTTATTGTGAACAGGTGTTTTGTCATGTTGATTCTGTTCATCGACTTTTGGCGCTGACTGTACCTACCTACCTCTGGAATAGGAATCGTTTCATCGCAATAACAAAGTTACAAAACATACGAGTTCACTTTAGGGTCAGTTGGAGTGTTGGTATGTCGCAAAAGTTTCGGTCGCCAGTCGCGACCGTCGCTGTTTATTTTCTGTTTCACTTTTACCCCCTCATATATTGGGAAAGATTAATTCATATGGCATATTCGGTATGGAAAACTTTTTGGTAAGGTATCAATATTAAAACGGGAAAAGGTAAAAAAGGTAGGGCACTTTCAGCTGACCTTACTTTTGTTTTATAGTAAAAAGCCTTCTTATTGAAGCCAAACTTGAAAACTTGATATCACAATTACCATTTCACAATTATTTCAGCTGGTGCACACTTTGCCGTAACCATTTCATTTTAAAATGTACACATCGTATCATAAATGGCGACTCTCACGTATCATTGGCCCGACACAAACAACAGAAAAATAAATTTAAATATTCAGCATCCCACTGCGCCGCAATCCACGGCAATATTACTTTATAACGGTCAAATATATTCTCGTAAACTAAACGGTACATTCGGGAGTAAGTGAACCCACAATCGCATATGCAAATGTCGCTAGCACCCGGGGGCAAAGCTATGTTCAGGGGACGGGTCTAAGGAGTTAATGTTTTCATCCATTAACTCAACCGAGCACTTATGAAATTCGTGGCCGCGATCCGAACGAGATTACACGGGCTAGCTGACATGTTTCTGCTTCTAAGGATGGCAGGTGGAATATGGTAATCTGCACTAACTAGAGTGTTGCGAAAGTGTGTATTTTGTTTGTTTATGTTATGATCTGCTTTGAAAGTATTTACAAAATTCAGAAGTAATTACATAGGTACAAACTCTATCCAGACTAAAAAATATACAAAAATCTTGGGTACAAAGTACGCGAATCGAAACTTCGAGCGGTAGAGCAGCATCTAAGGGCATTTTCTGAAAAAAATATGAAAAGATAATTGTAATAATAGGTATAATTGAACAATTATGTTGCAAGGGTGGTAAAATCTATCTCAATTTACCTATTTACACACTGGATCAGTAGGGGTTGTTATACATAGATGTTTATCTGTCACACTATAAAATGAATATGTTTGTAAAAATATTCTAGTAAAAATTAATAGTTTCATGCAACTTGACAGACCTCTAGGAAAACCCTATGTAAAATATCTCGCAAAGATATTTTCCCATAAAACATTTCCCATAACGCAACTAATACACGAACTAGACAGCCCTATTTCCTCACTCGTTACCTGGTTGATGGCACCTCAGGCGTTTGTTGCGTCTTACGCCACGTCCAACCACATTAGACCCCTGATTAAACATAGCTCGACCCATAACACACCCAATTATATAACCAGCCAGGGGGGAGGGGGAGATCTTAATAACCTGGTCCATGTAAGGCGGGCTAAACCGTATTTGCTAATGGAATACAGATGTGTAGATGAACAACATTTTGCGGCAAACCCTACCATAACTACATACACCTTGTTCTTGACAATATATCTTGATATTTGTATAGATGTTATTTTGCTACGTATTATTACAAATCATATAGGTACATCCACAAACTTCGACAATGTTTTCTCTTCTCAGTTTCATTCAGTAAAGCAATCAAGCGACCTACACTAAAATTAAATAACGAACAAATTGACAGCTTTTTGGAATAGGTACACCCTACCTGTCTCAATCAGTTTAACCATTTAATCGTGAAAGTGTATTTGATGCACAAACCACTCACATTCACATTTATTGTATCTTCATCTACTTTTTAAACTGTTTTTGTTACAAAAGATCTTCATACACTTTTAGTTAACTTATGTAAACTGTTGACTGTTAATCACGTTGCTCACTTACCTACATAGATAAAGGTGTATCCACACTAAAGTGAAACTTCGTCTGACAGACTAGAGACTTAAGAGTTACCTTTCTAACAGGTTGTGGTCGCCCCTTTAAGGTGCGGCGATGCGAAAACACAAGCTGACAGAAGGGGTCCCGTGTTTGACTCCTCGTTTGGCCAGGGTGAGATAATTTGCTGGAATTTCTGACATACGTGCTAAAAGTTTGGTAAATTAATTCGTTTATAGTTTGATGGAAGTATTTATCTTGACGAACACACTTTTTCTGTAAGTGCCTACTTTATGAGGTAGGTAGGCACTTATTGTTTTTTAATGTTTTATGTATATTTTGTATATAGTATTTTATTAGTTTTGTATAAAGATAAGTAGTTTAAGTTTGTATAACTGTACAGTGTGTACAATGTATAAAATAAATATAAGTTATAGGTATTATACACATTTGTCTTTAAAACTATGACCTTAGGGTCGCAAGAACATAGTTTTTCCGAGGAAATCAAATCCTATGTTATCTTCAACGTGCTACCAAAAGGCGCTAGACCTGACAGCACCGCTAACGCTCCAGTTCGTTTTAAGAAATTGACAAAAACCAATCCAGGATCTAGAAGTTCATAGTGTTGCCTTTGAGGACCCTTAAATCAATCCTCCACGACTGTCATCTACGGACTGGTCGTTGTTGTAATTCCATGTCCGAAGCAACCAGTTGATTGAACCCACAGCCTACTCGAAGTATGTATAAATAGACTATGTAACATCGAATTTCTCTTCTAAAAATGATGCAATATATTAGTCAATCGCAACCTCTTTCTAGGGATTTATTGTTATCAGCCACTTCAAAGAAATGCGTCAGGCTGTTAGTCATAACGTAAGAGTGATGTTCGATAAGATTTTCTCTTTAAGTACCTACATAACAATAACACTGCCTACTTACAAGCTAGAACAAAAGTATTTATTTTTTGGAATATTATAATTTTCTACTCATTTTTTGGAAATATTTTTTAACGAACGTTTTCTGTTATATTCCAAAAAAAATAGCTACATTCAGAACCCCACCCTAAAACAACTTACCAATATAACAATAAAATCCGAATTACCAATTCAATAAAAAAGGTAATACTAAAAAAACAGATCCAAAAAGAAGAATCGTTAAAAAAAAACAATATTTTCTGTTTCCGAGAATTCACGCGTAAAGTTTTTCCTCGGGGTGAAACGCCAATAGAAACATGCACTTTCAAAAATCGAACCCCCGGTTTCAACGAAGCGAAAGGGCGTCGGGATAGGCGAGGCGGAAGTGACGGTGCAGGTAGATAATAACCGTGGTCGGGCGCGCCGCCCTCGCATTGTGCAGCTTCCGGTCCGCGCGGGGCGCTCTGACAACGATAATCTTCGACGTACGTAATTTTGGTATGAAATAAAAAATCTATGGAGGCTTCTTTTGTGTTTCTTTTGACTCATTAACTCGGCGACCAGAAAAATCATCGATGATATACATCTCGCCTGTGTGAGAAGAAAGAAATAATCATCGTCTTCTGAGCCTTTTCCGAAATCCGTAACAAAAATTTATAATAAAGTCAAATTCATTACCTCTGCCTCTGATCATAAATCAGAAATCGAAAACATATTCACGTTGAATGAACCTTTTTATCACTAATCCTTTTAAAAAAAAAGTTTATTTACAATTTATTTCTTTAGGTCATCTTAGGGACTGTCTAAAAAGTTTTTATACATGTTATTTATACAATCCTGTACCTATATTTTTTACAAAGAAAAAATGCATAATCACCTCCACGCCTTTCTCTATTCGCAACACCCTCAACAATTCGGTGTAGTGACCCCCAGCTCGACTAGTAAATAGTCGCGGATGCACCTGGGCCCAACACTTACGCTTAACCTTAAGTGTGTACTCAACAAAACAAGCTAATGAAACATAAACACAAAAAAGACGTTTACTACACAGGTTTACTAGTTTACATTGCTCACTTTTTTTGATCTTAGAGAGCATTGCAAACTTTTAGTCCGCCGATAGTTTTTTTGGGCTGTAATTCAAATGAAGATGAGTGATAGTGCGCATATAGCAACTGTGAATTATTTGACATGTTTATGTGTACATTATTACTTTGATTGAATTCCCGATTTTCTTTGAAAAAAGTAAGTATTTGGCCAACATAATAGCAGAAACTGAATGAGCTTTTTCGTTACGCTTTTATTGTAGGTTACTTTAAAATACCATTCGTTGTTTTTAGATTAGATATTGAAAGACATAATTTATATAAAGCTTATGTCAAAATTTAATCTCCAAATGCAAAGCAATGGATCGATCGGTTATTGCAATCCACGGTAAGTGGAAAACAGATGATGATGGGAATGGACTTTGTCTTTGACGCAGTTGCTGATAACAGATTGTCTCGATAAGATCAACCTTTGTACGATGACAGTATAATATGTAGATATTAAAACAAGAATATGTTTATCAGTGATATTAGCACCCATAACACAAGCTACAAAAAGCTTATCACGGGGTTAACCAACTGTGTAATATAACATTCTTGAAAAGACGTTCTGTCTTATCCGGGTGTATAAAAACTTTTCAGTATTCCTGTAAAACCAAAAGAAATATACATAGTCAGAGAATAACTTCTTTAAATTTTTTTTAAATATTCAAATTTGAATTGTAAGACTTTTTTTATCAACGGCTGAACTAATATTGATGAAACTTTTCCTTAATCTAAATATCATAACATACGAGCTATTTTATTTCTATGTGCTAGAAGAAGTTCGCTCAGAGTTTAATCTAGTTTAAAATTACACCTATCAAAACATAGGAAAATCCACGGGAAGCAGTTAGTAAACAAATAAAACAGGATATGTTTATACAGCGGACTTAACAGTGGATTAAGTGTGAGATATCTTGTCGGTGTAGGATCTACGCTCGGTCATTTGTCGACTATTTAGTTTGCCGTTATCTTTTCCTTGTTCTAATAGAATGCCTAACTCAATGTTTATTTCCTTGAGTACGTAAAACAAGGCAAGATTATCTTAAATTATATTGCATTCTGTTGATAGGTAATCGACCCTGTTTGACTACAATATAAGGAAAATTAAAAGCGATATAAATAAGCGAGAGTGTCTTACGTCAATTTCAATAGAATAATTATATATTCGCTAAGTATATCAGAAATTGTTGTTCAGGCAAATCTCGTCAAAAATATTGTTCGCGCTGATGCTAAAATAAACATTGATAGAACTAAAGCTGTAAAGTCTAAACCAATAAAGTCTAGACTCAGTGTCTAAAAGCTTCGAACGCTTTTTAGATGACACTGCAAACACTATCAAAAGCGGGCAGTTCCACTTTCGAAATATACGATGATCTAAGCCCCAATAAATAAAAATTCAAAAAAATGCACACTGCAAACTTTAAATTTTTTTCTTCGCAAAAAACTTTTTTCGGCCTAAACGGGTATAAATCCGTATATTGGCGGAGATATTTATGGCGTGTTATGTTCCCGCCATATCTCTGACTTTGCACACACTTCCGCAACATTGAACGGCTATAAACTAAACACAAAAAGGACACTATAGCCCCTTTTACAAAAAATATCGCTTGGACCCTTCGTTATTGCAGTTTAAAAATAAACCCCGACAGTATCAACGTGAATAATGTCCAGTGGAAACTTTCTTCTAAATGTTACTGAAACAATATAACACAAACATTTCATTCCGTACGATTAGGATGAAAAATGTTCAGTCTCAAATCTAATTCGGAAATAAATAGACAGAGGAAATGCAACATTAATCTTAAATAAAATTAAGTATGATACAAGGTTGCTCTCGATGGAAAATGAGCTCATAAATCAAGCAGTTTGAGGACCGGCATTCATCTTTCAGGCATTAAGACCTTGGCGAGACGATCGTGAATAAAGTTATACAGCTTCATCATAACATTATGTTATCAAATATTTTTTATACATTAATTATTACACCTAATATCCCCTAAGTAATATGTAATCCCTAACTTAATTTGTATCAAGTAGTCACTCAGTGTGTTTTACATAGGTTCAACGAAGCAGCTGTTAGTAATGTATTCTAGTACACATATATACACTTAAGTGACCTTTAATGTACCTATACCTACCAAACAATAGAGCAGCCAAAATAACTCAAGACATTTTACATTTTTAATCACCAACAGCATTTTGATCACACAACTATTCCTCGTACAACATCCAAAACGCCACTTAACCCACAAATCCCAGTAGTCTCATCACAATTATCCAAACTTATTCATACAATACACAGTTTAAATTGTAGTACGAACTCGGTATATCCTTGGAGAGTAAACCAAATAGTTCCGACAGAGGAGCTAAACAAGCGAGCTGGTTCCGGACTTGATAATTGATCTTATGCACGAACACTTCAAATTGTTCGGATTTTGGTTGGACTTTGATTTGGTACTGGGTGTGTTACTGATCACCTGTGTTTTTTTTTAAATCTTTTATTTTTAGAGGCTTAAACGCTGCTGCGTTATGCCAGCCTCGTAAGGTTTTACACAAATTAAATTAAAAACACACATAATAAACTCTATATACTAATTAATCAATAAAAAATTTAGTGAATTAAATTAAATATTGTGCATTCAAAGTCTCGATGCCAGAGCCATTCGATATAATCGATGGCGACATGCACAATGGCAAATCTTACCTCGTCTTACTTGAGAGACAAACCGAAACAGAATATAAAAAATTAACTAAGGATTGAATGAAAAAAGAAATTAAAATAAACTGATAATAAAATACACGAACTAAAAAGAATCTCTCCTCAAAAACACATCTTTTACAAATTTATAGATAGAAACACTCTGTTCCGAGAGAGGTCTCCCAAGCAAAACATTAACTCCACCACTATACATATCGCCACCGATCGCCGTACACAGCTGCAGCCTCAAGTCGTCGAACGCACAACATTCTAACAGAATGTGGTATAAGTCGTCCACTACTTGATGAGTGCAGGTATTGCATAACGGGGATGGTTTCACACCCATCAAGTGCAGAAACCTATTAGCAGGCACATGGCCTGACCTTATTCTAAATGCTAACACTAAAAGTTCTCTCGGCATGTTACCCACGTCAAACCAAGGAGCTCGAGGCAGATCATGCTGAATAGTTCTGTACCACAGACCTTTTCTTGCTGTAACAAAACTAAAATGTTCCTCCCACAAATTATGACAAAACTTTTTCACGTGAGGAATAAGCTCAGTAAAATAAGGGTCACCGGGAATAACTATGCCATCAGCAATAGCCTCGGAAGCTAGCTTGTCAGCCATTTCATTTCCCGGGACACCTATGTGAGAAGTTATCCATTGAATTTTAATATTTACAAGTTGTTTCTGAAGAAATTGTATACTCTTTAATGCCTCGTATGCAATCGGCATGCCTCGAACTCCGGATACACAACGAATCAAATGCTGTAAAGCGCTCTTGGAGTCGGTCACAATCACAACATTCTTATACGGCAAACTCTGAACATAGGACAAAGCTTCTACTATAGCCGTTAATTCAGCTCTCATGATACAAGCGTCATTGCACAATTTAAATTTCATACTAGTGTTTGTTTGGACATCAAAAAATGCTGCGCCAACACCATGAACACTTTTAGAGCCATCGGTAAATATAAAATAATAATTATCGTATCTACAACTAAACATATTAGAAATCAACATTCTTAAATTTGCCACACTCATTGAACGCTTTGGTACACCTAATTCGTCAACATTACAAATAACACAATCTCGAATATTAATATTTGATACCCAAGTATCCAAGCTATACATGTCTAATATAGGGGACTTATGCACAATATTGTTATTGAACTTATTATGAATATCAATCAAAATGGGTTTATTCTTATTCCTCCAATATGCATTGGTGCACAAAACAGATAGTTCTTGTAATAAAGATAAAGTTGCATCATTGGAAAAGGAGCTCAATCTCAGCCAATACCTGCAGGCTAGCCAATATCTCCTCACAAATAGTGGTGACACGCAGAGCTCACTCTCCATCACACAAATAGGTGTTGAACGAATGAAACCACCACAAATTCTTAATGCACGATTTTGTAAAACATCTAGTTTATACAAATGCGTCTTAGCACTATTACCGTATAAAAAACTAGCATAATCAATTCGACTTCTAACAAGTGAGATGTACAGTCTCCTTAAATGTTTCGGATGAATGCCCCAAGATTTCCCAGCTAAAGTTTTAAGAATATTTAAATATTTGTAAGCTTTCTCACATGTCTCATTTATGTGAGCTCCCCAACGAAGTGATGAATCAAGCCACAACCCCAGATATTTAATTTTATCAACAACTTTCAATTCCTTATTATTAATAGTAATGTGGACATTCGTTAAGCACCTAGACCTACTAAACAGACAAACATTTGATTTGGATTCCGACAGAAATAATCCCATCTCACCTAAATTTTTAACAAGAACATCTAAAGCTGTGTACAGGTGACTGATGGCTGAATCTAAATTATGTTTACTTGAAGACACATAGAGAACAAAATCGTCTGCATACTGTGATACATTACAGCTAGTGATTGATTTACAAATATTCATAGTTGCAATATTAAACAGGAGAGGAGATAATGGGTCACCCTGAGCTAAACCTACACTTGCCTGTCTTACTAGGATACCATCCATTCCCGTATCAATTTGTAAATACCTTTGACTCAAATAATTAAAAATATATGTACAAAGCTTCCCCCCAACCCCAATTCTATTTAACAAGGAAATCATTCTATTAATATTTACATTATTATAAGCGTTATTTATATCAACAAAACATGCAATAGTGGCCATATTTTTAGAAAACCCAATCTGAATTGATGATATTAACCGTGTTAGGTTGTCCAAGCACGAGCGTGACCTACGAAAACCAATAGTGGAAGGAGACAAAAGGTATGATTTCTCTACGAACCATTCAAGACGTTTCAGTAAAATTCCATGAAATACTTTACATGGGCAAGACATTAGGGAAATAGGCCGCAGGGAATTAGAACTATTGGGGTCTCTACCGGGCTTAGGAATCGGAACTACCTTTATGCTTCTCCACTGGTTTGGTATTATACCAGTTTGTAGTATTAAATTATATATATGTAACAAAAACTTTTTACCTGTAACAGACAAATTGAAAAGCATAGAATAAGATATATTATCTACGCCTGGCGACGTATCTTTGTGCTTCAAGCAATTTAACAATTCAAACAATGTTACATCTTCTTCCATGGCACATGAACCCTCCATAAAAAGTGGTGGTTCCTCGCAAGCTAAATCAGGTGTCAAGGATTGTAATAGCTCTCTGCATTTGTCAGAATCAACACAACGGTTACCATACCTCCCACCTTTTACCCATCTCATTCTTTTCCACATCTCTGACGCGGATGTTTCTGCATCAATACTCGTGCAGAATTCCTTCCAGCCCGTAGAACGAGCTTTGCCAACCAATTTTCGGGCTGTATTTATTTTAGCCATATACATATCATAATTATCTGGAATAGGATTACGTCTTAATTTTGCCAATGCCAAGCGTCTCTCGGCTACAGCCTTAGACAACTCTGAAGTCCAATAAGGTTTCGGTACAAATTTTGCTGTAGGATCCTGACAGATTTTAATCCATGGAATTGTCTCTTCAGCTACCTGATCAATTTTGAATGCAAATAAGTTATAAGATTCCTGAACATTCAACGAAAGATCTACATTAGCGAACGCTTCTTCCGATTTTTCTCGGTATTCACTCCACCGAGCTTGCTTAAAGTTACGTCGCTTTATGAAATTATTTACAGATTCATAACCGTACTTCATTTTGATTACGATGTGATCACTGCCTAGTGACTCATTTGTAGTCTCCCAAGACATTTTTGTAGCTAGATCAGTAGAAACAAATGAAGCATCTGGAGAAGATTGTTGTAAAAATCCATTAACAGACTTAATTCTTGTAGCATTTCCATCATTCAAACACAAATAATCTTTATCAAAATAAGCGTCATATACCATCTCTCCCCGTCGATCGGTTTTATTTGACCAGGTTATATGATGCGCATTAAAATCACCAACAATTAATGTTTCTTTATCAAATCTGTTAAAAATATAATGCCAGTCGGACTGATTAGTAATAGATGAGGGGGGGCAATAAATTGAAATAATGTTCTTTATTCCAGGCACATTAAAAACTTCGACGATGATCATCTCAATACTAGAATTGGGATGTACAACATCTCTGTGCAAGACTTTAATTGATTTATGCGTTATAACACATACACCTCCATAGGAATCCAATCTATCCTTTCTGATAATGTTATAGTTACTAATATTTAAAGATTTGTCAGAAGATAACCAAGTTTCACTTACAACAGCAATGTGTATCTTTTCCCGTAGTAACAAACATTGAAAATCATCTGTTTTAGGGCTTAAACTGTTCGCATTCCACTGTAGAATGGTAACAACTCTATTTTTTGTGTTGGAGTTCTTATCCATTGTTAGAGCACCCTAGTACCTCCAGCAAAAAATCAACACTCAGAAAACTCTTCAGGAATGACTTTAATTCTGTAGTAAAATATTTTATAACTGCTATTATTTTGGCTTCCATGCAACTGTTTCCACTGAAAATTTCCTTTATATTCTTCAAAAATCGTTTTAGGCTGAAATCATGCTTTTTACGAGATTTATCACCTGATTGGGACTCAGTATTCTCTATATTTTCTGCCAAAAATTCCGATATCTCTTCATCCTCAACTGGGCATCTTATTTTTTTACGCCTGCCTTTCTTGACTTTTGTAATTTTATTTTTGAGAGTCTTCTTAGAACGAACCAAAAGTTTATTCGAATTCAGAATAGGAGACATTCTATCTTCATCCGAATTTTCAGTAGGCAGGAATGACTGCTTGACAACATCTGAATAGGATTTTCCAGCCTTTACCTCGGCTCTAGTAAATTCATCGACAGTAAATAAATTCGGACTAGGTACTACTACATTCTTATTTTCTTTATTTTTAATAAGAGCCATTTTGTATGTGCAATTATGCTTGCACATTATATCTCTAATTTCTTTTTCACGTAAAAATGCCGGGCACTTGCTTTTCACCATAGACATGTGGTCTCCTTTACAATTAACACATTGAAAATTAATTGTTTCACAATTGTCATGCTCGCCACCACATTTAGGACAAATCTGCTTTTTATTAGGACAAAATGCTTTAATATGTCCGTATTTCCAGCATTTTGAACACTGGGTAACCAGGAAATTAAAAGGCAATACTTCCATCCTCATACCGTACGCAAAAACAAACGGAGGTAAAATAGGACCTTGAAAACAAATGCGAATACTCGCACTTGCAACCCATTTGCCTTCATCGTTTCTCCGGCTTAAACGTTTTACGGATAAAATATCAACCTCACATTCTAGTATGTCCTTAATGCTATTGTCATCCAGATCGAGGTCTATTTCTTTAATTAAGCCGTAGGAAACATTTACCTCATTAGTCTTCTTACAGACCCATCCTCTTTGTTTGATAGATGCAGAAGATAATAGTTTATCTACAGCATAGTTACTTTTAAATCTAATCAAAATTTTGTGTGGACTTTTGTAAACAATCCTCATTATTTCCGGAATTTTCTCAGTACTTAATAATTTTGCTAGCGAAATCTGTTTCGGAAGGACTTCTTTTGATATAACCGATACTTCAACATATTCAGGATTATCACTCACGAACGATTTTCCTGGAGAAAATCCAGAACGCGGTGTAGTAACTTTAGCTTTCTTACCACGCTTTCCCACCGTAATGAACTCTCCATTCTGTATATCATCATCCGGACTTGAATCATCTCTGCCTCTTTTATTCCCAACTTTCAAATTGCTTTCAGTGTCACCCTCCTCTAAATCAGACGTACCATCAGTATTGTGTATCATAGCTCGTAAGGTCACAGAGCTAGAATGACAGCTGCTACCGTCCTCCTCGTCGCAACCGCTTTCCATTATTTATAGAAACTTTTTTATGAAGAAAAAAATGACAAATGCCAACTTTGACAATTAAAATAAGCTGAAATTTTATTTAGAAATTATGCTGAAAAATGGTTGTATCACTGGTAATTTGTGACACAAACACCATAATTATGTCCAAAGATATAATATGTTTTAGTAGTAACAGTCACTCACTTCAAAACTTACACAAACTCACATAAAATAATTATTATACCGGAGCAAAACTAAACAATGTTGTCGCGTCAAAATCACGATGACAGATGATCACCTGTGTTTGAGAGGTTCAAGTTTGGTTCCTGTTTAGTGTGTATGTATTTTAACCATTTGAACGACATCAGTATTCACGTAGCGAATGCTGGAGACAAGAGTAAAACAGAGGGTCCATTTTAAATCTGACCTAGATTTGTTAACACAAAACTGTAGAAATAATACCACCATTTATTAGATAACATTTTTTTTATATATATTTCACTTTCACTTTCATTCACAGAAAATTCTGTCCATGTAATCACTACATCCACATCCTAACATTACAATATACCACGACTCACGTACCCCAAACTATACACACGCGTGCACAATTTTTGACCCCCTAAAACCGGACAGCAATTGAGCCACGAGCCACGGTAATACCACCGTCGGACGCACGTACGGACACCTGTACGACACTAATCAGGTCCTATTATTTATTCGGACCACGTACCCTGGTCAACTGGCTCTTGGTCAGAACACGGAATTACCGACTTCCACGGTTTTGGTCACATCTGATTGGACTAATCTGTGCTTTTATTGACGTGGTTGCTTGGTGACAATTTCGTGCCTTGGTTTGGAAGCTAGGTATTTTTTTTTTTGTTTTAATAAAGCTAACTCGTTAGTAAAGCATCTACCACAGTAATCAGACTATGTGACTTTGCTATTTGTTACATTAAAGATAACAATACTGGGCTTTAACAAACTAAACGGAACTGATTATATGAATGACTAAACGCCGGAAACAGCATTATTGATAAGCAAAATCTAATTATTATTATGAATGATTCATGATTCATATTTTACCACATCATCACAACTGACATGTCTTTACGCAAAACAACGCTTTACTAGAAGTACAAAACGTACTTCGAAACGATTAATTCGATTCCTCTTGTTTTGATAATTTCATTCACCAAAACGCGTGGAGATTTCTGATATTATATATGATACAAACATACACAAACGTACAATTATAACAGGGCTTTTTTTAACTATCACTAAAAAATTTCCTTATCTTCTGTCATAAGCAGGAGATAGAATTCTCGATACAGCGTTTCTTTTACTTTATCCCAGATTGATGATTATTTGTCTTCACCTGCACTCAACAGATCAATGAGAAAAGTCTCTCTTTCTGTAGAATCAGAACAGCTCTGTACATCTCGCATTCAACCCTAAAATACCTCTACCAAAAACGAGTAGAAACTGTAAAATTGCATGTAAAACAAACTAGATCATGTAACAGGATCGCGGCCGACGTTTCCATTTGCCGAATGTTGCAGGATTTTAAAAGTGTCTAAGCAAGTAATTGCTCTGCCAGTTACGTCGGTGGATTTGTAAACTTACTGCCTGATGCGGTAACTGCGTGGCTTTTTGTTACGAAATCTTGTGTGTTCTTGAATTTAACTTTGGATATAGAAAAGCATATAGAGATTTTGGTTAAAAGTTCAGTTAATCTTAACAGTAAGATAGTTGATTGAGAAATCCTCCATTGATGTTGTGTGTCTTAAATGGGTTTTTGTTAATATCTTGAACAAGACTATTATCAGGCAGAGAGCATCTTGGTCAGACAAGACGAAAAAAATTAAATATAAGTGGTACCACCGCACCGTTTAACCGTAATTGCTAGACTGATGAGCATATTGTTTTTGATAAAACACTGAACACACCTATCATAAAATTATTTCTTAGTTTATTAAAAACAAAATTAATCCCTCAAACATACCATTAATTACAACAACACAGCGTTAACTCAAAGTAAACATATTAAACACCGCATCGTTATTTCAATTTAAAAAGTTCGCGTACCGAAGCCAGATTTAATTTTAAATTAAACACAAATCCCACTGACGGTCTGTACGTAATAGTAACTTTAAAGTCATTAATAAAAGCAGTTGGAACAAATATTAAACATTCCTCGTTTCAAAGCAGCCGACAAGCATTTTAGTCGTCATACTCGTGGAATAGAAGGGACATGAAAACGTCGATAATTTGTTAATATGAAATAATGAAACAATATGAAACTTTTCATTTTGAGTATGAATCAACTAACTATCTAGCCTTGTGTTTTTGTTACTTGAATATATTATCTACCAATCTTATTTTATCTTTTTGTGTACATGTCATGTCATGTCAAGTCATGCTTAATCTTAATTTTTTCTAGTGGTCTTGTATTTTAAAGAAATTTTATAAACTCTGCCATACATTTGTGCATTTACAGAAACAACAATATATCTATATCCCGGAGAGTTGCGTACTAGAAATGAGTAGAAGACAAGACATTCTTACTAAGCCACATCGATACTAAACCACTCGAGTTTTCCTTGCACCCGCTGTGCTCATAGCCTCACTCAGTTAAGTAACAGACTTATCTTCGATGACACGTGACCACGCCCCCTGCCGACCCTTTGATGTAAGCCGCTGTCCACCCAGTGTTGTCTCAAAGCTCTATTTAATTGCTACCTCGTTATTTCCGGATTATTTACACAGTAAAAACGATTTTAATCACAGCGTTTGTGAATGAATCGAATGATCAAACGATTCTACTCGTATGCTATATTTAATTGCCGTTAAATCGATTCTCGTATGCAATTTGAGTTATCAAAGGGTTTTATGCAAATATTTGTTTTAAGGTATATTGTAGTTTGAAGTTTGTATAAATATGTGGTTTGTCCTGTGTGTGTTTTGTGGCTGGTGAAACTATAGGTATAATTCTTCATAATTTTACGTTCACGTATCTTTCGTTTTGACAATATAGAGTTAAAAAATATCGGCAAAATTGGTTGGGCTTATTTAATAACAAATATTGAAGCCAAAAAAATAAAATAGACACAAACACGACCTTTTTCCACGTTAAAATTTTGAAAGCAAATGAATCCATATTAAACCTTTATCCGACACATCTCTTTATTCTACTTAAACGTTAAAACCAATGTATTTTTCATAAATTGTAACAAACGATCCTTTTTTTATATTTTAAGGGTTGATCCTCTCGATCCCTTCGACCTTCAGGTAACGTTTAATCCCTTGTCCCGAAATTAAATGTACCTATTTGTATCAAAATGTGTAATCAAATAAGTCTTTTGTCGTTTATGAATATCTAATATTTACACAGCAAAGACTGTATCTACTTGTATTTTCGCGATTAATTTATTGGGGTCTGTCGTCAAAATCAAAACGTCAAAAATATGTCATTTTAATAAAAAAAATTATGGCTTTAAGTTAATTAATAAGTTGCAATTCGGAAACGAGCTTGTAAACTTACAATACCTGTTTTTAATCTCGTAGGCAGAGCGTAGGCACTACGTAGACAGCGTAGCTGTTACGCCGAATCAATTGAGGAGCTACGTATCTCGTAGTCAGATCATAAATGCTCCGTTTATTTACATATATTCTTTTACATAAAAAGCAACTTAAACTTATGTATTTTTAGTATACTTATTTTCGTTCTCAAAATTGTCGCATAGCGTTGTAAAAACAAATGACCCACATTCACATTCGCAGTTAATTCGGCCTCATTGTCTGGCATTTTTCGCTCCTCTAATCTTGTTAAGCAAATCCGAGGGAGTGACATGGGTCCAGGGATTTGTTCACACACACCGTTTTTATAGTGTTACCTCACAAATGTTGGAGTTTAGTACAAATTACAACGATCTGTTATGGCGGTAAGCTGCTTTCTTCATCTGGAAAGCTGCACAAAAAATGTGGAAGAAGTAAAACTTGAAATTAACCAAAAAGCATATTAAAAATATATATAATAAATTGTCGCTGTTGTTATTATAGAAATTACAAAATTTAAGTTCATACTAGTAATATTAATGTATTTAAATTCATTTGTTGAGTAGGAACAACTCAGATATTTCGAAACAGGCTCTTAACATGATTACATTACACAATCTCACATACAAAGTTTTCATATAAATCTTAGTACAATGTTGTTATAAACTGCTTCGAGCGATTTGAATACAACCCTTCATTTACTGAGAACATTCCTTATCTCTTATTGAAAAGTGAAACGAGAGATATGTTTGAGACGAACCTGTATTATCATATACATACTTACATGACAGTATTATAACGTAGAACCTCTCGTTATAAAATTAGATCATTGTCAGGCTGGAAATCTAGTAACCGATAAACGTAGGAAATGCTGTTTGTGTCATCTTTTGAGTATGTTCGATATTTACTTGTATTAGTTTTGTAACTATACTACGTATTTTTGGGTTAGCTATCGATACTTGAATAACTTTATAAATTAACTTTAACTAGTATAAGCAGTGTCATTTTTTTACAAAAATATTTTCGATTGAATCAAGTTATTTGTGCTTGGAACGAAGTACTGCTTCTTCCCAACGACATGTCCAAATAACCTTCAACAACCCTTCACCCAAATAACATCTAATATCTCCCAAAAATAAACAATTAGAAATATATCCATTTACTACACAATATACGTGTATAATCCTTCAAGGGCTGCAATATAAGGATAACTAAGCCGATTACAATATTCGAGCATCGAGCGACTGTCACCCCTAGGTTTCCATCCTCGACTTGTTAGTGAGTGCAAGTTTGTCTTGTTATAACTCGACTCGACTTGACTTGACGTACAAGTCTACACATCCGGATTTTAAACCGTATTGTACTTTAGAGATGTTACCTCTTCACTATAATTGGGAGTTCAATTCAATGTTTTGAGAGTTCCAGACATGGAGTTGGTGGGTAGGTACTTATTGCACGGATGAGTTCAGAAACTTTTTATTTCTTTACAAAACTGAATTTTTTACATAGAATGCAAAGCTCGTGAGACGTTGCTTTGTTGTCTCCTTATAAACATTTCAATGGTCAACAGCTATCATTAACCACAAATACAGCGGTTTCACACCATCGGATTTTCCTCTTGTTTTTTTTACGCACGACATGTACCGAACGACAAAAACTTCACCCGATTTATCGTGTTATTGTTTGGACCGGTAGTTGTCAAGTTTCTTTTGAAACCGATCTTAAGATAAAACAAATAAAACCTCCTTACAATCTTACGATACTAGTGCTCTACTAAACCCTCAGATCAACCGATAACTTCTGCAATCATCACCAAGCGCAGTGTTTTGTTAACAGAATTCCACAAACGTAACAACACAGTTATAAAACGCAGTAACGATACTTCTTTTAATTTGCCACTGGAGCCATCAACATTTTACAGCGACCTTCCGATACTTGAGATTGTATTGAGTCGTAAATCCTTACCTTCTAGACTACAATCAAAACAAGGTTATAAAAGCAACAACCTGCCTCGGAATCGATGAGGAGGGCTTGCCGGGATCTCTCACTAAATTCTTAATACCTCACGTAACGGTTAAGGAGGGTTCGCACTAGTGTTGCTACGCGACAAGCCCCGGGATTGTGACGGGACGGGAATAATGTAGACAACACTTATACGTGTGTGTGCATGTGAACTTTTATGGGATTGTTTCAGATACTTCCGTCCTTATTGTATGATAACATCGGTCATTTTCACAGTTTAATTTATGTGATGAGCAGAAAGGGGATAGGTTACATTTGGTCTATCATTTAGTTCTTTAAGAGGTAAGTCAACTTGAGGAAATCAACTACCTAATCATGAGAGACTAAACATTTAACATTTTTCTAAATGACAACTTGTGATTTTTATCATCTGATAATATATGCGTAGTCAGTTCCGTTCTACAGGGAAGTGCGGGAAACTGTCCCGGGATTCACATTGAGCATCACTACGCAACAGCTACTTATGTTTTCCCGTGCAGCCTCTAGACAATGCCGGTGACGATCGATGATAATGCACCGAAGCTCAGAGATCAACGCGCTATAAACGCCACCCGGAGTTTCTCAACTTTTGGCAAACTTTTAATGGTTATGTTTGTTTAGAATTACTTATATCTACGTAGAAATTATATTTTAGTGGTAAGTGTATGTGCTTATGTGAGTTATATCAAAACACTAGATTCCACCAGCAGTTTCATATGCGTCCCGTGAGAATTACTCCAAGCACCCGGATAAAAAGTAGCTTGCAGCCTTCCTCGATAAAAATGATTTTAATGGGTCCAGTAGTTCTTGAGATCAGGAGTTCAAACAAACTCTTCAACTTCAACGGCTTTATGATATACATAAGTGTAGATTGTGCCAATGTCGAATAGCGAGTCAAAGATGAAGGTTGTAATGTGGATAGTTTGAAAATACATATAAATTGCAAAGTTGTCAAATAAGTTCGTCGAAATATTCTGACTTCTGCCAAAACTATTACGGTTATTGCTGCCTTGAGACAATGTTGCAGCTAAGATGGTCGATGAAATTAATAATTTATCACAAACTTAGTTGTTTGTTCGTTGTGTGCACTTAAACAGAGTTGAAAGATTTATTTTCAAACGGTCGGGACTGAATGAAGTATATCATAACTACATATGTACATATGTATGTATTTACCGTGTTCTGTACTTGAACTATGTTGACAGTTTTGATCAATAAACAAAGCTGTTTATTTTTAATTAGTTACTATATACTAGTATCTCAACTCAGCCCGTACTTAGGTACCTACTACTATTTGAGTTTAAAAATGTTCAATTGGTCCCAAAACACTAAAACTACGTATCTCAATTAATTTCAGCGAACTTTTAACGCTGTTTTAACACGGAATGCAACGTAAACGCCAAATTACATACATAAACATGGTTCCCTAACAAAGGTCACAATTTATCGAGGGGAGCAGACACATTAAAACGAGGAAAAAGTACTGATAGCATAGCTACGTACAATCGCTAAAGTGAATGATCAATGGAAGTACAGACGAGCTCACTGTTTGCTGTAGATTGGCTTTTTTATTCGTGTGTACCTACGTGTATTTGTTCGGGTAAAAAAATGGTGGTAACGCGTTCTGTTAGTGATTGTACTGATGAACTGGGCACTTACATAGTTACTCGTAACCTTCAATGTATCTTCCTACTGGTATATAATCGAGATTTTTACATACCTACATGTTCTGTTTTCTACTAAAGACAGCAAGCGAGAAACCATGCTAAAAAGTAGATAAACCATGATGTACAATCCTTGTTTCATAGAAAATACTAAAATTGAAATTTTAAAAAATTACTTAAGTAGATATGTACACTGTTCATACAGAAAAATATGATATACTAGCCGTTTTCCCGCGGTTTCACCCGCGTCCCGTGGTAACTACTGCCCGTACCGGGATAAAATATAGCCTATGTTACTCGTGGATAATGTAGCTTTCGAATGGTGAAAGAATTTTTAAAAACGGTCCAGTAGTTTTTGAGCCTATTCATTACAACCAAACAAACAAACAAAGTTTTCCTCTTTATAATATTATATTATATGATATATGTATGTCATATAAGTCTCATAGGCTCAACAAGACGACGTTACGGAGTCCGGATATGCAAAACGTACATGACGGGCGAATATGTCACCAGACTGTGATATATGACAGTTCCTAGCTGTTAACTTATGGAGTTCCTCTGCCTACTAGTGATGCGTAGCGAGCATGAAGTAGAAAGTATCGATAGAATTCATTTTAAAGATATTTCAGTGCATACCTTACCCATACCTAAGAGCAATATCTGACACTACGCTAAGAACATTTTTAAATGGATTTAGTCCTTCAATTATTTGATGTAAAGTTTTTTTTTCACATAAAGATATATAGCAGAAACTACGCTGAAATTGAAATTGAATTGAAATTGGTACTTTTCAATCGTTGAACTTTTTCCACCTCTGAAAAGGCGCACCAAAATAACACTTTAAACTATATAATATTTAATTCAAAGCCACAAACACTAAACTAATCAAACAAACAAATATTCTTATCGACATACCCAACTCCCATCCCTACGTATAACCACTTTACATTCACCTCGCTCTCTCGGCAAGCGACTAATCTGCTGATATATCGACGCTCACCTTCCTTTATCTAAGGAGATCTACGTAAAAGTGCCCCTTTATTACGCCATGGATTACCCCCGTGTACTCCGGGACCCCATAAAGCCTCTGTGATCAGTATATAATAGACTGTCTTGAGGAGTCTTTGGTTGTCATAATGTTTGTTAATAAGACAGAATATTGTTACTTTTTCAGAAACTAAGCTGAACTTACAATATTTAACATTTTTGACAGCTGCTTCTTCTAGTGATTCTTGGTCGACTTTTTAAATGTCCAAAGTTCAAAGATCAAAACAAATTCGTATTTCGACCTACCGCGAGAAGATTTGATGATAATTACGAAATTGCAAAAGTAAAGTTATCTTTACCTCTTTATTGCTTTATTGCTTTGCGTAATTAAATGACAACAAACCAGGCTCCTTTGAAAATCACAGAATGCTATCCCAAAGAACATACTTTTATAAAATAAAACCATTAAAAAACACCGCTTTAAAAGCCACAAAAAGAAATACAAGTGACAAGTTAGTTGGAAACAAACGCAAGCCGGTTATCTAGCCGGGTAGCAGGTCGAAGTTTGACAAAGCATTTATTGTTAGTGAAGACGCTTCGTGAGGCCTCGGCAAACTTCGGGCCCGTTCGTGAACGATAACGAGTTCTAAACTCAAGCATAAGGATTGCTCTAATGCTCTTCAGAAATGCTCACATGGGTTTGTTTGTAAATATGATATAGGGCACAATATGGCAGGAATATTGAGGAGTTCAAAAGAAAAAAAACACAGTTTTTGAATTCTTAATATTCTGCAAGGCAGGTATTCAAAATGTCCAATATCATCACGGTATTTCGAGCAAAAAGAAGATAACTATATTTTGCAGAATAAAAGAAACGGTTCAATGAATCTAACGCAAAAAGAATTCCATTAAACATAGGTACTTGCATTTAACGCTAAATGAACACATGCAACATGAACGAATTTTTCAAGAACATCGATTCAACCTTACATAACATTTTAAACTTCCACAGAACACCCAAAACAAAAAACGACACTAAACAAAAAACAAATAAACATCAGATTCAAATCACAGTCTACAAAAGCCAGTCTCAGACAGTAGCAAGAGTTTCCATGAAATATGAATCCAGATAAAGCATCTAGTCCCCGAATAGTTTTCTAAGAAATGGTTGTAGTTTACCGTAATGCAATGTACTCAGTCATCGGCCCTTATCTAACTGAATATATAGCGGAGTCTTCAGCTATTAATCATGAAGTAGTTTCAGCGGAAAAATGGAGGGAGTTCATAATTCTGTCGTTGTGATAACATCAAGAAAGATCAGGACGATTTATTTATTGAACTGTTTGAGGTTGCTCTGTGGTTTTGATGGTGGAAAGATATGGTGAAGGTTCTGGGTTGACTATGATTTAAATTATAACTAGGCGATTTGTTACCGTAAATATGGAAAATAATACCAAAATTTGGCTTATAAGACAGAAGTTAAAGATAAAAATAAAGATGCTGAAGCGATATCAGACAAATTATTAGTGGTATCAGCACAGCAAAGAATCGCAATATTTATTTTAAAATGAAAATATAAGAAACAGTATTTAAAAATGGAATCATGATGGATATAAATGGATCATGAATCATCATGATTTGACTTTTTCTATATTCCTAAATTTAAGAAATGGCAACAAATAATTAGGAGTCAAATTAATTCAAATTTCGAACACAAGCTAATCATTACATGATTACACGCACACATAAACACAGTCACACATATCAATATCAAACATAGAATACGAAATACTCACACACAAGAACACATACAGAACATCAACCGTATATGGCGTACTCAGTTCAAGAGGGAATAAGTACGCCGGTGATTTGATATTATATTCCTAATTCAAAAACTAGCAATAAAAGATGAAAACGTCAAACTAATTCAAATGTCGAACATCGTTTAACTTATAAATACACACACACATAAACACAGTCACACATATCAATATCAGACATAGAACACGTACTCACACAAGTAAGTACAGAACATCAAGTGTATGGCGTACTCAGTTCAAGAGGGGATAAGTACGCTGGTGATTATCGTTGCTCCCTTAAAGGGTATCTGGAGATTCACTTAGTAATAATGAGCTTTTGTTAGCAATAGTGCGGATTTATTTTTGCATTTCCTTGTGTCAGTACCACTTACGTTGTTACTTGCTTAACAGAAACAATGGATGTTGCTCTTGTAGCCGGTAGCCGATTTTACCAGATGTCCCGTGGGAACTGTTTACTTCTTATAAGTAGATTTCATGAAAATCAGTTCAGCCATTTGCACCTTTGACACTGTCACACATGTTTGCCTTTAAAATACACTAATTTGATATATCGCAGTATTTTAGTTTTCGGTAAGACATGTAGTATGTAACTACAAATAGGTAAATATTGAGCCTGATATTATGTGGAATTTTCTATAGAAATATAAAAAATACATTTCTCTTAGCTCCAAATTACACCAGAATAATTTACTCTCAACAAGTATCTATGCACCGACTTCAAGTTAAGCAAAGTTTCGTAGACGAGTTATCAAACCTGAGCTAAGGTATACAGTCACATACATTAACGTCTAGCATCTACCGTTTACGTAGAACGTTCAATTAATTCAAAGCAACAAGTTATGTTACTAAGTCTATGTCATTTGAATAACCCATCGAACTGCAAGGAGGTAAAATAATACAGGTAAAAACATTGTGTTATTGAAACCCTCATTTACGGCCAATCTGCTAGGGTCCGTCTTGACCTTGATATTCCGCTAAATCATAAAGTGCACTATTGAATCAGTTCCAACTGAGTTCATAGCTACCTAGTTCCTTTTCATAAAATACTTAGCTTACCTACACACGTTTTTTCAGCGCTTTCTCAGAACAGATTTTCTACTCGGATTTAGCGCGCGCTACTCATTCTGTGTGACAAGAAATCAGGACCAGGGGAATTCACTGGCGTAAAGACGCGGCTATGCGATTCGAAACCTATAAAACAAAAGAATATCAACGCGTTACAGTTTCACCAAAAATGGCAAAAGTCAATAAAAGCACTTCGAATTTGAGCTCAATTTGAGATAGTCATAAAAATGTCTCCACTAAACAGTAGTTATGCATGTTTGTCTGAGAATAAAATGCTGAAATATCCCGCGGAGATTCCGAAATTATCATTTTATGTGAAATGTTTATTGAAGCGCTAGAAAACTCTATGGGAGTTCATACGGAAAAGTAATAAAATTGTACTGCCAAAATCATATTGTGTGTTGGATAGAAAGGTATGAGTGCCGATGCGAGTACTAACATGATATGTGGTGTCAACATGAGCTATGAAATTCCAGTGAGTAACCAGTAGCAGATTCATACCGCGCAATCATTTAAGTTAAAGTACTCATTAACGCTGTTTTAGTTCTTTCTAGGTACATCTATCTTACGACATTTCAATTGTATTATTATAAACAGAAATTCCAGCTCACATTGAAACCAAAATCCAAGCTTAAAGTCAACTCAAATGAAACGTAATATAAACACCAATTTATGGCACATAATACAGCTGAAAATATTATAATGATAATACCTTTTGAATGGAAACAAAAGGAGGAATTCGTCTCGCTTAATTTGAAGTGTCATAAGCCACAGTATATTCGTAAAACAATGCAATGTTCGCGTAGAGTTGTCAGGCCGCGGGATCGAGGGATGAGTCCCGCCATTGTACATCCATGCCTCGTCGTCTGCCTCAAATCTGCTTTGCGAATCCCTTTTCATGAAAACGACGGCTTAAAACCTCATTTAGCTTGGTCTCGACGCCTCCACCACTTAAACGTTATGGCCCAAGAAAATTGTCGCGTAATTTAAATAACTTTGTCGAGACCTTTCCATTGTCTTCGGTTTGAAGCTCGGAGGACCTCGAGTGTATAAATCTTCCAGTTTCAGGGAAGCATCTTCATTTTTGTTGAGGACATTTGTGTCGTTGTCTCTTTAGGAGCTCGTTGGAGGCTCTCTCTGTTATTAAATTCTAAAGTTACGTAAATCTTTTTCAATTTCGTTACACAATGTAGTCTTTGTTGGATTTGTATTTAATTTTTAGGAAATGCTTCTACTACAGACCATTTAGGAGCAAAGATTTCAGTTGTAGACAAAAAAGTAACTTACGCCACAAAAACAAGTCACAACTCAAAGCTAAACAATCAATTTCCGACCATCAAGTAAATTAGCTAACAAAATGAACATTCACAAAAGCAAGTTACACATTACAGTCGGACGAATATGAGAGGACATCAAAGGCTTCCAGGTATCATAGCCAACTGCAGACTGTAGGTAGCACGTTAATTGAAAGCGAACGCCGACGCACGAGTATTTACTTAGCGCTCGCCCTGACCAGACTGTGTGCTCAGCTCTTGTACGACTTGTGTCAAAGACTGGGACAAACGCTTGTGTACTCGAATGTACTAAATTGAAAAAACTTGTTTGTGACCAACTCGAACTATAAACATTGTGATTTAGTGTCAACAAAGTTTTTATTGGATTAGATTTTTTAATCAAGCTTGTTAGCTCTGTTTCTGGATCTTATAGTGCGGTATTTATTTTTGAGCTTTTTATTTCAACTCAGCTGGCTTTATAAGTGGAGACGTTGTAATTAAGTACTTGGCAAACTAATATATTTAGCAACTACTTAAAACTTATAAGAGGTTGTTACTCTTGACACAAAAGAATTTAACTCTACATTAAAGGTAAGACTCAAAGCTGTTACGTTAATCAGACTTAAAAGTTAACAGCAACAGTTGACAGACGGCTAATCAACTTGATAGCTGAAACGCGATAAACTTTAAACCGTCTCAAGTCAAACCAAATTGGTTAATGGAGCTCATTGAAATCAGCCTTAGTCCCGCTAATCAATAAACATAAACGTCGATTCAGAGATTTGAACACGTAAAGCCGTGTACCCATCTTAATACCCAGAGGGGAAAGTTCAAAGACTTTCCAATTTGGTAACAGGGACGGATTTAGATTAGATTGGCGCGACCGACCTAAGTAATGGCCATATCATGTCGAAGATAAATCATGGTTTTTCAGCTTGTGAGTAACCTTGTTCTGGAGGCTTGCCAAGATTCAGGTGATATCGATCCTGGTGACTTGTTTTGATCCAACTTACCACAAGAGATTCTTAATTATTTTTTAAATAGAATGTAAACAAACCATAAAGTTTTTTTTTGATAAACTTACTCTACGAGGTATCAACAAACAAACGTAACAAGTAGAATGACAACTCATTTAGTCGCGAATCCGTCCCTGCAGGAAATGAAGCAAAACAGCGGCAAAGGTTAAACTGTACCGTTAGACGATGCACACGTACAGCGCTGTATGAAGCGCTTACAGCGAAGCAAGCCTCTTCTAAGGCAGGGTATATATCTTTAAGAAAGATTAACGATCTTCAGGTAGTGGAGAGCTGGGGTCGGGCTATAATTAAACGCAATAGATGGAGCTTCCCCAAAGATTTAGCGAGAGGGGTTGGCGTCTTGCTGAGTTATGATTTCACACGAGACGATGTGATTGGCACCCCGTAATGAACACGGTGAATCGACTTTCTGATCGGAAACGAGAAATCTTTATTAGAAAAGTTTCTTTGAACACGCTGATACGGCGATTTTAAACCACCATAATTTGAAAGAGAACCTCAGATAAAACTCCCCAAAACATTGTAACACAAGCATTATATTTTCAGTATATTTTTAATGAAACGGTCGAGTACATGTTACGTATTATCTAATGTATCTCGAGGACAATGTTCATACATATTAAAGGTCTCAAAAGGTTACATTTCTTCCTCGCTCCGCGAAGCGTGTCCACACTGTCACATATTTTACCCGCCCTTACGTACTCGCCGCCCTAAACGATGGGTAACAGCATTAGATCCTTTATATAAGTTCTCAGTGTTTGTTGTGTTTTCTCAATTTAACTTCCATCTAAGTTTCCAGAAAGTTCTTTACTGCTACAGACACAATGGTTCGGTAATTGTCAAATATTGGGAGTTGCAAAAGTTTTTTCGATCAGAAATAATCCCGCCTGAGACCACTTTACGATGGAAACGTGACGATTTCGTAGTAAGTATCTTACAAAATACATATTTTCAATGATATATTGAAATGAATTTATTGAATAACCTAACCTTATAATATATTCAATGCAGAATGATTATATTATTAATATTACATATTGATGATAACTAACACAAAGCCGGAACCACTGCCAGTCGTTCTACATCAAAGGCCACATGTCTACGTTGCTACCTGTGTATTCCAGTCTCTCACACAAAACTGAATTTCATATCAAACACACGAACTCAAAAGGAAGTATGAATCAAGCTGCTTCATTTTCATAGCTCGTAGGTTAATTCATTAGCAAAAGAAACTCATAATAACTTACCTATTTGTTTTGTCACGGGACTATGTGACCTGTACGGAAAGGCCAAAGTCATTCCATTGCAAAATAAAAATGGTACAACCACTTTTATGTGTGTAATTTAAGAATAAAAACACTTGACGATAGGCGGTATACCCAGGCCTGGCCTAGCTAGCTTTGTTGCCTGAGAATTTTGTTGTCGGCTTCCAGTCTATCCGCATGCAGTGTAGTACCAGTGTTTTACACGAAGCGAGTATCTAATGTTCTCAACCCTACCAAACCTGAGGAACACGATGACTAAGTAAGGGGTTACTTAGTTACCCAGGATAAAAACTTTCTGGCTTGTCAAATAATGTAACTTGCCATTCCAAATTGGTTCTTATACGTTTTTCCTATTCGTCGTGTGACACAAAATATCCAAACTGTACGACCAAAACCGATCGATGGGCGGCATTATACCTGTCAATTAGGATATTGGTGTGCGATATAACAAATTGTCGAATAGTCTGAAGTGGCCGCACCTACTGCAATCAATTAGCAAATTGTTTGTATAAGTACGAGCAACCGGTCTTTATTGCGAATGGAATATTGCGCCAACGATATTACTGTCATGGCCGACTGTATTGCATTAATGTAATTACTATAGAATATTTTTGATTCTTCATTTTGTATTTTTTTTAAAGAAAGGAAAGTAAAATGGTGGGCTTTTATTGACATTAAATTTTTTCATGAAAATATACTTACGTATCTACATATAATAATATTAGAAATGAAGACAAGTTGAATTTAACTTGTTGCTTCCAAAGCAACTAATACTTAAAAAAAACCTCGATAAATACCATCAAAAAATGATGATCTACGCAGTGACAGATAAACACAAGCTTTATGTAAATATATATATATATAGCGTAGGTACATACATTCAACAAAATCTTTAGCAATGCTTGGCTATATACGCCTTTAGGTAGATTGATGACACGATAAGTAAATAAAAAAAACTTTAACCACGAACACCATCACCACACTCGCTTACATGTATCCCAAAATACAACCCACTACACAAAATGCCATACCAATGGATCTAAAGGCCGGTACACACTGACAGATCGTTTGTACAGTCACCGTCGCAATAATCCGGAGTCCGGACGGCAGCCGGCACGTCAATTACGATATTGAACGTTATAACACAGAAGCTGTTTGAAATTCAACAGACGAATGATCAACTGGATAGTCTGATACCAGCCTTGTATGCTGAGCGGAAAATGGTTCGAGTATTTAGAGGTTGATGAATATCTGTGTGCGTATTTAGCGTAATTGAAATATACTAGTGGGCACAGAAGACCTTTGTGCTATACGTTTCTTGGTTACTATCATGAACCTGCCCTTTATCGTCCTTACACGGGCCGACATTAATATTTTCTCATAATTCATCAGGTAAATATTTCTGTTTCAAGTGGATTTCTTACCCCAGCTACGCCTTTCTAAAATCACATTACAGCTCCTGAATGAACCCTCTTTACAAATACTTCCATCATCAAAACGGTACAGCATGATCGATACATCCCGGAATAGCCCAGACATGATAATTGTTCCGTTCGGAGCTGCAATATGTTAAAACTTTAATGACATCTCGGCATGCTCATCCGAGTGCAGTTTATTTGCTGAACGCCAGCACGAGCACGTACGTAAATAACTGCTGAGACTGAGTTTACTATTCGGCTCTAATTTAATTCGCGAAACACTCAGACAGCCTAAAAAAATATACTCATTTGAAATTCCAATGCCATTGCAGACGTGTCCTTTTTATAATCCCATTTGGATGCACTCCGGGCGAGCCTCGATTAGGAAAAGCCTCTGTTTACGAAATTACACCGGGCTGTATGAATTCTGTGCTGTAAATTCTCGCAAACGAATTTAATTCAGAGATAAACTCTAGTACGTCCTGTGGGAATTGCGTGAGCACTCGGTTTTATGCCACGTTGTGCATGAAAATGATTCGCTTTTCAAAAGATACTGGCAGTTTAGTATCTGTGAGGCTTTATGCCGTAGTCGGCACTAAAAACAATACGAGAACTGCGCATTAAAAAATAACATTCGTTTAAAAACAGGAAACGAAAATAAATTATAACTCTCAAATGGACCATACCGTGACATCTTACTCAAATTCATTGTTGAGAAATGATTACTTCTGAATAAACTTTTGCCTTAACAGACTTCAGTAACCCGTAACTTGCGTAGTAAAGTTGTAAGTCGGCTTAGATTATGCTCTGCCAGTCAAAGTTTTCCATCCAGTTTTCTTTCAATTTAAAATTGATGCAATCACGGAGTCAGGTGAATCGCGCAACTTCGTCTGCCTCGCATATAAGTTACCCAGGTACGGACAACAGGGGCTGAATGGATTTTGTTCATAAACTACGCACAATTGCTTCCGTATAACATTTCATTTGCATGATAGCGGGCTGAAGTTTCACATTTCTAACTATATGCAAAGTACACGGTGTACGTAATGAAGATCTTGAATAAAATATTATCATGTGTGACATTTAGAGTTTGCAGTTTACTTCTGACTGTTTTAGTTAGCTGTGGAATACATTTTGTATTCTCTGTACGTAACTGTAAGTTTTTAAGTTTGTAAAACGTGTAGTTTTTGCTAATGTTGCAGAGAATATGCAAACACGTGTCCTAGCATGCTGCAGTATTAATATCAGTTGTTTATGTATCGTAAGGTTTATTTTTTGTATTATATTCGATTTTATTATTTTCTTATTACAGTTAAGTTCTCGCTCAAGAAGCATACAGTATCATACGGTTGCCATGATATCTGATGTTTTACAAAACAAAAACCAATCGCTTAAACTCCTACTAAAAACACAGTTCGAAATTCACCAGTATTCCAAATTCAAAACTCGTAAATAATCGCCCACTTACAAATAGCAACTACCGACTGGCTACCAAAATGACAAATTCCTGAAGTGCTTTAAAAATAGCGCTGCGTTCACAATGACGGTACGGACTGCAGGTCGGGCGATAATGCGCTCTGAATAAGTGATGCGGCTGCAAATAGTGGGCCGCGACACCGCTTTTGTGTACTCACCCTTAGTTTTTCATGTACGTAATAGTGGTTGGATATTTTTGTATTGTGTTACTTTTATGAAGTTCGGCTGCGCTTTTTGTTATGTTTTGCTGTGAGATTAATTTTACTGTTAAGCTGTGATTGTAAATTCTACATAGTGTACTAGACATACGAGGTCCTCGCAAGAATAGTTTACAGGCTTTGAGACTATGTAAGTCTCAATTCTATTCTTGAAATGTTGACAGTGAGATGCTTTTGGAATTTCCCCCGTTCTGCGTATACCACACGAACGCCTCTTTCTGGAACATAATGCATGCCATGTTATTAACAGATTTAATTGTCATTTTAAAAACTTCCATCTGGAATCTTTTTTAGAAGATGTTATAAATAAATCGGTAAAAATGCGACCTAAAAACATCAAAAGTAATGCTATGGTTTTCCTATCCGATTTATGTACTTCGATTCTGTTACCAATTTCGACAGTATTTTAGCAAAACACTAATTCTAAAACAGCAGCTACTGTTTTTAGACGTAGAATCAGCAATCTATCAGAGTGGCCCGTGGCCGGTAATGGGTGCTGAATACTTTATGCAGCTGCAAATAGTGCAGTTGTGGCCCTGCTCGTGTGTGCTCGGCCTTATCTTTGTGTTACAGAAATAGGTGCTGAATTCTACGCATAGTTTTTGAATTATGCCTTTGAGGTAATTTTAAATGTAACAATTTTCTGCTGTTTAGCATTGAACCAATTCGAAGACATCTAACTTGTCGCTTTTAAGTAAAAGTAAGATAATAGTGGAGAAATATATTTCTTTAATTACCACATGAGTCCTTATCCTTCTCCATGTGAGAGGAGGCCTTTGCCCAGCAGTGGGGCGATAAAAAAGGAAGTAACGGTAACCACATGAGTTCCCAAAGCAAGCCTGTAAGTTAAACAACACTGTTTTCAGTCAGCAAACTGCAATTTTTCAAAAATTGAACGTAACTTTCAAAGTTACAAAAATACTTTAAAAGGTCAACGATATCAATCAGGTACAAAACACCTACATAGACGTTATTACACGGCCATTACTGACAAGAAAGTTTCTATCTATCACTGAAGATGTTGAAGGGTACTGAATAATTGATGCAACTGCAAACACTGCACATCTTCGCTTTTGTGCTCTTCGCGTGTCTCTCGAGGTTTGCCTGTGGACTTTTTGTTTTTAAGTATGTAGGTTTGTTTCCCATTTATAAAGTTGTTAGTGTTCTATGACTGTAGCTTCGACTCAAATGTTTTTTTTTATAATTTTCCTTCATTCTGATGCCTCGAGAAAAATCCACGAGATAGTTTAATTCTCCTAAAAGAAACGAATAATTCAAGCAAAAAGGACGGCTCATAAACTCAAATAAATCTTAAGAAAATCGTATTAATTCTCAGAGTAAAGAATTGGGCTTAAATCATTGATTTATTGCGTTACCCTAAAGCGTCTTTGAAAAACGATAATAAATTGAATATTAACGTCTATTACAACGGAAATTCAGAAGAGCAATTTTAAGCCTTCCAACAAAATACCTGTTGATTTATTTGTCGATAGTATTTTAGTATCGCTATAAAACATACCTTATCATGGGTAATCCTTTCCTTTATACCTTAATACATAATTTCTTCCTGAAAACACATATGAGAAAATTTTATCGGTTGGTATATTCATGGTTGGGAAAAAAGCTCGGAGGATGATGTATGTGAAGCTAAAAACATAGGAGTTCCCTGTTTCACGGAACCTAGACACACTAAATAGTTTGTTCAAGAAACAATTTGCGTCACTTTATCCTACCTCCTAACGTTGAAGACAAAAATCCAAGTTCAACATTTTCTAAACTATTTTAAAACCAAGCTATCCATTACAGAGTATTTTTCTAACATAAAATCTCCACAGTTTTAAGTAAAATAAAGGAAGCTGTACAATAAAGGCGCGTATGGTGCCAAAATATGTATCTTTTTTGCAAGATTCTGTGAAGGAAGTTTAAGCGTCTGGGCGCCCCGTCCCCGCCGCGGCGTCGCCGACGGCATTACGGTTTTAGGACGCCTAAAATGCCGTTTATACGCTTAGACTAGGTAGACCAAAAAATTAAAAGAACCCTTAGGGAAAAACTTAGAGGTGCTCATTGTAAAGATATAGGGGAAACAGGTAAGTTACAACCTGTTTCTTTATAAGTGAGTGAATAGGATTGTATTGAAATATTATACCTGCACTGATCGCAGGTTTGTCTGTACCGGCAACCTGTTTCTTTATGTAAGCACCCATAGCTTTACTATACACTATTTTCCAATTTCATAGAATATAAGTTCACAAAATTAGGATGTTAAATTAATCACCCCATTGCATCCACTTGTGACGCCACTGGACATTCGTGCTAAAGCAGCATTTTAACACTCCAGTTTTGCCATCGGGCTGTAATTGCCAAATTTATGGCACCCTACACTAACGTAATTGTGGTCTACGACGGTGGCATGTATCACTCCAAATTAGATTCAGAGGAAACTGGCAAAACGCCTGTCAGTGAAAGTGGGCACTGCGTTATTTATAGCCGGGCACCATGCAAATACGTGGCGCGGTGACAACACCATGTTTTATGGCGTGAAGATATGGCCACGAACGGGTACATCGGTACATAGTGTTTTGGGGAGAAAGGATAAAGAGGTAGGAAAAGTGGACCTATGGTTTGGAGTCCCGTGTCAAAACCAAATGGTGTATTTGAGCAGCAAGAGACTAAAGCTATGCTCTCAGCAAAGTTAAGGATATACATACTCTCCAACATTTGTCTATTTTATTCTGACAAAATTAAGTAACACACAATGCACATAATCGCACAACTCCGAACACAACAGCAACATATTAAAAACTTTTACCAAAAACAAAGCACTCGCACTCGCTTGCATAAAAGTTCCCAACAGGATAACTTCAGTCTCTCATTTCATACAAAACTTCATTTGTACACTCCTAAAAATACCTAATTATCACAATGAACAAGATAAGAACGACACGTACATTTCTGAGCAGGTGAAACTTCAGAACAAAAGCTTTCTACAGCGAAAACTGGGAAACAAATCCTTTGAAAATTTCATCTAAACAGCTCTTTAAACTGTGTTGAACATCTAACTGCCGGCTCGCCAGTTTGTTCGAAACTCTGCCCGCTCGAGGCGTCTTCTTTAATTTATATTCGAAATTAACGTCAACCCGCGACATGGACTAACTTGTGTGAGACAAAGGCCTATTCAGATGTGTGCAACATGCGGTACGAGTAGATGGAGTACTGTCTGCAATAAGGTACCTCCTAACTTATTTATCGACATTTTATACACGTAAATTATACTACCAATATTCTGGGTTTATCTATTTCAAGATATTATCAATTTTTGGTAGGCACGATTAGTACGTCCTTTAACTTTTTTACAATACTGTTGAAGATGATATAGGTAAGGTTTTTGTAGGTAAAGTATTTTCTAACTTAGTTACATAATGTTGTACAGAACCTTATTCATTTTAAATTTTCTTAAGAAAAGAGTTCTGAAAACGTAAAACTCAAACTTTGTGTAAAATCTCCTTTTTTAAAAACCTTACTAACTACAGTTCGTATTTACGAACAAACAATGTAACATAGAGACCTATGTATTAACTAAGTAAATTCATTGTAACTAACTTGAGAAATTGTTAACAAAGAGATTGTTCCTCTTACTTTGTTTGTTATTTAATTCTAAGAGAAACGTGAATAGTCACAGCCGGCTCTTTTAATATGACATTTTAACTTCAACATAGAATTATTTTACGACTGTTCTTTTCTTACCTCGTGGGATAATTCTGGAAGTTTTTGTCGTGAAAAGTTTTTCGTATACAAACTGTATTTCAGTCAAAGCTTATTACTAAGTCATATCAGGGGCATTGACTACTGCTTTGTAGTGAATTACGTTTTTGTTCTTTTTTCTGAATCCTTGTGACTATGAATGAATTCGTTTTCTATACTTTCCTATAATACAGTATTAGAGGACCCGTACCCAATTTGTTCTTATTAGGTATATAACTTTAAAAAAAACTTGCACAGCAAGCCTTTTGATTTTCCGATCTGTCATAATATATAATAGGATATTCATACTGCTAACATACTTCCTTCAACACGAATCTTAACATATTTATAGTAAATCTTCAGAACTAACAGCATCCAAGTTTCCTCTTCGAAGGAATGTACAAAACTATTTTCTCCTGATTCCCCTTTGAAAGATTTGCAAGTTTCAAATAACAAGATATCGAGTTCAGTCGACGTATGTGACGGTAACTAATTTATTACTTTACGATGAACGTAATAAATATGTCATGTTTGCCATAACTAGTACATACACAGTTTTATTGATTTTCATCTTAAACAAACATTTACTTAGCAATATAACACTGCCAAGACCAGCATGTCAATGCGAATCTTATGAGAAATATATCTCACAGTGAAATAAGGCCATTTATGTCCGTCAAAAATTGTCTGAGACCCAGCAGGGAAAACATTACAAGCAAAATAGACATACAAACTTTTTACACCTACACTACTCCTACATACTCCTTTCTTTTCCAACGCAAAAGCAATCCCACCAGGAAGTGGAACTACAAAATCACAACAGCATAGTTAGAGCGATACAATCCTCGTATTTGGGCTAAGTTAGTTGCAACAGGGCTCGCGAGCATAAAGGAGCACGGGAAGATTGGTCCACGGAGCACAATGCGAACCCATTGTTAGCGCAACAAAGGGATGGATCTATTAATTAACCCCGGACAGATCGCTCTTGTGTTACACTATGCAATCATAAATGTGCTTCAGGACTTGCGTGCTTGTTTTGTTAGAATCGCATTGCTACGCTTGCTTTATTGCGCTACGTAGCTGCTACGATATTCGTAGTCGTAGCGTGCTACGGAAAAAATGAAATCATATTTAAGTAGTTTGGTTTTAGATGAATGTTATTATTTACTACGAATAGATTTTTAAGAACTTTACAAATCACATATACTTAGGTATTTAGGAATAATAAGAGTGTCCGATCGCAAAGTGAGCCGTCTTAAATTAAAACGAGGAGGAAATAGTTTTAGGATCAATCTGATAAAAACTTCTATCTATGTGTGGGTTTAAACCGTTTGATATTATCAAGATATCAAAATGAACAATCATAGATACCATACAAGCCGGGAATTCCTTCCCTAAACACTAGTTAGCAGTTAATAGCTGTCGAATTAACCCCTTTATCTTGTATAGAGGAAGGGGCCAGGAAATTGCAGAATTGACATGACTGCTCTTACTAATAGATAGTAAATATAAACTTTCTTGAATTAGCAAAATGGTTTATGATTATATGAGTTTTCAGGACTGATTATTACCATTTTTTAGATAGACAACTGTTTATAGCACACTTAATAATAAAATTAGGGAATGGGCATAGTTCACCAGTTCTAATATAAATATTAACAACCAACCTATCTAACCTAATATAAAACAAAACACAACTACCAAGAAAGACCTTAAACAATGTTTCCCGAAAGAAGTTAATCACAAAACAAAAGAAAAACTTCTAGAAAACATGAGCTCAGCCGACAAAGTTTAGATATTCTACGTGCACCACTAAATCGGCTCGGCTGTGTGTTGGTATTTAGAAAAATAAGAGTATATTCTTAGAGCATTGAATCAACTGGATACGTCATTGTTGTACCTTCCCTTCTGTCAAAAGTGTGAGATCGCCAGACATACTGGTCTGTGAGTCAAGTGTATTTCTTATATATAATAGTTTATCTCCACAGTTACACACATAACACAGACAAGGCACACCTTATTTCATCACAAATATCTTCCAACAGGCCTGTCTATGCGTTTGTTTGTTTGTAATATATAATTAATTATACGATACGATGTGGTCAAAAATGCATTAGAGTCACTAAGTATCTATCATTACTTGTTGCGTTGCTTCGCCCCTCGCCCCCTGGCAGACTTTTTCGCATAGAGATTATATTAGTCCTCATGGTGATTCCAGTTGGTTAAATGTTCTGAGGAATACGTAGAGTACGTAAAGAGTTGCCGGCATGTGGAGAACACTTTATTACGCCCCTTACAGACGGATCTCAGACGCTATCTTCGTAATAAAGTGGTCGGTTTTTTGTGAAGCATCCGACTTTTGGCGGAGCTTACACTTTGTTGGTAAACGATATGTTTCGTTTTTGTGGTTCGCGGTTTGTAATAAAATGGTTTATTGTTTGAACAGATTTATATAAACAGGTTAAAGTCAATTTTAGAACTGCATGTACTCCAAACAGGTCAACGCAAGAGATTTTTGATGAGTTAACATTTGAATAACATCCTTAAAAAAATACATAATTATTTATTACCTACTAGCAAACTCTGAAACTATTGTATAGCGTAGTAAATACTTAAACAAAAGTAGGTACACATTTTTACATTAGGTACCTACCCGGAACCCACACCCATGGCATTGTAACTTTGAACTAAAACTCACTTTGATTTCCACTACACCTGAACAACAATTGCCAGTCCTCCAGCATGATCCATTGTACCAGGGCCACATCGACCACTAGGTACTTTTAACCCACATAACAAAGCTGAGCAATTAATTTTATTACAGGTTGATGCGGCGCGTTTGTGCGTGAACCCGTGGTTGCGCGGAGCCGCGAGGGTCCTTCGGGGAGACGTCAAATAAACTTTGCAATCTCTCTCATAAAGCTTAGCCGTAGATCACGTTGGATGTAGATGTGACGTTGTGACATGCAGCATTCATTTGTTGATCAATTCTGTGAAAAGAAGTGGGAATTTATTTTGCTTCTAGTACAAGATGGTGGTTGTAGTGGATAGTTGCTTTAAAAGATGTCACGATTATAATGTGTGTATATTAAGAGAACTGACTGTCTACTAGGTACAGAGATATTATTTGTTTCATTAATTTGGATTAAACTATCCTTTACAGAAAGAGGACCTTACTAAAGAAATTTCTATTGAAATACATGAGCTTTATTTTAGACGTTTTCTTTGCCAACTGTTGTCATAGTAGGCTTGTATCTTGCATACACACAGCTTCAAGTTTGAAACTGCCACCTCTATTCTTTACCCACTCTATGGCCAGTACACACCATGCACTCGACAACAGGGTAATAATTAAAGGCAAAACGGCTAATCCTTGCCGACGAGCAAACACGACGCGACGATGTTTACACGCACATGTATAACGCTAATAAATATTAAACGCCTGCGAACTGCGAATCTCCGTTTTTACTGAACATTGTTTTTCTTTTTTTTGATCCGAATCGCATTATTTTGTTTTGTTGTCAATTTGTTACTGATATTTTAATTGTGTTTGGTTTGCTGTAGGGTTTAAAATCGCCTTTCTTTTGTTTTGAAAGATGTTCAAGTATAGGTACGAGTTTTTAACTTTCTTTGAATTAACTATTTTTTAAAATTAATGATTCTTTTTCAAGCTTTTCCACGACACCCAGTTCTAAAACTAAAAATAAATCAATTTCGAAATCTAAATTCGTCCAAAACTCGTTACGGATGATTTCATCTAAAAATCAATTAGAATTTCTATGACAGCGATATCACTTTGTCACTCCAAGTGGACTGATTGATGGGACTTGATGGGAATTTATTTTTTTGCCCATAGCCCTTCGGTCGGCCATACATTCGTGTCATTCAGAATTGATTGCTTATGAAAAATGGTAAAAGTCGAACGTATGAATTTATTTTTGCAATCGACTAACTTTATATGAGACCGATACTGTGATATTCAGTCGCGGCACTTTCGATCAATATAGAAAACACTGCAAAAATTAAATCTGAGCTTAGTTATGATATTAGCAGACAACTGACTTTAGGTACCGCGCTCAAAATTACACTACTATCCTTTATCATATTCATTCTATCATTAAAAAGATCAATAATCAGATAATTTCAATTCACTGCCAAATACGAATGACAGTAAAATTGCAAATGGCCGCTAACAGAGCATCAATACACAAATATAATGCTAAGCTTCCAAATAGCCCTGTTTAAATTCGTTTGTCGTCAACCGGAGGTGAAAAAAACAAATTTACTGTGAATCGTATTGTCTTAGTTCTATATTTTGAGGCACGCAACAATCGGAAATAGGCCAGGGTCTTATGTAAGGTACTAATCTACAGTATGAGGTTTTTACCGAAAGATCTTGTTAGTTCCAAAAAATCCAATAACCATCCACATACCTACTTATTTACTTTTTTATATTAATTTTATGAAGGAACAAATTTTTTTCGAAGCTTATTTACCAATGCCATAAATTCGGTCTCTTTTAAATCTTGGCGTATTTTAACTCAACCAAACTTTCTTCAACAATTGCCTCAAGACTATACAACTTGCACTATATTTATTTTTCTTTTGCAAAGTACCTAAAATTTCAATTGCTCTATTTTCACCATAAACAACATCATGTACATAACCCGAACATGTATGGCGAAATATCTTCGTGAAATCAAACCAATTTCGCATGCAACAGCGCGACAGGCGTTTTGTGAAAAATGCTAGCGGAATGACACGCTAATGTCGACCTGACACGATAGGCCGACCTATTTACTGACTTCGTAAGGCCAATACTATTGGCTTTTCAAACAAAAGCAGTTAATTAGACTTGATTAGTTCGCCAAATAAAGATAAAGGTGGAATTAAACGGTTGTGAATATTGTGTCTGTCTGTTATAAGTTTGTGTTTGTGGTATAAAAACTTGTTTTTGTTTGTGTTAATATAATTTCAATGAACAGAATGATTTTTGTATAACTACCAAACCGTGGCATTTACTACTCTTTCTTTGGGGATTTTTGCACTTAAATATAATAAGGTTATTCCGTCTCATCCATCAATTAATTAATTTAACGCTCCCACCATTCCAAGAACCGTACCTAGTGTAGATAAGTATAACCAGAAAATAGTCAAACAAAATTTTCTGTAATATCTTTGCATTACTAAAATAAGTCGATTTAAATTCAGCCTGAACGCAAGACGTTTATAATCTAACCGCAAATCCGGCAACAATAAAAATATTCAACTACCATAAAATTGCTCTAGAGACAATCAAAAACCAAGTAAAGGGCAGTTAAACGAGGCCTATGCTCCTAAGCATGCCTCACATATGGCCACGCAATTTATAGCCAACCTTTTCAACCACCATGTTGCGTATATTTAAAAAAACCCGCAAGAAAGGCCAGTGAAATATGTTATGTATCTTTCTGAAATTGTGATTGGGGCTCCGGGAGCGATAACTCCCACTTTATGACCCAATTTTTGTCGGATAAACAATGGAATTTGAAATTTTATCTCGATCACGCATCGGGGTCGTTATCGACACAAGCTTTTTGAATATTAATTCTGTGTGGATGTGTTCTTTCCCTGTAATTATGGATTTCCGATACAAACGCCGCGATTATGCGCCGCACATAAATATCGAATATGACGGTACGTGTTTGAATGACTTTTTGAACTCGGTGTGGTTGCCATTGTGTTTATACAACGACCTGTTACGTAACGATAGCATGTGCACACCCTACGTATATGAAACTGTTATGAAGGCATACATATTTTTATAGGAACATTTTAAAAACAGCCATAAAAGCGTGCAAAAAGAAAAACAGCACAAACGATAATTACCATCAGCAACAGCACTTGGAATTTAAAAACAACACTTGAATATTCATTCCATTTATACTGGGGTTCTGTTTCAGACCGCAAAGAATAGTTGAGCCTATCTTTATTGTCGAAGGGTGCATCTCAATGTCCGAGCGAACGAACGCCGTCGAACAACCGTCTGCCCTAAGGAAATGGCACTGTCATGCAAATTTAATGATCTTCGGAACTAATTACTCCACTCCGCACACAGAAGAGATAAAGCCTCCATGTTTGTATAGTTTGGAACAATCTAGACTAAAGTTAGAAACATTCTAGCGCAGTATGTTTAAGGTGTAAGTTTCGTTCGCGTAATACAGAAGTTTGTTTTAGAGTTAGTTTATTATTGAGTGTATGAAATGTTTGAAGTCTGCGCGTCTTTGTCTTCAGGTTTTTAGAGTGCTGTGCTTTAATATTTACTTATCTAATAGAAATCTGGTGTTGAACTTGCTCTGTACTTTATTGAGCTAACAAAAGGGATTCTAGACGTAGAATCCCTTTAGAGATTGACGAATCTCTCTGTACGTAGACAGGCACTATTTAAAAATATATTAAGTGCTGTGAAAATTATTTATTTTTTAGTTTATTTATTCATGATTATGAAGATAAATCGACCATTTTATTTTATCCAATATGTTGATAAATAATCCTTTCCAGAATAAAGTACTTGGATACCTAAACGCAAAAATAGAAGAAGAAAATCGGTTACATTACGGCATGCTCGTACCATGTTGTTTTTGTTCTGTATAAATTGGTTTAACACTTTCACTGCAGCCAGCAAATAGATGGTTTACCGTGTACACCGCGCTTTCAACTTCTATTCAAACATTTCCACATGCCAAAATCCAGCCAGCAGCATTCGGGTTAAGCCACGGAGTAAGGATAGATGAGCGGAGATGACATAATGCAGGTCTGGTGCCCTCTTCTTGGTCAAGTTCGTATGGTGAGCATGACCAAATAGATCAGTTACGAGTGAACTAACGAGGCGTATGACATCTTTTGAGACATCTGTCCAAAATTTTCGGAATTACACGTCAACAATTTTTGATATTACAAAAAAGGTCGGGTCCAAAGGAAGTGTAGGTATATAAGGATGCAGACAGTAAGTTTCCTCAACCTCCGCACACCCGCATTTTGGCGCGCTACTTTCATAGGGCATTTTCCGTTAAGGCACCTCCGCTAGTCATTTTGTTCTCCATGGGTTAAGCTATAACAAGCTGTTAGAAACTTCATTCTGTTCGCGGTGTTTATGCGAGTAACTTTTGGTACATTAACGTAATGAATTTCTGTATCATTATGTTAATTAATAAGGCACATATAAATCCGTGTTCGTTAAGCTGTTCGCCATGTTTGCGCTTAGTAAATGGGACGTTAAAGGATAATGATGTGTTGTTATGTTCTTGATGATTTGGATGTGGAACACATAATATAGTTCTCTAGCTTCCACCAGCGGTTTTGCCTGTTTCTTGAGGGCCCACGATCAAAAATTATAGCATATATGTTACTCTAATGTATAAGACATTATATTGTTATTACTGTCTTCATAATCTATCTAGCTCCGCGAAGTCATTTCATGTATGCACGCACACCCATACCCGAGCTGACGCCTGTTTAAAATTAATACATAGTATGATAACGTCTGTATAACGTTATATGTAGGATCATTGCTAAATAAAGCACTAGCGTAGGTAAAAAAATCCAAAAAAAAAAAAAAAAATAACAAATTGAAATCACACACAGTTAAAAATAGTCGCGATATTCAAAAGTCTCGCTCAGATGGCTCTCAATATTGCAGTGTACCACAAATAGGTCAGGCGCACATTGTCATTGTTGCAGCGCCAACAATAGCTAAATGGGACTGTTGTCAGCCCCCGGCTTTGTCCGATGTCTACTCGATGCAGATCTATGGATTCCGTTCAATGTTGCCACAAAAGAAAATATTACGACACTATTTTTGTGTTCGTATATTTTGTCGTGTGGTGTAAACTTATGGTGGGATGGACAGAAACCTACTGTTTTTTTTTTCACATACATATATTTTTATAGATTACAGAGTAAGACTTAACAAGATAAAATAACTCAAAATTAAAGTTTTGTTTGAGAGCTCAAAAACATAATGGTTCCACACAGATGCCTTTTTGTGGAGACAGCAGACTTTATCTAAAAAGAAACAGTCAGGTATGAAGTAAGCAATTAAACCTAACCAAACTAATATTCCAATAACATTAATTAACATAAAATGGTTTACAGAGATTACTTACTGTATTAATCTTCCAATATAGCCGACCATAGCTAAAATAGGTATCCAGCGGTTGCATGTCGCTGGCCACTAACGTTAATGGCAATAGCAGGGTTAAGCCAATCGATAGCTAAGCGCGATTGATAACGGAGTACTACTGGCTGGAATCAATATAAATGGGTTAACAGTACAGTTATGTAGGGTATATTAGTTGTGTATATTGTTTTGATTATAATAATACTTGGGACTTGCGTCTCAAAAATAGTAATTGACTCACTATTTTCAAAAGATATAATCAGTTTCACAAGCACAGCTTAACTAATTTTTATGACATGTTCCTGTAAGTATATCCATAGTCAGCGGTTTTGACGAGTCAACACGAAACTTCCACAGGATGAAACTATTGTGTCGAAGTTTGAAAATATTAACTTTATAACTGTCCCGAATAGAAATATTAGAGTTTTAAATATAATTGTTTATTTCAGCAATCCAATTCCAATAGCCAATAATATCTTAAATATTTTGGTTAATTAACACGATATTTGAATACTTTCAATATTAATAACAACCCGTTATCGAGCCCTCACAGACGCCGGGAGGATTTTAATCTGTGGAATGAATACGTCCACGCCTTTCGCATTATATTTGTAAAGCAAATAAATATACAACCTTTGCGATATTTTAGGATTTTGTTTTTGAATAATTATGTTCGATTAAAGAAGTTAAATTGGTACTGGATATCGAAAATTAGGTGATACATACAATGAAATATATTGTTTATGAATAAGTGTTATTCGGAAATATTCAAACACAATACATACTTACATATATTATACTTACGTGATACAGAAATACCAAAACGTACTTATGAAAAATAAAATTATATAACAATGTGAAAACGCGACCCTAAAAAAATAATAAACCAATAAATCTTAATAACCATCAGATAAATTCAACAGAAACACAAAAAAGCCGGTGACAAAATACAACAACAGTTTTCATTGCCCCGAGCGTTACGCCAAAAGTGGGGCACACGTTTATTACAATAATACTGAGCGTACTGTATGAAACACATTATAAATGGTTACACTCGTATCATGGCTGAAGATCGTCAATAATTCAACGAAATGGCAGTATCGTCAAACAACAGAGGAAATAAAAGGAAACAGCATGAGGGAGTTTGGTTTACGCAAATAAATGAAAATTCATCTGAGCACACAATGGCGGATCTCATGCTCGTTCGTATGAAAGTAAACATCTTACAACAGCCCCTTTAAAATGGCGTCCAATGGTATTAACATTGTCGTGGAGTTTTGTGCGTTAGATTAGCGGGGCTTTTCATTCCGTCAATTTTCAAATATGGAATATGGTTTCGGATTCATTTGTTTTAATATTAATTTGGGTGAATAAGGTTTTGTTGTTATTGTCTTTGGTTTTGTATATCTACTTCAACTAGAAATACTTAAGTCACACTAAAATTGACAACACAATTTTCACAAAATAATTACTATTGTTAAAACACCTCCCTACCTAGTGTCTACACGTTTAGCACCAATTTCGACCGAGCGAAATGGTGGCTACTTAAAAGTTTATGATTTCCCCCCTATTATTATTTAACGCTTAAAAGCGTGCGAACAGGCATAATCGCCTTTTGTGCTAAGACTTATTGCCGTGAAAGCTTTCACAACCTTTTGAAGCGCACTCTTATAATAAAAACCGCAACATTCGAATTATTTATTGTTTCCATTTGCTATTTTCCCGCTTTTTAGATATTCAAAGATGGAGATTTTACGTACAATACGAACGTTTACGATCGCCAACGACTTGATCTAGCCGTTTGTTCGGAATCCTAGTTTCAATGCTAGCTCGTGAACGGAAAGCGTTTTCTTTTTGATTTTCTTAAGTTCTCTCATGTCTTGCTTTCACCTGAGCTTTGTCGAACAATTTTGGTATCGTTCACTGGTTTTCTTTTGTACGTAAATATAGCTTGGAGCGGTATCTTCCATTCTTTGGAAGAACCAGAAATAAAAATATTTACGTTAGGAATTGCTTATAATTTGTACACAAGTAACCGATGTTTATCTAATAAATAAATAGGACTAATTCGTGTTGCTAAAAATTGTGCCTATTAACACAATTTCGAATTGAGAACGTCCTCAAACTGTCACAGATTCAAAATTCGTATGAAGGTTCAGAAAAATATATAAAAATATATCTGCCAGCCAGCATTGTTAAATAAAATTGGTAAGTGCAACACGTCTTATATCATCTGAAGGCAATTTAACGCCACGTCGTCGCAAGCCTGCCATGTAATTCCTTCCTAACATGCAAATATGCCTTACCCTACTAAAAAATATCACCCATTACAGTATTGAAACAATGTATTACGTAATTTACTTGTAAGACGTCGAAATCTTATTACAAAAGAAGATTTTAAGGATAAAATCGCGGCAAAAATGCTTCATTAAGTTACTATGGTAACCTTTTGGTTTACATTTTTGTGTTTCTTATATTTTTTTTACTTTTTACTCGTGTAACATTGTCCTTTTGTTTTTACAGAACAGTATATTCATTATTTTAATTGTCAATATGATATACGAACATTTCAAAAAAATATTGTCGCGAAGTATTTTACAAAAGTAAAGATTTTTACATTCAAAACTGGCAAAGTACATATCTAGTAGGCACCTAATGTCAATAATAATTAAAAGTTGGTATGTAAAAACAACCAAAATAGCTAGCTCCCTACAACATTAATTAAATTCATGTACTAAAAGTTGAGGCAAACATTACCAACAAACAATAGACAAACATATTGCTACGAAATTTCAACCATTACCTCTCAATTAGTTTAGTTAAGTCGAATACCCCCACGTTGCAGGCATCCGCGCATAAATTAGTCTTGTTAAGTGCAGTACAGGAATTTAATCCTCATATTTCGTCTGCACCCGGTTCGGCATATCTTTTCAGGTCTAAAATGAATTGTACATGAGGAGGATCACTCAAGCCAATTCCGACCCTATCGCTGATAGGCAAACTTCAAAATCGCTTGTTGAATTCAATTTTCTATTCCATTCACAGTCCGATATCTGGATGAACGTCTTCAGAGGAATTGCGACTTTAAAACTGGTTATTAAAGTCGGTTTTTGTCTTTTGTGGGGTTGGATTTTAATCCCGTTCGGAATTATAAAGCTGTATGTTTAATGGTGCTCATTACTTGGTGAATGAAATCGGATTACCAGACGGCAACTAAGCCTGATCTCTGACTAAAACATGAAGGGGGTTTTAATTTTGAATGTGTAATAATCAAACTTTTGGGGATTCCGGAGATCAATTTTTGATTAAATACGGAGTTACATTGAGTTTCATTATAAAAATGAAAGTTTTACTCTGTTTGTGGACGTAATGAAAGTACTGTTTGCATATAACAGGTCTTTTGAAAACTAAGAGTTATTAAGGCTTTATAAGTTTTAAACAAACATGGTGTCATTTTAAAAAGATATCTTTTTCTCAAAATTTCCAAAATATTGGACGATGAGCTCAAAATGGAGTCTTCGTAACTTCATTCTCCTTTCTGAAAACCATCGAGTATCAAAATCGACTCACATGAGGTAAACAAACAAACGCTTTCTTATAGACATTAATATATAGGTAGGTAAGTATAACAAGATAAGTATAGAGTATTAAATCGAAAGTGTACTTCACTTTATGAAAATTTGATTACAACAACGTAACCGGGAAATGAATATTTTCAACGATTATTTATTTCCGTACCTAAAGCATTATGTTTGGAACCATTTTATTTCGCCAAGCGTTTGCACATAAACGGGACGGTAATCTTTATAATCGTCTCACGTCCATCAAATGAAAATCCTCAGCTTTTTATTGTTTACCGCCTTTTATATGATTGGGTGTTTGAAATGTTTTTTTTTTAGCTGCCAGTGTTTTTAAGTACAGGATGTACCTATAAACTTTTTGGTGACAATATAACAACCTTTCAAGCAGTTGCAGGTACTTAATAGCCAAGCTAGTATAATTGAAAAGTCCCATAGATTAAGGATCCCGAAGTGTCTTCGAAAGGAGACATACTATATGTAACTAAATAATTCCGAGGGAAAAGCAACAACTTTACCACTCCGAAATGTCGTCAATTAATTTAATTCAAAGTCAATCCCCACATATAAACCCCCTCAAACAAAAGTAGCAACCACACAAAACTAACCAGATCTACCTACATTACCGCATAATCCCGCGGAAACTTCCAAATAGAAACGTGGATGCTGAAGCCTCTTTGTATTATACTAGTTGTAATTTCCTCGCAGACGAGCCTCGCGACAATCCCGACTTATCCCTGTTCCTTGACAACACTTTTCCTTGGGCCTGTGCCCACTGACAAACTACACAACACAACCCCCACAACTCTTATTCTAAAGCCATAAGAACGATTGTGCTGCACCGCAGCTCCAAAAAAATCTTTGTCAAGACATAGCCTGGATTTATAGCACAACTTCACAACTCTTGTAGTCGCTTTCATTTCACACACTAGTAAGTAGACTGGTTTGTCTTTGCTCTTATTGTGTTTCGTTAATATTTCACGACCCTTGACGGTTAATGTCAAGTAACTTAGTCTATTTACATTTGAAAGGGATGGTCCTTTGTTTTCTGTTTGTTAAACAATTTAGGGTTAAAATTGTGGAAGCTGGTCGGTACTCCTGATTGAATCGGCATTCGAATCGGATCGTATTAAATTAGTGAAGAGTTCCCCCCTCGTTACTAATGAATGCGCCAAATTAATAGGTTGTTAGTAACGAATCCTTTTAAAAAATTCGTTAGTGAACTCCCCAAAAAGCAGTAGGAAAAAATTGCTCTTTCATTTTTGATTAATGAAACTTACTCCAATAACAGATGAAATCATATTTTCATTAGACTAAAATATATTTCTTCACTATAAAAAACAATTACTAAACAACATAGTAATATTTCCTACAAAAACCCACAGACGTAAATCAAACCAGCCACGCATCGTTCCTAATTTAAAAATCAAAATAGCGTCCTCCATTTTCTCGTTTGCCGCGTAAATTAGTTCGCTAGTGCGGACTATCACGGTTGTCCTAATGCCTGTAATGTATGAGTGACTCCCGCTGCGAGAGACATATAAATTGCACGCGACTGTACCGCAGCCCCGCTTTTGAATAGGAATCGTCAGGATGCAGTTGTGAGAGAATTCCTGGTTTCCTTTGCAACGAGAGATATGACTGTTTTCGACTTTATGCGCATATATCTGCTATAAACAGACTCGGGATGGTGCTGTCGGACTGTAAGCGACTGTACTGAAGTTAGAAGTTTTGAGCTAAAGCTTACCAATTCCTGTTTTCTTCCGATGGGATCGAACAGTTTCAGTGCCATACTTTTGTTTTAGAAGTTATTTAGAGCCCCATACATCTAAACTTTAGAACTACATTCAAATATAGAAGAATAAGGTTACGTAACCTTGTTAATAAAACAGAAGACGGGCCAACTCCCCGCCGACCTTAATCTCCAACAAGCTTTTTTTTGTAATTACATTTTAATATCAACATAACATCCCTAATTTTTTCTTTGAATTATGACGTCAATAAATCAAACGTCTGCTCAGACCGTCTGCCCACTAAAACAAAGACATCACGTGCCAAGAGATGATAAAATAAATTTTGAACATCCCCCCATTACAGAGCTAATGGGCTGTATCTCGAAAGCTAGGGAATAAAAGATCCGTCGATTAGAAACTTTATGTTTGCAATTTTCCGGAGTCCCCCCCAGAGCCTTGCGAACCTTGAAGATGTACGTACTTACTACGGAAACTGCTTTGGTAGATGTATCCGTCAATCTGTCCAGGCTGAAATAGGCCTTGAGTACTACATATTTTCTCTTTTGCAATTAAAAAGACTATATTTTTTATTAAATCTTAATACTTATTTTAAAGCTTGTCCGGTACAAAACTGGCTTTAAAAGAAAAATCTCAATCCAATTCAAACAAAGAACATAAAAACAAAAAAATAATTTCAATAAATCGAGCACACTTTTCAATTTGAATTAAAAAAAGAACGAAATCAGTCGCCGTATAAACGCTTACTGCAAAGGGCAGACAAGCAGAACGAACTTATAGGTAGGTACCTTATAACGGCAGTGAAGTCAGGAAATAGACTCAATTACCTACGTATCGATTGAACATTAATCTGATACCACAATCAGAAGGTCCATAAACGTGAAAAACTGGTTTAATCTACTTTTAATCGTTTTAATTCCAAACGGAAACATAAAAGGGAGAAATAATGAGGATATGTTTAGTTAATCGGAAGATAAATAATTGGATTGATGTTTATGAATACAATAAAAATTGTAGAACTTTTTTTTACTTTAGTTCAACATTATTTAACTCATAACAGTTTTACTTTAGAATAAACGTTGATAAACTTTTCTTTTCATTAATTAGGTACTCATATTTGACTTACGCTACTACTACTACTTCGTCTGTTACATGAAAACTGGCACAAAATTTGCTTTCGTTATCCTAACTAATACCTCACCTCTTTGCTACATTTGTATACCTACATACATAATACATGTAGCTCAAACCTATTACGTAGATACATATAAGCTACAGAATTGGTAGACACATATAAGCTACAGAATTGAGTAGATACTGTTCGGCGTTAGTCAAATCATCCATTAGACGGATCAAAGGGGTGTTCCACGTGACTTGGAGTTATTGCTCAATACAGATAGCACACCAGTACAGCATATAAGCATAACTATTGTAGTTTCAATGTGTATTGGTGTACCTACAGTTATCTTGTTGGTATAGAGTTCTAGGGAAAAATATTTTATTCAAAATTGTGAATGAAAAGTGATAATTAGATAGATGAGAACGCCTCATCGGTACCTAGTAGTAACTATCTTAACTGTGTTAGAACTTGTCAGCGGGAAGTCAGGGGCCAGATTTATGCTTACTTGATGGTAATAGATCCACTCTCCCAGACATGTAACTAAGAAATTTATCTACAAGACGACAGATAGAGGGATACTACCTCACTGTAGGTTGACTGTAGGTTGAGGAAACTAGTCAAGATTTTAATTGAATCATAACAAGCTCTAAATGTCACAATAATGAACTTAACCCTTCACTTCATTATTTTTCCTCATTAAACAGACGTTGCATATCTCCTTAATTATTTATTTTCCATCTCAGCCACAATACCTCAAAAAACAAACTCTCTACCGCAAAGCTTTCCCGAAAAAACGACAAACAGCCGACAGAGCAATCCCGGAACAATTATCTTAAAAACACCGTCTATGAATCATTATAAAAATAAATCACAAAAAGTGTTAAGCACCGACTTTTGGAGGCATCGTACCACTTAAATTAAAAATCGCGAAAATTGACGGGCGCACTGAAAACATATAAATCTGAGGGCTAGCGGAAAATTAAAAAGGTTCCCGAGGCGGTGAGGCAGCCCGGTGTTGTTTGGCACACCGTCGAACCGGGAATAATCAACCAATCTCTCATTACTTTACACAGCATCAGTCTTTTTGATTTAAAATCCCAGCAGACGTTTCTTTGTCAAAGGACCTTTATAAAATTAATTGATGAGCGCGTTGAAAGCGAAGTGAGCAATTCAAGCTGAGAATAATTTGCTAGTATTTTTAGTTTACTCGTCTTCGGTGTTGACTGAGGGCTTAAGTTGCTATTGGGTAATTGGAAACCCTCTTGCATTTGATGCGATGTAGCTTCAACTATGGGAAAGTATCATCAATATGATGTACCAACATGTTAATTAAAATGTTTTCATAGGGTTGCCCCTATGCCCATGCATATTAAATAATATTGTAAGGAGTTTTTGGAGTCCTATTTTTGGAGTACTTACCTATGTGTATATTCCTACCCTGCTGGATTGATTTCCGGGAAACTAAACTAGCCACAACAAAAGCCGTGTAAAGCTTAATGATCCTCCGCAAAACAATACCCAATACTTAGTTCCCGTACAAAGGTACTTAGCGGGTCGTTCCACTAACGCACCATTTCTTCAAATTCCCGATAGCCGTACAATCGTTTTGGTTAACGATGCACTAATGCGTTTGCACTGTTCCCATTACTAGACCGAGCCACACATTAATACCACTCGATTAATATCTACGTTTATGTATTGGCAATTACAGTTGCATTACCTATAAAATGTGGGTAGGTACTTAGGTACCTTATTTTCAAAATTAGGTAGGTATATAATTTCTATAAAAGACGACGAAGAAGTAACTTCGCTACATAAAGTTACTTGGGTATGACACGAACGTTTTAACATAGAATTTTACGGCATAGAAAAGTGCAGCTACGCGAGAACTTCATTGGCTTGAACGAACCTGGAATCCTTTGATTCCTACACATAAGAGTAACACAAAAATAAATGCATTGCTAGCAATTTTTGTGTCATGTTATTACACGCAGGTGAGCAAGAACATTTTCCAAAAAGGTTATAAATAAATCACTCGCTGAATTTTCAACCACATAAAAATCATATTGTCCATGCATGAAATGGAATATGCAATGCAGAGTGCCGCGCGTTTTCAACAACAATAAAATAAATCTGACGTAACAGAACCTATAAACATTCAAAAGCAATTTATTTTCCTCAATGCGATCCTGAACTAAAGCTTGTATCCCTTCATAAAGAATTCTAAACGTGCATTCTCGCATTACGCCATCTTGAGATTTATGGTAACCCGCTTGTCCGCCATATTGTTCCAAATTTAAAAATATTTATTTTCCCGCCGAATCCTACGGTCTTATTTGAATTGTTGTTTCGATAAGCATTGAGTGGACTTTGGAGACTCGCTTTGGGTTTTATATGATCGGCCGGCGTATTTGGTATCTACTCCACGTTTTATTACATGTCGTATTTGTAAAATAAAGCATTTGTACGTAGAGTTCCTTTTTCGTGAGAGCCCTTAAAATACTCATACTCTACAAACCTGAAACTTGTTATTTGCTCACAATCGACCCAAATCCAGTTCAAGTTTGTTTTCAGACTTGTTTATGAATGAAACTAGGTATTGTCTCGTACAGTTTATACGCGGTTTACTTGAAATCTAAACTATAACAATATATCCAAGCAATTAAGTGATTCGCAGGTATTAAAAATACCTCCATAAAAACAAATTCACACTTAGGAACATATATTTAAACCGTAGCGGAAAATTAAAACGGCTCCCGCTGAGAAGAGACGCCTGAAAATAATGTTATATACAATAAAAAAGAAACAAACAATGTGAAAAAATACAATATTGCCGTGAAAAATGGCACCACGAACCAAGACGTTTTTAAATTTATCACATACAATATCGGGCTTACAGGGACTGTTATCATTTTTATTTATTTCCGTAAATAATATCGCGTTGTGATGATTAATCCTATGATGCTTTTATTTGTTGGTAGATTTTTCCCGCAGAGATTTGTGGCCAAAAAAGTGCCGTTTCGCGGTTCATGTATGGTTTCCTCCTCGAAGAGAATTTCCCGTTCCATGGGAAATACGAAATATATAATGTTACACATAACTGGCCTCGCCAAAATAGTGTATTTGGTAAACATGTCTAGTCATCCCTGTATTGATAACTAAGCTTAGTAAAGCTTTCTATCTAGGGCTAATAGAGATTATCTGGTAACTGACCTGACATAGTTGGGAAAGGCCATGAAAAGATAAGTGTATTTTTTTCATTATGTATTTTCTGGTTGTCATCGCAAACTAATTTAGCACGTGAAATATCAGTACTGACGTCTTTTTGTAACTAAGGTCTGACGTCAGAAACTGTTACATGATAATCTTGCTTATCTTCATGATATAGTACGGTATCTTTGTCATCTAAATTAATGAAATTAAGGCTTAATACTGGGATCTGCCATTATGTAAAATCATGTGCCAATCAAAATTTTTCCTCAGCCTGTAGCTCAAACACAGAAATACAAGAAACCCCGAAAACAATATGTAAATACACATTATTAAGTTTAGTACAAGACCAGTATAATACAATAAAATGAAACAGATAAGGAAATCCGGGGAATTTAAAATTGTTGCGAGAAAATCTAATAATCCCGGAGCGGGATAGACGCGGGTCGGATCAGCCAATTGATCAATGACAGAATTCTTTCTGAATTATTGAGAAATTGTTCTCATTCGATTATAGGAGTACGAGGTGGAATGAAAGGGGCAGTTCCAATTGTTTTTAATGCTTTTTGAGGCGAGATATTTCTTAGAAATCTTTCGAGGAATTTTGTTCTACCTTTCTTTGACTGCTCCTGTAGCTAGGTGGTAGTTAGATAATCAAATTTATTCTAAATTCTATAAACAAAGCATTATTTCAGGCAGTAGGGGAGATGTTCCTAAAACGGGTAAGCTAAGGGGAGATGTTAAATAAAATAACCAAGAACATTACATGTGACTTGTATTTGTACTTATAGGGTTGTTTATATAATAAACTTTGGAAATCATAAGACAGTCTTAGTAATCTTCTTCAAAATTAAGAAAAAGAAACAAAAAAATAAACCCCTTCGAAATACCCGCTTTGCCCTCAGGGGGGTCCTAAAACGGGTAGCGCCTTTGGGCAAAGCAGGTAATGAATGAATATATGTGATAAATGAATTAGAAAACATATCTTAGCTTCTTATTATCCAGGTAATCTTTATCGTTAATTAGTCTCCTTAATTATGTTAAACAGTTTTCTTATTTTGATCAGTCTAGATCACTTTTTTACTTCATTAAATGTTACATTTGAAATTATAATTCTACCAACAGATTAATTTGTTAAAAATCAGAGAAAACATATTTTAATTTCTTTTTCACGCTGTTCCTGTACTTCTTCAGCTCTCTGTGGCTTCCTTTGTCTTCGATTAGCTTTCTGTGGGATCAATTGAGGAAGTGGTCCCTTATTTCACATCGGGTAGTCACCCGTTATGCCCCTACCCGTTTTGCCCAAAAGCACGTTTTTAATTTCAACTACCTTAACCTTAAAATAGTAAACAAGTAGACCACTAAGTATTCACAATTAATAAGCATATAATATGCAAAATGATAATACAAAACTACGAAAACCGTATCTTGCACCATATTTGAGTAGTCAGCACTAGCATAATCCGATTTTTCTTAGTAAATTCAGCAAAAAACTTTTTTTACGTCTTACCTCGAACACACTCGCTCCAGGCCCGCGAGCCTGCTGACCGTGATCGGCAGGGGGGTAGTACGCCACTCTACACTCACAGGTTCACACTAAGACCTATAATATACGAATGGCAAAGCCTACCCGTTTTAGGAACATCTCCCCTACCATTAAAACTTTCCTAAAAGCAGTTTACAATAAGACACCCATTAATTACAAAACGCATTAATTAAACGCCTAGAATACCAAATTAGGTTCAGCAAAGTAAAGTACTAGAAGTAAAAAATATTACCTACCTAAGGTAGCTTACATTAAATATTACCTTAAAGCTGTACGGAATACGTATGAGCTAATTAAAAGTATTTTAAGAGCAGGCTAATTACACTGCTGCAGTAAAATGTTGCTATTTCTATCTTTTTTAATAGATTGGTATATTTTCCTGTATGATTTAGAGAAGAGGTGACAGTGTATATTGTAACAAAGTATCTTCGCTTTTGATAAGGAAAAGAACATAGGCACAAAGTTGCTAGTCTCTACATACCTAAGCTTATTTTTATTGTCATACTGACTAAAACCCACTATGTATCTTCTGAAGCCTTCTGTGTACCAGGGCCGCGGCAACTCATTCGAATAATCCCACAGCCCAAGTACTTAGGCCTTATGTACCTATTTATATACTAACCGTTAACTCATTGTTACTTAGAAGCTGTGTTAATAAATAATAACTACCAAAATCTTTGTTTGATCTTTGAAGGTAATGTTAATTAAATTCAAAATGTAATAACCTACTTTATAACGAATTCTCCACAATTCTGTTTTGGCAAACTTCACAACAATATACTTACAATAATTTCAACCCTCAAAAGCCGTCAGATCTCAAAGATTGGACGTCTAAGCTTAAAGCGATAAAGAAATTAACCGCCGCGTCTAGCAAACAAGTTAATTGAGTTAACCTGTAAACGTCATGTCACAGTCAACCCTTTTCTGCCGACGTTATTGTGTTCCTTTCGCTTTATTTTTAGACGGTACTTTTGTTTTATTATTATCATTTCATATTTTACGGTTGTATTTTCTTGTGTGTGGAAGTTGAACGAGATGCCTGATTCATTTCGTTGGACGCCGTTGTCATTCTTGTAGGTTCGATAGCCTGGGGAAATCTACATTATATAACACACAGAGTACTACTTAAACTAGTTTCCCTATCTTACAATGAAAACTGAAGTTTCGTGTACCTACATCCAAGTTGCAATGTAACGACTTTTCCCCCTCCAGTGTACCTTGCATCCAATCTCAATCTTGCCCGTTTGTAAGCTTTTAAAAAAGGAATGCTTTTCCAAACCGTCCCTGCGTTCTGTAATAGCCATTTAAACAGAAATTAAAAAAGGAACGCCTGCATCGGAATCCTTTTGCAGGAAAAAAACATGGCGCACATTTCGGTCTCAGGTAAACATGAGTCATATTTGAGTCCATAATTTCATATTTTGGGAGCGCTTTTCCTTCATTACACGCTTTCCGAGACAAGAGCCTAATCTCCAACGGGCTCGACCCGCCCGTACTGTCTCAGGGAATTAAATTATGCCTTTCCATGAATATTATACTTGATGTCGCAATCTTTTTGCGTTACTCAACCGAGAGTCGACTAAAAAAATCTCAATGAATCATAATATAAAATCCTCTAGAGTGTAGGGTCTGTAGCTTAGCCGACAGGTTATATGGATCATCTTTCTTCTTAGACGATGTGGATTTTTAGTTTCAATTTTTCTCCGCAACTTGATGTTTAAGACTCAAATTGAATTTAAAATTTGCTCGCTTGCTTAAGCTGTGTGCTTTTTACGAAAAAATAGAAGCTGGTTTTTTATCCACTTTCATACGTAATAGTACCTACCTAAGTTACTTTCAGCAACTTTCTAGTCTTTTTAGCTTTTCAATATTATAAGTAGCTGGCCATTGAATCAGAATATCATACTGATTCTGACATGCACTTATTGCAACGAGTCTCTTTTAATCAACCTTCATTTAAAATGTAAAAAAAAAATAATGATGCGAGCCATCACAGTTCAATCTCGCGGAAAGCAAATAATCACGGCAATGTATCCGTTCATGGCAGGTCCCCCTACGGCGCCGTAGTTTTTTATCGTAGAGCCGAGATAAATGTCCGGTTAGCGGGGGTCCAACGTTGATTTATACAGGACGTCCGTCAGGGCAACGAATTACGTAGGCTACGATGTAAATCACCTAACGTTGGAGGTGAATCGATAGCCTTAATGCCATACCTACGTGGATGCCTCCGTAAAAGGTGTTTGCGAGCTCGCTTGGACGTTTACCGCGTGCCCAGTCATTCACGAGCCTTTTGCATTTTTTGTACTACCTAGGTACCTCTTTATGACGAAACTGAAAGGGTTTAAAAATATCTAGATAACAACCTACATAAAACAATCATTTACAGCGTTACAAAAATAAGCACACTTAACCAACTCCAACAAAATTATGAAACTTTTTAACAGCTCATTAAACTCATCTTTCGTCAAAAAAGTCGCCATCATTTTCCACATGCACCTCGCCACAGATTAAAAAAGTCAACAGAACCTTAATAGATTAAAACAATAAGTAGCTCAGTAACAAGGCACGGGCACCTTCATTATGCCAATGTTTATTACAGGCTGACTCTAAAGTTTTTATAACGAAAAAGTTGACGATCGTAAAACACGTACAGGTGGATTAAAAAGGGCAAAGTTTCGTAAGGGCTGTGTCCCCTGGGCCGCGATTTAGGTAACGAAGTACGTAAAGTGCGACAACTTAGAAGTCTTTACTGTGAGTTTTTATTTTGTTTCTGTATTGTAACAGCCTGTTTGGAAGTTAAATGGGACGTGGGCTTAATTATACGACGTGTCTTTTTACTTTCCGTACTTCTACGTGGATCAGAATTTTTCCTTAAGTTTATTTTTAAAACGTCTTCACTTCAGCAAGTACCTAGTAATTAAGGTTTTTATGGGAACCTAACAACTCCAACACCCCAGACACACCTTTTTGACAAAAAATGCTTAGTTTCTTACTTAGTATCTGACATGCAGCATTCAAAGCACCTCACACACTCAAAGCTTTAGAACAAACGAAATGGCTAGATAGTGATCCATCATGAATAATACTATGTCACCAAGTCAGTCTCGCTGTCTTTCATAACTGAGACACTGCCAACGTTCCCTCGGATACTATAATTGGAGTAGTACCCCTCACATCCTGAAAACCACCCTTATTTCTCTTGACATAAAGTTTGAATTTGATTGGCAGCCCAACACAAACGTTTCACTTTTAAAAACGCCTTGGATGCTGAGTGGATGCTTGAGTACTTTAAGATCGGAATGGGTGTGAAAAATGGAAAGAATACCGGATCCTCATTCAGCATAGCATGAATGTAACGAAGAGATTGTTGTCTAAAGCTTCAGGATAGTGGTGTAGGATACTTTAATGATGTTTGGTGAGTAAAGGATTTTTGTTGCACCGTCTATTTATTTATTTTTATTTAAACAAGTTTTAGTGATAATATTTGTTGTTTCTTATTTATATCCGCAAAATATAGTAACTTGGGTAAATTTTCCTCCCATGTAATTACCTAAAGAAAAAACCACCTGCCTAAGCAACACAAATCATTTCGCTTATGCAAAACAAAATAAGGTATAAAATTTATATAAAAATCTCCACGTCAGTTCAGCTAAAATAATAATCGGACTGAAACAAACTAATCCATAAAAGTCGTTCGCACATGACAACTTACGTTTTCAAGCAAAAAGTTTAATTTAGCCCTTGAGTTATAACCGGCAGCTGGCGTTATTTAGGGTCGTCAAATCGTAAAAAACTTATGTGGAAGGGTAAAAAAGTTTTACGGGGCCTACATATTTCGATATCAACAACCTTATATTTAATTTTTGTTTTATATTTTCTCAAAAAATATAAAAAACATAGACAATTCAGTAAGTAGACTTTTAAACTATGGATAGTTCAGTAAAAAAAGTTTGGTATGGCGGCCCTAACGTCGGGTGTTATTGGGCGAAAATTGCAATATGGCTGCCGAGAAAAATTACAAGTGGGAAAAGCTGAGCACCCTTCAAACTGCAGCGAGGGGAACGGACCCACGAGGTGACGACTGAAAACGCTTTGTGATAATGAAAATGGCGGCTTTTGGTGCTCATGTTACGTATGAGTTGATATAAAAGCTTGAAACAATATGTTCTTAACAATATGTAGGTAGGTACTTGAATACTTTAGGCTAACTTTCCTAAGTAATGGCCAAAGGTAATGGCCTACAAACTCTATCCTCCCCACTCAGAGATATTTAATGGTTACTGAAGGATTTGTATGACATTCCGTCACTAAGGAGAGACTTAAGTAATCATTAAATGTCTCTGAGTGGGGAGGTAAGAGTACCTACCTAACCGAAGTTTTCCATCAAGCAGTAGTTTTATCATCATCATCATCAGCCTATCGAAGTCCACTGCTGGACAGAGGCTTCTCCAAGTGCACGCCACTGAGATAGATTTTTTTGTTCTATATTTTCTTGAAATTATTATGAATCTCCCATAAAGTCACAAATAGGTACTATTTGCGTAAAAAATACCTATTGTAATCCTGCTATTTGCTTTAAGTAACACAGTTTCAGAATACAAAAATTAAATACCAACCAACGCAAAATTACGAACCAACACTTTTATAGGTGTAGGTTTCCTTATAACTGGGTAGTTCACGCGCGTCGGTCTCGTGGGCTTTACACCGCGATCAACATCACGGCTAATATGAAAAGCGGCGGAGAGGGAAAAACTTTCAGCGTAACAAAAATTACATTACAGTCATGTGGAAAATTCTAAGGGTTTTAATGGATTTTACTTCATAGCTGTTACTGTGTGAGTAGACGCTTATGAGGAGAAAACTAATATTTTTTTCGTTGCAATTCACTTTTAGAATTTTGATTAGTACATACCTATTTTTATTCCTACTCATTTTATACCATGTGAGGCACAAATAACCTAAGTCAAATTTTATTAAAAGGACCACCAGCATTACAGAACCAAGTCATAGCAAGTAAAAAAAGGAAGAAAATCGCCTACAGCAATTCAAATCTCAACTGGGTTAATTCTACCCTACTGTCCTAACCTAATTCCAAGGATACAGTTTTCACCTTTATCCAGTCACTGACGAGGAGCACGACCGGTACGGTCAACATCCGCACCGGCCGGACGTCATTTCAGAACCGGAAAATCGCCAATCTCCTCTCCCTGGGGATTTTTTTTTATTTTACACGCTCGCGTTACTGACATCTGGTGCCGACTGTACTTTATACAATTTAGTAGTTTGTATGTGACTGTACCTGTGTGTCGATATCCGTTAAGTAGCTTTGTAATATTTTTATTTGGATTTTTATATTTCCTTCCTTGTGTAAGAAAAGGTTTCCGATATTTTACATGAGTGAAATATTGTTAAGACTACAAATTACGAGCAGTTTTGTTGCGAAAACACGATACTTAGGCAAAGAATATATTTCATACCTTACCTACCCTTGTTAAAGGGATTTACCCAATCACAATCTGACTAAAGAAACCATATAAACCTAATACATAACTCAAGCAAAATGGAATATTTCCCTTTAAATCCCTTACACGGTTCCAGTCGGCAATATGCTATGATTTACCGCCGCGAGATATTTATTAGGCCAATAAAATTTGTCCTTAGCTCTCGAAGGTGTTCCTTCTTCTCCATATATCAAGGCAGTAGGTTTACGTGGTAACAGCGCGGATTGTGTGATGACGTGTGGTGTTAGTATGTGATATTTATATTCCAAGGCTGTCTCTTAGTGCTAAGGATTCGATGACCAGGTCAGGCAAATTTTTCAAGGCAAGAGAGTTTGATTAAATAGTACCTAACTAGAATTGCAAAGATTTTAACTCTTTATTTAACACTAGCCGTTTTCCCGCGGTTTCACCCGCGTCCCGTGGGAGCTACTGCCCGCGCCGGGATAAAATATAGCCTATGTTACTGGCAGATAATATAGCTTTCTAAAGGTGAAAGAATATTTAAAATCGGTCCAGTAGTTTTTGAGTTTATCCATTACAACCAAACAAACAAAGTTTTCCTCTTTATAATATTAGTATAGATAATATTAGTATAGACAAAAAGCGGTAAAACCTCTGGCGAATTTATAAGAATAAGCGCTATTTCGATAAAGTGGCGCCATCTTTGCATCTTTCTAAAACCAACACCACCTGTGGATAGGTTTTCGCATTAACAGCGGCAGGAAAATTCTTTAAAATCTAGTCAAAATAACAATAGTTCTATGGACTGTACTATTGTTAATTACCGATAGTTAAAATATGCATTAGGAGCCCATGATATACTCTATACAAATACATTTTTTTTTAAATCTTTCTAACAATAGAATATTTATGTAATCAGCCAGTAATTTAACACTGTGGTGAATGTGTAAAAAAACTACAGCAATTTCAACTAAAAATATATTACCTAAGATAACTAAATAACAATTAAATTCATTTAAATTTCATCGACAAGCTTAAACCTTTGGTGTTGTGGCTCAGGTATGATGTTGTAATACTTCTTCAATATGGTCTGATCTTGTCTTCCGGAGTAGATCCTTTGTACCCATGTGTGGTCCCAATTGGGGTCAAACTTCTCGCAAGTCACTACAACCTTACCTGCTTCCATGGCGAACAATGTACCGTTTCTACCGAATCCAACCTGAAAAATTATTTATAGTTTTAATTTTAAACATTAAAAGCAGCAAGCATGTTTAGTTCAACTTAAATAATGCAATCCTGTTTATATACTAACTAATATAATAAAGCTGATTATTTTTGTTTGCTTGTTGTTAAGGCTCCGAACCTATTGAACGGTGTGAAAAGTTCTCTCACAGTTGTAGAGCTACGCCTACCCATGTACCCGTATCCAAGTACGGGCTGTAAAACGACTAGAGTTTTAATTAAAGTAAATAATTAAAGAACTTTTCAGTTGTGAAAAGACTAAACCTTCATTTGTTGTTTTTTTATGTTTTCTTCTCACGATTCTTCTGTGTACAAATAGATTCACATTGATATGAATATAAACACTTACATTTAATCCAGGGTGGAACCTAGGCGTCCTCTGGGTGACCAGCATATGACCAGCTTGAACATGGTGACCATCTTGCACCTTCCACCCTCTGTGCTTCGGCTTTACCTTACAATTAGTGTTGGATGTACTACCTCCAGTCTTCTTACTGGCATTACGCACAAACTCTAAAATTAATCAGAATAAATAAAAATATCTAAACTACAATAACAACATAACCTCTAACTGAATATAACAACTTGAAATGCTTACCTGTGATGACTGAATTGGCTTTGCCCGAGTTCAGAAGGAAATTAAATGACATCCTGGATAATCTATTATTTCAGCCTAAATATATAATCAAAGGCCTAAATGTTATATTCTGAAATATTTCACACAAATCCTGCCTACAGCGGATTATCAAGTGACAATTTGTTTGACATCTGACAAGTCCGTGACAATGACAGTAATTACATGACAGGGACTGACAATGTCAAAAACAATCGTGCGTGTGTGACGTGCGTGTTTATTTTGTATTGTTCTGCTGGTTTCTTGATAATATTTGATTACCTGGTAAAATAAACGCTGAATAATGTCTTCAGATCCACTAAATATTTCTAGGCGTAAACTCAACGATGTACTTGGTGAGAAATCCACGAAATACTTTGCTCACATGAAACAGTGGTTTCGTATGAAGTTAACCAAGGAGGAATTTGATGCCGAGGCTCGTAAGCTACTGTCCACGGACCAAGTGCACTACCACAATGAGTTTTTACTAGCTTTGTTAAACAAAGTGGAAGGATTAGCTGAAGCCTCCATTACTATTGCCCAGGAAAAAGCGAGTACACATAACAGGAACAGTAGAAGACACAAAAGAAGTTCCCGGACGTCGGAGAAATCTAACTTTGAGCCTGTGGACTTGCTTGAATATTTGCCGCCAAATTCTCCTCCAGGTGCTGGTAGCGACGGCGTCAAATATGCTGCTCAGGTAACTTACACTCTCAGAAATAATCATAAGATGCCTTTCAACAATAAAATTAACTTTATTTTTGTTTTATAGGAAATATTCCTGCCCGACCATGCTCTAGTAGTAGGTCGCTTCATGCTAGCTGCTTGGGAGACAGGACTGGAAGGTGCAGAAGATGATGCAGCCGATGTCATAGTAGTTGCTGTTCAGCACTTCCTCAAGAACGTGATCACAGCAGTTGTATCACAAAGGAAAGGCTACAAGACGCTGAATAAACACTTCATGTACGATGTAGGTGGGGATATGCCTAACATGTGGTTGAGGAACACTGCTAAGCATTATGATCCTCAAAGAGAAGGGAGAGTGAGTGTGGATGAAGGTATGACAGATCTCTTGGGGCCTAGATGTCCTCCAACTATTGATGAAATGGAACATGCTGCAGCTTTTGAAATTGCATGCAGGTGAGGATTTAATTTCTTAAATAGTTTATAATACAGTTATTGGTTTGAATAAAAAGGGTAATTTTTGTCCCTTTTGAAACCAGTAGTTAAAATTTTTCAACAATTAGGAATAAGACCAGCAGAGGAAGGGATTTTTAATAATCTTATGTATGTTATGCTAATCAAATTAATTCTATTCCAGTGCCAACACAGAACCAAATGATGACAAACTGACCATAGACGAGTTCTACAACACACTACTGATTCACAAGAACATAATATCTTGCCATTCAGTTTATGCTGTCAACATGGAAAGGCTGGCTGCTATGTTAAACCACCCTAGTTTGTAAGAAAATACAATTAATTTAATTTATATGTTTATTAGTCATAGTATACATCTTTAAGGGCTGATTGTTCAATCATCAGTTAACTTCTATCTGAGGAATAAATATGGCGGTTTGACATATTTTCTATACAAAAGCTGTCAAAACTTCAAACTTATTCTTCAGATAAAAGTTATCTGGTGATTGAAAAATCAGCCCTAAATATAATAATAACAAATAATAAAATCAGTTATTTACATTAACATTCAATTCCTCACTATTTACATTTACTAAAGATTTAGGACTCTGAAGGTACAATGGTAACATGCAAAGAAGTAATATGTACACAAACAAATCTGATGAGCTTGAACCTGATTTTCTTATAGGTGGGTGACTCAATATCTAAATGGCAGTGTAATTTATGAATTAAACTAAATAAATTCTAGAATCAGTCAAAAATTCAATGAACGTCTTCAAGACTCAGATTGTGTCAATAACGGAGAAGCACTAGGTTCAGAAGGAGATTCTATCTCTACTCGAGGTAAACTCCTGGCAGGTCGAGGGGTGCTTTGGGAACTTGGGCTTGCAGCAGGGATCTCTTCCATTTCATGGCCCCTTGCTTCCTCAGCCTCAGGCCTCATAGCTCCTAAGACTCTTCGCTGCTTCCAAGCGAAGAACCCGAGAGCAGCTAACAGGGCAATGATGCCGATTGTGCCAAAAGTGATGCCAGTTGCTGATGCTGTCGACATGGCATATAGTCCTGAATAGAATAGTGTATTTTAGATTAAGATGTAGCTTACTGTTTGATTTATTTAAATGCGTAGGGTCATATGACTGCGTTTACCTAAACCGAAAGTTGATCTTGCTTATTCTTTCTTGATCATTTTAATTGGGATGCGTTAAAATTTGAAATAGGTGTAGTTTTCTCCAAACTTAATGGTGGCTGACAACTATTACCGCGCATAGGGACCATACACCCACACGCGCAGTCCCGCCACTAGAGCAGCGTTTGGCGAAGTATATGGTAGAAAATTCACTATTTCATTAGTAATAAAGGAACTGCCACCAACCTTCAACATCTAATTGTATGAAGTCGATGTGTTCCTGTCCATCATCAAGTCCAGCACCACAGGTCCACGCGCCTACATCCTCATATTTTACCTTGCGTATGGTCACTGCGCAGTCCCCACGGTCTAAACTTTTGTTGCTTGGAAAGAAATATCTGCCTAGGATCGGGCTGAAATAGAAAATGACTTAATTATTACCTGGAAACTGAGAAACAGGATAATACCTAGCCATAATATTAGATTTTTTAGTACTCCTAAATGGTAACTTACTTGGTACGAGTCACCTCAGAATTGATGCTAAACGGCTGCCCAATTGGAGGCTCAAACCGACAATAACTCAAAGGCATCAGTCCTTTGGTAGTCGCGCAAGCCAAAGTCACAGGTTTCCCATGAACTGCCGTAATATTCTTCTGGATCGCCGCCAACTGTCTTACTACCCTAACTTGGATGGTCTGCATCATTTCCACACCAGTGGCCTTCGTACCTATGTGGCATCGCCATGTTCCAGTATCGTTTTTAGTCGCTTTTATTTTTATGGCGCAGTGGCCGACGTTTAAGGTGGTGCCTGAAAATCTGTTGGTGATGGTGTGAGAATTGGGCTTATAGGCTAGCTATCTACTAATATTAAGGGTACCAACATGCTTGGCAGCCAGTGGTCATGGGAATATGGGTTTGTATATGCATAGGTGTATAAAATATCTAGCTAAAAGATGCTATGTAGCTATGTACAGGTACTTGTACATGTAAAAGATGCTATTTAGCTATGTACAGGTACTTGTACACAGCATCTTTGTTATTCAGTCATTTGTACTTCATTCACATTATCTTGTTTTTTAATTACACAATGTAAACAAAGATAGATAAAATATTTGCGCAGGAGTCGACATTGAGACTCAAATTAGTAAACTTTTAATTACTTAGCTGATAACAAATAGATAAGAGAGAAAATAATCTAGACTTCAGCTCCACAATATAAGTAGGTGAGGTGCACCTGTTTGCCACAGCTAAACCCCCATTGCGAAGAAACTACTTTGTTTACCCAGATTAAAAGTATTAATTCTTCAATAAAGGACTCATATATTTTTCAAAATGCCTACTATTTATTATTCTATGTGACATTTATTTGTGGTAGACTACATAACTGAAAAAATAACCGTAACACTTTAAAATCAAGATTACTTACGAATATCGTTTCCCGGTTGGATGTATAAATCCACAGTAAGCCATAGCCATATCAGTTTTACATTCTATATTAATTTGCTCATTCTCTAACGCCAGTATATTTTCCACACCATTCACATCAAACACTCTGAAAGCTGCCCAAAACAATTTAAAAAGTAACCATTCATTTTCACGTAACGGGATAGAAAATAACTTTTTTTATTGCACCTGTTTATACCTTCTGTATTTAATAAATAATTCACTATTAAAAACACTAAAATCGAATTATATCTGCTCATTTTGAACTGTGTGAAACTAAGGTGGGTTGACGACTATTACGAAGTGCGAAACTATTGCAAAATCAACTACCCTCTCAACAGTGATAATTATAATTGTTTGTCATAGGTCACCGATTACGGTTGCACTGGAGATAACATACAAGACAAATATGTAGTAATAAATAAATCTAAGTCTTTAATTAGTCCAGTTGGTATCTATGCTGTGATTCGCGTGCTACCCAATTTTCACCTGCTTACTACTCTTATGATACAAGTGTTTCTGCATTGCGGTATTTAAAATAGATTGTGAAAACTAAAATACCCGCCAGAAACTAGATTCGTTCACAACATCACTGGTAGATAACATAAAAAGATTTAGTGAATGGGTCTGCGTGTTTTAGAAAAGTGCCTAACCTGCGATATTAAAAACGTTCAATTAATAAAAATATTCGACAGTAATCGTTATGCACTCAACGGGTATAAATGAATTAGTTTTAGGTCAATGACTTTCCACAACACAAGAGAAATCTTTTCTAGGTAATTTTGCTGCCTTGTAAAATTTCCTTAGAATACCAAATAAAAGAACCACATTGAACTAGATCTCGGGAACATTTTATTACAAGTATTTTATGTAACTTATATTTACAACAAATTTAAAGCATCATTTCCTCCTATTTCTATTATTTCGACTTCTTTCTGGCTTCTGTTTGTCTGTTGAATTAGTTGCTAGTTCTTGCTGGAGTTTCTTCAACATTTGAGGTGTGATAAGACCCTGTAATATAAAACATAATACATGTTTTCATGATGATCAGATTTGTAAAAGTAGAACTGGAATGATCCAGATTTAAAAACAAGAACATAGAAGAAAGGGACATTATTAATTTCGTACCCAAAACTGAAAGTGCCGGTCAAAGTAAAAAAATAGTAGATTCTTGTAGAGAATAATGCCCTGAAGATTTTTTACTATTACAAGAATCGTCTACAATTAACCCTCCGGCTGCTATATGACTTTGAAAATACCAAAAAATCTCACAATGTTTGGAGCATTACATACGGCCCCAAACTGGAGAAGGCAGCCGCTGCCTTCAAAGGACTAGGTAGATTTTGCGTGCAAAATTAACTAAGAAAAGTTTTATATTTTAAAAATATTTTAGTGTTTCTCCAAATACAGAGCTATATTTGTATTCTTTCCAGAACATATCTTACCTTAGCTACAAGTAATTCCGACAATTTAGGCTTGGAGTCGTCTCCCTTGGGCTTCAAGTGCGAGCCGGAGCGCGACATTCTCTTGTCTCTCAAGGCTTCCATCTGTGCGTCGTCGCGAAGGACTTGCTCTGAGTTTCTTAATAATCTGGGAAAATAATTGAAAAGTCATGTTATACCTATAGATTACACATTTTTAATAAACGTCCGCCCGAGTTCCAACCGCGTTTCGCGAAAACTGCGAGCGAGTAAAAAGATAGCCTTCCTCAATACTGAGCTACATATTTAATATTTAAATTGGCCGAGCAGATTCTGAGATTAGCGCCTTCAATCAAACAAGCAAACTTCAGCTGTATACCTTGTATTTTTGGAATCGGTTACGCGGACCGGATTATTTTAAGTTTTTTTAAATATTATAGTTTTCATTATTTAAATCGTCTAAATTCGTCAGAGATTTGAATAATGAAAACTTTCTGTATTTACCTGGTTATTTGGAATATTCCTTGCTGTATGATGGCGTCCAGTTCCACTTCCATATCACGTACTAACTTAGCGTCAGGGAACATATCGGGGAAGCGATAACTGTGAACAAAGTTTTATTATCAGATACTGGCTGATTAAAAATGTTTACATGTTTTTAGGGCCATAAATATTATAGTCTTCAATAACCAATTTTTCAACCATTTCACCGAACTAATAGACAAACTGAAATACTTTTAGACTTCCGTACCGAAAGGGTAAAACGGGATTTATTAAGACTTTGCTGTCAATCTATCACTAGGCTATATTGTATCTCATGAACCGTGATAGTAAGACAGTTGATATTTTCTTAAATCATGCATTTATTTTGCAACTAAACCAAAAAAATACTAGAAACTAGAATAAAATAACTATTTTACGGGGCTCCCATATGATTTTTTTGCTCAATGACTATTTGATTATGATACGGTACCCTTACTTTGCAAATACTACTCACACTTGGCCGGTTTTGTTTATAATATTAATAAATTACATACCTTAACCATAAATAGAGCTCTAACACATCAAACACTGACTCCAGATGTACTAGATCCATGATAGTCTTCGGCGAAGGTAGAGGCCAGTCCACGACGTTACTCAACCAGTTCTTAGTTAGAGGCTCGTTGCGACTGTATTGTCGGACCATCTGTAAAAAGAGAAAAATCCTCTATATTGTAATGCAAATGGTGACCTTGTTTTGATTTAAGATGAAGTATAATTTGTGTTTGTGATGATTTAAAGATCTGTTGAGCTTCATTTCCAATAGAACATTAGCTTTAGTTATGTACAGTTTTTCGTAGTCATATACATTTACCTAGTAATCTACAGTTTTACATAGTACTGCAAATTTTACATAGTAATGCACACTTTTTTGTAGTTACGCACAGGTTTACTTCTTAAGTAATTATCTCGGTTTTATAAAGTAATTCACAAACCTTTAGGAATGTGGCACAAACGAAGGGCAGTTTGTTGTTGATCGGTGCACAACAGAAGACGTAGCGAGCGCGGAGAGGTAGCGGCACGTGTAATCCGTAGTAATGCACAGTTTTACATAGCTATGCACAGTTTTACACAGACTCACCTTTAAAAATGTGGCTCAAACGAAGGGCAGCTTGTTGTTGATCGGTGCACAACAGAAGACGTAGCGAGCGCGGAGAGGCAGCGGCACGTGTAATCCGTAGTAATGCACACTTTTTTCGTAGTTGTGCACAGTTTTATGTAGCTATGTACAGTTTTATGTAGCTCTGCACAATTTTACACAGACTCACCTTTAGGAATGTGGCACAAACGAAGGGCAGCTTGTTGTTGATCGGTGCACAACAGAAGACGTAGCGAGCGCGGAGAGGTAGCGGCACGTGCTGTATCATCTCCGCGAGAAATTTGAACGCTTCCGTGTTACACATGAAGTAGAGGGACACGTCGACGGTACATAGGTGGACGAATATATCCTGGAACAAAACGAGTACAGGGTAATTAAATAAAAGAATTATTATTAAAAAAACAAAATACCCGACTGCACACTAAAAAAAGAGTAAAACAAGCCCCACAATAATATTGATCAATACAACTTTACTGAATATAATTTATAAATATTGATGGAAAGCATCGCAGGCGGGGACCAACAGAGGCTCATTTATAGTCATTTGGGTTGTGCACCATTTAGCAGAATTTTCGTTGGTGGCGGTCAAGGTGGTCCCCGCCTGCGATGCTTTCCATCAATATTTATAAATTATATTCAGTAAAGTTGTATTGATCAATATTATTGTGGGGCTTGTTTTACTCTTTTTTTAGTGTGCAGTCGGGTATTTTGTTTTTTTAATAATAATTCTTTTATTTATAACTTTTTAGCTGTTTTTATTTAACGAAAATGTTGTAGATGTAGAAGACTATGTATATGTAAGTACCATTTTAAATTATTTCGACGACATTTGGCTTTAGATTACGAGTGATGTTACTCCGCAACATAAATTTACCGCCAATGCGACGTTCAAGACGATCAAGACGACGTTCATGCATTTGATCAAGACGACGTGATTGTATCGCCAAAAGAATCGCTTTTTGCTTGCTAACGCATGAGTTGCTTTGCGTTGACGCAGAATTAACATGTTCCCGTGGGAATTTTGAGAAAAAACGTATCCTATATTAATTACTCCCGTGATTGAAATGAATCTAATGATACCGCATACATATTTTTTTAAAGGGAAATTTAGAAAAAATATCCCGTGGGACTTTTAGGATAAAATGTATCCTATGACACTCCCGTAATCAAGACAAATCTAACGATACCTCATACTTCAAAATCCATCAAGCCGTTTAGGCTACAGGAGGTCACAAAGGAACAGACATACATACATACTTACATACACTCGAAAAACATTACCCTCCTTCTTTGGCAGTCGGGTAAAAAATAGACCCCAGACTCCTCCAAAGCGGTGCGGAGCGGGGAAGTTTTAAAGTAACCAATAGAATTTCATTATTTAAACATCTCCGACCACTCATTAATACCTATCCATGGGGAACTTCGATTGGTTGTCCTTCTCTGCTTCATTGCGCTTTGACTAAGTTTGGACCTCTGTCCCGATCGAAACACACCACAAACACAGTAGCTCTATATCAAAGTCCCATATGGTCCTTATCCACTGGCGTTTTACGAGCGTCGACCCTTCTAGAAACTCGCGGCTTCGCAAACGTTGAAGGAAACGCCAGTGGGATAGGCGCATAAAATATTAGTAAATTAAGATTCATTAAACATACCATAAGACTACTAAGGCTGGCATGAGGTAGATGATAAGCATACAGCTCCATTTGTTCAGCAGTCGGGTGTAACCCCGCCTGAGTGACCGGGTCAGGAGTGTTTGATAGTAACGTCTTCAACGTGGCCAAATCTTCTGGCTTGTATGTCGTGACGTAACCAGTCTCCCACGCACTGCCGTAGCGACCTGCACGACCTGAGGGATATTGTTAAAGGATTTTAGGCTTTAATTCTTGAATGATAGAGTTCAAAATTGAATGACTAAGAAGCAATCCTATAGATAGAATTTTGGATAGGTATAATCATCGGCAAGGATATTGAGCACTGACCTTCACCTGCGCATCAGTGATTTATTGATTTATTGCCATAAGTGTGCGCAAAGCGATAACTATATGTAAGCGATTGTAGGTTTTAAACCTAAGTTATAAAGTTGAATTTTCAATGAATTGGTACACTATTACAAAGAGGGAATATTTCACTTACCAGCGATTTGTAAAGCTTGTGATATACTAATAACATCCATTTCTTTATCTCCGTCATCGTTCACCACGGGCTTTATTAGAGAATAAAATATTATTCTTCTTATACTCCTGAAATAAACATTGAAATTAAATATGGAAAAACGCTATAACAACATTCAACTAGAATTACGCCAACGAGGATGATAATAATAAAAAAATAGTTGTAAATTGGGCTGTTCTTTTTTTTCAAGCAGCATAGTAAGATGGAAACATTTGATCTCAATATATGCCTTAGGCGTAGAATCTTCCAAAGCAAAGCGGAGAAGTTTTTAAAGGACCATAATAATTTAGTTAATCAAACAGCTCGTCTCTGCCCATTCACGTGTATTCCAAAGCGGAAAAAAATTATTGTTTGTTTGTCGAGTCTGGGTGTTACACTAATAAAGCTGGCATAAGATCTTATTACTTACAAATTAATTCCCAACCCAATAGCGTCGGTAGCTACCATAACTTTACACGAACTGTTAGGGTCATTGAACTTATTCGCTTGAGCTAACTTTGTGCCCGGAGGTAAACTACCGTATATCACTGCTACTTCTTGACCCCTGAAATAAAGGAAATATTTTACAAATATACCACAGTTATTGAAAGTGACAAAGCATGCAATATTACCTATTTTATTGGAAATCACGAAAGCTAAATGTTTTAAGTTTTAATTCTATCTAATTTACTTTTTTATGAATTATTATAACGTATCTATCTATATCTAGGTATGTATGTAATTTTCACTTTGTTTAATACGAATGAATAGTCGCCAATGATAATTAGGAATCACATTAAGACGAAGAATTCTTAACATATATCTATTATGTATAGATAAACAAACATTGTTGATATGAAAGATAAAATGATGATACTAAACAAAAAATAGATCACATCAATTCTATTCTATTTCTAAAAATAGATACTGAGTTGTGACAACACTCATGATAATTCTAAAGAACGCAACGAATTTAGAACGTTTGCCAACTTTTCAAGTCAATTCACTTCTACTGTATAATTGGTATATTTCGAAGTTACTTATTTGATGGTCATTTGGCTAGCCCTTATCCGTCTTACCACAAAAACTTTTTAACGTCAGTTTAAGACTTGTCTAAAAAAATGACAAATTATGACGTTGACATATGGTTCATTTTGGAGCCACATTTTTTTTAGACAAGTGTAAAACAGTGTTTAAAGTTTTTGTAGTAAGGCCATATAAGTTTAAGTTGGCTAACCCGAATTAAACATCTTTCAATCGTCGCAAAAATATTATCATACAATACGCAATATTATAGATGTTTAATCTCACGAAAGAGAGTGAACTAACCTTGTGTGTGTCAATGTACATGCACATTGTCTTTGTATTCGTAAGCTTCGACGCGCCCAGTACTGGCCAAGTCACAGACTCATACAAAGATAATGTATAGGTGGTATAGTTATCGGCACGAATCTTGAGCTCTGACCTTCACCTGCGCAGAAGTAATTTATTGGGTCCCCTTTGTGGTATGAAGTGAGGCGCGGGGGCGGGCTAAAGCGGTGATTGGCCCGCAGTGCATCGCGTCATAGCCGTCACTCGGGATTGGTTCTTTGCGCAGATGGAGGTCAGAGCTCAAGATTCGTGCCGATAACTATACATTTACACACACAACTTTAGCTTGCCTGCTTTCACGAGCTAAAACGTACATCCACAAACTTCTAAAATGTCAATGATCCTAAATATACTTTATTAATTGGATACCTGCCTCAACGTGGGACTGACCTCTGTTCAATGGCTCGACTTACACTGTAAATGTCGTTTTTATTGAAACACACTATACAGTCTCCGGGCTTCACGTTATCCAGGGATCCTAATGCTGTGTCCTCTACTTTCAGTTCTGTTAGTCTTTTATAGTTGCGTACCTGGAACAAATGTCATAAATGAATGTTTGGAGATTGTAAACAGTAAAAAAAAACGAGACAACAAGTATGGCTTATTTAAGTCTTTTTATTTAAAAGGCTTTAAAAAGGCCGTGCTCTCGCTGTGGTGGCATATTGGGCTAACAAAGTGGAGTCTCACTTTAAGACATGTCATCGACACGAAAGAAGAAGAAGAAGGCTTTATAGCCTTAGGATTCTAGAATATGAGGGGTCTGAGATATACCTACTGGAAGAATTAAATATTTAAAGAAGATCCTAACTAATATTATAAATGTGAAAGTAACTCTGTCTGTCTGTCTGTCTTTTCTTCACGCCTAAACTACTGAATCGATTTGTGTGAAATTTGGTACAGACGTAGTTTGGAACTTGAGAAAGGGCATAGGATAGTTTTTATTTAAAAAAAAAATAAAAATAAAAAATTAAATTTATTCCGGACATATAGCGCCATCTATTGGTCAAACCAAAAATATGCCGGAAGTCACTATATCATGCGAACGAAGTCGCGGGCAAAAGCTAGTATTTTATAAAAAGCATTATTATAAATAGTATTAGTATAAAACTTACTTCTAATTCTTCACCAGTCGCGTTACATATTTCTTCTATAAGACTGACAGCACCAGCCTCTCCACACAAATGTATTTCATCGGCTTGTAATCCTGTAAACAGAACATTCAATATTATTCCTTATTGCTACACACTTAAGGTATATTTTACGATACAATACACTGTGTTTACCTAATATCGCCCGCGTCCACGCCCACCCTCTGCCCCTGTCCCCAATCATTTGGATTTCATCTATAATTGCTACTTCATCTGTTGGTTACAAAAAAAACGTATTAAAATAAATAAGAAAATAATTTGGTATCTACTAGGTACATTCAAAAAATTATCTCAATATTGAAATAGCACTTGATTTGGTTGGTAGACTTTAGAAGGCAGAAAAATCTTTCTGTGCTCAAACGTAACTGCAGGTTACAAACAAAAAGTTTTCATTTTCAGACTGATGTATGATATTAAATGGAACTTTATGATTGAACATTTTTAAGTATATTTTTAAATGCTTTTTTTTCTAGTGTTTTTACACTGAATTTATAATTTAATACAAGACAATATAGTTCTGAGGATGGTAACTCACATCTATTATTTAGTGACGTCATTTCAACTGTACAAGCAACATGACTAGAAGGCGTAAGCTCAGTTGCATCAATTTGTAAGCAGTGGTTGTCTGTTGGAGCATCTACACTCTTCTCGTCCGGATTTGTCAATGTTGTGTATAAAGACGCGTGCCTCCTTTCTTCTCCAGTTATCAGATCGCAAGGTGTACCCTGTAAAAGATATTTGATTTAAGAGATGGGGATACAATGTCCTGGCTAACCTAACTGCCCATAGTTATCTTAATGACGGTTCTTAGCTTGAAAACTATTCTTTGATTTTGTAAAGAGTGTCTATGGAGTTTCTTGTCGGTTCTTCTCCATGCGATCGACTCTTTGGTACCGTGCAACTAGTTTGACGTGTCGAAAGAGCTTTCACTTTGGACTAATAGAAATATTAGAACATTGACTTTGACTTTGCTCAGAAAATCGTTTGTGCAAGTTGTTCTTCTGCATCATTTTTTTGGTATCACTGAGTGGAGTAAGTTGCACGTGCGCTGTGTTATATCTTTTATATAAATGAATAATTTGATTACACACACTAATAAACAAACAACTGTCACCTTGCCAATAATATTTCAGATACACTAAAATTGAGAGAATGGAATAAATATGCCTGAAGCTCTTTACTACGCAATAAAATGTAATTCTAAAAATAAAATGGGAATTGTATGATTTATACACTCAAATCTATAAAGATTACACACTACATACTGCAACATAAAAATTACACTCAAAATATACTATTGTAGGTACAACAATGCTACTTACATGTTTATTAGATTTATGATATATTTCAGTTGCCAATAGCTTCAATGGGCCACAGTAAACTCCAGATTTTGCACTCAAAAACCTCTCGAGTGCATGATAGGTCTTTCCCGAGTTTGTAGGACCCGCATGGAATATTATCTTTCTGTTTATTGATCTTGCTTCAGGATACCTGTGTTTTAAAGGGTACAATAAAATCATTAGAAAATAATATGTTTTGGTTAATATAATATTCTGTCACCATTTCAACATCATTCATGTTATGTCATGTTATTGTGGATATTTTATGATACAAAGTTACAAATTCCATCATTTGATAAGCTGCAAGTTTTGTAAAAGAACATTCTGTGTGAATTGACCCTGTAGCATTCAAAACAATATTTCTTGTTTGATTTTTTGTCAAATAATATTCTGATAAGCTCATTAGGGACTTTGTTACTGATAACATATTGTTTAAAATAAATACTTTACTTCAGCATTTTTATAAGGGATTAAACAAGTCTTTTACTAAAAAAAAAAGTATAGATAGTGTATAGTAAGAGCTGAATTTGGGCTTGAAAATGTACAAAATAGTGTATTTAAGCTAGTATAAATAATAAAGTCTAGTACAAACCAGTTAGCAGGTGTTCTTAAGTCAGATATTTTTTTCAGGTCATCTAAACAGTCTAGGTGAGGGAATGCCTGTCTTGCATGTCTCAGGAAGTAAGGAAACAGGTCATCTACATGGCCAGCACCTATAAAAAATCAACAACATTTTTATAATGAACTTTAGTAATCATTTATGAATGGCTATTGATACAACATGGTCTCAGTTATTTACCTTGTATTATATCACTTATAATGATGTGTAAGTCTGGTGGCAGGTCATGTTCTAAACAATGTCTCCGAAACGATAGAAAAGCCTGATGCAATAGCTGGTCATCCAATCCATTCTCTGATGCCAACACTCTGACCTCTGGTTTCTGATAGAATTTGTTGAGAATTTTAAGCAAATCCTGCTTCTTCAGACGTCCAGAGAGTTCTGCACCAATGTTTATGTCATCAGGGTTAGGCTTGACTGGTACGGGAACGAACAGAGCCGAGGGACTGCCTCTGTCGTGTTTTTTCGTTCGTAGAAAAATATAACCTATATTAGGACCACCTTTTCGCGTACATAACACATTATTTCTAAGAATAGGAGGAACACACGGTTGTACTTTATCTGCACAGTAAAGTGATAATATCCGAGTAAATCCTTTGTACATATTGATTATGAAACAAAAAATAAATTGACTAAAAATTTTATATCTTCGGCTGTCATTCCCGTTGATGTTACTGTTTTTTTTTTAATTTTCACATTTCCTCGTGTGTAAATAGAGTTTATTTAACTTGGATACTGGTCTTTTGGCCGATATGGGACAGGTATTAATAACGCATACTGAGCGATGAGTGAAAATCGAGGAACACAAATAACTGTGAATTTTTGAGTTGCAAAAGAAGAACTATAACAAGAAATGCAAGTCCTAAATAAGAATGAGTATGGAGATGTGTCGTTATAAAAGTATATTCACAAGAGGAATAAATGTGGCGCCTCAAGGTCATCTTTGACTCATCATCATCATCCTCCGACCCACTGACCTCTATATTTACCACTGGACAGGCTGTTGTCAACGTGCTTTTGTGCTAGTTTGATAATCGCCATTTTGGCGCTGTTAGACGTAGCGAGTGTTCGTGGTACTAAAATTATTTTACAGTGAACCAATGAACAAACACGTCTCTCAAAGCCATTTGAAATTATACGTCAAAATTAGTTCTGTGGATACTCGCTTAGACGATATTGGCGCTTCAAATGGGCACAAAAAAATTGCTGTCAAACGTACGGAACAGCCGGTCCAGTGTGTAAATATAGAGGTCAGTGCTCCGACCCCTTTTTCCAACTATGTTGGGGTCGGCTTCCAGTCTAACCGGATGTAGCTGGGTATAACTGCTTTACAAGGAGCGACTGCCCTATTTGACCTCGTCAACCCAGTTATCCAGGCAACCCAATACCCCTTAGTTAGACTGGTGTCAGACTTACTGGCTTCTGACTACCCGTAACGACCGCCAAGGATGTTCAATGACAGCCGGGACCTACAGTTTAACATGCCATCCGAAACACAGTCATTGGTATCTAAGATATACTTAGAAAGTAAGTGCATACAAAACAAACTTAGAAAAGTTGCATTGGTACTTGCCTGACCCTGAAATCGAACCTGCACCGTCATACTCGAGAGGTGGTTTCTTTGCCCACTAGGCCACCACGACTTTTTTCAGGGTTTTTAGGGTCATATTTGACTATGAATATAAATATGTAGCTCCGCTTTTTTACCTGACTGCACAATGTAAAGTAGGGTGTGTAGAGAATTTATAGTGACATTGGTAGCGAAAGAAGGGAAAATCTTGAGGGAACCAAATCTCACGCTCCACTCACAAAATAAGACGAACGGGCTTACAAAGTTAGGTGATCCCAGCAGTTTAGATGACTCTTTCCAGTTATAATTTTATAATGCTCTGAATTTAAAAATCCGTTTACAAAACCTTATTTTGATTTTTTGTTTAGTAATATATTTTTTTTTAATTACAATTTTTTAAATAGTTACTGAAGTAACAACTAATATCGTATTCATTAGTAACGTTTGGAACAGCTAATAATAACCCATGTGCTGCTCTATTTTTTCACGCTGCTTTTTCCTTTCCTTTCCTTTTTCTGTGGTGTGACGTGACGTGAGTGCAGAACGGACACGACGACGTCTTGATCGTATTAATTTTCGGCTGCAAGAGCTATCCTGTGCGTTGATCACGTTTCTTTCACATGATAGAGTTCGCAAAATATTCTATAAAAGACCACTATATTCCGGGAATTGTGACTTAGTATAACATACTAACAAAATGGGGAAGGCTAAAAAGGGGAAGAAGAACACGACAGTGGACGAGGGGTAAGTTTCATCAATGGCATATTATTGTATTTTCACTGTTGATTGCCAGCTTTCTACCCGGATATTCATATTACTTGTTTCCTTGCAGTGACAGTGATGTAGAAACTACAAACATTGATAACGTTAAACCGGCGCAAAAGGCAAAGAAGTGAGTACTTAGAGGTTAACCAGATTTTTGCCATATTTAAGTTATAAAACTGTGAACAATGCGGTGTTGTGTCTTCTAAGCTTATTGTTAAGTTCCATGCTGACTAACAATACGTCGTTTACTTTCTCAAACCGCATAAACGAATTAAACTGAGTTCTTTCTCATAAATGAATAGTGAAGTCATTCTATTAGAAATAATAATCGATTTTAACAAAACTATCATTCAAAAGTTTCTTTAATTTGATTACTAACAAAAACTACTTTTGTTTACTTTTCCTACAATACTATAGGTACTCCATATAAATGACTACACTCTTATTTATTTCAAGTGGTGGTGCAATGACAAAATATGATATATCATGCTGAATAAATATTTTTCCAGAATATCAGTAGATTCTGATAGTGAAGAAGAAAAGCCTAAAGCCAAGGCTAAACACAAGAAGTCTGTCGATGAAGATGTAAAAGAAGTCACAAAGAATATTAAAAATGTCTCAATTTCAAATAAGTCTCGCAAGAAAAAGGATGCAAGTAGCGATGATGGTGAGTATCATAGATATCGTAGTAATAATGAATGAAACTTAAAATTCACACTGAACACATGGTTGCCAGCTCTAATTAGTATAAATCGCGAGAGAGAAAAAACCAATGACTTTCAATATTCTTTGCTGATTTCGGAAGAGGTCGGCAAACTAGTTACAATACCTTTAAAAATATTTTTCATCTTAAATTGATTGATTGAGCTCTTGAGGTGATCAAAGCTGGGCAATAAGCTACTAAAGTGCAAATAATGTCAGAAATAAGCACATTATTAAGTTACCTTCTTTTTTCTTTTTTATTTATTAGGTGTCCTAAGTCAGACAAACTTACATATTAACTTATTTGTATAATTTCTTAATAGATGAATCAGAACCAGAAGAACAAAAGCCAAAGAAAAATAAAAAGAAGGAAGAAAAGAAGAGTGCATTCTCTTTGTTAGAAATCGAAGATGGCGACGATTCCCCACCTGAAGCTCCACCATCGTCAGATGATGAAGCACCTGTACAGAAACCACAAAAGAAACCTGCCCAAGAAAAGAAAGAACCAGCAGGCAAAAAGGGCAAAAAGCAAAGAAGGAATAAGAACGATAGTGATGATGATATAGAAAAGGTACTAGCTGAATTAGAAATGGAATATGCTGGAATTAAGAAAGAGGCTACTCCTGCCCCTGAAGCAGCTGCAGCAGAAAAGGTTGAGGAAGTAGCTGAAGAAAAACCTAAAGCAAAAAAGAAGGGTAAAAAGGAAGAGCCTAAGGCGGAACCTGAAAAGGAAGAAGATAAAGAGGGAAGTGACAATGAGAATGATGTTACCATAAAAACTGCAGCACAAAAGAAAAAAGAAAAGAAGGAACGGGAAAAGCAAAAGAAATTAGAGGCCAAAAAGAAGGAAAAAGACCAGGAGGGTAAAAAGGAGCCTGCTGAAGTAAAAGCTAAGGCTCCTGAGCCTGCCAAGCCCAAAGTTGAAGAGGAAACTAAGGAAGAGCCTGCCAAGGAACCTTCAGAAGAGAAGGATGTAGATGGCGAAGCTCCTACAGAAGGAAAGAAGAAGAAAAAGAAGGGTGAAAAGGCAGAGAAGGAGGACAAAACAAAGAAAGGTCCAACCAAGAAGACCATTGCTGCTATGCAAGAAGCTTTGAAGAAAGTGCAAGAAGAAGAGGAAAGATTGAAAAGAGAAGAAGAGGAGAGGATAAAGCAGGAGGAGGAACGTGAAAGGCAAAGACTGGAAGCTATAAGATTAGAAAAGGAACGAAAGGAAAGGAAAAAGCAGAAGGAAAAGGAGAGGAAAGAGAGATTAAAGGCTGAAGGAAAGTTGTTGACTCCAAAACAAAAAGCTGATAAGGCTAGGGCTCAAGCATTGCTGGATTCTCTTAAAGCTCAAGGTATTGAAGTTGGATCAGCTGAGAAGAAGCCACTTAGGCCAGGAACGAGAGTGAAGCCTGGCAAACTAAAGACTCAGATGTCACAAGAAGCTCCATCTACACCTTCTGAGGAGAAGAAGATTGAATTAAAGGTTGATGATAAAGACAAAAAGGTAAGAAAACATTAATTCTCTTCCTATATTTATATTATAAAGAACAACCTAATGTGTAATTCTAAAATAAGTTATGTAAACTGTAGATTTAAGTATGAATGATCCAAAATTACATACAGTAGCCTTGATCTACAAGTTTAGTCTGATACAGATATAGTTTATTACCCTTTAGATATGACAACACATATTAATATTTCATTATCTATTTATAATGACTTGGCTTTTTGGATTATTGCATCAAAATTGTTGTTGTTGAAAGTTACTATTGGTGAAAAGTAGGGTACTGAGTTCTTTTTTTATTCAAATCTATCCGTATTTCTACTTTTAATCGACTGTGTCGCAAGCATTATGAGTTTACTAATCAAGCGTCGAGTTTCCGCCTATTGTATTACATTTAAATCCTTTTTTTAGGAGGAGTCCCCTAAGCTTGAAGAAAAGAAAGAATCTGACACTGAGTCAGTGAAAGACGCCTGGGATGCGGAGTCTTCAGAGGACGAGGCTGAACCTCCCAAGGAGGAACCGCCGCAGACTCCTGTGAAAGAGGAAAAGCCAGCTGCATCACAGGATAAGGGTAAAGAGGTATGTAGTGAATGAAAAGTACATAGTCACATTAGAAATCTCTCTGTATTCATACAGCTGAGACATCTACTTGCTGCGCGTGAGTCAAACCGAGTGTATCTGCGCTCAAAAGGAAGAAGTAATAATAATAGCTATTATTTTTAATTATTCTTCAGTCCAACTTAGATTTACTCAAGTGAAAATCCCTAATTTCAGCTTAACCTACACAATTTATTTTATTTCCTAACAAAAGCTAAATTCACAGGTTAACAGTTAAAGGTTCTTGAGCTGCCATTATACGTAATTTTCTTTATCCTTGCAGAAAGTAGAAGAAGAAGAAAGCTCAGAGGAAGAAGACGAGAGTTCAGAGGAAGAGAGCAGCTCTGAGGAAGAATCAGAGGATGATGAAGGCATGACCGATGCCCAGAAGAAGAGGGAACTCGTATTGAAGAGATTAGAAGTGAGCATTATTTATCTATGGCTTGTTCTTAGAAATACATAAATGTTATTCTGGGTGTTATATTAAATTATACATCATCTCCCCAGCCATTTCCCTACCATGTTGTCTTCGGCTTTCAGTTTAATCGATGCAGATATGTTTAATTATACATTTGATATTAACTTGACTTTTAAGATATTATGGATTATTTTAAAGTGAAAATTAATAGTTAAACTGCCAATAAAAAGTCTAGAAACTGGCCATAATTGTCTTAAGATATATTTACTCGAGACTTGGTTCTGATAAACTTTAGTGCTTTTCACTTATTGAGTAAGAACCAATTTAATTTCATAAAAAGAGTCCTAACTACCAATTTCCATCACCAGAAACGCAAACAAGAGAATGAAGCGAACAAAACGAACAACCCTCTTCGCGCCGCCGTCGTGTGCGTCTTAGGCCACGTCGACACCGGCAAGACTAAGATCTTAGACAAGTTGCGTCGAACCAACGTCCAAGACGGTGAGGCCGGCGGTATTACGCAGCAGATTGGTGCCACTAATGTGCCCATTGAGAATATTAAGGAGCAGACTAAACATGTTAAGGGGGTGAGTTTTTAGATATATGTACATTATTTATTTAGGATCACCAACAAAACATATACACCAAAAAATACATACATGTTTATATCCTCTTTTGCATTTTGCGTAGCCTTAATTGAATGCTACCATGGCCTGCATTTGCCGTGCATTATGTAGTGATACGCTCAACTTTTGGCTTTATGAGAAAAAAAATATTTCCAGCCAGTCTCCTTAGCCTATGTAAGAAGACGAAGATATGCACGAGATACATTATTGCGAAGTGATTAGATCAAAGGACAGAAAGTCGAATCATCATACATTCTTGATCTTATTCCTAGTAGTAAAAGGTTGAAAAAAATATCAGCTTTAATTATAATATTTTTCCTAATTTTCAATCATATTTTTTTTTACAGGTAAACGAGATAGCATTCAAACTGCCAGGTCTCCTGATCATCGACACTCCTGGGCACGAGTCCTTCAGTAACTTGAGGAATAGAGGGTCCTCTTTATGTGATATTGCCATTCTTGTAAGTATTCTATTTTTCGTAACCTTAATGAACACAAAACATTTCTAATCGTTATTGGATAATTGTGACTAGGCAATAGGCATTTATGAATTACACAAAATATAATATTCATAACTAACGTTCTGTATTCTATTGTAAGCTCACACAGTATTGCATTCCTAAGACTGAAAACTGATTATGTTAAATAAATAACGGAAAACACAAAAAAGAAAATCACAGGACTATACCGGATTCTTTATATTTTCTTTCTTAATGATAACACCATTACATTTTTCTTACAGGTCGTAGACATAATGCACGGCTTAGAACCTCAGACGATTGAGTCGATAAACCTCCTTAAACAGAAGAAAACTCCGTTCCTAGTGGCTCTGAACAAGATCGATCGTCTGTACGACTGGCAGAGCGCTCAGCGTAAAGATGTTAGGGATATTCTGAAGATGCAACAACCTAATACTCAGTTGGAGTTCGAGAAGAGGAGCAAGGATGTTATGTTGCAGTTTGCTGAGCAGGTAAATTAATATGAATTTAAAAAATATTAACAAAGATTACCTTCTTTGAGGTTTGTAGAGAATTGTGTTAGTGGATAAAAAAAGTGAGAAAAGTGAGTTTTGGACCCTTTATTGAACCATTTTGGGGTGAATAACACCATGTAACGATAAACAATCCATGAAGAAATTGTCAGAGAGTTCATTCCACCATTTCTTCTTCCCAGTAACGACACATATACAATCACTAAGGGCGTTTTGGAGGCTGTATTTGGAAACTTGACCTTTGAAAAGTGCTGACTTCAAAGCTACTTTGAAAAATATTAACCTATGTTTTCTTACTCCAATTGAGTATTGCATATAGCTTGCGTATTGAGGATAATACCTAATCTCAAATTGTTCCACAGGGTCTAAACGCAGCTCTATTCTACGAGAACCCAGACCCCCGTACTTACGTGTCGCTAGTGCCCACATCGGCCGTCACCGGTGAGGGTATGGGCAACCTGCTCGCTATGATCGTGCAAGCTTGTGAGGGTCCACTGCATAAGAGATTGGTGTTCTCTCAACAGCTGTTGGCGACTGTGCTTGAGGTGAGTTAGTGTATTTTGGCCTTTATGGAGAGGTGTATAGGGTTTATTTTCCATTGTTTCATTATTTATTTTTATCTCTGAGAGGGAATTGTAACTATGGACACTTATATCATTCAGCTTTCCCTTACAAAATTGAATTGATACAGAATCAATGATTTTACCTGAAAAGTAGCGTTGGATTTCGACGATAGTAATATAGTAAATTGGCAATTAGATTTTTTTTTTGCAAGTCTTCGTTTGTGGTTCATACAAGATTTAAATTGATCTTTCTTGATCCAATCAAAATATAGTAATATCCAATTTGTTTCCTTACATACCTAAGCATAAGAACACATTACATAAGAAGGCTAAGTCAAAACTATACACTATTTTTATTTACAAAAACAACAAATCCTCACCTCCTTTCAACCCTTCTAAATCAAACACCCCGCCACTTTGACAGGTGAAAGCGATCCCCGGTCTGGGTACGACCATAGACACGATCCTCATCAACGGCACCCTGCATGAAGGTGACACGATGATACTGGCCGGCACAGACGGGCCTATTGTTACGCAGATACGGTCTTTGCTCATGCCACAGCCTATGAAGGAACTTAGGGTTAAGGTGAGTGCGGCTTATGTTATTTTTAAAAACTTTTTACAAAAAATGAACTGACTGATATTGTTGAAATGTACCTAAAACCTCCTAAGTGTGACAAATACTAAGTATGTTTGTTGAAAACCGCATCAAAATCAGTTCGGCCAAACGTGAGGTTAGAAACCTTTTTTAGAATTTGGTTAAAATGTAATGGGTAACTTTGGTATAGTTGAAATATGTATTTTCTTCAAACTGAATATTTTTTGACAGTTTAAAAAAAAAGATTTTAACAGGACTTCTTCAAAATCTTGTTTCGCTAAATGCATTCCAATTCATAACCCAGATCTCAAAAAGTAACCAATGAAGATGCAATAAAGTAATACATTAAAAAACATTTAATTATAGGTACATAATATACTAATCACAAGACCAACAACATACAACATAAATAATGAAAAATATTAATTGTAGAACGCATACATCGAGCACAAAGAAGTGGTCGGCGCTCAGGGAGTGAAGATCGCAGCTAAAGAGTTGGAGAAGGCCATCGCCGGCCTCAATCTACTCGTAGCGCAGAAGCCTGATGAAGTTGATGTGCTCAAGTAAGTTTTATAGTCAATCTTTGTTTAATAGATTAATTTATTTATCGTTCGTAAGTGAAAATAAAAAAATATAGAAAGCTTCTTTTTTATGTCGCTTTTATTAAGGAGGTGGTATTCGCCTCCTAGTCGTATGGTTTTCTGATAGAATAGGGTTGTTTCCAATTTTCGGAAATCTGTTTAGATAGCTTCTAAATAATTTTAAGATCACCCTCTCTTTCATTTTTCGTCTCAAATCTTTTTATTTTTTATGTATTTCATCTTTTTCTATTTTTCTTAAAATATTGCTCAGAAAACGCTAGATCACGTGACTTTGACGTCATTATCTAATGTCATTCCTTTACATTTTAAAGCACATCTAACGAGAAAAAAACTAGAACATAACTAATCAATTTCTTAATTTTAATAATTTATTTTAATAAAATAGCTACAAAAACTAAAATATTTTATACATGTAAATTATTTTTATACATTTAGCACAAAAATAAAATACCTCAAATGTTGTGAGTTGTGTACGCGGAAAAATGAAACGGTGCAAAGAAACGTAAAGTTTGTGTATATTTATATTGAGGTTATGTTTGTGTCAGCGTTCGAAACATGTTCGAAAACATTTACTTATGCTTTTTCAAAAAACTAAATTAAATGAATATCTACGAGGTTTGTGTTGTGCGAGACTGTGGATATACGACCATTAGTGCTCCAAATAAATTGTTCATCCACGTTCCGCTGAATAAAAATCTTGGTTATTGGCAAAGAATTGAGCGACCGTAAAAGAGTCTACTCTTGGCAGATTGGAACTATTAGCTTTCATAAATCCTTTCTCCATAATTCTTTAGCAGTTTTATCACTTAAATGCAATTAACACACAGAACTTCACAGAAGCAAATAAACAAAACATTAATTCTGAGGTTATTTCGATATATCTATCACTGTCAAATACTTGTCATTGTCAAATATAGAAAGGATGACGTCATCGGTCTCTTCTCGTCGTTTTTAATGGCGTGACGTCATAGGCTCTAAATTAAAATTTCATAAATGAGTTAAAAAGTATATGGTCAGTTATAAATAATATAATATAGCTTATCGTGTTTCTAGTTTTATGAACTTTCGGTGCATTCATTTATTTTTAACTAAATGAATAGTAGGAAACAACCCTATTGGTTGGGCAAAAAGAATGGCGCTATTAATTATGTATAATGCCATCCTATTCGGCCTTTTTGACACCAGGCTTCTACAAAGCATAAAAATGACCTCATATTTTAATAATAATACTGGGATGGTTTTAAAGACCATATTAGCCTTTTTAAACTCAGTTTCCAATAGTACACTTAATTATCGCATCTATTAAGTATATCTGACCATAATTTTCTTGTTCTACAGAGAGGAGGTAGCTCGCGAGCTCAAATCCGCACTGTCATCCATCAAGTTATCAGAACGTGGTGTGTACGTGCAAGCCTCTACGCTCGGATCTCTAGAAGCCCTGCTTGAGTTCCTTAGGACTAGTAAAATTCCTGTAAGTATACTTATTCGATCACCCTCTTCCTTAGGAATCATTGTAGTGCTAAAGTGAGTTTATTACACTTTAAGCTGAAACAGCTGAATCCTGAAAAGCAAATGAAATAGGGACAGTTTTATTAGAACATAGACGCATAACCTAGTCCAAAAATCTCTTTCTCTACCACCTATACTAACCTGTCAAAATACTTTAATAAAATTTTAAATATGTACTTGATTCCGTGTGTTTGTTCCAGTATTCTGCTATCAGGATAGGTCCGGTGGTGAAGCGTGACGTCATGAAGGCGTCAGCTATGTTGGAGCACGACTCGCAATACGCCACAATATTGGCGTTCGATGTTAAGGTAAGGACCATGCTTATTAATGGCAAATAAGATATTCGAATGATAGTGTACTAGTAAGATAAACTAGGAGTAACAAATATGCTGACGGTAAGTCGCTAGAGCAGTTTTTCAAGTTAAAGTGGGCTAAAATTACATAATAAAATGTAAAACTTGTATCTTTAATTTTAGCCAGGGTATACATAATATGTATTGTTATTTTAATTAGACTTTGAAAGGCAATTTTTCTTTTACTCCTATTACACGCATAACCCGTTTTGGTCACATCTGATCCAAAGTTTGGTGCATCACTAATTTAGAATCATAAGCAATGGAAAAAATATATCAAGATCCACTGACAATGCTGTTTTATACCAGTAAAAAACAAAGAAGAATTCTACTCTCGAACTTTTGTTAGTTACATCCACGTCATTTTATCTACCATACATTAACACTACTTGTATTTCAGATCGAACGCGACGCTCAAGAGATGGCGGACAACTTAGGCGTAAAGATATTCGCGGCGGACATCATCTACCACTTGTTCGACAAATTCACTGCGTATCGTGAGGAACTTAAACAGAGGAAACGCGAGGAGTTCAAACATATTGCTGTGTTCCCTTGCAAGCTTAAGGTAGGTGACGCTTTGTTGTTGTACATAGTCTGTGAAATGATACTTTATATTTTCTACTGCTATTTCCCACGGTCTTACCCGCATCCCGGGCACGTCTTCCTGTACCATAGCCCTACCGTACTCGAGGATAGTGTAGCTTCTTAACACTTTTAACATCAAATCTGTCCTATAGTTTCGGAGCCTTTAGGATACTTCAAACAAAGTAAGAAAAAATATTCCTCTTTATTAAATTAGTATATTTGTGAAAGTTTTGATTTGTAGGTGGATGGGTGAACGCATAAACTACTGAACAGATTTCGATGACACATTCTGGAAATGTAGCTTGTATACCTACATAATACATTGCGTGAATACAAATGCTCTAATATTAATGTTTGTCTCATTTGCACACAGATCCTGCCGCAATTCGTGTTCAACTCCCGAGACCCTATTGTCGCCGGTGTCATGGTGGAAGCTGGTATCGTGAAGGAAGGAACACCTATCTGTGTACCTAGCCAAGAGGTCAGTATCTAGATATAACTTAGAACATTTTCTGTAGTGCCAAAGCTCTTTAAAATAATCGCAAATAGTAAAACAATTCTGTTAGCTATAAAGTTTATGATACCAAAATACCATATTATTCCAGTTGTATTGGATTCTGATTTATCCCAAAGTTGAGAGTGTGTCGAATTTTGGGTTATTCCATTGTAGATTTACATGTAAAGCCTCTGAAGTTTTTGCAGCTTTAGAAGGCCAGAACTACCACAATATTTAAAAAATTTAATATTCTCATCTAAAGATTCACGTTATTATGCACACACACTCGGCATGATTAAGTTTATCGTAATCAGATTTTTCCACTATTAAATACCAGGATACTAATTTCCCCCTATTTCCCCCCCAGTTTGTGGAACTGGGCATAGTGACATCTATCGAGGTGAACCACAAACAAGTGGAGACGGCCCGCAAGGGGCAGGAGGTCTGCATCAAGATCGAGCCCATCCCCGGCGAGTCGCCCAAGATGTTCGGCAGACATTTCGATGAGACTGATATGCTAGTCAGCAAGGTAAGCTTATTTATATTCTTAGCTAAGCATCAGAAATCTACATTAATATAATCAAGTGTTTTTTTTGTTTGTATAAAGGGTCTGAAATTACTGTTGGATAGTTAGACTATCCCAGACTATTTATTTGGTCCGGGTACGAGAAGTTCCTCCGGGAATTGGGTGAAACCACGGGAAACAAGTAGCTAATATGCAGTTCCATGCAGTTTCGTGTTCCTTCGTTCCAAAAGAACTGCTTACATATCTCGTAAAAAACAGCAGATAACTATCTCCAAGATACCATAATTTTTATAATTCAAATTGCAGATCAATTGGCTTAGACGTCTAATAGTTCACAAAAAACAAATCAACATTCACATCTATACTTATAATGTATAGCTAAACAGTTTGTTATCAGAGATGACTATAGAATTGCCCTTAAAATACTTCCAGTAAACAACGTCACAACACTCCATTAAACCGACCGTTTGGCACGCGGTAATTATAGCAATACCCCCTATGACGAATGGAAATCAAACGTAATAACACGAAAACAAACAACAGATGTTAACGCGATAATATTCCTTATTTCTTAGTAAATCTAAAGCGCACATTTTGATTTATCACCACCATAAGAAATACGCAGAAAAAACTATATGATTCATAAGGAAAACTTGGTTTAGTATATGTTTTTCCAGAAGCTCAGTCAATCAGAATTACAATACACTCAATGAATCAACTAGGTCTTGATAGTTTTATCGGTGCGAATATTTATTACGTCGATATGTGAACGGGCGGTGGTGATGAATGAAAATTGTGCCAATAGTTTATGTGTTAAGTAATAGATGGCGTGGCAGACGGTGTGGGCTCGCTTCCATGTTGAATTGTGTAATGTATTTCGTTGGTAGGTTTCTGCAAAGTGAACATACATATTTTTATCGATAATTAATGTCGGCACATGATTGCACTGCGCATTGAATTAATTAGAGTCAAATTATGCCCTTGTTTCCTTCGAATTCCATTCAATGCAATTCAGTTCTTTTTTTAATTGCTTTTATGGCAGATTCTTGAATCTTGGACTCTTGCTTATTATGGGATTCCTTCATAACCTGGGCCACATTTAAATGCTCATTAGTTACTGTGTGAACACCCCTGTCACTATCTAAAATCAACAAAAAAAAGTTACAGTAAGTCATTAAGAAAATAAACAAGAGCAATAAACCTAAATGACTTGTGTACCTATTTAAATATTCAATTAGCCGTGTCAATTGGTATCAGATTCAAACACAAGGCTCCGATATAGAAAGTCTTATTTAAGCCCTAAAGAACAACCAAGTGGCTATTATAACTACAAATTGATTAATCTGTTGGTACTTGGTAGACACCCAAGAGTCGCTACAGACGGGCGATTGTGAACGCAACGACTATTCATATCACCGACCAAAGAATATTTATGTTTTTGCTGAGTAATCCTATCAGTCAACATATTTTCATACACAAAGAATGAGGTTGTTGTTAAACGAAATACCTGAAGATTTTTGCATGACTCAAAGTAAACACTACACTGCAAACATTTTTAATGTAACACAATAACCTAAAACATAATTCTCAGATCTAGATGCTAAAACACTTAACAAAAAGTTTATATATTACAATAAAAATAAACAATACATTTCAGGTGACGTGTGAAAGTTTAAATAAAATAATATTACGAATTCTTTTATAACATGTAGATCAATCGTCGAAACGCCTACGTTTTGTTGTCGATAGCACCGTCCGTCTGTAGAGTCGGTTATATGTCACGGGTGACGGTTTAATGAATGGGCTGCACATTGCACAAGATATCGGTACCATTTTAGCTCTATAGACAAATGGCACCGATTGATACGGCTATTATTAGAACGCATAGCATTCGACACTGAGGATTATTTACCTAGGCATGTCTCGCTTGACTAGTCACCGCTATAGGAAGGCAGTTTCAGGTTTCAGACTCAGTAATTTATCTTATACGATTTTCGAATCGATATGGCTATCGATTTCTCGCATAAATTATATTTACTCATTTCAGAGTAAGTCATGATTCAGAAGAATCGACAGTTTGTTTTCAAGAACTTTGAAAGTTCAATAATTTTAGAATCATAAAAATGTTCTTAACAACACAAGCAATGGAATTCATACATATTTTTCGCAGCAAAAACAGGCTGATAAACAGAATACGTACAAATAAATCTTGGTATCGTATTCTCGCGATGGCTCCCTGGCTCGTGTTGAGTGCAAATATTTGTATTCTAGACAAGAACGGAAGCGCCGTGTCGACTCGTGATTGTATACGTTTTGTTGCGTTTCGGCAACATTGTATCAACTATTGATAGTAATGTATAAACAGGAGCTGCATCGGCTTCTGCCAATCTGCCGTGTTGGCGCTACATTCATGAGCAAAAAGCTTGAATACTAACAACCAGCCGCAGTGGCGGCTAGGGCTTTCAAATACCGGATTTTTTCAAAACCGGTATCAATACCGGTATTAGAAATTTCAATACCGTGATCACGTGATCACGGTATTGTCGGTCATGCAAATATTGCAATATTCCAGATATTAAAAGTCGTCGCTCCTTTATGCGTCTTCGAAGTGCTTTTGCAAGATTTTGGCTTAAGTCATTAGCTTGACCATCTAACTTCGTCAACATAAATTTTAGCGCAATATCTGCTTTCAGTAAATTAGCATCCCGTTTATAAATTTCTAATACAGTTACTTTGACTACAGAAAGGCTGTTGTAAATATTTTTTAATATTGTCAAATCGAATTCGTCTAATTCGAAATCGGAGTTTAATTTTAGATCAATTAAAACTTTTAAAACGCAATCCGTTAGTTTCAAAAAGCGTCCAATCATAGCCCCGACCCCGACACTATGATTAAAAATGAGATTGACTTCATCATGACGAACAAGAAGCACATAGTCAGAGACGTCTCCGTGATCAATAGGTTTAATACATGTAGCGATCACCGACTTGTCCGAGGCTCTCTGAATATCAACTTCAAGGCCGAACGTTTCTGTCTGATGAAGGCCAGGCTCCGACCAACACTGCTCCAAACCATTTCAGGATCTGAAACGTTCCAGTCAAATTTCGAGAACCGATTTGCCGCCGTGGAAATTACAACAGACGTTAACCAGAACCACGAATATGTGGTTCGGATCCTCAAGGAGGAAGGTTCGAGATTCTGTAACATGCAGCGTAAGTGCAAGAAATCAAAGCTTTCGGAAGAGACATTAGGGCTTATGAAGAAACGACGTGAAAACCCGCCTGTTACTTCGTCAGCTAAGCGGGCTCTAAACCAAGAGATCAACAAGCACGTACGACGCGACCTCCGGTGCTCCAATACTCTCGACATTGAAAGAGCAATTGAGCTTAATCGGGGGTCAAAGGAGTTCGTACAATCTCTTGGAAGAAGCCACTTGACGAAGCTGACCACAACTAGTGGAGAAGTCATTTCTTCGGTGCCGGCAGTCCTTTCGGAAGTGGAAAACTTCTATGGCCGGTTATACGCATCGCATGCATCTCGACCTGATCCCGAAATGAGGATTCTAGAGCCACATTAACACGCCATTTCACCGAAGACCTGCCAGAACTCAGCAGTGGTGAAATCGAGATCGCTCTGAGACAGCTCAAAAATGGAAAAGCCCCTGGCGAGGATGGCATTACAACAGAGCTATTAAAAGCAGGAGGTAAGCCCGTACTGGGGGAGCTCCAGAAGCTTTTTAACGCCGTCCTGTTTGAAGGGAGAACTTCAGAGGCGTGGCGAGAACACTAGGAGTGTTGTCGTCCTGTTTTTCAAAAAGGGAGAAAAAACCCTGCTAAAGAACTATTGCCATTTTCCTCCTAAGCCACGTATATAAGCTGTTCTCAAGAGTGATCACGAACCGACTTGCGCGAAGACTCTACGAATTCCAACCACCGGAGCAGGCTTGGTTTCGGAGCGGATACGGCACCATAGACCACATCCACACGGTGCGGCAGATTATACAGAAGACCGAAGAGTATAATCAGTCCCTGTGTCTAGCATTTGTGGACTATGAGAAGGCCTTTGACTCCCTGCTCCCTTTCGTCCCTGCAGCGTTGCCAAGTTGCTCGCTCGACCGACTAAGAAACCAGTTGTTTAAGAAAGGTGCGGGCGGATATGCTGGAGATAAAAGTTGGCCCTTAATACACAAGTGTGAAGTGTGAGAATAATATTACGAGTACATCTTACGAGTACGTAGTTATTTATCTTATTTAATACAACTTCCTGCTACTTATTACAACAAACCACAATAATTAAAATTATAAAAAGATGTAATACCGTAATCACGGTATTGGCTCGTCAATACCGGTATTGAAAAAAGACCAAAATATATCCGTGATCACGGTATTACGGGATCCCGTAATACCGGTATTGAAAGCCCTAGTGGCGGCGTAGCATCGGGTGGCACCCGGGGCGGACTACCTTTTGAGCACCCCCCAAAAAAAAAACGACAATTTTTTTTAGTTTTGGAACAGTAAAGTACCAACCACAGGTTGCTTAGTTGGAGGATGTTAAAAGTAAAAAATAATCAAAATGATCAATCTAACAAAGCGAAGGCGACTTTTTTTAGGAACTTTGCTTGTCACTATCGTGATACAATGTGGAACTCTCTTATCAAACGGGTGTAATTTCATCGAAATTCCTGCAAGCACACTTAGAAAGTATATCTATTGTACGTTTCTTGAGCGAGAAAATAGCCGATAGTTAGTCGTTTTCTCGTCGTTGGTGGGACAACTGCCTAAGTGAAGTAAAAAGTCGCGAGCGTAGCGAGCGCGAATTTTTTAAGTTTTAGACACAAAAGTGTCCAAACAAGTGTAAAAAAACCACTGCAAAGAGATAAATTTTTGATTTTGGGACGCAATGATACTTAAAGAAATTAGAAAAAAGGCGCGAGCGCAGCGAGCGCGAAATTTTTGAGTCTTGGAATACAAAAATACTCAAACAAGTTTGAAAAAAAAACAGTGGAAAGTCAAAAAGCTGCGAGCGCAGCGAGAGCGAAATTTTTTGAGTTTTGGTACACAAAAGTCCTCCACCTCCTAAACTGCTTAGAAATCGTCAGTTGGTTTTGTTACTTCGGTACTTTAACTTTTTGTTAGATTGAGGACTCAAACAGCGCAGAATAAATCGGAAATGATGAAAAAACCGCGAGCGAAGCGAGCGGATTTTTTTTATAACTTTGAGGAATTCATTAAAGTAATCAGGTAAAAACAAAAATAAACAAGAGAGGGGTGACAGCCGGACTGGCACCCCTCTCAGTGTCGCCTCGACTCATTGTAGTTTTGCAGTGACAGGTAGTGAACCTAGGCTTTGCAGATTAGAATGGCACCCTCAGTGACTAGTCCCTTCTGCCCGTGCCATCCTGGTCGTGCAGATACCTATGTGCCGACTGAGATGGCACCCCCCGAGACGTGGCACCCGGGGCGGACCGCCCCCTCCGCCCCCCCCTTACGCCGCTACTGACCAGTCGTTTACATGCTGATCTGCGAATAAAAACAAGCATCAGTCCCTCCGTCTCTTGAATATTAACAAAACACGATGTTCCCATGTAGTTACTATAAGTAGGCGGTAACGTTTCTCTACACGTGCATTTTTGTATGATTAAAACGGATATCAGTTTATTTAATTGATGGTCTGTTTACCTCGTTACTGCTAAAGATTTACGATAAACTAGAACGGTCTGTGATCGGAACATTGAATACGTTATTGCTATTATTGGTTCTAAGCGGTTCCTACTGACTGTGTATAATCTGAATCGATTCTAGTCGTGTTGTCAATGTAATGATGTACATACATATACATACGCAATTTGGTACCGTGTGACACAGTGATTAAATGGCTCCAGTAGAATACCTAAGTCTGCATGCAGATAAAAGTTATCAATCCGTAATGTGACAAACATTAGTATTCATTTATCAGTGTCCATTCAGTTAGAAAATAGCAGTCTATTTATTCTCCTATCATTATGTTCATAGCATCGACCTTTCTAACCGATACGATGAATTCTAAACTCGTGCGTCGTTCTGCACGACGACTCCAACAAAACGCCGCGACGTGCATTTAGTGTATGTGTGCGTATCACATTATATTTGTGTGATAACAACTGGGGCCCGCAGAACTAACGTAAAGAAACTCATTGAAGGATTTTCATTCATAGCAACTAAAGCATTGTATCAATGCAAGTAGAAGGTTAGTATCAATGGTGAAGGGGGGCTCGCGGCTCCATTGATCGCCTGCAGCGGGGCGGCCGGGGAGATGGTCAGGTCACTAGGTCGAGGGAAGCCGACACGCAGGGGAAGCAGGGATATAGCTAGTGTGCTTATACAATATCTATAATATACGAGCGCTCTGTTGCTAAGCTTGCTCTCACGCCAGATATTGGAAGTTTGTTTATGATTACATTTTTCTCGCTTCTTTACTTTCTTGCAAGAATTAAATTATACAACGTGTCAGAAAACGTTCTGTGACATGAAACACAGCTTTTTGAAAAATGGCTGATCTTTTTTTAAAATATTTAACGAGATTAATATTATAACCTAATTTTATGCCAGTGTTACCTTGAAAACCGGTCGATGAGGGAAACATTTTTCATAACACAAATTAGTTTGTTTTAGGGGGAAGTTATGAATTCCGCAACATCTAAGATAGGATATAAGTATTATGTACTAAGAAAGATCGGTACAAAAGTGTCCCTTGAAGCAGTAAATAGTCTTCGTGTGATATGATGATACGAACAAGTTTAATTCTGAACACGCAATAACCACATGGGACATTAATTGAAATACATTCTTCACTGCATAGCACCCATATGTTACGACACAAGACTTCCCCACCTATTTTATAACACTAAGGCACAAACTGCTCACCAACTACATAATATTTGTAGAAACAGCAATTTCTTCTCGAGTTTCCTCGAATATACTCGCGTCTGTTCACTTTGAAACCTCTAAACACTACATAAAAAGCTTCCTGTTTTGTTTTAGATTAGTGGAAAACATCAATCTTTCCTTTGCACAATATAAAAGCACTCAATGTGAACTCGACGATTTTCCGTCACCCGACCGAAGGCCGATGTATTTTTGGATAATCCTGACGTCATAGTTTTCCATACGATCTTTTGACCACTTGTATGAATTGAATCACTTTGATGTTTAACCACACTTACAGTCCTTATGGTTTCTGTTTGTAATTGTTAATAAGTAGGTAATGTTTTCTTTTTCTGCTTTTTTACTAAGAAATGTCACGTTTTCCATTACAGTTCTTCTGTGTTCAATAGAATATTTCTCAGAGTAATTTCTGAAGTTTAATAAATAGTGACTCAATTCTCAGACCTTGTAATAGAATTCTGCGCTGTTATGCAACTTCATTCCAATTTATTACACAATAATTTTATTCCTGTTTATAAATTCTACCTAGATGCTATCCGCACGACTGCCTACAATATGGCTGTGAGCATGCAGACTTCCATATTTGTCTTATTTATAGGTTTCCTCTATGTAGTCTTGACAAGGATCATGTAAAACTTTCCAAGTCCAAATAGAGTTGAGAAACGTCATCGTGATGCAGGACTCGTCTCGTGTTGTAATTGATTACTTTGATGTCACTGGACGCGTAATGAGTCGTTTGTGACTAGTGTGCTGTGTCGCAATCCCGGCTCATCATTTAGCTTACGACTCGCAAATGATATTATTAAACTGTTAGTGTCTAGCCTGTTACGCTTCTGTTTTCATTAGTCATTCAAATTACGGCAACATTTTGCACACAAAGAGTGAAGCTCAATGAAACTTCTCCAAAACCATGAAAAAAAATCCTCAACTGCAGAACTCAATCGAAATAACGAAACATTACACAAAGTACTGACTACTGAGCACTTTATAATGCCCTTTGGTACTTGTACGCGTTTTAGAAGGGCCACGCGTTTCGTCGTAGTCTTGGTACAGTCGCAAGCAGTCACACAGAGAAACGCAGCCCGTGTCAGCAAGGCGCACACAGCCGCGGTGACCGGGTCAGGCCATTCTAGAAGCCCCATTGATATTTCGCTGTGCGGTTTCATTGATGGGACTTACATTGTTCATGTGCCGACAAGGCGAGACCGCTTCGGAAATTTTCTTGTGAATGTGATTGCATGGGTAGAGGAAAAATAGAAATAAAATGTTTTATTAGTATTTTGCATTGCTCTCCGTTTACTTTTCTCTAAATAGGGTTTGCCTTTTTTTTTTTTTAATTTATGGTCCACCTCAGTATACCATTCGATGATGAGACAATTTTAAGTTTATTATTGCTGCTCTCCAAAAAGCGGATTGTTGGCATAACATCCCCTCAAATTACATGTATAATATTCATTTTATAGAAACCAATATCAAAATTCGCCCTAACCTTCGGCTCTTCACCTTGTACATCTTATTTATCGCCCGTCCCTCGTTCTAAAAATACATGCCGCAGTTTCCCATATTTTCCAGTGGCTGATAATATGATTTCCTAGCCGGGTCCAATGTCGTTAGCTGCGAGGCCCGGGCAGGCTGCACCGGGTCGCGGGAGGGGTGCTTGTGACCCAATTCCTTGCTTGCACAACCTGTTCTATTTTCTCTATGACGTCAAAACCCCCATTCACCCCGGAGTGCTGAATCGATGCGCCCCAAACTGGGTCGAACTGAATGAACCACTTGTACATTCAACATGGAACAGCTATTTTTAGCTCCGAAGGTGTCTCGATCGGGTCTCGCTTCGAACCAGTTTTTACGGATGTATTGGTAGGCCGCAATTAAATTCGGCAATTTTTAAATTAATTGTGAATATCGATGAGGATTATAATTTGGTTTCAATTTACAAAAAAAGATAAGTTTTATATTTATAAGCTTTAATGCTTATTCGTGCTGGAGTTTAGCAATAACGAAACCAATAATGAAAAAAAATGATAATAACGTCCAAGCACATTATCGTTAAATGCCACTCTGTAACCGAAATGTGCCTTGGTCAACCACCAAATTAAACTTTGCGTAGTCCGCGGTAATTGTTAAAGGTCGTGGAGACATAGGCGTCAATGAAGTTATTAACCGTTTTTAAATTGTTCCAGATATCACGCGCCAGTATTGACGCGTGCAAGGATTACTTCCGCGACGACCTCATCAAGACCGACTGGCAGCTGATGGTCGAACTGAAGAAACTCTTCCAGATATTGTAATCCCACCGCGCCCTGTCCCACACGGTGAAGCTCTCCAATTAATATAATACGACGTAGAAACATTTCGTCAAAGCTTTGTCTGTTCCATCTAACCGTAGTTCCTTCTCCGTTGTATCATAGAATCTCACCACCTCTACATTTTGTTATCAATTTTTGTATACTAACGTGAATTTATCCGAAATATTTTAACATGTCGGTGGGAAAATGCGAATGTCAATGTCACGGCTGAGCCTTGTATTTTATTTTATCTTATCTGATGTCTGATGTTTTACCTACTGCCACGTCTTGTAACTACCCAAGTATCATGAATGGCAAATTGTCGAATATCTCAACTTCGAGACGCATTGTAAATAGTATTATACATGTTTATTTATTTAATTATCAAAGCCACGTGGTCTTATGATTTGGTTGGACCGAATGGAAATTGGACGCTGGATGTCAAATTGAAATTTTAAATTAGCAAATGCCTTCAGTTTACTTCTTGATGAAGAATCATCCTTTGTAAATAAAATGTTCACATGAATTTATTTACAATAAAATTTTGTAGTTTTATGTAAATAAAATATAATGAGAAATCTTTGCATGTCTTAATTATAACGTGAAGTAGTGCAATAAACGATTTCGATGTCAATAGTGTCTTCGTGAGGCAATACCTTCGTGCGGTGCTTCTGAATGTAGATAAATGTTTATATTCACTGTCTTACTGTAAGTAGCAACAATACTGTTCACTCCACTAGGGGCACTGTCTGCCCGTACGTTAGAAAGGAGGTCGTCTATTGTACGAAAATAGTATATTTTCGTTGAAATTTGAATGCTGTTTGGAATATTTTCCTCGTATGTGGTGGTACATACAGGGATTGAGTACTGAACTTGATGGTAATCGGAATAGAAGTCCATGGAGGTTGTATTTTATACGTAGGTATTTTCCCTTTTTGAAACGCTTTGTATTATATAGATGGAATCGGACATATTCTTATATTGAAGAACTTTTATTAAATTACAAAGTAATTTTTCTTGTATTATTTTACCTGGTGAATCCCGTCGTATGAAATGATGCCTCGGAAGAATTTAATACACAAGACTACTTTAGTTCAATTAAAGGTCGTGGGGTCACAAACAACGAGAGTTAACAAAGCAAAAATAGTTAAAACTCTGCTTCAGCTTAAGTATGTATTATGGTAAGTATATAACTCAAATGAATATCAATCCCATTATCTCAAAGCCAGTCAATCTCATAGAATGTTGCAGTTACGTGCGCAGTCTAGACCTTACAACAAAGGTGTCGCAACAACGGAGATGCTAATACAATCCTATTGTTATTTATTGGGCACGGTTCCAATCCCCGGTTATAATTGAGAAATTCCCAACAGACAATTTCTTCTGTTCTATTCTTGACTACCTATTAGATGAATCTAGATATCAAACTTTGGAGATTATTGGATTTGGTTGAGAAATTGGGGAATGGGGACATAACGCCGCATATGTATGTTCTGGTTAGAATACGACGACAAAATAATTATAAAACACAATGGTGAATTATAATTAGTCAACATTACTAAATAATGATTAGTGAAACAACTCTGATAAAAATCCAGGAAACAGCAACTGCAGGATCTGAGAAAGATTAGAAATGTGATATCCAGGGAGAATACAGTTTAACACATGTCTAGAAAACATGCATAGAAACCTGGCAGAAAGAACGATGTGACTATGAAATAGCAACATTCTTTTTCACAGTAGACATAGACTGACATCAAAAATAGTGAGCAGTATTTAGGTATGCCTTGATACTACTGGTTGTCAGTACATCAGGGCGCTCTGTAAGGGCCAAGACCTGCCGGGGCTGCGGGACTTTTCGAAAGAGTTTCCGCGGCCCTGGTACATAAAGGGCTTCAGAAGGAACGTGATGGATTTTAGTCAGTAAGAGTCTGACACTCCCCTCACGCTAACTCACAGCGGGAAGGGGTCATTTGATGATTTCCCATAAAAAAGAGCGCTTTGTAACATCATGATCGACGTAAGAGACTGCAGGTAGGTAGGCAGGTACACGTGTTGAAAACACACTGTTTTCCTAGTGGTTTTTAGCTTTGATTTTGAGAAGAGTTGAGCTAAACGATCGATCCAGAAGTCTGACTAATTCAGCTTCTAAATTGGCAGCTGTAGGTAGCAGCAGTGCTGTCCTAATTTATTCGTGGAAAAGGTGACAAATTCATTATGATGACGGGTTCTAGTCAAGATCACCAGTGTTGAGGACAACGCATCTCTAAACATACTTTGAACTGTGATTAATAAGCAGGAAGTTAAAGAATGATTCGAGAGTAAAACATCAAACAATTACTAACATCCTAAGGCATGTTAGATGTCCATGAATCATCGCTAATGCCTCATAACTATTATAATATTTACTTAAGTTTAATCAAACATCCTTGCAGCTTAACTTGAGATCATTAATTCAAAGAAAATACATATTCTTAGCATGGACAGACTTAGGCTTTATTCCACTTTTTACATGATTACTAGCGGTGAAGGCAAAGAGAAGGTTCCACAAACCACATTAATATGTACCCTCCTTATGTGCCGGATTTTAGGCGCATTATAAAAAATAACTGAACACTGGTACACCAAGTACAACCTAGTTTGCTATGTCTTCTTCCAGGATGAACTTCAGGTATAACGGAACTAGATCATCATTTTATTTATGACATTGAATCAGATACATCACGTACATTGTTGCAAATCCCAATAGTTATAGCACAAAGTGATTGTTTACCGATGATTCAGTTAATCAATAGCTTATTCTACTTAAGACTTCCATTTCCTATTGTTGACATTGTACCAAAGCTATTGAATTGCAGCGATTGTTTTTCACTACTAAGCAAAACAGTACCAACCACTTCCTAATCATTACAAGGATTTGGCTACCTAAATGGTTTGTCACTTTTACAGAATCCTATGGGATTTGTAGTTAGGAAAATATTGTAAGCATATCGACCACTTGCATGTAGGTACACTGGCTGGCATGTATAAATACCTCCTACATACCTACATAGTAGGTTGCATTGTAAAGCACGGTACTTTTATTAGCCATGTTTAATTGAATAGGCTGCAATACTATCTAGGTAGGTCTTGTTTGTCGTCAATAATTCACCAAGAAGGTCATCATTTCTCATACCATTCTAGGAGGAAACACCAATGCGGGGCTGGGAACATCGTTGATTGGGTGGAGCCTCCAATGTAGGCACCGATCTACTTTCTTTACTGCGCTTCCGTATGACGTATTTTGCATCGAAGCTATTACTGTACCAAGGAAAGTAGACTGTTAAAAGTAGTTTCTGCAATGGACTGAGGTATAAAATTATTGTTGGACAGGTGTATTTGTTTAGAGGACATTTCTAGATCATTTTGGCGGTTTTTTTGCATGGTTTTTGAGTTGGTAACCATGGCAACATGGTTTGCGTGGGCGAGGGGGTGTTGTTTTCAGGGTCTAGGTCACGCCCCGGAGCGCAGGGCGCAGGCGCGGGCCTGGCTGCTCCCGTTCAGGAACTGTCCCGTTCAAAGCTCGTCGGACTTCCTCATGGTAGGAACATCAGTTTCGCGCTCTCCCGTGACTCCTGATTTGAAGGTTGACTCGTTAAAAGTGAAGTGTGTGAATTGTTTTACATAAGAAGTTAAGTGAATTCTAGTGAAAAATATACATTTACGTAATTAGTGATCGTTAACCCGTAAGTACTATTTTGATAATTTGTTGTTTTTTTTTCGTTTTTGGATGTTGATTGGATACCTACATATCGAAAAATAAATCGTATAAAGTGAAATATTAATTGATACGGTCGTTGATAAATATGTCTGTGAAAAACTGAAATTACTTCCTATAGGCCTAAATTTTGCCGTCGCAATATAATTATCCTTTTTCTTTAAAAAATAGGGAAGCCGATGATTTGGCAAAGTTATGTGGGATCTCTCAAGTTATCCCTCGGTTACTTTTAAAAGTATATAAGCAAAAATTCTTATTTCGGTCAGAGTCCATAGAATACACCTGAGCATCATTTGCTAATTCATCACTAAATTAAAAAATATTAGAATACCTACCTAGAATACCTAGGTAGGTACACAATATCTAAGTGAACATATGATCATACACATACCTAATATGCCGATATTCAGTAACTTCAGAAACGCAGAAAATATCTTTGGTAGGTAAATAAACTGATATGAACCGTTTATTTTTAACGTCCAAGTTCATGTGTTATGTAAAAGCAATTTATTTTCAATAATCACTTCGTTTAAAATTGAAATGAATCGTTTATTGGTACTTTACTTCCTTCTTATAATAACGACTCATTACAACAACATTCCTCGAGTTTAAAATAAGTTTACCGTGGACATTTTCCGCGAGCTCGTGAGAATTACTGAATGGAGTCTGTTGAACGGTCTAGCCGCAAGGTCGGCTGCAATTTTCTGTATTACCGTCCTGCTAGACGACAGTTTCAGTTTAATTTTTCGGCCACGTGCTAAACGTCGTTCATTCATACGTGCGAATGAATGGGGAGCGTTGAGTGTTTGCTCGCTGAAACAGTCGGCCGCCGAACGCCCGCGCGCTCCACGCGGCGCAGGCGCCCGCGCACCGCGAGTGACACTCCGCACACGAACAAACCGTGCCACTGCTTACCACCAGCATACACACCGGATCTGCTCTCGGTGCGTCATCTATTTATACCACTCTTTAAAAACACGTCCCGAACACCGACCTTGAACAAATGTGCTTTGGATTCATTCATTAAAATTATCACTTTCAAACGTATCTTGGACGCAAAACATACGATGACTGACGATTCACTAATTGGAGATAATTTATTAGATATATAACTGTTTGTTAAGATGATATTTAATTGGGTGACGTACTCTTATTTTGTCTCTTGTACCATTGTACCTAGTCCCAGTTTTCATTGATGCCAAAAACATAGCCTTAAAGCTTTAAGCATTCAGGTCCATAGAATTCAATTGCACATAAGGTACTGAAGCGGTATTTAAGCCTTGTGTACCTATTTCTATAAAGACGCAAAGAATACATTGGCAGGAAATTGTAAGTCGTCAGTCGTCGTTACGTTAGCAATAGCGGTGTCCCGTTGCACGCAGGTTGGTGTAAGTACAGGCCGGTAGACAGCGCCGGCGACGTTGTGCCGATACCCTACACCTACTCCATGAATACAGGAAGCGGTTCTCCTCTTTTATCGTTTCTAGGTACGAACACGTCACTATTATGTCAAAACCAACGATCTTACGACACCCGGCTTTCAAACAATACAACAAAACACGTGCCAAATGGGCATAACAAAAAAATCAGCTATACGGATACAGTTTCAGAGATAAGAATCGTTTTAAGGGCTTCCAGCGAGATACAGTTGCTCTAAAAGAATTAACGTTATCTGTCTTAAAAGCCAATACGACGGGCTTTTAAAAAAACTCGGTTGGTTATCAACGTGGCGCCAGTCTTGTTTTTTTGCTCAAAGATAATTTTGAGTGAATTGTAAAAAACCCACTAGAGCTGAAATTTAAAACGTCGACAAAGAGTTCATTGTGCAAAAATAAACATGGAATAGGTACCTACATATATCTGAACATATTCAGATGCATTTTTTATATTTTTAAGTAGTTTTTGGTAGTACCTACATAATGTTGACGTTGGATGCAGCATGACATCGTTCGTCGCTGGCCAACTGGGGAGGTCCATTTCGCGGAAACTGATTTCGCTGAATGACAACAGTCCACTGTTTGTGGCTGCGTCGGATTTCCATTTATAAATCATTCCTTTTAGGACAGATTGTTTCTGTTGAATGACTGATTGTTGATCAGATAATAATTAATTTTAGGCGCTGTATGTTCGTAAGATAGTGCATAGGATTGTTCGCTGTGGCGAATGCTACGTGATGTTTTGCGCGAGAGTGCGCGCGTGACTAGTGCGCTGTGCGGATCGAGGAGCGGACAACTCGACCTCGTCCAGATAAATCTATCAATGAACACGATAAGGGGGGCGCGTGTCACGCAACCGCAGGAAGTGCCCCAACTCGCCTCCTGCACTCTGAACTGAACTCAACGCACCATATCGTTCGCAATACATCATTCACGACTTTTAAATGCGTCCCGGTGGATGTACTCCACTAGAACGCACATTTACCTATATAACGAAAACGCCTAGAATCTTCTGCGTAATTCATGATTTGTGTGGCTCAGAAAAAAATCAGTAAAAGAAGTTTAGAATTTTTTATCGGGCGATCGCGAACTGCAAATTTGGCCAGTAGAAATTACTCAAAACGAGAGATTAGAACAGATATAAATTATAGGAAGGAACCGCGTTCTTGAAAAATATATTACGCTTCATGTCATAAGAAGTGATGTGTAATTTGTATTTGTATTAATATACTTCACAAATGTAAAAACGAGACTGACTTTTGCCATAATTTACAAAAAAAATAGCTTCTTCCAAAACGGCAATCAATTTCGCACTCTATCCTGTTACGCACTGAGTACCTAATCACTAAAGCGAATTAATGTACCTACATTATTTTTATAGGAACCTAAATGAATAGCTTCTAGCGTACACTTTCTATTAGTTAGTAGTCATCAACCAAATTAAGATCACGCATGCGAGCTCTTGCAGAAAAATTAAACGATGTCACGTCATTTAACTAGAAGCTCCGAGATGCGTTATCTGCACCAACAAGGACTCAATTTATTGTGTGTCTGTAATTCTGTATAGAACATTACATAATATTTGTTTATGTTCTATTCATATATTGATAGCTACCTACTTCCTAACTACCTCATTATTAATGATTTAATTGTGAAAATTAACCCTTTCTTCTTTGGTTAGGCTAACTGATCATTAGGTAACGACACTTATTAAGCCTCTTACCAAAACAAGAATCAATAGCTGGAAACCTATTAAAAACATATAAACCATGACATAACAATTTAAAACGAATACGATATTAATGCATGCATATACCAATGGACAATCCTTTGAATACGTATATTCATTTAAGCCTTAATTAGTACCCCTTTGATACTCGTTGCACGGAAAAATGAAATTCGGACTGCATGTCAGCTTCCCAGAATTTTAATATGAAACCCAATTTTATTTCTAGGTAGGCAATATTAATTTGTCATGTCCGATTCGCAAAAGCAATGATAGCTACGTTCAAATAATAAAATACGGTTTCGCATGAAAATTAATATAATGCAACTAATTGGCTTTTTAAAAGTTATTGAAAATCATTTCAAACGTTGACTGTTGATACCTAATGATAAGGAGCACATAAAGATTTAGCGTAGGATGCACTGTTTACGGCAAAAGCGCAAACGAAATAAACATACCAAGGAGTAAACAAATCGTTATTCTCATTTTTGTGAAGTATAACATTAGTTGAGACTACTAATGACTTGGTAGGCGTGGACCACACGACAAATGAAGGATACCTGGCCTTTTAAATAGCATGGACCTTACTAAAATTAAGTCATCAAGTATAATTTTAGCATTTTATAGTCATCATAGACATGGTCAATAGTTTTCCTATTGTATGCCGTCCAGATGAAGGTAGGTTAGGTTAAGCCATGTAGGTGGCGCGCGATGAAGGCCCTATGCTCGGAGTGTGGGCCGGGTAGATTATTCTAGAACATCTAAATGTTGGTCGCACATATACCAATGGGCGTGGAATGATTGCACCTGGTGTACTAACATGCAAAGCATTAGGCGGGAGTTACTCCATATGAGGAACTAAGACAACAGACGACTAGTAGCAGTGGGTTCTACCTGCCAGTAAATCTATAAGAATCACTGAAAAATTTTCATGTTCTTTTACGAATCACTCAGAAGATCATTACACATTTTAAGAATATGATACGATGTAATACAAGTTGCAAATCGCGGATATGCACTCTTAAAAGACAACAAAAAGTAAGAAACAATTACTAGGTTTACGGTTTTCCGAGCTGAACTAAATGCCATCGCCTTGTGAAGGACGGTGCCGTCAACTTTCGCATCCAATAAGGTGCATGCCATATTGATGTGTTGCATAACAGTCGAGTATCGGCTCGGTCCACTTTCCACCTGCCCACGGGTTACTCTGTGGGTTAAGAATTTGGTACCAACAGCCAGGCATGGATTGTGTGGCGTTGCGAAACGATACGACCAAATTGGAGGCAGAACAGATAATACGTAGGCGCACTGAATAGCATGCTACCCACGACTGGTTTTAATAATCAAGTCCCCATATTATTATTACATTAGATATAGGTGCTTAGGAAACTTTAACACAGATGGCCCTCTTACTAAAATGGGTGGGAAACAGAAACAAAATGGTCGCTGTATATCATGTTCTCCGATTAAACAGTCTTTGATTTATGGTGATACTGATATAGTGAAGTACATTGTTTGTGAATTAACTATTTGTTTTACTATTATCTATTCATGGTATATGTCTGGATGTTTAGCAAATGGCTTTGATGGTTTGGATGTTACGAAGTCCTTGAAGTATGAAATATTTGGGTTACTCATGTGCAGAAGGCGTGCATAAGTAACATTTGCGCACTGTTTCCTACACTATCATGATAATACAGAAGTTACTGTAGGTGCGTTATGACTTCTAAAATATTCTTAATTTCTCTTAGACCAATCTTACAGTCATAAATCCGAGACCACAAAGCTACGAAGTGTCCATAAAAGGGGAACAGAAAAGTCAGTCCTCTTGCGTACCCAATTATGCACAACCAGGAAACTTCCAGAAATTAATCAATGCATATAATCAAGAGTGCCGTCAGTCCATTGTGCGACAGTTATCGTGAGATTACCTGTGAATTGAATATCAATGGTTGTGCAACCGTTGTAGGTGGAACCACATTCTCTGAATAGGGATACGCTGGTCCAAGCGCTGTGGTGTGGGTATCAGTGGGTGCGCCTGCGACCCACGGAGATTATTCCGTTTATCATCTACACACGAATGTGCAATGGCACTTAAATAATTAAATTCTTCATTTCTGTTGGATAATACAATTAGTCTGTTCGGTGATATTGGAACTAAGTTCCGGTAATAGAATTTTATCAATCTTCGTCTTAAAATCGTTTAATTTATCGTTACGATTTTTGACTAAAATCATATTTTTTATTCAATGCCGGGCAAAAGCCTCCCCCATATAGGTCGCTTTTTGGACGACCCTGTGAGGAAGCTATCCACGTCTTTTCTCCAGCGTTTCCTTCCAAAGTAATATTATTGGAAAAAAGAGCGGAGAATTAATAAATAAATTTGATAAAAAAATACAAATAAAATGTTAAATAAATAAACGGCAATACATAAACTTCAGTACAAAAATACTTTGAGACGGATAGACAGGCGCGAGACGCTTGAAAGGTCGATACGGAAATATGCGCCAAGTCATCGATCTAGTCCAGATCAGCGGGCACCTAGCTTTATTCTAGACATTAATAGACTACACACTCTTGTATAACTGTTTATGATCTAGACTTATTGCGCGTTTTAGTTTAAAATCGCAATTTATATACTTATTTATCTTTCATAATTATTTTTTAGTATGATAAATCACGATTTATTAAAGGTATTAGAGGCATTTTAGATTCCAAATGTATATTGAATGTAAAGATATTGTATTAGCCCATAAATGCAGGTGTCAAGGACCAACAGTCACACCAAATTCTGAAAAATAAACCCAATCCGTTTTTAACTAGATTACATTACTTTTATCTGTTTATCGATAAATTAATACAGTCACTCCCAAAGCATACCATGCCCGAACTATTTCCGATACACTTTCGAGGAATTAAAATGTCCTTTATTTTTGTGGTCCTAAAGTTGAGAGTCGCGTGTGAAGCTATTGGTGTCTACTAAGAATAAAATGTTAGCTCGTGCCGGAAACGTTATAAGTATCATATGAAAACTCGAAGAAATGCGCCATGCGGTAATCACTAGGCGCCGGAAACAGGAATGTCTTATGATATAACTGCTTAAATATGCATCTGAGATGGAGTCATACAGGGAAAAGCCACAGACGTAGGAATGTTGGTCTGTATGTGATTCCCGTAAGATTATTTCAACGTAAATATGTAGACGTTCGGGAGAATTGAGCAATATAAGAAGAATCTCAATTTCTGAGAAAAGTGGGAATTTCTTAAACTGGACTAAAGTGCTATACCTTCCTTAATTATACTTTTTAACTTTATGTAAATGACTACCGTTGCCCAAAATACTTTAGGAAAGCATCAATAACATTCTAAACATTAGAGTATCTTAAACCACTGACCACTGAGATTAATTAGAAGCAAGTTATCTATATTTTTACATTTTCTTGCTAGTTTTGCAATGTAAAATCATAGTAGGCATAGCTAGATCCTTGTGTTATCTTTAACAAACAATCGAGACACTATCTTAGCAAAAACGTGCAAACAAATACAGCGTAAAGTCGTTATTAACCTTTTCACCGCCACGCCATATCGGTATTCCTATGCCCTGTACGCCAAGCCCGAAAATCTTAATTAAATATCTACTAAAAAATACATAAAAGTAATGATTTAATAGGTTTATTTTGTATTTTTCTGCGACCTGTTTTTTGTCGAGTATAGCCGTCGTTGGAGCACAGGGCACGCTTGCTCATGTCGGCTATAGCCGACATTGGCGTTCAAAAGGTTAAAAACCAAATTGTGCTTACAACGTGTACCGCTCATATTTTCCGAGAAATGTACATCATCACGTTATTATGAATTCTTGGAAGTTTGGATCAGCTTTTGATTTTAGTTACCAGACTTATTAGATGCCATGACCGCTGTGTAACATAGTAGATAAGTATCTACAGTCAGTGTTTGACTTACGGATTAATATTCATGCGTAATAGTTGTGTCTTACAAACTCGTGTGCATTGGTATTTGCACATTAGATGAGAAGACTAGTTTTAATATTTGTTTTAATTCGGATTTTTTAAATTGGATTTTAACGACTGATACCACTAGTAACAGAGCAATAAATTAAATAGAAATGAAGATTTTTAGAACATTTAATATGGATAGGTTATACCTACCTATATTCGATTTGAAAATTGAAATAGCTGGCGCCACCTACTCACCAGACCACTATTATTCTTAAAGAAACTAATATGTAGTCATATATCGCCGAACGCATCGTTTATTGCGAAGATCAATTTGTAGTGGCAGATGCATATTTGAAGGGAGACATGAGGTACTTACTATATGACAATGTTTAAGTACCTAAATAAGCGCACTGACACATTAGTGAAACCTTTGAGTTACGATAGGAGTCTAATCTAATCATAATACAGATTTTATTAACTCCCAACAGAACAGAGACAATAAACGCAATGCTAATGTTGTATTTCCGATATCTATAAGCAAAACGCTAAATAGATCTCTGCTAGATATTTTTAGAGCTCAAAATAGTGAGTGTACGTGACAGAGGTAATGTATGTAACATTCATACAATAAACAATAGTCCAAATGTCAATCATCGTCAGACGATATCAATTTCAGAATAGGTATTAAACGAGTGGTATATAACGATAATAATTTTAATAATACAAGAAGTATTATTATCTATAGAAATCGAAGTAAGATATTCCAGGAAAACATCAGTATTGCAATTCATAATACATTAATTAGGAAATCTGTTAAAAGCAATAATAATAAACAAATTAATGCTAGTTTAACAGTTACTACACCCACATTCGTAAGAACGCCTCCAGATGGCGCTACAATTTGCAGTTTATTTCTTTAGCTTTATTTCACTAGATAGGATTATAATTAATTGTTATTAAGTCGATTAAATAATAATGCTTATAACTAAGTTATGCGCACCAAGCGTTACTATTATCGTTTAAAAATATGAACATCAAACTTGTGTTTTATAGTTCAATAAATTATAGAGATGCAACAGGAAGCAAGCCTGGTATCCGAAAGCATTAGTGACCTGTATCATAATCAGAGAAAGGATTGAATCGCAGTATAGTTCCAATAATTTCGGTGTGGCAGGGCGCAGGGTCGTCGACCGCACTCTTCGGTGTTGGTGCCGTGCTATTTCGAGTCGGCGAGCGATGGCGAGCGCACCCGACTTCAGCCGACCGCGCGATGTGCTGCGCACGCGTAAACAAACATGGCCGAACTGTCATTCACTAATTCATTCATAAGTGATCATTGTATTTGACAAACTGAGTCGCACTCATTATCTGTGCCTCAATAAACAATGTACCTACCTACCTAGTTACATTTTATGTTTTTTTACTAGCCCACAAGCTACAACATCTAAAACTCTGACGTGCTACGTGTATAGAACATACCGCGGGTCCGCGGCGCTCAGTCATCAATGTTAAGTCTGTTTTAACAGTCAGCGATGAGTTAGAAATGTAAATTGCGAAGTGTTAATTAATATTTAGTAGTTCGAATTAATTTGATGTTCCATAGAATATTTATAAATATCTACTTTGGGTAATAATCCATCTTTGAATAGCTTTAAACATTATTTAATACAAAATACGCACTTAATTAAGAGTTCATCCGCTATAATTAATTATACATTTTATTAAAGTTCAATAATAGAGGCATTATTTCAATAAGCTTTGGTTAATTTATTAATTTAATGCAACAAAGCAACTTATTTGCGGTCTGAGTCTGAAGACTCAGACTCAGACTCAGACTACTTTTTCATAATATTTTCCATTTTTTATGGAAAATATTATGAAAAAGTAGCTAGGGACTATACTTTTTACTTCTATTGGATCATTTCGAACTTTTATAGATTAAAACCTAAGCTATTATTATCGAGATTTATTGTAGGAGCATATCGAATTATTAGTAGCTTGCTAACGAGTGTAATGTCTCGCGCCCGATGAAGGCAGGCATTGTTCGTGACATGTGGACCACATAGCACATCTGTAGCGCATATTCTGACGCGCCTTTTGTTCCAACCCTGACCATGTGGCCCGCGGACGGAACGCGCTAGTTTTTGTCGCATTTTTTCGGTGAACGAAAAAGTTCTTAAGAGAATACCAGATTACACATGTAGCTATTATTGAAATATACCGTCACTAGTACCGGTCAAGACCGGCGTCTATTAATAGTAAAATTGCATTTAAACTTACATACTGAATTTACAGAATTTCACAATCTAGTGACTGTAACATCGCTTTAAATGTTATAAACTTCGTTTTTTACTACTTTGCTCTCGTGCTTGTATTATTGATGGCTGTTTATTTATGTCGGGGTAATATTTACGTATAAATATGGAAAACATTTGAATAAAATGTGTATAAAATAATTATCGTAATGTTTGTCAAAGTGCGAGTGAGCAATGCGTCGTCAGCGTACCACGTGGTCGTTGAAGAGTTGCCAACACTCGCTTAGCCGACACCGCTTCCTGTTTACTGCGCCGCCTGTTCGACACTACGCCTCTACGAGGGCTAGCGGAATTACCAAAAGCTATTTTACGTCATAACTAGGAAACACGAAAATGCAATGAGTGTAACGAACGAACGAGACCACTTCAAATAATGTTATGGTCACTGTAATGAAAACACGGTATGAAAATGTAACTTTATAGTTCTAAATAAAATGGGATGCTTAGATCTAGCTGTGTCCCAGGTTGATACAACACGAAGGTAAATATGGAATAAAAAGAAGATGTATTTCGTCAGAGTTTATAAGAAACCAAGCTCGCAGCGGGAAACAACACGAAGCATATTATGTCGTGACTTCCTCTGGGAAGAAACTCACTCAAACCCCTTTTTCACGGACTATAGCCAATGTGCTCTAAGCTTCGGAGACCTGACTATACTACAAAATAAATTCACTTTAAAACTCGCAACGTCCTGGAGCTTACTAAAGCTAAAATAATGAGTTCCAGTGCGTAGGTTGGACATGTTCGTAAATAGATACATTTTATACTGCTCCAATTATAGCTTTAGGTATCTACTAGACTCAAAAGTAGCAAATACCCTTTAAATGTCCTCACTAACTTATCTGACATTGTCCAACTTGGCGCGTATCGAATATATCAAAAACTTACAGTAGAATCGAGAGTTCCGTGTAAGGCATGGCCTTGATAGATTTTGACTAAATATTTTTTCTCGTTCTCGTGTAGCGTACACAGATAACACATTGTGTCACCTTATCAAAACGACCAATAACGACTGACTTTATGCTTGAGAATTTAGCAAAATTATTAATATAAAAATAACGTAATTCTTAACAGCTAGCCGTGTAGATAAATACAAATATTGGCATATTATTCAACTGCGATGTTTAATTTCGATTCATAATCCGTTTTATCTTTTTGAGTTCAGAATGCTTCATTCATGTCTTGGGTTATAAAAACAACCGAATAATGATAACAATCTGGATCTCACAAAGATGTTTCATAAAGTTTCAAATGGAGCTGAATAGCGTAATGCTGAGCGCTACATGTGTGCTCTCGTCTGTACCACACTCGAGCGCGGGATAGGCTTAACGGAGGACGCAATTATGATGATTAAATGAAACTGGTTCTTCGGCGACCGCTCCGTTGCCGGGATGTCGATGTGTAGAAGACATTCTACACTTACCTCCACTGAATATCGAATGGCTCGCGTCGCGTTCCTAACGCTCAACTCATAAGACTTATATTAGTTCGGTAACCGTATTTATAACAGCAGGATTGTTGGAAATATCACAGAAAATACAACCACACTTAGGTGGATCACATCAACAAGCGACTGTTAAAATGTAAAATAGGCGATTATTATCGATTATTCCCTAACAGTCCATGCAATGATGAAATTAATGCATCAGCTGATCAGATGCCTTGGAATTTAAACTCACTAGATAGATAAAAGAGCTGCAATCTAGAATAACTAGCAATATGGCGCCTATAAACGTTTCTCTACCTATAATCAAAAAACATTTACATCAAAATAACGATAACGATTCATTTTGGTAGATAGGTATACTATAAAATGAGATTTAATAACCACAGATTAGTTATAAAATCGAAACCGGGTGAATAGCACTCAGATCCTGAACAACTTTCGACATCCGTTGCCACAACCTTAATGGTTCAATATTATAATTTCGCTCAGTCAACATGATAAATGATAAGAGGATGTTCAAATATAACTTATGAGTACTACCTAGCATAACTTGGTGATAAGTAGATAACCCCAGTTTTCTTTAAGCAATTAATGTATGTAATCAATTTTTGAAAGTTACTTTACGCGTGGAGACTCTAATCACAGAGGCTTAAAGATTTAATTCATTTACATACAGCACACATTGGAAGAGTATTTGGTTACTATACTTAAAATGTGGATAAGTAAAACATTAGCTTTTTATTAATATGTACAATTAGACGTAACAGCAAATTGAACGAAGTTTAAGACTTCTTCACTTCATTATTGAAATAATACACTGATAATAGGAATTTAAGCAGATTCGTTAACGCTAATTTAAAAAGGTTTAACGGCAATAAATAATTGAAACAGAAAGTAGTTACTTTAGATTAAGTAAACTTTAACAGCTAAAACAGAAGAAGCGGCTGCTTCAAAGGGATATAAATACTCAACGGCGGCGCCCGCGCCGCTCAGCGACAACGTACGGAAATCTTCATCTTGACAGCCAATCTTTCAGTAAGTTAGACGATGTATGCATACGCAGTTCCTTATAACTTTAGGAGCGGCTGAACTGTAATAGCAACCGCCTATATTAGTGAAAAGCTTTATATTTTCGATCGTGAGTCCAACTTACAAGCTAGATAAACATATAAGTAGGTATGTACTGATGTATAACTCATTACAAAAGTCAACTTTGATTGCTTACATTATCATACCAACATCCTTGAAGTTTTTTATTGACAGTAATCCAAACAATCTGTACGTTGTGCTGCCCATTGCGACCTTCAGGTAAGCTTTGATAGGGAACTGCGCAAGAGCAACTCCTGTTTAACTTTATATACTTAAAACTTTTGTTTATTATTAATACTGACATTTACTATTTTTCTTATATATTGTAGCATGGAACTGTAGAACATTTACGTACGTAATACGTAATTGTCCACATTTCCGATGGAAGTCGGCTTGACTCCAAAGTAAGCAATTACCAACAGCTCTCTTGTGAGTATTAATTGGTCATTTCCAGAGTAACAAACTTGTACTTTCTAAAATAATTTCCAGTTTTCTAATGGAACGAATCTAAATTTGAACATATAGAGTTCTAACTTGGTTGAACCTACGTCTAGCGGACACCAGTTTGGTTAAGAATTATGTATCTGTAGAGTAATATTCTCGATTGTCCGGGTGGGCGTTGAGAACGTGGATATTTCGGGGCATTATCACGCGCCCACGCTCCGCTATTGGCAGAAAAATGTTATAAAAATACATCGTCGCAATTTACAGTCGGTCTTATACGCGGTCAGCTACTGACATTGATGCCATCTTTGACCGTTTTAACTGTCCGGAGGGATGTCTCGTAACGAACTTAGGTATACGCACACTGAATCTTTTAATTAGGATATGCTGTAAGTTTTTTCTCCTCTATTCTTAAATGAAACCAAATGTCGTAGATCTTGCTTTAACATTGGGTCTTATCTGTAACCCTTATCATTATTACTGAGAACCGAGAGACAGACGTAATGGAAGATATGTGTTCCAGAGCAGTGCGTTCTCTAGCCCGTTTCCGGTGGTTGTTTACAAAAAAAATATAATATAAACTCTTGTCCAAAGCGGCTATACGAACCGGCCGGCCGAGATACTTGCTACGATTAAAAATCGTTACAACTTCCGTTCGGGTCCAAGACGCGGAGCGGAGCTCCAGATAAAAAAGATAAATAAGAAAAATAACTTAAAGATCGATACGGTGGAACGGCGCTACCTGTTTTTTCACTGTGCTTAGCTTGCGGCCATCGTTTTTCTCTTAAATGTACAGTCCACAACCGTCAACCAACCACACTGACGGTCCTGTTGTAAAATCTGTTTGAGAAATAAGCGTAGGCATTAACAAAAATGTTTGATTCTCAAGACAAAAGTGTGTCTAATAGGCTTGACGTTTGGTATATCGCATCCTAAAATGAGAATTATGCTAATGGCTCCGCGAATATCTTTGCTTTCTCTATGTTAATTTCATTGTTCATCGATAAAACTTTTTTATTTGAAGATAGTCATTAGCGTTTATGTATAATTAATACGTGCAACGTGATTTTAAACGATGGTATGCATAAGAAGATTTACATTACAATATTGGAAGCGTTATTCCTGGTACCAATGGTTAATTCAAACACAAAGCTGAGTAAACTTAACCCTACGATTCCATTTTTCAAATCCTTAATAACTATTTTCAAAACACTTCAAAACTGAAGGAAACCGAACCCATAGGTACCGTTCACTAAATAACTTAGCTAAATATTTTCATTATTAACGTTCGTTAAGGAACTGTAATAAAACTATCGATTCCTTAGAAGATTTATAATACTAAATGATAGCGCCGTCTGAGTGAATTAGCATCACATGATGTCATGTATCCGGCTGCATCCATAAGAGGGGCTATAAATCGAACGGGTTAGATGTTTTACTTCAGTGCAACCGGTAATGGAAGATATCAGATTAATAAAAGATGTCGATGAGACCAGGCGAGATGCACAGCAATTTCACGAGTGCTGCGCCATGATAATTAAGTGTTCGAACGGTGTGTCGTGGTGTGCGTGGGCTCGGCGCTGAGTCGATACGGCGCGGAGCAGGCATATCAAGTCTGGTAACTATGCGGCGTAACTCCGGTAGCAGCGCAACAGGTCTGTGGCGGGACGCGGGCGCGGGCGCGGGGCGGTAGGAAATCCTTCGCGCACGCACGCACACAGCGACATCCACGCGTGTGTGCACCATCCGGTTTTGTTTGCTTGTGAGCAATGTGTACAGACGACGCGCGCCTGTAGTGAGCTGTATCGAGTCGATCGATCAATGAGCTCGACATCGACTCGGACTCTTGCCTGCATGCAACTCATTGATTAACGCTATGAACGTGGAATTGTTTATTCATTCATGATGAATATTTTATATCAAATGGACGTTTTTCTTGTCCGTATTCTAAGTCTTTAATTTTTTCCTCAAAATACAAAGTGGCTTCACTCTTGCGCTGTTCTCATGTGACCAGTGACTACGACTTTAGACGCTGTTCCATTGACTTAAAAGCTTAAATAGAGTGAACCAAGCAACTTGGAGTTTGAAAGTTTCTGGTGATACACTCGTGCCTCGGAAAGCACGTATATATAAGTCCTGCGCCTGATCTCTCTCCGGTTGAGCTGAATGCCATCCCATCGGAATATGAAAACGAGGGAATATAGAGTGCTGAGCACTCTCACTGAGTCACTCAGTCTCTCTCTCACTCAGTATTTGTACTTCTATATGGTCTGCTGATTCCGGCTGATTTCCTTATAGAACAGTTTTCGTGCCTGGCAATCGGTTTGGGCGTCATTATTATTAATTTTTATTCATGTAGGTAAAAAAATTATATACGCGTTAACACATATTTACTTTTTCACAGATGCTGAATCCATGCCCACAAGAATGTAGGTGAGTAATAAAAAGTATAGTAATTTTACTTTACAGCACGAAATTATAGAAACGCATATTTAGGCTTACATGCACCCTACCCTGGATGAAATTGAATACTAGACTATTCTAGTTGTTTAAGTAGTAACGGTATTTTGGTCTTCTATCTTTAAATGGCAATCCATCCAATGTCCAATAATTAAAAAGTGTTTCATTTTCATGTAAGATGAAAATGGCAACATACCTATAAATAAATGTAACAGGTGAATTGCGATAGAACATTACTATGAATTTAGCCAAATCTGATAGAAAAGCTATCTACTGCCAAAAACCGGTTTTGCTACAATCAGAAACGGTTATTGCTAAAGGATGACAGAAAACAAAGTCGGGTGGCAACGAATATGTCATATGGCAGTGTGTCCTGTTGTGTGTTAAGGACCAAGTCCACTGACAAGGAAAACCGCTATCACGGTTTAGAACAGCTTATTATTTGACCGGTGCAGATTTATATGCGCATCATGTTTGCATCTTATAATTCCTAATGCACAAGGAAAACAATATTTTGGGCTATTTAAAAATCAGTGAAAGAAAATACAGGAACATCAAACAAAACAGGAAAAGTTTGCCATCTTTATTTTTTGTACTATGAGCACTTTGGATCTTTAATAGCCGCGATTCATTCCAGTTCAGGGTGCCTGGTTTTAGCATTAACATATGTCAATAATACTAGGAAAAGCACAGCAAATCAAGCATCAAGCAAACAAGCAGAGATAAAGCAAGCAAATAAACAGAAAGCAAGCAATAAGGCAGAAAAGAAAACAATTTTTAAGGTTAAATTCTAAAATGGCCGGAATTACCTGAGTAGCGTATAGGTAAACTTAAAAGCCATAAAAAATGCAACTAAGCAACGAGCTTGTGTTATGTGCAATGTTTTACAGGTTAACAAAAAGCATAACTAAGTTTCGTCTTATCAAAATCAATTATCTGATATCTGCGGTATGAAGCCTAGACCTGAAAAATTCAAACTATTTCAATTATATAAAAAAATCAGAAACAAATAAAAGTGCTAATAAGGATAATTCTAATATGACAGATAATAAAACATTCAGCATATGAACTACCGACGATAATATCGTCATTGGATTTAGACCTTAACAGCACAGGTGTGGGACGCAGAGAAGTGGTGGGCTCGGAATTTGCGGCGACGCTGCTCGACGCTCGAGCGCGGGAGGCGCGTGGGCAGAGGCTGGCCCGTTCGCCCACGGCGCCGCACCTAGCCGCAACGCCGCCAAGGTGTAAATCATGACACCTCCGTACAGCATCGCTAGTTACCACCACTTACCACTGTCTACCACCAGCTAAGAGCAGGATTAGGGATTTATTTGAACCACCAAAATCCTCAATATCATTGGGATATGAAGCTAAGTTCATGCAGTAGAGTCAGAACTCAGTGACAATGGGGAACCTTAACAGTTGACAAGGATCTAGGGAAGATAGTAGGAGATTTCTAAAGAGGTGATTAAAGAGACTCTAAAAGAAGACTTATCAAGAAATAAGCTCAAATACTTGATAAAACTAAAGCGAAATCACTAAGGAAAGATACCTATACTAGTTAATTTTCTCATACTTACCATTCTAACGAATAATACTGTCTTGATGACAATATTTGCAAAACAACTAAATAACAAATAAGTACGAAAAATTCGGAATGATAAGGCGCATTATCTTCTACGACCACAACAATGTTGTATGTATTGAATTGACACAAAACTAAAAGAAATTTATAAAATACGAAACTGATTAAATAGAGATTGTTATTAGTAGGTACAATATTAAAATATTGTGAATCAATTGCGTATTATTGTTTCTCGGAACATTATCTCGACTGTGGGAACAGAACAAAAAAGCAGATTTCGCAAAATCGCTACCATGGATTCTGAAGTGGTTCCACTATTATCAGAGAAATTATGAAACGGGAACCTAAACGCCCCATTAAAAATAAGATGCTCCAAATTATAGGTAGATTCATGAGAATTTAGGAATGATCTAAAAGACCTCAGAAACAACAGCCGAACAGAAGGTCAATAAATGACGAAGAAAAGTCAAACTTGTAACCGACTGTACTACCGTGAAAGTTTTTTGACAAAGGTAGTCAAAAATCTAAAGCGGATATACAACTTACATAAATAGAACGAACAATGGCGACAATTTCCTTAACATTTCAAAGTAACCAATGAGCAATGTAAAGCCATTACAAGCTACATACTAGTATTTTAATTTTTCAACTTGGACAGATAGGACTGTAGAAATAATGGTACATGTATCCGCCGATGGGAGTAATGGAGCAAAACTATTTAGGTTGGATACGACTTTGTGATCTATTTCGTGAGTCATAAAGAGTATTATGAAATGACGCAGCGATGATAGTTAAGGCATATTCAAGGTGGAAAGTGATGTCATTGGCCCTACTGCGTGCTGTGGACGCTCCACTCGCTCTCTGTCACAGCTACTTTTGCTTTTCGAGTGAACATTGTCCATTCTGGCCGCGCACGTCATTACTTTGGTATTTTCTAATCACGAGTTTTAGAATGTAGAAAACTAACTTAAAATTGTAGAGGGCCATAACAAAAAGTGATATCCTACCCATTTTACTGTGAATAAAGAATTCATAGCTGTAAATACGATTTATAATCCGTTGACACCGATTTGTCAACGTGAGGTGTAAAGGAAGGTTGCTTTTGCCGTGCGTTTTTGTTAAACGCCAATCTAAAATAGCAAGAATGTTTTAAAAAACCCTTCGGTATACAAACAGACATGACACTTTTCTTCCATATTTACGGTTGTTCAAATTGTAGTAATAAGTAAGATTATAGTCCTTCACAAAGAATATGATGACAATCCTTTTATAGCACAGAATTAAAAAGAAACGCGAATGACTTGTCACTGAATGTACCATATTTCAGTGACCATCTTTCAAATGGTGTGGGTACACTCATAAGGAAAGATGATGTAAAAAGGAAATGTGATTTAAATGGTCGCAAGCGTGTCTTCAATTCGGTACGTCACTGTTAGTTTGGCATGCGGGCCGAGTGAAGTGGTGTGGCTTCCTGCGCTCGTTCGCCGGGAGCTGTAATAGTCGTCGCGATGGCAAGCAGCGGAGTGGCACGGAGGGCCGGCGGACGACGACGCGGACGGACGGCCTCACGGAAGGTCGACCGCCTCGTCCGCTCCGGCTGCCCCCCCCCCCCCCCCTCCTCCCCACACCTCACTTGCACGCCCTCACCCGACCGCTACGTGGAATTTATATAATTGCCTTCAATTAAAACAAGAATACACCGAATACCATCTTTGATACACAAACATAGATGTAGCCATTTTTAATTACTCATACACCGTTTAGTGAAACACTGAACGAATCGCAAGAATAATGTTTCATCGTCTTAATTACACGGCAACGAATATTACTGACTACTTCACTTCTACTGGAGTAATGTACCTACTTTTAGTAATTCACTATTTCAATGTTGCACGTCAGTATGTTGCCTTACGCAAATGTAATACCTACATAAATTGTACAGAAGTTTATGCACTATGTAAATTATCGTTTGCCGTATGTATTAAATAACCGCATGGGATAGGAACGGCTAAGGTCACCGACGATGAGTGTATGCCATGAATGGACTGGGTCGTGCGCGATACTCGACCATTCAACGATACGAGATCCTTCATTCTAGCTTTTGTTATTACGTAATAGTCAGATCATATTGGTCAATTCATTTAAAATATTGCGGTTAAAACATGTGCCCAGGCACAAGTTTATCTGACCATTATTATGTAAGCCAAGTACGTATCAAAATATAGTTAAGACAAGACAGAAAATAATTACGATTCTACTATTCGTACGCATTTATTGTGTAGGTGGGATGCAATAATACGGAGAAGACTCGAATGACATATTGCTTCCAAGCTTCATCACAGAATTGTATGCTAGTAAAATCTAAACAACTAAACGTATGTTGTTATCTTCATGCATATCTACCGTGCTTTGCAGGGGCAGAAAAATCAAAGGGTTGCTTTACAACTTTTCGTTTTAACTACTTTTACAACTAATCCAGATATTAAATCTTTATTTAAATGGCGAGAAAATAAAACTTACCAGAGTTAAAGAGAACTATCAAGAATTTAGGTTAGCTTAAGTTTGGATGTATGAACTTCGTAGGGTGGGAACATGCACTGCATTGACCATCTTTGCAAAAGACCTATGTCAGCCGAAAAAAATCGTCGAGGGTTAAGAAAATATGTTTTAAGCGCGACGACCCGAGTCGAACGGACGCAAAATATGCGCGGATCGCACCGACATTAGTCGCAACGCTCTCATTCACGTTTCTTTTATCTGTGACAAACATCCGGTATTATTTTCAACGCGTCCACGGCGTTAGTACTCCAATATTATCAAACGATCCAACCATACACAACGATAATACATATAGACAAATAACATATTTAAATAAACCATTTATCAGCTCTTAAACTCGCAAAAGATAATTTTTATGTTGAAAACAATACAATTTATCTTCATTACGTAACTAGACTCGTTATTTCATAATGTTTGTAGGTATTTTGAGTAAGAGATTCGTCTCTTCTTCAGAATCAAATCGATTACGCATTTATTGGGGTCAGCTTTCAGTCAAATCTTATGCAGCTGAGTACCAGTATTTGAGACATGATGTGACCTCCAGAGCCCAGTTGCCAATGTTTCACTACCTTTACTGTCAATGCTGTATGGTTCTTATTATTGTCAAAAGGGCCTAATTTTATATAATTTCGTATATACTTCTTATCTGTAGGTAAGCTGTAATACATCAGAATGTAAAATAACTGGACTTTTTGAATATAAAGAAAATGAGATAACGTCATTCGATTGTAGCAGGAAGTTCAAAGTAGATTAATTGTATTTGAGAAACAATTGACAATGCAGATAACGAATGACGTCACCGGATGGAAAATAAATCCTACTGTTTACCTAACACTTATGAATGTTTACCTACTATATGGGATCATTGTATTAAACATCGATGAAATCCAAAAAATGCTTTAAAATTCTCAACAGAGTATTTTTATTCTTAAAACCAAAACGTAGTTTCATAGTTATAAAACAGATGGGACCAATTTAGCTGCATAGGTGCAAGCAATGGCGGATGGAAAGTGCGGGCGGAGGCGAACGCGGCTTCCGCTTCGACTCGACTCGCACCGCCTTCAGAATAACAAACGAAACCTGATTTCTATCGACTGGGCCAACGATTACACCGCCTACTCTACCATGAGAACACTTTTATCCATAATGATTCAAGTAACAACTATTATTAGCACGGAATTTTGGAAAGAAAATGGACGTGCAACACAGAAAATCAATATCAATACGATAACATAACAGCGTGGTATGATATCTTGAAGAGGTGTTCAGTTAATGTACTTACAACCTATAGAAATATAACAAAGGGTAACAAGAGCCATGTACGGCGAAAACTGATTTCTTATTAACCCCATTGTCTGGACGAGGCCCCAGAATAGTGGGTGGACTATTACATTCCATGAAGTACGGCCATACAGCATACAGCTTGGTAGGGAATGGTATCGTTTTCACTAACGATGTATACCTATTTAGGCCACCCATTGTCATTGTTCCATGATTGGCATCGCTTTTCGTAACTTATGAATTCAAAAAGGAATGCTGCTTGCAATTAATTAAAGTCGAATGCACAAAATAATACGTCGAACCACGCAAACATGTTGTTATTGTGAAAAAGTTTAAAGTTAAAGACGTTTGACACGTGATCAAGAAGACACCATTGTTTTTTTTAAGAGCAAGTGATGCTAGGTTTTTTGAGTAGCCTAAAATATTTAAAAATCATAGTAATCATAAAAAGCATTATCCGTTAAAACATCACACTCAGAGTATACTTTTACATAAGGTAGCGTTCCAAACTTTCAATCATTTATGTAGGTAATCATGATGAAAAAGCACACATTTAGAATAACTATCCTGAAGACTTTATGAAATAAAATTGAAGTATTTTAGATACTAATACATACGAAACATGAACGTCCACGAGAACTAAATGTAACCCAGTGCGATTTATCTTTTTTGCATACAATGGTTTCAAAAAAAAGTTGTTTAATTTTGTTTGACGTTAGTTCAGCTGGTCAGTAAAATTCTTTGAATCGAGTGTAGACCCTAAGCGTTAGGCCCAAGCAACAGATGCAACAATAGAATCTGAACCAAATGTAGTCTCAGGTAAAGAAATCTTTTTTGTAAAGGTACCTAAAGCCATTCTTTCGTCCCATCCATTCAACGCCGCAGTAACTTTGCCTTCTTTTGTTCTAATTTAGTTATTAAGTAATGTAAGTTGACGATCAAGAGTCAAAACTTTTTTGTTTATTCATAACTTCCATTGAATAGGTACCCCATTGATGTTAAAGAGGAGCGTTTGACCCCTGCTCGGTACTCTCGTGAGCTTAAACAACCTTAATGGATCTTTAGCTCAGTAAATCTTGAGGTGCCAGAAGTCATGGAGAACAGAATTTTATTACAGATCACAGAGTCTTTTCCTTTACATAGATATCAATGAAAATGTGTTGTATTGAATCGAAGTAAAAGCATAATTCATTTAGACTTAGGTATTACGTTCGAGAAGTTAAGCACGAGTCAGTTTTGTACAGTTATTGTTGATGATATTGAAATCGTTAACGAAGTTTTGAGAATTAATACGGGACAAACAATTTTATCAATGGGTAGTATTTTGACGTCGTAGATGTTGTAAGATTAGTAAAATGTAAGTGGTTGTTAGTAGTGACACCGGTGGCAGTGAGGTTGTAATGTGACATCCGTGGCGGTGTGGCGCTGCGTTATCGCATGTCCTTGACACAGAGACGCGGCGTGCACAACGCGCCTTATTGTCGCTGCAACCTTGCGAAAATTACCGCTCGCGATAACAGATGCCGTCGTCGTCGTCGGCGGCGCGTCTCTCGACCACGCGCTTACCAAAATATAGTAGTGAATGGAGACGTTACGTGCCCATGAATTTCAAAACATCGTTAATCTGAAATAGAATGCTAATGATGTTTGCTTCTGTATAAATAAAAATATTGTTGTGCGTATTCATTAGGCTTTTACGTAACGTTATACAGCATTTAATGTAATTTGCATGTTGTTTTGGCTTCAATATTGGAAATTAGGGTCGCAGATTTCTACAACTGAAAGTACGGTGCAGTTGCAAGACAAATGTGGGTGGTATCCCGGTGCTGCGACTCTCGCCGACCGGAAACCCAATTCCCGGATGCGGCTGCGCGGGGGGATCTCGCCGGAAGCTTGGTAAACGAGCACATCCGCTGCCGCCGCCCGCGCCGCAAAATTTGGCACCGCGAGCGCTCGCAGCCCGCTTCCGGCCTCCGCCCCCCGGACCCCTAACGTCGCTCTCGCCCGCGAAAATAGCGGCCAACCGCTCCGTGTACGCGGTTCATTCAGTATGGCCGCCTTCCATTCATAAAAAGGCGAGGCGCGGGCGGTATGTTGCGCGGCGAAGGGAGGGCGGCCTCTCCCGCCGACCCGCACCCGCGGCCGACGCCAGTGCGGAATGTACCATCGAACGGAACGGTCGTTTCGTCGGAGCGTAGCCCTAGCGCTCCCGGTTTTCCATTAAAATGTGTATAAGAATAAGTGCAGTGAATCCGCACGAGTTCGGAACGGTTACAAAAAACGCCGTCGTCGAGATTAGGAGTAGAAATCAACGAAGAACTTCAGCGAGGAAGTGAGTAGCGGCCATATTGCAGTGATAACCGCGCGGCGGGCGGACGAGAATCGAGGCCGGTGCGTGGGCCGCCCCCCGCCCGCGCCAGGTGCCGCTCCGGACCGCGCCGGTCTCATGAACCTTCCCGTGGATTTGCGCGGCCGAAATTTGGTGGTTCTGCCGTATTTTTGTGTGTCAGTGAATCTACCGGCGCGGTTTCGGTGCGGTACGACCACTTGATCGCTAGGCGACAAGTAGCCTCAGTGTTGTGTGTTGGGCCGCTTGGCCCGAGTGCCCTTGTGTGTGGAGCGATGTGTGTAGGAGACGTGTGACCGTGGAATGTCTGCTTCGTAAGTACAAACGGTGTCCGGACGTGGGACTTCTCGCCCACCGTCCAAACCGTCTGTTCGGACACAAAACTCGCGCCGGATTCGACTAGCTGCTTTTTGCATGTAGATCACGTAGTCATGCGTAGGTAGTAATTACTTGGATTGCGAAGAAATCAAGCTAACATGAATGACGAGAGGCGACGCCTCGCTCCGCCGCCTGGCGACCGGCACACGTGCAGCGATCAGCGCTCATAGCGAGAACGTTCTCAACAAACGAGTTAATAATAATGCTTTCATTTATTGTATGATTCAAATCTATTTATACGGCGTTTGTAATTTATACTGAACAAAAAACCCTATCAAATAGTACTCCACAACATCATCAGAGTAATAAACGTTATAGAGTCCTCTAAGCCAAAAAGTAATTACATAAGTAGGTATTAAAGACAAATTATTTGATTAAACACGCACCAATAGCAAGAATGAATGTATAACCGCATTATTATAGCAACAGAGAGACGAATTTCGACAGGGAGTAGATAACTGTGGACGCAGATAAAGAATAAATTGTAAACAATGGTCACATAAACTGTTAATATCTTGTAACGAACTCTGCAGATAAGAAGTATATTTAGACAAAACAAAATAAGAATATTATTTGTAATGTAACGGATAGTTATACGTAAATCTAGTTAGACGTTTGAGTTAACTTCATACGAAGCTCAAGAGAATGGGATAGAATCGACTAATGAATTCAACAGAAAGGTCATAACAGCTTACACATGATTTGTATCTGAATATGAGTAGCATCACATTCATCAAGATTACAACAATGTATACACGTATGTTTTTCTTAACGTAAGACATACTTGTGTACACACAGTTCTCCACCGCAATTATTGTACTAACAAACTTAAAACTGGCACAACACCTTTCTATTTTTTACTTGAAATAATGTTATCTATTCTTCAAACTTTATTAAACTGATGTACGGGTACGTGATATCATCTAATAAAGTAACGTACTTATTCAAACAAACAATTAATCTAAAACAACTATTTCCTTTCCTAAGGAGTTCAGTGGCATTCCAATGGAAGCTATGATTTTATTCAACTTCCAGAATAGCACATTCCTTGAAGAAAAGCAATGTCAATGATGGACAAGATTTCAGGAATGGTCTTTGATTGAGCCTATGTAATAGGTCAGAAAATATTGATAATGATATGCATTTCATCGTCGTAATTAAAGAAGCAATTATTAATGTAGTAATGGCGGATGGGCATCCGAACACGTGCTTGTACGTAGTTCAAGAAGAAACTTAAAACATGTTCAATCTTTAGTATTGAACAAAACAGTTTATGAGCTGGGATATAATATCCTCTTAACTCAAAGAGCATTGCATTTTGAAAGAATAATTAAGCTGACGTAGCCAATGATGGCGTTTCCGATAAATAAAATGAAATTAATGGATTCATTCACATGCCAATTTAAAAAGTTTTCTAAAAAGGCGCCAACTGGAGAACCTAAGAAAGTATAAAATTCGCCTAATAGGTATAGTACTGAATACATTTCGGACTCAAGCTTGTATAACCAGTATTTTTGCCCAAATATGCATTAAGGAAAAGAAGATAACAGTAAAGTTAAATCCATGCTGACCACAGCATAACTGAAATTGCAAGTTCTTAGTGTAGAAATCCCTCTCACAGATGATAAAACTATTAAAGGAACCATTATACCAACGAAGTAGCACTAACTTTCCAAAATGAATAGTCTCAATGCGAGAGATCCTATTGAATGGAGAAATTTAACCTCTTATGAGATGAAGTTTGTTAGACACAAGCAGCTCACGCGATAATTATTATACTCGCTCGTAGTAGGTGTCCAAAAGAGGCATATTACTTTTCACAGTAATGATGAAATGCATTTGAAATTCAAGTTTCAGGACATTGCTTTCAATTCGTTGTCATGCAAAAACTTAAGAGACTTCGAAGTAGATATGGAGATCCTTAGATACAATAGTGTGCAGTCCTTATATTTAACCGTTTAATAAAAAATAATAACATTTAAATTGGAACCGCGTGTGGGAATTTAGTAGACCAATAGTGAATTAGAAATGAAGAACCAACTAAAAGCGGTTTTGCAACATAGCCATAGCCACCTACGCACTTTTGACTAACCAGATTTCGAATGTTGCTCAAGACATACGATGCATTTTTGCCGTCTTTTGATACATATTAGACCAATGTACGATGTATCTTCTTTCAGACCTAAGCGAAAAAACATACGCGTAAATCAAATAATCAAACACAGATCGTACATTTTAAACGTATGTATTATTGCATATCTAATGATGTATGATGTATCCAGTATATGAGATTCTGGCTTTTTTTTCTATAATCTTGTAGTGGGACCTACACTAATTGTTGATGCATCAACACCGGTCTAAGAATTAACTCTTCTTCGGCAACCGATTAAGTCAAGAAAATAAGATAAATAAGCAATGGTAAAAAGATTCAGGATTTGACATCTTTTTCCTATATCGTTACTGAAGATTCAGTCACGAAGCAGGCAGGAGTTGCATATAAGTTTGAAGTCATTGGACTTCATAGCTTACTAAGTTATGAATGTGGATGAAAGTGAGAACTGTTAAGATGATTTAGTTGTCTAGTTTTATGTCTAGAGTTGTGAATTTTTATTAAATGTGAATGTTTATTGTATCTGCAGGTGGGGACGATGAGGGAACAGGAAGGCGACGGCCCGGAGAGCCGTTAGCCGTACTCGATGGATGAGTATGGCGGGCCGGCGGCGCCGCCCCGGCCGCCCAAGCCGGCGGCGCGCGTCCACAGGCCGACGGGCGCGCGCCAGCCCACCGTGTCGCTGCTGCGGCCGCGACCAGAGGCCGAGCGCGAGCGGAACGCCTACGTGGAGGCTCCACGGCGAGCACACGCCGTGCCCGTGCCTCCCCACACGGCCGCGCATCAGCCGCTCAAGCCGGTGACGACGCAGCCGGCCGCCGCGGCCGACAAGCGGCGCGCCGGCGCCCTCTCGGCCGACTCGATACTGTGCGAAACGTGCGGCCGCTGCCGCTGCGAGCAGTGCGCGCGCCCTCGCCCACTGCCGTCTCGCTGGCTGTGCGGCTCGTGCCTGTGCAGCGCCGAGGCGTGCGTCGACTACGCGTCGTGCATGTGCTGCGTGAAGGCGCTGTTCTACCACTGCGGGAGCGGCGAGGAGGAGGCGGGCGAGCCGTGCGCGTGCGGGCCGCGGCTGGCGTGCGTGGCCGCGCTGGCGGTGCCGCTGCCGTGCCTGTGGCTGTACTGGCCGCTGCGCGGGTGCGCGGCGGCGGGCGCGGCGCTGTACGCGCGCTGCCGCCGCTCCGGCTGCCGCTGCCCCGAGCCCCCTCCGCGGCTCTCCAGTATTATCTAGTCCCGCCGCGCGCCGCCCGCGCCCTCCGAAGCGCCGAGTCGAGCGGCGCGACCGCGTTGTACAAATATTTATTTGCGAGCGGAGAGCTTCGGACCGCGCGGGGGTGGACTCAGTGATCGCTGTGCCTGGTGCGAGTGGTGTGTGGTGACGCGGGGCCGGCGTCGGACGAGCGCCCCGCTCACTGAGTGAATCGTCTACGAGTACCTTGTAAATATAGTCGTATAGTGTGAATGTACGTGAACGTGTCGCCCGAACGTCGAAAGTCTCAAATTTTCTTGAGACCGTAACGTGTCATAAGAAAACGTTAACGTTAGTATTTTGGATTCCACAAAAATCCAGAGAAGATTAAGAAATGAGATATAAAACATACTTATTAAGATGTAGATAATTTACCATTTATTTATTAACTGAATTTGTATTTATTTGTAAATAAAACGACAACATTATATTATAAATACGAATGTTTACTACATTTTGTTTGTTTTTTTCTATTCCTTTATAACAGTTATATAGCCACTGTATTATTTAATGAAATCACAAGTAACTAAAATGTCTTATGCGATACAAGAGACAAGAATTTATTCGCAGTACTGTCTTAATTTAAGCTCAACCATAATAGGAATCCACACTCGGAGACCATTATCACAGAATTTCAAACTTCCTTTATTTTTGCAATTAATAACCGAAAAGGCAGACATCCCCTAAATCTATGGAATTTCTTAATTTAGCTATGCTACTTCAGGATTTTTTCTCAAAAAGTATTTGCAATAGGTTTACAAGTCATTGTATGATGTTTTCAGTAAGCTGATACAAAACTTGTCAAAATATGAATAGTCAGACCACTCTCTGAAGCATTAGAAAGTAATTATTTTTCTTGAGAAATTGATAGAAGAGAACTCCTTTAGTTGTAAAATGGACACAGTTGTACACATCAAATCATAGTAGTACCTACAATCACTTAAATATTGTTCGAAGTTCCCGTTTATTGGTACTCCATTGTCTATCTATAGTATGAAAATGTGCTGTGGAATAAAAAGTCGAAAAGGACCAAATCCAATGACTTAAAAACTTAAACTGTAGGAATGAAATCAGTGGAAGTATAAAACAGCTTAGCATCATATTCCTTTACAAATAGGTACATAACAACTAAGAAGGGAAAGTAATTCATGCATTCCAAGTAGGAATTTTACTAAAAAAATAAAGAGAACCTACCTTCAAGGCACCAAAAAAATAAAGCCCACAGTAAAACTTGACATATAACAGCAGCTCCTTTTTTGTTTCACATCATCACACTTCTAATGCAAACTTTTATGCAATAACTTCAAAATTCAATATAAAAAGCCAAAAAGAACAAATAAATTCACTGAAAAATATTTTAAACAATGTCAAACAAACTAAACAAAACTTCAAAACAACAGAGTAACTGTCAAATCTGACAAGCAATAATCAATGTCATAAATATTATTGTCTATAGATTTTTTATAACAAACTCATAAAGATATCTGTTCACAGGCAAAGGTGCAAGAAAATAAAATTGACATTTTATATTTGATTTAATATAATTTTATTTCCTAAATAATGTTACGTTAATCACAACGAAGTTGTTTGGTTTTGGTACAAATTGCTGAAAAGTTTCATCATGGGAACGGAATTTCTTCAATTTAAGTTGAGTTGAGGCGTACATTTGGAAGGAAGTAGCAACGAACGATGCTCGTCGCGTCATCGGCGGGCCACGGTGCGACGCCGCGTCGCGCCCGTTTCCTTTTATCGTCACCATCCGGGATGCTCGGAGCACGCCTCCTGTTTCTCTTTTCCTTCTTCCCTCACGTACGCAGGCAATAAAATATTGTCATGCGCCTAAGGCATCATAGACATTGATAGGCTGTACTTATTGAATATTAAGTAAATGATGATTGCTTTTAATCAAATTAGTTATGCGAACATTGGACCATCAGACCACATTTCTAATTTGACCGTATGTAGAAATAAAACTTCACAACTCTAATCTGAAATATTCCAAAATTCTAACTCTTAAAGTCAGCCCTCATATTGGTGGTTTCATACCTTCTTCAAAATATTGTCCTGTGATGGCTTTAATTTTTGACCAAATATGATTATCATTATGTATAACTATCAATATAACGATTAGCACGACCCTCACTTTTTCCTTCCATAAAATGAACTAAAGTCGCTTTACTATAATGGCTACTACAATAATATTTTCCCCGCTTGGCCTGGATTGTTCCCCGCTGCTAATTTAACACGTAACTAGTGCGTACGGCCACTGTTATATCGTTTTAAATTGGAACAACAGATGTTGACAGGCTGTCGTCAACGTTGTTTGATGGCCGGATGAGGCCTGGCGATGCGATTAAAGGATATTATTGGTTATTGGGAGCAATTGTAAAAATTTTTTGGTTTTTAGATTTTTAAACGCGGCTTAGAAATAGTTTTAATTGTAAATGGGCAGGTGCGTACTTATTTAAGTTGCCATTTTTATCGAACATAATGCAAATAACAGTGAAAAAATATATATCTAATTATATTTTGATGGGTTAAGAAACAGAAAAGTTGAGAATAAAAAAAATGGGATGAAAAGTGATTGAGGAACTTTCTTTCTTAGCGACTTTACTATTTCCACTCGACGTTACTCTTTCACTATCAAATACTTAATACTTTTTAAAAATATCTCACAAACCGATCTCTATGGTCAATAGTTTTTTCGTAAAAGTAACGTGTAATGTGTCTGGCAGTCTCGGAGTCGGCCGGTTGACCTCTGCTACGGAGGAGATGGATCATCCGCGCCATTGTCAGGTTGATTTGTGACCACAGCTGCCATTTGTACATTCTGGTTTGATGTACACTTTGTACAAGACTATCGTTATTTCACTGTCAAATCTCGCCAGTTATCGAGCGCATTCCTTGACCTGTGCCCTGAGATGCATCATGCACTGCCAGTTTGATTTCTTCGATGTTCCCTTTACTTGTATTGTTACGGGTCTTGTTCATATCTTAAGGTTCAGTAACTTCGTTTCCTTTGCTAAATTTATTGGGGTCCATTATATTCTCAGTTTTATGGCTACTTTACTAAGTTTGCATTATAAACTCACAAGTTACAAAGAGATGTAACAAAATATACAGGACAGGGGTACCTGTAGGCTGTCAGTTAAAATCACATAAAACACTTTAATAGCTATATCTACATAGGTACACGTCAAGCTATTTATAAAGCGAGTTTATTAAAAATACGACTGGTGTGCCTTCATAAGAATCCCTTATAAAGAATATAATGGGCCGAACCTGACAGCTTTCGATCATTGGCTGAACATTCCGATCCAGTGACACACGCCATTGTGTTTTCTAACGTTAAAATATTCCTTATAAACGACAGGTTTAGAAATTAACAATTGAAATGTTTATACATAGTCGTATGTGTGAGATTATCAAACAATGAAGAGTATACGTAGGTAGGTACTTGTGTAGCAACATCGATTATAATCAATGCTTTTTATTTCTCTTATAAGTACCAATATACTTAGGTTCTTAGCCCACACTTTTGTGGATAAATTTTTTCTATTCTTTATCTTAAAGATTTTAAAAATATCCACAAATGATTCCATTTTTAGAACAGCCGCCAATTTGAAATCTAAATTAAAACGCAGATACGAAGAAAAAGGGGGCATGATGTTTGGCGATACTTGTGGGTAGGTACGCGCAGATGCAGTGAGTCGGTCGCTGGCGTACCCGATAAAGTGTTCAGGTCATCGCGCAGGAAGTCGCGGCGCTTCAAACAGGCCACATTCTGCCCAAACAGATAACAATTGTTGGGTAATCACTATACAACGACCACAGACAGTTGCCAACCTATCTTCTAATAGAAATTAGACTAAAGAAATTAAAAAGATAATTGGATAGCAGATTGGTGTTATTTTTACGAGCAACTGTCTTGCTGTTAAATAAGAATAAATTATGTCACGTAATTTATTAGACATCTAATCTTATTTTTCCTTGTTTACGAAGTTCGACGACTGCGTGTATGTTCTACATTTGTACACACAGACGGACGTCACTATTCTCTCACAAATAAAAGGGGTTATTCAAATCTTGATATATATCATTACGTCTAGTTTTCTACTAGCTACTAATAATGAAGTTTTGTTGTTGGACACTTCAAAACAACGTAAAAGACTACCGAACGATTCACTCTTCCAAAATGGGCCCTGAGTAAGACAATGTGCATGCACAGACGGAGAGGTACCCAGCCATTCATAGTGTGCAGCTTTAGTTCCCTATAAAATATTCCCTACTGATTTAATGAATTCGAAGGGACTTTATTCTTTTCCCATTTAAGATTCCTGACGTCAAGCGGGCACATAAACAGCGTCTGCTCAACGAAACCATAAATCGATTCATTCATATACGACGTTTCGCTTCATCAATCAATCGTCTATAAATAAAAGATGGAGACGCGAAGGAAGCGGCTTCCACCTCGAATTCTGACGTCAGTTACAATGGCCAAGATGTTTTTTTACTTCAAATAAAAATAATACAAAACAAATATGTATAAGAATCTTCAAACTTCAACCTGCTACCTCTTCACTACACGATGCCCTCGAACAATTTTTTTTCAAATTTCAAAGTTTTTATGTGCCAGAAAATCCTTTGCTTATACCTAGTCCGTAGATGTCTACTACCAAAAGCTAAAATCTATGGTCCAACCATTTGATGGGAACGACTATGGCCTGCATGGGAGCTACAAAACCCGTTAAAACACCACATATTTAAATCGTCAGTAACGGTTGATCCTAGATAAATTCCATACATGCCTAGGTACGTACATAATAACAATATATTTTCGTTAAATAAGTAAGTGATATCATAGGATACAATGAGTCATCAATTTCACTTTCAGAGTTTATTATTATTACCTATCAGAATCGTTATTAGTGTGAGTGGGCAGCAGCTGAGTCGCTTCGACGCCATTCATTTTATCAAGTCCGACATACGTGTCGTTCTATAAACACAAAACAACAAATGATCTTTAATATTCTCGAAATACTTTCATTACGTGTACACGATTATTATGGCCCCAGTGATACTGCTTACATAAAATTTCATTCTGGCGTAAATGACTGTAGAACTGTGCTCTCAATTCTAATGTGTTTAATTTTATGAACACTATTTTTACACCAGTCAATGAACGATTTGATAATTCTGTAGTATTTTACAACTGGTAGCCAATCATAAAATTTGCTGAAGAATAATAAAATTGGGAACACGAGACAGAACTTAAAAATATTGTCTAAATAATATTAATAAGTAGTTAAGTTTTTCGTGTCGCCTCGTAGCGAGTGGGCAGCGACTTATCATGTGCAAGAGTCGGACGATATCTCGTACAAATTGGCGACGTTGCAAACTACGGTCATCAGGTCATGCGTCGGCACAGTGTAGATAAAAAATCGTCCTCAATGTAGGCGTCGGCATCGTAACTACTGGCACTGTCTATACGAGTCTGTAGTGAGACCGACTGCTGACTGCTCTCACCCATTCATATCACACTACTTGTTTGTTTTCATGTCGCTAACGCCCTTATTATGAGGATAATAAAATGTTTACAGGTGACGTTTATTATTTTTAGGATAACTCTACAAGCCACAGTATCAAATAAGACATCGGCCACGCCTGTGTGACTAGTGTTGCAAAAAAAACCGTTTTTTTTCTAGTGTGAAAAAAAACCTTGAAAAAAAAGCTCTTAAATTGTTAGGGCATTTACCGTTAAAGATTAATACTTAAGGTTACATAATAGAGTCTTAGGTTTATTCTTGAATCTACGGTACTTTTCTGATAAAACAGAACCAAATTTCATAAAAATATTGGCAACATTCATTTATATTAACTCAACGAAAGGGAAATTTTGAAAATTTAACTAAAAAGTAGGCTAGAAAAAAAACCAAATTTAGAAAAAAAACAACGATGCAAAGTTTTTTTTCATGTTTTTTTTCAATAAAGTGAAAAAAAACAAATCGTTTTTTTTCATTTTACATCACTATGTGTGACACTTGAAGATTTTGATAAAGCTTTCGATCCAGTCCAGCAGTTGTTAGTGATCATTTATTCCCAGATAATTTATAAAACTACATTTCTATATTGTATAGTAAAGAAAAAAAAAAAGTCGTGGTGGCCTAGTGGGCAAAGAACCAACCTCTCGAGTATGAGGGCGCGGGTTCGAATCCAGGTCAGGCAAGTACCAATGCAACTTTTCTAAGTTTGTATGTACTTTCTAAGTATATCTTAGACACCAATGGCTGATAAAAAGGTGAAGGAAAACATCTTGAGGAAACCTGGACTATATCGTCTGAAATCACCAACCCGCATTGAGCAAGCGTGGTGATTAATGCTCAATCCTTCTCCGTGTGAGAGGAGGCCTGTGCCCAGCAGTGGGACGATAAATAGGCTGTAACTAACTAACTAACTATAGTAAAGAACTGGTTAAAGATATTACTGATGTCAAATTATATTAATCAAGAAATCACAACTAGTTTTAATAATAATTTCGTATAAAGGGATACTGCAGGGAGGCATTCTATGTCCCAATTTCGGAACAACTCAAATCTATTTAAAGAATATAATAGCTTAGATCTGCTTGTTTTAATCTTAAATCCTCTCAATTTTATAAGTGAGTATTCCTTTACTGAATCGATATAATCGAAGGAAAGGCGCAAACTCAAAGGGCAAAGAGAACTCGAATGCGCTAGGAACGCAACTGTCACCCTTTCAATGGAAACGTCTTGGTGCGAACAAGTTTTTGTGTGGGTTGTCTCGTGGGAGCCGCCACTTTATCCTATTATATGTGTTATAGACGTAAGTTCGCTATTTAACTTGTGTTAACTAGTTTTAGCTGAGATTTCAGTTCGATACAGCACTGGATTTGGGCACTTCGCAGTTTTAAGTCCATAGGAAATAGTCCAGATTGAATCTGAAGTAAGCTCATGAACTTGTTTGCCATCATGTGCATGTATTCCTTAGCAACTATGTATATCTAAAAGAAGAGTTCACTACCTATATTTACTTAATTTTAAATAAGCTGATCACTTGCAAGTACGCCAGTTGTCATTGGGCTCTTTCAAGTATCGAAAGCTTAGTCGTATAGCCTTCGAGAGCAACTTATCTACAACCAAACCAAAACATATCATTATTTCATAATTCTGTCAAAATAACCGGATGAATAACCGTCATAGTAACAACAAAATAACTCAAATATGTAATGATACTTTAATGATTAATACAATATTATAAATTTCACGGTACGGGCAACTTTCACGCGGACCAGTGTTGTCAGTTCCACTCCTGCGCAATAATGTAGCAACGCTGGTAACACCAACGCCATGAAACGTCGAATTAATTATATTGTTCACTTCTAACAAGATGTGTATTACGTTCAAGAACAAATTTTACATTTTATTCACAGGTCTATTTGGATTTCTCTTTTGAATTTCTCTCGTATTACGGACGAAACGATCTTGATCTTCAAATGACTGACTCTACAATAATTTTGAATATTATTTATTTTTCTTCTTCCTCTGATGTTTTTTATCGAGGCACCGTGAGAGCCACAGTACGGTGGCTTTCCATTTCTAGCATAAGGTATCGAACAGGTATCTAAACCATATGCAGAAAAGTTAATTAATCATGAAAAACTACAAGACTACTTACGTAAGTCCCTCTGATGTAATGCTTACCAAACTATCTACCATTTGAAATAATATTAAAGAAACAGTAGGCATACGCGCTCGGGGTTATCACGTATCATATGGAGTACTGCTGTAGGTAGGTACCTACTGTTCTAATAATTATGAGTTACAATGCATTTATAATATCGTGTGTACACAGGAAGAGGTCCGGTTACGACACCAGTGGCGGTGATAATGATAACTAATGACTTATTCGAATAGACGTTTTATGTGCATGAACGAATGTGCACTCAAGAAAAATAAACAGTACGTATTTAAATGTAATAAAGAAAGTATATGTAGTTACAATTTAGGTTCACGTAAGTGCTAGCAGGCCAGATTTTTTTCATTTGTTTTTTTTAACCCTCACTCATTCCTTCCTCTTTCCTTACATCTGGAGCCTTTTGTGTACCAGGGCCATGTAACTCTTTAAATCATATTCTGACAGTAAGGACACTATCTTTGAAGTAGAGACTGTTGTAAGTATCGTAAAATTTATCAGCTAGCAGGATCCACAATAGGTGTACCTATAGCCAAGATATGTCTATGACTCTAAAACCTCGTCCTTTTTTCCTCAATCAAAATACTTACAATTTGAAACTTGAAAGGCCTGTCCGATTACGCTAACAGCAAACACCACGTCCCATATCACTAAACGGAGAAGGAAACCAACAATTCGGCCGGTAGCGGTGGTGTATGAATGCACTGCAATCGACATTGTCATTACATGACAATACGCTAGTGTGAATTCCATCTTAATCGGATGTGGCGGTACGGAGCGGACGCGCGTCCGGGCCGGCCGGCCGGACACCGGCTGATGCGAAGATACGAACCGCTCCCGCATCCGGCATTCCGTTCATCAATGTGACCTTTGTTTGCGGAATGAACTGCCTTCGAAAATATGACGCACGGCTCCGGTTTAAACGTATGCGGATTTGGAGATTGGAGATGTATCGGTCGGCGACCTGCCTCAATGCATCCTGAGACTGATGTTGTTTGTAATAATTTTGTAAGTGTATATGATTTTTATTGACACCATTGGTTTACTTCAAAACCCTATGTGTTTGGCAAAAAACCTATTGTAATAGATATTTTCTACTGTTTTTAATATTATAACAAAACATATGTTTATGGACTTCGACCAGCTCTTCTTCCAACATAAGAATCTTTTTATTTAGTCTCTAACTTTCAACCCCTATCTTAACAAAATGCTATATCGATCGTCCATCGTGTTGAAAAACACGCAACGAACCAGTGACGCGCTCTCGGTTCATTCATACCGGCCTACGCTTCACCCTCACCCCTCCTCCAGCCTTCAATGACTTGTAGGGGTTACGTAAACTGCTTTAGTTTCGATAAACACATCACGCGAACCAAGCTTGCTGTTACGGACTCATTCAGCAACATGATTCTACAGTAGTATTTAGATGGTATCAAAAGTGTAAGTTGATTGAACTGGTGTTTGAGACAACTGTTGTGGACTCCTGCTGATAATTAAGTAATCTGATTGTACCTAATCATATTATTTTTACAAGTCTGAGTCAAAGTCCTAGCGCTTTCCTAAATCAAAGAAACCAAAAATCTAGAATGGAATTAATAATATTTTAGTTATTACCAAATATAACCAAATCCAAATATACCTAGCCCCCGAATTCCACTAAGCAAAAAGTTACTGTTGACCTTCATTGTCTCTATTTTTAGATATCAAATGGTAATAACATAATTCTGAAGTACCAAAATAGATCACAGTTCATCCGAATTCAAATGTCGAACGAGTTTCTGATAACAAAAATATCCTGAAATGATTCGTTGAGGGATTTCGAAGTTTGCCTCCTGAATATGATTATGCAAATAACCCTCGATACACATCGTAATCTCTCCCCCTCTGCCTACGTAGTGAATGGAGGACCGGTGGAGGGGTGTGGGGAACCTCCCCTACCCCGCTCTCTTAGTTAAGACCTAAGCCATGGTAATCCGACGCTCTTTCATAATCACGCCCTGAGTGTAACGTAATATCTACTGTTTACCCAACTCGTGAGGTGAGGTAACGTCTAATACATGTTAAATAATCCGTTTCTGTTACTCCATTATACATAACATTCGAACAACACCAGTGGTTCGGTGCATTTCAAATTATATTGGAAATGTTCGCAGTTAACGTGACGTGATTCCACTGATTTATGTTATTCGCGTATTGATTCATAATCTTAGGTAAGTTATTTGGACGCGGGAAACTTTTCAATGTCGTATACTTGTAGTATTTCTATCGTATTATCCGAAAATGTTGTTTGTTGCGTAAGCGTGTGACGATAAAGTCCCGTATAATGTTGTGTTGTGTCATTACAACAGCTTATGAGGTGTAACTACGGCTAGTCTACAATCTAATTAATTCTGCGTGTAAGTCTAGAAACAATTCGTGTTGGCGCAATTGAATCGGATTGTCGCTAGCTCCTTGTTCGACACAAAAGGATAACGCACAGACTAAAAGTGTCGGATACGCGGCTACTGTATTATCTAATGATTTGTGTTAAATAATGCCAAATTGCTGTCTACTCTGTCTTTTACTTTCTCAAAAGTTTTCGAATGTTAAGGAAAACCCTCAGCTACCTATAAACATTTTAATTATGAAAACAAATTTGTCGAACACGCGACATTAGATTTGACATCATCAGAATATGAATTGAAAGATGAATCCGCAAACACATTTGAGCAGCTGTTTAGTTGCGTTTAAGTACATCACATTGATTTGATTGATTATTGACCTCACAAATTGAGTGTTCTGATCGATCGATTTATTTTATTTGTAGCGTGCGACAAGCACCCAGTTGGATTTTTAGGTATCACAATTGGTCAATAGAGATGTTAAGCATGAGCAGCCTCGTTTCAGTTCGTCATATTTGCCCTTTAGATCATGAAAGACTCCCAGGTCAATGAAAAGCGGTGCATTTTGCATCACCAATTTGTATCGTTTTATTCATACCTACGTATTCTCCTTTGTTCTCTGTTGCGAAAATTCGAATAATCTTGTTACTACATTATTCAAGTATGGCAAATGTCAATAGCGAATATTGAGCTGAATATTTTAGAGAACGTAACCCTAGCGATGCTTTAATGGAGTGTCATATCTGCAGTGTAGATGATCTCGCGCCCACAATACTAGCCTACGCTACTACGTCCGTCTGTGCTCAAGAGGAGCAGGGGGACGTGGGCGCTGCGTAGGCGGCATGTAGGCGAATCGGCAGCTATATACTTATAATAAAATGTTACTCGCATTTGGGCAATTAATGTGCGGCACGATAGGGCTCTGACTCTTTGACGTCAACGGACATTTTAAATATGGAAGTTCGTTACGAACAGTATATCAGTAGCCGTTTGAATTTGAAATTCGAATTTTGAATGGGTACTGGTTAGGAGTAAAAAATCTCAGCAATTTCGGCGTATATTTATCTCTTATTTACTCAGAAAGGACAGAGGTTTAAGTTCCGGTCAAAAACAGTCTACTGTTCTGGAGATCACCTTAAAAGAAAATCGCTTACTTTGTAGAGCAATGCGTAGTAGCCACGTGGCCGCAACGAACTCAGTTTCCTACAACGTAGAAAATGGTCCAGATGCTCCGTAGATCGATGCTACTTGCTATATTCATCCTCAACGTACTTCGGTAAACTATGATATACAATTCAAATGGCACTGGAAGGTAGCGTTGTGGCGTAATAATGTCGCCAATACCTGCGTAGCGCTCGACTTTGTATATTTACGAACTTAGGTACAAAGTTTTTCTTCGCCCTGTGAGAGATGGTAACAAATGATGGCATCATTACATTTGATTTTTACTACATAACATTTGGGTTTTGAATGAACACCTGTGAAGCTGAATTTATTCCAATCTATATCACGACGCCATCAGGCGCCAACCAGGCAGGCAGGGGACCAGAATAACTGTACTCATACTAACAGGATATTATGATAATGATGGGGACAGTCAAACTTGATGAAGTAGCCAATACTCCGATCTGATTTACATTATGTTTTTATCACGTTTGTTGTACTTGTCGAGATATAAATTCTTCTACGCAAAGACATGTGCCCATAAATTTAAACAAGTAGAATAACATAAATAGCTAATGTACTGTTTAACAAATCAATTTATGTAACGTGCGACATAAGATTTTCCATTTTCTCGACGTGTCGCTCAATGAAAAATCGTAGCGTGGTATGGTGGTACATGGGGAGTTCGGCGGCAGTCGGAGCGGTTCGGGGGCGCTCGTGGCAGATCGGGCACGGTCGGGCGCGCTCGGGTGCGCGTGCGTCGCTCTCGGCCCTGCAGGAAACAGGAAGTGGACTAACCGCGGGCTTCCGCTCCCATTCGCGCCGCTCGCCGACCCGCCGGACGCGCACTGTTTCATTCACAACTCTTGTATTTTGTGCCGTTGAAGTAATATTATCTAGTTGCGAGTAAATGTTGTGAGCTTTAAATTACATACCGTACTATCCGGAAACCTGAGCGTAACACGATCATGTTTACGAAACTATCGCCGGCTAGGCTTACCGAATAATGTTGTGATTGTAAGTAAAGTAACTGTATGCTTATTACGAAAATAATGCTTTGTGTACTTGTAATATGAATGAGCGTCCATTAATGTTGACGTAATCGCTATCATTCATGAACGATGGTGGCAATATAATTGAATGGTTATTTAATCACACTTTATAGGAAATTAATGCTGTAGTATGAGTCATTAAGGCAGTTACAAGCTACTGATGTGAGGTGAAAGTAAATACAAATTGCACACTTTGTAGCATAATATCACATCTGTCTCCCATATAGGGTAAACAGAAGTGGTGACTTGAGAAGATCTACAATTTCCAAAATGCCTGAGCCTAAGTATATTTAGGAGTCACAGTGGCACGTGATGTATGGCACCAATATTTCGAAGAAAAAATTGCATAGGTAGGTATTTACATAGGTGCATAGGTTGTACCAAATAAAATCCCTCAGATATTGATGGTTAGACTGCCGATAGGTGCTGTAAACCCGGGTGTACATTTCATACTTACTGCAGGAACGTTTTAAGTATCTAAGTCAAAGAAATCCTGTACAAGACTTCTTCGGTAAGTGACATGTCATACCTTTCTATTCCTTAATGTAGATACAAAGGGGAATAGCAAAGGCAAAACCTTTACAAATGAATCTCTTCCAGACAAAATGCATTGAACCCTAAGTTGCTACGTATCTGGGATCAGTGACGCACTGTGTGACGTCAAGCTTTAGGTTCAGACGCGATCAATAATTAGTCGGCTGTGTCGTCATTGTTGCTATCGGTGTAGGCAGAAGAATCTAGATGATTCCATTGCTTGCGTCACTGATTTATAGGCATAAGTTCATGGAAATCACTCTGAATATTATGATGTCATGAGGATTGCAAAGCTTTTGATAAACAACTAAAGTTCATCAGTTCATCTTCAGTTGTGCTCAAAAACAATTTTTCTACATTTTATGCTGAAGCCCACATTATAGGCACACACCAACGTGAAGGAACTCTCACCTCAACTTTATAGAAACAATAAACTCAATTCTTATTCTTTAACACTGGAATTATGGCGATTTAGAATAAGTTATCATGATTGTGTGATAATTGACAACTTTGCAGTATGAATCCAAATAGACGGCGAGTAAAATCAATAACAAACTCTATCCAAGTCGTCGAGACGCAACTAAAAAGGATCAAATGTTACCTACCACGCAAGTTATCAGAAATCTAATCTAGATAGTGGAATTTTATTTACCGCAACAAAATTACCCTTGACGTCACTGCGGGAGGGGTAATTAACGAGATAAGGGTAAGGAGCCGGGGTAACATGACATCTCAATGAATGGACGGATAGTCGCGTGACGTCATCAAAAACCAACCTAGATTTACCATCACTAGCTTAGCACACAAACCCTATGCTAAAGGATTAAGGTACAAGATCGCCTGACTTTCGTTTTTCAAAGTTACGATGTTCCCTTGTTTATTGAATGACGTGCTTGGTTGAGCGACCCGCGAGATTGTTTGGAGATAAATACTTTATTTTAGAGGTACACAACTTTATTAAATTCTGTATTTCAGTATAATAGAATTCAACTTCGAGGCATGACGCAGAGAAATAGTTTAGAAACTATTGATTTTATTGAGATGTTGGGTTACAATTTTACAAACTACGAAATATAGAATTCGTTAATCACGAGGTTATATCGATTACATTGGGTACTATTTAATTATTGAAATTCAATTCTTTATTTAAATAATGTCTTAAGTTTAACTTCAACGAAGGCTGTAAATCATCTACAAACGATGAAACTACCATAATATAATTTATTCTTATTCTTATTCTTTATTGAACGACTAGACATCTTATATAGAATTTATGTTTACACTATCAATGCTTTTCATTCTGAGATAGGAAATACCTCCTATCAAACATGTGTAATATGATGTTATGCACCTACTTAATTCTAAGTTTCGTATGAAAATGTCCATGCTACACATATTCATTCATAACGATTACACTTCTTCGCTATGAATGGTCCCCTATCATAAGCATGCGTTGTTTTTGTTCAGTTCGGTCAAACCTGCAATTCATTACTTCGCGTCCACCCATTGAAGGCTGCGGAAACATCAATGAATGAACCCCAACTCCATTCTTATTACACTTCCGCTATCCTTCCTTGTCACCCCTTCGAAAAAACTTAATGTTAGACAGAGATAAAAATTGCTATTCACTCAAAGTGCAAGGCTAAATTTTTATTTGCGAGTAGTAGCCGCTAATGTGTTGTTAGGTGACAACAAACAATTGACAAAATTGTTTTAGAAAATTAAGCCATACGGTATGTTTTAGTACATATCATTGAGCAGTAGATTTGTGGGAGGGGACTGTCTAGGTGACCCAGTTTAACCAGGTCAGGGTCGGATAGCTCTGACGTCATAACCGAGGGGGTCCAAGTTTGCACCAGCCAATCGTCTTGCTGGAGCTAGTTGGCAACCGGGAGCTATGCTGGCTTCTTGGTCTTACTGTTCTATTTATACCTACTTTATTTATATGGAAGCCTCAATGACAAACTTATTAATTAGCTACAGTGGATCTAAAGTCATTATTATAATAGAATCCATCTATGGGTGGTAAAATATTCGTCGGTAGGTATATGTAAACCAAAGATAATGCACAATTTGCACATGGATGCAGGTATTATAAGTTCAGTACATCGCACCCGCACGTGTCAATTAATTGGAGTATGTAATTGGAGGCTGCTCAAAGGTCGCTATTAAATAGACGTTCTGACTGTTCTAGACTAGAGATTTAACTACTTACTAAGATGTTAGCTGTGATTTACCTAATTTGTATTTATTCTTTAGGTTTCTCTTGAGCCTTATCAAGTAAATAAATTGGTATTTTCCTTTCCAATTTTTTATTAAGTCTCTGGAACTGCAAATTTCAAAAATTTGGTGACACTAGGTGCTATATCGATGCTTTATCGATCAGAAGCACGGAGGAACTCATGATATAAATGGTCACCCATTCACAGGTCAAGGGTTGGTCAACCATACCATCGGCCCAGACTGTAACGACTCCTCAAAAACCACTCACCGATGATCATAAAACAATTCACTAATGTCTCACAAAATCTCCTTGATTTGAGCATTCGTTTTGAAATCGAGTTTTTATAACCTTTTATTCTGTAATAAATTAAAACATGTGACAAAATATGGTGTTATGTGCGACACAATACCGTGAATACAGCCTACGTCCGGTTCGTCTGAAAGTAAGCTTTAACGATCCGACTGTTTTGGCCAATTCCAGTTATCGAGCCCACGTGTTTTCTTTTTATGGTCTGCCTACAATGATATTTATAGTTATTTCGATTTCGAAGAACATCGCAGATTCGATTCACAATATCAGTGTTTATTTGGAATATAGAATAAGTATTGGCCATTTACAAAATCATTTCCAGTTTTCCTCAATGTGACAACTGTAACGGCCATTGAATGACACATCGCTCTACTTCTAAGACGTTAAAAATTAAGTTTTTATGAAAGGAAACATTAAGAAGGAAATAATAATTGATGCGAACAGGGAACATGCGTATCCGGTGACGGCCGGAAGTAACGCCATACGCCTCGCTGCGGAAGTGACGCGCCCCTTTCTTTCGCTCCTTGAATCATGTGCAAGCGCACCTCATTCATACAGCGTGGGAGACTTACGACGGAACTAACCGTAACATCTAATTCATGAATGAAAATAAAACGACAATTTACAAAGGTATGCGGGTATTTAAATAAAATAAAGTGTACAAAACTATCTTTCATTCGGTCGGTTAATACTGTGTTCAGTGAATGAAGCCGAGGGGAGGGTATTTTTATATACCGACCAACTGTGAGTTTCTTGTACTATTTTTATTGCGGTATTATCTAAATGCATGGATCTTAAAGATATTTTGGTTTTACGAAATGAAGTTTGTCTATTGCGACTGTACTTACCTGCTGCAGACATAATTTTGTACATTAGTTATTTCTATGAATATGAGCTGTTTTTAAAGTAAAACGCGAATCAAACTTCTACACTAGAGTGAAGCTATCATCGGCTATTGAAAAAAATATAATTTACATTTCATTTAACATAGAAAAAAAAAATATCGAAGTTTTTTCTAAATTGATTTTAAGCTGTAAAATGTCAAAATTGGATTGATGGCCAGCATTACAGATAATAAAACGTAATATTTTCTAAATTTGAATTCGACAGAACTAAAAAGGCAATAATCAAGGAGGTCAATAAATAAATAGGTTCGTATTGATAGAGACTGATTTATGTTTTTAAATGGCACGGCTCCATAATTAATGGGTCCGGTAGGCTTATTTGGTATTCGTGGCATTAACATTGTGAGTTGTATAGCTGGACAATCTAGTTTTCTATTACGAGAAGTATACATAATTATAATATAACTTCGACTTTTTATGTAAGTAGGCACATATGCATGTGTACGGAACTCGTGGAGTTCGTGGCCAGACTTCAAATGAGGTTTTAGTCCAATTATGTAGAAGTGATTTATGTAATGTCTTAGGATTTGTTTATAGCAATCCTTAAGCAGTATGCTGGACCATGACTAGGCAATATTTTAATGGTTAAGTACCCAATGATGTCACATTTGTGTCCATTGACTTACTCCCAATCACCCATACTTTAGTCCCATATAGAGCGAGCATGGAATGTTAAAAACAAGTTTGTATATAGTGCGAACTCAAGAACATACGCAGCTACAAAATTGCTATTAATTGATGATTCAGTTAATTTTCAGTAACGTTTAGTAACCTCTCACCTAAGGATCAATGAATGCCGACTTTGAACTGAACAGACAATGTACGTCATATGGATGATTCATAGTTCTCATTGCTGAAAGTGTTAAGTCAAGACTTGAGTCAGAACGTAACATACTTAGCGTAGCATACCAACGCTGGAGCCTGTAGGTAAGTCGTCTTTCACAATCTTTCACACTATGCCTTCTTTACCGATTGTAGGGTACGTTCAAAACTATGAAATTTTTCATTATAACTATTTCCACTGTATACTAAAAACACATATTTTTAATATCTTTCCGGTTTCATCTATGAAAAAATAACAGTAGATATTGAACCTATTCAGCCTATTTGAACCAATCACAATCACACTGGTAACCACAAAACCAATGAGGCGATGAACTTCAATTTATGATTAATGAGTCTTATCTCGAACTCATATCAGCCTGTATTGATAGCAATAAAAAAAGGCTTGTGTTTAAACACCACCCAAAAAAGTACCTATTTTACTACCAAAAAAATTCTAAACGGTTACCAAAATGGATAAATGGTCACCAAATAACGTTTCCAAAAATATTATTAGGTAAAACCATTTTTTCGTATTATTGACTACTAAAAAAATATATGGACGCCTTTAAAATACACTTTAGACCAAATATTATATATTGTCACTACTTAGATGTTACCAATTATGTAATACCATGACTCCTAATTTGGTCATTTTTGTTAGACTAAAAAAGCTAACGATCGCTAGAATATTTCCCAAATACCAATTAATATACTGGGGTTCCCAAACGTACGTCGCTTATTTATTGTTATATGAATTTGTGTGTAACTCAGTAGGAAAATGTAAGCACGCAACATGCAGCAAGCATGGCTTCTGTCACGGCTCCGGCGCTGCGGGGCTCCGGCGGTCCCATGCGAGCTTATCGTCGCAGATGGTTTTCACGCTCACCACCGCAGCTTCGGCTTGCTGGCCAGCTCTGCCGGCCAGCCTCAGCCGCGGCGGCGAGCCTTAAAAACTACCTGCGCCTCAGCTCGCAGGCCCCTCTGCGCCTACGCGGTTTTGAATTGCACTCTAGGGGTAGGGTACACAAGACTACGTGGAGTCGGTTTTGCAGCGATTCGTTTTCGTCACTAACTTTGATTTTGGTAGTAATATTAATCTTTTAGTTGGATAGAATTTGGTGACCATTAATCCATTTTGGGAACCAAAAATAATATTTGTGCGAGATTTGCGATTTTTCTGATGTTATTTTATTTTTTTTGGATCATAATATTATATACTTTAGTGCCCTTTTAATAAAGTCAATTTATTTTTTTTGGAGTGGTTTATTTTATTTGGTGCCTCATCTTAGAGTCTTAAAAATATTTTTGGTGATCGCCTAAATTATACCCATAAAAAAAACTTAAAATAATAAATTTAACAGGAAAATACGCATAAATCATGAAACATGGTGGTAATACAGTGATACATATCGATAAACTTAATTTTCTGACGACCAGTTTGGTGTCTGTCACTGTGGTTATAGAGTAAGAAAAGGAATGGTTTAAGTACAATTGTAAATGAAGACACCGAAAAGAAAAAAAAAAGTTTATTTCAAAAACGAGCTTTCCAGCGTAAAAAAGAAGGATTTTTGTTAATCACTTCACATCAAAATCGACAAAGTAAAAATCATACAATATGTGTACATTCATTGAATACCTCTAATTACAAAAGGAACCTAATTCAATAAACCAGTTTCTAGAACCTCCATAATGCCTACGAATGATATTCCACTGTAATACAGAATTGTGTGCAACAACAAATAAGTAGGTACACAAAAACTAAATCCATTGATATAATCAAATGATATTTGCGAAATACAATGCCTTTTAACGTATAGTGTGGGCTGACTTGCAACCGGCAGCTGCCGCTTCATTCAGTTCAAACAACCTTCAAAACAAAACGTCACAACAACCTGAACTCAACAACACAAAGGAAACTTTAAACTCCATTCATAAAGCTCAAATTCCTTTGCAGCATGATGTGACATATGGTCTGTGTACAAAACAAGACGAGGTTTACCAATAATTATGTAAGTTCCGTTACAGGCAACGAATGCCCCACCTCCGCTCTTTCATTAATAAAGCAAGTAGTGTGTCCAAGTGAATTAGTTTCGTTTCGTTGTAAACGAAATGATGGTGGCACGCGAAGGTTGCCAACACGCAACTATGATCACACGACAAACAATATATCAGGGAATTTTCATTATTGGGACATTTGGTGATGTCACTGATTTAGGCAGACAATGAGGTCCCGGACTTCCCAGATGATAACACCCAGATAAAACAAGAATAGAAATTCCAAGATTGTATGAAACATCATTCAACTTTGAACCTATTTCTAACCAATTCTTTTGAATGAGCAATTATCAAATTAGTAGCTTATGTACTGTAGGTTAATAAATAAAAACACCAATTTAAAAACGCGTTCTTATTAGTGCAAGCGCAACCACGATTCCTTGACGCAAAAACGGCCCATTCATCTCTTATAATTAAAAATGGTAGCGCCAGGAACTGCATTTTGCTTTTTTCTTTTACATGGCCAATGCAAAGCCAAGATACAGCTGCTAACAGTTCCTCTTGGGAATTTATTCTTTACCTTTAGGTTTTCACGAGGTATAGCGGCATGTCACAATATGTGATACCTACTTCACACTGAATACTGTATATCGTGGGAGCTCTAAATACCGTTTTGTTTGAGACAATTCTGTTCCATGTTAACACTGACTCGCCATTTGTGTGGTTTTCGCTCTATATTTTAAAGAACTTCAAGTCTGAGATGTTTCGATCGGTGCTACAGGAATTTTCGGAAGAGCATAAAGGGCTTATGAAGGAACATCATGGGTTTTAGTCAGTAAGAATTTGACACTCCCTCATGCTGCACTTACAGCAGGAGGGGGTCATTTGATGAGTGCTTTCGACTGCCATTAATTCCAACCGAAAGTCCTGGAGTCCTTAAACATTTTGTTTTATAAATTTTCTATATGCAAACCGTTCGACAAACTATAGACAGCTTAACTTTGAAATGGCGCTTAGTTCGCTGATACTTCAATATAGAAAATTACGCTCTTCGCACTAATGACATTCTGAAACTGGAGTCCTGACCTTTTGTTAAGTGCTTGAAAGGATTTTACGTTGTAAACTGAAACCTCCGACCTTTAAACTTTATTGCAGCGAAACTAATTTAGAAGTGCACGTTAGAAAAGGAAACGGCGTGTGTAATGTCTATATTTGTTCCAGGACTAAGAATAGATGACATAGGTCAATAGGTCACCTGGTTTCCTAGGTGTGGTCGTGACGTCACTGAAGGGAGGTATAGCCGTCATAGTGTCCCTGTGAACTAGTTTACCTGCAGGTCACAGGACACGCCGATCGATGGAGCTAGATACAGTGCCAATGTAGAAGCTAAAGGCATTTAAATGGAATAAATAACTTCAGTGATTGGAACAAGCTAAGTTCATATTAAAAGAACTACACGATTTCTCACTGGAAGTAGGTACCAACTTAAATGACAATCACTCGAATCTAGGCTTACAAAGAGAAGATTTCTGAGTTTATTTCCAGGAAGAACAGGAATCTTTCTATGCTGAATGATTATTTTCTAGAGAATTTTCATCTATGCAGAATACAAAAAAGGTTTTCAAAAGCAACCAATTAATCTGAATCGGATTTACAATAAAGAGAGACGAGGGAGGAAAGCCACAACACTTCAACTGACAAAGGCAACAGCTCGGTGCATAGATAGATTCTAGGTAATACATCAAAAGAGAAATAATTTAATTTTCCGGCGGAACAAAGGCATTGTAGTCGATGCGCAATATTTCGCGGAAACCTATAAATCGAATGTAACAGCAGCTCCCACTTTCAAACAGTCAATATTGTAGGCACAGCACATCGTTTGTTTCATCCCAGCCAACGTGACCTGTGGCCTTTACAAACGCCAAGTATTTGTGCACAAAATCTTTTTATTTTTTGTCCATCCACTAAATTATCAACCCACTGATTGTACGTTCGAGTACAATTTCCTGTTTATGGAAATACATTTAAAAGTCCAATTGTACGACGGACTAAATCGACACTGCCCACGCATAAGTTTTTTGTGAACCGCGTCGTGATCAGCCGTCAATTGACACTATGTCAGCTTGCGGGATGGCAGCTGATACCCAATCCCCGTTCATAACACATCCCAGATCGGTACACAGAGATAACATAATGGATTTATTTGCCAACTTATCACTAAAGTTATGAATGAACCGAACTGCGATAAGACCAGTGATAAATTGTCATTAATTTGTTTTGATTAGAGCGACGAATCGTGTTTATCCTGAATGTTTAATACAAATATTATTTGAATAATAATATGTTCGATACTTACTTCATTTGTTCCGGTTATGCTTCAGATAAGCCCTTTAAAAGGTCAGCTGGATTAATGATTATGTTGTACTACAACATTGTTTAAATATTAATTAGTAATTCAATAATAAACTCATTAGAACTTCCTGTGTTGCAGTAGAGACTCAGAGAAGTAGAACTTGTGATATCATTTAGTAAGTTATTCATAGAGACCCAGTTTGTATGTAACTTGAATGATTGCATTTGAGTCCCAATCGCTAGAAAAGGCTCTACCCAGCATATTTTTAAGGATAGAAAGTTTGAAGTTTTGCATTGCAACCTTTAAAATTGTATTTTAAGCACAGTCGCCTCATCATGTCTGGAAAGACATTTTTTGTCACAGTTCGAGTATATCACCATTCTCTTTAAAAATTTCACTAAACTTAAGCCCAAAACCCTTCACAGTGTGCTCCAAGTTCCAATTTATCTACCTAGCCATATGTTGTACGAAATAAAAAAATATGTAGTGAATGGGCCGAGAGTGGATCGTCGGCGATTCATAAAATTCAGCTCGCCCTGAATGGAGCATCTGGTTAGCCAGGTGCGTCGCCATCTTGCCTCTTGAGCGAACAAAGGGTGAACCACTTCTGCGAAATGTTCATGTATAGATATCGATAGACGATATAGTGCCGGTCGATACATCGATTCTTGCATCATACGGAGAGTTGTGAAGTTAATTTTCCGAGAAGCCGCTGTCTTATCTTCGAGATTGCAGTTTTTTACATTAAATTACTTTTTTGGCAGGTGCTGTCGATGGAGATAATGGTTTAAGGCCGGCAGCAAAGTCCGATGGTTTGAAAGAAATTGGAAAAAAATATAAGTAGAGCATTGGAATTCAAGCAATTAAAACCGTGCAAGATAATTGTGGTTGGTGCAAAAAATATTTGATGAGAAAATTAATTAAAACGTTAGTTGGAACCTAGCTCAGCTTAAACTTGAAATAAACAAGAAACAGATTCTGAAATCAGGTTCATACATACAGAATAGAGCCACTTTGAGCGCGTAAAGTGGTTGGAGCAAGTCAATAAGTAAGTACAAGCAAGTAGTTAACCACTCTCCCTGCTGTATCTAGCACGGATCTCTATTTTTACATGCCGCAAACTTAAATTAATTAGTACCCGTCATTTAATCCGAGGAGCAGTCTTGTAGGTGGGTGCGCGCGTTCCCACGGTGCGCCCGCGCCGCCGGAAACCGTCCCCCCGCGCCCCGCAGCCCGGCCCCGGCCCATGACGCCCGCGCACTGCTGCTAAGCCCCGAATCGATCCATCGCTCACGCACTCGCTTCCCATCAAAACTAAAAACCGCCTGATTCACTCATTCAGCTGCGAAACCATGCCGAAGGCACGAATAGCGAAATATCTATTCAGAGAGCGACACCCGGCGGCCCTTTTACAGCTCTATTGCGTTTCCTTCCGTTTTGTCCTGTACAATACTGAATACTGTACACAATCATCCCAATTATGGCGAGTATCAAATCTTGCATGCTATTATCGTATCTACGTGTCAGCAACATAGATTAAAATCGCTTACAATTTTGGTGTAAAAATTGACGATCGTGTTGAAACCGTCGCATGCACATGGTCATAATTTAAGCGGATTTGTTGCTTTAAATAGCGAAAAAAGCTGGGAGTTACACAATACTGTTTCGCAAAGGTCCGGAAGGAAGTGGTGTATTCGAAAGTTATTAGCATGGCTCGTAAAATATTGTCCTTGTTTGTAACTACGGAATTACTTCCGCCGGTTCATTGTATCTTATTTGGTTTTAAATGGTTACCTGATGGAATACAATGGTAGTCATATTTGGTAGAAAAACTGTGCTAAGTTCGGCCAACAATGGGTGGAAACGAATCCAAGGCCGATAACGCCATTAGAGTATTGTGATGATAACTTAACAGCGTAATTGTTGTTTCAATATTAAAGGATAATGTTAACTGTGCATTATTACACAAGGAAGCCAACAGATCTAAGATCCAGAGAATTAGATAAAAACTTAATTCAAGGCTTTTGATAAACATCAGAAAACTTTTGAGTGGGCAAATGAATGAAACAAGAATTAAAATCGAGTTACTACTTATTACTAGTTAATCGTTTATTATTGTCAGCACTTCCGTTTATTTTGCTATGTAGGTAAGTAGGCAATGCTATTTTGCCACTTTATGTGTTTTTACCATTTAATCGTTTTCAGACTCTACATACCTATATTCTAACAAGGCATCATCATTACAGCAAAGTCCTTTGCTACTTATAGAAATACCATATATGTAGTAACTTTTGCGGGATTAGGATCTTCATGTACCTACTCTTCTTTCGTTCTATGAATTGAGTAATTCTTCATAAATTGCAATTTGAAAAACGAACGTCTCATCATTCCTCATTCAAATCATTGAAAGCAGTTTTTCGTTTCATTCCTAACTGCTATGCGAACTTATTTGATCAATGCTATGAAATAATGTTTGAAACGCAGCGTCAACTTGCAACACAGAACAAGTAAATACCTACCCACCTATTGTAAGCTCGATTCATTTCACTCAAGGACTGAGCTGAGTCTCGTATGGGTAAATAAAGGGGCTTGAGGCCGCCCGCTCGACCTTAAAGGTTGCGAGGCGGGCATCGAACCTCCTAACTCGTTATGTAACGCGAAACGCAAACTGACGCGTTTAAGTACATGGTTAAACGACTTTGGTGCGAAAATTACTTATTGTGGTGATGGTGAGGGACTTGTGTTTTATGATTTTTAGAGAATTGCAGAATTTTTGTCAGTCATTTGTGTTCTCCAAAGAGCAAGGTTGACAGAAACGGGGGACTTCCTATTGCAAGCAAAAAAAGGTTTTGGATAGATATGACACCTAATCGAATACAAAGTGTGTAATTTTTGGACTGATTCAATCAGCGTGGTATGGTATCAAACGTCGCATATCATTCTGCATCTCATCTCATTTTCAGATTCATAGTTGCCTGCAAAAGTGCCAACCCATTTGTGACCAAAATATGTAAAGGTGGTCAGCTATACATCTTATAACAACGCACCTCTTTGTGCAGGCTCATACTCATATTTAATCTCTCTACTCCAATTTCAAAATAGTCACGCATGACCCAAAGACCTTCAGCTATACCTAAAAATAAAACGAAAAAACGTGTATACGTTTTAAAAGTAAACATTCGAAGATTGACCAAGCCTGCGCAGGAGTGGGTCCTGTAGGCTGCGCGCGTGCCTGCAAACAAAGCGCCCTGCCCCCCGCGTACCCCTCACCGCGACACCCCGTCAGAAATAATAAGCAAATACACTTTGTTCCCTCACACGCTTTATTTTTTATTTTAACAGTTGCTTAAAAGTAACGAGAACAGCGTTTCTTCGGTCACGGACGGGAAAATTTCAAAAATGGAATTAGAGGAGCAATAAAATCGGTCCAAAGAGGTTTTGCAGATGTTTAGACAAAAAATCTAGGTGTTGAAGGAAGGAGTATTCATATGAATTACCAATGCTACTGACATTCTTGTATCACACGTCTTAGCAGAAAACTTCTTACTTACATAAATGTTGCTTCAAAGGTTACCTACACTGCAAATTGCAACTTGCAAAATATGTACAGCAAAACAAACGTCTTTCGCTGCATGACTTACCAAAGAACATTCAGTATATTTATTTACCAAAACTTTAACTTACAGGTTTCCTTAGTGTTCGATATTTATTGCTATCCGAAAATAATACATCAAATAATAACAAAGAATTGAATGAAGCAAAAAATTCCATATACATACATAGTTTCAAACTGTTTTTATTAAGAAATCGTAATGAATGAGGACCCCAAAGCTTAAAAAAATCCAAACATATCTGATAACGAAATAAAATTCAAACAAAACGGCCAGAAGGCTGTAAATGGCACCTAACTATGATTTATCGTTGAGACAAAAACCGACTCGGGCGCAGGCCGTGGTTAGCTTGGTGAATTAAATGCCCATTGTTTTTCTATGTCCGGGCTTTAGTTTGGGGATACTAAAATCGTAGGGTGTATAGTGCCGAAGTTTCGGGCAAGGAATGTTTCGGCAGGTGTGCGGGCCATAGCGCAGTAAGAATTGTGTGGATGTCTTTTTAATGGGGGTTACTCAAATAACGAACTGAAGATTAGAAATGTCTAAAATAAGTTTGGTTTGTATGTATAATTAGAATTACTTTTGAAGGCAATGTGTTTTTGGTCCAACCAGTACAAAAAAATCTGTGACATTTACCAAAAAAAAACAACGGTATGTATGCCCGAAGTCATGCTGGCTAGCGGTCGTAAAAGTTTGGCATAACTTTAGCAACACAGCTAGAGAAATATAAAATTTTGAATGAGGGCAGAAGCATTTTAGATATTGTACCAAAATACTCGAATTCCATAACTGTATAAATTATTTTTGAAAATCAATTTAAATCCTTATAATATTAACCAATAAAGGCATAGAAGAAATTATATCCACACTAATCTTACCGAGTATAATTAAGGAACCACATGTCATTTCCTTTACGGCCCCATGCGGGGCGAAGCGGGGGCGCATGCAGAGATTTCAATAAAAACTACGTTGATTCGCTACGAAGGGTTGTATTGCGAATACTTACCCACATGTTTAGATATAACACCTGCTTTGTCCTAGGGGTACTGACATATTGTCTATGACTTACATATAGTATCGAATATAATCCTACTTTTATACCTTAAAATGTTTATGACTTAAATGCATTTGCAGGCTGATTGTTTTCTCCGTTAATTTTGAAATGAACCGTTTTTTTTTTGACATCTAAAACTTGTCCAAATGAATTCTAGTAATCTCAGACCATACAAAATAGTTGGCGGCAAAAATCAAGACTATCGTTTCGGTAGACGATCAACGTGTGGTGCATTCATATTGCTTGCATTTAAAATTCGAATGTCCTAACTGAGCATATTCGAATTTTAAAGCTGCATGACAGATGTGGCGGCTGACAGGAGAAACAAAAGACTTCCTTTAGAATTTTTGATGCCAGTGCAAAATTAGTAAATCCATAGAGGTTCAGCTGGATAAAGTATTTATTTGACATAAACATTAGAGATCCGTATGTTTTGCACCTTAGAGACAGTGGATTATTGAATGGACTAATATAAAAAGGTATAGAGAAAAGTTTTATTGAACTAACCCATACAAAAGAATTTCCCCTATAAGTTTAAACAAACAACCTTATAAAAGGAGTGGGTTCTCTCCAGACATTACTATCAATAAGCAAGCCTGACCATACGAATAAAATTGAAAACAATATTCAATATATTTCCAAGTATATTGTGTAGTGTGAACAAAGCGATTGGTACTGAATGAGTGGTATTATCTGTTATTGATGTTGGTGAGTTATGTGTTTGCGACCAGACGAGCGTTGGCGCAGCCGTGCAGTCTCACTTGGCCATCGTGACGAGAATACCTACGCTTTGTGTAGAACAAGTTAGGCAAAATGTTTAATGTAGCCTTGAATTAACTGTAAAAGAAAAATTTGGTGGATATTTTTTAAATGGTCATTAACGGTTTTCTTTTAATCAAATGACTTTGCGCAGCCTAGTCTACGGAGGGGCTTACTCCTCACTTTTACAAAAGTAACTTTTGCACAAATTAATTTTGCGTAGGTCTTTAAGCACTTACTTTCAGGATTGCCAATATTCTCCTCAGGGCTCAGCTTCCAATGAGATTCATATGTAATTCGAAGATAAAACTTCCTTCCTAACCACTTTACAAATGTTTAGTGCAAAACGTAGACACCAATGTATGTATGTTTGAATGAATTCCCCTCAATGGGCCGGTAACGGATTCCATATTCAAAAATTACGTGGGCATTTTTGAATTTCATACGCGTATAACCAAACAGGAAACTGCCAACTGTGAGGATCATTAATAATAATGCTGTCGACTGGTACTGTGACGGTAGGAACTGGCGTTCAGAGATAACTACTGAGGAGTACATAGTTACTGAACCATATACGATGATATACCAAATTGTGTACAGATATTCTGTCAACTGTCCGCCCTATGCCGATGAAACAGACGTCGAAGTGGAACGCACATGCGGCGAACAGGACACGGCGCATGCGCGAACATTAGCATGCAAGCGCACGCGCGCGCCGGAAGCCGCGCGCGGGAACGGCCGCGCACTTACATCCAAGATGGCCGCGCACTTACGATGAATCGATAATTAATCGATAACCGATTTCATATTTCATATCCATCGCACCTTATTAACAACATGTGATGTAACCTGGACTATAGCAGGAAGACGATGTCACGATCAGAATGCGTACCGCGCGAGATCCTTGAGACGCCCAAATCGATCCCATGAAATTGATCACTAGAATCATTAAACTGTTTTGTTTTATGGGAGGTCGTTTGAAGTACATGTGTACGTTTTTATAGTTTGATTGTTGGTTCTTAAGGTATTCGATATCTGCTCCTTCGGGTACGTACCTCTAGCTACACAAAAGAGTATATTATGAGCTATAAAATGTGCAGACGGGAAGTTGGTTTTCTTACTTGAGAGCTCATAAAATTTTGTCTTCATGCGTCATTTGTCCAAATGACAGAATTGTTTTAACTTTAAACATGTCTGGGATACGCATTTGAGCAGTTTCAATTGTTGGACTGTAATCATTATTTAGTTCTTAATGGAATTTATTGACTTTTATGAGACTGGTAGATATGTGCGCAGTACGGAAGACGTAGAAAGACAATGGAAAGGCTTTTGCTCTCACTGAGGTAGTGAATGAGCCTCTAGCACCTGTAGATAGTTGCAAACACTAAAATTGGTTGTCCTTCCTATTGGTTGCCACGTGAAGTGAAATTATGGAAGAATATAATGAACTCGGAGACCCAAACTGATGTCTAATGCTTGCAACTTCTGAGCTCTATGCTATGGGGGATAATAGACAATTGATTGAATGGAGCAATCAGATAAAACATTTACAAAATGACAATTCCTATTGCACATTGTGACAATTTAAAAACAATCACGAAATCCTCATCTTGGAGAAGCATTGTCCGAAGATTTATAAGGTAAGTTGGTGCAATATATTTTCAACAAACGTCGCGTTTGACAAACTGCAGTGTCTAATTGTACTGACAGAATAAAAATTTATATTCATCGGTGCGGTGTTTACGACATCACTTTATTTGTATGTATTGTCCGTGCAAGATTGCAACCACTTTAATTGTTTTAGGTACCTACTTTAAAAACAGAGTACCTACTTGTGAAGTATAAAATGAGAGGTAGCCTGTACTGTAAAGTTTCCAGCGACTTGGAAGAGTAGGAATTAAAATAATCGGAGGTTTCCCCGGGTAAGAACGTTCGGAAGATTCCTAGATTTTGGAGCTTTTTGAAAGCAGTGGCTTTTGACTATGTGTTCGTCTTTCTATTTATTGTTTAGGGGCCTATGTCACATTTCAGTTTTAAGACACAGTTTACATTCCAAATTCAAAACAACACCAAGAAGTCTCCAAATGCCCAAATCATAAGCATTGACATCTTCGAAATTCAAAATAGAAACAGTGACGAAAGGTATCTATAGTTGTTTTTTGACAGTGTCATAGTCGAGCGCGCATAGTTTTTTACATCTACCCTCTGCAACGGTCCGGTGCGTCCGGCCGTAGTCACGACAACCGCAACCACGGCGTCATCACCAAAACATTGATTTTGTATGACTTTTATTGGGACATCGAAAATGTAGGTAACCATAGTTTTTTGGAGATTTTTTCCTAAGTACTCGGTACGGTTAAATGGAAAGCTATGGGTTTTCTCGTATGCTATGCCATTCTACATGATTACGAGTAGGTTTATTGTACATTACATAGATGTAGCGAAGAGTGGGTTTAATGAAGCTTGCTTTATAGTCATGAAATACAGAAATGAAATCAGTAGAATTAAACGCTCTACAACTCTATTTATTCGTTAAATCCTTTTGAGTTGCAAATTGTATGTACTACGATTTCCCAGTTTAATCCATTGCAGGGTGAATATCCAATTACCAAGTCATTGAAGCTTTTAAGGTGACAGTTGAATAGGTGTTGAATAACTTCGTAATTTGGATGATGTTATGCTCTACCTACGCGTACCTAGTAACGCATAGATTTTAAGAGAACGACGAATGGAATCTTCCCTCCTGTCAAAACAATGTGATTAAAACCCAATCAACAGCATCGATAGCGGTCTTAATTTCCACATTACATATTAGTATTTGAATTCAGTTCAACAGCCGAGCTACTTCATGATGATAGTAATTATAGTATTTGGTGAAACACTCAAGCCATCAAACTGTCATTATCAGATAAACTCGTGTGACGTAGCGGTCGTGACGTCGCGGGGTGCGCGGGGAGCGCGCGAGGACGCTGACCCGTGGCGCGCGCAGCCATCGTCGCCGGATCCTGGCCAAGGCGTTGTATATTCTGCCTCAACTGACAAATTACACCTTTCGCGCTTTTTTGTAACTGATTGCTACTGAATTGGGATTTAAAGTAATCCTTTTGGTTTGTTAAGGTTTTAGATGATAATTAATTATGTTGTGCGTCAATTAATCTCCCATTTTTTAGTTGTTTTGTTAGTAAATACTATTTTGTTCTAATGGAAAAATATTTTTCAGAATCTGGTAATAAACTTGTCTGAGATTTCTGTGTTGTACCTGAAGAAACGCCTAAGTAACAGACTGTTTTAATAACTGAGAGCAGTAACTTACAATTTGATGCAGTCATTGGTCGCAGTAAACAGATACGACAGGAGTTGTTTGGTAAGTAGATACTAGATAGGTACGTGCCCGGTGACTATCAACTTAGTACATATAGGGTATTCATAACTTAACATATTGTTCACAATTTGAACCCAGTCTAACTACATTTGTGTCAATTAGGTTAGAGCCCAGTTTGTTTTAGATAACACCACTCTAGTCATAAGTTGAATGAATTCTAAAAATAGATAGGTAAATAACCTTACCTACTAATCAAAAGGCGTTAGATATCGTCGTCCATGTTCCTCGCGTGTTTATGCCTCTATTTACATTTTACAGCTTCATCAAGATCTGTTAGGGTGAAGCTAGACTAGTTTGTCCGATGACGCACGGAACTGTTCCTACATTGGACACGTGTCTAAGGATTAGGCGGTGTGCCCACGTCTTTATGTAGGTATACGAACGTGTTACTCTCCCTAGGGTTGTTGATGGTCGAATTACTAAATCATAACTGTAGGTTCCCATAGAAGTCTTACTTGTCTCATTTGGCTGCACCGAAATTACTGTACCTAGCTAGATGGATGAAAGTAGACAGTTTGACAGATAGATACGTACTTATAACGTAAGTAGATGATACTTAAGAAGGGGAAGAATATAAAAAAGCGCAATAGGTAGAGACCTACTTACATTAGTGCAGGTAAAGTGAAAGAAAAACCCAAATAAAGGAGAATGCATGAGCAGAAATACATAAAAGGTTTACACAGCAATTCAGGTGGATTTTCGGTAAAACAATTTGCAATTTGATGAATAACCTTTACCGCTCCGGCACGTGTAAAGCGGTTTCATGAATTAAACCCAGAATTTGAAACACGTGTTCCGTTTGGTGCAATTTCCTGGAACTGACAATTGCTATTGTAAATTAATGAACTTCCACTAAAGTTGGAAATACTGGGTATTTAGGTGCGACTCATAGTGTACGAATTCATGGTGATATTAGGTAGATTTGCCTAACCATCACTCTACCTTGTTCGAGAAAACGAACTTGTACAACGTGCTTAAACTTATTACGATCTACACCTGATTATAGTAGGTATTACTAGGTATAAGGTTATGGTATCTAACTAAGGATGGAAAGATAAGATACGGTAAATCAGCTCTTAATTGAACTGAAACGCTAACCGTTATCATTAGTTTTGTGACCACATCAAGAGGAACGATTCACCACCAAAAAAATATGACCTGTGCGTAAGAAATGTCAAATGAGGAATGAGGCAGCTGTGTCGAATGATACGCCACAAACACAAGAAGTTAAGTGTTAATGGGAAGTTCATAAAATTTCCGGTACCGCGTCGTAGATGATATCATTACGTTGGAATTGGTAGGGTCAGAGGCTCGCACCACTGTTGACGAGGGAACAAGGACGACTGAAATAGATCTTTAGGTATCTGAGAGAATTGTTTGCTAGTTTTTGTAGACCCCTTGCCTCCTAAGACAATAACAGAAGCGTCCGGTTACAATATATTTTCCAGTCGGATGTATTATTTGGTAGACATGTTATTACGGTGTTTTTGTTTAGTATAATGTTTGAAAGCTTGAAGGATCCCACACGTTATCAATTGATCTGGTTAGGAAAAGAAGGATCGTAATAAAATTTTATGATCGGATGACTGGATTAAACTACTCTCTACCGAACTACCGTGAGATCGGATGCACATGCTAGGTGCTACAAGACGGGATGCTCTTACCTCAATATTCATTATTAACGATTTGAAGTAGATACTAATAAGGCAAACAGGTCTTAGAAGCAACAAAATCAAAATATAGTGTGAGAAAAAAGATTGAAAAACCATAAACAATTAATCGTTACAGTTTTTATCACGAATGGAGGTGAGCGGTGGCTACAATCAAATTATATGAACCGATTTACATGTCATCAAGCTACTACTATTAATTATTCATCACTAATTAGCAGTTTTGTATGGGAGCTAGGCGGCAGATCTGAGCGCTCGTTCATGCCGGAAACAGGAAGAGAGCAATCAACATTCCTAAAAATATCACACATTTGGTGTTCATCCGGCGAGCTGGCTGCGGCGGCGGCGCTGCGACTTCAAAATGTGGACTAATTTAATACTTACCTGTCAGTAACGTTACAAAGAACACGCTAACTTGGTAATGGTTTGCTTTACTTCTCAGAAGATAATGTGATTTCAGATATGCACGCTAAGTATGCGCTGGTTTTAGAAAAAAAAACGTGCTGTGATTTACCATGTGGTATCAGGAAAAAAGATCCACAAGTAAATTGTTCAGTCTCAAAGTTTTTTTTTGGTAGCCATTGATTTCATCATCCTATAGTAGGTGTCCAGCCGATGTTGCTTATCTAAATACTAACCTATCTATGGCCGTTTTTCCACATGGCTGCTCCAATTTTAAGAATTCTTGTAAATAAATAACAACGGCGCGTATCAACTGCCACCTAAACCTTATGTGTATATACTTAGGTAGCTTATCGTTACATTACAATGTGTAATAGCTGTAACCGATAACATCGACCTTCCTATCGAAAAAAGCGTTCAATTTTTATCATAATGTCATCGTAATAATTATTATTGTTCGGTGGCCACGACTAATATTACTTACAATTCCCAACAAGTCCGAGTCTAGTACTCGCCGGCACATAATTAGATAATTTCTATTATTTATATGCGAAGTGTCGTGTGTGATGCGCATCGAAACGAGTGTGCTTCCTCCGGCGTCGGTTGTACGAAGAAATCCGTCGATCGCTTCTAACTAAAGAGGATGTACGCATCGCCAGCAATGACTTCATTTACAAAAAGTTCCTGTCGTGAGTGCTCCTCCGTGCTGGCTTTTCCTGCAATGACGAGCCACGTAAAGCGCTTTTCATTTCCTCTATGGTAATATCATTAAACGTGTCAGCGTACTAATGAGATACGGGATTGGTCACGATTTACCAATACAAGAACTCGCATTGATTGTTATAACTCGCATGAATGGCACTAATCATTTATAAAGAGGATGTGAGAATCTTGTATCGTAGGTAATTCACGTGCGACAGGTAAACGCCTACTATTGTATACGCATAATCAATTGAAGTTGTTTTATTAATGAATCATTTCAAATTTAACCGACCTTAGATACTTTTCTGGAGCTGATTGGAGCTATGGTTGGGTAGGTTTCACCCCAGGTACATTATGAATGGATTTGAATAATGGTATACCTAATGTAGATTCAAAATTATATCAATAAGTATCAATGCAATATTTTCCATACTTTTGCCTGTGGGCCACATGCTGTTAGGCAATGGACAATAGATACCTAGAAATGAATAACGCACGGCTTTAACAAGTCCTTCATAACAAAAGCATAGGTAAATAAAGAATGGATCTTTCCACTAAGTTGCCTTGTATCCTACACGAATACTCGAGTAATCTCATATGAATATGGAAATTGATAATGTGGGTAGTATGCAGTTTACTCGTAATGTGACGCGCAACGCCATCTAGTAGAACTGAGAGATATTAAGTGGTTTTAGTAAACGTGGAGGCCTAAAACATGGAAAGCCTAGATTTAAAAACTTAAAAACTTGATAAAAATTGTTATTATAAATTAAAGAGAAAATAAATCCTATAATAAATATTCAATCTCAATGTGTATTGTGACGGTAGGTGTAAAAACTGTCTAATCGAAGCATCGCGCAGATGTAAGTATAGACAGAAATCAAGTTTTGCTCATCACAAATGATAGATGGCGCAAAAATAAGGCACCTGGATAAAGTAGCCCATTTTATATACCTACGTATATAACACTGAAAACCTTTTGTAGATGAAGAGGTATCGACATCGCTTTTTCCTAAAAATAGAGGGATAAATATTTGACCCGGGAATAGCTCATAGATCCGTATGTTACCAACCAACCAACTAACTTCTGACTAACATTAATTTTACAGTAATTTATGCTAGTCAACGCAACGCAACGTATTAAGCAACGATTAAGGATTATCAGGATAACTGGTTTAAAATATAAGGTCCTCAAAAGAAACACATTTCATAGGCGAACCTTACTAATCATGTATTTAAAACTTAAAATCTATAATACTCATAAATATTACATTACAATTAATTTCCTGTACGTTGAATTATGATTATGTATATTTTAAACTATTACTCAAGATCCTTGAAACGAAATGTATTCACTAATTCACAAAGTATGTCATTTAAACTCAACAAAATTTCATTTCTAGGCATAATAAAAAGCTTTAAAGCAAAGTTGGGTGTCTCAAATGCATATATTTTTGAAGTGTTTGAAAAACATAAAACTTAAATAGTGTAAGTATCTTACAAAAATTCTGAGAAGCTACTTACTACGTTATAGAAAATGCTTCTTATAAAAAATAATTATAAAAGCTATAAGTAGGTGTAAGTAAGTACTTAGAGATATTTTTATTCAATTGACAATTATATTTTCTATGAAGACTTACTGGCATATGTGGAAGGTATTTTAGGAATGTTTTTCTTGATTTCTAATCAAATGTTACCAACCACGAGGGGAAATAGTGTAAGCCTTAGAGAACTATAAGTATAGACCGATTTCAAAACCAAATCGTAAGGTCACTTGTGATTTTGAATCAAAAAGGACGAAATAACAATTCAATAGAAGATTGTAACAAAAATATTAGGATTGTAGGAAATGCATTAAACATATGTCTGACTAGTAAATGCTTTGTTTGTGTGACAATAAATTACACGTAGAAAAGTCGTACGCGCGATGTGGTTATCAGCAGATCTCCATCGAAGAACTTGGTTTCAATGACGACGTTGCCACTACAAAAAAAAACAAGAAAAAACATTTTTTAATACATCACTTTAATTTTCGGCAGTTTTCCATTTGGTATACAAACTGACAAATGCAATATATATAATAAATATGCACACAGTACAGCATACCATAGGCAGTCAATACATATGAATCAATCTTTTCATCAGAGCATGCCAATTTATTGCACCATGATTACACAAAATATGTAAAATAAATATGCTAAAATAGCTGGTGCCCGCGACTTTGTCTGCGCAGGTTTAGTATTTCGAACAATATGTTTACAAATTGTAGCCTATGTGTTATTCTGATGTATAAGCTATATTATTGTAAAGTTTCATTAAAATCCATTCATCCATACATCCATACATACAAACTTTCGCGTTTATAATATTAGTATATTATTGTAAAGTTTCATTAAAATCCATTCAGTAGTTTTTGCGTGAAAGAGTAACAAACATCCATACATCCATACATACAAACTTTCACGTTTATAATATTAGTAGGATATATATGATGTGGTCTATCCATATTCAACTTACTTCAGAACATTAGCAGGCATCATCTGAGATTCAGGGGCAGATTCAATAACTGACTGCCAAGTATTAGTAGAGTTGGGGATGACATAGCCAAACTCGAAGAACCATTCCTCTAAGCATCTTCCCTTGAACAGGACTTTCTGAAAAGATATACAAAAATCGTATTAATTAAGGTATTAATGTGCAATTTTACTGCTGCCTGAAAGAACAAAATACTTCAGGAAACTGATAAAAAGTAATTTATGCACCAGTGGCATAAAAGTATGGTCCAATTTAGAGCTTGTCAACGTGCATTTTTCTATAATGGTTGGATTTCAATGTCATTAACAAATTTTTTTTGTCTAAATAATCTTACTAAGTTATGTCCAGATTATGATAGATTTAATTCAAGGTAAGGACAAAAAAATACTTAAACAAAAAGTGGGTAATATACCTGCTCCAAACGGAAGCGCTCCATAGACTCAATCGAGCTGAAGTTCATTTCCCTGGACACCACTCTACACTTGAGGATGCGCTTTGGGACACGAGCCTCGTGCTCCAGGTCAGGACTTGACATGTCTTCATTGTTCTGCCAGAGGATCTTACCTGGAATATGTATGTTACATTTAGTTTGAGGCATATTCTTCAAAATAAAGAGTTAAGAATCTGAAATCTAAACTTTAGATTGCTGTATTGTAGTAGACTGTGATATAATTAAAAGGGCTCAAACTCACCTGTATCAGCATCTCGCAAATTCATCCAATTTCTGTTTTATGTTATTGTTAAGAACATTACGGTTAATGGGTGTCCTTAGGATAAACATAGGTTGGACATATGAAAAGACAAATGTGATGTTAACAGATCTGAATGCGCAGTTCAGAGTATTTCAATGGAGAAACCATGGCTATATATTTATAAGTATATAGTAATTTGTTTGACTTAGTTACTGAATCAATACAAAACATTTAACAGCTGCTGACAAATTTCCATTTTCAGAATCAAGATATAAGTAAACTTACAACACCTCAGCGTCTTCATGTCTTTCGTTACATAAAATATGTTCTCATCACGCAATATTGACCCAAAGTTAAAAAAGGATACACTTGAAAGCCTTTCAGGATCGTCTCCACGCGGTCTTGTCTGGCTTCTTCGACGGGTAAAACTTCCGTCATGGTGCCTGCTATTTCCTTCTACTCGGTTATACGAGAAATATCGTAAATTGTACACCCTGCAATATTTTTTGGATTTTTGCACAACAATAATCAACTCAACCCACAACACAAAACGTTGACAACAGTGACATTTATCATTTCTGACGTGACCGCTAGGCAGATAAGAAATCGGATACCTACAGGTAAAATAGACCTAAAAACAAAATCAGTGTCACGCAAAGGTGTCACGTAAAATAAATCTGAGAAATTATGCAGCACATAGAGTGAATTCCGAAAAAACAAGGATATTTATTGCACCAAAACAAATACTTTATGCGGTAGGTCAGAGATGTTACCACTGTTTCAAAAAATACCGCAGTAAAGATGGATGATCCGTTTTACACTAGTTTTGTATTTCAAGAGATTTATGAATTCTCTTTCAAATAAAAATGCATTTTTTTACTACTGTTACAATGGAGAAGGACCTTCAAATCTAAACCTTACATTTTCTACAAGTTTTTGATTTCCATGCTGTTATGTTTGCTTTTTTTCCGTATCAACTGACTTTGGAAACAAAGGATTGAACTATTCTGCGTGTAAAGTTTTGCAAAAATCCAATATGGTTGATTTGATTGACAGAAAATAGAATAGAATGGAAGAGAATAGAACAGTTGTTGGTATTTTTGTATACCTGCAAGGTAATTCAAGAAAACAATAAGGGGACTAGATACCTGGCGGATGTACAGGTTTAACCAATTGCATTTATGTAACGTATCGATTGGGAGTTGTTTTGAATCGGAGAGCATAAATTTCTATGAACTCGAAAAGCGAAACTGACGAAGCTTCAAGGTAATTTTATTTGTCTTATTTTTTAAAGTTTAAAATTTTATAGTCATCTCCGTTCAATTTCATTATACTATCATCAAATAAAAGGTTTATGACTATAATTATCTGATGCGTAATAATAACAAAGGTTAGGTTAGGCATTACTTGCTATTTTCGTTCTTTGTTTTGTGCTGAAATTGCGTCGCATCGGCAGGAGGAATCGTGTACAATGTTTGTGTGTGTATTTGAAGGGGGAGCGAAGCATCATCGTCAAAAAACCAAACCCCGAATAATAGTGAGGAGGAAGGTACGTCCAGTTTATGCCCTGGCACAGTAACCAACCGTTCTCAAGACATTATGAAGCGCGCTGCCGCTAGACAGCTGATCGAGAGGTACTTCTATCAGCTTCTGGATGGCTGTGGCAATGCTAACTGCGACAATCAGTACTGTGCATCAAGTGGAGAGGTAATTCACTTACAATTCTTGTATTAATCTGGTTTGTTTACATCCAATGTATACCTAGATCTTATCATACTCACTAATCACTGATAGTACTCGAAACTCAGTAAATTATCCAAAATAATAATGCAAATTGTAATACTATTATCTCAAATAGAAAGCTCATCTGTGTTTTGAATTTTGTTTTTATAAGTACCTATCTGTTATGGTTTTTCTTGTTACTGGTCTCTGTTTTAGTACACATGATTTGGATACCTATTGCCAGAATTTCTAATCAGAAAGTGAAGATTTTATCAGTACAGGCTATTTTAGCAGGGGATAAATTAGTGAGGAAATGAGGAATATTTTTATTCAGTGTTCAAATATCAAATAGCAAAATCTAAACTTATTGCTTAAAAAAATGTTTTACAAATAAATATTCTTTTTCTTATTTATTTAGGCCAGGAATCTATCACCAAATGAGGCAGCTGCAGAGGCCATAAAACTGTTTTACAAAGAGGCCCGACTATGTGACACACTGCCTAACAAAGTTCCTCGCACAGAGGCCAGTGGCTGTGATTCTAGTGCTAGGTAAGTATCCATTTACATATCCATAGTCAGTTTTGTTAAGCCATTTTCAGCCTTACTACTACGAAAGTAAAGTTGATTTTTGAATGATAGAAATAAGATTCAGATTCAGCTAACCATTTTGAAAATGAAAGTTGCAATGTCAGCATTCTCTGTCTTACAACTTGGCAGTTGTGTATGTTTATTGTTTGTACCAAGAGTAATTTGGATTTATTCCAGACTCAAGTGATGAAATAAAATAATTCTTTAAAAGATTTTTAATGGTGTGCTACAATTTTTTTTGTATTTAGCACAACATGTAACACATCAAGTGCAAAAGACAAAGATGACAACAAGAGCAAGGAGGCCCAGCCTTCGAGCACGACGGTAGCGAAGGAGAGCACCTCCAAGGAGGAGGAACCACAAACTAGTCATAATATATCTCACCAAGAGGAGTCCAAAACTCGTAGTCATAACAGTAAGAACTTTTTGATACTTTAAGCCTTTTCGAGAGAGGTGGCTCGCGACAGCAGCGCAAGGCCAATGCGGCAATGAAAACGTTTCCGAAGCACGCGACAGTCGCCTGTTTTCGAATCGTATGTGTCCTCCTGTAACACTGTAGGTAGAGAGTAGATAGCTTTTTTAGTTCATGTATTTTTAAGTCACTGGTAAACAACTTTGGACAAGGCCACTTTATGAAAAGTGTATACAATATGGTGTCAACCTGGACTTCAGGCTTTGTCCTTTCGTCATTTCCTGTGGCTATTTCATAGCCAAATGTAACAACATAATTAAAATGCACAATAACAATTAGGTCCCATTACATATAATTACTTTCACAGGTACTAACAAAAGCTCTCAACATTATTAATACCTGCTAACCCTAATGAGTTACTACTTAAAAGAGTGCATAATTTGATATTGTAACCTATCCAGACTGAACTTAAAATTAGTTTTAATTACTAATTAAGTTAATTACTTTACTTACTCTTATTTAAACAAATAGATCTTCTAATATCAAGTCATTTACGTTTTTGTTTTTGTGCTGAACACTTGCTCCTAACAAGAGTATAATATAATAATGGATACAGAAAATTTTTTATGGCTGGTGAAAAAGCTTGACGATTTGATAATTTCGTTGTTAGATGGTGCCCCGTTAACGGAGGAGCGTATGTATGAGCTGTGTGAAGAGTGCTTGCAGACTAAAGTCAGGCAGCCGTTGATCAGAGCTCTAGGGGAAGCGTTTACACAACCCGCCATACTAGCCAGGTGTTTTGCCAGCAAGGTGGTCGAAAATATTGACGAGGATGGAAAGATGATTGAAGGTGAGTAAGCTTTTGCAACCGATTTCCTTCCCTCTCCTTTTGTAGCCCAAGAAGAGGCTGTGTTTTTATTGTTTTAGACTTTATTTCAATGGAGACAATGTCTATAATACTTTGACACTTGAAAATGTTCTTCTGTACGCTTCGCCATGTTTGATCCTGCCCATATTCGACTCTGGCGATTTTACGAAAAGCGCCGTTTCATGTTTGCAGTAAAATCTCGACAAGCTCAAATTCAGTCTTACTGAGAATCCCAACTTGGCTTAAATATGAGCTATTGATCATTAGTAAATCTGTTTTTAGATAAGGAATCAAAAGCAATGTGTTTATCAAGTGATCCGGACAAGGATGTGGACAGTGTTGCGGGGCCCGAGTTAGACGTGCCTGCGTGTCGCAGAGCCTTTCAGTACCTTGCCAAAGTAAGTGAAGGAAATCCATAAAAAATGTCTTCATATGTTATGTTGCCAAAAATATACAGACTAGATAGGGAATATCTAACATTCTTGATCAGGATATTATCACACCAGAAGTTCGTCAGATATCTGATAAATCTTTTGAGAATGCAACCCATGTAATACACGGGTTCTCGCTTAGTACTCCCCTGTACTTTAAGGTGCTTTAAATAAAGTTGAAATTTCAAGGTAGTGGGATTTCAGCTTAGATGAGCTATAGTGTTTGATACAAAAATACAAATTTGTACTTTCAACTTTATTTCTATGCTATTAAGTTACATTTCATATTGTCTCCTTGCTTAAAATTCCTATATATTGTTGCAGGTGCCATCAGAATACTACAGTTCCGCCCTAGTGACGTCACTGAAGGCTTTAGCAGACAACATGTGCATAGATTTGCGACTGACGAAGAAAATGAGCATGGAGGATGCAGTCAATTGTTTTGTTATCGCGTTCGAAGTGCCCGATCTCGGATGCAGTGATTATTTAGAGATAGCGCTCCCGGCCTTGTGTTTAGCTGCTGATCATTTGACGCTTAAAGGTAGGTTGGTAAATCTAGTATTTTTAGACAGTATTTCATGCATACGGAGTTTCTTGCCGATTCTCCATAAGACCGAGTCTTAGGAACCGTGCAGCTGGTTTGAAGTTGAAATAAAAAAGAAAAATACTTTGACATGGCAATTTAAAAAGATATGACTTTAATTTGTCTCTTTTATCTATTGCACAATTACGAAGATAAATGGTGCAATAAGAGAATGCGTTTATCCATCGTTTGTGTTGAAAAGATTTAGTATTGGGCGCCAAGCTTCTGAACATTGTTGGTGTTGCCACTGAAAAAAAAATAAGAATTAGTAACATGGTAATATGTAACTCTTCCTTAAATCTTTTTTTTAATAATTTTCAGGTAAAGCTCGTTTAGCCCGCATATGGGCGCAGCACTGCAAGGACAGTCTACGCCACATCTTAGAGACACTACAGCAACTCATCACACTACGAGTAATTTCTACCAACTACACGAGGCAATTTCAAGTGCAAGAAGACGAGGTTGTTACGCTCGCTACTAAGTTTATGAAGGTAAATACTTAATACTTATATTATAATTTACCATTATCACATTTACCATTTCTGATTTTTACATACTTTTGGCTAAATAATATTATGTTGATGACCTAAAGTCAGGAACTTAATGTGTAGTGTTGCCATGTACTGATTAAAAACTGTGTGCTGGTGTATCTCTTCTAAGTCATTCTGGATTTGGTTACTAGTGACTCAAACTCAACAACATACTATTGTGTATGCGCAAGGCATCAAATGGTGGACAGCTTTTGCTTTACGTACTAAGGCCAGCATTTCAGGCTGCTACAAGCTATCAAATTTCTTTTATGCAATTTCAACTTTATCTCTAAAGCGTAAGGTTCAATATTGGTTGTCAAAAAAATCCAAATTGTAGTAGCTTAATTCTCAGGCGACCGTACTTCTTGTTAAAAAGCCGATCGCACATTAGTTATAAAATAAATCAATTTAAAAATTTTAATAAAAAGTATGATTTCCACAGATAGTATACTACGCGAACATGTTAGCGGGTGTAATGGAGCCGAACAATCTTCGCGAAGAGCCCATAGTGATCACAAGCCAACAGGACCCCTTGGAAAATGTACTGGGTCACTTGTACCCACCCACGTCTATGAAGGCCTCTAAGAATATGCAGCCTGATGACCCCTTAGGTAATATTTTTTTATTAATTATCCTGTTGAAATGGTTAATGTTTAAAGCACTAGTTAATCAACATATGATTACCTAGTGGTTTAAACTTCGGCTTGAAGTAGTTTTAGTAATTTCTGTTATATCTATTTGTATATGCTGACTGTATCTAATAATATATTGTTTCTTGTTTCAGCCATTGAATTAGATATAAATGTATTAGACGCTAGAAAGCCATACCTGCCATTTGAGGAATTTTACAACGAACCTCTTAGTGATACTATTGAAATGGATATAGACTTTGGTAATTTTAAGACGGAAATAAGTAAAGGTAAGATTCCTATTATTTTATTCAAACATTTTGTGTAATTTCGCCTGCATGACAACAACCGTTCTTGAACCATTAGCAAACTTTGAATGAACATGTTGAACTTTTGCGCTTTGGTCGCATATCCCACATGGGACAATTTTGATGTTTATAGATATTTATTTCTATATATCTATATACGTTTTCAAAGTAAAATATGCCCTCATATTTTCAACCCCTAAAAACCAGCAGTTAAGCTGTATTTTAGTATATTGTTTACTAGCGACGCTTCGCACGGGATAACAGTATTTCCCCACTATTTAATGTATGTTATTGTACCGTATAAACCTTCCTCTTTAATCACTCTCCCCCTTACTTATAAAATCTCTAAGCAACATTTTAACTAATCACTACTTAAAGTCTTAAGCATTGATTAAATGTTAGTTAAGACATGTTTAAGAAACGTTTATAAGTAAGAATTTTCTTAAGTAGCCCTTAAGTATTACTTATATTTAATTCACGTTTATAAGTAAGGCTGTCTATTTATTAAAATAATCCGTATGAATACCGGTTGAGTATTTTTGAAGATTTGCGGCTTTGTTTTATACTATGTAGTGATTAAAGCGTCTTTTCTACCATAAACATACTCAGTTTCAGTTTGAAAACATGTTATTTTTGTAAAATATTCCTAAAAACATACTACACCCACCCTTTCTACAATTTCCAGGTAAAAAATTCGCCTTCCTCCGCTACCCATTCATCCTGACCGTAGCTACGAAGTCTTTAGGCTTGTACTACGAGAACCGCATCCGCATGTACTCGGAGCGGCGCGTGTCGCTGCTGCACGCCGTGGTGGGCGCGGCGCCGCCCATGCCCTTCCTCCGGCTCAAAGTTAGGAGGACGCATATTATTGATGATGCGTTAGTTGGGGTGAGTAACCGAAACTTATCAAAATCAAAAATCGTTTATTCAAACTCGGCTGCAAAACAGCACTCACAAATTCACAAAAATCAGAAATTGCCTCCAAAACGCCCACCACTTCCTATGTGTTTTTGCTGGGAAGAAGTGGCGCGCGAACTCCCCAGCAATACATGCATAGATTTGGGTAAATATGTGTATGATTTGTACCAATTTGGTAGTTTTTGACTAAGTTTCGTTGCCGATATTACTATTTCGTATGTTTAGTAGGAGCAATTAGAAACATGCTGTGAAGAAAATCATACTTAATACACAATGATAAGGATTGTGGTATATTCAAGGCTGATATGCTTTGTTGTTATTTGTTGTGTTAAGGACTTTTTTACATTAATCACGACATCATTCATAAAACGGTATATCAGAATACATTTTTATGCGCATATCTGTCTCCATTATGAACTCCAAAATAATTTCAAAATATCTATTTCAGTTGGAAATGGTAGCCATGGAGAGGGCGTTAGATCTCAAGAAGCAGCTCGTGGTGGAGTTCGAAGGCGAACAGGGCGTGGACGAGGGAGGCGTCTCCAAGGAGTTCTTCCAGCTCATTGTGGAGGAAATATTCAACCCCGACTATGGAATGTTTACGCAGCATCCGGATTCACTTACTGTGTGGTATGGATGTGTTTACATTTTTTTTATAAATATACTTGAAATTAGCTGGTATGGCACTACCCAAGCCTTTGCATTGTTGTAGGACAGCAAAGCTTATCAGTTTCAATATTCTACCTAGATCATCTAAATACTACTGTTTCACAATGTGTAACATGTTATAGGAATATTTCTTCAATGATTAATATTTAAATTCGAGTAAAAATAAACTCCTCATATAACCCTACTTGGATATATCTGTCCAATAAATCTTTATAAGAATTCAACCTTAAGACTTACAGAATAGAGTTGTAAATTGCATACCTATACTTGTACACATTGAGTTTGTTCCAAATAACATTTCAACATAAGAAATCAAATAAAATAACGTAAAACTTACTATTTAACTTTCAGGTTCAACATGACCTCATTTGAAACAGAAGCGCAGTTCACGTTAATCGGCATAGTACTAGGCCTCGCGATATACAACAACGTTATTTTAGCTGTCAACTTCCCCATGGTTGTGTATAGAAAGCTTATGGGAAAGAAAGGCTCTTTCGAAGACTTGGCAGATTGGAATCCTGTGAGTATACGAGCTTTTTTGGCCCGACTTTTCAAAAAGGAGGTTTTCAATTCGAATGTTTATATGTGTCAGTAAAAGGTACCTTATGGGGCGTTGGTACGTACGACATAGTGTTTCTGTAGTGTGAGCAAACTCGTACAATTTGCATTTCTAAAAGACATAAGCGCCAAAGTACATAAGGTTCTTTTTAATCAATGTCACAGAAAATGTTAAACTATCTTTTTTCATATTTATGGGTTGAACATTTTGTTCCCTGGACCTTTACCATTTATTCAAATTAGGCTAAAAACCCGCTCTTTTTACAATGTATGAAAATAAAAAAAAATCCGGGACCCTTTAATTTTCTAACAATTTCCATCATGACCTGTATTTAAATAAAAGTTAACACTATTAAATTAATAACAAAACCTCTTATTTTCTTATTTCAGACGCTTTATAACGGTCTAAAAGACATGTTAGAGTATACAGGCAGTGATTTAGAAGAAATATATTACCAGACGTTCAGAATTTGTTATCAAGATGTGTTCGGAAACGCCATATTCCATGATCTCAAAGAGAATGGAGATGACATATTTGTTACACAGGAAAATAAAAGGGTAAGCACATTTTTTATTGCCTATGTATTTATGACTACTCAAACCGAGATTCACCTTACGTTTATATTATTTTTATTTTGGTGCGTACAAACTCGGTAAATTAGAAGTATAATTTTTGCTTTGTCCTGATCGATTCCTCGTCAGGTTTTAATAACGCCCAGCGCAGAGCATTGTTTGCTGTCAAACTATTATCGAATTTGTGCATATTGCTATAACGCCTAAAATCAGTTAACAGAACTTTCTTATTTCAATTGGAACAAGGTCGCTACTAGTTTGACTTTGAAAATGCTATTGATGCTTTCCGCTTTATCCAAGCCAGATCTTGCACTAATTTGCAGTCCAAATAACAGTTTTACAAAACAGCTTCAACATTTACTATATGAGTACTCTGTACTTGATTGTTATATTTTTCTCTTTGTACCATAAACTATTAAATAAATAAGCTCATATATTTTTCCAGGAATTCGTAGAGCTGTACGCGGATTTCCTGCTGAACGAGTCAGTGGAGACGCAGTTCCGCGCGTTCCGTCGCGGCTTCCTCATGGTGACGGACGAGAGCCCGCTCGCCGCGCTCTTCCGACCCGAGGAGGTGGAAATGCTCGTCTGTGGCAGCAAGGTACGTCACGTCACTGTACTTATATGATTTTTTTATTTTTTTATTAGGAATTTCTCCCGTTTTGTTTATAGAATATGCACTATGAACTTTCTCGTTTGCTTATTTTTACAATGACCTGGATGAGTTATATTTTTATTTTTTTAATACCCTACCACAATAAAATCATCTTACACACAAACCACTCAAACTTATACAATCTTTACAGAATTTCGATTTCAACGAGCTAGAGAAATCGACGGAATACGACGGCGGATACACGGCGGAGTCTCAAACGATAAAGGATTTCTGGAGTATCGTACACAGCTTGTCGCTGGACGACAAACGAAAGCTCCTACAATTCACCACCGGCTCCGACAGAGTTCCCGTCGGGGGGTTAAGTCATCTTAAACTTGTTATAGCAAGAAATGGCCCCGACTGCGACCGCCTACCCACTGCCCATACATGCTTCAACGTCCTACTTCTACCCGAGTACGAGACCAAGGACAAATTACAAGACAGACTGATGAAAGCAATAAGTTACTCGAAAGGCTTCGGAATGCTTTAAAGCGCTTAGACGACGTTGAACAAACATTTGTTGTAAATGAGCCGTATGGTCTTTGTAACATTAATAAATGAAGTTTGTTTTATTTATACACTTAATTGTTGTTTTATTGGAAATTGCAGAATCCTAAGCTCCATAATAATCTAGTGTAGCACGTAACGTATCAGATACGGTATCAACCTGCAAGTGGGTACGGCTCGTCCACGGTCCTCACGAGCACACTGCGAGCCGCCTTTGTGTTCGCAGTGTGCCCGCCAGTCGGCGGGTCACTGCGAGCTAACAGCGCTCCACGCGCGAGCGGCTCGCAGCGGGCTCGTGCCTACGTACTCACTTGATACCGTATTTGATACGTTACGTGCTACTCTGCTAAGTGAGTACCCAGCTTTACGTAACGCCGCTGTAAACGACATCTTCAAAGTGAAAGGTTAAAATGGCAGTGTCCTAAATTGTTTTTAAATAAAACATATTGATGGTAATGGATGTTTATATTTTGACAAAAAAAAGTCTAAAGGTAAATAAAATTTAAAACTGATTTATCCAAAATAGATTTTTCATAATAAGCTATAACAGCAGGTACATTTCATCTTTTACACATCCCAGTGACTTTTTATTTGAAATGTATTAAAAAAGATTCGTCATGTAATGATGTTATCTCTTAAAATGACACGAAGAAAAATATAAACAATAAGATTTTGCGAGCTAAAAGATTTGCAAAAAGATGTTTAAAGTTAATAATATACTAGATAAACTAAAGCTAAAAGCACACATTAATATAACCACACTTTCGTGTGTACATATCAATGTGCCTCCAGCCTAACCAACGATTTACAGCCACAAGCAGAAGGGTGCACGATGTTCGAGTCTTGACTACAGAATTTAGTTTGCTTTAGTAGTATGAGAATGGTTTGTGCTATATGGTATTCGAGCACGCTCTTAAAAGTCTCGAACATGTACAACACCTGCATGCAGCTTTATAATAGACTAGAATTAGGCTAACATCAACTTTGGCCGAACTGTCGTTCTCTGATTTGACGGCGCGGCGTAGGGTTTATTGTCCATGCATGACACCGTCAATGCTTTCAGTCTGTAACACTTGTAATTCACGAAGCGAATATCTTGTGCTGCGGTACAACGGCTTTGAGACGTAGTTCGTGGACCACGAGCGGGAAGGGGCGGCGGCACGGCTGGTCGGGCAGCCGAGCTTGCGACGCGGCCGGGGCTCCTGTCACACCGCTAGCCGATGAACGGCGGTAACTGGGGGAGAACAATTTGTATGTGAGTGCATTGTCATTTATTCATCAGCTTACGCGTGGGTTGCTGTCGTTAATGGAAAAGAAAGGGCCGTGTGTGGGAACACAGTGATATTTCTGAACTTCTCTCACTGGTATAAACTCCTCAAGTCGTCTTGTATGGCCAAAGTCGTAATTTTGCCATGACGAATAAATTCTTCCATGATCCGGAAAGCTCGATTTGAACATTTTTAGCAGTCGTTACGGGTAGTCAGAAGCCAGAAAAGGGGTATTGGGTTGCCCGGGTAAATGGACTGGGGAGTGAGGAGGTTAGATAGGCAGTCACTCCATGGAAAACACTGGTAGCTGCTCACCTGCATGCAGTTAGACTAGAAGCCGACCCCAACATAGTCGGGAAAAGGCATTATAATGGGCTATAGTAAAATAAGCTACTATGATACCGGTGCCTAGCATCGCAGGTGCATGCGGCGGTGGCGACGGCGGCGGCGGCGGCCTGGCGCCGCGCGTGGCGCTCGCACACGCGGTGCTCACGCCGCGCCGCGTCCAGGCAGCCCGGCGCGCTGCCGCGGCGAGCGCGGGACAGCGACGCGTAGGTCGGCGCTGCTACGCGCTCCACCTGACATCATACGTGCTGTTTTGTTAGCTGCTTTTTACATCGACGCGGAACCAAGTAAGTCCATGTGTATTAAGTTATTGTCAAAATTCGTGCAATGAAGTTTTAGGCTAAGTCTGATAATTTTTCTGTAATTTGCTCATATCTCAGGAACAGTTCGTTTTGCTATCAAATAAATAGGTAATAATATGTATGAACTTGCAAATATGCACAAAGGGTTATTTGTAATTAGTGCATAGTCTTGAAAAAATATAAAAAAAAATTTTTCACTTTTCAATTGTAATCAAAGTTCAAAGAATCTTTCCTTCTTGATTGAAGCTATCTTTATTTAAGGGCTAGTTCCTTACTAAGTCCAAGATATCCAAATAGAGTATCATGTATACACTCACCTCAAAGCTAGCCTTGCGCCTGCGTCTTCTCGGCGAGAGCGGCGCGGTGTCGATGCGCTTGCGTCGCTGCGGCGGCGCGGCGGCGGCCGGCCCGAACAGGCCGCGGTCCTCCGCCACGCGGATCATAAACTTAGCGTCGAGCCGGGTGATCTCCTGCGGTCAACCTACCGTTGTGCAACGCCTGGGTCTCGGAGCCACCATGCCACAGCAATTATACTTACTTCAAACTAATACTGCCCCAGTTTAATTTGAAGTAGGATACTCAAAAAATATTAAAATCCCTTTGGACAGTTAAAATTTAAAATAATGAGCCGTTTCAATTTAGCAAAATAGGTCATGGATTTTGAAGGAGTCGAACATAATTTTAAAGAATTCATACAAATAGGATACAACGCTTTTAAATTAGGTGTAATCTCAATGAAAGGTAAATAAAAATGATTACCTTTCTTTGGATAAGGCCGAGGTAACACCCGTCTCTGTCCAGGATGTAATTTATATCCAATCCATTACCCAGATTTGGTAGATTTCTTATTTCAAACAAATCACAACTAGGCACCTAAAACAACGTAGAGTAAATAATCCTTCAGTTTAAAAAAAAACCCATTTGGAATAGTAAAGTTTTAGACTACTTACGACGACATCAGGACTGTCCTTATCAGGGTCTCTAGGGATGTCATAGCTGGGCATCACGGGTATAGGCCTCGCTTTATTCGTCCCCGGACGAGACACCACTTCCAAGTTCTCCGTTTGCTTCTTCAACACAACTGTACTAGGTTTCTTAGCTGTACTCGGGCGAGAACTGCACGGTGGCTTCGTTTGGGAACACTCACTGACAGACGTGTCGTCCTCGGTTTTATCGAGGTCGGATCGAGAGACTGTGTCTAGAGTAGTTGTGGATTCGTGTGCGGGTTTGGTTTCGGCAGTAACTACAGATTCGTTTATAACAACTGTTTCATTGGTTGGTTGTGTTGTTGCTTGTTTTTGTGGGCTCTGAAAAGAAGTTCTGCATTGAGTTTCTTGTTCTGAAACTGATCTGCTAATTACGCAAGTCATATAAGGCACACGGGTTGCGCAGACACAGATGCACTGTCTAATCCGTAATACGTCATAGTCGGATCGGATGGCAATCTGGCAGAGCAGTCGCGTTTTGAACCCACAATTCACCAAAATTGCAGATGTTTTCTACAAATCCTATAAATATAAGAGACCCCAAAAGACGGTCACTTACGGGTTGTCGGGGCTTTTTCTTGAGCAGCGCATGTCGTTCTCGTGCCAGTCTGTTGGCCTCTGCAACTGCTCGAGTGATTTGCGCTTGATTCTCTGCCTCAAGGGCCGAATGGGTTTCATACAGTATCAGTTGAATCTGAAATAGAAGAATTGTGAAATAACCCAAAGAAACGAAAGCAATCTTATTGTTTTCTGGTTTACCTGGGGTTTAGACATAAGTGATCTTAAAGTTTTCTTTTGTTCTTCCAAAATCGACTGCACACGCGCCTTGCCATTTACATCTATTTCTGATTCAGTTAGAATCTGCAAAGAGAACAAATTACTTCCATACTTAAAACTCCTCAATCGTGTATTTAGCAATATAAATAAAATATTATTATACCTCAAGCATAGCAAGATCTCCGCCGCGTCCGCAAACGAGATCAATTGGATCCGTAACAGCTGAATAAGAGTTAGGTGGTGTAGCTAAGACAGCTACGACGCCATCTAATGCGTTAGTGACCAATGGAGTGTCGTAATGCACGGGTTCGCTTATGACGCATACATGGGCTCCGGACTGTGGAGCCTCGGAAGCTTCGATTCCAAGTTCGCGTAGAGCACACACGTAGCTTTCCACTCTGCGAAGATGATCTTGCTTAGACTACATTTCATCTTTGACATGAAGAAGATATGTGACTAATAGTTGAACATACTTATCACCAGCTCCAAACACGACAAGTTTCCCGAGTTCGGGCGTGACAGGTGCTGCTGGTGCCTTAGCCTTGAGTACAGCGGCTAGCTCTTTCAGCTGAGCAGCAAGATACGCGGAACATCGCGGCGAAGACGCGTGCGTTTGGGCCACTACGCCTCGGAGCGAATTTGCGCGGAGGGCGCGGCATAAAGTTGATGCGCCTTCGCAGAATTCACGCTCCTACCAACAAACATTTTAAAACTCCCTCCAAGAAAAAATTAAAGAAGAATATTATTGGGTTTGTGTACACGAAATGTGAAAGAATACATACCTGAAGTACTATCACTCCATCTCTCACTAGATCCAACTGTCCGATGCTATCGCTTTCAGGAGGGCGTAAAGTGATAAATCTGAAAATAGGAAATTGTTCAGAATCTGTTTATTCTCATTTGAGGAAAACTACATCTTAATCAGCGTACCTGGGACAAACACGATCGAATCTGTATTCTCCGGCACAAAGTTGACGGGAGTTGCTGTACGAGTAGCCTAGCTCGTGTAATCTCTTCACCAGTAAAGCCACTTTCCTGAAATTATTTGTCTTTGAATACCGTAGTACATATACATTATTAAGTTTGAAACCCATTGCAATCAAACGAGACATACAATCTTTCGATCTTCTCTCGATCCTTGAAGATAGGGCTGAGAAAAAATCTGATTGCAAAGGTTTCCCAAATTCGACTTAACCTTGGCACTCAACTTACTTAGCTTTAAAAGTGTTGACCCATCCCGTGACAGTGTCTTTGTTGACACACGCTGACACGCGCTCCTCGCGCAGATGTGCCGGCAATAAATCCGATAGCCTGCAGACGATAAAACAATGTAACGATTTTTATACATCAATGTTTTTATTCTAACCTTCGATTTACGTAACCATCGGTACCGAGTTTTTATTTGGGCATGACACAAGTAATGTATTCACAGAGGTCAGACATCAGACATTATCGTTTCGGAAATATTGGATTGGGATTAGGTACTTTTATTCGTAACAGTTTTTATTTCTGCGAATCCATAAGAACATGTTATAGAGTTCTGAAATTCAAAAGGAGAACAAAATCTCTTGTAGCTCCGTGGCCAACATCCCATCTAAACAGGTAGATGGATCAGAGGTTTCTTCTCACATTTAGATAGAACATAGTAAGGATCTTACGTGAAAGCCCGATTTTTGATGCGAATCCTTGCTATAGCGGCAGCGAAGTGCACTCGTTCCTCCCAAATAATGTTCTCAATGTCTTTGAAGGGATATCCGGCCTCATCCAAGAGTTGCGTTGCTCTTTCTATCTCGCTTCTTGGCCGAGCACCCCAACGCCGTCGCGCTAGTTCCATCAGGAACAGCCATAATGCGTGACGGTGTTCAGCAAACTAGGATGCAAACAAGATCAAAAAGATGCGAAACTTGATAAACGATGGATGACAAAAATCTTATTTACCAATTTATTTTCGCCTGAACACTAATTATAAGGTGTCTCCCTAAAATGTCTCGAACACTACAATTGGTGTTCCCTTTATTAATAGAAATCATTTTATCCGTCTCGAAATCAACAAAATGCCGATTTTTCGTTCGCTTACAAGAATAAACGGTCATAAATATAGAGCTTATTTTCGTGAGCATTCTCAACGTTGGAAAAAGAAATGGTTTTGGTCACGAAAGTCGTAATGCGAGTTAAATGGGGCGTACTTTTATTGTAACATCTTGTCGAACCTACCCTAACTGGGAGTTATTACTGATTCGTAATGAGGGTTAAATATACGGCCTTGAAAATGGTATGTGATCAAAAAGACCTTCGTCAATGTGTTTACAAGTTCAAGAACGGAATGACAAATTAAATGAGATGGCTGATTTGGCTCTTGGTCAGATAGATGTAAGTGATGTAACGCAGTTAGTACGGGCTCTGTTGGGGTCTGTCAGTTCAGCTTGCAAAATTAGTCTAGTTGTTTAGATATAATCAGAAAAGTTTACCTCGCGATGCACAATCAAAAATTGGATGTCTTCTAAAGCTTGATCCAATATGGATTTATCTGAAAACATGAAAGTTTTTGAAAATGTGAATGTTACGACAGCAAAGTTCAAATAAAACCGCAGAATAAATATGTCGCGTGACCGAAAACTTCTGTATGGATAGACATCAAAAGTGCTGAATAATAAAAAGGCCAAAAAGCATAGAATTCACGACTTTTTATTTCGACGTAAACATATACAATATCGACCTCGCTGTCACTCGCTGAAGATCTATGTATTAAAATGGGTTTTAGCTATCTGTACAATAAAATTGCGTAAAGGTAGATACCAACCCTTGAAAGTTAGACTTGAAAATGACAAAACTTCTATAAACGAGTTTTTCAAACTTTGATTTCTAAGTATAGATATGAGGCACCTTCAGAAAACGATGGAAGGCCTTTTCAAGATTAGACCTAATTCTAAAATTCCATCAGAAAGCATCAGTAGATTACTGAAACTGATATCATCACCTACATTAAAATATCCACCAAAAATTAATAGCATCGAAGCAGTTAAACTTAGCATACAATTTATCGCAGCTTTATCGCGTAGGCATCAAGTTGATAAAGTCGAATAACGCTTTGTAACTGCAATAAAGTGGCTTAGCATGGCATTGTTAATTTACTACAGTAACACCAGCCTACTTCCAAACTTCGTGACACTTCACTTTCATGCGACTTTTGTTTTTATACAACCGTGATGTTAAATGAACGCTTTACGGCCTATATGTGCTATTTGTCAGTCATTTACAACTGCGTTCACGCAAGGGCGGTTTTTATTTTTTGTTATATGGGTCTTTGTAAGCTTATGCTGTTTTAACGACTTTGCCTAAGCAATAATTTAGACAAAAAACTTTTACGAAAAGATTTGTGGCTGTGAATTTGAGACATGCAATTATATTATTGCCTACTTTGGTTTGAGAAATAGACTTGTAACTTGCTTGGTAAACTCACATCGAAACACTTCGTAAATAAGAGAATACACGCAACGCATCTCTTGTTCGTCTGCAAAAGTAACGGGCAATGGCGGCTTGCAAAGAAGGCGCGCAGCTTTCAACACCTGAAAATAAAGATGATTGTTAATCTTCCTAGGCAGCAGCCATTGTCTGGTAGTCTGTGTAAAAAAAAGATGGCATTCCGTGCCATTCAACTGCCCATATTTCCAGTGATGGCTCAAAGCCAATAAATAAATCAAACTTACTGAGCAAGTAAGAGATGAAAAGCAGGCACCCATGTTGTTTAGGACCAAATCGTACCGCAAAAGAAAAATAAGTACATAGAGTACCTACTCGTAGCATAGACTTTAATTTTAGAACCCAACTTAACGGTGTCTACGTTTTTGCCTTCGTAGATTGAATTCTAGACAACTTAACATTTTGGAGCCGTATATTGAAGCAAATAGATTCTTTAGACAAAGTGGCGCGTGCTTAGAGGCTATGAATGTGGGAATATCCACGCGCCTACCATCCATAACTGAAACACCATTATTGCCAAGTAATACAGCATTACAAGGCTCAGCTAATGCCATTGTAGCACAAGCCTTGACTGTTGCGGACTCGTTCCAAATCTAAATAGGAATCTTTGAAATAGTTTCGTTACAATGAAGACGTTATGTGGTAGGTAAACTTTTTGTAACTAGAGTTCGAAACCGTTTAAGCAAATAGTTAGGCTGGTAGTTTGTTTACCTACTCCGTTTTCTCTAGACTTTATTGTCGGGCCTATTTTTGGTTGTAAAATAGAGAATAGATTAGATAAAAAGAGTAGGCTGAAAATCTGCCCTTTTTGAAGGTCAAATTTAGAAAAGAGAGCCTCCAAAACGCCCGCTCTTCACCACTTCCTATGTGTTTTTGCTGGGAAGAAGTGGTGGAACAAGCTGGAACAAGGTGGAAGGTTTTAGATTTGATCGTTATTTTGCTGAAATTCTTTTCCTCCGAGAATCTTCTAGGAACAACTGAAGTGAAATCATACTAAGGTTCGTTCAGAATCTTTGTTCTTCATAACTTTAATTGATTACCTGTCCGATGTCCCAGGCGGGGCCAGGGGATGTTTTAACAGCAACCGGTGGTGGTGCGTGAGGGTTCTTGGTCGACACAACGAGCGACCACGGCGCCCATTCCTCCACCGGATCCTCCACTGGTTTAACCACTTTGTCGCCATCTTCGTCCCTGGAAAATAGAAAGAAAATTGACTGTCCCTGAAATTTTCCTATTACAAAATGGGTTGGAAAAATTCTTCCTCTATACTTTTATACGTTTTCTTTTAGTCTTCGCTACTGGTTTATAAGCGAGACCAAAAGAATTCGTAAGTTCGTAGTTCCAAACCAAGAGCAGGGTCTCATTAAAACCGGGCTCTGATAAAATTAAGAGGTAGATAAAAGCAACAATAATTCAGTCTGCATGTTTACCGGCTATGTACTAGGTTCGAGACAGTTTGATGACTCGATCTGAAATAGATCATCAAGGATGCTACTGGATCCTGTCTTTCCCTATTAGTTACCATAGAACTTACGCGACTGGTGGGGTCTGTTGCTCTATCATAGCTTCCATTGGTTGTTTTGAGCCATCATAAACTTGCCACGCAGCACGACTTAACTGGCCACCACACACCCCATCATTAGGACTTTGTACGAGTCTGATTCTTTTTATATGGATTTACTAAATTAGATTAAAACTAAATAATATAAAATATAACGCTAAATAATTTAAATATGATTATTATTTGACTATTTTTTTGGGATCTAGCTGTTTTATTTGATTGACATAGTGCAACTGTTTTGACAAGCTGAATAGAATTTGATTATTTCATTTTATTAACGGCAGCCTATGTGGCCAGCAAGTTGTTTAGATTGACTCAGAAAAGATTTCTTTTTCTATCAAAATCCTTCGTCAAGAGGTTCTTCAATTCTTAAGTTTTTACTTATCTACTTGTTTACGTGTAGATTAAAATTCAAAGCTCCTATGTCTCATTATAAATTTATCGTTACAATCTTTTTTTTTTCAAAACATGGTTTCTCTATAAAAGTAACCTTTTAGCGTGTGCAATTCACTACAATTCAACGTTATATCGACAAACAGTCCAATTTACTGCTGTCGGCATTTCGTTGCATTCGTTGAAATAATGGTATTGGGTCTCTGCATGCAACAACGTATGTGAATCGCTTACAGTCATATGTGGTTATGTAACTTAGCCTCTAGGCAAAAATGGTGATAAAACCAACCGTACCTATATACTTAGGATCAGAAGTTCCTATTTTTCCAAAATAAATAAACGAAATTATCACAACTTCATTCGCTCTGAGGATTCCTTAATAGCCATATGGAGTTCGCTACTTCAGTTTTTCTTAAGTTATGCCTTATTAGTTCTGAAGTTATCCATCCGTCCCTTACATTATAAATTATTTCAGATATTTCTGATAATGTCATCTAACAAAGGATTGGCGATGTCGGGATCGTTAAGATGATTAAAAAATATATTACCTACGACCATTTAATGATTGACTACGTGTTCTAAAAAAAAGGGTTTATGTTTTGTAATATGTTGTTAAAATTAGATCCTGATTATCTTCAAAAGCCCAAAAAAAAAACAATGATTCCTAAAAATAAAATCCAGTTTTGCTGACATCATAGGGCAAATGTCGTATGTGAATGTACGCCTACAATAGGTCATTACATCAATACCTAGAACTAGGTGAGTAGCTATGGTGTTCCATCCAATTAATGGTATGTCATTCGCAAGGTGTCTAGCGGCTTATGGTGTGATTATGTGTGGGAGGTCATGGCCAACCGTGGGGGTAAGAGGGACCACGCAATCACGGTTAAAACAGTTTGTTTTACGTAAAGCTAATCTAAAGGTTAATGAGTTTTGTGTAGCAACTGAATATAGGCTATATAATTATATAGCCTTAATTGTTTATTTTTAACTCGTTAGGAAATCAGAAATGGAAGTTAGATGTCCAGAAAAAAAAACTCCGGACCCCTAACAACATAAATACGCTCGTATACAGATTAGTCATGTGGTTCAAAGACTCCTTTATACCAATATATCAATTAAGTGCAGGTGTGTCTCTTTGTTCTCTTGACAAGGTCAGAGGTAGATCCTGACTACCTCTAAGTCGCACAGGCTTCTTCCCAATTCTTTGGGAGTCCACGCGTCAAGTTTTTACGTTTATACTAGCTTCTGCCAACGGTTTCACCCGCATCCCGTGGGAACACATACTTCACGTACCGGGATAAAAAAGTAGGCTATAGCCTTCCTCGATAAATGGGCTATCTAACACTGAAAGAAATTTTCAAATCGGACCAGTAGTTCCTGAGATTAGCGCGTTCAAACAAACTCTTCAGCTTTATAATATTAGTATAGATGTCCTCCTTCAATTCTCGTAGCAACAGCTAGCAGTAATGAAATAGATGAGGTCGACTAACTGAAACTTACTCTTCCAATGTTTTCTGCAATTCAACAAGAACAAAGTATTTCTGCAGCCTATAGTCCTTGTCGCTAGGAAGCACCAACTTCTCAGCCTCACTGGTGTCGCCATCTTGTCTGGCTGCCTCCTCTTGTAGGAATAGCTCGGCCAGGAGTTTGGGATACACTTCAAAAATGTTGCTATCACTATACTGATTGAGCGCCACCCACAAAGTGTTCGGGTCATATTTGACCGGCATGATGAAGACATTTCAGCGTCAGAAACTTTAATTAAATAGGGATTTCATCACCAGAGATGAAGGAGTAGTAAAAATACATTTTAATATTGGGACCGAAAACTTTCAGGAAAGTTTTTGAGCGCGTGTGTGTATTTTATCGGAGAAAGGCTTTCGCCAAGAGCTTCCCGCCTACTGAGCCGCAATTCAAGGCGACCGGTGACTCCGTAGGGAGTCAACAAGTAGTTGTTGCCTTGCGTGGTATGTTCCACTCACAATATTATTGTCAGCCGCGTCGCTTGATGTGCTATTAAGCAAGACAATCATGACTATCATTAGATACTGCCTGTCCTTAGATATTCTTAACGTTAAATTCGTGTAACGTTTCATCATACCTGTCTCATTTTTTTGGTGAGTATTCCGTATCAGTGATTCTTAAGAATTTAATCGATAGGTAGGAACAAAAAGTATCCAATCCAAATCCAGTAGTATTTTTTTAAAAATTTTGGTTCCATTAGACGCAAAAGGGTGCCTAGATTTGTGCCATTTGTGCTCACAACTATCGTCAATCTGACAAACACACGTGTCAAAAATCCAAACACAAAATGCACAAAAAAATATAATATTAGAAACCCTTACAAAAACAAATTCCACAATCAAACCAATTCAACAAAAATCTTTATGAAATTACGACTCTAACGATTGGCGCTACCACCGTCATACTTACATGGAACTCATGACGAAAGAAGAAAGTTATGCTGATAGAAGACAGCTCTTCAAGGATATTTGGGATACGGCAATGCAGATCGACGATAAAGACGCTGATATTATGAGCAAACCTAAAGTCATCAAGTAAGAACTTATATGGATCTATCTATAGATATGAAGCAAGGTTTGCCATACTGCAGTCCCCTTGCCGGTTCAGTCGTGGAATTATAAAATCTGAAATCATTCTTATATAATTTCCAGAACACTCAGATTAGACGAAGTGGACAGATGCGTGATAGGCAAGAAGAAGAAGGAAAGAATAAAGAATTTGAGAACAGTCTGCAATAAAATATTGGACTTCTGTGACAGACAAGATGCTGATGACATGTTTTATGAACAGGTTATTTATTCCGTAGATTTAGTTACATAGGTTAGTGTCCGAAACTAGTCCGGAACCTGCATTTACGATCTAATCGCATTACAGCAATAGGGTTCGGTAAATGACAACCCCGAGTATGGTGACCGGCATGACCTAAATAACTGTACATAGGCTTAGAAAATGTACTACGTTATTTTCAGATTGCTGAAGGGAAAGAACTGTCCGAAAATAAAGCAGAGTTCAAACTCAAGAAAACAAAACACCGAAGAAAAAAGGTTAAGAAGGCGAAAATTATGTTTGCGCCGAAATCCAGCAGAGGAGACCAACCCTCAACGTCGGAAAAGAAAGATGACTACAACAGAAAATTCGCTAAGGCACTCAGAAAAACTTCACCTCGCAAGGTGAAGAGGACTACTATAGTGCGGAGGATTAAAAAAAGGCCATCAAAGGTTAAGTCTGATTCAGATACAGATACCGACGAGAACACCGAACCGGGTAGAGCGAGTGCTCCTCGCCGCAGAGTTGTAAGAAAAAAACGCAGCAAACGAAAAAAGGCGTCCTTACCAAACGTGCCACCACCAAAACCTTCAGGTACATGTTAACGGCCAAATATTGGTACCAAATGGAAGGGTGGAAGATATTTATGCTTTGTGCATTTTCAGGTACTTCGAACTATGCACGTTATGTTCCCACTCCATACACGGGACGTGCGATTGTGAGGCGTATCAAACAACTTTTAACAGAAAATAAAATAGCAGTTACGTCGTCCACAAACTGTGGTAATTGAAATATTTTTTTCTCCATTACTCCTACAGTTTGCCACTGAAATATAAGATATCGAACAAAATGTGTTTTCAATTATTAGACTTTAGAGGGGTACACCTACTTTATTTTATTATCAAACAGGTTTTGTTTATTTGGAATTTAAAGCTATGAGATTGTGGAAATGGCACTCATCATTGATTATCTTTTTTACCCAAGCAGTATTCATAGGTACCAATTTTTTGGTAAAATGGAAGTTAGTGCATAACAAATGGATAAATCATTGATTCATTTAAAAATAACAGACCCGCGCGCGTTCGAATTTTACGATTGCGTTCAGAAATACTGCTTTCTTAATTTTGTGCTTTATAAAACATGCTCAAGGAGTATTTCTGAACGATTACTAGTGCTGCGCTACGTACACTAAGAACTATTGTAATAACTATTGCTATCATCAATTTATGAAATCGAAAAATAAGAAGATAGTCAACTTTTAACACGATTTTCTATGAATGTTCATTGTTTATTTTACATAAAACTTGAGTATGTGTCATATGACCCAGTGGACTCGTATTTGAATGTTTCGTACCATTTATCAAGTAGTACACATTCACATTCAGAATTACATACGTGATTTTTTTTTGTGAGGATGCTTATTAGCTTTTCAAAAATTATTTTTGGGGCATTGGGTAGTATTTTAGTCGATTAACTGTGTTACGTTTAGTTAATTCAGATACCTACATCCGATTGAAAATAGTAACGTCACCATTATTAAGCAGCCGAATATAAAAGCTTTATACTTTTACACCTTCTCTTTCTTTTTCTCTCGGAAACAGGCAAGCACAACTGTCAAACTTGTAAAAGGGTATCTTTTTAAATTGGTCGTAGTACATTTCTAATGATGCATACAAATTGAATTGACCCAGTAAAATAATAAAATAAAATCAAGCCGAGATTCATCCAAAATTGTATTATGTAGTGAAAATTAAGCAAATAGAGTGTTATCGGGCAGTTTCCTTTGGTAAGACAAAGCGGGATACAATGCAAGCCGCTCGTATGCCTACTTCGTGTTGTTTGGATCAAAAGTTTTTGTGTAGTGTTATGTGCTCATCGCTAAACAGTGGTATTATTGTTTTAATTCCCACGCTCGTTTTGTGAATGTTGTAGATACATATTGAAGGAAGTCCGATAATGTCAGACTACGATCTTCAGTTCCAAGCGGATTTGGAGAAGGCCCAGGCTTTAAGTTTAGAAAGTCTGGCTCTAGATCAGTTCCGTAGACAGAAGGCACTATCTAGCTCAGGTAATTGACGTAACTTTGTTTACTCCGCAAGATTACTGATGATCCAAGGCCTCTGTTAAATTTCTCAGCTACCTTTCATGTGTTGTGTTAGTGATAACGTAATTTAGATTCGTGCTTTAGTATTTCATAACCGCCTACGTGAATGCCTCATTTCAATGCAAGGAGGTTAATAAAAGCGGTGCAAAACCTTATGATAATAACAATACAGTTTCTGTTAAATATACTTTGAGGTCAATAGTTTGAATGTGACTATTCCATTATAATTTGAAGTACTCAGTAAATCTGTCTGCTTCCTTGTAGCAAACAGAAATAATTGTACAAAGTATCAGTTTTATTCGTTAATAGATCTAACTTTATTTAGCATTAAAATATAAGTAACAATTATGCAAACAGTACCCATTAGTTACAGTTAAAACTTGCAAAAATACCTCTAGAAACAAATGAATAGTTGAATGTAATTAATAAATTGCTTCAGTACTACTATAGCAAAACATCTGCTATTTGTTATGATAATAAAGTTAACCGTAGTAATATAACATTTCAATTCAATGGCATTTTATAGGTAAATGATCCTGTATCATTGAATATTTCACCATTGAATATTGGTTCATTTGCAAAATTTATTATTAAACTTAGTTCTCAAAATACTTTTTAAGGAATATTGCACTATTTGCTACACATAAAGACCATTATTGAGTATCAGGGGGTGGAAGATATTTGAGATGTGTGTAGGTGTTGACATACTCAGGTTATAGTTGAGAACTGCTCCTCATTTGCAAAAACAGACTGTACCTAACATAACTTTCTATACACTAAAATAATGAAATAAATAAACTGAAAGTTAAGGTGTATTTTGAACTTTTGAAATTAAACACATTGGACTCATTTATTGACGGCTGGCAGGAGCTGGAAGCGAGCAGCCGAAAATCGATCTCAGTGGCGTGCACTTGGAGAGGCCTATGTCCAGCAGTGGACTGCGATAGGCTGATGATGATGATGATGATGATGGACTCATTTATTTATCAGTCCTATTAAACAACAAAATTTCAATTTTAAGGGTGGTACTCTTAGTAGGAATAACAATAAATATAATAATATGGTAAATATTTAATTTATACTGAACCAAAAATTTTAATTTTGAGGATACAGATACAATAAATCAGTTTTAAATAAACTTTTCTAGTTTGATGTTAGAAATATGGCTAGAAAGTTATTTTCAAAAGCATAGTCTTTATAACAATAACATTTATCAATGCACAAAGCTACCAAATACTGCAATTGAAGTGACTAACTGACCTTTTATTGGCACAACGAGATCAATTGACGCAGTGTAAACAAGAAAAATTAATAAGCATTGTTGTTCAGCAAAATGTCTGTAAGTACATCAATCAGAAGGGAAGTGGAAGGTCAATAACCTTATAAGTAAATAGGGCACTGATTATGTTGAATTGTGATAACAAAGAATACAAAGATTGTACATTATATGTGCATGTACCATGTAAGAACTATTGACGAGCAAGAATTATTATTAAACAAGAATTTACTTTAATTTATTTAGTAACTAGATTATATTTAAACAGCAACATTAGTCCCTTTCACCTGCTTATCTATGACAAAACTATCTATAAACCTGTATCATTGGCGATTGGCTTATCAAATTGATACTGTATAGATAATGTTCGCGAGGTGGCCAGTGTTAGCGGTCGACGCCGCGAGGAGATTGACGGCCCGCCACCTGCCTTGCCGCCGCCACCACGCAAGTCGCCACGAGGACGTACCTCTATCTCTGATGGTCCCAGGTATATAAACATAAGTTATAGATGCTTTATTTCAACAATGCCAAACACTTATTTGTCTTTGCACGATTTGGTGCCTACGGTACTATGGAGCGCTCTTGAGCTAACACATGTAGACACACATAATTATTCCCTTTCGTTAGATTACGTTACATTTTCGTTACATTGATACCATAATATTTGTTCCACTTTTATGTATATTATATAATCATTGTTACTAATAAAGATTTAGAAAATTAGGTCATCGCTAGATTTCAGTCAATGCCCAGGGATTCTAGAAATTACTAGGGTAAAAATTTGACAACAAACTTTTTGTATGTATTGGTGATGGCTCTCTGTGGTGTTGTTTCTAATTATCACATAAGGAATGTCTAGTATTGCATCAACTTGAAAACTTTATCATGACAACACACTTTTGTGTCATGAACTTATGTTTAGATACTGTGAATATTGGAAAGTAGATATTTACTAAGTAATGTTTACAAGGCGTGCACTTGGAGAGGCCTATGTCCAGCAGTGGACTGCGATAGGCTGATGATGATGAATGTTTACAATATTTCTACTTTCTGAATTAATTTGTTTTTCAGCAAGAGTGCGATTAAAATCTTATGTTTTTGATAAAATCTTCGAATGATTAATTATTAGATATGGTAATATAAGATTATGGTTTTGCATAAATAAGAATGTAGATTATTCACTTGCTTATATTATCTTACAAGACAGTAATGGCTTCGATCCATGAATTTATGTTTTATGTGTTTAGTGAATTGAATATGAATGACAAGTTTTTTTTAATGATTAAAGAGATTAAAACAAGCAATAGTAAATGAAATTATCGTAAGAATACAAAAGTTTTAGAAGTGTTTTTGGGCAATTTTTAGACATAATATCTGGGAGCATAGACTTCAATCTTGCTTATTACATTCTTTGTATTTTCCTGTTTTATATGTTTATTTTGAAAGAGTATTGCTGAAATGATAACTTATCTCCTGGCTTACCTACATTGTTTAGCCTTGACTGTACATGAAGCTGAGAAAAATGACATATTATGAGATAAAAAATATAATGTTCAACTCATTAAATATTGTAGAGATAACAGAAGTACATATTAAATAGTGGAATTTGTATGGTGTATTTTGTATGAAAATTAACTTCAGCAAATAAATTGTGTTTACAAATACACTTTTTAAGTATAGCTTGATTAATTATTTTGTGATGACTCAAATTTTTTAACTGAATCATTGTGATAAAACAATATTTAATTCATTAAAAAGCAGATAATATTGATAGAATAGCTTTATAATATTTGATTTGTGCAATGCTTGCATAAATCGATATTTCGTGCAATGCTTGAAATATAAGCAAACATTGAGATAGATATCTTAGATCTAGGTCAAAATGCAAGCGAATCCTTCCAGCTAATACAACAGATGTTTTATATCACAAACGCGTGTGAGCCATACTTGCGTGTGTGTGAATGGAATGTGCATTACCTTTGCAGGACTCGGCGACAATCCGTCAGTTGCACAAAGCTCCATTAAAGTTAAAGCTTCTTTAAATCTATTGCTGACTCTTTCTTTGTCAACAAGATAAAAAGTGTCAGCAATAGATTTAACGAAGCTTTAACTTTAATGGAGCTTTGTGCAACTGACGGTATGATGCGCAATTTACACACAACAAGTTTGGCTCACCCGCTTTCGTGAGAAAAATCATGTTCTAGAATTAAAAATAATATACAAAAATCACCATACCTGAAGACCGTCCCATCCCAGGTTTACAAAGCCACTGCCAACAATACTGATGCACATATATTTCTGTCTAATTCCGTCAGATCAACTGGAACCAGTCCAACTAGGGACGACAGTAGCGACCTGATATCGTTCTCAAGCCCTACTAGTAAACATGCGCCGAAGGAACCGCATGTCAAGCTAAAGGAGTACATTGATCAGATCACTAAGTAAGTATCCTATTAATTGCTCGTTAGTTTTATTTGATTGTGGTGGAATTAATTTGATTTTTTATTGATGTTAGTGAGAGTCTTTTGTTTTGTCTTGGTCATGTTTTTAAATAGTTTTTGTGAGTGGTTATAAAATTGGACTGAAGATGGTTTTTAGAACATTTGACTATTGTGCTATGGAGTCCAGAATGAAAGTGTATGTGTGTGCAATTTTAGTATGTAATTCTAAAAGTGGAAATATTCTTTAAAATTATAATTTCTTCATCAATATATCGCTTTTGCTTTGAATTTTATGAGCATAACAAGTCTACTGCACTTTATCCATATAACGCTTCAGTACAATCGTGTCCTTTAGTCCAATATTGATGCGATAGCGTTATTGATAAGTTTCATTGTTTGATAAAACTACAAGATTACTTGCTTGAATTAAAATAGTCATAATAGTCATCAGCATTTGTGTTATTACGTTCTAATACATGCGATATCATACTTCAAATTCAATTTTCTTGATGACAAGCCCTACCCCGACCCTACATGCGTTCCATATGAAAGGTACCTAATAATTTGCTCTTTATTTCCCAGGTTAGGTCAACAGACTGAAGAGCTATCACTAAATAGTACGGAGCAACCAGTCACAATGAACAACCAGCCCTATAATCAACGACCGCCGTATCCTTACGCGCCTCAATACCCATACAACTACCAACAGCCGTTCACGCCCATGCCACCATACCCCACAAACCCTTACGGCATGCCGGCTCCCATGGTACCGGGAGCCATGCCAACCCCCATGCCGATGCCTAACTACGCGTACTACGCACCACCCCCAATGGCAGTTCCCACAGAAATGCCCCCAACTTTCGTACCTATAAACCCTCCGATGTATCCCCCGGTACAATACAGTCAGACGCGAATGGCCGCTCCGTCACCGTATGCATACCCTCCTACCCCGTCATATAACTATAACACAACAAATATGATCTCTCGGCCTCCGAGGCCGGTGACGTCTATGTACCCTCAGCTGAACCAAACGCACACATACCCAGCTGCGTCGCAGAGCCAATCAGTGTCAGCGAATAGTACAGCGAACAATAATGGTGTGAGTCAAACAGCTGTTAAGACAGAACCTGCGAAGGATACTGTGGAGAATAATTATTCGAGGAAGCTGTCGGAAGTCAGTATTGCGGTGAGTGTTTTTAGTAGTTCATATGGGCTAAATATGTATAAATTATTATTTGTTTGGAATTTTTGATTACTACTAATTTGATAGTCGGTTGTTTGAGCGTTAAATAGCCATGTTAAATAATGGTTATAAAAATATCCAAAGATGTCATTCAACCGGGGCTGCGTACATAAAGGGATTCAGAAGGAACATGATGGGTTTTAGTCAGGAAGAGACTGACACTCCTTCACGCTGCTAACCCACAGCGGGAGGGGTCATTTGATAATTTCCCGTAAAAAAAGATGTTAGAACAACGAAACTTTCTAGTGTTAACTGACTTTATTTTATTACCTACATATTAATTTCCTTTTTAATATATTTTCCAGTCGAACGAGTCAAACGACACAGTAGGTAGCCTGCCGAAGTCTATGAATCTTATCGACTTCGGTCGCAACAGCGCACAAGGTAGCGTAAGAGTCAGTGTGCTAGAAGCGTTTGATCCCCTACTAACTGAGAAAAATAATACGGGTGAGTGGTTTGATTCATTACGGACTTAGAATTGCTATAGCGAGACAAAACGTAAGTTTTTTTTTCTGGCTGGCAAGAAGTATACAATCATTTCTTTTTTCAAAGAAGTCATAATTTGCAACAAGAATATATACTTAAAAGAAATTCACGTAATTAAGTAAGGTCGTTTGCCTGAAGTAGGTAGACTTGTGTTTCACTCAATAAAAATATGAAACTTTGAGCCAGTAAAATTACAATAAAAAAAGTAATACAATGTATATTTTAAAATTATATTTGAATATTATTGGCCTCATTTACATGTTTTTTTAAGACTTCATAATAGAAAATCGATTTCACAAAAGCAAAACGGTATTTCGATCCAGATAAAACAGTATTCGATTTTGTATTTTGAAAATGTCTGTTCTGATCTCAATTCTAAGTCCATTCATTTATCCATTTGTTGATTAAAATATTTTTAATATTATATGTGTGTTTGTGTGATTACTATTGAGGTTTTATACTTCATTTTTTTAAACAATACATTTCATTCTTAAATGGTGTCTAATATTGTGTGGAAGAATGTTTTTCAATTAAGCACTGACTATCATGGTTGGTTATCAAGGTTGCACTTTTTATTTTATTTTTCAAAAATTGTGACTTAATATTTTTTTTGTCTTGGGTAAGCATGGCAAGGCATATAACCTGTCCAAGGAGGTATTTTTTTAAGAGACAAAGTTTTTTTTACTATAGTATGCTGGGGTTTATGCAATAAGCCCAGAATAAAAGGGTCAAGCTTTCCAGTGCTTTTCTTGGGCCTTCATTATTTGGCGAAAGGCTTGGAGGTTTTTTCTACTAATCTGGGACATTTTAAAAATTCCAATATAAAAATGGTTTTCATTACTATTTCAATTACTATATCAATTTGAAGAATTGTGAGTTGCCATATTCAAATGTTTTTATTTTTATTTCATAATTTGTTGTGTTGCCATTTATTTTTATAAAACGAAAAAGTATGTTCTTAATTCAATTTGTAAAACAGAAAATGCAGCAGCTTCAAGCGAGTGTTCAAGCAGTGTGTATGAAGAGTATGACCCGTTGGACTTTCTTTACGGAGAGACGGAAATGCGAGACGCGGCTGTCTATGCTACCATTAATAAGAAGGATACTATGTTACCTTCGCCACCGCCTAAGTCTATACCTAGTGTGCCGGCTGTTGCATTGAGATCTACTACAGTAAGTTTTTATTATAGATTGTAGAAAAAAATATATTTAAAAAAAATCGATCATAAAAATTATGCATTTATTTATGCTGTTGACATAGTTTTTGAAAGTGGTCAAAATGTCAATAAAATTAAAGTTGCAATTAAATTACAAATTGGCTTTCTAAAGAAATCTTTTAATTGATTAGTGATATACTTACTCTAATTTGATGTCCAGTCTCGATTTGATTTTGCTAAACTTGAGTGATAAATTAATCGTGTGCCTTCATTCTCTAAATATTAAGATTATAATGAAATTAAATTGCATATTTTGTGTATTTCAGAACAAACTTTACGACTGCATAGTGAAAACGAGATCAAGGAATTACGATAGCGAGCACAAAGCCTTCCTCAAAATGGTCCTGGATGTTAGAAGTGAGTATAAAAATAATTAAAAAGCTCAATTTTTTTGCTAAAGCTGAATTGCCAGGAATAGAATTGTAAAAAATATTGCAAAAATATTATTTACTTTTATTGTACAGGGCAGGAGAAAGAAGATTGTACAGTTAGACGACATTGTAGTTGGTCGTTTTATTAATTTTGGATTCTATTTCAATGTAGACAGAGTCGATAATAATTCTAAACTTCCATTAGCCATATTTGTAGTGGGTGTTCCGCGCTACATTTTTGTGTGAATTATGTAAAATTATTTTCTCACTATTCCACAGAAAGATTCACCCATTCAGACGAGAAAACGAACCCGGGGCATGTAATAGCGGCCCGATCCGGCGGCAAATACCCACCGAATACCAGCATCAAGATTCTAGTCCACCACGCCCATTCCGATGAACCCATCACCTTTACTTCTGATGGTAAGCGATATTTAACCTTATTGTAAGGCATTAGGGTTTATGTTGTGGTGGCCTAGTGGGCAAAGGGTTCGAATCCAGGTCAGGCAAGTATCAATGCAACTTTTCTAAATTTGTATGTACTTTCTAAGTGTATCTTAGACACCAATGGCTGATAAAAAGGTGAAGGAAAACATCTTGAGGAAACCTGGACTATATAGTCTGAAATCACCAACCCGCATTGAGCAAACGTGGTGATTAATGCTCCATCCTTTTCCATGTGAGAGGAGGCCTGTGCCCAGCAGTGGGACGATAAAAAGGCTGTAAACTGTAACTGTATTAGGGTTTATATTGCTCTTTAGATTTCTTTTCGACTAATATTGCAGTAATTCTGATCACTTCTGGTGGAAAACGGTAGTCGATCTTACTGTAAAGTATTTTCATATTTGAATACGATTGTAACTGATATTAAACCTTACATTATGCTGTTAAACTTCATAATTATGGCAAATTAAAACAATAAAACAAATTTTGTTGAGCATTGTAGCGAGTTAATGGAATTTCGACCGTATTTCTGGATTGTAAGGTTGATATTCAACTTTTATTTCGACTGCTCAAAAAGTTGAACATTCAAATGTTTTTAAGACGTCATGTGTCGACGTGTTGTAACTTAAAATCTAGCAGGTTCACACATAATTAATGCATATGACGTTGATTAACATTTATGTTGTTTTATGTTTTCAGTGGAATCGACAGTGGAACATGTGATATTAACTGTAGTGTGTTCTCTAGACGAGGACATTAGAGAAGATATGTCTGAATATATGTTGCGGGTAAGATCTTAATCTTGATTATTCCATTTAAATAACATTATACAAATCCTACTAATATTACAAACGCGAAAGTTTGTATGTATGGATGTATGGATGTTTGTTACTCTTTCACGCAAAAACTACTGAATGGATTTTAATGAAACTTTACAATAATATAGCTTATACATCAGAATTACACATAGGCTACAATTTGTAAACATATTGTTCGAAATACTAAACCTGCGCAGACGAAGTCGCGGGCACCAGCTAGTAGTACATACTTTCCATTTAAATAACAATACACAAACAATATAATTTTAGGTCAGTAACAAAATTATTTTGTACTCTTAAACGCTACGCAATACTTTCAAATGATGTTTTTAAAGTGCCTTCTACAATATATTTATTCTGTTTTCCAGGTATGGGGAGCAAAAGAGTACCTAACGCCCGGCAGTTCACTAAGCGAGTACGACTACATAAGGGAATGCGTTCGTCTAGAAAAAGACGTGACTCTATGCCTTATGGAGGGCAAAGACAATGTACTAGCGAGGTCGGAGAGGGACGACGCGAGGGATGCACATCTCACGCTTGACGATCTACTGCCCTGCCACGGAGCTACGCCGCAGCTGTCGTTTGATAACTTGTCTATATTGTTAGGTATGTTTCACTTATGTATAGCTCATGTCTAATAACATTGTGCGTCCGAATATGGCTACAAGTGACTATGCAACAGTTAACAATTATGAACAAAACATGCGTATACGTAGTAAATCATGAAAATGCTTACTTTATGAAGATGAACCGGACGATGTACTAGAACTATCGTGCCATTTAGCACATTTAGCCTCTATACCTATTTTGGCTGTCAATCGACAATTTTTTGAAAAAGGATAAGGTAATCAAAAACCAAAATATTGAACGACCAATTTTGTGAAAAGGGTCTTTGTACCCACTTTATTTTTTAGTTGTTTTTTGTTGTTAACCCTTGTTACCTTTTTGTTTGTGCTGATTAAACGTTTTATATCAGCAAGACTAGTCAAAAGTCTGACATTCATTCACTCCATTATTTACCATTCCAGAAACCCTAGAAGGCGAGTTATCCCGCGCGGTAGGAGTCACGGGCGCTGAAGGCAGTTGTTCTCCTAAGGCCGTGTTCCAAGCCGTGAAGGCGATCTGTGCACTGGCGGGCGGCGTCGAGACGTTACACGTTACACATACATTGAACGCTTTTGCACAGGCTTGTACTACACAGGTGACAACTATGGTTGATTTATTTATGAATAAATAGGTTTTTTTTTAAGGAATCCAGTAGAATTTCACGTCAGAATAAAATTGTTATTTCCAATTGGATGGAATTTAGAATGAAGGTCGTTTTTGGCTGCGGTCGGTTGTGTGCGCTTAAAGTAATCATATTTCATTTTGTCTTTAAAGAATAGCCAAAAATGAATAAAACTTTTTTCCAAGAATGTGCTTTTGGGGTAATCCTATGTTAAATTTGACCTTCAAAGGGCGCTGATTTTGGGCCTTTTTAAGTAGCCCATCTTGAGCCAGTAGGTAATATCTTCCCCAAAGACTTCCATCTTTCACTGCTTGGAGCATGCTGTTATCAATCTGGGAGTAAGGAGTCTAATTTATCTTTAGTTTGAAAAGAAACATGTAATCTTCCCAGGGTAACAACAACGGCATGACGCCAGAGATCTCATCAGACAACGGTCCGTACTGCGCCGTGTCTCTGCGCGGCGCCACGCGGCGCGAGCACGTCGCGCAACATTGCGCTCGCGTCAGAGACGCTGTGAGGGCACTACTGGCGCTGTATGGCAGGACCAGACTGTTAGACTTCAACCTGACTGACACGCATTATCTCACGCCTAGTAATACTGCCAGTAAGTATAAAATCGTCGTAGAATTGTCAATTTTTTTTTTTGGGTGAGAAATCTACAAATCACGAAAGAAGTCCCGCGGATAATTGTGGAACTATATATTTTCGTACGTATTTACTGAGTTGTCGCATAGACACCAGCGCTGCATCTGAGGGGCTTCTTTCGTGAAATGGATTTTAGCCTTTCGCGGACAACGGTCCCTACTGCGCCGTGTCTCTGCGCGGCGCCACGCGACGCGAGCACGTGGCGCAACACTGTGCTCGCGTCAGAGACGCTGTTAGAGCACTACTGGTGCTGTATGGACGGACACGGCTATTGGACTTCAATCTGACAGACACGCATTATCTCACGCCTAGTAATACTGCCAGTAAGTATTATCTTCCGCTTAGAAAAAAGTGGAAAGGGGGTTTGGGAATGTTTTATTGTGTACATACATGGCATGAACAATCCCACAGTCCCGGCAAGTCCAAAACCCTGGTAAGATCCATTTGAATCGTCGTGGTACAAAGATTAATTACACCTACACCCTATTAGAAATGTTAAACTTAACGATATAAGATTTCTCGAAATCTGGTCGACAAGATTTTTGTAATTCTGCCACTAAGAACGGCAAGCATAACAGTTCTAAAGCGAACTTACAAATAATAATAATTCTTTTTCTTTTGTCCTCTCCTCGCCATTTAAAGGTTTTAGACAAAATTGCTACAAAACAGATTCCGAAAACATTGGCATTTACAACATAAACCACAAACATATATTTCTTTTATTTACAGAAGCAATACCAGCACACACAATATCAGAAACAACTCTATTCTGTATCGAAGCGGTCCACTGTCTACCACTGTGCTGGAGCCACGAGGACTACCTGTTCCAAGCGCAGGTGTACTACGGCACCCGCCCGCTGAAGACCTTGCACGTCACACAACCATCACGGATAGAGAGCGCTGCCTTCTATCCTAGGATTATTTTTGATACTTGGTAAGTTGGAATATTATAGGTATTTAAAGTTTTGATACTTGGTGAGTATGGTTGCATAATTTGATTTAAAAATAGAATTCTTATAGCCGTAGTGTTCTGTTATCTTCCTCGGAATTGGATATATTTGTACGTTACGTTGAAATTAGGAGTATTTGACGATATACATATACGTAATTTTTTTGTTATTGAGATGGTTGGTTACGTCTGGACTATTTATGTGCGTTTTTGTCTGTGAACTCTATGTATGGTTGGGGTACGGTCTTGTTTTTATAGTGCAAGTTTATGAGAGCCCCTAGATAGTTTGGATTCCTGAATAGAACCGGTAGGTGGCGCTGCTATTCCGGACAGAGCGACGTAAATATATTGTAAGAACTTAGGGCTTTCAATACCGGTATTACGGGATCCCGTAATACCGTGATCACGGATATATTTTGGTCTTTTTTCAATACCGGTATTGACGAGCCAATACCGTGATCACGGTATTACAATCTTTTTATAATTTTAATTTTTGTGGTTTGTTGTAATAAGTAGATAAATAACTACGTACTCGTAAGATGTACTCGTAATATTATTCTCACACTTCACACTTGTGTATTAAGCGCCAACTTTTATCTCCAGCATACCTCCACCTTTCTTAAACAACTGGTTTCTTAGTCTCATCACTAGGATGTTTGATGTAGATTCTACTTGGCAACACTGCAGGGACTCCAGAACAGAGTAGATTTCAACCGAGTCAAAGGCCTTCTCATAGTCCACAAATGCTAGACACAGTTGAAGTTGAAGAACAGGACGACAACAGTCCTACTCCACGTCTCTGGAGTTCTCCCTTCAAACAGGACGGCGTTAAAAAGCTGCTTTTAATAGCTCTGTTTTATTGCCATCCTCGCCAGGCTTTTCCATTTTTGAGCTGTCTCAGAGCGATCTCGATTTCGCCATTGCTGACTTCTGGCAGGTCTTCGGTGAAATGGCGTGTTAATGTGGCTCTAGAATCCTCATTTCCGGGATCAGGTCGAGATGCATGCGATGCGTATAACCGGCCATAGAAGCTTTCCACTTCCGAAAGGACTGCCGGCACCGAAGAAATGACTTCTCCACTAGTTGTGGTCAGCTTCGTCAAGTGGCTTTTTCCAAGAGATTGTACGAACACCTTTGACCCCCGATTCAGCTCAATTGCTCTTTCAATGTCAAGAGTATTGGAGCACCGGAGGTCGCGTCGTACGTGCTTGTTGATCTCTTGGTTTAGAGCCCGCTTAGCTGACGAAGTGACAGGCGGGTTTTCACGTCGTTTCTTCATAAGCCCTAATGTCTCTTCCGAAAGCTTTGATTTCTTGCCCTTACGCTGCACGTTACAGAATCTCGAACCTTCCTCCCTAAGGATCCGAACCACATATTCGTGGTTCTGGTTAACGTCTGTTGTGGTTTCCACGGCGGCAAATCGGTTCTCCAAATTTGACTGGAACGTTTCAGATCCTGAAATGGTTTGGAGCAGTGTTGGTCGGAGCTTAGCCTTCATCAGACGGAAACGTTCGGCCTTGAAGTTGATATTCAGAGAGCCTCGGGCAAGTCGGTAATCGCTACCGGTATTAAACCTATTGATCACGGAGACGTTTCTATGTGCTTCTTGTTCGTCATGATGAAGACAATCTCATTTTTAGTCATAGTGTCGGGGCTATGATTGGACGCTTTTTGAAACTAAAGGATTGTGTTTTAAAAGTTTTAATCGATCTAAAATTAAACTCCGATTTCGAATTAGACGAATTCGATTTGACAATATTAAAAAATATTTACAACATATTTACAGCCTTTCTGTAGTAAAAGTAACTGTATTAGAAATTTGTAAACGGGATGCCAATTTACTAAAAGTGGATATTGCGCTAAAATGTATGTTGACGAAGTTAGATGGCCAAGCTAATGACTTAAGCCAAAATCTTGCAAAAGCACTTCGAAGACGCATAAAGGAGCGACGACTTTTAATATCTGGAGTATTGCGATATTTGCATGACCGACAATACCGTGATCACGTGATCACGGTATTGAAATTTTTAATACCGGTATTGATACCGGTATTGAAAAAATCCGGTATTTGAAAGCCCTAGTAAGAACTGTTATTTATGTAATAATTCAAAGACCAATAGTATACACTTACTAAAATAAAATAAAAATCATTTTCGCATAACATTCTCTTATCTCCAGGTTAAACCTAGAAGATGTGCCAGTGAACACACTACCCCGCGAGTCTCGCCTAGTCATCACGTTATACGGCCGCTCCCAGAGGACTGAGGACAGCCAGCACCAGAGTACTGAGAACAGCCAGGCTAACAGCCAGGAGACTGATGAGAATAATGATGTGCAGTATGATTTAGTGGAGTTAGGCTGGGCTGCGATACAGATGTTTGATTATGATGGGTATGTATTAGTAATGTATTACAGTATTAGAATGTATGGGCAGAAACCTTAAAAGTAGCTAAATTACAGGAGTTTTAAGCAGCGTATTTTTTGCTGCGTATATTACCGTTACATAAACGTGTATATAAACGCCAGTTTGCTCACAACGACTATATATAATTAGTAATGTAGCTGCCAGGGTTCTGACATAAACAATAAATGTGTAAAAAAATATATGTTATGGACACACAATGTTACAATGGATGTTTAAATACTGACCATCTACAGAATTATAGATTAACTTTTATCCGACTGCCAAGAATGGCTATGTTTTGCTTGTGTGCGATTCTAGGATAAATTCTAATGCAGGAAACTCTCTTATATTGCAGTATGTTAGCATCAGGTAACTACGTGCTACCTCTATGGCCCGTGTACTGTGACCGTCGCATCGGCCCCGCGCCCCATCCCATGCACTCGCCCGCGGGGACATTCCCTGTTGTTAATATTGGTGAGTTAACATTTTTATAGCGTTTTAATTTGTATTTCAAAAGGTATAGGTGCAACTTAGTCTTTGAATAAATATGTCAGGATTTTGTCAAATGACTTTTTTCTTCTGAAGTCAGCCTTTTATGTCTCGCAAATGCGCTGTACATTGACTGTCGTGACTTCACTAGTATACAATTTCGTAGCAAAGAGTTATTTGATGAGAACTGCATGTCACATCAGTTTGTAATCGAAGGATTTGAGACTGATTGTGGCACCCAAATTTTACAATGGCACTTTCTTAAAAAATGTTTAGAATAAATTCCTAAAAAAAATATGATAAAATAAATAACTATTGTGGTGCAAAAAATATATTACGAAAAAAAACAATAACACTGCATAAAAATATTTAATTTCAGAAATCCCCCTCTACGCGCACACTGGTGTAAAATGGACGAACGGCGAGGAAGGTCGGCAGAGGACGTTGACCCGGGAGGAGTTGCCCAAGTTCGACAGTCTGGACGGACACACGCAGTCGCAGCTGTTACATCTTATAGAGCAGGGCGCCTATCAGAGGATGCCTAGTGAATGTAGAGAGGTAGGTTTGGGTGTCTTTTTGTATATAGTATACTTAATTGTTTCCCAAAGTTCCACTAAGGCCCCATCTAGTCTAGACTTACTTTTACTTTTTACTCTTACTAAAACCCATCATGTTCCTTCGGAGGCCTTTTATGTACCAGGGCCGCGATAACTCTTTTGAAGAATCCCGCAGGAGACAAAAAGTTTTACAACAATTTCAAATCCTATATAAAATAAAATAAAAAAGCCTTATATTTCTTGCATTACAGTAGGTATTTACAAAGTAAGGATAAAGTTATAATATTATTTATACAACTCTTAAAAAGTATCAAAACTGAAACTTATTCATGTGCAAGAACCCCTCCCTAGGTGAAGGTGAAGGCCTCCTCTAAAGATTTCCATTTGTCTCTGTTTTGGGCTATTTGCGTCCAGCAGGGTCCCGCTATTTTTATTATTTCGTCGGCCCATCTCGAATATGGGAATATAAAATCCTATATATCTCTATGCAAATGTTCATAGAAATGAGTTTAGCCATTTTAGTGTGAAAATACCAACACTTGTTAGCATTTGTTCTAAAGCTGTTGCTACAAAATAATACCCACTAAAAGCTAGAGAAAATGTAACTGGATTAAAACTTTTAAAATACATCACCTATCCCATCCAACATAATTATGTTAAATATTGTATCCTGTAAATTAACTAAACAATGTTATTTATTTTCTAGATAATGTGGGAAAAACGTCAATACCTAGTCCAACTAGCGGGCGCGTTACCTCTGGTTCTAATGGCGGCCACCAACTGGTACGGGGAACATAGACAACAGCTCATCGCGCTGTTGAACGTGTGGGAAAAACCTTCACCGTTGAACGCTATGCATTTACTGTTGCCCTGGTAAGTGTGGAAAGACCATTTCGTGAGTCATAAACTTCATTAACTTTACAGGTTGCATTTAACCATAACGATAACTAAACAATGGCCAGCCTTGAAGTGACCACCATTGTTCGAATCGATGATTTGACAGCTGTTTGTAATTTAGTCATTGTTAAGTAAATGGTGCAATCCACCCTAATTTTATAAATACATAGATGTTGTTTGAGTTATGCCCGGTTATCATATTGTCGTTTCGACAAATAACAGTGCCGTTGAAAAAATCATATCCAAACATTTTCGTGTTCACATATCTCTTTCGGCATTTTAAACGCAGTGGAAACATTCATCACGGAAGTACCAAATCTTGCATCGACGCATGTTAAACTCTATTCTTTGTTGTAGATTAAATATATTTAAAATTCCAGTTTCCCAGACGAGGCGGTCCGTGAAACCGCAACGCGTCTAATCAACGAGATGTCTGACGACGATCTGTGTCGCGTGATGCCGCAACTCATTCAGGCATTACGACATGAAACCTATGAGGCCAGTCCTGTTGCCGGTAAGTTAATAGTTTTAGGGTATGTGGGTTAATTATGTTGCTTGTTTTCGAGGTTAGTGTTAGTGTTGAGTACCTCGCGTAATTAATGGACGCCCCCCATTAGTTTTCTATTCTCAGTGAAATGTATTTTTTTGTTGGGTGACTTTTCAAACAAGATTCACCCAACAAAAAAATATCTTTGAAAATCGGGACTGTTTTGCAAAGGGAAAACTAGTCTTTTGGTAAATACTTTTGGCGATATTTGGCGTACTGAAAGGAAAATAATTAAGCTAGTGCTTCTTATTATTTGTTACTGAGCGTTTTACCTATAAATGTATTGTGTCATATAAAAATAAATTGTTCTTTGTTTCTAGAATTGTTACTATCCCGCGCTCTCGCGAGTCCGGCTGTAGCACATCGACTGTTCTGGCTGCTAGTCCATTCATTGCCAAATGTACCTCAGGTAAGTGCAATCAGTTATTAGTTTATATTAAAATGTACTATAATAGAGGCTCGTTTTATGGTTGATATTTGTATGAAAACTCTTTTGAGGAGCTCATGAGTAGCGGTATTATCCAAGGAGGGCAAGGACCTTCGCTTACGCAAAGAGGACGGCCGACGTGGAAGTTTGCTCCACGTACTAGTTTCATGTTATCTCTTAGGGCCTATGCACACCACGTTTTTTAAACGCGCCGTTGACGCGCGTTTGTAGCGATACAGACGCGATACGCACGCAAGACAGACGCAGCCTGTAGACCTTTGCACACCTGTATACATACAGACGCGCGTGTGTAGCGAGCTGTACAGATGCGATACAAACGCGCGTGTGTAGCGATGCAAACGCACGTTTGTATCGATACAGACGCGCTGGTGACGCGCGTTTGCATCGTTACAAAAGACAACAAACTGCTCTGCAGGATAAAAACGCGCCGGCGACGCGCGTTCCCAACGCGCGGCACACCACGTTTTAAAAAACGTGGTGTGGCCCTTAGAGTAGCAGCGCATGATGCGAGCAGCGGAGTTCGCGTCACAGACGCTCAATGCGCGAGTGGACCTGTTTCTAACACCGCTACGTTATCCGTACCGCGCACACCCACGACAGACTCGGCGGACGTAAAGTGCGAGGGCCTGCAATGGTCATACGTGTCGGGTGACCTTTTAAGGCACTTCCAAATGGATCTTGACCTTTGTATCTCCTTCTCCAGGGTCCAAACCAAGAGTTCTTGGGCATCACACTAGAAGAAGGAGCCGCTGAAGCGCAGCCGGCCGACGCGGGCGTGGCGGCCACGTGGCGCTACCGCCTGCTGCTGCGGGCGCTGCTGGCCGTCTGCGGCGAGAACCTGCACAACACGCTACTGCGACAGCAGCTGCTCGTCAAGGTATGCTGCAGTAGCTATAGTGTATATACAGCCTTAGAAACCACGAGCTAGCTAGAAGCTAAACGAAGCCTAAAGAAAAGACCTAAGGCCTGCCGGGGCTGCGGGATTGTTCGCGCGAGTTACCGCGGCTCTGGTTCATAAAAGGCCTACGACGGAACACGACGGGTTTTAGTCAGTAATAGTCTGACACTCCCTCACCGCTGCTAACCCACAGAGGTAGGGATCATTTGATGATTTTTGGCGTCGTTTAACAAAAGATTTTGTTGATCAACGAACTCATCGAAGATGTCGCTAAGGCTGTTGGCGAGTCAATTTTGTGACGGCCTATGGTCCGATAATTCTTAACATATTAAAAGAGAAGGGCTGAGTTAAAAGACAGATAAAAAAGACTGCTCAAATGAGGTAATTTCAAGGAGCACCGTTACCAAAGAACTTCTCATATTTCAGGGCATTATCAATATTTTATTACGTTATCTCTTTCCATCACATACTATCCATGTGCTACAAAAACACATTAAATTCAAAAATAAACAAATCTATTATTCCTTCTAGACCCTCTCCGAAGTAGCTCAAGCAGTGAAAGACGCGAAGGAGACAGCTCGACAGCGAGCTCTAAGCGCCGGCAGCGTCAAGCTAGCGTCGTTGTTACGTCAGCAACCCGCCGCACTGCCGCTCGCGTTACACAAATACGTGCATGATGTCGATGTCAAGTGAGGACTTTTGTTAAATAAGCTATGTGTTCCTGATATTTTCAAAAATTGATGTGAGGCTCTGTAATGGTAGGTGTACGGTAGACTGCACTGGTGTGTGTCAGTGTCATGCACCTTAAGACAATAGTAATAAGTACGATTTTCCTATAAAACTGTTACCACTGACCTGAAGTTGACTTTACAGCGCAAGGTACAGTTCAGTTGAAACAACATTGTTCGGAACGCTTTATTTTAAAAAAGAGAGCGTACGGTAGGAATCTTTAAGAAAAGAGTTTTGTTGAGATGATGTAAAAAGTTCTTGATTATTTAGTGAATTTACAAGTGAATCTCAAAACTTAGAAATTTTCGAGAATATAATATAATCAGTCTTAAAACGCATACGGAATACTTATAAACTTTCTCATCCTTAATGTAGATCCTGTATGTACTTCGCATCAAACACCCTGCCACTGAAGATCAACTTCATCGGCAGTGATAATGCTGTTATTCCTGCTATGTTTAAGGTAAGTTAATTTATTTTTACTCCAATCTCAAACACCCTGATACCTATGAAGTATTAATGCATTTTTTATACTGAAAACCAGTCTATCAGAGTCGGTGGAATAACCTAAATATCGATATTTCATATTGATAAATGTCAGTACTTAATTTCTCTTTAGTTAGAGGTAATTTATGTTTATTTACATATACAGGTTGGTGATGATTTACGTCAGGACGCGTTGGTATTACAAGTTATCAAAGTAATGGACAGCCTTTGGCTGAGAGCTGGTTTGGATCTGCGGATAGTCACCTTCCAAGCTTTACCTACTAGTGATAAGAGAGGTAATTTTATATAAACCATATGATTGATTTTTTTTTAATGGGAAAATAAATGGCCTTGCTTGAGTTTTATTGGAGCATTATGAGTTTTCTTGGTTTGTATCAAAAAGATAGATAGATAAAATACTTGAATGTCAAAAAAAAATATTTCAAGATGCGAGTAAAACTGGTAAATATGCAAATAAGAATTATAGCAAAATTATAACAAAGTAAATTAACAAGCAGACATTTACAGTTTGCAAATGACCAAAAATGCATAATTTTCGCATTTAACATGTTTCCGAGTATTTTCTCCACTCATGATTGATCATTATTCTTTCCAGGTATGATCGAAATAGTGTCAGAAGCGGAAACTCTTCGCGCCATACAAACGGAGTGGGGGTTAACGGGGTCGTTCAAAGACAAACCCATAGCCGAGTGGTTGGCGAAACACAACCCTTCCGAACTCGAATATCAACGAGCTAGAGATAATTTTACTGGTAAGCTTTGCTATTTTGTACCTTATGACCCTTAGATACAGTTCAATTTTATCCTGTTAGATTTTTGACGATTGGATCTGTAAAAAACACTATCACACAATTACACCTTTTTTAATTTAGCAGTAAATGAGGCAAATGAGTTTTGTAGTTTAAAGAGAAGGAGGCAAAGTATTAATTAAGTATACTTGAATTATTGAGAGCAAAATACCTGAACAATATAAAGGCTATAACATATTAGCTTTCGTTAACAGCATTTTTTATCGTCTCACTGCATGGTACAGGCCTCCTCATACTCAGAATAGCATTAGGCGTTAATCGCCACACTTGCTTATTACGAGTTGGTGATTTCAGACTTCTTTATAGACCAGGTTTCCTCCAGATTTTTTCCTTCACTTTGAATCAGTTATTGGTGTCTTGCTTTCCCTTATTTAAATGAAAATATCTCTTTCAGCATCATGTGCCGGCTACAGCGTTGCGACATACCTCCTAGGTATATGCGACCGACACAACGACAACATAATGTTGAAGACTTCAGGCCATCTCTTTCATATAGACTTCGGTAAATTCCTCGGAGACGCACAGATGTTTGGTAACTTTAAAAGGTATGTTGTAGTATCTGTTTTATCTTTCAATTTGGAGGCAGCTCGAGACGACTTTTCAATGTTCCCTGTTAATAATAGCTATACCAACGATTGAAATACCCGTGAAATAACATTCTCCGAACTTGGCTTTTTGAGTCCTTGTGCCGTAGTTGTGTTTCTTTCATACATTTTGAGCCCCTAACCAACTTCAGACAACTAAGGCAACTCGACGTAAATTGTCTGTTGCTAAAAAAAATCTGCCAAATGACTCTTTAGAGTCGCAAAGATAGTCGTAGAAAAGTTGTCCATGTCCATCGGAAAGTGTATTGGTCATATATTTTTAGAACAAGTTTTAAATAAAAAAAAATATCCTATTTTCACCAACAGAGACCGAGCCCCGTTCGTACTAACCCACGACATGGTGTACGTGATCAACGGCGGCGAGCGTCCCACGCAGCGCTTCCAGCACTTCGTCGAGCTGTGCTGCATGGCCTTCAACATTGTACGAGCTCATCACGATCATATACTGGATCTGTTTGCATTGGTATGTACTCTGAATACTGAAAAAAGAAACTGACGAATTTTTGTTTCTTAGTTTTTGTTGTCCCACTACTAGCAAAGGCCTCCCCATCACGTCTCCACAACTCTCGATCTTTAAAGTGTTCCCTCCAGTCTGGGTTGTAGGCGTACAGATCATCACGCCATCTCTTCTGGGGCCTATCCCATCTGCGGTGGCTATCCTGTGGTATCCACTGAGTGATGATTTTGGCCCACCTGTCTGGATGCATTTGGCTCACGTGCCCAGCCCAGTCCCATTTTAATTTTACTGTTTTTTGGCTCACATCGAAGATTCTTGTTTGGGAGCGTATGAAGGTATTGCGTACTCATTCGATCCGTTTGATGCCTAAAATACTCCGTAATGTATATTACATAGTAATTATTTAAATATTATTATCTACATATAGGTTCGAGGAGTTTGTTCCTACCTAATATAGGTCTGGGAAGGCATGTAAGCTCTCTCCCGAATCAGAGCTAGGTCTACCACTCTCATACTTCTATGTGTCGAGCACGCAGAGGGCGCAAGCGCTGTTGCTGCTGTTGTTAAACGTTCACTAGCGGCTCGCGTTCGCTTGCATTCGCCAAGCTACGTACGAATCTGCGAGAACTAGCATAGCAAAATAGGGCATTTTCCCTCCATCCCCCTCACCTGGACGTATTTTCGTGATATTTTAGGTTTCGTATTGAAATTTTACGTAACGTCCTCATGTGTTCGCAGATGGCGCTATCAGGAGTGTCAGGAGTAACAAGCGCGGCAGTGGGCTACGTCCGCGCGGCGCTGCTGCCCGCCGCCACCAACGCCGAGGCCGCCGCCGCCTTCGCCCGGCTCATACACTCCTCGCTCAAGAGCAAGTATGTATCACAAATTATGTATGACGTATGAGGACAATATACGTATATAGTAATAGTAGTAATAGGTAGACAATTGACGTAAGATGGCGTACGAAGACAATATGTTTGATGAAGGACGTATGAAATGGTGTTTATAGTCAATGGTCTTTATAAATTCGCAACAAAGCTCCAAACCAAGACAAAGTACCGTTTTGATCCCTTTTTAATTGACGTCTCAGAAAGATTTTTTTTTGCAAATCTTTTGCAAACGGTTAAGTTTAAATGATTTATATGCTACCTTTTCACCTATGTAGTTGAAACTACGAAAAATATAAGAAAAATAATAAGTTCTTAGAAATAACGATTTGAATGAATAAAAATCTCCAAATTATTTCCACACTTCTAAATATTTTGTGGCAACAATTTTTAAATTAACACCCAATTTGACCCCAAAGACTTCTTCTAGCTCATAAGCCATATGTCACTCGCATTTTCATCACAAAACAATGTCAACTGTTTAACAGGTTCACACCGATTAACTTCTTCCTGCACAACTTGGCGCAGCTGCGCGCGAGTGGCGATCAGAGCAGCAACACTTCCGAACTACTGTCATTCATGCCACGGACGTATACGTAAGTAAAAGCTCATATGTTGAAAAAAAATATGAACAAAGTTCTTGTATACATGATTTCTACGCTTTAAACACATTATTAGAAATATTAAATTTTAGAATGTGGCAAAGCATTATGGTTGAAGTAAATTATTTTTCTGGACGCCACATTGCTGGCTTGCCGCGAAATATACAATGTTTTTTATTTTATACTTTTTGGGCCTGAAAACATCGTCTAAACTCGAAGTTCTTTAAAAGACTGTAAATTAAATAAAAAAAGATTTTCACTGTTTAAAATCTAATTAAAACCATTCTCCTCAGCATGGCGCAAGAAGGCCGTCTAGTAAGCGTAGAATGTCTCGGCTACGAGAAACGCTACGACCCCGAAAAGCACTACGTCTACGCGCTACGCATCTACAGACAGGGACAGACTACGCCGTTCGTGTTATATCGCTCTTACAAGCACTTCACCGAACTTTACCAGAAGATTTGTCTGCATTTCCCACTGGCTAAAGTTCACAGGTAAGACATATTGACCTTTTTTTATATTCTTGTAATGGCTACGAGAAACGCTACGACCCCGAAAAGCACTATGTCTACGCGCTACGCATCTACAGACAGGGACAGACTACGCCGTTCGTCTTATATCGCTCTTACAAGCACTTCACCGAACTTTACCAGAAGATTTGTCTGCATTTCCCACTGGCTAAAGTTCACAGGTAAGAATATATATTTTTGTTATGGCTACGAGAAACGCTACGATCCCGAAAAGCACTACGTCTACGCGCTACGCATCTACAGACAGGGACAGACTACGCCGTTCGTCTTATATCGCTCTTACAAGCACTTCACCGAACTTTACCAGAAGATTTGTCTGCATTTCCCACTGGCTAAAGTTCACAGGTAAGAATATATATTTTTGTTATGGCTACGAGAAACGCTACGATCCCGAAAAGCACTACGTCTACGCGCTACGCATCTACAGACAGGGACAGACTACGCCGTTCGTCTTATACCGCTCTTATAAGCACTTCACCGAACTCTACCAGAAGATATGTCTGCATTTCCCTCTGGCTAAAGTGCACAGGTAAGATAAATGGACTTTTTTGTAATGTCAACTAGTTTGATGTTTTTTTTTTACATAATGTTTATTTCTAATTTATAGTAAGCTTAGTAATTTATAGTAAGTTGTGCATGATTGAAAGGAATCCATTACTTTTGAAGTTTCGTTCGACATCGATATTTCTATTCTGGAGCCCTTCGTGTACTAGGGCCGCAACCAAGGCAGGGTCTAAAATATCTGAATTTCTAGTTCAGTAGAAGAAGGTGTGAGAAGTACAAAAAGTTCCAGTAAAGGACCACTATCGGTCATTATAACATTAATTTCTTTGTAAAGACGTGACTCATATAATAATCCTTTGTATCAAACCAGATATCTAGCCTAGCCAACTTAGAAGTGTCAATTGTTGTTTAAATCCGCATACCTATTGATAACCTAAATAGTTATTACCCAGTTATTACCTCCTAACCTCCATATTTTTTTTTAATTCGATATAATTTCCTATCAGGTATCCGTTTGTTACCGGGCTCATCACATGTCATAATTACTATCGCTAAAAATTCTTGTTACATAAATCACTTAGCAGATTAGATTAAAGTATTACAATCTTCGATTAGATTCAAAACAAACCTTTAACAATGCCTTAGTTTGACATGCAATTCATTTTATTGATAAATATAATATAATGATATCATTTAAACACACAAACTTTGCCCGATATAACGTTGAGTGGGACTTAACTAAAACACAAGACAGACATATAAAAATATAAATGTATTTCTTAAAATGTACTATTCATACAGCAATGTTTCAAGTAGAACTTATTTACATAATAATACAAAGAATAAAGACTCAACCAATATTGAGCCTTTAGCCTATCAAGCTTCACTATTATCTCTATTCCCATCATCCATTTTATAATTCAAATCCATGACTTTTTGCTTCGTTGCCGCAGCGCCCACATTCACAGGTCTTTTAATATTTTCTCTATGCTGAGATATCATATCCCAACTGCCCGTATCGACGGGTTTTGCATAAGTAACGTTGCCCGTGCTGTCTTTTTCCCCCTCTTGGACAGCTGTGTAAGGGGGAGGACCGCTGCTTTTACTTATAGAACTATCTAGAGTGTTCGTTGAAAGTGCCATTTGTCTTGAACCTTGTCCCAAGGGATTGTTCGATGTGCTAGCAGTTGCTTGGGCCAAAGGATTCGCAGCAGGCTGTGGCGCCGCCCTTTTCTTAGTTTTATTCTTCTTCGCCTCTTGAGCTTCCCTTTTCTCCCTCTCTTTTCGTAACTTCTCTTGTTTAGCTTGTTCTTTTTGCGCTAGTTTCTCTCTCGATTTCTGTTCTGCCGCTCGTTGTTTGTCCAGTTTTTTCTGTTCTTCTATCCGCTGTTTTTCAATCTTCTTTTGTTCTTCCAGTCTTTGTTTTTCTACTCTCCTCTGAGCGTCTAGTTTTCTCTCGCTGTCTGGTGGATTTTTGTTGCGGATATCTTGTTCAGCTCCTCGAGGGTCTTGTGAAACCCCGGGGTTTTCTTGCCTCAAGTTCGGTGGGAGGTTTTTGTTTTTTACCAAGTCGCTTGTGCTTTTGTTCTTTCGCATCGGTGGTGTTGGCTGATCTAGATTTGGTACTGATGCATTCAGTGGGGTCGATTTCCTTTGCGTCTCAGTGTAGTTGTTTCCTGTAATGTTGAAGTAACTTTGTGAAAAACATGACTGGAAAATATGGCCATTCATAACCCGGTATTCTCAAAAAACCAACAGTATCAATTGATAGTAGATTAGCGATAAATGAACGACCCACATTATCTATTAACAGCTGGGATTTCCCACTTTTAAACATAATCCATATTTAAATTATAATTACCAAAGAATTCATCTCTATTCGTCCTGTAAGCGCCAGTGACCGATGAAATTGCGCCGATATCGTCTCGTTCCTTCTTCGATTTCCTGCTTCCATTGTAGAAGTTCAATCTAGCCTTGAACCCGAACATTAGGATAACGTTGCACACCACAGGGGAACGTCAGTGTTGCTATATCTCAGACTGGGTTGTCAACTGAAAGAATTTAGAAAATCGAATAAATACTTCTTCATAATTTTTGCTAAGCCGGTAGGTATGATTATGATTCATTAAGGCTTTGTTGGATTATCTTTTAGTTATGATTGACGTATTCACATGTAATAAGGAAAAAAAATATTGCACTGTTACTTACGTTTATAAGTACTTCAAATAATTGCCAACAAATATAAACAACACAATTTCAAATGCAAATAAACAGAGTAAGTCGTGACAACACTCGCGCAGCCATTACTGTTTAAATCAATACGCCTGTGTTACCAGATAAGATAAGGTGAGAACCTCGAATAATGAGTTATCATTATATATCTTATCAAACTAAATTTGTTTCTGTGTAATTTTTGTTCGAATTAAAATGAACAGCTGGTGTTTAGGAGTAATGTGGTTTAGGTTCATTATCTTTTAAGAATTATAGGGCTTGTGTGAATTGCGATAAAGTATATAATCGTCTCAAAAGTGTGTTGGATATAAGTACATATATGTACTTAAGAGGTATTTTGAAGTTGGTTATTAAATGGCAACAAAAGGTCGTCGATGTTGCTATACAGAACAAAAATATGTATTGTTTTGTTAACAAAATAGGAAATTAAACTGTTTTATTTTGCATTAGAAGAAAGCCTCCAGCCTGACCTTATTTAATATCAAATCAAAATCAAATCAAAAGTCATTTATTCCAATTAGGCTGCAAAACAGCACTTTCGAACGAATTTTACAAAAGACAGCCACCAAAACGCCCACCCTTCACCACTTCCTGTGTTTTTGCTGGGACGAAGAAGTGGCGCAACAAACTCCCCAGGAAACTCCCCAGGAACACATATCTGTCTGTAGGTTAGAAGGGTTCCAACAATTTATTATCTACAATTGTGTGCAATATGTATTATATCATACAATATGCAGCCACCACATGCTAGCTAGCACTCATCCTACATACCTTAACTAATCAATCTTATTGGTCAAATATGGGATTATGTCTAGTGTCCTGTCTTCGAATGAAAACATTTTAGTACATAATGTATGAATCAAATATCCGGCCGGTTTTATCTATGTACCTGACCAACTTACTTATTTTTACGACAAGATTTATCAATGGATTAATTACGGCTTACAAGAAAATAAAGATAATCGAATTACAACACTAAAAATATCGCTTATAACATGTATTTACCATAATGCAGATTTTGGTTTTTCCTTGTATGGTTTTTATGATTAGAAAATTTTCCTATTTTTTATTATTTTCCTTAATTGTTATTGTTATGGAGACAGTAACAGTTATGTCGAGATTTATATATTACTAGCGACCCGCCCCGGCTTCGAACGGGATAACAGTATTTCCCCTCTATTTAATGGATATTTTAATACATATGAACCTTCCCCTGAAACATTGCCTGATAAAAAAAAACCGCATGAAAATCGGTTCCGTAGTTTTGAAGATTTAAGCGTACAAATGGATATAGGGACCGAAAAAGCGACTTTGTTTTATACTGTGTAGTGATATTATTGGCGATGGATTAACTGGGTCAATTTCGACCCACGACGTACATATCTCATGCAAAAATCAATTAAACTTTTTGACGCCAAAATCTCATCCAGGTTTTGCTTTAGCAGCACTCAGCAGCGACTTATTAGACCAAATTTTGCCAATGTACCATTAAAGCAACCAGTTCATAAATAAATTAAAATCTACATATTTTTTTCTTCCAGTCTACCATCAGGGCTACATGTCGGTCGCTCAAACACGCGACAAGTAGCGGATCGTCGGTTCGGCGACGTTCAAGCGTTCCTCACGTCACTGTTCAGTTTGGCCGATGAGATCGCTCACTCCGACCTAGTCTACACTTTCTTCCATCCGCTGTTGAGGGATCAGCAGGATGTTGAGCCGCAGAGGACGAGGAGAGGTCAGTACATAGAAAAAATGTGGGGAAAAATATATAGTGTTAATCCTAACATTTTATGTCATGGATTTCCGTAAAGTACGCTTGATTCCATAATTTATCGTAAAGAGATTTTTAGATAGTTAAAGAACTTTCATAGTACTACAATTTTTTCAAGGCTTAACTCAGAGGTTCTAAGATAGAAAGTACTGAGCAAAATATAATATTTTAAAGATGTCCTTAATTTAACACAGTGGTCGCTCATCCATGGACTGACTGAATAATTCTCAAATATATCGTTTAGGTAGAAAAAAGTTTACAAAAAAGAAAATTTCTATACGAAAAAATCTTAAACACTTGTTGAACGTCTGTTTAACGTTATTGTTATAACTACTCCAGTGTTTAAAACTTTTTGAGATTTAGTGTTATTATTCATTAAATGAAACTTCATTTCCAGGTGAAACAGCAGAGCCAGAGAACAGCGGATCAGGTTCGCTGAAGCTATCAGTGCAGTACGCGAGCGGAGTGCTTTCAGTGCTGATACTACACGCGCAGTCGCTCGCACTCACGCCGCAGGGCCTGCCGCCAAACCCTTATGTTAAGGTAACATCTTATTACTATGGTTAAAAATTATAACGATGTAAATTAGATGAATACTTTTCTAAAATTCGAAGACGATAAAGCTATTGAAGAATCATACATTCCACAGTGCAGAAGTTTAACTCTCTTGCCATTTTTGTCTACAATATTTGTCTTGTGCTATTCAATCATGTCGAGTGGTTAGCAATTGTATATAGAAGTCATGATAAAATATTTACAATTTTCTTTTAAAACACACCTAAATATTTAAACAGGGCTCAAAACATATACTTAATTTGATTGTTGCTTCAACAGGTGTATCTCGTACCTGACCCAACAAAGGAAACGAAAAGAAAGACACGAGTCCTAAAACGGAACTCGCACCCATCTTTCATGGAGATGTTAGAATACCGTCTACCACTAGACGTAGTCACAACCAGAAGTCTTCAAGCCACAGTATGGCATTACGACTCGTTACAGGAAAACCAGTTTTTAGGCGGCGTTGTCATTCCGCTCAACGCGTTGCCGCTCCGACAAGAGACTGTGGGCTGGTACCCTCTCGAGTATATACCTCGGTAGCTAGTGCTGTCTCGCTCCGCACTTTGGAGCACTGAGTTCCCCATGTGATAGGTCTATTGTGCCCATTGTATTACGTAACGAGTAACGTCAGAATTATTTATACAACTTCGAAGTATCGATATCGATATGTTTGTTATATTGAGTGTGGCCCAACCCTAGGACGCTTCAAATCTAAAGTGCGTTTATGAGCTTGAAATAAGGTTCAAAATGAAATGATTGACGTTTGAGAACATGTCGTGGCTTGTAATATAGTCTTCGATCTATTTTATCATGTTCCTTTATAAGGTCGTGTCTTCAAGAGGATGAAAGTAGCAGGGCGGGGTTTTCCGCTACTTGTATTTATTTGAATATAAACTGGCATTTATATCAATTAATGTATTCTATACTTCACATTTTAATTTACATGAAATCTTTATATCTCCCATCTTCCATGATAATTAATTTTATTTTAAAAAAACGCTTTCACCACAATATATTATTCGTAAAGAATTCTCAATAATCTTGTAATTGTATTTACAGCTTTCAGTATTGCCGTATCAATAAAACTTCAATACTATTCTTCCAGTATTGCAATATTATATTATTTCTGTGTGAAACTTGTCCGATGTAAAATAACATGTAAATATATTTTACTAATACGCGTTAGTGCCAAAATGCCTTGTGGGGTGTGGCTTCGAAGGAAGAGAGTGAGTCTGAGTTGAGTAAGAAAGTTTTAGAATTACCGTTCTTTGTAACAGACGAAAAAATTTGCATTTATACAGAAGTGTCATTTTTTGACAAAATAACGATAGTTCTAAAACTGATAGTTAAAAGGTTTAGCGAATAAATACTCCTTGTATTAAACACTTTTCAAACTGTCAAACATTAGTGTCAAAAGTGTTTTCATAAATGAGAATAACAGATGAAAAACGGTATCATTGCCTTCTATTACTGGAACTAAATTAACGATATTTTATAATCGCTGGTACGAATGAGATCTTGTAAGGCCTAAAATGACAATATTGTCTCCCTAAATATTAAAAGCACATATCAATGAAGGATTTTATCCTAATGACGTATCCTTGTATCGGTCTATTGTTGGACAATACCTTAAGCCGTGTGATAAAGTTTGAAACATTACACCTCACTCTAAGTATTCTATATCAAATATGATTAATGGCCAGTCAGCTGATTCATAGCTGACCTCAATGTAGATTTAAACATTTCAATATTTCTATCATATCCATCTTATTCGAATAACATTTTTCTTGGGACCAGTCCCTATATTTTAGCTAGGAATACCGTTTTCTATGCCTCTCTTTTGATACCTAAAACTTTTTCTACATTTTATAAAATATTTCATACAAATAAATGTAGTTACGGTAATGAGGTAACTAATTAAAATTGCGTATTGGCATCTATTATATTAGTCACATTCCAATAAATAAAACCTATTTTTAGATTACTTTATAAAGCTTTTGTAGCGATTGTGTTGCGTTTGGTGCTTGTGCGTCGAAATGTATCGGCGTTATGAATTGTTTATAGAAACACGCGAAACACAGATGTATTGTTTTCGTATATTTTTATATTATTATTATTTAGAGATCTGAATGGATTGTTACGGTCATCAATTATTATCGCTTAGTTTCAATGAAATATAACGCTTTACATTATTCGTATATCTGTGTTATTTGAATGTTATTCTTAATAGGTTATTTTTATAGATTAATTATTTATTGGAAAATGTAATAATGACCGATGTATTTAAGATATATTTTTATTGCGAAATGCTATTGATATTAATTTTAATACATGTTTGATTTGCGCAAAAAACCTAATACAGTTAAAGTTTTGTTTGTCAATGTACTTTTTGGAAGATAACTTTGTATGAAATCTGCGAGTTTGTAAGGTAATATCAATTATTGTAATACACGAATTTCATAGTATTCTTAATAATAATATTAGTATCGATGGCTTCCATTGTTCAGGTAGTTCTGAACTCAAGCAGCGTAATGTACATAGAACCTACGTAGATAGATTTTGTACCGCAGTCTGTCGGCCTAACTGGAACATAATAACTAGTTGTTGTCTAATGCGTATTGTGATGAAATTTACAATAAAATTGCTCTTGTATTAACTTTGGTTTTAATTTTTCCTTCTACATTATGTGAGCCGTTACACACTAAACTTAATTATTTCCTTTATACATTATATTAGCACGTACAAACTAGACTCAATTATTTCCTTTAAATAATTATGGCAGACACATATGTCGTATATTCGTATTTAATGATTACGACCTCTGGACGTCGTTCTCTGAATTATATAGGTATCTCACATATTTCTCATGATGAACTACATAGTAGCTTTATGATTTGGCGTTTAAATAGTCATGTCTTCATCAGGGGCCGGTGTCATCAGATAATCATTCACACCAAACTTCCTCTTCTTTAAACCATTCAACCCTAAATGATAAGGCGCAGTAGCTTCAGTAGGTAGGTAGAACACTCCCGTTTTACTGAAGTTGGTTTTTGGTCCTAAAACATTGGTCCTTATAGTTCCGTTATAGCAGTCCCCTATTCTAGCGTTTGCGACTGAGTCGCATTGTACTGCGACAAATTTGTCGGGGTTGCTGTAGGCTAGGAGCCAGTAGAATGCTGATCGAATGTGACTGCATAGTTGGAAACACGGCATTATGAAGTCGCCTTTTATTGATGTTTGAAATTCACCTGAAAAATATAAGAAAAAACATTATATGTAAGTACATCTAATACTAATGTTATAAAGAGGAAAACTTTGTTTGTTTGGTTGTAATGGATAAACCCAAAAACTACTGGACCGATTTTAAGTATTCTTTCACCATTAGAAAGCTATATTATCTGCGAGTAACATAGGCTATATTTTATCCCGGTGCGAGCATTAGCTCCCACGGGACGCGGGTGAAACCGCGGGGAAAACGACATTTGAAGAAAGAATAGGAGAGATCGTTTTTCTTTAGAAGTTAACGTGGCTTCAGTACTGAAAGTGACTTCAAAAGTATACCAAACTTGTATTTAAAATTGTTATCGTGTTTGTGATGAGCCAACCCAATTGCTGGTGAGCCAAATAAATAATAAATTTAAAATTTATAATAATACAATATTTACCTCCATTAGCATAAAAGTCGACATGCCCCAAAGGCTGTGCTATCCCAAAGCCGTCGATGTTAGTGTGCAGCACGTCGACGTGAGTCGCGGCGTCTGCGTGTAGGCGCGCCGTGGCGGGCACGTTGCGGAAGCACGGACCCGCCGGATCTAGGCCTAGATTGGAGCGAGTACAGTCTCGAGCAAAGGTTTATTGACTGATTTTATTTGTTGTTTTAGCTTGAAAAATATTTCTACAAATTCAGACTGAAAACTTTTTACAAGAATATTTTCTTATGTAAAAAGGTGTTGCCAATTGGACCCGTTCGGTTAATGGGACACGATATAGGGGAGCCGATGCCCGAATAAACCAATGTTTTTCTCCTTTTATTGTATGACACTTAAATACACAAAATCTTAAGAAGTTAACTCTTATTCATGCCAAAGATATTCTCCTGAACTGTGACATCTATACGTAGTATCTATAAGTGTCCCTTTATGTTTTTTTTAAAACGAATTTGATGCGGTTTTTTCAATAGATACAGTGATTGAAGATTGAAGCCGGGGCGGGTCGCTTGTTAGGTACTCCATAAATCAAATCTATTTCTTGAAATCAAACAGAACCCGCTACTTATCTAACACCAACCACGCAACTATTGCCTCCCATTGAATCGTACAAACCAGTAATCCTAGCGGGTCGTCGGCCGGTCAACTGTCGGTACGTGTCGGCTGCGAAGGACGCGATGTGGGCGCCCAGGCTACCGCCCACCAGCTCAAGACGACGGGGAGATAAACCCTGGAAGGTCAGGTTCGCTAGGAACTCGCCTAGTAGCTCACCCAGCGGCTTCGTGATGCGGGCAGCTCTGGGGAGGTAAGGGTGGATGATAAGGAGTGGTTCCTCTGATTCTTTTGTGATTGTTTTAAAATAAATGGACGTGTGATATTATTAGACAAAGTCGTTGGAACTTTGTTTGCATCCTGTTCAAGGCCAAACCCTTATATGGCTAGTTAAGCTTACTGTGTGAAATGCAGAGTGGCATTAAAAAAATATATCATGAAATCAATATCCCCCTAAAATGCACATCTTCATACTTACACATTTTTTTAACACAGGTTTCCTAATAATTGATTTATCCAAACTATCTCGACCTAACAACGCTACCTCACCACATGATATACAAATCTGTCAATCAATGAATATGATCGTCGACTGTCTCTAAACATGCACAATTGCATATATCCATCTCAATACGAGTTCCAAGTGGTTCTAGACGGCAAATTGCGTGTTTCCTTTTGCGTGTGTACAAGGAGAGCAAAAAGTAGCCACCGCCCGCGCCGGGAGATAGGTCGCGCATGTGTAAATGTCTTGGGTTCAACTGAAAGCGTATGACTGGCTACCATTTAGAAATAACATTTTTTAGCGAGAGACTAATCATTGTTCAAGTCTAAATTCATATATATCGTACAAAACTGAATTGTAAAAATTTTTGAATTTTTAAATCCATCGCTGCTATAACAGGCTATCGAGGGATAGGTTATATATTATTTCACAAAACCTTTGTACAATATCTTCTAGGTATTAGTGAGAATTCCTTAACTTGAATGTTAGATTTATCCGCTTGTCAAGATCGCTACTAAGAAACTATGGGACCTCTCTGATAATTAGCATATTAAGATCTCATGGGAATGTTAATGTTATTTTTAACATTAGAGAGTGGAGTGCAGACAGCAGGTGCCTTTAGGGTAAAATATTATAACGAAAGTGTTTAGGAATTTCAGAATATTTTTTTGTCATGAAAGGATTTCAAAGGACGGCGTTGATCTATTTTAAGGCCATTCATTTCAGCATTTAAGCTCGGTGATGCTGAAGAAAGGGGGGTTTGATGTAGGAAAGGAAAGTAAATATAATTGCACTCTACTTGTATGTTCTTTTGTTCTTTATTAGGTTCGACCAAGCAAAACCATCCATATTTTTTAATAACACCTATGTCTGCTGTCAAAGAAGCTGGCCTCCAAAATCGAGACTAGCATTAAAAAAACAACTGAACGGGTTTGAGATTCAGCCAGCCAGTACTCCAGCACCCAACCAGTTTGTAAGTCTATTACTTGCACAGCTTCCTTAGATCGTTCCATTTATGGAGTGTTCCTTTATAAGCCCACTGTGTGAAACTGTTATGTAACAGCCCTGATATGCAGTTCGAAACTTTCAAAGCTTTGTGTCGTAAAATGTATTAACATTGTTTTTGTTAGTTGTAGTTTGTGAGTTATGTTCAGCAACAATTTTAATAACTGACCCAACGCAAAAGGCCGGTACAGCAAAGGACCTAAAAGTTAAAACACCAACGTGAGTGTGTGGGTTCAATTCTAGGTCAGGCAGTATGTACCGATGCAAAGTTTGTATGTACCTACTTTCTAAGTATATCTTGGACACCGAGGTGAAGGAAAACATCTCGAGGAAACCTGGACTCTGAAGTTTGAAATCACGATATCGCATTGAGCAAGCTCAATATTTACATGGCCAGGCAATGGGACGACAAAAAGTGTGATGATAAATTGATACAGAAACTGATTAGAAAAATAATACTTACATGGGATAAGTTCTCACCAGAATGGGAAATATTTCCAAAACGATGACGTTTTGTCCTAGTTTCAGGTACATCGCTATGAAGGAGCGCACTATTGGGGAGAAGGAGCCGTCCAAGTAACCGCTGATCATCACCTGAAGAGTTTTACAATAGTTACAAACTTTGGGCGGATATATTTAGTGCCTTCAGAGACCTACGGGGTTTTGTTAGGCTTAGTTATGGTTTTCTACTGTTTAGTTTTGAGTTTTGAGAGTTAGAAATTGGTAAAAAACATAAATAGGTAGGTATGCTGGGCCCTTTTTTCAGGCAAACTTGCAAAGAAATGAGCAGAGAAAAGATTTTAGTTAGAGTAGAAAATTAAAGTGCTTTTATAGCCTCTCCTTATTCAAATTAAATTAAGAGCTACTTTGAGATTTATATTATTTAATAAAATAAATATATGCCTACCAGGGAATTTATTTTCGCGTAATATTATAATTAGCATTCAGCAAAACTCAACAGTAAACCACGGCAGCTAGCGGAATTGTGTAATCTGAGTGATTTAATTGGAACCTTGATCGTTAACGTGAATGAATATTAGCTTATTATATAAGAGCTCGCCATATTCGAGTCACGGCCTCCATCTAACATTGATGCTATCGATTTCGATTTTGATGTAAGTAATCTGATAATTATTCAAATATTAGGAGTAGGTGAATAGATATAATTTTGGAAACAGAAGCTTACATGGGATGATTTACAGAGTACCTAATGTGTCTAAAAAAAAAAAAAATCCTTCGATAGATCTTCAAAACTAAGTACAATTCCACCTTCAGAACGCATTCCAATTTTCTTAAATGGCAAGGACATGGAGTAGACATCGTTTTCGGCTATCGATTTTGAGTGATAACTGACTGAACTAAAAACCAAACAGTCTACGTACAATCATCAAAACGTTTACGTTAACATAAAAACTATGTACTACTTTCCAAGAAGTTTCCCACCTGAGTTTTCCGTTTCTTAAAGTCAAGGTGTTTGGCTGCACACGCGGCACCCTCCGTGCTGAGCTTGCACCGTACCTCCCGGTGGCCCAGGAAGCCTGAAGTCGGGTACACTACTACCACTGAGAGTGAGCGCTTCGTGGCCTCTGACAAGATGGTCGTTCGATTCATTCCTGGACCTGGGTAGGATAGAAAATTCTTTATTTTCAACAGCAGTCTTTAGAAGTCTGGTCCTGGACTGATAATGTCTGGTCCTGGACTGGTAGCACTAACTCAATGCTAACACTGGGTTGGGGTCGGCTTCCAGTCTAACCGGATTCAGCTGAGTACCAGTGCTTTACAAGAAGCGACTGCCTATCTGACCTCCTCAACCCAGTTACCCGGGCAACCCTGTGTACTAACGCTGGATTTATATCAGATGTTACTAAACTTAGAGTTACGATAGTGAAGAAAAAGTATCACTATCAAGGGTATGGGATACAAAATAAGGATCTGGTTAAAACTAACTCACAGTCAGCCATAAACCCAGCCGGCTGCCCAGTATCCGCTTCCACGCATACCACCAACATCAAAATCACCACAATTTTCATAATCACCAAAAAATATTTCAACTAATACATTATCAATTATCAACACTACGTGCGCGAGTCCACCAGATGAGCATTGAACTAACCCGATAGAGTATTAGTTTCGTTTGCTAAGGCTAAAATATAGTCGTGCATATAATTGACACGCCAACTAAGAACTAAAAGGATTTGTGGTTTAGATACCTACACGAGAACAATTTTGTTATTACCATATACAATGTGTGTTAAGTAGCTTTGCTTGCCATGATAGGTGCAACTGGGGCCGTCGAAGAATTTAAAATTAAGATCATTTGAATCAGTTTAAGGACAACGGCAACAAGCTCGAGAACAGCTATCGATGCTATGATGATGATGTCCTCCTAGCCGATTATCGGCTACGGCGGCTGTTCTCATGTAAGGAGAATAGCCAACTGCGCAGGACATATTATAGTGCACAAGCATTTGCGCAGACACAGGTGCACTCCCTATTCCTTCACTCTCATAACCCGATGGGACGGCAATCCGACACGACCGGAAAGAGATTAGGCGCAGGACCGACATTTACGTGCTCTCCGATGCACGGGTGAATCAATCACCAACTTCCAGGCTCCGGGCTGCTTTGTGAAAGTCTTCTAAAACCCACAAAGCGATTTCGGCCCGACTCGGGAATCGAACCCGAGACCTCGTGCTCAGCAGCCGCACTTGCGACAACTAGACCAACGAGGTTTTTTTTTTTCCGATGCTATAATTTAATTGATCAATGATTATTACAATAATAAATGGTCCAAATGTGTGATGATGATAGAATGACGGTTGATATATCTAATTGCTATATTCATTCTAGTACCTAGGGTATCTATATTCCTTGGTTCCGCTAAGACACTTCCGTTGCATCACTAGCACGTAATGGAGTACATAATGGAGTACATAGGGGCAGTACATAATGTAGTACATAGGGGTAGTACATAATGGAGTACATAATGTAGTACATAGGTGTAGTACATAATGGAGTACATAGGGGCAGTACATAATGGAGGACATAGGGGCAGTACATAATGGAGTACATAGGGGCAGTACATAATGGAGTACATAATGTAGTACATGTGGTGCAAGAGTATACTCGCCGTTTATGCATGCTTGATCAAAGTGATGGTTTGGAGCTGACCGGATGATGGAGACCAGAGAAGGTCGAGGGACCTCGACAATGGAATTTATAAACTAACTCGTGTTTTTGCTTATATTATTCGTATTGACGAGACCTTTCCATTAATTATACACCTACCAAAAAAAATCACAAAACAAAGTACTTAAAACCAGTATAAAAATACAAGTCAAGAACAGTGTGTAAATCAAAATAATCTAAGAGTAAGAAAAACTGGAAACCATATGACGTATATTTTCTTGACGGGCGAGATCTAATCGGACCAGTCCAATTTAATGATCGAAGGATAACTGGCAATCTCGGAGTTCCTTAAGCTGTGCAATTATTTTATCCTAGCTAGTTTATAGTCGGGATATGTTGGTAGTAATATAGAGTTTTATACTTATTTAATTTGATTTCAAAGGAAATATTCATTAGACAGAAATAAATTAAATACTTGAACAGTTTATTGATGATCATTCTTAGCTTAGCAAGGATATTTATTACGAAGGGGATAGGATTGGCATTAGGAACCTAAAATTTAATTTAATTTATTTTAGTATAATTTCCAAGCTGTATGAAAATATCTTTCTCCCCTGACTGAAGCGTATCTAAAAGTATATTCGCAATTCCATTGATCTGTCTTCCCTGAAGATGGACAATACAATGGCAGTATTGAATTCAGTATTTTTCAAATAATTTACATTGCCAATTTTAACTTTCTATGTCCTAGTCGCGCAGTGTTTTCTATTCTTATAGTGCTTGCGTAAAAACTGTACGGTATGTTGTCTATATGAACTACTACATATATTAATTAAAAACTCAAAAATACTTATAAATCATTGTATCAGAGGCATTGATTGGATAATCCAATTATTTTTTCCTTCGTTAGCGCATCCTCTATTTTAAAATCAAATGCTGTCAGTTCGTTAAAATATTGATTTACTTACCCGTGGGGTAAATGCAGCTCCTATGCTATATCGTCATCGTGATTATCATCATTAATTATTTCAATTTAAAAAGAATTGTAAAATATGATTAAGCCATACCATTGTTTGACCTCTCGTTGTTTTATATTTAGTTCATTATTTTCATTGGATATTGTATTGTAAATGACAATAATCAGTAAACCTTACGTATGTGTTTGGTGATTAACCTTTTGGTATAATATTATCAAGCAGAAGAATAATATTAAATGCCATTTAAGGAACTACTGGACCGATTAGAAAAATAATATTAAAATTAGATAGCTACTTAATTGCGTGAAGACGTATGCAACTTTTCATCTAGATATTGGAAGTAATCAACCCTCGTTGGCGACGAAACAGTGGGAGGAACCAAGTCATAGATGACTCAGAAGAATTTGCAGAATTCGTAGCGTCTTTAGAAGACCGGCTTTTTAATGGTTTTGTTATCATTGATATGCGGCTGTCGGCACCAGTATACCTACTACTAGTAATTGGACAAGTTAGTTAGTAGCAGTAGAATGTTGCTGAGTGAGGCGAGAAGATTTCCTTAAAGAAATCGTTTGTCTTTCGGTTTTTGCTCTTTGAGTATAGAGGTTTTTAAAATCGTTAGTGGCCAGTCGTGATACTGATTATGATTAGAGACTTCAAGTAGGATGAATCACCAATATGATTAGCGTGAGAATCTTGTATCTGGCAACTAAATTAACGTAAGATTATTTTAGGAGGACACTGTCGTCCACCTCATTGGTACAGTCAGGGGCGAACGACAAGAAAGAATGTCTTTAAACTGAATTTCTTTGAACTGATTTGACTGATAACTAAACAATGTCTTATTGAGTCAAGAATTGTCGTATTGTCAATCTTCCATGTTTACTTAAATACATTCTAATGAATACGATAAATAGCAACTAATGAATTAAACATGTATTGAAAGTTAGTCGCATGAGAAATATCCTAAACATGCTTGAGAAAAATAACATCGGAAGTGAAGGAAATAGTTTCTGCATTACTTGCTGCGTACAGGTTTCTAGAGTCCTAAGAACCGAACTTGTTAATGAGATTGGTCCCTTTTTAAGAGGAGGAGCACTGAACTGCTAAGACACTGACAGGTTAAGGAGAAACGTTCGGGAAATCATAATAATTTCACTGTGATTTACTGTCGCTTAATGTTCATTCACTAAACCCCTTTGTCTTCTGACTTTTGTTATATTAAATGGGAGACCATTGTCTACTCTTCTGATTAGTAATTTTGATGATGTAGAACTCAATTATGTTTTGAAAAGATTCATTGAACAAAATCCTCGCATAAAAAGGCAGTTTGCAATAATAGTTCGTTGACCAAAGAGGTCAACAAGAGATCAATTAACAATAGACAGACAAGTGATAAAAACAAACAACTCGTGGGAACCTGATGACGCTCAGGTAAACGCAGTGGCTGTCGCGCTTTCATCTAATTGTTGAAGATTTCCAGATCGCGTTGCAGAAAGCTTATTATTTATATGGTCTTGTATGGAGACGCGACGCGGAGCCGGTTAGTCGCTCAGTCACATACAAGCCTGACGGGCGGACGGACGCGTTTAACAGTTTAAAATTTTGAAGTTCAGTGAAAAATGTATTTCGATTAAAAGTGAAGTTTTGACTACTTTGGATTGAAGAAGTCTGAAACGTTTCGTGTGTAAAGATGAATGACTCTGTGGTGGTATCGAATGACACTTGGCAGTGGTACAAAGAAGTGGTGCGGTCATGGCTGGAAGACCCAGGGGTGCAGGAGTACGAGGGGCTGAATATGACAGCCCTGCAGATGGACCAGGCCTACATGGTGGGGTCGTCGGCTGTCGATGTCAGTGTTTACAGCGTTTCTGATGATTGTTTCCGAGTGAGTATTTAATTTTAGCTGTTAAATTTTCAAATATGAAATGGAATTTAGTTTTGTTTTGTTTTTATTTTTAACAGATTGTGCATCTAGAGATACCTTTAAAACTTCAGGTTATTTTTTAAATAAGCCTCAGTTATTTTTGTGTGATAGTATTTTTAAATTATGATTAAACTAATAAATATGTAATACTAATTTTCCGTGGACACAGACGCAATTCCAATGATTGTCCGTTTAGATTTTCCTCGTCATTGTTATTTTAACATTACCTTTACATTGAGCTGTCTTATTAGTAAAATAATATTAAAATTAAATCTCTTGTCTCGTTGTCTCCGAACTTCTTTTTAACCTTGGAACCAATTAATTTTGGATATCCACATAATGTTTTAAAATAAGAACGGTTTCTGGCTGGTATCCACTTTTATAGGTACTTTCATAATAATGCGTGTTTGTAAATTTTTGCTAAAAATATTATAGAAGGTCATTGCTCTCTTTCACAGCGTTGTACGTAGTGACGAAATAGGTATTTGTACGCTGAAAAACTTAGGTACGTTTCCTAACATCAATGTGTGTCTTGCAAACGATTTACTAACTAGAAAATAGTGTAAGCACTATAGGATTACTTTTTGGCGTGAATTAAAATTTAGTAAAAGGCTAAATTTTAAAATTTTGTAAAAGACTAAATTATAATTCATTTCGGAATCACTAGATTTTTTTATTGTTCAGGAAATAAAATTATTTTTATCCTAGTAAATTTTTGCGAGTTGGCGCGGTTGATATACTTACTATGTAGGTATATATAGGACTATTTGGTCACTACAAGCTAGAACAAAGGATTGCCATAGGTACCTATTCAATTCATATTTATAGATTGATCGTAACTCGTGTTCATAAATAACGGATTCTTTTGCGTTTCAATAAAACAATTAGGTACCCACCTAGTTTAGATTTTGCATTTCCTTTGTTGCACTATCAAATTAGAATTCAGGTAATTCTTATCATGAAATCGGAACCTCAAATACATCGATACAATCAATACTTAAAGATGCAATATTACTATCAATTTATGTCAAGGCTTTCCTTACAAAACAATGCGCATCATACATTGTTTACGAAGGCGTTTTACACCTTTCTATGAAAACGCGGAACGAATAGCAATCACGACGCATTCTGGCTACGGACGTTACATAAGAAGCTCAAATAGTAAATTCTAAAAAACTTTTCTAATTTCTCGCTAAATTGATCTTAACGTATCTAGGTTATATAGAAATACTTGTGTAACAGGTAATTTAGCTGCTACTTATTACATGTAATGCGAAGTTTAATGACTATTTCCTAATTTTAAATCTCTTGAAATTGTACTTACCTTTTTTGTTATAAGAGGTTAAAAAACCTGTCTCTACATTAAAAATTTTAAAGCAATTAATATAAACATGTTTAGGACACTTTCATTTTTGTATGTCACTATGTATCTTTACTGGACATATTTATACCGAATGCTGGTTCTGTTGAAGTGTAAATCGACGTTCACTTCGTCCGTCCGTCATTGTCAATCAAAAAGAACATAAAAATTCTATTTATGGTAGCGAATGCACCGAGTGTAGCGTAACTGCTTCTTTTTGTCGCGACTTTTTGTCGTTTGTCGTGTCTACAAGACTTTTAGTCGTTTCCCAGGCGATTATATACGTCGTACTTGTGTTGTTATTATGTTTGTCTTTCACTTGATATTGAAACTGAGATACATATTAAGTTTAATGACTCAATGCTAAATAGTTGCTCTCTCTACACCTTTAATCGAAAGTTAAAATAAATAATCTTAATTAAATTGATGTTTAACAGAAATCTTACTTTCTTTAATAACTCTAATGTTTATGAATAGAAATGATTTATTAAGCAAATATTTCAAGTGGTCAGGTATCTATTGGATCAATCCGTGTTCCGAGGTCAATTGAAATCGATGTTTATGATAGTAGAGTGGCTGTTAAGCTGTTAACTAAGATTTACTTTAGTACTAAGTAACTATATTATCAAATAATATAGGTAAACTCAGAGAGCGCTTTTGTTCACATTACTAAGTACCTACCTGTATTTTATTTACAGAAATTATCCTGAAGTAAATTGTGGGATATATTTATAGCTTTGGAAAATACCGATGAATCTACATGGAAAATTTATATTTCGTTTTTGTTTCGGGTCGTCGTTGGATTTACCGTCGTATTCATTTTGCTGGTGACCTTCAAACAAAAAAAAAATTGCTAACAAATCCATTTTCATTGATACGAAACCAAAAGTTCAACTTGTCCAAATAGGATTTTCTATTTTATTTACAAACACTACCAAACCTGCGCTTGAGTTGTAAAGCATTTAGCATTCCAAATACCTGATGTTTTTTTTTCAGCGGCATATAACCGTTATAGTTCTTTCAAACGTCAACGTACCTATGAAGGTGTATATATCGATCAGTACATTTGTCACGGGGATTTCCTAGGGAAGTACCCGCATGCCAGTAATTGTTGGGTACAGCAATCTATGCCAGCTAAACATGCAGGCCATAGTTAATTATATGGGGGATAATATTGTAGATGAAAGTTAGAAGCAAAAGTATCTCGGATGTTGATCTAAAACACGTGTGATCGGTTGTAATGTGGAAGCGTTTAGATATGGCCTAATATATTATTAGATATATTAGGCCTTATAGATGCCTGATTGTAATAAATAAATAAATAACATAATATGCCTTAACTGTGTATAATTAAAATATTTTTCCGTCTATTAGTTTTCGCTTTGACTCATAGTTTTATTTATTTGTTAAATACTTTTTGCACATTTTACAATGGCGGACTTAACGCGTCAGACATTTTTAACCAGTGTGCCTTTGGGTGGTGGAGAAATCTATCTATATCTATACATATAATAAAATGATAGGAAAGTCAAAACTGTACATTGAATATTTTTTAAAAGAATACTCGGGGGGTGATCCATAATCGATTCTGAACCCAAATATGTAGTTTTTAGAATTTTTGTCTGTATGTCTGTTTATCTGTTTGTCTGTATGTTTGTCCCGGATAAACTCAAAAAGTACTGCATGGATTTAAATCAAATTTTGCATGACTATTACCCGGGGGCCGGTTAAACACATAGGCTATATATTATCACGCTATCACCTACGGGGGTTGAGCAATGAATGATTAAATAAACGAAATTGGAAATTCTATATTGCTCACGCAGACGAAGTCGCGGGCAACAGCTAGTAATTAATAATTTAGATAATATACATAGTAGGTCTGTTCCAAAAATAATGAATTCAATCATACCTATTTATAAATTAATTTACCGGAAAATTTTAATCAATGCACCAGACTGGGAGTACCTTGTGACGTCAAATCAAAGGCAACAATAAATAACTAAAGAATAGCTAAATGTAGGTATTACATAGGTATATGTTTGAATACATTATCCTGAAAATGAGATCATAACAAAACTAACAACCTAAATATTAGTAACTCACGTATTTATTAACCGTCATATTACTAGGAACGAAGCAATACACCTAAGTTTTACGTAAAAAATACCGAAATATGTGCGTGGCTTTAACCAGAGGCATTGACTTATTATGCATAAAGAAAATAATATAATTGAATAAATAAATAGCCAAAGATCATTGACTGTTGATCCAGTAGGCAGATACGCGCAGGCGATAGATCCAGAAGGAAGATATAATTAAATATTCTGGTTTAATAAAAATGTGTGTTCTAGCAATTTCAGTCATACAAGCACTCGTGCTCGTAAAACCGCGATTCATTTAATCCTGTTTTCCTCATTTTATTATTATAAACTTAACAAAACAGTAAATATTACTTTTTATAGGCATAGGACGTCATCTATTTAAATATTGATTTAAATATACTATGACTGTTTTAACTTTTTCGGTCGCTACTGCAAGAGGAAGTTCGATATTTTTTTGACATAAGCATATAATATATTTAAATAAGCATAATGTAAGAATGCCAAAAAATCTCCTGTTCAGATTACAAAATAAATACAGCGATGGTAGAGCATACTTTAACTGGCCAAATACGGATGCAATAGGATGAAATAAGTACCCATTATGACACTACTACAAATAGATTTATATCTCAAACAAATGACTACCATAATACTATGTATTTACCAGCTCAAACAACATGTAAAACAGTAGTAGACATTGAAAATCTTGGTGTTATTGCAAAATGTATGTCAAGCGATAGACGCTCGCGCACGCCAGAGAAATTACCGCTGTCAATGATTTAGTAGCGAGGCGGACAAGCGTTGCGAATACTTCTACTACGATTTAGCGAGTTCATTACTCGGTAGTGGACTGACAGTTAAATTGTTGCAGAAGTGAAAAATTGTTGAAATTGTTGTAACTACTTCGTGTATGAAACTGTTGGAAAATGTCTTAATTTCGATGGAGTTATTCTGTTGCTAAAGATTTTTTTAAAACGCAGTTTTATTTTGTATCACTGCGTATAATGTGTGACTATACAGGATAACAATTTAAAACATATTTGGTTGTACTTTTAGTTATAGCTATCCCCATAACTCATACCTATTGCTGAAAATAGGTAGGTAAAGCCTAAAGTTGGTATTTACTAAAACGTTCGTGCACAATTTTTATTTCTGTAATTATATGTATTGAATTTCCTATGTTTGTGGTAGCAGTGTATTCATTTTCATTTTAATTTCATATTATATAAATCTCTTCCTTCTCATATCTGCAGTGCAGTGTTTTTAAAGATCCCTAATTTTAATTATAGGAATAAATAAAATAAAAAATCACGAGCTGACTTAACCCAAAAACTCAGTAGGTATTTAACTACTCCGTTTTTACATAAACCGTTATCGTACACTCTATTTATTCAGATAAACTGTCAGATCATTGAACTGATACATTTTAATCAAAAGAATGCACTCTTAACCGCCCATCAAAGTATATTGATCCCTGAACTGTCAACTGCAAGTGAACGCCTAGCGATGAAACGGCGGTTGCCACATATGACTTACCCATCGAGAACAGAATGACTAGCGGAGATATCATAACTCCATATCTCCTAAGAATGTAGCGCTCCAAAATGCGGAGGAACGTTACTAGCTCCGCCCTATCTGAATTACCAATCAATCAAGACCAATTTTTGACAGATTGATTTTGATTTGACAAGTAACCCGAACGTCTGATTAGTTCTAGTAACTGATCACGCCTACCGTTGCTTGACCTACAAGAAGATGCCTGACCTATGTACCTTCCGCATGGCATCTCCGCTATCTTTCTTTCCTCCGTGGACTTACCCATTGCACTCCAAAAGGGTGAAATTAGTCATATTGTGAACACATGCCGAACTATGCGTCATGCAAGTTACTTACTTATTATTCTTTTGTTTTATCAAAGCTGGAATTATGTTCGTATGATACCTACCTATGCATTTGAAATATTATTGATGTATACTTAAGAAAGGCTTAATTGTTTATACTACTCATGTTTTAGGTTCATTAGATTTTGACTCATTCCTATTCACAAAAGATTATTGATATAATGGGTGTAAACTTTTGATATGGAAGCTGCTTTGCATAATCTTTTTGTTTCCCGCAATATGTTTAGCGTGTTATCTAGAGAGCCTATTGTTAAAAAGACAACAGTTTGGTAACAAGTAGTTAACACTACCTTTGTAGCAGAAATTTGTGAACTGTGTGAATAAAATTAATGAAGTTATCAACATGATATTCGGTAACCATTATAACATCAAGTAATCATGGTTTTAATTTATGTTGTTTTGTTTCGAGCTGTCGTTTAATTAAGAAATTCACACATGCATTTAAATGTTACGCAGATTTAATGAAGGTTACATACTTTAAGCAGTTTTTGTTTATTTCCTGTTTAAAGTAAGTTAAGTGCGGGTATGAAATTAAAAAAAATAATAAGTAGATAATGTAGGTATTTTGACCTCTTTATTTTTATTGCAATCCAAATTGACATACAAAAGTGTGTTAATTTGAAAAGGATGCATTTGAAAAGGATGGATATCGTTTTGATATTATCTCAAAGACTCAAAAATACTAGTAACATCACTTCTATGTGGCATATTGTTTATCCCTAGATCACCTTTTAGCCTACCTACGTAGTGATAATCTAGATTCCAATCAAAGATTTCAGTGATTCCAGGTAAGTACCTGATCGTTGTAATGTGCGTACAACCATTCATCTTCATACTGATTTATGAGCCCATAGAAACTACATGTATTACCGATTAAAAGTTAGCAGTGTGCGGGTATTTTTATGAAAAGTAGCTCATGGCTAAGTGACAGCATAAGCAGAAGTGTAAATGACGCGGAAGCGTATATAGCTTTTGTAAAAATACTCAATTACTCCTAAATATAAGAGTATCTTCTCCGTGTGAGAGGAGGCCTGTGCCCAGCAGTGGGACGATAAAAAGGCTGTAACTTTACTCCTATAAGTGTAGGTACTTCCAACATCCAATAATCGTACCATTGGTTTTTCTTCTAGTGTCCGTTCAAGCTGCAGGAGTTCATACCGGCTGGCGAGGAGACGTCGTGGGTGGCCAGCACGGCACGCCGGTCCACGTGGAGGGTGTATGTTAACAGCACGGAGACGTACAAAACTGCGGCTGATACCACGTAAGATATGCAAAGAAGATCTATGTTACATTTGTTTGAAATAAAAGCACTGTCTTTTACAAGCGGTTTCACCCGCATCTAGAGATAACCACGATAAACAGAAGCCTTTGTGTATAAGCTATATTTATGTCTGGTTTCATCAAAATAAATTCAGATTTTTTTGCATGAAATGCAAATATCGTTATATGCAAACTTCCAGATACTTATCTAAGGCAGGGGTTAAAAAGACTCGTAGTCCTGAAGAAACCTGTTTTATTTTCGGGATACATTTTAATGTTGGTGTGCAAAAAAAGCAACATCAACTGATTTTAGAATAATTTATGGAAAGAAAATCATGATCAGAAACTCTAGTAAACTTATGTAATGTTAAACTTTCTATATAGTGTAATAAATATTAAACAGCTTGATATTTTTAGACATATAATTTGTCGTCTGGTGTGCCAGTTTGAATTGAACTCAATGAGCACTGGCTGCCTCTTATTAATATATTTAAGCTAGATTAATCTCAAGGTTAAATTGATGATAATTTAAATTAAGATTATTGGCAAAACAGACCAATTTAATTTAACAGGGACCACTTTTCTTCTTAAGTATTTATAATTTTGCAAACCTGGCCGTGCATCCAGTATTTTTAAAATGAAAATCAATATTTTCAATACTTGCAACGCGTAAAATTGCTAAACTTACCAAGTGATTACTTAATATTTCGCGAACATTGTCCTCTTGACTTTCCTAAAGTTATATAAGAAAGTAAAGAAAATGTGAGGCTTTACAAAGCACGTATTCAGTCCAAATTATTTCCGCACTTTATACTTTATTCACAGCACACGCTGTCTAAGAAAGTGAGACGCGCACTTCATGTAAACCTACGTGGAACGAGACGTGTAAACTTGCGTAGAACGAAACGCATAAACGAGATGTCGTGTCAATATTTACAAATGCTTACTGTTATGCGTATTGGGTACTTTACAGTTATGGTTATATTTGAGAAGATGTGTTACCATCTTAAAAGCAAGTCCGTGATATTTTAATGTTCTCTTTTTGGTTCGCGTTACTCTCTTTCGTATTTTTATTTTGTAAACGCCTGCTGCCAAAGTTTGCAAAAATAATAATAACCCAAAGCCGGATCGGTAGAATTTCGTGCTTCCAAATAATTATGTCCATGTTACCTCGTATTTTGATTGCAGACTCACGCACAATTATCCTAAATAGTCGACAATTTAGTGGTTAGTGTAATGATGAAACTCCAGATATGTTGCTCATATCAGAACAAAGATTTCAAACGCATAATGCAAAGAATTAACAAGACACAAACGTTTAAAAAACGTGAGAAAAGCATGCTCTCGATAGAATGTAACGTAACTATGAAACTTCTTGACCCAACACTAGAAGAAAACCATACTTTGTTCGGTATTAATTGCTTCATTACAAATCGTGGGAGTCGATCCGGGATACGATTAATCCGAGGTTATTGAACGGACAGCCATTGAAAAGAGAATAATTAGGAAATCTTAATGAATGAATAATTGACGTTCTAAAGTCATCATATGCATAAACAGAGTTGGTCAACAATAGGAAATTGCGAATTGCAATTACCAAGGCTTTGTAAGCAGCGTAGGATCTTACGACACAGTTGAGGCTGCTTGACTCGTATGCAAAAGAATCTTAAATGTTCATCGTATTCTTGTAAGACTACCCGTATACTGTAGACTTTACAGGAGGCAGATACTTTACCCGGAGCTTGGCAATTTTTTTTTTTTTTAATAAAACCTTGCATCCAGTACAGACAGTCGATCTGGCCATTTAAAAGTTTATAGTGTGCGGGGACTCTAAGTTGCATTGAAAATTGATAAATTCCCATTTTCGCTCGTATGGATTTCGAGGTAAACTTCGTATTCTCTGGAATCGTTTAGAATGATTTAAAGTTAGTTGGTTTTAACTTCCTGATCGTTTTCATAGAAATTCAGGCAGCTTGTGCAGGGTAATTTAGGTTACATTTTAAGAAGATTTATACCACTTCAACAGTAGAGATGGAATCATACAGATTTTGAAATAGTAATTTAAGATGTGCTATGGTGTAACATAACTGATAAACATAAAAAGAAATCCTGGCATCTTTACGTGGATATAAATTACACACTTTTTTTTTAAACCTTTGAGTAAATAAAGAACTTCCATATCCCATGACTCATATGTGATACGCGCCGATTGTTTCTGCATTACTTTGCATTTGAACTATTGTGTCTGCTTCGTGGACATCGAAGTGGTTAATCACGTATCTATGACATTTATTAGTACGTACCTACGTAGTGGTGATTCTTATAACATAGGAGATTCTTTAATCGATTGTTGTATTGTACAGAGACTTGCTATGCCAGCTGAGGCCAGAGATGGGCGAGTTCGGAGTGTACAAGATGAACGTGTCATCAGCGGGGTGTGATATACGCACCGACCGGGATCCTGTCGACATTTACTTGCGTAAGTTTAACGAAATTAACTATCCCATCTTTTTACGAAGAGGTATTTGTCCATAGTAACAATCAGCATCTACCCGACCTCTCTAAACTTGTGTAGTATTATAATGAGTGATCTGGATCTTTCCGACATATGAAACCCCATGTGTATATGACCCACTTACTAATAGATTGGGCGAAAGTTGTGTCGTACCTGTATCTGTATTTTAATTCTTAAGGTGCTCAACACATCAGCCTAATTATGAGATGGAACATATCTTAGCTTAGTGTGACGAGCCTTAGCTCATCTCAAAGAGTGTGTTGCTTATATAATCATTATTGACACTACAAAAATATCTTCTATCAACACAAAACCCTTGACATACAATGTAATCTCACTGGCCTTTTCCTTTAAAGTTGAAATTCTTATCTACATAATTGATGGCATCTTCAGCCTGTCTCTGGTTTCACCTTCATGAATGATGGCTAGACATGGCCACACGCACATATTTTTATCTCTATACCTACACCCATATAATATGAGATCCATATAATAATATACTATGAGATCGTAGTATCTGGATATACAGGTCTTTTGCTAAAGCGAATAGACCATAAAATTTACATATGTGTTTTGTATCTGGCTATGTTCAACTGTTGTAGTCTGACGCTTTGTTGCCGATTGTCATTTATTTTTCCTCCATATGCTAATGTGAAGGTCGGTGCATAGGTAAATCAGGTTTCGAAAAGGTAATGTTATTGTTAATGATATTGTCATAGTTCATCGAATAGTGCTATTGTAGGTAACACATACATGCGTAGGTAAGTAAATAATAATAATAAATTATAGTCTCTATTTTTGGCTTAATCTCGAATCCGACGCTGACATTAAACTACTGCAAAGAATTGCATAATTCCAATATTAATTTGAAAAACCAAAGTATAACACCAGCAGTCGGCACCGCCGATTTATGAAGTAATAAATAAACAAATTGATAAGTTTGATGAAAAAAATAGTCACGCGCTGACAGTTGGAGAAAATTGTGAAAATGGCGTAACTAATATTCCGTATTGGCAGCGATGGGCCTAACAGTGAAAGTCAGATTACTGTCGAAGTCGTCATAATGTCTGATTACTTTATCTCCGATACTGAAAGTGGCAACCACATCACGAACTGACAACCGGTAGAATATTATTGTGATGTAAATAAAAATACAATTGAAGGGAGTACTAGCGGTTGCGGATACTTTCTTTGGCGTTACGGATGTGTAATATCAGAAAATGCATAAACTGTGTTGTATAGTTTTTGTGGTCTTGTTTCATCTGAGCGAAAGTCTTCTACTTTCATTAATCTGGATCACCTAATATGGTGAAAATATTCTGATTTATTTATCTTTCAATGGATTTAGAAATGCTGCTTAGCTAAAAGCAATTCACACCGTTGCCTCAGTTGGAATCATTACTGGAGGAAAAAGAGCTTGACGGAATGAAGATAGTAGATAAAAGAATACTATTGCAATTAATTCGCATCAATAACTCCACCATGCTATTTTTCAAAAGCAAATGTTTATAAATCTGTTTTCATATACATCAATGGTATTATTAAGCACGTTAAAATTGGCAACAGTTACTACAACTACGTTCATTGGAGCATCCTCAATTTCTGCACGAGCCATCATCGTATTAGATGTAGTTAAAAAAAAGCAATCTCGACACGCGATCAAGTGACCTAAGTGGACTGCAGTGGGCGTGAGGCGAAGCTGGCCCAAATCCTTTGTGAAGGCGATTTGTCTTGATGAGCATCATCCGCTGGAGACGAACGACCTACAAAAGAGCCACTGACTTGCCATTGTACAGTCGACCGCGTATCGATAGTAAATACACCAGCTTAAGCTGACCTCTGCCATTTATCGGGCCTGCTTATTTACAGGGTTCTTCTTAAAGTGGTTGGATCTGCTCTTGCAAATTAAATGTCAGTCAAAATACCGTTTGAAAAAATGTTTTACGATTGTGATCCTGACACTATGTTAATGTGGCATTTAAATATCCACAAGTCATTTTCTCTTCATGCAATTGTCTTGTCAAAATATTTATGAAATGAAACCCATAAAAGTGTAGAAATATTTAATTACATTATTTACACAGTCAATACTTAACTTAAATATGACAAAACTAGGGCGTGCAGTAGTGACGAATCGGGTGCAGTAGGTATGAGGGAAACCAAGTAAAAAAATAAAGAAACAATAACATATTTAACAATAGGTAAATACATTAAAATTTTATTGTAAACATTACGTCTTTACGTCAACATTTGTTAAAATTACCAAAAGAATATTATATCAACATATTCTCACCCACTTTTTTCGTATTTATTGATTTCGTAGGAAGTCGTTTGTGGGAAGGGAAACACCTCTTACATTCTATAGGCTGTTAAATAATTTTATTACAACCACTACCACAAATAAAGACCACATTTCGTAACAATTAGCAGCAGTCGGTAAAGACACATTCGCGAACCAACTTGCTGTAGCTTCCATACATAGAATAGAAGAGGTCCCAGAAAGCCATCCTCTGGTTTTCAATCCTACTCTCCATTCTGATGTCAGTGTCAATGATCATGGTAGGCCTGGTGGAAGCAGTGGCTGGAGTCCATTTCTCTGGTATGAGGTCGGTTTTACGAGGAGTCGGGTTTCTGGAAATTAGAAAATATGGAGTGGAATTAACATAGTTGGAATAATTGTCAAAAATGTGTTATGTGATTTTCAGCACATTAACAGAAGTTCATAGTTCCTGGTCAACATTCGGTAACCCTTTTTGGTGGGGTAACTAAAGAACTGTTTTGAAATCGCTAAAGAAAGAAGTTACGCACTTACCCGTATTTCACAAAGTTGGCCCATAGGGTTGTAATACGGTCGATTATCAACTGGTCTTCTTCACTTGTTTCAGTACCGTCATCTTGTAAATTGAACAAATATTTAAGTTCAGACGAATGTCCAGCACCTTCTTTACTCGAATCTCCAACGTAACTAAACAAATATTCATACATTCTGGATCCAACATTCTCTTCCAAAAGTCTTGTCATTATTCTTTCTGATGGATGATTGTACACAAAATCAGATTCGAAATTCTCTAATTCTGTTGCCACTTCCTCTGACACAGATTTGTCACCAAGGTAAAAACGCCTCACTAGTGCAGCGGCTTTTTCCAACTGTTCTCCATGGATGTCGAAATTGTTTTTCAATTTCTCATAAAACGGATCAGAATCATAGTAATCACTACTGAGCGAGTCACGTTCTTGGCTAGTCAAACCAATGAGTACCGGCGTATTTTTCACTTTCTTCTCGTTTGTTAATGAGTAGGGATCGTATTCTACAAAGTTTTCAACGCCACTGAATGATTTCTCCTTGCAAGGCCTGAGTTGTAAGTTTAGTTCATATGCAGCAGCCGTAACTAAGTTATGTGGAGAGTTAGTGAGGAAGTTCAGAGCTTCTTCAGTACTAGTTGTATTGAACCCTAAATGCTCAGCTAAGATGATAGCAGTATTTGCATCAGAGTTGACAAACATGCCTTCAGTCTGTGGCGTGCCACTCTCTACAATAACTTTGTGGAACAATTTGTCGTTATCGGCATACAAATGGAGTAATACTGAGACGGCTCCAGCATCTTGCCCAGCTATAGTAACATTGTAGGGATTGCCACCGAACGCCCCAATATTCTTCCTGATCCAAGCTAGAGCTGTATATTGGTCCTTCAAACCTTGGTTGCCAGGTACGGTAGGAGTGTCAAGACACATAAAACCGTAAGGCCCAAGACGGTAGTTAACGGTAACTACCACTATATCGTGTCTGACGAGATTTTTGACACCATATTCTCCTGAACTACCTCTAACGAAGTCTCCACCGTGGAACCAAACAAGTACGGGTAGAGGATCCATGGCACCCGCTCTGAATGGTACATAGATGTTGAGGGCCAGGCAGTCAATAATTTCCGTGTCACTACTTGAAGGACCCATTTGTGGACATTTGATTGATCCATCTTTGGCGTTGAAAATTAACTCTTGGAATGGTTGTCGTGTTTGTGACGGCTGAAAAATTAAAATATATCTCATTAGTATTTCATCCTTTTTGCTTTAGGTTTTCGTTCAAAACGATTATGTTTTTCTATGTTGTATAAATAAAATTGCTATCTGGCAAGGTTTCTAAAGAGTTGTTGACTAAACTTTGAACTAGATCGTTGACATCTAACTTATCAGTGAATTCAATATGATCAGAGATATTTCTTGGCTATCAGTCTGATACCGTGATGAGTGGAATGACGTCACAGCTTAGGGTATTACCACTAAAGTAAACCGAACCTTGAATATAAGATAGTAAGGAGTTTTCATACCTACATGGTATAAAACTTTTTTGTGTGTCAGCTTTTGGGTTTCGGGGGTAAATTTATGGCTTCCCAAAAAGTTGTGGTTAAGTGGCATCACAATAAGTAGCGCATTGTGGGCAATGTCATGTACACATTGATAAAACTTTCCTGTTTACATCATGCAAGTGACACGGAATTATAAATCACTTCCAATAAAAGATGCAAAAGAGAACATCATATTAATAAATAAACAAGTGACAACTATACACAAGATTATATACGGCTTTTTAATTTAAAAACAAACACTTTCCATCGCAGTTGTGTCGGCGACCTCATCACGGTTATCGAAGTAGTATCGTTATTAATACTCCACAACGTAAAAACACTGTGACTAATCGTACTTACTTGTTGTGTTAGGTTTCATGAGTAAAAAATGAGTGATTTAAATGATAATAAAAATGAAGGCATTACACAGGAAATAAATTAATTTTGCATGATATGTTTAATTTCTATTTTCAAATGCGAGTATTCTAAAAAGTTTATACTTAACATAACATCTATTTATAGCAGTGGTTCTTAACCTTTTTGACATGAGGGACCACTTTAACAAAGTTTGTCTTGCCAGGGACCACCTCATCAGTTTACCTAAATTAGCACTCATTTCTTTATTATTTATCAAAAATAAATCTGAATTTTTGGGTCAGTTCTAATGAAAGCTAAACGCATGTCGGCTGTTGTGTAGGTAAGCAAATGCAAATAAAGAAAAACTTGCCTATTAGATGTATGTAGTTTCTAAATGCGCGAGCGAAGCGAGCGCGAAATTTTTATCGGACTTAAAACAAAAATTACGTAAAATTTTGCCCAAACGTACTTAACGTTTTGTTTATTGACAAATGCGAAAACAAGGAACTATAGTTTCTGAATACGCGAGCGAAGCGAGCGCGAAAATTTTATCGGACTTCAACCAAATATTACGTAAAATGTAGCCCAAACGTACTTAACTTTTTGTTTGTTGACAAATGCAAAAATAAGGGCATACAGTTTCTGAATACGCGAGCGAAGCGAGCGCGAAATTTTAATTATTTTTTAAGACTCAAAACCAAAATTACGTAAAATGTAGCCCGAACATACATTTTCTTGAATAGGGGGACTAGGTACGACACACCCGATATACGTCCATGCGAAAACCCCCGCTCGCAATTATATATAAGTCGATAAAAATTATAAGTTAGATAAGGTATAGCAACGTCGCGAAGCTAAGCTTCACGGACCACTTGCGAGTGCCTCCAGGGACCACCAGTGGTCCGCGGACCACCGGTTAAGAACCACTGATTTATAGTTTCTAATTGACGAACTGGCACGAAAGGAATTTCAGTGCAAATAAATAGACGTTCTCTACTTGAATTCCTACTGCATCTATTCTAGGCTCACCATTGAACGGCTAGACCAGTGCCAAATTCTTAAGTTTGAACGAAGTACTTACTCCGAAAGGATCTTCGGGGTCCACTTGAGCATATGGTACTCCTAAAAACTTGGAATAATCTCCATCAGTCGCTCTGTGACCCCTCACTAACCCTTGACCGCTGATCAGGACCAGCGGATCAACTCTAGGTTCACTGAACACATTTGCCACAAAAAACAACACACACAGAAGAGTTTTTTCCATTTTGATATAAAATTGATCTTTCTTTGAGTATCAGCCAAATACTAGTGGCACAAGAGTGTTTATCGTTATATGGTAAGGTATTTTATCTCGACGTTTTTGATGAGATGAATGCGGATTATCTTGAATTCCGATAATGTGAAAATCTTTAGGTATATTGTATTTCTTTTGTTTAACTAGAGTCTGAATGGTTTGTCCATTGCTGCAGTCCAAACGTTTCCTTCAAATAATTCGATGTTAGGAATCCCAGCAAGGTGCTAATCGTGACCTGATTTTATTGCAATAGTTCTCACTTTCGAGTGCATTTATTTCAAAGCCCATAACTTTATCTGTCTGGCAGTATCAAGATGTCTTTACCTTAATCTGATAAAGGTTGTATTGCATAATTCTGTTACGAAACTCATCTGCATGTCCGAATAACGAGGTGGCCTTCATAAATTAAATAATTTTATTGTTATTGCCATCGATCTGCATATGTGCAGCCTGCAGTCTAACTGACCATGGCACGGAAACCGGTTTGGTAAATGTCAACGTATGCGATAATGCCTTATACGGGGAAAATCAAAATACTCTTAAGGATAAAAGGGATATAGAGGCCGTTTTAAATGTCGATTATGTTAATGCAACAAACGATTGAATTGACAATAGTTCAATGACAAGGGCGTGGATTGATGCAAGGTCTTTGGTCCACATTTGGGTGAACAACTTTATTCTTGTGAATCAAAATAATCTGTATGCCAAATGAGGTAATAGCCAGTTTTGGATAAAAGAAAAAAACATGGTCTCTTAATGAACCATCAATAAAAAAGCATACAGAATGGAGTAGTATGAAACCTGATGATTACGGTTAGATAGGTAAATATTTTTCCCGGAAATCAACGATTTCGAAAAAATGCCATTCTTCTGAAACGACTCTTGTTGAACTTTAAAGCATGCTTCAGTAGTTTGAAACAATGATTTGTTGATGAGTATTGTAAAAACGCTTGTTGATGTGTTCACGAAGACCACTATTGATGTGACTGTTATTGTTCAAAGACGATCGAGTCGATTTAAGGAAATTGGGTTGAAAAGTAATATAACTGGCTTAGAGAAATATAAGTAGGTGATAGGATAGCTAAGAATGCAACACCTTGAGATAAACAATATTACATGTTTAATTTCCCGAGATCCGTCTCGTTTTAGAAGATGATGAGGTCTTGACACAGTTGAAGTTGAAGGTTTTGTTTCAATATTTTCTATCGTTACCGAATATGGATGGAATTTTCAACAAATCCAATAACCAAAAAAAACAAACATGTAAACAAATGTTTTCTTCAACTAAAGAACTATTGTGAGACCAGTAACTTAAGCTCATATTTTTCTTCACCAGCTCTACTGTTGATGCTGGGAGTACTGCTGGCAATATGGGTGCTGTACGGCATCATAAAGCTGATCATGTCAAGAGTGAGGAGGACTGGCAAGCTGAGGTATGGAGACAAGGAACTGGCAATACAGCAGAGGTTACGAGCGCTGGATACGTTTAGAGGGTAAGTGAAGATTGCAAGAAGGTTGGTTGATCATTTGCCTAAAGGTCATATAAAGCAGCAATTCAGATCACATGTATTACTTTGCAAATGTGTTTGTGACTTTACTATAAAAACGAGACAGTAACTAAGATAAAGATAGTATAGCAACAATTAATTTGTTTCTTTATGGCTGACAAGAATAACCGTTATTTGACTTGAAAGATGATGAAAATGACCAAATAAGATCTTAACTACTAACTGGACTTTTAAAACAAAAGTCTAATCTTGGTAGCAATGATTTGCAAAAGTAAAAGCCTCTACAGCAATTTTATTTCAAATCTAGCACGCCCAGATATGCGTGTGAACAGGGCTATTCACACGTTTTTCTAGATGACGCTTTATTTAGTTTTGGGTCATTTCAAGTATTCGAGAGAGCTATTAAACAGACACTAGACAGTTATTGCGTAATTCGTCCAAATTTTTTGCTAATTTCTCCATTCTATATCACCATCCTAATATAGTATTTATTTCCAACCTCATAAGATCCATTTTTGTCCAGGATGGCTATAGTCTTCATGATCTTCGTGAACGACGGTGCTGGTGGATACTGGTGGTTAGAACACGCTACGTGGAACGGCCTGGTTGCTGGAGACCTGGTTTTCCCTGCCTTCCTCTGGATCATGGGTGTTTGCATCCCCTTGTCTGTGAAAAGCTCCTTCGCTAAGGGAGTTCCGAGGTGGAAGATTGTTCTACAAATTGTTAGGGTGAGTTGATGGTTTAGTTGAATATATTTACTTTTTACTACCGTAGACAGTGAATGTGAATGACTTTAAAGCGAGGCTATAAAACTGTGGATAAAGTGTAGGTTGATAGACACAACCTTTGAGGATCCTAATAAGAGCTTAGACGTTTTTGGTAAACAGATCTAAGATAAAACGTGTCTTGAAAAACTTTTTCGCTCTCATAACAGCAAAATTTATGCTTGTCAGCGAGGTAGTTTATGCTGACAGGTGCCAGACGTATCAACATAATCACCTATTATTTACATCGCATGATATTCACTGTAACTTTCATAACCAAGTACAATAACATTGTCAGAAGTTGTTGAGTTATTTTGAAATGATTGTATTCCAAAAAAGGTTAAAGAACATTCTCATTGTTTTATTATAACATGCTTTATTTAATAATCTTGTGGTGTAACACTTGTAACAGTGAGCTTACGTAAGTAGTCTGCACTCTACAAGCTAACTGTGAAAGGGGTGCTTAAGGTCAGCCTACAGAACCAGTCTTGTTATGTAAACGTTTTGCAGACCGATGCGTGTGCGCCTGTTGAATGCTATCTGGTTATCTCTCGAGGATGTTAAATTAAAATATGAATAAAAAATCAACTTGTGTACATGTAAGAAAAACCCGTTCCCGGACCAGTCTTTCTCTCCTCACAGGTTGTGGTTGCGTGACGAAAAAAAGATCTATCTGTTAGTGTAGTAATAATATTATTTACGACCAAAGCGACTTCTGCGTTTACGTGAGAAGTTGGTTCACCCGTAAGAACCGGTATAGGTCTCCTGATATTAGTAATTGCTCCAATGACACTCAGATAAGTATACACCTAGTTAGAAATTTAGAAAATAAATCATTGTATATTCCATGAGTGAAATCGGGAACAAAAGAGAGTAGACTATTGAGTATGTATTCAAAGGATCGTTTATGTATGTAATCTTCGGCCATGAGGTCGCATTGGTTCCTTGTGAAAGGCTTACATTGTGATGCAAATACTAGATTAGGATAGGCAAGTATAGAGGTACTCTGATCAGGTCAACATGTAAGACCCCGCTTGTTAAGAGTTCTTTTTTAATTACTAACATCTGTATTGTTATGTACTTCGATCGAAACAATGTTCATAATAGTAGCTCTAGATAATGTCATCAAAACAAACTCAGTGCGATTGTTCAACAGGGCAACAACATCATAAGTACATCTTTGCTACCTGTTCCAGTTAACAGGGAACTAAAAATTATCTCACACTTAATCGCAATAACTGATTAATGTGCTCCTCAATAGACACAGATATTTGTATTCACCGCACGCGATCCGTTCACTTTCGTTGCATCACCCAGACTTCCGCATTTTGTCTCATTGTGTACCTTGATCAGATCTCCAATGCATACGGGCACCACATCAGTGCGCCCGCCACTAATGCTAAGTCCGCTTTTTGCTACATATTTCATTGGAAATTCTGTTTGCGTGATAACATCCAGATAGCTCTCTCCGCCTCAATCTACAACATCGCTGTCCACACCATCCACATCTTCTTTAGCTCGTTTATTTTTCTCGAGTGCGTCATCATTACCGTCGATGTATATCGCATGTGTGTAAGTAACGGGAACAGTATGAGTTATATTGAAAGTATCGTTAGTTGTTCGATATAGTGACCCAGTAACGGACACGGCCTGGTTTTGATTAGAGGAGGCTGTTACAATTCGTTTAGAACAATCGTGAAGTGTCATGTGATTGGTGCATTTATTTAATGTCTTTTATTCGGCAGATGTTACCACTTCACAGAAATAATTGTCATGGCATTTTCTATGGCCATTAATCGTTTGGTCTGTAAGTAGGTTAGTTTTCTTCTTGCGCTCTGGTTAGAATTGATCGTGCGCATATTAGTAAGCAGTTAGATGTTATTTTTTGTTCCGTTTGGCGAATGCGTTTGTAGTAGCTCTTACAAACTATCATTGTTGACATGAAAACATTATACTGTCTCGTCGAGAGGTTTTGGTTTTCTAAGAATGTTACGATTCAGTATCATCGCAATGCACAGTGCATTTTAACACTTCATTTTGTTCAACAATATTTAAACGTAAATAAAGATGAAGTTTTTCTAATTGTTGTTATGCAAATGTTTAGCAATATTCGAGATATGCATACATCGTCTGTCATTGTTCTAAAATGTGATCACAATGCGATCGTCATTTATCTAAGTACCGTGTTACTTATACGATTAGCTTCAAGAGTGGCTTTTCTCAAGAGGTTTACGCAAGTGTTATACAATCGACATTGAGAAAAACATTGAATTCATATTTTTTTAGATTCTTCGTTATCACTTTATTGTTAACTGCACTACTTTTGGTTGAATGCACTCTAAATTAAATGCAAAAAAAATTAAGTGGACTTTTTTGAATTCGTGATTACAATAGATTCTTGCACTCCAAAAAGTTCAGATTTCTTATATTCATTTAAAGTCTCTTTTGCTTTATTTGGCAGTTGCAAAGGTGAACAGGTCTCAAAGAGATTGGATGGTCGGTTAAGCAAGGATATTACTCAGTAAAGAATGCAGACAGTTTGTTGTTTAGAATTTTATAGATGTCGTAGGTATTTCTCAAGCTTGTCGATATTATTGCAAACGCTGTATTTGTCACTTTGTCTCTCAAAATGAACACCTATGAACTTCTATTGTATTAAGTCATAAATGCCAGAAACAGATTTAGTAATATTTGATTTTACAAATAACACGTACTCTATGTAATGTTAAATTCCACTGTTTTGATGGAAATTTATTTATTGGTAATTTCGTAATTATTAAGGCACTGTTGAATATTGCACTTACGATCAACCGCAAACCACTAAATGGCAAAAAGGTTCATGTTTGCACAACTCCTTTTGAGTTCGCAGAAGTCTGTGAGAAATCTACTTTACATTCTTTTAAAGATATCTAACGCTTTATCCTAGCTTCACTTTTATGCTATTTGTTCGACATGACCAAAAAGACCCACCGTCTTACCACAAAAACATTTAAACGTCAGTTTAACACCTGTCTAAAAAAATGACAAATTATGACGTTGAAATAAGGTCCATTTTGCAGCCACACTTTTTTTAGACAAGTGTTTGACACATTTTTAAGTTTTTGTAGTAAGTATCCAAAATTATTTCTAAATCATGCGGTTGTCTTTTGTTTCCAGCGTTCAATCATGATGTTCCTGATAGGGATGTCGTTGAACACTATCTACGGCTCCAACATGTTACACGAACTACGTATATTCGGCGTTCTGCAGAGGTTGGCAGTATCCTACCTCATCGCAGCCGGGTTCTACGCGCTCACCGCCCCGAAATATTATACGCCTCCGCGGGTGAGTGTAAGATCTTGTTGATGTTTTTAGTGCTTTTTTCTGGGTTTCGGTTTTCTGCTCACTTGCTTACCTACCTATTTTTAGAGAAAAAAGTTTTCAAACATATCTTTTGCACCGCCTAAAATATCTCACTGTTAATTCTGATACACACCTATTTAGGAAATCGGGATCCACGTTGGTAATTGGTTTGAGTCCATAGGTACCTAATATGGATTGGTTTACTTTATTTAGAAAAATCCCGGGGAAATATATATGTGGATAGGTATATTGTGTACCTATCGTATTATTGGTACAAAATAAGGAAAACTTTAAAATAACTGCAAACCTGTCTCTTAACGACTTTAATTAGATCGATGAAAGCCGTTCACCTTCAGTTTATGCAGGCACAAATAAGCGTAATAAGCAATTATTTCTACCTATACTTATACCTATGGCATGCCAAATTATTGTATACGTTATTAATAATCGCAGACTGAATATTATTTCAGTATATAGGTACATAATTATGGTGTTGACAACAGATGTATCATAAGTGTTGACATCATAACCCCTTGTTATAAATCGGGTTTGTTTTTGAGTTAGGTACCTCACTGGTCGTAGCAGAAAGACTGAGATGATCGCAATAAAATGGTTCCCCTCTGACATGTGTAATCAGATGCAGTTTTCAAGTAAAAAAAATGAGATAGCATACTGATTCGGACCCAATTTCACCGACGTCAGTGTTCTTAAAACCTTGATTTACTTACTCTGAATTGCACACAAAGCTCAAAGAAAACAATTGTTTTTCGAAGTATGGATGTTTACATATTGTAGTGAACTTAGGCGGCCTTACTTAGGGACATTTCGTATCACGTATGCTGTATGTATTTATTTCCAGGGTGCTTGCGGCCAAGCTCTAAAGGATGTGCTGTCGTGTGTGTGGTGCTGGGTGCTGGCAGCGATCCTCGTGGCTGCCCATAGCGTCATCACGTTTGTAGTTCACGATCCTGACTGCCCTATGTGAGTAGAGAGCACAAAGCTTAGGTTTGAAAATAATTGTGAAATGTAAACTTTACTGTGGAAAAATGTATACTTACAGCCAGTTTCTTCATCAAAAGCAAACGTCAAAGTAATGTCTAAAGTAAAAGTAACGGTCAAATTCGTTTTTTCAAGGCAAAACTAATAGAAAAACGAATTTAACCGTTACTTTTACTTTAGACATTACTTTGACTTTTACTTTTGATGAAAAAACTGGCTCTTAGACAGCAAAATCTCTTACACATCTCTCATTGTAGTTCACTCAAGAAAACTTAAAAAAAAACTAAACAAAGTTTAAAAGTCCAACCGTTAATTTAAGTAGCATATTATTATAACACCAGGTACCCGTAGGTACCTATTTATACGAACTCGGTTTCCACGCGCGACACTGCATGGTCCCGAAACGTGCGGGGTCGCGTGGTTTTTAAACACTCAACTGCAGTAAAATACCCGCATGATTTGAATTCCTAACATCACCGATAACAAGTAATATTTGTTTGCATTTTACCATTATTATAATTTCCAGGGGTTACTTAGGACCCGGTGGTTTACACGATGACTGGGTGGCAAAGAATTGCAGTGGTGGGGCGGCTGCGTACATCGACCGGCTAGTGTTGGGGGAATCGCATCTGTTCCAGCATAGTGATGCACGTCGTGTCTATGGTGGAGTAGCTACGGATCCTGAGGGTCTTCTTGGTAAGTGACCTAGTTTATACATTGTTGCTCATGTACAAGGCATTGACCTAATAGACTATAACTGCTTGGTTAGTCAAACAATTTTTAATATATTTTCAGATTATTTTATCTTTTGCTTGAAATTAATTGAGAGTCTTCTCTTCTTTTGGAGGTCGGTTTAACCGACTATATTACATACTATATTACAGATACATCTATGTCTACTATACTATAGATTTTTTCAGAAAAGATTTTTTCAGTCAGTCAGCGTTGATGATCGTCTTATTCTGGCAACTTTAGATACGAGCTTACTAAGCAGTCCAAATAATTTCGCTTTCGCGTTACCCACATGTTAATTAATTAATTTATGTGCAGGTTGTTTAACATCGGCTGTGCAAGCACTTTTTGGAGTGCAGGCAGGAGCTACAGTTCTCCTACAAAGGTCACACAAGGCACGGATCTCTCGTTGGCTCGCGTGGGCACTGGTGTTCGCGCTCGCTGGGGCCCTGCTGGCTGGCTTTTCTAGGGAACATGGAGTTGTGCCCATCAATAAGAACCTTTGGTAAGTTTATCTTTTAAAGAGTTTAGCAGCAAAATTAGGGACTGTCCCATCGGTCTATTAATGGATTGATGAGCCTTGATTATTTAGCAAACTCTGACTCCAATTACAACGCTGAAAGGATCGTCTGCCTGTACCTAATCTTAACTTCACCAGTTCTGTTTTCTTACTAGATTTGTTACACTATTATTATTAGGTATATCTATCAAGAACCAATATATGAGACTTTAACTTAAAGCTTACCATAGTTCAACTTGAAGATTACAATTTTATATCTACTTACTTATCTTTCAGGTCAATGTCATTCGTCCTCGTAACATCAGCGTGCTGCCTCATACTGCTCTGCTTCTGCTACACCCTGACAGACGCGTGGAGGATCTGGGGAGGCGGTCCCTTCAGGGCGCCAGGGTTGAACGCCATTGCCTTGTACGTCGGCCATTCTGTCTGCGCCCATCTGTTCCCCTTCCATTGGAGAGTTCCTGACATGAGGACTCATGCGATCAGCCTTGTGGAAGCGGTTTGGGGAACTGCCCTATGGGTCATCATCGCTCATGTTATGGCTAAGAAGAAAGTCTTCATATCTCTTTGAAGATACTGTTAAATGTTATATGGAATTGATTTTTATTAAGTCTCCTTCACAAATTGTAAAGTTGAGTATTTTTTAACTGAACTGCTTCGTTTGACTCGACTGTATTTGAACAAATTTTCTTTTGTTGCATTTCTTGTTATGCATTTTATGTATTTACAGTCATCCTCCGAGCCTTTTTCCCAATCATGTTGGGGTCGGCTTCCAGTCTAACCGGATTCAGCTGAGTACCAGTGCTTTACAAGAAGCGACTGCCTATCTGACCTCCTCAACCCAGTTACCCGGGCAACCCGATACCCCTTGGTTAGACTGGTGTCAGACTTACTGGCTTCTGACTACCCGTAACGACTGCCAAGGGTGTTCAATGACAGCCGGGACCTACAGTTTAACGTGCCATCCGAAACACAGTCCATGGTGTCTAAGATATACTTAGAAAGTACATACGAACTTAGAAAATTTGCATTGGTACTTGCCTGACCTGGGATCGAACCCGCGCCCTCATACTTGAGAGGTTGGTCCTTTACCCACTAGGCCACCACGACTTTACAGTATCGGTAATATTTCAGAGTTCGGCAAAATTGTTCGAGTAATGCATACATAACTTTTTTAAGGCAATGATAGTTTTGTTTAAGGCTAGATATAATGATGTATAGTTTATGTTATATTGATATGTTTGACGATAGTTATTATAATTTAATACGTATTTAGGATAGTTTAGTGTAGTTATGAACCAAGACTGAGCGGTAGAAAAACCATAGGTGCTCCGATAGCTCTCAATGTAATCTTTTGGTTTTCACTTTATTGTATGTGTAATTATATAAAAGTCTAGTCTTAATTGCTTAGTTTAAGATTTGTCTACGGATTTGTATGTGAGAGCGAATATATGGTAAGCTTGATAAGTGAAATAAAGGATCACCGATAATAAATCTTTCTTTAATGTTATCTATACTGTTACTCAAGATGGGTAATGATTCCAGGTTTTTTGAAATAACATTGTAAGCAGAGGAAATATTGGTAGGGGTGTATGGGATACTCACACTGTAAGGATGTTGTCAAGAGGTTGTATAAAAGAAACAATTGATATTACAATATTTGACGTTTTATTAGAAGGGTGACAGTAAAATCCGCAATGTCATTGAAAAATAATAATAAAACAAACGATTCAACAAATCATGACTCAAGGTAACGTATAGTTTTAACAAATAAAACTATCAAATAAAATTACTTTATAATGAATAACAAGATACGTTCGGCCCCTCTAGGGGCTCGCACGGATTACGACCCATCGGAGATCAGACTCACGCACACATGCAAACCTCGAATGAATCGTAACATTGTCACCCAAAATATGTATGTGCATACTAACATATAATAGTATGTTTGGCATTTCGTTTACATTACAAGTTATTATGTCATAATAAGCCAGGCGCAGGCGCACCTCTCTCACATAAATATTAATTCCATTATAAGTTAAATATATTACTAAAATCAGTTAATTCATCATAATTCCTATAAAATCACTTTTGCAGACGGTAAATGCCATATTAGGAATTGAATATTTCATATATTTAAATAATAATATTTTCTATAAAGGATACTTTCCTATCGATGCTTATACCATTAGAGCAATGCTGGATATGCAGGCACACTTGCAGTTTCAATAATAAACTTGTATGTATGACCGTACTAACGATACTTTATCTAGAGACCTAACTTGTATAGTGATAAAGACGTGTAAAACAGTGTTTATATATATCTAAAATTTCCTTAGAAAAAATCTCTTAAAATATATCTCAATTCTTTAAAACGTTCCCTGAGAAGCCAGGGCTATATGTCGATATATTAATTCAGCGCTAAGTATATAAATAGAACATTTTCTTATATGACTAAAATAGGAAGAACATTTACGAGTGTATAAGAGAACAAATTAATTGCACAAACAGTGAAATATTAATACGAAACAATGATATTACCTATATACAGGCATTCTAGGAAATATAGCTTTGATTATGGTTTATTTACAATTTTGTCGCCTTTTTTTTTTGTTTTGTAGAAAGCAACGTTTTGAATATCAACCACTTTTAAAGGCGAAAACACATTCATACTGCCTGCCTCTGATAGACGTTGCATTCAAAAGTGTGTCTTTGCCTTTAAGTATTCGATATTTAAAAAGCATAAACGTCACCCTCTACAAATGACATAAAACGACATTAAAATTTTGAAAAAGCTAACATTGATTGGCTAGTCTTATAAATTATTCAAACGAAAATTTATAACAGCACATTTTTAATATCAAAATGTGTTATTTGTTTAAAAGTTTGTTAAATAAAATGTCGAGGCGCACTGGAAACTTTTGTTTTCAGAAACTGCGTTTTTTAATGAAGCAAAGAGCTGTAGTAGTGTGTCCAAAACAACGTAGGGTTGGTCACACTCGAGTCCGCAGATACAATAAATGGATGGTCACAGACGCCAGCAGATCAACCTACCCGTATCTGACAAATTTTGCCAACCGAACATTAACCTTCCACTATTGTGATAAGGTTGAAAACATATTGAAGAAATTTGACAGATAGAGGTAGGTTGATATGCTGTTTGTACAAAAAAATAGGTACATTAATCCGTCTCCGCAAACAAAAGTTTACAGTATTCCCGCGCTAAAGTCTACAAATTAGCAGTAATAAGTACTCGAGCTCACTTTAAGTCACTCATAACTAAGAAATGGAATGTTTAGTTTAAAAAGAATGTTAGAAAGATCACTAGCAGCTTGTTATATGGAACTATCACGCTGGACGCTGTAGCTACGGCAGAGTTGGCAAGACCACGAAATACAACGCACTCACTACTGGAGATTCTGCTAGAATATATTTATTGAAATTGATTATTCATTAAGCTTTTAGGCACCTAACTACAAAAACAAAAGCTTACGAACCTTGGAGTTTTTTCATTTTTCTCTCTCTCTGGTCCTTCGATCCGCATTTTTATAGTGAGGCAACCCTTATAGTTAAAATACTGCATGTAAATAAATGAGTTAGCTCATTACAGTTAGTTACGTTATTCCCGTTGAAGGCATGCCATTATTTTGTACTTGTCGATATAGAGCGCAGTATGAACTGAGAACGCAGCTAATGTTTCTATGGAGGCCTCCAGAACGAGGCCCGACGGTTCTACAAGAGACTAGACATAACCGAAAACACATTGTCACACAAATCGGTTTTAAATAGGTCCACTATTAGATACATAACTAACTTTATCTTAAATACAAGGTAAAATCTCTAGGACAATACACATTTCGCTATAAATGCAAATTCATGGAATTCAATATAAATCGGTAAGACGGCCGCTGGTACACTGCGCGTCTTACATTATTATGCTACTAAGATTCCGATAACACAACGCATCGCCCTCTCACTCATACACAGCGGCGATGCTATGTCCCAAACTATATTAAGTAGTTTAGTAGTCTCTATTGTTTAATCTAGTGTCAAATACCATTGTTAGGCCACGTGCAGACCGGCGATCTGTTCACGGCGATGTGTTCTACGACGGAGAGCCCACACAAGTACAATGTATGCTTTGGGTAACAATAAAATCCTTAACCTAATTGCACATTTCAATGAAAACACGCATAAAATAAAACTTACAGACTAATTATCGCCGTTACAGCGCTATAATAATATATATTACGAGATTTCAAACAACACGCGTAAATAACTATCGATACTTATCTAAACCCCAGTACTAATTCCCTGTTATCAAGTCATCCCTCGCGTCGAACGAAAACTGTTTCAGAGTTGTATAAAATAAATATCTAGTGTGGCACTTGACAGTTTGTATACCGACGTAGGTATAGCGATCGAGCACCACAGAATACCTATTTACTAACAATTACAGTGAGCAACCATTCAAACGCTGACAGTTCTTTCCCCGGACACTCGTGTACGTAAATGTAAAGACATCCAAAATATACATTGATTCCGTTACGGGACAGCGCTTACTTGCGGGCCGGCGGGGCGGTGACGTCACGCGGGTGATGACGTCACTTGCGGCCGCGAGCCAGCAGCGCCTGCAGCGACGCCACCTGAGACAGGAGGCTCGCGTTCTTCTGCTCGAGGGTCTCCACCCTTTTCCTGTAGTCTGTGTTCTCCGATATAAGGATCTCGACCTTCCTTTCCAGTTGGTCCATGTATTCCTTCTTTTTGCGCCTGCTTTCTTGTGCTGAAATCTGGAAGAGAAATTACAATGAAAACATAATGCGACATTTAAACGTGCAAACCTCTAAAATAACTGCTTTATCAAAATTTGGTCCTTATTTCCCAAATACATAAGTAAGATATTTAGTCCTTTGGTCCAAAAATGGTCTTCTTGGATTGGACCATTTAAAAGACTGTCTTATCAGTTCCTAGAGATTGGATAATTACCTTGTTCTTAATTTTCCTCCTGATCTTCTTGAGGGACTTCTCCTCAGCCTTGGTGAGGGGCAGACGTGTGGGCACGGGGTATCCTTCAGCCAGTAACGTGCGCTTTTCTTCTTCTGTTAGCACTAGGGTGCCAGTTGAGCCTTTCTGTAAACATAATATTTGGACTATGAATAAAGTGTAATTGTCATCAGATTATATCCTTTATCTTATAACTGTTGGAGTTTTTAAGACATGAAAGATGATGATCATGATGAATGATGCAGAATTTTTTGGACCCATTTCATTACCAATTTAGGCTCCTGGTTCTCAGAGCTTCAAAGCTACACAAAATTGTATTTGATTTTTTAACCACAGTTAATGAATATTTCATAGCATGCAGTTTGTTCCCGAAACGGTGACTGGCCACCGCTGTTAGTATTCAGAAATCGTCACACTTCGGGACACTTTTATTGCTTCCATATATTAAGGCAGACGTTTGAAACGATTCGAGGAATAGTAGAAATTATTGAAGCGACAGTTCGTATGAGTCTGTTGCATGCAACTATTTTACACGTACTAATTGTTTTAAAGCTGTCGTCATAATTGAATATAAACTTCAAAGAAAGCACTTCATTCAGCACGTCTGTTGTCAAAAGTAACTTAACGAGGCTTCCATTGAAATGTATCAGTTAAACGCATTGGCATTTGCTCTAAAGCAGGTTTTGCAGCTTCTTTACCGTGTCTATATCTTCTTAACAATTCCTTATTATTCTAGAGATGCACTCGTTAGATCCTAAGTTCTCTATAGTAGCTTCTACATACCCGAGACAAAGCTGAGTTTGTCAAGCTTTGACGTCCAAGAACAGGCAAATATGGTCATGGTCCACTTAATAACATTTTCGCATAATTCTAAACAAATGTACTATCTAACTGGTATTCTTACGGCTCTTATAGTGGTAGTCTGCCCAGAATTAATTACAGACTTAGATGCCGTCATAGATTTCTCAGTATCTTCCAATGTCTTCCAAATTACAGTTACCTATTTAAGGTGTTCCTTACCGGCTGACTGCTGATAAGCGGCGTGTTGATGGGCTGGCGCGTGTGGTGCGACACGTAGAGGTGTGAGCGACGCGCGGGCGCCGCCGCCGGCGCCACCTCGTGCGCTGGAGACAGCGCGCCCTCACTGTCCGACGATGACAGCGATGACGGCGGCGTGGGCGGCAGGTTGAAGCCTGAAAGTCAAGGGGAAAATATCAATACAGGTTCCTACTAGAACTGAGGCCTAAGAAACTGCGACTGCATCGAAGAAGACCTTAGAAAGATGGGAAAGTTTACCAACTTGAAAAGAACAGCCAAGCTTCATGATAACTGGAGGATGATTGCAGAGGAGGTCAAGACCCACAAAGGGTTGTAGAGCCAATGGAAGTAAGTACTAGAACTGATGACTGAGGTTGACGGTCGGTTGAGGAAGCAGTGGCGGCTATTCTCATATAATGAGATCAGTAAGCTGCTAGGGCATTTGCGCAGACACAGGTGCACTTCCTATTCTTTATGTTATGTTAGACTTTCTGAATTATGCCCATCAAATTTCGGTGTCTGAATTAACGACTGCCAAAGATGTTCAAATAACAGGCGGGACCCACGGGGGATTAATGTGTCTTCCAAAAGGAGAAACTACCAGGAGAAACTAAGCATGACAAGATGGTAGGCAGTTCACAAGATCAGTAAATGTAAACAACAAATCAGTACATACCTGAAGCCCCTGAACTGGAGGTGACTTTAATGGACAGTTTGTTGGAGTTGAGCGAGGTGGCGAGCCTTGGTGCAGCACTGAGCAGTAGCTGTGGCATGCCCGCTGCCCCCACCTTCTGTAGCACGGCTTGTGGCATGTGGATTGTACCAGTCTGCAAAACGTAATCATACTCATTAGATTTGAATTTGAATTAGGTAGGTGGTGCTGGCGTGGAGACCTCGGATTAGCACAAGCGCAGCATAGGACGTCCACCAACAAGGTGGACAGACGACCTTATAAAGGTCGCCGGAAAACGCTGGATGCAGGTCGCCTCTAACAGGTATCTACGGAGATCTAAGGGGAGGCCTATATTCAGCAGTGGACGTCCTATGGCTGAGATGATGCTGATGATGATGATGAGATGGTTTCGTATAAGAAATATGTATGGATAATGCGTTGGTTTCACATCCTTTAGGACAAACTTCGTCTCATTAGACTCGCGTCTCGTGAGCTATACTAAGTGTAGGAATGGTCCATTAGCGTCAGATTTTACGTTCATAGAAGTTTTTGATGATCAAAATTCTTATGTATCATTAATATTGTTAATTCAAATAGCACAATCATTTTACTTTAGTCAAAAAGACCGTCTTAGAGGAATGCGAACTGTAAAGTCCGTTATTGTTTTACAATTATGGTTAAAGAATACTGTGGCGATGTTCAAAACCTCGAGAGCACGATTAAAGATAATAATTATCGTAATTACCAAAGAGCTCATGCACGCCATGGAAAATATGCCAAGTGCGTGTCTGCAGTGTATAAACATTCAGTTCCGTATCGTTTTCTGTTAATTTGATGAGTTTTGTCGACTTTCTTGCTGACTGTATTAGATTTCGCATTTGGAGTAAGCAACTTCTTTGAGGCTTATCGATTTACCTAATAAATATGTGCATTGAATTGTTAGCGATATAGAGATTAAATTAATCGAAAACCAGCAAAGAATAACACTTATTTTGGTGATTTTAAAATCCTCATTCTCCACTTCCAACATTTCAAATTTAAGGAATCCAAAAAATACGACAATTTCAAAAAGCTTTTTCACATTACATGGTACAGGTGAAAGTTGCAAAGTGAGGTGCACGAAATATTTGAACTCACGACCTCTAGTTTTTGTCGACTTATCAAGTCGTGCCAATAGATGCGAGATGGGACTATCATGATTTATCGATAAAAGGCGGGTTCATAAATAATTTAGATACCTTTTGAAATCTAGATAGCCGAAAGTTCGAGAAAATTAGATTTTTTGTTGCTAAAATGTGCGTTAAGCGTTAGTAATAGAAAGTTCTAAAAGGCTCATTTATTAAATTATTCAGTTATCTAGCCGTGTTAGTTGAGCGACTGGTTTTATTTGATTAGTCTTCGCTTTACTGAAATGTGGAACTTTTTAAATAAATACTGTAAGACTCGAGTGCTTTTAGAGATGAGTCTTTTGATAATTCTAGTAACTTTCTTGTTTATTAATAAGACAGTGTTAGTGCTGTGAATATTATTTAAAAAGAATACGACTGGAAAATTATTCAGACATATTCAGCCTTACTACAAAAACTTAAACATCTGTTGAACACTAGTCTAAAAAAATTGTGGCTGCAAAACGGACCTAATTTCAACCTCATAATCTGTATTTTTTTTAAACAAGAGTTCAACAGACGTTTTAAAGTTTGTGGTATAACGGACAGTATTCAGAAGATTTTTTTTACCGTCCGAATAATTCTCAAGTCATTCACAAAAAGAACTCCCTTACCGTGTGGTCGATGACATAGTCCAGGTGTGCGACGGGTGTGCCAGGGGTGGGGGAGGGGGGGCATGATGACGCGGGTGACTCAGGCTCAGACTTGGGCTCAGCCTTCACCTCCCGAGGGGGGGAGTCGCTGGACCGTCGTCGGCTGCTCCATGCGCTCGCTGGCATTGCTGGGTAGCATTCGTCTTCCATGTCTGGAAGTGGTAAGGTGGAAGATTAGTGAAGATTCTAGGGGGTTTGCAGATGGTTCCTCATAGTGGTATCGATACTGGTAAATGCTTTATCAAATCTCTTCATGCTATGAAGAAATAATAAATGATTGTAAGTAGGTATCAAGTATTGTATGTAGGTAAAAACAGTGCCCACAGTGGGCTTGTATTCTAAATCTCTAGCAACTCTGATTCAGGCTTTCATGTATGAAAATGTAGCGAGTTGTGAAGGGTGCAAAATCATCAAAAACGAACGTTCAGTTGAAGGTAGCTTTTCAACTGTTTGTTAGGAAAGTCAAGAACTTAGTGTTTACTTTCTCTAGTGGTAACTCATCTTACATATCGCGTTAAGATTAATAAATAAAAATATTACCTATATACCTGCTTATGTATCTACACTTCTAAAGCGTTTCGCTTCATCGCCAATAAGTTATCCATATTGCAACAAAACTTTGCATGTAACGGAATACAGCATTTCGGTGGAAGTGCGTTTACATCGAAGTTGCGTGATTCTAACGCCTTGTTTATTCATGTGAATAATTGTAGCGTTTCTATACTAATTGAGACGTAAATTGATGAGTATTTGTATTGGGTAAGGTATATGTTGCTTTCGGAATAGATTAACCAATTAAGCGAAATATCGATGGGAATGAATGATGAACCTGTCGTATGTAAGGTACGTAATTTAACAGAGCAGAAGTTAAAATCTATATAGGTTTTTAAGGTATGTGAACATACATAGGTGCATACATATTTACATAAGTGTGCTTCAAAGTAAGGAAACATTTAAAAATTATCTTTCTAGTTTATAAGTATAGTGAAAATCTGTATAAAATATAAATAGATTAGCTTTATCTACATATTCGCACATGACTAGACTCGAATATTAGATAAAGATTAGGTAGTAAGTTATCTGTTAACATCTAAATCTACACAATTGTCTATCTGCATTTAAGATTTTATAGTTTAGTACCTAACAACAATATGAATTCCGATACACTACCTAACAAAATGTTGCAACGAATTTAACATTTCAATAATTAGCAGTAACATATTCTTAGGTACAGGTGTAATGTATTTAACCAATAATTTAAATATTAACAGCTGTTTTAACTTTGTAAAGTAATTACTCCATCAAATTAAACTTTAAAATTAATAAGGTAATAATAGGAGGTGTCTTAATAGATATAATTAAGTAGGTATATTATGTGACTGAACTTTAGAGTACAATTAAGTTAGAGTATAAACATTAGCGATGAAAATAATTTTAATTTTGAGTGGGCAGCAACCATAAAGTAAATAACCACTAGAGAGCGCACTCGCCAATTTCTTCTAAGAACACGACTCACCACTGCGGGCGGGGGGACGCGGCATAATCCGCGGCTACTATTGGTCAGTTCACGGTCGCTACTAAAGGATCGTACTGATCGTAGCATTATAGTACGCGCAAAATCACTAACTTTTGGCGAGCGTCGGGGCACTGTATGCGCAGTCAAGTGGTTTTATAGTCTTTGGCAGCAACTAATTGAAAACTGAAAGAACTGAAACTTACACAAGATGTAACTAATTAATTAAAAAGAAAATAAGTTCTTGCACAAAGTAGCACGTGTAACTAAATGAAGATTGAAGGTTACGTAACAGAACAGGCTACCTTCTGATGAAGGGTTGCCATTTCAAGATCATGTGTTCTAAGTATTTGTACATTGTTAACCTACCCACGTGTAGTTGGTTTTAATAGTTCTATAAACAACTAGCTTTCGCCCGCGGTTTCACCCGCGCATGATGACAAACCTTCTCCCGGGTCTAAGTTACCTCCCCTCTAATTTTCAGCCAAATCGGTCAAGCCGTTTTCATGAAATGTCGTGACAACGGAAAGCGGGTTTCATTTTTATATATTATAGACATAGACTATAGACAGTAGCGACATAAATAAATTTTTCAGTGGGCAGTACTAATTGAAAACTGAAACAACTGAAACTTACACTAGATGTAACAAATCAATAAAAAAAAATAACTTGCTCGTGTTAGTTGAAGTTTACATAACAGTTAACACACTACCCTCTGATGAAGATTGCCCTTTCAAGATCATATGTTCTATTTGTAACCGTACATTGTTCAACTACCCACGTGTTTCAGTTCTGCCTATTTCTGTTATAGTTGGCTTTAATAGTGCGCGTGGGACGATTATGTGCCACTTTCCCCATTATTCTCAGTCGCACGGCGTATATTTCAAAGCTATTTTTGGCCTGTAATACGTTTAGGTTTTGTGACAAAATTCGTAGTATTTTTGGATTAGTTTGAGTAGTGTGACTTGGTGCAGCTAGATTGATTAAGTATTTTACGTAAAAACATTTATTTATATGATTATTTACCCCTATCCATACATATGTCACCCCTAAACATACCACTACTACCACTATCGGAGTTGTTCAAGGGGCTGCGGGATGGCTCGAACGATTTACCGCGGCCTTAGTACCTACTCAAATTTCTCAAAGAGTAAAGATGGCAATTTACCCCTACACCTAATTCACCTCAACCATAGGTACTTAAGAGGTGAAACATTAATTCAAGACTACACCTTCTACAACATCTTTCCTACATTCAAACTGTTTTTACTCACTATCTATACATATAATAAAATGATAGGAAAGTCAAAACTGTACATTGAATATTTTTTTAAAAGAATACTTGGGGGTGATTTATTATCGATTCTGAACCCAAATATATAGTTTTTAGAATTTTTGTCTGTTTGTCTGTTTGTCTGTATGTCTGTTTGTCTGTTTGTCTGTATGTTTGGTCTCACTGAACTCGAAAAGTACTGCATAGATTTAAATAAAATTTTGCATGAATATTACCTGGGAACCGGTTCAACATATAGGATATATATTATCACGCTATCACCTACGGGGGATGAGCAATGAACGATAATTTCTGTTAACGTTTCTGCAACAGCGGGTGCAATAATGACACATATTTGAATGTTGAACTTTGTAAGTTTATCGGCCTATTATCAATCTTTACATAGAAAATAACGCTTTTATAAGTAACTTGAGCAAAAAACTGAATTTAAAGAAATGATATCCTGAAATTATAGATGAAGAAAATTATGCAGAAACAGATGTGCCATAAAACTGGTAGTAGGCAAAATATCAATGAAAACAGACTTCACTTTGTCATGGTATGTTCTTACTTTCAAAAAAAAATTATATGACAACGTGTGTATTTCGCTACTATAAAAACACTACAAGAAATATCAGCGCATCATCAGGGACATTTTTATAATTCTTTCACCATTAGAAAGCTACATTATCTGCGAGTAACATAGGGTATATTTTATCCCGGTGCGGGCAGTAGTTCCCATGGGAACGGCACCCACGTCCCGAAGAAATTATGAACTTCCCCACATTCTTAAAAAGTCTACATATGTTGTTCTGACATAATATAAGCTATACCTCTCATAAACATGAATATCCGTTCATTTCATCCAATAACAAACATGCATCACACTGAAAGTGCATTGCGAGTCTAAGATTTTATTATTATAAAAAAAAAACATTGTAATTAATATTCAAACATCCTTAAAAATAAGTTCCTGGTTTTGATATATTACATTATTTTGAATTCACTTACATATAAATAGAAGGTTCTTATTAATATACTTTTTGAGTAATGAAGAATGTAGGCAAAATACGACCGAAAACATTGTGTCACTTCAAAAATTAACATCAATGGGAATAACTACCTGTCACAATACGTCAACAAGATGTCAACAGAAGACAAGAGTTCGTTCGTTCTGAAAACGTACAAATTACGCGTCGCAGGCCAGAGACATACTTGCTTTCAACTTCTGATCACAAATCATCGAGCTAAGAATTATATCACAAATACACCGTTTACAATTACGAACAGTCACAGTCAGACCCACGGACTGAGTCTAAAAAAAAATCTTTTATATAGCTACGTTTATATCATTTATATTATTCAGTTACTAAGACAGAATTACTATCAAACGTGTTTTTGCTAAATGTTCTATTAGTTTTTGCAAACATACATTCCCAACTCCGATCTCATGGAGGTGGCGCCCGGGTGTCAAAACTGTGCGGACTGTGCGACCTATCGCACCCGGCCCCGATTTAAACCATGATCTGGAGCGAGAAGAAATGGGATGACAAAGAATGAGGCGGCGGAGCGACTGAAAATTCCCAACTCTCATCGCAGCCACTGCGGTAAGACACCACGAAAGCCGGATGTCGAGAGACGACTCCCGGCCACCGTAGGCGTGAGCGATTAGTTTTGAATGGGTCATCGACCTTCCGGCTTCTGGGAGACCCGTTATTTCACGCGCCCCTCAAGGAGATTCAGCAAACCGCTGTAAGGCCCACTAGGGCCAAAGCCTGACACTCCCTCACGCTGCTCAAACTGATGGCTGAGAATTACGTAACTTTCCAGGATGCAACGTGTTGCAAATGCCCAGGCCTTTGGGAGCTTGGTAATCCTTTTCTCCACCTTAACTTGAGTTTTGTGGTACATGAATAAATTAGAATAGTTATGAATTAGGTCATCTTCATCACGTATTTACCAACTCTTAATGTTCATCATGCACACCCGCTTCTCTAACTTTATTGAAGGATCACTAAAATTGTTTCAGTTACTTTAACTACGCTACTATAGTCCGTTGTCAAACCTTTTAATATCAATTCTGTAGAAGTGTGAATATCGAATGTGTAATGTATAGAATTTCCGTTTGTGCATTGCACAAAAACCAACGTTATGATTTTCGAGAAGTCAAAAGAGTCGGCCGGCTAAGAATTATATTCATCGTTGGTTAATTGAATACATTTTCAGAAACCACAATAACAGTGGGAACCAAAGCGAATGATCGCTTCATAGAGCTCTGATTTTCTCGAGGCGATCAAGTCAGTTCTGGTCTGTTCGCTCATCAGATCTTTGAAAGCGGTTCGATGATAATCTATACTGTTGTCCTGTTTACCTACGTGTGACACATAATATGGTATTTAAACGTCCTCTGCAAGAGAGCGAACGTTTGTGCTATTTATAAAGACGAAATTTTACCATTGTGCAGTAGTGACGCACAGTATATACAGCACTTATGTTTCTTCTGATCTGCTGGCTCCACCAAGAAATGACAAATTGCGAGCGTACATTTTGAAAATCTTGGAAGAACTGCAGGCTTCAAGTGCCAACACACAAATTGGACTTACTCTCTCGGACGTATACTTTACCTGATCGTGAACTAATGCAAACATTTCGGTGGAATTCCAACATAACATAGTGAGTGAGTGCACAGAAAATCCCCGAAATACAAGTAGTGAAACTATGCACTTGCCTGATGACTCAGTCATCATCCACCCAGCTATTCCTCAATTGTGTGGGTGTTGGCTTCCAGTCAAACCGAATCTTTTTGAGTACCAATGTTTACTTGGAGTGCCTATCTGATCTCTTCAACCCAGTGAACTAGACACCGCGTTATCCATGGTAAGTAAAACTGTTTGACAGACTTTCTGGCTCCTGATTTGTCGCAGCTGCTGCAGAAAATGTACAACTTTGTCAGACCTTTGTTTTATGTGAGAATTACGTAATAATTTTCCAAATCGGTTGACTAGATCCAGAGGTTTCCTCAACGTCACAAACTTTACTTCTTTTGTTTAGATAAATAGTCACACATCGTCGACACCACCTTGATTGATCAACCCGTGCTGCTGCTAAGTGGTAATCCTAATTATATTGTTATGTAAAAGAATACACCTACGCTACGGCATAAGTAGTATTTTGACAATTCCAAATTGCCCACGCAGACGAAGTCGCGGGCAACAGCTAGTACTGTTACATAAATTGAATATTGAACGTGAACGGTTGATCAACTCATTAATTAGAAGTCTTAGTTCCAGTTAATTTCTACGGAACGGAATATACCTGTAAATATTACGTTTTGATTTTAATGATTCATCGTTTATATTGGTATTTGTTATGGTAACGTCAGACGACGTTTCTTATTCAGACGACCTTATAAAGGTCGCCGGAAGACGCTAGATGCAGGTCGCCTCCTACAGGTATCTGTGGAGATCAAAGGGGGAGGCCTATGTTCAGCAGTGGACGTCCTATGGCTGAGGATGATGATTTTTAAATACTTGTATAAAACATTAATAGGTTACTTTGTTAGTTTAAGGATTTAAACAAACCAAATTAGTCAGTCAGGTGTTCGGTATTAACGAGATAGTAATCATGCTAATAATTTAAGGCAATGTCCTGTTTTTGATAACAACTTACTGATAAATTGTTGTTCTAATTTTGTTTACATTTACAATCAATCTAATCCGGGTTTCTCATAATTACAACTCTGAATTTACCTCCGAGATTTTCTAGAAAACTACAAAATGTTTAGTTATGAGGAAAAAACTAAGCGATAAAAGGTTTTTGCCAGTTTTTGGCCTACTTGCTGTTTTCCCGCGGTTTTACCCGTTTCTCGTGAGAACTTTTTCCTGTACTTCGATAAATATGGCCTAGAATTTGCCAAATCTATTCAATAGTTTCAGAGCCTTTAGGGACAAACTAACAAAAAAAAAATGTTTTCTCTTTATCATATTAATATAGAATCTATAGATGAAGATGGATACATAGATGTTACAAATAAGGGCAAATTCTACATGCGTGACATGCACACTTTATCATGCAAAAGTAGTGCAGTCCCATCCCGGAGAGAAGTAACAGTAAAGATAACTATCAACATTGTCTTTCTAAATCATCGTTAGTCCGCATACGTAATAGGCCTTAATGTCCCTATCAAAACACCCACAAGTGAGACAGATGACTTACTGAATCGTATGTCATCTATCTCGTAAGTTATGATGATGTCGCTCATAATAGATGATGTCATGTGATGTATGACAGGACAATCCGCTGATTTATCGATAGAAGAAATGGTCATTACACAATCGGTAATGAGGTTTGTTGCAATAACTGCATCAGCATATCGGACCTCGGTGGTGAGGCTCATTTATTTACAGTAGAACCTTATTATTGAGTTGAATCTATGGGTTTTAATATGGTTCACGTACGTAGCTAATGCATTTAATTTGATCCTTAATTAAGCTCTTAGAAGATAAATATGGACAATACCGTATACAAAACATTCAATTTATGCAAATATTGCGTAAAAATCCAAGATTCTGTATTAGCCGTGTCAGGCATCCTATGAGGTCTATTAACCAATGGGAGTGTGGTAATAAGACAGAATGGTACATTAAATCATTACATTATGTTTATTTATACATTTAAACATTCAAACCTTCATCTTTTACATAAGGAAATTAACATTTTAAAAAGTTTCGCCTATGAATTGGCTTGTCCATGACTCCATAGACTTCAAAAGACACTTGACATTTCAAGATGAATCGTCGGCCCATCACGGTACGTTAACCCGCGGTTCCTTTCACCAAAATCAGTTGCAAATTGAACACTCCAACTGGCCATGATTAAATTTAATGATTGGCTGGCCGCGTAACGGTTTTCATGATAGTTGTAAAAAGTTGAAAAATAAATAACAATAGTCTGTGGACGGGTTTGTGTTATAACCTTTTTATTTGTACTAACGTTGAATCTCTATGGTTCGTTTTTGTCGTTGCTATTAGTTTGTTTGTGTTTTCTTATAGGTATATACAGTTAGTAAGAAGATATTGTTTGATATTGCGATTTCTAATCGACTTATTTGAATATGCTTCGGGAGTCTAACTTAAGCTTTGTTAAACATTCTTATAGAATATAATTCAAAAATAAGGAAGCCGTTCCAAGTTTATGATAATTATTTTCCTAATTCAGAATATATTCGGTAATATGTCGCAATGTCGCTGTATATCTTATCATCATTATTATCTACGATACACATTTTTCCGGAATTAAAAATCCGATACTTTATCTTGTTGCTCATTATTAATTTTATCAAAGTGCATAAAAGAGGCTCGTGTTATAACGTTATCGATATCGACAATCACAAAATATTCATTAAACTTTATCTCGTTTGTTTTTCTATCTTATGTGTTTACCGCTAGATGGCGTTAGTATTTTGACATTCATTGAAAGAAAGAATCGCTCCTTCTAAAACACAATAAAAAGTATGCACCTTTTCATTTCTATTCAAATCAAAAGTGAATTTGGAAAACCTTAGCAACAAAATTAACTTATTCTCGTTAGCCAGATGAAGTTATTATAGGTATAATAACAGTTCAAACAATTTTTATAATTCGACCCGGCCTTGAGTTGACATACATAATGTTTAAAATTCGAATGTTTCTAAATGTCAAAAGTTACGCACCGACTGTCAAGTTGTGGTCCTGCCATAACAGGACAAGAATATAAATGAATTAGTACAAAAATAACAGTAAAACTCGATCGAACGCAAAAATAAACGTAAGTCGAGCTACTTTTTTCGCATAAATGTCAAAATTATATAATCAGCATATTGTGATATTGCATAATGCCAAATTAAGAAACATGTAACATCTTCTATCCATCTCTATAGATAGCTCAATTATAGCTAAGTATATTATTAGGAATTGAAAATCAAATTATTATGAAGCACCATCGATTCATATCGTTTCTAGATGTTTAACTTTCAAATTTTCAGCAGATTCAAAAACATTTATTGAAAAAAAAAATACTTCGAGTACCTATGGGTCAGTTGCATAGTTTAACTATGACGATTACCAAACCATAACCGGGATTGTCAAACCTGCGATTTGACGAGTATATTTACTTAGTTAAATAGTGCAGCCAATAAAGTTTATCTAATTAAAAATTAATCTACTTCCAGTAGCATCAAAGCTCAATTTCCTACAAATAAACACAAACATTGTAAGTTACTAGGGCACTATAAACGTCAGAGGTTATCTACAAACACGTGGCCACCCTTGACTCCAGCCCCGTTCATTGCATTTTGAACTCTATGACCTTGCACTTAAGTGCGTATATTAGATTTGTTGTGGGGTACATGTGGATGTGAATCATAGTATAAACAGTGTTATCTGTGTTCTGTTAGAGAAATTGATAAGCACTTGTTACTTTGTTACCTTATGAGAGGATGTTGGTTTTTGATATAGTGATTAGTTTGTTTTACTAAAATTAAAGGAGCCATTCATAAATATTCGACAGTTGTTTGTAGGCGTATTTGCATTAGAATTAGGTATTACTATTTTAGTGCATCTGTTTTCAAAACTTATTGTTGTAACTTCATATAAGGAGGATCATTTTGAAAAGATTTTTTCTATTGAATGTCATTCAGTATGTTTATATGAAAAAGATAAAAAAAAGATTTCTTCATGACATAAGCAACTATAATTACTCAAGACTAATTATGAACGTTAGGTATTTAAAACTTTATACTGCTAATAGCTCAGTTTTAAGTTTTTATTTCCAATTTCAAATATGTATGAGAACCGTAACAAGAATTTAGTAACTCTTCTTACATCATAGCCATAAAACCTAAACTAAAATGTAGGTACTGTAATATACCAACACACAAGTTTCATGAACAATGCCGCCATATGTAATATTCGTCATATCTTTAATAACATTGAACAGCTGTTAAAACTATTGCTGCAGTTTACATTAACAGACTATCGTGAAAAATATCTTGAACTCGTGTACCTACTTATTTATGAAGACACTGAAAATGTCTTTATTTATTGTAAAAATTAGGTGTCGGTGTCATGAAGTCCGGTTATAAATCGAAATTGTATTTAATTTACCTTATGTCAAGCTACACAACTATATTATGATCACACATCAGATCATCAAAATACAACAAAATATAGACTAGACTTGTTGTAACCCTAATTTTTCATTTAATTTTAAGGCAACCTCTGTAACTCTGAACCAATAAATTATTGAATTGAATATCGAATTAAATTATTTGTATCAAATATAATATTTTATCTTTGAACTCGTGTTGTAGCATATTTAGAGTGTGAATTATGTTTAAGTAAGTATTCCAAACTCATTTCAGTTTTCATTTCCAAATTAAAATACATAAACAATTTCACTCACACATATCACGTATAAAACGACATAAATCGTTCTCACGCCCGCGCCGCGATTATATCAAAAATCCATAAAGCTATTGAGTTCACATAAAATGTGGTGTTTTCAACAATGGCTAGTGTTTGCTTTCGTTCAAACCCAAGGTCACAGACTGGTGACAACGGTCGAGGTCACTCGATATATTGTTTTAATGGGAAATATAGAAACCTTGGTTGTTAGTCCGTTCAGAATGTTTTACAACGAACTATCATGAACCTATCATGGCTTTTTAGCATGTTTTTCTTAACAAATTGTCGCCATAACGCGACCTTACCTATATGAAGGAAAAAGCTGAAGACTCCAATAGTGCTTATACTTGCACCCTTTTGCAAAACAGACACGAGAATATTCGATCTGCAAAACTCTTGTAAACTTTATCCATAACTGCGTGATCAAACTATTAGGTACCATCAAGCAAGGAAAATCTAAGTCCACAATGTTTCTATTAAATTCAAATAATCTTATTTTCCTCAATAATTCTTCATTTCCTTCCTCTCTAAATAGTTTTGAATACTCGTCTTATACATAATTATCAGACTTATCGGTGCATATCCGGGACTTGGTTACAAATTAATGTAATCTCCAAATTTTATGCACCTCTGACCATAAGGTTATCTATGGGACAAGGTGGATCAATATCAAATGTATTGAACACATGTTGACAATGATTTCTTTACCTAAATGACTGAAGATACCTGCTTTACCTAAAATTAGAAATAATTTACATAGGTACTCCTTTTGAAAAAAAATGTACCACCATGGTTTTCTAATCCTCATCCTCAAAATTCGAAATTGGTTATACTTAGGTATTTTTGAAATATGTTTACTTACTTATTATTCAGACAACTTAGGCAGCCCCGGGACCATTTCAGTTATTATTTTTTAAACAAAACAACAAATTATGAATAAAGAACATTATTCAAAAATAGAATTCACAAAATCCCCGAGTCCTCAACCACCAGTATTACACCGAATTACGTAACGAACGTATTGTAATGTAAATCGTTTGGATTCACTGCCGTGAAACAAGTTCCTCAAAAACAGGTTTTATCAAATTTTCTTTTAAGCTCTGCTATCTGATTCCGTACATCATTAATTCTTGAATTTATGACTTTTGTGGTTCAAATTGAATGACTATTACGACACAGTTGTATGTGTAATGTTTATTAGAATTATCATAAATTCATAATGCGTGTTACAGGCCTTTTAAGTTAGTGGTCGTTAATTTAATTGTGGCTAAGCGTTATTAATATATTGCTACGAATTTAGGGAATAACCTCTTTATTTATAACTATTTAGTTCCAATTTGTATTCAAATTATAAATAGGTGCGTATGCAGTTGGTTTTAGAAACAACCGTTGAATGTTAAATCGGAATCTTTTGAATATCGAACTACGAATAGCTTTCAATCTGCAGTTATTCATATAAATTGCTTCGCATTAAGTCGCATTCGAAAATTCAAACTCTTTGAAATCTAGAACTTACCATCAACTTTGGTATGGTGTGGCGAAGAGGGTGCGGATTCGACATCTGAATGTAGGCTGTATGAGTGTTCTGTCTTGATGGGGGCAGCTCCGAGGGCCGCGTCTGTCATAAGCCTGTCGTGCAATACTACGCCTGACTTGGAGTCCCGTTCGATCAGCCAATCGGTCATTTCTGAATCTTCTTCCAGTACATCTTGCATTTCCTGTAACAAAATAAGCAGGTATGAGGCTTTTTATGCTAACGAAACCAAAAAGTCAGAAGTAACTACGTTTATTTTTTTCAACCATTAACATCTATGGCAGTGATGAATAAATTAATAATGCAACATTCTTCACGTTTAGATTTCATTCAATTTTCGAACTTAAGTTTTCCTTGTTTGTCGTAGTAATTCGGCGTAGCAAGTAGATACTCACAAATATATTAGTAGTAAGTTAGTTAGCATATGTTTTATTTTCTATTTAAATAAATCATTGTTAATCTTATTTGTATAAACACCTAACATTTATTTTCGTTTCAACATCAAATGGAATTAGGTACCTCATAAATATTTTCCACCATCACAGATTCCGACTACCATGAACTTGACAAAAACAAGTCCTATAATGTCCCATCATCTGTCTTTTAACCTCCCACGGCGCCATTTTGTTTACTTCTACAATGCTATGGATCATAAGTAGATATGTAGGCACTGAACCATCCTCGGTCAATAAACTGGCCAACGTTACGCCATTTTTAAGATAAAAAAAAACATAATGTATAAGAACGGTACGAAACTCCTTAGAGTTCAATATCGTTTGTTTTGTTTTTTTTTTTCTTCTAAAATTATTTACATAATCTGTTATGTCGTTTTCTGGAATATTTAGCATCGGTTTATTAGTGGCCAGCGTTATTTACTCATCGTTTGTAGGTACCTTCTTGTTTTTCTCGGTAAACTCTATGGAAATACCGTAGATTGGATTTTCCCGAAGAGTTATAAATAGATTTCATTTTACAGTTTGTCAATAAGCGTTTCAAATTAACATCTCTTCTTTGAAAGGCACTGTATGGATAACATCCGTTTTTCAATTAGTATAGCATTATTTATTGTTCTAAAATAACATTTGAAAACTCAATGCACACATTAAAAGCATTGTCTGCAAACTGTCTTGAAGAAAATTATATTATCTTAAATTGATATAATCAAGAGCAATGAAATTGCGCTCTGCATCCACAGGGTCAACGCCTAATAATTCGCAATTCAGCCATTCTAAAGGCTTTCATACACTAGACTTGTCCGATTGGATTTTTCACACATCAATGGTGAGAGCTAATGACGCCTTTTTCTCTAAACTATGAAAAGTTGGGTTACCTATTTACTTTGCCGATGTCAATCTGAATGAAACTTTTACAACTACCAGGCGGAAAGATAGACGACACATAGGTACAAGTCTAAAAATACAAAAGTCTCACATCGAGGTTATCTAGATGACAGTAACAATAAAACCTTTTTCAAAACCCGAAATACAGCTGTCTAGCTAAAACTAGTTCTAGAAACCAGTCTGCTTTTATAGAGAACCCTATATTTTATTTCAAACTCTCTTTTGTAGTTACAAATGTTTGCAACTGGAATTTTGAGACGAACACGAACATATCTGTTACTCGAATTTGTTTTGTTGCGTTCTAATCGATGTGCACCTTAATGCCGTGTCCCTCACCTTGGCAGCGAGTGTAAATAGGCACCGCACAAATAGAGGAGGCGAATGAACGGCCGTGGAGCCGAACACGGTCGCCGACCTCCGGCGGACGCCTTCCGACTGGCTGATGAGCTTCCGACATTAACGAAACACGCAAAAGAAAGGCATCTACCTGTATAATGAGCACCTCTTTATATGTACCGAGTACGTATGCAGCGGCTCCTAACATCTCAATATTAATGCAACGATTTTCAACTGTTACTAAGTTTACGAAACGCCTTGTGTTGTGTATTCTTTTTTCTGCACGCACGTGTACGAGAATTTTCCAAGAAACACCTCTTATTAGCATTTCCTATGGTTTATTACAAACAAGCTCAGAGTGTTTAGAAGATTTTTCATAAAACCGTCAGGGGTATTGAACCTGGTGAATAGTGGTCTTCTTGTGGGAAAAACCGAGTAAGCCTAATAGTTCGTGATGAACATTTTAATTTGGCCCGGAATGCTATGTGGGTTCTTTAACACCTGGTGTGATTGACTTGTCCGAATGTATGGGGAATAAAGATTCGGCTTCGCTTGAGTGTGGTTTTAAAATAGACGCTTTATGTTCGGGAATTCCTTTCTCTGCGTTGAATTCCCAATTCTTGTTTCTGCATTCCTATTTACGTAGGGAATTTTATTCTGACCGCAATTTTATAAGAAATCAAATTATTCAAACCTTTTACATTTGAATCACATTCTTCCGTTACCAATTATTTTCTTCCGTTAAGTCAAATTAATATTCATGCGAACAAGCTGAATATTTTTAAATTCAATTACTTTCTCTATTTACACGAATTTATTAGTTGATTCTTATATACCTAGTGTTAAGATACGCTGCATTTTTATAGAAAGGACCGACCAGATTTCGCATTTTTTTATTTGATTTTGCCTGGCGGCTGAAATTCGGAATTGGAAAACACTATTCCAAATTCAACCTATTTTTTTTTTTAAATAAAAATTGACAGTCTAATGCATCTATGGATAATGTAAAGGTAATTAACAAGAAGGTAGGTATCTACCAGGTCTTGCAAACATAATAAAGATTATTGAAATAAGTCTTTGACTGATAAATGAAAAGTGGGCTTGTGTAAGACCATTAAAGAAAAATGTCGCAGATTAGATTATCTAGAGACGGTATTTTTTTATATCTCCTTGGAGAAACGTAGAACGAAGAACGATACTGTATTCTAACCAAAAATAAATCACAAATCTTGGGTAATAACATAGTCAACCTGAACGTGTAGTTTTGAAAACCACTTAAGGAAATGTCAACAAGAAATGTCCTAAGGGAAATAAATAAAAAAAATAAGCCTCAAACCACAGCGCGTTCAAAGTCTAAAGGAATAACAACAACCTTCTAGGAATTTGTAAGGCACAAAAAAGCTTTAGTAGGCAATTTGTAGCAATTAATTAAACATGCGTAATTTCTCATTAGACACTTGAATAAAACACATTAAAGCCCAAGTTCACCGTCACCATGAACGTAAATTTTCTTAAAACAACTGTTGACTATGAATGTTCACGTACAAATTTTAAAGTAAACAGATTAAAAACAAATGAAAGCGTTTGTCTACGGAAACCAAAAAAAAAACAATGGACGTTTATGTTGGCCTAAATCAGGAAACAGGTAAGTGGTTTAAACAGGCACAAAATTAATACAAAAAGGCAGAAAACATGTATGATTTGTCATTACAGTTTTCGCGAGTCTAGACGAAACCCCAATAGTAGTTAAGCGCTACTCTATTATATTTAAGCTGTCATTTAGAACCATTGAGCTACACATTCACACAGCACGAAACATTAGTCGCTCATTGTCTCACGAAAGGTTAAAATAAATAAAAAATATAATTACACGTTTAGAATCGTGTGGATTCACGATTAGAATTGGGAAATAGTCGTGACTAAGACATTCAACAGTTTGGCAATGTTTAAGCGTTAATTGTGTGTTATAAAACCGTAATCTGAGAGGATCTATGTTCCTTAGGAAAATATAGAATACTAGCTTTTGCCCGCGGCTTCGCTCCCGTCAACTGACTTCTCTACTTTACCCTATTTTTTTATTTTCTTTTTTTTTTCATAAGAACCTTCTCCTGACAATAACAAACACAACAAAAAAAGAATTAGCCAAATTGGTCCAGGCGTTGTTGAGTTATGCGCTTACCAACACATTTTGCGATTTATTTTTATATTATAGATATGTACGTATTAAGGATTTTAAGGCATACTTAAATATTGTAGTTCTAATTTGGTGTAACGTTCTTGTATGTTTCGAACAATCCCGCAGCCCTGGCAGCATGTAGTGGCTGTAGTACCTACACTTAGTTAATTTTAAATCAGTAAATAAACTTTTTCATCTTTATTATGAGTCAAAACGGTATAAATAAATACGATTGTTTTTATCAGTTTTCCTCATTTCTGTTAATAGGTGTTCCAATGCTAAGTAATTTCCAATTACTCATTAGGAGATATCATTCCACGATTAGGTAATCAAGTTTATAAGGATAAGTACGTGTTTATTAAGTCATCAATGTAAACATACATTTATAGAAAATATTTACAACTGCTTAAAATTAAATATTTTTTTATGTTGTAGCCTGAAGAATATATTCGATCGTACAAGTAGGTAATTATAAAATGAGAATTTCCTGATATGTAAAATAGTACAGCTGAACCAAGGATGATTGCAAACTAAATGTGTAGGCGTTGTTAACTCGAGAGGTTTTAATGAGCTCACGATTGCTGCTGCTGCATCAGTAGAACTGTCAAACAATGACAGTCACAGCACTGACAGGTGACACATTCAAACGTGAGTCTAAAGATTTTAATTAAACTGCAGTCAGGTAATTAGACCAAATAAAAAACGACAAAATGTGCCTACATAACGCAAACCTATCTGTCAATACCAATCTCGATTTCAAACAAAACAATAGCCTGATTTCGACAACTAATCGATGATATTAATAGACTGGTTGCACACCTTCACACTCACACACACGTGCTGTCAAATGTGCATAGTGATGCAACTGGACCAGTAAACCGGTCCGCGTACCAATTCTCAAAGTTGGCCGTTGCGTAATCATAAAATATCGCATATACGGCACTAGCAACCTCAGCACAATAGCCTTTAGATTGCTCTAGATTTAGACTAGTCTATCACGCACTAATTGTGAATATTGAACAACTAATTAAACGATAAAGAAAATTGAATGATGTCATACTTGAATTAGCAATTTGATAAACTCGCGTACGTAGGCGAGGCTATCCAGCTACAGAAGGTAATGCAACGCAGGCCCCTAGAAACTGTACCTATAGTAGTATATTATCTTGTTCTTGAAGAAACCCGTATCAATAATGGAACCTGATTAAAAAAAACTGGAACTCGTTTAAGCTTTACAGAGCACAAGACATATTTGGAACATTAATTTTGAACATGGCCGATTTCACCAAAAACTTGCATTAAAGTTAACATATTTTTTAAACGATGTTGAGTTTTTGCATGCAAGAGACAAGAGTGCCGATTATGATAAATCAAGCACGTTTATTATTGAATTGAAAAGGCAATAAAAGTACAAAATGTCGTATGTAAATTAACTCGTTAAAGTACCTGACAAAAAACATAATAATGTACTGTTATACGAAAGCCGAAACATTATCAAAACAATTTATCATGTCATTCATTGTGAACGGCTGCGTGAGAGCTTCAAAGAAAACAATCGTCAGACACTGCTCCCGTCTCTTTCTGACATTCCTCTTAATTCCTAAGTGTGAAAGAGACAATAGTTTATGATAGAAAAATGCTAGCTTCAAATTAAACACATTAATCAATTAGAGCCAGCCCCATCCACTTTTCTTTTATGGCATTGTTCTTTGGGCAATTAAAATTTGATTTTTTTCGGTTGAGCGCATGAGAAGCGGAGAAGATAATATGGTAATAGATGGCTATTAATAATTATTTTCGTTATTTCCCAAAACGAAGGAATAAATCATAAGTTCGACTACCAGATTTCTATGTAAGTGAAAATCGAAATCAAGGAGACTTCTTATAATCAAACTTCAAGGAAACAGTTACAGCATAATACTATGAGTTCTGAGAATGCCAAACCACCTGTCACTATTAACTTAATCCTTAGCAACACTTTGCGGTATGTAAATTCCAATAAATGAAATCGTGTTGACTATTATTATTTATGGTCAAGATAATGTTACGGACATTTAGAATCCCGTTTGACAAAATATATTAACTAAATTATGCGCTAAAGCATAAAATTCTGTCTTTCATAGTGCAGCGCATAAATAAGACAGCTTAATAGTTTTTGCATTCGAATATTGAGAACGTTTCGACTGCTTGATTATCTTAACATTTATGTTCCTTGTATCCAAGCAAACTTAAGGCCGCCAAGTGTTAAATATACCCAGAATAAATTGGTTATCACTAGGTATCATACAGGTCTCTCTTACATTGATATTATCAAGGACATAATAAATACATATTTTAGTGGGTAAGAATATTTGAAATATTTGGGCTTGCTTTCAAAAGGTCTTTTACTTTTACATTGTTCTGTCTTTTTTTGGTATGGAATGTTGATTTTTATGAAAGGAGTATGATCTTTCTGTATTTTGGAGAACGGAATTTTAATTGTAGCACGACCACACATGGCTTTTAAAAATAATTTTGCCGTGTATAAACACCTTTTCAAGTTTTGAAGTCTTAAGCGTTGTAAATACGAGACGATTAGACACCAAACTAATTAGTGTTTCCTCTTCCTACCTCCTTATTATAGCACAAAGAACAAGGGACACTGTTACAGTACACAAATTAACAAAGCATATTCTAGCCAGCGTTTACTTCGTTTGTTCAACAGGATGTGGAGCAACTTTATAGGTAAGACAAAATGCACTAGAATTTGGAGCATGCAGTGAAGTGGGTCGTAAACCGCCCGTCGTGCATGCCAACCTCACCATCCTGATACTAAAGGACGTAGCTTTCAAATGAACTAGACGTGAGAAACACTTCAATGCAGCCAGTTTCAGAAAGCAGGGTGCAGGGAGATGAAATCAAATAATTCATTCGTGTTTCACTCTGCGTCGTGATCTATTAGAAGCGTGGTCCTACTAATATTATAATGAGGGGAGCTTTGTTTGTTAGAAACTAGCTACTGGTGTTGCATTATACTGTCAGCACCTAGATCTTTATACACATTTAAATTGACAAATGCAGTATCATCATTATCGCCAACGAATGCCCTGTGGGACACCCGTAAATCTGTAGCCTTATTTATGATCATACTATGCTCTAATTATGTGTCAAAAATCCAAATATCTATCTTATTCCGATACCCTCTATAACGGCTCTTTGAAATAAAACCCGATCACAAATTGCATCTTATCAAATTTCAAAACGTTACGTAGTACGCAACATACATTGAAATCGGAGTAAGTGAACTTGCTTTAGAAATATAAATAGGCCATTAGTTCTTAAAGCCTTATCATGAAGCAGCATTTACTTAAGAAGTATTGTACAATATTTTACGTTGGTTTATCCATGATTTGTGTGTTTGTTCTATTTATATTTTGTATCTAACCTATAAGGATTTAAACTGTTTTTGTAAACAACCTTTTTGTTTTTGACAGTGGTCTGTGAATGAAAAATGACAGTGATGACATTACAACAAAATAATAAAATATGTGTTCACCAAATATAAAATTTAATTAAGTAGTTGGCAGTATTATTACTCCCTACTAATCCCCGCGATCGCATTGGGACCTGGTACTCAGTACAAGTACAAGTATAATATTTAAAACTGCAGAGGTACTTAAAATTAAGGCGGTAACTTATCAGACGAGTATCCTCCCACCTCCCAAACCTGATCCAGATCACGTTGCACAGAAAACAGGCTACACACACGCTATTTGGTATCAAGTGAATGCCTCATGAAATATCAACCGGCGTAAGGAATGGGAGCATTTTTTGTAACATCTACTTTCACCAGCCGATAGTGGATTCGCATCCGGTTCACTCTGTACCGTTGTCGGATTGGCCATTATCGCGATCGAGAACTGCATTTTGACTTGCTCTTGTTAAACTTGATAATGTGAAGTAGTGTTATGTATAAATTACACCGTCATTTGTCTTGTGTTAATTCAATCGGTGTATTGTTCGCTCTTTAACGTATCCAAGGTTTCTTTAAACGGTTGTAGACTGTCCACGAGGGAATTCTCTTAAAGGAAAAGATTATCGCAACAGGTTTGACCAAAAATGTCTTTTAATCTGGGTCAGTTCTGAAGGCACTACAGGTAAAAATAATATGAAATAATAAAAAATAAAGTTACGGGTCGTTAAAATGTACAAGATTGACAATGATGAATTGTTTAAATCTTAGTAAAGCTGGGTGACACGAAATAAATTGTTTTGAGACACATTTATCATTTTGCTCAGAACATTTATGTTCTTAGACTAGCTTACACGCGTTGTTTCACCCACGTCCCTAGAGATCTGCTTCCTGAAAATGGATAAAAAGTAGCCTATAATCATCAGCTACGTTACTCATAAGTTTCATCGCTTTTGCGTTACTATCTTACTTTTCGAGTTTATAACATTATTAGGATTTTATATCTGTCCTTTGTCACTGAGAACAAACATGCATCGTTGTTCTCTAGAAATACATGTAAGAACCGACTAGATTTTTATAGCTCATTATAGTGAGCTGTATTCACAGTTCTTGTTAGCTTAAACATCTGTTGTTGCAATCGTGGGACTCTGAGATTGGTGCGAAATAGGTCGCTAGAGTCATCGCCTGAGAATTCTGGTGTTTTGGTACAACAATATGTAGCGATGCGGTCTGTAAGCAAGTAATTAAAGTATTAGATTTTGTACGATTGTGTTTTCGGTTCGATGGACGGACTTGTATTAGAGGTAAGAACATGTTTACATACAGAAGCACTTTTGTAGTTAAAAATGCCGTCTCGAGCCTGGATGAATTTTAAATCATTGTGAAATGCTTTTTGTATGAAATTAATTTCATTGTGCATCGAACTAACTCCTTATAACAATAATTTCTATCGTTAGAAGATATGGATGGACATTCCGTCTGTGGAATGTTTGCTCTCTATTAGGACCTCGTTCCATTGAATCCGAAACAAAGAACGGATACTTTCATCATACACATAAACCTAAACATAAGGACATTATAACCAATGAAGCCTATCCAAGTATACTCACACATAATTTGATATAACACATGTAACCCGTCTAGACAATAGATGGAAGATAATTGATTTAACACCACACAATTTCATCTCATCCACGCCTCTATATGTTACTAACATGACCCTTTTACATCATTCGTTATACATTGCTTTCTATGTCCCAATCAGTGTTGTGGTCATGTTAAGTCAGCCGGCAATGGTTGATGAGAACAGAAAATTTTCCGCATTTTCTCAAGTTCCTCATTCAAAGGCCTGTCGCCTCTTGCTAATATTTTCGCTAGAAGCCGAAAATGCTTATAAATGACGTGTTTGATCGATATTAGTGATGTCTCATGAATTTTAATGATGGCAACATCTGTTTACTGGGCCTCATGGCTGTCGTTAAATAAGATTAGGCCATTAATGTTACTTGATTTGTATAAGGGAGATAAATAATATGTTAGAACAAACAGGACATTTTGTTTCTTTTCCAAATTAATGTAATTTATGATTGTATAAATACGATAAGTGAACATCCAAATCAGACCTAGAATAGATCCTTGAGGGATCCCATGAAGTAAACTAGTACATTTGGTCTAAATCTACATATTAACGTACACCATGGTTCCTACGCCTTTTCATTTTATCTAAGGCTTCTGCGAGATAAGAAATGACATTTCTTTTATCTAACTCGACCAAGTAGAAAAAGTTATTCTACGAGTGGGCGTTTAACACCTATCACTTCCTACGCTAAACATTTTCATCTATTAACAATCTTTTAGTTAGTTAGTTAGTTACAGCCTATTTATCGTCCCACTGCTGGGCACAGGCCTCCTCTCACACGGAGAAGGATTGAGCATTAATCACCACGCTTGCTCAATGCGGGTTGGTGATTTCAGACTATATAGTCCAGGTTTCCTCAAGATGTTTTCCTTCACCTTTTTATCAGCCATTGGTGTCTAAGATATACTTAGAAAATACATACAAACTTAGAAAAGTTGCATTGGTACTTGCCTGACCTGGATTCGAACCCGCGCCCTCATACTCGAGAGGTTGGTTCTTTGCCCACTAGGCCACCACGACTTTTTCCACAATCTTTTGGATTAACATATTTTTTCAAAATGTTGTTGGAATAATCAAAGGGATTTTAGGGATGACAGACTGCCCACATTTCAGTTAAAGTCAAAATGAATTTCCTTTGAGGTAGGCGTTGATGACGTCATTGGATGTTAACATAAAATTTGTCTAGACAGCCTATGACGTGAGCACTCAGGACTGTTAGCTGTTTCTGCTCCATATAACATGTTATCAGCTACCCACGGTTGACGTGTGATCATCTACATTTAGGTCACTAGAGGAAATTGGACATCATTTGCTGTGATTTTCATTATAGACAATGTTAACGATTCTTGGTAGACTGTCATTCATATCGATTATTGAAACTTGAAAGAACATCGCACAGTTTTATGAGGCATCTTCAAAATTGATACAAACAATAAATAACCTATTTCTCCAACAAGCAGACTAGCATGAAAATCCAATACACTTCTATCTCCTTACATAACCCAGAGTTCTATTTTAAGCTCCCACAATGTACGTAAAAGGTTTAAATCAAAGAGATAATGCGACTAGAAAGGCACTCTCAGTTTCAATTCCACGTTTCATTGAAAAATAACTAAGTTTTTGCGTCCCCATCCAATTTTCCAGTTCCGTGGGTACAGTTATCTGATACTGACGACGCAACGGCCACTGTTGGGGGTTATATAGCTGTGTACGGAACCGTCTGTGGCTCGTAGCTTATATAAAACGGTTAGGGAACAACAGGTGGCTTGAAAACAAACTTGGTTGTATCAAATAATGAATCAGAATGGACTTTTAGAAATTCTAGAATTCTTTTGTCAAGATGTTTCGTAAAACATAGGTCCGCATGCTGATATTTCATTGTTTACTTTATAGTACATGGAAATTCGCCCAAAATATGTCCGTTCTGTAAGTTAAACATAAAAAACAGAAGAAAATAATTACATCAAACACTTCCGTATTCAAATTGAGACTAATAAAAATAGGTTCAAACAAGATGGTAAACGCGAACTTCCTCTATAAATTCATTGACTGGCCATAAATATTTATCAGGTTATTATTTTTATAATAACAGTGTTGTTACCCGCGGCGTCGGGGGCGCGTTGTGACGTCACGGCCGCCATGTTTGTGACGTCACATTTCGCGCTATCCTACGCTCTCCCACGCAGAATTGGTGTCGTTCCATTTTTCTCAATTTCCCGCATATCTAACCCCGGCTGCGCCCACATAGATAACGGCTGTAACTTGTTAAATTGGATTTCATACTATTTATAGTCATTTGTTGGTGAACAAGGCTTAGAAGGATATTCATAGAACTTCAATCGTTTCTTTTATTAGAAAAGTTATTGGAAATGTTGCGTCGTATTGAGGGAATGAGTTTAATCGGAAAACTTGAAAAGGTTGGATCTATGTTTATTTTTTTTTTTTAATCTTTTTTATTTAAGGGATTTTTGTACACAATAAGCGACGATGTCAATCCCATCGTACTTCTATAAAAGTCAAAAGTCAAATCATTTATTTCATTTAGGCCTTTACAAGCACTTATGAACGTCAAAATTATAACTAAGTTTGATTCTAGTTGCCCATTCCAAAAGTAGCTTCCTATGGAGAAGAACGGGCAAGAAACTCCATGGTTACTCTTTTTAAAAATAATATAGTATTACAATTTGTATGTATTGATACATACAGTAAAAGCATGCGAAGATCATGTAGAATCGTAAAGACAAATGAGGATAAAGTGACAGTTAAAATGCTACATGGTGTTCACATTTACAAATTGGTTTATATTTTGGTACAAAGTTACAAACAAATAATCAAAAGATGAATACAATTTTATTTGCTGGTGTAATTTTAATTTGTTAATTAATTAGATATTGTCAGTATGTCCTATGGAACAGGACCAGCATGTTTCCAAGCATTTTTATCTTGAATGTAATCTTCTAATTTATAATATGCTTGCTTACAAAGTGTGGCTTTTATATGAGTTTTAAACCGCATGTCATTTAGTTCCAGAATGTTGTCTGGTATTTTATTATAACATTTGACACAATATCCCATGAAAGATGTATGTACTTTAGATAATCTAAACTGCGGGATAGCTATCTTATTTTTATTTCTAGTGTTATAATTATGTCTATCACATATTTTTTCAAACAAATGTAAGTTTTTCCTAACATACATGATATTTTCATAAATAAATTGACAAGGTACGGTCATGATATTAATTTTTTTAAACAGTTCCCTAAGAGATTCACGACTACGTAAGTTGTACATAGCTCTGACAGCTCGCTTTTGCAAGATAAATATGCATTCAATGTCAGCAGCTCGTCCCCACAGCAGAATGCCGTACGACATGATGCTGTGAAAGTAACTAAAATATACCAGTCTAGCTGTTTCTACGTCCGCTAGCTGCCTCATCTTTCTAATAGCATAGGCGGCCGAGCTAAGACGACCCGCAAGAGATGTAATGTGGGGTCCCCACTGTAGTTTTTTGTCAAGAGTGATTCCCAGGAAAACTGTTTGATTTATAAATTCTAGTTTTTCACTATTAAGTATAATGTCACATTCACTACTTTTTTACATTTGGCAATGAAAAACGAATGCATTTTGTTTTTTTTTTCATTAAGAGCCAAGTTATTTGCGTTGAACCAATTTTGAACCTGGAGAATGGAATTGTTTACGTCGTCTAAGGTACGTCTACGTCGATCAATATTAAAAATAAGAGAAGTGTCATCGGCAAACAACACCATTTTAGGTTGATTATCAAATAAGTAGGGCAAATCATTTATGTAAACTAAAAAGAGGAACGGACCTAATATAGAACCTTGTGGTACGCCCATTGCCATCACTGAACCTCGTGAATTTACGCCGTTTACTTGAACTTTAAGTTGCCGACCATTTAGATATGATTTTAACAGCTGGAGAGAAGTATCTCTTATTCCGTAATGCTCTAGCTTTCGCAAAAGCGTTTCGTGATTTACACAGTCAAACGCTTTTGAGAGATCGCAGAAGATTCCAATAGAGTCTTCAGCTTCCTCCCAAGCCTTAAAGATGTGCTTGATCAAAGTTACACCAGCATCGGTTGTACAGCGACCTTTAGTGAAACCGTATTGTTCTTTGTGAAAGATGGAGTTTTTATTGAAATGGCGCAACATCTGTTCAAGCATCAACTTTTCAAATACCTTGCTGAGAACCGGTAAGACAGAAACGGGTCTGTAGTTATTCGATATCTTACTATTTCCCGATTTGAATAAAGGAACTACTTTGCTGTGTTTCATTAAGTCAGGAAACACGCCTTGGTCTACGCTAACATTAAATATGTAAGTTAAATAAGGTGCAATTGTTTCAATAATTGACCTACATACCTTGACAGACATACCCCACAGATCTTCTGTTGATTTTATTTTAAGATCTTTAAAGGCTTTAATAATAGCCTCGGGGCTGGTATGTTGAAATTTAAATAGTAAAGAGCATGGTTTAACATGTTTTTTGAGTAGATCGATAGACACGGTGGTGGAAGAATTTAGTGCTTTTGTCGTCTCGAAAGGTATTTTAGTGAAGAATGCTTCAAACTCTTGAGCTACTTCAAGGTTACTGCTGATGGGACCATTTTATATAAACATATGGACTTACTTCCTAAACTAATAAGAAACCTAAATAACACAAAAATTTAAGCTCCAAATATTTGTTAACTAAATTACTATAGTAAAAAAGTATACAGCAATTTTGCTGCGTTTGATGCAGGGTTAGCCAAAATGCCATGGAACACTCCAACATCCATTGCAGACAACTTCATCCATTTGAGAAGTGCATTTCTTTTATCCGCGTATCGGACACATTCCACCAACACATGCTGTATGTCCTCTAGGTTGGATCTATGTAAAATTTAAAAAATATCGTTACATAGTAAACTGGACATAGTTTACTTTGTAATGATATTTTTTTGACGAAGATTGGGAATGACATTTGCTTTCTTTCCTAGGTACGCGTAATTTTCCTTTTGTGCAAAGAATAACTAAATACTTAACTAACCCTCTCTTGCTAAGAGATTGTAAATAATTTTGGTCCCCAGATACAAAAAAAGACCTGTCACAAAATTGTACATACATAGGTAGGTATACGTATCCTCCAAAACTCAAGCATATTTTTAAGACGACACAACCTTCAAGCCCGACCTTACTCCAGATTGTCGTAACTTAGTTATGAATGACCAATATCATAATGGTTTGTCATTTCAGCTTTAGTTACGTAAAGGCTCACCCAATTGTATATGTTAATCGGATTCCATTGGTAATGTCATTAACGAGTAGGTAATGTTACGTGAACTTCTATGTAGTTGTACGGAATTATAGAATACTTAGAAATAATAGGCATGGTTTTGGAATGTGTTTTTGCTAGGTTTTGCTCTAATTATTCAGTTGTCAGTTTGGGGACAGTCTAATACGGTTATTCATTTGTTTATTTACGATTTTTGTTTGATTTTTCTATGTTTTACAAATCTTGACCTGAGATTGTTTTGGGAATTTAGAGATCCCATTAAGATGGGACCCGTTATATTCATTTCATACAAAGAAAGGGGTTTTTTCGCAATGCCTTACTTTTCTATTTATTCCAGTATTTAATGATGAACAACCGAAAAAAACCTTATATACAAAAAAAAACTGGCTTTTTAATTAATTACTTGAGTAAGTTTTACCCTTCAGTATAGCAAAGAGTGGTAACTACGTTACGTAATAAAAAAATATATTCTGATGATTTGAAGTGCTGATAATGCAAGTGCATTACGCTACTGGTTATCACCGCTACACTGGGATGACTAACATATTATCACTTTAGAACAATACTATGAGTATTAAGCCAATATTACGTAAATAGGACAATGTATGGACTGTTGCATAGTAAATGTCACTTACGTATTTAACAACCTTTAGCTAACGGTATAAATTAAGTAGGTAGCTGTGAAAATGTAATCTAAGTCGGAACTTACTTATCGGATACATACAATTTCTTGATGATCGCCATCACCGATACTAATGTTTTAATCAGAATGAATTTTTTGTTTGAACGCGTTAATCACAGCACCTATTGGACTGATTTGAATTAGGTAGATATTGAGGTAAGCGCGATTGAAACCGCTAACGGAAGCGAGTTACAGAATAAAGTTTGGATATATTTTTTTAATAATCTCATAAAAGGTATTAGTAGTAGGTAAAGGAGGTTTATCAATACTGTGTTATTTAATTCAAAAAGTTTCTGTAACTAATAACAAAGGAACATTCCAGCATTTTTAATTACTTAACCTATAATGAAGATAGGAAAACCCCCAGCAAACGCGACTTCCCACAGCTCAAACAGACCACATTTTAAATACTATTTAAAGTTTTTATTATCTCAATATAAACGGTGATTGTTTGATGAAAACAGATAACAGTTCTTGTATTATTTAACAGCTCATATTATGACAGAGAGACACGCGTGAATGATAACACAGGAAGGAAGCTGTATTATCAACGGAAACTTTGCTCAAACATTCGAACTAAATTAACATAATTAAGCCAAGTGTTTAAGGATCTGATGTAATGCTTGTTTGTATGTAATTCTGTGTTATAAAGTCACGCCTTCAAACGTAATCAGAAAAAATAAATAGAACAGGAATGTCTTGCTATAGATGGCCTCTTTCATAAGTTCTAGAATAAATAAGAGAGACAAATATAAATGATACATGTTTTTTTTTTCCTAAGAAGTGTCTATTACATTCTATCATAGGATAATTTATGATCCAGTTTGATGCAATGCATCCAATGCACAACAAGTTTAGCCCGAGCTTAACAGAAAAACTGTAGTGTCTAATTAGTTATTTCATGCTAATCAAGAGAGTTAAATCATCCTCCAGTAATACGTAAGTATGCTATCCTCTCAAAAGCATATTTTTTTAGATGAAGCACAATTCTCCCGTCACACATCCATCAGCCTCAATTACCTCAAGTACAGGTGAGCACATAATGTCATAGTCTTCGCACGGTACCTCAGACCTAACGGTACGGGCACGTTACGTAACAGACATTCCTTACTGCGTCCCGTAAACTGTAACGAGGACTATAATTGGATGCGCATTGGGCACGATCCGAATCACGCACTACTTAAGTTATTTATTATGATTGTTAAGTTGATTGGCTGTTCAATTTAGTGGATAGTGCTTGGTGGTTTGAAAATGGAAGGTGGTATAGCTTTTAGTTTTAATTTTTTTGAATATCGAACAGTTAATTGGCCAGACTTATTTGAGAGTGAATCAGAGACAACGAAAAAGGTTTTATGAGTTATCAAATTATGTCTTCATCATCCTGTCTTTTATAAAAATAAACTTATTAACAATTTAGACTCAAAAATATGAGATCATCTAGTTTTACGTCAAACGACCATTCTCATAATCAAACATAATCTACATTTTGAATAATAAATCTAAACGAAATATAGAGTTACAACCTGATTTTTACGAGATAGTTAATAAGCATAAAATTCTTAATTAAAGTTCTAGAGTCATAAAATTGATTTACTTGGTTCTAACCTCGTTTACATAATAATGAAATAGAACGTGTGCGAAAATAACAAATGTCATATTTAATAACATATTTAATGAAAAATATCTTAATTTAGACACACCTTTAGAAGTGTCACGCATATACCTACCTACGATTGCATTTTTTTTCACAATGATTCATTTGTTTGATCCCACGCTGATCTGAGTTTAAAGAAAATCAGCCAGTCACCTAGTTGTCATTCCACGCACGTCGGTGAAGGCGACCAAGGGAAAGAGTTACTTACCGTTGTATTTCAGAAGGGCTATCTACCTACATAGAAATTGTCTTACATTGTAAGAGAAAATGAGACTCCTTTCTAGGTACTTTTAGTGTCAAAACAGTTTGTGTCAAGTCGTATTTTCTCAAAGTTAAAACCCTTAAAGCTTAATCATAGTTTTATTAGCTTTTGAATAACATTTGAACAGGTTGACATTTAATCGATTATCAATAAAATTGTACAAGTTAACAAAATTTTGCGAAGTCTTAACCTTAAAGGTTTATTACCTACTTATTACCTAGTTAACCATCTATTACATTATAAAGTCATATTCAACAATGTTAAGTGAGAAATAAGAAAAAAAACTGTAAATTTACTTAATTTTTTGAAGCAAACTGTCCGTTAGTTACTTGGTTTAGTGAAAACTATGCAGTTGGAATGTAATTGCTCAATTACGTCGGTAAATGGTATCTTGTGTCGATAACACTGTGTACGTCGAGTTGACATGTTGCATGCGCAAGCGACGCTTGAGCCCGATAGCCCAGATTTGCGCTGACATTGCGCTCGATTTTCTACTAAGTAGCAGTGCACTGCAGTTTAAATTTGTAATTTGTTAATAATTTTAGGGTGACGAGGCATTTTTAGAAAATATAAATTAATATAGAGATAAAAATACACTGTAATAATTAATTTGTTTGTTGCATTCTATATTTAGGTTTTGAGACAAATTGAAAGTATCAATTGCATAATTAGAGTTGAAATTACAATATTTAATCGGGAAATGAATAAAAGGGGAAAACAAGAATGTCAAAGTCATGCGCCTAATTTCAAATGAATGTGAATGGGCCATACGAATGTACACCAACAGAATATAATAGACACTTACAGATACCGAACTAAATATTTTTACAGAGAAATGACGCAACTCAGTAATCCGCTTGTGGTAATGAGTATTCGTGTCACAAAACACAGCTTACATTTCTATGTTGTAGCTACTTTTCCGCCTTTATTTCTGAGACATAAGGTTGAAATTCCCTTGGCAGGTTGGTTAGTAAGTGTATGGTAGTTTTGTGATGCGTGTCCGAGTATCGGCATAATTTCACATTCACAGCTCGGCAATGTCAGTACGTGCTGAAGGGCCGTGAGAAAGCCGCATGCCATCAGGTCTTGAGACAAATGCGCGAAAAATGCACTCTTTGTAAACATAGTGGGACTTCTAGATAAATCTGATGACAGTTACGTTTTATTTCTTGTAAGGCAGACTTGAGTCTGATCGTGATGCATTTTCCAGAGGTTGTAATGTAGACTTACATTGTCACGAGTTCAATCTAGAACTTGTTCTAGTAAAGGGCAAAACTTCCTGGCATTGCTCTTGTATAAAACAAAAATGAACCTCAACGTTCAGTCACTTTTCAGAACATCTTGAATACTAGGAACAAAATACTGAACCTCTACGTCCCGTGACCTATATCTTAGGATCCCTAACTACATTATGCCTAACAGAATCTCGACATCTAAGGAGGTTCTATATCAGGCTGCCAACGAAAGAGGTTGCATACCTAAGTGTGAAAAAAAGGTTGATATTAAAAGGAGGATGACTTCAATTATTCCTCAAACCAGACAGTAAAGGTTCAACGATTGTTTAATTATTATAATGATATTGTTATTCCAGTCACAGTGTATTTAATTACCCCTCATTACGAACAATAAGGAGGACAAGATACAAACAATAACTCATTCATTCGTATTGTGAATGCGATTGATTTTAATCGATGAGGATCAATTTGTAAACTATAACAGTATTAAATGTAGATAATGTAACTTTATGACCAAAATCACCAAACTAGGAGGAAGTAACGAATTTTCGACTGAGGGACTGCCAAGAGTTCAATTCAACTAGAAATATATATTTTTTAAAGAGCTAAGAGTTAAGTGTAAGTATTCGAACCTAATTTATTCCGTACTTCAGCAAAAGGACTGCTACAGGCTGACTAAATGCCCCTACAAGACGAGAAGTAAGAAAAGCAACTGCATAGGATCTACCCTAAGGACCCAATAATCTATCTATGTATACTAAGTTTCCATATTATTCAACAAGTTGTTTATTCACGCACAAGTGCAGATAAAAGTTGAGCAGCACTTAATTAGCCACTCATAAGATAAATTAGTACAGGGAAAGTTGAAGAAACTCATACTATAGAATCCTCTTCCATATATAGGAACTTCTCTTTATACATATAAGCAATTAAGTAATACATTTGATGAGGTACCTATTAGGCTGCAATTGTAATTTAATTCTCAGACAAAGTACAAAGTAAACATATTCGATTGCATCGCATCGCTTGTAATAAGGAAATCTCAACTAATTAAATACCAACGTTTTTTCATGGGAAGGTAATCGAAACAATAAAGAGTCAAAATATATAAAATATAAAAAATCGTTGGTTATAAAAGTCTTATTGTTATCACCACTATAACTTTATCTCAAGATCTAGTGGCAGACACTGTTTAACACTTCGACATTGCGAAATCGAGGTAATTAATTCCGATATCTTTCCATTTATTTTATTCAGGTCATATTTTCGTATTTTGAATGCAGGCGAAACTTCCTTATTTTTCTTCAAATCGAAACAATTACGTAAAGTTTTCTACCTATAACAAATGCAACGAGTCCTTGGTAATTTAAAATTCCCAAATCTAAACCAAAATAACCTAATAACAAACCCAAAAAACAATCCAAAACCCGTCGATAAATAAACCTTTGCGGCTGACCACAAACCTAATCTATCCAAAAGTACAATTCAAGTTAGATATCCATTAAACAGACATGATTAAGCACCTCAGATACTTCAAAAGTCAAAACAAACATGGACTTTAAAACGGGATGGGTACCACTGTCTCTTTTACTCCTACTGGTAAAGTCTATCTATCTCTGTCCGGTAGTTATGGCAACGGGATGCCACAGCTCATCTTAAGAGCCGCTGCTACTGTAATTTGGTTCATGGCTTCGTTCAAGAAAGTATAGCTTTGATAAAATTGTTCTAGTCACTGTTAGACTGTTATACACCTAATACAACGAATAATGGGAATGTTAGAAGTAACAGCATTAAAGAAATATGCATAGAACAAAATATATAGGTAAATTGTTACTTGTGAGACGACGTCAGACAGAAAACTATGAAAGACGAAAGACATGCTGTGCAAACCCAAAATTATAAGAAAGTGTATAGGGGCACGGCAATGACTATGAGGCAAACAAAGGTTAAAACATATAAGAAGACGCTAATAACAAAAGACTAAAAGGCAGCAAACCTTTTTAAATGGTCAATGAACCGCAACTCTATTAACATAATCATACGCCAACCGGCAACCTGTCATGCCAGAATTTTCCTGCTTTCTGAATCACTCATGACAAGGCAAAATCAAAACCTTTAATCATTGTTTAAGCATACATTTCTGGTCTCGTTGTGACAACTGGAAGACAGATTGTAGGCAACAAGCAATGAATCTTTACAACGTGATTTTCAATGTAAAGACTCCATGCACAGCCCAATTACACCGACAACATAAACGTCAGTTTTCTTAAAACAACTGCATAAAAATTTACCGACCTTTTGTTCAATTGACAGCTGTCAATATTCAAGGGATGATAGCATTTTTTGTACTGACTGTCAGAATTGTCAACTGCAACAAAAAATGGCCAAAACTTCAACACTTGAACGTGAAAATCCATAGTTAACAGTTGTTTTAAGAACCGACGTTTATGTGGTTGGTGAACTTGGGCTTGAGACTTTGGAACAAATCTTGGTTGACAGTGTTAACGCTCTCGTGATTTACGTTAACAAAGTTTGGAAAGAAAAAGGTTTTATGTCTTCCCATCTCCATATATTAGGTAACGTTTCATTGCACGCAGCAGCGCCGAATACTAATCATTCGAGATGGAGATTCAAAGCTTTTGATCTCGTAAACATAATGTTTTATTGACTCTGTCCTTTTATGGAGTGAAATGACTCTGTATTGTAGCCGACAATGATTTTACTTTAATATAAAAGAGGTATTGTAGGCTGTTGCCGTATTTTTTAATGTTAAGTCATTTTGGTACATATCCTATTTTGTTATAACAATATAAAAATGTCAAGCAGTTTTATTACAATAAATTCATACATTTCATTTATTACATATTTTTGTAAAATTATTGACCATTATCAGAATCAATATGCAATTTCATATAAAAAAGCCCACTGAATGCATGCATGGATGTAGGTATTATGTTAATAAACCGTTTTCATTATTTAGGACTTTGTTGTCCTGCCTTAAAATAATCGATAATCGAAGTATGAAAAGAACATCACGACCTAACATTGTCTTAGAATGTTCTCTTCAGTTCTATAGACACAATAGAATTCCCGGAATCTTCCGTTCGCGATTCCCAACCCTATCTAAAAATGGACACACGAAAAAAGAACTTAGCAAGGTCAATAAAAAGTTCAAAATAAAACTGGCACGAATCGAGTCTGAATCGAGTCGTGATAATATTAACAGTAAACTATCGATTCAAATAACGGCATCGAATAACTGGCGGTCCATTGTCACATCGGCGATACTATTTAAGATACCAAACCTTTCCGAATACAATAGTTGCGGTTTTCGCATATAAATTTCGATTTAATGATTCATGCGGTGACTTTTTCGTCATCAAATATTTACGTAAGTATCATTATAAGAAGTAATAAAGGTACATAAGAAACTTCGAATCTTAAGCTAACATCGGATATTTGATTTCACTATTCTCATAACCGTAACAGCCCTATAACATTCATAAACAATAACTAAAACAACAACACTTTTACTAAGCCGAGTAAAAAATAATTAAAAGATAACCAGTATCTACAGAATGCAGCGTGGTTTATCTCGGTATAATCTATCTACAAAGACACGTCAGGAATTTTATTTAAGATTAGTCATTGTATGAAGAATTGCCGTCGAATACATGTCGTTGACATGCGTAGTGATGGGACGAAATATGCCGAATAGTCGACTAAGGCCGAAAATTGAATATTCGGCACACAATAACTTTACTAATTATTATTACCTACCTGTTGTCATACTGATGCTATTTATAAAGTAACGGCGAAAATAAAAACACCAACTGCTTTGTTTCTGCCGAAAATTCATACCATTTGTTCCAACTCTTAAGTATAAATTGTTTATGTCCTTACTGCATTAACCGATGTCGCTGCCATTGAATCATGGTGACTTACCTGTAAAGGAAAAGAGTTATTTATAAAACTTGTTGAAAAACATGTCCAAAGAGGCATCGGTATTTTGTCAATGTTTCATTATGAGCTCGTCAATCGGTCTCAATTGATTCGGTGGCGGTACGTACATGTATGGGCTCATTATTATACTCAGATAGTTGCTAGCAGGCGGAATGAAGATGGTTTTTAGACTATAAAACGGGTTCGGCACGGGGCAATGACACTTTAAATGTCGATAATATTTAGTTAGCAGATACGCCATCTCTTTACTCGGTATTACGTCACTAGTGCGAATTTTAAAGTCTAAGCATTCGACCTTTGAAATTCGAATGTTATCAAATCATAATAATGTAATTGCATTCCAATTATAAATAGGATATTTAAAATCGATTTATCGGTTTTGATAAATGACAACACTGCCAATTACACAAATAGAAATTTATATCAATCTGTTTTAAAAAATAACTCGTTTTATTTTCTTTGAATCTAATTACAGTACAGGCATGTAATAAAATGTTTGTGTATCATCAAATAAATAAGAAGTAGGTATGTCAACAATATATCATGTAGTTTCACGCCAACTCGAGAAATTGGGCCACTTGTGGGCCAGCTTATCACTTATCATTACATAATGTTTGTATACAGCGTAATACATTTATTTCAGTACAGTTCATTTGTGTTTTTATCAACTCGTGTAATAGGTACCTATAAATCTTTTGTACAATAATTAACATTACATAATAAACCTACTTTTGAAGAAATCTAAGTAAAAAATTGCTGTCGCCAAAACGATGCTGGCCTCTGAGAATACAAGTCAGACTTGTACATTACTTATCCCACCCTTCATATTACCAAATAAGCGATTACACAGCACTTAGTCGTCTATAAATAATCTTAAGTTCACTAGCACCCGTGTGGTGTGTTTAAGAGACCTTTTCGAAGCAACTTTCACTGTGATATAGTTGCGTTAAGCTATTGTTGAAGGACAATGGTAGTTTTCCACTTTCACACGCCCGCGCCCTCGGCGGTACTTATTCATTCGTTCATTCATCTATTTCATCTGTGGTGATCGATGAACGATACCGTTGACAGAAGTAGTGATGTGACTTAGATGGGATTAGCGGAACGAGTTTATTATCGAGATTGGGATCGTATGGAATGTTGTTTATAGCGAAAAGAAATTAGAAGTCACGAAAGGTAAATTACACAGAATTGTCATATAATAGCAATGATATCCGAAAGTCATTGAGATTTCCAATTTGCAATGTTTTAAAACTGATGACATTTTTAAACGAAGCAATTGTATCCGAACTTTTGCATCACATTACAAACAGGATCCATTTTGAAATCCGCAAACGAAATAGTGATTGAAATTGAAATACACAGAATCGTTTCAGATTTCCTTGATCACCTTGCGAAGTGTTGCGATAAAAAGGAATTCAATTTCTTACAATTTCGAGTTCCATTTTTATTTATTACAATTATTGCACTTTCGATATTTCTGTTGGTATTAACATTTATGTAATGTTTATTGTCATCAACGTTAGTGTCGAGTTGTGCCCAATATACTGTGTTTCGCAAGTTTTTAAGTTAATAAACGTAAAGTATAACAAAATTGCATGTGCATTACAATATTTTCAATGATATCGATTGTTGGGACGCAGGTGTGTCTGTGGTTGGCCTTCGTCTACCCCAACGACATTCCAGTTTTATGGACTCCATGCACTATGGGAATGACCTTGGTATATTGTAGGTATGCATGCACTTAACACCATATAAATATTATATGGAGATGGATGATATGTAAATATGATATGGAGAAATATTTGATGATTCATTAATTCTGAATAACATTTTTTTTCTATAATCAAGAAAACTTATTATAGCTTATGTTGTTTTCGAAATAACAATACTAAATGTCCGATTATTTTCTATATTAGTCTCATTAATAAATTGACTTATTAGTTTCGTCAAAGTTTTACTCAATTAACTAGATTTTTAACGTCTTAATAAATGAAAAATAATACTGATTCACAAAGAATTACGCAAAAATGTTGATTCAATAAATCCGTTCTTGTTTTTGTAACCCAGTTTGTTTTGCGGAGTAATTAAACAAATCTAGAGTGATGTGCTTGCATATTTCACAAAACACACCTATAAGTAGAACATACATTTTAAATTAAAATCTTTGATTGGTATTTATTTTGCGGATCTTGGACTAATAAAATGAGTATAGACCCTCACTGCAAGAATTTCGAAATTCGCTAATAGATTGAACAAATCTGATTGATTTTTCTTGTTGTAGATTAATTAAATTGCCTTATCTAGTATTGTCTAAGAAGTTCTTACCCGATTTTAGATAACACCAAACTTAATGGCGCCTAATTTGCAACTTACTTATAAACACGCGCTCATGGCCTAATGGTATCTCTGATGGGTATCTAAAAACGCGGGTGATTTTCCGAACCGTCATAAATTAAGGCGACAACTGCTATCTACTTTAATTTTCAATTATTGGCTAGTAAAATATAAAACTGTCTGACTTCACCACTACGTGAATTTTAATTTCCTTTTATTTGTAAATGATAGCATCTGTGCAATTACTTCAAACACGTTTCGCTGACACTTTTATTCAAGTTTACAGCCATTTATTCATTTCCTAAATTCGTTTTCATCAAACCGTTCACTTTCTGTCTGTCTTTTTTAGTCACGGCATCAAACACTTTCAAAATGGCTGAATGTTTCATGTAAAATGGGTTTTTATTAAGAAAGCGATACTTCAGCTGAAGAAAATTGTAGAAACTTTACAATGTAAGTAGATATTGCCTTGATTTATACAGCTCCTAAGAAATAGCTTGACCCCTCTAAAATCAGCTATTTGATGCTTCACGTCTGCGCGTGATAGTGTTTTGTTTATACAATTTGACAGTTGAATGCGTACGGGCATTTAAATATAGATATATTGTGACAAGAATCTACTTCAATTAATGTTGCTATTTTTCGCCTTTCCATATGAAGTTATTATAGCTTCGCTTGAGACTAGTAGCTATGAAACCGGTTGTCTGTGTCCCGCCTTAATTGCGTAGGGCTGCCCAAATATTTACTTCATCAGTGACGAAAAGTGTATGGAAAAAAAATGATATTTTTTCTATCAATATATGTAAGTACTTAACATTTTACTAACTTTCATAATTTCACAGCTCTATGTTATATGGCAAGTTTTAAGTATTTACCTTCGTTTACGAGTACTGATGAGGTCTAATGATGCTCTGAGCCTTTAATATGGCAAAATCCAAAAACCCCCAACAAATTACTGGAATATTCCTCCACCAAATTACATATACCCTAAACATTTCCTAAATCAACTGAGAAAATAACTATACCTACAATATTAAGTTAATTACAGAAACCAAACAACATACTGGCAGCCCTAACGATGTGTAAGACGGTACTAATTTTGGATTTTGCCAAACCAGTGTCGATGATCTCGGGCCAGTCAAGGACGGTTAAGCGAAATTACCAACTTGTTCCACTATGTATACGTGATGGGAATCCAGAGTCTTATGTGGGCGGAGCAATGCTATACGACTTGCGATTTTGTAGATTTCATGTTGAGAGCAGCCACTGTTTTGTAAACAGTTTGGCTTTCCATGGTAATGAATTTTGTAATAAAGGTCTCAGGAATGATGTTGGTTCGACTACAGGACTAAATTATAGTTTCAAAGCGATATCATTTTCATTTTAGGAAATATATGTTTAACAGGTCAAAGTCAAGGATTTATTACCATTTCCCGCAAGTATGACAAATGAATTTTCCCCGTCACACCCAATAGTAGTCCTATCGTTTTGTATTGCATTCGTTAAGCACGTGGGGCAAAGGGCATAATACACACACGCGTTATAAAACGTGCATCGGAAATTATTGCAGCTTCTCCCACAGTGAAAACAGTCTTTATTAGCTCCAGAACATTTTACTGCGTCGTAAATTTTAAATCGACGTTCCATTGACGGTTTGCCAAATTCTTGTTGTAGGTAATCGAATACAAACACAGTAATGTATGCCGAATATTTTTATGAGTCATTGTACGGGAGCTATTTATTTAATGATGGCCACACCCGTCTTGTCATGGTACTGTTATGTGAAGCTGTCTAATCATATTAGTATAATGTTTCTTGTCCCTTTTTATGGTCATTGAACATGTATTTTATTAGCTGCCAGTGATTATTGTTGTGTTAAATAGTCTTTTATAAAATGTTAAGGTTATATTGTTAGGCTTGTCTTCCTAGAAGTTTATTTAAAGCTACGGATTTCCAATACGTTTCTATTCGATATCGACAGGAAAATCTTTCAAAGAATTGAGAGATATTTTTATTGACTTGTAAACTTGTAGAGCAAAAATTTGCTATCTCGAGGACAATTCCGTACTAGCTGGCGCTTTTAATTATCTTCACTTGATCAAATAAAGCCATTGACACGGAAAGAAAAAACAGACAAATAAATAATAACAGGTCTCCTTTCGTTATCTACCGAAAATTGCCTTGTAATTATAATTTATTGGACAAGAGAGAAATTGTTAGTTCGATCCACGATAGTCTTATGTTTTAGTAAGAGAATTAAGGGCGTGACGTCAGAATGGCAGTGTTATTTATTGAACTAACCAAAAACCAGATTTGGATAGTTAAGAGTCTAGAACACGTTTCTTCATACCTGGCTAGTTTCTTTATGTTTAATACATAAATCAATCACAAGGTAAGCGGGAATCCTATTGTTGTAAAATCTTGCAACAAAATATTAGGTATTATGCCCAATATAATCTTACTAATTTACACATACGTATTAGTCAGAATGAATCATATACTATTCGTAAGTGAAAGGTTAGTGTGGATGACATTATTCAAGTTTGTCAGCAAACACACCTTTAAAATAATACAAATCAATTGTTACAAGATTTTTTCGAAACAAAAATCCAGAAAAAAAGAAGATTAATACCCACTGTCACTATGTTTAATTTTATCTGAAATTAAAAATAGGAGAATGAACTAAGGTGATCCATTTATATGACTAGCCCAAGAATCTTACCCAACGCTAAATCAAAAGTCATCATGAAATACCAATATCGCAAGCAGTTATCGAGAGCCATCAAAGTTTTGAAACAGCTAATAATATGAACAAAACAATCGATTTAGCTCGATGCGAGATCGCTCGGTTCGCATCGAGATATCGCATCGCTCATAATTAGAAGACAATAAATGGGTCGGTTGCATCACTTAGAAAGTGTAGTAAGAATTGATGTGTTAGGATCTCTTTTGATTTTGTTTGTAATACTGCAGTTTGTTGAAGAAATCAAAGCAGAACTTAGTATGACAGTGTGAATGTGAGAGGATGGAGAAGCAGAATTAGACAGAGAAATAGCTGGATTGTCATCCCGAAAGAGGGCGTGGATAGGAAAGGGAGTAAATGTTAGTATGACGTCTAATAGAGAGAAATGGAAGCAAAAAAACGCCCTAAATAACTTGGGAATAAAGCAGGAAGATGAGAAACAGAATTAAGTGTTACCTATAGTTAAAACGAATACATTGCAGCTTACCACCTTAATACATATACGACTCTTTTTATTTGTAGCTGTTAGAAATAAAGGAAAACATATTGCGTTTGGTGTCAAAGTGTCAAAAGAATCACCAATATTATCAATGCATGTTTGACAGCCTGTATGGCGCGAAAATGTCCTTGCACATTCCACTGCGCTATCAATATTAATGAGTGGATACTTAATGGAAATTAAAACGTTCAAGTGCTTAGGATTAATTGTTGAACGTTTCGCTAAGATATTTTAATATTGACTTAATTTCTGGGTCATAATCATATTTGCCCTTTTGCTTTTGTTTGGATAAGTTTTCCTTGTTTTTTTTTTTTCATTTATATTGTCTTCGATAGTTATATAAGTTACTTTTCTATCTTTAGTCTGTTTTATTAAAATATTTTCTTTAAGCTTCGGTAAATCAATATTTTATCTTTCCAAAATAATTTTGTTAAGGATGGTTTGGTTATCATTATAGTTAAACGGTGCAACTGTATCTAAACATCACCTTACACAATTGTCTAAAACACTGCTTTATATGACGCAGCCTGCAAACACGCTAATAATTGGCAATGCATTTTGGTTTGCTTCCAAACGATGCAGTAACATACATTTGTATTCAGATTTAACACAATCCATGCTTGTCCAATATATTCGACATTTGTTTTAACGGTAAAAGGACCAAAAGAATTTGTCGTAATGTGAAGTTTGAATGAGACCGTTTGTCGTACCAGGAATAATAAAAAAGGTTTTGCTTGTGTAATGTTTATGTAAGTATTTTATGTAATAAGACTTTTAAAGCTGTATATGTCAGAAGGCCGGTGATATGAACAGGAAAATTTGAGTAAAACACGAGTTTTATTTGGTACTTAGGTTGACTTACAAGCCTCTTTTAGTGCATTATATGCTGATTATGAAAGTCCTGTCGTTTATCTGGCAAATAGCCGAGAAAGACCAGGTTAAAGAGAAATAGTTATTCGTGTTATGTATATCGTATTAGACTAGCCCTACTTGGCAAACGTTTATTTAGTACCTCTACCCACATGACTATATTATACATACTTATTTACCTATAAAATGACGAATTATTGTAGGCATTCATTTTTAACCGATTTCCTAAAAAGGAGGACGTAATTAATTTGGATATTTTTTTAAATCATTTACATGTGTTATACGAAGAAGTCACAAAATTTTCAAATGTACCTGTGATTATTTATCAGTCAGCATTTTCTTCAATTATTTTGTTTATCAAATTCTGGTCCTTTGGAGGTACCTAACAAAATAAGTACCTACACATTTTATTTATCATTTATTTAGTATAAATACGCTATTAAGTAATAGGGTAAACTCGTTAGAGATGGCCATACGGGAGAGATGGCCAATCGAATTATTTTTGGCATGCATAGCTAGATGGCTCTACAATGCAGTCAGTACACCGCACGCCATGCTCGGGAACACAGTGCGACGACGCTGCTGCGCGTATTTATGTTAAAAAGTAAGTAAATAAACTTTTATTTTACAGGGTATTGCAAAAATTGTACAGTGTGGTCATATTTTATCATGTGGTACCACTTTTTATTGCATTTTTTAAATGTTTGCTTAGTTTATTATGTTTATCAAATGTTAACGTCTATTCTAACCTCAAAATGGCGCCTGCTAATGTTTAATTAAATCAAAAATTTGATATGGCCATCTCACCCGCACAAAGAGGAGAGATGACCACATAAATTCAGGTTGAGATGGCCATATTATTCTTGTTATGTGAAGTGATATTAATGGGTTTTGTGTTTTGTTACATATGACAAATAATTATGAGAGAAAAGCCATAGCCACTCGTGTTTGTTGGAGTGAAGATTCACAAAAAAAATATGGTTAAACCCAAAGATAAGAAGACTGATACGAAAAGAACGATAAGAATAGAAAACGGAAAGCTGTAAGGCGTATTAGCGAAAGCAGTTCTGATCTCAGTGAACCAGTAGGTATTGTGTGATACATCTGACGAAGAAGATAAAGAAAACGAAGCAGATAACTGAGCTGGATGCGGAGAAAATTATTATAAGACTCGTCTTGTGGAAGATTGGCTCCAGTGTCTTATTTCATCATGAAAACTGTACCGAGTTTGATGATATGTGCTCTAAATGTGGACAGAAGAAGAAAAAAGAAGCTAAAGGAGCCAAATTTCAGGACAAGGGAAAGGGAAAAGGGAAGTCAAGTACTGGTCATCTATCCCGTATAGCTATGGCCAACTTACCCTGATACCCCGGGAGAGATGGCCAATTCTATTTTTTTTTAGAAATTGTTTTTTAATATGTTTTCGAATTATAAAAAAATATTTGTCGTTGATTTTTACAAGACTAATAACTGTTAATTATGATAAGAATAAAAGACTGATTGTAACAACACTTTTTCTTTTTTTTATTATGTCTAGATAAAACTATGGCCAACTCTAACGAGTTTACCCTATTTTAATCCAATTACAAAGTTTGAAGTTTCCATCGCTTTCCTTCCGTTCCGTATTTAGATATAATCGTGGTCTATTGTGTTACGTCTTATTAACGCGTGCTATGATAACAACGTTTAATTACTAGAGTCACGCTGGCGCAGGCGTACCATGATCTTCTCATTCATAAGTAATATGTGCTATAATCTATTCTATATATAGATACTAATATTATAAAGAGAAAACGTTTTTTTGTCTGTTGTTTGTTTGCACCCTGAAGATTCTGAAACTACTGAATTGACTTGAATAAATCTTTCATTGTACGAAAGCTACACTCTCCCCGAATAGCAAAGGTTATATTTTATCCCGTTACGGAAAGAAGTACCCACGACACACGGGTGAAACCACTGGCAGCAGCTAGTAGGTATATGTATAAAATGTCGCGTGTTTCCACGTTTCATGATATTGCGCTGCGATATGACGATTAATTGGTCGATAATCCTCGCTAATGTAGGTATCGATTCTGAATGCTCTGACGTACCTTTTTCATGCACTTTCAATTGTTTTAGAAAAAAACATTTGCAGGTCTAGTAGGTACCTACATATTCCTCGCTATGGCTTTTTCATCTAAGGGCACCCCAAAACTATAACGAATATTACACACAAATATTCAAGTCCTCATGATTGCATTACCAGCAGGTTTTCAATCGCTAACTTGATTGGAAATCTGCATTTAATTTGACCAAATGGTCTATCTTCAATAGGTTATCAAAATACCAATCACTCTTTTACTTCAAAAGCTGCAGAAAAATTACCAATCTTGACTGTCATAAACGCTTATACAATATTCCTCTCTATGACAGTAAAAAGTATCATGTGCGCCGAACATTAGTGCACGCAATTACACGCGAGCTGATCAACGCGTGCGCAAACGATTAAACTTTCTAAATTATATCTTGACATTACACTGACATTTGAAATAGACGACACGAGTGTACGCGTAACTTAAGCTGGTATTGCGTTTTAGTTAAATGTTTTGACTATCACTTAATACATAGGTACTATTATACGATACGATATATATATCCTGATACGATACGATATATATAGCTTACAGAGTACTAAGAGACGGGGTACATGGGCAACCTTAGACTTTTTGGCTTCTGTCTTCTTCCTCCTGCCCTGTTCCCAATTTTATTTGGACATTCTGGCTTCTGTATTGACTACAAAGATGTTCATTCAAGTGACAGCTGGTACGTACCTAGTAATGTCACAAGCCTTCCGAAACATTGAGGAACTCGTCTTGGCAAGATGGTCTCCCATCCACGGACATAGGATCACTTTATCAGTATGGCTTAGCTTCAAGCTTGTTTTAGTTACTCGGCATCAAGAGGTAAGTATAGTTTTATAGAAATTGTAAGATAATGAAAAGCATCAATGCCTGTAAAATCATCATCAACATCATCACTCTCATCATTTACCTTTCCTTAATTGCCAGTATTTTACACAAAGCGACTGCCTATTTGACCTCCAGTAACTTGGTGACGCGATTATTTATATTTATTATTCGCATAAAGTTTGCAATAACAATATTTTCTGGAAAACGGGAATATCCACGATGTAAAGTCGTGTAGGTAAGTCCCATCTTCTTGTAATCAGTATTGCCAAAGGTTAAAGTTCAGAATAACAAGCAAAAAATAAGTGATTTCAGAGATTTTGTTCTTTTTATTAGTACCTAATTGGTCATCTGTAAAGTGTTTGTTATTATGTCCAGGTTTTGACTTATAAACAAGTATTTTGTATTCATTCTTGAATACTATCTAGGTACTTCGTTAAGGAAACTAAGTATTGATTCTCTGTTTTGCATAATCATTGTCTGGTAAAATGAAAAGGAAAAAAGTAGGTAACATGGTTACGAAATACTATTTAAATGGATTAACTCATCACCCACCAACGTTGCACATATATAACACACAGAATAAAAATAGAAAATAGAGGTCACAAAATAGAAAATTGCAAAGCCATTAAAAAGGAAAACTAACATTGTTATGAATGAACGAGGCGCATGCAATGAACGGATGTTTTGGCACGCTCGAGTGACTAGATGATACCAGATCTACTGATAAGATACCACTGGTGGGAAAATATAATTATTATTAATTGTTATGTTATACTGACGTATGTGTTCGAACGGTAAAGATAGCTCCCGTTTGAAGATCTATCCATTGGAGCTCCATCTTTGGTGTTTTATACACCTATAGCGACGTGAAATGTGTTGTATATCTGCATAGTACTGTATGCACCTAATAGAATTGGACCTCTAGGCGTATTTAACAAATGAGTATTATAGATACACTTTGTACATAAAGATTGATTGTCTCGGAAAAACCATGCGTTTCTGGCATAAAAAAAGACGTTTTACATTCTGTAAAAGTTGTAAACAAATTAAATTAAAAGGTATTCCCTAAAGTGAATTCCATCATAATTATAGTCAGTTTATTTTTGTTCGTTTAAAGCGTACATGTTACCCATATAATGGAAATATAATACAGTTGAACCATTGTTCAGTTGTAATGAGTTTTCAACACTGTGAGTTGGAGTTTGTTTCGAATTTGTAAGTCATCAATACAGCCTACGATAAGCCTTTGTAAACAGAAGGGCGCCTAATTTTGGCATATTGATTTTTTCTTTACAGGACTTAAAAGGCATTGAATCAAAAATCGTGACGAACAAGGAAAATACTTTTTTTGACACTTAAATTCAAATATACTTTTTTGTTAGTTACAATAAAGTTATTTTTCTTATCTCAAAAAATGAGAATAAAATTATATTGCCAACATCACAAAACTGGTCCTCCGATCCATACTTGTTGACATCGCAAAAAAAAATAATTACAGGAACTTCTGAACACAATTAGCTTTCTAATCAACTAGATAAGTAGTTACGACAAATTGCCCTCGTAATAGTTCCCTTGACAGCTCAATAGTGACTTCTTACCGACTGTTCTAGTTATGCTAAAAAGAGTTAATTCGTTTATAAGTAGTCGATAATCGTCTCATTGTTGCACTGTGAAATCTCGGATCTATTGGGAACTTTAAACTGTACTTTTCGATCTAGATACTCGATAACGTTTTGTATCGATGTTTGTGCTACATCATGAAGAGATTTTTTGTACTTTCTTTCTATTTGTGCAATAAACTGGATTGGTTAAACCGTTATTGAAGACCCAAACACGATTTTTTATAGAAAACATTTAGTTTGGGAGATGGTTTTGCGATAGAAAATGTAGAAAGATTTCTACGATAATTGAAATGAAAATAATACAGCCGGGAAATTAGGAAGTTATTAAGTAAATGACACTGTTAAATATGAATGTAGGTATTTTACCAACCTACTTTGTATAATTGGCACTCGCTGTTGCTAAGCTCCACCTATTTATTGCACGCATGAAATTGTAACAAAGGACCAATTAATTCGCATTAAACGGTGCCTTATTTAGTTGCTGCTTATCGATTTTGATTGCTATACTACTGTTATAATAACGTCTAAATAAGTATGTCATAACTTCATGAGCATTACCTTTATCAATATCAAAATGTTTCAGAAAGATTTTATGCTATGTTCGGGGTGTACATTTAATGTGGTTTCCAATATCAGAAGCAAGACAAATCAAAGATAGTTATACTTATTTATTTAAATAAAACTATTGTTGTTTGTGTGCAATATTGCAACGTTTTGCAAATAAAAAAGTGGAAATAATTGTTTATCGTTTGTTACCAACGTGACTGTAATAAGTAAAATTATAGCGCACAATTGCAATTATTGTGCCGTGACACTGATAAACAATTCTTTTCTATATAACACGGTTATGGAAAAACTATATTATTTGAAAAGACCTGTAAAATTAAAAAGTGTACGTAGAACGAACAAAACTGAAAAAAAAAATGGTAAAACCTAAGGGCCAATTATATCAAGTAAAAAATCCCCTAGTATTATTTAATGCATAAAATATTAGTAATCTTTTCATTTCTTGGTGTCGTAACATATTTTCTTTGTACGTCTTTATCGGGACCAATCTTCGGCATGTCTGTTATTTTCCTATATCAGCACTTGTAATGGACAATTTAGCTTTACTAGAAACGCGATAATAATCGTGTTACGATAAACGCAAGTGCAATGTGCAGGAAATATTTACGATTGACTGAAAATTGGTGGAAAATTTGTACCTACCTATGTTGCAGTGTAGGAATGTATACAGTGTCAATAAGTAAGTATACATATAATATGCACTGCCATACTTTTCATGTTAATAAACTTCTGTGGTATACATAAATCTCTTATTTTAAAATGCATTTTTTACTAACCGCATATTTCGTTTGCATTTCTTATTCGGTATACCCACTGATCGAGTAGGTAGTTCCTTACACACTGTATGACTTATAAAACAATATCCACATCATCATCCTCCGAGCCTTATTCCCAATCACGTTGGGGTCGGCTTCCAGTCTAACCGGATTCAGCTGAGTACCAGTGCTTTACAAGAAGCGACTGCTTATCTGACCTCCTCAACCCAGTTACCCGGGCAACCCGATACCCCTTGGTTAGACTGGTGTCAGACTTACTGGCTTCTGACTACCCGTAACGACTGTCAAGGATGTTCAATGACAGTATCCACATATCACGCGTATTTAAAATTCGTACAAAGACCAAATTCCAATACTATTCGCGTCCAACTTATCTATTAGCAACATTGAGTCAAGCACTACAGATTCCCACACAGATGCGTCACTGATACCATATCTGGGGCTTGTAATCCTGTCAATCATGTGAGCGGAACACGACAATACAATATACTATTACTACAACAACACTAATAGTATTTTGATACTCCAATACGTTGTAAATCGACTGCTTCCCTCGTATTTTAGCGATAAGTTTGAAAAGACCAAAATAAGTGGTCCTCCGTTCCACACCAAACCAAAAATGTTGCAAATTTTTTATTTACTCGTAAAGAAGTATACCGAATTGTGAAGTTCAGGTGAAACGTTTTATATAAGTATATTTATTTGTATTTAAAAGAAAATTAAGAAACAGCAAACCGGTTAGCCTACATATTCTGTAAGTCAAGCAAAATATCACTTGAATATTGAATGGTTTCACATATCAACCAGCACACGCCACAAAAACGAGAACATATGTATTAGAAGCATGCTCAGGTATCATGTCAGTTGTATGTAATGATTTAGCGAGGTGTCAAACTGATAGAGCATGTCGGCTCGCCGGCGCCTCAGGGAAATTCTGGGTTTCGATACGCTTTCCTAAACCGCTCACGACGCTAGGGCTGTCCCAGTTAAGAACTGATTTAAAAGTCAAAACATCATACTGTGTTTGAATGCCGTCGAAGTAATTAGACGGTGTCATTTTACCGTTAAATTGTGACTGGAAATTGATGAAAAATAACACATCCCAAATCAAGTATCTTAAAGCAATTACGATTACAATTTCTAAGAACAATTTGATACATCAGTCATCATCTCTAACTTGATGACCTTATATAGAAAAGAGTACCTAAAGGGTACAAACTATATGACCTGCATGTCAAAATTCTAGCCATAGACGTATTAAAATCATGGCTGTAGAACAATTTTTTCTGATAAATGTTAGTCTAGCCAAGGTATTTAACGAAATGCCTGTCATTGTGGTAATCGCTCACCATTTTAGAAGCGGTGATGTATGGTTTATGACAGTTTGAATTATAGTTGTAGTTATCACGATGTGAATACTACGTTGATGAGTGTAATAACTTGATGTACACAATAATAAAGAGGTTTTTTACTTTTATATCTTTTTTTAGCTAGCTCGTATATGGTTTATGAAAGAGGTACCGAATTTGATCGAATGCCATCATTGTGAATCGAAGTTTGAAAAGAAAAATATTTGTGTGGAGTTGTGAAAGGTCTCCTCATTATCGGATACTTAGATAGAGTAGCGTATACAAATAAAATACTTTTTTCAAATGTAACAATACACTTATTCATATTTCTGTTGTGACAACCCTTATCTTTGATTTCGCATTGCACCCGGCTTAGCAACGCTCTTTGAAACACGAATGACACCTTTTTTTTCAATCAAATTCAAACAAATGACATCTTACTCAATAGAAAAACTATTCAGTAGAATTTGTGACAATGCTTCGTCACCGAGGAAAATCATGCCAATAGTCGAATTATAGCCGAGAGAAAGTATCTGCAATCTACACGTTTTGCTGTGTTTTTATATGGCATACTGATGAATTGGTCGGTAAATAAATAAAATACAATGCCCAATGATTCATTGTGTTCTGAGAACAAGCGAATTTATTTCCGTCTATAACTTTTCCTATCGTATTCACTTTTCAGACATCCATTTTCAAAGTATACGATGGTGGCAAGAAATTAGTTAAGAAAAAAACTTTTTACAAAACAATTAAACCGATCTGAACAGTATCGCTAAAATATTTTCCTAAGTCTGACAAATGCTATGCTATAAACCACATTAGAATTCAGCCCATACGTACAGGTTAAACAGATAACCTCCTTTTTTCAAAGTCGGTTAATTAAACTACAATTTTGTATACAAACAGAATTACGTCAGACCCGCCATACAGTCTACCCGTACGGCCAAATGCCACCTGTTACCAAAGAAAGTTGCAGTACTTTCATCAGCGGCCGCGCCACAGAGTAGAAAAGATCACGTTTTACATAACCAGTCAACCGATGATTTCCCAGCTGATTGTTGTGAACGTTCTCCAGACTTGCATGTTAGTAAAATTGGCTTTAGAATTAATTCCATGGATCTCTCACTCAGGAACAAAACCCTCCTTTCTCATAGTCGGTTAAAACTCTAAAACGGGCGTCACGTTAATGTTTTTAATATCAACCCGAGCCTTCTAAATGGACACAGCTCAGTACCAGTGTTTTACAAAAAGCGGCTGCCTATCTGACCACCTCAACCCAGTAACCCGGGCAATGTTTGTAATACCTACCAACATTTAGTTTTAGTAAACTTAAGTACTAATAACAAATCATAAAAATCATTTCTTTTAAAAAAATCCCTTCATAAGAGCAACTTAAGCAAGACAGCACCATACTTTAACATCGCGAGGTTAACGTACTAAAACTCATTTTATTTTCGCTCCATAACTTTCAAGAGCAGACGATGCATAATTGTTATCATTAAACATAATCGTTGGTATGTTTTAAATTATATCGTCTAGCTGAAGCCGCATTTTATGTCATTTCCTCTCTGCAGTACGGTGGTAATGCAAATCATATTTTAGTATTAGTTTCAGATGGAAGAGTGCAGTTTTAATGGGTTTTAAACCTGTTTGTAGGTTACAGACGTGAGTTCTATTTAGAATAGTATTTTTTTACTTTTAGGTACTGTAGTTTATAAATGAATAGAAAAGGTTCAGTAAAATAATTTGAACTTAAAGATTTTTTAAGGCTGTCAACATCTATGAATGCCACCTTTCACGTTTTCGCCTCCAGCACCTTTTAAGTGGATCAAAAAGTACCTACAGACCCATTACATAGCAACAAGATTATCCAAGTAAATACACCAACATTGAATACCAGCATAAAACCACCATTTACAGTTAAATTGAAGAATGATTGATTTGTGGGCCTGTATTTGCGTCGAGTTGTGCGTGATTAAAAACTTTCACTAACGCCATCGCTTATTACAGTGAAGCTTATGGGACGTCTAACTGTTGATAAACCATAAACCAGTATAGCCTGACATCTGGCCATTGCGCTGACAGTAACGGCAAACGTCAAAAGTGTCAGAACAAGATTATTAGTTCCTCGATAAACCGTGGATCAAGGTATATTGGTCATGGAGTAAACGCGATTTTAATTGGTAACCCAGTATGTCAATAGTTGAAGGTATGTGTTATTCAATTTCTAGGACAACTATGTGAAGTATGCGCAGTTTCAAAAACTGAACTATGGTATTAGTTGAAAGATACGTAAGTGTGTAATTAGGAAAGGGAAAACCGTCGAAGATTTAGATAGTGAAAATACGTGTAAATTATGACTTTAAATAGGTATAACCTAATCAAACATCTGTGCGATATAAAAAACGACACAACACTTACCTACTATCACCGACTCTTCATCATTATTTATTCAAAATAACAAGGAAAAATATATTTTCTATTTCTTCATGAAATCTTAATTTTATTTATTATATTTTTTGTCTATGACCTCAAAATTAAAGACTCTTTGAATTATTGAGGTTGTTAAACTGCCAGCATTTTACTCTATGGCAACATGCAGAAGTGCGTATAAAAACAATTTCACGTACCTCGGTGTATAATTCGATTATACCTTATAATATTTATATTGATATGTATGTCTAATCCTTTCGCAAAGTGTGTGCAAAATAACTAATTGGCATATTGCTTGTTACTTGCTTTTTATCATAAAAAACATTTTATTTTTATAATATTTTTTAGAAAGTATCGAAAGACCAGTGCCAATTACCTTTATTCATTTAATTTGATTTTAAACTGTAGTAATTATAGAGAATATCAGTATTTTGCAGCAAATTGTAGATTTCTACTTATCGTATCATAAATTATATTTATCACATATTTTATACCGACTCTCCGAACTTTCCAGAAAACTGCTACCGATCAAGGCGCCAAGATAACATTTTTACAATATAAATAAAACTCACTTCCACTTTTATTTATTTGTCAGTACTTTAGCTTATCAGATCGTGCACGATGCATGTATCATCAAAGGGGATTTCTGCATATTATCATATCTCTGAAGGACAGGTACTTAATTAAAGCAATTAGGTCAAGATAAACATTACACGGCCACTTTATATTGAAGATACTTTCTTAATTTTACTTTCAAATAATGGAATTGTTTGTATCCTCATGAATCTATAAATTGCATCTAAATTAATATGTGGAAATTATTTATTACACACTCATACACAGATGTAAGTATGCCATATAACTTATACAGTCCGACAAAGCCGCCTAAATAGGGGTAATCACTTCAAAACAAAAGACAATAGCAAATAAATAAAAGCTAGGAAACAAACCAGCACCAATAAAACAAGCTCAAACAAAAGTAAAACATATTCTTCTATGTTAATCTCATTTACTGCGACCATTTCATCTTGACACTTCACTTAGCTGTCAACTGTCAAACCAAACTTCAAAGAAACGTCAAATACGGTACGTTTAGTTCTAGCTTCGAATTCCATTGCGAGTCAAATTAGACTGGACACGTTTATTTATCGACATTTTCTAAACAGGTTATGCCAAAAGGGGTTGTTCACCTCTGCGTCTATTGAACTACGGTGGAAAGGCCTGATTCAAGGCTATGGCGTATGTTGTGTGCTAATAACTATGGTAGATTGTTCCCCTATAAGGAGTTATAGACGTATAATGATGCCCTTATGTGCCCTATGATGTGCTAATAACAAATCGTTAATGATGATTGCTTACGGCTTATGATATTTTTAAGACTTTTGTGTTAGTAAATTAATGAAACGCATTGAGTAGAATAAGAAAAAGTAGTAGGTAGGTACCATTTATTTAATCTGTCAATATATATTTTTTGTATTTAATGCACATTTTCAGTGTAATTTTAAGGACAGAAGATACACTTATTATCTGTTTTATGGCTGTCTTGTTAAGACTTGTTTCTATCTATAATTCAATAATAACCATTTATCGAAATTTATCATGGGACAGTCCAGTATCATATCATCACAAAACATTATTAGCTTATGGAAAAACCACATTAATGTTAATTACTACCCATTATCACGATATTCATAAAATTCTTATTACGAACTATCTATCGGATAGATAAGTTACAATTATCAGGGAAAATTCAATTCAATATCGATAACATGAATTATTATAATTACATCAGCCAACAAAATGGCGGCCTTGAAACATTTCTCGTAATCCGTGATATAATCAATTTAATTAATGATTATCGAATAAAACAAAAACATTGTAGTTCTAGCTTGTGTTAGGTAATAATTTTCCTTAGTGTTTCCCCAGGGCCGATCCTAACACGAAGGCTTCTTATAATGAAAGAGATGACGATCGAATGACTCATGCGCAAGTCCGGGACACGATTTGTATTAAGGATTTTGTAAAATACAGACTTTGAGGTAGTATTTGTAGGTGCAGTTATCATTTACACATGGTACTTAAGTATTTTTTTAGAATCTGTTAATATTTTTTACACTGGGATTTTTTTTTTCTACACATTTAAGTCATGTATAAACATGAAAGAGTTTTCAAAATGATCCGTTGTTTTTAATAAAAGTTCATCTGGATAATTAAGGAATTAGTCACAAGAATTTTTTACTCAATCCTATAATGTTAAATGGATTTAAAAACAAAGATAAACGCGTTATTTTTTATCCTACCTGGACCTAAATGAGGAAAACCTACTTTTTATGCTAAAATTATTAGAATAATCTTCCATACAAGTACAAATTATTGATTCTGTATGTATATGGATGCAATAATGTTGTAATTACGAGTGTGCAGTGCACAGTGCATCGCTATTCTCACGTATCTTGAATAAATTAAATTGTTTTCAAGTAATAAGCAATAATCATTACTTTATGTTAATTATATTAAATTATTTAACACTAATTTTCATTACCCAATATTGGGGGCAAAATATAATATTTTTAGACGCCCTTTAATAGTTTTTTTTCTGCATGTTAAAAAAGACTATTATTTAAATATTTTTTATATGCTATCTGACGCCATCTTAAAATAAATGCATAGCAACACTGATCGTTTTGTTTTTAAATTGATATTACAAGCTCGTGTCGAAACCTCAATCCTTGCCTAAGGATTAACATGAACTTAAGTTAATACGACGTGAGATATGAAATATCCTGTTTCTAAATGATACTTATTTATCCAATCTTTAACGTTCAGTTTACTAGAACTCCTTGCTAGTAATAATGTTTGGAACGTGCGCTGATTGCGTCATTGTAAATGTTAATGAGAAAATTACGATGATTTAGCCGGATTCAGCTAAAGTATCAAAATAGCCTTTATTAATGGTAATAATGTCCTTATGACACCTAAACCTAGCGTAAAAACACAACAATCTATTTATTGTTCACAATCATTACAAAATTACCCAAAATTATAATACCTTCATTTCTAGGCATTTATATATTGCTCATCAGTTTAATATTTTTATCAATCAATGACACATCATCATTGATACGCCCCATCATTAATCATCACATTTATTTACAAAAACAAACTGACTTTGAACTTTGTTTTCTGTACCTACTTACATAAAACTACAAACTGCATTAGAATTAGTGATCCTTTTCTTACTTTCGTCACCACAAACTAAATTAAAATATAATCAATTTCAGTACTTATTCTGAAGCCTAATTAAACAGCAATTTAAATGCTGATACATAATGGTAACGGCCCGCATTGTCACCCCTATCATGTAAATGTCTACCTACAGCCTGCATACTTTATGACGTGTTTCGCAAAATTCCTATCAAAATCAGGCCATGCTAAACTCATTACATACTTAATATATTATGTAAGTATACTTCTTCGTGGATTTTCCTTTAGTTATATGTGAAAAAGGATTCCCCCATTTTCAGTTCTCATGACTCTTAATTTATACCTAAGAATTTCAATAACTTTGATAGCGTTTTTTTTTTCAATATTAGATTATATTGAGTATAATTAGGACTGTATGATTTGCGACACAAGCAAAGCTTCTAGACAAATCTGTACGAAAAAGAAAGTAGGTACCTACGCAGAGTGTGAAATGGCTTCAGATTTACAAAGTTCTTTATATGGCGCGAACTTTAGGTTACCCAATCACCATTGGAGTAAAAGAATACTACGTTAGTGTTAACAATTAACACAATATTCTTGTCTCCCTATACAACGTTATATATAGCGTTAATTAAAACAACATCCACAGACAATAACAGATTTATCTAATAAAAAATGCGAAATCCCAGTTCCGCGATAACATAGCTGATACAATAAACAATAATTTCCAGGAACAATGATTAGCTATGCGCGTGAGCACCGATCATGAACCGCATTATTCCTACGAACAGTATTCATTATCTTGGAGTTTATCCATATTGTTTTTAAAGCCTGTAATATAAAATAATCATTAGATATCAGACTTCAGGTACGTGCTACATTGTTTTATTTTAAAGCGAAGGAAAGAATTAGTTCTGCTTTTGTTTTCAATGATTTGTAGATTGAACTATGTACTAGGCTACTGGCTAAGCGCATGATTGATAAGCCCAAGGTCCTTTACATTAAAGTCCTTCAGACATTCAACGACATAGCATAAGTATAAACAAGGATTGATTATGATCTTTTTTATATATTGACAACAAACAAAGCAAGGAAATACTCTGTAACTACACATAACAATAAGCTGAAAAACTTAACATGACATTAAAACTGAAAGGGCGTCTCGTATTAAAATGGTGCTATTCAATATCAATTTGCATAAAAACCACGGCGGGATCAAACCTTCAGCCCATTATGGCGGCGCCAAACGTCTACCGTATAATAATACATGCTTATAATTTATTATCATGAAACATTTTCCTCATAGCAGTATGCATTTAATCATCATAACATGGCATAATGACTCAAACAAAACAACTGAGTTGCAAATTATAATGCTTTATTGATGTTTTGATCTGTGCACCTCTTGAAGATACGCCAATCTCGCTGTGATAAGTTTGGTCCTTTCGAAATTGATTTTTGGGGAACAAAGGACCAAGTTGTGATTATAGTTATTTTGGTTATTTAAGGAGTTATTTATAGATTATTTTGGTGTAAAAAATCTGGTCCTTCAAAATTGATTGGTGCAAAAAGGACCAACGTTTTAGAATTGGCAATCCTGAGCCCAGGAGTGGGACGATAAAAAGGCTGTAACAGAATATTTTCGTGTACCTATTATCGAAGGATTATTTACACTATTGCAAAATATCTATATGTAAATAATCAACTAATTGAATTACACTTAGGTAAAACCTGCGCTTACATAACCGATGTGCGGGTTTCCCTCTCCCAGCACGTGGATAACGTGCATGCAATGACGACTAACGATCAGATATTAATAACACAATTAGCCTGAAAGGTCGCCGTATCTGTGTGGCTGTGAACTGGGACTAGAGACTCAATTAATTGGGTGGCTTAGTGATCTAATGTGTTATTGTTAATTGAGATTTATTTTGTTAAGGCAGGGAGTTTGAATAGCTTTGATATAGCGGATTGATTTGTGTATCGGATTAGTTTGTGAAGCGATTATGATAGTAAAGACTAATTTTTGGCCGTAATTTTAGTCTGAAATTTAGTACCTTAACCATAGAGGTATATTGCGTATAATGTGTCATCAAAGACTTTGTACATTTTATGTTATTTTTATTGCTTTCGATATCTATAGTTTAGGTAAAGAATGGATTTCCAGATTTGTTATATTAGTATCATTCTTATTTATCTCCCAGACAGTTGTCTAGTTTTAAATATTTTTGCTCAGTTTTACAGCAAAAATTAAATAATGAAGGATACATAAAACAGGTCACGACCATGAGCTAATAAAGAGATTTTCATATATCTAACTTAGCTCAGTAACATAACTAACTAACCTAAGTTCACAATAGTGGATCGAAGTCAAAACACTTGTCCCTAGTGCCTTGTGCTAGTTGCACAATGTCGCCCTTGAAACCAGGAAGGTTACTTACTGTTCAACCGTGCACTTAATGTACCAGCACGGAGACAGGAAAGATAGCGGAGATGTCATAAGGTAGGTCAGCAAATTCTTGTAGGCCAAATGGGTGTGATCAGTTACTAGTACTAACGAAGCGGGTTCCTTGTCAAGTCAAAAGTAATATGTCAAAGATTGGCATTGATGGATTGGGGATTTTATTTTGAAAATAATGGGAGGGTTCCACAGAAAATGTGTAAGGGCGGAGCTAGTAACGTTCCTTGTGCCCTGAATACGCGCATTTTGGCGCGGAACTTTCTTAGATTTTGCGTTATGTCATCTCCGTTAGTCATTTTATTCGCCATGGTGCCAACTTACTGGAACTTTCTAGATTAAAGTGCATTTTGATGTGGTACTGTAGTTATTAAGGGGAGGTTGAAATTGATAGTTTTGATTCGATAAAAGAATTATTTTATGATATAGGACAGCTGTTTGTTGATGTTATATTCGCATATTTATAGAAAAATATTTTAAGTATTATTTTACATTAGGTATTTTCGTAGATGCAATAGGTAGAATTTGGCATAAATACAGTTTATACCAAATTGGCTAATTCCAAAGGCTTCTATCCCAGAAAAGTCAAGTTAATATAGTTAGCAAAACCTGTAAGTTTATCTTTTTAATTTCCTCAGGTATTTTGTTTAACTATCAACGGTAACAGGAAACGATAAGGTTATAAAGACACGTTTTTTTATAGGTATGAAAGTTTAAACAGGAAGTAATGGTAATTGAGTCGTCAAGAATAATATTTATTGTGTTAATTGCGACAGTATTTACTTTTTCTCAAGCGATGTGGTTTAGTTTACGAGCTAGACTATTACAGGTTTTATTAAGGGAAAAAAGAGGTCGCATATAATCTTCGGTCAACAATATAATGATCAGTTATTGAATATTAAAAATCTAGATATACTAATACAATTAGGTAAGAGGAATATTTTTTTTGTTTGTACAGAAAAGACTCCGAAACTACTGAACGGATTTGAAAAATTCTTTCACTCTTGGAAAGCTATAAGTATTATACCCAAAAATATTGGCTATATTTTAACCAGGTACGGGCAATAGTTCCTATACGACACGGGTGAAGTCTCGGGATAACAGCTATACCCTATCCACGGAAGCAAGAGCTAAAAGGTAAACAAAGAATGACAGTTTTTCAAGATGGCGGTATAACCCGACCGATGACAAAATCACAGATACTGCGAACATTTTACACAAAAATGTGACGTTTTGTCATCGATCGGGTTATATCGCCATCTTGAAAAACTGTCATTCTTTGTTTACCTTTTAGCTCTTGCTTCCGTGGATAGAGTATAGTAATTAATAGAGTGAAAGGAAAGTTATAATTATAATTATTTATATTGCAGTTACTATCGAAAATATGTAGGTTTTAAGTATTTTGTGTTGTATCCAGGGTTATTTACCTTATCGGTTACTTCATCAATCTTTCAGCTATCTTAGCTTTTATTGTAACAACAATATAATCATAAATCTTGATTAATGTTTAGGCATTTATAAGTTTCAATACGCTTTAGGTTATCATAATGCACTTTATCGCATTTTGCTGTAAGTACATACAGTCAACACCCATGTAGATTTTCAGTAAATTATTAGTAATTTTCTTGAGGATAAAAAGGAAAATTTTGATTAGAAAAGACATTTTATCGATTAAATTACTTGAAGTCAAGAAAATTTGACACAAAAGATGATGAACTAAGTCAAAATAAGCTATTATTCATATCAAAAAACTATTTCAAGCAAGCGTAAAACTAGTGTCATATGCTACAAAGCCAATAATATATCTTTTCTTGCAAATTAGTTGCGGAAAGTCAATCTCTTTTGTACGCTTCAAGCGTCTACCAAAAGTTGCTGCGCGCTGTTCGGGGGTCATTGAACCGCCGCGTGACTACCAAACTATGGGCTATTTATTTACGTAACGATATTGACACTAGGAATTTGCTAAGTATTTATTACGAATTCACACCTTTGAAATTGTTTGTTGAGTTAGACATTCTTAGGTAGATGTATGTTTATTTGATAGGTTGAAAATATTTGCTTATTTAAGGTTTACCGCCCTTTATACTGGAACGTTTTGGTCTAGCAAACTCGACTATTATATTATAACAGCTCCTGCCAACGTTTTCACCCGCATTCCGTGGGAACCTCTACACAAACCCGGATAAAAATTCTATAGTCTTCCTCTACAACTGGGCTATCTAACACAGTTATAATTTTTCAAATCGGACCTGTAGTTGTGAAGATTAGCGCGTTCAAATAAACAAACTCTTCAGCATTATAATATTGGTATAGATATTATTATACGATAAATGTCGAATTTTCAAATATTACACCAACCCCTGCTGATTTTTCCACTTAGCAAGAACTGTTTTAGTAATTTGCATAGTAAGACTAGTGAGGTCATTGTCCTCTTATTTATCGAGGCTTGGTAAGCAACCTCTTTCCTATTAAGGCCATATTTCACACTGTCAGCATAGATGATAAATTGTAGAGTTATATTTTTATTTTGTAAAGCAGCAAAAAGATTATTTAAGTTTTAAGACTTTAAAATGAAATTAAATAATATTTCTAAGTTTTTACTTTTCTTGTCTTGTGTAGGAAATATAAATGTGAGAACATTAATATCGATTATGGATACTAGTCTTAATGTAATAAACACTGCTATATATATGCCACGTGTTAGATAACTTAATGATAACTGTTATATTATTAGTTTCCTTAGTGTCTTTGTCGCATTTCTCAGATAAATTAACACGCGATAGTCAGTGAAGAACTACATGCTAAACGCATAAGGAACCAGGGTATTTAATAGTGAGTATTAATATATAAAAAAATGCTCAAACATAAATAAATTGGCGTCAATGAAACCCCCATTTATAAACAGCATAGGCCTCAAAGGACCAAATTAAATTTATTAATACCTAGTTGAAATTTAAATATAGGTACCTAATTTAGCTATACAGCTAGTAAATATCATACATAAATAATAATTAAAATTCATAATATGAATTACGAAATTACTTAAACTTAACTTAATGCACACTTATAATAAGTTATTTACTTATGTAAGTATTGTAAAGTATGCTAAAAGACAATGCTCAATAAACTTATTTTTACTGCACCTTGGAAGAACTTCCGACAAGAAATAACAGTTTACGACCGAAATCCAAATATGTCCCGACCTTTATAAATTAAAAAGATTAATTGCTTGACACTCGGTGATTTGTGACTGAATATGATATCACTTGTATGCCACTTACTTACCTTCATTCATTATTTATTTATTTTTTGATAGAACTGCTTTCAGTTAATCGTGTCATAACTACAAATCTATACTACCTACTGTGTACCTACTAATATCATAAACTTGAAGTTTGCTTAAACGCTATGATCTCGAAAACTACTGGTCCGATGTGAAAAGTTATTTTGTTACGGGTTGAAACTGCTGGCGGATACAACTCAAATACAAACTATTCGTTTGTATATTAGCAGTCTAAGAAATAGTTGTTATTTTTAAGTATAGTATGCGCAGATCAACATTCTTACTTTTGTCTGCGGCTTTCGGGAATTTATAGTGCTTGATAAAACACCCTCGCCACATCTCAATGAAACCGCCACTTACCTGAAAACAAAAACAAAAAAGGGTCAAAACAGTCGAATAGCAACGTAAAGGGGAAATGAAAGGTAACAAAAATTAGCATAAAAACTGTTATCGGCACCATATCGCAGTGTTTCCGCCACACTTAGGTAAACGTATCGAGTGCTGTGAAAACGAAAACATTCACCTACTCACTTCACTTTTCAAGTTACAAACAGTTTTTCTTTTAGTTTTGCAGTTCCTATCTTTGAGCGTTTGTGGGGGTTTCCTTTGGTGAGCGTTGGTCTTTTGAAACGGAACTGTAAAGACCAAAGGTTAAGTGTTTAGGGATATAATGTGCATCCTGACTTTTAACTGCAACTATGATAAGACAATTTTCTTTAAAAAAAAATACTTTAGATTAAGTTTTAGAGCATTAAGAACTTTACACTAATGCTCTACACTAATGATCTGTAAGTAAAGAATTTCTAAAAGCGAAGTTTCAAATAACACGCACATTCAATGACCCATCATTCATAATTAAGAATATCCTCATCAGAAACCCAAAAAACTTAAACGAATGACCTGTTTTGGCGAACGTAACCTAATCCCGCTGATTAGACAGAAAGGATGCGACATGTGTTGGTCAAAAAGACCCGTTGTTTAGTGCCTGTGACATCTCATTCATGGGGTTAACACGTGGCATGTGTCGCATGTATCCGCTTGGGACGAATTGACCCGTGGTGTCGGATTCGCTGGATACTGATAATGAGATGGGTTATACAACCAATTACTGGGTTGTAAAAAGTGATTTATAATAATTTGCGTACACGGGACGACTGTAAATGGGGGTATGATTCTGTTGCGTATGTTTGCGTGTTAATTGGGCAGATTATTTTAATTTCGTTCACAGTATCAAAGCAATACCTATGCAAGTCAAGTCGCAATGAAATAATCTGAAATCTAATACTGCATTTCAACGTCTACAGCTACCATTCAGTTCACCTCAAACTTTCAAATCTCGACAAAAAATGTTTAATTTGCGGTAATCCTCGGTATGCAATGACAAAATACTTTGTTATTGTTCAAGCGCAGTCGTCGAACCCAAGATGTCGTAACCACAACTTGAAGTCGCAACGCCACTGTTTTTGCCACAGAGCGTAATTTAACACTTCTGCTGGCTAATCAAACCAGCATTACTAGACCCCTCATAGAACCAAACATGTTTCAAATCCAGGTCTTGTAGACTGGTTGGCTGGCTGTCATTACGTCGTGCATTTCCGTAATAGCTTGTAATGCAAAACAATTATTTTATTATCTTCTAATGATGTTTTAATAGTGTTCATTGTTACGTTGTGAACTAGATTTAAAACCGCTCGTAATTATAGTTATCCACAATTTAAAAGAAAGGCGTACACTACAATTTTAAACCAGCTTTATTTTTTAACAGTCATGGAAAAGTTCAGTAACGTCGCTTAAAATCTTTATCTATGCAAATACGTAGTTTGAGCGCTATAAAATTAGTCTAAAGCTAATTATCCACTGGGTGATTGTTCCCATAAACTTTATGGGACTTATAAACGTATGTACACGAGCAGACTTCTAGTACATTACGACACGACTTTATTTAACGACTTCTAGAAAATAATCTATTTTTATTGATCCGTACGCACGATATTCGATTGGTGTTTAGCCAATAGATGTAGCAGACTTGACTGGTAAATTTCAAATATCGAGTGTTGTTTCGTTAAAATTAAAAGTTCTGACCTATGATTCAATAGAAGTCACTGGCTGGTTAGCATTGTAAAAGGACCTTCACACGCCCGAAAAGGCAAAAAAATGCAAGCACATATTGATTGACGTAGATTTCGTGGAATATCAGGGCCGAATACCACAGGAAAACATGAAAGGAACTCTATAAATAAGCTGTTTAGCATTATCAACAGGTAAACGATTAGTCATGCGCCTTCGTCGGGGAAGCCCGTATCACGTTACAATAATATTTGCAGTTTGTAATTAAGATTACAATTATTATAAACAAGCTTCCCAGCTTGATACGATATTTGATACAGCTTAACTTAAGCAGCTAAGGGTTACTTCATTTCTGTTCGGCCGGAAGGACCAATTTTTATTTGGCCATAGGTACTGAAGGACCAGACAAAATGAAGCTTTCGTTAACCTCAAGTGTAGCTGTTACTGATATCCTTTAATATAAACATGGAAATGTTGGACATTCATAGGAAAATGTAATAAAATATTATAATTTCCATAAAGTCGATTTAGCAGGAAACATAGTTCCAGGAAGGTTTACTTAAGACTGTAATTAAGTAATATGCTTTCACTAAGACTAGGTTTGCTTACTATGTACCTCTATAATCATTCAACGGGATTGGATTGAAACTCTCGACCTTTCCGTAATCAACACCTCAACTTGGATAGATTAATTCATATTTACATACTTGTTGGTAACATGGTGAAAGTTTTACACAGGTTATGGATTTATGCATTTCTAGAAGGACATCAATTATATGGAATTCTAAATTGAAGACTTATATCATGTTAGCTTGTTTTTGCTTCATCATACATATCATTACACTCTCATATTGCTTGTAGCGTTTAGGGATATTGTAGAATTTCTATCAAAACTTAATTTACGTAGTTGCATCTGCCCAATTATAGTAAAGAGGAAACATTATTTTGTTTCTTTAACCGATGTGTGAACGATTTGCATAGTCATAAGATTTGCATTTTCTTTCATAGTTGGTAAGCTACTCTATTCCCGAGTATCACAGGCTTATATTTTATCCGGGTAAAGGCAGAAGTTCTCACGAGTCACGGGTGGAACTGTGGAGAAACGGCTTATGACAAATAAGTAAGATCTTAGAAGAAACAAAAGAACATTAAACAATTGAATATCTATCATCAACAGGTTTGTCCGTTTTGAGGAATGGCAACCGGTTTCACATTCACTGACATAAAAGCTATAAAATGAATTGGCCATAACCTGATAGATATACAAATACAATATCGTACACAAAATTTATTCAAATGTAGTGGTGATAATGAAATGCATTATGAGTCAACAGATCTAGTAATTTCGAAGGTGTGGTTTAAAAAAAACGAGCTATACCTACAGAGGAGGCCAACAAAGTGAAATACTCAAGAAATACACTTGAGACCAATGTAACCGGGTCAGTAAAAAAAGAAACACAATGTGTCGCGACTCACCCTCGTGTAATTAGTCAAGATTCAATTACGGCCCTAATGGTAGAATCCTGATAAAACAGAATCGAATAGACAACTAAGATTTTTTTGGTCCTTCGGTACGGACTCCATTAAACAGTGTACCAGTCTTCGTATTACATGAGTTTAGTCAAGAATTATAAATAACATTATAAATAAAATTTCTAAGCTAAGATTTATAAAGAAATTATCCTTGGCATTTCCGACACTAGTCATCATCTTTTTGGCCCACAGCGTCAGTCGAGCACAGAGCACAAAATAAATAAAAGCGCAGTCCGGCTGCCGGCGCGGGCGCAGCTAACGGTACACAAGAATGCAGACCCGCACAGGTGGACGGCTGATCTACGAACCTACGTGTTTTGAACGCGACTGTACCATGAGTTATTATGTTACGAGATTTGTTTGGCGTTTTCTAAGTAATGATGCACGCGACTGTACTTATGGAAAAGTTGGCCTCTGGTGAACTTCTTCAGTTGTAGATTTTTTTAACTCTATTTATGTCATTTTAAAGTGATAAGTGACACCAGGCATAAGGCAGGCTCTTTGGATATTCTTGTATTTTTTTTAGGTTATCGATTTCGGTGTCGTAAACGTACAAGCATTTAGGCTTTCTGCACAAAATATATGTCATATGACTTCAATCATAAATATTATGAATATTAAACTGCCGATGATTCATCTGATAAGATAATTAAATAAATACAAGAATGATACTCATCTTGTCGGCGTACAACTTTGCATTTTTGAAGGTAAATGATAAGATTCGATATAATTAATCACATTTTAAATATGAGTCAAATGAAGCTTGAAATAAGTGTACAATTTACGAAAAATGGTAAAAACGCTTGCGCAGTAGAAATGTCTGATGCTTAATAATAATGCAAGAACAGTAAAGAAAGAGTAAGTAGGTGAATTTATTTAGTTTTAAGTCATCATTTTATTGTGTCTGTCAGACAGATTTGCAATATCGGAACCTAGTTTTTACGCTGAGTACACAAGAAAATGAATCGATAGCAATTTATATTTTCTATATCAAGTAAAAAGTTTGATGTTTATTTTACTAAATAGGTTCTTACTTGATTAACTTAGCAATCTGTGAAACTACCAGACCGAAAGAAGAAGCTAAAAACGAATTTATATACGAAGAAATATTGCGACTAAAATAACTCAACATCTGCCTAGCCTTTTCCCAACTATGTAGGGTTCGCCTTCTAGTCTAACCTAAGGCGGCCAACTTTCCGAAAACTGAATGCGGGACTTAACCTTTCGTGAAAAAAGGGGGGATTTGAAAAATGATCGGACGGAACTGATAAAATAAAAACCGTAAGCAAAAAGCTATAATTTAACCCATCAATATCGTGTCACAGCGTGCACTAATGTCTTATTTTCAAAATCATTAGGCCTCACGAGTTCAGTAGAAATAAAGAGAACGAGATTATATTATAGGTAATCTGTGTTGAGCGTTGTTGCACTGTTGAGCGTGGCGCGCAGGTGGGTGTTGTGTAGAAGCGTGGTAGAAAAATAGGGATGCGGGACATGCGGGACGCATACAACGTTTTGCGGGACTATTTTACTAATAATTTCAAAACGGGATTTCGTCAAGCATTGCGGGACGGTCCCGCAGAATGCGGGACGGTTGGCCGCCTTAGTCTAACCGGATGCAGCCGAGCACCAGAGTTTTACAAGGAGGCAGTGCCTATCTGACCTCCTCAACCCAGTTACCCGGGCAGCCCAATACCGCTAAGACTGGTTGTCAGAAAGCGACAAAACTCAGTAGTCTGTAGTTAAAAGATTACAAAGACTTAAAAATTGTTTACAAACCCAACGTACGGGGGATTTCTTGAGACCACAAAAACATAGAAACATTATGTTTGCGTTGTCGTCATCATGTGCGTCAGTTTTGTATGTAACAACCTTCTTAGACAGACGAAATTATCAGAACTAACTAGAATAGCTATTAGGTAACGAACTTTGAAAACTATTTATGTGACAAATAATTCATTTAAGGCAAGTATTAACATGGATTAGATGCTTTCTGGTATATTATGTGGATTTTGCAAAAGGAACACACAGGATACCATCTCGTGGAAAAAAATAAAACATGTCAATTAATTACAAAAGAAAGGTGTGTGTGTTTACTATAATTCAGAACATTGCTTTATTTACAGGACGAAACATCACATAGGACCAGAAAAATACATGACTCACTTCAAACACTGACTTTGGCAGACACCTAGTAGCTTCTAATTTCAATAGCACTATTATCTAATAACAAAGTGAAATAAATGACTTCACTCTCACTGTTTAGGTAAATACATAAACTGTTTCAGTTTGTTTATTTAACAGCCTTCATAATAATATAATGTCCTGTGAATAGCAGAAATAATACCCAGTGAAATTACTTCCGTCAATAAGAAACGGCTATGCCAACGGATTACTAATTTTCCTGTCAATTGTATTTGTCCTTGTCATTCTAATACCAATGAAGTGAGAGGGTTATTTTCTTACTACCTTCTTAGTAATAAACCTTTGAATTTAGAAGACGTTTGAATAAGGAGCTAAAATGACTGACGTTGAATGCAAATCCTTGAAGAAAATGAAGTCGGCGCGTAATAATATTGCTGGCTGCTTGCTTGTTTGTGGTCGTCATGGTGACCGATTGAAGGAGTCACCGAAAAAAAGGCAAGTCGATCCTGACAAGATGCAAGTGTATGAAAAGATTCTAAACACTTTTGATGCTCCGTTACATAGAAAAAATACATCAAAAAGTGTATAAACCTATCAATGAATGCTGAAGCATTAACATCGCTCAAGAATCGAGACGATAAAAAAATAAATCGATTATATCGCTGCTCACATTCACATCTCGATTAATGGAAACAGTGCGGAATCCTGTTTATTTAAATCGATCGTTTACTCAAGCGAATCTCGACTGTATCGAGTTTTAAATACTTATGTTTATTGGAAATTCATATGACATCATCTTCGTATGAGAGACTTGTTGATAGAGTAATAATAGAATGAAATATGTATTCTCGAGCTTATCGCCCTGAGATATTGTGGGGCGTCCCTAAAGAATCCAGTGTCCTATATGTCTGATTGAAATTTTATTTATACAATTGTGTAGGTACATAATAATGTAATCAGTAACATTTTAACAGTAGATGAAAATAATAAAACAAATGAAGAAAAAATTACCTTCTTAGAAAACAATGATGAAAGGCTTAAGATGTCACAACAAAAGTGCTCATTTTCATAGACCCTAGCCCATTCAACAAAGATCAAAAAGTGAACTACATTCAGTTTCAAATTAGAGTCCAGCTGGAATTACGTAGAATCGGCCACTAGTTGTTGATGTCCAAGGTTCAAGAAAACGTACTGTTAACAACACGGTTCAAGGAAACAGCCGCGTTTCATGGAACATTTAATTTTAATAGTGACAATTTATGACAATCTCCAGGAAGAGATTTAGCTTGGAATAGATTTTGTGCCATTTTGCTGAATTTTCGAAGCTGTCAGCATAGATCATTGGATACGAGAGAAGAGGGCGGAATGAAACTGGAGTGTTCTAGAGTCAAACATGCTAAGACATCAGGCTTATATCCCACGAACTTTTAAATAAAACCAAAGCTACTGATCAAGCTCTCTAAAAGAAAGCTAGAATTCCAAAAGCGGATGCTGCCTAGATGCTTTAGGAAACTTACAATATTTTAATTTTGGAGAGCCAAAAGAATAAATTATTAACTAACACATATCTAAGCTAAAACAATATGATAGCTCGCTAACTTCAGATGATGGTAGAAGTTTTGCAGACTGATGAAATCCGAAAGATATACAGCCGTTTTGACAATTGCTACCCAACCTTGTCTAACTATCAGTCATAAACGATGATGCTGTCAACTCTATAAAACAAATAATGCTTCATATGGTCTGTCAGCCTGTCTAAACCCGTCAGACCTTTAACACTGCGCGTGAGTTTAATGGTGCCATTTCACTTAGAATAACCGTTACTTCTTAAAACTTTGCCTTGGGAAGCGTGTGATACATTTCGAATGGGAGTTAGCACATTCGTTTTTGACGATAGACATCTATTAAGAACCAGCTATACATATAATAGCATCAGGTTTTTTAACTGTCTATACATATAGTAGTCGTCTTTAACAGTAAGTGGCTGTAAACGTCATGGCTGAAATAAATGATGTTCCTCTGACACTGGGTTAATATGTTTCTGAAAGCGGTGCTTCGTCAGCATATGGTCGACTGATGTATCACCTGTGTCCTCAAGAGAGATGGCTAGAACATTCCAGAACAACAACTTCATATATCAATGTCCGGCGACTGGGCAGTGTGTCGCAGCCTTTATTAAACCTAGCTGGCCGTAAGGGTTTAAAAAAAGAAGCTCTTGGTAATATAAACTAGTCTTCTAATAAAACCTCATTACAACCCCATGATCTGTTTTGCGACAAAATTATAGGTGTTCATAAAATGACAGTCTTACTTGTGCTAAATATCAAGTTATGCAAATGCATTCGATCGCTAAAGTAAGGTGTGACCGATGAATGTTTTACATAATTTCCTCAGATACATGTATATTTAGACATGCGAGAAAACAGGTTTTATATCAAGAATCTTTAGGACTTTAATATTCAGTTATCATTATTTTTACCAGAATGTCCCATTTGCAGTACAAGTAGAATAAGCATGTCTTCTATAACATGACTACAGTCTATGAAAAGACAGGAAAGCCATTCACTGTTTGTATAATCATGGCTGAGCATATCAACCGCGAATCGTGAGAAAACAATAAACGATGGCATAACTATTCCATAACATAAAAACGAATCGGTAAACATTCCACATGTAAAGTCAAACTATAACCATAGGTATAGAAAGAGTATAGAAGTTGATAGCTTTCACCTTTCGAAAGATGCCAAAAAGTCTGCCTATGCAGCTACGGAAGCGCTGATTCAGTGGTCTTACAAAACACGTTCAGCGAACTATTGGCGCAACATTTTTCGTCTGCATTCACCGATGACTCGCTTTTCCTTGAAGAAATCAACCGAATCCAGGCCAATAACAGCAATCTAATCAAAACTAAACTGTAACACCTAGATATTAGAAGTTAATTTAGAATGCAGCACAACTTAAGTCTACAATAAGATCAAAACGTGCGCGACTAACAAAACGCTATTTTATTTAATAGAGTGCGAGGGTCATTGATCTCTATATTTGTATCGAACCTTTGGACGAACGTACGATTTTTTTTGGCTATTATACCGCTACTCCATTGCTTTTCTCATGTGCCAGCTTCAAATGGCAGAGACAATTGCCCTCAATTTATCAAGGAGGTGCAAAAAGCCTTTATGGGGAATTTGACTTATGCAGAGACTAGTCCTAAGTTTTTAAGTATTCTAAAAGAAACAACAGTAGTAAAGAAAAAAGTATATACTTACATACTTAATTGTAGAAAACCATTTAAATAGCAGAATTTCATTTCAAAGCAAAGCACTTAACTGAACGAAACACAAGAATTCAGCTGCAATGTGAGCTAATAGCCTATCATTACAACCATGCAAACTTTAATTGAGCACTGATAGTTTAATCTTCACTACAAAAGAAAACGGGTTAAATCCTAATTTTGGAACATGGAATACGGAAAAAACTATGTCAAAGTCAAAAAACGAAAACGAAACTCCAACACTATTTCCTGTTTTCCCGATTTCATTGTATTGTTAAACGCGGGTATATAAAAATGCATAATTTACGGAGCACGTGAAGCGTGTCTTTGTTACTATGAATTCGTTATAAACATCGCGAACAGAGACGTAATAATAAATACATTTCAGGTAAACTAACGGATCGCCGCGGTACCGGTTGCCGGTCGAAAAGCGTGGCGTTCTAACGTGAGAGAGCGCTCTTTATTACAACCTGTGTAGGAACGCACAGAAGGTGAAAAAGATTCCATTACTGTGTCGAGAAGTTATTACACAGTTTAACAATAAATCTGTAAATTATATTAGCAGAAGCGCACGGTTCTGAAAACGGATGTTATGCAGTTTCAATTCTTAAGTAATAATCATTATTTTAAAACAGTGATGGGAAAAGATTTCATAGCTGTACAGATTTCAATAAACACCGTCTTTCTAATATCAATTTATAGCTACTTATCTTCTCTCTTCGATATAACTTTATGTGCGATGTTGAGTGGATCTTCTATTAATACTTTATGTAGCGGTAACTGTCCCAGACTTTTACTTACTTGCGCTTAGAAAGGCAAGATTGTTGCTCTTCACGACGTAGCGTATTTACAAAGTGTACATAGCCAAAACGCATCCATAGGAAACTGCTCGCTGATATTTTGTAATGCTGTTTTTTAATTTGTGATTTCAAAGTATACACGAATTTTGCGTACTGCTCGAGTATAATTCGTAGCTTAGACGTGCACATGCATCTTTCCAATTTATACACGGTCAAATTTAACTATACAAAATTAATATTAGGTAAAGCATTAAATAAAAAAGGCTTTTGAATCTGAGTTTGTTTATTAAAAATGCTAATTAAACAGGCTTCTTTTTGATATCATTATTCGCCCCCAAAAATGTATGTTGCCTTCTAAATTACTAAGTCACCCACAATTAACGAGCATCTAAAGAATACTATCTCAGCCACTAGTATCTTCTAAGTAAACCACTCTAAATACAACTCAGCATGATGGTTATTTTTTAGCATGTAAATTTCTAGCATGCATTCTAACAGTAAACTTCTAAAATAATATTAAATGACACCATAAAATGTATTTAATTAGCTTCTAATTTTTTAACTCAGTACGTTTAAAATGTAAGCAAGCAACATGCAGCAAGCATCGCTTCTGTCACGGCTCCGGTGCTGCGGGGCTCCGGCGGTCCCATGCGAGCTTATCGTCGCAGATGGTTTTCACGCTCACCACCGCAGCTTCGGCTTGCTGACCGGCTCTGCCGGCCAGCCTCAGCCGCGGCGGCGAGCGTTAAAACTACCTGCGGCTCAGCTCGCAGGCCGCCTCGCCCCTCCGCGCCTACGCGGTTTTGAATTGCACTCTAGGGGTAGGGCAGACAAGACTACGTGGAGTCGGTTTTGCAGCGATTCGTTTTCGTCACTAACTTCAATTTTTAATACAATGTTTTTTAATTGAAGGTTATAAATGGCAATATACTAAAAAGGAGGCAGAGTTAGTAAATTAGATGACAATGTATAAATAATGTTGTAAAATTGGAAGCTTAATCATGTGTTCAATAAATAATTTTGTGGCTGCACTTATATTTCCCATAAAAAATCAACTTGTTTAAAAAATATACAAAAAAAAAAAATTGAATTTACGAGCATTATTAATATTTAAATTAACATTAAATGCTAGGTCGTGTTTTAATCAAAAGGGCAGCATGCAACTGCTCGCGAATAGATTGGAATCGTAAAGTTTTTCGCGCCTATTCCAATGTATACACGATTAGTTTGCATGCGGACTAGCACTGTATATTATGGAACAAAGCAAGTTACTTTGGCCACTACAAAATATATGCGAGTATTTGCGTACTGCTGCTGTATACATCGGAAGACTTTGTATAAAAAGTGAACTCCAATCTATTCGCGACTAGTTTCACACGCTTGCGTACTAGCCATGTATATACTGTAAATACGCCACGACGTATGTTCGTTTGCGCCTGCGCTTATGTTTATAGCGTACTTTAAAGATGAATGGTCAAGTGAAGGCATGTTGTGAGAGTGGTCTGCTATTAATACTTTTGAAATATCTGAAATAGTATATTGTTTTCTTCTTTAAGTATCATCGTTTGTTGTGACGTATGTAGGTATACAGTGAATAGAATGACTTTTTCCATGCTTCTTATTACGAAACGCAAGAGACACTTTCCATATTTTAATCAATGTTGTAATAAGGTTTCTATATGCCATAATTTGACAAAAATATTTTCTGAAAACCAACGTCGGATCACTCGAGTTTTAGGGACATCTTTGAACAATTTTATCCATCGAAATTTTTAACTATCATAATAGTCTACTAACACATAGAACTTCAGGTTACACTCGTAGCTCCAAGTTAAACATGCACAAGGGAGGTCGCACCAGGAGGCAGCCGACATAATGGCGCGCGGGGTTGCGATAGTCGTTGAGAGGATCCAGCTGCTGGGACTGGAGGTGGCATTGCACAAGTCCGAGGCCATGTGCTTTCATGGGCTTCGGAACGCGCCACCTTCAGGTTCCCAAATTACGGTGGGAGGGGTTACCATCGGCGTCGAGGGGGCGATGAAGTACCTAGGACTCGTCCTCGACGGCCGGTGGAACTTCGTCGAACATTTCCGACGTTTGGGCCCCAAACTGGAGAAGACAGGTGCTGCCTTCAAGCGGCTCCTGCCCAACCTGGGAGGCCCAAACGCCCCCTGCCGTAAACTCTACGCGGGAGTCTTGCGGTCCATGGCCCTTTACGGGGCCCCGGTATGGGCACGTTCGGTACGGCCGCGAGCTGTACACTACCTGAACGTGCCCCAAAGGGTGATAGCCATTAGGCTAATCCGGGGGTACCGCACGATCTCCCGCGAAGCAGCTGGCCTACTAGCCGGACTACCACCGTGGGATCTGGAGGCGAGAGTCTTCTTGCGCCTGTACGACTGGCGCGAGGAGGCTCTGCGCCGAGGGGAAACCCCGTTGCCGCGACAAGTTGTCGCGCAGCGGGCTGAGCTCCGGCGGGATGTCATGGTGGCCTGGAGGGAGCGACTGTCGCAACCCAGTGCAGGGCACGCCACCATAGTGGCGGTAAGTCCCCTCTTTGAGGAGTGGCTCGGGAGGAGTCACGGCGCCCTCACGTACCGCATGACGCAGGTCCTCACCGGACACGGTTGTTTCGGGAGGTATCTGCATCGAATCGGTCGTGAGGAGGCGCCCGGGTGTCACCACTGTGCGGATAGCCCCGAGGACACGGTGGACCACACAGTCCAGGAGTGCCCTGCGTGGGAAGGGCACCGCCGGGTCCTCGTCGAGGCTGTGGGCGGCGGCGACCTCTCGCGTCCGGCCCTGGTTCAAGCCATGGTCCGGGGCGAAAGGGAATGGGATGCCGTCGCCTCCTTCTGCGAAGCAGTCATGCTCGAGAAGGAGGCGGCGGAACGTCAGAGAGTTCGCACCTCTCATCCCGGCCGCCGCGCTGGAGCAGGTAGACACCACGGGCGCCGGGTGTCGCGAGACGACTCCCGGCCACCGTAGGCGTGGGTCTGTGGGCGGTGAGTTCGGGTGGCTCATCGCTCATGTCTGTTTTTAGACAACAGACCCGTGTCGGCGGCGCGCGTTGTTCCACGCGCTCCTCAAAGAGATGTCAGCAACCCCAGAGGGGCCCAGCAGGGCCAAGGCCTGCCGGGGCTGCGGGTTGTTCGAAAGAGGTACCGCGGCCCTAGCACATAAGGCCTACGACGGAACACGACGGCTTTTAGTCAGTAAGAGTCTGACACTCCCTCACCGCTGCTAACCCACAGCGGGAGGGGTCATTTGATGATTTTTTACGTCGTTAAAAAAAAAAAAAAAAAAAAGCTCCAAGTTAAACATACCACAGTGTACATCATTATTATAATGTAACACCATTTCGTTAGCAATCTAGTCGGTAATCGTATTTCCGATTTGAAAATACCGGATAATCGCGATTACGGTTTCCTGGCTCGAGTACTATGCTGCATTGTTTACAACCTGCCTATGACATTGATTGGGGGGAAAACGGAATAATATCGACATTGATCGATGAAAACCTTATTGTTTTTACGCTGTTGACGAAGATTCGAATTTAGAATTTATGTTTTTGGAATTTGGAAGATGGGTACGGAAATTGGAATTCGAATTTAAATTCCGTAGGGTATGATCAAAATATCCAGAGGTAATTATCCATCAATACCTAGAATTCACATCATGATATCGACAATCTAAAGCTTCTATATACTTTTGCTATAAAAATATACCACAGGTATAATTTATTAAGACTGAGAAAATAGTTGAAATATGCAGTCATAATATAGGACACATGCAATTTCTATTAGGTAACGGTATCATCGAGACCATTTGATTGCATAATTAAATAGTAATGCATTTACATGTCTCAAATGTGAGATATAACATAAGTTATTAAATTCCATCTGTTTTTTAAATATACTTTCTACAACTAATTGAGTCTTAAAGCCAGTTATTGCAGAGGAAAACATTGTTCAGACTTGTTATCAGGTAGAACCTTCTCGCAAATTATGAGGAAAATTCTTACGGAATTAACATAATTTGTTGTTTATATTTTAAGGGGTAGGGAGTGGCCTTTTTGTGGTTTTGATTACCGTGTCCATTTATCATAAACATGTTCAAAAAAGGTAAACGACCCAAAGTATTTTTGGTTTTTGATAACTTTTATTCTAGAGTCAAATGTTTTGAGTACTTACTTAATGTTACAAGCTCAATCAAGTCAGTAAACATTGCAATGCAATTTGCAATTGTATTCATCTTGCCCCGCCAAGTACAATAATTTCTATAGATTATCCAAACTCCATCAAGCATTTAGGCTGGAAACAGTGCTCGACGTAGCTATATCTCTGCAAGTTTATGAACGCGCACACAGCTACGCTGACGATACACGCGTGATTTGGTATGCGATTCGGTCTGGACTTACGGTCAGCACTGACCGTCGGCCGAGCACTGTTTCCAGCCTTAGTTTAATGTTTGTCTAATTTGCAACACAAGGTATACCTAGGTATTACACGTGCGGAAGTAAAATTGACCCATCATAATAAACATTATAAATACGTCTGAATTTTATTACAATGCCGTGATTTACAGCAGTTCCGTCCGGTGATCCCGATTCGTCCCTATTGGGAGCGCGGCAGACGTTTATAGTTATTAGGGATCCAATACTGCGTCAATTTTGGTCCTACACATATAAAGTTAACCCTTTATTCCCAAGAGGCTAAGACTGGTCTGTTAATAACACTCCTATATTTAACCATTCACGTTTACACTGAACAGTTTAATTTGCGAGTCCGGGATTTCAAGGAAATTACACGCAAGGAAACCCCAATAATATGTTATGTCAGTCAATATCTTCCAGGAACCTTGGGGTTTTACGTCCACGACTACTTCCATGCCGTATTATCCAAAGTTGATTTACACATACATACCTACCTATTTTCCCTACATCTATCCTTCAAACTTTTTTAAACAGCCCTTGAATTCACCACCGTCAACCACTTCCTACCTTGCGACTTATTTCCACAGATGAAGAACAAACTTTTCAATAGCAACGTAATTACTTGACCTAGATCATATACCCATTAATATAATTTAATGAACTATTACATCACCCTAGTAATCCTGTGTTCCCTGTAAATTCTCAAGGGGCGTGTCTACTATTAAGTTAGATATCTAATCTATGGCGACATCGCGTGCCCGCACTAGTGTTGGCCCAGTTTTCAAAGTTCATCATAATAATTTATCGATATATTCATACGGTCGCCGCTACGCTTTGATAACTTATTAGCATCAAGGAAAAGAGGATGGTTCAATTAATGTTGGTTAATTGCTATGTTTAGATCTAGTACTGTATCCTTTGTAGGGCTACATATGCATATCTACAGCTTATAAAATAACTCAGTTAACAAACATCTTTAACACAGACTACCGATACCTCGATACATAAATTCAATCGATTGCTACGTATCTAACGCACAAACGTGCGAGTCTTTCAGGCATGCATTGACAACGCCACTGGCATGCCACTGCGGGCGATCAAGCACCCATTACATGTAATTACAAATGTCGCTTCACTGGTTTTACGGTGCAATTAGCTAAAATACTAGTAAAACTTTACATTTTACGACTGAACAATAGGTTGGGTTTAATTATTTATCGCAGTTGTGAGTTATTAAATGTTATTCCTTGTGAATGCCAGACATATACCTATATCTAGGTTAAAGTAAGACAAAGATAAACAAAAGAACATCTCTTGATTCGCAATGACGCGACGATGAATCCTTGCTTAGAAATATTCTGCACACTCAAGATCTAAAAATTCCAACAAACTCCATAAATTAATTGAGATTTTTTCTAACAATTCAAGACTTTTCCGGTTTAAACTAGGCACAATAACGATCATAAAGAAGGCTTCTAGAAGGCTTATAACAAAAAGGAACAATATTATTTCATTCTACAAAAATAATCACACACTATACAGCTGTCATTGTTCAAAGAACAAGTCATGTATTAACAGACTTGTCAACAGTTCGCCCACTTATTGTGCCTACTTAACACTTTGTTCTAATGAAAACTTGTTAACTACAAAATCCGGGGCAATTAGCCGCAGGCGACAACAGGACATTGGTCGCAATTTTTAATTACAAAAATTATGAATTCACATCGCAAAGGAATGTAGACTGATATGTTCTACGAGTGTTTTTGCTCGAATAATAAATGGAAACTTGTGAAAGAATGTTAGTGACACTAATATTGCTGTAAGAGTTGGTACATTAAAGTGAACGGCAGAAAGTACATTAAAGATTATGTGAAAATATTTGTTACATTCATTGCTTGCGATAAGCTGGGATGGCTTAGCTCATACTTAGCTAACGTTCATAAAAAAAATACGTAACACTTTTACACAGTGGTAAACAATCATGATGATATAAAAATTGACATAAATGCAACTTATATGAGGTTGGCATTCTGTAATAACTTGCTCTGTGTACAATATGAAGTATATAAGAAAGTAAATAACTGAACGCTTGCCCACGTTACGTACAAGGCTTCACTATCTCATAACCGATCACTTTAATAACTGAATGAATGCTAACATTTTGTCACATGCCTTTTTAAGTGTACTGGGAAATGTACCAATCATGTTTACACACTATTTTTAACCGTTTAGGTAAAGGAATCTTAATAGCGGCCTCACCTGATATGGTACCAACGTTTATAATAATTAATTCAATTAATTTTTCTAATTTGACAGTACCTAAGTACCCATACATTCTGGCCTCGTAATTAATCACCAATTATGTTTTGGGCAATTATATTGAATACGGCAAGTCATTCTAGACGTAGGTGAAATTAACTATTTTTTGTCTAGTCTTTACAACCTTAATTGTATTTTTGTATTTGATCTTCCTTAAAAATTATCGCTAACAAGCAGCTTCCAACTAGTCTTTAATCCTATAATTAGGAGGCGCCATTGATTTCTTATACTTTTCCCATCCACCTATTAGATCTTTTAGGGCAAAGAATACACTGTCTGCAATGCCGCCTCTTTAAATATATCCCACGTCACATCTAACAACTAACCTCCCCCAACATTATGAATGAAAACTTTCCACAACGTCCCAGGGTTGTTTATATACAGTAAGCACGTTGATCCGACGTCGCGACGCGTCGGGACGCGTTACGCACGCTCCAACGAGCGTCCCAGTTACCTTGTTGCAATATCGCGTGGGTTGCAAAGTGGGAAGTATTTATTTATTTATTCAGCTTTCTTTATAAATGTCATGTGGGCGAAAAACGTTTATTTTTTGGATTTTTCTATGCCAAAATGACATACTAACAAAAAGTCCTTTTACAGTAGTTTGTACAACCATTCATAGTTTTTCAGCAATAAAAAAACAAGCTACGCAAATGTTTGCAAACAGCGTTTCTTTACAATATTGACGTATTAATTGGACCGAGCATTGTTCTCACCCGAATTCCTAGGAAAAACAAAATAAACTTTCTTCATTGTTACGCGGAACGTACTTAATAATATTTACCACTAACTTAGGCTTTATTTACACGACACTTTTTGTCGTGAAATCGCGTAAGCATGCTGAAAAGCGTGAGATCGCATTTTCCCATACGAATGGGGCACGTTGGATTTAAGGAGTCGAATAAAAACTCTTTTAAATGACATAGTACAAATAAACAGGCAAAAACAATGGCTTTAATGCGTTGGCGTCACAATCTAGAATGTTCTATAGTACCTCTATCAGTGGCGAAGGGTGGTTTAATGAAATAGGGAAGCCGCAGCAAAAAAAACTGGGGGGGGGGGGTACTCAGGGATGGGGGGGAGAGGTAATGGAGGTAATTTCTCAGTCCACCTTTTAGCACTGACTGAGAGACTGATAGTTTGAACATGTTTTCTCGAGGAATTCGGCAGATTATTAATATCTATAAAACTTTATTATCTTTAGTTAGGTATATTAACTACTAGAATCTGAGAAAAGTTGGCACTAGAAACTATACCTTTTAAGTATTTAATTTACAACGGCCTGTTAGCCATTGTTATCGTAGGTATGTGTTTCATAAATCCGTCAGGACGTTAGAAATTTTAATATTGACGTATTATTGGTAGGTAATTCACCCGAGCGGCGTGCCCGAGTTTTATAACACGTTTTATTCTCAAAACTTAACCTTGAAAAATAAGTTCCTTCCTAAAGTAAATAATCTGTCGGAAACAGTCGGAAAACAGTCTAATGCGATAAATGCTATCCTAGTTAAGTTTTAAAAGTAGGTACACTAAAAAGAAACCTGATGCAAACTGTCTGCGTATCAAAGTAACTCATTTCAACGTACCTAGGTACCTCTATTTTATTCACTACACACACTGTACTTGTACTGAGTACCAGGTCACAGTGCGATCGCGGGGATTAGTGGGGAGTAATGATACTGCCAACTACGTACTAATCAAAATTATGTACTTGGTGAGCACAAAAATTATCAATTCCCAAGTAGGGTCATTAAATCGCGGAGAATCTTAACACCGCGATTCAGGATTTGCATAAAAATGCACAACGCCATCTATGTTAACATAATGTAACTAAAACACTTAAACTAACATAAAATATTGTACACACACGAACTATGTTATTTCTAAATGATACACACACTAATAAATTCAATTAAGTAGTACAAAGAACAAATTGTTAATGGTATTATCTAAAACAAAATAAGAAGAATGAGAGTGAATTCGTCTGATTTGTTTGTTTACATATTTGAGAGTTCTAAGCGCTGTCACTCGCGCGTAGACAGATATAGCTACTCTACTCTTGACGCGTTGTTTCTCGTTCACTCGCGAGTTTTGATTGGCTGGAACCCGCTCCGTGAGCCGGCTTACCGCTCGCCCTTATGCCGCGAACATCGCGCGGCGCGGCGTGGATGACGTCACGCAAGCGTAGTTTTGTATGGAGGAGGAAGCCGCGGCTTGTTTAGTAGGAGCAAAATGTTTCAAGTAATTTATAGACAATTTTTTTACGGTGGTAGGCGTTTTGTTATACCTACATATTTAAATTGTGTGGTTTAAATGATTATATTAATTATACCTATACCTATATTATAACTTATACCTATGCTTCTTTCTTGAAATTCGAAAGGGAAGCCGATGGGAATCGGCTTATAAGGACGCCTCGCCACTGACCTCTATAGTACCCATGCCGGCCAGTAACTCGCAACAATTAGAATCCTATGGTTTCCCTTTGGATATTGTTCCAAGTTTTGTACATAGGAAAGTTTTGGCATTGTAAGGGTTGTTGTTTTAATTGCGTCTTTTATTACAAAGAGTTAATAATAAAGGTATTGTTTAAAAAGAAAAACTTTGTTGGAAAGTCCTTCTTTTCAGAACTAAGTTATGTAGTGTCTGGATACTTAATTTTCAGCTGTTCTTTTAAGTGAAGCAATCTCACTCAACGCTTAAATTCGCATGCCTCACTAGTTAAGAACTCTTCACACGAAATATTTGCTCTCTCGTACAAAGACAACAAAGTAATATCGTTATAGGCAGTAATTTGTAGCTTGTTAAAAATACATTTACTTCACCTTACAATTACTTGAAGAAAGTCGAGAAAAAGAAAAATAACGTGAAAACCTGCTGGTTTAATGTGTTGACGAGTATCAGGACGCCAATAGCGTCCATTTATAATGCACATAAAAGTAAAGTAGGTGTTAATGTGTCTATATTGCAAATGTGTATCCATAAGAGGCTCTATATGTTCGCAAGTACCGGAACATAAGGCATCCTGCGCACAGCGCGTTTCTATCCACAGGCAGCAAAGGAAGTCTTGACCTGGTCGAGTGGTCGCTGCTAATGAATAGTCTGCAATCAATGCTGTGGTATGTAGCAGAGTGAGTCATGATGTAGCTACTTATTAAGTGGTCATGTGTGACTGGCTTTATTTACTCAGCTATTATGGGTCCTTATGGAGTTCCTGGGAAGACCGTAACTAATTTGAGAATCGCCGATGTCATTAGTGTCAGACAGTGTATGTTTGCTTTTGGAGAAAAATTATGAGTCCAAATAATCTTTCAAGGAGTAGGTACAGTATATATGTGACGGACGAAATCAAATTTTCATCAAGCGATTTCATGATGAAGTCGCTACGCCTATTCCTTGAAAACCTTCATAGTGGACGATTACTATACGTAACTAATGTATATTTTACAAGCAGACAAACGGTCTAGAACGGTGTTTTATAAATAATCTCTCAGGTACTACAATTGCGTATATTCAGAGTGACCTAAGCGATGATGTAGAATATAATGTTCAACGCCTTCGAAAGGTCAATTTATTCAAACCATTATAGTCCTTAAGGTCAAGCTTGAAGTGCAAGCAAAAAACTGAGAAATTACCATAATTTATAAGGACCATATTTCTCTGGAGTTAAATGTGAGCTGGTCTGTCTAATCGCATTCTACTACTAATGAGTCATCGTGAAGTGCACCGAGGTATAAAATATTTACTACTTTATAAATTAGGAGCTCCGAGTACCTGTGTGACATAGAGTAAAATTGCAGAAGGCCTAATAGAACAAAGATACCTAGTTTAACAAATAGGTGTTATACTTATATGGAAAATCCGCTCAAAGCAGATATGACGAGAATTCTAGTGAGTGACGCTCAACTATAATTTCTAAGGATGAAACCTTTAAAGCATACAGTAGCCGCATTATGACTCAACCACTAACTTCCTATTCTTTGCTGCCCCGCAGTCTGACTAGTCCCACCATATTACTCATAAAGACACACAATAAAGTTTGTAGGCAGAATAAAAAAGGTCGGATGTCAATTGTTTTTGCGCCTTCTGTTCTCTGTCTACTCTGTGGCGAGCCAGTAGGAACTAATCCTTTACCGTTCCTAAGTTAATTACGAGTATTCCCCGAGCCAATATCTGTCGCATCTAGTAACTTTCTAGTGTGGTGTGGTACTAGCTGCCCTGTGAAATACATCCCGTAAGGAGTATCAGGTACTGCTGAGAACTGGTCAAAACTGTCCTTTAGGGATCTAGGAACATTAATAAGACAGAATGCATGGAAAACTCGTCTTACATACAATTTTGAAGGGCATGGGAAAAGTTTTAGAGGTTGATAGTCTCGTGTAGTCAGTAGATATAAGAAATTGCCTTGCGAATGCTACATAGCTGATTAAAGTCATACATACATGTGGCCAATTCTGTACGGCAAAATTGGCATGCAAATACTACATAACTCATTAATGTGATGTGACATTCACCCTGAATAAGATGCACCAAGGGTTTAAACATAGCGTAGCTTAGAAGCAGTTTACTTTGCCATTGTTGCATCGCACAGCAGCACTAATTGTTTTAATTCCAACCGACCTACATTCGAATTTTCAGTGAGTCAACTGTATTCAATCCTTTATCAATTTACCGCTTGTATTTTATCCTGTAAAATCTTGATACGTGTCCGTGAATGACCGGCGACACCGGATATAAGCAATAAGCGACAATGGACACGATAGGACCGTGCGTAATACATGTCTTTAGATTCTGACAGGGAAATAAACGGCTGCGGCTCTAAAGGTTTAATTGTAGAATGTTCTGGAAAAATGTGGTGCGATGCAGAAAAACGTGCAGTCTTGTGAGACGAGCTAAACTCTGTATAACTGAGGACAGAAGTCTTTCGGTACGTAGAGGTCGTTGGTCCTTTTTCTACGTTAACATTTTAATATGAGGTTTTTTATTGAACTGTACTTTGCCCTAGTTAAGGAAATCTGTTACCCAATGAGCAGACCGGTCTCAAATGACTTCATTGTCCTAGAGTTCACCTAGACATATTATCAAGTGACAGACGATGATGATCATGCGAAAAACATAAACACAAATCATAGATATGATAAAGAATAATTGACTATTGTATAAGACACGGCATTTTATTAGTAGGTGTCGCAATCTTGATGGCAAATATTTCTTGTAGTTCACAAAATGCCAAAGTATCAATCAGTTTGCCTGTACTGACATATATGAAGGACTTAGGCATTAAATCCAGTGTTCTAGACATTACGAGTCATAGTTCTAGGTTATAACTGCATTGTCTAAAGATATTATCAGTTGCGTTTTTGCAACTGCATATTTGAAACATTACAATTGCATTGTTGGTGGTCGTGTCAGGACTAAAAGATAAAAACACGATTTTAATTAAAGAAAAGTTTTTGTTCTTACTGCCATTCTCTTTCATGTTTCGCTTACGTTAGATAAAACATCAGTAGCCTTATGAGATAAGAAAAATATTCAACAATGAATTTCAACTGCACACGAACGTCAACAAAGGAGTCGGACTGCATTCAAAGTGCCATTTGAATGCGTTTATCCGGACTGCTTCGTAACTACGAAATAGTTGGAATTTGCCGTCATTTTTCTATTGCAGGTCCTTTACTGGCAATTTCCAAGCATGCACGAATTACGTGCTAAGACGCCTTAAAGGACTCTTGAAGGTTTCATGCACACTTTTTATATTCACTTATAATAACTCTGTGTTCTCTTCTCACGTCAAATGCGTTTTAATTTCAAAATTCAGTTACTCGTCATAGTTTTATCAAATTCCGGACAAATCTTTACACACAAGTAAACCCTGATCAGATCAACAGAGGATGCCTTCTATCCCATAACAGCGTAGTTTTACTAGGCAACTAGTTTTAACTGCGTAGAAAATCCAGTATTACCCACATTCAATTAGGAATTCTGTAAAGCCCGTAGGTACTGCAAGTGTAGAAATGTACGCCATACCATAAATTCGCAACGGGTTTTATATGGAATTTTTATGGCAACGTACCGCAACAATCACATGGCATTGATAAGCAACACGTGGTTCGATAGCTACGGCATTACGTAAAAAAAATTGTAGAAATTTTTACTAAAACCATGAGCGTTGTTAGTCACGCTTGTACTTTGGACATTCATAATAATATAATATGTATTTAAAATAATTTTCTTTTGTTTTAAAGAAGAATAAAGGAAGTGATGAAGATGGACACATTTTGGTAAGTTACGCTTTTTTAGAGCTGTGTCACCATTTCACCAGCAATGAACGACCATTTTGGAAAACGTAAGTACCTAGGGAATTTGGACCTGATGTGAGGTTTTGTTTTGGACTCAGATTATTCTAAAAGAGAGTCAAATCGATTATAGACAGTGTGGCATGCCTTTCATTCGTGTAATAATGAACCAACCAACTCAATATTTTTCTAGTTGAGGATTAATAGAGGTAATCCTTATTAACTCCGCTTGATAGCTCGCTGATTATAGCAATATATTAGCAGCTAAAGATAGGAAGGTGCCATGATAATGTTCTAGGGCACGCTTCAAATCGTGGGCAGTCAGCACGCGAGCTTGACGTCATTAAATGCAGTACTGACGGTGTAAGGCTACGCGGTTCATGACGTCATCAACCGCTGTCCGTGGGGAGCATTTGCGTGGGCTTTCGTTCATGGAACTACCCACATTGGTTCCGAGTTAGCATCGTAAATAGAAAAGTTTTCAAGGATGAAAGTTTATTTTTGAGAAAAGTGAAGGACATGCTTATGGAGAAGATTATGACTTTTCTTTTGAAACGTTTTTGAATGAAAGTAAAGATTTAAGGTAGTAAAAAAATATACCTACTTTCTACACCTCTTCAAATACTATGGTAACATACCTACAAATACTGTAGAAGAATATGTTCAAACGAGCCTGACAAGGATTAAAGTATCTTTTTTCTGAATCATAGTTAAGTATTAAAACCGGAATCTTCCTTTATACTCCGTATTAGAAACAACGGTTCTAATAGTCTATTGAATATAACTCGATAGTATGCCCCAGGCACAATTACAGCTACCAGTGGCCTAAAATTAACGGTACTTCTAATTATTAAATGTTTTTATAACTCGTTTTGATACACACATAGGCTACTTTTTACTTATCGAAGTTTGTATGAGGAAAATTGATATCGGAATTCAGTTATATTTGGCATTGACATTTGCAGATTGCAGAGTAGGTCATTCTGCTTTGTAAATGTTTCTAAAATTTATTTTGAATACTCTTTAATTTTGAACTGTTGTAGTAAGAGTAGTTTTAAAGATAAACAGATCGTTATAAGCCTCTTTCTTTCCTTTACCTACCTACGTATCGGATGGTTATTTTAATATTAATTTTGAGGTGCACATTGCAATATCGAATGCCGTGATTTGATTGCATAGGATCCGTCTATTAGGTTCCCAAACATATTTTTTTTTATCGAGGAAAGCTCTGTTAATATTGTTGTTCTTATTAATACGTGGAAGATACAATTTTGTAACATGTATTTTCCAATAAAATTACTTGAACGTCCTTACATACTATTCTCGGAACTTCTATATCTAATAATATACGATTATCATTTATCGAATCCGCTTTGTATTCCGATCGCTATTGACGATCTAATCAATCTCCTGCTGGCTTCCGACTCAAGGATTAATTTTAGTATTAATATTAATTAGCTTTAGCTGATATATACTTACTTTTGTAAACATCAGTGGCGTAGCGCGGGGGGGGCAGGGGGGGCACATTCCCCGGGCGGCAGCTTTTAGGGGGCGGCAAAATTTACCCAATAAAAAACATTGTATTGTAACTTAAAATTAATTATTGTTAAAGTTTGGTACTTAAAACACACGTGACACTACATTTTACGTAATTTTGGTTTTGAGTCTTAAATAAAAAAGAATTAAAATTTCGCGCGTAACTGTATGCGCTTGATTTTGCATTTGTCAACAAACAAAAAGCTAAGTACGTTTGGGCTAAATTTTACGTAATATTTGGTTTAAGTCTCATAAAAATTTCGCGCTCGCTTCGCTCGCGTATTCAGAAACTGTATTATGGCCCTTATTTTTGCATTTGTCAACAAACAAAACGTTAAGTACGTTTGGACTAAATTTTACGTAATTTTTGTTTGAAGTCCGTTAAAAATTTCGCGCTCGCTTCGCTCGCGTATTCAAAAACGATATGCCCTTATTTTTGCATCTGTCAACAAACAAAAAGTTAAGTACTTTTGGAAAAAATTTTACGTAATTTTTGTTTGAAGTCCGTTAAAAATTTCGCGCTCGCTTCGCTCGCGTATTAAAAAACGATATGCCCTTATTTTTGCATCTGTCAACAAACAAAAAGTTAAGTACGTTTGGGCTAAATTTTACGTAATTTTTGGTTTAAGTCCGATAAAAATTTCCTACTCGCTTCGCTCCCGTATTTGGAATTTTTAAACTTTCCAGAAATCAAGTTACAAAGATATAAAAGAAAAGTCTACTTGAGAACTTCCCCCTTCTGCCGAGGCTGCGGGTTATTCGAAAGAGTTACCATAAAACATAAAGGCCTTCGACAGAACACGACGGTTTTAGTCAGTAAGAGTCTGACACTCCCTCACCGCTGCTAACCCACAGCGGGAAGGGTCATTTGATGATTTTTAACGTCGATACAAAAAAACCCTTTTTTTGAAGTCGGTTAAAAATGACAATCGGCCAGTAACACTTGTTAAAAAAAATACACGGGAAGGGGCGGCAAAATCGACAACTGCCCCGGGCGGCAGATGCCCACGCTACGCCACTGGTAAACATGTAGCGGATCCCGGTTTTTATTGGGAACCGTCACTGTCACCAAGCAGAAATTTCAACCTACGAATAGGATATAGGTAACTGATTATGTCCTATTCGTATCTACGTACTTACCTACAATTATTTTTATAAATCATCAGCAATCAACAAGTATTGTTGCATGATACATTAGTCCTCATCATCCGAGCTATTAATTCTTATTTAATTAGATCATACTTCGATGGAAAGTTCAAAGCTACTCTAGAACAAGAATTCTATGACAATTTAATGCACGATAATCTCCTATCACTCTTTAGTACACCTATACCTGCACCAAGATTATTGCAACCCAACCGTTTACTTATGTCATTAAAAACAAATTCCCGCTACGCATACGGTATGAAAATGCTGATAGAACGATAGCACACCTTTACGGCCCAAGATCTTAGCCAAGTTTAGCCAGATAGAAAGTAAGATTATTGCTCAGATATAAAGGTATCATAGTATCATTGCCAATGCATATCTGTTTGACTGTTCAAAATATTGTTATGGGCTCGCTTGGGACGATAAGCGGGCTAGTTGGTTATCGTAGTCAAGGCAGTTGTAAGGCCGCGGAATTGTTCGAAAGGGCTACCGTGGTCTGGCTCCAGTAGGATCTAAGATGGGTTATAGTCAGTGAACGACACTTTATGCGATGAATGATGATATCCCAATCCAAAAAAAAAGTGCGATTGTCATTTGTCCTATCTGACATCTAAAAAATATTGTATTTTTTTTGCAATAAGCTTTGTAAGTTATATGGTTGCCGATTTATTAACAAAGATATCCCACATTCATTGTTTTCGACGAACCTATTCCTAAAACATTATAAAAAGTCGAAGAAAAATATACTATGATCACAGGATATTTCATCGGAATTTTGCAACTGGTGATTGAAAGCATATTTTTGCTCAGTCACAGTTCAATACAGTCCCACAATTAGAAGGACGTCGAAGAGATCGATTTTCGCTGATAAAGCGTATCATTGCCATAATAATAATCGCGCATCATACGCACTTATTTCTGCATACCTTCATACCTTAGAGTCAAGGCGACGCATCCTTTAAGGATAAATAATAACTTTACACAATATATAAACACTATAGTATTTTATAATAAGATACAGGAAAACTTGGGTATATTTTCCTCGTACAAGACACATGAACGTTAATACGACTTATGATTGATTATATTTTTATTGGACTTGATGTTGAGCTTTGAAACATAAGTCGCCAGTCTAATCTGTTGGCAGTCTGAAAAACATTAAGTTTTCAATGCATATTCTACCTTATTTCAAGCTGAATTAGGTATATTTCCTTTTAACTCTGTTAGCGTCTCTTAGCATGTTTTGTTTCTAGAATTACATGCATATGTAAATGTTGTTTCTTAAATACAATTTGGTTTGGGATGTTTAATTGGTATGTTAGTGCACAATGCAATTTTAATTGCAAATGATAATAAATAGATGATTCTTATGCAACTGCGTACTTTATATCCAAAATACGGTTTGTTGGTTTCATAAACAACCTATTGTAGTACCTAACAGTGTAATTAATTCATCTCTCAATTAGCTGAGATAATGAGCATTTTCTTACAAATATTTGAATGACTAAAACGTTGTAATTAGTTTAATAGAACAAGCGATCTCCATACAACATGCATTATAAAAGATAGGCGCGAAAATGGCGTGCGTTTAGCTAGATTCGCGCACTCTCTCACGCGAAAGATAAGTGCATCTGTGCATATTGTGTTAGAAACATGTTAAATTATATTGAAATGTTTTTCTGCTAAATATGTACGTACTAGAGATAGATCAATTTTACGGGGACTCCAACGTTTACATTTGTCGCGACGAAGCTGAAAAAGGCCCTTCGAGTATATTATGGACTAATATTACATTCTTTATATTTAAAGGATTCTCCTCCCTGCCCTGTTCTTTTAAAAAAACATCCAAGAATTTCCCGAAAATCATTAAGTACAGCTAAATAAGTAGCACAAGAAGTATCGAATACCTCGAAAGCCTACACCTGCATCACCAAACTTTTAACAGGCTAAAATTTCGAAGTCTCGAAAATGATATTAAGACGTTACATAACTTCAAAGTCTGTAGAGTTCACATGAGGGGCGGATAAAGGTAGCCGGGGTCACCTTCTAGTTACATATTATAATGAGACGGCACACCTCGGTCTTGCTGTTATATAATACAATAATTTAATCACTATTAATATCAACACAATACTTTGTAGTGTGAACTGTGTAAATAGCATGATTTTTTAGTTCTAAACTACTCATACAAGTTACCTAAATAAATTGATTGGATCAAAAAGATTTATGTGTGCTTTTTAATCTATGCCGTATTTTTACCTCTAGATACGTAAGTATGTGCCAATTATGAACAGTAAAATCACACCAACCATAAGTGCATCTAAAGATTTTATACATTGATTGATTTTAATTCATGATTGTTCTATAGACTGATTGATTGAAGCTACGTGTCAATAGGAATAGTATGAACAGCGCAATATAATTTTAATAATGCACAATCTTTACAGAACCGATAAATAATGTTATGTTAAATATACATCGATATATTCATCAATTTTCATTTACCATCTATGATTTATTACCCATTTCTAACACGAGAAAATGAAAACAATACGATTATGGACGCATGCAGTTGATTCAATATAGAATTGTTTGTTTTTATCGAGCTCAGAATCTTTATTGAAGTCATTTACGTTTCAATAACAACAAGCACTCGATGGATATCAGTTGCTTTCTATTAATGTGCGATTACGGTATGCCGATAAATCTTTTGATCACGACTCAGGAAGTAAGTTCTATAGTCTATAGATTACAGGTCGACCTCAACATTTAGACCTATGTAACGTGTGACAGAAAATGTAACACTGCAAGTTTTAAAAGTGCAACCGGATTCGATCCAGCCAGTTTCACTGAGTGGCGAAAGCAACTTACATAACAACACTATCCAACACAAAAACCGTTCGCTTAGTTAAGTGTTATCAAGCGATAAATTTTATTCGCTCACGGTCGAATAATCGACTTATACCGTGGTGATAACGAATATTATTACATGGCCCGCGCCGTGCGATACTCGATTCGTACATTGTTTTGAATTATCGGAATAGTTGGCGATTAAAATTAAAATATTCTACGCTGCTGAAGCCATTTTAAATATTCAAATGAAAACTCTTTTCTTTCATCCTATGTCCATTATTACTGCTAAGTGTTCGAAACGCCAAGATGGAATAGTGCAAACATGCAATATGAATCCGATTCTAATGATAGTCGCGAAAACTAAAACAATTTTTTTAGCCTAAAATCCATGATAAGCACCCGATAATAATTCCCAAGTCAAATTAATTGCTTGTATTAATTAAAAACATGATTTCATTAACATTCAAAAATGCATTCAAACTGTGTCAATGAAACCGCACTTTCCTACAGCCACTGGCCACTATGCTTAAAGTCATGAATAATTCGTTAAATGCACCGCGCGTTCTAGTTGCATGCTTTTTGATTTTCTCACATGAACTGGAACGCGACGCCTGTTCTACACATAGTAATTAGTGATTTATGAGTTTTTCACACGGCTGCACCTTATTGCGTACTACCAGGGTTTGTATGCTAACGTCATATTCATTTCTTCATCGATATTTGTGCAGTAACTCGTAAAGTTCTAGCGGAGATAATTGAAATTATAGTCGTTTGGTGTTCTTGGAGATTATAGTGAGCTCATAGTTAGCTGTGAGAGATATTGATTAGTGTATCAGTTTAATAACTGTAACTATTTACTAGGAATACTAAAAAATACTTACTTCGTATATTATGGAATGAAGGCTGGTCCTGATAAAATTACCAAAGTTTCCTAAAAAAATAGAATTCTTAGTAGATAAGACAATTTTCCTTAAACTATATCTATTACCTACTAACTGACTGATAGTGAATAATATTGTCTTTTCTTTGGCTTTAGAAGTGACATCTAGATAGGTAGGTAAACGAACTTATCCAAATTGTCGTGCGTAAAACCGAAACTTCAAAATTATCAGCGCATCCATTATCTCTACTTATGAGTCAACTGAGAGAAATGGGTCAGTACAGTACAGCTCGCATGGTAGATTAGATTCCTTATCATAATATTATAAAACAAAATCCTGTCTACAAGATGTTTTAAAACATTGTCGTACTATTCAAAGTGTCACGTCGGTGATCGTGCTATGTAACCGTTTGTATGAATAAATGACTTCAATATAGAAAACCAATTAAAATACATAAGTACGAAAAAATAGCACACTATTTATAAATGCAGTTTTTTCGGAGCTCCAGGTGAAGAAACGAAGGAACGTCATTAACGACCTGTCAATGAGAATTCGTCAATAAAGGATCCAATCACGAAATCTTAAGCGCACGTGTTTTGTTTAGCAAGTTTCAAATTAGTATCCTTAAAAAAGAGGTTGTAATTCATAAGAGATTTAAGTGTACGAGATATTTATAAACATTGATTTTAAAAAAGGAAAAAAAATGGTGGTTAGTTAGAAAAACGTAAGTAAACAAGCCCGTGATTAATGGGTTTTTTAACATGAATGCTCACGATGGATATCTTGCTATCGCTCTTGTATCTGCATCGGGGTCTTTAGTACGCATGCTGTAATTGCTTTCATTTGCATTAAATAAATACGTGGATTGTTGAGGTATGTTTCGAAGTTAAGAAGGCAAGGATTGCGTCAATGTTAAGAAGCTTATTTGTGGAAATTTTGGCTCTTTGAGGCAATCTCTAGGTACTATAAAATTAAGCTACCCAAATGTAATAAAGTTTTCAGTATCAATGAACTTCTAACGCCTAGCCAAAGCCAAAAGTTTTTAAAAAATCACAATATATACCTATGTAATTGTGAATAAAATTATCTTCACATACAACTATGTGACACTTACGAAGACTAGCACTATGCAAGTGCAGCTACTGGTACGGAATGCGAGTCGATTGCAATCGCATCCGCGTGAACGCACGGGTGTGTCGCTTACTAGCAGATATAATACATAAGTATCTCATCCAGTGATTTTAAACGATCTGTGTTCCATTACTTTCGATGCGAAGATTGAATATGGAAAGTTGAGTACGAGATTGCAGATTAATGTCTAATCGGTGAAATTCTTAAGAGGTTGGTGCCAGAATTAGTTAAAGAGGATAGCTATTTTAACCTCTTTCTTTGGTTTGGCTCGGCATTGTAGCATTATAGAATAACGAAACTATAATCCTAATATGGAACGATATTAGTTAATTTATTTCACGATAGACTTTTATTGCTCTAGCTGGTTTATTTTAAAGAATATGCATGATTTTACATGTTCTCGACGGATTTTCCAACTGCCAATTCGTTAAGCAAGCAACGGAACATTTTTCAATATAAGCAGGATACATATACCACGGTACCTATGTAAGCCATAAAAACATTTATATCTAGCAATGTTACGAGTTGACCTGGTTAAAATATTATCAGTTAAGAATGTGTCAATTAATTGTATCATACCTATTTAATTTTACCTTCATAGATAGCGTACCACTAACACTACAGTTAATGCGATTTTAATTTATGTTATCTATTTAATGCAATCGAGTGATGCTATCAGATTTACGGGAAATTCATATTTTAGTCAAGCTCGTAATTAAAAAAGTGACGGTTTAAGAATAACTGCCTCAGGTTTCTGAAATTGTGGAACTAAAATTAAACTTATGTAACTTCTTTTTGAAATAAAGGCTATTTTAGCATTGTTTTTTTTTTTAGTTAGGAAATCATCAGAAGATTCCTCACGCCGTGGAGCGGGAGAGAATGTCAGACTTTCAGAAAATCTTTCTTCTGGAGCCCTTTAATGTACCAGGTCCGCGGTAACTCTTTTGAACAATCCCACAGTCCTGGCAAGAGCCTATGTCATCTTATTAAGTCTTAATAACGCGCCCGTCAATTACCCTTTTAATATGTTCATTTTAAATTAAACATAAAACATTGAATAGTTCATCTCTCTGAATAGCGATTCTCTTTGCATATTTATTAAGTCAAAGGCTCCCATAAAGCGCATTTTAGTCTAGTATCTTTAGAAAGGAGATTCATTCAGTAGTATCTAGTTGGAGGATCGCAATTTATTTCTGAGGACGTTATTTTTGATACTAAATATTAGTTTAATCGTGTCTTGTTACTTAATTGCTTAAACGTACAGGTTTTTTAAATGTTGATAAGAAGGTGATTCTACACGGGTTTTTCTTAAAACACGATAAACTTTTGAGTTGTTTTTAGAATTCTTTATCGAAAACAAAAACATTATATGAATACAATAGGCATTTTTGATAAATTAGGACCCAGTTACCCATATTTGTTCTAGAAACTACTTACAGAATCATGTCAGGTTTAGCCCACCTAGGTTATTATTTAGAATGGCCGAACGAATAAAAAAAAAGAAAGTTTGCACATAATTCCAATTTCAAATCTGACAATAAAATGAAAGCTGAATTACGTAACGTAAAGGAAATTGCAATTAATTAAAACGACAAGGTTATGTCGCGCACAGGTCTGTAAGGTAACCATTATCAGGGACGTTTATCTAAGGTCGCAGTCCCGTTGACACAATGCAGTTATGTAATGGTGCTCGAACATTATTAGGTCATTACATATCGAAGATAGAGATTCTTCTGACGTTCATTTGTTTCAAATTTTGTGACTGCTATCTGCTCGCGGATTCCAATTTTGAAAATAATATTTTTTTATGTTGACATCACTAACTTTGTGGTAGGCATAGACAATGATTATTTTCATGTTGCTAAAAAGGAGTGTCCATATTAGGTAAATAATTAAATGGAAAGTCTTCCCTATTAAGATAAAAGATTGATGCATAGCAAGTCCAACATGAAAACGCAAAGTTTTGATACGCCGCTTCAGGTAAATTTTATAGCCGCCATTAATACAATTCACATTCAGCATAACCCTAAATAATTCACGTTGAGATAAAAGCAAGTTATTAATATCTGTCTTTAACCTTTCTCGCGTGAAGCAGTTGACCTAGGTTTTGTTAAGTGCATTCGTAAAAACTGTGCACACTGTATCTTTTATCACGTTGAATTCTGAATGAGATAACGCCAAAAATTGCTGTTGCTTACAGAATTATAAGCGTACTACTTTACCTACTATAGATAATATGCGTTATAAATCTTCATTCTGTATCACTTTATTAATTAATGACGTCTGACATAGATAAAAGTACATAAATATTTATTACATTCTTATTTTCTTTTCTTCTGCTTACCTAAAAGATTGTATGTTCAATACGAAAGTTAAAGTACATATTTGAATAAATGTGTTTGATGTATTCGATTTATTTTATAGAATTCCATGTATTAAAATCTCCTATTTAGCACTAAATATCGATTAAATCTACTATTTTACAATGAAATTCATAACTTAGTAACACTGAACCAAACGTCATTCCACCATTTTAAAAGTTTTGGCGCGAACAAGTCTAGATACGGCCTCCAACAGAAAATTATAGTACGGAAACTGAAATTTAATGCAAAATTACTTCGCTCGTTTTCAATTTGCAGCAAATTGGCGAAATGCTGCGGCTAGCCACTGAACTATCACTTCCAAGAGGTGTGAGCTGCAATGAGCTTCCTCATTACAGACTAATGAACCAATTAATAAATACACTTGCCTAACAAATTGGTGCTTAGCGTGGTTCTTTATTGCTTCATTAAGTGGGCAGGATTTTGTTAATGAGTTTTGAATTAAGTTACATTTATTTTCAAGTGATATGTTACTAACGGAATTTTAGAAAGGGCGTTATAATATTTGACTGAATCTTCACACCAAGTTTTTCGTAATCACCCTAAGTTTTTTGTAAATAAAATGGTAATACGAATTCTTGAATCGGCTCTCTTCTTTCTGTGATACTTACTGCAATATTGACAAAAGCAATTCTAATAATCTAATTTTTATAAGCAAACATTAGCGGTTTTTTTTTCAAATACTCAAAATAATTTAAATGCGTTCCATGTCAGTTTTCACGGCGGTGTCAATAACCGTGGCGTTTGTAAAATGTGCCGCTAGACGGTGCTAATAAGGAATGACAATTGTTTCAGTAGCGGCTCTGTAAATGCACGCGTTAGCGCTGGTGTTGCCATGTGTGATATTCTGATACTCCTTGATAAAGTCATAAAGTTGGCAGTTCAATTTAATATCATTTACGTAATTTTTACAAGTTACAGTTTGAAAATTTCTTCCAAATCTGCTACCTTATATACTAATATTTGTAATATTTTTTGTCAGTTAAACTGTCGTGTTTCATAATAATTTACATCACCAGTATTTTACTCATACTCACCAAATAAATCTCAACAATCCTATTTATTTTTCTCGAGCACAACAACACTGGCCGCTCACACAGTGAGAGGAATGCAAACTAGCATACATGTATGACGTACTGAGCGCCTTTCACACGCGAAAGGCGTGCATTTAGTGCATCTTTATTTAGCGATTACTCCCAATAAAAACAAATATAATGTAGGTTATTTATTAGGCAATAACAGCATTCGTAACGAGTCAGTAACACTATTCCGCCAAAACAGAATTAATGCTTAAATTCCTGTTTGATAAAACTACTAATTACAAACAGGCAGGTGGAAGGAATGAGTACCTCGAACAATTAGCGTAACGAGCAAACAACGTAAATTACTAAACGCTGAATAACTCTTAGCACGTTTGACTTCACCAGTAAACATTCTACAGAAATACTCAACAACAAGTTTCTATATCAGAAAACCGAGAAAATACAAGTAGAGGATAACAAGAATCCGTGTTATTGGACTTGAACTATACATAAGTAAGGCACGGAGTACTGAAACAATGTCACAGTATACACTTGTGTCAATATCTTGTTTTTGAAATGATACCATTCGATACAGACCGATCGTGAGTGACGCAACGCCCAGCCACGTATTTACGCAATGTAGCTATTGTTCGAACCACAAACAAGTTAGTGTTAATACCAATATTATCTGCTAGTTAATGTGAGATCGTTTAGAAGGCATTGCGATGTTCCCCAATTCCTCAGATTTGAGATAGTTAATCCGAAAGGCCAGACATGCAGTGCAAAGGCGTGTTTCATTTGTTTTTCTTTAGACACACAGTCATAGATTTGAACAGGGAACGTAATTATTTTGCATTTATTCTTGGCCAGACAGTCATAGTTGAAATTATCATACTCATGTTGCAGACGCACGATGATTTTTAAATTATTTTCAGTGAGTTGATCACTGTCTTTACACGCACACTCTGTGGTATTTATTCAGCTTTCTGTAATCTTAATAAATGCGGCTACTATTGATAACTCAACCATAATAATTTTATCTTCATGAATGTAGTTACGAAGGCCCGAAAATTGAACGAAAATTCGAATAGAAAGACACAGTCTTTCATCGAACAAAAACAAACAAAGACAGCCATTTCCATACAAATAAATAATAACATCCCTTGAAACATTGCTGCCCACGCTTAACCCGTCCTTGTACTAGAACCAACATACAATACTTACTTCCAAGGTAACTTTTAGAACGACACAAGTTTAACAAACCAAACGGTCGTTTTTCCGTTGCACCGCATTGTGCTTAGACATTAATGCAACCATAGCCGGCATAGCCCCTATCTGCTTACCTATTACTCCCGAGGCCGCTCGGAAAATTGCAATGAGTATTACATGTTAGCCTAGATTGACTAACGTGGCGAACATAGCATTCAGGACACGTGGTCGTATTACTAGATTATTCATAATTATCATAAGTATATCGGTTCAGTTAGCATTTCTTATTGGCAACACTGGGCGTATCCGCATGCGTAGGGTTGTCGCGCTACCTATCTTTGGAATGCGACATTTTATGTGAATTTACAAGAATATTAACATTCAAATAATCTAGGCATACAGGTTTACAATGTGCAGTCGTGATAGCAACAGCGCCATTATAATATTTGCATTGTAACAGAATATGAGGAGCGCCATGTCCAACCTGTGGTGCATGAACATACTCTGATATGGTTGTATGACTTACGGGCTACGGCAATTGTATCCATTGTCTCTTTCTCGAGTTCTAGTTTCAAAGGTATTTCTGTGAGTCTGTTGTTACCCCTAACAAACGTAGGCAATATAACCATGTAAATCAGACGTAAATGGTTCCAATTAAGCCTTTGCCTAAGGTAACAGGATGTAGAACATAAAGCAAATCAGTGTATGTACAAACGAAGCCAAGGTACTCTTAGAACAAATTCAAATGAGAAACTTTTCGAGACGAAAGAGAAACTGGAACGTTCTTGAGAAGGACGTTTGAATTTCACTGTAGCAATTTTTTTTCGTCTGGAAGCCCTAGGTTGGAACTAGCAAAAGGTCGGCTACATTCCGTTGTTAATCGATAGACTCATTGTGTTTACGCTTACGTTGAAGTTGTGGTCTGTGGATTTTAGAAACTGGGTTTAACTGAGACGTTTATTGAAGAAACTGTTCAGACTTTATTTTGCTTTCAAGTATTGGCCTCTCGGAGCCATTTACCGTTGTAAAAACCGGCCAAGTGCGAGTCGGACTCGTGCACGAAGGGTTCCGTAAATTACAGTTAAATCAACCTATCTCAAAAACTATAAGAGATACTTTGATCAAACCAAAAATCGTTGAAAGAGTTAATTAGCATGCATCACCTCTATTTTTTTTTAGAATTTTATACCCCGTAGTTATAAAAATAGAGGGGGGGGGGACATACTTTTTACGACTTTGAGAGCTGATATCTCAAAAACCGTTCACTTTAAGAAAAATGTTTTTTAGAAAACTTTATATCATTTTAAAAGACCTTTCCATTGATACCCCACACGGGTATGTACATCGAAAAAAAAAATTTCATCCCTCAGTTACATGTATGGGGGGCCCCACCCCCAATTCTTTTTTTTACTATTTAGTGTCATATTTTTGTAGCGGTTCATACAACACATATTCCCATCAAATTTCATCACTGTAGTACTTATAGTTTCCGAGTAAATCGGCTGTGACAGACGGACAGACGGACAGACGGACAGACGGACATGACGAAACTATAAGGGTTCCGTTTTTGCCATTTTGGCTACGGAACCCTAAAAATAGTTGCCTGTAGCTAAAAGAGTATGAAACGTACCAACTTTTTTGCAATGAGGAAATGAAACTTTTTTTAAACTGATAAACACCGAGATACTGTATGAATAGAACTCCCACTGCGTTAGCAACACTACACCCAACTATGAATATAAAAGTTAGACTACCTACACTCAATTCCATTTTACTGAAAATACTGAAAACATTTTAAAATTCATTTCCCTAAGGTCTGCCAACGTTGAATCAGGCTTTATATTAAAATCCAGGTTTTAAGACTAATATAAAATTAAAGCTTTTTTTTATTAATTCAATAAAATTATCTATCAATATGTAGGTATTTCTATATACGCCACAACCTGTTATTTTTAATACACTTTACAATGTACACACGCAAAACCACGGGTTAGTCCAGTTTGATTGCGTGCTCCTGAATGTACATAACATCATGCAAGACTAGTTTGGGCAACGCCAAATAAATCACTATTTTATGACTTAATCCAATTAGTTTTCAATCCGGTACGTTTCACATCTCCTATTTTTTAGGCACTCATCTTTTGGTTATAGAAGTTACTATAACTTGTAAGTTAACCTATTTTGAAACGGTCCGTTTCTTCAAAGTTACGTTACATCGTTTCATAATCTTAGTTTGTGATACCGTTATTATCTGTTATTTTTAATTAACGCTTCTACCGCCTCGTTTGTAGTAAGAGCAATGAGGAGTTATAACCGGAAAGGAAATTCAATTACCATTATAACGCGGTCGCGGTTACTCACAGACCCACTCACGGACAATACGTACCGGCAGTACCAACTTATAGTAACCTAATAGAGGGTTGCTGCGCTCCGATCTATTGTAAAAACTGATGGATATTGAATTAGCAGCACTTAATGAGGTAATTTTTGAATTTTATGTAAAAATACATAAATATATTTCTGAGTAAGCGTCGCGTACTTTGTAATTCATTAACGACAAACCTAATAACAAAATTTTGGCGTTTGGTGACCAATTCTCACTTCAACAAGCTGGTCATAGCTTGTTGAAGTGAGAATTCCCATCCTCGATAGAGGTGTGTACGACACTTAAAATATTTCTATGATTTACTTACTTATTTAATTTAAAAAAACCATTTATGTTCCAATTAAATTGAAATGTGAAAAATACATAAAATCAGGAGGCAACCCTAGCCGAGTAATGTCAGCTAAAACCATTAAGTGTTGCCAGTAATATAAAAGTAAGTGAGGGCAAAGGTTATATCATTTATGAGTCCGAATAAGGTTCGGATAGTTTCGCTCGTTTACTTACCCTAATGAGAATTACCGACTATTTTATTAAAGAAAATTGGAATATTTTCTTATAGGGTTGTGTGAAAAATGCATTTTAATACAATCTATACTAGTGCTCAATGTATTTTGACGTTTAAGTACATGTTGGCTGGAACGATTATAACTAGGTATTTATGCAGGAATTTACCTAAATTTGAAATAAGTAAATTGCATTAAAATCATTAGTATCAAGTATAACTGCACGTGTCAATATTAAATTTAATTTCCTTTTGTGTTACATCACTGAAAAATGTGCGACTCACACACGCACTTAGATTTCATATAATAATGCTTTGCCATATCGGTAAATGGGCGGACAAAAGTTTGACAACCCTATCGAGTGTGAGTAAAACAAAATGACGCACTGCCGGACACCGGATGTAGGAGGACATTTTTGGAAAAAGGATATACCTACCTAGCTTACTACCAAGAAAAAAGCGGGCACAATACATATAGGTAACTGTTCTTTGTATAAAGTAATATTATTTAGGTAGGTAAAGCAGTAAACCAAGATCTAATAAAAAGTTATGCTAGGGCCTTATCTTAATCTATAACAATTTAAATTAGTTAGGAACTAACAGAAACGCAGAAACAGAACCTAAGTTACTTACCATACTGAGGTTGAAAGATTATAGTTAAAGATATTATAGTTTTTTTATAGTATCATGAAGAAAGTTGAGCTTTTCATACGACAGTTTCAATGTCACGCATTTATGCAAGATACTAAACCTACTCTACCGCCAAATAAATCCTTATTCCTAGAAGGTGTCACTCTAACTAGCATTTCTGAAGTTCAATTCCCAACCGTAATCTCATAACAGCAGCGTCTTAATTACTTTACAACTTCACCATGGAGGTTCTAAATAGAGTTAACTAGCTTCCACTGACCATCATTATTAAAAAAACGAGTTAATATTAATAAAAAAGCACCTGCGGCGCCGGGCCCCTTAGTTCAACGCACCAGGTCGACGCACCATACTATACCGTACGTCGAGAGCCATAAGAAATGTACGCCCAGCCAACCTGACCAAATCTGGAAGTGCTCACGCACGCAACAAGTGAACGCATGCAAATCATCTCCGCATCGCAGCCGGGTTACCAGCCATTAAGTGATGACGTCACCGCATAGCACAAAACGAGTTACAGGTGATTCTAGCCGAGGTCTTAACAACCTTTCCCGAAAACCGACGGATTTTGAGTGATCTTTGAAGAAACAATTGTCAAAATTGTTGGTTTACCAAGGTAAAGCTCGTTTCTTTTTAATGGCAGGTAATTTTTTATGAAACCACTCGCTGTACTTAATTGGAATGTCGGTTTTATGGTTTCGTCATTTACCATTTATGTTGCGCATTTGTGTATTTTTAACAAAACGAGAATACCTGGGTTTTTTAGAAATGCAACTAGAAATAAGCTTTTTCTATTTTAAAAGCATATGGATAGAAACCCGATGAGTCGAATTTGCATATGAGTTGGTATTATTAATAATCAAAGTCATTAAATTAATTTACAATCTCATTTACATAATGCTTATACAATGCGCTCACATACACACTGAGGATAAATGTATCAAAACATTAATAGCAGTTACTAGGCAAAATATTCATTGCTTACTAAGAATTCCGTAACTTTTAACACCATACAGTAAAAACCATCTAAAAAAATACTCAGAAGTTACCATAAACTCAATTTGTCACAGTAGCTTTAATTTTCTACGAAATATTTGAGAAGGAGGATAAAACTGCGGCCTAAGCCTCTATTGTAATTTGTAAGACATCGCCGAACGTAGGCCCACAAAAAATTGTTTTGATTCCGTTGCAGGCCTTTTTTGTACCACAAGAGGTCAATATACGCTCTGCCTATAGATTTAATCCTTTCATTGATAGCGATTACCCTTTTGATTGTGAACGATACAGAGTAGAATTAATAATTCTTAATACGTAAGAGACAGGACTCGGGGCTTTTGTTAGGAATTTTAATAAAGAGTATGTAGATTGGGTATACTCAAGGCTATAGACTCAAGGCTCGCACAAGAGTGTCTCACGCGACTATCACTGAGATGATGTATGCAGATGACTTATGTTTTGTGGCGGAATCCCCAGATGGGCTGCAGAGGCTTATGTCGAGACTACTGCAGGCATGCAGCAGATTTGGCCTGAAGATAAATGTCAAGAAAACCGAAGTCATGGCACTTGATACTGTGAACAGTGCCCCAGTTGACATTAGACTCGGAGATGTCTCGCTTAAGCAAGTAAACCAATTCAAATATCTTGGCAGCACCATAACATCCAGGTGTCTCCTTGATACCGAAGTCAACAGCCGAATAGGAGCAGCTGCTGCAGCTTTTGGTAGACTTCGTGCCAAGGTGTTCCGCTCACATGACATAAAGCTCTCTACAAAAGTAGCTGTGTACATGGCAATAGTTCTGCCAAATCTCCTATATGCCTCTGAGACTTGGTGTCTATACCGCGAGCATATTCGGACATTAGATAGATTCCATCTAAAATGCCTACGTGACATTATGTGCATCCAGTGGTCGGACCGTGTTCGTAACACGGAAGTACTTAGACGCGCTAATGTCAGCGGTATTGAGGCCTATCTAATGCGTCGACAGCTGCGCTGGGCTGGTCATGTCTCCCGGATGTCAGATGCCCGAGTAGCAAAGCGCGTCTTCTACTCAGAGCTGGAGACTGGCAAGCGTAAGCAGGGTGGTCAACGTCTGCGGTACAAAGATGTGCTGAAACGCCACATGAAGAGATGTGACTTACATCCGTCACACTGGGAGGCTATGGCGGCAGATAGGACCAAATGGAGGCGGACTATTAAGGACAAGGTGTGCGAATTTGAGAGCCGGCGGAGAGAACAACTCGACGCTAGGCGAGATGAGCTGAAGGCCCGACCACCCGCGGCCATCCAATACACCTATATCGGAGGAGTGCTGACTTGCAGTGAATGTGGACGGACATTCACTGCAAAAATTGGCTTTGTCAGTCACTGGAGAGCACACCAGCGAAGCTCTCAAAATTAAGCGCAGATCCAAGTCGCTGTGGTCGAAATCGGCCAGGATCATATATAGATTGGGTAACAGTGGCAGGGTGTTAGTGAACTACAAATGATTCCGTGTGAAGTAGGCAACACTGGTTGATATGGTTTGGTGTTACCAACAAAAAAAAAAGTTTAAAAAAGGTTTTAACCTGCGTGTGATCAGTACAAGTAACGAAATGACTGAAGTCTGAAGTCTACTTCCCGTTTTGCAAGCATTAGTTTATTTTGTCAATACTTACAATAATTATAATTAAAATTGGCTATTTCCTGCTTTCCAAAACGGTGTTAAATTTTATTTGAATGACTTCATTGAACTGATAATTCAATGATAATAACCGGTACCCTTATATTCGGTCTGAGGGTTATAATATTCGGGTAGGAAGTGAGATCGGAAGGACGGATGCCTTTTCACTCCCCCTTTGAGTGACCGCTGTGATTTTATCGCTTCCCTTACAAATTGGTCAATGATTAAATCTAATAGGGGTATCATTTTATACTTGAAAGAGATTTTATTTATTCGCATTCTTCTTTCTGCTTTTCTCCAGTCTACACTTTTAACTGATTACAACTACTCCCAAGAATTTGGGGGTCTAATTTTACTATACCATACATTTCATGTGAATCTTGATTTCTCAGTACCTACCTGCTAACCGTTGTTTCATGAAAATGAGACTTGAAACTCGAGAAAACAACAAACCTTCTTGCTAAATAAATAAACAAAACGTGAGTAAAAACCCCAGCGCAAGCTAAGCTGCTCCACCGAAACAAATTACACACAAATTCCTTGTTATTACATCAAAAATGTTAATTACTCCTTCAAACTTGTTTCTCAAGAAGCCTGCAATTTGTACTTACCTACCTAATAAATACTAAATTAGGTATCCACCTTACATTACAGAACAGAATGCAAGTCTTAATTAAATCCGTATTAGGCGTTACTAAGTACATTATCAATTAGAAATCTAATCGGAGCTTTCCTAAGGATTTCTATATCATTAATGCAGAATTAGTGAACATTCTAGACATCGTTAATCGATTCAAATATCGATTATCGATCATTCTTTTGTCTTGGGAATTACGACACTACGGCTAGGTAGGCAAAGGTAATGTTGATTTGATTAAACAGTCCGCATAACGTACACCGATTGAAATGTGATTCAGAGTTAGTTTATAAACAGTACCAACGAAAGTGGTCACATACCTACCTATGTCATACTATTCTCTCACCAATTTCTAGAATGTAGGTAGACAGTCAGGGCTGCCACACTTAGAAAGTAGCAATGTTTATTATTGAATACGTATCGTCTTAAAGGTAGGTAGAACTCTATATTAATTAAATTCGATAGAAACATTCCTAGGTTGATGATTAACGAGGTTTAGTTATCGATAAAGTTTGTTTATGCGCTATCGAAGTAAACTTTCATTCCAGTCTCAATCTTTTACGACTGTATAAACGTATTCATGCGAACGCAGCGAGGTATGCAAGTAGCAAACTTTTTCTTTAGCGGTGGTATTGTTCAGCAATTGTTTCGACATGAATGACTTGTTCGTATAACATTCAAACTTGCGTGGCTATCAATTTTCAGTTTAACAATAACAGCGCACTTCTCTCACAACATTGTTCGCCAGATCGCTAATTAAATCACATCAGCACCTTTGAGCGATAACAGATATCAAGCAAGGTCAACTCACCGGGTCAATGTCCGCCTCCCAGACGTCCTTCAGGTCGTTGGAGATGTCGAAGTAACCCTCCATGTCGGGGCCGGTGTTCACGACGGCCTCCGACTACAAACACAGAGAACTCCTCCAAGAAAAACTCGCACAAAACACAGCAAACTGTCACTCTCTTACTGTCCTCCGAGCGGGCGGAACTCGGGAAAGAATGCAAACTGCACCACGACTAACTGTCAAACGACGCAAATTTCACAGAACACTGTGCATCATCACAAGTTTACGTTTCACTATCTACGCCCATTTGTTTTTGCAACAAAATATTTTTTATGAAGTTTCACTGCACGCGAAGAATGTTATGAAAACGCTGAGCGCGGATGATACACACACTCGCGGCGAGGTACGGCCGGCGAATGCGAGAGCGGCGTCCACCGGCCCCCCACTCCTCGCGCCGGCCCCCTCCCTGATAGGAACCTCTCATTCATAACATGATAGGGGGTAAAAACGTCACGAGCCGTTAGGGGGCTGGCCATACGACAATACGTCGGTAATTATGTGGGTACTTATCAGTCAATGAAGTGCAAGCCAGAAGAGAGATGAAGCCGTGGGAATTCACAGCGTACCATCGCACCAATAACAAACAATAAACGTTCATATGTTTATTAAATAAATTCGTAGCTGTACATGCGTATTGTGTATAAATAGCTTATTTCGTTAAAATATAATTAACATTCAAATACGTGATTAATAGACTGACGTAATGACTAACTCGTTTAAAAATAAATACTTGGTACATACGTAAAGTCTAACTGATAACATTTTGACAAAAACTAACGTGGAAATAACATACGGTATTATATTATCGAATAAAAATAAACGTACAGCAGGAAACGGAAACGGAATGCACCAACATAAATAGACGAATAATAATTAAAAAAAAAACATTGTTTGTATTTAAAACTCATTATTCCTTAATTAAAAATAAACATGAAAATTAAGCTTATCTACACTTTGAACTAAAATAGTTCTACTTAAAACTACAGTCAGATCACAAAATACAAATACATAAACAGCAAAGGTACAATCAGACTCGAAACATTTTTAGCGGATTTTGAATCCGCAACATGTATTTTTTACAACGTATTTTTATCATACACGGAAAATGCTGAACAATGCTTGCATACACTGAAAAACCGCTATGAATCACATTTTTTCCAGAAAGAAAAAATTCAATACTTAACCACAGCTTTAAAACACCAATAGAGTGCTAATTTGCGAACATGATACCTAAAAAATTACTCACCGTAGTTTTCTGTCCAAGTTTCTTTGCAAAAACTGCTCAAATCTCAAATTATTGTTCGATATAAGTATATAAATAAAAGGTAAATTGGGCAGTACCTTCTAGAAACTGAAATAAGGCCTACACAGTCAATTTCACGTGCTTAAATTTTCTGACAGTCCAAAAACAGCTTGAGTTAGCACTTCATTTACTATCTACTCCATGTTTATACCAATATCTATTATAATCTACTTATGTCCGTTCCTCTTTGGTGGTACCGTGAACAGCGATGGTACATGCGTAAGTAAAGCTGATATTCCTCCGTGAAGTATACACACTCTTGGTACGTTACATTTGACTAGGTAGTCGCTGAACTGCAAAGAAAAAAAAAAGAAAAATTACCTACTGAAAGTCGTTTGAATTGAAAATATGTAAGAGTACTTCATTCATTCTATGTACATATATTCTTTGAAAAGCTTGTACATAAGTGATGTTTGCACCCTAGGAAGTCTATAACGCTGCCATATTGGTAAATGACTTTTATCTAGACCACTTCATTAAATATTGTCGTATAGTTCAGTCGCTGAATGACAAAGGAAAAGTGATTTTGATGCGCTAAGCTCATGAACTACTGGTACCATTTGAAAAAATATTTTAGTACTATAGTTAGTATATTTCTGTAGGTGAGTACTGTATATTATGTATGTGAAATATTCAATTTATTCTGTCCCAAATAAATGACATTAAAACTTCATGGTTAAAAATGCTACAGCTGCTTAAACTGTTCAGATGTTTGTGCTTAACATTGACATAGGGAAATAGGTTAAAAGTATGCTGAAAGAAGTCTACATATAAAAAGAATGAATTATTTTTCTCTTCTCTGCCATAATACAGTATAGTTCTGTATAAATCTTAGAAAACTAGTTGATCTTGATATTTATTATGTGCATTAATTTATAGAATTCAAATCATGGACTAGAAATGTCTAAGCTAGTTTTTTTTTTTTAATAAGCAATTTTATTTAAAATCTCCTTTGAATAATACCTACATGATGAGCTAAGAACCAGTATTTTCGGGTCTAAATGTTAAATGCGACTGAATATCAATTCAGCTTCTTCTTTACATACCATTGAAAACGGTAAAATATGTCTAAATTTATTTTTATAAAAATAGTCATGACATTAGGGTAAAAAAAGATTACCCTAGTTGATTCTATTAACATTCGAGAACCTAATGCCCGTTTACACCAACAATCTCTTAACGTTTCCCTAACTAAGTGTTCCTTAGTATAAGGGCTCCCTCAATTATTAAAGGTTATAAATAAGGGACACTCCGTATTAAGTGTTCTCTAAGTGCTCTTGGGGCATCCCTACATATTCGATTCTCCACAATCAGTAATGTGGCATTACTCAAAATAACGATAGGCCACCAAATTATGTGTAGCCGACACAGATAATATGAAAAGCAATCACATAGGTACCTATAATAAACCGTACCAAAAAAAAAATGCCTCACACCTTTTAACTAGTTTCTCGATGACTTTAAAATTACCATTGAACTTCAAACTCAAAGTCTACGGAAAAAGCCGAAACTTTTGACGCGCCAACTTCGAGAGGTCATCGACCGTTTGACAAGATACATAGTTACACTACACACATTACAAGCACACCTGTATTTTTTACCAAGAACTGCGTAGCTGAGAATGGGTAATGAAATTAACGGTGTACGTCTGTGTTAGTGGTTGATCTAACCATTCTAAATTCAAAAAATTTAAATCTAATTTCAAACGAAGAGTTTTTATTTAATACACCTGCATGAGGAAAATTAAATGGCAAAAGTTTTTTTAATAATCTCACTGGCCAAAAGTTTTTTTTTAATAATAATTTCATCCATCACCATGGTTTTTTAGGTGCAACTATGACGATTAATTTTTACTCTAGGTTTCCAGTCTTTTTAACAGTTTTTTACATCTGTTTATGATACCTAAGAACGTACTTTGCCCTATACATATTCTATGACCAGTGAGATATAGTTTAAAAATGCTATGAGAAAAATCTTCAAATAGGAATTATTTATACTGCTTCTTTACGGTGGAATGTCTCACCCAGTAGCTACGGCACCTGAGAAAATTCACTAAGATGCAATAACGAACGGTCACGGCTAATGTAATCTTACGAACGCCTACGCATTAATGCATTGAGGTTTACTTATTGAGCTCGGCAGACATACCGACGACATTCTTTTGCAGGTCATACTTACAATGCCATCTGTTGACGTTTTTGAGAACTAATGTATTTTGTTTTGGCATGTATTTAACGCGGCGACTAAGTAAAACGAATATAGGTTTTAAAAAATAATAGAGTGGGTACCATTTATAATGGGTTGGCAGCTAAAAAGGAGTATCATAATAAGTCAAAGGTAGCATATTAATATAGCAGTTATGAGGTCCGTTTTAATTTAAACTAGCATCAAGTTTTTCTTTTGGCGACTGAATTAATATCTAAGCGAAAACTTAATGATGACAATAAAATAGAAAATGGGCATTCATAAATAATACAAATCAGGTTCTATTTAAAATTGTTTGGATGAAGAATAAATATAAACTAGCTCATATTATAAATATATTGTGCGACTTTTTAATAGCTTTAAATAAAGTCTAAAATGGCATGAAGAAAAAACATTTTGCGGCTGTTATTTTCAAAATTATAGGTGAATAGCATGGAAGTAAGCATGCAACATGCAGCAAGCATGACTTCTGTCACGGCTCCGGCGCTGCGGGGCTCCGGCGGTCCCATGCGAGCTTATAGTCGCAGATGGTTTTCACGCTCACCGGCGAGCGTTAAAACTACCTGTGCCTCAGCTCGCAGGCCGCCTCGTCCCTCCGCGCCTACGCGGTTTTGAATTGCACTCTAGGGGTAGGGCAGACAAGACTACGTGGAGTCGGTTTTGCAGCGATTCGTTTTCGTCACTAACTTCAATTTTTAATACAATGTTTTTTTAATTGAAGGTTATAAATGGCAATATGCTAAATAAAATGAATCCAAATTAAATTCTACCATCTTCATAGTGCGCCAAGTGAGATAATACCACCGCACCTTCCGCCGTTTTCATGAAATTATGATACACAATATTAATAATTAACTCTTCCTTTTTATTGTACTCCTTTTAATATTTAGAGCTATCCACAAAGCGAAGCCTGAAACTGGGTTTTTAGTCGGTACGAAATAGTTGGTAACATATTATCTTTGCCACCCAACTAACATTATTAGTCGCCAAGTCATTATAAATAGCTCCTCACCTAATATTTCAATTGACTGGTATAGTTTATTTGCTACCCAAACGCAGCTGCTAGTTTTTAGTTTTTATAACACCCTTAATTTTGAACCTTACATATTATAATAGTCGCGAAAATATTTAATCGCTGGCAAGTTATTTTATTTGTTGCCAACATTTGTCGACTTTTAAGTTATTAGTCACCAGGAATATAATAAGCCTTTTGTTTTTTGAAATGATAGCGATTTTAACAGAATATATATTTTTGAGAGGTGTATTTAGTATAATTTGATATTTGCTGGATAATACATTTCACTACACAATACAGTTAGTATGGTTTAATGCCGACTGGGCGCTTAACGCCATCTATTGATCTTGATCCTAGATTACATTTATTTATTGGATGTCAGGATTATATTTAGTGAATACTGTATTGGGAAACATATTTTTTGTTTGTTTGTTTATAACCCAAAGACTCCGAAACCACTAAAACGATCGGAAAAAATATTTCATTGTTGGGGAGCATTATCCCCGGTTATGTTTTTTGTACGGGAAGAAGTTCCCGCGGAACAAGAGTGGGACTGCGGGGATCAGCTAGTTTATATTTAAGAACTAAGAAAAACTTACCAATTGTGCGGTTTCATCCTCTGCCGAAGCCACAACGACATTCTTCTTCTGTTTTATAGCGTCTAGTAAAACTCTTTGTGGGTGAAGCCCTAGGGCTCTTAGTTCGTGTTGACCGAGATGCACCCCGCTATAAGGAACGTTTATACTGCCATCTATGCAGCTCTTCTCGTAACTATGTGAAGGAAAAAGGCAATTTATTTTGTAATTAAATCTTAGTGTAACATTATTAAAGAATAAATGAGTTTTCAAGAAGAATGGCTGGTCAAGATACTCAGTATGCAGATAAGAAGTGATTTTAGTGACTTTTACATGTTTGTTTTATCTAGGTGCGAAAAAGAATTTCTTCGTCAAAACTTGAAAATCAAGGGAAATATGTAGCTAATGAAAATATTTTTCACTACATTATACTCACAGTAAATTAGACCGTATGTCGATGACACAGCATTTATCTTGGCAAATCAGCGAGAAGAAATCCGAAAGATTGATTCTAGGACTGATTTCAGTGAATAGCACCTCCATTGGTATTTCTACTATATCCTGAAAATTGAACCTTATTTTAGTAGCGTTAGGTCACAATTTCAAGTGTCTTTTTGAACTATTTCTTCTAGAAAAATCTTCTTTCTTTGGAAACTTACCATAGGATCTTTTGTTTGGGCCTCATTAGTAAATCTTCTATAGCTTATACTCCTTGGAGAACTACGACACATTTCTATAGATTCCTGTAAACAAATTATAGTGATAATTGCGAGTCAACGAACTTTCGTGAAAATGTTAACCTTTGCGAATACTTCGACGTGATAAATGATCTGAATAACATGTTATTGATATATTTTCCAAGTGATAATTATTCTATGCAAGTATGGTGTCAATTTTTCTTTCATTCAACTTCTAAGTATACGTTTAAAATCTGTCGAGTTATGGTTACTTTATTTCCTTGGAAAAAATGCCAATATCGTAAAATCCGTTGTGAACATATGGTATTCAATGTATTTTTTTCATTTTCCCTCAGCCTTTTCTTTTCAAAAGAGAAGCGAAACTGTGAAAAAAAAATAGTTCGGTAGCATAGAACTTTTAAAACCCTTTAGTTACAACTAGGAACGGGGCCGTAGGGCCAAGGGCCATTGCAATTACTACTATTCTACATACTATACTACATATGATTAATTCGGCACTACCTTAAACTTGCTCTGTGTTCCACCAAAAATAATTTAAAAGTCTCGTCGAAATGCAAAACTATCTGCTAACTGCCAGTTTATTTCAGAAAGGTCACATCACGCTCATCAATGTTGACGAAATATACACGAAATCAAACTGGCATATACCCCACAATCATGCCAAGGTATAAGAATCATCTTGTAAGGTAATAACAGTGAAATTACACTGCAGATTAGCTATTGTTAAATGACCTTGACCCACTCGGCAATGTCAATGTCAACTAACAGTAAGTATAAGATATTGAATAGCCACTTCGTGTCGGAAATGTGACTTCTTTGTACAATTGTCCGTCTATTTACGTAGAGAAGGCTGTCTGAAGTTTTTGTGCAAAACATTGCATATTTTTTTACGATTTAACGAGTTAAATTTTGTCTGGCAAGCTCCCAGAATCTGCATTTGTGTGTTCTAAAGTGCAGTAGGACAATGATTTTCAGTTTTCAGTTTATTTATAAACATAAAAGAAAATATATCTTGAAATAGAACTTGGGGAAAAGTGTCCGTAAATATGAGTTTCTTTTTTTTTCATATATATCAACAAAAACAAATAAATCATATAAAAAATATGGACCACCAAAAACTAAAGAACACAAAACATTTGAATACGAAAACAAACAAAAGAAAAACGTTTTTCAAATCATCGCTTCCAAATTCTAACCTAATAAAAAGAAGAAAATAGAACAAACCAAAGAGTTCTAGGTCGTATACCAATCATCGCTTACCTTGACACATTCGCCAATGTCGATCTCAGGCAGGTCAGAGAACAGTAGGATGCACTCGTTGAAACCGGACGAAAGTAACGTGTCTCGAAGCTGCCTTAGTATGCCTACGCCCATGAATAGTGGTAACGCCGGCCCTTCTACTAGTAAGGCGTCCCATAGATGAACTATCTTGTGGAGGGGGAATACGTCTGAAAGATTTAGATGATGTTAGAAAAGAGGTTTTTATAGGAACTGCATAAAAAGTAAGAAATAAAGAGGGTAACTAATACAGGTATAAGTTTTATGTGGTATATTGTTTTTTTTTTAAATGTTGTTATGGATAGTCCATTCGTGGTTGGTCTAAATACAATATAGACTTTGTAGAACTCCCTGAGATATGAGATATGATCATGAGATAAGAGAAATAACTAAGTTATTGAGAAATAACTAAGTATCAACGTTTTTGTCTTCATAAATTATTACAAGGGTTTGTTGCACCATATCAAATTATCCAATATACGATTTAACAGCTGGTTTTGGTTTGTTTATTGCAATATGGAGTTACATGGTGCAACCCACCCTTTAGTTCAGTGACTTCCAAGTCAACATCAATTATGACCCAAAGAAAAAAGGCTAAAATAAAAAAAATACATAATGCTACTCACGTGAAAACATAGTAAGAAACCATGGTATAGCGAACAGCTCAGGCACAAAATTGATCTCATGTAAATGCGTCGCCAACTCCGGTTCATGGAAGGCCGTCATCTGCCAGAACTTAGCTAAATACTCCTTGATGACCGCGCTATTGTCTTTTAGGAAGAACTTGTGTAGGAATTTTGGTACGAAGGCTGAGAGACAGGCGAAGGCGCGGGCTGTAAAAAAAATCCAAAATTCAGTAGGTTTTAATGAATATACCCAAAGAAATGCTCCAAAAATTCTGATTATTTTTTCTACCAAATCAGATAAATACTTTTTTAATACTGGTAGTACGACTATTGATAGCAGACATTACCTGCTATGAATCTATTTCTATACTTTCAATCATCATAATTCCGTAACTAATGTAAAAAATATAATATGTTTTCAAAAGTTATCCATGGCCTCTCCTACTTAAAAGTCCTACTTCAATAGAAATTCGCCTTTGAATAGAAAATATTTTTTTATAAGCATTCTTATCTTACCTTCATTGCAGAAATTCAAATAAAGAAACGGTGCAGTCAAAGAGTCCAATCCTTGCCAATACACATACTGTGGGTTAGTTAATAACCAGGCTTTCAGTAACCTCTTCAATGTACGATGTCCAGCCGAACCGCAGAGCAACCAGCAGTACTGGTGACAACGGGGTATGTCCACGTCTATCTGTTAGGGGAAAATGGATTTTAATACTATGTAATAAGGTTGAGATTTAGTTGAATATAGTAGGATAACGATGTTTAGTATTACTCGTTTTCCTCAGTTTCAATTTTAATTGCAAACGGGAATTTGGATATGAAATGAGTGCTATGCATATGTTGAGCTGTGTTTCCGAATTGTACCTTATAATTAGTTGAACTGCGTACAGAGCAGCATCAACCTACTACAATCTGTAATTCTTTAATCGATTTTCAACTTTATCTCCAAACCATAAGGTTCAATTGGGAGAATTTTACAGATTTTAGTAGCTACATGTGCTGTACAAAATACATTATTTACCTGTCTATCAGTAGGCGTAGGGGTTTCCTTGTCAATCCTTTCATATTGTTCCTCTATATCGCCTACGACTCCTAGTAGGGCTGCCCATACGTCCCCGCGTACTAGAGGCGGGATGTCTATTTCTGCCTCTGCTCTTATGTATGGCGCCGTGTAGGGGTAACCCTGGGGAAGATAAGACCAGATATTTATTCAGGTTTTAAACAGCAAACTGAAGGAAGTACTTTGCACATCATATATATGATAAACACTGGCCAAGTTCACAAGTGACAAGACTTAGTAATAGGGCCCCGTTTTACCCTCAGTTACATAAAAAAAAAAAATAAGTTTTTATTCAGTTCGGAACTATGATTATTTCTGAGAAAAGCGCGTTCAATAAAACAAACTTTTCAGATTAAATATGGTCGCGTAGACAATATGCGTAAAAACACAGTTTATAAACTTAATAAGCTATTTGACTTCGCGTTATCCATTGGACAATCCAGTTTCAGGATAACTGTATGACGCAGTAATGGAATTACCAAACGCTACTTCCTTTATAACTGTATAATCGATCGATTGCCTTTAAGAAGGCTTAAGATATGTTTTATCGAATAATGAATAAAAAACCAGACATAGAAAAAAGATCGCATCGCCTAAAGCAAGCCACAGATTATATGGATCACAGCTCAAACGAGGAAACGGTAAATACTCTCCAGACTATAGGTATAAAAAACAGACAGCTTTATTTTGAATGTTGGTAAACGAGGTCCTAATCAGATTACGTCTATCAGCATCATTGCAATTAGGATTCTTATACAAAGAAATAAAAATATTTGAGATATATAGCTTGTACAAACAATTAACTTGAGGTGAAGTATTTTCTACCTTATTGCTTCAATGATAAGGTTGAAAACAGCTTCAATTAAGTATTAATTAACATAGCATGAAAAAGAAGACTAATTATATTTGAACAAAAAAAAAGAAAAGTTATATATCTGAAAATACTATACATATACGCAGATACTTAGAGTTCATGTATTTCCTACACTATAACAATAAGCAATTTTTGTCTTTCACGCCATTATTGCCATACACAAAAAATACTTACTTGCAATAATCGTTGAAACCAAAGCAGCCTATAAAACTGGTATTCCGTATCCCTTTCCCTTATAATCTTAGGCAACGCCACAGCATCATACTCTTTCTTCCGTTCATGCATCAGTGGGTAAAAGTCATGCGGTGGTACATGACTTAGGCGGGATTTGAGTAAGTCTAAACTGTATTTAGCGAGGCGACGGTCGAATAGAGCGCCTGATTTACCACCTATTGTGCAGCCGTCTAAGAGTATTGCTCTGAAATATATAATAATAGCTTTTAAAAATAAATTAAGGAGACATTATTCAAACTTGATATATAGAAGTTATTTCAATGAAAGAGTGAGCCCAAGTAAGGTATGAAATAGTTTTCCTACTTGGATACAACCACCTAATCTAACGAAGTGGCTCATTTAATAATATTGAAAAAAATTATATGAGGAATTAATTTATCTGGTACATCAACAGTAATTTCTCATAAAATCTATACCCTCAATTCTTTATCTCTTTATCTCTCTATTTTCAGAGTCTAGTATCCTTATCAGACTGGTAGGAAGAGGAAATCGTTTTGATACTTACATAGGCATAGACAAAATAGGTGGACTATTTTTAACCAGGCTATTTTTCTTCAACTCTGCTTGAATATCTCCACCAGCTAACTGCCACCAATGATAAAGGTATTGTAGCTTACATCCCATCAGACCTCGAGGGGTTTTTACTTCTACCAACTGTTTTGTATCAATCTGTGACAGGTCTTCAACTATTTCTGTGAATGTAGCCCTCTCACTGGGGTAGATTTTGAGACATTTTTCTATCACCATTCTCAATTTTTCTGGTACTTGCTGAAAAAAGTAAAAAAATAATTGTAAATATAAAGGTCTCTTCATTTTGTACTAGCTGTTGCCCATAATTCTGAGGTAAATTCTTCCCAGGCTGTAGGTAGACTATCTTTAGCAAATTAGTCCTGGCATGAAAGTACAACAGATAATTAATTTCACATTCATAACGTTAGTCAGGATCAATGTTAGTCTATTTATCACTAGGGCACCCCAAATCTAATAATTTCTACATTTATATGAAAATCTACTAAATAAAATTACTAAATTCAGAAAACATTGTTTTGGAATTTCCAATAATTAAAAAATCTATTTAAATTAAATAGATACATAACCAGATTACCTACTTTATACTGTTCAAAGCAGTCATGTTCCCTTGCTATCCTCTCCGCAGGGTTGTTAGCATGTACTAAAGTGAGTATTCTTCTCAGAATCGGGCCAGGCTTGAGATTGTTCCACAGTTTACCAATACAGAGCTCTAGTATTATGATACCGAAACTCCATACATCTGCAGCTGGACCTCCTCCGTTTAGTATTGTCTCTGGACTCAGGTATCTTGGTAGGCTGGAATGTTAAGTTCATTTTGAATTTGGAATACAGGTTTACAAAAGAAAAAATTAGGAACTGTTGTTAGCTACAAAGTACTTCTACTAATTTATGAGAGTAACAAAACCTCCTTCATATTATGGATTTTTCATAGTATAGTATTATCGACAACCTCGATGGCGCAATGGTCACCATGCCGGACTGTCGAACCTGAGGTCCCGGGTTCGATTCCCGGCTTGGTTCACATTTGTGTGATGAGCATGCTTGTTAGCCGTGGTCTGGGTGTTACAATATGTATTTAATAAATTACATATATGTAGCTTTATGTAATTTATCAGTTGTGTTAGCACCCATTACACAAGTTAATTAATAACTTACCATGGGGCTAACCAACCGTGTGTGAAAAGGTGTCCCGACATTATTTATTTTTTTATTAAATGCATTATCTACAATTGACTTATGTTTGTTATCATGTTTAAGGGGAATTACTTTTGATATAATAATAACAATTTGGAAGATGCCAAATAATGTCTTCTTCATCTTTAAAATCACTGGAGAAAGATTTAAGACTTTCCTTTTACTTACCCAAGTGGAAAAGAAACTTCATTGCCTTTGTCTGTCATATAATACAATCCATAATTAAACAGCTTCACTCTGCCATTACTATCAATGAGTATATTATCATCCGACAGAGTTCTATGCACAATATCCTGGTCCTGTAAGAACTGTAAGCCAACTGCTACCTGCTTAGCAATGTTCGTCACTTCTTCATAGGAGAACTTTGACTTGCATTCCTTTAGCGACTTTCCTATCACTTCGGCAACTACTATAATCCTTTCTGTTGAAGAAAAATATATTTAAAAAATATTTGTGGATCTAGACTGTAGCGACCTCCTTAGTCTATTGTGTCATTGGAGAGGCTGAAAACCGGCCTAAATATTCTTGCCTGTCTGAATGATGATACAATGGCATTTTGATACAATTTATTTACATTCAACTTGTGGTCTAATAGTTAGGTACAGCACAAGCTTACCATGTTTACCGCGAATAACATCGAGGTACGTGCACAAATTAGGGTGTTCTATCGTCAACAGCCGCTGGGCTCGCCCCAATATTGTTATAGAACTCGGAGTTAGCGGCAAACCATTGCTACCACACATTTCGCCAGGATGATTCTTCGCAAAATACGTACAAGCAGCGAATTTACAATCATCTTCATTTTCTTGATACATCCTTCAATCAATAACGTAATGAATATTACTGATATTACAAAATTTTCCTCAATTCTGTAAAAAAAAGCAATTTGTTTTGAAATCTTGATTTGACTTTTTCAAGTTTTTGTTAGGGGGCGGAGTCAGCCAAGTCCTAATGTTCCAATCAGCTGTCATTGTCTTTATTCCATAATGTCACTGTCTTTTTTGACAGTATTTTCTTTTTCTGCCCATGAACGTGTATAAACAATGGACAGCACAACGAACCGAGCGAGAGGCCACAAGTAGTAATGTATCTCTGTGTTTTCAAAAATCCGTGCCGCCAAGCCGAACACACCGGTGTACATCTCACACCTACCCTACACCAGTATTAGTGTATAATCTATGCCCTACACCACTAAGGTGGAGGACATCGCGGAGTACGTGCGCCAGAAGCTGCCGTACGCCCCGAGAGTGCACGCCAATGAGGGTTTTCTAAAATGGCGTCCACCAGGTGGCGCACTGAGTCGTCAGGTCCAGGTAACTGTCAAAGTGCTTATCTTTACTATGAATAGTGAACGATTTTAGTGGTTTTTTTATTTTATAATTAAAGCACTGCATTATTGTTTTACTATTGAGGTTGAGTAAATAAAAAAAACTAAATCATATTGTGTTAACAAATTTTTCAACAAGCTTTTCCTTAGTACCAGTGACTTTTGCACCCTCTCTCTTAGCTCAATTTTTAGTTCGGAAACCTTATTCTGACCGTAGTCCATAATAAAATCAATAACACTTCTAATATCACAGAATTTCAATAAACAATAAGTTCGGCACCTACAATTCCATACTATTTGACAGCTGTTTGGACCAGACGCATACGTGGCGCCACCCGGTGGCAGAAAAAATTTCAAAAACCCTCATTTCAAGGCGTTCGTGGTGCGAGTGCCGACGTATTTCCTGCACCTCGTGTTGGACGAGAACTACTGGCCACAAGACGTGGTGTTCCGTCTTTTCCAAGGAGAAGTGCCACAGGACCGCACAGTAACAAAGTGCGTACCTAGTGAGTGAAGTGTTACTAACATAGGTTTAAGTTTTTATTTACTAACAGATTTTGTATATAACATAGGTAATGCTAGTTTTTACGGTATTTATCTATGGGCCGCTGATGCCTGAAAATAAAGTTTAAATAAAAAATAAATAAATAAGTAGGATGTCCACACTACATCCTGCTTCATTTATTTATTCAGAAGTTAAAAATTAAAAAAATCACACACTGATAAAAAATATTTCTTTCTAAACTCTAATAGGTGACTTTAAGGAAATCGTTTTGTACACAGCTGTCGAGTATCAGTATTATAAATTATAGATATTAGTTTATATTATAAAAGTATTATAGATTCTATTTTTCCCCATATGAGTGGAGAATTTGATACTTAGAGAGGATAATTACGTCTTTTGGCTTTAGGTATTCAAAGGATTTTTTTAAACTCTTAACTAATGCGTGTTAAGTACAGTACATAAAATTCAATTAAGCAATAATTTTAAAAAGTTGTGCTTTGGTTTTATCAGTCGTCTTTATGTAAGCGTGGATTCCAGTTATCAGTAAGCGTTCTGGGTCCACGAGTTTAAAAATAATGATAGCTAGTCTGTGGTAAACGAGTTTTTTTAATACCATAGACAGTTTGAGACTGCTGCTGGCTGCAGGAAACGAAAAAGGCTGAAAAAATATTTTAGTTTTATCATTCAGGAAGCGTGCCATAATGTTATGTTAAAGATTGTGAGTAATTATAATCATTTTGCTTTGTATTTTGCACTTCGTAGTCGTAACTTCATTTGCGTGTATCATCATAATCAATGTATAAACTTTCTCGAACTTCAGAAGACTATCAGAACTGGAAATGGCTTTCGTGGAGAATATTCCACCGCTTCACGCGGACTCTGAGATGGAAGAAGGCGAAATCGTGGATGATTTATCAGATATTTCATCAGAGGAAGAGTTTCTGTTGCGTCAGAGACTGCAAGTACTAGAAAATTACAACAATGTCCTTGAACGTAAGAAAGCTAAACGATCTTCCATAGGGCCAGGTAAGACCTCAATATCAATTTTATGGAGATGTAATGAACCGTAGGTCTCTGAATCGCAAACTGTTGATGCGCCATATTAGTTAAAATACAATGGTTAAAATGACCTTGTGTGATTGTTAACCTTTGACCTAGATAAAGGTAAACGCCACACAAATATAAAACATGCGTTAATTTTGCTTTAGTTGCAGTTTATTTGACGTGTATTTAATATGCCAGATATATATTTCCAATAATACTGAGTTCCGTAGCTGGCACTCTAGTTGCCTCAGATAACTTTATTTGCACCCTGGAAATATTATGCTTTAATTGGTATTATCCTGATACTTTTAGCTACCATTGATAGTTATTTAGTTTCTTCTTTGGGTTTCAATGCCTTGTGGAATCTATCTCAATTGAATAAGTATTGACTTTCACTCTTAATATTCAGAAACTCTTCTTTATTCGTTTCCTATGCTATCCAAGATATTTACAATTTTTGTTTAATGTCTGAGAGAGCAGGGTGTACTATAATCCATATCAATTCTAAAACCAAATAAGATATAAAATGTGCTCATAAATACTGGGTACATAAACCATAGTTGTTCAATAGTCATGGAGTGATAAGAAATTAGCATAAACTTGCCTCTAACCAATATCATAAATGATAAAGGGCTTATAATATTCTTCAGAGGTTCCAATTTATTTGTTTCCAAAACAACATTCTAAAGGACAACACCATGGCCAGAAATAAATGTCACAATTTACTTTAGCATAAGACAACTGTTTTTTTTTGTAGGCACATAGTGTGCATTCTGTAAAATTTTAGGTAACAAACATAGAAAGGATGACGCATTATTAGACTTATCAGAAATATCAGCGACTGAACTAGAAGACTATTATTCTCATGCACCACAAAAACCTAAAGTTCAAAAACGTCAAAAGATACATCATAGACAAAAAAGAAAAAAAGTTGAGCCAATTGTAACTTCCATAAAGACTAGAGAATACAAGAGAAAGAATCATTACACAAAAAAGAAATTAGAAGTAAAAATTATTAGTGAATCAAGTGAGGAATCTGAAGATGAATACAGAAATAGACGAAGAAAGTTGGCTAATGCTGTAGTAGTAAACAAAAATCCAAGTAAAAATGACAAAACATCATTGAGTGAAAGACTTCAAAAAATGCTTAGTGGTGTCAATCCAGAACCAATGAAGGTCATCCAAGCAGAAAAATCGGTTGATAACAAAATTAGCACCATTTTAGAACAAACAGAATTATCACCTATCTCCACACTAGATGCTGAAGAACAAAACCAAGAAAAAACAAGTTCATGTGAATTAATAGACCTATGTACTGATGAAGATAGCAAAACTATGACAGCAATTTTACCACAGGACACTGTAGATTCCGTTAGTAAAGACATTAAAAACAATGAGGATGCAAAGAAAGAATCTGATAGGGAAAACATCTCAGAAAAAGATTCTGATGAAGATCTAGAGATGCTTAGGCAACATGCACTCAAAACTAAAACTGCCAAAGCAAATCCAGTTCCAAATGAAGTACAACCAGAAAACAAAATGTCTGAGGATGAAGATAGTGATACTGCAGAATTGAGATTGATCTGTCTTAAATCTGCACTGCTTAAGAAAGCTATTGAAAGGAAACAAAAGCAAAAATTGAAGAAGAAGTTATCACAATCTCAATCAACCAATTTTCCTGATGATTTACTTAATTCAAATAACAATACCGATATAGAATCTGTTGATATGGATATTGGGTCAGATGCTGATGACAAACCCAAAGAAGATAATGATGGAAGTGCCAAAAATAATGTTATAGAAGAAAATAGTACGGCAGAGGCAACAAAAGCTTTAGAAAAAGACATTCCTAAACAAAAGGTTCCTGATGCGGATGAACTTGAAGATGATGAAGACTTGTTGCGTGCTAAACTGCTGACTTCCCTTAGCAAAAATCTACCTAATCTGGTAAATCCTAATATAATTGATGCTTTAGAGAGCATTGAACCACCAAGACCTATTTCGCCTAAGCCACCCCAAATAAAACCTGTTGTACCTGCTGTTGTAGTACCTGAAGAAAAGAGATTTATTATTACTGTTGGTGAATCTGATTCAGAGGGTGAACATGAAGCTACTAAAAATTTAACTAAAATGCATATGAAACTATCAGAGCAAATAGACTTCCAGCAGAGACTAGATGTATTTTTGAAAAGTACTAGAATGGAAGTCGAGAAGACAAGGCTTCCAGACGTCGTTCAGCAACCAGCTCCCGTGAAGAAAAATGAGAAGTTTGTTGCTAAGGTCTGCAAAATTATTGTTCGTTTGATTTTTCCATTGTTTCATTTCTTTCAGACATTTTAAGGTTGATCATTTCTTCTAGGCTGTTAAACATTTGCCAAAGTCGGAGCAAATTGAGTACAAAAATCTTGTGAAAAGAATGGCAGAGTTAGAAAAGATAAAACAAGCTAGGCAGACAACAATCAATTTAAGCAATAAAGTTTCTGTACCAAACAAAGATACGTTAAAACCACGAAATACTGCTATTGATGCATCAAAGCTGTCTGCTATAAATAACCTGGAAGAAAAGATACAAAATTCAAGGTATTTTTATGAGCTTCTTGTTTATTATTCTATGAATTTCGCATTCGCAACTCACATACCGATTGTTTTACAGAAAACACATAGCGGAGGAATCTGCCAAGATGTTAAAGTTAAAAGAGGAAGGTGTAAAATTATCCCAAAGATATAAAATAGTAGCTACAGAACTTCGAAATATCAAGACTGCCATTACATTGAACAAGAGACAAACAAGATCTGTGCAAAATTGTTTGACCAAAATACGTTTGCATCATCAAATGTTATTGAAAAGGTATTTCTATCATTCTATCTTTATTTTATGTGGCTTGATCATTAATTTCTTCCTTGTACTTATTTATTAGGTTTTATTTTAGTCACTCTAATCTTTTGGGGAACTATTAACATCATTTATTTAGTTGTATAATAAACTGGTGGCTTCTTCTTTTTAAACTTTATTTTTCAGCTCAATGTCTTCCGCACATTCCAAAATCAACGGCAGTTTGCCTCCTCTAAATAGGATAAATACGAAATTGCAAAAAGAGAATAATCCTATGAAAGAAGATCAGAAAACAACTATAGTCAACAAAAATATTAAAGTTATTTCAAAAGAAAACAATTTAGGTAAAGAGGAAACTAAAAACCTGGTACATAAACCTGTTAAAGATAGTAATCCAAGTACAGAAGAAATTAAGAATACTTTAGTAAATAAACCTGTAATAGAGACCAATCCTCTAAGAGAAGAAATTGGGGATCCTGTAGTACATAAAACAATTAAAGATCCCAGTTTGGTGAAAGAACCTGCTAATCCAGTAAGGATAGTAAAGGTAGTTAAACCACCAGTGGTAATGCAACAGTCTAAGCTATCTGTGCAGCTTGATGTTACTAGTAACAAAAAAGTGATTACAGTGACAGACTGTAAAACTGATGTACATAGCACCACATTGTTTGTGGATAACAAAAATATCAATGAGGATTTAATTGAAAATCAAAGGCTATCCAGTCATCCACTTGTGGAAAAGGGTGGAGGGAATAAAGAAATAACAATTGATTTTAGAAGACTTGAGAATGATGATTACAGATCACCTTTAGATGCTTTTGGGAGTTCAACGTAAGTCATACGATTAGAGGGGCTTGATTTCCTTATTGCTTTAGTACTGGAGTCTGAATTGTATCCCAGACTTTGTAATTTTTGAGTACCTACATCATTCATTTGAATTGTTTACACTTTGATTTTAGCGACCTTGAGGAACTAGATTTCCGTTTTTCGATTTTGTGTCTGTTCTTATTTATTTCTTATACTAAAATGTTCCTTACTAATTTATTTATTTCATGTTTGAGTACTAAAATGTTTATCAATAAAAATGTCCATTACGATAGCTAAGGCACTTACGTGTTATCACTGATAATGAATTCAATGCTTTGTTTCAAGGTCGCAAAGTCAGTGTTATATACTGGACATTATTATTTATTACAAGTTTTGTGTTTTAACTTTTTTTTTGTAATGATGTTAGAATTTTTACTGTGATATTATCTACATTCATCATATCAACATTGTCAATCTTTGATAGTGATTCACAAGGATTTTTGCTTGATTCCTTTTTGGCGTTAGAACAGAATAAATCCAAAAAGGAATAAAGCGATCGTCTACAATGTTTCAAAAATGTGTTTCAGTATTTTATACGTAACTAAAAAACTGAAGAAGATGTTTCAATTTCAGTTGACCATGATTACGATAAAAATACTTACCTTGCAGAGATATGCCACTTTCTGGCTATATTTTAACCCTGTAATACCAGTTAATTGTTTATGAACTTCATCCATTCCAGTTGGGAGGGCGACCCGAACGCGATCCTCTGCCCCTTCGAAGTCGGCGGCGACTGCAAGGACGCCGACTGCATTTACCTCCACACCCCATCCCGGTCTACCTGACACCCCACCTCACTTGCACAGTTCCGCCTAGACACAGTTACACTAAAATGAGCTATCCATCCTATCCCATCCCCACTCCCAGAGAAGGCCCAGGATTCTACAGCGATGTGTAAAGTATACATCTCTTTTAGCTAACCCTTTTTATTTTTATAGCTTTGTGTTAATAAGTTCTGTTGTTTGAGACTGAATACCAAATTGATTTATTAATTTTTCCCTATATTAGTGTTCGCAATTTTAGATGTGCATGTAGTAAGTCTAGTCATAATTCCAAAAACTTTTCCCTTTACCTTTTTTATGTTGCCATAATTGTGGGTGCAAATAGTTATCGGCACGAATCTTGGGCTCTGACCTACATCTGCGCAGAAGTGATTTATTAGTAAAGAACCAATCCCGAGTGACGGCTATGACGCGATGCACTGCGGGCCAATCACCGCTTTAGCCCGCCCCTGCGCCTCACTTCATACCACAAAAGGGATCCAATAAATTACTTCTGCGTAGGTGAAGGTCAGAGCTCAAAATTCGTGCCGATAACTATACTTATGCTGCTTTTTTTGCTTGAGTGGGATCAGCAATTAACTTAAAACGTTCTGCACTTTATGTTGTATGTTTGTCCAGTGTTAGAAACAGTTGTTTCATATAGTGCCTCTGATTTCCCTTAGCAACAAAAGCGTTCTGTGTACCTATAAATGGAAACGATACTGTGATATTTTGTTTGTTTACAAATAGTTAAAGTAATCTTTATTATTTTAGTATAACCACAAGTTGTTCATTACGTATCTTCGCATGTCTACCCGCGACGAGGTGAAGGCATTGTAAGAATACGTTATGTTCGCCGACATACATATTTTAACATTGTGTAATGCAATTTTAGTTGGCGAGAGCTCGTGTTCCTGCGTCTCTTCGGCATTGGTGGTAAGTTTCGAGTAACTTTATAATAGTGCATTTGTAGTGCTCTGGACACGTTACAAGTTTACAACACTACGGGACCCCCAAGCTCTGGTAAAGTGTTTTGTGTTACGTTCAATATATCAACTTTATACATACTATTATTTTTATTTTCTATTACTATTGATTTTAAAACATTGTACACATGTAAAAAGTTATTAATAAATGATAATATTTAAAATATTGTACACTTGTATTTTTATTTATTTATTTCTACCAGTAAAACCACATTTAATCTTACAAATAGACATTTTATTCAGACATTGTAAAGAAAATAAAAAGTAATATACCTCTTCACACAGATACATACACTTAGATAAAAATATGTACGTATATTTTTGGAATAAAATTCGATATAATTCATAAAACCCTTGAACAGACGGAGGCCACTCTACTGAATGGCTACGTACTAATAAGTAGGTATTCATATATTATCTAGTTATGTGACAGAACAACTGTGGGCACACTTAAGTACAGGAGATAGAAATAGTCGTATTTATTTATTCACATCATCTATTGGACAATGATATTAAAATTCATTTTCAAAAATTAACATTTCTTATATAAAATTCTATAAATTCATAAGATTTTGTTTGGTGTTTCAAAAGCTCAATATAATTTACCACGTCGAAAATAGTCTGTTATATTTTTATAAAGTTTAACAAGATAAATATTTTTAAAACATTTGTTGATACAATTTCATTATAATATCAGGAAGTATAGTATAGAGCCCACAGTTAAGACTGGACAGTATAGGAAGGCAGGGAGTGTAATACAAGGTATAAGTCTTGATAAAGGGATATTACACTTATTTATTACCTTCTCTCAGAGACAGACGATTCGCTCACATGACTTCTCGTCAGTTTATCAAAGAGCGATAAAGCTAACAGTACACCTACTAAGTGCTTCGTGTAGCGAGCTGCATATCAATAACATTTTATACAAATGACTAGTGACATTTAAATATAACAGTATTGCAAGATTCGAAACACGAATTTGTGAAGCTACTATCTATTGAATATCAGACACATTTTTGTTTCTAACAGTGATAAAGTATGATACAGTTTCTGTTTCTTTGAGCAAACTTAGGCTCTGCGAAGTATAATTACAATGTAGATTAGGCATCTTATAGTGAAAGTCTACGATAGTCGATACAGACAAGTAACAGTAATTTATGGTAGGTAGGTACAGTAGTGACGTCGTACAAGAAGTTAAGGGCATGGGAAAACTATTAGGTATATGATCCATTCTTAAGACCCGAGGTACAAGTATGAAAATGCTTGATGCAATCTCCTATATACCTGAATTTTACTCAGCACTTCATCCTTATTATAGAAACATACTAGGCGGTTGCAATAACTAGGTAGGGAAAGGCTAAAACTCGAATGACTTCAGAAAATGTGTAAGAAATATTTGTCTTCCAACCTAGGACGTCACTACATTGACTAGAGAACAGTGAACAGGGGGCCTTATCACGGTCTTGCCAAATAATATCGATAGAATCCGTTAGGTTTGAATTTTATATGAGGACTATCAGCACCACGTGTACAGATTTGGAACTAATAATCCCCACGAAATCGATTCTGTAATCGATACTATTTCGCAAAACGTCGGCCGTCTTCTACAGAAGATTTGCACCAATCGGTCCGGGATAAACTAGACGAGTGTGTGGGGAGAGGATGTGCAGTCTATCTGAGGGTGTGCCACATGGCCACGGCCTTGCGCGTCTCGTGCGCCATCTGCGCCCAGTGGCGGCCCTCGGCGGCGGGCTCGGCCGCGCCCACGCAGCACCAGCCCACCACCAGCCCGCTGCCGCCGCCGCTCACCACGCATACCTGCAAGAAATATCCAGATTTGGTTTAGAGAAACAAGAAGGAATAATTCCGAGGAGGACATGTTTTGCTGGTATAAGGGTAAGTTCACTGTGATCTAAAAGTCCACCTTCAAACATCCACTGCGTAATTTACTTAACGAAATAAAATAACGAGCCCGTAGGTATTTGATAAGTAGGTAGGTACATAATTATAAAAATATGTTTGTCATCAATAATGGTTTCCGTTCTAGCAAACGATGGTATCAGTGAGCTAAACACGAACGCTGGTCTTACCATGAAATCATTTAATACATGGCAGCAAGAAAGATTAATGAATAACTATTGCCAGTAGGACCTACCTACTCATGGAATTCTATTACCGATTAGCTTTGGATGAGTAGTTTTCTTTACCTCAATAGAAGCCTCCTGAAGGTTAGCAGACGGTAGGCTAAATGATAACGCCTCGTTCCACACGGGGCTGTTGATCTCTTTTCTGTTAGTCTTCTTCTTTTTCACACGTTTGCCGTTTACCAGCAGGTACACTTTTACATACACATCTGGAAAGAAGACATATAACCAGATTAGAAAGGAACGGTTGCCTAATTACCCCTACATAACTGAAGAGGGTATGAATATATCCTTAATATATAGATCCTCAAGGAACCCACCTAAAGCATCCTTCCCTTCCTGAGGTGGCAATAGATTCCTGGCCTTCAACACGACGACAGTGAGTCGTTCAGCCGATGGCAGGTAAGATAGAGACAGCAACAGTTCTTGCAACTCCTCTGGTGGACGCCGCTCTCGGGAGAGTTCGGCCCAAACTTCGGCTCCTCCTGCTACTTCGACGCGGGAAAGAGGCACCTTGGCGGATCCCATTACTTCGTTGCGAGAAAACCTGGAATCATAAGTCAAAAATTGTTAAGGTACACGGTGTAATCGAAGGCTAGAAGTTGTCCTAAGGCAAGATATTCGTTTTATTCAAAGCTGTACCTATGAACTACCTAGCTCATATCATATTGGGAGAATCTTATAGTTTAGCTTGATAGCTGATCATACCTGTCATAGTCAAAAACTTGCAGCAGCAATGTTTTATCGGACAACTCGTCGTGTGAGACAGGGAACTTGAAGTGCTGGTCAAAGAAGGGGTTGGCTTCGTTCCGATGTACCGGGGTCTGACGGACCCGCGTGTCTACTTCAGGCAGTAAGGTGACCCGCACATAGGGGTCATTGAAACCCCCGGCTTCGTAACCCGCTAAATCGTGCGCTGAAATTAAAACAAGAAAATACATTAGTTCAGAAATCAACAATTTTATTACGTTCTTACTTAGGTATCGTTTTACGAAAAGTTTCATTGCAAATTCTAGGATATAGGAATTTATACCTACCTACGTATTGATATAATAAAGCATTTAAAGGTATCAAAATTTATGTAGGTAGTTATACATGGAACATGCATTGATTGGCCCTATATAAAAAGTGTAAACCCTAGATGAGCTAAGCACTCATACCTTCAATAAGATGAACTTCCAAATCCGACCGATCGAAGTCATACTTCAAGCGCAGATGGATCCTGCCGAGCGAGGGTCCAGCCCCTTCCAGCTCTATCACAAGGGGAGCCTCTCGCTTCGTGTACAGGTCCGGTTGGAGTGCCCCTAGGGAGCTGATGGCTGCACTGGCACCAGGGCTCAGTGGACCGACGCCACTGCTGCTTTCCACTAATGAGTTGCTGCGGTCTATCCGTCTGAAATGAAAAATAACATGATAAATGATAGGTATAATTTGGAACACAAAACGGTTAGATGCGCAAAGTCTGCCTATTTGCGCAACCAATGCGCTTTCTCAGAGCAACTAGGTCATTAAAATTCTGATAGTTATGTACGGTGAATGTATAAGTCCATCAATTTCAATACACAGTTCTTTAGTTTTCTAATCAGGCGATAAATTAGAACTTAGTTGTGAAGAAATTGATAAAACACTTAAAGTGCAGATACTTACAGGTACCTATGTAGAATAGATGAGGGGTCACATAGCTGCTATATAAGGTATGCGTAACAAACACGTAGGGTACGAAGCTATGCAGGAGAATGCATTAGGTTTAGACGCTTAATACCCTGCCGTCAACACAGCGGTTTTCATCCAAAGCTGGCCAGTACGTCAGCTAATTTCACAGAGTAGGTAATTACTGCGGCACAGGCTTACTATGAAATAATAATCTGTGCCAGGATTTTGGGCATCAGAGCATACAGAGCTGTGATGTTTGACTTGCTGCTATTTTGATTATGAGGTTTGCTTTGAAGGAGGACTGACTTACTAACATACTGCTGGTACCAAGGTAAGGTACCTACGCAGATAATTTATCGGATAATCCGCTTGTGTGAAAAGTGAAGTTTGAAAGTACTTACCTACTCGTATGAAGATAATACCTACCTACAGAGCCAAAGCCTTTTATATTTTTCACCTAATGTGAAAAAAGCTGCTTCAAAAAGCGATGCTATAATCTTTTTTCCATACATTAACGAGTCGAGGTTTTTTCTTTTGAATCTGCAAAGTGGATTAACTAGGTCACACGCTGGAAATGCAATTATTTTGAATGAAATTCTGGTAATCGCATTCGACCGATATCATTCCGCGTAATCCTGCCTAATTGCTATAGATCAATGACCGTGTCATCTGATTAATCAGTTTTGATGAGGTTGTATAATCCCATAATAAAGTAGATACTAGCTGTTTCCCGCGGTTTTACCCACACCCAGTGGAAAGTACTTCCTTTACCCGGATGAAATATTATTGCCTATCACCAGATACTGGTGGAGGTAGACCACCCAAAAGAATTTTTCAATATCGGTAGAAACAAAAAACTTTTCCTTTTATAACATTGACACAGAAGTATAGATGAAGTTGTTTGAAATCCTATGAGATACCTACCTACCTATAAGATAAAGGGCGAATTGATGTAACTGAATTAGTCCTAACGTGGTTTTAAAGTAGACAGCATTTTTGAGGAACCATTACAAACATTAGCTTTTACCAAACTTACTTAAAACAATACCTAATAAGGTAGGTAAGTACTGGGTTATTGCAGAGCAACATACGAGAGGTTTATACTAATTCATTGAAGGACTCAAATGAGGCGAGAACATTACCAAATTCACCGGTGTTTACTGATCAAACGGCGTGGTAACATGAGCCCAACTATGTGTTCAGTTGAATAGTCATCGCTCATCACGCTCAATCAAATCCTCTATGTCCCATTGCTCGTTTTGAAGATGTTTCTATGATTGTGTCTTTATTAGGTAAGAACCTACCTTCTTATGTATTTAGATAGGTATATGTGTAGGTCCTATGTTTTGCCTACTACAAGGCATTTTCCGGCGGTTTCACCGCGTGGAAACTACTTACTTCCCGTACCCGGATGAAATACCTAAAGCCCATGTCACTCGGGCTTAGAGTAACTTCCCAGCAGTAAAAGAATTTTTCAAATCGTTTCAGAAGTTTCGGAGCCTTTTGATGTTTCATACAAGGACCAAAAAATTGATATTGGCATAAAATTATCGAAAATCTAAAATAGAAAATATTAAACCAGGAAAATTAGAAAGCGTTAGCAAGAAGTCAAGGTTTTCACTTTTCAGGGATAATAAGTTACTTATTAGGTACCTACTCATCTTATTCGATAAAGCTCGGATTTCGGGCAATCATTGTCGTCTTATTGATCAGTCAATGTCAATTTAATTGTCCTTTCTTGGAAATTGGGTCAAACAATTTGAGTTTCACTGTCTTTATGTGTTTTCGTTGATTTTATGGAACATGAATAACAATGCTGCCTAATAGAACGGATTGCTTGTTTGTTTTTGGTCTTCGTCATGGAAATATTTTGTGGTTTATATTAGGTATTACTAAGAACGATTCTCGATTAGATGGATGTGTTACATAGTTGGTACATACCTACGTTCCTACCTATTTAGGTATGTAACACTTCTATGTAGAAATATTTAAACGGATTCACAAAATAAAATGTGTTCATTCAAATACCATCACCAAAGCAATTCCAATAAAAAACGTAATCAGAATAACTCAACAAAATACCAATCAATTAATTTAGTTTCGACGAGATTTTTGAATCGAAAAAAATGTTGTTATCAAAATGCCATATTTTTAATTAACAGCTGACTCATTCATAAGTTCGCGCCGAACATTTTTGTTGAACATTTTCCGAGGTTGAGTCGAGGAATTTTCACTAATTAACTTTTACAAAATTCCTATTATTATGTCACAATATCTATGGGGTGGGGGTTGATTTTGGTGGGCCGTCCAATCAAGGCGGGTTGAGTGAATAGCGCACTCCGAGGGTATCTAAAATTGAGTTTATCACAATTTATGTCGGACGGGACGAGCCTCATTGATTCATCGTTACGTGACATTTTGTAAGTGTGCATCCTAAATAGGTATTTTGTTTGAATATTTGGTAATGAACCATTATAATAGTACCTACCCTACCCGTACCTACTTGGTTAGGCAATGGACATCAGTCACCTATTTTTTCATAACATTATTTACGAGTACGAGTTTTTGTACGAGTGTACATATTTCGCAGTTTGATTTAAATAACTTATCTCTCAATGACCTCTTGGATTATTTCATATTCTGCTTTTATTAAGTTTGAACGTTTAATTATAGGCACAAAAATTGCCCGTTAGTAATTGTTCAGCAGTTCCAAGCAATCCAAACAGCTGTTATATCGGCAAAGTTTATATCGTTACGTTTAACGTGCAATCATTAACACCATCTTTGCTCAGTGCAAGCGAAACTCGCAACAAGCGAAGCTTTTAGCTATTTTATTTTATCTGAACAACGATAGTTGTTTACACTTCAGTGCAGTATAATCTACCTATTAGAAGTTGTGGGATTGTTGACTGCAGCTCATACGGTGCAAACGAGGCATCAGTTTTAAGGGTACCCATGTTTGGGAGGATGCAGACTTGGTTGAAATGGTGCTAAAATAGTAGAGGAACTGCAGCATATTTGGAATACTGCAGGTAACTTGGAATACTTCGATATCTAAATATATATAAATGCCATCTGAGTTTTTATGCCGTAAACATAACGTCAAACGATACACAAAGCCATACAGCATTAAAAACAGGACGTCATCTTGACATTTCGGCTACCAGGCCCCAACGAACGAAACGCCTGATTTGAAAACTTTTTCGGTAAGAATGCAATCAGTGGTAATCATTTGCTGTAATACTCTAAATCTTTATTGTAATTATTTTAACTGCGGAGTGACCTTGTTAGTTTAAGATATTACTATGATTTTGTGAATATTTCTAGAATTAAAAATTTGACATGCAATTTTAAGTTAGGTTGGTGTGTTGTTAATTTGGAATACCGTGTTTTTTTTGCTTTTCAGTTTTTTTGGAAGTCGGTATTATTTTTTTGTAAAAGTTTCTTTTTTTGATGACTATAAAAATATTAGAATTCTATTAGTTTCGAAGAAAAAATGTTAGCAATTTTCAAAGAAAAACAAAAATGAATATATCTGCACCCTAAGTCAAATCACGTTTTTGGAGTATTTTTAGTTTGATAGGCATTTTGATAATATATCTGGTATTTTTTATATTTGATTGTTCTCATTATTAAAGTTTAATATTTTGACAATAATTTAATGTATTTTTTATTGAGCTATCCCGTTTCTCCTTCAATTTATTTTCAAAAAACAAACTGGTATTCCAAATATGCTTCACTTCCTCTATAAATAATAAGATACGCCTTCAGTTTTATGAGGATGGTTTAAAGATTTCGTATTAGTAAAGGCAAAAAAAAGTGGCTCTTGCTTGGATTGGTGTTATAAGAAGGCTAGGGATGTTGTTGTGAAGATTTTATAAATAAACAATAATTAGCAAGTGACCTGTACCTGTAATGAACATGGAATTTCTCGATTCTAGATTGCAACATACAACAATTATACTTAGCAGGTAATTACAGACTGGTGAGCTACTACGGAACACTGGACAATAGTTGACGATAAACCGACCTATTTTCTGCTAATATCCTAGGAGAATATTAAAAAAAACTTGTTGGCAGGCTAATAAAAAGACGATAACATAATATACAAAGTGTCGTTGAACATCTGGGGCGTTTATCGTTAATCACGAGGGACGGACCGCGCGAAGACAGATGTGCCCGCTACTTTATGAAATTGGACCTAAAACAAAACCTACGTACTCTCTGGGTAAGGCTGCCCGCCCATGTCCTATAATAGTGACCGATTTTTTGTAGGAGAAGAATAAAACTCACTCATAGCAATAGTGCAATGCATGCATCCTACATAAAGACGGTCAGAAAATTGGCCCGATTTTATCTATCCTACAAAGTCTCCGACATGAAACTAGGCTCACGACGAATATGATTCATGTATGTAGTAAAGTACATGTCGATTACGGATAACAAGATCTGCTGCTCAATTTCAACATAATTTCTATTCGATAAACATAAGTTCTGGCTAATTTTCGAATTAAAAAACTAGCACTTGAGATTTTCTCTAGGTACTGGAAATCCGTTGGAAAATATCATAACCCAGATTCTAGTATTTACTATTAAAATCTAACAAGTTTTCGCTACGATACCCCAGTCCCCCGGTACACTAACGCAATTAATAGAGTTGCAACCAATCCCTGGTTCATAACTCGATAAATAAATCTAACATTTTCTTGCTAACGTCGTCAGCTCGTATACCTATCTTCTTATTTATCTTGTGCCGTTCTGCAGTTACCGATAAACGTAAGCCTTGGATGGTATCTCCGGAAATTGTCGACCACAGGAATAGACGGCTCTTTGACGAACTTAAATAAACACGACAGGATCTCAAAGGGAATTTTGGCTTGTATTGGACGACATAGGTTTTGTTCGTGTACCTAAGTTGGGAAAGCCTCACAGTGCTTTCACAAAGATGGATTTTTGCCGCGGGTAGTAAAAATTATTTATACTCAATTCTATACTTGTTATGTTTATTCTATAAGAACAAAAATATCCATCAAAATGATAAAATAATGTGACATCCAAATTAAAATGATTCTAGATTTATTTCTGTTATCGTTATCAACTACCCAATTGTACACATAATTTAGCATTCTTCTCAAGCGGTTTATCACTAAGTTTGTGGGCGTCTACCCGTGAAGCCTCAGAGGGGAAATAGGAAATAGTTTCTCCTTACACGGCAATTTTCAAGAATCTACATCGTAAGTGGAAATGCGTTTGGGGCCGGATAAAACGTTTAACATACATTAAAGTCTTTGTTGAACTGAATTTGTAATTTTGTTGTTAGACTGTACAAAATTAAGACTTTGATTTTTATTCTACATGATTCTGTCAGTTTTATTTATAGGACTGCTGTAATTCTACTCGATACGATCATCGAGTAAGTTCGACCTTTCGCTACTAATGACGAGAACCGGCTTGACCTATATGGGAACTCACGTGGCAATCTTTTATTCATAAAATCGGCTATAACTTCTGCAGCATTAAAAACTTCGTTATATCGTACATACTCGTATGTTGGAAATATTGGAAACGTCTCTTCTACGTAAATAGTTCTAATGTCAAAGCCTAAAGGAATTGTTGAACTTCTCAGGTGCATATCGTAAGTTTTGATAGTTATATAGTTCACCTTGGTAAAAGAGTACATAAAGAATTACACTCGGATTTCAGAAACTACTGAACCGTTTGAAAAAAATATTTCGGTGTTCGATCTAGTGTGCAGAGAAGTTCCCTCGGCCGGGACGCAGGTGGAACCTTTAGCGGAAGCTAGTACCTAACATGTGAAACAGACAACTGCTACAACAAATTACAAGTAACTTACAACAAAAACAAAACGACCCCACTCAAAATAATTACAAGCTAGGAAAGCCGGCCAATTTGAAAGGTCATTTCAGACCCTATCGTGAACTGTAACTGGTGAAACGAAGTGGCGAAGCTTTTAGTCTCAGGGGCAAAGGTTAAGGGTGAAGGCTTGAGGGCTTTGCTACAGCACACGCTCAAGCGTGATACTTTGCTAAATAATTGATGGACGAAGCGATAACGTGATGTAATGGAGTCTGTACGCATATGTGATAAGGGATTTGCAGTTGCGGTATGAAAGGGTGTTTTTAATGAGTGTTTTGTATTTGTTTTTGGGTAGTATTTAAACGCAAATCAAAAAATATCCTTTTTCTATGCAATAAGATTCCGAATTCCCATCAAAATTACTGATTGCACAGCAAAATATTCAACTCAAAATATCACTAAACACACTACAATTTATTTTCGCAGCGTACAGCGATTTTTCCTAAAGCAAAAGCTTTTTCATCAATGCACAGCTAATAATCTTAATGCACATTATACATGTTAACTCTTTTTCTTTTAAATATAGCTTCTATTTTTATATTATTTACAGCAGTTTTTCAGAATGAAACAGCATTTTATTTGTCTCAGTCATCTTATTATTTATTAATTACGGCATAATGAGACCAGCAAAAAAATATAAAATTAAATACAAAATTGTAATTTATTGAATTATTAAAGCGCGTCTTGCTTTCGCGGGGCGTACACGTTTCCTTTTTTGCCCTAATAATAATAGGCAACATTTTTAGCTTCTGCAGCTGGCGCCACGTACTTGAGTCGGATCGCAAGTCCGATGATATGCTTGCATATACATACTATAGTTCTTTAAAAAAATAGGGCTGGTGCATTGTCAGTCATTGTCAGTATTTCCTTTTGGCATACATTTCATATAAGTAGTCATTAAAAGGCTACTACTATAATATCATATTTCAGAATGTTTATAGTCAGAATCATCTTTTGGCATAGTTTTGGAATTTTTATTTTCCTGTAAGAAGCATGCAAACAAGCCTGAAGCATGAAAGCAGGCATGCAGCATGTAACCAGGCATGCAACATGGAAGTAAGCATGCAACATGCAGCAAGCATCACTTCTGTCACGGCTCCGGCGCTTCGTGGCTCCGGCGGTCAAATGCGAGCTTATCGTCGCAGATGATTTTCACGCTCACCACCGCAGCTTCGGCTTACTGGCCGGCCGAGCCGGCCAGCCTCAACCGCGTTGGCGAGCGTTAAAATTACCTGCTCCTCAGCTCGCAGGCCGCCTCGCCCCTCCGCGCCTACGCGGTTTTGAATTGCACTCTAGGGGTAGGGCAGACAAGACTACGTGGAGTCGGTTTTGCAGCGATTTGTTTTCGTTACTAGCTTCAATTTTTAATACAATATTTTTTAATTGAACTCTATCTTACTCACTCGCGCCACTCTGCACTCCAGTGACGAAAAAGCGCGCGAAGCCGCGAACCTTTTTCAGTTAATTTGTTCTGTTTTTAGAAATAATGCAATGTGACAGGATTTTTTTGTTATAATAATCATTTAATTTGTCGAGCATGGCTTCTTGAAAATTAAGACAAATATGATGAACAGGTTTTGTTGTACTTACTGGTTAATATGCGACTGGGATAGTTATTTTGCTATGAAATATGGAAAATTTGCTGTGCAGTCAGTATTAATGCTATGTATGTAGTATTTTTGTACAAGAATAAATTTAAGTGTATTGCATTATAATAAAAAAAGCAATGTCATATTGATGTATAATTTCGAATTATCTGCAGTTTGAGTGTTGTTAAACATTTAGTTTATTTGTAGTGAACTAAGTTATTTGATGTAAAAAAGAATATAAATGATGAGTATTAATTGATAGGCGATTATTTATTTGATATGCAATTTATAATATCCCTTTGTTTTTGCTTGCGGTGGCATGATAATCTGGTAGAGGTTGAATGATTTGGAAATGCATTTTTTATTGAAACAGCTTTTTATGAAGCTACACGATATTTTATAACAGACTGCCTTCAGGAATAACTTTCTAAGCTTATGAAAAACCAATTAACGATTTTAATAATAACATTAGCACAGGTAAGTATTTTACATGCAGACTTGCGAGTTGGGAAGTCAGAAAAAAAAACTATTTTCTGTGGCCGTTCCCGCTAAAGATGACAAAAATCAAGAAATTCAATTAGTTTCTTATATAGGTACTATATACTGGTAAAAACTAATTTCAGATATATGTTGACGACAACGCCAATATACGCTTTCTTTGAAAATAATTTGAATTCAGATGGAATTGTTGTTGTTATGACAGCATAGTTGCTGTAGTTTCTAATATTAGTAGTTTCTAAGGGCCGGTGAAACCCTCCAAACTTATACAGGTAACTTTTTCAGCTCGAAACGGCTGAACGTTTTGAGATGTTGGGTTAAGATAACCTTATCTTTATTTTAATTTAAAGAAACTATTATAAAAAAATAACTATTCTAATAAGACCAGAAACAATAAAGGTCAAATCCTCGTCTTTAGTGTAAATATCACTTTCATAAACATGTCAATATCAATGACGTCATAAACTAGTTTTTAAAGGCTTAATACGTCATGAAACCGTACCTACGACCAGAAATAAACAAACAGACTTCGTAAGGCAAAGGCCAAGTAGTTTGAATAGTTAATAGGGTTCAAACTAAATCAATAATGAACTGATTAAGTATGCAGTGAGATGTCAAAGTCCTGATAACGAGATCTTGGCTTTGGTTAGCTGAAATTAGGATTAGGTATCCTAAAGTTGGACTTTATGCTTTTCTGCATTAAAGGTCGGACGTTGAACTTGATGCTTTCGCTATAAAAAAAGATACAATGGATGGAGTTTAATGTTTGTTAAAATAACTTTATTGCAGAATTCAGTTTTTGCAAGTAGGTAGCATGCAGGTATTTATTGAATGTTTATTCCGTCAGTTTTCGCTTAAGTTCCAATTTAAAACATTGATATTGTGGGTATTTTTAATACCTAACGACAAAAAATAGAGAGAGGAAGAGGAACAGCAAAAAACAGATGCAAAGATTGCCTGAAAGATGATATGAATAAGTGGGCAATGAATGCCAGTATGGCGAGTATTAGAGAGGAAACTATGCTCCGACCCCAAATAAAATCTTGAACATTGCACAAAGAAGAAGAATAATGACAAAAAAAACTCACAATATAATCTAGTCAATACGTACCTCGGCGGCATCAAAAGTGGCGACAGACATCTTGGAGGCGCGTGCCTAGGACTTGAAGGCGTCGGAGTATCAGCCAATGACGCCAGAGAACCGTGCGCAAGCGGCGCCGCGCGGACGTCGAGTGAAGCCGCGCGGAGGGGCGACGGTGAGCGCGGAACACCACTAGCTCCGGCTTCTAGGGTCCGTCCGTCAGGAGCAAATGTGCGTATAGCTGGTGAGGATCCCCGGTGGCTCTGTGGAGGAATTTATTTATTAGGGAATGATCTTTAAGAAATTGTCTCCTAAATGCTATGATTATTGATTACGCGGTTACGTCCGCGGAGTAGTCAGTAATTCGTCCCGTGTAGGACTTTTTAAGGTTAATATTTGGTTATTCTCTTATACATGCTATTTTGATGATGAAAAAGTACCCTTGTTTTCGCAGTATGTGGAGCCATTTTAACAGTCTTTCTAGGATACTTATACCTAATCTCTATCTAGGAATGTAAATATACTTTACGTTTTGTTGTTGATTTCCTCAGTTATTAAATCCTTTTCCCATCGTAATTTCCCTACAGTTTCCTTTATTCATACTTCAATTAACTCAGTGGCAAATGTACCCTCGCTTTTTATTCATTTTTTCTGTTAAAGCAAAAATTACATTCCTCTATGAAAAACTTAATCGAAAATAAAACTTAACTAATGATGATATAAATACTTATTAATCTCCGATGAATTATGATACCAAAAATTATTTATTTGTAATTAAAAAATCACCTTTGATAGCGCGTACGTCGTCAAGTGGTCGAGATATCGTTGAGGAAACGAAATAATTGTCACAAAACTATCCAAAAGTTAGGAAAACAGAATAATTAAGGATGCTCGAGATGATTGCAGATTTTGTAAGAATTCGGCTCGCCCGCCGAAGCTCAAATCACAAGACACTCCACCGAGCGCCTAGCAAGAACGCTCAGCGTCGACCGGGGCTCATTACGGACTGAACTGCTAGCGCTGTTACCGTGTTGCGTCAGAGTGCTAGGAACAGGCACTCTTGGCTACTAGCGCCTTCTACTTTAACACGACTGAAACAAGACGGACATGACGTCACACACTAGTAGCACCGTCCATTGCATCTAAGCTTAACCACGGCAGTACCGTCACCTTTTTATCCTTTTACAATACCATGTGTAGGTAAATAAATATTTTAATAATATTTTCTTATTTTATCTCGATAGATAAAATAAGAAAATATTATTAAAATATTTATATGTATGTAACAAACTTTCCATTTACAACAATTTTTTTGCACCTTCGTATGCGAAAATTTTTCATCCCCCTACGCTTATATTATATAATCGTATAGACTCCCTAGCTACATCTCTATTATTCATGCGTTTTCACTTTTCGTAAAAGTTTATCTTTCCACCATAGTTCTTTCAGGCTGTTCATTTTTTCTTTAAAAACTTTTAAATGAATGTTGGCGAACGAAATTCAAACTTGGAACTCGGTTTTGTTTTAAAAATTCATTAGTGAGTTTTCAGTGTTGTAGAAAAAGAAGTTTGTGCTACGAGTTCTTAGTGCTTCACACGGTCAATGTTTTTTCTTGATTCTTAGCAAGGGCGGATCCAGTTCTTAAAAAAAAGATTGCGGGTAGGGTGTACCTACCTAAAATCTTTTCCCTGGAAAATTCAGGTAAATAAAGAAGTACGTAGGAAAGCCAGCACGGAGAGTCCATGAGGGAGTGCATAGGGGATGAAATAAAGGAGTACATAAAGGGCTATACAGGGCAAGTACTAAGGGAGTTTATAAGGGGAATACAAAAGGGAAGGGAAGGGAAGGGAAGAAATAATTTTAAAATAATGATTGAGTTTACAGATCACCGATTGGCCAGCACCAGTAGCTAAGTAGGAAAGTATAGCTACTTATTGAAGATCAAAATTTCACAGAATATAACCAGCAAAGTTAATCTGAAATGCGTCCGAGTTGGAGAGGCAATGAGCCTCATAACGTGCCCGTCACTTCATTATTCATATATTTTTAACGCCCACCTCGGAGCACGTCGCACTCACCTACCTACCCTTGAAACTTATTCAAATATTTCGTAGATATTTATTAAGGTAAATAATTATAAAGGTAGGGAATTACATAGGGGAAGACTTAGGGAAGCTAGCACGAAGAGTAAATGAAGGATTACATAGGGGAAGACATAGGGAAGCTAGCACGGAGAGAAAATGAGGGAGTATGTATATAGAGGAGAAGATAAGAGAGTAGAAAGGGGGTACATTCATCAGCACCAGTAGCCAAGCATGTTATCAACACTTTTATCAAAAAATTCACAGAATATACCAGCAAAGTTAATCTGAAATGCGTCCAAGTTGGAGAGGCAATGAGCCTCATAACGTGCCCGTCACTTCATTATTCATATATTTTTAACGCCCACCTCGGAGCACGTCGCACTCACCTACCTACCCTTGAAACCTATTCAAATTTCAGTCAGAATTGTACGAAATTATGATATGTTTCTTTGTCTGAAGAACCGCTTTCTTTTATGATTTATTTGATGCTTTCAACTCCAGTTTTGAGTTTTAATTTAGTGGGATAGTAATGTGATGTTCCTTTCTCAGGTGGTTATCATTACATCCTTTTAAACAGCAAAAAAAAAAGATTCTCATTAAGAATAACAACTATACCAACAACCGACAATATAGCAGTTTTTATCTGATTTTATAGGAGGTGGTAAGATTTAGTAGAGCGAAACACACTTTATAATATATTACACCCACGTCGCGTGTTTGATAGTTGCATTGAAATGATTTTGACTAATTCAGGCTCTGATTTAGTGTGCTTCCACATTCATTAAAGACAAATAACCAATCAATCTACTCAAAAACGAATATGTCTAACCAGCTTTACTAATACATGATCGTATAAAAGTACTGGCTTCACTTAGATTTTATTATAATGCCCCGAGGTGCTCTGTGGGATAAAATGCCGCGTTTGTGCTAATGGAAACTGTTACTTAAAGCCGAAGATATATTTGTATGAAGCCTTAGACTTTCAACCAACTGGAACCGCTTTGAGCCCAAAACTCTGTGTCAAAAAATTTGCCAGACATCGCAAAAATAGTGAGTGCTGACTATTGGTGCTAATCGACATATATCCACCAGTATATTAACGTATTTAATTTAATGTGATTGGGATTTACGACACACGTTGTACAAGGAAGTACATGAGGGAGTACATAAGGAAGTTTATAGATTAGAGGAGAAATAAGGGATTACATAAGGGGAGTACATAGGGGGAGTATATAAGGAAGTTCATAAAGGGACTACAATAGAGGATACATTAGGATGAACGTAAGGGGAGTACATAAGAAAGTTCAGAAGGGGAATACATAAAGGGAGTACAATAGGAAGCACACAAGGTAAGTACATAATAAAGTATATAAGGGTAGTCCACAAGGGGAGTATATTTCAAATGTTTTGGCGTTTCCTGTTTGTTGAATGATTTAAGTATGAAGCAGTTTATTGCGAACTTGCAGCTTGAGAAATTGAATGGGGAAGGGGTGAATCAGAATTTACGTTGTGGCTTGAATAAAGGATTTAAAGTTAGCAAGTAAAGTATTGCTTACAGCTTACTAAGTATCTTATGTTATGAACTTATTCTGTTATCATACTTTATCGGAATTCTAGGATACTCTAGTTTTAACTAAAAATGTATCAAAACTACATAATATATATTCAACTTTTTTGTGTGATTTGCTATAAGAATCTCTACGACTAAAAATTGGTAAAAATAACCTGCCAGATAAAAGAAAGTGTCATTAAATCTGACATTATAGAGACTTAAAAAGTGTATTTAAAACTTATGCTTGTTATGGAAAGTCCAAAAAAACATCGTCATCCTCGGTAAGTCCGTACAGGTATCGCGTGCAAGTCCTGATTGCTTTTTTAATACGAACTTACACCTTTATCTATGGTTACAATCACTAGCTTGCTATTGCCGTTGCTAAATTAGGCACTTGTGAAAGAAAATTGAAAGCTTGCTATTTCGAAATAATCACGTTTAACAAAGAGGTTTTAACATTTCTGTTTCACAGAGAATACAAAACAAAATTCAGCTTTAAAAATAAAAATCCGGCCAAGTGTAAGTCGGACTCGCGCACGAAGAGCTCCGTACCATTAATTGTTTATAAAATGAGCAAAATTTGTTTGCACGTTTGTTGTATGGAAGCCCTCCAAAATATTAATTCTATTCTAGTTTTCAGTATTTGTTGTTATAGCGGTAACAGAAATACATCATCTGTCATCATCATCAATTGGGTCCCGTTTTACCCTTTGGGTACGGAACCCTAAAGACATGCTTTTTTAACTCATATTTTTTCAGTATAATATGTTTGTCCCGATTTTTCATTCGCGTTTTGATCCCATGCCATAACATATTTTATGTAAATCGTTCACAGGTTAAGCCATGACAGCATGACAAACGGATCATGTAGGTGTGATAAAGCACTTTTATGATAACCATGAATCAAATGAGAAGGATATACTTACCAAATCATTTAAATATACATATATATTTTTTTTTAATTAAAATTGAAAAACATTGACATTGGTATGAAAAACATAGCTTATTTTACAGCAACTGGGTAGCAAAGGCGACAGGTAAAACTTTTGTACAGTTTTGTAAAATTCTTTCCTTGGGTTTTGAATTTGAATCGAGAAAAAGCAAGGCTTGATATTTGTCAAGTCTGGATGTCGGTATGCGAGTCGAACAGTGAAAATTCGAGGAAAATGCATTTTGTCGTCGAAGATAGTACCTGCGACTAGAAATAGTATATTTTATTGAATTTTCTTAGAAAAGCGTTTGGCATGAGTTTTATTTGTTACTGTTTAGAGTCAACGCAGTTTTTCTGACCAAATGCAAATAGATAGTTACCAGCAAATGATTAAATACCTTTAATGTTTTTATTAGACCATAGCATTATACCCATTTGTGTTCCACGCTTTAAACCATAGTCAGGTACACGTAATTTATAAACTAAACAAGTCTTTTCAGCTCCATACTAACAGATCCAGGAACAAATGACTAATCGGTTCAATATCGCTCATCACCTTGCTTACAAAGCTACTAACTACTACTAGCGTATACATACATTACTGCTATACTAACGCCAGTCTCTAGCGTGTCACCTGTCACGGCTATTGGCGTGAAGCAATGTATCGCGAAGTGTGAACAGTTTGGTATAATTTGGAATATACTTACTGATATAAATGGTACCGAATTATGTGTTAAATTGATGCATTAATTGTGTGCAACTAAATGTATTTGTTTATTTTACCTATACTCCTATTTTAATGTACGAAGAGGAAATATTTTTTTGTTTGTTTGTACCCTAAAAGCTCCGAACTTACTGAATCGATTTTAAAAATTCTTTCACTGTTAGTAAGCTGCACTCTTTCCAAGTAACATAGGTCATGTTTTAACCCGATACGGGCAGTAGTTCCCACAAGACGTGGATGAAACTGCAGAAAAAAGGCTAGTGAAACTTAAACTATAAACATTACATACGTCGTTATTCATGTAACTACGACTATTCATAAAATAAACATACTATGTATACAGAGTTTACAGTCGACTATAAAGCTACGTCGTCACTGTGGTTAACACGTCCAACTGTAGGACAGGTGACGGCTGATAGCTCGCCAGCTTCATATTACTATGTAGTTTCATATCAGCATTAGTACTGTCCTTTATTGCAAGGAAATTCATTCACGTCCCAAGCCTTTTTTCCAACTATGTTAGTGTCGGCTTCCAGTCTAACCAGATGTAGTTGAGAACCAGTGTTTTACAAGGAGCGACTGCCTATCTGACTTCCCCAACCAAGTTACCCGGGCAACCCGATACCCCTTGGTTAGACTGGTGTCAGACTTACTGGCTTCTTACCCGTAACGACTGCCAAGAATGTTCAATGACAGCCGGGACCTACAGTTTAACTTGCTATCGGAAACATAGTTATTGGTAAAATTGAAATCCATTACGAAACAAAGTAAGTACTTGTAGTTTAAAATAACATACAATGTTATGTATGTGACTAGATTATCCATACATATAGGGTTTACAGTCGACTATAAAGTAATGTCGTCACTGTCGTGAACACGTCCAACTGTAGGACAGGAGACACGGCTGATAGCTCGCCAGTTTCATATTACTATGTAGTTACTATGTTCTAAACAACTGAAATTGCACATGTTGTGCAACTATTCAAAGAGAAGTGTCGAAATATTTCATTCATTTAGTAGTTAAACTTGTCACTTGCAGCTATGTACCTACATTAAATTGAGTGCAAAAGGGGAAAAGTTTTGCGAAGTATTCATTTTATTTTAGACATTTTACTAATTACTTTTCAGCATAAAAATAACAACCTACAAGATTATTTTCTAAAACGAAAATAAAATACACGTATGGTTCAGATCCCTCTTACGTTAATTTGATTTCGCAAAACCACATTCAGGACACAAAATTTTACAAATTAATATTCAAACTAACTATTGACAAACGGTTAGGTACACTTTCAGACCTCACCGCTCGGAGTTTGTCGAAATTCATTCCAAACGTCCCGGAAAACTACCGAGTGGATGTTTTTAAAACTACTTGGAACGTATTCAAACAAAATCCAATATGTGGCCCTGTAAAAACATGCCAAGTTCATGCTCATTATTTTGATGTCAGAGAGTAAATGCCGATATGTCTCTTAATTAGATTAGTTTCAGTTGCATCAATTAAGGTTGATGGGTCATCCATTGAGTGTTCTTAATTAGCTACAAGATACCTACTGTGATTAGGATGTAGGCCCAAGTGTGGAGGGATCAGCTTCTGGACAGTATATGTATATGTACCTACAGGATTAATGTACCTATTATTTACTTAGTAGCATTTATTATTGCCAAATAAAAAGATTGGTTGAAGAACAGGCGCATAATTATTTAAGCAATTTTGACGTCATTTATCAACTTAGTATCTAAGAAAAAGAGGTCACATAAAGCAAGGACGAAGAAATCATTACAATTAATATATTTGAATTAAAAAACGAATAACGAGACCATCCCCAAGGATTAAGTAAAAAAACATCCCGTGAACAACCCACCTGGATTACGAGTAGGTACGCCATTATCCTTTTAAACTTTTTACAAAAAAGTAATGCCTGTTTAACTGATTCAACTTTCTGCCCTGCTTTTAGCGAGGGAAGGGGAGAAATTAATTAAAAAAGAGGTTTATTATAAATCAAGGATTTGCTGAAAGCTTTAGATCTAGTCATCAATTCCGTCTACGTCAAATGCGTACTAATTTGAATACCAATAAGATTAATGTGACACGCTGCATTTCGATGATAGATGATGTGTGCTCTATTTTAATGCACTGTTTACTAAACGAGATCACAGGTATTCATAATGGAATATTGAATAGGTTTATCTTTTGATTGGTTGAGAAAAACATAAAATTCGTTTAAACTAAAATGAAATTTTCTAACCGTGTTTGTGATAGGTATTTTGAAAATAAAGTGAATGAAGTGGAAGGCGAAAAGCACATTTTATACAAAGAGCAAAGTTAAAATGAGTATCCACTTGATACTCTGGGGAGTCTCGATATTGTTATCGATAAGTTGAAACTACCATAATATGCAGCCGGTCACTTGCCTTTGCCTCGGTTCAAAATGACAAGAATGACAGCTGTCATTATGACAGTTTAATATGACGTCAACTAGTGTGAGGCAGGCGAACTTTTCCAACAAATTACGCAACATATGTATTTTAAGGGTTGGTTATGGAGCATTTATTTTATAAAATAGGTACTTTTTTTAGTATCCATACATGTGTATGTATTTATTTTGTTCAACAGACGAGTTCAAGTCGAAGAAAAATAAACCGATTTCGTTTTGTTTGAATACAAATTACCTGCTTTAAGCTTTGCAAAAACTGGAGCAAAGCAGTATTTTCATAACCTCTATAAAAACAAGACCACTGACGGACGGTTTGAATGTTCCACAGAATAACTAAAGCGTAACAACATTCGGTATAGTTTTCACAGCGCCCCAGGGGCTTATGATTAATTCCGAATGTGTTGTAGTTGGCCTACTGAAATATGCATAAACTGTGGCATATTTGAGTGCCCCGAATTAGCGTAGGGATACTGTATGAATTACGAAAGTTACAATTATTAATTGGCAACAGTCACCAATACGAGAAAGCCTGATGATTCATTTATTTCTTCATTGTATGAGAAGATGCCTTTGCCCTTCTCACTCGTCGTTCGGCACTGCGTAAGGACGCCACTGTGCAAATTTGCTCCGTAATTATTTCAAAAAAAGTAGTTCAAAGTTACCAATCAGTGAATATCTTACTACATTCCGTTAGTTAAGTTTGTTAACATAACAGTGTTAAAAACCCCATCTTAATAACTAAAGTATTGCCGAAGATATAGCAAAATCAATCCACCAAAAAATCATAATTCACCGCCGTTTAAACAACAACCGTGACTCATTCGCCGCGTCGTTGCTGCCCGCTGCCCGCTACCCGCTGACCGCTGCGTGCAGGTGTGCGCCACCCCGCCTCCCACGCCTCCCGCGCCTCACCAGTGTCACCTGTGTCGCCTGCGCTGTCGTCGTTTGTTTACTTTCTTCAAAATGAATGCGAATTGCGATGCATGCGGTAAGAAAATCTTAAATAAATATTTTATGGGTTGCGTAAAATGTAAAGGAGCATATGACTTGGAGTGTGTTAATATAACGAAATTATCCTGGGAAAAATTCAACATAAAGTTTAAACAATCTTGGCTCTGCCCTAACTGCGTATGCTCTCAGCCCAAGATAGATAACACTAGAACTCCTGCCCGGAACCCTACTCTAAACATTGACGAGTCTTCCTCTGAAAATGTAAATATGACGAGAGGAACGCGGGGGTCAGCTATGCTAGATTCTGATACATCTGTTGTTGAGTTGTTGAATGAAATTAGGGAACTGAGACAAGAAATAAAGGACTTGAAGCAAAACAGTAATGACATATGTTTACTGAGGCAAGATGTGCAGGACATTAAAGCTGAGCTTGCTAATCTCTCCCCGAACTTCTCACAACATGTTGCTAAGTTCAATAGCATACTTGAAGCCAAGGACCAGGAAATAAAAAGTCTGAAGCTAACAATATCCCAGTTTCAAACTACCCTAAGCGTTTTGGAACAATCCTCGTTGAGAAATGAAATTGAAGTATGTGGTGTTCCCGAGCAAAATGCTGAAAACCTGACACACATCCTGATGACGATGTCTCAGAAACTGAATGTGGAATTACAAGAGACCGATATCGACGTTATTTCGAGGGCTGGTCCAAGACCTAAAATTGGAAATGACTCAACTAAGTCCCGTCCTATTGTGGTCAAATTAATTAGGAAGGCAAAGCGAGACGAGTTGCTGAGAGCTGCAAAATCCAGGAAAAACCTAACTTCGGAAAACATCGTGAACACTACTCCTTCGAACATCTATCTGAATGAAAGAGTTACCAAAGAAAAAAGGCTATTATTTCGAGAAGCCAGAGCAAGAACTCGGACGTATGGATTTCGTTTTTGTTGGATGCGTGATGGAAATATATATATCAGGAAAAATGAGAGCGGACCAAGTGGTCAATTTCCTGCGATACGAATTCAATCTATGGAGGATCTGGATAAACTCGTTGGTTCCAGTACGTCTACGGCTAATACAGATAACTCTGATTAAATATGCTATTGTTTCTATTATTATTAAGTTCTCGGATTTTTTGGCTAATTTTGATATTGTTACTATTATTTTTAAGTTCTCGGATTTTTTGGCTAATTTTGATATTGTTACTACTATTTTTAAGTTTTCGGATTTTTTGGCTAATTTTGCTATTGTTTCAATTGTTAATAAGTTCTCGGATTTTTTATTTACTACTATTGATTTCCAATATTTTGCCAAATGTTTACTACCTTTTGTATTATTACACAATTCCATACACACGATAAATAATTCTTCACAACACACACGCAATGTAAAACGCACCCAAAAGTACATATTTAGCATTTACTTAATTTTATTAATCACACACACTCCACTGCACTTTACACATATAACTCTCTCGATAACTCTTGCACGATATAGAATGACAAACTATACGTATTGCCCTACTCACCAAAATACTGTAATTGTTAAAAAACCACCATGACTACACAGGAACTCATGCTATGTATAGATAATTCGCTACCTATAAAATGTCATTCTATAAACTTAGCAGAGGAGTGCCATGACATCATACATAATCATACATTTAAAACTTTAACACTAAATATTCGAAGTTTAAATCGTAATTTTAACTCCTTCTTACTAGTTTTAAACAGACTTAATGTAGACTTTGACGCTATAATTCTGACTGAGTGCTGGCTAGAAAATTCTCCAACAGTTCCACATATCCAGGGCTATAATTCTTTCCATACAACTAATCATGTGAACAAAGCTGGTGGAGTAGTGGTCTATGTTTTGAATATTTGGTCCCCTCTGGTCCACGAACCTTTAATTGACGATGCTGACTGTATTTTTCTGAGCATTCCAAAGGTCATTAACATCATGGGTGTTTACAGATCTCCGTCTTTTAAGAGTACTGACAATTTTATTAACTCTTTACAAAGAACAATAACCACACTCAAAATAAAACCTTGCACCATTTTCACAGGCGATATAAATATTAACATCAATAACGCGACCTCTAATGATGTCTCAACATATCTTTGTACGCTTGCTGAACTAGGTCTAAAACCAGCTGTAAACCTCCCAACGAGAGGGGGTTCTTGTATTGATCACGTCTTCTATGCTGGTGAAGTAGATGTGGAAACTATAATTTGTTCTTCAACCATAACTGATCATAATTTAATTATTACTGGCATGTCTGGATCAATCGTAAAATCGGTCCCCCGACCTAGGTATAGACTACGTATTGATTACAACTCTATTTCAGATGAACTGAATAATATTGATTGGTCATCTTTAAATAATGTTTCCAATGTTAATGAACAAGTGGACATTTTTATTGGTGTTGTAAAGGGTGTATTAGACAAAAACTCCCAAAATATGCGTCTGCGTAGATCAAGGATCATATTAAAGCCCTGGATGACACAAGGTTTACTAAAATGTTCTCTAGTAAAAGACAAACTTCACCAGGAAACTAAAAAATATCCCTTAAATGATATTAAGTCTATAATTTATACTAGATATCGGAATTTTTACACTACTTTAATACGAAAAGTTAGGATTCAGTATCAATCTAACCTACTTGAAAAACACAAAGACAATCCTCGTGAACTTTGGAATACTATCAACGACATTACACACCGGAAAGCCACCACAAAGTCCCATAACCTTGAACTAACAACCATTAAGAGCTGTCCCAATGAATCAGTTAATATATGTAATGACTTTTTTGCTTCGGTAGGTGAATCATTTGCTAATAAAATATTATTGGAATTAGATACCACACAAATTGAACTTGCTCATAAAATAGATACTTGTAATTCTCCTTCTTCCTCTTTCTTTTTTGAACCAACTGACAGTGACGAGATCAACAGCATCATTCTCAGTCTAAAGTCTAATACTGCACCGGGTCTCGATGGCTTATCAGTCCAGTACATAAAAGCTATTAAGGATCACGTTACTAGTCCCCTTGCTGATATTATAAATAATAGTTTAACTACTGGAACAGTTCCTGATGCCTGGAAATCAGCAGCAGTTGTACCGATTCATAAAGGTGGTGAAACTAATAGTCCCAATAACTTTAGACCAATTTCTTTATTGCCAGTATTTTCAAAGATATTAGAAAGAGTGGTCAATAAACGTTTAGTGAAGTATCTTGAATCCAATAATATTTTATCACCAAATCAATTTGGATTCAGGTCAAAACGCTCAACCGAGGATGCAGTAAAGTTACTCACCCATAATATTGTGCATAATCTAGACAATGGGAGGGCATGCATTGGTGTTTTCCTAGACCTTGCAAAAGCCTTTGACACCGTGTCAATTCCAATCCTACTGCGACGTCTGGAAAGCATCGGTGTCAGAGGTATTGCTCTTGATTGGTTCCAAAGCTATCTCACTGGAAGACAGCAATGTTTAAAAGTAGATTCATGGGTTAGTTCCTCCAGAGGACTGTCCTTTGGTGTTCCGCAGGGCAGTGTTCTTGGTCCTACTTTATTTTTAATTTATTTGAATAATCTTGCCTCGTTAACATTGCGAAATGCTGAAATTATTTGCTATGCCGATGATACCGCTATAATATTCCATGAAGCAAATTGGAGTGAATGTTTTAGAAGCGCGGAATACGGAATGACAAAAGTCTTTGAGTGGCACTCTGATAATCTACTGACGTTAAACACTGCGAAAACGAAATACGTATGTTTTCATAAAACCGCGATTTCATCTCCCTTGGTCACAACTGATATCAAAATTCATGAGCGTACTTGCAATAATACACCTAATGTTAACTCCTGTAATTGTAACTTCATTCAACGAACTCATACCATCAAATATTTAGGCGTCAATATCGACGAAAAACTTACATTTAGTGATCACACAGCAGCTCTATCAGCTAGGGTCAGAAAGTTGATATATGTTATGAAACAAATAAGAGACGTAGCAAACCCAGATCTTGCAAAATATATTTATATTGCTCTTTGCCAATCGATTGTTACGTATTGTATCAATACCTGGGGGGGTATTGCTGCGTCACATTTAATCTCATTGGAAAGAGCTCAGCGGTCCGTGCTAAAGGTTATGCTAAAAAAGCCTATAAGGTATTCCACAGCACTTATTTACAATGAAACGAACTTATTAAGTATTCGCCGCCTTTACATAAAAGCTGCTATCTGTCTTACACATAAACAAATATTAAAATCTGAATCTTACAACAAACTGCTGACAAATAGAATATTTAGAATCCCGGTACCCACAGTTAATACTTCCTTTGCACAAAGATTCTCAAATTTTTTATTTCCTTATTTATACAACAAAATCTGTAAAATCTGTAAATTTAAAGACGACACGGCGCGCGTAATTCAATCAAAGGTTACAAAATATTTAAATGATTTAACATATAACGAAGTAGAACAGCTACTAAAACCCACACGGTAAGAGGATGTAAATTTTTTGCACATAACACACACACACACACACACACACTCACACACACACACCTCGCACACAAACACACACATTGTCTTTTTGTTATAATTACTTTTAGTCTTGTACTTGTATTTTGATCTCATTAGTCCTTAAGGAAACCGTATTGTTGATAGCCGCGATACAGGCTTTGCCTAGTGCGGTTGTCATTGTAAATTATTACTGTATACTCTAGAATGCCTAATAAAGATTTATTATTATTTATTATTATTATTCTACTGCAGTGGGACTGTAAAAAGGATTTGATGATTAAGTCCGAATTATTATTGCTCCTAAACGTAACTGGCCAAATCTGGATTTAGGGGCTATTTAGGTTGAGCCTGATGTAGTGCTATTTGACAATAACAATATTGTACCTATAGCAAGTAAGATGTCCTACATCGAGCATTGTACTCTGACAGGTCTAATTGATTGATTGAGACATGCATCAATAACAAGTACCTGTTACCGGTAGTTTCAAGTCGTTAGTATAGTTTATCAATACATACTATACTAGTTAAACAGTGTATTACAATACATATTGTTGAACTAGGCAGCCCTCGGCTTTACACGGGTTCTTCAACCCTCTTCATTATCACCATTTATTACTAAAACACATGCTGTGCAGTCGTTACTGAGCTTGTCGCACACATTGGCAGATGACTTTATTATACATAGAGGTTCAAAAATATTCCACCTGCACCTATGGGATCTACTTCGCACACCCGGATAAAAAGAAGACTTTCTCTAAATTGCAATACTCCAAAGTCCCTAACATTAGCGCATCCAAACCAAAATCTGATCTTCAGCTTCATAATATGGGGTTTAATTATTGAAAAGGTCAGTCTATAGAACATACGGACCAGCCAGCAAAACCTTCACTGTAACATTAATCCAAAGGTTCACGGGCATAAACTATGTATTCACGGCAATATCATTTATTAGTGCCATCTACATACGCTTAGCGAGCAAACCGCAACGTAAATTGGAACGGCCTTTTGCTCTGATTATCCATGCAATATATCGCAGCTTCATGAACTACACAACACATGTTTCTGTGTGTTTCAATGTTTGCTGTGACTAACGAACAGGATACGTGTTGGTGATTATGTAGATACAAGTTGTTAGATTCATCACCGAAATGCAAGTGTCTCGTATTTCGTGATAAACATTTTTATAGCAACAGTTGATCAACATTGCATTACGCAACGAGAATGTTGCGTCGGCCAAAAACATTGTCAAGTCTACGATAAGCAGTGTTGCCAACAACTCATCAATGTGTTGATTGATATAACTTATCGTCCAAAGTTTAAGTTTATCAGGGCTTTAGATTAGTACGAAATAAAATAGAATAGCTAGAGATTTTAGACATATCACGCATTTTACACAAGCAGTTAAAGTGAACAGAGAGGATAACCTCTAAATATAATCCGGCACGGCCTTAGCTCTTAGATCCAGGATCACCTATATTACTTATACCTCCATAAAGGTAGGCACCTAAGTCTATCATTTACGGTCAATGCGTGCTAGGCTTAGTCAAAATGCATCGAAGCTTCTAACTAAATTGGTCCTGCCAGTAGTTCCACACACCTCACCTCACACACTTCCGGAGGAACTACTTCAATCCGCCGGATAAAAAGTACCTAATAAGTATATAGCCTTCATAAAAAGGATACCTGTCTAAAGAAAGGATTTTAAACCAGATCCATAGTTCCAGAGATAATCACGTTGAACAAACGAATTCTTCAGCTTTATTTTAATCATTTATTTACTCAACAAAATATAGCCATATGTACTATATTATGTACTAAACATTATCCGAGGTTAGGTACGTGAATATGAATCAAAATATATCAACTTACGGTAGCTCTAGAAGTCCCGCTGTCCAGGCTGCTTTGCGAAGATATCGAAGGTGTCCTGGCCAGGCGGGCGTGAGGCAGCGAGCTGGCCGCCCGCCCTTCAGCAGATAATGGCTGTACCCGGCATTGCTCCTTAGGTATCAGCATCTCCTGTCGACAACAATCACACCTATAAACACTGCTATACGGTCGATATTCGCGTAGCTCAGAACTAGTCTAGACGTGTGTATGTTATATATTTTCCAATTCATAAAGCACGATTAGTTAGGTTGAATGAAAAATAAACATCGTTATTATGTGGAAAAACAGAAATATAAGAAGCTTAGACGATATAATATTCTTGCTTCTCTTATAAGCTAGTGTAAAATGTATAAAAACTCCGACCTCCGGTGGAAAATTTCTCGGGTTTCTCCAGCATTTTCTTATACGCAATATCGCACTTTATAACTTTACTGAACGAGCATTTTTATGTTTAGTAGACTTTATACAAGCTGTTGATTTGCATCCGTGCCATAGTCAAGGAGGTTAAAATTAAATACGTAAATAATCGATTTGAATTACGGTAGGTGGGAAAAAGCTAATATGCGCTGCTTTTTTTGATGTTGTAATTTCATGGTATTTCAGAATTTAGCCCACGGTTAAACACAAATCGTAACAGAATTCCCCCGCGGCCACAGTGTGTGCGTGATGGCAGCTATGTGTGCGTAGACAGAGAAAACTAATGTCTACGTGTGTGCGTGAGTGTCGATGTGTGAGTGTCTTATCTACGACATGACAGCGCGAGCGCGCGAGCGAGCGAGACCGAGTGATACGCGATAGCAATCATTTTACCTAAAGTTTCGAAAATCACCTTCATTATTGTCATTAACTTCGTTTTACTTTACTTACTAATTTTTGAGCATAAATTTAACACAGATATCTTATTAACTACAGTAATAAGCAATACTAGTGCGCGAAAGAAAGTTCACTAACATGTTAACAGCTGATTGATAAAATGTTCGTTTTGCTTTATCTTTCAGCATAAAGTTTTCGCAGTGATTTAATTTTTATTTTTGAATTAAATTGGTTAATAATTAGAAATTTTGCTTCCTTCTTAACGGTCTTAGGACCTTGGAACACGGAAATCTTATTAATGACGTAATACTAGTGGAAAGTTCACTGACCTGTTAACAGCTGATTGATAACATTTTCGGTTTGCTTTAACATTCAGCGTAAAGATTTCGTAGTAATTTTGTTTTTACTTTTCGATTAAATTGGTGAAAGATGTGTTAGTTAGTGTAGGCACGAGGTGATTCTTTCGGCTCGTAGGTATTATTGGCGTAGTTAAGAAATCAACTTATTTACACTAATAAAATTGATTAAGCTGACTACGTATTTACAAAATGTACAAATAAATAAATTACCTAGTTTAGTTACCCGGAGGTACTGTTCAAAGCTGTCACCTTCACACTCTTGGCACAATCGAGCACGACGAAGTAGCTGGTTGTCCTTCAGCTAACATAACACTATCACATTCGTTTTTAATGTGTCGAAAGCACTAAGTTAACGGTCCTAGCACATAAGTCTGTCACATGACCAGCATGACCCTCCGTGATGAGGGTTCCCGGTCGGTAAACATTTCCCGGAACATAGGTATGTACGGCTGTCATTGCACATCCTTGGCAGTCGTAACGGGTAGTCAGAAGCCAGTAAGTCTGACACCAGTCTAACCAAGGGGTATCGGGTTGCCCGGGTAACTGGGTTGAGGAGGTCAGATAGGCAGTCGCTTCTTGTAAAGCACTGGTACTCAGCTGAATCCGGTTAGACTGGAAGCCGACCCCAGCATGATTGGGAAAAGGCTCGGTGGATGAATGGCTGTTAGTACACTGTTGTCACTGATGGCATACAGGCGGACCATCGCCACCAACTCGTGTTCGTGTAGTTTTCCGTCATCTCGCACTTTGTACCTACACGTCGCGGAATTCAAAGCGCACGTACGCAGCAGCGGCGGCGACATCAAACACACTGCTTGCCGTCGGCGCTTGTTTGTTCCGGCTTCAAGGGCACGCGGGGAGCGGCGAGGCGAGTGTGTGGGAGTACTCGCACTGTGATTGGGTGAATTTGGGTAGGCTGGATGATCTACGATTTTTATTGAACGATCGTTGCGTATGCTTTGTGCATGTATCGTTTGCGTTTGTGTGAGTGCGCAGCGCGGTAGTAAGGCTAGTAACACACGCGCCGAATTAAAGTACGGCTGGGTTACACTGACGGATATACGTAAATAAGAAAAAAACATGAAAAAATTACCTACCCATTTTTTCGTTGATTTGGGTCGAGAATCATTAGCATATTTACGTCCTTGACTATGGCACGGATGCAAATCAACAGCTTGTATTATATTTTGATACTCATTTCTCCCATGAGGTACGATCGCGTATACTAGCTGTCGCCGCGGTTTCACTCGCATTACGAGGAAACTACTTTCCGCACCCGAATGAAAAGCCTATGTCCTTTTTAAGGCTCCACACTATTTGTGTATGGAAACCTCTGACAGACTGAGTTACTTTAGTATGCAGTCATCATTGACCTAAAGTGCTTTCTGTGGCATACATAAACTGGAAAAAAACATTCAACATTCGAATAATTTGTTGAAATTCGCTTGAAACAATAAAATATAATTTCAACAGCATTTACTCCGGTCGGCCATCAATCAACCGGTGACAAGCTGATTGATTCAATATTTATCTTCTTACTCATAAATTGATATTTTACGGTACAATATAAAAATCTGATGAGTTGAATTTATAGGTTCTTTAGCGTTATAAGTTTTAAGACGGTATTTTAATTGTACATCACTTTAATTAACTTTATTGTTATTTAATTCGTTTAAAAATGCAATGAAAATTACGGTAGAATTTCCTGTAAACTCAAGCCCTGAAAAGTTCGATTACTATTTCCTGAAAATACGAATATATTTAAATTTTTAATAATTTTTCCGAGAGAGCTGTCGTAAAAAAGATTTTTAAGATACGCTTAAGGTGAAATGAAAATCGATCTTACTGAAACCGTTCTTTCATTTTACTCAGAAAGATACAAACGACTATTTCTCCATGAAATAAAGGGTATCTGATCTCCTCGGTTAGGCAGAAAGTCGACCCGACGATTTTAAATGAAAAGAGTAATTATAATATCTAATTAGTCGTTGTTTATCCGAGGCGTCGGTTTTTCTCAGAAGCTTTTTGCAAATCACCGCTGTTTGCCTTTTTTTTTAAATAATCTTAGAGAGAATAATTCAATTAACTTTTCCTTTAAAAGTCTGACGAATCATCGTGACAAGTTAAATTAAATATGGAAGGCCATTGCCTTCCATATTAACTTTTAATAAATAGCCTTTAATTTTCTCGCCTTCCATTGAAGGCGAGAAAATTAAAGGCTATATTTTAATAGAATTAGTTTTTTTAGGAGTAAGACTGTTTTTATATTCATTAGCTTTTTGGAGTACCTAAATGTGTTTACATCTTAATATTTTTGTGCTAATTATCTAATGTTATGAATATTTTATAGAATTGCTAACGCCTAGTCGTCATCTTGTATAATATGTATATACATAAAACGCCAAGTGATAATAATTTATTAAATCAAGATTATGTCTAAGCAATATTTTTTCCTAGAATACTGTCACTTAGATATTATTTATTCATAAATATGTATATCCATTAAACTATAGCTCTATTTCCAAGAACCAGCACCGGCTAAAGAAATGCGAATGAATAATTAAAATATCAATATTATAAGTCGAGATAATCCCTTGAAAGTTTGCTTAGTACTTATAGTAGGTAATATCCTTTAGCCGTATGGCACAGTATACGCTCTTTATTTACAGTTAAGCCCATACGTATGAATACGAACACAAAGTAAACAATTTCGAGCCGTATTCACGAACAATATTCAATTATAACGGTCATACTGCTTTTATATTTAGAAGGTTCACACAAAAATTGAATATGACATGGTTGGAAAATTTAAAAACTACGTATACTTATTTACTTAGTGGTGTGTGGAATATCAAAAACAATTTATGTCTATAAAAAGCTAAATAAGAATATTGACGAACTTAGTTTGTAATTTTTATTCCATTAATCGATTGAGATATACGAGTACCTACTTGCCTTCCAATACTTCTAACAGCATCGCTATTACTTTACTTACTATATAATATTGACTTGTTTGATACTTAGAGCGTTAAGAAGTACGAATTCCCGCTACTATAATTACTCTAACCAATCTTATATCGAACTGGTTCAGTCCTACTGCAAATTTTCGCGCAAAGAGTGACCCAGCTCGATATAGCATCGTTGTAGCAACGATTGTGATTAAACCGGAGCACTTGTGCGTTATGGCTGGTACCCGCTGACCCGCCGTGTATTTCATAATTGACGTCCGATACAATATCCATGATGGCCGACGTGACGCCCCGAGGACAATTTTCAACAACTTTTTTGGGTTATCGTTTACGGATATTTTTTGTTACGGCTCGGTTTTGGGAATAGCTTTTGTGTGTCGTGTTTCGAACTGGTTGTAACAGTATATGAACGTAGAATTCTTTTGAAAAAATATCTGTTCTAAATTGGAATTTCCCGTACCTAAAACAAGAAAAATACTGTAACGGCATGTCCTTTATCAGCTAAACTTAAATTTTCATTTTAAAGAAGTTGGTTGCAATCTTTTTCCTACATTATAGTGTTCATGTTTTATGCATCATTATTAATCATATCATTACAAATCCTCAATCAAATATTGTTCCAAGACAATTAGCTATCACGCTGTATATTTAAGCAGATCAAGAATCGAAAAGCACCTGAAAAATACCCACTACAACGGACCGAATACATCTTTTGTTTCACTTGTACAGCTCGTTATTTCGAGCTCTTGAAATGTAAAAATAATAAGCTACGCGTTTGTTTTCCCAACTAGTGGATTGCCTGCGGGTGTGCCCGTCAAAATACACCTCGAAATCTGTCAACAGGAGAGGTCTACTTGAATTTCACCAAATATTTTTTTATTATTTTGTGTTCACGCTTTTCGTTTGAGGTTACACTCTTGTTAATTGGATCGGTGTGAAGGTGTCCGTGGGTTTATGTCAAGTCTAAATACAAGTCACTTCATAATCATATTTGGCCTTCAAGACAGGTGATACATATTTTACGAAGCGCTCTGTCAGTCATATGTGTAAGTGTGTTCATTCTTTATTTACAGTAAGTAGGTTTAAGTGAAATCCTTGCTGAAAATTATTAATGACGATCGTAAGATACGAGCCATGAAGCGACGAGCGAACTTAGATAAACTAGCTCAAAGATCAACTTTCTGTTACAGGAATCAACTGATCTTCACGCTCATTATTCACCGAAGACTCACCTAAGTACATTTTTTTACCTTAAGCATAAGTGAAAGAAAAATGAAGCATGACTCAAGCAGAAAGCAGGTGACGTCCTCAAATAAGGCCAAAAATAATAAACACTCACTTCAAGTGTTTGAATATCATATATTTTACAGCCGAAAATTCAACCATTAATTATCAATTTTCTACCGATTGCTTTATTAATGATTTTACGAGCGAACGAAAAATATGGAGCACGTACTAGGGAATCTTTTGTACGTAATGAACGCGTGAATAGGTACGAGTATGTCCATGTATTGATTTCGTGCCGTTGAATATCATTGGAGCATATTTGTTGCGTACTCGAGCGTGTAAGTTTTATTACATTTTTCATTTGTTCGTGCCTTATTTCGGGGAAGATAAATGTTCTTATTTTATTTTGTTGTATGGTATTGGGTTGTTGGTTCATGTTTAAAATAATACTGTGCAGAAGTGTCTAGAGATCACATTGCATGTTATGTTTTAAGTTTTAAACATCCGCAATAGTATTTTAACAAAATTAACTCAAAATAATTTACCACTATAGGATAACTGAGTACTTACTATACAGAAACCTTGCTTCTTTGGCCTGGTTATCTTACATATTAAAGCTACATAAAGCAGAAACGGTGTAACTGTTATTACTATTATATTTCACGCCGGGAACCCGCTCCAATGATATAGAGTTCACCTAGAAAAACTTTCTAAACAAATGAACATCGACTTTGTCGTCGTAATGCTGGAACTACTAACATATTTTTAAATAAAAATTGTAGTGTAGACATAGTATATCTTGATTATAAAATAAATGAAAATATAAAGAGAAATTATTAAAATAGATAGGTACTACAATTATACTACTAATATCACTGAACCTGAACTTATAGATAACTACTAATTACTGCGAAAAAGATGAAAACCAGAAGAATAAAGTATATACCAGTGTTTTCAGGTCAATTCCTACTAAACGACAATATAACGATTCATTGAATGTTAATAAATGTGTTACAATGAAAATGTACCCATTAAATATTCTTCCTAGTATGAAATTATAACCTTCGCAGAACTGGAAAACTGACAGTGAAACACTATCATGACAGGTTATGAAGAAATCCACATGACGGGTATTATAACGTATTTCTTGAAAATTGGAAAGTGGCACGCGAAGTCTGAAATCACCTATTCGCCAGTCTTCATGGAACAGAACAAGCCTTCTGCCTTATCGGTGGGGATAACATTTCTAACGTTGATCATGATGGCGGAAGCAATTCAATAATTTATTTCAGAACATTACAATAGAGCAATTTTATTACTGGATTCGATGGATTGGACTAATTTATGGGTGGAAATGTGGGCCCTGTTACTAGCTGAATCGCAAACACTAAACATACCCCGAGTTCCGTAGCTGAAGATGTCTCTGGTAGAACGACCTATCTCTTTATCGTCATCCTCCGCTAAATAAAATTTTATTTTTGGGGTCCCGCAACATGTCTTCATCCATAATTTTTAGTCTGAAGTCCATTCATAAGTGACATCCCGTCCAACCATAACGTCCTTCAAACAAGCATCCATCTCTATTTTTGGTCATTCCATTCCTCTTTAACTACACAAGTCTTGTACTAATTTAGAAAATATCCTAAACTATTTTCCTCTGTATACTCACATTAAGACTGCCATGTGACTTCTCATCGCCGAAGCTATCAGTAGAGTTATGGCTCTGGCCACTACTAGCGCTAGAGGTGCGCTCCCGTGCGGCCCGGGCCCAAGACTCCAGCCTCTTCTGAGCGGCCCAAACGCCGGGTGGGCCCAAACCACTCATAATTTTAACTTGCACTTAGACCATCACTTATCACTTACTGTTAGGTCGTTCTCACTTATAGACTAGACTGTTTTTTATTACCGTTTATTTCGTTGTCAGTATTTTAAGTGTTTTAGTACCTAGGCCTAGCTTTTGAAGGAATATTTTTGTTAATATATGAGGTAGACAAGTGCTCTTTCGTGTTTTAGGTGTCTGGTATGGTAAGCATGGCGCTAACACATAAACTTTTAAGTACACTTCGTCAAATAGTCATCTCATAAAAAGTTGTGGAAGTGGAACTGGAACTCACATCTAACCTGGCAGATGATGATGATTCATCATCATCTGCCAGGTTAGATGTGGCTTTCAGTCTCACTAAATGTAGCTGAAGACCAGTGTTTTACAAGGAGGTCTGCCTGTCTGACCTCGTCAACACAGTTACTCGGCTACGCACTACGGGTTTCTGTGCCCCAATGCAAGTTGCCAATAATTTAAACTTCGTATGACTTTCAAAACTCCAAAGGCCATAGTTAAGTTAAGCTAACACAGAGTAAGAAAGCTTATACCTTTAATTAAAAGCTATATGACGGATGGGGCCATGTTCTACTACAGTCCACAAACTACCCGAGCTAGTACCAAGCACTTAATAATTTATGGCAGTTATAAAGTAGCCTTAGGTAATAAATGTGAGGTAATTATGGGAGCTGTATCGACGGGAAAATACAATATTGCAGGTAGTCCCCTGTTTGTGATTAATTGTGTTCTTCAGTTTGTAATGGAGACGAGAAAATAGTTTTTACATTGGTCACAGTTAGGTAAAAATTTAATTTGTAAGAGTTAGTAAGTAATCATTATTGTTATTAACTGGTGAACATTTTTTTATTTATCACACACAGCTATTGCTTGATTCAATACCAGGGGCCTGATGGCTACATAGGGTTTAAAATGGCTTGACAATAATAATGTACCAACTTTTAAAAGAACCTTGAGACTACCCCAAAATTTAAAATTAAATTACATAAATAAAAAGTACAATAATATTATCACACAAAAATACAATTTAAAGGTTTAATATTTAAAATGTATTTCAAAGTAGACAGTTCGCCGCCAGCGGTAGCAAGGTCACAGACAGCCTTTGACCTGCGTGGGCGCCGCGCACTCGGGCACGTGACGTCACAGGTAAATGTGTGAAAGGTCAACTTTGTACAGAACTTGATATACCTTCATACACACTTGTATGTCGTAATGAATCGATATTGTCCAGGGTGATAGGAATTATAGACGATCAAAGCGTCTAATTTCGATTGGGAAGATGTTGATTGTAGAATTCGGGAGGTTTTTGCAAGTGAGACTTCTTTAAAATATTTCTCAACGCCCGTAGCTACTACGTATCGTAGTAATTCTACAACATTAAAGGTGGGTGTTTGTTTACTCCCCGCGTCTAATCAATGCGTCGCCTCGAGCCAAACCGTTTCGCGGAAAATCCATATTTCGCTGCTCTCTATAATTTGTACGACGAAAGCCACGAACAGCGTATAAAACAAATCCGAAGTTTTGATGGATTGGATGTGCTGCTAGTAAATTAGAACAGCGAGATGGATTCTTGTAATTCGATTTTTATTGGAGTACATAAAAAAGCAAATCAAGGCTCAGTAATTTAATACATGTGACAGGCCCGCTTTTATACAATTCTCGTGAACAATATTGATTTCACATTGACATTTTGTGAACGTAATACCTCCCCGTCTGGTGTAATTGCTTTTCTTTACTTATTTAGTGAAGGTTTCTGTCAAGGACATCGATTCACCTCGGTCCCACGTTGGGCGCCAGAAATAGAATCCTTGTACTAACGAGTCTTACATCCCCATATCAAAGCAAACATTATCAAAAGTAATTAAAAACGTCTCTCAGTACACGCAATGGGAAAATGTTTTTACGGGAGCATCATAAATCCAATTATAGTCTGACAGGATTTTAATTACTTTCAGCAAATACGTGGACTTATGTACCAACACGTACGATATTTGAATCCTTTAGGCATGGTTACTGTAATATTAAAACAGCGGTAGGTATAATAATTTTAAAATTTAGAACTACGAGCTGACATGTTGGAATGGAGGTTTTCATACATGGATAATGCGAATAGGCGTGATAAAAGCCTGGCAACATCATGAAGTAACTGTTGCGCCTAACGCTCCCCCGAGGAGCATTATCGCGGAGATTGCGTATTTATTTAAATTTTCAAGTAGCTCATGTTGTGATTACGTTTCAAGTATGAATGAGTACGATGTTAGGGTTTGAAGCCTCTGATGGTTGCTGTTCAGATTCGATTTAGATTTCGAATACGTATTTGAAAAAAAAAAGGAACTCTTAATCTTTCCTACATTCCATGCTTTTTGCTTTAATTTTGTACGATTTGCTTAATGAATGTTCTACGTAACCCGATTAATTATTAAAAAGAAAACCAAACAACCAAGTTCACAGAGCAGCATGCACTAACACTGAGTGAATATGTAAATTTCCTTAAATATGTAAATATGCGCAGACTCGCGACCGTCCACGAAGATATTTTACAAATTATCTCGAGAATACATTACGACGCCACCAATTGTAGAATAAAAATAATTACAACTAAAACTAAACCGTTGTTAAATAGAGCGTAAAATACTATGGAATTTAAAAACAAAACCACGCGACACACTTTGTTTGAAAACTTGCAAAAAAAATATTTCAACTGCTCCCTATACCTAAAACACGATTTGAGCACTGTGCAATTAATTTAGGAGAAACACAAGTTTTTTTTAAACACGTATAAGTGGTTATAGGTGTGTTAAAGTCTGTTGTCACTTAGTACTAGGGTTGTCGGGGAGCGGTCGGCGCGACTGGCGTCTCGCGCAGACTGCCTCCGCCCGGGCCAGTGTTGCCAGCCCTCAGACCTCCCCGCATCACGGTGGCGTCGCGTATAGTTTCAAATGTACCCATTCGTGTAATCGGGGCTTTCGGGTCAGTGCGGATGTGCAGGATTTAGTCTAATTGTTAGTCATTACGTGGACGCAAATGAGTGGAATTATTCAGCAGTGGAGAGCATTTTGTGTGGATGTTTTGTAAGGCTTGAGATAATAGCTGCTGATCTTTGGTAGCTACTCGACGGCTAACAATAGCCTTCCTCGTTACTTTTCAAATCTGGTGACAAATTACTTGCCCCTTACTAACGAAATGATGACATCGACGTCATAAAAATGCTATTAAGGTATTTAAGACCTTGGCTTTTAACCTGTTTGTATTTTGATCTCACTTGAGATGGGAAGACTACAATCTGGCTGTTTGGAATATTCACCACGATGTTGGATCATCCAGATTTAGAAATATTAGGAAAAAAATGGGGAATACTATTATTGTAGCAACACAGGGCGGTGGCGCAACTCGGCGCGTCACTTTCGGCTCTTGGCTCAACAGGTAAGAGTGATAGTCGCAGACTTGGCACATCTGCCGGTGCGGCCGCAGCTCCCAAAGATGTGCTTCGTCTGCGCAATAATACCTTTTTAACAGGCCTAATTGCCATGGAGTACTCGAGCAATCGATAGTTGTCATCGATTTCGACAAACTGGTTTAAGTGAGATTGCGAGTTTTAAGGAAAAGGGTTGTTTGCACGCTGTGTTCCAAAAGTTACGTTTGAAATTGGAATTTAATATTTATGGGTTTGTTAATTTTAATGGAATTTTAATTGTAAACTTTCCCGGAATTGCAGTAGGTGTTTCATGAGCATTTCAAAGGCCCTTTGAATTAGATAGTTCTGCTCTCTTGGACTACTTGCGTTGAATAAACGTAATTAAGCGTAAAGAGCTCTCTCGCCGCATTCAGCGGTTGCAGGCAAAATTTTAAGCTTCAGGTCGTAGTTTTGAAACTCAGTTGAGTTTGTGTAGTTCAGTTTTTGTACAAAGTACATAATGAAAATTACAAAATGTTCTTAAAATATTAAAAAGAAGAAAGGCAGCAGTTTTCTTACTTTTCGAAAGCCATCATGGCGTCTAATATGAAAATGCCATGGGATTACGGAGCTCAAACAAAAAGTTGTACAATCAAGAAATAACAGAGTACCCCGAGGCAACTGTTAACTGCTTTGCTGGTATAAAAACCGTAAAGCAGTTTAACTTAAGTTAAACTCTCCGTGAAAGTAATATTTGTTTGAAAGAAGGCTGGAATATGGCCCCTAGCTAGACTTGGAAATGTGTATCATTCTCATTCCTACATTACCCTTTAAGACTTACGTTTATTCCTGTATAACGATCGAAAACGGTATTTTGAGCAGATGGGGATATCAAAATGAGCACAGAAAACTTATTCAATTACCTAATCTATCATTATTTAAATCAAACTAATACAATAAAGAGGAAACTTTTCTTTGGTTGTTTGTTTGTACCCCCTAAAGATCAAACCCCCAAACAATCCTGGAAGACAATATCGTAGTTTTCCTATGAAAATGATATAACAGTTTTCAAAGAAAAAATCTTTTGTGAATCGAAACGACAAAATGGCACCTTAACAAATATAAATGAAATATGTTTTATTCATACTCAATAACGATTTCACAATACGTTGCACGTGCTATGAAGGAAATTGACAATTTTCAACCGCAAAGTACTCATATCCGGATGGCATATTGAATATCTGAACAATCCTGCGTCAGTGTAATTTTATGATTGATTTCGTGTTCCAATTAAACGAACATTTTAGCTGTGAAATGTTCATTTAGAAGTTGTCACAACTTCTCACATACATTTTCGGTCATGATCACACGCGACTTTGAGTTAAGCTGCTTTTTTATAACCTTGAGAAGGAGGTGTTCACTTGGAGTAATGACCTGGGAGTTTTAACCCTAAATGGCTCAAAAATTCCTTAGAAATTTTCCTTATCTTGATTAATAATATAATTAATTCAGGAGACACACAGATGGACAGACGGACAGCAAAATCGATTAATAATTTAGTTAAGTATATGGGCTCAGTTTACCTACTAATTGGGTACTGAATTCTAAAATCAGTGATGCTTACATTCTTAAATATGTAATAACTAATTAGATGCTGTATCAGAATACCGCATGAACAAAGGCAAATAAACAAATGGCAATAGAAATACGCCTTCTCTGTAATACTTATCCTCGACTCGACTAAACGTTTCAATTAACCGGAAAATAAAAGAATAACTTTTTACACGTGTTCCGAGAATAACTGACAAAAAAATACATCGAAATTGGAATATGAAATGTTCCACAAAATGACGAAGTTGGAACAAATAGCTCGCTTGATGAATTGTAAATGATGGTGATTGATTCGGAACTAAGTTAAATCCGAGAATTTAGGTACTGGTTTATTTAAAAGAGCCAAATTCATGTCATTTATTGATTTAGGTTATCATGTTACTGACCGACTGAGTAATATTCTATGTCCTACAATCTGTAATTTAAAGCCCTGATTAATTGTATTGTAAATTCTAAACACCCAGGTTTTTGTATCACTTCATCACTTAAAATACAAAGTGTGAGGACTTTAGTCTGTCAAGGTACAGACATTGAATTCCCAAGTGCCATCGATTCATTTGAGCATCGCCATTCGATTTTTGAAAGTCTCACCAGCTTCAATCATCCTCCGAGCCTTTTCCCAATCATGTTGGGGTCGGCTGCCAGTCTAACCGGATTCAGCTGAGTACCAGTGCTTTACAAGAAGCGACTGCCTATCTGACCTCCTCAACCCAGTAACCCGGGCAACCCGATACCCCTTGGTTAGACTGGTGTCAGACTTACTGGCTACTGACTACTCACCAGCTTCAAAGGACCCTATAATTCAACGGTATATTTGTAAATACTTTTTTAAATGTAGAAAGAAATAGGTACGAGGAGAAAGGTTTCAGTCAGCACTCGGTCACCTTTCAACGTATTATCAGCTTACAATTGTATCTTCAAAAGGAATGATACAATTCACCTTTCTAATAGGGAATGCTTAATTCAGACGCTCGTTAAAAGGAATGGTTAATTAAGAAACGGCCAAGTTTACTTTGGAGAATTCCTTTTGTCTTACAATATTTAAGTCGTATTTGATACTGGAATTTGTGCAACGATGAGCGTTAATTTTGTATGATTTTGGAATTGATCCTTAGAGTCTTCGATGGAATAATGAGGAAGTATTATGACGTTGATTACAGCCTCAATTTTATTCGGATAAGAGCTAAATAAAATAAAATTTTGGAGTTTTTACTTCACTTCTATCCCTATTTTATCAAAGTTGTTTCAGCTTTTGTAAAATGTAACAGACTAAGTCCCGTCCAACTGGCCGTCCAACACCTTCCACATCCAGTAGCTTTGTGAATTATTCCCATTGTTCCCAACGAGCAAACTCCAATGTACCGTACCGTCGAAGGGAATGTTTAATCGCCTTGCTTCCAACAGAATACTTGATTCACTATCCATACCTACACTGTAGATACTGATCGAGTATCAAGACTATCTGCCTGGTCTTTGTATGAACAAATGACAGTCGGAACGAATTTAATGTGCCTTCTAAAACATGTCAAGACTCGCTAAGTGTTGCTGAACTTTAAGATCCATCGACCAGTGCGGCTGTTACTCAGCCAAGCTTCAAGTATCAAGACTACTGAAGTAGGTTAATTATAGCTTGTCAACTTGCACGACAAATTGAATAGAGCAGGGTTTGAAGGTCGTAGTGTTTTCATATAGTGTTTCGTGCAGATGCAAGTCATCGTTGAGGTTAAGTGGCAATTACGGTGAGGGAATGTGGGGAGACGCTGGTAAATAGTGTTACGGAGGTGTGTCTATGCGTATGTGCTAGGTTTTAATGACCTGGGCATGAAATGGAAACTGATAATTAACAAAAGACACATCGTAGTTTAAAGAAGTATACTAAGTAAAAAATATAATAATAAAATAGAATAAAGGTACACAAAACTATAATACTAGAAGCAAAAGGTTCAAGCGCCAGCATAATGTTTAGGTACCCCTAGAGAGCCGCCAAGCGCTGGTTTCAACACCAGCGTTGCTCTATTAATTTGTAACTACTGTATGCAAAGAGGACTTTGCACTTTTAGGTAAACAAAGACCGCCATTTTGTTATACATTTTGCAATGTAACTATTACAAATATAAATTAATATCTGCACAGCTGCTGTATGCAAAATAACCGTGGCTATTCAACGTGTATATTTTGTATGTTTGCCTTCCAGTCGAGTAGCGTTTGTCCAAACTTTGAAAATTACTCGACGCTTTCAAACTGTGGCCTCTCTTGTTTATGTAGTCTAACATGTGTTTGAGCTGATGTTCACGAGACGAGCGTTCAGAAAACACGACGTGTCAACAGGTCAACATTTTGTTAGCGACAAAATAAAGATACAATTTCCTCCTTTAGGTCTGACTAAGAATTTAGGTTGGGCCTCTGGTCTTTGTTTAGGAAACCGCTTTGAACCGGAGTTGAGGACCTTTTGTGCGTCTCAAAGGACCGAATTGAGGTAGGTTCCTATGCCCAACAAGGGCCATTGTTTTCAGGTACTCGTAGTATTACAAATATATTTTAACAACAATTGATTTTCACAGGTTCAAAAATAGCTTTAAAGAAGAACAGGTTTACGCCGACCCATTTAAATATAACGGCGTACCAAAAAGGGATATTTTGGACACAAATTCAAATAGAAAACTGAATGGAGTTGGTCAAAACTCGTGTGTTGGATGGGAAATTTTAATTGGATATCGTTCAAAGCTCACTAGCGAAACACATTTCTACTGCACATGCTAGTGACGGATAGACAGATTTGACAGGCTAAAAGCTATGAATATAACCTTTGAAATTGCACCTGTGTACTATGTAGTATGTGGAAAACCGCACGTGTATTTCATTTGTTTTTGGACAACAAATTATCATGGATATCGGTGTTGGCAGTAACATATGGAAAAAACATTCAATTTTCGGAACAAGTCTAGTATAGTTGAAAGTCAGAACAGTGAGTGACGATCTTCTAAAGCGTATGATGTCTTCTTTTGATGAACAGTTTCATTCAAGAACGTTAAAAGTATTTGGAAATGTAGATCAAGACTTCGTGGTCTTAAATCCAATACTTAAGACAAAAATCCCTTGCTCTGCATTCAAATATCCGTTACAAGTGTTCTCAGTTTTTTGCTTACCACTTCTTTATTAATATCTTGACCGACTTAAGCATAATTTGAGTTTTCATGACAGCATTACTTTACTTGAATAAAAATTCAACCAGAATTTGTGGAGTTTTCATTTCTTATATCTCATCATAAATTACGAAAAAAAAATGGTACCGATTAATCAAAGTTTTCGTTCCAACATTAATTTCCCACCAATCACAGTTCACTCTAAACCAACTAACTTCTACTAATAGTTAGGAACATAACTTACGAACGCACACACAAACACACAGACGTGTGCTTCTATCCAACCTTTGTTGACCGAACCTCCCTTGAACAAGCACATTACTAGCCCGTGTTTGGATTCTATTCCCTCTTGAGCTTGGACTTGAAACTTCCTTGTTTTCGACGAGTACAAAAACAGGGTATTTTGGTAGTGCTCGGATTTTGAAGGGCTCTTAGATGCTCTTTTGTTTTTTCTGTTGTATAAAATAAAATACGCCGTGTGTGTTGTTTACCGTCAAGATTGAACTGGCTCTTGGAAATTGGATGCTATAATTTGTAGACAATAAGAAGTTTGAGTTTTTTTAGCTAAGTACTTATGAACTTATGAACTTTTTTTTTAACTTTTCATTCGTTGAGACTAGATATACAATGTATATTCATAATCACTGAATTAAGTGGTAGTACTATTTAAAGTAAGGAAGTTATGACGATATTTCCAATTATTTATGTTAATTAAACCAAACCAAACGTTCACAGATTTAAATTGATCGGTTTTCGGCCTCTGTTGACGTTGCGGTTTCATGTCGTGTGCCAAAGATACATAATATTTCACACACGAGTGTTTGTCATGCAATTCTGTGATGTGGCCGCTCGAATTTAATTATTCATTAATTATTCGCTGTGCCTCCCAGTTTTATTTGTAGACTGAAACTTCAACCGATTTCGTGAATTTGTACCTAATCTATTTAGCCCTTTTACTTGTAGGCAAATGTGAGAAAAATAGAGCTAAGTCTGTCCAGTTTTTTTTCTCGATATTAACGGTAAGACCATTTAACTACAACGATTTGACCAATGGCCGGCAAATAGACGGCTGTTTACGGCTTGGTTATAGTTATAATCAAATGGTGCTACTAACGTAACGTACGTAGGTGGCATTAGGAAAGAAATGACAGCCCCTGAATTTCAAGTTAAACGATTTAGTTTCTCAAAACGTAGAACTTTAAAAATATAGGTAGTAAAATTCAGCATCGCTAAAGGAGTTTCGGTGTCAAATGGGGAGCCATTATTTATTAATGGTGGTAACATAAATGTTGGGCCGGCAACACTGCGACCCGAGTAAAGTCTGGCGCACATTGTTGAAAAGCGGAGCTAAGTAGGTATTTCTAACTGCCCGTTCGATTTCAACAAAATTGTACGCACTGTTTTACTAAAGGGTCTTTTATTGCTTTGACTTCCAGATTGAATGACCAAGATCTTAGAATAAGCAAGAATAGTTTCTTTGTGATAAGATCATACCATTCAATGTAAATTAAGACAATGTAAAATGTCCAATGTAAATAGTATGCAACGGATCTTGAAAGATTTTCACATCATTATGGAGAGAGGTCAAAGACAGAACCTAGCATCTTAAATCTTACGTAGTAAAATGCAAAATTGTATTATGAGTCAACACTTCTCGGTTCTCAACCAAGTGTGATCTAGCCTTTACGGTAACACAAAGTACATGAAAGTTTAATATCTTCTGGCGCCAGTTTCAACGTAACTTTCAACTGTGTCATATCGATGAAGCTTTAGCCTGAATTTTGTAGGACATCGGAATATTCTGTTTTTATTTAGTCACTAAGCTACAGATTGCGGTTTATTGAACCGAGAAAAGGTTATTGTATCACAAAAAAATAAGAGATTTAATTGTAAATAAAATATTTCCTTTATGAATTGCACAAGCGACCTCTATATAGGAACAAAAATAGAAAATTGTTTTAGGGTTAATTTTGAAAATGTATGAAGGAAAACCATTTAGGTTAAGACAAAACTAACTCGGCCAAGAGCAAAAAAAATCTTATTCTTATTTTATATCCTTTTACGAAACTCATCTTTTCCACTTATAGGAAAGGTACTAGGCGCCCATACTGATACTAGAGCTCTTTACATTCTAAAGCCAGCCAACACAACCACATTGATAGCTGATAGTAAACAAATGATAGAGCTTCGCGGACTGATTGATATCTTATATGGCATCAGTGATACGGTGTAATTGGATCTTCTCTATGCACCGCTATAGCGTAGGTATAGGATGTGAGGAGATTGTTGAAAAATAGCTGCTTTTTAATATAATATACTTAAGAATAAATATAAATTAAGAATGGATTATGAGATAAATTTGGTCAGAGCGTTATGGGTGAAAAATGTATTATATATATAATACTCACTTCCACGAGCGTGGTGTGCTGATAAAAAGTAGCCTATGTGTTAATCCAGGGTATCACCAATCTACACGCCAAATCAGTCCAGCCGTTTTCTCGTGAAAGAATAACAAACATATGTATATCCATACATTCTCCCAGACTTTCACTGACTGTAGACTTAATAGAATAAATAGAACACTAGAATTAGTAGAATAGGTGATAATTTGTAGTTAGTACATACTTGATTGATATTTTATATGGCATCAGTGATTCGCTGTAATTGGATCGCCTCCTCTATGAACTGTTAAAGCGTATAGAATGAGAGATTGTTGAAAAATGACTGCCTATTAAACGTAATATTGTATGGATAAAAAAGATCGAAGGACGGGTTGTGTGGAAGGCGATATGGTTGTTAAGAACTGCTTATGAGATGACGTTACACGGAGAAGTATGAATGAATAACTTGAGCTTCAAAGATCCTAAATAAAAATTTGATATTTGTTGTTATGCACTTTAGTGTGAAATCAGGCTTTTAAAACTTGAACTATTCCAGTTTAACGATATGAGACGTGTTGATTGCCATGTTTGTGTCAGGACTGAGAGCAGTTAAAGACATAAAGTAGGTTGAACGTTGTTTTTCTTCAGTAGCCAATGGCAAAACGATAAACCAGTTTGTCACTTTAGTCTTGTTTCCCATATGCAACGGATTTTAATTAAAACTGGTTATCAATTAGGTTTTCAAAAATTCAAATAACTGAACAATTTGATATCCGTTTGTGCCTTTTTTCGATGCTAGAATAAAATAATATTTTTGTACAAAACATTCGATTTGTGTATGGTTCAGAGCGGTTTGAAAACAAAACACAATCTGTAAATTAAATACCGGCTAAAAGCACCCGTGATCCGATTATATTAATCGATAGTTCGTGAAATGGCTGTGGTACTAGCAATCTGCAGATTAAATATGGCGAATAAATAAATATGATTGCTCTAAAATTGTGATAGTTAAAAGGCTTTGTACATATTTTCAGAAAGCATTGAAATAGCTTGCTCGTGTAACTAAATGAATTGAAAGGCGATAGAAATAATGTTTTAGTTATTGCTCCAGAATTAATAAAATTTTATTCTGATCAGCTAAGATCCTGCATTCACACGTGTGAAGCTAATGAATTCGTTTATAACACATAGGAAGTGGTGAAGGTTAGGAGTTTTAGGGACTGTCTCGTGCACGGAGGACAGAAGACTAGCGGAGATGCCCTAAAGCAGGTAGGTCACGCGCCTTCAGGTAGGTCAAATACGTCACGACTACGTCACGGCAGGCGTGGATGGACAACGCCCACATACCGTCCTTCACTTCAAATTGACATCTTGTCATCTAGTCGTATTTTACCACAATTTGAATATATTTTATTTTTTATTTGATAAAAACGATGAAGTGTGCTGCTATAAATTGTAGAAATTGCTCAGGATCCAAACTCAAACATACTGACAGGATAACATTTCACGTGTAAGTAATATTTTAACTCTAAAACATATTTTTTGCTAGAGACATCTGTCGTCGAATAGCTGAATTTTTAGAAGTTTTTAGTGAATTTGTATTATTTTCGTATCAATGCATACTATTAGTACCAATTTTGGCTAAAATAGCAGCTTCATTTTGACTTGCATGCTAAAAGCTTTTTTATACCTTATTTACCAACCAAAACAAATAAAAAAACATGAAATTTAAAAATTTCTAAAATACGCCATCTTTCGGTAAGTAGTTGACTTAATATTTGAAGTAAAATTGCGTTCGTCAGGCCAGATAGACCACGTTGCAATAATAATAAGTATTAATTTATGAAAATATTATTTCATAAATTAATTATTATTTCCTTTTTTAGATTTCCCGTTAACCATGATATAAGAAACACATGGATACGCATCATAAATAAACCAAACTGGATACCTACGAAATATTCCAAAATATGTTCCATACATTTTGAAGAAACTGATTTCTATGAAACAAACTGATTTTTGGAAGGCGAACGTGGGGCTAAAGCCAACACGCTGAAGCCCTTTAGAGACAACTTTAATGAAATGGCAACACAAAACCGACGATTAGGTATCCCTGTATACACTATAGAAATGTACCCAAGGACAATCCCCGGTTCTGTGTTAAACTATTGCTAATTATGGAATAAAACTACTAGGGCTATTGGGATGGGATGCTAATGGACTGGGAATGGGGATAATTATGGTACTATGGCACCTGCCGATAACAATATTTGCACACGTAAAAATGGCAGGTGGAGACTTATTATTTTACGAAAAATAATAATCACGTAACCTAAATCCAATATTGGCTAATGAAATGCAGCCCTATGAATTCGGTATGAAAAATAAAAATAATAGTTTTTAAACTATTATTTTTTACCTTTACAAGTGGTTCAGCCACCTTGATGGTTATGCGTTCAAAGCTACAGATGTAGTTTTATCAGTGTTACCAGTCGTAGAAAATTCAATCACCCATACTTAAAAGAGGTTTTATTTGAAAGCTACAATTATTTTAAAAATTATCACAACTTTTATTTTTTTATCTAAAAAACATGTTTTTGTTGAAGATTACTCGATAAGTGAATATGAATATCTTTGTTATGATGGATGAACAAGGATGTTCCTGTCTATAGCTTTATAGAATATTTTTCTGTTAATACCTACTGTGTTATTTTAAATAAAACTTTTTACGAAAATTTTTACACATTTATTTATCTTGATCCTCAGCAATATTTAACCTATATCTCTCTTCCCTTACACACTTTTTGACTGTACTTTTACTCAGGATAACATTCGACGCACATAAAATACCTCAACTAGTGGATGCGTCAATATGATATAGTTGTGAAAATTCTAATTTGAATAACGCTGTCCCTAAAATGTTTAATAAAATTTCCATTGTTCTTGGTGAATTTCATAATATGGCAACATCGAAAAGAACAACAGTCATCATCAGTAAGGTTCTAGAACAAAAAGAACAAATTTTCGTGCTTGTGACGCCATAGTGGCTAGTAGACGAACTAACACAATGACATAAGTTGATACTTAAGTAACACCATGGGGGTATTTTAGACCCGTGGTGAATAAAAATGATTTTTAATCGAGTCTCCGTTTAATGGTTCCTAGTAGAATCATACTTATTTCATTTCTGAGCGGGTAAATGAATTATTGTGGGGCAAGTTCTCTGCACCCGATAATACTTGTATAAGTATTATTTTTCTAACTTTTTTTATCTCTCTCTTTTTCTTTGGTCATTTCAAATGAATGCTTCTTCAAACTTTCTAATTCAATTACTATTTGTAAAGAATTATTAAGTTTGAGTATTTACTTCACTTTTTAGTGGTCGGTGTTAGTTTAGGGTTAGACCTTAATTGTCCTATTCCACGCTAGATGGATTTACAAAAAATGGGTGGCTTCCCATAAAAGGCGTATAAGGGTGGAGCACGGGTGGAGCAAGTAACGTTCCTCGTCCCCCGCTCACCCGAATTTTGGCGCGTTGCTTTGTTAGGAGATTTTACGTTAGGGCACCTCCGCTAGTCTTCTGTCCTCCGTGGTCTCGTGTAATTCTGGCATTCGAAAAGTGCTTATTTCCAGACTACTTTGAAAAAATCCTTTTTATTTTGGTACGTATCACAAGACAGAGGTAAATAAAACTCAAAACATGGCAAAAAAAAAAAAAAAAAAAAAAAAAAAAAAAAAAAAAAAAAAAAAAAAAAAAAAAAAAAAAAAACATGGCTACAAAATATTTGCAGATAACAATGACTTCAAAAATGTTATTGATTTGTTGACCTCGATTTCAGGTATTCAAATAAAGGTTATTTTAACTGACAGTTCAAAATAAATGGGTCATTCGTTACAGCGCAACTACTTCAGTTGCCCGGGAATAACTAAATTGATACCGAGAATTTTGTAACAATATTATCCAACGTACATACGAGGAAGAGCCTACTAGCTTTTCCCTATCGTTTTACTCGCCAATGCTACTTTTTTTGTCGTTTTCTGACAAATTCTCAATAATGTAAAAGGTATATTTTTAATTCCAGCAGTGGACTGCTATAGGCTGATGATGATATCTTAATTACGACTTTTCTGTGTGGAATAGTTAATTTGGGCAAATCACGCTAATTTTGTATGATATGTATTTGTACCTATATAACAGCTGTTTCCCATCCGTGTACTCCGTCGTAATTCCGTCTTCAATATGTCAACCCTGCATAATTTCGCTTATTGCAGTGCAGCCGCTTTTACATGTTTTTACAAACAACACTCATGTTTTATAAAAATAGCAAATAAAGTTATTCTTATTATATTAAACAAGAAATGACTTATATCCCCAACCGATCATTGCTGTCTCATAAACAAACTGTCCAACTTGATAATCAAATATAAAATAATTAAAACAAAAGTTAAATTATTAAACTTAACACCTTTCCAATAAACAATACCAAGAACCGGTTTAACTTACGTTCATAACAAAGCAGCTAATTAATTTAAGTACAACTTAAGTTAGCAAAATGCTGGCGAGCACCTGCGCCCTTCGTATTTATGTTAACGCTTACTTGCATTAATTTCATACTTAAGTTATTGTTGCATAGTGTAGTAGAAGATTGTAGGAAGGAGACTATTCTTTTATTAAAATTGCAACTTTAATAAAGCTCGCATTATTAACTCCACTTAATGACTTATGTGACATTTATTTTTGCATAATTTTCTATAGTCAGTTAGATATATAGTTCAGATTAAATAAGACGTAAAAACTCCGTAAAAAGCGACAAATATCACCATTACAGTATTTTTCCTTTCCATTATCCTCCTACGGAACAGGAATCAGGAATCTCAGCTACCAGGATAACAAGACAGCGAAGAGTTTGGCGCCTGTTGCGATTGTATTAGATATTTGGTGCCTGTTGAGCGCGGCAACAAGTGCTGCATCGATCAGAGTGACGTAAGCAGCGCCCCGCCCCCCGCGGACTACGTGCCCCGCCCCCTCCCCGCTGGACGAGCCCCAAAACTGATTTACGGGGCGATATCCTATAAACGCGTATATTGCATTTATCCTTCGATATTTGAAGCTACATGATGCTAGCTTAAGGTTTTATGAGCAAGAAATTCAATTTGCCTACGTGCTACGATTATCGCTGCGAGTCATAATGTTCGTAGCGATTATACGCTACGAATGCTAGCTAAATGAATATTATCACGGAATAATAGTGAGTGTTCCTTGTGACGTAATAAATCTATGGAAAGTGACATTTATTTCGCTCTCGTAGAATTAAGGGTTTCCCGTATTTAACATAAAATGAAATATTGTGACAGGCGATCTGAGAGTGCTTTTATTACAGATTTGGAGATTATATCTAGTTACCGAAATTATGTCAAGGATTTCTCTCTGCTCGAATAAAACATGTTTGAGAAAAAGGTTTTATTTTAACAGAATAATTCGTTATTTTCTTATTTTTGTGAAGACAAAATATCATCTATTTATGGTCGCACTTTTCACTATTCTTTAGATAGGATGAAAACAGGGTAACATAATCCGCAAAAGGGTAAAATACATTTAACTCGAGCAGGTATTATCGTGAATGCTTAGCTTTAAGGAAAACCTATAGGAAATCACAAAATTCTTTACATTTACATAAAGTACTGCCATATTAAAATATTATTGTACAAATTGTTGCATATGAATTTTTTTGAGTTTAAAAATATATAGTAGTAACATTACATTATTTATTAAATACTTATATAGTTTTTAAATTTCATAACATAAACTGGTTTAAACTACTAGCTAACTATTAAGTTACAGTTTCCAAATAATCTTCGTAGTAATATCTCGTAGGTGACGTAGCCTCGTAGCGGCTATTAAGTCTACGGCTACGGCGTAGTCAGCGTTGGTTCGTTAAAATAATATTAGCTCCAACATCATTTACATATTTTGTGCTGTATACCTGCAGGGTTTTTCATAATGAAGTGTTTTGCAATTTCCTACTGTTTTTAAGTTATTGCATGGTATAACGAACATTGGAACTTTTAATTAAGATTCAAATTGCATCGATTCTAGCTTTAAAAACATGATTTTGTAACTAAACCGATTTTTCAGGAAAATCGTGCCTAATGGACCAAAAAATATTTAAAAATCTGGCTACTCTACATATTTAAAAGTGCAAAATTCAGTCGTGAATCTCACCCATTTATTGGTAAAATTAATTAAAAATCGCTTGGATAACGTTTTATAGGTCAAGAGCAAATCCCATATACTATGTCAGTATCTATCCGACAAATACGTATAACAGAGATCTAATCAGGCAACAACACAGGCGATTATGATCCTTACGGCTCAAAGATTAAGGATGAATTTTGATTAAAGCTTAGTTGTATAGGTGAATTTTCAGATCTAGTAAGTTATCATCGGTCGCGAATGCCCATTAAAAGGGTCCCTACATAATTGAGAGTGCTTTCAGCGAAAATGGGAGCCGTAATATTATTATTACGTTAATACCTTTTAAGCTCAAAGTATGTAATAATGAGTAATGATCATGTTGTTAGTCTGATTTGCTTTTGTAGAAATGTGTATCATTTGAACGGAAGCAATTTTGTTTGTTTATTTACACTTTCTCTTTTATCGCTTTTTATGATCTAGGATCAGATAATTTGCGATTTACTGTGTGCAAGTTTTATCAGTTTTGCTAAAACCGTCTAATGCAGAAAGCTTTTTTTCACAAAATATCAAAATAACAAACGACACAGCAGTCGATAAAAAGTATTTGTGATTGCTGTATTTGCCGAGCAAAAAGTCATTGGCCCGATCCCTGCAGAAGCTATACACCAGTTACACCAGAAGCTGTGCCCTATAGGGCCTTCGATTGACGTTCGACTCGATTCGACTGAGATCCAATCCCGACTCGATTACGATTGAAGCGTATGTGGCATTCCGCTATTTTTTCTTTGAAATAAACGTTTTTATCCTTTTCTGTCAGTCAATAATGAATAATTTTGTCTGCAAATGATTTACGATTGCAAAATGATTGTACAGCAAACTACCGTATAGACCAAAATCATCAAAATAGCAGACCAATCGCACACCAATCAAATGTCAATCGAATACGATTGGTCTTTTATTAGTAGCAGAATGCCCGATATGGTTAAAACTGCTATAACGATCATATTGCGATTCGATTTCTATTCGATTTAAAATTATTAACTTAGGAGAATCGGGGCACAGCCTACTTACTTTCTAATTCACGTTACCAACTACCAACGCCATCTAATTCACCTTACTTTAAGTTCTAGCAACGCCATCTGTCGAGAGTTTCCAGAAACGCTTCGTATGTTTGAAGGTAATACTAGTAGCGACTCACCGAAAGGTAGTTGAAGGTTTGTACAGAGAACAGCGCTCGGGAAACTCTTATTTAGTTCAGAGAAAGTATCGATAGGTGGCGCTGTGAAAAGTTTTAGAGTTAGAAAGCACATTTGACGAGTCGGATGAGTTTACTAGGTAAAGGATATGCATAAAAAGTGTATTCAAAATGAAAACCACGGCAAGGTGAAAGTACGTGTAAAAACCGGATAGTCTTCTATAGGAAAATTATTTTTTCTCTTCAGTGTAGGTACCAAAGCTCTTTTTCTATTGCTATTTAAGCGTATGATGAAACATAAAAAAAAGAAAATTAATGACATACTTAAAAATGGAATATTAGAGCATAATCCAACTTTTATTGAGGTGTCCTCATTAAAAATATTCAAGTTAAAACTAAGTGCGTCGCTACATCTTATTAATTCAAGAACCTAGTAAAAAGAATTTGCTCAAGTTCTGAACTTTATTCATAAAGACACATTTAACGCAGTCTGTACGCATTGCTGGTTCATACATATTAATATTTATTTACATTTATTTTATGAACTGAAGTTTACAAGTCACTTCGTCTTTCATAGAAAATTATTTTAAACTTAAATTAAGGTTTCACTAACTGAACTTGAGAATATGTTTTGATATTGTTCAAATTTCAAAATGAGCTAATTAAAAATATTCTACTAACACAGAGGTCTGGTACGTTCTTTTTATGAAAAGTTGTAATTGGATCGACTCTGAATATTTTTAGAATTCATGCATATTTTAAAGTTAATTTTTAAATTAACAACATCTTTCAACGTCAGAACTCCGTAAACTAATGAATTTTCGCTTTTCTCTGACTACGTAACATATTTCTAGGAAATAAACAGATTACGAATACTTTTATAATACAATTCCATTTCACGCATTATTTTTCTCAGAAAATGATCCCTTGCTGACTTAAAGGCTAAGAGGTAAGTACCTATATTAAATATTGTGTGAAAGATTAGATAGAGGAAAAAGAAGACAATACAAATAAATATACCAGAACAAATAAAACGTGAAAAACTATATGTAATGGAAAAATGAAACAGCAGATTTTATTAAGATAGATACGGGATATAACGGGAACAAAGTCACGTGTTTCCTACATTTTATAATGGAAAGATAACCGGGTGACTGGGCTGTGCGATTGACATCAGGCGGATAGAATATGCATATCCTAGAAATATGCTATTTTAAACTAGAGGGTATCGTGACTGCATCAATTATTTACCTTTTGAAGAAATGGTATTATTTAAGTCGTAATAACTTGGTCACAAGATAAGTCATTTTCATAGAATGAAAATTTTGGGCATTAAGTATTTGATAACTTGCTTACTTAACCATCATATCGTACTACTAGCGTTTTCCCAACAATATATGTGGGAGCTTTCAGTCTGTCGGGGTGAAGCTGAGTACCAGAGTTTTACATGGAGAAAACATATTATTTATTGGTTAAGAAAAACACAATACTGCTTTGAGGTACACATGAAGTTCTGATTTTGAGAAATACTCTCTTTAAAGTATAAGACTCTAACACGATTTTAAAACCTCTAGCAGAAAATCTTAGTATTTTTCTTGGCTTAGAAATGAAGTTTACTCATGTAACATAATCCCTGTTCAAAGGTCACAGTTTTCCAACTATATTTTTCTTCGCTTCTTGGTATGATACTGATCTTACATACGAAGTAGATATCATACACTGCGTGCAAGAAAACAGACCCGCAGGCTTTAATTAAACATGTCACTTTACCTGGTAGGTGGCATAAGTGCCCGTCAAGTTTTAATTAGAAGAAAGTATAAATAGAAATAACAAAGGAGTTTTTGGCTCAAAGGTTCTTATACAGGTTCTATTTATAATGAGAAAGACTTGGTTAAACAGGTGCTTCGTTAATTAACCCTTTTTACAAACGAGATTCTTTGGAGCGTGTGATTTGTGCTGAGTTTGCGAAAGATTGAATATAAGATTTTCTATAGAAATTACCTTAGGGCTTTTTTTAAATAATTAGTTACCTAATTGAAAATATGTATAATATTTAGCTGGAATTAAGGACTTGCTTTTTCCTTCAAAAAAGGAATGTAAACATCTGGCTGCTCGATATTAAAAGAAAACAACAGTCTCGCTACACAATATTTCTTGTTGGCTTGTATAATTAAGAAAATACAACAATGTTGACTTTCTAATTACAAAAATTATGTTCAATGTTGAAAAATTATTAAATATCAAAATACAATACTTCCATAGGTACCTGAGGACCAAGGTTGCTGTGTAAACAACTTGGTCCTTTCCATCCCACTTAAGAACATGCTTATCCTTTATTAAAGCTTTGTGCAAAGAGACCTACTTCATAAAGAGATACCTATACTATAACCAACATAAGGTAAGTATGCTTATATGTATAAAATATAGGTAAAGCAAGACTCCTATTCAAATCTGGTTAACCGATAATCAAATTTCTGTATCCGTATCTTGTATTGTGACTACAAAATATATGTAGAGGTAATTGTATGAGTCTGGTAGTAATAAAATGTGACATAGAACATCTTTTTCAATTTATGTAAGTAGATATATCTATTTGCAGAATGTTATTCCTCGTTATATCCATGTTAGTCACGCATCTATGATGTTTACGGCAAATGCAATGTTTGATCAATCAGAGTGTTAACATAGTTGCAAGCTTTAAATACAGTGTGAATATTATACTTGTTTAAGCTATTAGTATTTGTTTAAACTAAAATGTTTTATGTGTAAACAATCAGTTGTATTATTAAATTACATAACATCAACAAAAACGTACATATGCCATCATCATCCTCCGAGCCTTTTTCCCAAACTATGTTGGGGTCGGCTTCCAGTCTAACCGGATGTAGCTGAGTACCAGTGCTCTGCAAGGAGCGACTGCCCTGCCTGACCTCCTCAACCCAGTTACCCGGGCAACCCAATAACCCTTGGTTAGACTGGTGTCAGACTTACTGGCTTCTGACTACCCGTAACGACTGCCAAGGATGTTCAATGACAGCCGGGACCTACAGTTTAACGTGCCATCCGAAACACAGTCATTGGTGTCTAAGATATACTTAGAAAGTATATACAAACTTAGAAAAGTTGCATTGGTACTTGCCTGACCTGGAATCGAACCCGCGCCCTCATACTCGAGAGGTTGGTTCTTTGCCCACTAGGCCACCACGACTAAAAACGTACATATGCCAACACTCTTTATTACGGAATTAACTCTCATACCAAAGTTTGCATTTGCAGGATATTTTCGGTAGCAACCATAGATTTAAAATAGGTTCGCGCTCTGCGGTAGCAACATAGCTATAATCAACTCGTAATGTCATTACAAGCTGTCAAGCAGAACCTTTAATTTGTACTAATCCAAAAACGGATTAACTTCGCGCCTCAAAAGTTTGAAATACGAATGTGTCAAAAGGACAAAATTGAACGCAAATGTCAAATGTCAAACACGTTATAATAAACATTGAATGTAAGAGGAAAACAGAAAGTCATAAAAGTTGTGACGTGAACGATGTCAGGTTGAAGAATGAATGATTTTGGTGTCGGTGAACTTGGGAGTTTGAATTAAAGGAAATTGGAATTTTGCTTAATTAATTTTCAGGTGAAATGGCTTCAGTTGTATAAATAGACGACATGATGTAAAATGTGAAATGTATACATACTCATCATTTTTCTAGTGGCTAGTACTGATTATACCTTTAGAGGTATTTTCCTAGCTTCTGGTAGGATGTTCTGGTTCCTCATTATTACTACATGGTCCTTATGTACATTTCATTTGTTTCTTTAATTCAGTCTAAAATATATCATAGATTTTATAACTGTTTCAACAAAACAAAAAGATAGGTACATCAACAAAGACACTTGAAAAAGATACATAAAAATGGTGTCTCATTATGTGAGGCCGCAGGACCCAGTTTCAGTTTTTCAAGTTTTTTTTTTACATTAAATCGAAAGCAAAGACAATATTGTTCTGTGTTCTTTCCTTCAAAGAGATCATTGAAGACAACAAAACAATACACGGCGCCATTGAACTCATACAATGACAGTTATGAGCGTGTCATAACATTGTCTAATCAAGGAAGTGTGCAAGATTGACAGCTGAACATCGCGTGAATATAGCTTTATATGTCCTGAACTCGGAGAAAGGAAAGATGAGCGGAGGTGCTATGGGTAATGCTGGTAGGTCTTCTTTAAGATGCAATAGGTCCGGTGGGCATGTACAAAACGATCAGTTATGAGTGAACTGATGAGGCGTTTGGGTTCTTTGAGACATTGAAGAAAAATGGTCGGGTCCAAAGAATCCTTATAAGGGCGAAGACTTTTGACGCGCTACTTTCTTAGGGACTTCCCGTTATGGCACCTCCGATAGTCATATTGTTCTCCATGGTCCTAAATTAACTCACAGAACATTTTGTGCTTAAAATCGTAGAAATACGACGTATATTTGAAGTACATTTCGTATTGTGTAAATGGGAGTTGTCACTGAATAGAACACAATGTTCGAGCATTGTATTCAGTCACCTATTTTAGGAAAACTTGTTGAATAGGACTTGAATAGAATTGTGGAGGTCTGTTTTAGTTATTTTAAAAGGGTATTTTATCATACTTTAGGTGTAAAAACTTAGCATTAAAAATATAAAGAACGACTTCGAAAAACAAAAAAATAAGGCTTTGGAAGTCTGTATCTTAAGTTCTCTGATTTTGAAACATGGAAAGTACCTATACACTACTATATTACTATAATGTAAAAAATCCAAATCGCATATATTAAGGAAACAACATAGGAACTTATATTAAAAACAAAGAACAATCACTCTGAATTTATTCTCATTACAAATTATAGTAATAGGTACTTTTATGCCTCCCTAACAGACCATACAAAATTCAAACTTAAGACAACGGCATAAGATTGATAACACAATGTCACTCTATCAATGCAACGGGCTACAGAAACCCCACGGGAAGCCAAGGATATTGCTGTAACTACATAGCGTGGCAGGGGACATGGGACCCCATAAGATGTTATTAGTAGACACAGTAATTGTGTCCTTCTTTCTGATAGAATTAAAAAGCCAGTGTGTCTGAAGAAAATATTGTTTTCAGCACTTATGTACTAGAAGTCATCCCTGGCTATACAAGGGTATTACATTTATAATTGTTTTAATATTTATGTATTGTTTTTTCTATGGGCCTTAGATGCTTGAAACAAAAGATTAATAAAATAAAAATAAACTTTTCCCATGAAGTCATAATGAAAAAAAATTTTTAATTAAATAATTTCAAGAAAACCTCCTATAGTTACGGAAAATATCTTATCTCATAAACTGGAATATGTAAAGTCTAAGACCAGAGTGTGCATTACAACAAAACATATATCGGTATTGTGCTTATGTGTGCATTACAAAGTCAAAAGTTACAATAGGTGTAGGAGTAGTTCATTCTTATTCATTTGAGAAGCTTTTCAATTAACGTTAGTTTCAACGAACTGGGAGGAAAAACTTTGAATCTTATTAGAATCTTAGTTAACTCTTTAATATTATGCAGTCTCTGTTTGCACTAAGTTAAGGCGTTCTAGGCGGCTGTTTTGAGCTCCGTAGGTAGAACCTTCATCCCTACTAATATTATAAATGCGAAAGTAACTCGGTCTGTCTGTCTGTTACGCTTTCACGTCTAAACCACTGAACTGATTTTAATAAAATTTGGTACAGAGATAGAATTGACCTCGAGAAAGTAAATAGGATAGTTTTTCTGGTTTAAGATATTTATTTCTCATAAAAAGAATACAATTAACTTAAATACTATGAGAAAACAAGTTTTTATCCCGGACTTTTGAAGAATTCTCTTGGAAACGTGATATACCGAACTCTACGCGGTCGAAGCCGCGGGCGGAAGCTAGTAATATAATAAGACAAGTTAAAAGTCCAATAAGTGAATTGATATACGTAAATAAAAATTCAAGTTTATGGCATTCGCTTAGGTACGGTAGACCGCACATCAGTGGTAACAGTCATGCACCTTAACTCATTAGTAATAAGTACGATTTTCCTATAAAACTGTTACCACTGACCTGAAGTTGACTGTACTACTAAATAAATGGAAATACATTATTATTTCACGGTAGGAGTCACTCTGTTTGGGACTCATATTTTACGACAAGGGTTCCAAAGAGATTAAAAATATGTAAGTAGATACGAATGTGAATTTTGTTTATAGCTTTACACATGTGCAAAAGATGTTTCACATTATTTAGATTATTTTTCACATAAAGCAAAAATATTTTAACAACATGTTATGGGCATGTGATGAGACACTGTGAAACGCATGCTATAAAGAGTGTGCTGAGACTGCTAAGTACGAATGTGGTAAGATGGAGAGGCATAGGTAGACCGAGGAAAAGATGGATTGATTGCCTGAAAGAGGACGTGAAGCAGAAGGGAGTGGATGTAAGTATGAAGACTGACAGAGAGGTATGGAAGAAAGAGACATGTTGCGCCGACCCTAAATTACTTGGGAACAGGGCAGGAAGATGATGGGTGTATAAATGATCTCTGGATGCCAAAAAAGGAGGAATAGAACAGAAACAAAAAAAAGTTCACAATTCGCTCTGGAACTGCCAAAGTCCAAAACAAAATTAAATTATAGACTTCTTTCTTCGAGACGTTTGTAAAGTTATTATAGAGAAACTAGACGTTGCAGCGTCACGTACCGTCCATTTGACATGCCAACTCTTTGTAGAACAAAACACGTACCGACGTAAATTGGATCAGATTAGCTTTGAAGTAATGAAGGCTTGTACTACAGATGTATAGAATACTGAATTAAATTAGATTCTGCATTAATAGGTATCTAATCGTCATCCCTGCATATGTCATCATCATAATCATCTGCCTCGCTTTTTCCCAACTATGTTGGGGGTCTGCTTCCACTTCTAACCAGATGCAGGTGAGTACCAGTATTTTACAAGAAGTGATTATCTGCCCTTCTCAACCCTACCCTGGCAATCCAATACCCTTTGGTAAGTCTGATTGTCAAGCTTACTGGCTTCTGCCTACCCGTAACGACTTCTGCTTATCATTTAGAATACGATTATCATTATTTTCTATTCTTGAATTCCAAGACAAAAAAGCTTAACTTATTACACAAGATCCATGACTATAGTTCTTGATAGCATTAAGTCACGCATTCAAAGCTTATTTTAGATATCTGACGATTATGTCCAATGACCTTGCCGGTTTATTTCGTAGACCCTAAAACTAGCCATAAACTTCCTTCCACCTCACTTGCATAATTAAATCTTCACCTCTAATCAAACTGTTTTGTAGATTAACCCTAGAACGTCCAGCGGTCACGCGTGCCAGGGACTCGATAAAGATTTTACCTTAGACTAGCAAAGATATCATAACATAAAATCTCCAAAGGAAATAGCGCGCCAAAATGTGAGTGTTTAGAGGGCGAGGAATGTTATTAGTAACGCCTTTACACGCCTAACTGCTAACCACGCCGTGAACCCCATTATTTTCTAATTAAAATCACCTTACGATCAAGACCAATCTTTGACAGATTGGTTTTGACTCGAATCTGTTACCCAAACGTGTCGTTAGTTCTAAATGATCACGTCTACGGTACGTTGCTTGACCTACAACAACGTGCTTGACCTACCTTCCTAAAGATACATCTCTGCTATTTTCCTTCCTCCGCGCATAGAACACGTGTGCTTCACACGTTGGAGCTAATCACAAAAGACACGGGAGCATCAAAAGAGTATCAAATGTACCTTTCATGTACGAACATAAGCTCTTCCCACACGTTCGTGTTTCCTTTAAGTAAATACAATATTATATTTAATACCAGGGATTTTTACGTCGCCATAAAGCCTTTGAATACCTGTGAAGTTATTTTGTGTTAACTATAAATAATTTGGGGACCGGACATTTTATTTTGGGATAGCCTTGGGCAGTGTTTTGGAAGGCTATTCTTGGGTTGACATTACAAGCGGGATGATTAGCTGGTGAAAACAACAACATATTTACCCGATTTGTATACGAGGATCTTGGTAGTAATAGAAATAAAAAATAATAGTAAAAGAAAGTGCTTGCGGCACTAATAACCGCTTAGACAAGCACTGCCAGAATCATCTGACCAAGATGATCTGTGGCCAATGATGATAATGATGATTTACCTGATTTATGTGTAATTTATTAATGAACTAAGCACCTAGTTATTCCTACAAACTATAGTTATATATTGGAATAGAATATAGGTACCTAAAGTCTCCTTAATATCTTTGGTCCTAGATCACTTAACACCTGTCGAAGAAGACTCACCGAACATATTGATTCTCGCCCGTTTGTTTACAAAGCCAACGTCTACTGCAATCTAGTATCCAGTTACCTACTAACAATCAGTCGATTCCTATTGCACTTCTAATAAATGGAAGCCAAGAAATCTAAATCCAGTCCGCTGTAGTTAGGAATGCAATTTACGAGCAATGTTTTTTGCAGTATTGTGAGGCGAGCCACGGTTATTTTGCTTTTAAAATAATGATAGAACTTCTAAAGATATAGAAAAACAAAATTTCAGTATACCCTCTACTGTTTTTCTCTACTGAATGTAAAGGTAAAGAGTAATTTTAAGAAAACATAGGTATAGTTACTCTTGTTTCCGGAGCGGGGAAACTATTGAAATTACTAAGTATTACTACTAAGGAATTTCGGGAGACAAATTAAAAGCGTGTTACCGATTCTGAGGTACTTTTAATTGTAAAAAAACTAATCTACTGTCTGACCCATCTCGGCGCGACATCTCCGGTGGGGCGACTTATCTACCTAAGTTCTTAAAATTATAGTCAGCACATTATACATGTGTGCGTACAGACTTAATCTAGGGCCGAAGGCTGGGTGGTCACCATAGCTCCTCCGACCTTAAGAGGAAAATTATCGGGAGAATCGATTTTAGATTGGTTCCGATAATTTTTCTTGAAACACGTGTATTTCAGCAATTTGAGCCGAACAACATAAACGGAAAATACAAAAATACTTAAAATAACTAAACCTAAGGTCACGTACACCAAGGACGCACTGAAGCTACTGTCCCTTTTATCAAAAACACTTTCGATCACTTCACTATGTTTTAACGAATACGCCATATATTTCACTTCGTCTAGATTTATGCCCTTCATATCAAGTGCACGTGTACTGGATAGCTGTGCGTTAGTGCGTAACTGAGGTAAGGCGATGATTGGTACTCTTTTCACCACATCGGACTCTATGAAGATACGATGATTAATGTGTATGCCATGAATCTCCACCTCACAGGGTTCTTCGATGGTCATCAGGTAAGTACCAAATACCAATTGTCTACTGGTCTCATCCTTGCATCGTTCTGTTAGTGTGGTCTTCTCTTCACTATACAGGATCCAGTTGTTGTTAGCGACTTGTTGGACTCTGACCTGTTCGATTTCTATTGGATGTTGTTTGCAAAGGGTAAGGTCGTTTTCGAAATTCATAAGCTGTTCGACACAGGTAAGTTCATAGAAGGGGATCCTGTTGTCTGCAGTGCAGAGGAAGCGAGCACCGGCAGAGAATGGTCTACACGGTATTGCGATTGGTGAGTATCTATTTTCTTTCGCCAATAGGTAAGGGTATTTGGGGAAAATAGCTAGGGTCTTATTTTCGGTGTCATGGAAAATTGGTAGGGAGTAAATCTTATAATAGTTATAAGTAACATTATCGGTAAGTGGTATCTCCATTATAAACGTTATTTGATTACTTTTAATAAATGATTTAACACATATAATCTCTTCTATTTTTAACAAGTTCGCTTCGGCGGGAGGATATATTAAGCTTTCATATTCGGATATTAATTTAAGATGATATAAAAGTTCTGAAGAATTAACAATTGATTGATGTAAAATAGAGACTCTGCTTAATGCAAGTGCAGTTTCGATTTCACTTAATCTAATAAATATAGTACGAAAGTTACTCATGAAAACATTGAACAACCCAGTTAAGTACGTCAGAAAAATCCAACTATTTTGCTGAGCAGTTAAATCTTTAATTAATGTTTCAATTTTAGTTAACCTGTTATGGAAGTTAATTGTATTCTGTTCAATAGTTTCAGTGGATTAATGAGTCCTCGTTTAGATCGTTTGGATGGTATAAGCTGTTGGTATTTTTCTACAGTTAAATCACGTATGGAATCTGTATGCATTTTAATAGTCATAATTTCTTGTGAGTATGATGCATTCCAATCAATTAAATTACAAAGCGCTTGATAGTTGGTAGAGATGTAGTTAAGGTCAGTATAAATTTGATCTAGGCTGATGATCTTTACAATAGTCCACTGATCAGTTTGGAAATATGCATGACCTTGTTTCACCGGTAAAACTCCTGGATTACCTTCAAGATTTTGCAGATGAAGGGCCAGCGACAGCATCGTGACTGTCATCAATAATATGCCGCACCTGTGGAGGACGTTTTATATTTTTAATAGGAATTTTGGTATCCCTTTCTCCTATTTTTATAGGTAAAATATTTTTATCTGCTTTGCCTGTTACTACAGCTTTTATATATCGGGGCTTATCCTTACTTTTACGCTTATTTATGTCTTTACCGAAAACAATTTCTCCTTTTTTAAACTTTATTTCACCTTCACCACCCTTACTCTCTCTATTCTTTTCTTTAATATTAACCATTTTGTCTGCTAAGTGTTCGTATAATGTTTTTATTCTTTTTGCATGATCTTTTACTAATTTTTGGAAATAACGTTTTTCTAATTCTATGCTAAACGGACTGCTTGAGTCGGTATGTCCGAAGACAACTTCAAATGGTGCAAGTTCAGTGACTGAGTGAATAGTGTGATTGTATGCCAGAACAGAATAAGTCATAACCGAAGCCGCATCAGTACATTGTTTTTCGTATTTGGCCAGTCTGTAAATTTCTATTATAGTGGAGTGGAACCTCTCAATAAGACCCATTGAATTGGGGTTATTAGGGGTTCCAATGTGGAAATCAATTTTATGTAAATTCAAAAATTCCTTAATTAGTTCATTATTAAATTCGGTTCCGGGGTCTGAGCTTATTCTTCTGGGTGTACCGTAATACGAAAAATATTTCATCAGTGCTCTAGTTACTTCGGGAGTTGATTTTCCCTGAGTTTCGATTGCCTGACCTAATTTGCTAAATGCGTCAATTATAGTTAAATAAGTTTTACCTTCTATACTAAAAAGATCTATAAATAGCTCTTGAAAAGGCGCGTCTTGGGTTTGTGTTAGTTGTAATATAGGTTTGATGGGTTTCCTATCATATTTCATTCTACGGCACCCATCGCAACTGTTTATGACGGCTGTTACAGTTTCCTGCATTCTATTCCAATAATAATTTCTACGGAGCCTAACTAGCGTTTCTTTTATGCCTCTATGACAGGTCTTTCCTTCATGGTGTTTAAGTATAAGTGCCTTTTGCTCTCCTTCATCTTCTACAAAAATAACTCTTTCTGTACATTCAAATAGGTTAATAGTTCCCTTTCTGAATAGTTCAATTATTATATTGCTAAATAGTTTCCGATGTTCATTCTCCTCAAAATAAATGAAATATTTTAATTTTGGCTGTATGTATTCCTTTAAAAAGTCCTTTACTAATTGCGGATTATCTTTTGGCAGGAAAACTTCTAATATCTTTTGTTTGTCACGTGACAGGTTCTTAACATGCATTTGATTTTTAAACCATGAAAATATTAAGATTTGATTCGGCTTGGTGTCGATCGCCTCATGTAAAATAGGTATACCGGTTGATTCTAATTCTACAGCGGAATGAACGGTTTCGTTCGACTTACTGGACACTGATCGTATTGGATACTCATTTGTATCGTAGTGAACTTCTCTAATATTGTCGGAAAAATCTATAGGACTACAGGTCATAGTTCGACTAGAATCAGATATCGTTACTGTTGATGAACCTTTACTATCTGCACATTCATTTAGATTTTTATCTTCCTTCTCATCAATATTAACTGCTAGAGACTGATTTTCGTCGTCTGTGAGTAAGGCATTGATTTTTATTCTGGACAGAGCGTCTGCATTTGTATTTTGTTTGCCGTTTTTGTGAATTAAATCAAAGTCGTAATCTTGCAAACGTAACCGCCAACGTGTGAGTTTGCTACTAGGGTCTTTAAGAGATTGGAGCCAAGTTAAGGGACGGTGGTCAGTATATATATAGAATTTTCTACCGTACAGATAGGGCCTAAAATGCTTTACTGCCCACACTATAGCGAGCAGTTCACGTTCGATGGTACTATAACGTGATTCTGTATCACTGAGGGTACGACTAGCATACGCAATGGGCTTGTCACTGCCAATCTGTCCTTGTGACAGCACAGCGCCTAGAGCGACATTGGATGCGTCGGTCGTCAGTATAAATGTTTTGTCATAGTCAGGGTATTGTAACAGTGGGGCATGTGTCAGGAGTTCCTTGCATTTGTTAAATGCGTCTATGTATTTCTGGTCAATAACAATTTTGTTGCGCTTTTTTAAGCAGGCTGTCAATGGTTGAGTAATTTTTGCAAAATCTTTTATAAAACGTCTGTAGTAACCTACAAGTCCAAGAAAGCTCTTAATCTCTGTCGTTGTCTTTGGTAACGGGTAATTCAATACAGCGTTTATTTTGTCGTCATTAGGCTTTAGCCCGTCTTTAGCTATAGTGTGTCCAAGGTAGAGCACTTCTTTGCGTAAAAATTCAGATTTGTCTAATTGAATTTTCATGTTAGTTGTTCTAAGTCGGTCAAATACAATTCTTAATTTATTTATCATTTCGTCAAGGCTATTTCCGTAAATTATTATGTCATCCAAGTATACCATGCAGTGGAGTCCTTGCAGACCACGCAAAATATTATCCATGGTCCGTTGGAAGGTAGCAGGAGCGGTTTTAAGTCCAAACGGCATTCTGAGAAACTCAAAATGGCCATTTTGCGTCGAAAAAGCTGTCTTCTGTCTATCCTTCTCTTCTACTTCTATTTGGTGGTAGCCGCTTGCTAGATCCAATGTGGTGAAGTACACACTCTTTCCTAGTTTGTCGAAAAGGTCATTAATATTAGGTAGGGGGTATTTGTCGTCTATGGTTATGTCATTCAGTCGTCTGTAGTCTATTACCATCCTGTATTTAATTTCACCAGACGCATCCTTCTTTTTAGGGACAAGGTGAACTGGAGCACTCCAAGGGGAATGAGATTCTTGTATAACATTTTCATGAAGTAATTTTTCTACCTGATTATTTATTTCGTTTTGGATGAAAGGTGCCTGTCTATAGGGTTTAATGTATATAGGATCTTCATTTTTGGTACGTATGTGATGTTTAACCTGATTAGTAAACGTAAGGGGGATTTGGTCACAGTAGAATATGTCCTTATATTCCCTACAAAGTGCATAAATTTTCTCACGTTCTTCGCCATTGGTATGATCGAGTCTTAATTTATCTAAATTTTCTTCAAGTAATTTGTCAATTTCTAGAGGAGTATTGGTCGTAGTAAAATTAATGTTGTATTCTGTATTTTCATATGGCGTTACTGTGAAAGGTTGGCAAATAGTCAGTTGTTTTGGGCAATCTGAAGTGTTTTGAATTACTGTAAATGCGTATCCACTATCACAGTTTACTAAAGCACTAGGCATTCGTAGTCCATTTCGAAATTCTTGGTAGTCAAGAATAGCGTCACCTGAATATTGATCTACTGGCAATTTAAATCGTTGTTCTGAACGTGGCTGTACAGTAATTTTATAATTTAAATTATTATTGATTATTGGAATACAAGTGGAATTCGTTTTTAAGATTCGTTCTTTTAGATCAATAATTGCACCTAATTGCTGTAAAAGGTCGTTACCTATAAGCCCGTCATACCGTGGATCTACTTCGTATACATAGAACTTATGCCAATCGTCACTAACAAAGGTAGGTAGAAGAGGAATTTCTATTACTTCATTATGTCTACTAGTAGCATGAGTACTAACCACCTGAAAATTTTCATTACGTATATAGTCGTAAAAATACTCATATGCTTTTGTAGGACCAATGAACGATCTCATACTACCAGTATCTATCATCATTTTTGCGTCTATCTCTTCTACATAAATATACGGTAGCTCTAAATTAGAGTCAAAATTTAATTCTAAGATTTCTTGTCCGTCGAGGCACTCTCCTGAAAATCCAGTGCCTGAATTTCATTTTCTGATTGTAATTCATAGTCAACATGAGTCTCGTCATGATAATTAATTTCATTTGAGTCACCATAATAGTCATCGTCATAGTTAGAGTAATAGTTATTGTAATAAGGCTCATAGTCGTCAGCAGACAATTCATTTAAATTGAAACCTTGTGGTACATTCGATTTAGGTTGGGCTGTTCGCATAGACACATCAGTAGTTTGCGTTTGAGGTTTTAGTATTTGTGGGGTATTAGAATTATTGGGGGATTTGTAACCAAACTGCTGAGGTTGCAACGGTTTATAGCCAAACTGTGGCGGTGGCCTGTATCCTAATTGTTGGGGTGGCCTGTACCCAAATGGTTGAGGTGGCCTATACCCGAATTGTTGAGGTGGCCTGTACCCGAATTGTTGGGGTGGCCTGTACCCAAATTGTTGAGATTGGGGTAAGTACCCAGGCTTGGGGCGTGATGTTAATGCATTTGGTAATTGACCTTGGGGCTGATTGAATTTATTCTGTGGAATACCGAAATTAAATTTAGGTGTGGTAATATTATTTGGCAATAAAGGTTTGTATCCCGCTGGCGTCATTACCAATTTTGATCCGAAACTGCTAGATTGACCGTAAATGCGATTCCTAGTATTATACTGCTCTAAGAAATTAACTTCCTCAAGTACTATACTCAAGGCCGCTTCTAAACTAGAGGGTGCCTTAAGCCTTACAATACGAACCATATTCTCTGGGAGATTGTATAAGAACACATTCAAGGCCGTATTGTTATAAATAATTGTCTTTGCACTCTTCAAATCAGTATCCTCAATCATGTTGACCTTGGACATCAATAATGATCGAACACTTTGGATTCTATTACAAAATTCTAAATAACTTTCACCGGATTTAATTTTTAAGGATTCTAATTCGATATTAATGCACGCTTCGCTACGCGGGTCTCCAAAATGTTGAATAAGTAGATCTTTAAAAGCAGACCATGTCACAATATCTTCACGTTCTGATAAGAGCGCTGCGGCGTCATCTCTCAATCGACTAGTTAAAACATTATAAACGTAAAGATTTTGTTCGTGGCTACCCTTATATCGGTCAAGGACATACTGACACTTTCGCAAATAAAGATTTAACTGTCTTTTATCACCATTATACAAAGGTATTAATTGAATAATTTCTTTGGGTATTTGTTCAATAGTCACTGAAGTCATCATGTTCACAGAGTAGAGAACGGAACAGATAAAACAATTCGTGAGAGTACAATTGACTATGCTATGAAACACACAAGATAACACAATTCAAACATAACACACGTAAATCAGAAAATAATTAGACGCAAAATGTATGTAATAGTTTAGGTAATAAAATTAAAAATATTAATGTATAAAATATATATTTTTTTTTTATATTAGGTGTAGAATTACATACACTTTACTTATTACTTTTAATAAAACACATTTATAAAAATATCAATGCAAAGAATACACTTGAGATAACAATTAATTGGCGTCTCTGAAAGTTTAACTACTCTATGTCGGTTCTATTTATAGAACACAATGAGATAAGCCAATAATCTAAATGAACACGTTATAATGAGAGAGGTTTAATCTCAAAATAATGTAGGTATTAAGTATTGGGGGATAGAGGAACATGGATTGGCGAAAAAATCACTCACCAGCCAGCTGCTACTCTCATCCTTGGTATTCCTTTGTTTGCCCACACGCACCAAGAGTAATTTATTTGGTTCGTCGGATTTCACTCGTCCTTAAATTCCCACAGCTATCGTGCAGCTCGTCCTCGAGACACGCGACGAATTTAAAACCGCGAAGAATTTAGGAATATAACAGCGAAATCCTACCGGCTGCGCCACTCTTGTTTCCGGAGCGGGGAAACTATTGAAATTACTAAGTATTACTACTAAGGAATTTCGGGAGACAAATTAAAAGCGTGTTACCGATTCTGAGGTACTTTTAATTGTAAAAAAACTAATCTACTGTCTGACCCATCTCGGCGCGACATCTCCGGTGGGGCGACTTATCTACCTAAGTTCTTAAAATTATAGTCAGCACATTATACATGTGTGCGTACAGACTTAATCTAGGGCCGAAGGCTGGGTGGTCACCATAGCTAGTTAATTTCATGCGACAGTCTCGACACTACATACAATTCTCATGTATGTCTTTATGTGTATGATTTGTTATCTTTATAGTAAAAATGTATTGTAGAAAGCGCTTGTTTAGTATCTATAAAATATCAATTTTAATACACCCTCTTCTAGCAAGTGAAAAAATAAAGGTACTCACGCTATGCGCCACATCCATCGGAGCCAGCAGCGGTAACTCCTGCCTCCTCGGCTTCCTCCACATAAAAATGGCAGCAGCAATCAGCAGCACAGTTCCAGCCCCAATTACTGCCCCCACAGCAGCACTCCACACATTCCCATGGGCCTCCCATGAAGACATCCCAACCCTGGCTTCAGACATCGCCTCTACAACCTTCGTAGTAGATTCCTTCTCCATGTTTCTGTACACGTAATCCAATGGTGTCTCATAGTCGCGCCTCCCGGCCCACTGCTTATCTGTTGATAACGAAATTAGCTACGTACAATGTAACATCGATCCAGTGTATGTATGCATGGTTTGTACGCTGTGGAAAACTACACTTGTACTTATTTGGTTGAAGTACCAATTTTTTATTTATTTATTTCAGGCAACTACGGTCCATACACACAAATACGTATACGTCATACATAACAATACTAATAAACGAATACAATAAATAACTATCAATACTACCCTTTGGAAAATCAAACCTGAAAGCATTGCCAAATAATTATATTAATAATTATTTGGCAATGCTTTCAGGTTTGATTTTCCAAAGGGTATCTTTAGTGATATTAGCTAGTAAACAATGCGAACGTGTCATATGCCACGCGTCTTTTCCGCTTCACATTACACTGAGATATGTTTACTTATCGTAAGTGAACTCAAAGAAAATCTCATTTCGGTACCACTAAAGCAATTGTACTGCCTAACACAATATACGTAATCTGGGATTAAAGAGACTAAAACTTATAGAGATTCTAATATCGACTGCCAGTTATTTCGTTCTCAAATTATGATGAAAACATATGTCATTATGCAAAGGCACTTAAATATAATAACACTTCGATTAACTGAAAACGTGTAAATTATTCGTGGAAGCCAACAGTTTGTCATTCCATTACATTATGGTGTTAACGAAGTTGTATCACGCGTCACTCACAAATTCATTCACGCAAAAAAAACCTTCACAAAATGATTAGTCACTCACAAATTATACTAAAATAAACTTTCTGAAAACTTCAAAACACAAACACAAAATAAAATTGCAAACTTGAAATTATTGCACGCAAAAAAAAAAACTAAAATAAAAATTAAATTCGAAATTCGAACACGTTCCATAATTTGAACACATAAAAAAATAAAATCGAATTACATTTTTAAAAAGAGGTGACTCACCCATAAGGTTGAATTTAACTATTTGTTGTTATCTGTTGCAACTTAACACACGTGCGTTGGGCGGGCGGGCTCGCGCGACTGGTTGGCGGCGACTCTCTTCTTATCATTAAACTGACTTGTTTACCCCGCCGGCACGCCGTGATCTGTCGCGAAGTTGACTTTATTGCGTCGAAGTAATCGTACACTGCTCATCTGATAATGTATTACCATACAGATGGGATAATTCAAAAGAAGAACGAACATAGAAATCGAAAATTTATTTTATTTAAATAGTTCCATTTTTGAAACTCTTTCGTTTTTTTTTCTTTTCTTAACCTAATAGGGGACGAATTCTTAGGTTGTATAGTTTTTTCGCTTTTTTATACACGTACCCATAAAGCGAGTAATTTCCGAGGAAACTAAGTTAGTACTGCCGAAAGTAGGCTGTCACAACTTATCACGCCGTAATAAGCAATAAAAGAATTTTGTGAGCGTTTCAGGTTTGATACAATTTTGACGTCATAATGTTGTCATACAATATTATGTATTGTTGTAGTCCTTTTTGTATTGATTTATCTTCCTATTTTTAGAGTTCAGACTAAGGAAGGTTAAAGGACGGAGGGTTGACATGCATTTAACCGTCAAAGCGTCTGTTTTTGAAGGAAAGTAATTAACGCTCTGCTTGACTCCTTTTGAGGTGGTATTATGATATTGAATGTTTTGTGATGGAAAAATAAAGGTCGTCTTAAACGTGCACACTTAATACCTATCATAAGTCTGAAATTATCCCTCTATAATTCTGCTCTATCACGTAAGATAAGCAAAATCGATTTCGATGGAATACGTTATACGAGCCTAGAACTTTTGCCAGGTCCGTGGAAACATGAATGAACCACTAACCTGTTATGAATACCAGATTCTTCAGGCCGCAGCTAGTTAACCTTCATATACACATAAAGTCAAAATATTGTCGGCAAATTCAATTGACGTTACATCCCTCTACAATCACGAACTTTTTATCGATAAACATTCCCCTCACTACAGCCACTCAGAGCTTTAAATAAACAGCTGCCACCAGCTTACAGGTAGATAAAACATATAGTACATAGTACTGACGTAATAAATGGATGTTGTGTAAAGTGCATTTAATAAGAAATACAGCACACACTGCACTTAACGTGGGCGCGTGAGGTAAACCATTAATATTACCTACACTGTTGAGTTATGAGACTGATAACGGGAGGGCTGATTTCACCGTGATAAACCTGGTTTTAAGGTTAGCATAAGGTATACTTAATTCATCATCATGACAAATTATCGCAATAATGGGAACTTTGTGGTTTTTGATGGTTATAATGTAAAATATGGTATGGATGCATAGGCAAACCTAACGGGGCGACACGTCTCCGGAGCTAAGGTTATGGAAACCATGGACTATTGTTCAAGAATAATTTTACAATATATTTTTAAGATTATTGTTGCTTCTCATGTCCATCCAAACTAATATTATAAATGCGAAAGTAACTCTGTCTGTCTGTCTGTCTGTCTTTCTGTCTGTCTGTCTGTCTTTTCTTCACGCCTAAACTACTGAACCGATTTGTGTGAAATTTGGTACAGACATAGTTTGAAACTTGAGAAAGGACATAGGATAGTTTTTATTACAAAAAAAAAATAAAAATAAAATTATTCCGGACATATAGCGCCATCTATTGGTCAAATCAAAAATGTGCTGGTAGTCACTATTCCACGCGAACGAAGTTGCGGGCAAAAGCTAGTTTCTTAATAACACACTCAAACCAGTTCATTTAGTAATGCTTCAAGCGAACTACATACTAATCTTGGTTCACGTTTGACGTGAACCAAGATTAGCATGTAGTTCACGTTCAAGTCAACCCATAGTTGTGGTGGAATGGTAGAATCAACCTGTAGTTAACAGCCTCATAAAATAAGCTCTTCTGGGAAAGGGTTTAAACAGTGAATGTATTTAACTTTATAGTATGCAGCACGTTGTTTAATCGTTGATGTAGGTACATTGTTGCTGAGTTTTTGGCTGCAATTGTTTCTCTCGCTTTAACTTTTATTAGATTAATCTGTATTTAACTGTGTCAAAAATCCAAATAAAAAATCGTTCATTCAAACTTGGCTGCAAAACAATACTTTTTGAAAGTCAGAAAACAAAAGACAGCCCCCAAAACGCCGACTGTTCACCACTTCCTATGGGTGCGTATCGTAGCGTCATGAAAATTTACAACTGCAGTTATGATGACAATAAAATAATATGATATTGTAGAACTGTCGACGGAAGATATGAACTAGGGATGGAACATCGTACAACAGCTGTGTTTGGAATTGTTAGAAAACTCTTGTAATGAATTTTACATAAGTTCATAAAAGCGTGTTTTTTAAGTAGGTACACATCTAATAATAACCCTTTTCCAAGATAAACGAGAGTTTCTAAAGAAAATTGCTTAATGATCTGATCCAAGAAATTGCAATAAAAACGATTACTAAGGACCTTGGCTTGGCTCCATTGCACTTTATTTTATTTACAGATAAGTAGGTATATACCTACTCAACGGGAAGATGGAAAACGAAATGGATTATGGAGAAGACGATTGGATAATGTTGGCGCTATTTTTATACTTATAGGTATCTGTTTATTTTTTGTTATTGAATATAATGTTGTTGTAATATGTGTGTGTTGTTTCAAAATAAATCTGATACTAAGAGATGTGATACGACAAACTTGAGTTTTGCAAAATAGATGCATTATTTTATAGTGTAGTTTTATAAAATACTTTTATGTATGATTTCACATTTACGTATCATACGCTCATATGTCCTCTTCTGTATATTTAGGTGCTATCACTGTATTTTTATTTCTACAAAAACTCAACCCCATAAAGGAGACAGATCTTTAAATTTAGTTAAAAAAACACACAAAGACTCGAATTTACCTTCTCTTTTTCTGAAAATTGGTTAAAAACTAGTTCATATCCCATAACATTTCTACCGTGTAGGTATCTGCCACACTCCAAAGTATATAAAGGCGTGATGAATAAACACATCGTTACGTGCGCTTACCCCATGGAGAACAAAACGTCTAGCGGAGGTGCCACAACGGAAAATCGCCTTAGAAAGTAGCGCGCCAAAATGCAGGCGAGCGGGGAACGAAGAACGATACGACGACGGTTTTCACCCTTATACTTACGCCTTCTTTAGACTCGACCATTTTTTGTTACATCAAAAATCGGTGATAGATGTCCCAAAGAACCCGAAATTCTCGTTAATTCACGCGTTGCTGATTGTTTTGTTCACCGCACGAATTTGACCTAGAAGAAGGCGTCTGACCTATCTGCATTAAGTATGGAATCTGCGCTCATCTTTCCTTACTCCCTGGCTTGCCCGGTCCTACTGAATAGCTTGAGTGCCCATTCATGACATGAAAGCGATGGAAACGTGATTTCTCTTATTTAATCCGCGAATGGAAGGCCAATGAGGTAACATTACTTTAGCATCATGGTTTGGGTATGGTGTGGAAATGACCCTGTAGTGGAATGGAGGCTTTTGTGCAATTTTGGTCCTTATGGCACGTTATAATGGGCCGAAATTGCGGAAATGTATTTTAGCTGCAATGGGATTCAGATTCTTTGATAGAATAAAATATGATGGATGAGATAAAACATGTGTTTATTGAACGATACAAACATTGAGCTTTTCTCTGTTCATCATTTAGTACATAGCCTTTTGCTTATTCGTAGCTTTACTTTATCACTCAACGGCATGTTTAGGGATTTAAGTGTGATAAATACCCTACACCTACTTAAAATATAGTTTTTTATTAAATCGATATACAACCTACTATCGCAACAACCTGCTTTCCAACATCAGCTGTGCCAACGAAAACAAATTAACGCCAAGTTCCAACAATATCAACAAGGCTAAGCTTGACTGATAGTCCCGGCATCTTTATTTATCACAGCAGCCTCGCCTGCAGAATTCTAATGATCCCCCTACAAATTGGCCCAAGACGGCATACATTGGATGTAGGACACAATCCATCGCTGGCTTAGAACGTTCTCGAACCGATCATTCGAGAAATAAAAGAGCAATGGATGCATCCAATCCTTCGATATGCTGAGACAGTATAAACAGAGAGTAAATGAATTTGCATATCTATGAAAATTGACGTTGCCAGTGTTAATATTCATGGAATTTGTATCGTATTTTTTGACCGATTAGGGGTCGAATTTACGACGCAGTTTTCTCGCGAAACGCTGAAATATAGGTCAGATCTACAAACTACAGCCGTCGTCATGGTCACAAAGTAAATATATCATCATAATGGCATACATCTTGGCAAGAAGATAAAGGCAAGAAGTAAACTGTCTTGTGTCTAGTTTGCCATTCAAAAATTAGAGAGCCTTTTAACCCAAAAAAGCTTGTTCATAATAGAATGCGGTGAACATAAAAATATCACAACCTGTGTTTTGTATTTTGCTTTTGGTTGTCCTACCACAAAGCCAGGCTTTGGCATAATTTGTTCCGGGAAGCGGATATTTGTGAATTTCGGTAGGTATGGAATAATTCAACCAACTTGGAATTGGGTCAAAGTTTTCAGAGAAAAAACTTGCTGTCCTTGGAAACAGGCAAAACTGTGGAATTCTTATAAAATATTTAATAAGAAAAAGCTCAGTTTTTGATTAATTTGGACAGTAGAGGCAGGTTAGATCCATCTCAAGATTAATTCATAGGCATGTTAGTACCTACCTCAAAAAAAATTGGGAATATCTGAGTGCATAAATAAATAAGACCTACGCAGTTCAGTTTTTTGAGGATTTTTACCATAAATCAGATGCTGATGATCTGTTAGATCTGTACATAGGTACTTGCATGAAAATCTATCAAGCAGCTCGAAGTAACAGTCTATATGGCTGTTTATTGTAACTTACGCAGGTGCCTACACTTAATACTTTTACACAACATACTAGGTAGGTAGGTACTACCTACTAAACAAATAATTTCAAAACTCAAACACTTATACCTATAAATAATTCCAATAAGCACGCGTATAATTTAGTTAGTGTTTGACTATCTTACTAATAGAAAGTTAAAACTTCATTAAGTCGCTAAGTACATACATACCTAGTTAATTTAACCTACGCAACAAGAGTTCAGTTTAAGTCGCAACCTTTTAACTTCTAGTTGTTCGCAGAGTATCTGTCTTACCCTTGTAGCCACCTCTGTATTTTTTAAAGGTAGGTAAGCTATCGCAGGTACCTAATCTGCCAAGCTTTTTGGACATGTTAATTTTGAGTTTATCAAGACTAGACTTCAGTTTCTTGTTTAACTATTGACTGTGTTCTTATACCTACTACTACTCAACTCATCGTACCATAAGTAGCTCTCTAACCCTCAGGTCAGGTCCTACGATAGATATGGTCGATCTATGTCTTAAAAATATCGTACGACCATATTTCCGTCCATTATTTTTTTGCAGCAACTATTCCGAATTATTAGGCAAAGCTCTTCAATGAACGCATAAAAGTGTACGATGGTGACCTGACCTTTGCATTCGGCCGTTGTCATAGGTAGGTACAAACTTACACACGTTACTGATCACATACTATCATTAACTGATTGTTATGCCGATGTGACGCATACGATACACTCAAATTAACAATTAATTTCTAAAGCTCGGGTCAAATTTCACAATTCACCTGTCCATAATCATATAGGTAGGTCCATAACATAACGTAGGTACCTGCTTAAGTTGTTTGAGGTCGAACGTAGTGCGTTGGCGGCACAAAGTCCGCTTCGATTCTTTCTCACTGCTCTAGGAGGTGCCATTTCTTGTTAGGAATAATAGTTTACAATGCCATAAACAGCGTGTTCCTTTCTGAAAAAAAATAATTCCAAACTTATCGAAATTGACCCACGCTTTTGGTCAAAATAGTGCCAAATAGTTACAACAGACTGATTATCATACTACCTACCCTCATTTGCATTGCACAGTCAGGCAAAGAAGAGGCGCTTTATAGGTTTCGCACACGGGCGCTTTGGGGGCTCAGTCCTGTAGCGAGAGTATCAACCATAATTAGGACATTTTACATAACTCTACGCTTGTCATCATCCACGTATAGGTAAGCAGATACTTAGGTACATGATAAGTAGGACGGGTTCCTTACAGAGGCTTACATTATTTCAGTAATTGAATAAAGCCATGCTCTTACCCTCATCATTTCGCGCACAAAAGTAAGTATTTGGGCTTATTATGTTGAATCAAGAGGTTCTGTCATAATTTATGAAAAGTACCTACATGCTTACCTAGCAGATAACTAATGATGCAGGAAAGTATTGCAATGAAATAGGTATGTATGAGGTAACTATCTATTGCATAGCATCCAACGAACATGAAAAACAACATGAAAAAGAATTCCGAAAGAAGGATACACATATAAGATACACTTTATCAGTAATATCTATCACTCAAATGAAAGGAGTTGGAAACTTAGTTATAGACACGAAAGAAGGCAAACTAAAAATTCATATTTATTTTAACTAAAATTCCTATTTCTAAAGTTAATAGATAAGACCTATCCACCTTGCACAAAAATTAAAAATAAAACAAACGTTATTGATGAGAGCGACATCTATGTATATTTTCCGATACTAACTGAAAAAATACATTGTAGATAATACAAGTAGTGTTACAGTAAAATAACAGATGTCGCTGTTTAAGTTCCCCTCAATATAATTACAATGAAAGAAAATAATTGTTGAACTCATAGTTTGAATTCGTCTATTAAGTAATTGTTGGTGCATATTCATAAACAGAAGTTTATTGTTTCATAATAAACAAATCTACAATAAAGAAATTACCTAACCTTTTTACAAAACATTTTTACAGCTTACAAACTAATGATTTTTTTTCTCATTATAGCTACAGTTTTAATTCTTGATTACATTTTTTGATTTAAATTCTTCATTTTTGTTGAAGGGGAATGTTTGTCTGTACCTCGCTACTCCGAGACAGATGAAGGCTGAAACAAGGAAAATTAATTATTAAATTATACAATAAAAATAAAGTAGGTATAGGTAGTACAAATAAATGGAGAATATTACAATATGGTATGTGTCCAGAACTGCATACATAGTATAAATAAAGGTTGCTTCGCTGTCGATCAGTAAGTATGTATGCCAAAATCTATAAAACTATTCTGATGCAAGTTTGTGTAACAGATATGTTAAAACAAAAGGTTTTTATACTTAATTTATAACCATTCTATGCCAAGGCGGATTGTTAGTTCTTCAACGGACCTGCTGTTTGATATTTTAAATGCTAAATAAGAATAGCTAAATAAATATTCACACACTATTTTATTGTTTATACTGTGTACTATTTTTAAATAGGTAACTATGCAATACTTGTGTAAAACTATTTATTATGCTATGATCTTGATTTAGCTGATGCAAGACAGCTAGTTAATGAATGAATAAATAAGTAAGTAATAAAACTAAAATAAAAGTGATAATGAATTTGAATATAGAACAAGAAATGCTCTTTACCAAATGAAAGCATAGATAAGCCATATTTCCCGGCTGTACTTTTATTCTTGCAGGCGCTGTTTGCAAGATAACCTCCAATGCCGACCATTCCTACGGCACCAACGATACGACAGGATAAGCAGTCCCGAGGAGTGGCATTCTCCTTTGCTGCCATTGTAACAACAAATCACTGTTATTATTTTTTAATTAAAGAATCCCGAAAATCGGGTTACTTTTTTCTTATTTGATTTTGACTTTGACATTTTAGATTTTGACAGCAGCTGCTGTTTGTCAAAGCGTTCCGTTCTAAGCAAGCGTTGAATAGTATAATTTATTTTTCTCTATTTCATTAAAACCGTTGTTAGTTTGTATGTTATTGAAACATTGAAAGATAAGTAAAGCACCTTGCCTCTGCTGCAAAATTAAAGTCTATTAGTAGGAAGCTTTAAAATCTATAGTAATTAAAAAATATTCTAGATTTAGTAATCCCAAGTTTGTCTAGGTGACATGTTGGACCTATAAGTACTTACATTCCTCATTAGATGAAGTTTTAAGTCGGTTAGGAAAAGTTATTTTTCATCCCACCATCTCGGAAAGAGTATTTTTACCCTTTGATATCTGAGCGCAAAAGTCGTTTTTATCCTCTAGAGCGGCAAAGTGATTTGAATTTAGAACATCGTGTGCAATGCTCCATTTGTGACAATCTTGATAAGACTTTTCAAACAAATACATATTCAACAAATAAAATACTGCTTAAAATAATTATTCAATTAATTAAGTAATTTTTATTATTGTTTTTACATAGATTTTTGACCTCTTTTAATTTAAAACTGAGTTTTCAAATAAATGAACTTTAATACGTACTTCTTTTTAATTTGATACTCATATATGTACGCGCCATTTTGTTTTTAAATTTCCTCGATGAGGTGGGATGAAAAGTTACGTGTTGCACTCGAGTGCAAAGATTTTTCACCTTGTGCTCTTTTGATTCCCTCGCTATCGCTCAGGATTCTAATTATTGAAACACTCGCTACGCTCGTGTTTCAATTTTAGAATCCTTCGCTTGCTCGGTCATCAAAATTGAGCCCGCGGTTAAAAAGCAACTCCCTCGCTATCGCTCAGGATTCTAATTATTGAAACACTCGCTACGCTCGTGTTTCAATTTTAGAATCCTTCGCTTGCTCGGTCATCAAAATTGAGCCCGCGGTTAAAAAGCAACTTTGCACTCTTGTATAACAAATAACTATTATCCGGTAGAATTATCAGATGACATGACATATTAAGCATGCACACATAACTAACGTTCTTTGTTGGAGTGGTTCGAGTGACAACGAAAAATCGTGGCTCGTATGTAGTCAGCAAGTGGGTCAAGGGGTAGAACAGACAATGAGTTGCCGTTGTCTCAACAGGCACTTAATAACTTTGAGATATAGGTACCTAGGTATTTACTTAGCAAGCTGTTAGAATTCCATGAAGCGGTGACTCCGTTATAGGAGGTACGCAGTGGCTTGATTTTAACAAATAGCTACCTTATAATCCTACCTTATAATGAGCGAGTTCAATTTCGTAATACGTTAGGTAGGTATTTATTATCTGAACTAATAGGTGCATATTCTGATAACTGATCTGATAAGGTAGGCCTACGTAGCAGGCACTAAAGGTGGTCTCCATGTATTCTTCAGCAAGTGCAGTGATACTAAGGATAAGTAAGTATTCTGTAATCTGCTTAATTAAGTATCCACCCTTCAAATCCCAACGCTGTTTTCGTGGTACCTATATAAAGAGATAGTAGTCCTAATTCTGCTGACGACTTTATTAATCCCTAGAGACTACTTCTAACTAAGAAGTGATCTATGCTAAAACGTAGGTAATCTATTACGTACCTAGTACGTACTATTGGAAGTTCAGTAGAAAATTCAAATTTCCACCGTCACTAGGAAGTGCCTATCATGCAAGAATGTGAAAGTATAATAATTATACCAATGTATAAATATAACACGAGCCACTTAACCGCTAAGCTATCAATATCAAACGTAACTTAATCTAATAAAGTATTAACTTCCCATATTTCCTAAGTGAAAGGAGTTTTGGTTGCGTGGAGACCTCTGGGTAATATTGCAGTAACTAAACATTTATAGTTATGATAAGTAGGTACTTATTACAGGTATTTAGTAAATTGGTATGACGAGTGAGAAGATTAAAGGAATAGGGCAGAAAGAAGATCAGAAGAACGTAATTACCTAATAACTTCCCTGTCCCACGTCATATGTGATACACACCGAGAATTTAACTATTGTGTCTGCATCGTGGATAGTGAAGTGGTTAAGTATGTATCCAGTGGGCCGGCTGCGTTAGAGCTTTTGTGGTGAAAAAGAAGACTGGCAATTAGCTATGTTATCTTGAAGGAAAAACCGATAGTAGGTACCTACTTACCTATGCGATGGAAAAATATCGCGTTATTATGCCTGTTTTTTAAACCATAACGAACTTTTTAACAAGTGACCTATACTCAAGTATAGTTACCGGCACGGATATTGGGCTCTCGGCGGAAGGGTGGGGATCGCTTTGCGCACTGTACACATAAGGCAATAAACCTATAAATCGCTTCTGAGCAGGTGAAGGTCAGGGCTCAATATCCATGCCGATAACTATACTTACTTTCACTTAGTAAGTATAGTACACATATTTTCCCACTACTTTCGGTGGCTCTTCTATCTGTAACCTAATAAATGAGCCCAAGAATAAGATTAAGCGTATAAGATATAAATATAGGCGAAACAAATTGGTCCCACGTGACGTTGGGTCAGCGAATTAAATTAACTTTACAGGTAGCCAATTTATCTCTTACTGTGCCTAGGTATTTGTATATTTTCGTCGGATTGAATAGTGGTAACTGGTACTAATGAGATCAGCTAAATGATTTACTTCATGTTTTTTTGAGAACAATAGATGTGTTTGTTTATTGTAATTGATCACAACTGTCATGAGGTGTTTTGTATTTATTTACATAACATTTTCCTAGTAGTATAGCTACCGTGAATAGTAAGTAGGTAATAGTTATTTTCAGTTTAGTTTAGATAAACATAGGTAGAGCCGATTATTTCAGTTACATATTTCAAACTACGATTGTTTACAAATACTACTTGCGATGATTTAAAGAGCTGTTGATATATTCTGTAACAATATTTTTCGTGTCAATAATGTATATCATGATTAATGGCAATTAGCGTCTAATTTCGAGAACCGTTCTTGAAAATATTTTTTTTCCTCCATAAGTTTGTTTTCGTTCCGCAAATTAGAATGTTTCCCAAATATAAATGTTATAGGCAAAATCATAAAATGTTTGGCGGCGGCGGATACAATCAGAAGGGAGATGAATAAGGAAATTGTTCAAACGGTAACAACTTAACCGACTTAAGGAAAATTGATTTTTTACAAGACGCTTTACATAAAAAAGTAGATACCTACTCAATATTATAATGCGGAGTAAAATATTCAAATCATTGGACTGTAAGCTAATGGCTTAATTTTTTATTGAATTAATAATTTATTGATTGAATGTTAATAGAATAGAATAGAATATTTTTATTTGCTTGAAAGATGGTTAGGTGCAATATAGGTCTTACAATACAATTATGTTTCTCATATCTCGCCTCATATTCAGCATGCAAATTTAATATGAAAGGGCATAATTCTCAATTGACTGACTGGAAGATTTTAAATAAGATCTAGTGTGTTATTTTCGGAGAGCTTCCCACTAACACTGTGTTGTTAACTTTTACGACAGCCGAGCCATTTTCAGTTGTCAAATCGCCGATTTGACCATTTAGCGGTAAGTACGGCTGGTTATGGGTTGGTTATCGTGATAGTTAAATGGTGCAACTGGGTGACTTATAATGTGCTTTTTCTGTAAAATTGGGCATAAGTTACTTTCAAGCTACTATTATGCTTCTTTACGAACAACGTTTATTAAAAAGGGGTTTTAAGAAAGACTGCGAAATACTAGGAAAAAGGTTTAATAGAAAGTAAGTTTAAAAACCTCTTAGAAAAACAGGCTAATTTTTCATCAGGAAAATCTCCAATACCTATTCTAGTAATACCAGTACTACCTTTAGGCAAAATTCTAAAGTTTGTGAGGAAGTAATGACCAATGTCTGCACAGTTCTTCTGGGCATGGGAACTGGTAAGTTCTGAGTCCGATTCCCAAGTCTAGGAAGTGATACTGGATACCTAGCAACAGCATGTAGTCTGAAATTGTTGCCAACTGGTTAAAACTTGCCCTTGTAACATTATGGGCTACTTGTTACTGCTACTTTCTATATAAACACTGGCTACATTATCACTTACTTCTTTAATTTTTAAACTAATTATCTTACTCTAAGATCACCTTTGATGGCACTTCATACCATGTAAAGTAACCGTTCTACATTCGTTAGTAAACCATGAATATTCTAGCGCGCTATGCTGCGTTCAACAGAGGTGAGTAACTCGCCCGTTTACTATTCGCTTATCGAGAAGAGGATTACATGAGGTTTTTTTTTTCAATTAAATACCGAGTTTATCATGAGTTCTATAATACAAGGCATATCGAGCACAGGATTACATGAGTTTATTTTTCAATTTAATACCCAATTTATCACGAGTTCTATGGATTATAATATCTATATTAGTGTATCTGGTAAATAAAATAATATATTGGTAATACTAAATGTAACTATTGGCTTCTTCCTCATATTATTAAAAATATATATAATTGAAATGTAAATGGGAAGAATAAACGAGTTTTCTATCTATAGTTTTGTAGCAGAACATTTATAGCTATTCGGTTTTACCCACGCCCCGGGGAGATTCTTCCTGCACCCAGACAGTAAGTATATGGCCTATGTTACTCTAGGATAGTCTAGCATCCCGAAAGTACACAGTGTACAGTAATTTTCAAATCGGTGATGCAGTTTCAGATCCTCAAGGGTAATAACAAAAAAAAACCCAGGGACAAAAAAATGGGGCACTTTGTTAAGTCATGCTTTATTTCAACTCTTATAAATTATGCAAATAATCACTTTACATGATGGGTTGTAATTGTAAGAATGAATTAAGATAACTCTAATTATGAAAATTTACTGATTGATTTTCTGTTTTTATGGATTAGACGAATATTTTTATAATGCGTTTTAATATACCTATGATTTCAGATACCACTGTACTTTTGGATGAGAAGCACAAAAATTAATGCAGCTTAAGGAATTGCAAATCTCAGCTTTGATTTCTTAAGGAATAAGAACTTAACTTTAATGCCTAATGATTTCCTACTAGGCCGTGATTTAAAAATCTGATAAAGCCGTCAATATAAGCAAAGAGGAAAAACATTTATTGTGTATCAATGGATAAATTTATATTTATAAGAGCCATTGTTCTGTTGTGTTTCTTTTGTATGTCAATTAAATACAATAACGTCAGTATATCTACAATTAAATACAGTAGAGAATATATTGACTATTTTCCTATCACCATCAGTGACAGCAAACTTTATTGAGAAGAAAACTTCGTGAAAGTTTCCAAGGTTATGAATGAACTGAAAGTGAATCTGTATCGTTAAGTGTGCAAGCTCTATTTACTCCACGTGCCTCAATACATTACATAAACACGATTTGTTTATGTACCTATATTATATAATTGTACACCATAAGTTGAAGCAAGTGTACTTGCCTTTACTGTTAGGCGGAGCGCGGCAGTCGCTATCCACCATTCGTCGGCGCTACACTCGCGGCCAAATGTTTTGTTTAGTACAATAGCGAGCGTCTACTTCATAAACACGCACACTGTTTATGTTTACAAACATGGGCCCATTTAAACTGTGCCCATTGGTTGGGCCGCAAGTGTAAACAATTGATTAATTAATGATTAGTCAGAGCGCAATGGAAATTCGGTTTCGCTGACTGCTTCTTAAAAACTTTTCACAGTTTTCAAAGTGAAGTAAACCAGTATTAGTGACAAAGTATTTATTAGTGCAGTGTAAGAAATGTTTCTAATTTATTGATAAAGTGGTTTAATATTTAAAATAAGTTTAGGAAGTTAGTTCAATTGTTTTTAATGTGAGTGAACTACGAGAGATAGAACGTTTTGAATTTAAGAAAACTTTTCTTCGTAGAAAATAATATAGGTACAAATTTAGGTAAGTCTAAAATAGTTTTTTTCTTTATTACTCTTTTTATTCCAATGTTATAGGTAGTTTTTAATTGAACATCTTCAAAGAAAATTGGGAAAACAAATGAATATTTTCGCGCGCAGAAGGTAAATTTAAATAGTGTTACTTAGTAATAAGCAGTGTCAACTGAATAAATAAACAAGTGAATGTCACATTAACTCTTTTACTCGTAACTATGTTACTTATAACACTTTTATATTTATTTAGTTTTTTTTTTTGTATATACACTCAGCGGCACGGAATCTGGCCCAAGCCCATTTTGGCCTTATAACCATTATTTAAATGAAAAATCAGAATTTTTATTTTAAAATTGTTTAATTTACTCATTTTCCAATAGAAAATGACTAACAGACAACAGAATTATGAGGATTTTCATTAAGTTTCATTGAGTTAGAAAACAGAGTCCTTTACCGCAATAATCACCATAAACTTTTAAATTCAACATTTTTAACAAAACAGAAAGTTATCGAATTTTAATAATGGATGTTTCTTCCTCTTGATCTGATGAATGCTTGCATACGATCTGGCATGCTCTGGATCGTGTTTTTTATCTCCACCTGTGAGATCTCCTCCCAGGCAGCTACCAGCGCGGTTATCAGTTCACTGAAAGTCCGTGGTGGGTTACGACTTGCTTGGACCTGTCTTTTAAGCATGCTCCAGACATGTTCTACAGGATTCATGGCTGGTTTTCTTGCAGGCCAGTCCAATTTTTGAATACCGACCTCGAACAAGTAATCGGTTACTCAAAGAGCTGCGTGAGGTCGAGCATTGTCCTGCATTATACGAAATTCTTCACTTCCTATGAATCCCTGACAGGGTAAAACATGATTTAGAAGGATCTCTTCAATATAACACTGTTGTCAGACGACTTTCGACAACCAATAATTCAGTACGGGCTTCTGAACTTCTGCCTCGACAAACCAAGATGGACCCACCATGAAAACCGACTGTTTGCTTGGTAGTGGTGGGAAAAAACCATTGTCCGCGCTTTCCCCATCCACGTTCACGGCCGTCTGGAGCTCTTAGGACAACTCTGCATTCATCGGTCCACAAAATTTTACTCCATTAGTCATGCGTCCAATTTGCATGTTCTCTTGCAAACCTAAGTCTGGCTACGCGATGGTGCGGGAGGAGTTCCGGGCCTCGAGTTGGTCTTTGAGCACGCACATCCCGTTCCTCTATCCTTCTTCTTATTGTGCACTTACGGACGTTGACTTCTCTTGCTGTTTGCAAAGGCTGGCGTATCTCTAACGCAGTAAGAAACCGATTTTTCATTATTGCACGTACGATAAATCGGTCGTCGTGCGCCGACGAACACCTTACACCCCACTTTCTGGTCTTCTTGTGTAAAGGCCAGTCTGGTCATGCATTTTCTATGCATATCTTTCACTTATACGCGGTGCACTTTAAGTTTCAACCATCTTCCACTGCGTACGCCCTTGACGTCTTAACAGCACTACTTGAGCAACTTGAGCTGCAGTAAGGGTAATTTTCAGATCTAATTGTGAAAAAAGAGAAACAAAAAGCGATCATAATCATTAATTTTTTTTTGGAACGTGCTTAGTACTTCGGCAATTTCTATCTGAATTTAAACTTAACTTTCTGCTTTGTGTTCCAACAACGGAATCTGCTTCTAGTGTTATAAAAGTTAAACAGACACACATTTTTCTGTATTTTAATTAACAAATACGAAAGGACAGACAATATGTCATATGAAATTAGAATTTACAACAGCTATCTGGGCTGATATCTACTTGTGTTTGTTTGGGCCAAATTCCGTGCCGCTGAGTGTATTTTATAGCCATCAACAATTTTTCAATAAGAATTATCTAGGGTTAGGTTAGGTTAGGAATTTTAGGGCATACATTTTATATTATATGACATTTTGGTGTTTTCAGTACATTCGATTTTGCGAAAGTATTCAATTTAATAGACGTGTCTGCATACATGCCAATATATTTTTTAAGTATAACGCCACCTTTAAACATGCATTTACTGTAGATACTGTAAACTTTACTGTAGATATTCTTAAACAATGGTAACGCGGTCATTACAAGGCTAGGTTAAATAACTGAAGTGTCATAAAACTCATAAATATAACAAGGGCTGTTAAATGTAAACTGTGTAGTTAGAATGTTTCAGCCCTTGGGCTGTGGGCATGTTCGCTTGGAACACTGCCTTCAATGTTCAAATTTTAATGAGACAACTTTTAATTCTTGGTTGATGTTGTTAAATGAAGTTAGAATAGATGTTACATTTTTTTTATCATCATCAGCCTTTTAACGCCCCATTGCTGGGTACACACCTCCTCTCACACAGAGAAGGATTGAGCATTAATCACCACGCTTGCTTGATGAGGTTGGTGATTTCAGTCCAGGTGTCTTCTAGATGTTTTCCTTCAGCTTAAAACGGTCATGTAGGTGTTGGAGGTATATGTTCCTACATATGTAGTTAGAAAGTAAATATAAATATATATCGGGTGGGTAATCACATTAAATGAAATGCTTTAATATACTGGTTAATATATGTCGATTAACACAAAGGAAAAAGAAAAATACGTAAAAATAAAAAAATGACTTTTTCAAACAAAGTAAATAGAATAAAAATGTGCGAAAATTAGAACACCATATAAAAGTCAGTCATTACAAACAACTGTAATTCTCCCTTGAAAATTGACAGCTGTCAACTGATCAAAACATTCGATACTCCTAACTTTATCTCTATTTTACACATGATGTTGTAAATTATAAAAACGAAAAATGACTCCTGTGGCTAAACCACTAAATGGATTAGGTTATTTCTTTTACAATTCGCCATAGAATATCATAAAGTATATGCGACAGAATTTAATGTGATTGTGAACGACACACCCGATATATGTTTAAATAACTTCACAGTTTATTTAAACAATAAGGTGCTTGCTGGTAGATTTATTCAGAAGTCAACCTCAACCTTTTAAAACCCTTTACTAATTGTACGATTAATATCTTTAAACATAGACTTGTTTTAGTTTCTTGTGCAAGTCAAGCGCGCAACCTTAATTTTATAACATACTAAGACGTTATATGCAGTTGCTATTATTGTAATTAATAATCGTAAATGTTATAATCGAATAGTAGATATTAAGCAGCTTGTCATTTTTTTATGAGTTTTATTTTAATTTATATTAATCTATTGAATGCCCAAATATGTCTTAGATACCCAGGTACGTACTTGGTACGAAAATCACCCATAAAATCAACTTCAAATACGCTATGTATAGGTAAGCATAATGTGCACCAGATGCCGTAAATAGCCAAACTTCCAAAGACAAGTTACACGCGTTTCATATTTTGATTTAACCGCAAAAGTTGCATACTTATATACTTCAAATCGAGCATGTTTAACGACTCAAATGTTACGATCTTGTTATATTTTGTTTATAACTTCAAAGTTTGGAATACCATTTGAGAGTTTACATGTTTGTTGCCCTAACTTCTTTTGCGATCGACTTTTGAGATGCAGAAATGTGTTGGGTCCCGTAGTCGACTTGTTTTAGATATCCCTAAAATGTTTATAGGTCTGATTTGTACAAGTAGAACTCGGTGTTTTACTTAAAGTCTGGTTTAGTATATTTTTACTTTTCTTCCATTTACCCAGCTCTTATTGCGATGTTAAAAACCTTTCCCAATGTGTTGGTAAGTATGTAATTTTCTTTTACATCTGAACGAAAGTGAACTCTTTAGATAATCTGAAGAAGTTCGTGTACCTAAGATATATTATAGCTAGCGTCTATTTGCACTTTTCTTTACCTTAAATAGCTGTATTTGCGATATAAAAAAAACTTATTCCAAAAATGTTACCTACGATATTTTTTCATATCGATACCTGTCGAAGTTCATATACCTAACCCAAGTTAAAGCTATAAAATATAAGTGTAAATACTATAAAGAGGTACAAGGCGAGCAAACGACCTCACCCGTCTCTTCCAGCCGAGCGGGTCCTTGGAGGCTGTGCAGGACATCTGTCGATTGGAGCGCACTACCCTTGGAGTGACCGCGGGGAAAATAACCACTTAACGTGTTAAAGTGGTTAGAGTGAACCGTGATGTCGTTGAGTTTGAAGTTATTTATATTAGTTAGAAAAATATGAGGTTTACGTTTGGTGGGATGGGTTAAAAAAATTGCATTTCAGTAAGTTATATAGACAATAAATAGTAAATCTTATTGTCAAATGTTAACGGACACCATTACGTTCATCAGATCATTAATTTTATTAAACAAGGTTGATGATTTTGACACAAGGTTCTTGAGACGAGAACGTATCGAGTGTTATTTGATTGATCAGATCTGATTTTCAGTAGTATTTGATTCTTGAATCCGCTTCTTGTTAAAATATTTTTTAATGACAATAAAAAACCGATAAAAGCACGAGTAGGTACAGGCTCTTTACTTTTGGTTGAGTTGGAGTCTTATATATAAATTCAGTTCCTGAAAATCTTGTAAAATTGTTGGTATGGTTATACATACATTCCGTAGATATTATTTGTAATTAGTACTACAACGTATGTCGTCAATAACTATGAACAAAAAATAATCTTTATTTTTAAGCTGTTATATACAGATTAGCTTTCCTCACATACATATGTTCGTTATCTTTACACTAGTCATTATACTCTCATGTTATATGCTAATTCACTTGATTATAAGCCGACTGATAATGAATCTTAACACCGATCATAGTTATTCAGCGTTAATGAGTACCAGGAATTCCTCATGTCTTTGGTCACGACTAGATTCTATGCCAACGCTCTGTAAACAATATTATAGTTCTCAAACTTGTTTAGATATTCCTCTCAATTATTTTGAAAACGGCCATAATAGTGATTTGTTTATCTTTATCGAAATAAATATAAATAAAGGTACAAATAAACATACTTAAATAAGGCTATAAGCACGTTATCCTCCTTTGCCTAATCGGGTAAAAAATTGAAAGCCGAAGCGCTAATATTTTTTTATGTTAGCCACATTGTGTACAAAAATTAACATTCATAAACATAACATTGTTATTATTTTTAATTAACCCTCGCATACTCGGAAGTTCAAAGGAGCGATATCATACCATTCATAAAAACACATTATTCTAACGACAGTTAAAAAAATGGGGAGGGACATACAAAGTAGGTCAAAATTCAAATGAAACATCAAAGAACAGCGAAGTTTTGAATTAACCGTATAAATTATTCCATACACCGGTTTTACGGTTTTCTATAGCGTGAAAATCGTACTTTACCGTTTCATTTTATATTCATGTAAGTGTCGTGTTCTTAGGAGTAATTAAGTGAGATTCGTGTGGAATAATAACACTGCGTTACAAATTTAAAAAAAATTTGAGTACCCGCTTTGAAATGTCATGATTTTTTATTTATACGTATCGTTTAATAAACATACATAGAAATTATCTTTCCATCACGTGTCATTTTTTTTCCGCAAGAAAGTGCCAGATTATATTAGAAATTAAAACGTCAAAACATATTTGAAAGAAATCTTATAAAATCAACCAATTTTTTTTACATTAATGAAGTCTAATTTTATCATTTAAGTAAAAAAAAGTCAACAAAAATATTACCTATGAATTTAAAAAAAAAAATATCGTGAAACTTCAACTCTTTCTTTTGTGCTTCGAATGATCTTCTCATTTTAAACGCCAACAGTAATCACCTAGCATAGTTGTGTCCCAACGGCCTTGAAATCGTTCTTCAAGCTTCTTTACATCCTGGTGAAACCTCTCACCGTGCTCATCACTGACCGCACCAAGATTAGATGGAAAAAAAGAAAAAATGAGAATGAAGAAAGTGAATTTTTAATGACATTCTGCAACCCAACTTTTCGTATGCTTTTAACATGTCGTTCACTAGCTGCTCCGCATTTTCGGCTCTGTGGTTCCCTAAAAACCCTTTTATAACTGCTTTCAGTGGCAACCAGGCGTCAAGTTCCGTATTAGTAAGCTTTTTCTCAAAATTTGGGTCTTTCATCAAAGTACGTGTTTGTGGTCCTACAAATATTCCTTCTTTGGGTTTGGCATCACTTAACTTTGAAAATACTGTCTTCAAATATAAAAAAGCCGTCTCCCTCTTTATTCATAGCCTTCACAAAATTTGTCATCAAACCAAGTTTTATGTGGAGTGGTGGTAAAATGACATTTTTAGGATCTATCAATGGTACATGTTTCACATTAGATTTTCCGCATACAAACTCTGACCTTTCTGGCCATACTTTTGTAATGTAGTGTTTTTCTGTGGCTCTGCTGTCCCACATACAAAGAAAACAATTTGAACAAGAATTTTTGTTTGTGATTTCACTATATACTGTCCGCAAACGTAACAAAACTTATTTGGTACATTTAAGCAGTTGCGACGACCAGTTAGTCCAGTATCCATATTGGTTTTTCAAACAAATATGTGCAAAGATGTTGGCGTTATCGAATATAAACGATTACTAAACAAAACAAAAAAATAAAAAAGTACAATACATCAAAAACGGTAACGGTCTTTTACGCCTAAAGTGAGGGTAGTAGAAAATAATAATTGACATGTACCTCGAAAACTAGACGTGATGGACACCACATATGTTTGGAACATTTAATCTATGACTCATTACCTATTAATTCCAGCTAACAGTTATGAGGGTACCAAAATCGTGTAACGCAGTGTAATTATTGCCGTGAGCTTGTCTATGTTTAGTGAAAACGTATAATCACGTTTTTCTTTACTATCCAATTTATTCATAATTGGCTGGTTTCCTCATTTTCACATGCGTCCTCAGATAATTAATAGGGTAAAGGCGGGATAGATGCCCCACTTTTTGAAATATGCTTATAGTTTAATAAATATTGGTTCTACATTAATAACCCCTATGAATATAACTAGTTTAATCCTTTATGTTTATTTGTGATTTGTCTTTTTGGACCTATATACTACACGTTTTGCAGATTTTAGCTTTTTGTAGACCTCAATTTTTGGGGATAGATGCCTACCCCTATGGATAGATGCCCCACCTTGAAAATACTAGCGAGGATAGATGCCTGCGGTGCGGGATAGATGCCCTTCATACTGTATAAGTATATTATATTAAAAATATTTACATATTTTTTGACTTTAATTCATTTGAAATGAAATGTATTTTGCAGTTTTTTAAATCTTTTTATATTCATTATCAGATTAATTAAAATTAACACAATAATATTCTAAAAGTATTTGATCAACAAAAAAAATGTATTTTATATTTTAAACCCTTATTACAAAATATTAATTATTTAATTTCAACATGCAAAATTATAAAAATCATTCTTTCAAAAACTAAAATAACACAATATACTTAGCATCATAATGTTTACACAGTGAAAAGTGTACAGGTTTCATGTAACCAGCACTGACACATTACACATTGAATCCAGTCGGATTTAGGGTTTGGTTGTTCATAGCTTTCAAAGCATTCTATGCAGTTATTTTTATTTGTATCTTAAGGCTCATCCTGTCCATCTCTTTTAGTCTTTTTCACCGGCAAACCTTTAGTTTTCTTTCCCTTAACTATGTTCTTAGGTGAATTGTCTTCATCTTCACTGTTTGAACTGCAAATCATTCGTAATCAATAAAAAGTATACACAACCCATACATAAACTCATGAAAAATATTAAAAAAAACACAAAAATATATATACAAAGCACTTATAATACATTCAGGGTACACGTGGTGTATGGAGGGATAGATACCCCTAGGGGCACCTATACCGTAAAAAATCAGGGCAACTATCCTTTTTGACAGGGTTAGATGCCCTAGTATTTTTTTAAATAAATAAATACAATAGAGCAACTATTTACATCAAAATGTATACTTCATGAAACAATATACATACGTGATAAAAAATTTGATGGAATTAATATCTACTTATAAAGTTATACAACAGCAAATACTCACCTTTAAAAATTTTACGCTCGCTGTAAGTTCGCCGCAGAAATGAATTCACACACAAGCGAAACGCGACCTCACCCTTCGATGGCGCGTGGCTAATTTAGGTGCGGGGTGCTTGTGGCTTCTAATTAAACGGTTGTTTCTTAATCGCGAGCATGGTAAGTTAGGTTTTTTAAAAATGGGGCATCTATCCCACTGCGGCATCTATCCCGCCTTTACCCTAAACATAATTAAGAAAATGTAATCTACTAAAAGTTGTACCGATTTCTTATATTTTTGAAGTAGTCAAAGTCAACTTTAAAATCTTACACCAAAACTTACACAACAGGAGCTATATTTTCTCTAAGTAAGAGTATGCAGATAGAGAGTGGAATAATAAGTGAGAGACAGACTTTTAAACATAGGTAATACAAGATGTAAAGAAAAACCTAATGATATGTCTATACAGTATGATTATGCACTACGTATGCACATAGTGCGCCGTACGGATAGAAAGTCGCTCTCGGGTATTGGTACTTACCGACAACTCACTTCCTCATAATATTGACGCTAAAACTAGCCTTTCTAGAGTTTAATACTGATGATTATTGATATACAAAACATGTGGTACCTTCTTGGTTTAGCGAACTGTTGTAAATGAGGCTTGGAAAGTCGGAACAAAACTGTCATTAGCTTCAAGTGAAAGGTCCGAACTGTTAATGTAATGTTACGTAAGATTACTTATTATAATGCACTTGGTGCAATATGGAGGAAGGTGATTATCCCATTTTTCAATGCACAAACAAATGGTTCGTTAGCTACTTTGTGACGCTGTATTTTTTTTATGAGACTGTGTATTTATCAGCAATTGTGATAAAAATCCTGGTGCGGTGGTTATTAAGCAGCTTAATATTGTAGAAAATAAAACAAACCGAATTTGAAAATAACGTATAAACCCTTGAGATTATTTCTTACAACTACATATAACACAAGCCCTTTTGCCACCATATTCTTTTTCGAGGAATTCCTTTGGGAAACCGCGCTGAGATTTCGACGCATATATCGTAAGGATTTCTTATACGAGAGGCAATATTGTTGATTAAAATGAGATTTGGAGAAATGATACGTATCGAGTGCTTAGAGACTGGAACTGTAGGGTTTATCGTAATCGAAAAAGATGGAATCTACACAGTATTTTGTAAAGATATTTACAAAACAAAACATCTGGCTTCTATTCCAAGAATTATTACACTCAGATTCAAAAGAGATCGAAGAAGATAGAACTTTCCATCCTGGGTCGAAAATCTAGAGGCCGCCCTAAAACAAGATAAATTGTCACAGTGATGAAGAATATGACTAGTGCCAAGTGTCAGATAGTGATGTCATAGATAGATCGGAATGAAGGAAAAAAAACAGGAAAGCTGACCCCACCACCTTGTGGTATACATAGCAGGAAATAGCGAAGTATTACTCAGATTAATAGAGCGACTGTCTTCCATGACCTATTAATTTATATCTTTAACCATTATTACCCTATGACAAATACTGACTACAGCGCGATTATAGAAAAACCCGGCGCCTACTTTTACCTCGAGGTAAAGGAATAGACAATCCAGGAATCCGTCATGATGATTCATCAGTCAGGTCTATTATTATTGTTACCATAAGGATGCCTATCTAACTTACAAGGTAATTGCAAATTTATTGCAATATAATATCCTTCAGTTTTATCCTTCAATTTTATCCTTCTAGATAAAATCGTAAATGCGAAAGTTTATATTTACTGTCTGTATATGGGTATGTACATATGTCTGAACGTTTGTAAATCTTTCACAGTAAAACTACTGAGTGAATTTCAATAAAATTTGGCATTCATACTGTTTCTATAACATAAAAATAACTTAGAATTACTTACAGGATACTTTCCTTCCTTGTGAGTATTCTATACGCGTGTGATACAGCAAGCGGAACTTAGAATAAAATAATCTTCATGCTCTATTAACCATGATTCCCAAAGTTGAATGGACCTTTTATCAAACAAAACTTTAGTCATATCAATATCGTTCTGAGTGACATAATAATGAAGAAATAATTCACTATGTATCGAGCTCTTTATACAATAGTTCAGTGATGTCAGAGACAAAAGGAACGGAAACTAGATTCTTAGGTAATTAACACTTATCATTTGATCTGGGTCGAGTATGCGAGTAATAGGGATTTATCTCGCTTAATCTGCGTGTATAGTGTACAAGTACCAATTAGTATGAAGCGTACAAGAGGATTTCTAGTGTTATCCTTATAATAATTTTATTTATCGCTTTATTTTACAAGGTGAAAATGATGTATGACAAACCGTAGGTACATTTTAGAAATCACACATTCGAAAGAATACTTTCAATACATAGGAATATTATACAAATTGTCAAATGTAAATTATTTTTATCGAGCGTTGTATTTTTATCGAACGCGTATTATTCTACTAAGTGTAAACAATTATCTACTATTTCGAAGAATTTGTTTTTATACAGTAAATTCTATTGATGTGAAACTGGTTCGCCGATAGTCACTGAAAAATTGTCTCTTCTCGTACATCCGAAACATCAATTTGCCAAAAAAGTATGTATAGGTACTATAACATTGTTAAGACTGTCTACGTAAGACCCAGTTGCACCATTTTACTAAAACGATAACCAAACCATAACCAGCCGTGAAATTGCCACCCATCGGTCAAATCGGCGATTTGACAGCTGAAAATGTTCGGTTGCTGTTACAATTAAATGGTGTAACTCACCGTTAAACTGCTGTTTACTATGCAAAAGCCAAGGGCAACTAGGGACATTTTAATGTAGGACGAATGTTTCGAAATTATGTAGTATTTGCCGTCAAATCACTTGAGTGTGCGTGCTATTTTGAAATGAAATAAATTGGTCACAATATCGGAATGGCCTGTTATTTGTGGTATACAATTGTGGACTATTTTCGGGTTATTTCAATTTAGGTACTCTCCAAGGACACTTTAGTATTTAAATTGTTCCATCAAATATAATTATTAACCATTTTTGGTCTACATATTTTACGGGTAGGTACTTACATGTTTTAGAAACAGGAAACAGTTTAAAGGTTTTTAAACTTTCGCGATTTGTACACGTTTATATAAATAATTGGGGCTTAAACTTAAACTACTGATGACTAGCAGTCTGCCAAATTACCGTGGTCGGTGCTATTCGGCCAAAACGTCGGGAAAATTAAAAGGTATCATACCTTTATAGACAGTATCGCGTTGAGTCCCGATTATTTATAAACAGCACGCATATTTGAATTAATATTTCTTTATTTACAATTAAAATGTTTGGTATTTACGGTCATCAATAACTTTTTGAGTTCGTAATTACTCGTTAGATTACAGTTAACAGAATTCATCTTAACAAAAGGTCAGACTCAGATAATACGGAGATAAACGAAAAAATTAAGATAACAGTAATAATGCTTCTATCTGTTAGACAGATTAAACAATTTGCTTTGTAATTTGTCAACGACCGATGTGATAACCAGATGGGTGAAGTCCGGGTGATATTGTGTAAATTAGGGAAGTCCGAGTCCCATGGACCAATGTTATTTATAAGCTTATAGTGGAATATGAATAACAGATCCTATCGAGGAGGTTTCCGTATAACATAATATGACTCACTCACTCACGGTTTAAAATTAGGTACCGTGGTCAACTACAAATTAAAATCACCTCATCATCATCCTCCGAAGCTTTTTCCCCGACTATGTTGGGGTGGGCTTAAAGTCTAACCGGATGCAACTGAGTACCAGTTTACAAGGAGCGGCTGCCTATCTGACCTCCTTAACACAGTTACAAATTAAAATCACCTACAGAAATTTATAGTGTTGCTGAATCCTTAAGTGTCATCAAAAGCTTTAGAGATATCAAATAATTACTTATACGCTTTATATGACATATTTATACAAGTCGCTGTCAATAGGGAAAAGATACATCCTCAGCAATAATGAAAAAAATTAACTATCTACACATTTATTTCAGTTTTCAGTTCCCACACGTACAAAACAAAAGAGAATTTAATAGCCTAGCCATAAAACATAGATACAGCTATTTTAATCAGAGAAAAGACGTGGGTGTTCCAAAACAAATAGTAAAAACTTTTCTTATAACCAAACTTTTAGGGCCTTACTACAAAAACTTTAAACCCTGTTTTACACTTGTCTAATAAAATTTTGGCTGCAAAATGAACCATATGTCAACGTCATAATTTGTCATTTTTTTAGACAAGGCATAAACTGACGTTTAAAAGTTTTTGTGGTAAGACGGTTAGTGTTTACGTAGACAGCCCTTTGTCCCGGATGTCGTTCTTTTGTTTGTTGTCACTATATTTGTGGATAGACTGTAGTAAAAAGTTTTTATATAGCATGTATTGTTTATTATATATCTAAATGTTGTCTCTTATTTTTATCATTTGAACACTTTTGGTAGTCGTAAAGGGTTGTGAGAAGGTAATAAGTCTTAATATATTAAATTCTTTAACAAAGTGAAACTTGATCGTAAAACGCAGCTGAATACTGTTAAAGTTGTTTCCTCAGTAAGTAGTTATCAATTTTAAAACGTAGCTAAACATCCATAGAAGTCAAACTCAGAACGTCCTCTTTTAAATCGGCTAAATAACAATGAAGGCTTCCTTTATTAATGAATAATTAAGCGTACACTTCCCTATAGAATACACATGGGCCTAATTGAAAAAGCCACCGTACGCGTAGTTATAATTTGTTGGCTAGTAGGTATTATTATCATATATTTGAGTATTAAATATTCATACGTATACATAGTGATAGGTTGCTATGAATTTTATAACGGGTTCAAAATGAAATATAAATATTTACCCAATATGTAAGCAGAGTAATTTCAACGTGGAAGAAGATTTATTATAAATCGAATACGACTAATTTCTTCCGCAGCTTTGTCTGAAAATTTCATGGTTACATACAGTTCATGTATTGGAGGAAAAATATTTTAAGTACCTTTTTATTAATTCGGGGTCTAAACATGCATGCGACTTATGTAGGTATAAGTATGTTTTATTCCAATGGATATTAAGCATCCAATAAACCATTAGTAACCTAAGATAAGGGGATTTTTTGAACACATAATTTGTTTTGCACATTTTTTTATTTAATTATTTCTTCTTAGCAAAAATTTAATTATTTATTTGAACTGTGTGTCACTCAGAAAAAGTCCCGAGTCAACTGATAGTGACCAGTGACGTTATATTTATTTTGTTTAGAGCACGGAAGAAGGAAAGATAGCGGAGATGCCTTAAGAAAGATCAGGCGATTTCATCAAAATCAATCTGTCAAATATCTTTATTGATTGGTGATTTTATTATGAAAATAAGTGGTGGGTTTCAAAGAAGGCATGTATCTATTAGTAACGTTGCTCGTCCTCCGAACACCCGCATTTTGGCTCGCCACTTTCTTAGGAGATTGTGCGCTATAACATCTTTTTTTTTTATGGGAAATCATCAAATGACCCCTCCCGCTGTCGGTTAGCAGCATAAGGGAGTGTCAGACTTTTACTGACTAAAACCCATCATGTTCCTTCTTAAGCTCTTTATTTACGAGGATCGCGGTAACTCTTTCAAACAATCCCACAGCCCCGGCAGGCCTTAGCCTTGGGCCCCTGGGGTTTGCTGACTCTTCTTGTAGAGCGCGTGCGAGCGCACGGAAGGACGATGAACCACCCGAAACTCACTGCCCACAGACCCACACCTACTGTGACCGGGAGTCATCTCTCGACACCCGACGCCCGTCGTGTCTTTCACGTTCAGCGCTATGACATTTCCGCTAGTCATTTTGTTTTCCATTGTTGAGAGACTACATTTGTTTACCCTTTGACAGTTCTTGTTTATAAGTCTGTTTGTAAACCAACACAATGTTGATATGAGTTAGAAAGATCAACGGTGATTCAAACATGACATGTCATTATTTATTTGTCTTTCAAGGGCTCGGTCATTGTTTTGTTGGTCAATTTGAGTTCAAGGTTTCTGACAGTAGCAGATTATGGTTATGAGTAAAAGTAACATAAAGACAGTAAAATTACTTTTTTACTAAAGAATTCCCGTTTTGTTTCTATTAACAGTATTTTTTTGATAAGCAGAAGTAATTAAAAAAAAAACTTAAATATAATTCTATAAAAAAGAACAGACCAGTTTGAAATTCGAACACCGTTTAAAATACAAAACAAAATTCTTCAAAGTCGAATTTCGAACACAACGTTCTAAATGTCGTCACTATCACATAAAACAGGGGGATTCCTTTACCGCGATGTCTCATGGGCCGCAATTGTGCCCGTTGTTTCCTTCCGTCAGTTTCCTACTATTTGACATCTGTGTGCATGACGCAGTAACCGGGGGCTACCCATGTCTCTGTATGAGTATTGTGCTATCTTTGTTACGGAAGAATAGTGATGGGATTTGGCGGTTGTGGGTTTGTTTAGGTATTGATGAATTACAGACTTGTAGACGGTAATAAAACATATTATTCTTAAGAGTAGATGAAAAATGAAAATCCTATTTATTTTTAAAGTCTATTCATTAATGTAAGTGAAATGACGGCTTTGAAAGCAAGATCATTCAAATCTCTAAGATCATTCAAGATGATTATCTATTATCTTACGTACAATAAATATTATGTATGTGTTTTTGATCTCTCGAATTACAACACATTAGTTTTTTACTCCGCATAAAAAAAAACAACAAATAACAATTTCACAGCCCAAAAAAGTACCACAAGTAAAAGTCACATTGCACATTATCCGCCGTACGCATACAAATCACAGTTACAACACTATTCTTACGTTGTACAGTCAACTGCAGGTCAGTGGTAATAGTTTTATGGGAAAATCGTACTTATTACTATTGAGTTAAGGTGCATGACAGTTACCACTAATGTGCAGTTTACTGTACATAACACTATGACGTCACAACATTCTTCACCTATAAAGCAGCTTTGAATTATTAATTTGAACTACTTTCAAGTGTATGGGAAGTGACATGTGTAGGGTAATAATAGAACGGAAAAATTATACGCTATCAATCTTTCTAGGTATTTCTATTTATGGAACAAGAAAGCCGTGATGAAGTAATTTTTTAATATCTAATTATTAGGTGACCTTATAATTGGGTAGGTAACTGTCTACTTTAACTCCTGCATGATAGCATGCAGGAGTTAAAGTAGACAGTTGTAGTAGAAGCTTAATAATTAGTGACCTTTGTCTTGTCTAATTAGTTTTGTACCAAATGAATAATTAGTGAGAGAAAAATTATAAAAAAATATCCAAAAACACTGCAGCATAAATCAGATAAATAGTTTAATAATTTCTCTTACATACAAACATATTATACTTACCTAAAAGTTTATTTATGCCTACCCTTGCCTTAAGTTAATACTTACGAATACTTCAGGTCAAAGCAATTTGTTGTGTTTTTCTTTCACATTATTCTTTGTTAGCCCGGTACTAGATAACTGACTCCTTTTATCTTCATATCATCTTTCAAGCTGTCTCTCAGTTTAACTTCTTACATCTTTTTAAGTTCAAAATGTTATATTTCGTCTAAACAAACCAAAAAATACTAATATAGACCGTTAAACGCTCCACTTCATTTTAAGACTACATATTTACCTAGTTCAGTATAAAAATACTAGAATCAAATCAGCATAGATCATCATAATTTTCGAAACATCACCTGTCTAGCCTTTTCCCAACTATAATGGGGTCGCTTTGCAGTTGAACCGGACACCGATACCGGACCTCAACGCAGTTACCCGGGCAACCCAATATCCCTACGTAAGACTGGTTGTAAGACTTACTGGCTTGCGACTACTCGTAACGAGCGACTGCCAAAGATGTTCAATGACACCCGATGGCGTCATAATCTTCAATACATCAACATTCATAGAACTTATCCAGAACATCACTCGTTACTCAATAAACGTTTACACATCTTGTTAGCATCAAACAGCTGGTCTCCGAGACTTCGACATTCAAATTCAATTCCAAAACCAACCACTTCATAGTCAGTATGGAAATCCCCACCAAAACGTAACTCTTCACTCTTTGTGCTCTAGTTAAGGCATCCATCTGAATACCTTTAATAGCCAACAGGTTGATAGTAGACTGCACTAAATTACTCATTGAATACACACCACATTGCAAAATCAACTCTATTGGCACAAGGTAAAGTGCTTAATCCGTTGGTGCAATAGTAGGTTATTCGCTGTTCGCATGCAGATTAAGAACGTCTGTTACTTAAGAGTTACGTGTGAAGGTTGACTTTTTATTTGTTGTTTGTATTCATACTACATGGTTTGCCAAGACAAGATGTTTTATTGTTTTGTCGTGGCGAATAAAAAAATAAGTACCTACAAGACTGTCCAGCACTTATCGTGAGGATAAGGCACTGGCGTGTGCACGTTAATGAAGGTTTCTTTAAATTGGTATAGAAAATTGAAATATATACGGATTTTTCTTTACACAGAAGAGGAAGTCTATAAAAATAATGTAATGCATACTGACATGACAACCAATACGCCTTTATTGATTGTCGTCTAAAGAAAAGTAACGCTTTTACAGATCCCAAATGAATTGAGACAACATTACGATGATGATTAAATTTCTAGGAATACTCAAGGAGTAAATTCGATAGATATTATTTACATAGCGCAGGCAAGCCCGCTCCTCTTGACAAATGAATGAGCTTGTTAACAGCCGTGGCCAATGACGCGTGCTAAATGGGTTTCACGTCAATGAAGCTAGTTAAATGATGTGTTAACGTTAGCTGATACATCATCTGCTAATGTGAAAGAAGAAAGAAAGAATAAATACTTATTGACACAAGAAAAGATAAACACAAACGGAGAATAAAAAGTACCTACTAACATTGATGGTTGTACTAATAGGTTCAGTTCAGCATTAAATGATGCAAGAAAGATATTGCCTGACAAAGGTCGCAAAAAGTCAACTAGGTTTTTTGAAGTTTAACAAAATTAAATTAACGACGTTTTGGATAAGATCATTATTTCATGGGATCTTAAATTCCTCTAAATGTTCTACGAATATTTGCAACATTAGGTAGGATACTTAACACACAAGCCTCCAAACTTTCCGATATTATTTTCTCCTCAGATTTTCACAGTCCATTACGCTTTCGGAACACTTTATTCGCAAACACGACGGAGAAACAATCAAATATCTTGCGCCATTTATATAACAGTGTTCCTGAACGAAGGTTCTATTTGTCAAACATGTTTACAAACAGTTGTTTGACAGATGGTAGTATGTAATGAAAGGCAAAGATGTGTTTTTGTTTTAAATGTATGACTATATCGTTATGTAGTCATACATTTCTATATATCATTAACATATGAATAGCATATGGAAATCTAATAAAGAATTGAGTATTGAGTATTAACTTAACAAAACGAACATCGGAAAATGTAATTTTTCAATAGCAATTAATAATGACAAGTATACCTACCTAAAGCCACTTACAACATCATCAAAGAATTTCACAACCAATTCTGTTACAGGAATCACTTCAATTTAATTAATTGGCAGCCGTTAACATAGCAACACGAGTCGTTTTGATTAATTGCTTCGTTAAAACAACGCAGACGGCCAAATCCTAAGAAAGTGAAAACCATTCGAATCGAGATTAGAGGCGTAAAATGTTCGACAGAAGACACGACACTGGAATTACTCAGCACCTTAATTATCAACACGGCAGTCGTGATTGATTTCACTTGCAATTTGTCCAAACATCGAGCTTCATTTGTTCATGCTGACATAATAAATGAAGTTGTGACTGTCATCGAAAGAATTTGTATTACGTAACCAGCACATAAGAAGGCCTACGACGGAACACGACGGCTTTTAGTCAGTAAGAGTCTGACACTCCCTCACCGCTGCTAACCCACAGCGGGAGGGGTCATTTGATGATTTTTTACGTAGTTAAAAAAAAAGGGTGCAGATTTTGCAATCAAAAAAATTATACCAATTAAAAAGCACCCAAACTAATTTTGTGGTAGACCGACTATTGTAACGAGGGGATGTAATTAGTGAATTTCTAGTAAATTGGATAGCGTATGGGTTCTGTGCGAAGAGAGAAAATTCAATTGTAAGAAATTACGTCTAGTTACCAAAGTTTCATTCGTCATACCTGTCTACTGTTGAAACTTTCATCATAACTAATTGGGAGAACCTCACGTCGAAGTCATGTCGTGTGGTTGCTAGGAAACTTTTCAGAATACGATTCTCTGATTTACTTCTGAGGTAACGAAGTTGACGGAAAATTATCCATTCTATCTTCACCTGTATTGTCAGCATTTTGTATGGTATAAATATGTTATTTTCTTTCACAAAGCCACACGAAGAAATATTCCACACCAGATACTCAGTATTCCTATTAGTATTTACTCCTTGATTCCTGCATTTAGAGCTCACAGTAATCCCAGAGGATACCTCGGGGTTTGACCTCAGGGTCTCTAGTTCAATTTGGGACGTGAATAATACCCAGTGTTGATAATTCGATAAGATTCGGACGGAGCGAGTCCGACGGTCGGGTCCCACTAACTGCCATAATGTAACGAAATAAACACAGTATGGGCTCTGTGGAATAGTTTCCTTTATTGAACACTGCGGGGGTATTTTCTCGTCATTTAATGTTTCTAAAACCTTTTTCTTCTGTGCAAACAATCACCTTAACCTTTTCCTATATATCATGGATTCACTTCTAGCCCTACGTTTTTGCAAAACCAACCATCATTAGCTCGGAGCAAATGTTTGGACTTTCGTAACCCCAGTTACCACAACAATCATTGCCAAGATTACCCATCCGCTATCTGGCCTTGGAAAATGCAGCGTTACCTTGATCCTTAGACCCGTGCAGTAGTTACTGAGCTTCAAACTAATCTTGGCGTAGATACAAATATTGTTCCGCAAATTAGTGTAGCCTTAGGAAGACGCCACAGGTACGACTCGTGCCGGCCATTATAATCAAAAGACCGCAGATAGGAGAAGGAAAACAGAGCAATATCTCAGTGTATATTCTCTTAGTGACGAATTTTGATAATAACCTGGAGAAATTCTTATAGTATGATGCAGGTATTATACTTTCTGGTTGGCGGAAAATTGAATGCTTTACATTTAACTTTAGTTTTTGAGAGGGCTAAATGTTTGAAAAAAAAAAAAAAAAGATTTTTCTAAAGACGGCAAAAAGTATTTTAGATACATGCTCTTCGTATGGAAATTCTAATATTCATTCATCAACAAGTTTAATAGAAATTGGTCCTAGAAGCAAATGATGATAAAGATAGTCCGTTTGCCGCTAATCAGATGCATTCAGAATATTAACTACTCCCAACCTATCATTACATCATCTCGACCATGACTCATGTTAATTAGAAAATCGGTTCAGAATCTGCGAGTTTATGTTTACAGATACCAGAAACGTAAATGTTTGTTCCTATTGTTCAATTCAATTGCTTGTTATTATACCGTTTTTTTATATACTGCTAACGTTAACATGATTTGGATTTCCCAATGCAGTAAATATATGATTGTGATTTCGCCTTGTTACGGAAAGCATTTTAAAATTGGTTATTTGAAGATCTTTGCCAGACGCTATTTACTATCAGAAGTCAGCAATTCCGACATTCAGTCTCACTAAGGGGTGTCAAGCTGCCGAATAACTGGGTTGAAGAGGGCAGATAGGTGATCGGCCCACGTGAAACATTGACACTCAGCTAGTTGCAATGTTATGGCTAGGCAAATGAGATGTACATCAAAACTGCATCACGTGGTCTACAAACATCCTGTATATACGAACATTGGCAAACATGATATTTATATCACAGTAGCACAATTAAAATGTAATACTGTGAATACAAGTTGTTCTACTTGTATTTGTATGGTGTAGTAAAAATGGGTCGTGCGTGAGCTGTGGTTCCATTGTAACTTAAAAGTGAAGGGCGTCGTGTAACTACATTGACATATACATATTTTAATTTAAATGAATTGTGTATTATGGTTGAATGAATTCGGCTTCGTTTTTTCTTGTGGATATTGATATAAGTTGTCTTTTTATTCCTAAACATGTAAAATCTGTTATGTCCTGTAAATGTGTACACAATGACAATTTTGTCTTTCAACTTAAGACAGGTGTTTTCGTTAACAATTCCTCCTCAATCCATTTTCTCTTAAGCAATATCCATCAATTTTATTACTAGCAATGAGCCATAAAATTGGCTGTATTCTGTTACAAACATCTGCTATATTATTTAAACAATAAAATATTTTATTAATTGCTCAATTTATTGTTTATAGGTTTATACAGCTTCGAGCACTATTGCTGATTATGCCAGGGAAAGAAAGGTGAAGATCAATACTGGATTTAAAATTAGCGCACTTTCCAAATATTGCACTATAGAAGAGAAAATAAATCCTTTAATTAATGAGTGTTCCTGTGGTGTGGTACCAGGAATACCTAGAGGTTTTCTGGAGACTAGCCACACGTTCTGACAGAAGGAACATAACGGATATGGTTACAGGAAGGTGAAGTACAAACAAAATAAGTGTTCTTGAGGACCCTTTCGTGTATGTATTAGTGTGTTTGTGGACTGAACTATTTGTTAACACTCTTTAGTACTAAACCTTCTGTAAGAGTCAAAGAAGATCATTTTTATGTTCAGCTGAATGATGTTAACTTAACGTGAAAAGTACACTGTTATTTGTACCATTTAATACTTATAACTTCTAAATAAATACTTATGACAATACTTCATAAGTCTCTCTTTCTCGACTGTTTCCACACCAGATTTTGTTCGCGAAAAGAAGATTAAACCGGCCGAACAAATTGCTTTATTTGTCGCCGCGACGATCACAATAGTATTAATCTTCTTTTCCACGGAATTAATATTACTTTGTCAAGGCGACGATGTTATAAAGCTGTGTTCTCACTTAACAACTGGTGTTTTCAGTATCCCACCCAAAACAAAAATGTGAAAGACTGCCAAGTTCGATAATATGGGAATGCTTCGCCTATAAAAGAAGTGAGATCTGAATAAGTACCAAGTTCCATACACATACCTCAGTTAAAAATAGTTACTTTTTAATAATGTTACTTGGCAAGTTTTCATACACCTTGTTATAAACCTACTAAACGCAATGAATCAAGTATTTAATTTTCTATTAAAACTTGCCAAGTAACATCATTAAAAAGTAACTATTTTTAACTGAGGTATGTGTATGGAACTTGGTACTTATTCAGATCTCACTTCTTTTATAGGCGAAGCATTCCCATATTATCGAACTTGGCAGTCTTTCACATTTTTGTTTTGGGTGGGATTTCATTTATTTTTGTGAGGTTGTTTATTTTATTTTTTTCTTATGATGAAGTTAGTTGAAGAAATGTCTCATTTATACTATCTTTTAGATTTTTTAATATGCACTATGTTTCTTACAAAGAAATGAACTAGATTAACTAAATGGACTAGATTTACCAACTGACTGTCATGACATGTTATCATATATTATGTTCGTGGATCAAAGCTACACATTCGTTATTTTCGAAAGTGAAACTTCACTTGACCGTTTTCAGATTTTTACTTTACTTTGACTAAATACAAACCTTTGTACCATTCGAAGATATATTATATAAATATAGATAAATTTAGTTCGTTTTAGTTCCTTAGGGGTATAAATTTACACCGGGTATAAAACACCTTCATTATTTTGAAACCGACTCACACTTGGCCATTTTCAGATTTTTCCCTTTACCTTGACATAAAGACCTACCTCCATGCCAAATTTCAAGTCAATACGACCATTGGAAGTGGTCTAGGTTTTTGATGAGTGAGTCAGTGAATAAGTGAATAAGTGAATCAGTGTATAGTAAAAATAGCGATTTTCTGACGTCAATATCTCAAGACCTACAATAGGTATATTAATGAAATTTTGTATTTTAGATAAGTGAGGGGGTCTCAACAGATACTAGAAATTTGATATGCGTAAATAAAATAGATTTTGAGTTACAGGGGGGTCGAATTTGGCCCGAAATGGTTCGTGTAATATAACCCACGGCCGGTGTGTCGCCTTTTTTGCTCGAACTTGGCGGACACACTGCCGTGTGTCTAGATTGAAGTATGATCTAATGTTAAGTGAATTATATTTGTTTAACAGTTCATGTATTGTACTTACCTATTAATAAAAAAACCATTTAACATATTTATAACATGTAACAACACTACATTTTTGTCATTCGTGTCATTTTTGTCTTAAGAGCGCTATTACAAAATCGAATTGCTCAGTTGTAGGTAAATTAGACGATAGCCGGCAGCACTTGCGCATGTGTGCGTCTAGTGAAATACGCAACGCACACCTGCGGACCGCCACGCGGCACAAACAAACTTGAGACTTTGCCACTTTTTTCCGAAATAATTTATTGTTTTTATAGTTTATGAAATATTATTTGTACCGATGAATTTTATAACCTAGAATAGCTCGATTGAGTTACAATAAACAACTAATCGTTTACAATTTTTAAATTATTTAATCGACAACCAAACTTTTCACCATGTTTATCAATTATAAGTAATTGATTTATAAAAAAACTAAAATCTATAATTCGTCTTCCATGTATTGTATCTTCATTTTCCTGCAACAATGAAAACTAGGAATGTAGATAGTTTATTAAAACAAATATGTCACGTATACCTTTTGCGGGTGACAAAAAATACTTACCATATTATTTGTACTGGTATTCAATTGAGTCTGATAGTCTGAATTAAATATGCTTTCATTATCCTGCAAGAATCAAAGAAGTCCAATTACATTATTATGCAACAGCGAAACTAACGACGATGACATTTACGTACATATTTCTTTACAACCAACATCAAAAAAAGAGAACCCAATCTATAACATTTTCGAATTAGAATATCATGGCCTAATACTTATGTATATTACATTTCAATCAGATCATTATAACTAATAAATAAAATAAAACTCACTAGTATCAAAACGTGTTAGATGCGTAGGTTGCGCTATATTTTTCGAACTCCGGCGAGTTTACGCGGCGCAACAGCGAGCGATACGTCCCTCCTCGGTAAGCGCCTGGCGCTGACTAAAGTTGAACACCGCGCGTCACAAGATTTATATTGATTTTTGCATTACAAACAAACATTATTTTAAAATATTGTTTTACTTTTAAATAGACCAATTTTTTTTTTCAAGCTTTATAACAATACCACCTTAATTATTAAATGTTTTTTATTTGAATTTGGATTATACTTTCATAGATAAAAAATATAGTTTCGTACGGAAAATTGTCAGTAACTCTCAGTTTTATAGAATTATTTTTGGTGTAATACTGTATGAATTGTAATAAATTGATTTAAGCACTTCCAAGAACAAGATATAGTTGTATCTTGAACATTTTTATAAATGGTTAAATTGCTATATCCTTGGAGTACCGAAGCATCAAAAGATACCCAAAAGCAACATTTTATGAAACATCCTTTGCAGAGACAAAGATTTTACTGATGTACGTGGACAAATTAAAATATTTATTTAATACACTTTCAAGATAAATGATCAAACTTTCTGAATCTTATTTTTGTTTTTTTATTGTGACTATATCCAAAGCATCAAAACTCGTATAAAACGTTTAAATTCGCGAAAATTTGTGATAGCCCTCTTAAACTAACTCCATTACATTCAGAAGTACATGTATGTAATGGAATATAAGGTAACCATCTTCCAAGTATCATGACATGAAAATTGGCAACTATATGAAGTTCTGATGACGATACAAAAATACCACTCTTCTCGCCTGGAATTATTGTTATCAACTGTGAGCATAGCAAATATCGTAGTGTCCAAGTTTTTAATATTCATACTCCTTAGCTTGTTTTGTTTTTGTCGCGCGTCCGATATTCGACAGGAAATGAGAATAGTCTTCATGCTCTATTTAATATTATGATGATTAGTTATGTCGATGGCTTTGTTGTAGTGTGTAATATGACACACGAAGGGCCAACTTATGTGTATATTTTTGTTAAATCATCAAGAAAGCTGTGAAGCAAAACCATCAAGTATTTACCTGTTATCGAGTCATCCATGTAGTCAGTCATTGTTATGATTGCACCTCAGAAGACGGCAAGTGGATTTAATTCAACTCTGACATCATGGAATGTTAGGAAGTTAGACCTGCTCTTTATAAAAAAAAGACGTAAAATAATGTTCAAAATCTAAAAGTTTACCAACAAACAGCATACGTTATTTCTCAATATAAAAAAGTAGGTACATATTCGGTTGCTCTATCAAGTACATTAAAGAGAGTTTTCAACATAACTCACATGTTCAAAGTAAAGTTTTGTTATTCATCCGTTCTGTTCACGTCAACTCACTTACCGGGGCAGGTAGTGGGTATGCAACATTCATGCGGCCTTTCCCAAGAGATCACTGGCTCTAGGAGCATATCCGTAGACAACGGTTTCAAGTTTGAATTTTTAAATCTCAATAGTCGTTTAGAATAATGGAGTCTTGTGAACTTGTAAAATACGGTTAGGGAAGTTTAATAACTGTGATATTTCTTCGCAGTGCACTTTGGGTTTATTTGAAGTACTATGGGTACACTATACACGTATTTTTTATTCGTAAATTATTCCCAATTAACGGATAACAATTCATTTAAGTTTCTTCATAAACTTATGTATATATAATAAACTTATATACATATGTATCATTCACCGCAGTCTTTTAATGGGAAACCGACTTCACCATGCATTTTTTAGCCCTGAAATAGATAAAAAAGTAGGTTGGAATACCGATTACGGTTCTGAAAAATAACGACACCTCGTAAAAAATAATTATGTAGAATTTGAAATAGAAACGTGTTACAGTTACCACTTCAAATTAAAAACACAGTACCAGTTAAAATTTTCAGACGAATTATTTTAATGAATTTTATACCAGAGAAAAATAATAAGCAGGCGAGCAATCCTTATGGAAGTGGGTCTAATCATATTAACTCATTACATCTAGTGGGAACTGACCTAATTCAGTTACGAGTTCCCGAGGTGTTCGCGGGAACTTAAGCGGATTATGTACTGCAAATTACTTTATCATCATATTTAATGGTAATGTTATAAAAACAGGTGCTGTGTCTGGTAGCTGGAAAATGGTTTTTAGAAGTACATCTGTTGTTAATACGATTGGTTTTAAGATAGGCGGCCATTTTAATTAAACATACGACGTTTGGTCAAAGCTATGAAGTGAGAAATGTATGGGTACCTATTTGATAGTTTTATGTATAAAGAATATATTTAACTGGTGTCTTACATTCCGAGGAAAAAACTGTAAGCCTTCATTCTAACTTGTCAGTGCATAATGGCGTACTTAAGATTTAAATATCAACCATATTAAACAGACCAGTTGTTGAAGCTGACAACGGTAAGGATACCTGCTTGCTGAAGGCAAAGAAATCTTTGCAAGAGAAAGATAGGTAGGATCCGTGGGATATCACGATTTAAGATAATCGAATATGGTGTTTATACTATACCGGTGAAATTCGCGGGACCTATCTACTATAATATTATGGGTTAAACAACATACCAGTGATGTTCTGCTAACGATGATAGTTCAGTAATTAGGTTCGTGCGTATGCATAATTAACGCATCCTCTGCAAACTGCTTATCTCTCATTTATCTTTAGAGGGTACTTTGCCGTGGTAATGAGGATTTCCCTGGAATATCTTTCAAAAGTGTTATTCAGGTTTCTTATTTCAATAAAATTTCTGTTGAAATAAGGAAAGGTCATGTTTTCTAACATAATTTTAATTACTTTCCTAGCAGTAGGTATAATGTCGGGATAGAAGAGTCTTTTGGTAGTCGTAGAAAACTAGTTGTTTTAATACATAGGCGTGAAATGAACCTATAAACACGTATGCTGGTACTTTAAAAAATCATATTATAAAGGTTTTTTAAGTGGCCTTTCAAACTGGCTTCACTTTAAAATTCTCTTACATCAGTTAAGTGATCTCATAAATAAACTAGATCCAAACACAATGAGTACGACAGAATTAGATTTCACCTAGTCAATAGCAATGAATAGAGCTCAAGGTTTTTTGTACTGAAAAATAAAATAGTTTTATTCAGTTAAGTTAAAAAAAGTAAAATGGCATCTAAGTAACCGTGAACTTATTGGAGAAAAAATACACAATAAACTGAACTTGTCTTTCCATTATCCCGTTTGTGTAACTTACCTTCAAATAAGAGTTCTGTTAAGAAACATGAAGTTCAGCAATAGGGTTATGATGTCAGTCAATATAGTTTTCATTACAATTTATCCAATCCCGACCAAATTCAGAAAAGTAAAGGTGCATTTTGAAAACCACCTGCCGACTGCTACTGCCGATGTCACTTGCAGCCATTTCTTGAATGTGTCGTGTGGTTGATATCTGTGTGTGGTCGACAGCACGTGCTGCTGCCCCTTAGATCTAAAACGGTTTCGTGTAGCTGAAGTACTGGTTTTTATGTATTTACATGAAATGCGTCAGATTTAGTGCAGTCGCGGCATGTGCAGTCGACATTTGCAGTCGGCAGCTAGCATTTAAAACGTACCTTTACTTTTTTGCAGCTAGCATTTAAAACGTACATACGTTACGTCATCTTCGATTTTTAAAATTTCAATGCATTTGTAAAAATTAATACTGCTAATGGAAACAAGAGCCTGTCTTCAAGTGGTTGTACTAGATTTGCAGTTCAATAAAACAATAGTATATCAACAATATGAGATAAGCAGCACTCATAAGTAAGATTACCAAGCAAAGTGATGAGATAAATTCATTGTCAGCACAGTTCTCTAGTAGATTACATCAGTTTAACTGTGAAGAATAAAATATTTCTTGAGAAACAAAAATATTTTCATATTTTTTTATATCTAGCTTGCCTTTATCTGTAGCCACAATTAACTTTGAATTTCAGAAGTATATAGTATATATCAGTTATTTTTGTTTGTGAATTAGTTTTCAACATGGATTCACAAGTGGTAAGTTTTATTTTGTGAAAGACGTTTTTGTAATGAAATATTTTAAAATTTCTTAAAATTATTTTCAGATATCGAAAATAATGTAATTTAAGTAAGTAGTATTCTAGATTACATTCTGTTCATAATACCACTTTGAACTTGCTTTTCACTCGCAATTACAGAAAGCATCCAAAACTAAGTGTAAGGTAAACGCGATGCAGTTTTTCTGTAATCTCACACTTAAGTCCACCAAGTCACAAAAGTTTAACCAAGGGCTATCGGGTTGCCTGAGTAACTGGTTTGAGGGGGTCAGATAGGGCAGTCGCTTCTTGTAAAGCACTGGTACTCAGCTACATCCGGTTATACTGGAAGCCAACCCCAATATAATTGGGAAAAGGGCTCGGAGGATGATGAGTTTTTCTTTAATCTCTAACCAATACCTAATAATACAAATTAATCTAGTTACGTCAATTTTATAGATGGTCAAATCCATTAAAAGAGCATTTAAGTCAATTTGAAGGGCTATTATCGGCATTTTCTTCATAGTTTTCATAAGACTTGGTAGATACCAGTAGTTAGTGTTATTATTTTTTTTATTGTTTTATCCACTTTTTATAGCAGGAGCGATGGTTGCAATTAAAAGGTAGGTTCTTAATTGTGAAAAAACACTGAAATATAGAGGTTTTCTATTGTGAATTTTGTGATGTGAACATTTTTAATTGCCTACTTATGTCTCTTATTTATACGATTCATAAATAGTCTAAAGTAATTATGGCATACAGGTCTTAACACGATAATTTTATTCACGGAGTAATTTTTTTATGTCGATAAATATGTCCGATGCTGGCGAATAAATTATTTGCGGTATTCTATAATTATTTATTTTGCTGTATTCCGATTACTACAGGGAATAACCTGCACAAAGCATGTAAATAAAAGATTATTATAACAGCTTCTATGGTGAGTCGTCGGGGAACCACTCACATAATGACTCATAGCAACCAATGTACATGTACAATTTGCTTTTGGAAATAATTGGCTTATTAATTAACCGTAACTCTTTAGTCACGCACGGGATCTTTACGTTAATAGTCATTATTAATTGTCTTCAAAACACACCTCTTTATGATGCGAAATTATCAAATGGCCCTCTCGCTGTGGGTGCAGCGTGAGGGAGTGTCAGACTCTTCCTGACTAAAACCCACCATGTTCCTTTTTAAGCCCTTTCTTTACCAAGGCCACGGTAACTCTTCCGAATGATCTCACAGCACAAAACATATCTTGAGTCTCAATCACTTTTCACTATGTACCGAAAATTAAAAAAAAATACTGTCAATTTTTTTTTCACATGTGACAATCGATTCTAACTTACCGGAATCGAAACAACGCTAATTTGCATCAATTCCTATGCAAAACGTAATCGCTGTAATAGAAAGTGTACGTATCCATGTTACGTTAGGTATATGAGCACATCAAATTATTAATTCAAGTCAGCTCTAACGTATCGTGATGAAATCGATCGAGTGAAGACGAATGACAGACCAATTATGTCGATCCATCGGTATAGAATGTCGGTTTATTGAAAAAATATGGGCTTCATTAATTACCGCAAGCTATTGAAGGATAAATAAGATGGAACGTTATACAGACAGGAAAATCGAATTTTAGAACCATTCGATGTTCAGAATCGATACCTGAATAAATTCAATAAATATCGCTCGGATGATTTGATTCGCAATTTGTATTTTGAATAAAAATATTGGCTGAGGGATTTATGGGAAAGTGGTTTTCTGAATGATTACGAATTTATGTATTCGTTTGTCAAGTGTGTATCGAGAAATATGTATTTTTTGGAACACCTGGACTTACTGAGCATACATATGTACGTTTCAAGAATTCCAATTATTATTTTGAATATAATACATAATGTATTCATGATCATAAGACCTATTTTTACAAACACGAATAAATATAAACGTAAGCGTTGATCAAGATGACCGTTATATTATGAAATACATAGGTAATGACTTCGTCAAAAATCGTAGTAAATATTTTGTTATCGATTACGACATAAAGACAAAGATATGAAGATAAACTTAAAACATAAAAAATGATAAACCAGAGAACATTGTATCTATCCGAGAAAATGTGTACATTCGTAACAGCAACAATTATTAATTAGTAAACTATCTCTCGTAGTTACAAGTAAACTATATTATGACATCATTATTTAACGTATTTTACAGTTTGGTTTGCGCTTTCAGAATATAATGACTAGTTAGTGAAGTCACGTTAGCACAGGAAACAGCAGGCAACATTTTAGACAAGAATTTTTATTTTATTTTTCTCAACCTTGAATGTGTGCAAAAAATAATGATACACTTTTAATAACTTAATAAACAAACATACAAACCTACAAACATACAAACATACAGGTGAAGCTAATAAAAAGCGTGTAAAAATAGGCATGATGTATTTGAGATCTTGCTGCTTTCTTTTTGAGTTTAAAATAAGTATGTAACAGTGAGAATAAGTGCAGATCATTTAGTTCGGGCTAAATCTTTTGATATAAAAATATTAAAACTATCTGAATTTTATTATTTTCTTATCACAATGATTAGAAATTAATGCTGCTATTATCTTTATGAATTGATAGATATCGTATAATCTCTTCTAGACCATTAAAATATTCAGTGTGACGGGGATTCGGCTTACGCCGGTCCTAAATTAATTTTCGGTTTTGTTAATCTGGATCGCGGTGAGTAAATATTCATAAAATATGAAATTAAGATGGTTAAGAGCAAAATTTGTATGATGATATGGCGAAGTGTTGTTTACTGTATAATAATAATATGAGACCTTATTGCACTCAAAATTAAGGTTGAGAATCGATCGTGCGTATTTTTTTAATAGGTTCTAAGGCTTCGTGATTGGGCTGTATCGAGACGTATTTCTTAAATGGAATCATAGCAAGAATATTATATTCTGTCTAAGATAGGTAAAACATGTTTTAACATGTCGATATTTTGCTGTTGTGTTTAGATATGTACCTAAATATGTGTGTATTTACTTTTCTAAGCTATAGACAGTACGGGTATAATGTTATAATAATTCTTGAAAATACTGAAGAGAGTAGTCAAGAGATCTCCTGAAAATATTTATAACATCTTGCAGTTTCTTCACAAGAATTCGCCTCAAAGGACGAAAAGTGCGGATAACTAATAAATATGAAATCTCGATGTTCACTGGTGCGTAAACGCAATATCGAATTTTAGGGCAAAGGAAATTGTGTTCCAACCTAATTGAAGCGAAGAGTATCGGAATTTTATAAAGAACTAGCCGATTTCCCGAGGTTTCGCCCGCGTCTTATTAGAACTATTACCCCTTATCTTGATAAAATATACCCTATTTTACTCGTCAAGAGTGTAGCTTACCAACAATGAAAGGATTGATCAAAGATTGGTTCAATAGTTTTATAGTCTTCAGGATACAAACAAACAAAAAAAAAATCCCTATTTATTATAGTAGTACAGACTAACCGATCTGTAATATAAAATGATTCCTTTGGGAATTTCAATGACTTTGATCGCGATACTAGCTATCGTTAGCTGACTATAGAATTTGATAAGATAAATAGGTATTATTGGAGGTATTTATTATGAAATGGCACCTCAAAGATGTTGGTACTGGTATCGGTAACTTAGGCCAAAGAAAAGTGTAAGATTTTCATTTCAAACGGTATTCGCTTGACAACGTTCTTCAAAATTTGATTAAATTGGATCCATAGTCACTTAACTTTATAACACTTAACTTATTGAATTAAAAAATAAGTAGGTAGCTCTGCTGACATAATTAGCCTAAACATGTATTATCTCTGTCAGACAACTGTGATGTCAATCACACCATGTCATTAAGTGATATGATTGGTTAAACAGACAGTAACCGTCTTACCACAAAAACTTTTAAACGTCAGTTTAAGCCTTGTCTAAAAAAATGACAAATTATGACGTTGACATATGGTTCATTTTGCAGCCAAAATTTTATTAGACAAGTGTAAAACAGGGGTTAAAGTTTTTGTAGTAAGGCCATAAGACTTTACACGCGATCCGTACCAAGGCGAAATTCCTAAATGCTAAGGATGTGTCTACACGGTGCATGCAGCTGGAGCAAGTTAACATGCGCAAGTGACAAGAGCACGCTGGTGGGTATTTTGCTTTGGTATATGCACGAGTCGCTGAACCCCCACGTTTTTAAAATGCATGTTACCCGCGCATGTGAATCAACATGCTACTTACACCGTGTAGATGCACCCTAAACAATTTACCTATCTACCTATTTACAAGCAGATTAGTAAAATTTATTTTGTAGCCATAATTTCCATATCGATATCATTCGCTAAGATAAGACAAACAATTATGATAAATAAGATTAAGATAGTTGCGTCCGTCATAGGTAATCATTTTGTAATAATGAATAAATTAGAACTAATTTTCTATGTAATGATATTATTTCTCCTAATTCTGATTTAAATGACTGTAGGATGCCCTCTTACAGAGCTCTGACACTAGCGGATTTTGAGCGCGGTTTTTTCGAGGGGATCAGTCGGGCTGTGTCGAGCGTATAGGTGCAACAGCAATCAATTACCTATCAACTGCCAGTTCAGAGCATGACACGTGAAACCGCACGTCAGTTTTTTTATCGCTGTCGCGGAATGTGTCGCGCGTAAAAATATCGAGCGGAAAATCCGCTGTTATGGTGAACGCGCCGCAAGAGCTAAAGGAATTGTTTATTTTCCTTTTACACCTGTCAGTCGCATTGAATCGTCCTATTGTGCGAAGCGTCATAAGATTTTATTTAAGAACCTAAATCAAAAATTCGCTTTGTACGACGCGTTGGGCTCAGATAAGGGATCCATCTTTATCATTAAGGCCTATTAGTGCAAATTTGTATGACAAGTGCATACGTTATGAGACATATGAGACATGTAACTATAGTTAATGTAGAACAAATAATTAATTATTTAATCTATTCTTTGCCATAATCAAAATTCAAAGCTAGAAACTTCCGTATACATTAATCTACCCAGCTTGAATTCCAATCTAGGTGCCTGAGTGCAATGTAAACTTAACTGGTTTCATTGTCTCAAGCAAATGAGTTAAGTTTCTATAAAGTTGGCTTCCAAAATGTTAGCCCATTTAGTTTTAATAGTACTTGGATACTTGCATGAGATGAAATTACAATTAATGTTAGGTTAGGTTAGTTATAGGCTGAAACATTGTCGCAAATAATGATTATTAAGTGTAAAATATCGATAAGCAATAGCTTAATAAAAACTTTAGATAATAAATTTATAAATTAAGTTTAAAAATGTTTGACATGTGTTTAAAGAAAATTCGCATCCGAATTTTTGTCCGCATACACTTAAACACGTCTAAAGTATTTAACTTTTATGTTATACTGTAATATTTTTTAATGCACTTATTGTATTGTACTAAGTAAAAAGGTATACTTTATTCTAGAATTAAGAACGTGTTAATAAGTGTCTTGTGCCTATGTCCTTAACTTATATTGTCATAGGTACTAATATCTAATAAAAAAAAAACTAATTATAATGTTTCGTTAAAGTTCTTTCTAGTTCTTGTAATATTTTGTAATTATATTACTTAAATTGTTTATTTTGTCCACAGTTATACGCCGAACAAAATGGCGGACAACAGCAACTCCACCATGGAGATGGGAACCAGTGATCAGGTAAACATTCAGATTAAAGATAAGAAACCCAAGTTAAAAGACAAAAGAATGAAAATTAAAGAAAAACTGACAATTTTGGTTGATTATGCAATAGCCAAAAAAAACATTACATTGAGGAGATTTTTTGTATAAACAAGAAAATACCTTGAGTTTATTTCGTATTAAAAAGTCGTTAGCTCGTCATTAAACACACAATTATCATTATATAAATACCTACTAATGTGTTTGTAACTGCAGTATTACGATAAATCTCTATAAAAGTGAAAACCACGCTTGTAACTTTGAAAGTATACCATAGAAATAAATTTTATTATGTAGACGACCGTAAAGGATCCGTTATTTCTCCAAATACAACATAATTTGAATAAATATTAACCCAGATTCTACTACATATTTGAGCATAACAGAAATCGACAATAGGATTATTTTTATAGACATATTTTTTAAATCAAAGCTGAGGATTGTTTAAATCATTGAAATGTGATGTGGTATAACGACAATCAACTACCTAAGTACAACCTATGTCGAACCGGGTCCTTTCAATTTTTTTTAAACAAACTAACCGTTGCACTACATTATGGAATGCAATAAAGTAAATACCTAAAAGTGTAAATACCTAAAAAACAAAATGTAAATACCTAAAAGTGTAAAACATTTCACACTTTGGTTCAAGCTCAGGTTTAATATTTGACCCTTATCCTGAGACTGTCATAATACTCGTAAGAAAACAAAAGAATACACTTTTGTTGCGAAATACAATCAAACTTAACTTTAATCCTCCAATTAAATGGTACTCAAATAGCACGTGCCAAGCAACAAAACAGAACTAAATCACAAAACCAAAGATATCATGACGAAACAATGTACCTACTACAATGAGAACTATACGTAATTGATGCTAAATGTTCGACGACCATACCAGATAGCCTTCGATAACCCCCGGTCTAGTAACTTCATGTAAAAAAAACTTAATCAAGGTTCATATTCGCGGCCGAGTCCATTCCACTTTTGTTCGTAGTAGTAAGCGGAATGGCCGATTGTGAATAAATAAGCTAGGTATTATTAATTTTGTAAATAATAAATTTAATATAAGTGAGTATGGGTTGTGGTTCAGTGTAGTTGTGGAACAGTGATCTTGGATTGCAGTGATTAGTGGGTCAAACGTAATGTATGTTTTGTTTTGTTTATTTTTTTTACTTAAACTTAAATAGTAATATTAAAAAAAAAAAAAAAAAAAATAATTTAAATAGCAAAGGTACAGTTGAAAAAAAGAAATAAAACGTGAATGTAATAAATACAAAAAAATATACGTATTTAACTAACTAACTAAATTATTAACGTAGGTAATGTATACCTACCTAGTTAATGTTACTCCAATGATAACGTGTGTAAGAGTTTATATTTACACATTACGATATATAAGGAAAATCCCCTCAAATACTTGAATTTCAGGTTTAATTACAATTTTAAATAAATATGAAGATATACCATCGACAAAACTAGTTAGCCTACTATATTACACTGTAATGAAATCTAAACATTTACTCACCTGTTGTAAAGTCAACACAAATGTTATGATTTTTTTAATCGAAAAATCTGTTACGTATATAACATACCTACATAATCCCTTTTATGGATATTTCACACATACTTACTGCGTTTTCAAAAGTGTTTCGACGATTAAGTGGCGTTGATAATTGCACATACCTTAAACATATTTTTTGCGGTAAGATCTTGGTCGTCGCGTCTGTGACGCTTGTTTACCTTCGAATCACAATGTCTTAGGCTCGCAATGTATATCAAACTTCCTAGTTACTGAATTAAATTTGCATTAAATAGAGTATTTACTCTAAAGTGAGTTAGTATTAGATGTTAGATCATCATTCTCGGTGCATAAACAGTAAAACAATTGACTACTTGTTTTCTTGTTTTATGTGGTATTTCGTTTTGTGTGGCATTTCGTTTTATTATGCATTGCATTAATAGAATTGAAATCGAAGATAGGCAAGACAAAAGTGACATACAGTGGCTTGCCCATGTACAAATACTTAGTCAATTTGACCAAGCAATGGTCGGTAATTTCACGGGTGTTTTGGGTATTAATAAAACTAAGTTAAATCAGTTAATTGCTGCAACTCACTCTTAGAATTTTCGAACCGACGTAATTCCGTCGAACTGATTATTTAATTTTCATGAGAAGTCTCATTCTTATTTGCTGTTCCAGTAACTAAAAGCACATTCCACTTCCAGGTGCTGGTCGCAACCAAACGCAAGAAGACACTAGGCTACATAATCGGAACAGTCGCGATGTTGGCAGTAATAGGTGTCGTTATCACCCTTGTGGTAGTCCTAACTGGCAATGAGGCCGGTCCCGTTGAACCGATCGTATCTACCGAAGGTCCGACTACTCCTATAGAACCTTCTTCATCGACCACGACAAGCACGACTACGACAGAATCGCCTACATCTTCGACTGAGGCTGGTGGTACGACGACAGAGTCTGGTGTGACTGAGCCGCCGTTAACGCCATTGGAACTTGAAGAGATTATAGAAGGAATATACTCACCTCCTTCTTTCAATGCCTCTTGGTCTACAGGTATGGTTTCATTTACAAATTATTTTGGGAAATATTAGTAGCACTAATATACGAACTTGGGTATGAAATTGATATGTCCAAGAGATGAAAATTCACAAGCAAAGGCCATTTTTTAAGTCCATTGGTTGCACGATCTGTCGGATATCAGTTATTATAATACTTCTGCATAACGACCGAACTTCGTAAGCGTTGCGTTGCGTGCAGTTTTTGTTTAAAATTACATAAACATCAGGTTTATCTTGTAGAGAACAATCATAGTATAAATTACCACGAAAATACGCAAGTACTTGATTACGTATATCTTAATGGATCTCAAGCTAAGTGACGCAAATATGTGCAGTTTGGACCAAGCGACTTAAATGTCAGTTGTCCGATTTTATTATTTTAGTAAAAAGGTTAATAACCGGGGCAAACTATAAAATGTATATTAATTATCCATTACCTTGCAAATTGATTTAGTCTAAATTTTATAGGAAATAATTATTAGATAAACCAGTCTTACATAAATATTTACATAAATGTTAATGAGTATGTTTTAATTTTACACTGCAAACAAACATAATATAACGCTATTTTATACTACCTCTTTCTACAATGATCAGTAAATGACGTAGAAAAACAAAAAAGTCCCCGTGCGGTTGCACTCATAAACTATTTACGTCTGAGATGTAACAAAAAGGTCGGACATGTGACTGAAGAAAAAAAAAACATGTATTAGTAGTTAGACAATGTTTTTCTTTGTTAAAAGTTAAAGTGGTAGAGTAGCGAGTACGAAAGAAAACTTGTACGTTTTCAAAAGTTTTCCGAAGTAAGATTGCTCTATTTTTCTTGTAGTGTACCTTTAATGTGTTCATTCAGTTGTAAAATTAACTTGAGTGAGCATAGTGTGCTATATATTTACAAGGACACGTTCTAAGTTTGAAATCGATCCTCTGTATTTTATAACATACTCAGTATGGAATAAAAGTTGAATATTAAATCGGTATGATCTCTTTTATTGATATGTAGGTATCGGTATATTTTTACAAGTTGTCGATAAAATATGTAATTAGGTCATCTTAGTAATGCACTGTACTTGATTCGACCATATTGCTCAGCGTTTGTATAAGATATTCTGGAACCATTCACATACTTTAAGAGTACCCACACTCTACACACTAAACAGTCGACCGACAGTTCAACCGATGGTTACCAGAAAAAAAATTGTGAAGAAAATCCTGAATCGAATAAAAGTTTTCAATTGTTCTGACACGTTTGAAATACCTGATCTTTTCGTTCATCTTCATACTGAATGATGAGCCCAAACTAACTATCGGTCGACTAAAAAGTCTACGGTGTGCTAATACTACTCCTCTAATGGTATTGGCATAGTGCAATTTGTACAAGTCATTCATATACAGTGCAGTGCATTAAAACCAATACATGAATAGTTTAGAACGGGTGCGGCCATTGACCAGAATACTCGTGTTGCAAATGCATACCTACACTTGCATATTTACATAATTTAACAAGCTGTTGAAAGGAGAACACTTGGAAATTATTTATAAGGAAACGTTTTGGCAGTTCCGGTACTCACTTTGAATGAGGTGGCAAGTGAATAGGATGGCCTATTTTTCTTAGAATTTAGAAAAGTTATGAGTCTTACATCATCCTCCGAGCCTTTTCCCAATCATGTTGGGGTCGGCTTCCAGTCTAACCGGATTCAGCTGAGTACCAGTGCTTTACAAGAAGCGACTGCCTATCTGACCTCCTCAACCCAGTAACCCGGGCAACCCGATACCCCTTGGTTAGACTGGTGGCAGACTTACTGGCTTCTGACTACCCGTAACGACTGCCAAGGATGTTCAATGACAGCTGGGACCTACAGTTTAACGTGCCATCCGAAACACAGCCAATGGTGTCTAAGATATACTTAGAAAGTACATACAAACTTAGAAAAGTTGCATTGGTACTTGCCTGACCTGGGATCGAACCCGCGCCCTCGTACTTGAGGTTGGTCCTTTACCCACTAGGCCACCACGACTAGTTATGAGTCTTACACTCGTGTATGTATTCAAGTTGTGGTAGTAAAACTAGCAAGTTATTTTAGCTACATGTAGGGCAATAGATAAAGTATTTCAAATGTTTTTTTTTGTTATAATATTTTATACCGTACAGAAGTATTTTCCATTTCTTGCGTAATTTGGCTTCTGAAACCTACTCGTGATCATTAATTTCTTTATCTTTAATCCAGGCATAAATGTAAAGAAAAACTGCAAAACACACATAAATCACACGTAAATTCCGATTTCCGACATAATCCGGTTCATTAGCCAATAACTCACGATACCAGATACACGGTGTTGCACCAATTTTATTGCAAATGGATTACAGAAAAAGTGTAGGAATATAGGAGTTGAATGTTCATTTATGGAAAGAAAAGTGACACAATTTAACACTGCAAATATCATGTGTTATGGGAAATAATAATACTCGTACTGAAGAATTAACTTTCGATATGATTTGGATATACTAATTTCATTAGATAAACATAAACACGAATGATTTTGCAATTCAAATTCAACTCGTGTATTTATCACGTTCATTATTATGTAAATACACCATAAAACCAATGTAAATAACTAATTACATGAAAAAATAATTAACTGTACATTTCTCAAATAAAAAAAAAACCTCATTGCCCACTTTCATTTTCACAAACAAAATCACCTGCGCAAACCATCATCACATTTCGCTATCAACGGTACCTACCTAATAAATGGCGCTAGCCCGATCCTATCATATCTTCATTAATATCGTTTAATTGCAGGAAGCGAGGTGTTGTTCCGCAACGCTAATGGCGACCTGGTGCTGTATGATGTTGACACTGACAGTACCACTCCACTGGTTTATAACTCCTCACAGGTATGTACGGTAGACTGCACATCAGTGGTAACTGTCACCTTAACTCAATAGTATTAATTACGATTTTCATATAAAACTGTTACCACTACCTGAAGTTGACTGTACCTTTTTGACTGTGTTCAAACCAAACTGACTGTCAGCCGCCGAATGTCAGCGTCTATGCATATTACGCATAACGTATCGTAGGTTAGATGTCAACGAGAAAGTGTATTGTATATTGTATTGAAATACAATAAACTGCGTAAGGTTCGCTTACATTCGGCGCCTGACAGTCAGGTTGGTTTGAACACAGCCTTTGAATCTTTGTACAGCTGGAATATGTGACAGGCGATTTTCAATTGTATGTGTAGGACTTTTAGGTTTAAATTGATCTGGTATGGCCAGCGATGTGTGTTTAGATTGATCTGAGGATAAAATAGGAAGGTTTTTAATAACCATAAGATTATTTCTTCCAGAAGATTCTTGAAAGTGTTGGTAATAAAAACCTTTCAAATCCTATTCCTGTAAATGGAAATCTTTTCATAATGACGAGCACATTTTAGTAAAGGACTTTGTGGAACAAAAAAGATTAAAGTTAATTGCTTAAGAGTTTTGTAATTTAACTTGACTCAGCAAATAATTAGTAACTCTTAATTATATTGAGGTCAGACGCCAGGCTGTGGGGTAATCAATTAGATTTGTGCCTAAATTAAGGAATAAAATTAAATGAAAAACATTGATTATATGGGTAATTACTTGTAAATTAAACAGTAAACAAAACAATAACTATGATAGTAAATATGACCCTGCTTTTTATACCAAGGTATGATTACCTATAATTGGCTTGGGATTTCCCAATTATAGTGACGCACTTTTAATATGCTAATCATGTTTTTAACTAGACTTTATTTAGAATCAATCTGTATTGGATCTAAAAAATAAAAACATGTTGATTAACATACCCAGATATCTATTTTCTACGTATTGTATATCATTTCATGGCCCAAGTTCACCGACAATATAAACGATAGTTTTCTTAAAACAACTGTTTACCTACTATGAATTTTCACGCTTCTAGAAGTCTCAAAGAAAATAATTGTTTTAAGAAAAACGGATATTTATGTTAGAGGCTTAAGTAAGTTTATAAATAAAAATAGTATATTACAACAGTCTGTTGTGTGGTTTATCCATGTACAAATATGTTATACGTTTTAGAACTGCGAAAAATGCACGTGTAATTGCAACAAATTCATTTCTATATTGTTCATTGTTTGCGTACAATGACATTGTGTTTGCATGACGAATGAGGTATTAACTGTTCTATTGTGTTTATTTGTGAATTACCGCACATTATAGATTGGTTTATTGAATTTATCTGCGCGATGATGACATTTGGCTAATCATAAATATTGTCTAAACAATGTCCTTTTTAAACAAAAGAAAAAATATTTACCTATGAAATGTGGGAAATATTGTAATAGTTTAAAAACAGAAGAAAAAAAAATACATTTATAAGAAACCTATAACTTTTCTAGAAAGTCCAAACAGCTATGATTCGATGTTCCATCATGAAGTTCCAGTTCGACAGTAGGTACCATATATTAGTTCCATGTATTGCTATTAGAACTACAAGCAGCTGCCAATTGTCTTAACTGAAAGATGGTTTATTTGATTAGCTACCTTAGATTCCATTTAATAGTGACACGACGACATAAAATAATAAAAACGAGCTGCATTCATATTCATAAAATTAATGGAACATTCATACATTTAAAAATCGAATGATGGTTATCGACGGCTTACACAATACACATGCTTATGTCAATTTCCAAAGGAAATTATTGGTCTTTTTATTAAAATATTAAGTACTTGAGAGATGGTGCGCGCTTCACGTTTCCGGAAAAATCTTTATGGAAACGTTTCCCTCAATTTGTGTTTATTGACTTCGATTTCATGGCAGTTTTGTTTATTACATTTTATGAGAAACAAAGTGCACTCGTATATTGCCAAAAATGTGGCACAGATAATTGAAATAACATACAGATACATTTACCTACTCGAGATGCTTTCTTTCACGTCTACTCACTAGACAACCACGACTTTTTAATGCCCATCATTCTTTCATGTTCAGCCTTGCTAACGTCTTATCACAAAACATGGGATTCTCACATCTCCCAGAAAAGGAATTTATTGTAATGATATGTTCCTTGTTACAGATTCTACAGCAATCGTCAAGAGTGATGCAGTTGTCGGCTGATGGAACCGAAGTTATATTGGCCTACTATGTAGTACCGGTAAGTTTACACTTCTGTGTATGGTATTTATGTGTTACTATCTGCTACAAGCAGTTCCACCCTCGTTTTGAGTGAACTACTTCCCGTACCCGGATGAGATATAGCCTACGTTACTCGAGAGGAGTGTAGGTAGGTTCCCAAAAGTGAAATAATACACTCTTTTGCAAAAAAAACGGGCACCTATGCGAAATCTTAGTTTTAAGGACTTTACGTGTATTTCAAAGGGTTTAATGATTGTAGTATGTTTCTAGCATCAAAAGAGTTAACCAAGCATGCGTGAGAGTGTATTCTAAATTTGAATTTTGTACGATTGCTAAGAAATTGGTTAAACCTTGTTTTGGAATAATTGCTTGCAGAAAGTTCGTCGGTGTTTTGAAAAGTTTTTGTAGTGATTTTCAGAAAAATGATAATGCAGTTTTAACTAATGATTAAAGTACTTTTTTGTTTGATCAAAACCTTTTTGAAAAACTATGCATATTTGATAAACTTTTCACCTGCTCTAAATGGGCTATACTGATGAATGATGGCAATGTTAAGAGTTTCGGTATTTTAGTGTAAAGCGTTCTATTGTTTAGATATTGTACCCACGTGTTTTAAAATATCCCTTTCTCATAAATAAACACTATTTAGAGGAGCATCAGTACTTTGACCTGCGAAAAAACCAATTTAAAGTAAGCAGTGCCGATAACAACTCGTCTCCTATCAGACATTGACATTTTTAAAAGTCTTGAAATTCTACAAAATACAGAAAGTAGCGCATATACTGTGAGCACGAGGTCTTAAGGTCTCGTAATCACTGATTTTTAAACAACCTCGTCTCTTGGGAAACTCCGTATACCTCTGAAGATCTATGAGTCTTAGCGTTCAAATAGCGTGTTTTCATCGCACGGACATTTTATTAAATAAAGTTGCCTGCATCGAGATTTTCTGGCATCTACAGCACTTTCCTGCTTAAATCATAACAATAATTGGCTATCTGCTCATTTCTTAAGAAACATACGTTTGGCCAATAATTTTGAATTCTTGACTCCCTTTCAGCTAAATTATCGTTTAGTAACCCGATACCTATGGAGTTATCGAGAGCTTCAACGCGGCAATAATTTGACTTTTTAGATAGCTTTAACCCTTCTCATCATTTTTCATGTGGTTAATTTTAACATTTATCACAAAATTTGGTATTTTTTAAATGTCACAGTCCGATAGTAGGCGAGTTGTGATCGGCACTGCTTACTTTAAATTGGTTTTGTCGCAGCTCAAAGTACTGATACTCCTCTAAATAGTGTTTATTTATGAGAAAGGGATATTTTAAAACACGTGAGTACAATATCTAAACAATAGAACGCTTTATACTAAAATACCGAAACTCTTAACATTGCCATCATTCATCAGTATAGCCCATTTAGAGCAGGTGAAAATTTTATCAAATACGCATAGGTTTTCAAAAAGGTTTTGATCAAACAAAAAAGTACATTAATCATTAGTTAAAACTGCATTATCATTTTCCTGAAAATCACTGCAAAAACTTTTCAAAACACCGACGAACTTTCTGCCAGCAATTAGTCCAAAACAAGGTTTAACCAATTTCTTAGCAATCGTACAAAATTCAAATTTAGAATACACTCTCACGCATGCTTGGTTAACTCTTTTGATGCTAGAAACATACTACAATCATAAAAACCCTTTGAAATACACGTAAAGTCCTTAAAACTGAGATTTCGCATAGGTGCCCGTTTTTTTTGCAAAAGAGTTTATTTCAAATTGGTTCTGTAGTTTCAGAGCCTTTAGAACACAAAGAAAATGTTTCCTCTTCATTATGTTAGTACACATTAGCCTACCTATACTTTTTAATATTAAAAATAAAAAAAACAAAGGGCACGTAATAACGGGTTTTACAAACATATACGTACTCATTCTGAATAACAACATACCAAATTCCCGAAAACACTGAACTTTTTTCAAACCAAAGCCTTCATTATAATTCGAAAATCGCTTTTTATACTTTCAAACAGCGATACAAAAAGCAAATATTAAAAGCAATGTCACAGATAATATTCGTAATACTAAAATGTTTCTGTTTTCATACATGAGCACGTTCCGTAAATATGTTGGCGCCACCTTTCACTTTTCGCAACAAAAAAACGTATTTACAGATTATTTCAGTATCCAATATTTTTTTAAACATGTCCATATAACTGGTTCTTCAAACCATACAGATAAAATTGTGTTGCTGGAGAGTTTGTTCCACCATGTTTGTATTTTTTTGTTTGTTTTTTTTTTCTATATTACCTACCAATCTCCAATATTCTATCTGGATAAAGTTATTTAACCTATAATAGGTATAAAAGAAAAGAAAAATCGTTAATTTTACGAATCTACGGAACTTACGGGATTTTTAAATAAGATGTAAGCCTCATAGAGAAATCTTTGGAAGGATACTAGTAGGAATCGGGCATACGTTTATTTTCATATTTTGGAACTTGTAACTCGATGTGGTGACGGGTAAAACCACACGAAACAGCAAGTTTCTTCTCAGATAATGTATTCAAGTCACCTCTGCCGAACAAGTGTGAAACTAACCAGATAACAAGTTGGTGCACTTAAAGTTCCTCCGAGTGTAAAGAACACCAAGAACTTCGTACACTGCATTGACCTAGTTACACTTGCCGTATAGAAAATTGACCCAATTTGACAATTGAATTTTTGTTATACTTTCGGGCCGTAACATTGGATTGGAAGAGTGAGGTCTTTCGAAATGTGTTCGGAATTTGAAATAGTTTAGAATTTGATGCTCAGTTTTTTTTTCATTTCTTGTGATTTTTATACCACACACACATTACGTAGGTACATAAATAAGAAGGGATATAAAATGATCACATAACTTAAAGAGGGACATGGAATATAAAAAAATGACAACACAGGACTAAATAAATATTATTTACATAGGCTTACTATGTACCTTTTTTATATGATACTGATATTCTTTTGTACTTTTACCTGTTTACATGCAGTACAACTCAATTTGGAAAATACCCGTCCTTACACGATATAGTCGGATAGCGTGCTAATTGGCGCTTTCTTCAATTAGATCCAAACTGTTCCTATCATTTAATTTATATCGATGTTGAGGCACGTACAAACAAACATACCTAATCGTGGCAATTATTAAGGAAATGCGAGTGTAGACGTTCGGGTAACATGTTATTTATTGCGCGGTAATTATTCGCCTAATTTGATGGTAGGAGGCACGCACGTATAAAAAGTATTCGGTGTTTACTCTCACTTTTTGTTCGCTTTGTCCATTCTTTCTGTTAGATTTTTCTGACGGAGTTACTGAAAGATATTTATAAAAGTATAGATTTATAAAAATACTACGTTTTCTTTTTCATAAAACCTACTTAAAATTCTATGTCAATTTAAAAGACTATTAGCTTTTTAATCATCTTCTCTGTAATGTCAAATATGCCATTACAATTCTTGGCTCTATTTGTGCTGTGGCATGAATTAACTTCAACTGTAAACATACCGAATGAACTATTATAGTAGGCACTAAAAGTTTCAAAGTGCTTATAAGTCGTTCACCTGAATAACCTTGTAAGGTAAATGATGCTTACCAAATAGCTGACTGCATATCTCATAAATTCCACGTCAGTTTAAAGACTGTAAAACTAACTTTACGATTGCTTTGACGTCTTATTTTAAGCTGTCTAGGTTCTTTCCAAATGGCTCGGTTTGAATTATAAAAAGATGATTCATTACCATTCAAAATTATATTTTAAAATTGACTTTTGATAATAGGTAATGGTGTTTTCATATTGGCAGATATCTTAAGTTCACTTCATCTATCATGTATTGTAACTTATGTATAAGCGAAATTAAATATGTCTAACGCTCAGCTTTTCCGTCAAAACTAATGAACCGATTTAGATCATATTTGGTACTCCAATAATAAAGAGCCTGAGAAAAGACTTAAGCTACTTTTTAACCGCTTGCATTCAAAAGTTCGCCAGGAATGCGGGCGAAACCGCAAGGACCAGTCATTTAGGAAACACATAATTAAAAAAATAAAGTTATTATAACCCCTTCATCTAATTCCAGGTATACAGATACAGTTTCCGAGCTCGCTACGCCGCAATAAACTACGCGACTGGACACACTGTGGACATCCTACCTTCAGGCATTGATGCTGAAGACGCTTTCCTACAGAACTTCGTATGGGGACCATCGGGAACTTCTCTGGCATTCGTGTATTTGAACAACATCTACTATCAAGACCATTTGAATAATACTCCCCGTCAGATTACGACTACGGGACAGTTAAATGTGATTTACCATGGTATCCCTGACTGGGTTTATGAAGGTTAGTATATTTTTTTTATTATTGGTTTGTTTTTTTTTAATAATTATTTTTAAAGAGTATGGAGTGACATGAAGACTAGTTTTGTTGAAAGCCATCGGCTTTTGCGGATTTGATTTAGGAATAACTGAATTGACCAATTTATCGTTAGAGCACCCACGATGCGAAATCCCTTGAACCCGTCTTTCTCTGCTCTAAGAAAAAACAAAAATGTTTTTGTTGCCAGCAATCCATTGCGTTTACCATCTACTTAAATTCGTTTTGACATTTTCTGCGGCCAACCACTTAAGTTCTGTATACCCATTGCTAAGCATTTTGGTTTGCTCTCGAGGGAAATTTACGAAATGCATGTTTACGAAAACGAAATATACGGAGACGGAGAGGTTTTTGATACATTGTATACGTAAACAGAATGACTTATTGTCTGTTATAAAAAGTAATTTTCTATCTTGATGGATTAGGTTTACACGTGCCTTAAGATGGTAAAAATTAATATCTATTCTGAAGAATTAAGAAGATTTGTCATATTCACATATTTTATTGGCCCTAACTGTCGGTTTCAATGACCGATCTAAACGTTGTTTTCAGGTTAGAGATTAAAACATGACATAATTAATATGGAGCTTAAGTCAAAATTCAATCTTCAGCATAAATCGGTTATAGAAATCATTAAAATCACTTTTGAAAACAGCTTGGACTTTTCTTTTTTTTATACCTTATATTTTCATTCTGTAATTAAAATCCTTCTTCAAATCTCCACAGAGGAGGTGTTTGGCTCAAGCAACGCCATCTGGTTCTCAAAAGACGGCAACAAGATGGCGTTCGTGACGTTCGACGACTCCGGAGTGCGAGTGATGAGGGTCCCCCACTTCGGCGTACCTGGCTCCGTCAACTACCAGTACACACAGCACCATGAGATCCGGTACCCTAAGGTAAGGAAAGGTTCAGAAAAATTTACTCGGCGGTTTCACTCGCGGTGGGAATGTGTATTCGGATGAGACGTACAGGCAGCGTCTTGTTCAATAAATGGGCTATATGGACTAACTAAACTTGTAGAATCGGTCAGCAAAGTAAACAACTTTTCCGCGATCAAGGAAACTGTTCGTGACTTAGTATATGTGTGTGACTATATGAAGATTATATGTTCATCAAATCGGTACTTAGTAAAGAGCGAATATTAACAGAACTGTCGTCAGAAAACTGCTAATTTGTGAATCGATAAAACTACATAATCGTTTTATTCTCATTCTTATCTTTTTATAAGGTCTCGGCACTGTTATCATAATTATTGTAGCTTTAGTAAATACCAATTACGATAATCAGATTAACCTAGATCGATTGCAGATAAAAGAGACATGAATGCTTTACATCAACTCTTAATAGACACTAATTGGCGCCTAAATAAATATTAACACTATTACTTACAAAACGTTTGGAAAGAATACCATTGGAGTATTTGTAACACATTTGCGAGTTAAGTAGTAGGTAATAAATTATCAAGAAAAGACACTGTAAATATTTACAAGAAATGTAATATTTAGAGTCTTTTATGGATTTGGGAAATGTTACGGCAACCTAAATACAAATACTCATCAATGATACTTTGTTTTCATAATAAATGCATAAGGGAATGAAATTCCAAATATCAAAACTGTCGTGCCTTTCGTAAAATCAGCTCTTCACCTCCAATCTCGTTTACGAAACCTATTAAACTCCACTAACGCTTTATTCAAACAACAAAACAGTTTGCAAACTTCACCAATAAAATTATAACCCGCAGCTCTCATACAACGTTAACTTCCAAACCAAACTAAAGATTTATTCCCGCTCCAAGTTTCCAAAACTGCATCTTAATCATTTATAAGTTCGACAAACGTCGCAAGTTATAATGAAATGTTGCAGCGAGTTCGACTGCATACAATCTAGCTAACTCGATGCCTTCGGTTAATTGCGTCAGTCGCTCTAGTGTTAAGGGGAATGGGGCTCCTAACTTGAATATTTATATGGACGTAAGAATGGGCGAATTTGAATGGTTTCGAACTCATTTGTTTTTTTAATTCTTTGGTTAGTTTAAGAGCGCTTTGGAATGGAGGCATTCCATTTAAACAAATTCTTGGACTTGCTTGGACATCTTGGACTTTTGAAGAGGCAGCATGCAAAATTGACATCATGTCTATGCTCCAAGATTATTTAAGTTGTTAAAAGTCTGTCATACTGTCATATTCAGAAGGATTTTATAATTGTTTAGGTACTTGACCATGGATCACATAATGTCCTCATTTTTACCATAACACTTTTACGTATCAGGTTCTAAGTAGAGCAAACCGCCAACTAAACTCACATTAAAGTTTAACGTCGCCTTTGAGTGAAAGGGCACACGACTGGTTTGGCAAAGTGCCCAATGCAAAGAACAATACAGATCGAGGTCTCGCAACTACAGATAAAATTTCATTTTAATATGAATGGCGTGTCATAAATCTTCGTATACGAGTGTTACATAACTTCACTTTGCATGTGAAGAACAACTTAGAACAAACACTCAACAATAATTCACTTGGAATGACAGCATTTTTGGTCTTACAAATGATGTGTGAAAACTTTACTCATGCGTAACATATGTAAGTAAAGGGTTATATTTTGTACCTAAAAGATAAACTAAAGAACTACTTACTGTAGATCTTAAAACTTAAGTTGAGGTTACCCATCCACAAATATGTGCAAAAGGTACTTTGGGATTGACCCTTGATGACCCAATTAATTCACTCCTCAAGCCAATTAATCCACAAGCCATAGAAATCGTAAGACATTGTAAAACGTTGATCCTTTTTATCCATGAGGATTTACCATAGGTACTCTTATATCTAAGTTCAGTTGGCAATTTGTGCCAAAGTAAGTCCTTGGTATCCTTTTCAGCATATTTTGTTATTAATACGGCACTAGTATCCTTAAAAAGTTCTTATGAGAAAAACAGTGTTCTTCTCCATTCAGCAAAGTAAGCCAGAACATGCTTAGTATTTTTGCGTAAGTGTCCTTCTTCCCTATGATTAAGATTCTCAAAATGCAAAATTCATATTTCTGCAATTTCTCACAAAAATTAGAAACAACGTCTCCTTAAAAGCATTTAAGATACGCGATACAAGTGAAAGCGTATATCGGACTCGTTTGGCGCCCGACAGCGCCGGAGATCGAGGCCTTGTGACCGATAATCGCGAGATGCAACACTGATATGACACGTTCGTATTGCTACTGCTGTTCTTCTTTTTTTAATATGTTTGTTTTGGGTTGTTGGCATATTTAGGTTACATACATACATTACATAGTCTCATTTTATGAGACGATAATATCTGACATGCTTAAGTTCTTGAAAATTTGGAGAGATATCTAAATGTTGATGACAACTTTTCGTACTCTGACGAAGATAGGAACCGCCAAAAGGCAAAGACTTATGGTCAGACTCTATAAACTGCTCTTTAATCGCATACAAAAAACGAATAACGTTTTTCACATTAATGTTACCTACTGCTACAATTTTTTTTCCATTTCGATTTTTTTGCAATCTAACTTTCACACACATTATTAGACCCACCATTTCTACCTTTCATCCCTGAACATCATATTATCTCCACACAAAGCTGTTTCCACTACAGCCTTCGATAACACGACACATAACAACACGAGTTTGCGACACAAGACTATTGTTCGGAACGTGACGATTGATAGCTCAGCGGAATTAGTTATTGATTCTGTTCCCTTTTAATGGAAAACACTTTACCAATGTGGGGGTTAATCAGAAGATCTACAGTACTCTTTCATTGATCTGGGGTCGGCCTAGAACAGTGCACTCTTAACTATTCTGAAGTAATATTAATGTATACAGAGGTTCACTACATAGAGGTACTCAGCTGCATGCCCAGTCTAACCTGGAAACCAAGCCCAACATAGTTCGGAAAGGCTCGGAAGATGATGACATAGGTTCACTTCAAGGGTTGAGAACAATTAAAAAACGATTCATATATTTTGAAAATACAAGGAACTAAACACATGACCTCTTTTGAAATATTAGATAAAGATATTTAAATTCAGAACAGTTTCAAGTCATTGATTATAATTGATTCATGAATGTTGAATCTTCTGTGTTCATTTGTTTAGTGCCTAAGCGATATGGATATAGGGAAATCAATTGAAGTGCTTTTCTTTGTTTTATTATGATTTCGTTTTGACGACAGTATTGTTGTTGTGGATTAACTTCTTCTCATGGTTGATAACTAAGATTACGATGAGTTGGGATACATGGATGATCTTATCGAAAACGAATCGTGTCGCCGAGTACCTTGTAGTTTAAGAGAAGGATAATGAATAATTTTTTGGGTATCACAATAGACAGTAAAGTTATGGCTTTATTGTGTCTTTGACAGTATGTTGATCTCATCATCAGTATCTATTCTGACAACGTGAACTACTTCTTGTACTTTATTATGCCATTTTGAAATATAATGTTAAGGTTTATTTTGATAGTCTCTAACCTGTATTCTTATCATTTCAGCCTGGAACAGCCAATCCCCTGGTGACGGTGACGCTGATCGACCTGAACACCAATGTTCTGAACGTATACTCAGCTCCCGAAGATCTCACCCAGTAAGTGCCTCCTGAATAAACTAGTGATTTCATAAACAAATGTTTTTGAAATTGATATCCTGATGATATATTCATTAGAGATAGTAGAGTGACTATTTTGAACCGACTTAAAAAAATATGGTCCTCAGTTTGAACTGTATGTATGTAAGTTTGTACGCGATTATCTCACGTTTGGCTGAACCCATGTTGATGCAGGTGTCAGTCAGCATAGAAGGTATTTGTCAAAGTACCTACAAAATTAATTAATAGGGAAGAATTTCAAAGTTCCAAAGCTTATACGTGTTGGTCGAATATAAAAAAATATTTTTTACAATTTTGTTATTTCTATTTTCAGGCCCATATTGAAGACAGTGAAGTTCGTGTCGAACTTGGCTATTGCTTTAGTCTGGACCGACCGAGTACAAACCACCACGAGAGTACAGATCTGCACACATGGCCAGGCTACTTGCACACTGGTAATTAATATTTGATTTCAATGAGACCTTAAGACCTTCAACAGATATCGGTGACCGATCTTTTGTAGGAGAAAAATAGAATACACTGATAAGTAGCGATAGCGCAAGGGGCATGTTCTAGGTATAAAAAGTCGGTCAGAAAATATCTTGTCAGAAAGTCCTAAAAAAATCTGCCCGATTATTTGACGCACAAATAGTCTTAAAGTCAAGTCAAAAAGTCTTTTAAAAACTTGAATAATGATTTGAAATTCATATTTTTAATCGATCTTTTTGTTTACGTTTTTGCAAAAACTTATCGAGAGCAGATGATGGATGTTCTCTCTTCAGTTTTTTATATAAATATAAAAATAAAGGACCGATTAAATAATCTACTAGCTTGCGTAAATTCTACATGGCAATAAATTAAATTCCAGATCTACTCCTACACGGAAGCAAATGGCTGGATCGACAACATTCCTTTCTTCTTCAACGAAGCAGGCAATGCCTTCATCACCATCTTACCGCAAGTGAGTAAACTAAATGCTGTTCGTAATACCTTCTTAATTTACCAAGTCAGTAAACTTGAAGTGAAAACTTGGTACACGTAGCGACATCTGTCTTACTTTTTACACGATTCTACAACTTAGCGCAGTAGTAGTTCGTACGCTGTCGTATAGATGGCGTAATATTAATTTTATTGAGTTAATGGGAATAAAAAAAGACAAATAAAGAAATATAAATACGAATAATAATATTAACGTCAGACAAGTCACTAATTAATTGAAGAGGAATAGGTCCTCTTAAATACTTTGTAATTAGTTATGTTACTTATTTTTATTTTATTTATCAGGCAGTGGATGGAGTTATGTACAAGCAAATCGTTCAGGCATCACAGGGTACCACTGCTTTATGGCAAACTCAGAATCGTATTAACATGGCACACACCGTTCTTGAAATTCTGGCATGGAACGCCAATGGTGAAATGTAAGTACCAGTACCAAGTACCCAATTCTACTTATTCATAATCTTACCAATTAAACAAAATGGCTTACCAAAGGAGATCGTCCACATAAACCTAAAAAGAGCTATTCCAAATTCAAACAGACAAACAAACCGTTACACAATTTATCATCCTTTTTAACGTTATTTTTTTTCGAGTTTACCACACAAAACAAAATTGCTTTAATTAAACAAATGAATATCTTTCCAGATGGTACAAAGCTACAAGCGTAGAAGACTCAGCAGAACAACACATCTTCGTAGCCAACAGTACCGGCGTGTTCTGTTTCACTTGTGCTATCCGCCGTCCTGATGATGGCGGTGAATGCTTGTACAATGAAGGCATGCTCAGCAACTCTGGTGATAGGATCACTATCAACTGTGCTGGTCCTGATGTGCCTCAAGTCTTTATTTTTAACACTGTGAGTATTGAATCCACGTCTATTGTTCGAGAAACTTTTATTGAGAAAAGGTATTCACTTCAACATCACATATCTTCATCAATATGACAAAGATCTGTCGATGACAGTTCTTTGAATGGATTCAGCTACTATGACATACATGGCCTCTAGACTTAAAAAAAAAAACTATTCATACAGATTACAATTTTGAGAAGAAGTTTGATTAATAACTCAACCTTTCGGTAAATCCAAAAACAAAACAATTCGATTTACAATTTAAACATATTCCAGAATGGCTCCCTAGTCCGCGTATGGGACGACAGCGCCGAACTGCGTTCAATCACCAGCAACCGCGTGCTCCCGGCCAGTTTGCGGCTCAACGTGAACGTGGGCGTTGGCCTGCCGCCTGCTGACGTGCATATACAGGCGCCGGCTGATTATCAGAACAGGACTAATGTGCCGCTGCTTGTTTATGTGTGAGTGTATATGTAATTGGGGAACGTATATGCTGGACGATTAGCTAGAGCAAGCATCGGTCAGATAATACAATAGCATCTATGCAGATCGTTCAAATCACATAATTCATCAAATAATTGCTTGAGTTCAAGCAATTATTTGCTCAAGTTGATTGTAAAAGTTGTTCAACCAATTGAACATCCATTATCCGAATGTTATCTACCTTCTTGATTGACTCCAAACCTCCAGAGCTCATCGGGAGATGAACCTATGGTAAACTTCAATTCTCTCAAACACAATACTTATAGATGTTGTTACCTCGTACTATAAAAATACATTCAGGTGTATTTTTGGCAGGTTACGTAAAGAATTAAGTAAATAGAAAAAAGAAACCATCTATAATATCGTTGATTACGACTAATGACCTAATTCCTCATTTCCAGGTATGGAGGTCCCGACACAGCTCTAGTGACAAAACAATGGACGCTCGATTGGGGCAGCTCGCTCGTCAGTCGGTGGGGCATCGCCATCGCACATATCGATGGACGAGGCTCCGGCCTTAGAGGCGTCACCAACATGTTCGCTCTCAACAGGAGACTCGGAACTGTCGAGATTGAAGACCAGATTAGTGTTACTAAGTAAGTTGAATGTGAAGATTTTGGGAGTACCCACTGAGTATAATTCGTTTGAAAGGCAATTGCCTGTTAGACCAATTATGGTTCTTTAAAAGTAAACATCTTCATAAAGGCATATAAAGCGAATTATGCAAATAAAAATATCTCTTAATGTCATGTTCGATGTTCATTTCCATGTACAATTAAAAGACAGTCTTATTTCAAGTAGGTTCATATGCGAAAGCAAGGTTTATCAATTAAACTAAACCAAAGAATGAATTCCTCAGATACCTACAAGACAACTTGAACTGGATTGACGGCAATCGCACGTGCATCTGGGGTTGGTCGTACGGTGGTTACGCAGCCAGTAAGGCTTTAGCTGAAGGTGGCTCCGTCTTCCGCTGTGCTGCTGCTGTAGCTCCCGTTGTCGACTGGAGGTTCTATGGTGAGTAGTTTTAGTATAGCTTATCAACACGAATGCCCAGCATACACAACATGGACAAAATCTTCCTTGCTTTGGGGAGGTTTCTGTCTAGCACTGGATCAGAAGATCTTTTGCCCTATCATATTATGTTGTCTGCGTTGGGTTGAATTTAACCATTTGCGTATCTGAGCTAGATAGTACGTAGCCAGTAATGCACTGTGAAATTCTCAAACCAGCAACATTTTTACTGTCTTCCACAACTAAAATAAAAAGTAATTATTTCTTTCAGACACAATCTACACTGAACGTTACATGGACTTGCCCTCAACAAATGCGGAGGGTTACGCAGTGTCATCACTTCTCACTGAACAAGTTGTAAGTATTTTATCATACTCATACATAAGATACTTTAGCTAAGATATAAAATAATTGGATGTTTGGGTCCCAAGTCGCTATGGCCTTATATTCGTGGACAGTCGATGACAGCAGACTTATAGTATCATTGCATGACATAACCTCAATGTCATTTACAAGTTACAGAAGGTATCGATGGTAATGTAGGCAGACATTTATTAATCCCTTTGTTGTAAAGTTTTTTCTTGATTTAATTTCAAATTTCTATCATTTCCAAGGCGGAGGCCCTTCGCGAGAAGAGCTACTTCCTGATCCACGGTACAGCAGACGACAACGTGCATTACCAGCACGCCATGTTGCTCTCGCGCATGCTGCAGAGGCGAGATGTTTACTTCACTCAGATGGTGAGTTTCGACCAAAGATTTTAGGAACTTTTTCTTGGTTTATAATCAAAGTTGTTGAAGAACTCAATAAGCGGATGTTATGTCGGCCTTGTGAAGCGACATAGTGGGTTCAGACGAGAATAGAAATCTTTACTTAGGAGAAGAAGTAGATAGATATTCCGTTTGAAAAGTAAATCTATCAGCGTTGCATCCGTGATTATGTAGAAGCCCTAATTGTCCATCCACGTTTTATTGATGAACATACTAGAGTTAAACCTGTCGTTTTTTTTTGATAATAAAACAACGCAATAGATGAACAGATGTATTAAATAAAAAAATAAGAGCCTGCATAAAACCTCGAATTTCCTAAACAGCAACATTACTCACTCCAGATGAAACGTATTCCCAGCTAATAAATAAGGCCATTTAACCCTTGCCTTACATTAAAAGAAGGCACAAACGCGAAGCAATTCTCTAAAGTTATCCTACTCAACATCGTGAAGTAATGTGTGAGGAAATATCCGCTCGTTTATATAAATAATGGGCTCTAGAACATTCGCTGGCTCAGCGCTCTTGGGACCTCTGACTTGATATACTGCAGGTATTCAGTGTAGGTACTTCTTAGGTGGTTTATTGTAGGTATGTTTAATTCTAGCCAATTAGATGGTAATCGTTCTTTTAAACATACATTTGACATTATGTTGAAAATGTTTGGTTTATCTTTGGGATATTGTTTTTTATTGTTGTTGATAGGCGACTTTGGAGTGACAATATAATCCTTATATAGTTGGATTGGTTGGATCGTATTATGATATCTAATCTAGATTGTGAATATGCATTTTTGTTATCGTTTCTGAGTATGACGAGTAGGTCTCTACAACTTTTCTAAAATGTCTTGGCACTTTTAAGAATATTACTGTAAACTGTAGAAGTAATTATTTTAATTTTACAATATTTCACAATATCATTTGCATCGATCGTATAGTGATAGTTTCTTTTCGGTTCCTTTTCCGAAAACCCAAAAAAGCGTATTTTTTATAGGTATATATTTAAGTTTATTTCAATAAATAAACTTTTACCTTTCTCAACAGAGCTACACAGATGAAGACCACGGCCTGGTGGGAGTGCGGCCGCATCTATACCACGCACTCGAGAAGTTCCTTCAAGAGCACATGTTCTAAGCATCACACTCGAACCGGTTTGCTCAGTGATACCTCTACTTAGTAGTAAATTATCGTATTTTCGTATACAAATGGCTAGTTAAGAACAGAAGTGATCCAAGTAACATTTTTGACAAAATGGAACTAAGTCGATTTTTGGGACTTTTGAGTATGAAGTGAGGTTGTGCAAAAGTTATCCAAGTGCTATTCAGTACTTTTTCAAACAAACTCTTTTATGTTACGTTTCTGTATTTCAACAAATATTTAAATATAAACACAATTATATTAATATTTTTATCAAAATTGCATTTACTAAAGAAAAACAGCTATGAAAGTTTGAGTTATGTTTATATCTATCAAATAACAAACATATTTTAAATTAGCACATCTCAACATAATTATGATATTCATAAAAACGCATTTCTATGAATATCTCAACTTTTAAAAAATGCTACTTGGATTACTTCTGTTCTTACCTAGCCAAATAAAGATATTAACAGAGCAATGACAAATAGAACAATTGAACATATTTTGTTTATGACTTTTTTGACAGTGAAATTGATATTTATTTATTTGTAAGTTTAAAGAAGAGCTGAAATACGTACTTACATTGGTTAATATGCAGAATATTTTTTTGTGTAAAGATCAATCTTTGCGATATATTTGTCGATTAATAATATCGGTTTGACAATTGTCTAACAATTTCGATTCGAGTAAAATATGATGAAGCTCCAGATTGTAGAACACGGATTTTAGGTTTTTGAAAAACGTATTTTTAAACGATAAGGCTATGAACAAAATGTTAAAATTTTATAAATATTGTTCAATATGAATGTTATTATTTACTCCAACAACTATATTTTGTTCAACCACACTTTAAATGTGAATACAATAATATAATAATTATATTCTATCTACAGTAATAAATAAAAAATACAAAGTTACCTGTCTAATAGCGCAATAATTTATATGAAATATTACGAGTCATGTAAATAATTTTAAACTGAAGTAAGTATTTTGAGTATTGTGAAGTTACTTAAAGTTGCCAATGTTAATAGTATGAAACAGGGTTTTTGGTGGATATTATGTACCTAGATATTGTTATTCAAATACCTATTTATGTGAAACAGTAACACCTGACATAATAATTTATAATTAAATAGTTTGCTGTATGTATAGTTTCAATGAATCATGATATTGATTTCGTTTGTAAATATTTTAAGTACTTTAAGTACAAAATATCTAATATAATAAATGTGTTTTCTACAATGTCTTATTTGATTTTTCTCCTTTACCATTCCATTGTGGTTTCATCAGGTTGCCAAATAAGGATAAGTTTTTAAAAGACAGTTATAATTCCTCGATCAGTATTGGCCGATTGGAAACAAATCTTCAAGAAAATATCTTCCTAAAGAAAGCCTTAATCTAAGAGAAAACCTTTCAAATAGCTACGTGTCAGGCACATTTCACATGTTCATGAGTTAAAAGCCTATCCCCGTATGTCAGACGCCATTAACGCCTGAAAAAAAAAAACACTTTACCGCCATTTTCTTTTTACGATACAAGGATATAATTTTTAACGCTTTTATTTACAAAGGGTGTTTTTATGTAGCCAGACAATGTGTTTTGTACAGGTTTGAGTGTATATAAAGTGGGAATTATAGAATTAGGTGCCAAGGTGGGTCTAAAATGTTTTAGCTTTCACTTTGTTGGTGTGTTTCGTTTTTTTGTAGGCCTGGTTGTGGGCTGGTTTAAAGGAGATTTTAGCTTTTATACTTAGGTTGTTTGGATAAGGTGATAGACGATTTAAGTGATAGTGAATTTCATTGAGTGAGGTTTAACCTGTAGGTATGTTTGTGCGCGATTATCACACGTTAGGCCTTATCCTTATTATGTATCCTTATGTATTTGTCAGACTTAGGAGAGGGTTTGGAGTCGGTTTTATATTTTTGTAAAAGTTTGTATTCGCTTTATAACTCCAAACACATTTTTAATAATTTTTTCTTCGAGTGCCTATACTAAAAGTAATTTATGTCTAAATCTATTCTAAAAGGTATTTCCATAAAACAAATGCTGATAGTAGAAATAGTGTTATGCCAAGAAGTTTGTGTACATTAACATTTGTTAAGGAAGGAATAAATCGTTTAGAGCTTTTTGGCTGCACGCCAGTCGACGCGAATAGGTAATTGAGCAATAAGTGTAATGTGCAATAAATTGGACTTGTAGTGTTATATTTTATCTTGCCCATTTGTGTAAAAGTACCTCAATATAACACAAAAGCACCAAAAAAAAAAATATGAATACGCAACGAAGAAGCCAGTGAGTCTGACAACCAGTCTAACCGGGGTATTGGTTTGCCCGGGGAAACTGGGTTGAGGAGGTCAGATAGGCAGTTGCTCCTTGTAAAACACTGGTACTCAGCTGCATCTGGTTAGACTGGAAACCGACCCCAACATAGGTAGTTGGGAAAAGGTTCGGGAGATGAAGATGAGAAATGAAAAATGAATGCTATTTTTTTTGAAGATAGAAAAAGAATCAAAAGCAAATAACAGTCCCATTATCATAAGTCCTAAAAATTCTCTGGATTGCAGATTTTCTCTTTCAAAACAAGACATGCAAGGAATTAAGTATTCAAACTAATTACTATGCAGTTTCTGATTGGGTGCTCATGCATTATTTATTCATAATAAATTAAAATCCTCGCTCGGATTTTACACTGCATTTCTATGCAGAGTACACTTCGATTTTACGTCCGATGCAAAGTTTGCGAAGCTTAAGGTTTCGTAAAAAATATTTAACTATGTCGTTTTTTTATTCTCTGCATACAAGCTTGAGGTCAGACCGCAGTAATGTAGAAAGATTTTCTTTGGGTAAGTATTTTCAATAAACTGGACATTATGAAGCTGTAAGTATTCATATATTATAACACATTCGATACCAATTACAGGTTTTTTTATTGATCACAGGCACGTATTTCACCTCTATTTCATCTGATGATTACAAAACTGGAATAAATTGGTCTTGTTATCTTAGAAAAATAGCTTTTATCCCATCGTAATTGATCCGAAAAGCGTAATTGAAAATATTTCCTCATATCATAAAGTGATCAAAACATTAGCATAACTTACTCAAGTATTTGTTTTCGGTTCCGTTGCTTTTGTAAGGTTACTTACTTACACGTGCCTTATTTTTTCCGGAAACCACGAGCAAGTAAATAATGAAGATGTATGCCCTATACGTATCCTAAATATGATTAAAAACAAAACAGAATATACACTACATCATGACTGACATACTACTTATAATTATGTATACACCTTGATAACTATTTAAAAAAATCTAATTGCGAAGCTCTTCCTTTTTGAGAAGTTGCTTTATAATAAGGAAAACAGCAGATCCTTAAAAAAAAAATCAAAAGAGGGCTGTAGTTTCGCGGGATGTTTTTACAGGTTGCCATTTATCATCAGCCCATAAATGCCTCATAGCTCTCTCTCTACATACAAAGTCGGTGCAGTTCTTAAATAAATCAATATACTATTCATAGTACTAAAATCACACATCACCTGCAACTTATCCATCCGCATCTAAGATAAGGCGGCATCTTGACAAATAGTTCAGCATCTGACCCTTTTTAGCCGAACATGATTAGTGGGCCGACCGTAGCTTTTACTGCCTTTTTATAGAAAACTCAACACTGTTTACTGTCCCAGATTATTCGCGGGTCGAAAGCGTCTTTAGTTGAGTTTCTTTGTTTTTGGTAAAGCTTGGCTTTTTAGGGTTAAGGTCGGATACTAAGTGTGGAAAGTATTTAGGTTTAGGCCGTTGAGTTGTTACTATTTTAATGGTAGATTTTAGAGCTCTAGATGTTTGGTTACTGTGACTTAAACGAATGTGTATCCCATAAAGGTTAATTTGAAATTCAAATTAGTGGGCACTTTAATTCGACTAATTTCGAGTATGTAGCTTTAGCTATATGACTTTAGTCAAAGTCGTTAATTAATTATAAACTGGATATATAAATGGTCTACAGATTACCTACCTATTAAACGATTCATGCTTCTATAACATGGTTCCCATAAATCTTGTCTTATTTGAATGATAGGTAGCTTACACTAAGACTGGACAGTCTACGTGACACGAGTTAAGCTGATACACACCACATCTACTCTATTGCATATGTGTATCTACGTTGAGTCCATTCACAATATATCATTGAGGTATTTACCTATACCTAGGTGTTTCCTTGCTTACCTTTTTCTTTACCAACCAACAAAATTACCAAAATAATAAGGTGTCTGAAATATTTCCACAACTTTAATACCTTCAGCTACTATTTTAATAGGACTCATTAATAACTCCTATAACTTATCTCCAACGTTTGCAATTCCAATTACATCGTATTATCTTTGTCTCTGCCCATTAAGTAACCATCCTTCTTTACATAAAAACTTAATCGAGCAATTCCGGCCTTATTTACGAGCAATCAAACTCGTTCCAAGTTTAAATTGTGCAGTTTCGTAGCTCATTGATAATAAAAAATGTTACAAAACGCCTAAGTAGGACGATAATTCATAAAGTTCTTCAGTTAAATACACCTGCTGCCAAAATACTGGGAACAAAAGATGGATATCGAGTCCCTGTAGATGTTCAAAAGAATTACTGAAAAAAAGAATATTTTGTAAGTTCAAAAATATTGAGACATGGCCCCAATAAGTAGTATTGTGTGTTTTGCTAAGCAGGTTTTTTCTTCGTTTTTGTTTGGAAACAATTATTCAGTACCGACGAGAAAGCGTGTCATACCGTAAAGGTGTATTTAATAAACCCAAAGAACTAGAGATAAAAGGGCATTCTGGCACAGCATATTAGCATTATTTCCTTATTACTCTTTTGATGTTCCTTCCACCAAGGAAAGTTGATAGAAGGTGACAGGTCGTTTGGTTTAAATAATCATTTTACATAAATATGAGAACATATATTGACTTTTCCTCGATTTTGCCCCAAGTTCAAAAAAATCTTCAGAAATAGGAAAAAAACAAACTTTTATTAATCGAATTCCAGGAAAGCATTTTCCTCCTTTTCCTTAACAACGTTCTCAGGCACAAGTTGGAAACCGATACGGACAAACAAATGTAAGTACGGGTGCAAAGTAATTTACTTACGCTGAAAGTGAAATCTGAAACTAAAAGGCTGTGCTCAGATTATTTTTTTGTTGTGTTGATTTGTTTTTTTTTTTATATTGTCTTTTGTTTTCGGCGGGCAGTTTTTGTTATTATTTTTAGATATTAAAATAACTAAAATAAATACGTATGTATGTATGTATTATAACAAACTTAAGTGCTTATTAAGCAAATTGGATCTATTTCCGCTACAATTACTAACTTTCATCAATTTTTTTTCAAATAATTACCTATATCTGTGATTTCTTTATTATAATTGATAATTTTGTCAAACTTTCACCATATATGATTTGTATGGTTGTTTAAAAGTTAAAACCTAAAATGAAGGTAACAAACAATCAAAACTAGAACACAAAAATTACACCATTTGGCTTATCAAATTATCCACACAATAGAATATTTTTCCAGAAGATGTTTTCGTACATAAACGCCGCAAGGGCCGCGAACTAAAGAAAAGAAAACTCCGCTAATTTATTCTTATGTTTTTGCCTTGAATTCTGTTTAAGGGCACCATCTATCTTCATCTGTGAAAAAACATCGCGAGCAAAGAGTGACGGGCTTAATGAAGGAACATTCCTTACTGATTTCGAAGAAAGCCGGCAGACGTGGACTTTCATTAATGGTCAAGATTTTTTTACAGTTTGCACGGACTAAATGGAGGTAATAGGTGGATGATAGTTTTTTGGTAGTTCATGGTATTTTTGGGATAATATGTTATTTTACTGTAAAAAAATATAAAACAATTAAGGGATCTATCAGACAGTTTTGCGTTTGAGCTCTACTACTAGGTACTACTTCTACTTGACCGACGTGGTCAGATGCCTCCTGTGTGAGTATATCTATATAACGTAATATGACACAAAGAACGCAAAACCGACAGATGCAGAGGCAGATGTGAACAGTTACCCATCTTTAAAAATAAATGTAGGGCTAACTCCATTTCAATGACATCCATGATGCTTAATACCTCTAGAGTAGACGATCATTATTTGGACTTAAGTTTTTTTTCCGCATATAATTTTGGACAGTAAAATAATTGCAAATGGTGACTGCCTTTATAAATAGATCCAGTACGGAGTTTGGGAGTGCACTGCCCACAATTTCCTGAGTAGGTATATCTACGGTTGTTGAATAATAGCTAGCTTAGTTTGAGATTTGTCTCAGGTGGACCTAAGAGGTTTGGGAAGGCGTAAGCCTCTTAGCCCAGAACGTCTAACACTACAATCATTATTTGGCCTAACACTTACCTATATGACCTAGTATTTCAATCCATGGTTATTTCCTAAAACAATAATCGCTAAGTTCAGTATTCAACAACCCCTAATTTAGTACTAAATCGAAATGTGCGTGTACGTACAACATTACATTAGTATCGCAAAACGATTGTATGTAATATGTTATATTACGAAAGATGAGTGAATAACATTGCTATTATATTCTATTATCTTCAATATTGTGCAATAATACGTACTTTTCAAAGAATTCTTCGTATTATCGAGATATTTCTCATACTTGCGGTACAATGAGTTCTTGCCCTGGAAAAAATAATTCTAGGTTAAAGGTATTTCTAATATCAATTTAACTGTGATAATTATAAATGAGTGATTAAGTTTTCTATTTGTTAAAAGGATAGCAAATGTATATGCACTGAAATGTATCAGCATAACTTTGTTCGAAGATTCTTTACACATTTTCATTCTTATATTTTGATAAAGTAGAGTAGATGAATATCATATTATTATTTACGACTAGTAATTTAATTTCCAAGAATTTCTCAAGCTTACATTGTAATCCTAGTACGTGATTGATGCTAATGCATAAATTAACAAAACATGTCTTAAATTAAATCATAAAAGGTAAATGTACCTTTAACAAAACAATTTATCTTCATAAATTATTTCTTGAAAACAGATGCTAATATACTCTGAAAAATAATCATATTATTAAGAGATATTCTTATTTATAAAATAATTAGTAGTACAAATTGTATTACCTAAGTGATTGAGTGTATGCTCGTTTATCTCCAAAATATTGTGAATTAAGGTGCTCTTTCACTTGGAGCATTCATCTGTAATGTACCAGAGTCAAGCACTGCAGAGTAAGGGGAACCTAGCATTACAATGCGAAAGCTTTAATGTTACAGATTCGAGCATTGCAATATTTAAGCACATTGTACGCGAATGCTCGTCAGTCAAGAATGCTACTTACAAGCAGACTTTGTGACAATCCCACGTCAGAGGCTGTCAGGTAGATTTGAGAAAACTTTGACACTGGGCTTGTGAGGCGATTAAACCTGCAGCTAAGTGATACAATACTGTATAATGTGACGTTCAAAATTGAGTCTGAAATGTTACCAATTATTCCAAGTGCGTGACAATAAAGTTATTCGACTATTTCCTTCAGAAATTCATTCGCTCAACTTGTGTGTTAATTGGAATGCTTTGGCTTTGTTCCAGTGTTATCAAATTTTCCAATATGCCATGAAATGATTGATTCATTTAATCCAATTAGGCATCTTTATTGAATACTTAGGAAGAATATTTATTATCATTATCTCTTGATATTTAAATTGCCATTTGTAATGACTGATTTAAATTCATTATAAACTTACTACACTGTCGTAGAAAAATTGTATGATATTATTAGTCCTTTATTTTTTGATATTATAATTCATTAAAATTTATTTACAAATATTATTGTAATACATTTACATATATACAAACTTACTATTCTGCTTCTAACACTATATTTATAAACTAGCTGTTGCCCGCAACTTCGTCTGCGTGGGCAATATAGAATAGTCAAAATACTACTTATCCCGTAGGTGCATTCTTTCACGTGACAGTATAATTAGGATTAGCACTTAGCAGTCGCATAGATTCATTGATCAAGGTTGTGTTGTGGATGTGACCATTTATCTAAACAAAAGAAGTAAAGTTTGTGACGTTGTGAATATCTCTGGATCTAGTCAGCCAATTTGGAAAATTATTACGTATGGTGCGTAAGTAATTTTCACAGGAAACAGTTATAATCTATGTCTATATGCTTTGATCTCAGTGGCGTGCACTTAGAGAGGCCTATGTCCAGCAGTGGACTGCGATAGGCTGATGATGATGATGATGATGATATGCTTTGAGTCTGACAAAGCTGTCATTTGTACATTTTCTGCAGCTGCTGCGACTAATCAGAAGCCAGAAAGTCTGTCAGTCTTACCATGGATATCGGCTTGTGTAGTTGACTGGATTGAAGATAGGTAGTCGCTCCAAGCAAAATATTGGTACTCAAACAGATTCGGTGACTGGAAGCCAACACCAACATAGTTGGGGAATAGCCGGATGGATGATAAAATGAGTCATCATCATCAGCAGGCGCATAGGGTAGGATAGTTTCACTACTGGGGAGAAACACTTGTATGACGGGGATTTTCTGTGCACTTACTCACTATGGTAAGGCTGACCCCACATTAGGCGTGCGCGATCCTCGGGCGTGTGAGTAGCGCGGGCGTCGCGAGCACGCTGCATGAACGTCGCGTTTTGCTGCCCTGCGGCATGTGTGAAGAGTGCAAGCGACGCGGCGCTCGAGTTGCGTTCTTACCCCTTCGCCTGCTATCCCCGCCACCCGCTAAACGCCTTAGCAGTTAAACGTCAAGGAGAGCGGCGCGTGCGCGCCGCGACCTCGCTGTTGGTAAATGCTGCAGGGCAGCAAAACGCGACGTTCATGCAGCGTGCTCGCGACGCCCGCGCTACTCACACGCCCGAGGATCGCGCACGCCTATTGTGGGGGAGGCCTAAGCCGGGACTCCACCGAAATGTTTGCATTAGTTCACGAATAGGCAAAATGTACGTATCTGTGAGAGTCCACTTCATGTGTTCGTACTTGAAACCTGCAGTTTTGCCAAGATTTTCAAAATGTACGCTCTCAATTTGTCATTTCTTGGTGGAGCCAGCAAATCAAAAGAAACAGAAGTGTTGTATACTGGGCGTCACTACCGCACACCAGGAAAATTTTGCTCTTGCGGAGGACGTTTATATACCATATTTTGTGTCACACGTAAACAGGACGACAGTAAGTAAAAAAAGTCCACCGAAAAACTTTCAAAGATCTGATGAACGAACCAATCAGACCTGACTTGGTCAACTGGGGCCAATCAGAGCTCTATGAAGCGATCATATGCTTTGGCTCCTACTGTTATTGTGGTTTCTGAAAATTTATTCACCTCATTCAACGATGAATGTAATTCTGATGGTACTATTAAGAACACTTGCTTAGCGCAGAAGCTGACGTTGGCAGGTCGACTCTTTTGACTTCTCGAATAGGATACCATTGGTTTTTGTACAATGCACACCTGCAATGCATGCTGGATTAGGATAGGATACAGGTGGATAGGATTTGCAACAGAAAACAATTCTGTCTTTGTGATTGAATGACATCAAACGTAGTTTTATATAAAAGGTGTTTTTTTAGACTTGGCTCGGGTCTTACTGAGACTGTTCGTAATCGTGACCAGTGTATTTGCGATCAGAAGTTGAAAGTAAGCATGTCTCTGGTATGCGACGCGCAATTTGTACGTTTTCAGACGCATAAAGCATTTTACGTGTGTATGGTATTAAATCGAGAAAGCTCCCATTTCTTATCTGCACTTTGTATCTGGGCTTGTTCTTAAAGCTACAGAATCCTACATTACCTACCTACCTCACGCGTAGCAGCACTTGCGAGAGACAGATCCTCCTTTCTTCTAGGATTAAGTTTACATACTTTGCATCAGAAAAAATAATTAAGGTCTACTTAATACTATTCACTCAAAGTAATTTGTTTTAAGGCCACCACATTAGTGGAAGAGAAGCTAAACTATGTTTATGAAAAAATCCTGATATAAACTCTATCTGTAACTTTAAATGATAATTAATTGTTATACTAAAGTCATCATTTTTGACATAATATTCAAAAAATAATTTAGATGGCACCGTTTTAAATTTGGCTGAGAACTATTATTTTCCTTTCATCAAGGTAATAATTATAATTGGATTTTGATGTGGCACGGCAAACTGACAAACACTATTGAAATGTCTATCGAAAAATTACACTACATGTTAAAATATGGTGAATTACGGAAAATACACAACTCCATCTGTTGAAATAATAATCCTCTATAAAGAATGTATGGTAATTTATTGTCATTTACCACCTCGCTCCTTTGACAAATTTTATGTATTTTATTTAACACAGATTACCACAGATGGAGCTACTTTAACCTTGGCTAAACACAATTTGCATTTTCTTTTTCTTCCGAAGTTACTTATTAAGGTGTGATTTTCTGTGTAAAGGTTAATAATAGGCCGATCAACTAATATAAGTACAGCATTCAAATGTACAGTTTTGACAAACAGATTGCGTGTCGTAATATTTTACATCTTGAATTCACAAAATTAATCATATCTTTTGATAGAGTGAATCGATTTCGATGAAACAAAAACTAAGTAATACCCCAAGTTACGTAGAATTTTTGTATATAAGCATTGTCTGCATTGAATTCGTAGATTTTACGTGAATCCCGAACGAACAAACAGATAAACAGATAAACAGACAAACAGACAAACAGACAAACAGACAAACAGACAAAAATGACAAAAATGATGGAAATGGGTTCTGTTAGTTATCCTTTAACATGCTGGCTATTTTTTTTGCCAATTTCTTCAATGTACAAAAATTACTTTTCTACAGATTTATTATATGTATAGACTAAATTATTCCCTACAATTTACCTACAAGCTAGAATAAAAAATAAAAATAGTCCTTTATTTGGATACCCATTCGATTTACTTTGTATATACAAACTTATCTGTAAGTAAATGTATACATACTACATTTAAAAAAAGTGAATTTAGATGGTTACATGAAGAATAATACCTAGTAGTATGTAGTCCAAACTGGCCGCAACAGTTATCTGACTAGAATTATCTATTCAAATTCTAATTTTAAAAGTACACATAGGCGTGATAAAAAAGTCACCAGTCTATCCAAGGGGTATCGGGTTGCCCGGGTAACTGGGTTGAGGAGGTCAGGTAGGCAGTCGCTTCTTGTAAAGCACTGGTACTCAGCTGAATCCGGTTAGACTGGAAGCCGACCCCAACATAGTTTGGGAAAAAGGCTCGGAGGATGATGACATAGGCGTGATAAAAAACCATTCGGAAGTTTCAAAACGACTAAAAAGACCTATATATAAATCTATATATAAATAATGACGGATAAAAGTAAGTACAGCACCATCTGCCCCGGAGACTAATTTGAAGGAAACTACTTTTGTTCTTAGCCTTTTGGGAATTCGCCAACTGACCTAACTTATCCTATTTCAAGTAGATAGTTCCCAAATATAAATATAGTTCCCAAATATGTAGGCTGTTTTATTCCCATATTATAGCGATCGAAAATATAGATTACTAAAGTTTTAGAAGGTTTTGTCGAACCCAACTTTTATGGAACACTTTCTATAGTTTAAATAAGATTGAGTTTAAGGTTCCTTTTAAATAACTTTTCTATCACTATATTGGTCTCTTTAACCGACTTCCCAAAAAGGAGGAGGTTATCAATTCGGCCGGTATGTTTTTTTTTTTTTTTTTTTCTATGTATGTACATCGATTACTCCGAGGTTTATGGACCGATTTACGTGATTCTTTTTTTGTTCGACTCGGAATAGCTGCCAGTTGGTCCCATAGTCATCAGGTCAGGATCTGATGATGGAAACCCTGAGAAATCGAGGGCAACCTTCGAAAGTTGTAGGCATACATAGGGTAAAAACTTGATACTCAGGTGTACGCCTAAAAGCACTATTCAACAGTGAAGATTTGGAGCTGATCTGATGATGGAAACCAGAGAGGGTCGAGGGAACTCGACAACTGAATATGTAAACTACCTCGTGTTTGGGCTTAAATTATTTGTATTGACAAGACCTTTGCAACAGTGAAGGTTTGAAGCTGACCTGATGATGGAGACCAGAGAAAGTCGAGGGATCGACAACTGAATATGTAAAATACCTCGTATTTGGACTTATATTCTTTGTATTGATGAGAACTTCCCACTTGTATGGATAGTGACAACTATACGTATCACTGAAAAGCTTTAAATAAAAAACTTTTTTACAAAAAAATTAAACCGACTTCCCAAAACACTAAAAAGCAAAAAAAAAACTATTTTTAGGTTCATCGGCCTAGAAGTCGGTGGCAAAATTAACTTAGTAACATCCATTAGACACCGAATTCTAGGCTGATGCACCTAAAAATAGTTTTTTTTTTTGCTTTTTAGTGTTTTGGGAAGTCGGTTTAATTTTTTTGTAAAAAAGTTTTTTATTTAAAGCTTTTCAGTGATACGTATAGTTGTCACTATCCATACAAGTGGGAAGTTGGTTAAATTTTTTTGTAAAAAAGTTTTTTATAAATATATTTAGTATTGCGATAAATTTTTGTTGTTGTCTCTTGCCTAAAAATAAATGAGTGAGACGGTAGTCTTCAGCATTATTTATATATATTTTAAAATATTTTGCTATGATTTTGACATTGTCAGTTCAAACACAATTACTACCTTACGTAATTCACGAAACTAGAAAGGCAAATACCAACTCAAAATCAGCACACTCAGTATCAAGTATCCAGTGATTTGGACCCAACCAAACATAATAATGCGTTGTTTGTCAGAGGAAATTGAGAGGCAACCGAGTGTACCCTTTTAAGTTAGTTCAAATATCATGTATCGGTTACGCTTTTAACCCTTTCTAGGTGAAGGAATCCCGTCGGTGTCAGAGAAACCTCAGTTTGTTTATTAGTAGTGTTTACATTCAGAAAGTGGTTGGTTTTCTAGAGTAAATTGTTGTGTGAAGCGGAAATCTAGAGTTGTTTTACAACACTTTCATTCTAGCGGATTTGGTCGCGGAGTTTCAGGTGTTTTTGTTTAAAGATATACTAGTGTAATGTTTAGTTGTCAAACATCCATTGTTAAAAAAGTTGGGAAAACCGAGCAATTTTCTAATCCCCTAGTGCGCAAGTGCAGGCAAAAATTTGGCCAATTGTTCATCAATTTCTTTATTTTCGTCGAAAGACTAAGGAATAAGTACCATTACAGCGAGTAAATCCAACGTAATATCCCGTTTAATAAAGGTTCATAGCAAAGGCTACGTTTACATTAATAACACACGCATTTTAACTGCATGAAAATTAATAATTTCATAGGTATCTACTGAAATCGCGCTGAAATCGAAATGTTACGTAAACTGATTTTATCCGCACGTTTGTCGTCAGGCTTTCGATTTAATTATGTACCTGAAGTAAGAATGCTTTTCCATTCCACTGTTTATTTTATAATCCAGATTTTCGTGGAGAGCTTTTAAAGTAGGTAATTTAAATCTTAAAACTATGAAGAATCGTCATTGTTTCGCTGGTGATGTTAATTAATCTCTAAGTTACGGGGAAAATTTTAGGTATTCTACTTGTATGAAAATAATACCATTTAGGTACAATTTAAATGCTGGACCAAGCGCTATTTCATTACACATGTCTCCGCGACTTAGTTGTGTCTGACTTTGTTGTTATGTAGGTACTTCGAGAGACTTATATTTTGTTGGTTCTTTCAGCAATACAGATATTTTTCTTAAAAACAATGGTAGGAAGACTACGTTTCTATATCATTAAACAGGAGAATGTTTATAAATATGTAACTATTATGTAACTTTGTATGCAATAGATAATGTCATTATATGAAACATCGCATCAACCACGATGTCTTAATATGTATCTTTCGTAACGATATTTTGAGAAGAAACCATAGGTAAAAAATCCTACGTTTATTGTAATTCCCCACCGCCGAGATTGCGCTTAGCAAAATGAAAATCGGTTTCGGTGACACTTTTTTCAATCTTTGTTTTCCAGATTTAAAAGTCAGAGTTTGGGAGTGTAATTAATTTAAGTACGCGGGAACGGAAATATGCAACATTTTATTTACCTATGGTCAATTTTTAGCTAAGCCGATGACAAACATAAAGATATTTACGAACATAACAAGTTTAACAATTGTTTTAATAATTTATTGAATTGTTCTTCTTTCAATAGGCCAATATTTTTTTCAGGTCTACCAGTAGAGCTAATTTTCAAGACTGAACATATTTTGGGTGGGCTAGGATATATCCTAGACGCAATCAATCTATCTTAAACGAACCTTAGATTGTCCTAGATCTTATAAATGATTTAGTACGGTAGGTGGACAGAATCGACGCTCATCCTCCTTTATCGTTCACTACGTTAGGTGAACATTTATCTAGCTTTACTTTTGTAAAGAAAAAGTAAAAATATACCGAAATAAACCACAAAGTATTTGTCAATGTACTCAGTGCTTATCATTTATCTATGAAAAGTCACTGACAATTTTAATACTTTGAAGGTTATTACTCCTCAATATCCATATACATAACAAATGAATTGTAACAACGTTGCCATTAAAAAAAACCGGCCATGTGCGAGTCGGACTCGCGCACGAAGGGTTCCGTACCATTATTTATACAACGGACAAAAAAAATCACGTTTGTTGTATGGGAACCCTCCGAAATATTTATTTTAATCTAGTTTTCAGTATTTGGTGTTACAGCAGCAACAGAAATACATCATCTGTGAAAATTTCAACTCTCTAACTAAGTATCATGGTTCATGAGATACAGCCTGTTGACAGACGGTCGGACGGACGGACGGACAGACGGACAGAGGAGCGAAAACAATAGGGTCCCGTTTTACCCTTTGGGTAAGGAACCCTAAAAGGATAGAAAGAAAAACGTGTCTCGGTAAATGGTTGGCGGTTGGTAGGGATAGAATGAAGGATAGAGCTGATTCTAAGTGCTTAGCGGTATCGTGTTTCCGACTGTCGGTTTGACGAATAAAATGAATAAGAAATCTGGATTGTAGGTACCTTGGGATGTATTTTAAGTACCTATTGTTTTTGTATTTAAATCTACACGCCTAAATCAGTATGGAGACGAATGGTATGGAATAAAAAGTTTCATTGGATTCACTTATGTAGGTACAATTTACTTTAAATATACTTACCATCGGGCCAAATATTGCCCAACAGTAGTCCGCAGTGCTTCGGTGGAAAAATACTTTAACTAATATTTACACATAGTTAACATAATTGTAAGATCTTATAACGTTAATATTCATAACGAACAGGAAATCACGTTGTTATTACATAAGTCAAAGAGTCTCATTACTCGTCACAAAACAACACAGAACTTCGAGCAATGGAGGTGACGTCGAATAGAAACTAATTAAGTTAATAAATTGTAATAACAACGACTCGAGATCAAAGCGCGAGGTGATGAGGAAAGGATTTGTGAGCACGCTTGTTTTAATGTGAGAAGTACGCTTTACATAGCTGTAGTTACAGTACTGGATGAACTTAGCTATTCTAGGTTTGTATTTTGTTCCGCGTAATTTAAATTAATATTATTTCTGTTAATTCAATCACTCTATTTGTTGGTCAAAAGTATGTTGAGTTGTTGATATGTGACTTTGTTTTATTATTATCCTGTAATATGCTTGTCCTGTTTTAAGCTGAGATAGTGGGTATAAGGTCCAAAGTTCGAATCCGGAAACATGTATTTTGGCATTTGAACCGACACATACCAAAACAAGATAGGTACCTACCTATTTTTAATATAAAAAAAAATGTTTCACTTTCTTCTATAAACCGTACACAAATAACAAACAGAATTTCTAACTGAAATAAATGCCAATTCTATAAGCCTTATCTGACATTCTAAACAGTCAGTAAAGTAGAGTGTGGTTCAAATGAATTAGTATCGAAATCAATTAAACACATATCGTTCAACGTGTTATACTCCCTGGGGGCGTTACGTGGAAACCATTCATTACTATTTGAGTTGTAATTTGTTCCTTTATTATGTAAGTAAGTTTATTACATAAGTGTTTGTCATTTAGATTTTGATTCATATAAAAAATGAATATTTACAACAAGGTTCCATCGGCCGTTACACGCGAAGAAAATACATTCCATACTGAGATAAACAGTAATCTGTTTCCATCTTATGGGTACCAATCTCCAAGAGTAATTTTATATCCATCAGACCAAAGAGAAAGAAAAAACCATCGATACTCTACACGTACTGGTAACTCAGCTGACCCCAACATAGTTGGAAAAGTGCTAGGCAGATGATGATGGATCTAAGAGAAACCAACAACAACTTAAAAAATACATATTTAAACCGACACAAAAGAGAAGATAAATGACGTATTACATTATTAACTTATTATAATCTAAAGTTTTCTTTATCAAAACCTATGACATAATATAAGGACACAGTGACAAGAATTTACTAACTACAGTTATGCTATCTTAGAGATAGTAGTCGTTCAACTTTGACCATCCGGGTAACTGTGAATGATAACAGCCAATGGGAGCCGTTCATGTTTTAGTTATCACTTAGACTCCGATGTGGTTAGTGTATTTTATACATCGTTTGTAAAAGGAATCATTATGGCGAATAAACGTATGTATTTTGTTAAATAATTTTAACATTATGTCCAGTTACATAGTGTAGAATCATTTGTGTGTTTTACATAATTTAGTTTTTGTTCAAACTAGTTAGATTTAGTTGAAGCCGGTATTACTGACCGAGTTCAGACTTAATTCACGACTCATACTTGAACTATTTTATTTTAATTTTATTATAGTTTCAAAATGTATATGACATACCTATATTTTGATAGGTATTCAGTATGTTATTCTGGCTATTTGCAATTATTAAAGTTTTGGGAATGATTATGATTATTTTATATCTCTAGTGTGGAAAATAACATTCAATATGATCAAAATAAAATTACCAAACGTTAAAACTTCAAATAGCCACGCCGTGTATTCTACGATAAACAGATAATACTCGTTTTAAAATCCCTTTATTTACACAACTAGCATTAAAAATAAAGTACAAAGTGATAGTATTTTATTTTAATCACTATCCATTAATTGATTCGCATTCAATTGTTGTGAATAAAAAAACCATTACGTTGGTTCATTCCAACAGTTACAATGAAAATGAATCCGTTTCCCATTTACTGTGGCCAAGCAATAATGTTTATTTTACTTATTCAGTATTTTCTTTTTTTTGCGAAAATAGTGAGATTCATTTTTTATATTTTTTTTACTTTTGTAAATATACGAAAATTGCTCTATGTACTTTTTGTTAAAAAAAAAATGATCTTAAATCATGCCATAATACCATGTCTATACTTATTCATCTTCAAGAACTTAGTTTCTACGTTTTTTATTATAAATAGGTAGTGCTTTTATTCAATTGAGTAGATAAGCTAAACATACCCACTTATGTATATTTGTAACTATTTAACTATACCTACAGCACCGACTAAACCATTTCAATTTAAAAGCTAGTGCTTTAAACATCGCCGGGTGTTAGCTACAAAATTAAATTGGTTGAATCTTCCAGCTATCGAATGGATGGATGAAGTAAGTGGTATTTGCATAGTGCCTATAGAAAGCGCGGGCGCAGTGGACAGAGCTCTCGACGTACTCTTTGCAGACGGCAAGTCTATCAGATTTGAGGACTGTTGGCTTAGAGACCATTGCAGGTATTACTGGAATCAATTAACGAGTATTTGTGGAAAGGAAATAGTTTTAAGCTGTTTAATACTAATTTAAAACATCCACTACAATTTCGAATGGCTGATTGGATTAATGATAAATTAAAAGCCGAAAATCGATCTCAGTGGCGTGCACTTGGAGAGGCCCATGTCCAGCAAAGGACTGCGATAGGCTGATGATGATGATGAAAAGTAATGTTATCGTCATAAGCGGGATGGTTGGCGTTCGTTGGGGGAGGCCTAGTTCAGCAGTGGACGGCAATTGGCTGATATGATGCTGAAGCTCCAGTGTAGCATAAAATCAACTTAAGTTATTCAGTTAAAGTTGTTTATTGAAAAACAACATTTATACTCGAAAATGGTTTTCGACTCTTCTTTGTTTTGAAGACTATCAAACACTTGAATTGATTGTCTTTCGTTATAATTAAATATTCAAGCAAGCAGCCAAACCTAAAATCGCAATAGGTTCCCTAATGAATTTATTTCAAGCACCAACCCTCTCATTGAAGGCTTTTAGTACTGTAGTAGTGTTGTGCAAACATCGAGACAACAAACTCCCCGAGGAAGGTTTCCAAAGAGAATTCTATCCAATTTCAAGTAAATTCGTTTATTTGTACCACGAAAGGGTTCGTGTACTTGGCCTCGTCTTATTAATGTAAACTGAGGAACGTTTCAGGTGTTCGTCTTGCTACCACTCAGATACGTTCCAGAGAGCTCATCATATACTAGACATTCCTGATGCGAAGATTCTTAGTTTCGACTTTGATAGAAAGAAGATTGGTGTTGTGTGTAAGTATTGTAGGTTTAAACAGATATCGACAAATCAAATAATATAATCATCAAAATTTCTTGTTTTTTTTTTTAATTAATTAAAGTTTATTTTGAAGTTCCTCACGATTAATAAATTACAGGGAGCGACAACCACAAATCAACATACGCAGCAGAATTCCTATATGAATTCGACTATACAACATGGAAAGAAAGTCGGCGACTCAAACCGATACTATGGCATGGGAACATACACGACAAAATATCGGTCGTACCTATTGAGAAGTTTCTTAAATCTGTGGACGGGGCGAAGCACGTGTTTCAGTCACTACTCGACTATGGCGTCGCGTTGGTAGAAGGGGTAACCATTCAATTTAATTTTGCCGATTTCATAAGTAATTGTATCGTTGGTGTTAATTAGAAATGTCATTCAATGCGGTCTTGTTAGCGGACGTTCAATTGAAAAGGGCAATTTGTGTACCTATTTTAGGGTATGAGAGAAATATTAATTGGTTTTTAACAATATTGTGCAAAAGATAACAACAATTATCTTAGATTAATTATAATTAGATGACATGACTTTTTGAGCGGAAGTTTGTCTGGTAAACAAATAAGTACGCTGAATTATGTAATATATGGAAACCATTTTAGTCGCATCGTTGCATTTTACTTTATGCTGGTTATATAGGTACATACATCTTTATATTTTACGGGACACTACCAAATTCAAATGGTTTTATAGGAACAAATCTGTCCTTGCAGTTAATTAACAATTTATAACTTCCCTGTCAAATGTGTCATCTATACTAATATATTAAAGCTGAAGAGTTTGTTTGTTTGTTTGCTTGAAAGCGCTAATCTTAGGAACTACTGGTCCGATTTGAAAAATTCTTTCAGTGTTAGATAGCCCACTTATCGAGGAAGGCTATAGGCTACTTTTTATCCGGGTTTGTGCAGAGGTTCTAACGGGATGCGGGTGAAACCGCGGGCAGATTGACTAACTATTGTGTCTGCATCGTGGACAGTGAAGTGGTTAATGCTACTCATCTATTCATGTTACATCTCTATTTCCAGGTCGGTGTATCTCTAGAAGAGACAGAGGTAGTGTGTAAGCTTCTTGGAGGTGTTCAGCACACGATCTTCGGAGGAATGTGGCAGTTCACCACGAGAGCTGACCACGCTGACACGGCGTATACCAACCTGCCTTTAGCCGCTCATAATGATAACACGTACTTCACTGAAGCTGCTGGGTAATAGCTATCTATCTATATATAATAATAAAGAATAATTTCATATAATAATTCAAAAAGTGCTTATTACAAAATGTCGAAAATATGTATTATTATATCTTCTTCTTTTCATAAATATTTTAATTTCGGAAAAAAATACCAATCAATTTCTTCTGTGACCGCTAAAGGTATTCAAAATCGAACAATACCCTCTTCCGATTTTTATGAATACCAATTTATTAATAAATTTTCTTTCCTTCCTTGTTTTGCGTAACAATTAATAACAATTTATTGTTCGAACATTATAAATGATTCGTGAAAAAGATTTATAACAAAAAACACGAAAAAAGTATTATGACAATTACTTGAAAATCAATTTCGTTAAGTGGCTACCCGAACTGTTTGTCAGCCGAGTTCGTCGCCAATTAATTCAAGCGTGAAACGAAATTCGCATTCAAATTGTGAAAGCAACAAATGTCTAAAGAAAACATGATTATTATTGTAATGAAGCTAGTTATTTTTGGCAGAGGCCTATTGAGCCTCACTTCAGTCCGTCATTATTATTTCGGAGTATTTGAAAAAGGTTTCGTTTGTTGGTCGCTTTCAAATTCTGTTTAGCAATTCAAGCATTGGGCTTCCGACCCCGTCACAGTACTTTGTGGCGGAGTAATGGCGGTCTCTTTACCACGAACGTCTCGTCCCAATTGTGTAAAGGTTAAAGGAATTCTTGGAGGACATCGTCCCACATACATCGTTTGACTTTTTAGGATCTTTGATTCCGTTTGTTTCGTATTCCCAACAATTTTGATTTTGATGAAGACTCCTAAAATAAAAATGTTTTATGTGACTTTAGTTTAGTTGGGGTGAAGACAATTTGTTACGATGATACTATCTGATGTCTGCGTTGAGTTTGAATAGAAATATTATATGAATAGGCGAATGTGGGTTATGGAGTGGAAATTATTTAATTTTGCATCACATTTATATCGCGTTAACTGTGAGGATTATTAAAATACTATAATAGAGTCGTATCTTCAATATAACCACCATAAATTCTAAATATAAAACATTATAAAAGATACGATGAGTTAGATTCGTCCTTTTTAATTTATTTCAGTTTAAGTTTATTATTGACAAAAACTGTAGAATATTCCAATTTGTATATCTTTGAATAGATTCTAAATTCCTATATTTTTTATGTTTCAGTCTACAAATATTACACTGTCTTGAACATAAAAATGGGACAGGAGGTGAAACGATACTAGTGGATGGTTTCTACGGTGCTCTTGAATTAAAGAAGGAGTATCCAGAAGACTTCAAATTCCTTTCCTCTTTCAACTTGGAAGCAGAATACATAGAACCTGGACATCATCATACGTACTCCGCTCCTGTCATAAGAATTGACAATGACACGCAGGAACCTCAACAAATTAGGTACCTTTTCTTTTGACTTGGGAAACCCTTAGGTGACCCTCACTCCTGCTGCATCCAGAGTCCATCTTTGCAGCCATTTCTTTCCAATTAGTTTTTTTGGTCTAAGGATTAACATACAACGTAAATACTATTTGATAAAGTAGATATTATAACAAAAATGAAATGTTAAAATACATTTTTGAGATTTTAAAAGTTCTGCGAGATTAACTTATATTAGTGTAACTTATCTCTATTGTAATCTGATCATTTAAAATTATTCTGCCAACTGGAAACAAATTTTTTGGCTAAAAATCAAAATTCAACAAGATAAATTCGCTCTTTAAAAAGTCAGATCGTATTAATATAAAAGATTTCATCTTTTGTAATGCGCAGTGCATCGGACGCTTACCTATATAGTTTTATAAAATAGACTTCATTCTTATAGCTTTATTATTTTATATTGTAACTAGCTGTTGCCCGCGACTTCGTACGCGGATCCTGTCCCTTATGCCAGCGACTACGGGCTCAGCAAAATCAAAGATCTGAATAGTCTGATATTGAATTTTAAGGGACCGAAGAGAAACGTTCTATATACTTAATTTTTGTACTTTAACAGCAAAAGCACAGCAGACTAAACAAAACGCTGAGAACTGAACCGCAATAGACGTGACCATAGGGATAAAAGTAGTGATTCTAATTAGTCCGCATTTGTGTGTGGCAAAAATATTACACAAGTATTATTACGTAAAAAAACATTAAATAGATGACAAGTCGTGGTGACTTAGTGGAAGTTGTGGTGGTTTAGTGGGTAGAGAACCAATCTCTCAAGTATGAGCGTGCGTCTTTGATTCCATGATCTATCAACGCACAGGTGAAACCACTGGACGGATCGGGCTGAAATTTGGCATGCAGGTAGATGTTATGACGTAGGCATCCGCTAAGAAAGGATTTTGATCAATTCTACCCCCAAAGGGATTGAATTCAAGCGTTGTTGTATCTTCGTTATTATTTGTTTGTGAGAGAGAGAAAAGAAAGGAGTTCCATATCAGGTGTAGGTGTGGTTCAATTTTTATAAGTCAACAGAGAGTGCTTATCAGATTGAACAACTTTTTCTAAAACGTCATACCTCTATATGCTATAGTCTAGCTGGGCCCCTGGAGTTCCACATCAGGTGTTTTAGATCTTCAATTTGTGTAAGTCAATAGAAAGTGCTTATCAAATTGAACAACTTTTGCTAAAACGTCATACCTGTATATGGTATAGAGAAGCTGCGCTCTTGGGGTTCCACATCAGGTGTTCCAGATCTTAAAATTTATTATCTCAGCTGAAAATGCTCATCACATGAAACAATTTTTGCCATGGCACCATTTTTGTATCTCTTATAGTTTTGTTGGTCTGTTGGAGTTCTGCATCAGGTCTTCAAGTTTCGAAGATAAATTATAGCCTATATGTTGACCAGGCTTAATACTGATACAACAAAGAAAAAATAATTGAAATCCGTTCAGTAGTTCGGAAGATTAGCGTGTACAAATCTAAGAAGATGTATACAAACTTTCATCCCCTATTTTATCCCCTTAGGGATGGAATTTATCAAAATCCTTTCTTAAGGGTTGCCTACGCCATAGTAGCTTTATGCATGCAAAGTCTCAGTCCGATCGGTTTAAAATTGACAAAGTTTCATACAAACTTTCATCCCCTATTTTATCCCTTTGGGGGTAGAATTGATCAAAATCCTTTCTTAGCGGATGCCTACGTCATAACATCTACCTGCATGCCAAATTTCAGCCCGATCCGTCCAGTGGTTTCAGCTGTGCGTTGATAGATCACTATGTCAGTCAGTCAGTCACCTTTGAGTTTTATATATTTAGATTTAAAGTGATTCTTATGTTTTTCAGGTTTAACGTATACGATCGAGCAGCAATGGCTTTTAAAAACAGTGAAGAATGCAGGTCTTATTACCGCTCTTTGAGAAATCTATCGAAGTATTATCAAGATCCCAGCAACCAGTGGAGATTCAAATTGAAACCAGGTAAGTAAGATCGACAAGCGACTATTGGTAAAGATTTTGTACCAGATGAAAACGTGTTCTAATACCTTTCTTCGTTCTACACCTTTGCTCTTTGCTCTATGCCTCGTCGGCTGAAAAATATAGCAAACTCAACAACAATAATATTATAATGAGTATAATAATATGACGAATGCCTTTTATCATTGTTAAATTAAATTAAAAAATATGGATTCCTTTTTGTTACTAGTCGTATTTATGTATGCCTACAAGCAGAGTCTTACCCGTATACATAGTTTCACATATTCACAAACGTCAATAAACTAGTGTTAAGAAACTTTTTGACATAGATAGATTGTCTGAAACAATCTTTGGTTTTCAGGGACCGTGATGATAATGGATAACTTCAGGGTGCTACATGGTAGAACCGGTTTCTCCGGCAGTCGAGTCCTCTGTGGCAGCTACGTCGCGCGCTCTGATTGGCTGGACCGAGCTCGGAGTTTGGGTCTCATTCAGTGAAATTAATTTAAGTTATTAATAAATGAAATCAACACTAGAGAATTTTTTTTCATTTATTTCTCCAAACGTACCATTGTTACAATACATATTTTTGATACAAGTTGACACTATAAAAAATCGTCTAAGGTGGATAGTGATCAATACAAACACTCTCCACGCCCTTTTTTATGCGATACAAAAAATGTAGATTCCAGGCTTTGAACACTTCAGATTTCTCTTCTTAGAAAGTAAAGAGCGCTTTCATTAAAACGCCCCTTAGGTACTAAAGCAACAAGAAAACGAAATCATTCTTCAGGCCTTATCTCATCGCTCCCGTTCCATTGTTTTCTTAACTTGACCTTCTGAAAGTTAACACAAAACGTTGAATTTTAATTTTTGCATACAAATGATGCTAAGTGCTGAACAATAAACGAAGCCGGAGCCTGTAGGTCTTTCAAATTTTCATCTAGAACTGAATATTCATGAAAGCTACGACGCTGTAATTGCTTCGTGTTTTCCTACTCTTATGTTTGTTTTGCTATCATTTTTGTGGATAAGCTAATGCCTTTGGTAAATGATTAATTGGGTTTCTTTCAGTTCAAAAATTACATCTCTAATTAGTTTTGTTCAGTTTGGGAATACGAGGATTAAGAGGCTGATGTTACATAAATATGTTTCCAATTTACATATTTTAGTGCAGTTATGAAGTCTTGAAATATAAATGGGCGTAATTTATGATGGTGTCAAAATACAATAATTTGATCACTTCCGTCATACTTCATACAAACAATATCCGACATTGTAACGCATGAATGTATTAATATACCTAATATTACAATGTACACACTATACATATATACAAACTTAAACTACTTATCTATAAACAAAACTAAAAATAAAATACTATATACAAAATAGATATAAACATAAAATATAAAAGAGCATCGATCAGGCGTCGAAGTATTCCTCCGCATCACTGTCCTGGACATTGTAACCCATTAACTCGGTACAACACGGAAAAACGTTAACAATATTTATGTCAACGAATATTATCTCATTAAGTCCGACACATCGGGGACTGAAGCACTCAAAACGCCAATAACATTTACATCATCATACTGATATTTAAATACAAACTGTCCCCTGTCGGCCCTGTCACATACAATGTTTTACACGCCAGTACACTTAAAAAGGAGTTTGCATAAAGGTTCCACTGTTTTTATTTGTCCTTTAAAAAGGACATAATTTCTTATGTCAGGTGAAAACAAACCTTCTCTTATATTGGTTAGTATTTATGAAAATAGGTTCCTTAATTTTTTGGGCTATAATAATCATGTACGTTTTCCAAAATCATATGTGGGACCCGAAAATTTTCTACAATTCTTGTTTTCTGCCGGCCTGTATAAGGTTATTGCTTAAGCTTGTTTACACTCTTTTTTTAATCATAAATAACTCTTGCCGCGCAGGAAATATAAAAGCCTCATTCATATTCCTTTTAGCTCTTTGTATTTCGGGGTTCTTTGTGTTAAACGGATTTAATTTAATTTTGGCTATAATATTGCTGTAATTTAATATCTATGAGAAAGAAAGAGTATCAGGTTCTTTATGCACATCAACGTCAAGGATCACAAAAGACGCCATTTTGATTATAAAAGCATCACTTATGTCAGTATTCGGTCTAGACGGTCATGTCTATTTATTTTTAAATCTATGAACTTTTTGTTTGTTAAAATTATAAAATACAAAGTAAAATCAAGTGCATACTTAACTGTTTATAAACGAACGTGATTTTCAACTCGACGAAATATAAATTTAATTAATGCCCATTAAAATGTTGGGGTCTTAAAGTACCATTTAGGTAAAATGAAGTCAAAATTAAGTTAAATTGTGACAGTCGCGGCTTTTGTTGTACTGTTAATGGCAGAATTTATATTTTGTTTAATTATTATGGTATTTAATAGAGGTATTTTTGTCTGTTTAAGCCAAATTCAAAGGGTTCCGGGGAGAACAATAGATGGATTTCTATTAGTTAAAATTTGACTGTTCTTCCCGCTGCAATCAGCGTTGTGAGATAGGAAATAATTTGAAGATTTCATAAAACGGTAGAGAAAAATGTTATTTTACAATGACAGGGCAAAGAAAAAGAAAGAGTTAAATAAGTTCTGCGTTTTAAAATTAAATATAGGTAGAACCTATATTTAAATTGTGATTGAATCTTAACAATCACAATCATGTATGTTATTTAACATGTATCTTTATTGTGAACTCGGTCGAAAGATCGAGAAGTGTGGAAGCAAGATGGGGAGGCCTTTGCCCAGCAGTGGGACGTTTTAGGCTAAAAATAAATAAATAAATCTTTGTCTTCCTATCTTCAGAACTTTCAACAGAGCTCTCACTACATGAGGTAGTTTGTCATGATGAATCACTTTGGCACTTCATTCATCTTAATACTTTCGGCTCCGGTGCGAAAGTAAGATATGGCCAAATGATTGATTCGTACCAAACCTGGGGAATATTGTTGAACTCAGTGTGGTAGGCTGTATTGAAATAATAATTTTGTACTTATATAAAAAAAAACTTGGCTTAGCACTACTATATTTTGAACTGGTTTAAACTGGAATCCATATTGCATTAAACATCTTTATGAACAACCATCCTCGACCCGCATCAGTAGTTGCTTAACCTGTAAGACTGTCACTTAGCCAGGAGCTGCCAAAAAACAGCTCTTCATAATTGTAAATCCATAAACGTACTAAATGAACGAATGGGCTTAGAGAGTAACAGGCTATGATTCATCAGAATGCATCTCATAAACATCACTATAAAAAAAAAACATTTCCAACCAAGTCGCAATTCATCAAAGAAATAAATAGGTACATTTATATCGTTCAAAGTAAATGATTGAACTAGCGATAGCATTCAGCACTACAGGAATGCAGATCCACTTTCATTCACCTGGATATTACGTAGGAGACCAGTAGCAGATTAAATGAATCCCAGTGAGGATGCTTCAGAGTAAAATACAAGCTTTAAAAGAAGATTAACTTTTTATAAGATTGTTGAGGCCTTTTGTTCTTTTTAGTTTTTTGTTCAGGTGTTATGCAAGCGAATTACGTGGGATTCTGTTTTTCTGTCTCTCGTTTGTGTTAGTACTTTTTTTTGGTGTGGAGTGTAGGTAATGTTATCGTTGGGAAAAATTTCAACTAAAAATAATGATTTGGCTATTTGATTGATAAAAATACTTAAAGTATATAAAGTGAACTTTAACAAAAGATGAATTCGAATTTAAAAATGATTGAGTATAAAAATAGAAATTACTGCGAAAAGAGTTTATTACTAAAATTCTTATTATGTTTTTGATAGTGTGAATTTGTCTGAATATAATCTTTTTAATATAATTTTATAAATGAAACTGAATTTTACTACAATGATTATTATTTCCAATTGCTGGAGCCTGTTATTACCTACGAATCGAATTAAGTATGAAAAAATTATCTCATTATCATTTCGGTGAACACATTCAATATATTTTTTTCTTCTAGCATTTACCTACTCATTTAATAAAGAATACACTAATTTTAAATTCACATTCGTATTTTAAAATTAACTAAAAAAGCTACTTTGTGTTTTATTGCGATTTTATGCAATATTCCTTCTTCTTTCTTCGTTTCAGTTATGATCCCTTGGCCGTCGTCTACATGCGTATGTCACCTTTATATTACTTCGGAATAGGAAGCTTTACCCAGCCAAAATAGCCTAGAAAATATTACATTTAAAAACAATTGAATGGGACAAAGCCCTATATTTCTGCCCAAAATTTTCTTTTCGCGGAAATGAAGGGAAGAGAGGTGTGAAGTTTATTTGGCAGTATTGTAAGTAAACCCAAGTTTCAGGGCGTCTTCCCAACAGGATATTAAGTGTCGTCATTGACGGGATTACGTCTTTGTGAACCGTTTGTATGTAACGCAAATAAAGGTAAATGTTTGGGCGCTTCCAGTTTTGCGTGAGGAAATTAACTGTCGTTGTAATGTTGTTGTGTTCGCGTTTTTGTGTGAAGTTTGAAGTATATTGTTTGGATACAAAATATATGTACAGGAAGTGTTTTTTCGTAAAGAACGTATCTAATCTGAATATATACAGCTTTAAATTATTCTATGATTAAAAAATGTACATTAATTAAAAAAAAACAAGGTAAATGTATAATGTCCCTTTCATAAAGCTCTAAATATTTTACCATCATAAAATGAAAGCGTAAAAAATTACCCACAAAAGAAAAACATATCAATTTCCCATGAGAAGGGATGACATACTTAACCCTTACTTTATCCCATGGATCAGCTTGGTTGATCATAACAATATCAGCACCACGGAATAGAGAAAGATAAGCGGAGATGCCATAATACAGGTAGGTCAGGCGCCTTTTCCTAGGTCAAATACGTACGGTGAGAGTCACCAAAATGATTAGTTACAAGTGAACTAACGAGGCAATCGGTTTCTTTGAGACATCTGATGATCAAAGATTTTTAGCATTACAAAAAATGGGCGGGTTCAAAGAAAACTTATAAAGGCGGAGATAATACCGTTCCTCGTCCCCTGAACCCGCATTTTGGCGCGCTACTTCCTTAGGAGATTTTCCATTATGGCACCTCCACTAGTCATTTTGTTCTCTATGTACAGTGCGTTACAAAAGGTTCACATATGACAACCGTAATCTTTTTTCAAAGCATTTTGTTTTAAGGTTCTTACGAAGGATCAAAGGCAGTAGATACATCTGTTGTCTGAAATCATACAATATTACTTAAACATGATAATGTATGAATGCTTTGTTAAACAAATTCTCGTAGCGAGCCCTTTTTATTATGTTTGTAAGTAAATCCCGTTTGCGGTCGACTAAATTGCGAAGTTGTGAGTGATATTGCGTACAATAACTATTTGAAATGTGCTATTTGCTTATTGCTAAGAAATGTTTTTTTTTTTTTTTGGTAGGTAAAGTAGAAAGTTTAAGTTTAGTAAGTTTTGCTATGAATACTTTATTTCATATTTTTTTTCTTGTAAATCTTTACCTAATTGGTTGTAAAATAAAAGTTGTTAGTTTAGTCTTAATTCATGATAGATTTAAATCATTATTTAAAGTCATATGGCGTCAAAATGGTAGCTGTTACCTATTGATTTCTAACACTTTAAGCTTACAGCTGCTACCTTTTAATTGTAATACTTAGTCATGTCCTATTCCAAAGCCATATATTACATACCTATAAGTTTATTGTTTAATATACGAAGCAGTATAAAATTTACATTTTCATAAACGAAGACGGTTTGAAACGTCAACCATCAAATAGTTATTTTACGATTCAAGATAAGTCCCTCTAAGTACATAAGTTTAAGTATACTCACTCACTCTAAAGATACATCTTTTAGAGTGCATTTTATGACGGCTGTATAATATTTGCGCCCTTAAAACAGAACATAACAGACTTTATTTATGGCTTATGGTAGTTTAATTTTGTCTATATCGTTATATTTTGTGTGACTGTCTGTTCGTTTTGTAAGTATATTTGGTAAATAATGCACAGTTTGGACTTAGCAACACATCTTCTGAGCACAGGAGAGAAATCCTTAAATTATGAACCAAGAAAAATGTTATTTGGTTTGAATTTTCTACATAAAACACAAAGTTACCTACTGTTTTGACCACTATGTAATTAAATAAATATATATCAATCATAACTGCATAATTAAACTCAAATAAATAATATAGGTAATGTAGTTGGTGATTAGCTCAAGATATGAACCTAGGTATCTTGAGCTAATCACTAACTACATTTAATTCTATGAAACCCAAGAGATAGATACATAACAGGATCGGTTGCCAACAACTACCAACTAAAGTTGCCATCACAAAATGCCTGGCAATACGGTGTTACAAAGCGAGTTACTCAATTCGGCAATGAAACTTACACACAGCCAAAACTAAACCCAATTCTATTCAGCTATAAAGTCGAAATTCAAAATGGTAAAGCCAGCTATTAAAACCGAACAAACTGTTCCCAAAAACGATCTATCATAAAAACAAATACACATCGCGCACTTAAAGCAACATCATCCGAAATACATTAATAACAAATGAACTACGGTTGCAAGTAATACATTATACTCGAAGTTCACCGTTCTGCATCGCCCGACCGTGACTTTATTCCGTCTAACGACTGTTTTATTGCTCGGCTCGGCTAGGGAAAATTACAGGAAAGATAATCCCGGTTTTTATAGCAGCCAAGTATTGGAAGGCTCACCGACTGAATAAAACGACAACTTCTCGGAAATGTCCCCGTCGGGTTTGTAATGAGATGGTCGAGTGTATTGCGGTTTATTGTTATAGTTTTTTCTATCAGAACGATGAGAATATTTTCATCTTTGCTTGGTATTTTCTTTGCATTATAATCCCAGATATCTGCTTGAAATAGGAAATACATACAGCTGAACTTACCAACGATACATCATTGTCAAACGAAACCCTCCATATTTGTCACGCAACCGTAACGTTGACTTTCTTCCTAAGCCGGCGGTCCCATAGGCAAACCGACCTATCAGTGATAATGACGTGACACGCGACATCAGCACAAGATGTAATGTGATTGGTCCTTGGGGACAACTTCGGCATAAGACGTAATGTTTATTGGTCCTTGTAACCGATGCCAGCATAACGCATTACACTTATTGGTGCTTATATCCGAATTAAATAATACTGCCTCACTGGTCTATGACTCGCAGATTGGGCCACAATCACTTTGTAGATTTTAGGATACTTTTAAAAAGCCACCTAGAGTATGGAACCTGGTAATTTACCCCTGCTGCAAATGTTGTGCATCAGAGTCTTCGTAAATGTTGATCCTGCACCTGATCTCTCTCCAGTCGTATCGGATCGTGAAGAAATAGAGTGCCGTTGTTTGCGAAAATACTTGTGCTTTATAGCATCCTTCGTAGCTGGCAGAAAAAAACTGATGCCGTGGCCAATAATCGGTCTCGGCCTCATTATTATTACCTATAATTAAGTGATGCAACAAAGTTTTCAGTCATTCAAATACAAATTAACGTAAACAGAATGAATTTTGGCATCACAACTGAAACAATAAAACCGCAGCTTCACAGAGGAAAATTTGCTACTGAATACATCAGACAATGGTAATTACCCAGTAGTAATTAAGTTAATTTACGGCCCCGCGACTGTGGAGCCCTGCTTGCGATATTTCGATCACGTTCGGAGCACCCAGTTCAAGTTTAAATTCAACTGAAGTAGGTCTACTTAGGTTTTTTGTTACAATTGTGTCCTGAATAATTTAGTTCTGCTGTTTTGTCTTTGTAGTTTGTGGTTTTTGGAATTAAATTATGATTGTTTTCTTTTCTTTTATTTTAATGAAAACATTGTGAAATAAAAGGAAATGAAGGGAAACATCTTGAGGAAACCTGTACAAAATAACCAACCCGCATTGAGACAGCTTGGTGATTAACGCTCAATACTTCTCTATATGCGAGGAGTCCTGTGCCTAGCAAAGCTCTTTTTTTTGGTTTTAAAAGTTATTTCCACAAAAAGCTTGTAAAAGCGGAAGTTTGTAATCCATGAAAAAAAACAGCAAACATAACAGTACTTTTCAGTACAATTTGCATAAAAACTACACAAACCATACATTCCTTTCAATGGACCCTTACCTGGCTCTGAATGGGCCCTACACAATTTCCTTCCCAAATCAGTGTAGGATATAATAATGACGCATAGAAGGGACTTATGGCCCTGAATATTTACGTAACCCGTAAAGGGCGGGCTGCAAATAAATTGAAGTAATATTTCATACTCAGACGTTTCGGTGAGTGAATGGAATGTAATACGGAAACTAAGTCTGCTAGAGTTTATTTACTTACGCAAAAAGTTCTTTGCATTCCGCTGTGGGAATATGACGGAGATGATGTATTTTGTACGGTTGACGTAGGGGAATTGTCCATATTATTGCAATATGTTACGAATAAGTATTGCTTTGATTCAATGAGGATTTCTTATTGACATGAGCAAATGTAGTTTTTAATTATTTTTTGTTGTTGAATAAATGATATTTTTTTTAGTTTTTAAATTAACAGAAATTAAAAGGGGTTCTCGTCCAAATTCATTCCCAATTTTTTCAATGATAGAGTAATTTCAAAAATAAAAACTCAGCGTTCATTTATTAACATGAGCCGGCTCTAAACCCCAATGTAATGCAATGCAATGTGTATGCAATGTAGTACATGCATATTCGATTTTTTTGCTTAATTTTAATTATATATTTTTGTATTTTTTTAAGTAGGTACTTGTTATCACCTAAAAATGAATACATATGTTCAACTTGTTATTGGTCACCGAATTCGTTTGGAATGTAACCTAAATAGGGTTAGTACATGACAATGTGTGGTAGTGACAATTAAATTGAGCTTCAGTTACGTCGTGCACGTAGAACTCCGCCAATACACTAGGTACACACATAAACTCGCACAAATAAATATATTAAATGGCTTGTTAAAATCAATAAGTTATAGAGCACCAAATATGACATAAAAAGTAAACATCGTTATCGAAAAATACAGTGTAGTGCAAAAATAAATAGTGCCCGTTGAATGTGAAAGTAAACATACCGACATCTGAAACTGTATTACAATTGTAAAAAATGGGTCAGCGTATTTCTATGTAGTATATTAATAACATATTTTGGGGTTCCAATATTATCATATTGATTGCAAAAAAGGAACCTTTTGTACGGCGTCAAATAAGAGCTCGTGGTGTTCTGAGCGTTTTGTAAAATACTCGATTGCTCTCAAAACAGAGTAAAACTTTGAAATAAAAAATAAAAACATATATTTGAGCAAAGAGACCGTAGCCCATTTTGTTTTTTAAAACTCTATCCTCACGTAATTTGTTGTAACACTATCTATAATTATTTTCTAAAATGACTTCTAGACAAAGGGGACGAAACCATTTCAACTAGAAAATTAAAATTAGTTTTTCAGTTCCAATCTTTATTTCATTTATCTTTGTGTATATTATTTTTATTTTATTGGTTGAAATTACATTAATATTAAGAGCTTTTTATTTTTATGGGCTTTTAAAAACATAAAATAGTTTTTTGAGGCCCATAAAATGGCATATTCAAAACCCATTATTGACTTTTTATGGTGGCATTAAAACTATTATAGAATTAAATAGAATTTACTTTCTTCAATGTACTATATTTTAATTTACAGTTTAAATTATAAACTCATTCGAATTAATAGCCCCCTAAGCAAAGATGTCTTTTTACAATCGTTAACACAAATACACGTTCAAAATAATATTTACTCTTATTTTGAAAATAACATAGCATTGCATTCAGAAATGGCTAACCACAGTCATAGCTCCACAACATGAATTAGTACCTCACGGGCAATTTTCATCTCTCTGTAGTCCAATCAACACGGTTTTATTTTATTCAAAATTGTGCCCGTATTTGAGCATTTTCATGCTAGTTACACTGCAGGTAGTAGCACAATTTGAGCTGAATCACTTTTGTAACCACTCTTTCAAATGCGAATAGTTAGATAGATAATGATGTTATTTCTAAGTGATATCTTAGGTTCATGTTTATTTGTGTTAATAATAGAAAACTTTTAGGTATTTCAAGGACGGTCTGGAAGGTATTTTTTACATAATTAGCAAAAACCTAAAAAATTGAAAACTTTATTATCTTTTTTTGAAGTGGAAGAGTTCTAAATGTACGTCTGGTTAGTAGGTAAAATGATGAAGACGATTATATCCAAACTCGCTATGATAGTCCAAAGTCTTTGAATGAACTAAACAACCCATATCCAAGGACTTGTCCTACAAAGACCATGTTCCGCTATATAAATTGTGACAAATTCACCAGTCCTTTCTTGTCTATAAGTTGGTGACATCATTTCTCGACGACTAAATTGCGTATGTCTTGACAAATGTCTAGGTATATCAAGGAAAGTTTTAACAAGCATAGGCGGAATTTAGATGATAGTGATGTCCTCCTAGCTGATTTTTGGCTACGGCGGCTGTTCTCTTGTAAGGAGTTCTCTTGCCAGCTGCGCAGGACATATTATAGTGCACGAGCATTTGCGCAGACACAGGTGCACTCATTATTCCTTCACTCTCATAGCCCGATGGGACGGCAATCCAACACGACCGGAGAGAAATCATTCGCAGGACCGACATGATAGTTTAATGATAGTGACAATATTTTTACTATCACAATAATTTTAATAATTGCCTGAATAATTATCTACAACATTGCTGGAAAGTAAAGTGCAGGTGGGACTACTGATTCTCCTCTAGGATTTTCAATTGAAAGATTTTGAAAAATTAGCATAGGGTAAAGGCGGGATAGATGCCCCACTTTTTGAAATATGCTTATAATTTAATAAATATTGGTTCTACATTAATAACACCTATGAATTTAACTAGTTTAATCCTTTATGTTTATTTGGGATTTGTCTTTTTGGGCCTATATACTACACGTTTTGCAGATTTTAGCTTTTTGTAGACCTCAATTTTTGGGGATAGATGCCTACCCCTATGGATAGTTGCCCCACCTTGAAAATACTAGCGAGGATAGATGCCTATGGTGCGGGATAGATGCCCTTCATACTGTTTAAGTATATTATATTAATAAAATTTATGTATTTTTTGACTTTCATTTATTTGAAATGAAAAGTATTTTGCAGATTTAAAAATCTTTTTATATTCATTATCAGATTAATTAAAATTAACACAATAAAATTCTAAAAGTATTTGTTCAACAAAAATAATGTATTTTATATTTTAAACCCTTATTATGAAATATTAATTATTTAGTTTCAACATGCAAAATCATAAAAATCATTCTTTCTTAAAAACTAAAATAACACAATATACTTAGCATCATAATATTTAACCGGACAGTGCTTTAAGTTTTCTACATCTCGAGCAAAAATTTCTGAAAAGTGTACACTGTACAGGTTTCATGTAACCAGCACTGACACATTACACATTGAATCCAGTCGGATGTAGACTTTGTTTGTTCATAGTTTTCAAAGCATTCTATGCAGTTATTTTTATTTGTATTTTTAGGCTCATCCTGTCCATCTCTTTTAGTCTTCTTCACCGGCAAACCTTTAGTTTACTATTCCTTAACTTTGTTCTTAGGTGAATTGTCTTCATCTTCACTGTTTGAACCGTAAATCATTCGTAATCAATTAAAAGTGTAAATACCTATACATAAACACATGAAAAATATAAAATATATGTATATATTCAAAGCACTTATAATACATTCAGGGTACACGTGGTGTATGGAGGGATAGATGCCCCTAGGGGCACCTATACCGTAAAAAATCAGGGCAACTATCCTTTTTGACAGGGTTAGATGCCCTAGTATTTTTTTAAATAAATAAATACAACAGAGCAACTATTTACATCAAAATGTATACTTCATGAAACAATATACATACGTAATTAAAAATTTGATGGAATTAATATCTACTTATAAAGTTATACAACAGCAAATACTCACCTTTAAAAATTTTACGCTCGCTGTAAGTTCGCCGCGGAGATGAATTCACACACGAGCGAAACGCAACCTCACCCCTCGATGGCACGTGGCTAATTTAGGTGCGGGGTGCTTGTGGCTTCTAGTTAAACGGTTGTTTCTTAATCGCGAGCATGGGAAGTTAGGTTTTTTAAAAATGGGGCATCTATCCCACTGCGGCATCTATCCCGCCTTTACCCTAATTATCGTCCGTCTTAAAACGCTCTGTGATTCAACACAAAGATTTTAAGCACCGTCAAACACCGCAGCACTTTCGCGTCTTTAGCTCCAAATATTCTGGTCCTTTTACCCCAAAAACTGTTCTCCAGTCTCCAGTAAACAGTTCAATGTCCACAAAACGAAGGACACTAACATTCCCCGCGTTGCTATAGCGACAGTTTGTTTGTGACGTCATTGAAGGGAATTGAATTTGCGCTCGAAACAAAAGAACGCGATTTAGGGCCCGCTATTTACTAACAACTCGTTTGGAAAACGTTCGTAAATTGTCTTGTTTGTAGATTTTCTGTTACGTTCAAAGAAATACGTGAAAATTGGTACAAATACATAAAATAGAAAGTGAAAAGAAAATGGAAAACGAAGTAAATACAATAAGGTGTATGAATCCGTAAACGTTGTTGTAGGTCGCTTTTTTCTACTGCGAGCTGTTTTTGTGATAATAGCGTTTAATAAGATGTATTGAGGTCATTATAAACGGTAAACATAATAAAGATTAATGAAAAATACTTACACATTTTTGTAATAAAATTATTCTTTTCCCTTTTTTTTTACAGTCAACTGGTGATGAAGGATTGATTGATTGATTGATTGAAGATGAACTATAGTTGAATACAGCTAAGCAAATGCTTATACCTGGTTCTAAAGACCAAAATATGTTGTCACTGAACTCTCAGTACTCCGTTGCGTTGGTAATCCATTAATTAAACTGATTGATCACATAATTTACTCACAAATTAAATTAACATCAATCACCGACTCGTCTTCGTGGTATAAAAACTTGAATTTTAAATAAACATTTTCATGTCGGCGCAAAACAAAAAGCTTTGTTGATTTGTAAATAAATTATAGCAAATAAGACTTCATTTATTTATTTTGTATATGTATATAGTTAACATAAAGTGTTCAAAATCTTATGTTTGTGAATTAAAATAAGTACCTAGATATAATTTTAGATTTCGATTTATCAATTGTGTTGTTATTTTATGTTGTAATCAAAATTATGATGTATAAAATTGCAAATGAAAAGCTTCATAGTAATTTTAGCTATCAGAATTACTCATCAATATATCTCATGATTATTTACTAGAAAACAATAACAAAAGGCATTATGATAGTAATTGATCCAATACGTGATCGACGTACAGAATATTCTATTCTATAATTTAATACATTCTGTAATTAAACCCCTGTTCAATCTCCAATTTTCATACATTGCCAATGAATATTTAATTATTTAGAAATTCTGATGGAACATAATCCGTTCATTTACGAAGGTTTTCGAATAAATTTACGGTCTGTTGGTTTTATCGTTAACTCCAACCTCTTGGGTCAAAGCATTGATAGTATAATGCTATTAAATTAAGGATACCGTCAGTAGTGGAGATGATAACAATGGATATGACTCCTATTGTTGGAAGGGTAATAGATCGTATCTGGTGACGACCCATGAGGTATATTGCTGATTCTATCAGTTTATTCAGAACTATAGGCTTCGCACTTGGTTTCATGTCCGTAGAGAAAGTAGCCTATGTATATGTTATTCTGATATTTAGGCAAGCTACACTACTGACAAGTTAAGCATTTCTACAACTCTAAAAGTATCCCACACTGCGCTCACGAACACACATGCCAAAAGTCCCCAGCTTGGAGGAGGCCTTTCTCCAGCAGTGGACGTTTTTCGATCGTAACGACTGTCAAGATTCATTTTAATCCTTTTATTCGTTTTAACGCAGCAAAAAAGTATATAATCCACATACGTACACCCTTACAAACTTTCACATTTACAATATTAGTAAGATTATGTCGCTCCCTTTAATAGAATATGGTATACCGTTGATAAACTTTGATAAATCGTTTCCATCCGAGAGTTTATCCAGCCTATTATGTTGTTAGGGACCCGCTCGAGTAAAAAAAGGTTTCAGTAAGTAATTTTTATTCGGTCTTTTCGGTGATTTTCTGTCGGTGAGTGAAGGCTTTGAAATAATGCGAGCTTTTGCGGACTTGTTTTTTAATTATTTTTATAATCTTATTAAAGTAGAACGGGTTTAAATAAACTAGCTTTAAAATCGTATTAAATGAGTTTTTTAGATTAAGCAGTAATAGTTTAGTGAAACATTGAAACAGATACACTGAAACCAATCAAATGAACACGTAAGTTAAAGACTTACCACAACCCTCTCAATGCAAATTGAACTACATCTTCAAGCACAAAGAGTACAATTTACAATCAAAGTGATACATTACTCATGCAAATATATCACTTACTGCGGCGAGGAAGTGCATTTAAGCCATCAGCTTCTCAGGAATTATTCAAGGCGATCAAACATCGCTTGAGTTACAGCCAGTAAGGGTGCGTCTACACGGTGCTTGTAGCTGGAGCAAGTTAACATGCGCAAGTGACCCGCGCGCACGCAACAGAGCACTGGTAGCCTGCTTTGGTACATGCTCGAGTCACTAACTCCACGAGTTTTTAAAATGCATGTAACCTGCACATGTATCACAATATGCACTACTTGCACCGTGTAGACGCACCCTAACAGCACTTTAGTGGTAATGTATACTTAAGTAAATACAGAGCAATTAGTTTAATTTGTATTCGAAGTGAACCAGTGTTGAAGCACTACTGAAATGATCATTAATCTTTCACTATTCAATCATTGTGGTTACTTTGTTTGTGTGACAGTAATTAGCAAGCAAGCACCTTTGGAAATGGGTACACAGACTGTCGTATACCTATTCGAAACAAGTTTCTTACTCACAATGGTAGTTTATTTCTGGTCGTTGGAAACTTTGTACAAAAATCTTAAAGACTATACATACATATACTGAAAATTATTTACGAGAATACACATGATCTATAAAATGTATATAATTTTCTATTAGCTTCATACCTTCATACCGTTTCCTTCGTTCTTAATTTTTTGTGATCGGTTAAATAATTTCCAACAAACGACGGTCAAAAACAGCGAGCGACAATGACGAGCTCTATCATACTCACCGTGCTATACTGCTTTGACTAAAATAATATAACATACGACTAAATACAATTATACTACAGTTACAGCCACTTTGAAACTAATTACGTCTGCATCTTAATGTCATTAGCAGTCAGGATGTTACTACATGACATTCCCAAGAGACAACATGTTACTACTTCCTCAAACCTATTGTTATTGTATTACATTACATTGAAGTAGGCATGTGTATTATGTAGCAAAGTAGGAGTTTTGTTGAGCTATGCGTGGTTTGATTTTAATGTTCTAAATTAATTTCGATTTCGCCTTAGAGACTCGGACCGCGAGGAATAATACTAGATAGGTACGTGTATAGTTACTTCGGACATACATAGGAAAGTGATAGCGGTTTCTATCGTTTAACCAGTTTATTAAGAGAACTACTTCCAATATCCATGAAAAGTAGCTTATTTCATCTCAAACGTACAATTGGCTTCTATGCTAAACACATACCTAATTCATATCGGGTTTGACTGCAGTTTTAGCATGAAAGCGTTACAAATGTACTTTTGCATTAATCGGTAATGATATTTAAAGGTCTTCATACAATTTATTTTTGCCGTGTTCTTTCATTATGTACGACGTCATCATCGTCTTCACTCAAAATTTCTTGCTTTAAATATGATTGGCAATTAGTCCATGTAATCGCGTCCACACTCAGACTACACAAACCCAGACACGACACCAAAGCATTGACGTCAATATTCTACCTACACAAACTTGGTCGCACGTAACATGTAAACTGGGACTCCTACATTAAGGGCAGGTGTGTCAAATCGCTCCTGTGAATGTATGGAGCGAGCAAATATTTGGCCAGTCGAAGTGGGCTACAGAACAGACGTACATTAAATCTAATGGCCGCTGTGTAACCTAGGGTTATGAAGACCGCTGAAGAATGAATGGGGCTATCAATCAAATGGGTAGATTTATACAAACGCCTTTATTTTTGGGGAGCACTTAGTATCGCAATGTAGTGCAGTAATGTAGTAGTGTATTGTTTTTATTATTTTGTATTTTTGGCCTTATACGAAAGGTATAGTTAAATCCGCGTAAAGTTATGAACACATGAATAAAATTAGTGCTAATCAATTGTTATCAACGGGAATCATTATTTTTCAGCATAGTTTAAAAATAAGCTTTGTAAAATAAAGCCTAGTCACATTATAAAACTAATGTTTACGAACCTAATGAAACTAAAACTAGTCTAAAACTTATCACTGAAAACAGTTTCCAAAACATAACATTGGCGATAAAACCAAAGCTAATGAACAACAATTAACGCTAATATTATGGTTAATTAAACGAAAACAACACAAAACAGAACATTATTACAATAATTAGGCGAAATATTTCAAAGCTGAATTTCAGATTATTGTTGCGAGGAATTTTCTAAGTTTTATCTCTGTGATTGTACTGAAATAATGATGTTTATGTAAAGCCTATTGTAAGAAAACGTTAAGCTTTTCGTGTGAAAAGTAATAAATTTTTAGATTGCTTTAATGTAAGAGACTAAAAAAAAACAAAAAGAATGCTACTCTTATTTATAACTTAGTGATGATTTTTATTTGGTCCATGGAACTTTTTACACATAAATTACAAAAAAAAAAACTATTCTAGTACAAAACCTACAACTAAAAGAAAACTAAAACTTAAGTATATTAAGATAATTATCTTAAGTCTTCGTGATAAATAAAAATCTATAAATATTATTTTACCCTGGATAGCAACCAGTACTGATTATGAACATTGTATTGGTATTGTAAAACAATATTAAAACAAGTACGTAAACAATTCAAAAATAGTAAATTACTCAAAGTAAATTGTTTCCCTAAACAAATCTACCAAGACAGCCAGATGAATGGATGAGAGAACCAACCAACCAAAAGTGTGATCCCATAACAATACCGACATTCAAATTCCATTAATTTTTCCAAGAACTCCGAAACAAAAGGTTAATAAAAAATGTAAGGAAAATATTTTACGGCCTTTTCCGTGTCTTTTGAAGTCCCTTGAGGTTAAAACTCCGTCGAAGTTTGGAAAACAAGTTACTTTCATCCCTTCCCATACTTAGGTAGAAAAACTTATCTACAGAAACATTTTGTTAGGGAACAATGTTCCTTGGAATAACAACTTTGTGTGTGTAATGAGGCTTGTATCTTGAAGTTGGGTAATTAGTACTGCTATAATGTTTGTTCTCGTTGTTTGGGAAAAAGTGATAAAATATAAAGAGCTTTTTTTATTCGCTTTTTGGATTAAATGGCTTGTTAAGTTTGTAATTTAAATGCCTGAAGTATTTTCTCTGTATCTACCTATGTAGGTATTTAAATTATTTTAAAAGATATACCTATTATTCATTTCTGAAGGAATGGACTTACTTCGATAATCATGCCAACTCAGGTACCTAGTGGTAACTGTAATCATAGCCTTTTAGCCAGGATAATTCTAGACAAGTTATAAAACATTTTCTTAAAAAAAAATGGATTAATACAAAAGATTTGGTCCTACTTTCTTAACAAACATCTTAGCTTCCACATTAGCTATAGACTGAATCAATGTAGGGCATGTAGTTGGCTGTAACTGGCGTGTGGAGCTGCGTCTGAGATTACCCACATGATTTATTGCCCGTAATTAACTGAACACATTCACGTTCACAAGAATTCGATCAGAATTGCAGAGTTAGTATATCAGGAAAAATATTTTTATTTTATTAAATTAAATTTATTTAGGACAACCAACAAATCTTACACTAGTTACAATGAATGTTATTACGAAATTTTCAATGTTATGCTAAGTGTAGACTTAATAAAGGAGTAATAATGTAATACTAATGCAACTTTTCTAAGTTTGTATGTACTGTCTAAGTATATCTTAGACACCAATGGCTGATAAAAAGGTGATTTTTCAGACTACACATATAGTCTAGGTTTCCTGGACCTTTGTTCTGGACAAAGAAAACATCTCCAGAAAACATTTCCAGGAAACTATATGTAAAAATAAAATAAAATAAAATAAAATAATTTTATTTTTAATTTGTATTGTACTGCAAAGAAACGTTGAAGACAATTAGGTATATTATGCTGTCACTTAGCCTTTAAGACAACTATGTGTCACTTCCTACATTCTGAATAATCATACATGGACATGCAGTATATAAAGAATGACAACTAATAGTACACATCTATGTAGCTAATCCATCTTTTATAACTTCCTGGTTAGAATTATGTTTCACACAACACACCGGTAATCTTGTCACGCGAATTTCTAATTAGACTGATTGACTGACTAACAAACACTAAGGACATGAATTAAGCGTTGGCTTGGAAACAGCATTTTATTTTTAAATATAAACTTGCACCTAAAAATTTAAAAAAAGTGTATATATACCTACTGTATGTCGGCACTAAACTAAAAGTAAACGATCTAAATAAAAAGTCATACCTATCAAGCAATATGTTACCTAACAATTAACACACAACTTGACACAAATAAATACAAATTACAAGTTAACACCACAAACAGTTGTATAATAAGCAGAATTATTTATTCAGGCGACGATTCACTGGTATAATTTCCAAGTCCTATCGCTCTCGCAATTAGAGTTACTATATACATTTAACCACAAATTCACAAACGTGAATTGCTATTCATAGAGGCGAAAATTACGTGAATACATACGCTCGTTGCGTCGGACAATATGGCCGATTGAAATGGAATTTGATTGGTCGCCAACGGATGTGCACTATTCATAATGTTCCCTACAATATGGAACGAGTGGTGATAAAACTACTATTGTCACGGCTGATGGATTATGATGCTATTTTTGAGACGGCTTAAAATGGTATGGATCACAATATTTAGACATTTTCAGCCACTTTTTAAGACATTGCATAGAAAATCAGCAATTATGAATACTACCTGCATAGATTGATTAATGCCTAATTCATCAATTATTGATTATAATCCTGTTAAGATAATTATCCATGGCCTTCATATTTACCTAAAGAAATTAATTTTCATTTGCAAAGATTCGCGACGGCAATCAGGCTAATAACGACTTGGCATATCAACAATTTATTTACGCTTCCAGAGATAAAATGAATATGTATCAAAATGTACTAATAAACAGCCTTGTTACGACCCTATCTCATTCTTAATAGATCGTATTGTTCCTTGAATAAAGGTCTATTATCGTGAATGAATCTGTCTCGGCGGTGTTTTGCGCTTTCATTGTGTGGAAGACAATGACTCAATGAAATGAAAGATATTAGGGAGCCTTCTTATTAATAACCCGTTCAAGAAATAGAGTGAATGAGTTTGTATAATTGGACATATTGGATAGGCAATTAGGCCAGGGCTAAACTCGTCTTTATAATGGTCAATCATATTTTCACATGTTAATATTTCTATTTGATTCTTGCTTGATTCCATTAATTTATAATAATAAACAAATCTTTAATGGGCTTATTTGAAACCTCTCGAATAAATTGCAAAACAGAAAACAAAAGACGGATGGCACTTCGGTATCCTGACCTTCAAATAGAAAGTAAAACCACTCAACGAGTTGATTTATCTACCAACAGAGTAGATTAGAAACCATCACACTCAGATAACCTCGACACTAAATCACAAATGACACAATTTTAATTAAGAACACATTACCTTACAATACCCATTACCACGACCATGCCACGCTCACGCTTGACCGCTTATTGGACTGCACTCCAATTGTTCTCTCTTCCAGTTTACTACTCATTTACCAGCACTTACCGAGAGCAGACGTGTAAAATGTATACAAAATTGCTCGTTTTAATTTTATTGGTGCTTTTGTACGAATCGAAGTGTGCATCGAAGACTTTTGATTCGACGAACTGTGATCTTGGTCCTTTGGTTGAAGAAATTGCATCTTATAAAAGTGTTGTTGGGAGTATAATAGACTATGCTGTGTCCGGGGCGTTCAAAGGGAAGACTTACGATGAGTGAGTATTGTTGGTACTTGTAAATTAAATTGAATACAATGGCAGTTGAAGGATTTCATTTTGGAATTGATTTTGTGAGAGATTTTATATTGGGTCTTCAATTCAGCTTGTATAGTTAAAATATAATCTTTATTTACGTGGACTTAGAAGTGACAAAGTAGGTATATTAAATACCATTTATATGGAAATATTTTGTTCTAATGTTTCTACATTTTATTATAAAAATAGTACACAAAAGATAAATTATTATACAATACATAATGATGATGTATTAAAGTGACAAACAAGATGTGATATATTTGTAATTTTAATGTATCCTTGATACTAAAGTACAGCAATTTATGATAAACCGACTACTCTGTAATGGGCTAAACATAAAGCAATTTGTTTTAAATTACTCTTTGTTACATCAATTGTGCAGTATCTTATGTTATGTGCAATGTGATTGTTATTTTGAACTATCAAGTCACATGTAAGGAACAAGTTCGATTTCAATAAAAAGTTATAAGTACCCATATTTACTCATTTGAATATTTTATATTTTATGCCTATTTTTGGTGCATTCTAAAACAACTAGGGCTCAGTTATCTCATAGTTCTAATATTTCTCTCTCAAGCATCCCGAGGGAATTCATCTCATTCTCTTTCTCGGATTTCAGTCCATATATCTAAATAGATAGATAGAAGAACATAACAAACAGACGATCGCACATGTACGATATTAACTCCGTCCCATTTGGCACACTATCATCGCATCTCACGAGGACTTAATACAACCATCCAAAACGATATCAACAAGTGGATTGCGTTCAATCGAAATTTCACACACAATTTGATAAGATAATCATCTTCAAAATCCACATGAATGTCTACGCTCTTGAGCCTATCAAATATATAAGTAAAAGTAATCTTATAGACATTTGAGATATTCGGTCATCGATATTGATAAGATACAGTACAAAAGAGCTCAAGTTTTATCGAATCATCTCACTAACTCAAAGACAGTGGAAGAAAAATGAATTTCTTTCATATTGTATTTGTAACCCTTTTTGTTATTGTTGTGAATGAAGCGAAAGTTTTGAAAAATTCAAATAAATGCTACGAGACTTTGGGGGATGAATTGGTTGAAGAGATATGGGGTTACGAAAATGTTAAAGATGAGATTTTAGACTATGTTTTGAACGGTGAATTTAAAGGGAAAACTTATGATGAGTGAGTTCGATAATTAGTTAAAGAGATAAAAAAGTGTATAGCAGTTTTAGTGAAGTTAATAAAAGTGTTTATTTATTTCAGGTTGGCGAAATTCGTGGACAAGTTTGGAGCGCGGCCGTCAGGCACAGAAGTACTTGAAAAGTCTATAGATTACATGATCGAATTATCTAAGCAAGAAGGTTTAAATGATATTGTGACTGAAGATGTTGAGGTTAGTAGTTAGACACTTTTGTGTTAAAATAGTTTTAAGGACAAGTCGTATGTGAAAAATATATACGTAATTGTTTTAGTTTACTTTTTTCTTATTTTTTTTTTCTAATTGTTCTAATTTACGTTTTATCTTAATTTGTGATTTTTCTCCAAATGAAGTGACATATTTATCTTTATTTCTATATCACGTGACATTATATTACATTCTTGTTATATTACAGGTTCCGAGATGGAAAAGAGGTGAAGAGAAAATAACTATGCTTGAGCCAAGAGAAAAGGACATTGCACTTTTGGGCCTTGGTCGCAGTGTTAGTACTCCTGCCGAAGGAATCACGGCTGAAGTTATCGTCATCTCGAACTTCACGCAACTTGAAAATACACCAGATGAACAAGTCAAAGGCAAAATTGTTCTATATGTTCCTATTTTTACTACATATGGAGAAACTGTAGTATATAGGTCACAAGGAGCAACCAAAGCATCTGCTAAAGGAGCTGTTGCATCATTAGTTAGATCTATTACTCCATTTTCCATTCATACTCCTCACACTGGTTCTCAAACTTACGGAGATGGTGTTGTGCCTATCCCCACCGCAGCTATTTCTTTAGAAGACGCTGACTTAATCACAAGAATACACAACAGAGGTGAGAAGGTCGTTCTACACATACTTATGATCTCATCACTAGAAACGAAGGTATCAAGGAATACGCTCATAGACTTGAAGGGATCGAAAGATCCAGAGAAACTGGTGATTGTGTCAGGACATATAGATAGCTGGGATGTAGGCCAAGGAGCTATGGATGATGGTGGTGGCCTCTTCATCAGTTGGGCAGCTCCAGTTATAATGAAACGACTAAACTTGACACCAAAACGAACCGTGAGGGCAATATTCTGGACTGCTGAAGAGCTTGGACTGGTTGGTGCTTATGCTTACGAGAAAGCGCATAGAAATGAAAGCCACAATATTAATTTTATTATGGAATCTGATGAAGGAACATTTGCCCCTCTAGGACTAGCTGCCGCTGGCAATGAAAAAACGCTTTGTATTGTTGCGGAGGTTTTGAAACTATTTCAGTCTATTAATGCTTCTACTCTTGTAGAAGAGGATAGTCCTGGTTCAGACATTGCTATATTTACTGGAAATGGTATCCCAGGAGCTAGTCTTCATAATGACAATAGTAAATATTTCTGGTTCCACCATACTGAAGGAGACACGATGAATGTGGAAAGTCCAGAGGAGCTCGACCTTGGAGCCGCGTTCTGGACAGCTGTGGCTTATATCATCGCTGATATCTCTGTTGATATTCCACGATAAGTACAAAAAAAAACATTATAAAAATTGTGAATATTTTAATTTAAAAATATAAGAGAATAAGTGTGATTGTAAAGTGGTCTAAAATTTCAAGAAATCCATAATAAAGTTCTTTTTTTAGATAAAACAATTCACCTTCAACATTTTCCGATAGGCATCAAATAACTTTTCACTTGAAACCCTAACAAATATTTTTCTTTCAATATACGGTATCACACTCATATAAAAGAGCTCTGGGCAGAAAAAACTTTGGAAAAATCCTTCATACAATTTTTATTTTGGGAATGTTCCAGTCAATTTTTCTAGAAGTATCCTTAAATCAATGAGCGTGAATCCTTTATCTACGGTTCATTTTCTTTGAGGATCGAGCTCTTGGGGACGCTATACGGTATATTATAAAGATATTTTCTGTGCTACAGCAAAATACAATATTCTTTGGCGAAGCGATCCACCTTTCGATAAAGGTCTTAAATTATGTTATCGTGTCTCAGCCGTTGTAATAAAAATAAAACAAGTAAGCTTTCCGACAAAATGTTGTATCGAGCGTGTAAGGTAGAAACTGATTTTTATGGGGATAAAAAATGATGATGTTACTTTGTATGGTAAAGAAAACTGTACTGAAGTTAAAAACAAAGCCGACTTATATTTTGATAAAATCTTTTGTGATAATCTGGTAAAAGTGAGCTCAACAAGATTGCTTTTGGAAAAGTCTACCTATTACACAGTGTAACACTAGAACAAATGGAGGTATTCTTTTGTTCGTTGGGACAAAATTGGCCAACACCAAATCGTTTTCCGTGTTCCAAATGTAATAGTTTGATCTTATTTAGTGATGTCTTGGAAAGAGTCTTACTTGTAAGTCTGCTCCGACAACGATGGAGAAAAAGTAATTAATACTCAATACTTTATTGTATACCATAATCATTATGGTATACAATACACATGATGGCATAATGTGTACAAGCTGGTGGGTAAAATTAAAAGAAACAATTATGGACCCTGTGTGGCACAGCAAAGTTAGTTTTTAGAGGAGAGTAATTATTGATGTAAGCCAAAATGAAATTAATTTTCCTTAAATCAATATTTCCGAATTATTCAATTGAGTTCGCCTTCAATCAATTGTGACATCGTTATAAGGAAAATCAACATTGGAAGCCAATGAATAAAATAAAACTTGTCGAAGTTGTTAATTGAAAATGTAACAAAATTACAGACTGCTTTGTGCTTTACCTACGTTTGATAAACATTTACAAGTCGGTCGGTACAATTTTGTAATAGAATTACACGAGAAGGTACCTGTTATAAACTCTTTTGCAAAAAAAACGGGCACCTATGCGAAATCTTAGTTTTAAGGACTTTACGTGTATTTCAAAGGGTTTTAATGATTGTTGTATGTTTCTAGCATCAAAAGAGTTAGCCGAGCATGCATGAGAGTGTATTCTAAATTTGAATTTTGTACAATTGCTAAGAAATTGGTTAAACCTTGTTTTGGACTAATTGCTGGCAGAAAGTTCGTCGGTGTTTTGAAAAGTTTTTGAAGTGATTTTCAGGAAAATGATAATGCAGTTTTAATTAATGATTAATGTACTTTTTTGTTAGATCAAAACATTTTTGAAAAACTATGCGTATTTGATAAAATTTTCACCTGCTCTAAATGGGCTAAACTGATGAATGATGGCAATGTTAAGAGTTTCGGTATTTTAGTGTAAAGCGTTCTATTGTTTAGATATTGTACCCACGTGTTTTAAAATATGGCTTTTTCATAAATAAACACTATTTAGAAGAGTATCAGTACCTTTGGCTGCGACAAAACAAAATTAAAGTAAGCTGTGCCGATCACAACCCGTCTCCTATCGGACTTTGACATTTAAAAAATACCAAATTTTGTGATAAATGTTAAAATTAACCACATGAAAAATGATGAAGAGGGTTAAAGCTATCTAAAAAGTCAAATTATTGCCTCGTTGAAGCTCTCGATAACTCCATAGGTATCGGGTTACTAAACAATAATTTAGCTGAAAGGGAGTCAAGAATTCAAAATTATTGGCCAAACTTATGTTTCTTAAGAAATGAGCAGATAGCCAATTATTGTTATGATTTAAGCAGGAAAGTGCTGCAGATGCCAGAAAATCTCGGTGTAGGCAAGTTTATTTAATAAAATATCCGTGGGATGAAAACACGCTATTTGAACGCTCAGACTCATAGATCTTCAGAGGTCTACGGAGTTTCCCAAGAGACGGGGTTGTTTAAAAATCAGTAATTACGAGACCTTAAGACCTCGTGCTCACAGTCTATGCGCTATTTTCTGTATTTTAAAGAATTTCAAGACTTTTAAAAATGACAAAGTCCTATAGGAGACGAGTTGTGATGGGCACTGCTTACTTTAAATTGGTTTTATCGCAGCCAAAGGTACTGATACTCTTCTAAATAGTGTTTATTTATGAAAAAGCCATATTGTAAAACACGTGGGTACAATATCTAAACAATGGAACGCTTTACACTAAAATACCGAAACTCTTAACATTGCCATCAATCATCAGTATAGCCCATTTAGAGCAGGTGAAAATTTTATCAAATACGCATAGTTTTTCAAAAATGTTTTGCTGTAACAAAAAAGTACATTAATCATTAATTAAAACTGCATTATCATTTTCCTGAAAATCACTTCAAAAACTTTTCAAAACACCGACGAACTCTCTGCCAGCAATTAGTACAAAACAAGGTTTAACCAATTTCTTAGCAATTGTACAAAATTCAAATTTAGAATACAGTCTCACGCATGCTCGGCTAACTCTTTTGATGCTAGAAACATACTACAATCATTAAAACCCTTTGAAATACACGTAAAGTCCTTAAAACTAAGATTTCGCATAGGTGCCCGTTTTTTTTTGCAAAAGAGTGTATTTCTAAATGCAAGTAAAAATATTTGATGTGAAATTGTTTTAAAAATATCGAAAAAAAACGTAATCCGAAAACTAGGAAGCACAATTCCATCCGAGTGAATTCTAGGGGCTTTCTAACTGAATATGGAAGAACCGAAAAAAAATTAAGTATGCTTCGAAATAGTAGTACACTAAATATTTCACGCAGTTTTACTCTCATTCCAAGGGACTTCATACCGTGCCAAAATAAAATACATTCTATGTCATCCCGGGTACAATTTAGTTTTCCAAGAGTGAAATATTTTTTCAAATCGATACAAACAAACAAACCACTTCATAATATTCTCTCTACTCTCTACTCTCTTTATAATAAATATGTATAAATAAATCTCGGCGAAGGGTAATCAATCTTACTTTGAGGACGATTAACTTATTTCTACTAACTTGTTACTTATAATTTGAAGCTTTGATATTGAAGACTGAAGTGTAACTTGCTTCCAGTAGGTATACATACTTAAGAACTATTTAGTAATCTGTGGCAATGCCATATTAGAGAAGTGATTAGTTTGGGGATGTAAAAAGTTTCATGGGTCAAACTGAAAGGAAATGATTAACGATACACGTGGAATACCTTAACATACTTATTGTATAACAAAGACTATTACATTGACTATTTGTTTAGCACTTTTATTATATTATTGAAATTAGTGTCACCCTAACAAACCTGAGTAAACAGAGCATGAAACTGACCTGAAAGATAAGACACTGGTCCCAAAACCCACTTCATTTAAACAAACATTCATTACCATTTCGTTGGAAAGAAAAAAAACAAAAGAATAACTTATAACAATAGGAAACCGTCCAAGCGAAGATTTTACCTTGCTGTTTTATCGTGAACAATAAAAAGTGTAATTATAAGCAAAAACAACTCCCCAAACGTAATGAAGAATGGTAAAACTTCAACAAACTGGTTTTCTTTTAAGAGTAGCATATTGCAAACTTTTAGTCGGCCGATAGCTTTTCTGGGCTCATAAATGAGTATGAAGATAAGTAATACGCACATTACAAAGATCAGGTATGTAGCTGGTATTAGACCAACTGAAAACTTTGCCTATGAACAATTTTCTTAAAAAAAATTGAGAAATGTCGGGTCAACTTTCGGCCGACTGTTTAGTCTCCAGTGTGGGTTACTCTTAAGTTCATTTCATGTTTTTACCTAGAGAAGCTGTCGTGGCTCTTTTGTTTTCGGCTTTTTATTTTCATAATGTAAAAACTGTTGCGTGTTAAATGATAAAAGTTATTTGGTTTTATTTTGTTAAAGAAATATAAAAGCTGTTAGTATGACGAACAATTTAATAATCATGTATGTCGTTGATTAATCACCTGTCCTAACCCAATTTAATTTAGGATCTTTTTCTATACTACTCTTCAGGCTACATGACAAGTGACATTCTTTTAAGCCAAATTGTTTTTTTCTTTATATAATCCATCAATTGTTTCTTTTCTCTGTACACTACCTATCATCTTTGCCATTTTATCATTCACAACAAATAACGTTAGTTTTGTTTTACTAACTGCTTTTAGTTTTAAACAAAGTTTAAAAGCAAACTTAGAACCATGTCAGTAAATCCTTCTATTCTACAAGTAAGAAAAAAACGGTAATGGGTAGCGGAACCACGTAATAACATCTAGCTTGGAGTCACATTTGTCTTCAAAGCGGTAAGGTTAAGTAACAAAGAAGCCAAAGAAAATTCTTTAAAATCGTGGCTTAAAATAAAGCTCAAATTAAGCCATCATGATCTGCCTAGCCTTTCCCAACTATGTTGAGGTCGGCTTCCAGTCTAACTGGATGCGGCTGAGTACCAGTGTTATACAAGGAGCGATTGCCTATCTGACCTCCTCAACCCGGTTACCCGGGCAACCCAATACCCCTCGGTAAGACTAGTTGTCAGACTTACTAGCTTAAAGGTCAAATTAAGTTTCGTCTGTAAATTACTTTTTTTCTGAAAGCTAATTTTATTCTAATCAATTTTTTTTTGGCAAGCAATTGCGATAGTAGAATTTTCTAGTTACAAAATAGGTTTATGATGGACAGTAATGAAATTAAAGACACGGCTGTGTTCGTAGAAAAAGTAATATTTTTTTGGTAACAATGAGGAGATCTAAATCTGTATTTAATGTGGTTTTGAGATAAAATTAGTTTTTAGAATATTTTCTGTTATTACTACATAAGCGCCTCAATAAATTAGCAAAAGGCCATAAGAATAAATACACTCAATTACATACGAGTGAAACACTATTCCGCAATATATAACTTTAATAAAATAATTAGGTATTTAGTCCCAGATATATTTTCTTTTATTTACCTTATTTTAATTTATTTTCTTAGTAAAAAGGAGCCGCTTTAAAACCGTAAACAGATTGGGTTTATATTTTATTTTGTCGTTAGCTAAACGGGAAGCTGGATTTAGAATTTTAGAGCTCAAGTAATTAGATAGAGCAACCTTGTCGGTTTAAGCACAGTTTAACTTTTATTTACTTTGAAGTTCCGCTGCTTTAGTTTTTAAATACCAAACCGGTTCTAGTTTAAGATATTTTGATTAAAACTGGTTATTTTGTAGAATGAAAGCCTTTGAAGAAAATTAGATTTTTACGATCAGTTTTTAGTTTTAGTTTTTTGGGTAATTCTTTTTGATGAAACTAAATTGTGATTCATTTAAGTATTAAATTTTTTTTTCACAGATTTTTAAAGAACGAAGATAATTTTCAAGTGTGGTCGTTAGGTGAAGTGATTATATTTTTAAGTAAATAAAGGTTTTAATAAAATACAAGATAACATTTTTCATATAAACTTTGACCAAACAAATATGATACTCTTGAATGGGGAATAAATTCCCTTCATATTTTCACGGATTTAAAGCTCTGAAGCTCTTTTGTGGCTGAACATATTGTGTTACTCAAAAACCACAACTGGTAGACCAGCCATTTATTTGTTGGAAAGAAAAAAGCTGAAGAAATTATTCAGTAGTACCTACCACTCATCCATTCTTAGGCACGTACAATAATACTCTTCTGTGTAATAAAGCATTTTATTGAATGATCATAAAGTTGATTTACGGAGGTTTTTTTCTTAGATACAATAATGAAAAAGCAGATTGAAGTTTCCTTCTAGTAAGTCCTTTACCTACGTTCTTTTCTGTAAGTTTATCATTATTATCTACATTTTTGTAGGTGCTTACATTAGGCACCTATCATTGACATGATTTTTGTTCACTACTTTTTTACATAAACAGATGCATTTCTAACTTTTGCACACCGCGGGGCTATTACCAACATAAAATCCGTTAACTGATTGTCATACCTAGGTAAGTATCGCATAATCTATTCCAATCCTAATTGACTGTTTCCTTAACTGTGCATCACTGGCCGAAATTGGAAGTCAGACATAAGTGGGAATAAAACTCTTCCTGACTCATTACGTTATTATCTATTTATAACATTGCTTCAGATTTAAACGCCTCAATAAAATTAATTTAACGTTGTTGTACATTAAAAAGCTATAATAAGGTATTAAAATTCCAACTGAGTAAGCCACTTCGTTATGATATTTTATCTTCCGAAATAAATTCAAGCTATTTTAGGCTTCCTTTTAATTAACGTGAAAATCATAGCCAGTTTGTTGGTAAGATTTAGTGTGGAATTCACCCCTGATTAAGAAAACTTAGGTACTGAGGTTTTACATTGAAAATTTGTTTGAAAAGCGCTGTGTTTAATTTTGAAATATTTGTGTGATGTGTGAATGGCATCTGATGAGATAAGTACAAGAAACTACGATTTTTCTATGGTTAAACAGAGTTAGGCAACATTCGATCTCTCAGTTACAGGCTAGGTACTTGAAAATATGATCAGTAAGGTTTTATTTAACACTATAAACGTGAAAGGCGCGAATTAAAATTAAGGTATTATTAGAAAGAAATAAATAAAAAACACTCCGAATAACTTTATATAAGAAATAAATTATTCTCTTTAAATTCTAAAAAAAGATAGGTATTACACGATGCTACAAAGAAAACAAGTATTTTTCGAAAGCTCATGTAATAACTGGCCCCAGGAAAGATATATTTCATCCTGTTAGTACGGTGCAAAGTTTTCAATGCTGCTAATTCCCGTCCAACCACGGAGGCAGGTTATATTTCATTCGGGAAAGCCGAGAAGTTTCCACACGAGTGAAACGGCTAGCCTTTCAGGTTTTATTTCTACCCGCAGCCCCCGTGCAATTGTCCGATATTGGAGATTTAATCGTAGTAAAAGGTTATGTTCCTAATTTTTTTGTTTTGATATTTTTTATTAATTTTGATTTGTCTTGCATTGTTTTGGAAATATTTGCATAAGTATAAGTAGTCACCTAAATAAAATTGCTGCAATTTTTGAGGAATTTTCGAGGAAATAAAAAGTGATGTGTTTAATATAATTAGTAATTTGTAATGGGACGACAATGACCACTAGTCAAGAGATTAGCCTCAATTGAAAGGGAAACGACAGAATTACCATAGGTACGATAAACGAGTCGAGTATAGAAAACTAAAAGCTGCTGCAATTAAAACGGCTACAAGCAGCATATCAGCTTCCCTAGTTTATAAACATTCTTCTCCATTAGGTACTTTACAATGACTTAAGTTACAGAAGTAAAACGCGCGGGTTATAAAGCGATGGAGCACCATTTCTTTTGTTCGCAAACGCCAGGCGGCGCGCGATAAGAAGTTATACGGGTGTGCCTTCAGCGTTTTAATTGATACCGCCGAGGCCGAGAGCCAAAAGTCGAAAGCCGAATGCCGAATGCCGACGTGGCGCAGCGGAGATTAAAGAACATATTTATCGTACTGCAGTCGAGCGTTAAGCTTATCTTTTTTAGCACTTAATTTTAGAAATTTTCTTGAGCTCAATTATTGCTGAGGAAGTTCGTTTATTTAGATACCTTCTTGAATAAAATTCTTTTAAGTAGATTTTTGTACAGTTCAGATAATTTCTTCGGCTTTGGAAAACCTGTTACCTTATCATAGGTATCTAATACAGGTTAGCCCACAATAAACTGATAATTCCATTTGTCTAGAAGTATCCCCAAAAAGTCCAAAGAAAATAAAATGTATCCTTACGAAGTAATGAGAATTTGAGGTGACATGTCTGAACGTTTTTATTGTCATTGATTGTCTTTGGTTCGTCCTTTGTGAACGTTTTCTTAGAGCCTGTAATAAAATGTTATTTTTCACTAATATAATGGTATATTACTGTGCCCTGTAATCATTAGGATTAACTTTATTGTTCCAACTCTGCATTCATTTAGTTAATTTATGAGAACTACAAGTTACTATTTTAATAGAAACCCTTTTTTTTATTTTACAACAATTAAATTAAATTATTAATGTACACACTATACATATATACAAACTTAAGCTACTTATCTTTATACAAAACTAAAAATAAAATACTATATACAAAATGTATATAAACATAAAACATAATATAAAAGAGCATCGATCAGGCGTCGAAGTATTCCTCCGCATCACTGTCCTCCGGAAACGTGCCCAGAAGACTGGCTGCATTGCCACGTTGAATGGCAATGCTAATTCTTTGTCCAAAGAATAAGCCAGCCCTCTGGTCACGCGAAGCGTCGACAAGCCTTTTCGCGATGTCCTTGTAAAGTAACCGCGAACTCGGGCCCCACGGTCCGAGCGTTTCGACCCCAAACGGCTCAAAACTATAATTTCCAATAAGGTTATTATATTTGCGCCGCTTGGTGGTCTCTGCAGAAGCTGCAGCCGCCCCAGCACAGACTGCCGTGCTAGGAAGATGTGATGGCGCCAGGGTGTCGACGCATGTTGCGTCCCACACCAAGGGCCTACCCATCTTCCATGGCAACAACCCTTTTTTAAATGTAGCAACAATATGTTTAAATTATTCTGTTACATCTAACTGGAATACTCCACGCTACTGAACAGCCATCAAATAAACAAACAAACAAAAATGGTCACACTATATCCCACAAAAGTCCTTGCAAACGAGTCTTTAATTCTTTCGAATCGCTATCTCACAGCTAAAGATAATCGAGAGAACTCGCAATGTTTGTAAACTTTCCAACTATAGATAGAAGCTCGACCGACACGAATAACGTGGACGATGAAAATTTTCAAACAAACCCGCCGAAGGTTCGCCGCACACTATAAATATTTCATAAGCCTGTTTATTCGATTCTTACGTACCAAAGCGAACTTCACTTGAATCGAGATTCCCTCAAATCGTGACTGGAACAATATTCGATGATAGAAAACATCTTCCGAATTTATATTTGTGCATCGAGATGGTCGGACACTGATTTCGAATTCTATAAAATGAATAAAATATACGCATTCATTGAGTTACTGGTTGGTAGTAATGTTTGGAATAAAAAAAATGAGAGGACAGTACATTATGACAGAAGACGTTCCCTATGTTTAAAAATTGCTAAATTCAAAAATTCGTCTAGTAAACTAGATCCAGAGATATCCACAACGTCACAAACTTTACTTCTTTCGTTTAGATAAATGGTCACATCCACAACACAACCTTGATCAATGAATCTATGCGACTGCTAAGTGGTAATCCTAACTATACAGTCACGTGAAAGAATGCACCTACGGGATAAGTAGTATTTTGACGATTCTATATTGCCTACGCAGACGAAGTTGCGGGCAACAGCTAGTAAATAATAATACGCAACCCGCATTAAAAAAAATTGCTTATGCAATTTGAACATTCAAAACTGAATGTTATATTTTCCTTCCTACACTACTACATATCTATGTATGTTATTAAAACGAAAACCCATAAATAACCTCTATTCAAACAATCCAAAAACGAAGGATCCTAAGCCTAAATAAGTATAAGGGATTTGCATAGTTGGGTTGTTACCAATTAGGCCTTTGGTAAACTCATTTAATTCATTAAAACCTTTTGGCTAACATCCTAACAAAACTGCTATTCGGAAAGTTAACCGGTATTTTCCGGCTCGAGGGGATAAACAACTTTTAAGCTGAAGGTCACCTTCAGACCACTTAATACGGTGAACCTGACAAGTTAAAAGTTCCCATTATATTTGTGTCACGGTAGGGGAACGAATTGTTACCAATGGAATTGAATCTAGCGAAAATATATTAATGATTTTCGTCATTTTGTAATTCGTATAAAACCTACTCTTAGTTTATAATACTATCAGCTGCATATTGTGATCAAATTCTGGTTCTTAAAATGTTAAATTATGTACATACTTGGTACAACAATTTCCTGAAATAAATGATTATTTAATTTCAAATTCTTCAACTTCAACTTCAACATAATTTTGGCTATATGCTATCACAATAAGTTAATACTAAACTAGTATTTTTGTTCAGAAGGCATACAAATACATGAATACTATATACATTCCAAGAACCTGAAAATATACAGTCGGGTTTTCAAGGTCCACTTAATCCAGACAGAAAGCTTTTAAGATTAGACGAGATGTTTACTATAACCACAGCAAAGCACCGGAGACATCAAATTCCAATCTACTTATTTCCATATGCAAATCATTCGGTAGAAGTTTCAGTATATTCAAGTGAACACCGAGAGGTTCTCACTTTCAGATGCATGTCTCAAGTAATTGTAATTTACTCGAGAGCCCATGTTTGTTCAACACGACAGTAAAGACTCATTGCTGAAACACACACGTAAAATTAAGCCTTAATTCGTAAAGGATTAGGGTGGTTTTTGCTCGACAGTTTCAAGCTTATTAGGATATGTATGTGGACGATTGTAAATGCGTATTGGGACGATAAATTAAAACGTGATCTGCCACGTATAAATAACCCAAATTCTGTGGGAGCAATTTATTCCGTTTCGGGCTTGCCAGTGAGCTGAGCAATGGAATTGGGGAAAGAAATTTCGATGCTCAGTTGTCTGTGAACTGTGCATCGGTATTCCGGGTATTATAGGGTTGTACTTGTCTTGGGTACAATGCAGATTTTAACTGTCTTCATTTTTAAAGATGAATTATAAAAGTATGGATCAAAATACTGGCAAAAATGGCAACCACTACAGCAATTAAGTCCCATTTGTGTATAAAAATTATATCACTGGTCTAAACACTACTTATGTTCCTCATCCTGAAACCAAATTACTGCAAATGTTACTTGTAATCTTTGGCAGTTTATAATAAAAGTGTGAATAATATCTTACTTTCCTGATATCCAGATATAAATGTACCTGTAATAAAGAAACATTTTAAAGAAAATTAAAATCGTAACACACAAAAATACTCTCTTTATTCAAACAAGATAAAAATGAGACTAATTTTATTCTTATACAAATTCATATCACGAAATGAATATAGGTTTCAAAGAATGCGAGCGTATTTAAAAAGTAATCAAGTCGGCAATCTTTGCTTAATCGAAAAAACTATGAGAACTAAACCTTTACTGCATACTAATCTTGATACATATCTTATTAAGTTAGGTTAAGTTCTCGTGGTTACGCTATTGAAGTAACTTTGTTGTAAAACTAACTTAGGATTTTCTTCAAAGTATAGATAGGTACTATTGCTTCACTCGATATAGAACTTTCTTTTCATCATAGACGTTGGTATTCTTTGATAATAGTTTTACTAGTATACATAAACTGTGAATCGGGAATATAACAAATTCTTTGCATTAAATTACCTAAATAAATAAAAAATGTACAAAATGTAGGTATATTTTAATTGATTTGATAGTTTGAATTTTCAAAACATAATAAATAGACAGTTTATAGAAACAATAAAATACCGTAATAAAACGTAAAATATAACTACATTTTTTTCAAATGGTCACTTAATTATGATTAAAACATACATTTACAGCACTATTAGGAAATCATTAAAAAGCTACTCGAATGAGTAATTAATGAATGTCAATTTACTTGGTAACCCTGTGAATACACCACAACGACCCATTTAACCCTCGCCGCGCTCGGGGAGGGTAACCCATCTGCAATTTTTACGATTCCTCAAACTAAATTGCCTAACATTAATTTTCTTTAATTTTAAATTCGCTCTAAATGAGTTCATAGTTTTTTATAACATCAACCTGTAGGTGAAAATAAGTTTCCTGGTAAAACTGTTAAACGGCTGGTCTGATTAAGATGAAGTTGCGTTAAGGTATAGGTGAACCTCTCGAGTATGAGGGCGCGGGTTCGATTCCAGGTCAGGCAAGTACCAATGCAACTTTTCTAAGTTTGTATGTACTTTCTAAGTATATCTTAGACACCAATGACTGTGTTTCGGATGGCACGTTAAACTGTAGGTCCCGGCTGTCATTGAACATCCTTGGCAGTCGTTACGGGTAGTCAGAAGCCAGTAAGTCTGACACCGGTCTAACCAAGGGGTATCGGGTTGCCCGGGTAACTGGGTTGAGGAGGTCAGATAGGCAGTCGCTTCTTGTAAAGCACTGGTACTCAGCTGAATCCGGTTAGACTGGAAGCCGACCCCAACATAGTTGGGAAAAGGCTCGGAGGATGATAGGTACTTTTATAAAGAGTAGAGTATTTTACTCGTCACACTAGTGAAACCGAGATACTCAGAAGTTGTCATTAATCTTAAATCCTCGCTACTGTACTGCATATTTTATTAAGAAAATCTCTTTACAATATAGCGATATCCTTGTATAACTCCACTTACAACTCGAGTATCCGATTTTCATTTTAACGTTACCTCTTTGCAGTGAAGTCGGCACACTTGAGTTCACTCGCCTCGGGACGTATTTAATATGCAAAATGCAGATTCATAGATATGTAAGCCGTCTACATTCTTGCTGATACGAACAATGAAATATAATATGCATTTAATTATAAGTACGACGGATTTAGTTTAACGTTTTACAATTGTAAAAAAAAAGAATTATGAGAACATTGGACCTACTCAAATAAATGGACTCACTTTTTAAATTTATACAAGTGTAGATAGTAGAATTTGACAAAAATAAATTCTATTGTACGCAAGAATACGATTGGCAAAAATAAAGTTGTGATTTCGAATAAAAACGTGTTGGTTTTATGAATCAAAAGAAAAAGTTTAATAGAATCATAAATTGCTTACCTGCAAAAACTATAAAGTTATAAAAATAAATTCGCAAAGTAAGGTGACACGCAAAACGAAACGTCACGTAAAAAAGAAAACTTTATGTTGTACGTAGCGGCGTAGCGATTCGTAGCGGCCTACGGCGTAGCGCTGGCAGTCTGCTCGCATCGGCGTCCCCGAGCGCACGCCGCGTCGCGATCCCCGAACGAACATTTAATACGAAAGTAAACAAATAAAATGTGAATATATAAACTTTGTTATAACATGATAGTAAGTGACCTGCCAACTCTTGAAGATACATCCCACACTCAAAGGTAAAGTTTTATTACTTTTTTTAGTTTTACAATTATATCAAAAATATTTTTTAAAGTTCTCTACTTTAATTATTATTGTTTGAGGGTCAAACTGGCGACAGGTGTGATGTTTAGAGGCTCATGTTCAAGGTAGAAATCGATAAAATTAATTATTTTTAATTAACATTTCGTCTCGAAAGTTGTACAATTGTAACAATTTTACAACAATTTCAATATCGAAATCTAAAGGGAAATTATAAACATCAATAAGTTAATAAGTATAAACGATAAATAAATTGCTTTACTATCAAACATAATAAATCATGCCACGATGTCACCAGTATTTACTCTAATAGGTATTATTAATTAAACTCATTTCATCAGAATCCTATTTCTAATAAATACTAATTATGTTTACTATGTAAAATTATGTTTGGTGTGTGTAAAATCTAATATGTACCTAATAATTATTATACCTATTCGTATATTCGTAATGAAAATAAAATAACTCCATGTTCCGACGGAAAACTATCCAAAATGTATGATTTTTAGATAAAAAGTTATTTTTCCTTCCAACTTAGAATTAGAAGTTAAAAAGTTAGAATCGGAAGGGCTATTTATTTTTATGTATTTGAAAAAAAAAGCAGTATTTATACAAATGTAGTGCATGCTAGAATTAAATTAAAATTATTTTTAATTAACATCTATTTCTGCTTTCTTATCTCCGTGAAAATCAGTGATTACACAAAAATGAATACCAATACAAAAATAATGGTAAAGATAATGCACTACCTACCCAAAAAAATGCTCTTACAAACCTGACAAAACCGCGAGAATGAGATACTATAACATTACCGTCCTTCCAAACTTCCTCTATAAGCCAGATTACCGCCACAATGAACGATATGAAGGGTAATTGCTATAATTACCGCGGAAGATAATGGATTGATATGGATATGTATAATATTTTTTGGGAATATTCAATTAACAGGGATGTTGAAATGGGACGAAATTCAATATACATAATATATGCACCCCAAAAAATGGACCAATTACCTACTATATCCTTATAATTGTCTTAAATCCGAAAGGTATAAAAATCGCGCTTTCACACCAAAACTGCTGAACTGATTCAAATGAAATTTAGTAAACACATATAAGTATACGTTCGTACATATCACAAAATCATATAAAAATGCATGCATTACCTAAAATTATCCTCGATGAAACCGCAAGAATCAGATACATTACCGGCCCAAAACTTCCTCTATGTGCGAGACTACCGCGATAATGAACGATATGAAGGATAATTGCTATAATTACCGCGGGGGATAATGGATTGATATGGATATGTATAATACTTTTTGGGAATATTCAATAAACAGGGATGTTGAAAGGAGACAAAGTTCAATGTATGCGCATCAAAAAATGGGCCAATCACCTACTCTATCCTAATCCTTTTCCATGTGAGAGAAGGCCTGAGCCCAGCAGTGGGACGATAAAAGGCTGTAACAGTAACCTACTATATCCTTATAATTTGTTTTAATGCGAAAAGTATGACAATCGCGCTTTCTCACCAAAACTGCTGAACTGATTTAAATGAAATTTGATAAACACATATCTACGGTCGTACATATCCCAAAATAATATAAAAATGCATGCATTACCTAAATTAACCTCGGTGAAACCGAGAATCAGCTACTATTACATTACCGGCCCAAAACTTCCTCTATGGGCCAGATTACCGCGATAATGAACGATATGAAGGACAATTGCTATAATTACCGCGGGGGATAATGGATTGGTGACGATAATGGCGATCATGGGGTAAGCTATTTGAGCAATGTACTCGTACCTATATAATATTTTTGGGAACATTCTATGAATAGGAATGTGGACAAAGGAGATGAAATAGAATGCATGAAACTCAAAAAATGGATCATATACTTTAGTAAGTATATGACCCATTTTTTAGTAGTCCAACTCAATCCTTACTAATATTGTAAATGTAAAATAAAATGTCAATCGCTCTTTTCGTCAAAACTGTTGAACCAATTTCAATGAATTTTAGTACACAGATAGTTTAGAGACTGAGAAAGAACATTGGCTACATTTCATCTGGGGGCTAGAAGTAGTTCTCTCGGGATTCGTGTAGAACCCCAGGGAACAGCAAGTTTCAAAATAAAGTTAAATAAAATCTTGAAAGACGTAAGTACGATATTTTACATCTACTGCTATAACAGCGGCACATTTTTTTATCACTTATCATTTTCAAAAACAGGATTAGTTTAGTATTATTATTTACACAAAATAACACAACTACAAAATAATGAATGTCAAAACTCATTGGTAGCCCAGTCAACATTTAGGCTGAGTTGCAAAATTCATAAAAGTGCACTTCGCTGTCACACCGTGCCTCGTTCAAAACTGTTTGATGGATTACTAAACAAAACTGTGGCCGGCGTTTTACACTATATATGAATAAAGTAATGGCTTCGACGTATGAAAAAAGTGGGCCATTGTGAATACGCGTTGTTTATTTTTTGGAATGCTATTTTTAAAGCTGTCTTTTATCAAAACAATCGGATAAATAAACGGTTGGGATTTATTTGTGACGTCCTAATTTTACATGGAACCTACATAGTTATACTAGCGGTTTCCCACGGATTAACCCTCGACCCGTGAAAACTTCTTTTCGTACCCGGATACAAATTAGCATATAAACTTTCTTCAATTAAAGGGGTATCTAACATTGAAACAGTTTTTCAAATCGGGGTCAAGTTCTGAGATTTGCGCGTTCAAACAAAAACTAATTCTGCAGACACAATATTTAATTGTGCTTTTAGATTATATGCATAATAATAGGCAGAAGTCGGCACGTGTAGCAGGAAGTCTAAAATTCCAAAATTCCAGTAAATGTTAATATCTTTAATACTGGTATTATAAAGTTGCTTTGTTCTCCAGGTTGGGTAGCATTAGCTGCTTCTGTGTTGCTTACTAAGAACGGTGTAGGCAGACCCAAAATCGGTGCTAAAAAGGCTTATAAGGTATTAGTTTTCATAGCAGCATAGTTTTTAAAATATTAATAATTTATGCAAATAATATTACGTATGCAAGTCTATTTCGTCGCACCTATGTACATATATCTGTCTCCATACTTGGTGCAGCAGTTTAAAGATGAACTTGTAGTAAACGGACAATCTCGCTTTCACTTGTTTTATATAAGTACTAGCTTTCGCCTGCGGTTTCACCCGCGTCCTGTAGTCGGATGGTGACAAAAACTATATCCTAAAACCTTCTCCCGGGTCTAAGTTACCTCCCCTCTAATTTTCAGCCAAATCGGTCAAGCCGTTTTCATGTTATGTCGTGACAACAGAAAGCGGGTTTCATTTTTATATATATAGAAGAATTCACCAAAATAACTACATTTCTCGAGCCATATTCATTAAACATTCTGTTAGGTTAACAAAGTGCTGCTATTTTAAAAGAATTCAATGTTCTTATTCTTACAAAAAAATAGGCTTTTAAGGCGTGAGATATCTAAAAGCCCTGTCAGTTGTACATATTTTATTTGAAGAATTATAATTATAATAAATTATTCGCTTTGGAGCTTCGGTTGAAAATGTAGCAGTTCCTCCGGGGCCATTCATTCTTTTCTAAAGAAAAACTAATTTGAAATGATTGCGGATTTTATTGCCGAGATATTTTTTTGAACTTAAAAAACAGATAAGTTTATTTTTTCTTCCAATGATAACACCATTTTATGTTTATTTAAAATCTGTTAAAAGCCATTTTGTAGTCTAAAGGCTAATAAAACTAGGGTTTATGGAGACACATAAATAACTGTTAAAACGGTAAACGGACGAGAAAATCTGTATAATTCTTTTAAAATGCTCTTTTGCAGATCATAATCTATTTATAAGTACGTTCACCCTGCATGGAGTTATAATATTTTGAATACAAATCTGGCCAAATTTTGTTCATAAAGTCGGCAGAAAGTTTCGCAATATCAATGATATTGATGATAAGCCTTCTACAATTCCAAAGTCCTTACTACAATTTCAAAATTGTGTTTTCAGAAACCCCAAATTTCACTTCGGTACAGTCACAATAATTTAGTTCCTGCAAACTTTTTCAATCATTCGGGTTAAGAAAATCACAGCTCAAATATTTTGAACTAGACCCCGTTCCTTGAATGATATCATGAAACTCATTTCTTAAAGATAGGGTCACGAAAAATTTGGCTCTTGTAAGAAAAAACCTTTTGGCTCATTACGTTTCTGTTATCTTGTAATGGAGTAAGTTAACATCGATAAACCTCACTCCCAGTGTTTTTGCTTTTTATTTGAGAACTCTCCCAAGAGGATTATATTAATAAGTATTTTTAACTGACTCCAAAAAGGTTTCTCTCTTTGAACCATAAGTGTTATGTTTGTACGCGATTATCTCACGTTTGGCTGAACCGATTTCTATGCGATTTTCAGCATAGTCAGATTCAGGAAAAGTTCTATGAATAGTATTGAAGTCAGTTTTATTTTTGTCAAAAGTTTTTCTTCTCCCTCAGAGTAAAATAATATTTAAAAAAACATTATCCAAACACCTCAGCAATATAAATTACTTTACATCACCTATTAACTCGATACTCATCTCAATGAGTCACATCTTACATCTCAAATGGAATATAAAATTACGTCCGCCATTTTGAATTTGTGACGTCACGTGCAATGATACTCTGCGGAACCATACGTGTGTAATGACACGTCATTTGAGTAAATAGGTTTGATACGTTTAGGCTTATTGGATGTTACAAACATATGTATGGAACCTACTTTATGTTATTATACTTGAGTATTTGCAATATCTATCTAATGTTTGCTTTATTTTGCAATTAAATGTTTGAACGCGGTTTGGTAACTGCGTATGAGCATAAAGAAATAATTTGGTAGATGCTATGTGTACGTCTTTTTATAAGTACCTAACAAAACTAGTGAATAATAAGTAACAAATATTTACTCACAAACTTAAAAAAAAATGTCCACTGAATAGAATGGACAAAGAGAGCATTTTTATTCATCTTGATTTCCTTTTAATGACCATGAAAATTAAACTTTCATGGAAAGTTTTGAGTCATTGATTATTGAAACAAAATATAAATTAAAAAATATTCTTCCAACCTTCCCGTACCAATTACGTATAACCTCATATCTCTACCCACACCATGACGGAATAAAAGCGTGAACTTTACATATGAAAGCGTCAAAGGCCTGAACAGCCAACGTAAAAGTGCTGAAAGTCGCATTGTTATCAAACTCATGCAAAGCCTTCGCGCTTTCAGCAAAAAACGTATCAAACGCCCAAAAAGAGTATTCCAAAAAAGCGGATTTATGCTTTTTCACTAACTAGCTGTGACCTTGAATTTTTTGGAATTGGTAATTCACTATTTTTATTCGACTTTTAAAAAGTAGAACATTTTTGAGTCGCATAATTTGGGACAAGGACTATTTGGATGCCAAGACAATAGATTCTTTTGACAAGACCTAGATTAATACATTTATACTTAACGCTTATTTTGACATTTGCACGCCATGTTATGGCAGGATATGCTGGAACAAATTTATTGTAACACCTTATGTACCATATTCTAGCAAATAAATATTTGAACTTGAATTCGGATTTTTTCTCACATATCATGTCCGTCAAATGTTTTACTGTTTTGTAAAAAAAATATTTGTACATAAAGGATTAGTACGTCACGCCGTAGGTATATCGGCAGAGTCTTAATATTGACGTATCGATTACACTATCGATACCTGGACCGGACACATTAACACACAGCAGTAAACTCAAGACACAAAACCTAACTAGAGTGGGAACAATTTATATAATTTACTTTTAAGTGTCTTATGAAGTCGGCTTTATTTTTTTGGGAAATTGGAATAAAAGTATCAACTTTTACTTTACCTGCCATTTTATCGACTTCTACAAACAATCCAATAAATCATTTTGACCTTCACAACCTATCCCGACGCAGCAAAAAACTACCAAAACGTGACGTCATCGATCATATTTTTTATGTCACATAAACCATTATAGCAGCGTAAGAAATAAAGATAGTCAGGTACGAAAATAAAAATTAAGTGGTTTTCACAGGTAACCTTCTTGGAGAAAAACGCAAACATTTCACAAAGATAAACTTTTATAGTTTTAGCCACAATTGATTTAGCGGTTAGCCAAGTGTGAGACTGAAGATTGTAGGTCAAAAGAGCGTTGAAACAAGTTTAACTGAATGTTCGAAGGCTGTCGAATTTCAGTTGTTTTTAGTTTTCAAATGAGTCTTGAGAAGTGCTTTGTACATTTCGGTAGAAGTCGGTTATGATAAAAGATGGTCGTTCTATGGCAATTAAACAAATTAGTATTTTGGGTGTTAATGTCGTTCTTCATCCAGCAAAATTATTTAAAAAAATGCCATAGCAGCACTGAAAGCTAAAAAAACACGAAAAGCCAGCTTAAAAAGGAACGTGAAACAACATTGATAATTTTAAATGCGATTAAATAAAGGCGCGAGCGCAAACCAAAATTACGAAAAAATAACACTAGAACATTAGTTCTTACTTATTTTACTAAGGACCGATTTTCTTTTGTTAAGTATTCGTAGAAGTGTACTTAGGACCTTTTTTCGGATGACAAATATAATATGGCTGACGGCCATTGAACAAAATTGATTTCCATCGGAATTCTGTCTTTTACGTTTGCCGGTCGCTTTATGCCCCGGGTTTGACTGACATTATTATGTCAAATAATTCAACGATTTCCGGGTGAAATGAATTTTTGAAAAGTTGTTTTGCGCTTTTGCGGTGGTCGTACTTTTAATATAGGCCTTGTAATAGCTGGGAGTGGTTATGAATACGTTTGGTTGGTGTAATATGTTAGGTAAGGTTTAATCATATCAAGCAAATGATGCTTGCTTAAATGATGCTCGCATATATAATGCTTCCTAACGCAACCTTCTCAAAATATATTCTCAATATAGCAGTTTTTATTCGATTGGATGATGTATGTCAAACAGTGACTTGTATTTGTTTCGTAATTCCTAACCAGAATTTTCTTTTGTTCACTTTCTTTTGAGTGTTAGAAGGTGACCTACTTCGTGTAAAAATGTCTCGATAAATAAAATAATGTAATTTAACTATTTTTTTTCCTCAGATGAAAGCGTGGAGTGCTCACGAGCAGGACACGTCGTTGTCTTGCTGTCGCACGCTGCACGTCAAACACGCTGCCTACGCTAGTGCCCTCTATACCTTGGTAAGTGAACTGTTGTACTATCATAACTTGGTAAAAAATATAATTAGTCCTTTAAAAACACATACAAATTGTACTTACATTTCTAGATTGGGGGAATACATATTCCAGACATAGGTTAATTCAAACTCACAGAAAGGTCATTAACTTAAACAGAGTACCTAAGTTATCAGACAATCATTCAACCTTCGTATATAATTCTGTGTCAAGTTCATAATATCAATCTTGACCTACAGATTTCAATTCCCCGAGCTTTTATTAAAACCGGTACAAAACACACAAAGAAACAAAACACTAATTCATTGTTTCTCTATCAACATTTCAAACATATAATCTTAAAAACCGGCCAAGTGCGAGTCGGACTCGTGCACGAAGGGTTCCGTAAATTACAGTTAAATCAACCTATCTCAAAAACTATAAGAGATACTTTGATCAAACCAAAAATCGTTGAAAGAGTTAATTAGCATGCATCACCTCTATTTTTTTTAGAATTTTATACCCCGTAGTTATAAAAATAGAGGGGGGGGGACATACTTTTTACGACTTTGAGAGCTGATATCTCAAAAACCGTTCACTTTAAGAAAAATGTTTTTTAGAAAACTTTATATCATTTTAAAAGACCTTTCCATTGATACCCCACACGGGTATGTACATCGAAAAAAAAAATTTCATCCCTCAGTTACATGTATGGGGGGCCCCACCCCCAATTCTTTTTTTTACTATTTAGTGTCATATTTTTGTAGCGGTTCATACAACACATATTCCCATCAAATTTCATCACTGTAGTACTTATAGTTTCCGAGTAAATCGGCTGTGACAGACGGACAGACGGACAGACGGACAGACGGACATGACGAAACTATAAGGGTTCCGTTTTTGCCATTTTGGCTACGGAACCCTAAAAAAGGAACATTCTTTTGTGTTTCAAAAATATCATGTCGTGAAATCTGCCCACGCACGTCTTTCCTCGGTGAGACAAAGCCGCAGAACAAAAGACAGGCGTGACATTTTTTCCGTACTTTTCTCTCTCCGGTATATCCGCCGGTTTATCCGGACTTCCATAATCGTGTTACTTCGCACAACCGGATTTTTGAAAATTGTCAGCATTTTGTTTTGCGTGATCGATGAGTTTTGTGTTACCAGTTTTGTTTTTATTTTGTTTTGTTGTTGAGTTCGATACGTCAAATATTGTTTTGTGTGATGAATGTTCTGGATACTAATGTATATTAGGATTATCTAATCGACAATTTGTTGATAATACTTTTTTTTATGTAAGGACCTTGAATTCAAAAATATGCAGTCATATGACCCATAAACTTGGTACTGGTTACACACACAGTATCCAACCCTAAAATAAACTTCCAGAAGTGACAACTTATTTATTTTTAACCTGGAGTCCAATTGTAGGGCAAAACCCTTTCTCCTTTCATCCGATCCTGTGCGGGCGTATCAATCGACAACTTTCAGACTTAGGGCTACTTTTGTGAAAGTTTAATAAGGCCCACAAAGCTATTGAGGTCCGATCCGGAAATCAAATCCGAGACCCTATGCAACGTGGCAATATCTTGGAGCTACTATGTACATATTTACAAGAAAGACAAAGTGCCTTTAAACAAATAAACATATGTATATACATATTTATTTCTAGTATCAACATAATAATTGCATTCGCCTGCATATTTGGAATAGTTCGAGATGTCCTAACTAAATACAATATTCCGCAAAGCGAAGCTGCTGCTGCTGTAATCAGCCTGTTGCTTTTACTTTGGTCTATGTACGTGCTCACTATTTATATGGGACTACCTTTTGACAGATGTTTCACCCGCGTCCTATAGGAAATACTTTGAGCATCCATATATAAATTGGATTGTATTTCCTGGGGTTAAGAAAAAAAAAACTATTCAGCTTTATAATGTTAAGTATATTATACAAGCTGCTCTTTAGTATTATAAATAAGGGGGAGTATTTTACCAGCCTGGATGAAAAGTAGTCTATAGCCTTCCTCAATAAATGCTTTGCTATCTAATACTGAAACAATCTCGGACTAGTACAATTGTGTAAGCAAACAAACAAACACTTCAGCTCAATTTTGTTCAGTATGATAAAGTAGCAGATATTAGCCCCTTGGCTGATCTCTAAGGACCATTTTTATTTTCACACTAAATTCTTTCTAAATCCATTTAGCTATTTTACCATACAATATTTCACAAAAATATAATTTGACAAAATAATTTAATAAAATAACCTACAAACTCACGTTCCTTTATTTATTTATTCGTATATTTATTAGTTTGTTAGTCTAAATATAGACGCACGTACGTGAGGGTTTTGACACAACACAACTTTATGAAGGATTGACATAATTCGATTTAATAGTTTGTTTACTTGCAAAACTTATTCCGTTTGGCCAAAAATAGATGAAACTTTATTCAATTCATATGAGTTAGTTTACGAAAATTGTACCAATGTTTTAGTTTTAGAGAAAATAGTTTATACAATTAATTCATGACAAAAAATATTTAAGATATCTTAATCCAATTTAAATATAAATATTTCGCTGATAATTCATAAACAAATCTTCTTGTATTTGCCATATGAAGCTTTCGAGTGTGAAAATGCAATCTAGCAACGTATAATACGCTACGCGATGTCGGCTCTACTACGCCGACACTGCTACGCCGTAGCCTAAAGCCAAATTGCTACATGGGCGTAACACGCTGCAGCTTGTAGCTTGGTGTTAACATTTTTTAGAATGATTGAACTATAGAATTATAATCTAATCAGGTTTTATTTATACCGTAATAACATACTATGTGATTCTTCTTTATGTGAGAGGAGGCATACATACTATGCATTTCAAATACAAAATATTTTACCACCATAAGCAAGCTTATAATTTAAAAAAATACGATCTTGATTATATACTTTGTATGACACAAAGCTACAAAGTGAACAACAAAAACTACAGAGTGTCTATAAAAACAAGTGAGAGTGCCTACAGCCAAAAAATAACAAGAAGAAATAATTACCCATCAGAAATAAGCAAGACATATTCACACAACATATAAGTGAACATAATCAGCCTGTTGCTTTGATAAGGTCGTACGTGGCAGCTATTTATATAGGCGCGTACGTGAGATGCTACCTTGTCTAATTGACCTTTTGATTCACGTTACATGAGCTATTTTTGTATGTCGTACGTATTTTATTTATGTTTGACTTCTTCTTGTAAATGTTTTGATACGTATTAATTATTATTGATATTAAAATATACATTAATGTAATAATTAAGTGGCTACATATTTATCATATATAGATAACTATAGCATACCACTAAAATGCAATTGTTTCAAAGTCAAAATAATTGGATAATTCACTGGCAAGATTCGGCATTAAGATTACAATTTGGTTTTAATAACGATCACCAATAACGTGCCTTTCAAAATGCTTTAATCAATGCCAAAACAAAAAAAAAACAAATGCTAAAGATTTGCCAAAAAATATATAATTTAAAATCAGGTTACACGAGCAACAAATCTTTGATTTACAATCTGTTCGTTTGATTTCCCCTTTATTACTCAGTAATTTGACGGCGACAACAATCGATGTTTGATGAACTACGTAATATTCTAAGAAATATTATTATAAATACGAATGTCAATGTGATTATTTACTTGGTACAATTTTAGGCTAAAATGCAATAGTAATTGGGACATTTATTTTTTTGGTGATGGGAAATTATCAAATGATTTCTCCCACAGTAGGTACAATTCTAGCAGCAATTCATGGTAGAATTTTACTGATTAAACTTAACTTTTATTTCCTCTAAGCCCTTTGTGTCCAAGGGTTGCAGTAACTCTTTCAAACAACCCCGTACCCCAGGGAATTAAGGACCCTGTTGTCATCTATGGGCTACTTTTTCCGAACATTCCCAATAGAATGCGGATAAAACCACGAAAAAAGGCGAGTTATTTAATAAAATTATCTCATAATGTCACATTTTTTCTGAACACCAACTTTTCGGTAATAGATCGACGGAAAAATCCCGAATATTACTCCTAACTAAATATATCAAAGTTCGGTTATTCGGTACATAACCAGATGATGGATTGCTACTAGAAAAATGAGGATAATATTGTTTTGTTAGTTTTATTTGATTACCTACACGAGGATCTTTTGTGAACTGTTTTTTTTACTACTTCATAAAACACTTATCTTACATTTATTTTTCCTTATTTCGGCCTAAATTAGTTTTACTTGCCTTCTTCTCATATAGAACGGAGACGTCTCTAAACATGATTTCTTTACCCGAAAACACACTGGATTATCAACCTTAATGACACACGCACAAGAATCAGAACTCAAATCTCACACATCACAATTCGATCCCCACCTAATTGCCATCAGTTAAATCGTGTGCGATCACTGATTTATGTTCGCCATCCATTGCGTGCTGTCTGAGCTTGGGCGTCATTAACCCGAGCGTACGCGAGTAATGAATAGCGTCCCATATGGAACATTAAAGGTAGCGGGTTAATAGCGGATTGGAAGCGCTGTTATAGCTTTTTAAGCGGAGGATGAACTTTGCGGAGGTAAATGCAGCAGCTTTAAGCGCTTTGATGTTTGCTGGATTATGAGTTTTCAATACATTGGGCAGCTGTGATGAAACATTACGCTCAAACTTTTTTAGTTGGTTAGTTTTTTATTGAAAGTTGACTAGATTGATACAACAAGAAGATGGTAGTTTCTGACAACGGAATTTGGAAATGCTATTTACTTACAACTACACTTACAACTTCAGTTTCAAAAGGCATTGAACTTAGTGAAAATGGATATTCATAACGCGTAAAATACGTTCAAATAACTTCCTAAATCCTTAGTTATTTACACAAAAGGTATTGGTGAAGAAAACACGTTGTTGTCGTGTTAAAAAACAGAAATCTCATCCACACAATGTATGTAGTTACATACGTAGGTATATTCTCTGAAACCTTACACTGCGCGCGTGGCACCACGCACTCGGCTAGTTTATAAATAATAAATGAATGACTACGGTTCGTTAATTAAAGGGAGGTTCGACACGGTTACTGCTGGCCTTCTTTCTCTGAGGAAATGTCTTCTGTACTAGAAGTATTTTGAAAAAGAATTAATGTAATTAGCTTTCATTTCTTAGCTAGACTGTATCATAATTTGGGGATAGTCGACAGATTGAGAACTATTCTATAAGTTGCAATATTTAACGTAGGTTTTTTAAATTAAAAAACTATGGTAAAACCTTTAATTAGTAACATAGGTAATGACTAAACCATAATAAATTAAATGTTGCGTGTTTACTACTTATGTAACTTATTTTTTTTCAACATGTCAAAACACACATAATCTCATCATGACCTATTTAAAAATAACCACAGCATACATATTTAGCTTCTGAAGTGAAAAAAGTCTCGCTATTTTAATATTCCATAATTTTGATAAAACCTTCGTGCTCAGATTAATTAAGTAAGCTACTATATTTACATACTAAGTTACCATTAGTGGTCGCATGTGTTGACACGACTTAGTTTTTGAATTGTCATCATTTTTCTTCTATTAAGTACGGAAAAGGGTTATTATTTAGGGTAAAACGTTGTTGTGTTATAAGTTATGACTTTCGACAAGTCAAAGGTACTTTGCAAGATTGATAGATAATGAAAATGACATACATTAGCGTGGTTAAAGTTAGTGAATAGATAGAAGGGGTAGAAAATATAATAAAAAATATATCATACATCTTTATATGGAAAATTTTAAAGAATCTGAATACACCTGTCGAGATTTTCGAAAATATTTTCGTACGAAGGTGACAAGTATGTGCAATATTTGAAGGCTCTAGAAGCGCTAACGTGGCATGCAAGAACCTCTTCAGAGGCGAGCTACCGACGTTGTTAGAGTGCCACGTAAAAATAAAAACAAAACACTCTCAGGTCTTAAAATGTTTCAAAATATTATTTGGTTTTATTTCATATAATTTGAGTATCATTGAGAAGTATCACGGAATGTCTAGCGACACCCAGGTTGGTTAACAAAAATAACGCGTGATCTAAACAAAGGTTTCAGTTGTTTTGTTTTTCTGTATATGCCTGTAGGTACATATAATTCCATTCTTTAGAAAAACTGTAAACTCCATCATTTTATTAGATACCCGATTGAAAATACTCGAGTCTGGAGAAGGTTACTGGGAAATGATTGAACGTACAAAATATAAAAAAGTATGCTGCGTGTAAAAAGAATCAATTTCTGTCTACTGAAAATACAAACCAGTAAAAAATTAAGCTTGAGTACCTATAAAAACAGATCAATTTATGTTTTACTTGTTATGTACCATAAAACAAATAAAAAAAGAGATTGATTAATCGCCATTTACAAAATTAAATTTCCTAGAAGCATAAACAAATTATTCAACAAGGATTAAAAACAAAAATAATTATTGTAAAGGCCCAAAAGTAAATTGAAATACGAAATTAATCCGAACTGAAAACATATTATAGGAGGGTAATCGCAATTCACGTAGCGTTCAACCACAGAATAAAGATATACAGTTGTGAAGGTACCTATTAACGTTTGTAAAAATGTCAGTCACACACACATATGCATCGACGGGCTTTTACCGGCGCTATCGGTGCTGTCAGTACTGAGTGTCATGCATCAAGCACATGCATGTGTGAGTGACATTGTTACGATCGTTAGTGCATAAGTTCATAACTGTTTACAAGAGAATATATTTAAACTGTGTTTCAACGGAATATCCATAATTTATTATTGGACATATACTGTGGATTGTCGGTTTTCTCGCTCCACGTAACGTGATGTTGACAATACCAGTAAATTGAATTTGATACAAAATATTGGTGGCAGTAATGAAATGGACAACAGCTGGTGTTTCGTAACTAGAAGTGTGTTTTCAACTGTGTCCATTGATATATTTAGACTGGTACACGGGACAAGCGGTCGCTCCCGTGTTTTGTATAAAAAGGGTTCTTGTACGTTCCTACATAGCTGTGTATATCTGGAATGTGTTAATCTGTGACGTTATAATTTGATTTTTTACTCTAGTTAAGTACATTTGGTAGTACTATTGTTAAGAAGTAAATTGAGAACATAAAAATACTAACAGGTTAGAATATAAGACGCCTACAGACGAAGTCACGGTTGAGCGCAACTCGTGCGAGAATAAATATCTTAGACTAGACTATTAATAAGATCACCCACTGACCCCGACAATACAAGCAGATGTGGTCGTATGAGTCCTTTTTCGAATAAGGAGAGATAAAGATACAGACATGTATTGCTGGGGAGTTTGTTGCGCTTCTTCTTCTCAGACACTTCAAAACACATAGGAAGTGGTCAAGGGTGAGCGTTTTGTTTAAAGGGCTATGAGTATTTAAATATGTAGGTAGTAAAGTAGCCTTCATGATGGTTAATTTGATTTTTTTATTATAGAATATTTCAACAGCGTTGCGTATCCAGTATTCAATAATTCCCGTGATTGCATAACAGGCAATACAAACAATTTAATAATGTATATAGCTGTCGTTCGACGAAAAAATAGTTCGAATAGTGCTCATGTTATGTAGAGCCATTGTTTTCACTGTAAACTGATTTATCTACTTTTCGTTGAAAGCCTTTACATAAATCATTTTTAATTGTTATTGAATATGCGTATCGCATATCGTAACCTTTTAATATTTATTTTATCATGAAACCCGGACCTAAAAGTGTGAAATCGCTAATCGAACTTAAACAGGTGTGTTGATGACGTGATTAATACGTATAAAATAAATAAGTCGAATGATAAGGCACTGATTTGAAAATAGCCCAAAAAAATAACATCAATCGTAAAACAACCCGCGAACCGAAATTCTTCATTGATATTAGGGCAAAACAAAATAGAATTTGATACACATCGTATTTGTCCAACAGTTAAGAGCGTGTACGCTCGGCGCGCGATGTCAACTTTAGGTAATTCAACGCAAAAAACCGCGCAGACTAGCGTCGCGGCTGTGTGCGTGCCTATCATACTTCACGTATAGTCACACAAACCATTTTGATCCTTTCGAGTGAAATTGGTAGAACAAAAAATATATTATTTAGTAAATAGTTAATAGCGGGAAAATAGTGTAAGTCTATGGATGTCTAAAATATAAAAGCATGAAAATAAGTCGTTAATACTTACACTCTTTTGCAAAAAAATCGGGCACCTATGAAAACCTTGGTTTTGAGGACTTTCTGTATATTACATACAATTTTCAACAGTACTAAATAGTCGACTGATGATTAATGACAATGTTAAGAGTTTCTGTATTTTAACCGATTTCAAAAAAAGAAAGGAGGAGGTTTCAATTTGATTGTTCTCGATTTCTCAAAGACGCCTGGACCGATTTGAAAAATTGATTGTTTATATGAATGGTCCAGTCCATCCAGACCGAAAAATTGTGGTCAAATAACAACAATTGCCGGAAAGCCAAATATTGGTGAAGAGCTTGGGTTTACCATTGCAAATAAAGTTTTAAGTTATCTATCCTATATGCTTCAAAAGTTATTCGAGATCAAAAGTCAAAATTTGGGTACATCCAAAATGAAAAAAAAAAAATTATAGGTAGCTCGATTGGTAACAGACATCTGCAATAAGTGATTTCTAGCCTAAGGAGTCCGCCATATTGGATTTAGACTCGCGAATCATTTTTTTCGAGTTATTCATAGCAAGCCCTTTCATTTGATACCCATATCGTAGGAATGCATTAAAAACATTTTTTTCTCCATCTTGGGTATACCGCCATATTGGATATAGAATCATACATTGTCATTAAAACTGAACATTCAAACAAAATTTCAACTCAATCGATAAAAAAAATATGCTTCAAAATTGAGCTTTAAATAAAATAGTAATGTATCAAGATTTGTTGGTCGCGCTTGAAATGTGCTCTATTCTCGGTATCCACGGCAGAGGTTATTCACCCTACGCGATGTGACGGAGCGACACGTCCTCTCTCTGTGAAGCCTTGCGGCGGTCTGGTTTGAGTTGACTCGCGTGCAGCGTTTTATAGTAGTTTTTAAATAATTTATAAAAAAATAAAAACGAGAGATTAAATTATAATATAAAGTTTATGTTTTAAAGAAAGAGTTATATTACTATAGTAAATAATTGTTATATTAAATTAAGTAAGATAGATAGGTAAAAAAAGCATTTGAAATTCACAATTTTTCACATTGTTAAAATATTTTTTTCTGAAAGATAGAGACCTAAATCAAAAAATGTTTTCAACTAACTATAGGCATGGGGATTTCGTCTATGAGTAAAAAAATAAATATGATTAGATTTGCCACTGTTTTCACATGAATTTAAGCTTCGAAATAGACGCTGAATGGGAATTTTATAAAACATCTGTTACATTATAGGGGTTTTAAGTATTTAAACTACACAAATTGAAATTTATGTTCAATTAACTATATAGACAGTGAAATTACCTTGCGTTATTAAAAAATAACATAGTCATAGGATAAGTAGTTACTGAGAAACAGTGGTTTGAAAAGTACCATTTTAGGCCAAATAGCGCGCGGTTGACGTACACGCTCTTAAATGTGAAACGTGTTTCAAAGCACACTTTTGCTGAAAGTGGCTGAATTTGAATTAGCTGTGTCGAATGCATTGTAGGCATTAGGGTCGGCTCATGTTATTTGGTGGCAGAACGCAGCCCCGGATCTAGGGGGGGGGCAAGCCGGGGCCCATGCCCCGGGCGGCAAATTCAGGGGGCGGCAAAATCAGGCGCCTGCCTGATTTTAAATCCTACATCACACATCACAGATTACCATAATAGTTACCTACAGGGCCGTCTTAACCTATGGTGCAGGGTGTGTATATGTCTCAGGGGCGCCCCACCACCAGGAAATTTCGAAAAAATTACACCCGTTTGATAAGGAAGTTCCATTGTATCATGATACTGACAAGCAAAGTTTCTAAAAAAGTCGCCTTCGCTTTGTTTAATTGATCATTTTGATTATTTTTCACTTTTAACATCCTCCAAATAAGTGAAAAAATTCTCGCTCGCTACGCTCGCGACTAAATGACAGTGGATGTATATAGTTTGTCTGATGCTTTATCATTTTTATTAACGCACCGAATCAACGAACACAAATGGCACTCGCTCTAATCACGGTTTCTTTTTATTGTACGTAATTCCCAGTTTCATTTGTGAGTCTTCAGGGCCGTCTTAAGCTATGGTGCAGGGTGTGCGAATACCCGGGCGCCTCGGTCTCAGGGGCGCCACGGGACGCCCCTTTATAATAAGGAAGTTCCACATTGTATCATGATACAGACAAAAAAGTCGCCTTCGCTTTGTTTGATTGATCGATCATTTTGATTATTTTTCACTTTTAACATCCTCTAAATAAGTGAAAAAATTCTCGCTCGCTACGCTCGCGGCTAAATGACAATGTATGTGCTATTTTTCTGATTGTTTATTATTTTTATTGACGTACCGAATCAACGAACGCAAATGGCACTCGCTCTTATCACGGTTTCTTTTTATTTGTACACTAGCTTCTGCCAGCGGTTTCACCCGCATCCCGTGGGAACTACTTCCCGTACCGGGATAAAAAGCCTATAGCCTTCCTCGATAAATGGGCTATCTAACACTGAAAGAAATTTTCAAATCGGACCAGTAGTTCCTGAGATTAGCGCGTTCAAACAAACAAACAAACATACAAACAAACAAACTCTTCAGCTTTATAATATTAGTATAGATAATTCCCTGTTTAATTCGTGAGTCTTTAAACAAATAATTTAAAAAAGTTCGTGGCTTTACAATTTACTTAGTCACTTATTATTGTGTCGTAGGCTCAAAAAATTTCGCGCTCGCTTCGCTGCGCAATATTATACATACGTTGCTTTCATAACTTCATGGCTCAAATCCACGCTGTATTACCTTTTATAAGTCAAATGTAGCAAAAAATATTATTTATGGAGTCCTCAAAAACAACAAAGTTTGCGCTTCCGACTTCTTGTTAGTTTCCAGCGCTTTTTTAAATTTATTAACTTTTTGTGTCCCAAAATTAAAAAATTTGCGCGCTACTTTCGCTCGCGCAAATTTTTACAATTTGCATTATTCTGTCTCGACTTTCTTAGCTTAAACCTGGCCAACAGTTTGAGCCTACAATGATTTGGACACTTTTTTTTTAAGTCATTTACCTACCAAAAAAGTGACTTTCGTTGGTGAAAATAAACATAAGTAGGTAGGTACGCGGGGCGGCATTTTTCAGTTTTTGCCCCGCCTAAAAAAAATTGAAGATCCGGGGCTGGCAGAACGAGAGACCGAGAATTATTGTTTTTAGTTCTAAACACATGTGGTTGATGCAGTATTAGTAGTGTTTACCAAGGAAGAAAGTAGTGTACAAATACCTAGTATGATTTGTGTGGGTGACTTTATAGAAGCATTCTAAGTCGGTTTGAATAAAGCACCTTACCTTGTCTTACAAATCAATTTGAAGTACGTTTGGAATACTAGAACGTATTGCTCTATTTGAGACGGATATGGAGTGAATAGAAAGTTATGAAGGCCTGTCTTGCTGAGATATTTTGAAGTTATTGACTTACCTATAAGTATATAGGAGGATAGAAATGTATATTCTTAAGAGAACACCTGTTGACTAGTAGTGAAACGAAACCATTTATCGAGCTTAGTAGTTTTCATAGTCCCATGAGACATAGATCAGTCACTTTTTAACATATACTACATCTTGACGATTAGAATATGTCCCATAGCCGTACTTAAAGAGATATAATCTTAAAATAAAATACCTACGGATTTGTTGCAACTAAAACCGTTGCAAAGTAACCCATAGGTACTATTAAAACTATGAAAATATCATTTACCAAGGAAAAATTCTACCATTTAATCCAACAATGATACTATTAAACTGGGTACACACAAGTACTTACGGGCGGGTAACCGCATAAGACGTTACAGTTCTCAGCTCAGTTCAATTGGACACATTACGTCTTGACAATTAAAAACCATTTTCCTAATCTTAAAATAAAATAATTATGTGTTTACTAAAACAGTAACAAAATAACCATAACCAAAAAAATGACACCTTTAGGTACTATAACATTTTCAAAAATCTCTTAAATCTATGAAAATATTAGTCTACCAAGAAAAATACATAACTATTAATCCAACAATGATACTATTAAACTGCGTACACACAAGTACGTCGGGTAACCGCATAAGACGTTACAGTTCTCAGCTCCGGATTGCGGTTCACCGCACAACTATGTACGTGCTGTGAGTTCACGGTTGCTCACTCACACATATGTACCTAGTGGTGCGTCTGGGTGTGTGGTGTTTCAATTGTTTTACTATGTAAGTATGGAACACTGAAGTCCAAGTTCACGGACAACATGAACGTCGGATTTATTGAAAAAGCTGTTTACTATGAATTTACACGTTCACTTCTAAAAAGAAACGGTTATTTTGTTGTCGTTTAAAATGGTACGCCCATTTTTTAATTATCAATATTAATATTATTTACCTTGGTTCCACCCACATCTCGAGAACTCCTCTAGTTGCCGCACCCAGATAATCATCATCAGCCTAGCCTGTTACCAACTATTTTGGGGTAAACTTCCAGTCTAATCGGATGCAGCTGAGTACCAGTTCTTTACGAGGAACGACTGCCTATCTGACCTCCTCAACCCAGTTACCCGAGTAGCCCAATACATAAAAATAGTAGGTTCTTTATGCTTATAATATAATCTAGGTAATAATAACTTATTCAATTATTGTTATTACAACGTTGCCCTTTCCGTCACGACGTCACATTACAAAATACATTAGTTTAGGAAGATTGTTTTCCCACAGGTGATAACTCTCATTTCGTTCGTGACATTTAAGGAAAATGTCAAGCGTGATCACTGATAAACCACTTTTAGTTAGATGAAAATTAAACAAGGTTATTCTATAAATAGCGAGTTCAGTTACAAGCAAAAAGTTCAAGTCTGAATAAGTAGGTACATATCTGAAATTAGGTACATCGGTTTTCAAAATTAATCTCCATTACAGCCACAGGCAGTAAGTTGAAGTTAAGTTAATTATGTAATAAGAAGTGAATTTGTGTAAAAAATGAAAAAGACGTTAAAATATAGGTATGTACTCAATGTTATATGTTCTATCACGTAATATATTAACGCTTTATTCTTGTAAATAAATAACTAATAAGTTTTGATTTAATAGGATCAGTTTAATGAAAGGGTTAACTGTAGGTACTTAAGTATACATAAAAGGTTAAACAAACAAACCACAGTTTAACTAAATCACTAATTATTTGCTAAAGTAATTGCGACGCTATACAATTAATATAACCCTACATTATATCTCGGCTCAGTATCCCAATGTAAACAATACCATTACAAAACCCTACGATGTGTTCTAAGGGTGCGTCCTAGCTGTGCGATTGAACGCGAACGCGAAGCGACGAGGCCCTACCTATAAGCGCCCGATCAAACTGGTCGGCCGAATGAAGTCTGCGTGTGCAGGTACTTTTAATGTATCTGGATACGTGCATGTGGCATGGCAGGGCGCAGCGTACTTCCGCCAATTCGCTTTGGATCGCTTCGCGTTCGCGTTCATGATTCGTTCACACAGGACTTAACATTACATTAAAGCTAGTTCGCAATTCTGTCTACAATGTAGTTAGTTTGTTCCATACAATACGTAATTAGTTAGGCACAATTATGCTGAATGTCTGATATGCTACCTAATTTGACAGAAATTATACTGCCAGTGCTGATATTTCAGATCTAATTATGACGACATTCAGCTGTACCCAATATATTCTTGACCCGTCATTGAATTTTAAAGCCTACAGTCTTGCTGTCTGGCACTTATAGTACGATGGTGCAAAGAGATTTTCTTTTAAAAATCTTAAATACAAGATTGAGCGTAAGGTTTGGTACGATCATAATTTGATAACATTTTAAATCTGCTAGATCATTCTGCGTTGAATGAGTACACCAACTTACCGTTGGCCTTAAATAGTTAGTCTTTTGTGCTCATTATTTTACCAAAAATCTTGAGCAAATTTCGGCAGGAAGTTACGACCTCAACTTATTTCGAGTTATTAACTCCGTTGTGGAGTTCACGCGAACAACTTATTAGCAGAACTTTAAGCTGGCAAGCAATTTGTCTTAGTCCAGACTTCTGATTGAATCATTACCATGGTGTATAATTATTTCTTTTTGCCAAATTACTTTTCTCTCTTCTTCCTTGGCAACAACAGTTTTGTAATCAATCAATTTGGTGTAGATTGAAGAGTAAGCTGGAATAATTTAAGTCGTTAACGTCTACGTTGTTGTTAGAAAACTTTGGAAATAAATTGTAGTTATCGGAATAAATCAAAACATCAAAATGGAACAGTTGGGCTGTAATAACAATAGCATCTTAGATGAAATAATATATTTTTTTGTTTTTTCAACTGTAAACTAACTACAAAATAACACTTAAAATAAACCTATATATTTTCCAGAAAAACCTAAGATTTACCGATTATGAATGGTACCAAAAAATCGGCATCGGCCTAAATAACACATAAGCCAACAAACCATATAACGTTCTACGCCACACAGAATCGGCAACAGAAGCGCGAAATGTGTAATACTATGGAATGACCAACTCGTGATAAAGTTGTACGGAACCCGGCGTCAGCTGGCGCGCGACGGTCATATCCGCACTTAATATGTTCGGATTTTAAGCGAAACAACGATAGAATTGGGTCAAGCTTTTTTGGTAGGCTGTAAGGGTTGGTGTTGATAAGAACTTGATTTGATGTTATGTTCTAAACAGTTTCAAATGTATCAAGAAACTGTTAAGAGACAAACCTACAAACTTTAGTCAGCTGATAGTTTTATCGGCCTCATACATAAATGTGACGATGGATGGTAGTGCGCACATCACATCAGAAGAAGTAACAGCTAGGCTATACTGGCCGGTCTTCAAAATTCCCCGTCAACCAGCCACAGGGCCAACTATCAACCGTCTAAAGTGTGAAGGGATATGAAATACCTACTTATAACGTTCGATTTACTATTTTATACATGAATTTCATAATAAGTCAATTTAAGCGTACCTAGCCAAATATTAACTTGCAATATTTTTCTTCATCGATGAACTTCAAAAGTATTTAACAAAGCTAGCATTCTCAAAACACAATTAAAACATTTCCCTATAAAATTGGCACCGAATATTCTACTGCCAGGGGCCGATCAAAAATATACCTATAGAAGGCTTTAAGCAATTAAAACCTGCTATTTATCTTGAACAAAACAAACCTTTAATATTTCGTCGTCATTGTTTGAAAACGAAGTAATTAACACAACTTTCAAGTGAAGTCTAAGTTATAAGTTGTGACTCTTCGATCGAGGCCACATGTTCAACTAAGTTGGGCTTCAAGTTGCGTCTATTGGCCAAGTTTCGATAACATAAAGCCAACAGATGTCATCTCAGAACTCTTGTGACGCCAGAATTGCACGCTCAACTGCTATTAACGATAAGTTTGAGGTCTATTCGTTTATAGATCTGTATTCATGTAATAAAGAGCTCGCGGTTAAGTAGCTGCCATACGCGTCAACCTATCATAAGGTAAAGCAACGCTTGACGCGATCGAGTCAGGGATGGGAGTACATCGCTATCTTGACGAGTTCCTCCGACTACTTTTAATAATAGATGCTCACTTTGTCTAACTCACATAAGTGAAAATCTAGTAAAAATAATGCTGCGTCGTCAAAAACACTAAAAATCATAATTCAAGACAAACAATATCTAGATACGAAAATGATTCATACACTCATACATACAATCCCAAAACAATACTCGCACACAATTTATCACCTACCAAATATTGTCTCTGAGGTAGACCAAAACGCATCAATAACTCATACGAGTAAAACCCCATTCATTTACAAACTAATAACAATCCCTCCTTTGAATATCGACACAAAACAATAATTTCGGACACCTGCATTGTACAGTCAACTTCAGGTCAGTGGTAACAGTTTTATGGGAAAATCGTTCTTATTACTATTGAGTTCAGGTGCATGACAGTTACCACTGATGTGCAGTCTACTGTACTCACTATGAACCATTGCTATCAACATATTTATTAGAATAATATCGCCAACTCATCCAGTTTAATATGGAGGTCGTTAAAGCCACTGAACAAAGCAATCATGAGTTATGATACAACGTTATTCTGAACATTATTTACGTTCATGATAGAAGGAATTATCGTATTAAATTGGCTCGACGTCCCGTGAAGCAATATCGGGCTATAAAAGCCATAATAGGCAATGGGAGAAAAAGTAACACTGTCATCGCTTTTGCCTCATTAATTCTTGGTAGTATAAATGTTACTAACAGTTGTTTATTTGTTGCTTTTCCATCGTTAAATTGCTTTACTTGAAAGGTAAGGAGAAATAATGAAATCTAGGAATGGCCTCAGGCAACCGGTAACCATTCGTAGCTGAGTGTACAAATAGTGCCTTTATATTCGAGGACGTATAAGAACTTGACTAATTTATACGGTTAAACTACTTAGATAACGAAAGTAAAATAATTTAGGAAAATAGAACAGCGACTTCTTCATTATGATTTCATTTTAGGGCTCTGATGAACATGGCCTAAATCTCAAAATTAAATTTTATGATTTGACCTCAAGCAAAATTCATAATCACAATACTCCGAATTTCTAGCCTTTATTGTTTGTATAACATTGATTTGAATTTCGAATTTGGGCCTCGAAAGTGTTGCCATAACAATATTTCAAATGTTTTATTCGAAATTCGTAATCAAATTGAGTTACCCTGACTTATGTTTTTTAATTTAATCGTTGCCTCTCAGTGATGAAAACCTCTTTCGATCTTGTATTTTTAAATAAGGAACGTTGGATTCGACCACAAACTAAATAGCACGTATACTGGCCAAAACGGCAGCTCACTACTAAAACCTCGTTATTACCTATTCCGTACAGAAATGGGAGATAAAATAATGTACTTACTTACTATCTACTGCTTTTATTACCCCCATCCATTTGAGAAGAGTAGTGGGTATGTTTACTCACTTTTTCTGAACATTCGTTGAGAACCTTACCTGCCAACTTTAAGTGGTTCGCCGAGACTCATGTGAACTTGAATCTCGATATAATAGTACTGGCTAGAAGTAAAGATGCCTTTTAATAGTTTTAGAAGTCAATGTGTTTATTGGGGTCAAGCTAATATTTTTCAAGAGTATAGAAAACTTTAGAATAATTCTTCAATGTTTTGACATCACATGAAAACGTGTGATATTTTTTGATATCCACAAATCATGACAATAATTAAAGATACGAAAATTATAATTATATCTATAGTATTGATTCGATTTCCAGTAAAGTTATACGACAAAGGCATTGCACACCGACAAATTAAAATAAAATAAAATATAAAGTAACTCCCTGCATTTCTTTGTTCCAGAATATATCAATATTAGTGGTGCTGCTGTACAGTTGGAGAATCGGCGTCAATGCCAAGAGATATAAGGAGCTGGATGACGTATATTATGGTAAGTTACAATAATATTCTTTACTTACACAATGAACTTATATTAAGGTATCTCACCGACCGTAACTGTCCTGTACCTTAACGTTACCTTTTTCTGCGGTTAGTACCTACAAAAAACGCTAATGAGAAAGTTTCATAGAGAAAAATCCTGAAGTGGTGGTTTTACAATAAAAAGTATTCACATAAATACTGTTAAAATGCAACATGTATGTAGCTTAATAAGACATAAAGACTAACACTTAAAAGTTAAGTTATGTTTCGTGAATGAAATCTTTTATCGTAAAAAATATGTTCATATACAAAATGTGCATGAAATCATGCTAAAATAATGATACATGCATGCTGTATTTCATTGAATCGTAAACAACACCAAATAAACCCAATTAAAAACATGTAAATTAAACCAAGAAAGTCCAACTTCACTTTTACTTTGAACTAACTACGATCTAACTATCAAAGAAAACCTATTAGATAAGTGAAAAAACTTCGGACGAAAGTTTCTTTATCAACAAAAGGTTTTGAAAACTGTGATGCCTATTATATTGATGACAGTCAATTATTTTCACCAATTTATAACCACTTTATAAGTTCAGATCTCAATAGTCTATGCCAAAAGATCCATTTAACTGTGTATTATTGAAGTTTAATTGAACATTAATAATATGAAACAAATGAATAAGCTTCGAATCAATTTTTAAAATGTAACTGTTGAAATTGATCAGAATAATAACAAATATTAGGTACGTAAATTAGAAGACAATAAACTGGGATATTTTTTGCTTGCTGGTACATCAAACAAATACAACTATTAATATTACAACTATAAACATTTGTAATTAATAGGAACTCTCTTTAGGCAAATATAAACATTTCAGGAATAATAATATTTCTAAACACTTTCAATAGCTTTCCCAGAAACTAATTCTCCCGTCAATAACAATAAACGAAACAAATATGATTACGATTGATTTAAAATAATAAAGATTCTCAATACATTTTACTTATTTTATTTACATTAAATACACAGAAATAATATTAATAATCACTTTTCAGAACTTGGTAAAGTAAATATAACATAGGTCACAAAATCATTTGCCAAGTATAAGTTTTCTACGATGTTCACTTTGAGGCTGAACACAGGTGCTCGAAGAATCAAAAAGTCATGCTTAACAAGCTAGCTCCTTACAGTCAAGGCTAGCACTCCCTCCAACTATCAATTATCAGGGCCGACCAACAACCCCTCTAAAAATAACACTAACAAAGATAATTAACTAGATATCATATTCGCGTGTTACGTTACAAAAACAATTAGTAATTACTTCGATATCAGAATGTTATTTTGGCCATCTTCCTATTACGGCTAAAGGAAAAATGATACTCTTGGCATAAAAATAAACGAACCATAGATTGGGTTCTTATTATTTTTTTATCCTCAAACCTTAACGTTATGTGATAGACATTAGGGAAGGTTATTTTCGCACACATTTTGTCTTTATATCTATGTAAACTAGCTTCCGCCCACGGTTTCACCCGCGGCCTGTTTGTAACTCACTTACCTGGTAAAAAAAATCTACGGGATTTTCAATAAATCAGCTAACTATAAAATATTTTTAAAACATACTCTTCAACTTTATATTTAGGTACAAGTATAGATTACGGAACGAAACTACATTTATTTACCTACACAAAAACAACTTAAACGAACATACAAATTACTTCTTACTGTTTACATTCATTTCGGTGTCCATTCATTCTAAGGCCTTTATAAACACAGTTTCTGATTCGTTTGTTGTGGACATAACTAGGGTACAAATAGGGTATAAACTGGGTCTATAGCACGGACTAACAATAGTCTAGACGTCTTTTTGTACCCTAAGACATTGATAAGGAATGGCGTCTATTCGTAATAAAGGATCAATTAACTAATTACCTAGTCTGTGGCCTGAGGTCTTTCACAAGTTATTCAATAGTTTAGGCATTCCCTAAAGACCACGAAGTGAAATTAAGTGAAGTATAATCAGTTCAGTTTCGGTGATATTATAACGGGCGACATGATTTCAGAGATATAAAATAAAGAAATAATGGTTTTAGGTAGGTACATTTATCAAAATACCTAAAAACTCAGCACTAGAATACCATAGTAACATAAAGTACTTCAAATAAGTAACATTAATAAAGAGGCGTGAACAGCTATCGAGAAAAAAAAATCTTTTATCTAAAGACACTTCTAACGAATGATTGACAGCCGTCACAAAGAGGCTCTTAGACATTCAAATCCACTTTAAAACCCAATTTAGTCATTTAACAACCCAATAAACGTACCTTGCCAAAAAGAATCTTCTATTCGGCGCCATCACATACAAAATGAGGCTCCATCAATATCGATTCATGAATATTCAAATCACTGGAAGTGCCTAAAGATTCCTTTTGGCAATATTCGTAAGAGTATCCACACACTGCAAACTTTCAGTCGGCCGATAGTTTGTTTTTGCTCATAAATTAGTACGAAGATGAGTGCTACTACCTATGTACATTACAAACATCTGTATAAAACCGACTGAAAACTTTGATTGGAATCAAGATTTTCTTTTAGTAATATTGCCTACCATTGGGTGAATGCCAACAATCGGCCGACTATTCAGTCTACAGTTTGCGGCTAAAACCCGAAGTATCATCGCTGGACGTAAAAGGAAACAATCTCTTCGGTATAAAAACGAGTGAAGGCAAAATTATTGAGCGACTCAATTATGAACGATTCCAGTCCCTCGGGTATATTAATTGTTGGGAATTATTCATTAACGCTCCGAGATTGGGAGCGTGGGAATATTCAGAGCTATTCTCTTCCATGATTGTTCTTCTTTTAAGAGTTGTGAGACTGAAGATTGCTTTATTAACTCATTTTTCTTTCACTTTCTTATTATACATTACTTTTAAAACTGTTTTTTATCACTGAGAACTATTTATTGCACTAATTTCTTCACACTATTTTATTATTATTATTTTCTGCTGCTTAGGACCCATAAATGTTAATCAAGACGATAGCATTCTAATTGTTCAAGTTTTTGCACAGTGGTAGTTCCATAAATTCTTTTTCTTTATAATAACAGTGTAGATAAGATACAATGTTCGAATCGTTGTACTACATTTAACAACAAATTCCGTAGTTTTTCCAACACGATAAAGATAATACAAATTATAGTGTAGCCCGCGTTGGGAATCACGCAGCTGAAACGTTAATTACTGGCTTCATTCAAGTAATTTATTTATCTAATTTGTTAGCTTTTCTTTAGCTTTACTTGTGGGTATGTTATGTACCTATAGTATGAGTATAGTATTACCATGATTCATAATAGAATGTTTACCTGTACAATTTATCTATAGGTATGTATTAACGTTATAAATCTGAAGAGTTTGCTTGTCACACTTGCCCTGTGGAACAATAAAATAGATTTGAAAAATTATTTCCGTGTTAAATAGCTTCTTATTGAGGGAGGCTATATCGCCCACTCCTTCAAATATTTTCAGACATTTCATTAAGAATAATCCGTATTGGTACTTTAACTGGCCTACCAAAATATATAAGCACACAAACCCTGACCCAAAAAAAAATACAAATAATCCAAAGAAAACTCAAAAGCACGTTAGAATCGTACTTGAGAAAAATCGCACGTTTTTATTAGAAAAGGAACCCCGCCTCCGTCGTATATCAATACCAACCGGCCATAATGTAAACATTGATACCAAGGTCGTTATTACTTAGAAATATCGCGATATTATTCATGCTACAATTCGGTGCTTTATACATTTATACATAGGTGCGGTACTGTTGCCGCTTATTGCTATTCGAACGAGCAATGTATGCTAACCGGATGATAAATGTCGTCATATTTCTTTGTGATACGAGGGTACCTGGGTGAGGAAGTGAGCTGTAGTTTTCGCCTGACATTCTGTGCGAAATTTCGAAGTCGACGTGACTTGGAACTTGGATAGGTATGGTTGCGGATGAAATAATAAATGTGAGCTCTTGTGTTAGTGGAATTATTTGTTGGCTTTATTAATAGTTAGGTGTAGATCTACATAATTTAATATAATATTGTGCCATGATACGATATTTTTTCCGTGTTTCATTTCGTATTGTTTTCCACTTTCAAGTGAACAGTAGGTTTATTACCTTTTGACTTTAGCATACCGAAAATAATTCTCGTTACTAAAAGTCCATTAGGTGTGATTAGAAGATACATTGGCCACCCTTGAACTAATTACGTTTAAATCGATTACATTCGATTGCAAACCGCACTCGAAAGATAATCGGATACTCGACGATGGTAATAATATGCAGTAATAACATAAAATATAATATTTAATGTCAATACCACAATAAATTGATATTTGTATAGCGTTAACGAGAACTAATTGGGCGCGTTAAACTAATTTACTTAACTAATTAAATACAATGCAAAACTATAATGATTTGTTTTGTGGCTGCGTTGTATTTTGTAAATAATATGCAATTAATTATTATTTATCTTCACAGTTAGAGAAATATTAATTTAATTAATAATTACAAGCTTTATTAGCTTCAGTATCAGAGGAGTGGAGCTGAGAAGTTTCTTACCTGAAATAAATGAATTTTATTTATTGTTTATTTATTTAAACAACCAATACAATTTCTAATCTCATTCAAGATATTTAAATAACGCAAATCTCGCTCTGCTTAGATAGAATCTGGACCCGGAAACTTCAACAGCATCAGGCTTTTCTGGTGTCTACAACGTTGTGTAGTAGAAACTGTAAAATAATATAGTTTGGTAGTAAACAACGATACCGCTGAGTTACTTTCCACATCAAAACCGATTAATCAATAAACTGTGTTTAGTTTTATTCTCAAAACTAAACAATTGGTCCACAAATTTTACCTACGCTAACACTTTCTTTATAATAAAACGATATATCAATGATGTTACGATATAAATGATGGATCGTTTCACTTTTACTCGTGTCATCAAAATGTTTATTGTTTGCCTAAAGGGTTGGTTGTCTAGGTGAAAATTGTCACTTTTGCTTTGTATAAATTACGAAAAACTATGAAATAACCTATAGCTCAGTAAATAAGCAATTTAACATAGTTTTTTTAATGGAGCAGTTGTTCCTATTTAAGCTAATAAGCAAAACTTTTTAACTTATTTTTATTTACCCCAAATAAACTTTTCTATTATTACAAACCTTTTTCTGTAGTTTGTCCCGTGGGAACTACTGCTCGTACCGGGAAAATCTAGCCTATTTACTCGGGCAAAATGTAGCTTTCCAATATCAAAATAATTTTTCAAATCGGTGTAGTAGTTTTGGAGCCTTTAGGATACAGACCAACAAAAAAATATTTCCTCATTATAATAAAGAAAATAATCAGTATAGATTATGCCAATTGCTGATAAAAAGGTGAAGGAAAACATCTTGAGGAAACCTGGACTATAAAGTCTGGAATCACCAACCCGCATTGAGCAAACGTATTGATTAATGCTCAATCCTTCTCTGTGTGAGAGGAGGCCTGTGCCCAGCAGTGGGACGATAAAAAGGCTGTAACAGTAACAGTAACTGTATACCAATTATGCAATTCTAACAAAGTATAATCCTACCAAGTAAATACAGACGGTACAAGTAATGTAGTCAGACAAGATCTTGTCACTGCAGAACTTTGCGAACATCTCATACATAAGTAAACGAAGTTGTACCACCGAAGTTGTTATAGTTTCTAACAAGAAAGAATCACTCTCAATTAGATAACAAGAGGGAAAATGAGATGAAAGTTATCTTGTGAATCATGGATTAATAGAAGGATGGTTTCGGAAATCCTTCCTATACTTATAAAAAATGAATGAGTTTATTTGTTTTTTGTCCTTTCACAAAAAAAAATCCTTTGAAATATCTAGGTAGGTTTTTCCTATAGTTCTCTGCGATGCAATAACCCAACTGTTACTGACCCTCTACATCTCTACATGAGGACTTATTTGCGGTAGCCAATATTTTTTATGTAACCTCTTTTTGACTCGTTATATATGTACCTCTATTAGATCTACGCCAAATAATTGCTCGTTTATTCACGTTAATACATATAAAGCTCAAACATATCCCATGTTCAAAGCAACAGGTAAATGTATGAGCATTCTATATGTCCCATTGAGTGTCCAATTCGTTCAGCTTTATCTATGAGGTTGGCTGACAAAAGTTATTTTATCCTGGAGTATATTTTATGCATGGGTAAAATAGAGGTTAATACAATCAGTGTTGTCGAAAATGTAAATTCTAAAAACTATAAGCTTCTAATTTGTAATGTTGCTCTTAAGCCTATAATACAGTATCTAACTAACCGAACACAATTCTCTAATCTAAGATACTAATTCGTAAAAACATTTGGTCTCTGCTTTGTTCAGTACAACTATAGAAAAATCTTTAAAAAGCCAACATTTCATTCTCCATATTTACATTTTTAATATTAAAAAGAAAACCAACGCGTACCGTTCTAAACTCGCTCACAACAGGTGCTTGAAATTTATTTCTCATAACCTGACTTTAAAACATGGATGCACGAAAATGCAATACAAACACGTAGGAGCCAGGTCAGCCGCGCTCACCTATCTAATATTACTGTAAAGAGAATTCTAAATGAATAGCACCACTCTCATTCTTGCTTACGTAACCAGAATGGCGACCGTGGCTAAGATAAAATAAAACCTTATTTATTTAATACTGGAGGAGGTTGAATATCAAGAGTTGTGTGCTTGGGTGAATGTGTGTGTGTGTAAAGGTGTGTCTGTGTGTGTTTGTTGTCTTTGCAATGTGAGCTTGCTAGGCTCCTGCGTAATGTTGTTGGAATGTAAGAGAATCTTATCAAAATGTTAATGTTGAACAGCTGTCAGAACAATCACATTTGGATACTTTTCGTAACTGCTGTTATTGTATGAAAGTTTTGTTTGAATAAAGTTTGGTTTACATTCTCATTCCATTCTTGTGCGAGTTATCATACTTAAAACCATCTAAGAGAAAATATCATTACTGACTTAAGAATAAAAACCCGAAAATAGCCTTTATAACAGGTTTGGTCGTACTTTTTTTTTGTGCAGACCGATTTATTACTACCGAAACATCTTCAACATACGGTCAAATCTTCACGCAACCAGTACAACTCCGCCTTCGCAATCCAAATGATATCCAGAAACAGCGCGTCAAACCGAACGAGGTCAAAAGCTCAATTCAGCCAGAAAATTCGATTATTGAGAATCGCATTAGAATTCACAGTGGTCCAACACTATAAATTCAAATGCGATTAAGTGTAGTCCTGCGTAATTATCGATGCGTTTCTGCTGTTCTGCATACGAGCGCGTCACTATACAGGCTGTTAGAATAAGCGCAAACTACTGATTAAACAGTGGGCCAACTGTTGGCCCGATAGTTGAAAAAAAAAAAACTTTTAAAAGAAATTCGTGAATTTAACCAAAGTTATAAGTCGGTCTCATCATCTCCCGAGCCTTTTCCCAATGTTGGGGTCAGCTTCAAAGTTATAAGTCGGTCTGATACCGGACAAATACCTGATCTTTGTTACACTTGTGAAGTGTGTACTTCCATTCATCTTCATATTGATCTATGAGCCCAAACCAACTATCGGCCGACTAAAAGTTTGTAGTGTGTGCATACTCTTAGGCATTACAGAAATTGGATGATTTTCACGTTTCGTGTTAGATAAATGATGTTGGAAATGTTGTTTCGCTACCCGATGTTTGAAAGCTGGAGGTAAAATTACCATAGCCTCTGTCAGATAGTGCCTTTGACTGGTGTTGCAAGAAATCAGAAATTCAAAACTCTGACAACCTATCGCAGGGTAGTAGTGGTTTTACATGGTAACAATGGAGGGATATGTTTTTGATAAAGGGATTTGATTCTTAATTATTCCAAAAACAAAAATCTGATGAAAAATCGGCCTTGTCGGAAAACTCAGATTTATATTTTCTATATTACAGTTTTATCTGTCTATCAAAAATGTACATTGTATAAGACCAAGGCAAAGAGGTGTTAAAACAAAGAAATAACAACAAGCAAACGTGTTTTTTAAAACAAAAAACAAACAACCGAAAGCCGAAGCTTCAAGCCCAAAAACATGTTACGAGAAATTTGAGAAAGCTAAATGATTAAATATCTAATATAATAAAGTATTAAAGTGAACGCGAGCGGGAGAGGCGAGGAAGAGGTTGGCTGTAAATTTTAAAATTAGCCTTCAGCGAAACTGGTTTATGTGAAATTGATGTAAACATGGTTATATTAGAAAGCGTCTCGGTACCCGGTGGTGTTCATAATTCCCTTGATTACCAGGAAATTGCGGAGTTTCTGGAATGAGGACTTTGTTAAATTATTATACTAAGTAAAAGAAGGTCAGAACTTTGGTTTTGTATTTTTCGACATATTTTTTTAAGCTTTGACTCTCATGTAAAACATTTCTGAAGATTTTTATAGAAGACTAGAGACTAAAAATGTAAGTCCGACAAACTTGAAATTGAAAATATACCTAAGATCTTTTCTTAAATAATATTTTCTCGTACATCTGCCATAGTCAGTCGTAATTCAGAGTCAAACATATGACCTGTTACTTGTCTATCTTTTAAGGCACAGATATCATTGACCTTTAGTAGACACCAAGTACCGTATAACATCTTATCGGGATTCATCCAAATGTAGTTGACATTTCAAACAATGAATGATTCATAGACTAATCCATCTAAACCTTACGAAGACAGTACGAAACCACAACGGCATTCTGTATAGGTATTTAGATTTGTATACTCTTTAAATATTTGGTAGTTTATTTCAGGGAACATCCCTGTTGGTCCCAGAGGTATGCTTCTAGAAGACGTATGGTTCTAAACTACAGTGTTAGATTAAGTTAGATGCTTTCTTGTTATGTTAGAAAGATTGTGGGTAGAATTCGTGTTTGTTATGGGCTTTATTTTCCTTGTTGGTTTAGTAATGAACTGAATTTAGTAGTTTCCGCCTACCTTTTTTTTTGCAAGATTATAAGTGATCACGTTTGAGGAGTCAATTTGTCCTGCAGGTTAAAAAAATGGAATGGAAAGGAACTACATTCCTCAAAAGCAATTAACTAATAGATATAGCATTCATTAATATTAAATTTGAAGAAAGAAAATACATCGGAAAGAACTTTAAAGAAATTATCAATAAAAAGCCCAATTTCTAAACATACTTACATATTAAACATTTAAATGAACAATTTCTATGCGAATCATGTGGGCAGGGTTTCAGGGAGTCTCAGACTAAGGGTCTTATTACACAGGTTCACGAAGGTCAATAGCTGACGATTTGATACACTGTATAGACACCTCGTTTGCATTTTGTCGCCCCCAAAAGTTTAATCAGAAGCACAATTTCTTAAATAATTTTGAAAATAAAGCCACCGATGGCATATGCATTTGCGTTACAAAGGTCAAAGAATATAAAAGATTTCGTATTTTTAAATAGGTTACGTAACGTTAGAGAAACAACAGAATGATAAAGAACGATTACTACAGTATTTAAAAAAAGACTTATTCATTACCTGTACCTACTATTCTTTATATTCAAGCTTTTCTAGACTTTCTATTTCAAACTATTCAAGTTTTAGTATCAAAGCATGTCCAAATAAAAGCGAAGTTTGTGTAAAGTCGACCTACTGATATCAGTCTGTTTACCATGATTTTACTTAACAAAGGCAATGGTTGAGAGGTTTAAGAATTTGCATAATCTCCACAACTAAGCTGAATATGTTTGTATTTGAAGTTTGTTCCTCAAAACAGTTTAACTAAGATGTAGCCCAAGTCCTTTATTAACATTGGGACTATTTAGACGGTCTTATTTAGAAGTGGCTTGGAAGACTATTTTCTACTAGATATAAGAGCATTTATAATTCTGTGTTACAATATCGTTCTATTATTCGACGTGATCTTTGAATTTGCGTGATTTCAACATTTAATTAAAAGTCGAATTATTGAATTTTTATTGGCATTGTAAATTAGCCAGAATTAAAACATATAAATAACCAGCTGTTACATAAAAACATCAGGTTACTTTTCCACCCATAATATACTCGACCAACAAAACAACTACCTTTCAAAAAAATATTTTTAAGCAAAACTAACCCCATTGCAAGCCTAACATCAAAAATAACCAAGCCCCTTACTATAATGACTCGCATTACTTTAAGCTACGTACATAAGCCTTAATACCCATTTACAGCAGACCATTCCGAAAAAGTCTTTGACCCTCCTTATACAGCACGTACTTATGTACCCGCAAATGAATTATACAAAAGAACCTTTTCAGTGAGAATTCCTTATTCATCTTGTCTTACATTACCGCCTAAGCTGCGTGTTGTAAGGATATTAGACGCTGCTAAAATGAGGTGTATCTGTACCCTAATTTAGGTTATCTTTCAAGTAAATTGTGATTTTAATTTTCATTTAGTCGTCAGTTTAGGATAAACACACATTATTAGATAGGTATATCGTGAGAAGACATATAAATGAGATTGAAAGTTCAAACTATATTTCTTATTGTAACTGACAGCACATAAATCTATTCTCATGAGTATAAAAATAGGAAAAAAAATACGCAATAGGCGGAATCGCGAATAAAAATTGACTCAGCTTCAACATATCATAAAAACTCATTTCAAAGGGATTTCGAGCCAGAAAATTGTGTCCATAAAACCGAGAAGGATGTTAATCCCCCCATATCACACTATAAGGCGTAGTGGACATCCTCGAAAACAATTCAGCAGCCGTAAATGGCCCTAGTCTACAATGTGGGGTCATTCGTCTCGGCTCGTAACTCCGTCCGTCTCGCTACACGCTCCCTAGGAAAACTTCACAGTTCTACAACGAAAGCCTTTTCACTACTTAAAATATTGCAAAAATATTTTTCGCAGTAATGTCGGAATTTCTCTATATTGTGCACTCAGCAAGTTCGGTCTGAATGAGCGAAATATATACCCGCACTTGTTTATTTGACGTTGATTTTAAAATTTCTTGGCTACGAACACTCTGAGTCACGTTCTAAAATGTACGTGGAAAATAATATGCAGAAATATGAATTACTTACGGGAGAAGCACCGCAAAAATATTAGTAAAATCTGAGAATATTCGATGCAAGCAAAAAGCAGAAAAGTTTTCTGTTCACATACCTACCATATTTAATTCATGGCACTGAACAAAAACAACAGACAACATTTGTAGGTATACTTTACAGAAGTAAATGATACATTAGCACATTACCTGCATTTGCATTTATATGAAATCGATATCAGTGTCTTGATTAATTGTCAAAAATAAGGCTCTCAATGTTACAAACTGTGTTTACTTTAAAACTGTTAAAACAGCTTCCTTTACAATCTTCAAATAACTTAAGAACAAACCTATACGAATAAATTAAATTCAGTGAACAGCAATGGAAATACAAATAGAAAGTGCCCGACCTCACCTGCGGGAATGAAAGGTGAAGAATTCTCATTATCAAGCCTCGCTGGAGCAATGCGAACAATTGTTGTAATGGAGAACGCGTGTCAAATACCTCTGGCGTTGTTTAAGAACCAAATGTGGGGTTAACGTGTTTTAAATAAGGATTGTTTACGTGTATATTATTTTTGGACGGGCCTTTGAAATGGTTTTATACTTTGTCGTATTAGAAAGTTGTGGAAAGGTTCCTGATGGGCTGTGGTCCACCCGACTTTAAAATTATTCAGCGAGTAATATTAATCATATTTCATTCTGTTAAGAATTGTGAACACAATTAAATATGTAAAAATAAACTGACCCTTTCTTATCATTTGGACAACGTGTGTAAGAAAAAAATGCCGTCAATCAATCCTTCGTTTGTGTTAACTGAAACCTATAGCAATAGTTAACTCTAACCACGTGCGCCAACCACAAAATGTTAGTAGGTTTCACCACCTATGTTCAAGGACTGTTAACAGGTCACTTCAAACGCCCTCGAAAGTATTATTTCGCATTGTGTACTCGTCTAGTTTACCCAACGTCGACCCTCGTTAATGTTTGTCACTTTTTAATTAGAAATCTAGAGGTGAGGAACAATAGGTGTTCGTAACTTCGACGGTTCATTGTTTAATCAAGATGTTTCTCTGAATAATATTGCCGTTCTCTTAGAAGTCTAAAGTTTGGGAGATAGGTATTTTTGGGACCTGAAGGTGAATTTTGGCTAGATTGATGTAGTAGCTGAGGTGGTTGTTCTCGCTGCGTTTTGAGTTTATTTGAATGCTTGTGAAGGGGTCTTCTAATCTTAGTGTTTATGAAGTTTGTTTGGATTTGAGATACGCTACTGTCTCAACAAAAGATATTTATTTTTGGAATTAAGTTTGCGACACAAGTTGAAGATGAAAGAACATTAACGATGACACTTTCTTTGTCTTTTATGATAACAATATTCATGAAATTCCTTAACTTTAATACTAACGACCGTCCCAGTATGGATTAGGACCGCAGTCCACACTTTAAAGCTAATATTTTACTGCTCCGTATGCTTCAAGGCTTCTATTTTTAATTTTATATTCCAAGACTTCGCTGGGTGTTACTTTGACTTCGTTTTAATTTTAATATCTTCAAGGAAAACTAACTTCCATGAAGTTTTTATGTCATAACTTTACGCTCGTTTTGCGCGACGGTGTAAGTGGATTATGTGAAATATTCCAGTTATAAAAGGCGGTGGGGGGCAGTTTACTTTAACGTCTTGAGCCGACTGAACTTCTTCTTCTACTTCTTATGATAAATGCATAAACTCTAGTCTATTAAAAAATATGTAGGTACGTATTCCGTGACCTCATTGTGCTATAACTTCGAATAGATAGATAGATAGATAGATATACTTTATTAGGTACACCAATTTTATATATATCATGTGTATATATAAAATATATCATGTACACGTTTATGTATAACGACTATGTTAACTTGTAATTATCTAATCATTTAGATAATATCGATAAGCAGATAATTATGCATTCCATGCTATTAGATTGTTAACCCATTTTATTATCTCCTAGTAACTATTTAATTGCATCAGTTATACCATAATAAAGTAGATTTCAGTAAACGTACAAAAAAAATACACAGTACAAAATTTACTTATAAAGACTTATAAAGATAAGACAACATAATTCCACACGAAATCAAATAACTTCCCTTCAATTTCTTTACAAAAAAGCATAAACCATATTCGGGAATAACAAATCGTGATTGACGCATGATTGGCAGTCGATCGGTGGAAGCTGAACACAAAATAATAAAAATATAAGACGAGACGAACTATGTATCAATCCGAATGATTGAGTCCTTTACGAACATCGGAGGGGATTGGATGCCAAGATGGATTGTAAAAGATTGACGAATAAAACTCCCTTGGGAGACAATCGACTTTTTTTCTTAAAGGATATTAAATGTTGAAGTACAGAAATAGATAGCTTTGTGTAAGAAGTTGAGTACTGTTGTCGATATTCTGAACAATAAAAGCATCTGTTGTAGACGTTGTAGCGTTTAGTGATCACTATCCATCGATATTTCTTGAATCGGTTCTTGCTAATAGAAAACTTATGAATAGACGTAAAATATATTTATGTTATCAGTAGGGAGATTTTTTGATAACGTTGGTGGACGCTATAAGTAGCGTCCACCAACAGTTTCATCGGTTTTCCGCGTTTCACAGGAACCAGAAATGGGCTATCGAACACTGAAATAATTTTTCAAATCGGTTCAGTATTTCTTGAGATCAGCGCGTTCAAACGAACTCTTCAACTTTACAATATCATAGATGTAGCCTCGTTCTATTAAAAACTTGCATAATTCCCTATCTTAAAATAATAACTACTGTATATTTTTCAACTAGTTTCAAGACTTTCCCTGCCTCAGAAATAGACACTTATACCAATTGGTAGCGACGTCGACTGAAAAAGTTTTTCTACTGAATCACGTCCTCGATTCGCGGATGAGGTACTCGTTATAGTCTCTTTATTTCTTTATGAAAAGAATTGTTCTTAGAAATATAGTTAAAAATAATAAACTTGTATCTAGCAGAATGTATTTTCAAGGCTTATTTATTGTAGGTGTTGAGTGTATATAGATACTTTAAGATATTAATTCGATTTATAACGCAAACAACTATTTATAACGGAACCTTTTCTTTGTCTTATGCCTCATTTAGAAACCATCTGACCATTGTTTTCTATATTGGACTATTGTTGAACAACCTTCATATCCTTTTTATGTTCGTTAACATCTATATATAACGCAGTTAATTGAAATTCGCTATTTCCCATTTCAATCTGGAACGGCTAATAATTTAATAAAATTATGCATTTTCTATTTCACAAAAGCCATTCACAGACGGCAGCGTTTTTATCGGAACAATGCATCGTATCTTCATCGCCTTCCTTGACATGCTCCCATTATTCCTATTGCGTTATAGTGAACTAGAATTGGATTCCAATTCACAGCACCGGTTTTCAGGATTCTAGTAGTATCGAGCAAACACCCTTGGGTATATCGATGTAATCGATTTTGGCCAGATTTGTTTGTTCACTTCAATCGATTACGTGACGATTGTAGGCAACGCGATTGCTTTGAACTCTAGGGGCTCTTCGAGGTTATAGACTATAAGTGTCTGTTTCTACAGTGGCTATTTGAATTTATTTTGTACGTTTTGATGATCGGGGTGTTTAGGTACCTAATCGTTTGAACAAAAAATAGGGCGCAAGATAATTTCAATATTCAATTTTATAGGCGGATGTTTCGTAATAAAACTCATTCTCTTTCAATTGTTTTTATCCTTTTTGTACTTTACGCAATTTGCCATGTTAACGGTTGTTACTATGGAGCAACTAATGCCTTCTGTCGTACATAGATTTTATATCACGTCTCATGAACATACAAAGTCACGTTCATATGAAACCTTGGCAAATTTTCACTACCCCAAGTTAGGTAACACGAAATACGGAGCAGAGGTATAACTTAAGGTTATTAAAAAGATCCAGTAAATATATTTTTATGAAGTCTGGGCGCAAATTTTGAATCGCGTCCAAGGCACTTCCCGAGTCAGCGATGCATTCGCCAGCTGATAGCGCAAACAACTCTGATTATGCAAATTATCCCGCATGAAATGCACCAGATATTTCTGGCAAACTAACCAAGCAATATGTATCTTTTTTTTTTTTTTTTTTTTTTTTTTTTTTAATGTCGGGACACCTTTTCACACACGGTTGGTTAGCCCCATGGTAAGTTATTAATTAACTTGTGTTATGGGTGCTAACACAACTGATTAACTACATATAGCTACATATATACATATTTATAAATACATATTGTAACACCCAGACCACGATCAACAAGCATGCTCATCACACAAATGTCGACCGAACCGGGAATCGAACCCGGGACCTCAGATTCGGCAGTCCGGCTTGGTGACCATTGCGCCATAGAGGTCGTCGACATGTCCTAGAACTTCCTATCCCATATTTTAGTATCTAAATAGAATTGCAAATCGAATGCCACGATAACCAAGTTACTTGGTTCCCTAGTTGGAACTAAATAACCGCGACTATCAATTTGCGCTGATCGTACCTCACAAGGTTGCCTAGACCTTCAGATTCAAGAACAAGATAGTACGAAACTATTACCAGATAGGAACATACATTTGAATATTTGTAGACATAGATATAATTTATAACGTCAAAACAGCCATACCTTTTCACCCAGAAAAATACCATTTTCAATTCAACACATGTTTTTCTCATGTATCCACGCTATTTTTACACAATGCACCTACAGAAATATACTCATCTATTCATCTTTGGGATTTCGAAAAGAAAGGTTACCCTTTACCTTTACCCTTAAGGGGTAGTCATGCATCAATTCGTTTGTCCCTTCACCAGGTGGGTCGGAATATATTTCTTCATCCATCATGTTTAGGACTGCCATCTGTCTATGTATATGGGCTATTGGGACCTTAGATGGCCCATTTTTGAGTGTGAGAATTATTTGGGTAAAAGGTATAGATGCAAAAGGGTTTTTTTTTATGTGCGAATGTCTTGCTGTGACAAAGGTAGATGAAAATGTTTATATTTTCTATTGGATTCTTTGTCATGTTGTATCGTTTCTAAAATTAGCAAAGCCATAATCAATTTTTGAATAAAAACTTTTGAAATAATAATAAAGTAGGTACATAACATCCGTAAATATGTTTTTTTTTTTCGTTTATGGAAGCTAACTAAATAAAATAGAAAGCTGTGAACTTGATAATGAAAATCCACATTTTATGGAAGCAAAGCGATTTAAACGGTAGCATCTGCCCAAAGTTAATGTTTTGGAAATATTCATAACGTCATAAATAATGTTTCAAACGCCGAAAATGTTTTTAACGGTTAGGACGTAAAATGTTTTGACAAAAAAGCTAAAAATACATGTGTGATTTATTTGTTAGCTGTTGATATGCTAAGCCATTTGATGTACAGGATATTGAAAAAAATACACTTTTGTGAATATTTTAATAATTCTTTGATTCTGATTTACTATAGTCTTTAAGAAAATCGATTAAACAATACTATGACAATAGCTTGCCACGGAGTTTACCGACCGTGTGCGAAAGGTATCCCGATTTTATTATCACACTTCACACTATTTATCACATTTATTGCCTTATTAAACTGGAATTTTCTTTGTTTCAGGTGTACAGATAGCATATTTTGCAATAATAGGAACACAGATGTTCATGATAGTCCTCAGCATATTCCTCTTCTATGGAATTTATAAAGTGAGTATACTTAATACTTAGTCCTACATATTATTATGATAAGTTTCATGGTCGTCGAAATTCAAAGGGTCATAATATCTCCAATGTATAAAGATGCTAATTTCATATGACCCTCAATTTACATAACCGTGAATCTCTAAGTTTTGTTACCCTTGCCAACAATAACTTGTATAAATAAAAGCCTTTGAAATACATTTGGACCCGAAACAATCCGGGGTTCCTTAACAAAATAAGTGTAATCAAAACCATTTCTATTTCGACCTTAGCGACATTCTATTACATTATTTTATGCGTCCCTAAAATAGCAGTTTGAAGACGCTAGCTCTCGTAAAACGGGAAATAAATGTATTTTTGTACCAAGCAATATTGCTCCGTGGGTTTTTAAAAGATTGTTAGCACGAATTATAGAGGATAGCATTTTGTTTTGTTATTGCTAATTTTAATGGAAAGGGTTGTCGTTCTGGGTTGTCCTTTTTTCTAACTAACAATAGACATAAAAGCTAATTATAAATTTTCTAATATCCAGTTAATATGTTTATAATTACAATAATAATAGATTTTAACGTCCTTATGATATGCATAGATATTGAAAACCCATCAATTATTGCATAGGGCTTAGATATTGGCTTAAATTTTTCAAATACTTATCCTTTTGTGTTCAATTGGTGTTACCTACCAGTTTGAAGCCTTTTCCATACATTAAACAATAAGGGTCATATAAGTGGTTACACATTTCTAAGCAGCATTATAGTAAACTATTAATAGAAATACATATCTACGTAACCCTTCGCAGCATACACGTGTGATATTATTTATTAATAAATCGGTATATTTGCAGGAAAACGTGGCATTTCTAGTGCCGTGGGTGGTCGGCTGCATGACTTTCATGGCGTTAGAAGCCATGGCCATGGTTTATTCCAATATTCTTAGAGATCATGTTAACAAGGTAAGCGTTTTATATTCTTCACAATAATATTATCATTAAGGAATCTTTTACTGTTATTTCATGTCTTTTGAAAGTGCCAGCTCTCACGACTATGGCGGTGAATAAAAACTAAACCCATCTTTCTTTTTAAAGACAGTGCACTCACTTCTTCTATTTATTTTTTTCGCATTTGAATTAACCGCCGAATGAGCAGACTCTTCTCGATAATGTCGACCAAAATGAACGAATAAATGTATTGGAAATATACATAAGCAATACCTGTTAGAAGTCAGAAGAAACATTTTTGTTTACACAGAGGTGGAAACATGTCTTAAGATGCGTAGTATACCTATTTATTTAAATCATGTTACCTCCAATGTTAATGTACTGAGAACATGTTGAATATCAACATGTGTTAGGGTTGTTAATTACTGGGGTTCATTCAAAGGTCAAGGTTATCTCATTTCAAAGAGTATTCATATGAGTGTAAATGGACGGATTCTCACTGATATCTTATGGTAATTTTGATGAAAGAAAAAATTAAGGATGGTTGAATATTTTCTGTCAACAAGAATGAAAAATATAAATTTCTTTAAATTCAATTTAAAGATTTCCACCACAGTTAATGAATACTTATATCTAGGTATAATATCTTCAAGGAACTGCAAACCCACGCATGCTACACCATTTACAAACTCATATTGCACATCTCATATTAAGAACGAATTTCTGCATGCATTTCCTTCCATAAAAGTTCTTGAGCAATAACACATTTGTGACGTCACGCAGCCCAGGCAATATAGCGCGAGCACTAAGCAATAATGATTTTATATCATGCTCGTATATTCTGCAAAGTGATATCTGTATTCAATACCACGCTGCATGAAATGCAAAATACTCAATTGAACTAAATTCTGGATTATTGTGACCTTGTTTATTTAAACTGACTAGGTAATATTGGATTTCGTTTATTACTTCTAGACAACTAACTTACCACGTCCCAAGAGAACTCTCCACATATGTGTAACAATTGTTCTAAGATTTAAATTGGGCCCTAATGTACATAAAACGTTTGCCTGATTAAAAATGATCAGCTCTTTTCGTTTTTCCGTTAAACGTGAATGAGGAACATCCAATTAAATTAAACCTTTCATTATATTTAAGGGTGGAAAAAAGACTATAGGTATACTTCTAAGAACAAATTTTTTGTATTGTCATAGTGTTAATTTTCAAAATAGTAAAAATAAATAACGCTGCAGAAATTACAATATGCCCCTAACATCAAAGCTCCTACATCATTATTGTCAATTTCGACAACACTCAACCTACATTATGACGAATTCCGATCACTACGACCTTCAATCCACACACCATCCTGGCACACAGTAATACATTCAGTGCTGTAGGCAGCAATCAACGGCCGAATACATCGTAGGTACCTCGTTGTTCACAAACTAGCGAACAAAGGACCGGGAATGCAACAATTTGTACATCACAATCCTGCTATTGTCTCCACAAGGTTGAATTTGAGCACGTGTAGTTGTAACGTTTTTCTATTTACTGAACATACTTACTTAGCAAACTTTGTACGTATGTTGAATGTAAGTCAAGGAAAGACTCTTGAGCTCAGAGTTGATTAGTTGAATCTAATTTTAAGAAGCTAGTGCTTGGAGTCTTGAGTCAGCTGCTATTAAGGAATTCAAGATAGGTCTGTTCGATAAACCTTTATGTATGAGAATGTCGGTATGAATATTCTATGCAAATAAATGTAAAGTGTTGTCAAGTTTACAAATGGAAATTAAAGATAAGGAAAAACGTAGAAGTACAAAGATAGTAATAGTTATAAGCCAGAATGTTAAGGTATCAACTGGATACTGTTTGGTTGGAGTATGTTAAACTAAACGGACCAGGCAGCCCGGCCGTGTAAAACAATAATACTCAGTTGTATCCGATTCGATTAAAAGCTGACCTCAAGACACTTGAGAAAAAGCTTGGGCAGATTGCAAACTTTCACTAAGTACTCGTATCAATATTCTATCCATAGCCATCAAGGATCAAAAACTAAGATAGATAAAGAAAGATCACATGTGGCAAACTAGTTTAACGTATACCAACCTCACGAAATCGAGAATAAAGTCGCCATTCCAATTAATCAATTCTACCGCATTACAAGAGCTCGTCCAATCCCGCTAAGTAAACGGTTGGTTGATGCAAATACATATAATTTGTCCTTTGTTTGTACTACACTAAATAAGGTCCGTTGTTATTTGCTGGCAAGCTTTCTTGTGGTAATGTTTGTCTGTGTACAAGGTGGTCTAATGTATAAGTGGACCAACGAGACGATATGATATGTTGCGGTTTTCTTTTTATTGAGGAATTTTGGTGATTAATGCTCAATCCTTCTCCGTGTAAGAGAAGGCCTGTGCCCAGCAGTGGGACGATAAAAAGGCTGTAACAGTAATGGAGGAATTTTGACTCGTGACGACTTCACGCGACTTGCAAGGTGGTCAATAAAATAAGCAATTAATGTTACATACTTTCTAGATGTTCCTTTTTGAAATAATTGTCTTTTAATGTTTGATAAGAAAAAAAAACTGAGCAGTTCCTCATTTTCTTAGCAAAGATTTTACGAAATTACTACAAGTGGAAAATTATTTAGAAATGAAACCTATTTCCACAGTAAACATTCTTAATGTTTTACTAATAAACCAACAGTAATTAACATACTGTCAAACTAAAACAGCCTGTGTATTTAGTTAATGTCCAATTATTCGCGTTTCTGTTGAACACATTTTACATTAGTTTCGACTAAAATATTGGTTTAATTAGAGTCGACGTCATGAATGAAGCTGTACCAGGTTCTAGAATATAAGCCTTAATTAACATATTGTCTCCAAGAATACTGGCTTTCGTGAGGTTTCTAAAACTTACATTTAAGTAGAGGTCTTTCTTGAAGTTGAAAGACGAATTAGTTTAATATAATATGTACAACGCTTCCCATAGGAACTACTGCCCGTACCGGAATAAAAATATATAGACAAGATTTCCAATAGTGACAGAATTTTTCAAATCGGTTCAATATTTTCAGAGCCTTTAGGGTTCAAACGAACAGATAAATGTTTACTCTTTATTATATTGGTATGTATAGCTTTTTCCCCTATCAAATATTAAACAATGGCTGGTTACCCGGTAGTTATTTCTTCCTCCTATTTTTACGAAAATTTTAAATTTATTCCGCTCTGCCTAAATGACACACGAAACTTATGATACAACTCAATTTTCGCTCCGCAATACCAAACATGTTTTGTCATAAAATACGTACAAAAGCCTGCTTCGAATATCCTTTGTTCAAAGCACCGGTCACCTGACAATAGATAACCAGTCCTTCCTTTTTACCTTTTAATCCTTTATTTTGACAGCGTCAGCCATTCAAAAAGGTTTTATTCTGTCCATGCATTGGTATGGAAGAGAATGGAATCCCCGTTCTGTAGGTATGGAAAAATAGGATCATGTAGTGAAAAACAATTTTGAAGTTACTGTTTGAGTGTGGCCTATTTGTGAACGCTTGAAACCACAGTCATTAGTTTTCAATAGAGGTATATTTTTAAAAGACGTTGCAGAACGCTGGTTAGTCTACTTTCTAAGGCAATTTGGTACTAGGTCATGATATAAATAAATACAAAGCTACATCATCGGTGCCTTATACGTACAAAATGTAGATAAGGTGTTGAATATTCAAGTAATTAATTATCACTGAAATACTTCAAAAAGTTTACTAAAAATTGCTGGCCTAGTTCATCGAGCTTTAACTTTAAAGATTAATTCACACTTCTTTGAAGCACCATTCTTTAACGTTCATCTAATATCTCAATTACTGTATACTAGAACTTTAGCCTTTCCTAACAAAGTGCCAGCAAGTGCTAAGCACAGTTTTTAGTTTGTTCAAGCCTCCAGTTTACTTAAAGTCTAGTGCAGGCTCTCGATTCGTCTCTTAATTAACGGGTATAATGACTCTGATCTCTAAGTTAGTTCCGTTCTTCTTGTTAAAACAGTTCAACAGTTAGGTCGGTCCTAGATCAGAATGGTTTTAAATTGTTGGGTATAACCCAACAATTATTGAAACTGGCTGTGTCGGAATTTTTCAATAAAATTTGACTGGTAATAGTGATGTTTCTGTGAAAAAAAACTGGTTCTTTCTGCTGCTATTTCACACACTGGTGCAGGAATCACGGATTTTTTTTTATTATATTTGTATGTATCCTTCTCCGTGGGAGAGGAGGCCTGTGTCTAGCAGTAGGACGATAAAAAGGGCTGTAACATTTGTATGTATTAGTAAATGAAATCTACACCTATCATCAAGAATTTTGTTTACTTGTACCATTTGGATTTAGTTTAATTTAATCTATTTTTGCTCATACAGTTTTCATATAAAAGATTGTCACAAACGCCAATTCTTTTATACAGTTATTGTTACTCAAAAAATGTTGACGTTATGGATGATAAAATAAATAAATAAAGGATAATAATATAAGGAGTTTCGCTAAAAAATAAAACTTAACATCCTGAAACCTGTCAGCTCTTAATAAAATCTTAAACACAATTAGCTATGGAACCTTGATACAGCAACACGTTGCTAGCTCGAGCGCGAACATCGACCTTGTTGCAGCCTCATTAATCGTCGCATTACCCGGTATCCTGCCTTATTGCTAACGGTCATTGTTAATTAAATTTGAACTCTATAGAACGGTGCTGTTCTTCTTGTATTTTGATGATTAATGGTCGGAAGATTTTTTACTTACATAAGGGTGTTTTTTGCTTGCGTGTGTAGTAGTTTTGAATGAGTAAAGTTTTAATTGATTGACTTTTCATATTAGAGAATATTTTATTGGTTGGACCAATAAAATATTCTGTTTATCCCTTATATTGATCTCACACAACCCTATAAGAATCGTTGGTATCAAAGGGTTTACGGTATTTTGTAAGCTCTAAAATGTTGCAGATAGGTATTCTGTACAATCCTTTACCAAGCAATACAAATTTACTCCGTGTAAATTATATTGCTTTCCAATACCAGCTGAGGAAATAGAAAAATCTAGAAGTTTTGCTTTGCTTGCAATCTATCAGTCAATAGGAAAAACTCGCGAACGCTCAGTTATCGAAACAAGACGTGTTTGCGACAAGCAATTTAAGTTAGAATCGTTTTTCATACATGTGTGATTAATTTGTGCAACTCCTTAAATGTATTTACATTTTTTTCATAAAAAGTTTACCTGTCAAGGTGTACCAATATAATAAGTTCCAAAAAGTTATGCTTCCAAAAAGTGTGTATACTTTTTTCTCATGTAATACCATGTTTAACGATAACGGAAGGATAAGCAAGAGTTGTTATTTAAAATCAATTAGGTAACTATTGGTAACTGTTATAAAAATATGTTGTTTGGTTAGTTAACTATGTTACTGTTTTCTTTATTATTTCAGTAAACGTTTTATTTCCAACAAAAGACATTATTCATAGTTAGGTATATAACAATTCATATATAACCTGTTCATATAACTATGTATATATAATATTTATATTTAGATACCAAACCACTAAATAAATACCAAAACACAACGTTCAAATTCAAAGTGCAGTTGTTATCATAAATTGTTTGGCTGCATTAATATTCTAAGTGTCGGAGCGCAGTTTAAACAACGCCGTATTATTTCCCTTGATACCAGTCTCTGTTCCCATAACTAATGCTACCAGTTTATTAGTAACATTACATCAAAGATATTGTGTAATTTAAATTAACTCGGTAGAAACCGGTTTAGTGCGAAAATGACAGAAAGGTAACATAACTATGAATGATTATTTAATTCAAATTTTGGGAATATGCTGCTAGAACTCACCTAAACTAGGTACTACAAATATCCCAAAACAATTTATTTCTTAAAGTGTTATTCCCCGCCTGGAAGTTTCTATATAACTTTAATTTCTAAACATCATCATCAGATCATATCAGAGGCAGCACTAGTTTAGACTACCGAAACTTGTGCCGCCTCTACAGATTTTTAAAAACTAATTACAACCTTATAATTATAACATTAGAATACGTTTTGAATTACAATGCAACTGGACTTACTTCATTTCTGAAGATGCATCAAAATCATGCTTTTCTCTGTCATACTTATTAGTTATTTAATGATTCTGTCCCTTTCATTTTGTGCATGACGTCATTGACGTGTCATTTGTTTTCATTTAAATTTTGAACAGTTCCTTTTATCTCTTTCTTATTGGTCTATCTGTCTCTTTCATTTCGTGCATGACGTCACTGACGTGTCATTTGTTTTAATTTAAATTTTGAACAGTTCCTTTTATCTCTTTCTTATTGGTCTATCTGTCTCTTTCATTTTGTGCATGACGTCATTGACGTGTCATTTGTTTTATTTAAAAATTCGAACAAGTTATATTTATCTCTTTCTTATTAGTCTATCTGTCTCTTTCATTTTGTGCGTGACGTCATTGACGTGTCATTTGTTTTTGGTTAAACATTTGAACAGGCCTATTTATCTCTTTCTAATTAATCTATATGTCTCTTTCATTTCGTGCATGACGTCGTTGACATGTCTTTTGTTTTAATTTTAAAATCGTTTTCTTTTTCTCATCATCAATCTATCTATGAATGTTCGAATGTGCAATTGAGCGTGAAGTCAATTGACTAGATTTTTTATTTAATTTCAACATTCTAATAATTGCTACAATTTTCCAACTACTTCTGCAGCAACATGAAGTCTGTGAGGCTTCCTTTATTTCGTTTAAAAAATTTATACATAGGTAAATTACTTAACCGGTAGGTAAATAATTTACAATATTAGTGTGAACATTTTGACACTTTTTGTACTTCATATGCAACGGCTGAGGAATGGATTTTATTTTACAATTTTTTTATATATTTGTATCTTGTTGTGGGAACAAGCTTATCTTTATATTAACTTAGTGTAAACTATTTAATGCGATAATATTATACTTCCTTATTAGATTCTTCTGAATGTAAACTAAAGCTATGGACCGAGTAATAGATAAGAACATATTTTATGAGACCGCTTTGAAATACGTTAGCAATTGCAAGTTCTAAGCAAACTTTTAAGAATTTATTAACCGACTGATAGCATTTTCTGTTTGTGAAGATTTATTGAAGAAAATTCTCGTTTTTTGCATGCAGATTTAATTTGATAAACAGTGAGATTCCTATTATATTTTATGGGTATAACTTATTTTGTTTTATTCATTTATTATTTAGGATTTTTGTTTTTTTTTACCTCATAATTAACATACTTATGTAGGTTCTTACATAATCTTACAAAGTCCATCGAACGTAAAATTGGTGGCCCATTAGACCATAGTTAAATAGAAGTTTGAAATTAAAATTTGCTGAAATTAATTATTGTATTGTGTTTATGCGTCAAAATGTTATTATTATTAGCACTAATAAATAGCGTTAATTAGAGCCTATAATGCTATTTTATGAACACAAACACCTATACATATATTACGTGAATGTGCCTAAATATTACAGACATTTAATGAATTTACTCTGCACCAATGTGCCAATAAATTAATTAACGAATTATTGCAATTTATACTCATTTACTGATGCATAAAACCTTTTGTGAGTAAATAATGCAGTGTTTGTTAATTACGCCAAAGGAATTTTAATGAGAATCCGCCCATGCACTTATATCTAGTAGATAGATAAATAGGTGTCTGTTGTATGGTAAATTAGACAAAATAAACTCAAAAGAATGATGGTTGGTAAAACAATTTTCCTGCAGTAAACGTATAAACCTGAATTTGCATTTTTTTAACGCGGTTATCTCAAAAACTGCTAGACCAATTTTTCAGTGTTTTGTTTTTAAATAACTCATTTATGGAGAAAGATTTTTTATCCGTGTGTGTGGAGTAGTTTCCTCGGGATGCGGGAGAAACCGCTGGAAGAACATAGTTAGTCTATAGGTAATCGGAATTACTAACGATGGAGATTTTGGATCTTGGTTTTCCCAATGCAAAATTCTGTCTCAGTAAATGCATATCCTACTACTTAATATATATTTCTTTAAACCTTATAGCTATACATTATATGCTCTTACGACCTACTAGTTATCTAGGACGGGTTAATAGCACATTCACTATAAAATTTAGGCTAGCTTAAAGAAATTGAGATGGTACGTCCTGCCCTGTTTCAACTAGGCTAACTTTAGCTAAGTGAGTTTGCTATGTTAATGGCTAGGCTACCGAAAACATTGTTAATATTTTCCACGGAATATTTTGTGACCTTGTACTACAGTTTACTGAGCACTTTGTTAAACAAACAAATTTTAAAACCGACATGAAAAGAGTCGAGTTCAATGAAACCCAATTTGTACCTGAAAGACTTTTTATACCTGCGTACTTTTATTTGCAACTTAAGGAACGATTAAAATTATATCCAGCTTACGATAGTCTTTTGTTTTATCCCATCATAAAATATTCGTGGATAGGGTCGCATTGCCAATATCGTATTTGAGTAATAGGGAGTTCATACATTGCTGGTTTTTCATACGTGTTTTTGCTGTACCAAAATTTACTTACTTTAAATCAAGTTGCTTCAACTAAGTTTGTTGGTTTGCTTGTTCGACAAACATGTGAACGAAGTTTGTATTTGACAAGCATTCAGTGGAGCTTTCGTACTACTTCCTTGTTTATTTCAATGTTTTTAAGTTAACATTTTATCTAAGGGCCTGCCAAGACGAACCCAATGACAGAGTCCAAGATATTTTTTAAGATGTGTTGAAGTGACAATCTGTTAATGTTATATTTTTTACATTACTAAATACCGTAAACAATCAACATTTAAAAGAAATATCCTTTCACTTCAAATATGTATAAAGGAATAAGGGTCAACGGGTCATTGGACTCGAATGGTAGCAAAAAATAATCCCATTAAAGGTTGGTTTGATATGGGGATGACAGTGTTACCTGTAAGGGTATGATAATACTTTTAAAAGTACTATTACTTGTCAAAATGAGTTGTGTTATTTTAAGGAGAGTGCGTCTAGACGAACGATTTAGCTATAGGGAGTAATTTTGATTACCTATACGTAGGAGTCTTCTTGAGGCTATGTTAGGGACGGCTTCCAATCTAATCCAATGTAGTTGGGCATTTATGTGCATAAACTTACAATCGATTTACCCCTTTCGGCAGTTATTATATCACGAAAATATATTTCTTATATTGTGAAATACTCCAAGCATAAAATATAAAAGAAGAACAATACTAATGAACTGGTAAAATCCTATAAACCTCTCTCGAAAATATACTGATTTATACAGATGAAAGCCTCCTGTAATATAACTTTTCAACGATTCCAATTTAACATAAATTTTCTTTGTTCCAGCAATTCGACTCAATGTGCAAAGCCGAAATATCATTCTTAATACCACGGATACTTCTAAATGTAAGTATTTACGTAAATAATGTTAATTAAGTGTTAATTTAAATCAGTCTGCTCTTGACTTCAGTAATATTATTTTAATTTAAAATGCTCGTCAAGAATTTGATCTTTATAATTCTTCTTTCACGAAAGCCGACCCCGACATAGATGGGAAAAGGCTCGGGAAATGATGAATTCTTCTTTCACGACTAAAAACGTGATCAGATAGACACACATAGAACGTACACAAAATGAATTATCCCGAAAAGATCGACGTGTAGCAATTTTTCACAAACGACCCCGGAGACTAAAGCATTTCCTCTCAATTTTTTGCGACATGACGTACAGTTCTCCCAGCAAAAACTGCCAAAAACAATTTCGAAATTCAAAATGCAACGCTGCAAACTTTTGTTGAGCACCGTACAGTATCCAGGTTAGGTTTTATCCAAGTCTTGCCTATTCTTTTGTGCGACGTATGTCATAAGTCAGCGGGCGACGTGAGTCGACGTGACCCCAAAATATTGCAACGAGCTCTATTGTATGTTGAACAAAACTCACCTTGGCGGAAAATATGCTTTTTAAATGTTCAAGCTTATATTTTACTTTTTTAAACTGACGTTAGCTTACGGCTGCAGCACACAATCAGCCTGTTTTTTGGAAACATTGTGACATGCCGTTGGAAAGTTTGCTTTTTTTTAAAGCCTGTCACAGTATTTGGTTTGAACTTTCTTAACAACTGCTTTTGCAAGACTGCTGCTATGTCTTTTAAAGAATGCTTGAGAGATTTATAATTACTGTTAATTACTTAATTGCAAAGTTATAGTAATGCTTCTGTTTCGTGTTTATTTTCAGAGAAAATGTAAAGCAAAAGCATATTTCTTTACACAGTCGTTAAAACTGTAGCTTAATGCGGTTACGTCAACTGCATACAAACCGCGACTATTATGTAATTTACAGCTGGCTTGTCGCAAGCACTTGTTTGCATAAAACCTTCACAGCGATTCCATTCCACGATTTGTCCAAAACATAGATTAGAGTATAGAACTATTTGAATGCACACTAGCGGATTTTCCTCTCGGTGACATAAAATAATTGCCAAGTACCGGTACAAATAATGCCGTCTGACGTCATGGTTGGTTTTTACCGGGCGAAGAAACATCATTAGATCTTAGTAGTGGAAAAACACTGTTCGTGCCAAAACCTTTTATGAGAATTCCTAAAAACCTGTAAAAAAATAGAAAACTTTATTCTACGACTAAGTGATAAAATTGATACTAATGCATGTTATCAGTACACTCCAAATTGGATACCAGACACTATTAATTCCCAAACTTCAATATTTGTCCCGCCTTAAATAAAGGCCACTTGGACCAAGCGAACTATTAGTTCGTTTAAGTTGACAACTCCGTTAATAGCAAAGTTTGATAGTTCTCGCCGAAATGGGTCATTTTGTACTCGCCAGTCGGTCTTCACCGTTTGAGGGAAGCTTGATAAATTATGCTGGAAACTCTTCCGTGAGTGTTAAGTCACTGGGGTAAAGTCGAACAAAATGGCTGAGAGAACTATTTATAGACCATTGTGTAATACTTTTCTGTAAAAGCAGTCTTGTAAGTCAAATAAAAAAATAAGCGAAGCGTTGACCTTAAAACAGAATGGTACACCAAGTGAAGTAAGATTTCACAAATCCTTTCTCTTTACATCTGACTATAACATTTTAACGACTGGTAATAATCCTGAACCCTTGCTCTGAGGCAATTTAAATGAAAATTAGTACGAAAGTAGGACTGAAACATAGGATACAAGAAAATAATCCCTCAAGTACCAGGCATCTTGCATCAAATGAAGTAGGTATTTTTTTATTAATCTTTTATTTTTTCCACAGTGTCTATGCATATGGTGCATTCTTCGACTGTACCACCTCCTCCGCGCCGGAGTCACATGGAAGGGCGCAGCACCCATCGAGCTGTGACTACTACCCCCCCCTCCAAGCTTCGGAGCCACAGCCGCGGAACTCGCAGCCCTGCGAGTCGACTCTCCTTCTGGGAGGGGCAGAAAGTGACACCGACGCTAGCCTTCACGAACTCTGACGATACTCGTCTTTAAATATATCAAGTTTTGTTTACTGTGAAAGCTTTTTGATACGTCACCGATGTTAATGGACAATAAGTATTCTTTTGTTTTTGTAATGCTAAACTGAGACTGGAACTGAAATGCACCTTCGTTCTATATGAAATGATTCCTCGACGGGGAAGTTAGGATATGATTATACATAGATCTCTGTAACAAAGGAGCATTCTTTTGTCAAAGGAAGCTTATTTGTGTATCGATTCATGTTTTGTTCGTAACAAGGTACATATTTCTAGAAAGAAAAATGTAAGAATGGTCCCCAAGAAATTCAACTTCAGAATGCGATGTGCATTTGTTTCCATCATACAACTTCCAATTATTTGTGAACGTATTTGAAAATGTAAGAATACTGTCTCCGTTCCGCGAAGTAACACTATGTCTCCTGTCCCCAAGCTAACCGATTTTCCGAAACAGCGTAAAAGGATAATAAATATTTCAGCGTGACGGCGACGCTCGGGCCTCCTTGCGCCAGAAAATTCTGTAAGACATGAATTTATAGTGGCGTATTTAACAACTTACTTGGTTTATGAATATCTGAGATGCTATTTTGAACCTTATTTATGTCAAAGCATTGGTACTGTGACTAGAATAATAACGAACCTTACATAATATATGAACACTTGTATAGGTACATATAGAGGTCTTAAAGTATTGATACGATCTTGGAAGGTAACTTTGACCTAATTGCTTGATACACATATAAGATTTCTAGTGTTCGGTATAAAGCCTAAATCACCAATCTAACATCCAAGATCGGGTTCGCAGATAGCAATGACCGAAGGATTCGTCTCGAAGATTCGACGGACTGTTTTTGTGCTAGTTTCTGGTCCTTTCATGAGCAGTAAGACGTAAAACCAAGGAGTACGTTTGATATAGTAGACCGATTTGAATTCGTGAATCACTGGCATGTAAATTGTAGAACCAATGTTAGTTTATGACGCAATTTAGTACCTTTAATTATATTTTGGCAAATGGCGTCACTATTTCATCGAGGTTGACAGTCCTACATTAAAATTTGCAGTAAATTACTGAACTATATGTATGAATGCATTAACTAAATTACAAACAGATGTTATTTAAAAGCTTATTTTGATACTAAATTACTGTTTATTTTTCAACTACTTATGCTGAATATAAAGTAAAATATACACGATGCAAAAAATGTCAGTGCAGTTAATATTTAAAAAGCGTAATTATGCAAATTAAGGTTTAATAAAAGCGATGTGGGTTTTGCATGGAGCATGCATTGCGTGTTTTAAGTTAAAATGAAATTACAAAGGAATTTCTTTTGCGGACTTTTAATTATTGTTGTTGCAATTTCAAAGTAGAAAGACAGGTTTAATTAGTACAATGGAAAAAGTAATTTTGTAATTCGTATTTTTTGTTGTATATTTTGCAAAAGTCTCGCAAAACAAATACATATTTTGTTATATAACATTACAAATTAAATTGTTTTTGGTTTCTATCTTTCCCTTATACTGAGGAAAAGGATAAAAAATACTTCAGAGGGTTTTCGAATGACGTGTCATTTAGCGGTTCAATCTTCCATGTTATCGAGAGTACAATAATATTGTTCACAGCGTATCATGTTAAGATATCAATTTGTTGTTAGGTATATATTTGTATGGCGGGCTAGTTTCATCACTTGTTCATAAAACAATCTAAAAGATACTTACTGAAATAAATAAATATTGGTGAACTTGTTGACAATTTTGTTTAGGTTTTTGAGGTATGCTAGAAAACTTGTCTTGCAATACCTAAAAACAGAAAGCTCGCTGATGAATGGGAGTTTAAGTTTAAGTAGTACTCAAAAATGTCTGCCAGCTCTCGGACTAAGTGAATGGTGATGAAACTATTCATTAGACTTATATTTTTTTATAACTAGAGTGTTGTTTTGTATGCTGTAAGTTCTTTAAAGTTACGTTGATAATAAAATATGGACTATTTCATTGATATAGGGCGCATTTTTTTCGACGTTTGTACCATGAAAAGTATCATAGAAAATGCTTTGAATATGGAATAGGATATTTCATCTGTTGGAACATTTGCTTTAAAACGTGACTTTAAAGAACTTTTGAACTGTAAATAAAGCTTGTTCATAACAATAACGATATAAAACAAAGTTGTCAAAGAGCAACTTTTTAATACCGTCGCGGTTTTACAAATATTTTGAAAACAAAGCAAAACTAAAGCCTCTGTTCGATCAAAACTTTGATCTCCAATAAATTTGTAAATAATATAAACGTAGATCTAAAGAAATATTTTGTATATATAAAAGTAATATAAATGTATATTTATATAGACGCTGAAACAAAGCTTGTTTTAATGCTTGTAAATAATAGAAAATGACTTTTTATTGGGTGATGTAAACGCCCGTAATTGTAAATGCTATAAAATAGACAAAATGAAAAAAATATACGTTACAATGAAATTCCGATATTATAAACGTCTAATAAATTGAATGTTGAAACTGTCGATGTCGTTTTAATTTGAAATGCGTGACCTTTTTAATAAAAGGACAGTTTTCTCTCTTTATTAAATATCTACGTGTCGAAATTATTCAGTTCATCAATAATTCAACTTGCGCAATCTGTGAGTTTTCGCTAAAAAGTCGTTAATGTGATGAGCTATTTCTATTCGTGCCTGGTAGTATTATTTTTTTAATACTGACGTAATTTGGGAATAAAATTTAATTCCATTTCATTTACTAAAAACTTTAACGAATGTAAAATATTTCCAGAAGACTTTTTTAATAGAAATAATTGTAGTCAACGACTTAATGAAAGATATGAAAAAATTACAATCATCTTAAATTGAGAACTTCCTCTTTTCTTAAAAAGTAGCTGTATTCTTATGAGAATCACTCACACAGAACCTTTAAGCAGAGCCGTGGATCTTCATGGAAAAGGTGTGACTTACTTTGAATAAGGTAAGATAACATATTTTTAAATCAAAAAACGTTTTAGGTTATAAAAAAACTCAACTTTTCAGTAACTTTTCTATGAAAACCACCTTCATTTCAGTACAACCCTGACCGAATTCTACGTTTTTGCTCAAGACATCCATATCAATTCTTTATCAATAGTTTTTTGGTGTACAGAATGTGCACCAATGAATTAATTATATAACAATAACGACTAGCTTCCCCAAAATACCGTTCTGTAACATTCTTACTTCTATGCTACACAAAACAAAAGAATTAATCTGCGGTTGCATAACAAAACGTCTTGTACAAAAAGGTCGTATGTGCCTCAACGCCCTTTCAACTTAATATGACGTCACATTATGAAGTCTGCAAGTGAAAATGTGTTCATTAGTGTGTCGCGACGGCTTACATACATGTGGAACTTGTGTTTTAAGGTGGATGCACATTTATCTCAGGCGTACGAAATTTTAATTCCGAAACAAAACGAGGTGAATCGAGTTTAATAAGTTCACCGCTCTATGAGACTGGGGCATCGTTGCTCTTTCGCGGATGAACCGATTTTGATGCGCTTTTTGAGTTGAAATTTGGTAGTTCGGCAGAGCCATAAATTAGATATTTTAGTCGCTTCAAGTATTATTTATTAAAAAGACGTGAAAGAATAGTGTCTCGTTTTTTTTCCCAATGAAATCTTAATGAATTTGAATTTTTATCTTGCATATTTTTGTAGAATCCTTTGCTAGTTTATTTTAACAAAAGTCCCACACTTGCACAATGGCATATCAGGGCTATAAAAAAATGAAAACGTTTTCTTCTGCGTCTGCGGCTGTTGTGCATCTACCTTTAGCACGTCGCGACGGCTCACACATACATATGAAAACTTGTGATTTAAAGTGGAATTTCAGTTTCAACTGAATTCCGCAGCAGTCGTAGTTAATGAAATTTTAAATTAATTAACTGCAAGCGTAGCTCTCCGCGAAATAGTTGGAATAATAGTTTTATTCCACTTGGTATAACTTTTAAATGTGTTAACTGGATCTAAATGATAATGTGTGGGCCTTTGCCAGATTTTGAGGCAGCCTTTTATGGGCAAATAAATATTTTCAGGTATGTACTATTTTCTTTTAAATAAAATTATTGTTTTTTAAGGACAAGGATTGAATGTTTGCAGTAAAAGGAACGATTGTGGACACATTAAAGTTTGAGAGCAAAACAATAGACGCAAGTAATACTTTCTCCGAAACTTATAAAACATAAATTACAGGAACCATGTGAACCATTTTTTTTCGTCGCCAATTATATGTTTTTCATTATTTTTGTATGCATTAGACTTCAGTAATAGATTCATATATTATTACAGAAACACGTGTTATCCACTAGAAAAGTGCATAGTTCTATGACCTCTCAAACGACCTGCGAAGGTTCACAGCCAGACATTGACATACGAAATACACCTGAGAATTAAATAATAATACTTCTACCAACGAAAAAGGATTTATTCTTATTAAATTCAAAAACAGAACGTTCTAATACAATATTCGTAGGTTATAATATAATCAGACAAATGCACTCAGACATGTAATATTAATTTGGACTAGTTAGACGTTATTCATGCAGGGCGTAAATAAAATAACATGTAGGCAAGCGCGGCTGACATTCACTTCAAAATTAATGTCACGTTTTCGACACACAGTCTTTTTCATATATTTTTTTTGCAAAATGACCTACTTGCAATATTTATATGAACAAAATTCTAATGATGCGTCCCGGCTTTGCAAAGGTGCATTTTTGGGGTCATTTAATATTACAAGCTTGCATGTGTTGCCGCAATATCAAATGCAATGAAATTATTTATTCAATGTGATGCAGTCATCTAGAAACTATGCGTGAACATACAATTTACTGGTCATTAGTATTAAAAATAGAACATAATGGTAACCTTCTCTGACAATAGAATCAGACATTACGAAAAAAACATATAAATTACAAAATCAAAATCCAAAACCGCAACCCACATAACACCGTACTGCTAATTTGTTGGATAAAACACTGCACCCACAAACGAAAACCCACCCTGTTCCCTGGCAATAAAGTATATTTTTAAACACAGCAACTTTCGCAACGATATCTTGGCAAATATTTACTGGAGCGTCAAAAGGAAGCGGCACGACTAATGGCACGGACGTAGCCCTTGGTCCCTCATTAGAAGCACTCAGTGAATCGTTGCTACTGTCCCCTTTACGCCTTTGTGACGTTTTGAAGAATTTAACACACCCCGTGCCTTTTGATGTGAAAGGTGAACTTGTGACGTGAGGAAAGAAACTTATAAATGACTCGGAGAATGGGGCTGAGATTGTGCTGAGACCTGACCTATAAAATAATTACTATCCAGTCTAGTTTAATTGAAAGCTTTTTTTTATATCACAATTGTTATTAAAAGAATCTACGTAATAAATAAGGTTTTATTCAAAGACATAAACAACAAAATTGGCAAAACTCGTCTGTACATTGTGAACGTATCTAATTCATCGCCTATACAAAATGGGACAAAAAGGCTTTTATCTAAAAAAGCGACATAATACTTTGTTTGAGAAATTCAATCTCGTATATTGGCGCCATCAGCCTACATAAGACCCTTTCTCGTCAAAGCGGTAATCTGACTCCGGGACTAAATATGTTTTCAATAAAAACGGCTTGATACGACTTTGAAAATTCTACGAAAGTAATATATAATGTAATAGCTTGCATAATAATGCTCTGAAAAGACAATTCAATTCCCGTTGTCGTCTGGAGAGGAAATTATGTGTTTGAAAAACTTCATAGCTTACGACTGCTGTTGTGCTCTGCAAATTCAATACAGACCTACTTGTCTAGGCGGTACTTATGTACGTCCATCAGGGGTTGTATTTGATTAACATAAACTATTGAAGTGCTTGTTAAAAACATGCTTAAAAGAACAAACTAACAACATAACTCTTAAACTACAAATCATGTAAGAACTGCTATAATTTAAAAGTCCGCACAACTTTCTCATACCACAAACACAGAACTCATATATTATCAGAAGTATTGAACAACCACATCGATAGTACTTGTAAAACAAACTCCGTTCTACAAGGGTACACGCAAATGAGTAAATTCTTGTAGTAAACCACAGAGTAAGTAAAAATGAGCGGAGATGCTATAATGCAGGTAGGTCAGACGCCTTCTTGGTCAAATATTTACGGTGGGTATGACCACAACTATCAATTACGAGTGAACTTACGAGTCGTTCGAGTTCTTTGTCAACGATTTTTGATATTACAAAAATGATCGGGTCCAACCAAGGCGTATAAGAGTGAAGACAGTAACGTTCCTCGCCCCCCGTCCACCCGCATTTTGGCGCGCCGCTTTCTCAGTAGATTTTCCGCTATGGCACCTCCACTAGTCATTTCCTTCTCCATGTACTAAATGCTGGCAAAGTACTTGAACTATGAAAACGTTCTGTAATGAAAACGAACTGAGTAAAGTTACAATGTATTCACTTGAGCTATTAACGTAAATTGTAAAGCCGAAGAAGTATTAAATGTTGAACTACCGTTTGCATTCCTGCGGTAAGGGTGGCCCCACAGTAATGTTTGTTTCTGGTTTGCCCGAGATTGTTTGGTTTACGAACTTAGTGGGCGTTTGAGATGGTTTGTGAATATTTGTAATAATATGAAAAATAGGATTACACCGAAAGTAATAGTGGTAGGTATTTTATTTTGATAGTAGGTACGCCTATATTTTTTAGGATAAAAATTATTATATGGTTTGACTTTAAGTTAGTCAATAATGAAAGAAGATTGTCATTTTGTAAAATGTTTAGAATAAAAACATATGGTCGTATTTAAAAAAACAAGCAATATATTCAACATTGAACATATATTACTACCTATTTCCCTACTTTCCTTTCCTTCCTATTTCAAACTTGAAAATATCGGTGAAATCAGAATTCCAAGTACAAGTTTACAATACTCGTATTGCAGGAAATATTGAGAAAATTTATCGAAATATTCAACAAAACTCCGCTGATATGACGTAACTACCAATTGGTAGATTTTAACGATCGTAAACGCGAGGAACTAACGAAGGAATTATTGATATGGCCCGATGAACTTCGTTGGAATATCAGTAGCAGAATGCACGCGAAAATAATTCAGGTAGAGCTGTAATTTTTGAGGTACAAAGTTGTAAAGCCAACAGTTATATTCTTTTGATAAAATTTACTTATACGTTTTTACGGACGTTTTGTACGTTTACGTATATTTACTTATTATAAAAAAAAAATATATGAACACTCTTTTTCATGAATAGGTCTGCCGTCTGCCCCACAAAACCGTCACACGATTTCTCTGCAGAGTCATTGCGACATAAAAATTGACATTATGGCTCTTATAAAATCAAAACAATATACCTATAGCCAAATTTAATCTATCCAGCTTTTGATAAAAATCTTGCTACAAGTCATTAAAATGCAATACATTCAAACAGTCGTCAAAATTGATCATTTCATAACTTGAAAATCAAATTCATACCAGCATACTCAGCATAAAATATCTTCAAACACCGCACAAACTTCAAACTAATCACTTAACACAGTTCTAACTACAACTATAGTTAAATAAATGATTATCACCACTATAAACACTTCTACGCCTACATACTCACAACTCACTATGCCAGCGCCCTTATCTGCCTCAAACTCCCACCGCTTAGCTAAACTTGCACTGAATACTACATTAAACTAACTTTAAGTGCCTATCTCGTGGATCGGACTCCCTTGAATAACTTTATGATTTATGGCAATAACTTTTATTATAAAAATGGGTGTTTTAGAACTTATGCGTACTTCTGTGACCTTATTTTTCAGTTTCGGAGGAAATATGAGCGTTTTTATCAATTATTACTTCTTTAGATCTATTCTTATTTTCTGGGTCAACTGTAGCCTAAAAAGAGCATTATGTTGAGTTGAAACTCTTTATATTAAAGAAATAGGTAGACATTTCAATAGACCAAATATTTATGCTTAGGTACCTATTTTACATTGTTTTAGCACTGTGGCTTTACAAACGAAAATGATTAAAAGCCATGATATAAAAGTTCATGTAATAAAACATATCACACATGAACACGCAACAATGAATAGCCGTGTCAAAATTCACAGCAAAAGCGTAGCCAGGGTTTTGAAAAATGTGTTCTGAGCGCTTAAAATATCTCTCACACACGAAACACCTGTGTTCCAACCATTATCTACTTCGGAAGTTACTTAAACACTGCCAAGTTCATATACAACAATATTTCGTACTGTTTTATGGGTGATCATGTATCAAAATGTGTGAAAACTAACTGGGATTCTCACGCTTGTGCTTCAAGAATTGTTCGACAATTTGTTTTTAATTTTTTATTTATGGCTGCTCAGTGTTGAAGTACTTCATTTATTCCCGCTACGTCAAATATATTTGGTTTGCTTTTGCCCGCGACTTCGTTCGCATGGAATAGTGACTTCCGGCATATTTTTGGTTTGACCAATAGATGGCGCTATATGTCCGGAATAAATTTTATTCTTTATTTTTATATTGTTTTTTTTTTTAAATAAAAACTATCCTATGTCCTTTCTCAAGTTTCAAACTATGTCTGTACCAAATTTCACACAAATCGGTTCAGTAGTTTAGGCGTGAAGAAAAGACAGACAGACAGACAGACAGACAGAGTTACTTTCACATTTATAATATTAGTTAGGATTAGGATGGGTTTAGAGGTATTATAAGGAGTACAATATTACCTAATGTATTGTCTTTAGCTGGGTAAAAGAATGACCACAACCTGCTTTGGAATCATACATTTATAAAACTTCAAGATCTAAAAAAAGCAATAACGATATGTTTCACAGTTTTTTTTTGCGTTTTCGATTTCATAGACTATCCAATGTAATCCTCTGATTTATTTCAAAAGAGGCCGATCAGTCTTTAAACATTTACTAATGAAAATCTGTATGTTCGAAACATTAGTTTATGTCTTCGTGTAGGTGTACTCCCACGCAACAGTTTTGGGTTCAGTGGTCGAACAATGTTGGACTTTAGAGGTTTTATGTCAATTTGATGATAAGAGATATTAGAACTTTTTGTTTATATTAATTACAGGCCTGAAAGTATGGTATGTGTTTTTTATTTGACGAACTTCTTCAAATAACGCCTTCTGATTTTTATGGAGCAGAAGGGGTGTCATACTTATATCAACTCAACCTTAATTAGTTTCTTTCAACCTTTATGCTCCGGGATAGCACTAACTCAAAAATGGACCGTTATAAACTGGCAAATTACTGAAGGTACTATTTTACAACAGTCACACAGCTAAAACACAGATTTTTACTGGCTTAAAAAATCAATTCCAATAAAAACCTGACATCAAATAATTTAAACATTTAGAAATCAATTCCGCAAGAACAATTCCGTTATTTTCATTCGAATGAACCACTAAAAGCCATCGATGGTCAAACAATTAATTAAATTCAGTTATAATAAAATCCGGCTGAATAGATTTGGATCGGCCGTAATTTGATTTCAAATGTATCTATTTTCAATTGGCTTTGAATAATGGTTTTAGATAATATTGCATTTTTTGTCAGTTTACATATTTCCAACAATTTTCCTGCCATATACTTCATGATATTTACATTTGAGGCAGATACCACAATGTGTGGTAAGACAGAGGGTAACAAATAAATAATTAATAAGCTATTTATTAAAATAGTAGTAATATACCTACTACCTATTAACCTTAATTTGTACACTACACAAAATAGCTTTGTCCAAAAAAAATAGCTCCCCCTTTTGCATATTCACATAGGTACTCGCTTTTACTTGTTGACCAACGAACAGAAAAGTAAACAAAGCGAATATGGGCCGACACAGCAAAGCCAACAAAATGCCAGCATGTGGTTTCGGCAATGTCAGTAACCTCACGACACTGTTCGAGATTCAGTCGACACAAATTGCTTTTTAATTATTTATTTCACTGGAATATAAATTACTATTGATTTTCAGTTTCAAAACGTTGGCTTTGTTTCGACATAATTCTACACTTTGTATTGCGTAATTGTTTTAAGAAATATTTCAAGTAATCAGTATTATTTAGTCTTTGTTTCGTATGAAAATTAATATTCAACAATCACTTGCTTCGCTTGAACGCGTATAGCCCTAGGTTACATCTTAGTAATATCAACGCTTTTAAGCCTCCTATCACTATACTCACCACAAAATTTAACCAAATTGATATTTTGTTACCTAAAGGGCATTATCTATTCTTTCATCATAATATTTAACGTAAAAAATTTTACTCACACACAAATCCAACACGAATTCCAGGTACCGATTTCACCAAAAACGAAAATCTTTTCGATTACTCGCCCATATTCCACAATTCAATATTGCTGCTTCAAACAATAAATTGGTAGCGAATCCCAAACTACTATAAACCTTCGTAACGAGGTTTCCAAAAACCGTTCAGGTGCGAACGGGCCGATCACGAGCTTATGTGATCCAGTCATAAATTCAGTCAGAACTGAGAACCGCCTTTGTACCGGTGTAAATCATTAGAATAAGCCCATAAGACTCGGATCAGAATTGTACTTTAGAGGGTCCGTAGTTACAAAACTACTAAGGTTATTTAGAGGTACAATATACAAAAAAAACTAATTTATTTTGTAGTATAGGTAACGTCAGAATGATTTATATTACAAATTAATACTTCATTGTATCCATCTCCTAGACTTTTCTTAAGTGTTGGGTCCGCCCCCAAAAAAATCAAGTGCCAAATAAGGGTCCATAAAAGAAATTTATATGCATTAGATTTGTACATAAATTCTAGTCCAGCAAAACCATAGCCAATTCATCTTTTCTAAAAAGCTCGCTTGCGCTCTCGCTAGCTTCAAATTATTTGTATAAAATCGTTTAGTTCAGCGACATTGAAACGTCCTTTAGCCATTTTCGTTTTTGTCAACGTTATCAATTTGACCGTGTAAATCCGTTTGTCTTGTATCGGCTTCGCCCGATAAGGACCGATCCCAAATTGTATCGCGCGCAAAGAGGACGCAGCTAGCTATCCCTTTATTTGTTTACGCTTCATTTATTTTATCACGCTTTGCCTTTGTTGCTTCAAATTTTATTTAAATTCCCGACGAGCCTTAAAAATGTGTTTGAAATAAGATTTTTTTTGTTGTTTTCACGTCCAGCTCTTTATTTCAGTAATGTTGTTTTAAAGTTTTCAAAAGGTACGTAAGTTTGTTTGAGAAGACTGAAACTTTGAAGATTTCATTTTATTTAGTTTTTGTGTTAAAATATTAAGTTTCCATATTTTTTTTATCTTAAAATCTTTTTAATTTTAGATTGTGACCCTGTTTTTAAATAATGAATAAGTTTTGAATAGATTATCATTGTTTAACTGAAGACTAGGAAAGTACCTCATGAATTTACGGGATCTTAAAATAAAATACATACATTGGCTGTTCTTTTATCTGTTTTCTTCATTATATAATATAAAAAAGGAAGATTCGATCATCCGTACGATACATACATATATTTCAGTCTTTCACTTCACTCATTCTTAGAAGTCTGTCATACTCAGTAAACCCTCTAAAAGGCGTTTCCCGCCACACAATTTTCCGATAATAGATTTTATAGACAAGGAGTTTACTATGTTATCCGTTTGAGAGAACCATCCAATCCCATATTTCGAGTGCCTGGCTCCGGTACCTGATTTTATCTGCTATCTCAAAAGATACATCGTGTGTATGAAGGTGAGGTAAGACAGAGCACTGAAGCGATTTTAATCTCAGTTTCATTTTTAAATATTCATTTTGAAAAATAGACTGACTATTTTTGATAAATACCTAAATATAGCATTAACGTCAACGCATAAAGAGAAAGAATGAACTTTTTCATTTGCTAAAATATTATGCTTTTTTATTGATGTACTTCTGTCAGATAATTTTCAAAAGCCATAAGTATTGCAAATGTTTGATGGAGCTTTTATTACGGAAAACCTACATAATACGTTTGTGGTGAGGAGATGGATAGACTTGCAAACAGTGAAACTTTTGGCATGCCTATCGACATCGGCAGTAATATTAATAGTCATTATTATTAGCACTGAATATTCGCGTAAGCTGCCAAAATGTAGATATCTTGGAGTTTATTGGTCGGAATTGGAAAAGAAAGCCAAAAGAATTTGTAACCGTAAAACTAATATCGATTGGTTAGTTAAAAAGTTTAGCCAATATTAAAGGTTTGTCGATAAAAAACATTTTGTTTTTATCGACAAACCTTTAATATTGGCTTTGCCTGTCTTGAAAATAAAAAAATATACATTTTATTTCCCGCTTAACGTTTACAATGTGACCACCGCTCTACCAATACTTTCTCTGTAAGTTATCGAGACCCATTGACACCCACTATCTATCAGTAAAGTTTGTCCCGTGTTACTTAAAAATACTGCCTACACAAACTTCCCACGGAGTTGTTTTAGAATCGGTAGGAACATAGATAAATGTGCCACTAAACTTTTTCAGGAATGAGAAACTGCCCTGCTGAGTCAAGGAGTCAAGCCGTGCACGTGGGTCCCGAGTTCGATTCCTGAGTCCTGAAATCGCTTTGTTGATTTACTAAACGGATCTGATTAAGATTTTTTAAACGGTTTTATTTAGCTCACCCCGTTTGTTTTATTATTTATTCATTCTTGGGTCAAATTTAGAAATTGAAATTTCAGTGCCTTCCTGTTGTCAGATTGATCTGAAATTTGGTACACACCTTTATTTCCGATGACAATACATTATAGTAATATCAATAACATTGCAAATCTAAGATGGCCGCCGGTACAAAATGGCGGATAACGTAGGTTTTATCAATCCCGTCAATGTGGGTATCAAATGAAAGTGCTCAACCAGTAGAATACAATGTACTATATAAAATTCAAATCCAAGATGGCGGCCTCTACAAAATGGCGGATAACTTAGGTTTTATCAATCCCATCAACATGGGTATCAAATGAAAGGTCTCAACAAGTAGAATACAATTTAATATGCAAAATTGAAATCTAAGATGGCCGCCGCTACCAAATGGCTGATAACAATTTTTAAACGGTTTTATTTAGCTCATCCCGTTTGTTTTATTCTTGGGTCAAATTTAGTAATTCAAATTTCACCCTCTTCCTGTCAACCGATTAATCTGAAATTTTGTATACACCTTTTATTACGATGACAATACAATATAGAAATATCAATAACATTGTAAATCTAATATGGCCGCCGGCACAAAATGGCGGATTCCACAACCCCCTCAATATGGGTATCAAATGAAAGAGCTAAACAAGTAGAATACTGTCAGCAACCCCAGCGGGGCCCAACAGGGCCAAGGCCTGCCTGGGCTGCGGGATTGTTCGAAAGAGTTACCGTGGCCCTGGTACATACAAGGCCTACGACGAAACATAACTATTTTTAGTCAGTAAGAGTCTGGCACTCCCGTACCGCTGCTGACTCAGGGTGGGGTCACTTGATGATTTTTGGCGTCGTTAAAAAAAATGACTTTTTAAAAAATTAGATTGTAATAAATTATCAGATAAGAGACCGTGTAATAATGATGCACTAAATGAATTAGATAGAATGAGGAATATTCGGTAGGCATTTTCATTAAATACTAAAAACTAGAAAATAAAAAATCGGTAAAAAAACTTTTAAGTCAAACGGTTTTATCTTATGTGCACTGAAAACTAGAAAATAAAAAAATAGTTACTTACCTGTCAACCTACGTAGGTGGTCTTGGTCATATTAGACTAAAATAAAAACGTGGGGCCCATTAACTGTTGCTGTAGTACCTTCTTCTAGTGGTATAATAAATAGGTGTGGATTGCATCGACTTACTATAATCGTAACTGGAGATTTTGACATTCAATAATCAGCCGTAGCGGCTTCACCAGCGAACGCCGAGCTCATGATCTACCAAAGTATAAAGATATGCTTTGCCATAGGTAGGATTTCAGAGGGGCCCCACGTTTTTATTTTAGTCTAATATGACCAAGACCACCTACGTAGGTTGACAGGTAAGTAACTATTTTTTTATTTTCTAGTTTTTTTTTGCATTCAATACACAATTAAATCGTGTATAAGCGCAAGCATAAGTTAAGTAAGAATAATATATGTATATGCATCTTCACGCAGCAGTTCCTTAAAGACGCGACTAAAACCGCATAAACCACAATGTCATATAAAAACACAGGTTACTTAATAGACTGACACTTGACGACCTTCACTAGGTCGCAAGTTAGACCATAACTTTTCACAACTTCTGTTCTCACGTGAATATTTAAACGTCTGTAACCTTAGGGCAAAGTCGAAGGAGCGCGTGGTCAAATCCCACACTTAGCAATATGTTGACACGTACTTGTACCACTGTTACTGAAACGTGATTAGCTGTTGGTTGTAAGTTTGCTTTTACGTGATGAGAGAGTAATAAAGGTTGCATTATTTTAATATATCAGCTTTTTACACTGTTTATAATTATAATTGCAGGCCATTTGCCCGCGACCCATGGGATTTTCTACCTATACCATAAAATTAAGGATAAAATTTAGCCTATGTTACTCGCGAAGTGTACCTATAGCTTTTTAATAATAGTGAAATACTGTTTCTAAACGGTTCAGTAGTTTTGGGGTCTTTCCTTTTGATTACATCAGTATAAAAGTTGAAGGAGCGCGTGGTCAAATCCCGCACTTAGCAATGTGTTGACACGTAGGTTATACCACTGTGACTGAAACGTGATTAGCCGTTGCGTTAGTTATATTAAATAGGAAAGTTTGCCTCAGTTTGCTGAAACGTGATGAGTGTGAAATAGAGGTTTAATTATTTCAATTGAAAGGCATCTTTCAAATATGTATAAGTGATTAGAATTAAAAGCTATTTTTTCAGTGAAAAATACAATCAAAAGTGGGTAATGACTGTATCTGTGTTTGAGTTTATTTCAGAAATACATAGCTATAACAGAGTAATACCTAGACGGACCAAAATCTTGGTAGGGTTCATATATCAGTATGGGGTTGTATCGTGATGCGCTCATTAGTACACTCAATAAAAAAAAGAGAATTCAAAAACATATACTTCTATCGATATTATTTTTTACGAAATGTACATCCTAAAAACAAAACACAATCACAGCTTCACATTAAAGCAATAGGGATGTACGGAATTCGTCTCCAACGATGCGTGCTGATGTAAAACCATTTGACTTGTCATCGTAACAGTCCGCCATTTCAGTCAGCTGTGGTAATGACACGGAAATGAAGACTCACAGATACAGCTGAAGAATTATGTAATTTTGTATATTTCCTGTTCATTTTGTTGAAGACAGCAAGATGGGTATACTGTGATGTCTTGAATGAATGAAATAACACATGTCCTTGTCTTGCTTCAAAGTTTATAGGTATGCATATAGCTACCTATATGATATCAGATGCCTGCACGATTACAGCAAAGTTTTTAACGGGAGCTGTATTCAATGCAAACATTAAAAAAATTGATTTATTTGCTACATTTTTAATGACGAAACACAAGATACGAGGCGTGAAAAGTTGAGAAACACATATTACACGTAGGTATAGATAGAGTACAACCCATGGTTATTTTATTTAAATTTACCTATGTATAAGTACCCAAACCAATTTAACTCTTCCATTGAAAACTAAAAAACTCATATTGATCATCATAAAAAAGTTCAGTTTTGATCATCAAAAAACGCTGTAAAACAAAAGTTCTGAACAGTGCTTGTTCGTTTTAATGAACACGTTCACCAAAAAATCAACGAGCTCGAAGTAGGTACCAGGCTGTCTATATTATTCGGAGGTGTTATTGTCAAAATCTAGAGATGAACACAGATGAACAATAGTGGTTGTTTGTTTATTTTTAAGCTCCAAAATTAAAAAGCTAATTATTAGAACATTTATCAAATTAATTCTCAGTATCTTATTAATAAAATATATACTTAAACCATCTTCATATATCATTCCATCTATTAGGAAACCAGCATGAAAATTCACTCAGTAATTTTAAGTTTACCGTAAAAAGACGGGGTGGGTTTTGCGGTTCTAATATAATAATATTCTTTAACTTAAATCTAACAAACAAAGACAATTTTTAACAAACCCTTGCTCGTTTCATAGTTTCACCTACAATATGAGGCTGATAAGCTATGTAATTCCGTTTAACTACTATTTTTCAATAATGTAATATTTAATTACCTACTGCCTGACATTTAATCAACGACTTGGAACGGAGCTAGAAGAACAAATTCTAAATTATACAACATGTGAGACTAAGCACCTGCCTCAAGCGTCCAAATTACTTGACCCCTACCTTACCTCATTATTCATAGAAACAGAGGTCTCATTTCACTGGTTTGTAATTATCATAATTTGTATTCAAATGTTCATAAACATTTAGCGGTCTCTAAGTTCAAAGTTTCGGCTAATGTATTGAAACTTGAGTGATTAATTACATATTATCCTAAAGAAAGTTTCAGCTCAAAGGTTTGCTTGAAATATTTCGACGTAAAGATGAAAACGACATTAAGAATTTACCGAAGTTAGGAAGTTTAAAATTTCTACTTAATAATAAAAGTGATGAAAAAAGAAATTGGAGCAAGTTATGAAAGACGTAGTTTTAATAAACTAGAAGCCGTTTTCCACGGTTGCGCCCTACCTAATCACCTTTGCGTACCTAATCATATAACAAATCCTAACTTATTTAGTCTTTGAGGTCTCACCATACACCAAGTCATCATGATCGGTTGAGCTACGAATATTTCCAACTCAACATTATTTTTTACAGCATGATAGGAATGCGCAAAGGTAAACTATTATGTACTTGCCATTCTGCTGTGTAGTAAGCACTCTCTATGGGTCGCTAGGAGACCTATTTAACGCTTATCTGAAAACAGTTTACGGTTTAAACCCATATCTCTATAAACCTGAAGTGCCGAGTCGCAACTACTATCAAGGGAAAACGCTGATAAAACAAAATAGGTATATATATATTTCTGTAGGCGTATCAGTGTATCGTATTGCTTCCTTTATGACAAATAACTCTGAAGAGATTACTGACGCCAGTTAAATTGTCGTACATTACTTCGACGACTTTTATTAAAGGCTTTAATGAGAGTTATTGATGATAATGATCTCTCTAGTTGTTGGTGGATAAAAATTCTTACTGACTAAACTACCCTTGATCACTACTAGTGTATGACTGAGCCTGTTCGGTCTTTTTGAAATATTCTACTTACCCCCAAAAATTACGTCCTACATACATATGTACAAATCTAACATAATATACTATCACCTTACGCTGTTTATGCTACTTATATAAACAGCTGTCGATACTACCAACCACTGAAATCCATACCGTATTAAACGAAAACCACTTCAATTTTCAATATAAAATCCATCTAAACTACTTCTTTGGTGCGAAACGAGAACTTTTACGTAAGAGACCGCAAAATGACATGTCTATTTTCTCTGCGTTTGTTTGCAAGTGACGTGCTTAACATTGCGGATGAAATATAAGAACGATTTAAATGATTTAGGTACTATACGTTTGTGTTATTGGTTTTGTTTAGTTTCAGGTAAACTTATGGAAATATAAAGAATTCGCTAATACACCGTGTATAAAACTACAGAAATAGTCCATATCATAAATTGTGAGACAGTCATATTCTCTTGGCTTCGCTATCGAAACGTGGAAACTGTGTTTGAGGCAGAAGTGTCAAAACTCAGCGTGCCGAACTTACGCGACCAAAGTTTGGTGTGATTACGCCTGCAATGTTATTTGTGTTAGGTACTGAGGATACTAAACCGAACTTACGTATATTGTACCTTTGTTAACACACTTCAGACTAAACTGTCGGCCGAGAGTTGGCTGGCACTTCATCTGAAGATAATCGTAACTCCATTGAAACTTTACATTCGCACCGATGTTGGACGGTTACCTGAGCCTAATGAGCATAGTGGCATTCTAGTCCATAGTGAATTATGAGCCTAACATATCGGCCCACTAAAAGTTTGCAGTGCGCTGGCTCGATTAGAAGGATCATTAAATGACTTCGTATTTTGATAGCTTAATGTGAATATACATAAATCCAAGTGCTAATTCAACTAAAGCTATGTACCCAGTAAACCGGGTTTTGCATCACCGTCTCTAAAAACCAGCACATACACTATTGATTTCCTCAAACAGGCCAAACGAGTAATTAAAAGCCAGCGCCGATGATAATAAATAATAAATTCCTACTGTCTACAGTTATGCTTTTCATTTTACAATTATAAAACAAATAGTATTTAAGCAATTTCTTTGCTACTGAGTAAGAACCTATTAAATTTTTTTTATAAGTAGTTGAAGCAGCACAAGCTTTGGACTTTTATTGATGAGTGAACATCAGTAGTTTTTTTACATAATGACTCCTTCATGACTCAGAGTTCAATGACCTATTGATAGAACTGAAATATAAAGGAATGGAAAATGGAATCGGTTGAACCATAATAGGGTAGTGTCCAGGGTCGAAATAATGAAATAATATTTAGTCCGCTTTTTAGATAATCAAAAAATATTGGATACGTATTTTTTCTTTTTTTAATTAAACATAAAATGACAAAGATAATACACTTCAAAAATTAGGAGTGGGGGCCTTTTACGTCACAGTGTCCTGAAAATTGTAGCAACTTGTGACGTCACACTCAACTTTAACACGCTATATCTTAAAAAGAAAAAATACGTATCGCTTAATTTTGGACAATCTACAAGACGGACTAATTATTATTTTTTAGGAAACTAGCCTATTGTCCATTTAGGTTATCGTTTCTCTTCTAATACTTAATTTTTATCGAAACTCTGACTCATTACATTATTTCCCAATAGAATACTTTGACAAAAAAATAAGTTTCCAACTTTGCTAAACACAAAAGTAGTTAATCTAAGAAACCAAGGTTAATGATTTTAAAAAATCTTACTCATATAAACTTAATGTCTCTGAATCCCATAATGTCCCAAATAGTTTTGCATACAGTTTATTGTTATACATTTCGGCCTCAAAGAATTAAGACGCCTTGTAAATCTGATACGACAATGGAAGTCATGACGTCACATACAGCCTATCTTTTGTGTGAAAAGCTGAACCTTGTATACTTACAGCCTACACAATACTTACTTAGGTATAAGCAATGAGGAGCTTGGTAAATTGATACGGAATAAAATCGTAGTATGTACGTACTTTTCCTGAGTTTTTATATAGATGTGGCTTCTTTGGTTCGACTTCTTTTTCATTATTGTATAAATAAATAAAATAAAATAGTTTTTATTTCAGATAAGTGGCATCCATAGTATGTTAGTAAAAATAAACTTATGAAAATAAATAAATAAATCGTTTAAGTATTTTCTTTACACAGTTGGTAAAAATACTTAAAATTAAATAATCTATGTCGTATCCTAGATTCCACCTGCGTGAAAGACTGTCTAATATAGGTATTTCAATGAAAACCTATGAAAGTGATCATGTTATTTATTAGTGTTATTCTAGAAATATTTTATATTCGCCGTCCATTTATTTATTTTATTTAATGTATCCCTGCGAACATCTCAAAAATGTAATTTTAGTATATTTTTCTTTTAGTTATCCATTAAAGCTAAAATAAAATTGTTTTTAAAACTAAGAAACAATAATTCGATTTACAACTAAAATAAATTTAAAAAGTCAACTTCAATCCTTTTGGTCAATGAACTTTTGGAGTCGATAAATTCTAATTTAGCGCTTTAAAGACTTTACATTTTAAGTTTATAATCAATTTATTTTGTAATGCAAATATTATTTAGTTGAAATTGGAATCAAATAGCTTGCAGTTTAGTTAAGAACAATTTATTCAAGAAACAATGAGTTTCTTTGAAACGTGTAAAGTGTAAAGAAATACGTAGTTAATTGCAATTTCAGGCCAACAAATACTAGGTGAGCTAGGAATGTTTTTAAATACTATCGAATGAGAAAAAAAGCATTTCTTATCTTAAGTACCAGATAATAACTTTGCTTGCCTGAAGTTGGCTGAGTTGGGCTGAAGTTGAGAGGGCTTCAGCGTAGCATAATTATTTGAAAAAAGCTACAGCATTTTGCTCTTACATTTTAACTAGCGTGAAGTCACTGAATAACTGACAACTAGTTCTTAGTTAGTCACTAACTAATTTCGAAGTTGCAAACTTCATCATCATCATCCTCCGAGCCTTCTTCCCTATGTTGGAGTCGGCTTCCAATCTAACCGGAGTTGTTGTAAGTAAGTCGAAGTTGCAACCTTATTTAATGAAAATAATAAAAATAGAGGTATATATTATTCAATAAAATGTGACCTTATTCATACATTACCTCATGATGAAGCCCGCGGCACAATCTCGTCGGAACATTAATAAACCAAGCGGCCCTCTAAATATAGGAACGAATTTAATCTAAAATTGACCAACGCGGGACCGTTTGTCCCTCGGCCTTAGTGAAAAAAAACCCTTTCTATATTGATAAGGGACTTTAGTATGGAAGATCTATGGCTTTTGGTCGATAATGTCGTGAACATGAGGGTTATTGGTCTAAGATTAATGGTTACACTATCGTTACTCTATTAAAACATGATATCGAGACTTTGAAATCTATGAATTTGGTAGGTTCGTATTTTTCATCTTGAAGCTAGGTACTTTTCCACATGTACATATGTCATGTGCTTTATCTAATAGCTGTTTGCAGCGATTTCATTTTCGCGTTCCGAGAAGAGTTTTTGGCGCAATAGTAATCAAGGTTTTACCAACCTCTACACTGAATTTCAACTCAATCAGACCAGCTGTCTATCTTGAAAGTGGAACTACGAAAGACGGCTAACTTTCACATTTTTTATATTAACAAGTATTATGCCAATCTCATTTCCATATCGTACACATTTTCACATCAGTATAAAGTGCTAGCACCCAATGTATGTATGTAGAATAATGTCAAATTTGATTGATGATATGGACTTGGGTCTCCTTCAGAGTTCTAGCCAGCTCGATTCGAATCAATCATAACACCCAGTCGCTGTGGTAGACAAATCTAATCATATTTGTTGGGTACCTTTTTCAGATTGTGGAAAGTAAGATTTATGCTGTTATGTGGAAAAAGAGTTAATAGAACGGTGCTGATCAGATTTTGTTGAATAAAGCTGGAATTCCATGAATAGCTAGGTAAGCGTCAGTGGTGATAGTTTGGAAATCATACCGTTCAGTCGTTATCCGCAAGAAAGGTGGGTTGGAGTTTTAACTGTAAAAAAAGTTAATATTGTTCATCAAATAGTGTAAGTAAGTACTATTCATATTAAATTAAAACACGTACTATTTCTAATTGTGAAAAACTGGAATTGATCTCTTAGTAAGTCGAAGACTGAATATCAGTCGTACCTCTTTATGATATTATAGAAAAATTCTCAGAACTGATTATTAAGCACAAGAAACGCATCACGATCTTCCTCATCGTATAATAGGTATACGTAAGTATTATATATTATTTCGAAGAAAATAAAGAAGCGAACATACCATGTATTTCAGATTTTTCAACGAATAAAATCGATACCTTTTAACTGACGTAAATAACCCATTATGTGTAATCACGTATCATTAAAGCTTCTGATTCAGTTAATCCCATTAAACTCATTGGCATTCGTTTGTTATCAACGCAACACTAATTGAAATAAAAACCGTGTGTCCATGCTCTTCTCGTATTTAATGTTGTACAAAATATCAACTAAGTGTGAAAGCTATTTTAACCGATTGCACCAAAATTTGCTATGTACACTCCGTGTGAGGTAAGTTTTTTCATGTTTCTAAATTGCATTATTTGAGATCATCTTCATTTTCCCCAAAACAGTCTCTGATTACACATACAAGATTTAATAGCTAATCCTACTTTTTCCCCTATTACATAAAAAATAAGCATGCTATATAAATGATATCAGAATGTCTACTACTGTGCGTTTTCATATTTCAAACCCTGTTAAATAATTAGTTTCCTCTTTACATTCTTACTTGTCATACCTATTACCTATATCTAGAAACAAAACAAGCTAGTAAGTACTAATACACTAGCTCAACATATATTTCTGCAACTACATTCGACGTGTTCGTTACTTCAAGATGCTCATTAGCTCCATTGAGAGTCGCTGCGAGCGAACGCCTATACGGTTTGCCATTACTTTATTCTAAAGTGTATTTATTTTATCCGAGAGAGTATATTAATAATGCACTCAAATCTTCAGGGACTCTACAGAAAGTTAATTATACTGCAATGTTATACTATGTTTCTTAGAAAAAAATCGCGCTCATAGGTAGTAAATCTTTCAGCAAAAATAGTAATTCATTCACACTAACACTAATGAATGGATTTAAACATTTGGTATTCAGATAGTCCAGAGCTTGCATAAGGACATAGGCTACTATTTATCTGTGCCAATAGTTGTTCCCTCGGGATGTATTACAATATAACTACAATAACAGACAATCATGACAGTACCTACCTATATACTAAGGTAAAAGTAATATTTTCTCGCGCATTATTCTACCGAAATAGAACCATTATCATATTAGAAGGCTTGTCGTTTATACTTGGAAGTGCGTGTTTAATGCTACTCGTAACTACCACACAATGGGCACAGTAATAACTTAATCGGGTACAGACCGCTCGCTAAATTAGTGAGCAAACACGTAAATGGCACGCGAGGATCATATGAAGGTGAAGTATAAAAATCTAATAGTGAAGAATGTGAGGTCTTTTCTTTAAATCCATGGATACAATCTATGTTAACATTATTTCAGGAGTGATATCAATGTCTACACGTTCACTTTTGCAAAAAAAATCTATCAATTAAAAAAGATTTTTTTTTTCTGATGATAATAAAATTATCAGATTGTTTGAATAACACGAAATGCAAACACAGTCAAAATACTGCACAGCAGAGAAAATATTGTGACGCAACTTAAAAGGGGCATACGTCCAGCAGAGAACTACAGTGTATAATAATATTTGTCTGACTCCCTAAAAATGGGGACGTTTTCTATTCGTCGGGATCTTTGTTTTTTTATTAATAAGTTGTTAATGTTAACTTTTGCAGGGCTGACCTTAATGCAGCGAATAGCCTATACCATGATTCGTTTTACGATATGAGTTCATTGTATTATACCTCAGGAACATTAAATAATGGCTATAATTACGGATAACTGTTATTAATAGCAATAAAACTTGCATTAACAAAACAATTTTATTACGAGTAATTAATATTATTATGTATTTTATGGCTTATCGATATTATTTAGAAAGGAAGGGAAGTAGCTAAAATCCAAAGCGCTTATTATATTGTGTTACATTATACATCGCCCCATTAGTGGTACCTACATAATGCCTGCCTAAGCAAAGCCCACATTTTAAGTATCTGAGTGAAAGTTACTAAATTCAGTAACTACTATTTTCGTCACTCTTCCGATAAATTCTTCTTTGTTTTATATTTTATTCGCAAAGGATAATACAAGTCATTAAGTGTTTGCAAGTATCCTTATATTTCAGTGAACACAGATTTTTGAAGCCGGATTTCCTCGAGAAGTCCGCGGATTTTTTCAAGATCGTTCAGGAAACGTGTCCTTGAGAATTCTTTAATAAGCGAGTATAATAGACCTATGGATATAATATAGTATGTAGAGGGTGAAATCACTCACTTTCCCTTGATGTAAACGACCCTTTGGGAAATCTTTGGCTGCCTCCTTCAAATTTATACAGAATTGTGTGCTATTGAAGAATAGCGATAATGGGCATTGCGGATCAGATGTAGGCTCTTGGTCGTTTCATGAAGGGTAATTTGCGCTTTCCGCGTTTCGGTGGTAAACGGGGGTTCGATCTTATTCAACTATCCTAATGAGACTAATAACAATATTTCTACATTCACAATTGCATTGATATAATTATTAACAATTCATAAAATGATACTAAATTAGACACAATTTGAGTTTTGATATACACGAATCGAATACCAGAATGCATCATGCCACAATGTACACAAACCATTTATAGATAACTAGCTTTCCGCCCGCGGCTTCGCCCGCGTGGAATTCGGTTATATTGCGGTATAAATCACAACTATAAGAAAATCATCAAAAGACCCCTCCCGCTGTGGGTTAGCAGCGGTGAGGGAGTGTCAGACTCTTACTGACTAAAATTATCGTGTTCCGTCCTAGGCCTTTTATATACCAGGGCCGCGGTAACTCTTTCGAACAACCCGCAGCCCCGGCTGGCCCTGGCCCTACTGAGCCCCACTAATATCAAAACACCTTAAGAAGACTAATTCGCGGCGAACCTTAACACCGCGATACAGAAAAGCACAACGCCATCTATCGAGCTATCGGGAAGCTCGCGATTGAACAATGAGCTACAGGTTAAAGCGCGAGATATCATTGCACTTCTTACGTATCTTAAAAAAAACAACGTCACCACGTTTTAAAAAGCTATCATTCCACTTCTTACGTATTTTAAAAACACATCGTTACCACGTTTTAAAAACACCCAGCGCCATCTATCGCATACCTCAAGAACTAAATAACTTAACTAATACATATACCAATTAGTAATTCGTTGAATTATAGTTATTTCAGGATAAGTAGATGTAAAAAAAACAGTTAAGACGATAAAACAAATTGTACGTCATCCCTCGGGAATTCTTCATTTTCGAGGATTCATTATCGTATCATTTTTTAAACGACACACAGCGCCATCTACAATCCATCAAGCAAACAATATTTTTGTTTTCCCTCGGGAATATCTATTTTTTTCGGGATAAAAAGTACCCTATTATTTAATCCGGACTTCTAACTTTACGTCTGCAAAATTTCAAAGCAATCGGTTCAGTAGTTACGGCGTGAAAGCGGAACAAACAAACAAACTCACTTTCCGATTTATAATATTAGTAAGGAAGTAAGGATTATTTCAAAACCCAAAATAAAATTCGGCAAAACTCATTTCACGACATCAACAAAGTTAGCACACACGAAAACAATTTAGAAACAATAAAGTGAAAATAAATAACCAATCTAAAACAAGAAAAAACATGTTTAACTTAAAAAGCGGCGAAAGTCTTTATAACGAGTGTGAAAAGTTATAATAATATTGTTACACTCAGATCAAGAGGCCATCCGGGGAAAAACTGTTTTTTTCCTTAATCCCAAAAACAATTGTACAAAACTTCTTCATTCAAGAAAAAAAAAGTTGTTATGTTTTCTACAGTAATTCAATTTACATGATTAAATAAGGAACTTTGTAATTTCATTGAAAAAGTCTGTTCGAACATTAAAATGGTAGAAAATTGGGTTACTGAAGCCAGCAACTGAATTTCTAACGCCCCATTAAATTGGACTGCTTTGTAAGTATCGGGTGGAAATCTTGCTGCCGAATTAATGACTGTGACAAATAATTACAAATTGCAATCCCAATTTTGCATTTTATTCGTATGGTAACGATCTTAACTTTTGTGATTTAACAATGTAAGTAGTAGCATTGTAGTGGTACTATAGAAGCCGACCGTTGATGGCATTCAAAGCAAAAACTCTTTTGGTTTAGAATAATACTAGAATTATAAAACAAAACAAGCAGTCGACCGCTCAAAATCCAATTAAATAATTTCCACTATAAACAAAATTACTATCAGAATTTTGCAACCGCGTAGTATAATAAAATAAATCCTGAATTGCTCTTCATGACATTTATGATTATTACCGTTAAGTTGTTAATTTTGCTCACAATTTGGTATTCTACTTAATGACTTAAATTCCTTTAATCCTCAAATTTAGTATAATAGACCTCGAAGGGAAGTGTTTTCAGCGGCGATTAATTTTAATGCCATAATAAATTGTTGCCACGGCGAACGTTTTTCTATATAGAATTACCTTTTTGGTTTTATTCGCCTTGTAAACGAAATTATCGTACACGAATTTATTATGACAGTAGGGTAATTATGTTGGATGTAAAAAATAAAAGACAATCTATTTATTCTGCTCAATTTTTCATAACTTAATTTCTTGCATAATCATAAAAAGTAAATACTTGAACTGAATTTGTCTATGATGACGAACAGTTCTAAAAACTGCCACCCAAAAAGGTTGATGGTATCTTTAACAACCTCTTTGGCTGATAAATCTCAATGGGTTCGATAGACTTTTAGTGAGTTTGATTGTTATTTCGTATTATAGAAGACATGTCAATCTCACAAAAACTTTGACAAAAAAACATCTGATAGAAAAAATACCAAAATTACACATTATGATTACGTAAATTTACAACCTCATTTCACTCCATAATACAAATCCGATAAAGCTCTCAACAGCTACTCATTGTCGTCATTGAGAAAGCGTTACAATGTTAGGAATAATTTAGTTTGCTCAAGGCTGTGTTACTGCCCTATCAAGTCTCAAGGCCACTTGTAGCGAGTTCAAGAACAATATCCGTAAGCTATTTGAACTTGACAATACAGGGGAGACTATTTTGTTCATGTGTGTCCGAATATTCTAGACGTTTTGATAATACATATTCTACAGTTTGCAAGCGAGACCAGTAAAGGGTTTTAGGTATACCTGGACTAAGATGTAGGCAAAGTATCGCAATTTTTTTTTCATCTGATATGATATAAGTACCTTGAATTTTATGCTTATTTCTTCTTAATGTAAGGAAAGTAAAGTAAAGGTTATGGCACATTGTAGCGGCACGGCAACAGCACGGCTCCACACCAGCATTTAAGTTGTTATTCAATTTAGAGCATTAAATCGTGTATATTATAATATATTTCGTAATGTCAATATGAAAAAGCCAACGGCGAGCAGTCAGCGTGCTTGCCGCTTCCACACAACTCGACTCGCCGCCCGCGTGCTGCAAGCTAGCGGTCCTCATGCGTACAGCGCGCCGACGGCGTGCTAATTGCGCACCGACTCCGAGCCGGCAGCGAAACAACGTCATTACGTCGTGTTCAATCATAACATCAATCATAATCGTCTTAAAATAATATTGAGTTTGCGGTGACAGCAAGCTTACACCTCGCGGCCGGCGCGCGGCCGGCGCGCCGACGGCGAGCGGACGGCTCGCCGACGGCGAGCGGACAGCGCGTGGTTGGCGCGCTGGCAGCTAGCCGTAGTCTTAATTCGAGGCGACGCCGTGCTGCTGCCGTGCTGTTGCCGTGCTGCTATAATGTGCCACAAGCTTAAAGCTATTTTACTTTAGAACAGATATAGCCGATTGATATAAGTAGCCGATTCCCAATTATCGTTCACCACTTCAGGGAAAGCAAGCCGACATAGTCTCTCTATGTGGCATAAAAATACAAGCAACTTATACTCAAAGCAACAAAAACATTGAATTTAAAAATTAAATACTTGGAAAATTCCCACTAACAAATTGGCACTTAAGACCTTTTGCTACCACTTCAATTACACTACGTGACCAAGTTAATGCTAAGCTATTAATACACGAACTTGCTAACAAGCCACATTTTCTTATTCGTCCCTACATAAATTGTACCTCGGAGTTAATTAAAAGACAGACCAGTAAATTACTTTGTCCTAGCGTAATTATTTTACCTTTATTTTTTTGGTCACAGCTCTGTGGAAGAATTTACCTTGCTAACGCGATGAGATGTGTAGTGTAGTGTCTTGCTAATCCTGTTTTATTTTTATTAAGAACTAGGTCTTGGAAAACTAAAATGTATTTGTACCCATGTTATAAAGCTGAAGAGTTTGTTTGTTCATTCATTTACTTGAATTCGGTAACTGGATCCGACTGGAAAATATTTTCGGTGTTAGATATAAGACAACTGATCAAGAAATACTATTTTTATAAGGGTGTGCGAAGTAGTCCGATGCGACTAGTATACCTACTAAATAACTTTTGATACCTATATCTCTATTCAACACTAAATATCTTATACGTCTCGTCTAACTATCCTCCTCCATAGATAATCAGAAAATTTACCTAAGTTAATTTCGCTTTTATAACGTTAGCAAACAGTATTCAAATTGGTTTACAAATAAAAACTGGCTTAGCATTTTGTTCAGAGGTCACAACTGACCTTAGGGCTAAATCCGCCTCCACACAACTTCTGAACATTATGTTAAGTAAATCAAATCAGCACATCGCAGCCCACGCTGAGATTGTCAGATCCTATTTTAAACTGAGAATAAAATTCAAAGCCGTTTTTTACTTTTTGATTCGATTTCCTAGAAGTCCTACCAAAGGATTTATCAAGTTTTAGTTATTTCCTTGAAATTAGCTTTTAGAGTTCAAGCAAACTATAAGTCTAGAAAAAGTACAAAAAAAAATAGACACTATTTTTATTATTTAGCAGATTTTATTGAGTAAGACGATATTCTTTCACTTTATTTCTAGCTTAAATGTAGCATATATAAAGTGGAAAAACTACACACAAACCCTATGCAATCTATAGAAAGTACGTATAATTTTTCCCCAAAACAACACAAAATAGTTCCACTAACCTACGAGTAAACCCGAAAACAACAACTAGTCATTAATATTCGTTAAAGTCAATTAGGAAATCGATAGGTGCTTTGTCCATCTGAACCGGGTGGGACACTAAAGTGGATTATAATAACACGGTGAATGTTATCAGCCTAATTGTTTTAGTCATGGAGAACAAAATTACCAGCTAGCTTAATGGAGATGTCATAACTAAAATCTCCTAAGAAAGTAGCGTAGTAGCTTCGCCCTTACACGCCTTCTATGGAACCCCCACATCATTTTCAAAACAAAATCACCAATCAATCAAGACCAATCTTTGACATACCTATTGGTTTTGATTTGACAAGGAACCCGAACGTCTCGTTAGTTCTAGTTTCTGACCTCGCCTGCTGTACGTTACCATGTCCTATAAGAAGGTGCCTGAGTTACCGTGGTTATGTCATCTCCGGTATATTTCCTTAATCCGTGGTTTTGGTCTAATTATTACGTCATGTCGGCCGTTTGCGGTACATTATCAATCACTTAGCTGTATTAATCGTTCAATGTTATTGTCGTTAGAGAAATTATTGTAAAAGCTTTTAGGGATTAGTTTTATAATGGCCTTTTGTGTTTTCGGATGGAAGGAAATAAGGGAATCTAAAAAAAAAATAAGATTATCTTTGTTTACCTGTTCGTGTGTAAATATTTTCAGGAACAAACAAGTTATTCAAAAGTCAGACCAACGTAAAAACATTCGGTCTACACTAAAAGAGAAAAACAACAGCTCCAATATGCTCCAATTTCGCTGAATTTGAGGCCACCACACATCCCCGTTCTAAATAATCTGCATAAATAATGGTGGCGTCTAAATCCAAACTTTCCATGACAAGCTGAGTGGATAGAATTGGGTCACCCACTATCATAGCCCACATAGGGATGAGATCATCCCCTTACGCGCAATTACACGTTTTTAACCAACCATCACACAAGAAGCGAATCAGTGGCAACGAGAGAGATTTTTCTCCAAATGTTAACATTTTTTGTTTGCGTCGACAGCGTCCCGTAATGGAGAATGAAAATGGTAGAAAAAAGCCATCAACGTAAGCGGCCGATTTGCTTTGACTTTGGTCATTTTGCAGGAATCGTATTTTGTTTTTTTTGGTGGCTACTTTTGGACTCTGTAACATGATATCCTTACATTTTGACACCTTTATATTTGATAGACTACTTGAACACAATAAATGATGCTCTTACATATGAAAAGGTAAATTTATTCTGCTTTTCAGGAAAAAGAAGTGGAACACCAATAAAAGTTTCGCAACAACCTGAAAATAAACCAAAGCTAATCGACCGACAAGCGATCCCTTGTGATTATCCGCGTATAATTTATAAGCCAAAGCATCTGTTACTTGGGTATTGATTAGCACGCTGACCGCCTAGGCCAGTCAGTGCAGTGGCCGTGAAACGTTTACTCGACACCTCCTCGACAAACAAAATCCAACTTTATCTTAAGAGCAATAAAGCCGATTGTCGTAAGAGGTAAGATTGTTATGCACTGGGCTGAGAAATGCAAAGGTCACAATTCTCTTGGAAAATTGCTGGCTGATATTAAAGTGGGACATTGATAAATAGGAATTGTCATGTTGCTATGAAAAGTCATACGTTTGCGCTCATTCTGGTATTTTGAGGGCATATTTTACACGTGACACGGCATTTATATGAACCACATTTTTTATACATAATGGTAGGACGATCATCATGATTTAAATGGGATCATTTATATTGGGTAAATTTTGTAGATTATTTATTCGTCAGTAATAATATACACATGCCTTGTAGGCGTATTTAGACATTTTAAATGTTTTTAGAAAAACCACCTGGATTTTTATTTTTGTTTTTTTTTTTTTTGTAACTGGTGTTAGAGAAAAAGGGAATATTTTCATCAATAAGCATTCACAAGGGAAGCACTGTGTTACGGACATAAATCGAATCAGTTGCGACGGGAAATATGAAAAACAAGTAAGCGGCAGCGTTAAAATAGTGCCTTCCATCTTTTAAATTGGTAGTTTTTTTATTAAAAGGATTCAGTGTAACACTTTCAGATACGTATGTAATAAAGGATAACATTGGGTAAGAATTAACAATTTTAAATGTGGAGTCCTTAAGTTAACAATTATTTTCAGAACTTAGATATATTAGGAACAAAATACACGTAGGTATTTTGTCCATGTTTCAAAGAGGTTCTAAAACAAAATAAAACAACCGCTTAGGTTTAATTCTCAAGTGTCGGATATTGTCCTGAAGGCGAGGATTCGAGCAAACTTTGATATAGCCCGGATATTGAAACTGGGGTTGCATGTTGTTTGACTTGAGAACGACTCGCGATAAGTGGGTGACAACTTAGATAATGGTCCGACGTGAAAACTTTTTAAATTCTTATTTCCATATTCAAACGTAGCTCAACTGTGTCGTCGAAATCATAACTGGTTTTACATTTCTGAGAATCCTTGAGCAACCTCTTTTAAAAAAAAGATTTGTACATTCACATTCTTATTTCGAATTCACCTGTTAAATTACTCTGTACATTTTTCGTCACGGCTTCAGCTTATATGAAGTTCTTTTTAATCCATTTTAAGGCTGAAGCAGTGAACAGTTTTTTTTTTTTTTTAATAAGATGGTGGTTTCTGCTTACGACATTAAAGAATTTTCCCTCTAACTATTTTTCAGTCGTTAAAAGAATAGTTTCTGAGTAGCGGTGGTTTCTTTTTGGAATATTCAGCATAATGATTTCTTAGAACGGGAAATTTACTTAAGTAATACTTCTATTTTAAATAATAGGTGGTCAGGACATCCATTTTAAGTTACAGGTTCTATTTAATATTAGATAATGTAGTTTTTTAAACATTTGCTTATCTTCGAATGTGTGCAAATATTTTTTTATCTCTTCATAACAGAAATACCTATACGGTTCAGTATTTATTTAATTCCACATCAATTGCTTAGGAAATAACTTCGAAAAATAAACTCCGATTAATTAAAACCTTGCAAAAGTTTCCAGAAAATTCTCAACCAATCAAAAGTTTTGGAGCGTTAGTATCGAAAATAGGAATGTGCAGTTTCTATGCAGCAGCATTGCTCTTCGCATCACGTGGTCGAGGTACGTGAAGTATATTCGAAATTGATCGTCGGCTTTATTCGAGAACGTTCGATAAGTCCCGATATTGGTTCCGACTTTCAATATTGTAGTTTTTAAGTTTGATCGAAACGTACTGCTCTGATCCGTCGCTGCGTAGAATTCCGAACGGATCTCGGTAAAAAACAGGATTTTGGCAGTATTGGAATCTGTATGGAATGCAGTAGAATGTGGGAAACATTTCAGTCTCAAAATGCATTCATAGCTGAATGAGTTTTATGATGCCATACCACTTGTTAGTAGAATGACTTCTAGAGTTTAATGACTTTTTTGAATAGTTCCATAGCTTTTCTGTAGCAATCATGATCTTAAAAGAAGAAGTGATTCGCTCACTATTTAAAGTTCTAGCAAATCTCAAAACAATGTTCATCCACAATCGTGTATTCAAACCGAGTAGCTAACTCGTAAATGTTCCAGTTCGCGTCCATCTGCGCTAATAACCCGTTGCTGCTTTACATTTTATGAAATTACCATTAACACGCAGTGACGTCGAAACGGCCAGCTATTAATAAACAAGGAGCCAAAACCCTGCAGATTACGGGTTAAATTCCCAACAAAATCTATACATATAATAAATCTGTAAAAAAACTGTGTCTGTACATTGAATATATTAAGAAAATAATAATTGGGTGGGGCTTAGAAACAGTAATGGAGCACAAATCCAAAAAAAAAAATCTGTCTGTATGTCTGTATGTCTGTATGTCTGTATGTCTGTTTGTTTGTACACGCTAATCTTCGGAACTACTGAACCGATTTCAATGATTTTTTCTTTGTTGTGTCAGTATTAAGCCTGGTCAACATATAGGCTATAATTTATCTTCGAAACTTGAAGACCTGATGCAGAACACCAACAGACCAACAAAACTATAAGAGATACAAAAATGGTGCCATGGCAAAAATTGTTTCATATGATGAGCATTTTCAGCTGAGATAATAAATTTGAAGATCTGGAACACCTGATGTGGAACCCCAAGAGCCCAGCTTCTCTATACCATATACAGGTATGACGTTTTAGCAAAAGTTGTTCAATTTGATAAGCACTTTCTATTGACTTATACAAATTGAAGATCTAAAACACCTGATGTGGAACTCCAGGGGCCCAGCTAGACTATAGCATATAGAGGTATGACGTTTTAGCAAAAGTTGTTCAATCTGATAAGCACTCTCTGTTGACGTATAAACATCGAAGATCTGGAACACCTGATGTGGAACTTCAAGAGCAATACTACACTTGAAATGTATAGAAATGAATGATATGAAATAGGTATGGTGAATCAAAAAAAGTAATTAGTCCGTCTTTTAGATAACCCTAAAATAATGGACACGTATTTTGTCATTTCTCTCTCACACAAACAAGACAATAACGAAGATATAACACGCTTGAATTTTGTGTTAAGTCACTCCTTAGTACAAATTTTACATACCTAGACGTGGCGTCACGAGCCCCCACTCTCCGAATTTGTTGCATTATATATATATCATTATTATTTTGTATGTCTCTTCCAGACCTCGGGACTACAGAATTCCGAATTTTCGGGAGGCAAACGTGACGCCGAAGCCAACATGCTGAAGCCCTTTCGAGACAACTTTAATGACATGGTGACACAAAACCGACGATTATCCCTTTATACACTATAGAAATGAACCCAAGGACAATCCCCGGTGGACGTCGTTAAAAAAAAAAGTCAATCCTCGGTTCTGTGCTATACCATTGCTAACTGTGGATGAATACTACTGGGGCTATTGTGATGGGATGCTAATGGACTAGGAATGGGGAAACTACGGGAACTATGGCACCTGCCGATGACAATGTATTAGATACATGTAAAAGTGGCAGGTGGAGACTAGGAGGGCAACAGGGACATGAGCGGCTGAAGTGTGAGGATAACTCGGCGGATTTCAAACGCAGATTACGCGCTCCCTGTGGGTCACTTACCACGAGACACCTATCCTCCGAGCAGGGCTACTAACCCTGCTCTAGCGATTCCACTCTGGACGGTCAAGCCAAGCCAGAGGCGTGAGACCTACCCCCGTCATGGTTCACTCCGACCGGCCAGAGATGGGGGACAGTATACTCTCCCTGGAGAATTCAGTATATATTCCTCGCGGGGTCGCTACTCCCCGTCATCAGCCTCAAATGCCCTGCGGTGCTTATATCTCATTATTATTGTCGTTATTATCTCAAGTGCCTTTGTCCCAATTATGTTAGGGTCGACTTCCAGTCACGATGCAACTGAGTACCAGTGTTTTACAAGGTACCAGTGTTTTACAAGGAGCGACTGCTTATCTGACCTCCACAAACCGGTTAACCGCTCAACCCTACGCCCCTTGGTAAAACTGGTCAGATTTACTGGCTTCTGACTACCCATAATGACCTACAGTTTAACATCCCCTCCAAATAACGGTCATTGGTATCCAAAATGTGTAGATAACGTTGTGGGTTGCATTGTTACATCTATTTTAGTTTATAATGCCTGTGTTCACTATTTACAATGTAACTGTTTGTTGTCTCTTCCCAATAAAATAAAATATCTCAGTAAAAAAAAAATAAAAAAAAAAAAAATAAATAAAAAAATAAATACATACATAGAAAGTACATACGAACTTAGAAAAGTTGCATTGGCAGGTACTTGCCAGACCTGGAATCAAAGACGCACGCTCATACTTGAGAGATTGGTTCTCTACCCACTAAACCACCACAACTTCCACTAAGTCATCACGACTTTGTCGTCTCAGTAACATTTAATGTTTTTTTACGTAATAATACGTGTAATATTTTTGCCACACACAACATAAATGCGGACTAATTAGAATCACTACTTTTATCCCTATGGTCACGCCTATTGCGCTTCAGTTCTCAGCGTTTTGTTTAGTCTGCTGTGCTTTTGCCGTTGAAGTACAAAAATTAAATATATGGAACGTTTCTAATGGCTATGCGTATTCCGTTGTTTACAAGTCACTGGCCCTTAAAATTCAATATCAGACGATTCAGATCTTTGATTTTGCTAACCCCGTCGCTGGCATAAGGGACAGGATCCGCGTACGAAGTCGCGGGCAGAAGCTAGTCTGCAATATGGCGGATTACCCGAGTGCAATGACGAAAGCCGAATTGGTAAAAACAATCGAATGTGAACACCGAATATAATTGGATCGCATCAAGTATTTTAATGAAAATTTAATGAAACACAGATGTAATTCCGTCTGATTACACATGTATTTGAGTGATTTTGAAATTACATTTTTGCTAATTGGTGATTGATTTATTTATCCACCTGAATTCAATTATACCCAGTAAGCTTATGGAATTAAAACATCAGTAATTATGCCTGTGATGAAAATTTTATTATTACTTCGGATTTACGCAATCGTTTCCTTCAATTATTTCAAAAGCTTTTAAAGTATATGTTTGTGGGTAACTAACTGCATTAAGTTATATATACTTTCTCCGTAGGTTTATCTTCGATAACAATGACTAGGTTAAAGATGAAGACTGCCAGCAGAAGTTGATAGGACTACAAATGATGAATTTAAATAAACATTATATTAGAAGATTTACAGATTTCCATGGGGTTTCCTTCAAGAAACCGCACAAAATCCACCGACCCATACATAGGCAAGACACAACGGTCATTAAAGTTAGCATCATTTAAACCCAGCATCACTTAGCCGGCTAACCTACTAAAACAGAGCTTGCCATTCGAACTCTAACACTATGATTCAGTCTGAATTATTAGCTCGCCCGAGCGCAGCTTAGCGTTAAAATGATTCACTTCAACCAGTAAATGTTCATGCATTATTCACACGCAGCGTTTTGTCTTTGTACCAGAACAGCCTTCTACTGTTTCAAATTAGGGGTGTTACAAATTGTAGTTTTTTTGGCAGTGTTTTGTTTTTTGTTGTTACTTATTTGCAAGGATAAGTTTCTTGTACGAATGAGAGACACGATACTCGATAATTCCATTGAAAGTAAATGTAATTTTTAATCTGAAAGTGTTGCATTTTGTTAATGAAAGAGAAGAGTCATCAAAGACCACCTTTATACAAATATAAAAAAAATATTAAAATTCCGAGGTCACTCATAAATAAAATTAATACCTCAAACACAATTTATAATTTACTTAATTAAATTAATATTTGTATTGCTCGCTAAGCTTAAACATAAAAATTTAATTCATAAAAATATTATCAAAGTCTTTTCATTTTACCATTCACCAGCCCCATTACATCATCACCCAGGTTGCGGTTGGCATTCAGTCTAACGAGATGCAGCTTAATATCAATATTTTACTTACAATGATTGAAGTCCGACCTTCAATCTAGCTATTGGATAGTTACTGGGGTATTTAGATTACACTACAAGATAAGAGAGCAAAACGTATGTTTAAAACTATACTTTTAACCTGGAGCAACTACTTCATAAATAAAATATGTAAAAAAAATATGTTCTTCTCAAAGTGTTATGTGTTGACGTTGTTGACGACCAAGCTTCAAAAATCAAAGAAACTGTTCTCAGATAATACTGACAATTTATTAGAAATACTCAACAAGTAAATATATAATTTATCGTGTTTAAGAAACTGCCTTGTTTTTACTCTCTCATCAGCATCACTTACTATTTATGGCGATCTGTTCAAACGATATTAAAGAGAGCTATTATAATTTCCCAGCAGATACACCCAATAATTGTAACATCCAACAAAGCACACAATAACTTGGTCACATCCCTACATTATATCAACAACTTATGCTTTTAAACGGAACATCTGTCAGCAGTCACAATAACACCACATTAACTTCGTGTATGTTCCGTTTGTCCGTCATCTCGTCCAGTTGTAGTGTTAATGTATTAAAATTAATATTTTGCTCGCAAACGTGTGAATTATTAACGCCTGTTATTCAATTGAATTGTAACAACACTTGTTTTCATTCATTTAATTTTCATCGGCTTATCTGTCTGCATATTTTATTAATTTAAAGAATTAACAGCGTTTTATTCGTCGATAAATACTTAAGCTTTACATAATCGTGTGTTTTTTATTTATTGCACTAGTTTTAAGCCGTGGCGTTGTTTGATTAATAAGCAAATAAAGTATAGGTGCATGCAATGAATATAACAGATGATCCATAGCTTAGCAATATTAATTCTTTTATTGAGCCCTTCTGTTTACTGTGCCTCAACATACATTCATAACAACAGTTATACCGCGAGAAAACAGTATTTACACTAAGTTACAATGTGAGGTTAAGAGTATGTGTATTTGTGAAAAATAAAAATGTAGGTGAAAGCTAATTTGACTATAAACTTTACTATGATGTACCCGAAGCAACTCACTAATTTCAAACAACGCCCAACAATTTTTCCCACACAAAACATAAACATACCTTACACATTAACAACAAAACCTTAATAAAATTAACATGACACAGTAACAAACAAATTATGCTCTAATTAATAACAAAAGCTGCCTTCGCATGTAAATTCGAGTATCTTGACCTAATGTCGTGCCCTAACAGAATTATACGCACAAAGCCACCGTGGCGTGGCGTGGCGTTGCTATGAATTATTCAGCGTATGTTTTGTACCTTCGCCTCAGAATACCTATAGGTATGGGAGTTAGTGGCGGTTCCTCTCAAATATTTTCTGGGTAGGAGGTGGTATAGGTCTTGCTTATAGAGAAGTTTTGAAGGATCAGTAATGAATTTAGTGAGGAAAATAATTTATGGAACTAATTACTAATTTTATAAAATTTTATCATATTTGATATATTGCAATATAAAGATTAAAAATCATTTACTTTGACAGCCAGGTTTTATCCAGGTGTGCGGATTAGTTCCTACTGGACGCAAGCGGAAGCTAGTTTAACATAAATAAATGTGAGGTCTTTATATAAGCTTCGGTAGGTATATTGATTAAATCATATGAGATAGATTTCACCTGAGCAAATACATAATACGCAGAGCAAACATATAACCTGAAACCTAAAAGATAAAACAAATGCATTATTTATTTAATACCTCCAGACCGCGATTTCATTCGCGCGGAAATTCGATAAAACTCCCGCGTGGAACTAAAGCTTTCTTTATTACAGTCCCCGTTTTATCTAAAATGTATAGCCACGATTATTATCTCAGTACATTTCGCGAAATAAATATCTTTACTGGAATTTAACGAATTCTAATGTAAATTTTCCACAGAGTACGGAAAATACTTACGTTTCCTACCTTGTCTCCTTATCTTAATCTTACTAATTATAAATTCTAATTAAAAAGAGGCTTTATCTGTCGCAAAGTTAAGCTACTTGACTCGTAACGTTTCTCAACATCGTATTTGGTAAAGTCAGACATGATTACTACGACGGCGTAGCTTGCGATTGTAGCACTGCTACGTCGTAGCCAAAGCATCATACTGCGAGATAATATTAAAAAGTTATAATTTTGTGTGAAACAGCTGCATCGACTGAATGTCGACTTTCGACTCTCTCCTACAAATTCTTGTAAACGACGTTAATCATCATTCAAAATAAAACTTTCACCATCAAATCACTATATAGTAAAAGTTTATCGCACCAAAACTCTCACCTTACACTTCAACGGTCTTCAACAACGTACACAAGCAAAAGGTACACAAAGAAAACCAAACAGCTCGAACCAGACACGTGTAGTGTAGTTCAATCTCACTCCAGACACCATTCAGACGGTAACAACATGCAACCAGACGTCGATACTAATACCACAGAATAAAGACGTACAGTTGTGAAGGTATAGTTATCGGCACGAATCTTGAGCTCTGACATTCACCTGCGCAGAAGTAATTTATTGGGTCCCTTTTGTTTGTGGTATGAAGTGAGGCGCGGGGGTGGGCTAAAGCGGCGATTGGTGCATCGCGTCATAGCCGTCACTTGGGATTGGTTCTTTGCTAATAATCTTCTTCTTCTTAATCACTTCTGCGCAGATGTAGGTCAGAGATCAAGATTCGTGCCGATAACTATACCTACTAACGCTCGTAAAAATGTAACTCATGAGTGTGTCAAGTGCATCGACGAGCTTTTATGTTCTTCTCTCGGTACTGTCAGTACTGAGTGTCGTACATCGAACACATGCGTGTGTGAGTGACATTGTTAAGAAAGTTAGTATGTAGCTTCACAACTGTTTACTAGAGAATATATTTAAACTGTGCTAATACATTTGTTGCTGGCCCGATTTACATGCACGAAGTGTACGTGGAGTCGTTACTTATGTACGTAAGTAAGGGTTATTTATTGACGCTGTTAGTTAAACGTATTTATTAACTTGTTAGTGTTGCAGTTTGGTGATACGTTTTTGCTGAGGAAGGCATTATCTGATCGATGTTTAGTAAAACTTAGTATAAACTAAAATAGGTTTTTTGTTTTTATACGAGACTAGCTTCTGCCAGCGGTTTCACCCGTATCCCGTGGAAGCCTCTGCACGAACCCGGATAAAAAGTAGCTTATAGCCTTCCTCGATAAATGGGCTATCTAACACTGAAAGAATTTTTCAAATCGGACCAGTAGTTCCTGAGATTAGCGCGTTCAAACAAACAAACAAGTTTTAGGTGTGAAAAACACACACTTGAATAAAGAATTCATGAGAGTGACATTATTATTTTCCTACATTTTAATGAAACTTTTATCAGACGATTCCAAAATTCAGCATTTCTAAACCACCACTAAATATTAATCACCAAGACGGTAGACATCTTAAAAAGCGTACACTGAAGCTATATATTACCTTTTCAGATCTAAAGGTTTAAGCTAAAAGCAGATACTTAATCATATGTCAACTTGATGATGCAACTTGCATTTAACATTTGCAGTTTGCTTAAATCATTTAACCAATTGGAACGGCGAGAGGGACAAATCTCTATAAGAAAAAGTGTGCAAATCTAGGCACGTGGGTCGGCAATGGCGTCTCCAGTTGGTTGAATTGTCTAAGACAGTTGGATACGATAGCATGTTTGGAGCTTGAACCACTTAATAGCTATCTGTCACTCTTGTTGCAACATTAAATGCAGGCTTTTGGTATAGTGGTAATGGCGTGTATGATTTGTCATACATAATTTATAGTCATTCTAGTACCTACGACATACCAATCTGCGGTAAAAGATTGACAAGGAATTGCCAGAAATACTATTTACTCTTCATTATAAATAACAAATACTGTCCGATTGAAACTTAAAAGTTGAACTAAAACTTAGAAACGAGGATAGGTACGGCTACCATCAAAACTTTTATCTTTTAAAAAGCTTAGATTATACCATGGAAAAGAACCATACCTTATTATATGAACAAAATATAATTTCATATGAAACCTATGCTAATGCCTCCATGAAAATCAAAGGTCGAAATCAATTCACGGCCCCAATTTGGCGAGCACTGAGCATTGCCCATAGTCACGATTGTCAAATGTTTGTGCGTCAAATTGGATCCGATATGATCCGTTTTATGGTCACAGCCTTCGATAATAGAAAATATACCTCGCCTTTGTGACGACAACACTCCTTTGATTTGCCAAAAAGACCAAACTAGTTTGTACAAAGGCTCACTCCAATTTGAGTAGTTTGCGCCATTCAAAAAGGTTTTTACAGATCAGCCTTTATGTAAATTGAATAGTACCCTTTAGTTTTGCGAAGAAAATTGTATAAAAAAATCTTTTCGAAAGAAAATTTTCGACTGGTTATAGAAGCTCCGTTTGGCCGACTGAGTTTGTTAACACTTTTGAAGATGGAACTCGAAAGATATGGAAAACTGCATATTCGAAGCAAGTTTTGTACAACTATCTGTGCTTATTCACAGTTAGAAGTTTCAATATTTGCAACCTTGCTCGGTTCAAATAGTTCAAGCATTCTAACTTATTTATTGAAATATCTTATATATATTTTTTTTAATTCTTGAAGTGTTTTCTGGTATTTACAGCTTTGTTATATGTACAGGGTATACAACAAGGGCTGTCGTTTACATCTGCCTCAATTGATTAGCCAAGTTAATACCATACTAATATAAATTAAAGAATACAGCGTACATATGTCTGAATAACATGCTCACCCATCTCAAATGTCATTAATAATGTATTATATAATTATTTGAGTAACACACTGTAATCTATTGTTGTAATTGATTTATTTCATTATTCAGTACTAATAAGAGATCAGTCTCAAAAAGGACAGAGGTCAGTATAAATACTCGGCCACTTATCAAAGAAGGCTGTATAGGTATCGGTTGGACTATTAACAAAGGAGAATAAACAATATTATAATGGGATGACCCGGGTTCCGAAAAAAGAATAGCGCGTTTTTCTTTTCTTATTCTATTCTAGGCATTCTCGCTACCCAAAGGTCAAGATGAATTCAAGAGACATCAGGTGTATTATCTCTGAAACAAATAATTATTTTTGTTTATTTTTATACCGTCCTGTCTGAGTCACCTCAAACGATGGGACGTTGAAGGCTGGAGCATCAATAGAAATGGCAGTCTTATGATCAAAACTACAAGCTCTTTTTTGAAAACTAGAAAAAAAACAGGCTTTAAAAAACGAACACTAAGATGATACTAAGTACGACACACTGCAGATTAAACCGTCGACCTACAGCTGACCCGAAAAAAAATGTTTTAGTCCGTCTTATATCGGCCAAATAATAATTAACCTTTGTGATTTGCGAAGTACCATTCATTTCCTTAATGATTTAAGTATGTGCCAAAACAAATTATATTCTTAATCTTAACAACAGTATATTGCACTATTTTTACAATATTTTTCTTATAGACAATTTTACACTGAAATTTTCATCTCCAAATGTCTTGGAAGAACATATGGTCTGCCTCGTAAAGGAACCACTAAAGCACTTTGGCTTAGTGGTTTGTAGGTACTGCGATATTATTGCAATTTTTATTGTTTTCGGCTGCATCTGGCATCTGGTGCACAAGTGTAATATTCTCCTTTTATATTCGTGTACTGAGTAAAATTTTCTAAAGGGTACAGTGTAAATATCTTTATAACTAATTGTTTCATCTATCAAAATAAAATTATTTCGTTAGTAAATATAAAATTTAAATTGTTTTACTTATCATGAAACTTCAAGGAATGAGAAAATAGAATGAGAAAATATGAACTGCAATGAAAATATTCGATTGTATTTTTTTTTCTAATTTTGGTGCACAGAAAAAATGCCTTTGTTTTCAAAATCTTATTTAAATTACTACTCCTTGTTCATATTTATTCATTCATACCGAAAAATCTGCACAATGATAGTCGTTATAACATAAGTGCTATAAAACAAATGAATTCTGAAAGTTCGTGCACTCCACACTCAATGCGAACAATAGTCTCCATCAAGGTTTCACTTAAAATAAGTACTTTTCTTTGTTTTTCATTATGACCAAAACTTAATTACTATAAAGTAATGTCAATGCTCTTCAATCTTTGTTCTAAGTTATTTCTGTACATTAACGTAGAATATAATATTATTTTTTCATGGCTTCTCAAAATTTTCGAATTATAAACCAATTTTGTATAAGTTTATTTAACTTGTAGATATAGGTACGTATACTGAAAGATCCAATTTGTTACTTTACTCAAATTATTTTGTTCTCATGCATGTATGCAAGCCTATTCAGAAAAGTCTAGCTGCCTAGGGTTACCTAGATTTTTTGTGGCAATAGTCTTTTTACTATAGCGTAGCCAAAGAGTGCCATGGCTAAGCCTACCGTGTCTGTCTATCTTTTCAACAGTTACAACCAGATTTACAAGCCGCCCAGGGTTTACACACTCTCTCTAACCGATTGATACTTCCCAGAAGTTGGCAGGTGATACCTTTATAGGCTAGTGAAGTATAAAGATTAAGATTCACGTCTATGCATAGTTGGCAGTAATACCTTCATAGGCTAGTAAAGTATATCGGTTAGGATAATTTACGTATAATTATAACATGTCTGTCTACTATTTATTTACTGAGGCTTGCCTTTACCGACTACACCACTTGATATTTTTATCCAATATTATAAAATTAAATATGTTTCAAGTTTTTCTTTGCTACATTCTCCATAACCACACACAACTAGGTACGTAATACAAGGTACGTAAAACGGTACTATTCAGATGCATTCTTGCAATAACGGTGCACCTCAGCAATCCGACCTTTGAGAGTTGAAATTACGTGCCAGTTAAACTTTGCCTAGTTGCTGTTCCGTATTGCATCGAACACACAGATCTGTGCTGAATGCCTGATTAAACTTCAAGTTCGTGTTGTTTTGGAAGGTCGAGACATACGGATTCAAGTTCTACTGCCGTAGTGTGTGTTTTGTGTGAAGTGTTATAAGGCAATATTTATTCTTAGGTAATTAAGTATGAATAAGGTAACAATAAAAACATGTATGGAAAATACGTCTATATAAAAGGGTATCGACCAAAAATTCGTAGAACACCTATTCGGAAAAAATCTGAAAGTTTCCCTTTGTATATCAAAATTATCCACGTGTAGCGTAGTATAGCGTTAATTACAAACAGGAAACCATAAAATATAATAACGCGTGACCGTGACAAAATACCCCAAATATTTCCAAAAAAGAAACCTCATTAATTACCCCTTACCTTAAGTAGTGTAGTTTATTTTTGTGGGGAATCGAGTCCGATTTGTCGATGGGCCGATAACGATAGCACATGAATAGTTTGACCTTGAACCACACACGCGATCTGCAGCTTTCGCCCTTACCATGGGAATGACCTTCGAGTTCGTCTACACTGAGTTATTGTACAAAGTACCATTTATTACGTTAGCACTACAATTATTTGGGGTAAAATTATGTGTAATATAAATAATAGGCTGTCACTGGCTACTTATTATCTGAGATGAAATTTTACTACAAATTGCCTATATATGCCCTTAATTTTCACCTTGATATGGTAACTGTTGGCAATATTTCAAGCCAAAGCAAATTTCCACCTTGAGGAATGATGCGGTATCACCACTACACCTCTACAAATATCTATACAGGTACAAACCTCCATTCCGCAAGATTTGTATTTCCAACTAAGAGACACCGGCGTTCCTTCAAAGCCTTATTACATCATGAATCAGTCCCGAAACACCACATAGGCAGTAATCACATTGTACACGAAGGTAGAACAATTTAGAGCCTCTACTAATTTGCAGTGAAAATATCTTCCCTTCGGGGTAGCACCGCAAATATGTCAATTAATCTCCCCCGTACTTGAGCGAAAGCGACTTAAATGGGACACGCTGCAAAATGGCCCTAACAAGTGTCTAAATTAATCAGCTTAGTTTAGAGAAAAATATCTTAGTGGGACTTTTTAAGTCCTGAATGAATTGCCTTTTTTCAACGGATAATAACTGGGTAGGTTTACGAAAATGCCTGAAGAAAAGCTACTTAAGGAACTTGTTAATTTACAGTGAGTTTTATTAAGTCTTAGTTTCATTTATGGTGATAATTATACAAGATAATATGCCTGGATTTTTTGCAAGATTATTTTTAGGTAAAATAAAGACAATCTCTTGCCCGTTACAATAGGTATATTGAATACAAAAGTCAATTGTATTTCTTATTTTAAGCCTGTTATTTTAGGGCCTGTCAATTAACCGCCGAATCCAGTCAACGGCTTCTATCTGTGCAAAAGCTTCCATCCTCTGAATACTCAAACAATCCGTCTGCCTAGTGCATAAATAAACGTGTTTTCGGACTTTATCGCGTCTAGAAAGTAATTTAAGAGGATTTGCGAGTTAAAAGCTGTCCTTCTGATTAAATTATTCATGGGCGTAAATCTCCAAGGTGGAGCGACACGGCGACTGTACGAAAAGTATCATTATCAGTGGAGGGATTCGATTAAATGTGAATACTATTTAAAATATTGTGGTCTGGAGGTTAAACTCGATTTGGTCTTTTAGATTTTAGAATATGGTGCGGTTGACGGGATAACAAAACAAGTTTTTTTTTTCGTATTCTTTTTTTTACCAGTTTCCACCTTCTATACCTCAGCATTGGAAGAATGAGAGATGCAGTTATTAACTCTCAAAATCACATTGAATCCTCCTCGATAACTTGTATCATTTCCCTGGCAAGACAGCAAAGACGCTCCTATGTCTATTATACCTACTTACACAGTGCTCAGAACAGTATTATGTACTTAGAACAGAAAACGCAAACATACCAACAGAAAGCTATTTCCGAGAAGCTATCGAGATACCATGGTAAGTTTATCAACAGTAGGGTTGTCCATTACCAGTATTAAAGTCGAACCTTGACCTTCGAAACAAAAGGTGCACGGCATTAACAAAGATGACTATGTGTCACCCGGCTGCGTTTGTGACGTCATACTCTTGATGACGCACGTGAGAACTTCGTGAAAGCATAAGAACGAAAGGGTTTCTAGAAGTCAATTTTGAAATTAGAATTATTAATGGAATGGGTGTCAGAATGGAATTGTGGATATGGTTTTGAAATTAGATGTAGTTTTGTTCTGAAAGACATTTTGATTATTGTAATAATTTTGACCTTGAAAAACGACAAAAATGTTTAATAATTTTGTCTTTAAGACTTTTTGTTAATCCTTTACGGAACATATTAAAATGAAAATAAGTTTGAGACTGCTTACCCGATAATAACTTTAAGGTGAAACCAAAATTCCTGTAAGGTTCCTATCAGATAGTAATGAATACCTTTGAATACACGGGCTGAAAAAATGACCCCAACACGATGCAGAGTATCTTATAGGCAGTACGCCAAAGGTCATTTCAGCCACTTCTGAAGGTGTTTATCTTTGTCAGCTGAACTTTTTATGATGATCCTTGATCTTGAGTGGTTTTTATAACAAGTAGCCGTTTTATGTTCCGAAAATTGTCAAGACGAAGCTATAAAAGTGGACTCGTTTTACGACATTGAGTTTTGGACAACCCACGAGAGTGAAGCACGGACGACATCTGCCTGAAACTCGTCTAGAACTTTCGGAAAAACTAAATTATGTTGGACAAGTCGAAGTTAACGAACTTTTGAAATTATCGTTCTTATATCTTAAACATATGTTGAACATATTGTCAATGAATAGGTATAATTCTTTTTTTCGTTTGGTTACAATCATGTATCTATTTTATTATGTACTTCTTCTGGAATATTTGTGTTTGTCTTGTCTTTAAGATGTTTCTCCTCAACATCATTTCTGTAACATGCAATCATTATAAGGGTGAACCCATGAGTATACCAATTTATGCTTCGACGACACAGATCGTGCTTGTTAACAAACAAAACGAATTCAGAGGCCTCCCATCCCCTATAAATCCCTATTAAGCAGTAAACCAATAACTTTCTCAATGATTTACTGCCATCCTGGCATGGTAGTGAACGAATAACTTTAACTAGATTACCAACTTCTAACACTCTTAATTGGACGAAAACAGAAATGATTAATATTGTTATTTTGGAAACTTTGAAATTATAGTAAGATAGTTGTTTTTACAAATATTTACTTCTTATAAACGTAGTACGTAATGGCATAGTTAACAATAACTGTACCTACCTATTTACAAAATTGAATAATTTCTACATGCCTTGCAAAAACTGTGCTAAAGATTCATACAGTAACTGTTTTATTTAAGAGTATTTACACTATTTACACAAATCCCACATTAACAAATATGTAAACTGGGAACCACAATATTTGTAGTTCTAAGTAACAGAATAAATATCAATGCTGCGGAATTAGAATATTCTCTATTTTATAAACCGTCTACAAAGAATTACTGAATTTATTCATAGCTACTTTCATTACCAGACTTCGTCTGTTATTTGAATAAAGTCTACATACCTGAAAAAAAAATGTATTTTACTCATATTATAAAATGCAAAAGTATTTTTTGTTTGTTACGCTAAAATGACTAAACAGTAAATAACATAGAGATGTCGTAAGGAGACGGATATTTTTATGTTAAGTGCTTTTTGTGTAGTAAAAGTAGTAAAGGCCACGGTCAAAGTATACTCCGGTATCACTAATATTCAAGAATACATAGATAATATGCTACAAAAATAGTTGAATTATATTCCATATCCAAACAGCTTCGAATTACACCAAGCTTATGGGAAACAATTTTCCCATCAAACATAATCCCCAAACTCGTAACAACAGAATTGTCGTATTCTACAAGTACACACATTATATTCGGAGATTGAATAGCTACTAAAACAATATAGCCGTCTATCAACAGACAGACAGACAATCAAAGCACATAATTAACTACGTACAATGATTGTAGACTTTGTATACATACGCAGAAAGTGTATACATGTAGAGATTGTATATGTATACATGGATGTATACAGCAAACATCCCGTGTTTGTGTGGAATACCATTACTGTGAGTCAATACTGCCACTATCAGGATATGCATGGAATTAGCTTGTTTATCTGTGATGGGATTATGGTAGTATAAATAAATATTGTGTTATTCACCAAGCTGTTAATTGAAGTATGATTACTCTTATATAAATATTTAACTGAGTTAATTTCAAACTGAAAGTAAAAACATTGTGAAACTGGTTTATCTGTTTTTGTGTTGTATCTAAAAAAAAAAATATTTAATTAATTGAAAAACTCAATTCAACCCTCAATAGTGTAATGCGAAAGTAATTAATTAAAAAACCTACTCTACGCTACTAATTAATTAAACAACAAACCATGCAACACAGCACACAAACCACCCGAACAAAACAAAAGCAATAAAATGAATCACGGTCAGCCGATCCACAAAAATAAAGTAGCCTAGATTCAGACAAAATCCCACATTTCTCGACAACAATTTCAATAAAAATTCAGAGCTCGATAGCGACCGCAATGCAATCAAAGTAGCCACTCGGCGATCGCATTGTGTTCCGACGGCCTGATGGCCCGCCCAAAAGAATGGCCCGCTTTCTCAACTACGACCGAAAAGCCGAAGGTTTATCACGATTTCACGAAACACGATTGTCCCGAATCGAGGAACTTATTTCAGAAAATCGACTTCGTTTGTTAAATGTCGCCTTGCAGCACGTAGAACATCTGTCTTGGCTAAAAATTAGATCAACGAATAAAAGATAGAAATTCTAAGAATGCTATTGAGTTCGGTACTTTGTGAAGAGAGTCGGGGTTTTTTTCTTTGGAGGATACCTTGAATTAGTCGTTTGTTCGTCGGTTTGACGGTTCTACGTTCGAGATTTTTTCTGTCTTATAAGTCTGCCCAGATTAATCAGTATTCTAAATATGAACCAGACGAATTTAATGACCTATCTCAAAGTTACTAGACCCCAAAAACATTGACAACAAAATCTATCTGAAAAAAAAAGCAGCATCAATCTCATTATCTCGTCACTAAACCGAACCAGTCCTTGTAAATTGCTTAGTTAATTGGAAAAGCTTTAAAACGCTTTGATTAAACAACGGGTCCATTCCATTCGTTTATCTGTAGTTTTTTTTTTGTACAACAAATACGTTGGTTGGTGTTTTATCTACCGGAAAAGTGCTTTTAGCCTCTTGACCCGTTGTAAAATATGCAACAGTGTGGGCCGGTGTAAAAATGTTCGGCTATTTGTCGCTGGTAGGCGGCGAAGCGGCACGAACCGGTGCGAACCGGCACGAACTCGTTCAAAATCCTCTGGGGAAGGTTCCGTTTGAACTGGCATTCCATTTTGTATGTCTGACTACTCCATGTGGCACGTAACTACTCGTAAGCCGGGAAACGACTATGTCTAAAACGGATTTTATGGATAATGCTGAACCTGACGGACAAAATGGTTTATGTCCACGTGGCCACGTGGCGTGGTAGTTTATTGCTTTATCTATACTTTAACATGTATTATAAAGCTAAGGAGTTTGTTTGTTTGAATGAAGCAACCTCAGGAATTACTGTTCTCATTTGAAAAAGTATTTTCAGTGATAGATAGCCCATTTATCGAGCAGGGCAAATTTATCCCGATGCGAAAACTAGTTCTCACGGGACGCTGATAAAACCGCTGGCAAAAGCTATAGTATTTCAATGCATACAGCATTAATCCACGTCTATTTATAACGTGTTCTAATGTGTGGATATAGGGTTCTAAATGAAACGACCACTAAATGTTACTACCGTAGTTGCTGAATATTTTATTGGTGCTAAAATAAATACTGACCGAGCGCTCGTTCCAACTTTCAGGCAAGAAGTTTACTTAAGGGACATGTGCAATGTGTTTTGTGTCTTCAGCCGCTTAGGTATGAATAAAATAGCTGCTGCATTTTTCTTACGGATGAACATATAACATTTTGAAATTCCCACTTTTCAGTGACCTAATTGTTAACATCATGTACTTAAAAGTAACTAGTGAAAGTCTGTCTGTTAAACTTTTACGGGAACAGTAAGACGTCTGAACTGATACAGATGAAATTTTGGGAATACTTGTATAGAAGAATAGAGATTAGAAAATATATACAAAACTAGCTTTCGCCCACGATTCCACCCGCATTATGTGTTGTTGAAAAGTAGCTTAAAATGTTTATTTTAGCACCACCAAGAAAATGTATACAAAGTTTCATGATGATCGGTTAAGTAGTTTTTGCGTTAAAGCGCAGTACACAAACGGACTTTCGCATTATTAATATTATTAGGAAGTAGGATACTCTATCTAACAAAATTATGTTTGTAAATAAACAGCCTTCATGTTTCATGAACTCAGCATCGCAATATAATAACGATAATGATCATACAATTAGGTCAAGTACAATCAAAGTTGTCCAACAGGACACTTGAGCGATAACAAGCAATTAAACTTACGAACCGCTTCACTACCGCCTCTGTAGTGGACGAGTTGGTTGACATCTATTGAGTAGGTTTGTATTGGGAGTTCGATTCCCGTGTTAAGTTCGATACAAAAAACACTCAATATTTCTTAACTGTACTTAATAATTCTTAAGTGTTTAAAGGAATAATCTAAAAAAAATCTACTGGTGAGGGAAGTCATTTTTGTGTAGAGTGACAGAGAGGAATGGAAGCGGAAAACATTTACGCCGGCCCCCAAATAACATGGAATAGGACAGAAAGAAGAAGAGGGAAGCAACTTTTTGATTTTATAAACATCGATATTTTTTTGTAAGTGTGCCAAAAGAAAACCATTTAGTAATTTATAAAGTCAGAGGTCAGAAAATTCCAGGTATACGAGAAAAAGTTCGTGTAATCAGCAATACCTACCGATTCAATCAACCCCCAATATGTAGAAGATAAATTACGCAATATTCCGAATTGATACGGGGCAATATGGCCCAATTAATCCCTTAGGATTTCTGAGAATTTGGTACCGTACCTATATACGTATAAGTTAAAAGCTAGTAGTTAATCTCTCTGCTAACGAAGGAAAACAATATTCATTTACACTATTTTTAGAATTTTGAAGAATTTGTTTGTTTGAACGCTCTGATATCAGGAAAAACTGATTCGATTAAAACTCCCTTTCAGTGTTACCCATTTATGGATGAAAGCTATAGGCTTTTTATTTCGCCAAAATTCCCGTGGGATGTAGATGATATCGTAGGCGGAAACTTGTTTTTAAAATAACGTTATTTCTGTGTAGGCTAAATATACCTAATAACTGAAAATAGTCTCCAAAGTCAATCTCAAATCGCAAAACAACAGACAGATACGTTATAGCAATCCACTGTAGGCGTTTAACACTTCAAGTCAGCTTATTACAATATTGCACCGTACAAAGATAGCCGTGCCTTTGTCGCTCCCCGGCTGAGCTTCATGTCATCAGATTAACTCTTCGCTTGACCTGTTTCTTACGCCTGATAGGATATCATGACAATCTATTTGACAAACTTTTCTGCACTGATATTATGTGAAAGATAATTTTAGCGCGTTGACAACCTCTTAATGCATGTAGACATATTTCTTTAGGAGTGGGAAGGTTGGCAGTTTTTATCCTGTAGGAGTTATTTTTGGTACAAATGAAAATGAGGACTTTCTTCCAATTGATTATTTGACCTTTCGCCTTTGTTAAGAGACTTCCCAAAATGGAGGAAGTTTTCAATTCGAATGTTTGGATGTTTTTAATGGATAAGTCTTTCACTGTAACAAAATATAGGTAAATACAAGAAAGAAATGCAAACACAAGAATTTCGCCTTTACAGTACCTATAAATAAGCACAACGCACACAATAACGCAAAAATGAGTAACTCCGTTAATTAAATATCACGTCCAAAATTGCGACTAAGATATTCTTTAAAAAAACAGATATAACTTTAAGAAAATATAAGTTAAAGTAATCAAAAAAAGTAACTCAAAGAAAATTTGTGACGTTAAAACATTTCTGCACTCAGGAATATTGCAAAAAGTAGTTTTTCTGCCGTCGTACAAGAATTTTCATCAAACTTATGGGTGCAATACTACTAAGATTAAAACTTAGTTTGAACTACTTTCACTGCAATACTTCTTTTAAAATATTCAGACCTTACAAAAAAACTACTGAGATATCTATAATTTTTTTCGTACAAGACATTTTTTCTTGTAAAAAAATCTTTTATTCCCGCCCACTCCTTGTCATTGCAAACATTGTTGCTCTCAATCAAACGTTCAACGATTTTTTTGTATTTTATTCACAAGACGTGTTAAACTGAAAACAGTACTCACAACTTTTATTCCATTCGAATAAATACAACAAAAAATCACATTCGCATAAGAAAAGATCACGTCAGTTATCCTCAGACAACACATATCATTTAACCTCAATATATAACGTTAACAAAGCCTTAATAAAACTCCTTCCAGAAAAAGCAAAAAGTTTTACCTCGGTAACATAACTTTTTGTTGGCACAGCGAGCTAAAAACTTCAGTGTGCTTAGCCTAAGCTTTAATAATAATATGCATCAGCTGAACAAACAGTGGCATTTACATGTCTGATTAGGGATAATGCTTTGACGACCTCGATGGCGCAATGGTCACCATGCCGGACTGCCGAACCTGAGGTCCCGGGTTCGATTCCCGGCTCGGTCGACATTTGTGTGATGAGCATGCTTGTTAGCCGTGGTCTGGGTGATACAATATCTATTTATAAATATGTATATATGTAGCTATATGTAGTTTATCAGTTGTGTTAGCACCCATAACACAAGTTAATTAATAACTTACCATGGGGCTAACCGACCGTGTGTGAAAAGGTGTCCCGACATTATATTATTATATTATATAATTGTATGAAAAACTGTGTAGTTTATTTATTACCTACTGACTATTTTTCTGTTTCACCCATGTTCTGGGAGTTACAATATCAATGGAAAATGCTGTAGTCTTTCATCCAACAAAATAAACATTACACATACTTGCAAGAAACGAAAACGTAATTGATATAAATTGAATAAATTCCATCCTAACACGTACTTTCCATTTAAATATCAAAGATTCTTTTCAGTGAAACATATCACATAAAAGCCTTCAGATTCGATACAGAGGTATCCTTCCGTTGTCAATGTCGTCAAATAATAAGCAATGCCATTACCGTTATCCTTCGAAACTTCTGCGCGGATTACAGGACGCATCTTACACCGGAGTGTAACACGTCTGAAATAAAAACAAATAAATTGCGGCGATAGTTACAATTATTAATATTTATTGCGGTAAATTATTGAGGAATATTGGAGACGCGAATTTGATATTAACTGTACAGGGATAATGTCGAAATTCTTTCGATAGTAAGCAAATCTTTCGAAAGCTGACTAGTTTTTAACTTTACTTTAAGTACGGAGGATACTTACTGTATCATAATTGCAAATGGATTCTTTTCAGAAGTATAATGAAATTAGCCGTAATAATGGAATTATTCGATACATTACTTCAGAATTGAAAATACAAGATGAACGACATGCTCGCTTTTAAAATGTGAAAATTAAACTCCGGTGCAAATAATGCCAAGCACATTAAGCTGAAAAGCGACGTGAGCGGCGTGTGGAAAGTGCTAAATGTTTTCCGATAACTATTGCAGCATAACTCGAACTCGAACCAGGTCAACTGTTACCGAAACGTGTCTTTTTATGTCTTATGCAGATTGCGGGGTTATTGAATGTTATTGATAAGGGAAAAGTTGGGAAAGGGATAAAGAAAATGACAATTTCCTTATATTGATTTTTTATCTCAGCCAAACAGAGTGAGACATATTTGTGTACTACTGAACACTCTCGAGCCTACGCAGCAAATGACAATGTGCAAGGGTGCAAGTACATTTATACAAACACGTATCCGCTTCCGTGAAATAAAACATCTATACCTAATACTAGTTCTTACTTCAGTTGTTGACTAAGTTGAGCTAGCTTCGTGGCTTTGGACGATTCAAACATATATTTCACCAGACCCACGCAAGATCAACACCCGAAAATTCCTACAAAAACAGTTGAAATGAGCAAAGAAACTTAAATAAGTAGACAAACTTAAAATTAAATTAACGATAGTATTTCATGTTCACAAACTTTTTCACATTACGTTCCCACTTTTTGATGAAACTCATAGATATGGACGAGAGACATTCGCTTGCTTGAAATATTTTTAAACTCAAAGAACAACTGGATTTATAGTGTCATAAAGTAGGAATTCTTCGCTTAAGTTAAGATGTTATTGTTTCATGCGTATCTTATATGACTTGAGTGTAATGTGAAAATGATCTGTCATTTGGCTGTTTTATTGAAGTGCGTAAAACATATATCTACACTTGATTCTAGATCATAAATCTCTTTTTCGTTTCAGATATTGAGTTGACGGTTTACTCACATTTGAAAAGAACTATTTTCGTGATAATTGAGTAATAATAATTGCAGGTTAAAAAATATATTGTCTGTGTAAAAAGTACCACACCAATTTTCCGACCAAAAAAGGTTCAGTTATCTTTTCAGTCTTATTCTTACAACTCCAGATAAGCAGCCCAATTTTCTCCTTCTTTACAAGAATGTAATTAAAAACTTTTTCTATTTTTCCCGCTTATCGCTCGATCAACTCAAACATTAGCCAAAAGGCCCTTAAAATATGCAAATCTAATTTGCCGTTCTTTTTCCAGCCAACTTTATATTGATACAAATCTAAGAGCCCAAAATATAAAAAGTTTGCTTTAAAGAAGAATGCATTAATTTATTTAAAAGATCAATTGAAACGATCGACTCAACTTTTTTCATTAAGTTAGACACTATAACTAGAAGAAGGCTGAATATCAAAATTCTTTTGCCTGATAGTAAATTGGCTCGTAAAATTTTAGCACCCAATTTGCTTTGGTCGTGACCATGGTAACTTTTTAAATGGTGCACGCAACGGCGTAATTATTTAAAACTCAATTCAGGAAAGAGGTTTGAGACATAAAAGGTTATTTAAGTGTTTAGAGTAATTAGGATGCCATTTGACGGGCTAAAATGTTTTCTGTGGCATTATGAATTCACACGGGTAATATCTTAAATATGTTTTACAATAGGGTATTACATGCATTTTTGAAATATATCTTAAATAAATTCTTTAGTCTTAATATATCTCTAAAAAATTAAAAATATTTTTTTTTCTCACGTTATGTACGAATATAAATTAATTGTTTTATCATAATTTCAAATTTCGCGCGTATTTCGCGAAAACGCGGCACACAACGGACGCCATGATTGTTTTTTGGTCATGACGTCATTACGTTAGTAATCAAACTACAGCTGTCATTAATACATATTTTGATATGTATTGAAAATTTTAATAATGAGTAATTATGCTCCGTATCGTTGGTGTGTTGTTTCTGAATGTGAGAACACTAGTGTAAAAACACCAGACAAATTATGGATTCAAGTACCAGTGGATATAAATATGAGAAACACTTGGTTAAAAGTTGTTTAATACCGTAATGACGTCATTAGCATGGCGGCGACATTTCGTAGTGTTCAAAGACAGATAAAAAAACCTAAAAACTTTAAACTGCAATAAAAAATATATTTATGTACCTTACGAAGTGAAACTAACATTTCCCGATTGCTTTTCCTCTAAACAATCATTGTAATACACTTTTAATTTTTTTCTCATCTAGACTAAAATACCCTATTCCTTCATAAAATGCAATTAATAAAATAAACGGTTTTAAATATATTTGCAAAAGGAAATAAACCACAAAAGCTATCTGCGGAAATTAACAAAAGAAAATCGTACATTACTTTATTGCTAGCAAAATCAATTTGGCAATTCGCCAAACAATACTTTTAAGAAGCTTGGTTACCTCAAATTACCTTTTAAAGCAAAATGTGGAGCATTGCATGCAATAAATCGCCCTCCAGCTCAGCTCGACCAGAAATTCCGACCAAAATATCCACTTAGCTTAAAGTGGCATAGAAATGGCACATTTTCATAAAATTCAAAGTAATTGACGACATGGACTTTAATATATTTTATTATATATTTATCATAATGATGGTGGATTTTTAATACTCAATACTTTATTAGTATTCCATATGTTATACAGGTGGTACATTTTGATTAGAAACAATATGGCCCTTATAGGGCACAGCTTAAAGAATATAATGGAACAAGTCATTTAATAATAGTTACCAATTTAGGTTTGTAATAGTGTTCTTAGAGCGTCATGGCTTTACTCCACGTTACCATAACAATAAGAACCCAATATTACCAATTGATATTAGACAATTCAACTGCCCATCCCATGTGAATCGCTCATAAAAGTCCAGTGACTATGGACAGACAAAACGAGTAAACGTAAAATAATGTGATGTTTTTCAACCTTCATAAATCGTAGCTTGTAATGTTCCATAATGGGTCCTTAAAATAGTCCTTAAAGCATTATGGTCGGCGAATTTATGAAGTATTTGGAAGATAAACATCAAGTCTTTTGCCGTAAAATTTAAAAACCTTTTTACTTGGAGTGATGTAAAATGTTTTTTCAGTTTTTTTACTATTACTTGGGAGAGGTGTCGACGCTAGAGCTGCTTACGTCGCTCTTTTAGTGTTAACATCAACATTGTTGGTATTTTAATGGAATATCAGGGTTGAAATATAAAAATACTTATAAATAAAAAACAATATTCAAAGGTTATGTCTATTTTTGGTCTACTTCATAAAATGTTTTAATTTACTTGCTCTTTTGTTTTGTGTTTTTTCTTCGACAACAACCCTTGAAGTGTAGCTTGAAAACAATAAGTAGTATAAGTACGTTGTTCAAATTCCCAACAAAACGTGGTTCACAGATATTTATCGCTTAACATAAGGCGAATACACGGCCCTTACAGTAATGTGAATTCTCATAAATTCTCACATATTGACGTTAAACCCGTCCCCTTACATTGGCAACCCTCGTATCTTATGTCGAATGTTTCCCCCAAATATAACGAAAAATTCCTTAAATGCTTCGGCAGGATTCAATATCGAGTAAGGGGTCACTTCGAAGTCATTGTATAGAAGAATAATAGTCCTTATTGATTCCCTAAATCCATCTTTGCCGTTTCTAATCTTTTCTTTTATTTAGAATGTCGTTTGTCTTTGTAAAGGCATTCGTCAGATTTTTCGGTGTCTAATACAATGATCGGTTTTTGCGATGTTGCTTAATTAAATTAGTGATTAATTCTTTTTCATTTTAATTGCACGTTCAAATGGTTCTTTATTAATTTAATCCAATAATGAAAGTAGTCAAAGCCTGTGGTTTTCTAAACAAATTGCTGATAATATATAATTTAAAAGAAAAACGATATATACCTAGGTAGAATTAGGTAACATATCTATACACCTATGTTATTTACGAAATACAAACTTAAAGTTAAGGAGTTGTTTCACCAAGTCCGGAATAAAAGCTAATAATTTCACTCCATATCATAAAAACTGTTTTAAACGAGAAACCACTGATATTTCCGCAAACGCTAATTAAAAGTGCGACAATCTTTCTTCCTTAAAATAAAGGTGAGTTCACACAAGTGCACATTCACCATTAGGTACCAGAGTGATACGCGTAATGAAAATGTAAATCCGTCCGTGTGTAATTCCTTAAGAGGGCTATCACAAATTTTCGAGTTTTATACGAGTTTTGATGCGTCATTATGCTTTGGATATAGTCACAAAAAAAAAAACAAAAATAAGATTAAGAAAGTTTGATCATTTATCTTGGGGCTGTTTTCAATAAATATTTTAATTTGTCCACGTACATCAGTAAAATCTTTGTCTCTGCAAAGGATGTTTCATAAAATGTTGCTTTTGGGAATCTTTTGATGCTTCAGTACTACGAGGATATAGCAATTTAACCATTTATAAAAATGTTCAAGATACAACTATATCTTGTACTTGTGCTTGCTTACACCAATTTATTACAATTCATACAGTAATACACCAAAAATAATTCTATAAAACTGAGAGTTACTGACAATTTTCCGTACAAAACTATATTTTTTATCTATGAAAGTATAATCCAAATTCAAATAAAACATATTTAATAATTAAGGTGGTATTGTTATAAAGCTTGAAAAAAAAAATTGGCCTATTTAAAAGTAAAACAATATTTTAAAATAATTTTTGTTTGCAATGCAAAAATCAATATAAATCTTGTGACGCGCGGTGTTCAACTTTAGTCAGCGCCAGGCGCTTATCGAGGGAGGACGTATCGCTCCCTGTTGCGCCGCGCAAACTCGCCGGAGCTCGAAAAATATAGCGCAACCTGCGCAACGAACTCGTTTTGATACTAGTGAGTTTTTATTTTATTTATTAGTTGTAATGATCTGATTGAAATGTAATATACACAAGTATTAACCCATGATATTCTAATGCGAAAATGTTATAGATTGGGTTCTCTTTTCTTGATGTTGGTTATATAGAAATATGTACGTAAATGTCATCGTCGTTAGTTTCGCTGTTGCATAATAATATTATTGGATATCTTTGATTCTTGCAGGATAATGAAAGCATATTTAATTCAGATTATCAGACTCAATCGGATACCAGTACAAATAATATGGTAAGTATTTTTTGTCACTCGCAACAGACATATTTGTTTTAATAAACTATTTACATTCCTAGTTTTTATTGTTGCAGGAAAATGAAGATACAATACATGGAAGACGAATTATAGATTTTAGTTTTTTTATAAATCAATTACTTATACCTAATTGATAAACATGGTGAAAAGTTTGGTTGTCGATTAAATAATTTAAAAATTGTAAACGATTATTTGTTTATTGTAACTCAATCGAGCTATTCTAGGTTATAAAATTCATCGGTACAAATAATATTTCATAAACTATAAAACCAATAAACTATGTATTTCGAAAATAAAAGTGGCAAAGTCTCAAGTTTGTTTGTGCCGCGTGGCGGTCCGCAGGTGTGCGTTGCGTATTTCACTAGACGCACACGCGCGCAAGTGCTGCCGGCTATCGTCTAATTTACCTAAACCTGAGCGATTCGATTTTGTAATAGCGCTCTTAATGTATACTCCCAGCTTTTAATAACGAAACAGGTAGGCGAAAAGTTCGCAAAACTGATTTTAGCCTAGAAACTCATAAAGGCCTCATCAACGGTAACCTTGAAGTAGCTCAAGAGTTTGAAGCATTCTTCACCAAAATACCTTTCGAAACTACAAAATCATTAAATTCTTCAACCGCCGTATCTATCGATTTACTCAAAACAAATGTAAAGCCATGCTGTTCAGTATTTAAATTTCAACATACCAGCCCCGAGGCTGTTGTTAAGGCCTTTAAAGATCTTAAAATAAAATCAACAGAAGATCTTTGGGGTATGTCTGTCAAGGTGTGTAGGTCAATTATTGAAACTATTGCACCCTATTTAGCTTACATCTTTAATGTTAGCGTAGACCAAGGCGTGTTTCCTGATCTAATGAAACACAGTAAAGTAGTACCTTTATTTAAATCGGGAAATAGCAAAGAATCAAACAACTATAGACCCGTTTCTGTTTTACCGGTTCTCAGCAAGGTATTCGAAAAGTTGATGCTTGCACAAATGTTGCGCCATTTCAATAAAAACTTCATTTTTCATAACGAACAATACGGTTTCACCAAAGGTCGCTGTACAACCGATGCTGGTGTAACTTTGATCAAGCACATCTTTAAGGCTTGGGAGGAAGCTGAAGACTCGATTGGAATTTTCTGCGATCTCTCAAAAGCGTTTGACTGCGTAAATCACGAAACGCTTTTGCAGAAGCTAGAGCATTACGGAATCAAAGATACATCCCTCCAGTTATTAAAATCGTATCTAAACGATCGGCAACTTAAAGTTCAAGTAAACGGCGTAAATTCACTGGGCTCAATGATGGCAATGGGCGTACCACAAGGTTCCATATTAGGTCCGTTCCTCTTTTTAGTTTATATTAATGATTTGCCCTATCTATTTGATAATCAACCTAGGATGGTGTTGTTTGCCGATGATACCTCTCTTATTTTTAATATTGATCGACGTAGACGTAACCTAGACGACGTAAACAATTCCATTATCCAGGTTCAAAATTGGTTCAACGCAAATAACTTGGCTCTTAATGAAAAAAAAACAAAATGCATTCGATTTTCATTGCCAAATGTAAAAAGTAGTGAATGTGACATAATACTCAATAGTCAAAAACTAGAATTTATAAATCAGACAGTTTTCCTGGGAATCACTCTTGACAAAAAACTACAATGGGGACCCCACATAACATCTCTTGCGGGTCGTCTTAGCTCGGCCGCCTATGCTATTAGAAAGATGAGGCAGCTAGCGGACGTAGAAACAGCTAGACTGGTATATTTTAGTTACTTCCACAGCATCATGTCGTACGGCATTCTGCTGTGGGGACGAGCTGCTGACATTGAATGCATATTTATCTTACAAAAGCGAGCGGTCAGAGCTATGTACAACTTACGTGGTCGTGAATCTCTTAGGGAACTGTTTAAAAAAATTAATATCATGACCGTACCTTGCCAATTTATTTATGAAAATATCATGTATGTTAGGAAAACTTACATTTGTTTGATAAAATATGTGATAGACATAATTATAACACTAGAAATAAAAATAAGTTAGCTATCCCGCAGTTTAGATTATCTAAAGTACATACATCTTTCATGGGATATTGTGTCAAATGTTATAATAAAATACCAGACAACATTCTGGAATTGAATGACTTGCGGTTTAAAACTCATATAAAAGCCACACTTTGTAAGCAAGCATATTATAAATTAGAAGATTACATTCAAGATAAAAATGCTTGGAAACATGCTGGTCCTGCTCCATAGGACATACTGACAATATCTAATTAATTAACAAATTAAAACTACACCAGCAAATAAAATTGTATTCATCTTTTGATTATTTGTTTGTAACTTTGTACCAAAATATAAACCAATTTGTAAATGTGAACACCATGTAGCATTTTAATTGTCACTTTATCCTCATTTGTCTTTGCGATTCTACATGATCTTCGCATGCTTTTACTGTATGTATCAATACATACAAACTGTAATACTATATTATTTTTAAAAAGAGTAACCATGGAGTTTCTTGCCCGTTCTTCTCCATAGGAAGCTACTTTTGGAATGGGCAACTAGAATCAAACTTAGTTATAATTTTGACGTTCATAAGTGCTTGTAAAGGCCTAAATGAAATAAATGATTTGACTTTTGACTTTTTGACTTTTTTAGTGTGATATCATTCTTTAGCCGGAGGGAAATGGTTTTAATTTTTGGAGAGCAATTTAATTTGGTGACTGTTGGGCGTTTTTATTTTGATAGAATTATGGGGACAGGCAGGCTTCGAAATCGGATTACCATTATCTTATTGTATCGGTATGCTTAATTATGTACGTATAAGTAAAATTTAAATACAATATTTTTTTTAAATACAAGTTTGTGTCTCAGTCTCAATATTCATAAAAAAATTACAATTTCAAATGCATAACCCGTAACGTACCACTGCGGAAACCCATTTTCCCAAACACATTAGCTGATATAGTAGTCCTAATTATGAAAACTAGGTCATCACAAAACGGGGGTCCCCCCACAGCGTTGACTTCCACGTAGTGACCCCTGGGCAACGCCGCGCCTGACCACCGTAACGGAGTGGCAGGCCGGCGGCTAACGAACGCTGTGCGTCGAAACATCTTCAGCAGTCTTGCGTTTCGATATTGTGGGTGGCAATGCCACGTCTCCCGAGGGCCGCCTCCGGGCGCTGTCTCCCCAAAGGCCCTTCTCAGGGCCAACCCAAAGGCCCTTCTCAGGGCCAACCCAAAGGCCCTTCTCAGGGCCAATCTCGAGATGCTTCGGCGTCAGAGAGCAGCCGCGCACCATCCGCGGCTAGTCTCATGAGAGGTAATGATCTCGTGTCGACCGACCTGTCCGACACGGAGTCAGAAATGAGTCGAACGAGCGGTGTCGCAACCCGCCAGTCGAGGAAGAGGGCCTTCCTCAAGCGGGGCTCCGCAGGCTCCTCGGACGCAGCCGAGAAGCCCGCCAAGCGGGCGGTATTAGAAGCCGACGACCAGCCAAGCAGAACCAGCACCAGCCACGGCGCCTCCAGTGTCCTCTACGCGGACCACTCCGTGGAGGAAATGGAGCGCATGGCTCTGGAGGATCAGATGGAGATCCTAGAGGTGGCCTCCAAGTCCTCAAATCTAAAGGGGACCTTCCAAAAGGCCCTGAAATGCCGGGCAGCGAACTTGCTCGGCATTATAAAGGAGTTGGCGCAGCGCACCACCTCCGATGAAACGCGGCGACTGCAGGCGAAGGTGGATCGCCTGCAGAAAGAGGTGACCGCGCTGCACGCGCGCGCTGCCGAGCCCACGACTCGGCCTGAGGGGACGTCGGAAGGTTCAGCAACGAGGCCCCCCTCCTCTAACCCTGAGGATATCATCCGCAAGGTGATCATGGAGGAGAGGGCCTTCATCAGGGCCTGTTTTGCCGGCATAGAAGACCGGCTCCTGCCGGAGACGCGGCTACGCCCTCCACTCGCGGCGGATAAGGCGCCCGGACGAATGCCCATTGCACCGGGGCCCTCAACGGCTCCAGCCCAGTCGGAGCCCCAGGTGCTAAAGACCACCAAGGGCAAAGGAAAGGGCAAGAAGACCTCACCAGCCCCGACTACCCAGACGGTCCCTCCCGAACCGGTGAGGGAAGACCCTCTGCTGCCCTCCACCACCCCTTCCAACCAGCCTTGGATTAAGGTGGTAGCGAGGAAGCGGAAGGGGAAAAAGTCGGCTCCTAAGCCCCCTGCGGCCAAGCCTGCAGCCTCAGAGGATAAGAGGAGGAAGCTCGCTCCTCCTCCAAGAACCGAAGCCGTGGTAGTCACGTTGACTCCAGAGGCAGCGCAACGAGGGGAGACGTACGAGTCCGTACTGCGGCGGGCTCGTACAAACGTGGACCCTGCGGAACTTGGGGCTGGCCGAGTCACGTGCCGAAAGACCCAAACGGGGGCTCGTATCTTCGAGTTCTCGGGGGCCCAACGCGGCACCAAGGCGGACCTCTTCGCGACAAAGCTCCGAGAGGCTGTCGCGGACACGGCCAAGGTCGTGAGGGCCGTCAAGTGTGTGGCTCTCGAGGTGACCGACCTTGACGACTCGGTCACGCAAGAGGAGGTGGTGGCAGCGGTTGCGGCGGCGGGGGGCTGCGCCGTCGCATCTGTCAAGAGCCGAGGTATTAGACCTGGCCGCAGGGGAATGGGCACCGTGAGATTAGAGTGCCCGGTCGTAGCTGCGAAGGTGGTTCTGGCTAAGGGTCGCCTCCCGGTTGGGCTCAGCTCGGGTGGGGTCCGGGTACTTGAGAATGCGCCGATGCGCTGTTTCAAGTGCCTCGGCATCGGGCACACCCGGCCTCTCTGCCCGTCCACTGCCGAGCGATGCGAACTTTGCTTCCGCTGCGGAAAAGGGGGGCACAGGTTAGCCACCTGCGAGGCTGCCACCATGCATTGCGCAGTATGCGCTGCCAGTGGTCGTCCAGCCAACCACGTGATGACGGGCAAGGAATGCCGACCGCCACCAAAGAAGGGCAAACCGCAGGCGCCGGTGCGACCTGCCGCTGCCTCCGCCACTGAAGCTCCAGTTCCAGTGCCGGCCACCGAGGGAAGCGCGATGAACACCGACTAATGGCTGGGCATCGTAGACGTGTTCTTCAAGCGAACATCAACCACTGCAGAGCAGCCCAGAGCCTACTGGTCCAAACCTTTGCGGAGTGGTTGGTGGACGTGGCGGTTGTCGCCGAGCCGTACTCTATCCCTGGCAACTGGCTGGGAGACGACAACGGCTCGGTTGCATTGGTGGCGCGATCTTCCACGGACTCCCCTCCCCTATCGCTCTTAGAGAGAGGACCGGGATACGTCGCCGCCTCGTGGGGGGATATAGCCCTTATAGGTGTGTATTTCTCTCCAAACCGCCCTCTCACGGACTTCGAGAACTTTCTCGAGGTCCTCGCCAGGGTGGCACGCGGAGTGGTGCAGCACCGGGTGTTGGTCATGGGCGACTTCAACGCAAAATCTGTGTTATGGGGTAACCCAGCCACCAATGCCCGAGGACGAGAGGTGGAAACCTGGTCCATGTCGTCCGGTCTGTCCCTCCTGAATAGGGGAACAGTTCACACATGCGTGCGGCGGCAGGGGGGCTCCATCGTGGACCTCGCTTTTGCCTCCCCTTCTTTGGCGGCCTGTGTAGTGGACTGGCGGGTGGAGCTGGTGGAGACGCTGTCCGACCACCGATACGTGCGGTTCGATATTTCCACCCCGGGCTCCCAGGGGACCCAGGAGGGTCGGTCGCACTTCCCACGGTGGGCGCTCTCCCGCCTAGACCGGGAAGCCGCCGTGGAGGCGGCGTTCGTCCAGGACTGGCTGTCGCCTCCTGTAGTAGTCCGGGATGTGGACGCCACAGCGGTCCAGTTAAGAGTCTCCCTGACCGAGGTGTGCAACTCTAGCATGCCTCGGTCTCATCGTCCGCCTCCTAGGCGTGCTGTTTATTGGTGGTCGGAGGAGTTGGGGGATCTACGGGCCGCCTGTGTGGCAGCCAGGCGGGCCTACACAAGAAGCCGGCGGCGGCGCATTCGCGACCTCAACAACGAGGACCGCTTCTATGCAGTCTACATAGAGGCCAAGTCGACGCTGACGGCGCGAATGGGCACAGCCCAGGATCGCGCGAGGGCGGAAATGTTTGAGGGTCTGGACGTTGATCCCTTTGGGAGGCCGTACAAGGCGGCGTGCAACAAACTGCGCCCGTACGGTCCTCCAGTTGCCGAGACCCTCGAGCCGTCGTTGCTGGATGGGGTGGTCCAGTCCCTATTTCCACGCAGGGACAACTTCACTCCACCAGATATGAGCGCCCCGCGGGGTGCAGCTCCGTCAGCCGAGGAAGTCCCGCCGGTTACTGAGGACGAGGTGGAGAAGGCAGCTTTCTGCCTCAGGGGGAAAAAGACGGCCCCAGGTCCGGATGGCGTCCCCGCAAAGGTGGTGGCCATCGCTACATCGCAGATGGGAGAAAGGTTTCGGGACCTCTTCAGTGCGTGCCTGACGTGCGAGAGGTTCCCGAAGCTATGGAAGGAGGGCCAATTGTGCCTTCTTCGGAAGGAAGGGCGGCCGGTGGACCCCCCATCGGCATACCGACCCATCGTTTTACTGGATGAGGTCGGCAAAATGTTCGAGAGGATCCTCGCCGCCCGAATCAACAGACATCTGAGCACAATCGGCCCGGATCTAGCGGACGCTCAGTTTGGTTTTCGAGCTGAGCGTTCGACAGTTGACGCCCTGTCCCGACTAAAAGACCAGGTGAGGGAGGCGATGGATGTGGGAGACGGACTGTTGGCTGTGTCATTCGACATAGCCAACGCCTTCAACTCCATTCCCCACTCCACCATACTGGAGGCCCTCCGCTTCCACGGGGTGCCTTCGTATTTGCGGGGACTTTTGACGGACTACCTGAGGGACCGCACAGTCCTCCTTGTGGACAAGACGGGCCAGCTCCGAAGTTACGGCGTCGAGTCCGGTGTCCCACAGGGTTCTGTTCTAGGGCCGCTCCTGTGGAACATTGGATTCGACTGGCTTTTGCGGGGCAACCTCCCCCGTGGCACATCTGTCATTTGCTATGCAGACGACACCCTTCTGATTGCCCGGGGGAGAAATTTTGGAGAGGCGGCCAGCTTGGCCTCGGCGGGCGGTTCACTAGTGGTGGACAGAATCTCCCGCCTAGGGCTGACGGTGGCGCTGCAAAAGACCGAAGCCGTGTTCTTCCATGGGCCTCGGCAGCACCAACCGCCCGATGCTCATATACATGTGGAGGGTGTCCGCATTGGGGTACAGCCCCAGATGAAATATCTGGGCATAGTCCTCGATAGCAAGTGGCGTTTCAACGCACACTTCAGTGGCTTGTCGACGCGCTTGATGAGGACCGCGGGCGCCCTCTCATGGCTCCTCCCGAACATCGGGAGGCCCGGCGACCATTGCCGGCGTCTATACGCCGGCATACTCAAGAGTATGGCCCTGTACGGGGCCCCAATCTGGGCAGACTCAGTGTGTGGTCGGAGGAACGCCGCTGCCATCCGAAGGCCACAAAGGGCCATTGCACAGCGGGTGGCGAGGGCATACCGCACAGTGAGCTTCGCGGCGGCGTGCGTTCTGGCGGGTGCCCCTCCTTGGGAACTCGAAGCTTGGGTGCTCGCCAGAGTGTACGACTGGACGGCAGCGCAAAGGGCGCTAGACCGGCACCCGGACCCGATCGAACGGGAAGAAGTGCGTGAGGAGGCGAGGGAAGCAATCACTCGACACTGGGCCGAGGACCTTGCCTCGTCAACGTTCGGCCGCCGGACGCTGGATGCCATCGGGCCTGTCCTGGATGGATGGCTCGATCGGCGGCATGGCTGCCTCTCGATGCATCTGGCGCAGGTGCTGTCCGGGCATGGCTGCTTTGGAGCATACCTGCACCGAATTGGGAGGGAGGAGACCCCAAAGTGCCACCATTGTGAAGCCGAGGTGGATACGGCAGAGCACACACTGGAGGTGTGCCCATCGTGGGCTGAACCCCGCCGCACCCTGGTGGCAGTGGTCGGGGATGACCTCTCGCTCCCCAGTGTGATTGGTGCCATGCTGGGAAGTGAGGAGGCATGGGACGCGGTAGCCTCCTTCTGTGAGGACGTCATGTCACAGAAGGAGGCGGCAGAGCGCTTGCGGGAGAACGACCCTCTCGCAGCACCGCTCCGCAGACGAAGAAGGGGTGGAAGACGGCGAACACAACGTCCGTCCCCATCCGCCCCGGGGGGTGATCAGCAGGCGACAGGTGCGGGGGTGCCACCGCCTGTATTACAAGGATCGCCCCTTGTGCTCCGGCCATCATAGGGACCCCTCCCCACTAGGGGGAGAAATGAGGGGCCTGCCGTAAGGCGGGCAATCGCCGGTGGGGGACTGGATGCCATAGATTCCCAGACCCCCTCCACTCAGGCGAGGTCGGAGTGCCGCTGGGCCTTTTTAGTGGGTATACCGGGAACGTCGTTATCGGGGAGTCCCACATACCCCTCTCCCGTCCCCCGACGGGAAGGGCATGCGTAATAGCATTTTTTACCCAGCGACAACAAAAAAAAAAAAAAAAATGTCATCACATCACAAAACCAGCACTACTTTCCCAACCACATGGAGTCACTAATAATTGACACCCGACCCTATCAAATAACCTAACACCTTTCTATCATCGAACTTGTAACAACAAACTTCCTACAGATTGATCACCTCCGCCGAAATGGAGTCCAAAGTTTTTTGTTTCACAACAAACCTACAGAAGCTTAGAGCTTTGAACCAACTGGATAGTCAATTGCATTTCCCTTCTTTTTTTGTTGGAAATTCATCATATGGCCCCATTCGCTGTGGTTGCAGCGAGTAATCATATGACTAAAACCCACCTGGTTCCTACTGGAGTCCATTGTGTATCAGGCCCACGGTAATTCTTTCGTAAGAGACCAGCAGTCATCATAATCGTATGTAAATCATATTTATATGTAAGTTATTGCATGATTTTGTTAATTTTGTCCTGTGCGTGCGTAATGATGAGATCTAAAATGCATGAGTGAGTTATCACGTATGTATATTATAAATTGGCAAACCTTTTGTTCAATGCTCTAAGACATTGGGATATTCGAAACAAGATGGTAGCAACTTGTTTGTATAGTGATACCGAACTCTTGTTTATGAGTATGAAACTATAGGGTCGTTTTGCGAGTTTATTTTATGTTTCTTTTTTGGTTAGAAGTTTTGTAACGTTGCGGTATGAGGTTGCGGAGGAAACTCAGTCCGTTGTATGTAGCCATGTAAGTTGTAAGTGGTTTTGGTGAACTGCATATTATTCTCATACCTTAATCTACTCTTAGTCTACCTTTCTCCTCTTCATAGGGTGTTTACTTATTTTTATTTACCTATTATTCTGCTAGTTACATGAGTAAAAAATAAAGTTAGGTAAATTATAACTAACATGTTTTACATAGCTGTCAATCAATCCATACTGATATTTGTTGTTCATGTACCAATTTATTGAAAAAAACAAGCACCAGGAAATATGAAAATGCGTGCGAAGAAACAGGATTATGTTCTAAATAGATTATATACGAAGCTGAGGATTAAAGTATAACATAAAATGAGACTCCAAGAAAGTTGTTAATTTACTTTAGTACTTACATCATAACTTACACGTATCTTCACTTATGTACACTCGTATTTATTCCTAAATAAACTTAAGTCAAGTTACTTTCATAACTTGATATAAATGTTTATCCTCCTTTTACGGAGTTTTCAACTTAATTCGTATGTTTATGAGAGTTAAAAGTCTTAAAATTTTGCTAAATGATATCTCAAGTCAAGATGTTTGCAGAACATTTTCTTTTATACTTAAGAATTTAGGTAACTTGCCTTAAATGATTGGATGTTATGGATCAAGTACTTAGCGTACTTAATACGTATTTGATGATTTAAGGAAATCAATGCCTAAGTTATATGAAGATAAACAAAAGTATTTAAAATTCATTATTTTATAGACCGAATTAGTAGCTGGCGAGGCGATACCTAGTTCAATGAAGTCAGCTGCTGAATTGGCCAGACATATCAATTATTCAACAAGTTTTAGAAAGCCATACTACGAACTATTTAAATGTATACAACTTCTTCCTCCTGTAAAATAAGTATCAAATGTATTTTTATTTCTAAGTTCAGGTGCAAATTCGATCTTAATATATTTCATACTAGCCGTTTTCCCGCGGTTTCACCCGCGTCCTTGGGAGCTACTGCCCGCACCGGGATAAAATATAGCCTATGTTACTCACAGATAATATAGCTTTCTAATAGTGAAAGAATATTTAAAATGATCCAGTAGTTTTTTAGTTTATCCATTACAACCAAACAAACAAAGTTTTCCTCTTTATAATATTAGTATAGATATAAATAAACCAAATCTGTATACATATTTTTGTCAACAAACAATAAAGATTTAACGTAAAACCCTTTGAAAAGCTTCAATATCTTCATGTCAAGGCCACACATCTCAGCAAAGTCAAACAGACATTATATCCTTCCCCATAATTTATAAAATCAACATGGAACCTCCATGCGCTGTTGACAAGAGTCGAGAGTCGAGCAAACAGTTTGTATTAAACATTAAAGGTTCCTAAGACTGTAGAAGGCTTTCCTCTGCCTTTGTTTGTTAGAATCCTTAGGAAAAGTAAAGGCTGAAGAAAATTTTATCTTACTTGATTAAAGAAAGAACTAAATTTAAAATACATATAGATCGGTCGAAATGATTTTTTTTTTAATTTTTTGTCTACCATTTCTTTTGGCTTAAAATAAACTCAGTAACTTAGTCCTAAAGATATTCAAATTAAAATATCTAACACCACTCACTAAATGTCCCTATAAAACTCTGAATTACTTGTTTTATTTCTAGCCAGTACTTTTAGTGGCCGTTTATTTGCATAAAAAATGCACACGTTTTATACCCAGGCAGTTCTTTAGAATTTTCTAGAATTGTTTTTTGAAACATACAGCATAAACCGACGTAAAGAGGGGAATACTTGAAACCACGCTAAATGCCAAGAAAGTTAGCGTACTATGAACTCTCCCATTCAAGCTGAGTGTTCACAAGCCGTCTGATAAATAGTTCGGGAGGGTGCTCGCTTCTGCTCCTACGCATACAGTTTAAAGCTGAGTCTGCACTATGTAGGTGAGTAGTTTATGGGTATGAAAGTTGCCTTTGTTGGCAAATTCGGCTAGTCTTACTTAGGAATTACCATATTTTCTTGTATGTTTTATTTCCAGACCACAGCCCACCTAAAAACTCAAGTATCTCTTCGAAATTAATACATGATTTTTGAAATTGTAATTCTAAAAAAAGCTTTTAAAAAGTTATTGATCTATTACCTTCCGTGAAAAACTACCATAACAATCTACACTTTTTCCTGAAACACTGTACTTTAACCTCTCACGCAGAGAAGGATGAAACACTAAGGCCCGGTTGTTCGTACGTTATGGTAAAGTTAAAGTTAAAATTTGACCGATGTCAATTTTGACCACGGTTAAATTGACATTTTTACTATGAAATTTTAACGTTCAACAACGCTTTTTAAGTTTAACCCTGGTTAATTTTACTTTAACTAGAATATAACCCTAACCTTGACGTAACCGAGCTTCGAACAACCGGGCCTAATTAGAAGAAACTTAAACATTACTTATTTTTTTCTACCTGTGAGACGACTAAAGCCTAATGTATCCACACACACATATACATACGGGTACCTAAACATCCCTTCTTACACTCGTGTATAAGAAAATTGCGTTGTGACCTACTGAAGCAACTAAGTTTGAGCAAATTGAATAAAACTCAATTTGCTGATGTACTCAATTACACACTCGGTTCGGAATAATTAATTCTGTTTGTGTTGACGAAGTCAGGTTAATTTTGAGGTGGTTGTAAATGCATTTATGTGGTTACAGTGCATTGGTGATCGCAACAAATGCTCTCTACGTTCACCCATGTCATAAGATTTTTGGAGTAGTACTTACTTATAATGATTAAAACCATTAACATAATCACGTGTTCTTAGTTTATTAATAGTAGTCTATGAGCTTGAGTTTAGCAAAATATTAATTGCATCAATATTGTTTTTATGTCAGATTTTCCGAGGAACCTATGGAAAGTGGGTCTCTCGGCAGGTAAGCAGCCAAATTCATCCTCCAAAGCGTGACAAAGGAACATAAGTACATCCAAACCCAACTCTTACATATTTTATAATTTCCACAACACAACCATTAATCATGACACCATAACATGTTACCATCAATTTGATCCACCATAAAAATTGATAAGACGTTGCTATGCCACTTACCCTCAGCAAGAAATGCGATCTCTTCAACAGTGACGTGTCACCTGGCGCTAAAATCTTTGGAGTACCCGTACACTGCCAACTTTTAGTCGCCCGATTATTGTTTTTGACTCATAAACCAGTATAAATATAAATGTAAGTATATAATACGTGAGGCTTAAGCCAGAAATTAGCCGGCATCAGGCCGACTGACAACTATAGCTATAGACTGGAAGCCGACCCCAACATAGTTGGGAAAAGGCTCGAGAGATGATGATGAGACCGACTGAAAACTTTAATTGGACACAAGTCTTTAAAAGTATTATTTGGCAATCAAGGGTCAACTATCGGCCAACTGTTTAGTCTTTAGTATGCGGATACTCTTACTTGACAGGTTACATAATATATTACTTAGCAAGGTTTGAGTAAGTAGCCAGTTACCTTCTTGAGTGTCCCTAAAAATAGAAGCTGGATGTATGACACTGTGGATTACCAGACAGAACTTTCTAAGGTGTGTTTACTCTTGTGAATGATATCTGCATAATATGATATGACAACATAGTTAGAAATGTAACAAGTTACGTTAAGTATGAATACGTTGTACTGTACCCGTCTAATAACTTTGTATCTCTGAAGTTAGTTGTGCTTTGAAATGCCTGCAATACATTGTGACTTTTCTCAGGTCTCCAAGGTTTATCTCCAGCATTGATCTTACATGACCTGATAATAATATTCTAATATTAGAAAGTCAAGCATTGGTAAAAAACACACACTAAAATTAGACCTAAGAAATACACCTAGGGTAGGGTGGTAGCCAATGAACCGCGTGTACACTATGAACCATAGTACCTACCGGCCCTACCTAACGTTGCTAGTTCGTGCAAAAATTATGTCGAGACTCCCTTGCTACGTCAAGAAGTTTGGTCTATTCGCCGTGGGTCTGTCGCGATATACTCACCTGTGAGCCGCGTCTTAGTCTTCTACTCAAGAAAAAACGACAAAAAAAGGTGAGTTTCTTTTTGTTGTTACTTTAATAATCTAACTCTTACTTAACTATGTGTGAATTGTATATGTAATGTAGATCATTAGGCTTGTCTGAGACTATTTTTTGGAATTAATTCTCAACGGTTTTTGTATAAAACATGACCTAACATTTCCTAAGAGGGGGTGGGTACGCTGTGAGCCATTTATCCTGGGTAAGCAATGAACCACGGTTCATTGTGTATTGTGTACCACATCTTAGTGCTTTGTATGATATATGAACAGGTGGGAAGTATTATTAGACAGTTAACCTCTAAGTGATAATGTGAGCACCTATAATTAATTACCATTATTCGTCTATTTCAGCATGGGCCGAAACACGGTAGGGAGGAAAGCACGTAAAAAAGGGTATCACACCGCGGAAGTTACACAAAGAGGTATAGAAAAAACACTTGTCGGGATCAAGCATTCGAAAAGCAGCAAAAATTGCAACCTTCTCTATCCAGTATTGCGACAGACGAAGTGTTTGTGCGAAGATATGTCACAAACAAATTACAGGAACAATCCGTCTTGTAGACTAGAGCCACATTATGATGCAAGTAATTTTTTTACTGCCCAACATGAAAACAGCATAAAGAAATGTTGATTGTTACAATTTGTGATTTGGACAATAAAAAAACATAAATCTGAATGTGATAAAAAGACGTCGACTTTATAATGCTAAGAGCATTTTAATTAATATAAATATACAAGTACAAAATGTTTTTTCTTTTTTCCCGGAAAGTTTGTCCGTAACTTTTAAGATGTTCATAATTATTGTTAAAAATTAAGTTTTAAGACTGATTTGTTGGTTCTTATATGTATGTATAACCCGAAACTTAATAATTATAAAAAGGTATAAATAGTGTATTTATTTTCCTTTAAAACAAATAATATATATTTTTTTATATTACCGTGATTCATTGTGTACCACATGGTTCATTTAGTACCATCCCCCCGGTTCTTTGTGTACCCCTAGGAGTACGCTATGAACCATTTCTCATGTTTTAAAAAAACATGTATAAATTAGGCAACAGCAAATGTTTTCCACTTATTTCAACACAATTTGGCAGCTTATTAAATAACCTATCATTTGAGACAAAAATATTTTCTTAGACTGTAAAAACGAGCACGCTAGAGATCTCCAACCTATCTGATTTTACAAAATTAGACTGAAGAAATCTGATTTCCAAAATAGAATAATAAGATTGGATGTCTCTCGGAATCTTTGTCACGTGTCTGCATAGGTTTCCAATTTTACAGTACGTACGTGAAATTCACACTTTTTTGTGCGTATTTTAGAAATACGCTGAGCACGTGTGTCTTATTAACGAGACATCGTGACTTGTTTGAGTTCAATGACTTTTCAACATTTTTGCATATCAAGTAGTAAATCATAAATAAGTTACACAGAGTCCCTTCTTACACATTGCTAATATGTGTATGTACTGAATATATGCTTGTATTATTTTATAATTTTAAAATATTTATCCTCATTCTAAACTACCGCTCCGAAGTTAATACAATTTATAATATGAAATACTCTTTGGTTTCATATTTCGATTATTAAAAACTTACGCCTAATCTAAAAGTCGTTCACTATTACCATCAATCAAATTACCGAATGAAAACCATAGCTAACTAGTATTAAATAACTCAGCAAAAATAACAACAATAACAGTAATACAGATCTCATTATCATCGTACTACTCGAAACAGAATTTACTAATGTTGACATCAAAAGTTCAAATAGCGATAATACAGTCGACCTCGTTAGTATCGAGACGGCGGTCCCACAGTCACAAACGATGGAGATCCCATTAAAAATAATAATACTCTTCACTTCAGTTATAAGTGTTATAAATACAAGTGTTGTTATAAATCGGTTTGATGATGATGATTGTGAATTAGAAGCTACGTTAGTTGAAGAAATAGCATCGTATGAAAATGTGACGAAACATATCATGGAGGAAATTAGATCGAATTTTGGAGAGGTTATGTATAATGAGTAAGTATTGTCTCAAATAGTGCACTGTGTTTGTTAATTAACAGTAATAAATAAAGGACAAATAAAGGATAAGGGCAGGAGGATGATGATGAAATAAAGGACAAATTGAAAAATCTCTGTTATTCTAAGCTCAGGTAATAAGACAATCATAAGAGCTATTAAAACTATGTAAGCAAATGAACACTCGAATAACTTTCGTCATAATAGAATGCATTAGTTTATGTGACTTGAACATAACTCAAGCAATTAAACATCAAATGTGGTTTCAAGTAGTTCTTGCCAACTATATGATTTATGAATAAAACTTGTGTGCAGTTACATTAAAGCGAATTTTGATAATATTATTGTTACTTTCAGATACACTCGTTTTATTGACACTTTTGGAGCTCGACCGTCGGGCACAGAAATTTTAGAAAGGTCTATAGATCATATGATAAATTTAAGTAAACAGCATGGTCTCAATGATGTTACCACTGAGGAGTTACAGGTAAATCATATTTTGTGATAAAAAAATACTGGTGAATTAAAACTGATTTTAATGTTCTACGCATAGGTTAATCAATACTCAGTAAAGCTAAAATAAAATCAGGATAATAATAGACAAAAAAGCATGTACACAAATAATCATATATTCAACATAAAACAGTATAAGATTTGCAAAATTGAACACGTACACGGAAATTGCTATACGTGCCGCTAGAAAACAGTTCCTATAATGATGTCCTGTCTGGCATTTTGGTTCATGACTTTCTTTATAAATCCTAGTTATAGGCCAACCCCTACAAATCGACCTCTTTAATACATTTGTTTAATAAAATATACTTAATGTTTCAGGTGCCACATTGGGTGAGGGTGCACGAATCTGCTTCAATGCTACAACCTCACGTCAAAAACATCGCTATACTAGGATTTGGATCAAGTGTCAGAACTCCACCAGAAGGCATCACTGCCGAAGCTATAGTTATTAGGTAACAGTTTCGATGAACTTGACAAAACTGATAAAAAAAACATTGAAGGAAAAATTGTTGTATTTGATGCACATTATGTGACTTACGGTGATACTGTAGTTTATAGGAGTCAAGGTGCTTCAAAAGCGGCTAAGAAAGGAGCTGTAGCAACTCTAGTGAGGAGTATAACACCTTTTTCCATTTACTCACCTCACACTGGAGCCCAGTATTATGAAAAGGATGTGCCAAAAATACCTACAGCTGCTATTACATTAGAGGACGCAGATTTGATGAGAAGACTACAAAACGCTGGGGATAAAATTGTTCTTCACATAAAAATGTTGAGTACATCTGATACTAAGACATCTAGGAATACTTTAGTCGACCTTAAAGGTAGTGTGCATCCCGAGAAACTAGTAATCGTATCTGGTCATATAGACAGTTGGGATGTAGGACAGGGAGCGATGGATGATGGTGGAGGCATGATGATAAGCTGGTTCACTCCAGTTATACTAAACATCTTAAAATTAAAACCTAAAAGAACTGTTAGAGCAATTTTATGGACTGCTGAAGAACCAGGCTTGGTTGGAGCTCAAGCTTATCTGAAGAAACATATGAATGAACTTGACAATATAAACTTTATAATGGAATCAGATGAAGGAACATTCAAGCCCTTAGGCTTAGATGTAGCTGGATCCAAAAAAGCTCGTTGTATCGTAAAGGAAGTTCTCAAACAATTTGCACCGATTAATAAATTGACAAATAGTGGATACCCTGGTTCTGATATTGTAATATTTGTACATCAGGGAATACCTGGGGCGTCGCTACTGAATGAAAATGAAAGGTACTTTTGGTACCATCATAGTGAAGGTGATACAATGAATGTTCAGACTATGAAGGATGTTGTCGACTGCGCCGCATTCTGGGCTGCATTTTCTTATGTTATAGCTGATTTATCTGTTGATATACCTCGTCAATAATTAAAAGTATAAAATTAATGGAAAGTAATTGTTTTATCTCATCACCTTTTATACCTAAAATTGAGGCAGCCCCAGTAAGTTACACAAGTACTTCGGTAACTTACTGGGGCTGCCTCAATTTTATGTTAAGAAAGCAATGTCTGAGACAAAATAAAAACATTTTTCATTTTCACCTACACATTGTAAAGGAGCATATTGAGTAATAAATGCGGAGAAAGCCCAGCCAGTACATAAGGCGGATTCAAAATATGCTAGAACACAATAATCCACATATTCCGTCTTAGTTACGCCTCCTCTCTATATCATACAGGTATTTTTCGTCACACAATCAAAACGTAAGCCCGAGGCATCTCTTTTTACATACATTCGTGATGCGAATAGTGCTGCCGCGGCAATCCTTTGAAATTCAATAAATTGTAACTATTCCCACAAAAAATGTCATGTCATTGAACGCCCGTTACGTCTGTTCTTGTTTACGTTAGCTGACAGCTAAATATTGGTTCTGCCATTTTCGGATTCGCGCACCTTACGGCTTTGTCGATGAAAACAAAATATTATGTTTCGACAAGTTTGCTGTCGCACTGGCTGGCTAGAAACAAATTACAACAACCTCATTTCAGAAAAAAGTAGAATATGGCTGGAATAGTAGTTAATTTTAAAAATAGAAAACATTTTTGGTAAAACTACCAAAAAAAAATCTTAGACATTATTTCAAATTACGAATCCAGTCAAAAAAAAGTCTTACGAAACCATATTTTCTCTTAATCGTGAAATAATGTTGCCGTCGGAATTGTACTGTTATCATGCCTTGAATATTTCATTATAAATTCTTCTTGGCGTGTTTGAAAAGATTTATAAGTAAGCCTTTTTTGTAGGCGTACATTTTATTTGTATGACATAAATCCGTGCGCTTTGTGGCAAAACTGTCGGTTTGTGGCGTGAAATGTTTTATGTCAGTTCCCAGTCTGAATATGACTTTGAAATATGCGATACGATTTACCTTTACATAAAAATCATAACCGTGAACGTACTTACTATAAACATAGACCATTTTCTGTGAATGGAGTAGCTTAGCGTTATACGGCCAGTGGAAAAGGCAATGTTCCGAGAATTGAACTATCCCGCAGACATTCATTTTATTTAGGAATTTATTTATTTCATTTTTCATCGAGTTTATTTGCTTAGACTTTAGACCATTTTCTGTCTCTATACTACGTTTTACCCGAAAATATTGTAATCTTTTTCGTACGAAGCTAAACGGCAGTGGAACAAATAGGAAGATAGAAGATAAGGTTAGTACCTATATCAGAGCCACAAAATGTCACCATATATAACTGAAAATGTGGGATTTTATAGCAAAACACTCCAAAGACGTAAGGCTGTATAAACTTGGGAAATCAAATAAAGGGGTTACGGCCTATCAAAAGTAATGGCCCTTCCAAATTTTATTATGATAACGTTACTTTGTTTTTTTCGCATATTTACTTAGCTTAGCATAAGTATTATGCAGTAAACTTTGGTATTGTTATTATGTGAAATGTAACAAAATTATTATCATCAGAAAGAATTTATAGATGCTTTTTATTTAGGCATGAAATGTCTATATAACCACAGTGTGAAATTTATAAAACGGACCTAATAACGAAGAAGGATTTTATTAGAAAATTTCCCTCGCGCTAGCTAATAAAAGCGTAACTGTATCACAAAAGCCTCTGAAATAAATTTAATCTCAGACCAACACATAATTTAATGAGAAAACTTCCCATTTAGTAAAGCGAGGGCGATCATTCATCTTTATCTGATTTGTAGTTTGCAGCGCTCTAGCGGCTCGCGGGTCATTTGTTTAACGATACGACCTTCAAATACACATAAAAACAAAATATGAGCTTAATTTAGAGTTTAAACTAATGTAAATGCGTTTTAATGAAGATTTAAACATGTAATAAACATTTATATAACAATAACAACAACAGACGTTAAAAGTTATAATCAAATAATGTATTTTAACTTTATATGAAGGCATATGTATGGGTCTGTTAGTGAACCTATGTCAATTTATTATGTTAGTATTGGAGAAATTAGTAGGATATAAGCAGTGGAAAAACAGGTACAGGACCGATAAACTTAACAAGCAGGCATAATTGTAGCACCACCAACTTGCATTCTACGGACTGTTTTGTGCAAAATTTCTGAACCCACAAAGCAATTTTATCCCGATCGTGAATAATTATGCACACCAGTCACTCTTCCAACCATTTTAATTTTATGAGAATACTGGCACTATGACTTTAAAGACAGCACCACCTAAGAATGACGTCACAATTCACATATTAAGCGTACATTGCCACATTCTAAGTAATTAGTGGAGCAGTAATCTTGTCCGGAACACGCAATAAATTAGGAGCACATCTGTTGTACAAACAATTAATTCTGTTTACACTTACAACAGTGTTATGGCTTTGTTATAGTGTTGTTACGTCGTGTTTTGATTTTATTGTTTTGATTAATGAACTGGTTTATTGTCTGTGGACGGCGGATGATTTTTATGGATATGATTATTGCTGATTTCGGGACTTAGGGACTTTTTTGTAGCATTAAAGCGAAAAAAACTGTGGAATTAAGTATAGCTGTAACCGCATTGTTGGTGCATTTTTAGGAAGGTTACAGCATCATCTGTGGTTAGAAGAGTCTTTAAAAAAAACAGTTTCCAAAAAGGAGTTTGTAAGAGAATTCGTCACTATTCAATTTTATGACTGATTATGACTGTCGAGTAAAAACAAACCTTGCAGTTTTCCCAAAGGGATGCTATATTTGGAATTACATTAATAACTACGTTCGTGCTAGGTCCTGTACAAAATTATTAGTACCTACAAGAAAACTCTTGCTTAAAATTCCCATCACGTCTTACTTTATTTTCACTCCCACTTGATAATTAATAAGCACTCGTAACATATCACATTTCGTTTTATACACGGTACATCTACTAGGGCCTTTACTAGGACAGAATTTCAGTCAACCGAGCTATATTTATGGTTGAAAGGCTAATTAAATAAGCTCACACTGGTTCTAATTAGCTAGTGTGACGATTTATGAGAAGTCCGAGAACAACCTGAATGAAATAAGGCTGAATACGATTACAGTATAATAACCTTGTAACCTCAACCTTAACTTCATTATAGTAAGGCTCAAATTCCTTTAAAGTTTCTTCGGTTACTTATGACTTTTCTACCCTGGTCATCGGGAAACTGTATCGAGTTATGTTAATACAACGTCGCCGGGCAAATGACTGATGTTGCCACTGAAAGTAATACAAATTGCTGCAGCTAGCTTAACATTATTGCTAGAAAATGTGAAGTTTTAAAACGGTTTATGAAGACTCACTCCTAAATCGTATGTGCTTCATAAACGTCAAGGAATAAAAAATTGCACTAAATCTCTTACTACGTCACTATAAAATGAAAAAGACCGAGGTTATTTGAGATGACTTTAAACTTTTCATCAAGTGTTAAATGGATAAGACTGTTAGTTTAAAAGTTACTCTATCCAGCTCAAGCTTAACGGTATTAAAACTACATTTTCAGTCGTGAAATCTTTGATACCGTTGTACTAACTAAAGAAATTCTCTTAAAATAAACTTTGCTGAAAAAAGCGAACATCAATAGTTTTCAGCAAATCCTACCATTTATTTATTTATGTAGATCCAAAGGATTGGCCTAGGCCAGCTGATTCAATTATTGGAAAAGGGTAGCGGATCAAAATATTCTTTTACTTACATGAAAGATATCAGGCCTAATATGATACCTTTTTTCGGTCCTTTTACTAAGATAATGATATAACATGTTAGAGTAGTAGTTTGGAAAATAGGTTTAATACGAGTATTTCAGACGAAAAGCTGTGTACTTAGAATAATATAGGTAATGTTTTTATGTATTTATGGATATTTTTGAATTCATGAAAATAAACTTCACAGGTAATGTTTGTACGTTTTATTAAACGCGTTTACTTAGGTATAATGTCATAACTTTTAATAAAAATTATATATTTAAAACAAATTACTATCTTTGCCAAAAATGAAGCTAGGAAAATCTTATTTTAAAAAATCAAGGTCCGTTAGTAATCCAAACGACTTTTCAAATAAAAACTCTCAGGAGACACAAAAATCCTCAAAACAGGCCTTACAAAATAAATTAGTGTATTGTATTCTAGATCTGTTACAGCCCCACTACATGTATGAATAGAACATTCTAGAGCCGGCGGAGTCTGAGCCGAGATAATTACATAAGCCTGGACACGCCGACTGCCCAATCCGAGTTCATTAAGTAGTTGCCGTACGTCTAATGTTGTTACATTGCCTCAATTCATTATTTATGTACTAAGAGATGGCTTGCACTAGTTTTAAACAAAGTTAGGTAAACAATAGATATCATACCCATCTTAGACGACGGCATTGTAGGGACCAACGAATCTCTCTCTGTACATTTTTTCTCATATTTTATATACTCGTACCTATGTATGTGTGTGTGTGGTGGAGCAGTATTCTGAAAAAAACTTATCAAGTATAGGTACTTGTTTAAGTCTACTTATTAATTAGAAGTCAGGTAAGTATTTGATAAAATGATCCAACATCGATTGTGTTTCAAACTCATTTATCGGTATCCACATAATGTTAGACTAAACTATTATTATTATTAAAAAGTATCTCACATTCTTCCCAAATCTTCCATCCTCATAACATCGTAAATAATAAAATTAAAGCTTAAGACGACAAAAGGTATTTCGCCTCAGCCTCGGATATGAACAGATTAATATTCCGCGGCGTAAGGCGAACTATGTTCAATATTGTGTGTGCGTCGCTCGCGTGCCGGGGCACACCGCCGTCGAATTAGTGACGACGCACCGGGCGCTCTAAGATATACACTGCGGACCAAGAAATAGGCGGAAATGGCTCAGCAGAAAATCACCCACAAAACTGTAACATACTGGATTAACGAATGTTTTGTAAAATCAGACCATTTTTTATATTCATAGACTTTTCACAATCTTTAAGTCGTCAGTGTTTTAAGGCAAGATTTAAATTATTAAAAGATCAATAATAAAATTATTTGTTGGTTAGTTTAATAAAAGAACATTGCGACTGAACATGATAATAGTTCTTTTCCTAATCTTTCATAATTACTTTAAATTACTAAGCAAGTTATATAAGATTCCCTCTGTACACGGAAATAAATCATTTACCTACGCCTTATTTCTTTTTCTTTTTGACAGCGGAGATTCTCAACATTTTGCTGTAATGAAAACTGCGATGACGACGTTATTGCTTTCTACAAGAGACGAGTCTTCAAGTTTCAGCTCCTAGTGGAATATGAGAGAATTAAAAAAAGCGTCTCTTAAACTTCCTTGAAGGACAGGGATTTAAATTGTATACTGCAATATGCCCATTGTATACTAATTTATATGTAGAACATTGTTGAAAGGTCCTTCTTACCTAGAGACGGACATGTGTTACTGGGGAGTTTGTTGCGTCACTTCTTCTTCCCAGCAAAAACACAGAGGAAGTGGTGGAGGGCGTTTTGGGCTTGTGCTTAAATGATTTTGAATTTGAAATGTAAAGTTTAAATCTTATGTCATGTTATCGTGTAAATAAAAGAAAAAAAAATACGCTACCTAGCATCGATTTTCAGTCGGTCAGAAAATAGGCCAGTAATCAAATGCTGGTTTTTCTCTGGTTGAAAACTGGCCAGAATAAAAAAAGTTAATAATAAGGAGAACTTTTAATATAGAACATAATATTATATTTAACGTTCTCTTCGTGTTCCATATGAACAGCGTAAGTTGAACGCGTGAGTTCGCATATTTCGCGAGAATTAGTAGTCTGTAGTCTGTGATATTACTTCATCAACAAGCTACTCTCACTTAAGGAACGTGTATAAATAATGCTTGGAAAAACATTAAATATAACTTATAGCTAATATTACTTAGAAACAACATTTTACAATAACTTACGTTATATTTCAACGTATTTTACGCCATCAAATTGTTGTCTTGCCTGCCATTAGAATTAAAATTATTTGGACTCAATAAAGTTTAGATTAGTAATACACTTTTCTATATGAGAACACGCTTCGAAACAAAAAAGCTCTTAAAAATACAGGAATTAAATTAAGTATTCAGATGTTACATAGGACAGCTGTGTAAACATTGGCCTATATACTACGTACAAAGCCTGTTATTATACCCCCACCGTATACAAGGATAGATAATTCTGTACAGCAAGCCGTCCCAAAACAAACATTATTTTTCATAATCACATGAACAACACATAAAAACAAATTTAAAATTCATCACCATATCCCTGCCTTAATTTTTCAAAAGCAAGCGAAATATTTTGGCCGCTGCGAAATTAATAAAACCTTCATGCGTACAAAATAATATTACTTTTGCCACATACATAAAAAATATATGAGAGAATTGTTCGATATTATTTTTTGGTAAAATCTGTTTTTTCTTTTTTTTATTGCAAAACAGTGTTACTATATTCAAAGGAGGTTGTATAAAACTCTCACGTCTATGGTGATTTATGGAGGCTTAGCTTTCCAAATAAATACGATCCCATACATCATTCGCGTATAGGATTTATTGCTTATTTCTCACCCGCCCCGACGAAACGATACGTTTATTTCAGGTCCCTTCATAACGCGTTTTTGGTCGAAAACTATGTTCGATTGTTATTGAATTTTTGAATTATGGCCGCACCATTTGTTTGTTCAAAACTTGTGTAAGTTTTTTTGTATTTATTGTTATGAACATTTTTATTTCTTTCGCGTAAGAAGGGGTATTTTCCTATTATTGTAGCAACTTTACTAATATACTTTAAACCTTTATTAAATGCCATTTTTTTTGGTCCAATTTTGTCAGTAGGCTTCACCTACTTGAAGAATAGTTGATGATTAGTATAGTACTCAATCTGGATACTCATATTTATGTTGTAACCATAGACCACAAGTTTTGTGTACAATTTTCATATACCAACAAATTCGCAATAAACTGACAAAATATTACCTATTGTGATTGTGATTCTAGTAACGCATTGTGTTTATGTAATTGAATGGAAATTGCCACTACTGTATTCAAAACTGAGCCGATCAGCCGGATTGCTGTAGCAGTATTTATTTCATATTTAAGCTGTCTACTACGTTCGATGGACACACGAATAATTCTATATTAATATCATGTTTTTGGTCGTCTGCCCGTCCATTATCCAGACTGTATCTCATGAACCGTGACAGACTGTCAAATATTTCACAGATGGCTTAATAGTGTTGCCGTTACAACACCAAACACCGAAAACTAGAACCACATAAATATTAAGAGGAAGAATTTTTGACCCGTTTCATACATAATAGTGCGGATAGAAACAATTTCTAATTAACACAAGCACTATCAAACCTTAAAATAAAACCTCATTATACACCCTCTACAACATCTAATTCATTATCCACTTCAATCTAACTGTGTACACAACACAGTTTACAGTTCCCCAAGCGTTTTTGTTTCATTATGATAATTTTTCCTAGCGCACTAGATACGTGACCAGGCATTAGAACGTTCTGGAAGCGAGGATAATATCAGAGCCGCATAATGAAAGGATTTAGCATTTCATTTGTGTTAGTGGGGATAATCGGAATTATGTTAGTTTTGTAAAGGTACTCAAGTTTCTTGGTTAGGTGAAGTTACCTATTTCAAGTTTTAAGGAATGTGTTTGCATTGTATTACTTCACACAAAGGTATCTTTAAGTTTCTCTAACGTCAGGCTCGCTTAGGTATCTATTTGAAAAAGAAATTGTGTGTGTCTGTTTAGCATGCATGCAGTCAAGAAAAGGAAGACTTTTGTTATCATCTTCAGCATGTATTATTTTGTCCTTTACCCATCCTCTGAAGATCAATATTACAAAAATCAGGTAGGTATCAGCCGACTGAAAATTTTGACCAAAGATCAACGATTACAAACTGAAACTGAAGAGATGGCTAATCATAACCCGCTTATTAGTGTGCCGACAGTTTACTCAACATTCTACAACCAACCCGCCATTAGCAAGACGTAAAACAAACCACCCGTTCTTAACTACGTAACGTCCGCACTGCATACACCTCATTAGTTAGCGAGTAAGATAAAAAATAGCATTTCCCGCTGCACTTAGAGCCATGCGCTTGCCAGACGCAATTAACGACAGCGCGCGCTTCCATTTGTCTTTGGAACGTTCGAGAAGTTGGCGCCAAATGCTGGCCAGTAATGTTGCTTCTTTTTGTTTATTGTTGTTTTAAGAATACTGTTTTTTTTTTAAAGGTGGTTAGATTTTTTTGTCTAGTTAGATAATTAAGGTAATTTTTACTAAAGTAATGTAGTCCAAAAATCTAAATAGCATTTCCCGCTGCACTTAGAGCCATGTGCTTGCCAGACGCAATTAACGACAGCGTGCGCTTCCATTTGTCTTTGGAACGTTCGAGAAGTTGGCCCCAAATGCTGGCCAGTAATGTTGCTTCTTTTTGTTTAGTGTTATTTGAAGATAATGTTGTTTAAAGAAGGTGGTTAGGTTTTTTGTCTAGTTAGAAAATGAATGCGGTAATTTTTGAGTAATAGACCAAAAATCTTAATAATTTCGGCTTTATCTTATCTCGGCCGCCGCCGCTGCCCCGCTAGAGATTCGAGGCAGAGGCCTCAATTAATGAATATGAACAACTTTATATAATCATCTAGAGCTATTCTGTTCAAAGCTCTATAAAAACATACAAACATCTAAATTAAGAACGTCTTCCTTAGAAGTTGATTAAAAAGACAATAAATATGAAACTATCAAACATATCCTACACGTAATAACCACAATAGCAAATGAACTATCATCTCTGTAACTACAATGCAGTCACAGTCAGCGATGCAATTAAACAGCCGCCAGTAACAGCCATTAGCTTATGAATGCACAATATTGCAGACCATACACCATTGGGTATAGTTAATGAACTTTTACGTAGTTGACAATGACTATTCTATGTCCGTTTGCCGAACAGTTAATGGAACTTGTAAATATAGTCTTGCATGAAAATTTGCAAGAGGCTCTAAATAGTGCAATTAATCAATTTATAAATAGGCAGGCATTTTATGAAGCACAATGCTATATTTTCAATTCGCAATGAAGTCCCCAAAAGTGGGTGAAGTAAAGAATTCAAATGGCGCTCGAAAAGAAAAGCGAAACTTGTTTAACTGTCATTTGATCAAGCCACTACTCCTTTTTTTTTAAACTTCGCAGCCGAAAATTGCTCCGAATTTCCCCTTTTGTCTGTTACAGTCCTAAACATACCTTTGCGCGGTTTACGAAACCCGAGAACAAAATAAAATTGAAAGTTCGGAAATCACCTTTTTGTTACAGTCGACAAAACAAAGAGGCAGTGGCGCAAAAACTATCCCAAAAAATTCCGACATCTTTTTCACCTTTTTTTCAGCGTTAGTAGTGTTAGTACCCTCGTCGACGGCTACCTTCGAAAACGGTTCGTTGAACACTCTACACGTGACTGTAATTCTGTGGAATCTTCATATTGAAGTTACAAATCAAACAGCTCGTGTTTGAGGGCCTTAATAATTCAATATTCCGAACATGAACTTGTTATTTCAAAGTTTGAGCCAATCGCTTCTGTTAATATTGGGCCTTAGAGGTTATATTACTCATATGTTGCTAACCATGTTTTTTTAGTAAGATTAAGTAAAGATCAATTAAATCAGTTCCGGGTACCAAATCCTGGATATTCAAATTGTGGCCTAGTGGTTGAACCACCCAACTCAAAATGCGTCAAGCGTCAAAATGCTGTTCAATCAAGTCAGGCAAGTAGCAATGTGACTTTTATGAGTATGTATAGCTGTGTATTTATAGAAAAAATGTTGTTACAACTGATCCAGTTACCAGCATAATAACAGAGAAACTTTAATACGTTTCTGAAATTGTGTTTGTTGAAAAAAAATAGGGACTCCTAGCGAAAACAAGGTTTCTTCCAAACTTTAGTTGTTTTTTAAGTTGGACAATCGTGTTTGACTGTGACTTTTTTTTTTTTTTTCGCTATTTTTACATAAGATAATACCTTTTTTTCAGAATAGGCCAACTTAAAACTAAGTTTACATTTACTTATTTCACATAACTATTTTTAAACATCTTTTCCATCTATGAACAACTTTTTCTTTACATCCTCTTGTATTTTTCGGAAAGAAGATGATGTCAAGAAAATCTGAATAATATATGGATTTCAGTAGTATTGGCTACGTTGCCAGGCTGGCATACATGATAGGTATACTTCATGAAATATGCCGAACGAATCCAGCCACAGATGTGTGAATTCGACAACTCTATCACAAATTCACCTTCCTCAAATCTGAAACCCGCAATTCTTCCAAATTGTACGGTACAAAGATCTTCAAATATATAAGAATTATATGTATATGTTATGGACCATGTGATTAATTCGGGCATTATTTATAATGCCCGAGCATTATGCATAATGTCTAGCTTTATCGGGCCAAGTGATTAATAACTATCTTAACTTCATTATTTATCACATTGTACGGGCATTATTATATTGCTACATGATAGTTGGGCAATTTGATAATAAAGCTATATTTTATGCGGTGCGAGGGTGGCAGTTGTTCTAATAAATAAATCCTGTTACTTGCTACATATTTTATGATTATTGTTAAAATTATATGTTCTATTTTAATTGAAAATTACAAGTCTAGCCACAAAATTATTAACTGGGCAATTGTCATCTGATTTACTTACTCGGCCTCGTTTTTCTTGATCTCATTTTTCTTGGCTCGTTTTTTTTATGGTCGAATTTAACTTGGATTCAAAACATTGTATTAAAAATTGAACTTAGTGACGAAAACGAATCGCTGCAAAACCGACTCCACGTAGTCTTGTCTGCCCTACCCCTAGAGTGCAATTCAAAACCGCGTAGGCGCGGAGGGGCGAGGCGGCCTGCGAGCTGAGGCGCAGGTAGTTTTAACGCTCGCCGCCGCGGCTGAGGCTGGCCGGCAAGCCGAAGCTGCGGTGGTGAGCGTGAAAACCATCTGCGACGATAAGCTCGCATGGGACCGCCGGAGCCCCGCAGCGCCGGAGCCGTGACAGAAGCGATGCTTGCTGCATTTTGCATGCTTACTTCCATGCTGGGTCAATTAATATGGGATGTGTTATGTTAAAAAAATGAAATTAAATATGTTTGTATTACTTTGCCCAAAAGGTCACGGGCAATATGTATAGTGCCCGGTCAATTTGATAATTTGAATAATTATTATCAAATTGCATAATTATTATCAAATTGCACTCTCATATTGGGCATTTTTCATAATGACCGGGCATTATGTATACTGCCCAATTTATCACTTGGTCCATAACATATAGATTTAGTATATTTCGTATACATAGTCTGTATACGTACCGCCGTCTAAACTATCAAAGTTTAGTTTTAGTTTGGTTTAGTTTTATCTAAAACTAAAATAAATCTAAAGCTATCTAAATATAAGGCTTAAACACATTTGTATACAATTGTATTTTGAACTTTCTTATCTCTGATTAATACTCTCAGACTAAAGTATTGCTTCTGAAAAAACCTGAAAGCTTCACTACTTTATGGGGTACTTTTGTTAAACAGCAATAATCTTTTACATCAACAAGCATAAATCAACATTAAAAATTAAAACCACTTCACAGATTAAAATTCAACACTGAAATATCGTTGTGACGCTAAATTACTCTATTTAGCTGAGTGAGAAAGTCTAAATATCTGAGCCTAAGTGAGAAAAGCTTTCAGGCTGAAAAGTGTTCCATCTAAAATTCCTACTTTACGTGATATGCGACGTAATAGCAGTCATTTTGCTATTCGAGGCAGCACCATATGCAACCCAATGAACGGGATGACTAGGTACTCTATTTTGCCGACCTGTAGAAAAAGATTAAACTTATCTAAAACTGCCTTACTGTAGTATATAAACCTAAACTATATAATCCATATTTGACATTTTCACAAATAAATGGCAAATGAATTAAGCCCTGTTATAAATGTATGAATGTTGATAAAACTTCTGGATAGATTTCAATGCAACTTTCCAATAATAAAGCTTACATATTTTTAACCAGATTCGCGATATTGCTTCATATAATCCTGGATGGAAACAATGCCGAAATCCACTTATTTATCACACAAGAAAAACACTACCAAACTAAACAACCAAAATTTATTTCCCTACATTACACAGCACCATACAGACAAAAACTTAAAATCCCTATCGCTTGCCCAAACAGCGGCCTATAAGTCAGTCACATAAAACAAGATAGCATCACAGTTTCAATTTATCAACAGTTAAAAAGGATTGTGGATGTACTAGCTGCAGGAAGAGGCTAATTTGTAATGCTAATCCCATACATTTGCCACGCTAAGTACGCTGTAAATCTAAACTGGTATCTCGTACGAACTGACGAGATACGGACAAACAATTTGGAGCGTTTTCTTAGCTCTTTGATGCGGTGACGTTCGTTTTTTGGCTGGATTTTTTATTTATATGTATGTTTAAAATATTATTTTTATTTGCTTGTATAGAATTATATTTGTGCCTACAATTATTATTCAAAAAAATAAAAAAAAAAACAAAAATTCTGCTCCAGTTTCAAGCAAAAATAACCTTATTGAGCAACCAACTTCTTGAGCATATTTTATTTATTTAAATAAGATTAATAGCAATTAGATTGCTCCTTACGAATAGGCTGGTCAACCCTTCCAACTAAATTTAAATAGGCTCCGTATCTTGAGTAAATTCACGTCAAAAGTCATTCATCTCACAATCATTTAATTTTACAAATGTATTTTACAACTAATTCTGCACTTCAATAATAAAACAAACAGGCATGTTAAGAGTGTCAAACACATTATGTTACGCTAATAAAAATGTTATAAACAAGAGAAGGGGTCTAATGCTTTGAAGACGTGTTGAGTAGCTAAATGACATGAGAGTTAAAATAAACTAAAGCATCGCAGTCACATTGACGGGTTGGACAGACACATTAAACCAAGTGACTCTTGGGTGAATAGCTATGAGTATCTGTAGTCTGATTAACCTTTTGAACGCCAATGTCGGCTATAGCCGACATGAGCAAGCGTGCCCTGTGCGCCAACGACGGCTATACTCGACAAAAACAGGTCGCAGAAAAATACAAAATAAACCTATTAAATCATTACTTTTATGTATTTTTAGTAGATATTTATAATTAAGATTTTCGGGCTTGGCGTACAGGGCATAGGAATACCGATATGGCGTGGCGGTGAAAAGGTTAAGCTGGTTTCTGATTAAACCACGAATAATCATGGTTGTTAAAAGCTTACCAAAATATAAAGTATTGCATAGCAAACTTACAGCAACTTACCTAATCAGTTAAGAAGTACATGGATACATAAATTATTGAAAAAAAAATAGAAATATAAATGCTATAGAAATGATACATTAAATCGTAAGTACATTTCCCGCTATGGAATACCTTTCCATTAAACAGTTGTAATAAGTATAAGAATCACGCGAACAGTAAAAGTTTCCTACAGGTAAACTGCGAAGTTTTTCAATAACACTGAGCTTGGGGTCCATAAACAGGCAATTTGGACACTAACAGCCTAAAGCATTACGCCTTTTGAATACTTATCAGTGTCGCCTGTACGATATCGGTATTCAACTGTTAAAGATTTGTCCATTAAGCACCTTTAAGTACCTACTTTATAAATATTGCTATCTTCCGTTTCTAAATCACGTTAAATAATTCTAAGTTTAAATAGAAAAATCTAAGAACAAGAACTTTTCGTATATTAATATTCATCAATATTCGTAATGAATGATGAACACATGAATCGAGAACTTCCTCTTTTTCCGGAAGTTGTTTAAAATATAAAAGGTACTGAAGTAAGGGTTCAAGATTACATAGTATCCCTACTATAATTATATTCCTATATTAATAAAAAGAAGAAAATGTCGCATTTATATCTAAAAGTGCCCATTTGGAAACACGAATTTCGCTCTCAAAACACAATAGCCAATTTTGGTACACACAAACATCTCTAAAATTACCCTTCTACAAAATATACTGGCAGCTTTTCCACACAAAATAGACTGGTTGCACAAATTACATACCTAACACTGTTAAATCTTCATCTACGTGTTCCATTTCTCGCAATTAACTGCCCCATTTTAGAGAAACCGCGGAAAAATAAAGGAGCCATTTACTCCTTCACGTCTTTCTTTCTAGAACTTTCTTTGAAGACAGTAAAGCATAATCCGTTTGTACTTCATACTGTGTGGGAAAAATGTTCTAATTTTTAGCGCGAAGTATAGAAGAAATGGAGTACTTGTTAGACACATAATTTACTGTAAGAGTTGATCATATTTAAATTTTAGCTTATTGACAGGATCTGCTTCGGCAACTATTTCGAAATGATTTATAAGATTCATGTTCAATATGATTCATTGAGTCAACTTCAAACACCTAATAAACGGGCAACCCAACACCATTAATTTTACAAATTTGACCAGCAGTTTCTAAGATTAGAACGTCCAAACAAATTCAACTTCACAAGACTAAAATTTTCTTTTATACAGAATAATACAAATGCCGCCTTGATGAATTCGGTCTTTGTCCAAAAGGTGAGTGTTTATTTTAGCCACATTGGTAATCCAGCACGCCACCTATTGCATCATGGCTTCGGAGTGGCAGCTCTCACGAAACAGCAGTGTGTCCATTACTGGCTAAAAGCACTCCTTTTGTTTTAGTCCAACCGTGTATCTTTGAGTTTATCGTCCAATATTACGAGTTTAACACGAAGTGGTTTATTCAATTAGTATCGAGTAGTTTCATCTGTTCATAATAGTTTCACAAACGAATTGTTTGTGCTTTTAATTTCTTCTGTTGAAGACAACTACCTATGTGAAGTTATCCTGATCGATAACTCTCATTTTAGAACCATTATACATGTAGAGACGAAATTTACTTCAAACCTAGATTCGATATAGGCATCTTCATTATAAGATGTATTTATGTTGACATTCACCTATATTTCATAAAGGCAAAACTCTTCCTTTTATTGAATAAGCTATCCAAGTTCTGTTTCGTCATTTTTTTTTATTACCTATACAAGTTCTAGAATTTATCTTTACTATTATCTTCAGTATCAATTAATTTTAAGTTGAAATAGAATTTTACAAGCACCTTACGTCTTGAAATAAATAAGTAATCAAAAATTATAATATCTACAAAAAATATCTGTGCCAACGAACAAACGAATAATAATAGTCTTCAAGCAGACGAAAATAATGAAAATTTTACTTCACAGTTTCAAACTTACATTTTTAAGTCAGTAGACATAATTGGTAGCCGACCCCAACATAGTTGGGAAAAGGCTCGGAGGATGATGATGAGACATAATGAATTCTAGAACTTATAACTACACTGTTCTTCTCTCGAAAAGCGCTGAGCGACGATAAATAATGCAGGCTTATTTTTCGGCATTGACCTCGAAACTACGTAACAACGTAACAGAAGTTGTGCTTGTTGCTCACAAAGTTGCTGATGTTATTACTGTACCCGCGCACTGCAGACTAAACTATCGGCCGACGGTTGACCCGATGGCCGGAAGAAAATCGTGATTTTTTAAAGTTTTTGGTCGTGATTTTAAAAGTACTGATACCTTTGCTTTGCTTTTTTGCGAGATTGTTCGAAATTAACTTCGGGATTGTTCAAGAATTACCGTGCTCCTGTAACATAGAAAACCTACGAAAGGACATGATGGGTTTTAGACAGTAAGAGTCTGACACTCTCTCACGCTGCTAACTCACCGCGGGAGGAGTTATTTGTTGTTTTCTCATAAAAAAATACCTTTGCGGCTGTCATTGGATATCTTTGGTAGTCGTTACGGGTAGTTAGAAGTAAGTAAGTCCGACAACCAGTCTTACCATGGGGTTGCCCGAATAACTTGCTTGATGTCAGATAGGCAGTCGCTCCATGTAAAACACTGGTACTCAGCTGCATCTGGTTAAACTGGAAGCGGACCATAATATAGTTGGGAAAAGGCTCGGGATACTGACAATATAAACAAATACCTGATCCTTGTTATGTGCGTACTACCGCTCATTTTTAACTGACTTCCCAAAAAGGAGGAGGTTCTCAATTCGTCGGGATCTTTTTCACACTTATAAACCACCCGATGAAACTATCGGCCGACTAAAAGTGTGCAGTGTACAGGTACTCTTAGTGGGTAAATGATAATGTAATCATACCATGATACCGAGTGTCGCTTACCGGGAGATTGAGGATAATATCGTTATGATTAGGGAGAAATGTGATATGTCTTCAACTAAAATGGGATGGTGTCTTCTTCTTGTTTCTTTCTGCATTTTTTGTTTGGCTTCTAAACTTATTTTTTTCCTTTGTATCTGATATCATCGAGCGAGATATAAACAATCTGGTTTTAAATATATCAATCATACATCTTGTATTGAAGTGTGAACTTACGAAAAGTTTTTAGGTGGTTACTGTTACTGGTACAGCCTTTTTATCGTCCCACTGCTGGGCACAGGCACACACAGAGAAGGATTGATACATGCATAGAGTTGTTAAACTATTGCGATCGTCTCGTAGGTAAAGCTCTATGTACTAGTATTTAGTAAGAACTAAAATTATCTTCAGCATATAACAGCATTCCGCTACATAACGTAGGTATACTTAATTCCTAAAAACACGAAACTAAACGCCACAAGCCCGTGCAGCGTACCGATAGCAGAACAAAGCTGTTATTTAAGTCTTACGGTCAGCACCGCAAACGATGTTTACTTGCGGGCTCCGTGTGGGAATTGCGGTGTAGACGCTACTTTACGTTTCAGCTGAATAGGGAAATCTAGGAATTGACGATGTGATAGAGAAGCGCTGAAATAGTACTGAATGAATATTCAGTTCTATATTGGTGTGATGTAAAGGGTTTCCCATCATGTTTTTGGGGTGACATAAAGGAACTGTTTGTTCATTTGATCTACTCGAGTCTTATTTGATTGGAAAAACACTGTGAAAAATTTGTAGTTCAGCGAATTTATTTGATTTACTCAACTATTTACTCACTAGATATCATTAGATTACTACGTTTTTCGATCAAAAACTGGTTAGCTGAAGGTGACTTGACAATGTTAAAGAAATTAAAACACATGTACCTAATCCTTTCTCCCAAAATTGTACGATTGTAAAACTGGATTATTATTCAAACTTAGTATTTCAAAGAAATCGGATTCAAGTTTTAAATTTCCCCGGAGTAATTCCACTAAATTCATCTCTCCACATTTCTGTATGGTAATAAGAAATTCAGCTTTCTCTATACTCATGACTTTTGAAAAATATATGAAACGTGTATTTTTCTGGGCAAAGAATAAAATTACATTCAAAAAGAAAACAATCCAGGATATAGAATTTTCAAATTAACCAAGATTTATTAATTTTAAAACATTTAAATTTATGATTAATACACAAAACTAGAACAGAAAACTCCAAAAAAAATACTATTTGTTTCAGCCGTTTACCGTTACCACTGAAACGGAAAAAACATATCCAAAATATAAATGAAAAACTTTACAGTACAAATATTGGCAATTTACTCAAACAAAAAGTCAGTATTAAAATGTTCCTAGTAAAATTACAGCTGAAAATGTTGAGGCTTCAGGCTACAGAGCTAGTACGAATTGTTTCCAACGTTTATTTGTTGGTAAGCAAACTGCCAAGTCAAACTTGAAAATCGATGTATTGAAATATTTGGGACAGGCAATGCAAACTTTATTTTACGCATACTGGTTTAAAGTGAATGGATATCATTTTTGTTTGCCATAATATTTGAATACAATTTTAAGTTAAATTGCCATCAATTCTGATAATACATGAAGTGGCTATTTACGTATCCAAAAACCAAACTTATAAAGAAAAACAAGGAATCCTTGCACTCTGCGGCTCAATTATGATAGTTTAACATTTAAACACATGATCGCCATTTATTTGAGCGGATCATTATGTTGGGAAGTATATTGTTGCATACCTACGTTTTAATAAACTCTATCTAACGGAACCTTTAGAAACCAATCAATTACTAACCTATCAAAAGGTGATCCACATAACTTTTTCACAATCTATATTTCTCACCACACAATTTCCTCACTGTTTAACACTAAAACAAACACTAGTTTTCTCTTACATATCTGAAAATCCCTCACATAAACATGAAACATTTGCTAAGGAGCTTACATTCAAGGAATCCACATACATTTACATAGACAGCATTAATGTTTCTGTCTAAGATCTGAGGATTGCAGGCAGTGAGCTGCATCAAAGCTGCATCAAACATTTGTGGAGTTCCATACGAGATCTCAACGCTCTTCATCTGTTTTTTTGTAGTTAGGGTGATTTTGTATGTAGCTGCAGGATTGTTCGAAGGAGGTACCGAGCCCCTGGTAGGTACACAAGGCGTTTTGATGATTTCCCACATCACATGTTATTAAGTTACGTCAATCAACACATTTGAACCTATTGTTTTGCTAAACAATAATTATTTTTTTCAAGTCTTGTCACAATCAATAGAACAGTTGTCATCATAACAATATAATAAAGTCCAAGACAAATAATACACAACGCTACAATAAACTTACACCAAAACTTGAAATCATTAGTTTCCTCCGAAAAGTCGTCACATCTAACATATCCGGGAACATCAAAAAGGTGCTAACTAACGTAACATTTTGGCGTGTTGGCGTTTATTCCAACTTGTTATCGGAGAGGGCTCGTTAAAAACTTTGCCCTCACACGTCGAGTTGCGTCGTTATCTGCGGACTTCGTACTACAAACTAAAGTGTCGTAAAAAATACTTATGTACTTACACTTTATGTTTTCCTGGTACAATGTAGGTGGAAAGTTGGCGCTTAATTTAGGTTGTTACGCGGTGAAACTAATAACATTTTTGAAACTTTTATTTTTATTTACTACTGCGTTGTTCATGATTGAAATACATATTTTACATTGGTATGAGGTTTTTTACCTCAGTATCGTTAAGCGTCTACACACGGTTTACCTCAGTATCGTTAAGCGTCTACACACGGTTTAAGGTAAAAGTACCAATAGTCGTCGGATTTCGGAAATCACTGACTTTGAAGCGCTACTGTGTGTTAAATATTCAATAGAAAATGAAAATTTTTGCATGACGTGATAGAGTATTTATTCATTATTTTAATTAACTAATGTTTTTTTAATCATTTTGATGGGTTTATATACTTATTAAGGCAAAAGTAAAAAAAGGGCGATTTGTACCAATAGTCGTCTGATTTGTACGGATACTCGTCAAATTATCCCAGTACTCGTCAACTTTTAATGCTAATGTAAACTCTTTGCTCTTGAACATAAGGTTCAAGTTATGTACATTTTTTTGTGCTTGAATTTGTTAAGCATACTTGTGCTTTTGAAACATCAGGTAGGTAGATAGATAAAAAATCAAATTCCTATTTAGAATAGCAGGTCATAATCTGTTAGAAGAGCAGGTATTCCATTAAACAGATACATGGTTGCATTTCAATTTATATTCCTATCTATCAAACGCTTGGAATCACAAAACCAGTCTATGTATAAAATATCTATATAGTTATCGGCACGAATTTTGAGCTCTGACCTACATCTGCGCAGAAGTGATTTATTAGCAAAGAACCAATCCCGAGTGACCGCTATGACGCGATGCACTGCGGGCCAATCACCGCTTTAGCCTCACTTCATACCACAAAATGGACCCAATAAATACTTCTGCGCAGGAGTAGGTCAGAGCTCAAGATTCGTGCCGATAACTATACTAATATTATAAAGCTGAAGAGTTTGTTTGTTTGAACGCGCTAATCTCAGGAACTACTGGTCCGATTTGAATATTTCTTTCAGTGTTAGATAGCCCATGTATCGAGGAAGGCTATAGGCTTTTTATCCCGGTACGGGAAGTAGTTCCCACGGGATGCGGGTGAAACCCCTAGCAGAAGCTAGTATGTTATATTTTTTAATCATAATAACGATGCAGTCATGTGCATATGCGGCACGAGTAAAATAATTACTTTTAAAATGCAATTTAAATTGTAAAATAAAATAATTAGTATTCACAAAAAATAAAAGCCACATTCATTTATATAGCTTATCGCGAAATAATTACTAACATTCATAGATATGTAGGTAAGGTTGTCATTCATTAAAACTTCTGAACTGCTTAGCGCATGCTAAGTACCATTTGCAAAAATCTCTATAGACAGTTTAAACTGTCTACTGTCATAAAGGTATCAATCAAAAAATAAAATATGATTAGGTACAACTAACCGTTCAAACTCAATAATAATAATATCTAATAAGCCCCAAAGGGCATCTGAGGTGGATGACGGGGAGTAGCGACCCCGCCGGGCTATATATCTGAGTGCTCCGGGGAGAGTATACTGTCCCCCATCTCCGGCCTGCTGGAGTGAAGGTCTCCCGCCTCTTGGCTTGCCTTCATTGGCCGACCAGAGTGGAGTCGCTAGAGCAGGGTTAGCAGCCCTGCTCGGAGGGTAGGTGCCTAGTGGTAAGTGGCGAGTGGGCCGGTGATGCTGGACCCACAGGGAGCGCGTGATCTGCGTTTAAAGTCCGCCGAGGTATCCTCACCCTTCAGCCGCTCATGTACCTGTTGCCCTCTTGTTGCGATTTAGCAACTGATTCCCGGGGGCCCAGTAAGTGAGGTGGCGAGTCTCCACCTGCCATTTAAACATGTATTTTATACATTGTCATCGGCAGGTGCCATAGTTCCTCATCATCATCATCCTCCGAGCCTTTTTTCCCAACTATGTTGGGGTCGACTTCCAGTCTAACCGGATTCAGCCGAGTACCAGTACTTTAGAAGAAGCGACTGCCTATCTGACCTCCTCAACCCAGATACCCAGGCAACCCTTGGTTAGACTGGTGTGAGACTTACTGACTTTTGACTACCCGTAACGACTGTCAAGGATGTTCAAGGATAGCCGGGACCTACAGTTTAACGTGCCATCTGAAACACAGTCATTGGTGTCATTGCAGGATATACTTAGAAAGTACATACAAACTTAGAAAAGTTGCGTTGGTACTTGCCTGACCTGGAATCGAACCCGCGCCCTCATACTTGAGAGGTTGATTCTTGGCCCACCAGGCCACCACGACTTTTTTCCAGGTGCCATAGTTCCTTTAGTTTCCTATATCCAATCAACATCCCTCGCAACGCAATAGCCCAAGTACTTTTCCTCCATAGTTAGCAATACTTTAGCACAGAACCGGAGATTGTCCTTGGGTTCATTTCTATAGTGTATACAGGGATAATCGTCGGTTTTGTGTCACCATTTCATTAAAGTGGTCTTAAAAGGGCGTTTTAAATTTTTTTGCTGCATCTGATGTTGTGTGTGGGCCCTTGATTTACAGCTTTTATGACTTTTAAAAGGCCCTCTTGCTTGAAGTTTCTTTCAGTCATGATCTGCTATTAAAATTACGATCATGCAATTACTAAATACAGACAATTTTAAATAAAAAATCTTACTTAAGATTACTCTTTACCCATCAATATCGAATACGACAAGCAAAGAAGTGACAGCGATGGAAGCTATGTCATCTTAGTTTTAAAACTGATTTTAATATTTTTGCGTCAAAACTAGTTGAATGACATAATTTGTATACAGGCGCTATTAAGGCACGTTAGGAAGACGCGGTACAATACGCATAACGAAATGCAGTTATTTCGAACAAAAAGCATAGTGTAAGAACAGTCAATTTTTGTTTGCCACAAAGTGTAATCCAAGCGTAGTAGAAACAAAGGCTACTGCTAGACCTACTTGTACCCAAAGCCGTAGATCTTAATCAAATGGCGGAGGCCTACAGCGGCTAATATACACCTGAAAAAACACTCGTAGAAAGTACATACTTATAGAAAACAGGGGATTTAAAAATTAAGAAACATATTAATTGAATCGAATAACATGACTTTGTACGTGCATCTAGAACCAGCAGAGTAAAATTTAAACCCAAGAAAAAGCTTAAAAGAAACGCAGTTTTATGAACAAATGTAATCTTAACCTTAAATATGTTTGTTCTAGACAGTTGTCAATTTTGTAAAAGTCCCGATATTAGCTATTTATTCGCATTTTGTACTGTAAAACACAAAATATCCTCATTATGACGAGTTTAGGTGCAACTTTTGAGCATGTCCCAGTAGTCGTCATAATAATTGTAAAATTGACGGGTTTTGGGTCAAATGGGAGTTTTGAAGTACCAATAGATGTCACATTAAAAAAATATATCTTCTATGTTAAAAGTATTCCAAATTGCATATTACATCGCTAGCAAATAAACTTAACTATCTAATTGAACAAAGAAACATACCACAGACCCCACTGGAGTTATTTAAATCAAAACACAAAACCACGTGCTGAGTTTCACTTTTGACAGCTGAACTTCACGAAAAAACGATTTTGTTAGGGCACACACGTTTGAAATAACATATCTTAGAAGCCGTGACTGTTAAAACCCCGTATTGTTATTTCAATTGTGCAATATATTATCAAGAATATGTTGATATATAAACCGGCCCATTTTAAGTTCAGTAGAAAATAATAATAAAAGTTTTAAGATTAATTGACGACTATTGGGGCATGACGACTTCACCCGCGTTTACCTTACCTCAGTATCGTTAAGCGTCTACACACGGTTTACCTCAGTATCGTTAAGCGTCTACAAACGGTTTACCACGTCGCAAGTTTCTTGTCAAACATTTGTAATAGGTATGTTAAATAAATTCAACAAATATTTTTCTAGCATTTTAACTTTTGAATAGATAATAACAAATGCAATTGGTTTAATTACAAAACAAAAACAAACATTTGAATTAATTCTAGAAGCATGAGTCAAGAAAATCATAGACAAAATAATCGCATTGAAACTATGAATGTATACAATTTATCACACCGAAAACATCTAGAAATCAAACACTATTGGCATTCTAGACTTGTGAACACAATGTAGCACAATCAAGTATTCTCATTGGTAATAACAAGAACTATTCTACGGCAATACCCTTACTGAATAAGTATCTAATATATTTTGACGCCTTTTACTACATATATATTTCTAGTCTATTTCATAGTATACTTACATGTGTTTGTACGTGTTAACATTTATTTTGTGATCTCTGACTTGCTGAAAGTGAAGAGATTAATAATTTTCTAAATAACTTTGGAAGTAACTAGGTAAATAATATGAACGTCGCCAGTCCTTCCTGGCCTTCCTACCTGGTTACAAAAGTTAGACACAATATTTCGTTCACATAACCCCCTGTCTAGTCACACGCAGTTATTATTTGAACACATATTAATTTTGTTATTGTAATAAGTGTTAATTGAAAACACCATAAACACCCACGTTTGACCCTTCACCACATTTCTTACCCATCCACCACAGACATTCCTAGCGCGACCAATTTTCCCTGATGAATTTATAAGGGTGAATTTGGAGTAATAAAATTTTCTACCTAACGAAGTGTGCTTGACACGGGGTGTACGGCAAATTCGGTCGCCGTAACAAGTTTAAACTCGATTTCCGCGCCCAAAAACAAGTCATAAATCATAATGTTCGCCACTTGTTTGGACTTACAAAATAGCTATTTGGATCAACGTTAGAGTAGCCGCCGCATACTGCAAACTTTTAAGTCGGCCGATAGTTTGATAAATTAGTATGAAGATGAATGATGAAGTAGTAAGCACGTAACAAAGATCAGGTATTTAGCCGGTACCAGACTGACTGAAAACGTGACATGGAATCAAGATTTTCTTTAATAAGTAAAAGCAACTGTCGGCCGACTGTTTAGTCTCCAGTATACGGGTACGTGTAACTTTAATCAATGGTGGATGTTTTGTGGCCTGATTAATTTTGTATTTCGTATCATTGTTTGGGGTTGTTCTGAGTGATGGCTGTTTGTTTTGTACTGTAACTTTTGTTATTATGATTAAATGTTTTTGGGAACAAATTTTTTTATTGAGTATCGTTATTATTTTTTTAACTTGTAGGTATAGATGCACTGGCTTAAGCTATTTAATAAATAAAAAATGATGTCTCACCCAATTAATAAGAGCCCTTATTAATTTAAGAACTTTTTCGTACAAAGCGAATTCTTCAACTGTTTTATTAATGAAAAGATAAAAATAGCCTCCCAAGATTAAATTGGAAACCATTGTTTATTTAACTCATCCAATTAAATTAACTAATTTAAAGAAAAAAAACTTTATTCTCAATGAAAACTGTAATAAATGTAGCAGATTTACTACGGAAGTTATTTTGTCCTTTCAGATTGGTGTAGGTAATTAATGGTCACCCTATTTACGACTCTGTTCGTCCACCGAGTGTTTCTTTTGTGAGTGATGACCATCATTTGTCATCGGTTTTGGGATATTTATTTTATTTTCGCAGTGTTTTATCTTCTGGACTGATGGGATTTAGCCCGTTGGTAATGCAAACTGGCCGATTATAAACAGAACAAAAAAGGACAACAATGAATAGGATTTCTGAACTCGCGCTCTTCTGATTGGCCAGTAATAAATAATATTGGCTTGTTATTTAAAATATGAGTATTGGTATATTCTATATTAGAGTTATTGTAAGCCTACAATATTTAATCTAATTACAATTATCAATTTGTGTTGGTCCATTATGCAGAAAGAGAACATAAACATTAAATCACTATCTTCACATTTTACACAAATTAGTCAATTTTATATTTAATTCAATCACTGTGAAAAAATACAAGACATTATAAAACATTTTTTCATGTGAAAAATATTAGCGATGAAGTTCAGAGTAGATTGCTATGCCATTTATAGATGAGCATTATGCATATTTTATATGTTGACAAAGTGCACGCTTGTTTTCTCAATCTTAATCAAAAATAATATTCATATGAAAACATTTTAAACACATCTCCATCTATTTTGAAAATACCTAATTGAATTGACTGCTCATAAAATCTTGTAAAAATGAAGAACATAAATATTTTGTTTAAGATATATTTTAAACAATATCTAGAGATTGATATTTTAAAGATACAAGTTTATTTTTTACTAGCTGTTGCCCGCGACTTCGTCTGCATTCAATCGTTCATTGCTCATCCCCCGTAGGTGATAGCGTGATAATATATAAATATAGCCTATGTGTTGAACCGGACCCCAGGTAATAGTCATGCAAAATTTGATTTAAATCCATGCAGTACTTTTTGAGTTTATCCGGGACAAACAGACATACAGACAAAAATTCTAAAAACTACATATTTGGGTTCAGAATCGATTATGGATCACCCCCCAAGTATTCTTTAAAAAAAATATTCAATCTACAGTTTTGACTTTCCTATCATTTTATTATATGTATAGATTCATAGTTACAAAATTACACAAAAATAAATGATGTACGATTCAAGTGATTGAAATACTCACAGATATACCTTCTAATAAAGAACTCAGTACGAAAAAAAAACAGAAGAAGACTTTCCAAATCCGAATTATAGATGGCGCTGAAACCAAATACGAATCTATATCCACTTTTTAAACTTGGAACTGTATTATGATCATCCAATAAACCTTTTTGGATAGCTCTCAGCATAATAGGAGTGGGCCCGAGTGTCCTCTACAGTCTATGACGAACAGCAAATCTTGTTAGATAAACATTGAAATAGGTCTCCTGGAGACCTTTCCTGGAAGTAGCGGTTGGGATATTATTAGGTATATTTTTAGAAATATTTTATTACGTGATACTTTGGGATTGTGTAGGGTTACGATCTTTGAATTATAGGTAGGTATAATAACTTGCTTCTCATCCCACTTGTCATTGGCAGAATCGTCGAATCGACATCGACACGGATTGCCATATTCAAAAATAGAATAGAATAGACATATAGAATTTTTTATTTAATGACATATACCTACCTACAGTACAATGGGGCCTACCTAAATAAAAATCCCAAATTGTACAATCATTAAACACACAAATGAGCCTAATCTACAACACTAGACATAGTACCTAATCAGCTTTCAAAACTCGTCAACAAAACCCCACCACAGGTATCTAACCAAAAACTAAATAACAACCATCTGATTACCAAATCCAAGCTCTAACACAAAGATATAAGACTGCAATTCCTATGGCAGCTACAGTAGATTTATCAAACGAATCCGTCCGGAGCGGGTTATTATTATTGAAGGTCATTCACGTTTATAAACACTGTTCTCACAGTCATAGTATAATCGTCTCGGAAGATCATTCGTTTCTCTAGTGATCTGTTACTGTTACTGTTACAGCCTTTTTTTTTTATCGTCCCACTGCTGGGCACAGGCCTCCTCTCACATGGAGAAGGATCAGTCACTAAATATCGTTGTAATCTCGTATTCCATCCAAATTATTTATTATTCTGTGTAATAAACGAGTGAAAGTTGATGACACGATTTTAATCGCGGATTCATCGCAAAATTGTGAATGTCGTGTTGTGTGTATGAACAGTTAATATTCCGATGTTGAAGTCTCTAGTTGTTTACCTGTGTAATTTATCAAATGTAGTGTTGTTTTATATTATCTATCATTCAAGTGACACGTAATTTGATAACAAACAACTGTTGCTCGTGTTATTGTGTGATCAACTCTAAAATGATGCAGACGACAAAGTTTAAGCCGCTATTTAATTTAGCGGCTGTAAATAAGGAATTTATAAGGTTAGTTTTGTTTTTGTTCTAATTGTAGATACTTATTAAGATGTGTTGTGTTTTTCCTACATATTTAATTGTTGAAGTTTAAGGAGTAGACTAGCCTAGACGATCAGTTACATTAGGAAATACTTTACAAAGATTTGTGCGATAATGATAGAGTAATGGTTTGTCTAGATGGCGCCTAAGCGTGTTGCTCAATGAGTGCTTATTTAATTAATTCAATGTAAATAACAAATTGTTATGTGTTGTGCGTAATACTTGAGTGTTATGTCTGGGTTCCTGCTTGTATTATGTCTTGATCGATATCAGATAAACAAATATCGATATACCTAATGTGCAAACAAATTAGAATTGTCTTAATTATGGATTTAGTAAATTTGCGGTTTTTTTCAAATTGTATTCATGACTCGAATATTATTTTTTATTATTTTACACCTGACAGCTACAGAGCTACCTGTACCTATGTATTGTTCAGCATTAGAAAAATGAGAAAGGTTATAAATGTGATCCCTAACATATTTTTTTTAGTAAGAAGCGGTTAAAGTCGTATTTTTAGTCCTCTAGTTTATTTTAACTTAGGTATTTAGGTTTACGCTTTTTGGTACTAGTTAGGTATTTCATGTTTATTTATTTTTCGCTCGAAGTTAAACATGCATATTTCGTGATTAAGGAATAATAGGTAGACGTTGGGTAATAAATTAACTAAATATTTATAAATAAATAGGTTGATAACTCAGCGATAAGACATTTAATACCACCAATTAAGATACCTATATTTCTATTATCTAAACACACAAACATACAAATATAACATACATATACTTCACATGGTAGAGACTATTTCATCTATCTATACCTATATGACAACACAAACTAGAATATATTTGGACAAACATATAAATTGGACTGTTACTTGATAATAAAATTGGTCTAACAATTGGTAAATCGTAGTCAGTTATATGACAGGATATATCCGTAACCCGAACTCGCTTTTGCGTCTTCGATTCTAGCAACAGAAAAATTGCCTCTAGAACATGGTTATTCATTCAATAGCAAGTTCGACGTTATTATCTTTTTAGATAAAAACAAAACATAGAACAGTCACGAAATAAACAACTGAACACAAACCTCAGAAATCTTATCTCACCAGACTTAAAATAGTAGGTATTATGTTTCTATTATGCCTTAAGTTATTATTACACCTGCTCTAGATGTTATCTAGCTATAAATAAAATCTACGTATATCGATAAAAGTCATTCATCTTATCACCAGGATGTGATTGGTACTATCGATAATTTATCACAATAGAGTGGTGTTAAAAGTACCTACTTAGCTAAATTAGAGCATGAAGCGGATGCAGATAGAGTAGAAACTACATAGTCATCGATATCGGGTTTAACCAAATACGTAACATTGATGCAATAGAAGGACAAAGTCATACCCCTTTAGGACTACACCCACTAACTGGTATATTAGAGAGAGAAAAAAAGATCAAAAATAGTGTATCTTTCCAAAACGCGTAAGTACCTACTAACTCCTAGTCTCGAAGATCAAAGGCACAGCACGAGGTGAAGGGTGGAAGTGATTTTGACGTTTAGAAAGCTATTTTCGCAACCAACATTAAATTCCTTAATGATTTTTCCTTCCTTAATGGTTTAAGTTTATTGAAACGAGATGGGTTATTAATAAACAATCTATCTATCTTTTTCAGAACAGTAGCAGTCGCAAGCGCTGCGGTTAAGCCAACAGACACCAACTTGAAATCATGGAGAGAGATTCCTGGACCATCGTCTTTGCCCATCATTGGGCAAATGCATCATTTCCTACCCGGAGGTAAGAAAAACTTGAGACAAAACCTCGTATGCTTATTATTTCCTCCATAACAGTCGCCGTTAATGATTTTATTATGATTAGTGTTTATTTATATCAAAATAACACACAAAATATAGTTTTGAATAATGAATGAAGATTACATGATGAGAACTATAAAATTAGAGATTACCTAGTCATTCTATTAATAAGTACTTACATGGACATAATCTGTTGGTTCAGGACAAAACATCAGCAATTTACTTTGAACTATTATATTGTGGAAAATGGCGACCACATAACAAGCAGTCGGTATCGTAATGATACACAGTACAGTAATGTTAACTTAGAAATATCTCTTTGGATTTATTTCGTACGCATTCAATACAGTAGAATTAGGAATTGAAATATGCACATACATACATCATTACAATTTATCCGTTACAATTCAAGGCGCCCTACAAGGCATCGAAGGACCGGAGGGCACCATGAAAATCTTCGCGATGTACGGCCCAATCGTGAGGTTCGACGCTATGTTTGGCAAGCCGGCTATGATCCTCCTGCAAGATGCTGAGGCGTGTGCGCAAGTGAGTCTATCATTAGTGATTTCATAATGTCTCAAGTATGTTTGGTAGGTGATAATTTAAGTTTTTGACAAATGAGTTGAAGTGTCTACATGAAAACTACACAATAAGCAATAGGTATATATTTTTTTCATATTTTGACTCAATACCAACCAATTTCTGACGAGATATCTCTCTAATCTCAGGTGCTGCGAAGTGAAAACTGGCTGCCCGTTCGTCCATTATTCATGTCCCTTGAATACTACAGAAAAGAACATAAGAAAAACAAAACACGCGTTACAGGACTTATCACTGAGTAAGTTGATGTAACAATATTCAAGTATAAGAATAAAGATAAATTCTATTAAATGGATCAGTATAAACTCTTACGTATTTACTTACAGCCACGGTGATTTGTGGAAAGAGTTCCGTTCGACGGTCAACCCTATTATGCTGCAACCAAAAACAATAAAATTGTACACGAAAGTCCTCGATGAGGTGGCACAGGATATGATTGTGAGGTAAATATATTTTCCAAATAATATAAAAGTATAGAGGAAAGTGGATCAGAATTATTCAATCACCCTATTGAATGTTACTCCCGCAAAGTTTGACGGTTTTATGTCTGGTGCGCTCAAAATAACATCATCAACATGTAACTTGAAAAGAATAAAAATAAATCCGTGATAAAAATAATTTCAGAATGAAAGAGAATCGCGACGAAAAGAACATGATCTGCAACGACTTTGATAAAGAAATGAACCTGTGGGCACTGGAATCTATCGGGACAGTAGCTCTTGGCTGCCGACTGAACTGCTTTGACCCAAACCTGCCTGCTGACTCTCCGGAGTGGGAACTGATCCAATGTGTCCATGACTTGTTCGTAACAGGGAATGAACTGGATTTCAAGCCAAGTCTTTGGAGATATTTTGCAACCCCACTGTTCAAGCAAGCCATGAAAATGTATGAGCGTCATGAAAAGTAAGTAGAATTCAGTTTGATAATTTCTGATATAGTTTCCGACATTGCAAAAATGGTTATCAAAAATACTCCTATTTTCAGTTTAACAAAACACTTCATCGAAAAGGGAAAAGAGCAACTAAAGAACAAATCTGATAGCGAGAAAGGAGTTCTGGGCAAATTGTTGGAAATCAATGAAGAAGTAGCTCACATCATGGCCAGTGACATGTTATTCGCTGGTGTAGATACGGTATGTATAACTTATAACGAACATGGTTTTGTTTTCGGCAAACTTAATGATGATTTGGAATTTTGCGCGAGTGACTGCCAAGAAACCATTTTTACATATGAAAGTAGATGGAGGTGTAAGGAGTAGAAGGAGTGGAGGTCCAAACCGCCATTAGGTTGGCGATAACTATAGCATAACTAAAACTAGTACTTCCTCTAACAAAATCTATTTTACACAGGCGGCCAACACAGTCACAGCTACTCTCTACCTTCTGGCAAAGCACCCAGACAAGCAAGCCAAATTGAGAGAGGAAATAATGTCCAAGTCAGAAAAGAGACCCTACCTAAGAGCTTGTATCAAGGAGTCCATCAGAATAATGCCAGTTGTGTCAGGAAATATGAGAATGGCGACCAAGGAATATAATATTATGGGCTATAGGATACCGAAAGATGTAAGTGTATTTGTGACTTTGTCTACATGGTAATAATCGATTGCTTTTGTTTCTATTTCCTTTGCACTATGATTGTTACTTTAACAGTGCTTTCAAACTAGCGGGTTTTCCGAGCGGATCGTACGAGCGGTACAAGCAAACAATTGAATACTACCGATTCAAATGATGACGTATGGAATCTGGTGAAAAATTATGTCACTTTATGTCTCGCGTAAAAAACCCGGGTGGAAAATCCACTGGTATAAGACATATTGACAGATGTGATAACATAATCGTAATGTCTAGCATGTAACAGACAGACAACAGCACCTACCTAAACCTGTCTAAATTTTCAATAGATATTCAACCTTATCACGATAGTGGAACGTGAAAGTTCGATTGGTTGACATGCTGTTTCATACGACAGAAAACGTTACGAAGTAGGTACTGTCGAATAGTTATCAGAGTTTAATGTTTGTTCTCCCAATTACAGATGCACGTTGTGTTCGCACATAGAGACATGTCGTTGCTAGATGAGCACTACCCGAGGCCCCGGGAATACATCCCGGAAAGATGGCTGGCCAGCAAAGATGACCCTCTGTACTATGGGAACGCTCACCCATTCGCTCATGCACCTTTTGGCTTCGGAGCTAGAAGCTGCATAGGTATATATTTATTCAATTAATTTGAAACTTGCGATACTAGAAGCATTGGTAAATTTTCTGATAATAATTGCCCAATTTATGAAGTACCTTAAATTCCTCAGATTCTACAGGGGTCTAAATAAATATAACTTTTTCGTAAAATAATAGGTATAAATTCTGCAGTGAATAGCAATTTTGAGAAACTTACATTGCAATACAGCAAATTCAATATCAAGTCGAATAATGATCTCTAGAATATTGGCTAGGTTACAAAATATTGTTACATAACTCTCCTTAAAAAAAAATACACAACATAATTTTCCCCTTACCGTTCCCAGGTCGTCGTATAGCTGAACTGGAAATGGACACATTTGTGGCGAGACTAATAGAAAACTTCCAAGTAGAATGGTTTGGACCCCCGCCGACAGTACAACAAGCGGCCCTCAATTATATCAAGGGGCCATACAACTTTATATTTAAGGACGTGTGAATAAAGTCCAATTTTAGTTGTATTAGTTGTAATCCTCGGTATAAGGTGATACGCTTTTATTTTAAGTATGTAAGGCTTATCGTGGACAAATTCTTTGTGGACACTAATTTTCATTAACGATATGATACCTTAGTGTCTGAAAGATAGAATAGTGTTGACAATAATACTAGACAATGCACAATAATAATGTGTTAATGTATATTTTAGAAATGTAATAAGAGCCTTTGAGATTCGAAGTCACAAAAAAAATAATTATGTAACATTATTATTTTTTAAGAAGCATAATAGGAGTTAGGTGGAACCGTTTAGGGACATTCTTATAAATAAAAAATTACGATTTTGTTTTTTAACATTGTTATAAAATAATGTTAATAAAACTTATGACATAAAAGAAGGCTTGTGTTAGGAATATAAGTATAGTATAAAATAGTGGAACAATGACGATATAGTTATTATATTATACGTAATAGTTAGATATAAATAGTAGAGCTATTTTTGCTGTGATGTTCTGGTGCACCATCAATTTTAATTATAAACATACTTATCATAAGCATTGTTATAATTTTTTAATAAAAAGGGTGATAAATATGCATTTCGTTTGTTTTAATAATATTTCATACGAATATAGAAACGATCATAAAATGTGAAATTATATTTGATGTCTGTGAAAGTAGTGGTTTTGTGAAATAGCAATGCCAGTATCATAGAAAAAAATAATATACGTTTACCCACGGATAAAATATTTAGATTTTATATATATGTATGTTGCAAAGAGATTCAAGATTTCCCTCTGCTTGCGCAAACAACTTTTAGATAGATAGACACTTAAATTCGAGAGCAATAGTTGATAAGAGACTTTCAAACTGAAGGTATGATTATTTTTCCAAACAAATTCATGATTCATTCATTAAAACACGTGCTATCCATTATTTAAAAGTATATAGTTACACGTGATATGATAATTAAATCAACACGCGGTATTTAAGTAATTGTTTACAATAAGATTTACATGTGAACTACAAAGTTCAACATACTGTATAAATAAGTTTAATTACAATTGAAACCTAAACATTTTTGCATAAAGAATTAAATATTCGGAAATAAAAATTAACACTTTATTGTCTTGCTCAAAAAATAAATAATCCATTATTAAGCAATACTAAAATTAGAAGAAAACGGAGACATGTTTTGAGTGCTAAAATAATATTTCAGTCTAGTCTATTTATTGAGAAAGCCTATTTTATCAGAGTGCGCATAGTTTCACGTTATGTGCAAACCGGTGATGGATTTCTGTAAAATATTCAAGCTATACAGTTGCATTTTCTATTTGTGAATAAGCAGGCGTTTGACCACTTTCTAACCTGATGGTAAGTCAAGATAAGTTGAAAGATTCACTCGTCATTTAAAAGTACGTCTTTAAATGAAAAGAATAAAAAGTCAATGTCAAATTCTGTCTTGCACAGTCGGGAAAATTACATAAATCAAACCCCTTTTTCTGCCCTTAGGCATATAAACAAAGTTCAATAGAAAGCGATACAAAGACGTTTCGTAAAATCGTTTAATCTTCATTGACTTCAATCAAACGGGGATGAGATTATTCGAAATAATTAGAAGCATTCATTACTGCTAAAAGACAAAATACTTCCCTTTTCACTGCTTATTAATTAAATTCTTAGGATTAAATAAAAGGCGTCTTTATTCCCGCATTGAAAGCATTGTGTATGGAATACCTTTTGAAATATATTAAGCATTGGATTATTTCTTTATTATTGAATTAAAGGATATATAAATGTATTATCATGCTGAACATTCCGGATGGTTTAAAGAAAGTACTTATATTTTACCTACTGATGCAGACTCAAATTGGACAAATTAAAAACCTACCCCTTTTTAACCCGTAATACATCAAAGTTGATAATACCATGTAAGAACGAATATGTATAAACAAGAAATATTAAGAACTTCTGTTCCATCTAAAACTAGGCAGTAGGTACTTGACTTAAAACAATAGAGAGTAGCTTAGCATTCCACCTTCTTAGAATGTACGGAAATCTTTTATGTACACAAACAGGGCTTTCTTTTCTGATTATCCAACAGCGTAACAGTTTGAAGAATCCAGGACAAAGCTTTTTAAAAGCTTAGAGCATGTAACATTGAAATATTGAGGCGAAAAAGTCTTTCAGATATCTATCCCACACAGTCTTAGTTCAACACAGGCTTAACTTATAAGTTACACGTTATTTTTTCATTTTTTTTTAAATTAAAAATTTAAACCAGCGATCTCACTCTCGACGAGTACCACCTCTGGGCCTTTGGCAAAGGGGAAGACACGGCGTTGGCGTTTCATGTGGGTTAAATGATCTGAGAGTAAAAGAGTAGAACCATTGCCGCAGGCGACTGGAGGTACAAGACGAAAAGGCTGCTGTTTGTTTAATCATATTTTGTCACAAAGCTCCTGTTTATGTTACTTACAATGAATAACTAAACAACTATATGCTTGACGGAGTGATCCTTTATTTGTTTTAGCGTGCCTATCTTCCTTAGTTAACAAACTAGTTTTCACTATTCGACAATAAACTAATTCATGCTAATTAATATCAGCCCATATTCAGCTACAACTTAAATCATATCCATCCAAAATAACTTACTAAGCAGGTATTAATACCCTGTTAAAGTATTTTTCCTATACTTTAGGAATTATTTATTACAATTCACAAAAAAGTTGCGCAATCGGGTACACACAATATCGCAATCCGAGTATTAAGTACATTTTTGAGTGAAACACGGATCCGTTCTTATTTATTCCATTACGAATGGCCGGGGCAAATAAAAGCAATGTTACTTATACGGCTTAAGGCGCTAAATACAGGATTGGGGGAAGTCTAATACCCTTTCAAGGCATTTGTTTGGAAGCTTTTATCGAGGCCTAAAAGGAGCCCCCAATGTTTGGCAACGCTTAAATAGAACGTACCTACCAAGTAGCTCTTTGGTATTGTGTAGGTATAGTTAAGCTTAATATGATTAGTGATTGTTAATTTTGTTTATTATTGTCTTGTTAGTTGGATTGATGGTTTTGCTTTATTTTGGTCACTAGCTATAAGTTCTTTCTTAGGTTACAGCATTCAACCAAAGCAATAAACTCGTCTGATTATGTAAGTAGTTTCTACAAAATAAAATAGTTTCCTGAAATAGAAATACATTCCGCGATTTCCACAAAATACTTTCGCGTTTCCGCGTGTTATAATTGATCCGGTATTTGTCAATCATTTGCTGAAAAATCTGTGCGGAATAACCGAACAGAAAATTCGCCAGTGTGTAAAAGAGTGCTACAAATGCCAGTTACCTCATACATCCCACACTTCATATAACTCCATTTCATTACCAATTTTGACTCCCAAATTACTAACTTGATAGATTTCCACTTCTCACTCAGGCCCATCATCATAAAGTACAGCTTACGAATCTCAGATCAATCTCGGCCAGTATTCATGGCGCGTCGGTGCATGTTATGAATATAAACCGGTTCAAACCGCCTTACCTTATCCATCATGGTGAATTATTGGGAGTCATGGTGTTGGAGGTTTTGATGGTGTGTTGGTATGAAGCAAGACTTTAATGGGGTATTAATTTACAAATTCATCCATTTTGTATAAGACCTGTCTTTTGTTGAATTCCACAATAATCAAAGTTTTAAAACATATTGTATAACAAAATATACAGGTACAAGAAAAATGACATACCCCTGGGGGATAATTAAGACTGATACTTACTACAAAAAGATAGGTATTATTTATATAAAAAGAGTAGTAGCTACAGTAATTCCTCAAACTTTGTATCTACCGTAAAACAAAGTTTTATAGCCAATTTGTTTCATGAAAATGAAAAGCTTCATCCCACACACCAGTCAACCAACTAAGCGCTGACATTTAAACTTCGCCAAACAAATTCAAAATCTGATACACAAACAAAGTAGAAGCTTCTTAATTCTAAATTTCACTTCATTTTTTACCAACTAGTGGAGTAAATTAAATTCTTTGTTCAATTTAGTTAACACCAGCAACAGTTTTTGTATATTCTCTTGAAAACAGTTGTGAAGCTACGTACCAGTGTAACTCGCACACGCATATGCTCGATGCACGACACTCAGTACTGACAGCACCGGTAGCGCCGGTAAAAGATCGTCGATGCACATGTGTGTGGGTGGCATTTTTACGAACATTAGTAGGTAGCACAACTGTACATGTTTATTCTGTGCTGGTTGGCAAGTCGGAGGGCAACTAACGAACTTGCGCAATCTTTACATTCTTCCCGCAAGACTTAGTTGTTTGCCGAGGCGACAGCGGAAGGTTTTATTCTTATTGTAAGGTAGGAAAGTAAGATCTGAATTGTAAATGGTGTTTGGACCAGACTCACCTCGCCTCAGACAAGCTTTGTGACCTGGACTTTGCATAGATCAGTGATATTGCATCTTTTATGCATAAACACCTTTTTTGAAACGCAAAAACGTGTTCTGGGTTATCTTAACTTTTGATTGTTTAGGAGACATAGGGGATTTTTAATGAGTATATTTACGTCAAGTAATCATACTCCATTAGAACTACGTATGATTTCAGGTTTTTTTATTATAAAACAATACGGAAACAGATAACAATATTACCTATTATTTATGTATTCTTGTTGTTTGTTTACCAGAAAATGCTCCACCTTTTCACCACATAAAATCTCAGGGAGGCAAAGATTGAAACCGAATCTGCTTCACCTAAAAATATCCATAGGGGGATAGATAGGTGTTACCTTACCAATAATATTGATCTATCCAATCCCATGTGTAATCTAAGATTACGTCACAATACCCTCCAAATCGCTTGAGCAAACCAACTTCAATTGGAACGTGTACGATTCCAATTCCACAGTAAAACAAACAAAGGGCCCATTGACCCTCGTGCGCCATTATTGAATACGAAACGATAATATTTGTAGGACGACCAACAATATTCTGGAGCTACCTATTTCAATTACAACAGTAATTGGTCTTCGGGCCCTGAATGGGGAGTAGCGAATGTGCCAAATTGATAAGAGGTCGAATCAACCCCCGGACTGTGACAATTGGATCGAACGTTTCTATCATCTTTAAGGAATGTTCTATGTAGGCATTTATCGCTTCAATCAGAGACGAGAAATATTATTGCATCTATTAGGTACACGTGTGAATGAGTTGGTATCAGAAACAACTGAAGATATTCGAAAAACGAATTACGATTAAGTATGTAGTAAGCTTCATTATTCAGTTCACAGAAACACATAAAATAAAAGTCTACAAGAACTTTAAGAGATGTGTAAAATGTCTTTAAAGACTTGATGTATGCGTACCACCTAATTGAATTGATAAAAAAATAATTCTCATTTTCCTAAATAACACCACGTGGACATAATACTCATAATACTTTCGTATCAAAAGGCGTATCAAATATAACAGGTAAAAGGGTTACATATCATAATGTGATATGGGTTAATCTCTTTCGGATATAACATCGTGTTAATAAATTATGATGTGACCATTTTCATTGGGTGGTTTTTAAAAGGGAAAAAAGGTTGTCAAGCCTCTTATGGATATGTAATTGAGCGGTGTTGCTTTTATGAGATGTAATGTGCGTATTTTCGCACTATTGATACTTCAAGGAAGATTGAAAAGATAACTAAAGAATATCTTCAAAACGCATACAAACTTGGATAGAAAGTTAGTCATTCAATAATACATAGAACGCACCTATACTTCATCTGTTGCTCTGATTTTCTACAGCTAAATATGATTTAAAAAATTATTCGTGACATATGTACCTCTATAATGCTCGTAATTTCTGTTCCCAACATCTTCATGTAAATGCGTATTTAATAAGATGTCACGCAAAATCAATCATGGCGGTTCTTTTAATAATAAAAAAACCTGTTCCTCATCCACAGTCATTACCATAGATTTAAATACATTAACATTGAAATGAAAATACATCTTGTTGTCTCATCTGGAGTTCTAAACCGATATCTATTCCGCGTTCCCAAGGGCAATTTTCCAATACAAGAAACAATATATCAGGTTGGTCGTACCTGCGTGAATTTCGAAGGTTTTCGTCAGAAAAATCGGCAACGTAATTCATTCTTAGCCCAATGGGGCTGTGGCCATTTCTCTCTGCCAATCACACCTTCACCAGAATTTATAGAAACTAGCTTGGGTCACGCAGTTTTTTCTTTTCTGTATTCTGGTGTTGTGTGATACTTTTCAGTTGGGCTGAAGGGCGGCCCAAAGTAAATGTGAGCTATTTATTTTCTCCTTTTTTCGTGATAAATCGAGCCACTAAGAATTTAAGTGTATGTAACTATAAGTATATTTATCTTGAGTCAACAGTCACTCTATAATCATGAGCCTTTGAATTTTATAGAACATCAACATCATCTAGATTCCACAACTTGATTCTAAATATAAAATTCCACAATACATTTTGTTGTATCTGTCCATAGGGTCGTGTAACCCCAACTTCGGTCCCTAATAACTAATTGGTCAGTACAAATTTCATACAATGTTAACTCTCAAACTTTGCTAATGGCTAAAGTGGGCAGTATGTCTAAAATGTTGGATAATTTAGACTACAGAACCTACGTTGCGGTCGCCGAAGGGACTTCGCATCTAAAGTATAAAATTTGTAACTGACAACTAAAGGCTAATATATGACTTGGCCATTTTAATGAGATTAAATGCTTTGTGAGCCGAATTTTAAATGAAATACAAATTGAGTTTTATTGTTTAACAGTTTTATTGGTACACCTTTTTAGAAGTTTTAAATTGAGACGAGTCGACGCACTTTTCATTTTCAATTTGGATAAAAAATAAATTAGAATAGATAGTCAACAAACTGTGCTCTTGTGTCGGTATTTTCAAATGACTTTTTGAGTGTTCCTCAAAAATGTTGTGTCGTATTGTCGGGACTAGAAAGCGGTTTTGATTCAAACTACGCTACGGTGCGAATAGCATTCATGAAGGATTGATAAAACCGCGGAATCCAATAAGGTGCGTATTTGCCTGAAACAGCCGACAGATTCCCGGAAGCCTGAATTCCTGGTACATAACAGTTTTGTGCTATACTTGATTGGAGCGCTTTGTATTTGAAATATGGCATTGATTTAATATAGGTTGGTAATAAACTAGCATGTGTTTATTAAAGCAACTAATCATTTAATTGAACTAACTTTTTGAAAAGAAATTGAGTATTATTTTCATTTTTAAATCATGGATTTTAAAAGTTAAGCACATTATTTACGACTATCAAGTAATTGTATAATAAATAACTTTTACTTTCCTATTTTTATAATTGGGCACAATGCCTGAATGCACAATGCAATGAAATAGTGTGACAAGCTATAGCATAAGCTACTTAATGCGTTACGTTAGGAAATCTATACTATACTTTTCTATATAGGTACTTAGGTATATTACACCTATGCAGATATAATGATGCACCCTCGTGAGTGTGCTATGGGAAATGCCAAGACGGTTATACCAATGCAGTTAGTTGGTGACATTTATAATGCTCGCTCAATAATGCAATGCCATGAAGAAAGAAGACTCAGAAATCTCACTTGTTGAATAAAACTTGAATATTGTTGAAAAGAATGGAAGATGAGCCATCTTCCATTCTTTGCCTACTATTAATCTATGAACATTTTTTCAAATATACCTAAAAAATATTTTCCTAAGGCATTTTCTCTTCGTCTTCGCTGTGAATTTTACCCCCCAGTGTGCAATATCCAAAACCTGAAAATGAAGTTGGTTTAAGCGAACTTTTAAGAGAATCTAATGGGTGAAGAAGACTGATGTTCAAAAGAGACGATATTCACAAAAGTGCTGATTCACTACAACTTCACACGACATCAAACACGATCCTTCTGCACCCTCCCTTCACAATAACGATGCCATAACAGCCCTGACATTAGCCAGTTTGCTATACTTACATATTTTCTCGCCAGCAATTATGTGCACGAGGTCCAGAACAAAATGGAGTGTAATCAGTGCGCCACTGACATTGATGTGTGATTGTCGTGCTGTCAAGGGCACGGTCGTAAGTAGAGGCCGCACGCGATCCCCCATTAACGATATTGAATACGAGAACTAACAAGGAACTGTTTGCTTGTCATTTGGTTGCTTTTTCTGTAAGGGTAATTGTGGGTAGAGGATTGTTATATAAATTGTTAGTATTAGGTTTTGTGTTGTCGTTACCTGTCTAGCCTTTTCTAATTATGCTGGGGTCATTTTGCAGTCCAACTGGATGCAGCTAAGCATCGGTTTTAGATGAATCATCAATCGAAATTTCGACTTAAATTACCCGTTTCAATAAATATTCTTTTTGTTTTCAGTGGCAGACTCTAAGTGTTCTCAAAAAATGGCCATACGCACTTGACTGATGCTGCGGTTGGTCCCCAGCAAACGGCAAATCTAGATATTGCCATTTTTATAGTACACAAAATAGGAACGAGCTTACTTGCTTCCTGTAATATACTTAACACCATTCGCATTTCGATACTCATTTCAATAAAAAGAGCCAAATAATAAAAAAAAAGTAAATAGTTGGCATCGACTATCGAAATACAGGCTACACCTTTTACGAATATTGGAAGTAGGGACCCGCGCGTGACGACAGACCGCAACGCGAGGCTTTTACCGATATTAGACTCCCATGTTTGTTCGCGAGAAAGTATCCATTCCACAGACATTTTATTGTTAACTTTTGTTTATAGAACGCCAATCAGACGTTCTTTATTTAAATGGTGTAGATGTTGAAACTTTTTCGGAGCTATATTATGGATATTACTGGCCACTATGGTTTATTTCAAACTCCAATTATAAGCATTACTAAATATACAAAAACTTTTTGTTGAAAGATGAAGAAAAGAGGTCCACACTTATAAAGATTAAAAGTACCTACACAAGGCACTTGTTAGTGATATATTTCTCCAATTTAGCTTAAAAACAAATAAACGAGTACACTTAATGCCTGCGATAAATATGCTCAAAGAAATTTAACTCCTAAATCCTAAGCTGATATAAATTAGTCTTTTGGATCGTAGCCGAAAAGTTTATCTCATTAAAACGGTTCAGTAATTACAAACTTAGTTATTATATCAAGATAGCACATTAGATGATATTAACCCATGGTCTCTGAACTTTAATAATTTATATGCGGTTTACGCAAGTTTTAAAACTTATTAGTTTATATGTATAGATAAGCATTGCATTTCAGAATAATTATAACAACTTTCATCAGTTTTGATTGCTTTAATTAATACAAGAAGACTGCATATTTAACTAATACCATTCATTACGTAGGTACTGGCAAACCCAAAACATTTTGGTCGTCCGACCCACAAAATCAGGGATAACATCAAAACATTTGCTTCTAACTAAAATCAAATTCCTCAAGTGCCAACAGAATTTCACTGGCACCATTTAGGCCATCAAAAGTTCTATTCAACATTTCTAATATCAACTTTGTAAGTGATGAGAGATTTGATACCTACGTAATGGGCAAAGTTCTGAAGGGTCAGTAAGTGACGTCAGAATTCAGTCTACAGCCATCTATAAGTTGGACCTTCGTAATCAGTCCAAGTTGAGAATTAGCATTTCAACAACTTCTGGGTAGAATCAATTAGGACAGATCAATTAGAGCCATGCTATTCATTAGTTGTAGGTAGTTGTGTTTCAGGTACCTAAGCGCGTTTTTGTTTAGAAATACAGTCTGCACTGACGAAAACGCTCATATTCTCCATGAGGGATAAAACTACAAATTCTGGCCTAAAATACAAGGGTAACCTAAAAATAATACCACAATAAAATAACGTTTACTAAGTGTTTAATTTTGCTAACAGTTCGTGCTTAAAATCTCAAAACAACGTCTAACATAAAACAGTCATGTCTCACATTCATTCGGTGTCATGATCATTCGTTTACACAAATCTATTCATCTGTCTGCATTTTCATGTTTGTTCCATTTCCCTTCGTCCCATCTTTAAACATTAGCGTTGTGTTATTTCCTCAATCATCTTGCGCCTAACAATGTTCGTGAAGATGAATGAACAGTGCTCATTCGTCAAAATGTATGCCCTTGATTGTTAAAACAAATGAAGTGGGTTTATAACAATAGGTACCTCTTGGTGAGGTTTGTTTGCGAAAATTTGAAGAAAAATTGTTTTTCGGTAGGAAACTATGTTCCAGGATTCATGGAGACCGTATATGAGTGTATAGTTTTTTTTTAATGATTAGAGAAAAGAATTTATATACATATTATAAATGGAGCTATAATTTCAGAACTTTTCTACGAACCTTACTTAGGAACCGAGGTTAACTATTAGGTATATGTCATCATTGTTATTGTCTTTTAAAACACAATAATTTCAATCAATTTAATTTGTTCCTTTCTAAGTTAGGCAGCAAAATTACATAATAATATGCCAAGTACGTAACAAGCTTTATCTCGTACCTATATTCGCCCGGTAATAGCATCTTACCATATCGGCTGCATTGAATGGAAGAACCAATTTTCTTTCATGGTAGCACATGCAGAAAATCTGATGGATCCTTCAGTAGGCTGATAGGTTCGACCTAGAAATTATTCCTATCTAGTAGACCTCATTTTATCTCAATATAGAATTGAGCCTCTTACCACATCGGCTACAAAATAGTGTTTTGTAAGCACTTATTCCTTTCAATTCAGAGAAATAATTCTGCACAAACAAATTACGAAAGTTTACCAATTACTTCGAGTGCTAATAAGTTTATAGCAATTAATCTTTTGCTCTTGATATACGACTTGCGTTGTATAAACTTAGAAGAAGGTCAGCTGATTAATGCAATATGGATGAACAAATTATAACTTATTTATTTGTATCAAATTGCAAAAACACACACAACACATCAGAGAAGTGCAATTTTATCGTAAATGGCTATAAGCCATTATACATAAATTAAGTGTGTCCGTTTGCAGCTTAGTAAGTCAAATGCTTCCTAGAAATATTAATATCTAACTTAAGTTAAGCGTTTGTCATAAAGTCTTACGAAAACTCACCAACTGTATTTCGAAACCCGATTGAAAATTAAAAAGGAAATTTTTAATTAATTTTCGAAACCAACAAAAACTTTTTTCGATATAGAAATGAATAGGTACAAGAATATTTTTGTATTGAATTTTCCTCAACAACAAACCTTCGTGAAACTGCCTACGACAATTTGCGTCCACCAATCGAATACAATAATTTATTCCAGGTGCCAATATTTTATTAGATGCCTTCTATTCAATATTTGGACGTTTCATTTTTATAGGTTTTTACCTTTTGCAGATGCTGATGGTGGGTACTATTTTATGAATATATAGAAAAAGTATTTTTAACTGTTTTGTGGCCTTTCTGTAAAGTGACTCTTCACTGCATTCAAATACTTATTTGAACGATATGAAAGTGTTTGACTCACTGAAGCGGGAAATAACAAAATTGAAAAATTGTTTTATTTTTCAGCAAAACAGTTGACGCGACTCCATTCACACACCTAGAAAATTATCCAAAACTGGAACATTACATTGAAACAAAAACGAGAGTCCCTAACAGAAAAATATGCATAAAGTTTGTAAACAAAATGCTGCAAACTATGGAAAAAAATATTTTACAATTAAAACACTACATTCAGAACTGATATTTATCCTCATAGTTTTTAATAATTTTGCCAAGCAAGTATACGTAGTTACGTATTACGGATAATGATGGCGAAGTATTGAAAAACACATAAATAGACAATGCCAATAAATTATTCGCGGCCTTTGCAATTAACCATTTATTGTTTACTAGCTTTCACCCGCACTTGGCAACCTTTTTTTTTTGGGCAACCCCGATTAACTTTTCGCAGGCGGATAAACTACATTACTCTTTAGTATCATGAAAACCCGTTCAGCCATCACATGAAGATGTAACAGACATACACACACACAAACTTTAACCTACACAATATTAGTGTGATGATGACCCACCAATAATTCAATGACAATGTTATGGTAATGCCGTCATCAGCTATAAGCCAATCTACATGATAATGCGTGGTATTAACATTTACATGGGTTTGTTAGCTTTATCATTTACGATGACAATGCAACTGTTTGACTATTGTTTTGTAAAATGGTTCGTAATTGAGGCCTTGGAGAAAATATCAGGCAATTTTTCAGTAAATGAGTAGTTTCAAACCTTCTTTTATACCCATAATATAATATAGAACCATGGAAATAAAGAGTCATGTAGTATTACTAAATAATAATCGCAGTGATTTACAAAATACTTGAACCCGAGAAAATGCTATTAATTAACTATTACGAGTATGTTATATACCTCTCATGTCTAATATTTTGTTCTAGCAGAACAAAAATTATAATTTTGGTTGTGTTCATGAACTTTTGCTACTTACACATTTACTTGTATATTGTTAACACTTGATGTAAGAAGCGTGATAATGATACGTATTTCACTTCAAATTCTCCACAAACATAATGAACATTAACACCTACATAATGTAAGTCTTATCTTCTTCCCACTTACAATATTGCTTTATGAATATTCATCCTTGTTATACTCGTAACTCGTCAATTTATAACCAGATTAGACCATGATACTCCAGCAATAACTTTCTGCCATTCTAACCAGTTAACGCCTATTGGATGTTAATTGGAGCTATGTTGGATTAATCAGTCAATTATCATTGAATATGTTGATATTGTATGGGTAATATACGTATTGGTAGGTACCTATTTAGTATACAAGCGACAAAGGTTTTGAATACTCAAGGATGTACCAGTGATTTTTTAAAATAAACCTGAAAATTTTCGTTGTTTATAAGAATTAATAAATAATACAATTTCAGCATAACAGCTCCTTAATTAACATAATAATTTACCAGCCACCAAAAACAATAGACAATCTGAACTTGGAAATTCTGAGAACTATTATAACTCTAATTAAGTAAAGTAAATAGGTAACGTCCAAGATTGAAAGGCGTCTGGAACTTTGGAGCCCTTTTCCCAAAGTTTGGCGTAGTACAGACGTAGCGTACCCGAATCTGTCAAATTTTACTAATCAAACATCAACCTTTCGCTATTGTGATAAGGTTGAAAATCTATTGAAGGAATTTGACAGATTGAGGTAGGTTGGTTGGCCTGTACAATAGATGCTATCCCTTGTCAGATGCAAGTCGCGACCCTCGTAGCACGTAGTCCGTAGCACGTAGCAACTACTTTTCGTAGTCAGTAACACGTAGAACATAATAAAAGTCCGGATTGAGAGGGAGGGCGCTGCGGTTTTCAGAAATAGATTTAAAAAATCGCATTGACTGAACACGATTTGTGAATACCTGCGTAGTAAATTCTAGCTGCAATTTTAGAAAAATCAACTCCTCTCAATAATTGAGAGACAGAGTCCATGTTGTGTCTGATACCTGTTCAATCTAATAGGCCAAATAAAGTAAAAACAAGTGTAAAACAAGTGTTGTAGTTAAAAAACAAGCAAACATCGTCTAACCTTTAACACAAAGAGGTGAATGATATTATCAAAATACCACTTATTGAGTTCTAAATCGAATTTGATGTACTAAAGTTACCATCCTTTCCATTTGTAACGGTTCCAGGAAACCACAATCAAATTTATATCGAAAGACGAAAGTGCTATTATTCTTGAATGTCAAACATTTAATTCAATTGTACTAACACGACGAGAAAACGAAATTACAAAGAAAGGGCACCAAAAACAATTCTATAAAAACGTAAACGTATACATTAGAACAATAATGTGTGTTTCCAAAAGGTTGATGATTTCACTTAACATAATGGCGGCATTACACTTGCGTGCAAAATTCTCGACAACAATTTGAATTTAAAACGACATAAAGTCACTGTCTCTTATCACTTGCGAAGGCAGTTTCTTAACTTGAGTTACATTAAGTTATTTACTTAATCTCGCTTGAAACAAGTTGCATTTTAAAACGTTAACGCTATCTTTAAGCTTTCTAAGTGACTCTTGAGATTCTGTTGGAGATTCTGTGTAAATTGTTTTGCTAGGTCAGTTTAAAAAGTAAATAAAGTTAAAACTGCAGTTTTTCTCTAGAGATAGGAATATCTTTCCAAGAAAAACAAGTCCAATTTTAATAATTGTTTAGTTTTGTCACAAATTAACCACAACATTTATTGTTAACTAATTATTTGAGTGGCCTATTTTCTGATCAAAAAACTCCTTTACTAGTTTGCCACGAATATAAACCGAAAAACAGTAGCGGCATAATATACCTATGTAATTGCTACTCTCTACTAGACTAACAAGCTGTCTATCAATTTTGTCCGCAAAATATTTTTGCATCAGTCTTTCTCGAATCCATTTGACAGGAAAACAGCATGACAGAAAAGCATTGACAACCAGACACATATCAGATCCCCGAAAATTCAATTTTGGAACGCAAACCTTCAAACTCTTTGGAGTCAAGGCATTTGTGCCTTGCACCAATAGCTGCCAAGTCATTGAATATTCAAAAATAGAAAAAGGTCTCAAAAATGAGGCCCGAACTAGGCCAGTATGAATATGAAACAGTTTCATCTCACTTTATGAGCTTGGCTGCATCAATCTACGTCGTGAGCGATGAAATTGCAAAAAAAAAGAAAATCATAAATCTTCTTGTCACTTTGCGATTCATAAACGTTATAACTTAAGTGAGAATTTTCTAGAAGTTTGAAAGGTAAACCTTTTTTCCGGATTGTGGCTTCTGGTTTAAGGTTGTTTAAAGGTTTAATTTCAGTGTTTTCTGCAAGTTACCTATGTTTGTACAAATGACATTGTCCAAGCAAACGGATAGACTGCAGCGTCTGTAGCTACCCTAAGTAAATACTTTAAGACCGAGTTGAATTAATTTTGAGATATTGATTTTATATACAATGTCCGTCAGTTTAGATACTCTTTATACATAGTTAGGCATTTCTATTATTCACTAGCCGTTTTCCCGCGGTTTCACCCACGTCCCGTGGTAACTACTGCCCGTACCGGGATAAAATATAGCCTATGTTACTCGTGGATAATGTAGCTTTCGAATGGTGAAAGAATTTAAAAAAACGGTCCAGTAGTTTTTGAGCCTATTCATTACAACCAAACAAACAAACAAAGTTTTCCTCTTTATAATATTAGTATAGATAAACAAAGTCATAGGATTTACTTGCTCATGAACACATTTAAATGAAAGATATCACAAAATTTTAATTAGTACGATATTCTGCACTTCCATCCAGTTTTCTTTCAAACCATCATTCTTAATTTTCAACTTTTTTGCATAATTACTTCGCCATAGCTCAACTGACGTATTAATCCAAACTTGAAAGTCACAAGTTGGCACCTAAATCCCCGTAGTAGCAAACCACCGGACCGCATTATGCAAATTCATTAAATTAATTAAAGAAACTTTAAAAGTAATTAAACTCGGTTCCCTTCTCAGGTGTTTTTAAGAGACGTTGAAATAAATATTCCTTTTTGTTTTATTACTTTGGATTAGGTACTAGAATTACAAATTAGCTTAGACGCCTTAGGAATTAGGATTTACTAAATAAAGGTTTATTTAATGATTTCGATATTTGATCTTCTGATACGATTAAGGAATTTAACCTGTTGAAACGTCTTTAACCAATTACTCGTGTTTTTTTTTACTTTAAAATTAAAACATTGGTTCTAGCTTTTGCTAGATGTATAAAGGTGCCCTTGATAAAAAGGCTTCCTATGACTGAAAGAAATGTTCAAAAGGGGATGATGTAAGAGTATTCAAGTAAATAAACAGTTTAGTTTTTCATGATGTAATATTGTAACAGTCTAAAAGAAAAGTTTGGCCTTAAAAAGCAGCAGTATAACGTTATAAAATTGTGTAAAAACATCCTAATATATTTCAGGGAGTTAATTTAAATATTGGAAGTTTTGTCACTATGAACGAATTTACATAAAGTTTTCATCCACTATATTACCGAGCAGAAATACCGCAGCGTTACAAATTATATTCAAAAGTTTCGAATTAACTTATATGAGGGTGTTAGTATTTATGTGTGGATTATAGGGGTAAAGGGTAAACGTTTTAACGGTGGAGATATAATATAACCTTTAACGGAATTAAGCAGTAAGAAAATTTTTATACATATTTGATAACTAATCAGCACTATTTTCTTCATGGGTATTATGTACGTTGAAGTCTATACCCAATTTTTGATAGTTTTAAAAGGATGGCATCGCAATTCAAAATAAAATTGTAATGCATGTTGTAGGTATCTAACACTTAAAAATGTGTAGAGCAATGAAATATTTTACATTTTCAATTAATCAACAGTAAGGCTTATTGTAAAATTAAAAATAAACATAGACCTTTTTTTTTGAGCAAACATACATAAGTACATAAATTAGATGCCGTGAAGACTTACCAGCCCTAACACGTCTGTCGTAATACGCGCCGACTCGCGACATCAACATATGTACGTTCTTATTGTACGTTTGTATCTCCAAAAGCTATGCGTACCACGTAACACTGCTATTTATTTCTTAAATGAAAACGTCACCAAACGTATTACCGTCTTGTTGCCGAGGTAATACTCTCCTAATACGTAGTACATACATCTGTTTAAGTTGGGATAAGGTGGGACTGCGAGCGGGGCGTAAACGCTGACAATTCGAAAACGTGATATAGTGTTTATAAAAATAATTAATATTTTTTTTATAAATAATAGTAGGTAGGTGTTTAGATTAGAAAGCCATTTGTTGTCGGATGATTGTTAATATCATTCTAATCGATATGATTACAGTTTTTGGGTACCGGGTAAACAAATGGGCGACCGTAGCATGTGTCCTGACATACTATATTAAAAATTAAGTTACATGTTTATAACTCATAATAAATTAATTAAACAGCTTGAATCTTATTTTATGTGCTGAATTACCATAAATCGAAATAAAAACAAAAGACATTTATGAAATTCTGAATGCGAAATTAAATAGAAGTTTTTTCTCAAATAAAACAAAAAATTTGAACATAAAAAAGGTCTTATTCACACCTCGTAAATACTGGCTGCATAGACTAACACCACATACACACACATACACATTATCACTATAATAACAAACGATGTAAACGCACACATACAAATAATTCATTTGACACACACAGGCGCGTGATTCCCGTAAAAATGTGCATAACTGCGAACATAAAAAACACGCCCTACTATTATGTTCCGCCATTTACACGCACTTATGACTATTACTGTTCCTCACATGTAAATATACAGAAGCCACATAAGAGGGATTTATTTTTTATGTACGTTGTTTAAGAGAAAATCTTATAGTTTTAGGGCTTCAATTAGATACAGCAAGTTTAGGCAAATATGAGGCATGATGAATGCTAGATTTACAATGTTGACTATAAAATAAGTACTATTCTTGCCAAATAACGTTGCAAGTACATTGCAGTTGGTCGCATAGCGTCTTGTTAACATTTTCAGTTTTGAATCATTAGCAGTTCAGTTAAGTCACTTGCAGCTAAATTCGGGTCCACAAAGTAAGGATGGTATCCAACGAGGGACCCTAGAAGGCTAACCTTATTTACCCATCTGTGCCTCATAAAAAAGATACTCTTACTAGTCCTTCATAATTAACTACTTATTATACTAATATGAAATTCCATATTTAAAATTCATGACCGCTGATCTCTCCCACTGGGTCCTCGGTGTCTCCCGTGAATTTCTCTTCAGTCTAAATTTAATAAAGCTTGGTGGAGCTCGGTAAGCACGTTTCCGCTGTGTTCACTTAGAAAATTACATAGTTTTCCGCCCCTATTGAATTTGTATTTACCGGTGGTCGTTGAACGGATTCTGTTTTTCTAATGATTTAATGTAAAACTGTAAATTTATGTTTTTGGGTACGTATTTCATTCAAAATCTGACCAGTCTCATCTAGAGGCATTGAGTTGCCCGGGTAACTAAGTTGAGGAGGGGAGATGGGCAGTGGCTCCTTATAAAACACTGGTACTCAGACGTAACCAGTTAGACTGAAAGCCGACCCCACCAAGGTACAATATAAAATATTAATCATAACTTTAATTACACCTAGATTAAGAAAACGCCCACGCTTAGTTTCTAAATTGATTAAATAAAAAGGTCTCTTTCAAACTTGTCTATGCCTATAAAATGAATTTGAAATAATAAATGAAGAGACCCTAAGAAAATTTACCAAGTAGCCATGCGTAAGTTGAAACGTTATGAATATGCAAGCTATGAATATTTTAAGTAATGCGGTGAGCTAAGCATTAATCAAGTACTCGTTACATGCTCCTCATATTAATAGCTACGAGAAAGATTACCCTTAGGATCCTAAATATAGGTTTTCATATTAAGTTCGCGATTTGAATTTTAAACATCAACTCTATATTAATAGTAAATCAATATCAAATCCTTCTCCGCGTAAGTGGAGGTCCTATGCCCAGCAGAGGAACTGCACAAAGGCTGTAACAGTAACAGTAATATCAAATCATATTATATTGAGGAGTTAATCAGAGACAGAGGTCACTGACGAATTTTAGTCGGCCAACAGTTTGTTTGTGCTCATAAAACCGTATTAATGGTAATACGCAAATTACAAAGGCCAGGTATTTAGCCAATATCAGACCTACTGAAAACTTTGTTTGGAATCAAGATATTGTTAAAAAGGGCACGCCACCATCGTGGCGGTAAGTCCCCTCTTTGAGGAGTGGCTCGGGAGGAGTCACGGCGCCCTCACGTACCGCATGACGCAGGTCCTCACCGGACACGGTTGTTTCGGGAGGTACCTGCACCGCATCGGTCGTGAGGAGGCGCCCGGGTGTCACCATTGTGCGGACAGCCCCGAGGACACGGTGGACCACACAGTCCAGGTGTGCCCCGCATGGGAAGGGCACCGCCGGGTCCTCGTCGAGGCTTTGGGCGGCGGCGACCTCTCGCGTCCGGCCCTGGTTCAGGCCATGGTCCGGGGCGAGAGGGAATGGGATGCCGTCGCCTCCTTCTGCGAAGCGGTCATGCTCGAGAAGGAGGAGGCGGAACGCCAGAGAGTTCGCACCTCTCATCCCGGCCGCCGCGCTGGACCAGGTAGACACCATGGGCGCCGGGTGTCGCGAGATGACTCCCGGCCACCGTAGGCGTGGGTCTGTGGGCGGTGAGTTCGGGTGGCTCATCGTCCCTCTGTCTTCCTAGACGACAGACCCGTGTCGACGGCGCGCGTTGTTCCACGCGCTCCTCAAAGAGACGTCAGCAACCCCAGCGGGGCCCAGCAGGGCCAAGGCCTGCCGGGGCTGCGGGTTGTTCGAAAGAGATACCGCGGCCCTGGTACATAAAAGGCCTATGACGGAACACGACGATTTTAGTCAGTAAGAGTCTGACACTCCCTCACCGCTGCTAACCCACAGCGGGAGGGGTCATTTGATGATTTTACGTCGATAAAAAAAAAAAAAAAAAAAAAAGATATTGTTAAAAAAGTCAACTGTCGGTCGTCTGTTTAGTTTGCAGTGACTCTTAATGATAAACATGTATAGGTAAAAGGTGGAAAGTTAAAATACCGAAAAATATGCATAACAGAATAATTATAATGAACAAAACGTCAGACCATTGTAGAAAGCCATTATTCCCATAACACAAAAGATTTGAAGGTTTCAATTAATTAAACATTGTCTTAGATTCATGATTCTTACTTATGGTAATGTTTCTCTATAGGCCCTGGAGGGTGACTTTAAAATTTAAATGTTAATGAAATGGAGAATATCTAAGAACGGTGATAAAATTTGAATAAAGCTTTAAACTTTATTGAATGTAAGGAATAAAGGACGAGCCTTTAGGATTTCACGTTTCTGTGAAATATACATATTGGGCCCTTGACAAAAATTACATTGATGAGATTTTGAATAAGCTAGTCTTTACACGGGAAGAGTGCTTAAATTACTGAACACTAACAATGTATGTATTGTTAAAAAAATAAGGTAGCATTTTTATAATCTTGGGGAACAAAACACACGACCTAATTTAGAAAGAAAACTTTATTGTTGACATATTCAAAGTAACAAGAAAACTTTTATTGGACGTTAAATTCGTACTTGTGTCCATAACTAACTCACACATACGCACAAACAATAAATCATGCTTAATCACCACACAATAATTACGATTATTAAGTGTAATGAACTATAAATGAAATCAAATGAATTACTCGAGTAAACAAGACTTTTTGTACGCATAATGTCTTATTACATTAACCTTTCATATATAGTTAGATAAAGCAAAAACTGTAAACACATAAATAATTATAATAAACTATTATTATTTTATATGAAATAATACTATGTTATTTAGTAAGACGCTCAAGAATTAAGCTATTTGTTAATCTCAAAGATTTTTGAATTATACATTATATCGTTAATGCTTTTGCATAAATTAAATAAATCAAAATGTATAATTTATCTTCATGAGCTGCTTATCTAAAAACACGCTATTTTAACCACGATCTATTATATCTATGTATATATGAATATTCATAAACTTATGCTGCTTATTCACAAAGATTTCTGTCTTCATACCTAATATTAAAAATATTTTTACATCAATATTTCTTGTAATGGAACAGGGTTACGAGACAATGTTTAAAATAGCAACTAGGAAATCACATAATCAAAATTCCTATTAATCCCTATTTGACCCCTCCTCGAGTCAGATGTAACTTAAAAAATAACTCGATAAAGCTATAATCACCAGAATAATCTTCAGTTTCCACGAAATAATAAATAAGTAGAATTAAAATAGCGTCAGGTCTGCGGTTAAAGGCAAACGAAAACAGTTGACCCTTATAATTATTTACTTTACTTTAACTCAGTAAACTGCCCACACAATTCAAAGACTAAACTAATAATACTTAACCATTACAGTATTTATCAACTTCAAACATTTTTTATTTTCGAAAACGGAGCCGAAATATTTCAACTCTCGGAGATAACCAAGTGCCCAACTAAGTAAAAAGTATTGGACAGTTTGAATAAATTGGAACGCTCGCTACCTCCGAATGGAACGTCGTAGAAGTTATTCGAAAGTAAGTCCAAGTTCCGGTATATTTTCTTAACAAACAATCTCTAAAATATTCAATAAAGGAAGACTCCAGTTCATTCTCGCCGCCGAGATGAATCTCATCAGAGAATGTGGAAAAATTATATGATATTTCAAGATGCTGAGATAAAGCTTGAATGACGCTCCCCGTGTGCACGTTTATTCTCATTCACATAAGCTCTTAGGAAACGTACAAACGGGCTGAAAATATGCTTTCTGTCTGCATGCACATAACACTACATTCATTTACATTATGCTGAATAGAAAATATGGGTGACAGGACTTTATTCGTCACCCGAATAAAACAAATGCGAAACCTTTACAAAGGTCCTAATATTTAAGCAAACTAGCCCCTTGAAAACATAATGCCTGATTTAATTTACAGAACCCCTGTCACTTATAAGGTATCGGCAAAAGGTATTTTGGGTCCGAGTGGGTCCGAAAATTAGCTTCTAAATAAATTGATTGAATTTCCGCTAGAAATGGGCAACATTGCTATTTAGTATTTTCAAAGCTAATCTGTGAATGGAAAGACTCTCGAAATCGCTCTTTGCAGATCAATGGGGATTTATTTCCGACGCTAAGCTAAATTGGAACAAAATAACCTTAGATTTTTGTGCTGCGAGATTTAAGAGTTTAGAACCAATTCGTTTTACTGTCTTTATAAAGCTTAATAAAATGCTATCGATTTAAAATAAATTAATTTCAATGAATGTTTTTGGTTATAATTTATTTATGTCTATTCGACTTAAACTTTGTCACAAAATCTTCTTTCGACTATTTTCTCTTAGCAAAAACATGATGTTACCATGTGTACAAAAATTCATGTCTGGTTTTAGCAGTATTGGTGAGCCTCCGATAAACCTAACGTGAATTTTTTCAAATTTCCCAAGAGGCTTAAAATTTTCTCTTCCATGGCTTACATCCGCAGGGAAAACATGTTTTTTTTTTTCTTCTTGCTAGTAATAAAACGAGGTGTTTTCTCGTCACGTTTTAAGCGTTACTTCGAACTCTTCACAAAAGATCTTTTTAATTTACCTTAGCACAAATAGTTGAAAGCGCCGTTGATTTAATTAAAAACTTTTCGTAATTAAAACTATCATCAAACTGCGAAAAGGTAGACAATTAAAAACTTAATCCGCTGCGTGGGCTGAAACCTCCTTACACAAATTATTTAAATGAAATATTATTTCATTAAAAATAAATAGAATAATTTGAGGGCGCGACGTTTCATTTAGCAGTATCATGAGAGCGTTCATTAGGTTCTGCCGTAGATAATGACGGCTCCTATTAAAATGGCGCTGCACAGGGTTGAAGAGTACTTTAATAATAGCCCGTGTCGTATCTACGTGAAAGCTACTGCCCCCACTAGGATTTTCTGGAATAAAAAAGAGGTACCCATTAAATTGGGACTATGAATAAAAAATTCACTGCAATAAAATCCGTTAAAAAGTTGACCTTTGAAAATGAGTTTGACTTTTATTGTCGAATTGCAGTGAAACGTAAGTGCAGTCTTCTTCAATCTAATGTCGAAGTAAGATTTCTGGCTTGTTCAAAACTTTTATAAAAGTATTTTTTATAGTAAATGAGGATTATTTTTAAATCTATTCTAATTAAATTGCATTAAGGGGCAACATTGTTTTCTATCTTTGTTAGTTTTTTCTACAGAAGGTATAGATAAAACGTGCTTCAATTTTCCGAACTTGACGTTGCTATCGCTTGTGGCTATCTTTGCAAAATAACATCAGTATTAACTATGCTATGATCAACGTAAGTGTGCAGAGAATGCACTCATAAATCTGGTTAACTAACTTAACATTTTTATAAGAAACCCTCGTGAATAAACAAAATCTCAGTTAATCATGCCTTTTAATGGATATTGCCGCTTGATCGAGCGTGCCCAAAGACTATCTATATCAAATTGTTTCTCTCTACCAGATTTAGCTGGTGTTAGGGGATTTCGTCCCAAAGCCCTTTAACATGCCTTCTCCCGTCGGCTTCAACTAGAATCCCCAAGCTAATTAATAATTGGATTCGATAATCCTATTTGTTTTGGAAATGGTATTACATGAATCTGTTTGCCTATGAATTGGTAATCGCAACACGTGCTCGTGTTATTGAGATTGATGCTTGGATATTCAAAATAAATGTTTGCAAAATTGTGTAAGCTGTTCCACGTAGGTTTTATCCACATCCCGGGAGGATCACTTACAGTAATTAGGTAAAAAGTATCGTAGACTCAAATAAATAAGCTTTATGGCACTGAAATATTTTTTTGCATATTTTAGAGCAAAAGTTTAATGTATTTAAAAAATATGTAGTTCCCAAATCAGACTCAATAAGGCTCAATTTTGCTCAAATTTTTTTTTGATATAAGCAATATTCCTTCGCCTCCCATTGATTTCTATTATCCAATCTGCAACCCTTTCAGAAAGGTACAAAACGTTTACAAGAACATCCCAAAACGTATTCAACCACTTGGAAATTATTAGGGTCCAGTTGAATTAATTAAAGTTTCACTAAACACTGTATTTGAAGGTCCCTAAACTTAATCTGACGTTAAAACCACTTCGGATCGGACAGATGGTCAGTTCTGCTGAAATTTTCAACATAATTACTGTTACTGACGCTAACTAAGGTTTAACAAGCCCAGTCTTGTAGTTTGGGTTCTCTATTGTACCTTTTAGCCTTTTTGATTTTCTCAGAAATTGCCTTTATACTTGATTAAGTTGACTAGCCTTAAATAGTGTTTTGGATTTCGAACCTATCGGACCACGAAGCGTAATGGATTTCAATAGGTACCTAAACCAATTTAAAATGAGTTTAGTATTAATTCGATAGTCACCTTCAAGATTAAAATTAAGCCCCTCGAATTAATAAAAGCGCTTGAAGACGTAAAGTATTTACAAAATAGCATTTTTATATTCTCAAATTACTCTCTAATAGCTCCTTAATTGAAGACGATTTCGTGAATTTCATTTTCTTCGCTCAGTCGCACCTTAATAAAAGCCGGCCTAAAAATAACTGAAAAGGCAATACAAGGCTTTATCGAACCCAAGGACCAATCGAAACAATTAGGAACAATACCGTCAATACTAATTTAGAAGCAGTGTTTGGAATTTCGTTAATTGAACAAAAGGATATCCTGCCTTCATAATGAAAATTGTGCGCAATTCACGAAACAACGAGCAAGAAAACCCAAAACAGTAGGTACTTTTACAACTGAAGAAAATCTTCTAATTACATTCTTTTTTTTACATTTAGACCCAGTTTTAATTCAAGCGCAATAAATCGTCTAAAATTTATGGCTTATTGTAGCCGAGACACAACGTTTTGTAGAAATAATTTCATCTCGTTTATGGAAATGCCTCGTGAAATATGTTTCTTCTAGCGGTATTCACACATGGCTCGTCAAAAGATAAGCTCGGCTGTACTAATTTTGCTCGGAATAATACAAATCCTTCACGAGTTTAAATTGTTCCGAAATTCTACCGGGAGTGCTGGCAGGCTTCGTGGCTTTAGACGTATGCGAAGTAATCAACAAACGCTCAGTTAGATAAAGCTATTTTTCATTGGAGCGTTTTTGTAGTCGTTAGGAAGTTTCCGAACGCTTAATTTAGTATTTTATAAGTTGAAGTTGATATCTTTTTGTCTGCCCATGTGAACGATGGCTTTATTTTAGAGCAATTCTTAATTTAAATAGGTCGTTCATTATACAAAGTGTGTCATACCTAATCACATTAAATTAAATATGTTAATATACTGGCAAAAATAAAAATACTCAATAAAATAATGAATTTTTCGAACAAAGTACCTACCTAGATAGAATAAATATGTGCGAGAATTAGGACACATTTTAATAAGTAGGTAATACATCGCATAATTCACTGATCTGTGACGTAAGAGCGGCAACATCGCATCACAACAATATGTCGGCAAATCGAACGCGGTAACGCGATCATTGATACTTCTGTACTTTACATATTCTAAATTTACTTCAATCTTTACACGTTCTAAATTTGAAAAATAATTCCTGTGGCTAAACCACTGAATGGTTTGGTAATTTTTTTTTTGGAATTTGTAACAGATTACTTACCATAAAGTATATGCGATAGGTTTTCATGGTATTAGGTATGACACACCTGATATACCTAATATTTTCTTTTAAGAATTTAGATATACCATCAAGATACTCAAACAGCAAACAAAACATTATGTAATCCTCAACAAGAAATAAAAACAATTAACTTATCTTTGATCATTAATCCTTCCTAGTCTTTAACAGCGAAGTAAATAAACTACTGGCAGCCGGTAATACGGTTGAAAAAAAAATAAAAAAATAGAAAAGCAACAATAGTGCATTATTCAGCTGGGATTTACTGCGCACATACGGGTATTTCATCAATCTAGGCGGCCAAAAATATTTGTGTGGCTTTTCTTGTTTTAAATGATGGAAATAATATATGTGTAAAATATACGGGCAATAACTTTTATAATTTCATAAAAAAAGCAATAAAACACAAATAAAAAAATAAAAAAACGGAAAATAGGCTATATATTTACATACTCTTACGTACACTTATCTACATTAGACTATATATTGACATAGACTTACATACGCTTATATATACAACCATTAGTATTTACATAATTCATACATTACTTAATTAATTTACCAATAACAATACATTTTTTTCAAATTAATTCAACTCCTCGTTCTAACTTTCTGATTCTGTTGGGTTTGGTGTATACCAGACAGAAGCATGATTAATGTTTCAGGCAGAAACGAATACATCTTCTTTTCTTTATTATCCTTGAGGCACTAGGAAATGGATCTGAGCTTAAAAGAAGCCTATTTAAAATATGTCTATTACAGAACTCTAGAGAATTTCCTTCAGTAATCCTGTCTGTACGTCCTAAAATGTTTGTTCCGTGCCTCTGCTGCTTCCTCAGACTGTTGTCCTGTAGGTAACAATGCATTTTATTATATCTGACCCGTGTACAAGTACTTTGTGCAGTGTGGGTGTCATTGGGTGCCATGGGTAGAGTTTTATGTATAAACAAGCAGTTTCTTCAGCATATTTTTCATATTTTCAACTTAATTACATCAATATTATCCCTTCCGTTCCGATCTCTTCCGTTTTTCTTCTTTTGGTTCTTTCGCTTGATTCCTCAAAAGATTTACAAGGGCGACCTGGACGATTTGCCGTTGTGACTGGAATTTCGAATATACCTTCCGGCCAAAGTTCGTTGTTTTTCAAGAAAAAATCATCTTTTTTTGTGAGATTTAATCCACCTTTGTTGTTATTTCCGATTTAAAATGAACAAAATTGATTTTCAGTGTTTTTAACTGATCTTCATTATTAAGAAGGTGGTCTCTCAAAAAACATAGTTTTTCTTCAAAATTGAGTAAATTTTCATTTTTCATAATATTAAAGAGAGGTTTACGAGTTACTATTCTCACTCCGGAAGTACACACTTATATCTGGAACAAGTAAATATTACTTTTAGGCATTAAGATTTTTTTTCAAAAATTTTGCTTTTGTTGACCGTGAAATTCAATGTTCTAGGGTTTTGCGCATCCGCGGTATTCCGCGGCAAATTTTTTTAGTATTCGTTACTTGAGGGTCTATAGTATACATATAAATTACAAAAGTTGCTGGATCTACCAGGATACTAAAACAAATAGCCTCGTAAACATAAATTTCTTTAAAAAAGTATCATAATTTCAGACGTGATTTCTCGACCTCTAAAAGTACTTTAAAATAACACAAATTTTAATAAATTTATTACAAGTAGATCATCACATACCTGTTCTTTCCGAATCCATTGCTACTTTTCACTAGGTAAACACAAAAAACTTCAGTTTAACACACAAAGTTAACGATTTTGTAAATAGCCGACAACGGACACATGCACAAGAATCAATGATCAACTTTCGACTGATTTTTCCGGAAAACGCGCAACGGAAAAAGGGTGGGGGTGGCAGTCTATTGTTTCCTGGAATGTCCCCTGCCTCAGGTGATCAATGAAATTTGCGTTCCTAGAATTTTGTTATTTTGACTTTTGGCCGCCTAGATTGATGAAATACCCGTATGTGGCTGCGATTCAGTGCAATCGCACAGTCAATGGAAAAGCGACCGTTTTTATAACCGGAGAAGAACAATGTGGCTTTTCCAGATCTATATTCTATTGTTTAGTTGTTATTATGAGAGTTTATGGTGAACGAGGGGTGACATAATGACTGGGGGATGGTTTTCAAGTCGTCAATCAACTGAGACTGGGTATTTTACAGCGTCATGTATGAAAATGGTCATATTATCCAAATTCGATATACAAATTGCAGACATTCAGACGAATTTTACGACTTAGTTAACGACTTGGTGCTAATAATAAAAATTAAAGATGTAATACAATGTCAAAATAACATTTTGCAATTGAATCATTTTCATAAGAGTATAATGTACCTACATATAAGCTCATATACCAATTTCTGTCGAATAAATACATCATCAGCCTTAAATCTTGGTCTAACAAGTAAACGAATCCGCTTAGATTTTTTCACTCAGTGATAAATGAATCTGTCTTTTTGTTTAGTTTTTCCAACGCAATAGGATTGGAACTGTTATTTTTAATTAACTAGATTTTCTTGCTGAAACCAGTTGTTGTGGTAAATATTTAGAGAACATTATCAAGTTTATTTTCCCCTTATAAATATTTGAGAATAATATTAACATAGACAGTAATTTTATTAGAAACACGATAATTAAATCGCCTGACGTTGCACTAATAAGATGTCATAAATCTTCATCACGTCAAGAAAAACGAAGTTATATTAAAAATTCAATATTATCATGATGCTGCCGAAATTGGAAGAGAATGCATCGCCTGCTCCTTGCTGAATGAAAGTAATTAATAAAGATCTATCAACTTGCTGCTTTGAGCGTACAAATTGTCTAGGTACGTTTCTTTTCAAAACAGATCTAAAAAGTCTGGTTATTATACAAAATTAATTAATTAAATACATTTTCTAGCACCTAACACGTATCTGGAGACCACTAACAATACATACATATGAAGTCCGTCATTTAGACCGCTTGTTAAAAAAACCAATTGGTGTAGTAACTCTCCCTATCTAAATATGCCAAGACAGATCAAGTCATATGCCAAAGAGACTTCATTATTCATTAAATAGATAAAATGAATATATGGGTACATAATATATTGGTGTTATATATGAAGTGGTTTTCACAATGCTTGGGCTTTGACAGATAACAAGCAACAGCGAGAGGATTATTGGCCTAATGAGGACTGAATCCTACAAAATCCACATCGGCTTTCCGAAAAAAAAAATACAAAAGGTACAGACAGATCTTTCATCTACCTTTTTAACCTGCATGAATATTAAAAAGGACTGTAAAATAAACGCTCAAAATGTCGTATAGATATCATCTGTAGGAGCAATTTTATTTTTATCTTTTGTGGTACCTTTACTACTTTAGTTACAATATAAATATGTACCTGGCCAGATTTTCACATGCCACAAGTAGTAGGTAAGCTATATATATTATGACGTCAATACTAGGCTATTGACGACAATATTTTTAAGTCAGATAAAGAATAAGGAAAAGAATTCAGCAAAAGACCTTTAAAGTAAATTCTACTTAATAAAAGTTACTATCCGATTTCAGTTTCCCACATTTACCTGCGACACTGATGTATGGTTTTTACCGTCGCCAACTTCGAAACTACTGAGTAAGCCGGGATTCCATTTGCATGAAATCCTGTCCCGGATAACGTAATATTTCCCCGTACCTGGGTAAAGTCTACATAATGTTATGCATTTTCACAAAGTGCTCCTTAGTTCCGCGCAGTAGTTTTATTTAATCAAGTCATTTACATAATTGCTTGCTGGTTTTTGGGTTTAAGATTGCAAGTTTTTTAAATATTTTTTTTTAATTCTATGTCTTAAAAGAAATGAAACCGCAGCTATGCATTAAAATAAGGCTGAATTCCACCAATCTATAGTTATCGGCACGAATCTTGAGCTCTGACCTTCACCTGGGCAGAAGTAATTTATTGGGTCCCTTTTGTGGTATGAAGTGAGGCGCGGGGACGGGCTAAAGCGGTTATTGGCCCGCAGTGCATCGCGTCATAGCCGTCACTCGGGATTGGTTCTTTGCTAATAAATCACTTCTGCGCAGATGTAGGTCAGAGCTCAAGATTCGTGCCGATAATTATTCTTGAGTGAAGAAATGTTCTTTCGGCCTTTACGGATCCTTATAACCTGTATATACAAACTGATTATACAAACATTAATAACAACATAACGTACGCTTGCTAGCTAATCTCCTTACACGTACATTACGCCAAGCTCCTCATCCTATCAGCTGGCTTATTAACTTATTAAGCAATTATAGGATTCTCAATTAGCAACATGTATACACATGTTCGATATAGATGGAAATCGCATCGGAGATTTGATTCAATTACTGTGAAATTACCTGCGGTAATGCTAAGGTATCGTAGAATATTGGTTTATAATTAACCATGTTTACAGAGATTCTTGGCGGAATATAAGCTCATTTTCACCATTTGGCTTTGTCAGAAACCAATAGATAGGTTTACTTGGGTATTTTATGGGGCTCTGGTACTTTTATTCAAGCAAGACAGAATTCGTTACATTATATTATATCCATGATGTCTAATTAATGAGTCTTCTTGACGTTATTGGTATTCGTTATTGTTAAATTGGTATTCTAAAATTAAATTCTCAGAAACACACAACTCAAATAAATCTATTCGACCATGATACAATTCCGTGTCATCTTGAAAACCTAATGCATATTGCATATTCAAACGCAACAACAACAATGTTCTTAGCATAAGAAACAGGTTTAGCTAATAAATTAAAATCCGGTAAGTACCAAACGTTTGTCTTAAAATACATCAGAAGCCGTCTGCACTTGATAAGGGTCGCCGAGAAACGCTGTTCACTTAACAACTGCTTGAAATTCAAGGACAACCTTTTTGGTCCTTTCAGCCCGCTTTTGAGATTTCCAAAATTAATTGACTAGAAGACCATGGGCTAATTGGAGTACTGACCGACAAAAAATGTATTTTTAAGTGCTTGTATTAATTAAGAATCAAAAGGAGTATATTTTTAGCCAGCTATTTTATTAGAGGTCAGTATCAATGTCATTACCTTTTTGGTGCCGATTATCCAAGGTAAGTTACATTGCTGACATTTTAATGCATTTATAATGTTAGTAGTAAATCTATTTTTAATACACTGATAAAGGTAACAAACACTTCATTAAAAAAAACTTTATAAAGTAACAATGCAATTTATACTAAATGACCCGGCTGATCAAACGAGCTATTCACATAACCGGCTGTTGAAATATTACAAGAATAGCCAAAGCCAATAAAATAATGAATCTTACCATCCGCTACAATTCTTGCAGAAGTGAATGGCAACTAAATTCAGAGCAAAAGTGTGCCTATGTCCTGCCTCTGCCATCCGCTGACCGATTCGTGTAATATTCCGCGACGACAAAAAGTTTGGCGCGAGCTTCGCTCTCAGCTTTCCTAAACTCTCCGTACAAAGACCAAGCGTATCATTTTCCTCGCCTTTTTTACAATAAGGAAATATTAAAAGCTTTTGTGAACTGTATCGCTTCCAGGAAACTGTTGTTGTTCGAGCAACAATTCGCTATAGAAAGGTAATGTTAACAATGCACTCGTTATTCAATTATAAGCAACTTCAATATAACGTGCACATAATAAATTAAGGAATTTTTATATAATGCTTTTGCTAGTATTGTTGATCAATATTCGTTATAGTGACTGACACGACGCGGTGACATGTAGTAGGATACATGTGTGTGACTGTTTTTACACAATTTTTTACTGTAGGTTGTTGGTATCTTAGATGCGTAAGGTTTCAGTGTAAACAATCTCTACATTATTTAAGGAATATAACTGCGAGCTACATAAAACGTTACTTTCTGAACAATGAAACGATAATTATAGGACATGGTTTTAGACTTATTACATGAAGTACCAAAATGTACTTTTGATATCTCAGATTTCAAAATATATAAAAATATTAAAGCTATTTGAGATGTTATCGAAGCCATTATCGCCGGCTATAAAATGTAAGCGTTTCTGAAACGCATTACAGTAGCGATGTAAAACCTAAGCAAGAACGTCGCCATAAACTGGTCCTTACGGTTTTACGGTCTTCGGCCGCTTAAAATAATATGAGATTCTATGAGACGTGATAATCGTTGAGAATATCGATAGAATGCGCACTTTGGAGTTTGGAGCTGTTCTATCGGTGATGATAGAATTCAGTAAAGTCATTACGGTTTAATCGCTAAATGATTGCGGAATTAGCTTAAGTACGAAAGTTTGGGTGTTGAAGTTTCATTTCAAAACATGGCAATGACTTCGTACACCCGAATAAAAAGTGTATACTAGGTATATATATACTATAAACTTCCTCGATAAATGGGCTATCTAACACTCAAAGGATTTTTCAAATCGTTCCTTTATTAACAAGTTCCATTGAACAAACTCTTCAGTTTCATAAAATTATATATAGATAGGTAAGAAGACATAACCCTGTAAAAATAAAATACGTTCACTATATTCTGAGGAACTATACACAGATACAAGAAAATATTAAGTTATCTCAGTATTGAGCTATCATTTTACTTTCGACCCCAAAGGTCTAAGTTGACACCACATGGCTGACTGACGAACTTAGACCTAGAACTTTGTTAGACTAACTTCTTGTAACACAGAAGCATGTGTTACAAGACTAGCGAACTTCGGCCCTTCTCACCGCGAGAAACTGGTCTTACATAACGAAAATACCTAGCTAACGTATGTTAGGTAATTCGTCAGATTAGCTGATTTTTAATCTCTATGATAACATAGTGTAAATTCGAAGGTTTTGTTACCAAGTATCATTTTAATTGTTAAGTGATAATATATACCTAGATAAGATGCTGCTTGGTAACTAAACTTATCGTTGTATCAATCATCATGGATCATCATGGATACAAAACAGCTACTTATCTATTTTCTTTACCTGTAGGTTGGGCTATTGGCATAGCATAATAAATATGCTATTGTACAATAAATATACTATGCTATTGTAGTAGTATTTTTTGCTAACGTGAACTTTTGTACTTGGCATTAATTATGAGGTTCAATTTTAATACGCAGTTTATTATATTGATTAATAACTAGATACAAAAACATTAATCGGTAACCGGTTGATCTCCGTCTACTTATTTTTCTATAAGGATAAATAATATAGGCACATGGCATTGAAATATAATATGTTTAGGATGTCGGATATCTAATATGAATCTATAATAAATATCGTTATTGCTTTTTTATATTATACCTAAAGTACAAGTAAAAAACATATTTTTAAGAGTTTCGTTGCGTCAAAAATGAATGTATACTATTCATAAAAGGCAATTTTAAACATTTTTATAATAAAATCAGTAGTTATAATAAGCCCTTGACCGTAGGATAACATATTTACCTTTCAAAAGTAAACGTATCTTTTTTGCCTCCTAAGTTTTTCCTTCTTTGAATATTCATATTCATGGCATGACCTGACCGCACAGGAAATACCTGTTTAATTATTTCAATGTAGCGAGATTAGTCAATAAAAATTTAACTTAATAAACACACAGCTGTAAGTTTAACAACTTATTCTAAACTAAACAAGATACTTGTAATATTATAAAATGAAAAACATAACGCTTTGGATTAAATCTCTCGAGAACACATAAAAGCTTGCTCATTCACTAAGCTGTACCACATTTCATACAGAAATGTTTCTGAATAAAATCTTCATTGATACGTTGAAAGTCTTCAAAAAAGGGCTCCAAAATTCGAAAACATTTTTTACCTAGTAAAAATAAAAATTCAAAAAAATAAATAAAATAGAAGTTTATTCTTTCCAGTATTACAGCAAATAGAAAAATAAGGATAGGTAGGATTAGTTCAGCAGTGGTCGGTAGGCTGATGATGACACTGCATGGTACATTTACAAGTACTGCATAAACAACACAGCATCATAATCTAACTAAATTTTTGCCTAGCTATGTAGGGGCCGCCTCCAGTCTAACCGGATGCAGTTGTAATAAATAACACATTATGTAATAAATATTTTTTGTCGATATAAATGGAGAAGTGACTAACTTTGAGAACCAGTTTAGTTCACCTTCATGATATTAGAGCTGTATGCAAACATAACACCGAAATCCGAAATTATAAAATACTTGAATTTTCCGTCGTTTTTTGCAGAGACAAAAGGATTATTTTTTAAGTTATCGCGAGAAAATGTAAAAACATCCGTCCTTCCAAGTATGCAAAAGTTCACCTTTATGTATATTTTATTATGCGTTTGCTGACGTTGATATAAAAACCCAATAACCCTTTTCTGTCCTCATTCTCACGAGTTGCGCGTGCGACGTTAAGCCAGCCTAATTTTAAACATATCTGCATAATAAAATTATACGGGAGCCACATGAAACCCTGAAGTTCGACCTTCATTAAACTCATATTTGGCTACAGAGTTTTAAAGGTAAATATTCCCCTGGATTCCATAACAGTCATGCCAAACTTTTGGGAAAGGCTTTATGGTGAGAAGTGTTCAAACAAAACATTTCAATGTGTGAGTGGCATTTACGTTTTCTGTTGTTTTAGTTTTAGTGGCTGGTTTCCTAAATGAAACTGTTTATTCTATAGGAAGATATGGTATAATTATATTACAGTAGCTTGTGAGGGCTTTGGAATTAGTTATCATCAGTTTACACAACTTATTTTCCTACAACTTTACTTCCTCGTAAATAATTTGAAACTGGAAATGTCGTACTCATGACCATTCCAATTATCATTACACTTGCAACCTTGTATATTATTGTTTTGGAAACAATAAGCAGCATAGGTAGAGGTAATAACATACTACTCATAAAGGCATGATCCACGGTAATAAGACTTCATATGAGTTCTAATTTTGCATGCTGCCAAATTTTGTGGTGATGAGCAAACCTGCATGTAATCTTGTGTATAATTCCCATGCGGGCCATGAAGTGAGATTACACTACTCATATCTTGTTAACTTGTTTTACGTTCTCTCCTAGTTATACGAAGACATTAACGCGAGTAAAGACTCATAGGGGTCGAAACTACAGAACACTACCTATGTTTTATGTTTAATCTTAGATCGTTCCAACAACTGGTGCCAACAGATGAGCACAAACCTCTTTGCGATAAACTTTGCCAATTCACCTGTGGGAACGAGGCAATGCAACAAACGGTGATCGCTCACTCATACAATTTCGGTTGCATATTGACGTACGCATACGATAAACTTGACTTTGGCAATCATAAGGTCGCCGTACATACCATACGAGTTTGAGCGTAACTCTCATATATTTGGCAAAGTGAATAACATGTCTACGTCGTCTCCGGTTGGCTATATACTCTTAGGAAAGAAACACACAATTTTACGACAAAATATCTTTACTCCTACACCGCAGCTACCAGCAGCTACTTTATTTATTAAAGTCACAAAGTAACTGAACATTTTATCTGCACCAAAAAGACAAAGTTTTACAAACCGCTAGTTTCCAAACAATTCACGTTCAAAATCCAGAACAAAAGCGTCAAAAATATCAGTTTAAAAACTGTGATATTGCAACATTCGGTCTAGTGTCCTCACGTCGCCGTCGTCTTCTCGTCTCGTGGGGCATACAAATCTCTATGTTACGTTGTTTAGTGAATTTATCAATGTGTATGCAGCAAACTAGACGTTTGTACATGAGGATTTTGGAATCAGTTTAAAGTAGATTAAGCGGTAATGGCTACATTCCCAGTTCAAATAATAAAGGGATGAAAACAGATTGGTAGAAAGAAAATGGTTGCGGTTTCTAATAAGATTAACAATGTCAATTTCCATTGTCCGAAGTAAGTTTTTTTTTCCGGTTTTTTGGTAGTTCATTCGCAACTTTTTAAGGCTGGATGAAATACCCAAAAGAAGGACATGACATCCGAAAACAAAAAGATATTAATAAGTAGTGGTGGTACAGAAGAGCTTAAAAATGCCTATTGCATTTATAAATTTTGATACATACTCCATGTGACTTAGATAATACTGCAAAGTACAGTAACAAAACTAGAATTCACATCATGTAGTGCGCTCGCACATTGTATACTAAGCGCCTCATTGCACTATGTTACGACGAATTTCTTGGCACACGCCCACCTGGGCCTCTGTAATTAGGCTCTATAACACTATAATACCTTTGCCTTTTATTTATTAGGGGTTTTCTAGATTTGAAATTATAATCCCATTTTTTTTTTATTTCCTAAGTTTTCTAATTTCGTTTAGTAGCCTCCTTGGTATACAAAAAGTCTGAAACATTTTTTTTAAAGGAACTTTTTTCTATCTTTATGTTTAGAATGATTTTCAAATAGTATGTTCCTTTTAATAATGTTCCTTCCTATGTTATTAAGTTTATGATGATTTTTCCATTACTTAACTAGTTAATAGTTAACAATGGGTACTTAGTTGATAGGTAATCTATTTTCATGAGGTATTATTGTAATTTCTGTAGTGCAGTATTCTAGACTTTCAGACCTTTTATATAATACTGTGATGACCGCACTGGGTTAGGTACGTCTTATGTAATTGGCTAATATAGCAGGGGCTAGGTGAATCGTGTATAATTAGATATTTTTGTTGAAGGTTAATCAATCGTAGAGAAACGAGTTTGGTGTATATACTAAAAATTCAGTTTTTAAATTGTTAAAAAACTCGTTTGTGGTATAGAGTTAAACAAGTTGGGAATCAATTTATATCTTTTAAAAATATCACCTGGCAACGAACCTTTCTTATTTGTTAAATGAATATAAACGTTACCTAGAACATTTGAATAAAGACGGGTCATTGTCATCGGAAAAATAATCGAAATTGAATTATTTATACGAGCGTTTATAATATGTGGACACTATAATACACAATGTAAACGTTAGTTATTCTAAAAGGTTATTAATTAAGTATTACGTATTCAAAATATAGTATTCTCTTTATGCAGACATAACAGTTTGTGATAAGATAGGAGAGCATTTACGGCAGTCATGCAATTAGATCATATTCTTACACAATACATAACAACAGTTATAATAATTTAGCGGTACAATTTATTTCGAATTATTATAATTAGGTAATGATTGTAACAATTCGGTAACGTTAAAAGTAATAAAGTTAATTACCTATGTCTGAATAGTTGTGTGTCCATATTGTTAAACAGTAAACGTTCGATATTTGAATTCATTTCGCACACTGACATTGACCGCTACAGTTTTTTTTTTAATTCCTCACAGATAATCGTGCTAACCGGCTTGTTGACTCGCATTTTCATTACAAACCTCATTGGATGTGGCTGAGTAGCACGTGTCAGTGTTGTGATTTAAAAAAATGATTTTGTTATTAGTTTTAGCGGTTTTAGTGTTCGCTCTGTTGTTGTCATGGATAAGTTTGGTGAAGGAAAGCCGACGGTTTAACGTGCCGGGGCCCTCGCCTTTGCCTCTAGTGGGAAATGCTCATTTGTTTGTTGTCAAATCTTCAGGTATGTTTATTTAGATAAAGACTAAATTTAAAAAATATTTTCAATAAATGTAAGAACATCCGTTCTACAGATCCGTTAAATTACGCATCCTACAAAATATGTTATTTATTATAGATTAAAAAAATAGCAAATACTAGTTACATAATATACTTAGCTTAAAAATTTTATAGAAGTAATCGAATCATAAACACAAACATAACTTGTATCTAAATAATGCGATAAAATTTTTTAAGAGGTCCTCGTCCTTGAAAAACAGGTATAGGTACCAAAAACCTGTTGCTAAATGTAAGGAACAACTTGATAGTCCACCAACTGCTATCCTTTTAAATATTTTTTATAGTTACTATTTTTACCTTTATAAAAATCACCTTAGACGAAAAGTAGCCCATATCCTACCTATAATTAAACAGTTCATTTGCTTATAATTTCATTCCAATTCAAACTTTACATGAAATTAAATTCAACACTATCTAACCAGACAGTAATAGATAATATAAGTTTCTTATCATGATAGATAAATTATCTGTTTGATTGATTAATTGTTACTATCTTGTAGGTACGTTGTTTCTAAGGAATATTTTCTTAGACGATCTTTAAAAACGAGCTACAATGTATAGTTTTATTCAATATCGAAAAAACCCATTTGTCATTAGGTAATTATTATACCTTAAATATCGGATCGTTTCGGATTGCCGTCCCATCGGGCTATGAGAGCGAAGGAATAGAGAGTGCACCTGTGACTGCGCAAATGCTTGTGCACTATTATATGTCCTGCGCAGCTGGCTGATCCCCTTATATGAGAATAGCTGCAATGGCCGACCATTGGCTGGGACGTCATTGCTTAATTATATTTTATGTACCTATCATGTTTCAAAGAATAACTAATGCTATTACTCAAGGGCAATGACCTCTCACCTTTGACTACAGAACATTGTTGTTCCAAACTCTAGCGTTATCAATTAGGTATAATACTCTAAGAATAAACATTATTTCATTTATCTGTTCGACATAACTTAAAATGACATTCATTCACGCACAAAGATACTATTATCACATAGAAGATATAATTATTTAGGTATAAACCTAGAAGTTTTAAAGTGACCATAATTTTATGTAGAGAATCAATCAATTCAAATTAACACCTGAGTGCTTTTCTTTATCTTTTTTACCGATGATGTAACACTAATTCGTAAATATTTCAATGTCTGCTAGCTACACATACCTACGTTTTGATTAAGGCTGCCTGTCCACGTCTGATATTTAGGGACCGATGTTTTGCAGGAGAAAATTGAATACACCGATAGCAAAAGTGCAACGCACACGTCCTACAAAATATCGGTCGGAAAATCAAAATTAGAACGTCCTACAAAAATCGGTCCGATTATCTGTCCTACAAAATAGCTGAAAGAGGCAGGCAGCCTTATTCCTGTATTGAATTTAAATTGGTTTTTAGGTTGTAAAATAATGACATAAGAATTATTTAACCTTATTTTATACTGTATAGCTTAAAGCGAACAAAACTGCGGATTGAAGCTAGTATTATCATATCCATTAAAATCTACAGCTTTAACAACTTGTTATGTAGGTAGGTCAGAACAAGGATACGTTTGCTAATTCCACAATAATTAAACAAATGTCAAGGCGCCTTAGTGTTTTTGTAAATTCAAATATAGATAAAAAGAATTTAATTTCATCCTAATATTCGATATTTTTTGTTACAGAATTCTTGAACCTGGTTGAAAAATTTATGAACAAATATGGCGATGCGTTCAGAGTTCATTTTTTCTCCACACCTTACGTTGTTATGTGCCATCCTAAATATGCTGAGGTAAGTTAGACAAAAGACCCTTATTTAGTTCTTAATGATTCAAATGAACACTATGAAATCGCGCTTACAAGTGGTGAGATTCCACCAAAAATGTCATAAGCAATATCCACTGCGAGGCTGCTAACTAGGATATGTTCGCGCACAAAAGGTGCAGTTTTACAGGCATTTTAAAAATGTTCGATCGCAATTGTTGTTATTGTTGGGTAGAGCGAGAAGAATATGTCACATTTTTCTGTGTCCGTGTTAGCTAATCATTTCCCATATCATAGTAGTATCATAGTTTATACATACTTATTTATACAAAAACATAAGGCACGTGTTTTGAATTTGAATTAACGTGATCGGTGATTAAAAACAAGTTACCAAACTTGTTCCTTACATAGGTACTTTAATTTCAAAAAAATCCTGCGAAACTTTTTAACCGGTTGACCTATGTGTACCTACTTTGATTTCTTGTCCGCATTACTATTGACAAGGGCGAATAAATCTGTAGATACTTAATAAAAAAACCCTTGAAAATTTACATTTTCTTAGGACGTAAAACAGGTTCTATAAAGAGTTAAATTAAAATTAATTGACTTGTCGTGCAAGAATTTCTAGACTTACAGGAAAATCAAAGCAGATAATTGTATGGTAGAACTATTATTACGTATATTCTGTGGTAGAAACTACGTTCCCGTGATTGAATTATCAAAATTCGGATCCGCTTATACCGATAAATATCATGAATTATATAATATAATCATGAAGTAAGCATTGGCAAAATTATTATTTAAATGTTTTTTGCCGAGAATTTTAATCTTTCTCGCCTACATACATAAACTTTATGCAAATTACCAAGAGGTAGGTTGCCCAGGTAAATAGGTGGAGGACGACCTCGATGGCGCAATGGTCACCATGCCGGACTGCCGAACCTGAGGTCCCGGGTTCGGTCGACATGTGTGTGATGAGCATGTTTGTTGGCCGTGGTCTGGGTGTTACAATATGTATTTATCAATATGTATATGTGGGAGCGTCAGAAGGAGCCTCGCGGCGGTCATGGCTGTCACGTTGCATCTCGGGCGTTGTAACGACCGGAATTCAAAAATAAAGGCACGCTTGTGTAGTCCACCGTTCCATTATTTGGTTTCCTCACCATTTTATTCACAATCACACACAATCAGTAAGATGGAATGAGATTTCGAGCCAATAGGTTAGTATGTGCACAATTCAGTTGGCACCTGTCACCAGAATGACTGCTGCCATCACTCGTCGTGACACTTACTACTCTATTCGGGGTTACCCGCTCATAATTTTAATGTTATCAACGCGCCGACACGGCCGTCCTGCATTATCACACGTCCTCGTGTGTACCGTTTCATCTTACAGTCTACTCCGTTCGGTCACCCTGACCCCTCAAATAACTCCCTTTGCTCATGTTATACAACAACTTACAGTGGTTACAAGTTTGAAGTCCAAACGAAACAAAATGTTTCCCTAAAGTCAAACATTTCCGTAAGTCAATGCCACACGGGCCATTTGCTGCCACACAGGTTAGTCATTGCCACAGAGGCGAATCATTGCCATGCAAGATACTCATTGCCACGCAGGCTAGTCATTTCCACACAGGCTACTTATTGCCACACAGGCTAGTCGTTGCCACACAGGCTAGTCGTTGCCACACAGGATAGTCGTTGCCACACAGGCTAGTTATTGCCACACAGGCTAGTCATTGCCACACAGGCCAGTTATTGCCACACAGGCTAGTCATTGCCACACAGGCCAGTTATTGCCACACAGGCTAGTTATTGCCACAAAGGCTAGTCATTGCCACACAGGCTAGTCATTGCCATACAGGCTAGTCGTTGCCACACAGGCTAGTCATGACACAACAGGCTAGTAGCTGTCACACAGGTTTCCCTTAGCCAAGCTATCAGACACATGTTACCAACTGTACCACCGATGTATACGGGTCTCTTCCTGGTGACCCCAATGCCATCACGAGGCCAACGGGTCTTTTTCAAGTCACCCCGGTATCCGTCATTGGTACAACTTAGCGCCAAATGTTACCAAAAATCTATAGTCTGATGCACATTTAATCAATCAATGACGCAAAAACTGAAATATTGTAACTTGGGGTTTTAATTTTTAACGCGATTGAAACTGCCTCTCAAGTTTATAAATGTCGTATGACAAATAACCTCAACATACAGCAAAAATGGATCGGTCTCACCGGGTTTCCACTCAAAGTGCGTGACGATGCGCACATCGCTATGGCGCGCAGTACAGCGGCTTAACGTTCGCAGGCACCACGGAGATGCACGAGCACCGACACTCTAAACTCACGGTGACACGTCAAGCTCCGCAGGCAGCTGGGATGCTCCATTCACGACCGTAATTTTGCACAATAATCACCATCATTGTTGAAACATGAAAATTAGATAAATTCGGTTAATTTTCTAGCATACCTTCGATAACAAGCTGGACTTTAAAAAAAAAATGGAAACCGATACCATAACCATAACCGTGGTTACCATACTTGTACCTTCGCTGAAATTCTTTATAAATCTGCTTCTAAAAACACCATTTTAAATAATCGACGTTCCATTTTTTTTGACTGGTTATTTAGCACTATAAGGATTGCAATCTTCATGTGGTAAATTCTCCCGAAACCCGTTCACAAAATTCTTGTTCTACATAGACAGCTCCATGAACATTATGTTGCAGTACGAGATGTTTCCACCCAGGATTCTTCCTTGTGATAGCAGTGTCGTATCAGACATAATTTTTTTTTTTGCTACTAGCGTTTTCAATTTTTTTTTGAACACGTAGCAGGGCAATCCTTAACACATGTGGGCATTCGGATTACATCCCACTTCTGATGTGGGAGCGTCAGAAGGAGCCTCGCGGCGGTCATGGCTGTCACGTTGCATCTCGGGCGTTGTAACGACCGGAATTCAAAAATAAAGGCACGCTTGTGTAGTCCACCGTTCCATTATTTGGTTTCCTCACCATTTTATTCACAATCACACACAATCAGTAAGATGGAATGAGATTTCGAGCCAATAGGTTAGTATGTGCACAATTCAGTTGGCACCTGTCACCAGAATGACTGCTGCCATCACTCGTCGTGACACTTACTACTCTATTCGGGGTTACCCGCTCATAATTTTAATGTTATCAACGCGCCGACATATATAATATGTAGCTATATGTAGTTTATCAGTTGTGTTGGCACCCATAACACAAGTTAATCAATAACTTACCATGGGGCTAACCGACCGTGTGTGAAAATGTGTCCAGACATTATATATTCAGTCCAGGTCAGATACGCAGTCGCTTCTTGTATATCAGCGGTACTCAACTGCATCCACTGAGACTGGAATCAATCCAACCCCAACTTATGAAAAGGCTAGGCAAATGCTAAGTAGGTATGTTAGCACAAATATTAACATTAACATAAAAAATAAACCTTGTGCGTTGATGTATAGATAACTCTTATCTACATTGATATTTAAAAAATGAGTAGTTTTTACATCACGAGGTCGGAAATGAATTAATGTGAGGTGACGTTGTCGCGCTACTTCATTCCAAAAGGTCATATCCTAATAGCAATGCCAAAGGTTTTATAGGTGAACGATATTTTTAATTTAATAAATTATTTCCGTGTACGGAAGTATTTAACGCTTTAAATATTTTTTAAATGTTTAATGCAATATGAAGCATGTAATTTTGCATGTAATATGTCATTGAACGTCCTTTTATCTTATAACTAAGATCAGTATCCGACCGACCAAAAAGTTTGATTGGATTCACGTTTCTTCAAAATAAAATATCAGCCATCGATAGGGCCAACTATGATGCAGGCCAACATAACACGTTACATACAGCCAGGGAAAAGATCGGGCCACAGGGATAACTAAAGTTCTAATAGAAAAACTCACATAGGTAATTGCGAGAAGATATATTCATTATGCCATTTAAGTACTTCTTTATTAAAAAAAACCTTGACTAGATTACTAACGAGTATAATTATTGCAGGCACTAGTATCGAGTACGGAGCACATCACAAAAGGCAGGTCTTACAGCTTCCTGACATGCTGGCTCGGTCAAGGTCTCCTTACTGCCACGGGTAAGATATCCTTTACTAATATTTTAATGCGAAGGTGAGTTTCTTTACGAAGCCTTTACGCTAAAACTGGTTGAGGTGAGGTTGGCATGACGATAGGTGTCACCTCGAAGATGGAATTAGGCTGCTTTTTATCTAGGTTGCGGGACTGAGAGTGAAAATTGTGAAATCTATAGCCATCTATCTATCTATCTATAGTATAGCAAATATAAAAAAAAAAAGAATTTTCAAAGAAATCATCTGATGGTCTTGATTGTCGGGGATACCCCACTTCTTTCTGAAACAAAGACCACTTAAGAAATTGATAAATTGGCTATTCATCCAAAATGTCTCTTTTGCTATTCATTACTTGCGAATTGATGGTCATTAATTTATTAACGAGTACTTGAATCCGTGCAAACGATAAACCCATTATTTTATGGGAAACTCTATTTACTGTTCTATGCTTTAAATTATTTTCCATTGTATTTCAGGTCAAAGATGGAAATCTCACAGGAAATTCCTGACTCCCGCCTTCCACTTCAACATTCTACAAAACTTCTTGCCAGTATTTTGCAAAAACCAGCGGAATCTGACAGAGAAACTACGCGGACTTGCCGATGGCGGCCCTATCGATATGTTCCCTCTTATCGCTTTGGCGGCCCTTGATAATGTGACAGGTGAACTTTTATGAATATCGAAGAGTTCCAATCTCAAATTATAGCGGGAAAGATGCCAGAAAATTGTTTTTTTTTTTTTAATTTAATATTTGGAACATCTTCGAATTTTTTTATGAAAATGCTTCAATACCAGTTAAACTTTTTTAGAATCCATTATGGGTGTATGCGTGGATGCTCAGAAACACAGCCAGTCTGAATACGTGAAATCTATTGAAGAGTAAGTTCAATTTTTTAAATTCACTTGAAATGTTTCTGGTTTATGCCTGGTCAATCTCTATCTATTTAGTAATTCCTGTTCGGTGTTCTAAATTCTACAAAATTACTGACTATGGACCAGTATAGCCGTCTTTAGCCTAAATAAAAGTAAAAAAATGTAACTCTGAACAATCGATATATTTTTTTAGACTGTCCGCAATAGTGACGATGAGGATGCAAATTCCTTTCTTCGGTGAAGACGCTATTTTCAATTTGCTGCCTTACAAGACGAGACAAGACAAAGCCTTGAAAGTTCTGCACGGACAGACCAATAAAGTAATTGAAACAAGACGGGAAGAATTGAGAAAGGCTAATATAACCACTCTTGCCAACAGCAACGATATTGGTAAGGATATTGAGAAATACAAAGTTGATTTACCAAATAAAATTAAGATACATGTATTATTTTTGAATATTTTACGAATGTAGATGTTAATCATGATATTAGTTCACAATAACTGAGTGACCTATTGTAATAATCTCGGGTCAAAGTGCCTCACATAATGTTAGGATAAAAAAATCTGTAGGTATTTGTGTTGAGAAACGGCGTAATATTGAACTCAGCTAATAATATACCTACACAGAAATAGAGAGACAGAAACGAACGAAAAATAATATTAAAAACTTCAAGTAAAATGACGTCGAGGAAATATAAATGAAAAATACACTACTAAAATACAATTTAATTTATAATTTAATAAAATTATTTTAAAGGTATTAAGAACAAGCACGCTTTCTTGGACCTGTTGCTGTTAGCTGAAATCGACGGCAAGAAGATAGATGACGAGAGTGTGAGGGAAGAGGTCGACACATTTATGTTCGAGGTGAGTTCTTGATAAGCTCCACTGACTTAGTAATAAAAGAATATAGACACGGTAAAGGTATATTTAAAGTGTGATATAGTCTCATTACCCACGAGCCATAATCATAATATTGAAATCGGAAAGTTTTTACTCAAATATTTAGTGGTTGAGCGTTGTCCCCAGCCTTTACATTTGTAGAAGGTAGTCGTAGTTTTACAATTCAATTTTTGAAAGCTTCTGAGAGCCTCATAGGACAAAACTCAGACTCTAAAGCTTGTTTACCCGAAATACCAATAATGAATCATCAAAGTACACCTGACAAGTAATCCTTATTTTCGAAGGCCCTTTCAAGCAATATAATACCACACTTTGGTGCAAACTATTTCACAAGTTAATCAAGAATTTGAATATATGTTCTTCAAAAGCACCTAAGCGAGTTAAGACCCTTTGCTACGGTTGAGTTCCAAACATTTTCCATAGTTTAAACCGTAATCAATTGTTGCTGTGAGGGAAAGTGATATCTGATGATAATCAGGGTTGCTGTGAGCAGAGGGGGATATCCAAACTTTTTAATTAAAAAGAAACATGACATAATGATAATGATAGGTAGAGACCAAAATCTGGACAATATTTTCGACGTTGTCACTCACTCGTATAGTAGTGACTTAGGAGTTCCGGTGTCCTTTTATTTCGGGAGAATCAGATCCTTCACAGAACGCCTTAGTTTTCAATTGAAATTCGTACGGTAGACCGCATATCACTGGTAACTATCATGCACCTTAACTCAATAGTAATAAGTACGATTTTCCTATAAAACTGTTACCACTGACCTGAAGTTGACTGTACATAATTTTAGTATATTGTTTGACAATGCAATAACGGGAAAGTGTGTCAGTAACACAAAAAGCATTGCATTCATATTCACGCCACGTAAATTTGGCATAGTTTGCAGTGTATTTACATACCTACACACGAAGTAAGTAAACTTTAATTTGATTTCCAGGGTCACGACACGACAACTTCAGGCATTGTGTACTCACTGTACCTTCTGTCAAAACACAGAGATGTACAAGAGAAAATCTACGAGGAACTTAAAACTATCTTCGGCAGTGAAATGAACAGGGACCCTACATACCAGTAAGTATTCTTAATATCTTCACATTTTCACGGGCTGAAGATTCTTGTTCTACCATCTCTTGCTAGCTTCTCAAAGCGGTTTCACCCGTATCCTGTAGGAACGACTTCACGCACCCAAATAAAAAGCCTTTCTCGATAAATGGGCTCTTATATATTTTTTCTATCAATGCAACCGTCTCTGAAATAAGAGCGTTCAAGAAAAACAAACAAAAAAACTCTTCAGCTTTATTATATTCAGATATATTAGTTTAGAAGTGTAGACTGCTTATTTTTAAAAAACTGAACATATTTATGCTTTGTAACTACTTATAAATAAATATATGCAAATCATTTTTTTGAAGATAATCAAAATGTGATAACACACTACCTACAGAGCAGGAACGAGGCATCAATGCCTATTAGTTAAGCAAAATTAGTATCTGTCTGTCGTCGGGGTAGCTATATATGTAAATACCAATAACATAGGCCCTTTATTGTAAGCTGATTCCAACTACATAATATTATTAAATAAGACAACTTCATAAGAATATGAGAAGATATTAATTACATTCCCTATTATATATAAACAGCTGCATTGACATTGAATTCACGTTTAAGTTACACTATAGTTAACCGCAATAAAATTATATAGGTTTATCTACATAATCGTAGATAATTATAACAGGAGATTCCTACTAGACTAACACGTGTTTGTATAATAGTAATTATAATTACACTTATCTTTTACTTGATGATATCATTAATCTATTGTTTGTAATCTACTGCTGTATTATCATAATTACTCGTAACTCTACGTAAGCTACTGGAAGAGGAAAACGTAGCTAAAAAAAAGATGCGTTTTTTAATATTCCGGGGTATTAAAAAACACTGATACTTCGCTGCATCAGGTTAGACTGGGAGCCGACACCAACATAGTTGGGAAAAGGCTCGGGAGATGATTAGTATTCCGGAACTCTAAACGAAAAGAGACGCCTGTTAAGAGCTTTTTACTAATGTGTTGCTCTGCAAATTTAATTTCGTTAATTTCAAATTGATACTAAGTACATAATATACTTTGTACATAATGCGCTTCGAGTGCGAGTTGTATGTACTAACTCGTTTTTTAATGTTTCTAATATCAATTTACTTAATTTCTACGGGATTTTCATGTCAAAGGTTATTCTAATAAATGAGAACAAACCACTAATACGTAGTACCTAGTACTTTATTGCAACTAGTTATTATTATTAACACGTGCTCTTGATTTAAATATACACTTATTCATTCTAATTACTGGTCTTAGATAAAGACACGTCATAACTACTGCCTACATGCTAATTAAAATATCCCTCAGATTAGAATAAAATACACTACAAAAAAAAATAGTACGGATAAGCGTACAAGAATCAATTATGTAAAAGTACTTAGTAAGCAACAGTGGTTTGGAAAATATACTTAAAATTAACTTATTAAGGATTCCCTGATTAGTCGAAAAATATCGGATTCGTCGACATCCAATAGTCTAAAAATATAAAATTAAATAAAATAACTACTTGTTTAGGTACTCACCGTGAACTTCAGTGACGTTATGCAGTTTTATAAAATACTCGTGTAGTCTTAAAGAAAGTTTATCTATGGACTTTGGCAAGGACTTTGAAGCCTTTGATAAGACTTTTTTAACTTACTCATTGTTTTTGGTCTTACACGTGTCATAATAATCATTTTGCTACATAATGTTATCGAAAGTTTAAAGAACTTTAGGACTTTAAACTGTAGTTGAATAACTTTTTAAGCATACTCATTGTTTGCTTTAAATGTGATAATTATCTTATTGTGAAAAATGTGACTTACGATTTTTTTCCTTAAGTTTGGTTTGCCAAATCAAATAATAGATATCATTTACCATTTCCCATGCAATTTTCCCATTTTGGTAAGTTGGGTACAGCAATCTGCTAGTGAAGTAACATCCTGAATGTCTAATTAAAAGCAAAAAGCATACGAAAAATAAATTATATTAATTTCACAGCCTGACTGTGTCTTTTCACAAAACTGTTTCTGAAACGAAATAGCAAGACTTGAATTGCCCCAAGCTTTTCAGTTTTCTTACTTTTTTGACATACTTTTTAATGATATTTTTAACTATTCTAAAAAGACCTTTCATTAGTAAAAGAACGCGCACCGACTTCTTTTACTTAATGATAAATTCAAGACGTGTTGGTTAACTGTTGCCTAAATTAATTATAATAATTTTCTGTACCAATATCTTAAAGCTGATTATTTTGTTTGTTTGACTACTAGCCTAGCAGTACTAGGTAATGCAATTTGAAAAACTATTTCAGTGTTAGATAGCCCATCCTTCGCGTTTCTTCTTAGTTGAAGCCGCTTGAGAAAACTATTTATGTTTTGACTTTACGAGTGTTCAAAATTTGTAAAATATGCTCTTAGAATCACGAATAATCTGTAGAAAAGTTAATTATTTAAATGCTTAACTTCTTGTTTAGTGAGCTGAATCAAATGAAGTATTTGGAGTTGGTGATCAAGGAGTCGATGCGGCTCTTCCCACCAGTGCCACTCATCGAGAGAAAAATCTTGAGGGATTGTGGTAAGTTATGCGGTCATCAAGCCCTTACCTACCTATATAGAGTTTCCCTGTGATATAACTTAAAGAAGGAAGAGTATTTAAATTCATTGCTTTTGCATTTTTTGCAAATACCTAAATGATTTCTATTCTATTGCTGAAATTATCAAACCTTACTTCTATATAAAAAAATAAAAACAATTAAATATCATCATATATCAAATATAATAATATACAACTACTTTTTACAGAAGATTCTTATAAAAAATCGGATGATTTACATTTGTACCACAATTGTATGATCAGCATGATTTTATTACATGTACAATTTTAGTTATTTTATTTTTAATTAACTACTTACTTTATTAAAATAAAATATCATAATCCGTTATATGACTAGTCTTTGACAGACAATAATAATACAACAATCATTGTACCTACTTCTTGAACTTTAACCTAACTACAATTAGCATTAGATACAATGTAGTCCCCATCAATACTGACTACAACTATTTGTTATTAAAATAAGTAGTTTAAATATTTTAACAATATGGTAATAATGTAATAAATCGATTCATCTTCTAACCTTGCCCTAATTAGGTTGGGGTCAACTTTCAGTATCTCTTAATGAGGTTGGATAAGATTTTTTACATGAAGGGCATTCCCTATATGTCATATTCTTATCTGATCCGGTATTGAGAAACATGAATACATAAATACTAATACTTAAGTCGTAGCAGTCCCAGCTTAAAGTTTTAAAATAAATTCGTATTGTGTAGACAAGTCTCATTTGTAGCAAAAAATCGCACTCGGAATAAAAACCAGACGTTAAATCACATTGTTGTAACGTTTAGGCGCTTTTAATTAATTGCTTGTTTTTGTTTGAATACACACGTTATTTACACGATACAATTTAGCTAAGAAGGGAATCGTTTGAACATAATTATTTAGATATCTCATTGTATTTGTAAACATTTAATATAACTTAAGCATTAGTCTGACTAATCGCACAATTATTATTTTCAGAGATTGGAGGCTTAACACTAGTAAAAGGCACATCGGTACTCATCAACATCTACCAGATCCAGAGGCAGCCAGAGTTGTATGAAAATCCTTTAGAGTTCCGGCCGGAGAGGTTCGAGGCACCCCTGAAGAATCCCTTCAGTTGGCTGGCATTTAGTGCTGGTCCTAGAAATTGTATAGGTAAGGAATTATTCAGTACAGTTACCGCAGCCCTGGTACATAAAAGTCTCAAAAAGCAACACGGTGGGTGGGATTTAGTCAGTAATGCTCATTTTCACCAACAAATACCTAAATTAAGGGATCCCCTAAGAGCATTTACGGAACACTTAATAAGAATTTCGTTTTCACCAAAGTTTAGGTATCCCTTATCCATAGTTATTTATGTCAAAATTGGGAGAGCCCTTATTCTAAGTGGCACTTAGATTAAGAGATTGTTGGTGAAAATGGGCATAAGAGTCTGACGACATGAATAGGAAGGGAGCGAGTGTCAGTATGACGAGTGACAGGGGAAAATGGAAGAGGATGACATATTGCGCCGACCCCAAATAAAATTGGGAACAGGGCAGGAAGAAGAAGAAGTCTGATACTCCCGCACGCTGCAACCCCAGCGGGAGAGGGGTCATTTGATGATTTCCTACCAAAACAAAAGATCGTCTCTCAATTACTAACTTGTGTATTGTGAAGAATTTGAAACATAAAATATATAGGCTGTAGAGTTGGTTTCTATACAACTTTATAAAATCGCTTTATAAATTGATGAACCAAGCAATGAATATAAGCATAAATACTGCAATAAGTATGAGCGGTCGTTTGATCTTCAACAATCTATAATTAGTACAATTCTTTATTTAGACGAGTCATTCAGAAGGTACCCATAAAATTACATGATTAGTTACACAATAGATAAGTGTAGGTACTTCAAGTTGTTCACACAATGAAACAATAGTGCATTTAATATTACCAGTTAATACAACAGTAGTAGTACTAGTTCGATATCCTTGTCAGTCAAGTATTGCCATTCGGCACGACTCTTCCAAACAACTTTTTTTATCTTTTTTATTACATCGAGCTACGCATTTCACCTGTTAAAAATAAAGAACGAAACAGTCTGTATAAAAATTTGCCAATTTAGACATTTTTAAATACTTATTGTAAAAAAATATTGGTAAGAACCTAAGGTATGGATGTCACAAATACTAAACTTTTTGATTTTCTTCCTCAGGTCAAAAGTTCGCGATGATGGAACTGAAAATAACTATCTCAGAAATGATCAAGAACTTCTACATACTGCCAGCACCTCAAGAGCCTGAACTGAGTGCAGACCTCGTGCTAAGATCTAAGAATGGAGTCCATATCAAACTTATGCCTAGGAAATAATTAGTGATAAATATTGTAATTTTTTTATACCATATGACATTGTGTACTTATGTGTGAAGTCAATAAATATAAGTTTTTTTTGGGAAGGAATTAAATGTTGTAAGTTTAAAGTATTTTTTATTTCCCTTTTATAACAGTCATTGAAAACACGGATACAAAACCATCAAGTAAGTTCCTCAGATAGAAACCACGAAATTTACAGACGTCAGGACATCAACTAACCTCAATCTGTCTTTCTTCAGTGGATTTTCAACCTCATCACAATACTAAAAGGCTCATGTTCGATTAGTATATAACTTGGCATATACCTACCTGAAAAAAAATAAGAATCATGTCCTCACCGCTTTCCTCAATAAAGGAACTATGGACTGCGTAGCAACATAACAATTCCCTGTGATTGCACGTGGAATGTAACAGCTTCAAGGGTAGAGGCACTTCGCGAGCACTATATACCAAACTGTTATGCCAGGGTAGTCAATTTCCTTGTCGGAAAGGTTTACTACACACTTCAAATTGAGGGAAACTTGTATTGTTAGTGAAATCGTGATGAGTTCGCTCGTAGTAAAATAGGCGACGGGAATATACGTAGTAAGGTAAGTACCTGTGTTACAAAAAGGTCTTGCAAAATTGTATCGCTTCATCGGTTTTTTAGTCGCAATTGGGGATACCTACCGTCGGTCTAGCATGAATATTGTAGCTAACATAAATAGGACTTACAACTACTCGTTGAGACATAAATCTGTTATTTACAAAAGCAAATGTGTGATTTTAAAGTAAATCGCACTGAAACACATCTACTTAATATTTATGGAGATTATGAATAAGAAAACATGAAACATAGGGTAGATATAAATAAAATGTAAAGGTACATACATACATGATACCTGCTAGCCGCAACAGAATTTTAATACAATATTACTTAAAGTGCTCCCAAATTGCCGTATTTAATAGTAATAAAAAAAAGAATGGCGTCCACGGCCGATTTCGGCCACGGCGGCTGATCTCATTTAAGGAGATCAGCCAGCTGCGCAGGACATATTATAATGCACGAGCATTTGCGCAGACACAGGTGCACTCCCTATTTCTTCACTCTCATAACGCAATCCGACACGACCGGAAAGAGATCAGGCGTAGGACCGACATTTACATACTCTCCGATGCACGGGTGAATCAATCACCAACTCCCAGACTACGGGCTGCTTTTGTGAAAGTTTAAGAAAACCCACAAAGCGATTTCGCCCGACTCGGGAACCGAACCCGAGACCTCGTAACAATACTAAGTAACCCGTAAAAATAATATTATATTTTTTTTATATATATATTTTTTTAATATTTAAAAATGTAATTTTTATGTAATATATTATTAAAAAATAAAAAAAATTACCCTTCCTTTTTAATGCCATGCACCCTTACTATTTAATTAATATTTTATTATGTTACTAGACGGCCCAATATATAGGGGCTACCTTGAAAACGGACATAGACTATTGTTTATCATGATGCCTCGCGCCATCAAAGATAACAGTCTAAATTTAATACTCTGGTCACAGTGAATCAGCATTCCGTAGGAATCCGTAGGTATGTTCATAGTCCAAGGTTAAAAACCGCGTTCGGCTGAGTAAAGAGCAAAGTTCGTTTTTACAGCGGTTTGTGAAATAAGGCGGCTCACACACGGTACGAACGCTGAAGCAGATCTCATGTTAATCCTCTATGAAATCACTCAAATATTTTCCAGTTTCCTTGAAAACTATGCAAGCGGGTTCTTGATGTCTTCTTTGTACCACATTATTATTAAACATATAAACTTATCTATATAATTATCCATTTATTGCGCTATACTGACTTTCCTGTTACTTCCAAGACATTACAGCAATAGATAAGATAACATTATGGACAGTAACGTTGCATCAAAACAATCCGATAAGTAAGGTAGCAAAAAAAGTGGTCAAGTGCGAGTCGAAACTCGCGCACGAAGGGTTCCGTACCATTATTTAAAATGAGCAAAAAAACACGTTGTATGGGAGCCCCCTAAAATATTTACTTTATTTGTTGTTATAGCGGCAACAGAAATACATCATCTGTGAAAATTTCAACTCTCTAACTATCACGGTTAATGATATGACGGACGTTTTACCCTTTGGGTACGGAACCCTAAAAAATGATCAAGTGCGAGTCTAATTAACTAGCTGAAGGTTCCAATGAGTATAGGAATTTGCTCCAGCGAATAGACAATTGCTTTTCATAGTTTCGATTACGTAAATTATTTTTTTGGCAGCATCTGTTTACACAAATAGAAATGCTCGACTGTGCAGAGCGGCATTTTGTGGCTACTCTGAATGCGCAGTATTTTAGTGAACAAACTGCAAAAAAATGGTAATCGCGTTTTATGAAAATCTACAAGACCTTAGGTTTTACTAAATACATGATTTCTACGATAGGAAAACGAAGTATTTCTGTCAGAGTATATTTTTTTCTTTTTTTCAGAAGTTCAGGACCCTAGAAACATTATCAAAATATTGTCTGTCTCTATCGAACCGATTTATATTAATCTGCAATGATTGTGACAATTTCACGATTAAGTTGTAGGTATAGCAGTATCTTCGTTTGTGTATAAATAGCCTACGTTCGAATTTTGGCGAATTCATCTCGAACACTCATTGTCAGTCGGATAACCGTGCGAACCGGCTCGTTCACTAGCATTTTTATTTTTTCGAAAAAATGATTACATTATTAATATGTATGGTTTTAGTGTTTGTTTTGTTATTATCATGGATAAATTTGGTGAAGGAAAGCAGACGGTTTAACCTGAATGGACCCACGCCTTTGCCTATTTTGGGAAATGCACATCTGTTTATTGTTAAATCAACAGGTACGTTAATTTGAAAATTGATAAATTATATAATTAATTGATTGATTATTAATTAATTGATTAATAAATTAGGTAGGCACCTATTCTGTCAATTTTGAAAATTTTGCCGTTGAATTTTAAAAATACACAATACAATTTTAAGAAAAAAATCGTGTAGTATAGTTTTATGAATTTATAAAATGATTATTTATAACTTATAAGGATACCTAAATAATATACGATGTAGAATACTCAATATCTCCCGACCTACGACAAGCCGGTATCTATAAAATCTGATGCCATATCTAGCGATTAACTTTTGTCCGCAGATTTTTGTTCCTTTTATTAACTACAAGCATAGAGTATTTTAATGTATTATTGACAATAAGTAAAGATCTTACTTTTATCCCTTATGAAAGTTAGGTAAAATCAATAAACACACAAATAATAGACAAAACACATAATAGACAAATATAAACAATGTGTATAAAGGTAGGTCAGGACCATTCATAGAATACAGAAACTCAAACTGCATCAGAATATGAGGCTATAGATGGTCATGTAGATACCTTGTCTTACTTATTAAGCAGCGTGGGACATACGTTTTTAAATTAATTATTATTATATCTTCATTTTTAACATTTAAAGTTGAAACTTATTGTTACAGAAATGTTGGACTTGTTAGCGAGACTAGCGAGCAAGTATGGCGGTGCGTTCAGAGTACATTTATTCACCACTCCTGTCGTGATTGTAACCCACTCTAGATATGTTGAGGTAAGTAAGGCATAATCATCATCGTTTATGTAAGGTATAGGCCTTTTCTCATTCACAAGCTTCTACCGCGAGGCCGCATTATTTCAAATTTTCAAAATCATTACAAAGGAGTCCCAGAATTTTCTATCAGACCTCTTTTACCCATTTACCTGAACAACCCGATAACTTTAGCAGAATGGTTGACAAACTTTCTGGCTTCTTACTACCCGTAACGGCTGCCAAAGGTCTTCAAATGACAGCCGCAACTTTCCTTCTAAACAGGCACCCTTTAAGACATGGTGGACAGATCGGCCCAAGAATTGCCATTGACTAGAGACTAGCTTTTTCCTTGGCTAAATACTAATAAGTAAAATTATTGCAGGCACTAATATCAAGCACGGAGCACATCACAAAAGGCAGGACCTACGACTTCCTCTTAAACTGGCTTGGTCTCGGACTTCTGACATCCACAGGTAAGATGATAATAGTAACATTATTCTCACAACTCACATTGAAATATTCAGAAAATTCTTTATGCCCTCGTCACTTTACACAGAAATTTTTAGTTTAGTTAGTATTATGAAGGATCTCGATAGATATTCAATACTTACAAGCCCTTCTTCGAGCTAAACTATTAACTTAGACTAAGAGGTTTCCATCGCTTCTTTTTAATAATAAACCATATTATTTTCAGGCCAGATGTGGAAGACTCAAAGGAGATTCTTAACACCCGCTTTCCACTTCAATATACTACAAAACTTCTTGCCAGTATTTTGCAAGAATCAGAGATATTTGACAGATAAACTGCGGGGTCTTGCCAACGGACAACCAATTGATATGACCCCTATTGTTGCCTTGGATGCTCTTGATAACGTGACAGGTAAATTAAATATGAAAAGTTTAAAAATATCCAAAACAAATATTGACTACTTTTTACCCGGATGCGGGTTATATAATATACATAGTTCCCCCAGGAAGTGAGTTGAAACCGCTAATTACGAAAGCGGTTTCATCTTAGAATTGAGAATAATTTTGACTTATAAAATACTTATTGTTAAATAAATCTAATAAGGCTTTAAATTATTCTTTCAGAATCCATAATGGGAGTTTGCGTGGACGCACAGAAACATCAGTCTGAATACGTGAAAAGTATCGAAGAGTAAGTTTAACTTTTCAAATGCACTTACAATGTTTATACAAATTGTACAACTATATCTAACAATTGCGTTATTTTTAGACTGTCCGCAATAGTAACGATGAGGATGCAAAATCCTTTCATGGGTCAAGACGCTATTTTCAATTTGCTGCCTTACAAGAAGAAACAAGAGAAAGCTTTGAAGATTGTACATGGACAGACCCATAAAGTAATTGAAGCAAGACGAGCGGAACTAAGACGTGCTAATATAACTGCTCTTCCCGATAGCAATGATATTGGTAAGGATTTCATTCATACAAGAAATTTTCGTACAAGTACAAGCATATCATCATATTAGTATTAAATTTTCTTTAATTTCAAAAGGTATTAAGAACAAGCATGCATTCTTGGACCTGTTGCTGTTAGCTGAAATGGACGGCAAGAAGATAGACGATGAAGGTGTGAGGGAACAGGTCGACACATTCATGTTTGAGGTGAGTTTCTGAACTGCATTCTGCCAAGACTGAGCCTCGCTGAATAGTGTTAAAAAAAATAAGAATCTAAGAGAATCAAAACCAAAAAAAAACGGTGATAAACTCAATTCAATGGATGCAATGTAGACAACATTCGTTGTAAAGGGCAATTCCATATAGGCAGGTTACGATCCGATCCTGACCAATCGTCTCAATCGATCGTTCCGAGAAGAGCAGCTATTTGAGGCGATGGGTCTTTGTGAATCCTCATAGCGTATATAAAAATAGTTATAACAATTCAATTACTTCAGTTCATTTTCATCAAATTATGGGAATGTTTCAGGGTCACGACACGACAACTTCAGGCATTGTCTACACACTCTACTGTCTGTCGAAACACAGAGATATCCAAGAAAAGATCTACGAAGAACTCCAAACTATATTCGGCAGTGAAATGGAAAGAGACCCTACATATACGTAAGTATTAATCATTTCTTCAAACCTTCTAGTAAAAAGCCTACTCGTTTTATAAAACACCAGCATCATACCTAAATGCGATTTGCTTTCCGCCAGGCGATCTATGTATCTAACCAGTTACAAAAAAAAATGGAATAGATAAATAGAATCCTAATTTAAATATTGAAGCAATCATTGAACTTTGTAGCTTATTATAATAATTCTGGTTAGGATACTTATATAACCTTATCAAAGTCCACCTTTGGAACTTGTGGACTTTGGAGCCGTGATAAGATGTTATGTTCTTAGTAAGGCTAAGTCATTGTTTATAGTTTCTATCAAAAGTGTGTTAAGTATCGTGTTATCGGACGTCTGTTTTCGAAACTTTGGGACTTTGGACCGTGGACTTTGGAACCTCGATAAACAGATAATTTATTTTGTCAAAACATGGGTGTGTGTTATGTAATGTTGCATAATATTATTTTGTTTACTGACCTATGTCTACAGTACCTACCTACCTCTACTTAATATTAATTTTCAACTGCCTCGTCGGTCGAGCAGTCGCTTTGCGTAGGTATCTGATGTGCACGTGGCCTCGGGTTCGAAACCCGGGTCGGGGCGAAATCACTTTGTTCCGGATTTTAGAATTTTTCATAGAGCAGCTCAAATTCTTGAGGTTGACTTAAGCTAACGTAAGGTTTACGTATAAAACAACCTACCATTTATTCTAACACCACAATTCACACTCCAAAACACTATCACACTTACGTAAACTAAGCTCAGACAAAGTTTCCATTCATAATAGCCACCTAGCGCTTTAGAATCAAGCAACTATCATTAGATGGTGGAATTTGGCACAGCTCTCTTAGACACTTTAAACTTGCTCCGTAAAGTTGCAAGCGACAATAGTGAACAGAATACCCATAAACTACGAAGTTACTCTTCATTCCTGCATTTGTGTTAAAGTCGGTTAAGCCGTCTGCTATGCAAACGAGACTATTTTGATAAGGAATTGGTGCAAATAATCTTTCAAGATTCCATTTGAATACGTATTAATCTAGAATTAATGAAGCCCCAATATGTGCATAATTTGGACCACGCAGGAAAACTAGCTAAGCCAGTCAATGACAAGGCAACATTAAGATTTAAAATTATAAGTCAAAAGCGAAAGAAAATAGATGTACTCCTCAGCGCAATGTATTTACAAAACTTTTCTGAAACTAAGTGACTCAGGCAAGACTTGAATTGCCTCAAGCCTTTAGGGCAATTTTTTTTACATTTTAATTAGGTAATTCTTTTACTCTTTATTAGGTACATTCTTTTACTCTCGTTTTTAATTAGTCAGATAACGTCGTAGTTCCTGAAATACTTCATTATTTTATTTTTTAGAGTTGTCACATCTTTCAGTGTCTAATAAATGCATAATTTCTTGTTTAGCGAACTCAATCAAATGAAGTATCTGGAGTTGGTGCTCAAGGAGTCGATGCGTCTTTTCCCACCAGTGCCACTCATCGAGAGAAAGATTATGAGGGATTGCGGTAAGTTTACTTAGAACATCATATTTGCCCTCCTGGACATGACGTCCTAAAACTATCAAAAGCCTTCAGGAAAAATCGAATTTATCGAAAACGAAAAGACTCGAACAAGTTGAACAATCAGTCATCAATTGGGAGACTGTTCAAGGGTTCACTTTGGGCTACAAGACCCTTGAGTACACTTTCAAAAGTTATTTATTACAATAGTTATTTTGAGCCATCAGCACAGTAGGTGGAGCTCATTGAAAATATGCTTATTCAACACATTTTTTTACAGAAATCGGCGACATGAAACTAGTGAAAGGCACATCAGTCCTCATCAACATCTACCAGATCCACCGGCAGCCAGATATGTTTGAAAATCCCTTGGAGTTCCGGCCGGAGCGGTTCGAAAAGCCACTGAAGAACCCCTTCAGTTGGATCCCGTTCAGTGCTGGTCCTAGAAATTGTATAGGTAAGGTCATTTTCATAATATCGATTTTGTGTACATTGTATAGGTACTAACTTCCACCACCGATCTCACGCGCGTCCCTATAGATCGCCTTTCCGCGCAAGGTTTAGAATATAGTGTTATATGGTTGTTTTCATTAAGTTAGTTTGTGTGAAATGATCAATCAACAATATTTTTATATCGTCGGATCGGTCGTCTGATCTTCCACAATCAGTAATTAAAAGTTCAATATTTCATTCGTACGGGCCATTCAATATCATATTTGGGTGCACAATAGATAAGTGTACTCCAAGTTGTAACCACAATGAAACAATAGTGACCTATTAATACATTAACCGTTATAGTTCGATTTCCACTTCTTTTTGGTCAAGTTTGCTATTGTTATTCTATTCTTCCAAATAAGTCGAATTAGATCGCTTTAGCATTGCATAAGAGCCGTTGGCCGATAATCCGAAAAAAATATAAATTTGTCTATGGTTCAAAAAGACTGGACAAAGAGTCTTAATCGTGAACTTTAAACCTTTTTTCTAGAAACAAGTATATGAGTTCTTTCTTTCTTCCTCAGGTCAAAAATTCGCAATGTTGGAACTGAAAATTACCATCTCAGAAATCGTCAAAAACTTCTACATATTACCAGCATCTCAAGAGCCTGAACTCAGTGCAGACATCGTGCTAAGATCTAAGAATGGAGTCCACATTAAACTTATGCCTAGGAAATAATGATTTAATTATGTGATATTTTATGATATTTTTTTTACTTGTTAAGAATTAAATGTTATGACTGAAGCCATAGACTATATTCGCAAATAATAATTTCCCAAACCTGATAATAGTAGATACCTACCTCTAAATATTAGGATCACTTTGACTTTGCCCGTAAGATAATAAAGCCTGTGAAAACGTTAGTTTAAAACCAAAATAATAATGAGCTCACTACTTTCCTCTGGGTTCTAAGTCCAAGGTTACGTTTAGAGAATCAGCTAAGCAAATAGCAAAGGTAAACTTGTTTTCAAAAGCGGTTTACCTAGGTACATAAACGAATATTTCCGTACCACGACTCGAAATACTACATATGTATTATGATATGTTAAGGCTAAGCAGAGCGTACCTAGTCAAAATATACATTTTGAGACTTTTGTGATAATTTTAAGTTGCTGCATAACACCTGTTCATACATAGTAATCTCGGTACTAAAGGATGAAAGATTTGTTTTAATATTTATAAACAAACCAGTTTCCAAATAAACCGAGTAAATACTTGAAGAATCTGCTACTTTAAAGAAAAGTTCTACTCATTTACTGTTCAAATAAGTGAGAAGAATTAGGACTATTATTTGAACATTCATCAGTCATCTGAAACTCATCCACCACGGTCAACCGCACTTTGATTACTTCATAACTTAATATATCTCGCTCCACCTGTTTTAAATTAGCTAGTTATCGGAGTTTCACGTCAAGACACCTTTAATCTGTAACCATCAAAGTTGAGCCCTTGCCAAACAATGACACTTTGCAAACTAATTTCAATATAGTTTGCTCAGGCTCACGACTCAACCGTGGGTGGACGATCTTTGAGGAAAACAACGCAACATTCCATATTTGCGCTGACCTTTTAAAACACTAGATTCTTTCTAGAACAATTCCACATTTTAAGCAGAAGTTTAGAACTTACAGTAATGACAACAATACACCAGGTATATTGTTTCAAATGTATCATGCCCATAAATGTTAATCTCGTAACAAAACGCTTTATGGGCCATATTTACTTTAATTAGTGCAACCGCGGGAGGGTTAAACAGCCTCGGTAAGATGACGTGGAATTCAAGTTATTTGGGGATGTTGAGGCAAAAGCCACACTCAGACGAGTCTTAATGCCGTCGCCTATAACCCATAACCACGTTTATGAGTGAACCCTTAAGTTTTACGAGTTCTAGTAAATTGAATGAAGTGAGTTGTGGATTTTATACGCGGTGTTAAAACAAACAAATGAAGAAATTAAATTAAATAAGTTACCGAGGTGAGGTATCGTATCTTTTTTTCGTTTTGCAAAGTACCTAGTTTTCTTCAAACTTTAAACCCAACACAATCTAAGTCAGGCAGAGAAGTCGATATTTAGGTATCTAGCTCATTTACTAATTATAAGTAGTCGCTGGAGGAGTTGCTGCAATCTCCGTTGACGTCCCCATTGAAACCCCGTGACCCTCTAAACGCGTGAAAAAGGCAAACGTACCTGGGAAGTGGGAAGTGGACGGGGAAGGACCCGCCAACGATGGGGCACTCGATGCCGGCCGGCCAGCGGGAAGCTTCCTCCGCACTTTCTTCGGCAAAGCCTTTCCTCGGGTCTGCTTGGTACGGGCACTAGTGGACAGCTCTTCTAGCGAGGGTTTTTGATATATTTTTTTATATGGCGCGACTGACCGGGCGACAAGAATATTTGACAGACAGAAAACAAAAACGAAACTCGTCGTGCCAGGAAGGTTTTATTTGTCATTAAAATTAAAAAGAAAGAAAATAGAAATGACCAAGAAGTTTGTACAATAACATTGCATTTTTTTTGAGATTAGGTATAATATAGGTAAGTACCTACGAATATGTAAGTACGATATTTGATAAGGAATATTTACCTAAACAAAAACAGTGCTACTTCCGTTTAGGTAATATTTTAAAAGTTTGAGACCATAATTTCAATCAAATGAATAAGTTGCTTTTTGTACTTAGTTCTATGCGATTAGGTACATGACGAAAATATATGACAAAAGAAGATCATCCAACCGCTTACTAGACTTGTTCAAATATCAAAGCATTACCCAGTTTGTGACGAAACAAAAGCAGAACTGTCGCGTTTACTACCCCTCAACTACATACAGCAGTAATTAGGCTACTCCACACGCCGTTTCAGCTGGAAACTAGACTACTTTGTGTAAAGAACACCCGTTTTTACTTCTTTAACGTCTTAGAACGTTTTAAACAGACTTTTATTTTTAAATTCGTGAAAGTTTACGTCTGTGCTCTTTTAGACTTAGACTTTTTACAGCGTCATCAGCTCCAGTAATTTTCCTTTGTAAATGTATTTTTAACAAACTTTTCATTAATGGGGCAATAAGCAAAGAAATATTTAATTTCTACGTTTTTTTTTCTACGCCTCTTAATTCTAGCTGACCAAACCAACTCTCTGGACCAAAGTTAGTAGAACGAATTTGTAAGTTGTTTGCAAGTATGGAAAGTAGTTCCATCGGGACTTGGGTAAAACCGGGGAACACCACGAGTCATACTGAGTAAAATAATACAATCAGCGACGTTGAAATATTGCGATGTCGACATCAACCCTAATGGCACATCCCATCCGCAAAGTTTAATTTACCCCGAGAAAGATCACACGCGAGACGATGAGATAAACTTGGTGACAAACGTTATAAAGGGGAATTACTTCGTCTGTTATAAGCACTTCATTACAAGTTACGTTAAACGGTAAGAACTCAGGCTTTTATTAATTTCCAGCTCGTTGCTTTTTAATCGATTAAAAAAGATAAATAAATAGATAAATAAATTTCTTTTATTTTTTAAGATGCGCTAATTTCAAACCTAACTAGTCTGACTTGAAAAAAAAACAAGCGTGGCTGCCAATTTATGAAGAAAGGCTACATATTATCTGGATGCATGAAATAGTTCCCTCACAACGTTGCGATGACTGGACCAAGTTCACGGAAAGCCTAACCGTTGTTTTCATAAAACGACTGTTTACTATGAATTTTCAACTTCAATTTTCAAAATAAAGTGTTGTTTTAAGAAAAACGGACGTTTATGTATGTTGTTGGTGTGCTTGGGTCTAAAAGGGAAATATTAAAATCAGCCTTCCTTGACTCTGCCATCTATGAGGCATGTATGGTAAGCTTTACAGTTACCGGCACGGATGTCGAGCCCTGACCTTCACCTGCGCACAAGCGATTTACTGCCTTATTGCCTTATGCGTACGGGTGCGCAAAGCGATCCCCACTCTTCCGCCGAGAGCCCGACATCCGTGCCGGTATCTGTACTCATGGCTTAAAAGACCACGTGCGCGTGCGAAGTCCAACGATGACAGAGCTTCTGTTTTGGGCTGTCACTGTCATTTCATATTTCAGAAGTGTCAAAGAAAAAAGTAAACATTGAATTTGTAACCTATTTTATTACAAAATCTTTGAATTTAACATTTAATTTGATGATAACTAATAAACTAAAGCCATATAAATAAGGATATTTCAGACGTTTTATACCCTAGATTGGTTTTGCGTTTATCTCAGTATAAACGGTGACTGTTTCAGAAACATTTCCATCACACACAGTACCTACCTAATTTGAAAAATGATGATATCGGAGGTAAAATCTTCTTATTAATCGGTCTACTTTAACATATAACATGAAATGAATTGTGTTTTAGTGGCTACAGTTTTATTTGTTCCAAACATTTTATGTCCACATGATAACATAACCTTCAATCATTCAAAACAATCCATTAGGATGGCAAGAGGTTGTAATTGCCTTCTAAAATGTTGGATTTCTATCAGTCTACTTCAAAAGCCTATTGTATTTGAAATCTTCACTAGACACACATTTTCATTAATTATAATTACCTTTATATTTCAGCTTCCAGGTGATGAGAATTCAGCTCCAACATGTAGGACATATGTTTTCCAAAATGAGAGCCACACACTAGGAAATGCCTTAAAATGTATTATCAGTAGATAGTAAGTATACTACTGCTTACTGGATTAATTTTTTCTTCTTTAGTTGGTTTCAATCGCCAAACTTAAGATGGTACCTACACAGTATAATATTTTTAAAAATTTTAACTTATCCGGACCTACAAGATAACATGCCAAATTGCTCCCTAGGAATATAGATCAATAACTAAAACAGTTTTCAAATGATTGCCTATTTATTTATTTTTTTTTTTGTTCACAGTGAGGACGTAGAATTCTGTGGCTACACTGTACCTCATCCAGCAGAATCTAAAATGCACTTCAGGATACAGGCACATGAAACACCAGCGCTAGAAATACTTAAAAGAGGTTTGAAAGACTTAGAAAAAGTATGTGACCACACAATAGATTTATTCGAAAAAGAAGTAAATGATTTTGGGAAAGCGTGAAGACTTTGTTTTATTTGTATATTTTATTTCAACACTATGTCAGTGTATAGGTACCTAATTACTATTTGCATACCTACCATAGGTACCTTGTACCCTTTGCATACCAGTCACTAAAGCATAGATTTAGGAAGTCTGTGTAAGAAGTGTGTTTTGTCCATCATTTGTTTGGAATAGATTTTCTTTCTATTATCATAATATAATGTACCTACTATGAATATATTTTTTCCTAATCCAGTTGTCTATTCTATGGCAAGTTACCTAAACTAAACATGAACAGGCATAAGCAAGCTGAAAAACTAAAGCCATTTTTCAGGGGTTATTCCCGTTCGGTAACACCCTTTCATCAACACTGTTGACGATCGGGAAAAAAGTTTCGTTCGTTCACAGTGTTGACGAACGCTACTTATTATTTTATATAGTGTAAAATGGTTATTATGCACATGTAAGCCACTTTTATTTTCTAGTTAATTGTGTTTTAAAAGATCTAACATAATCCATTAAAACATTTTAAAAACCCATGACATTTTATTTCCATATTTTAAAAATCATAGACACTGCGAACGAAAGTTACTTTTTTTTCCCGATCGTCAAGTGTTGACGAAAGGCTGTTACCGAGCGGGAATAACCCTTTTTCAGCAGTAACCAAGTACAGCCATGACTGCCTGTCTAAGCTGCTGAGTAATGCCAAGCACCTAGGTAAACAAGAGCCAGGATTTTCTTCAATTTTTGTACTATGTTTTGGTCTGATAGCATCCCTCCATTATAATTTTTATTTTATTTATTTGGCTCACCAACAATCGTTCACACGATATAATGATTATATGCGGAAATTCTGTGACAAAATCTAAACATGATACATTCATATTTAGATACAGAACCAATACAGTACAGGAGTTTTATTATACTGTGCCAACTGAATATAGACATTAGTTACTGACCACAGGATTAATGTAAATAAAATACAGGAAGTAAGATGTTAAGTCATTTTATTTCAGTTAATCATAACTGTCTTTAGGCTTTGAACTCAGAGTAAGGTGACTTGGTCAATGGGATGTCCCTCCACAAGTCAGGTGTAAGGTAAGCGTAGGTCTTGGCAATAGCCGCATAAGTGGCCTTAGCGAAGTTGCCAAGGGTGCCAGTGGAACCACGAGCTGAGGTGTAGCAGTCCTGGACACCAGCCATCTGAAGCAGCTTCTTGGGGACTGGGGCAGACACAATACCAGTACCACGAGGAGCAGGAATCAACCTCACGGTGACTGAACCACACTTGCCAGTGACCTGAAAGTATAAATCACAATAGCTATAGTCTTTTGTACTTAAAATACTCTAGATATTTAATTTAGAGAGTGAATCAGACGCGTTAACAAACTTCATTGGAAAAACCTCAGGGGATACCACGAATGAAATGATTATCAGCTTCATCATTAAAATACAAGATGAAATAGTTTGTAAACAGTTAGAAGACAATATTACCTTGCAGGGCACGGTGTGGGGCTTGCCGATCTTGTTACCCCAGTAGCCTCTGCGGACTGGAAGGACAGACAGCTTGGCAAGGATGATAGCACCACGGATAGCGGTAGCAACTTCCTTGCTGCACTTCACGCCCAAACCAATGTGTCCGTTGTTGTCGCCGATAGCCACGAAGGCCTTGAAGCGAGTACGCTGACCGGCACGGGTCTGCTTCTGTACGGGCATGATCTTGAGGACCTCATCGTTCAGAGATGGGCCGAGGAAGAAGTCGATGATCTCGAACTCTTTGATGGGCAGAGAGAACAGGTAGATGCTCTCGAGTTTGTCGATCTTTCCCTCGCGTACGAGACGGCCCAGTTTAGTCACCGGCACCCACTCCTTCTGATCTTCCTTTCCGCGTCCACGGCCGCGACCACGACCGCGTCCACGGCCACGGGGACCACCACGGCCTCTATCGCCACCACGAGACCCAAAGCCGCCGCGAAAACCGCCACGTCCACCGGCTGGAGCAGCGTCCGCCATTCTGAAAGTCAGGTTATTTGTTAAGACGCGTGGTACATATTGAACACAATATTATGAATTTCTAGAGAGAATCAGACGCGTTAAGGCCATCACCGTGTAAACACTATGGTAGATACCACGAATGAAATAGGATTTAAGTCTCATCATGAAAATTTAAAACCACGTGGAGGTTGCGATATTGTCGCTAGCTAGAGAAATGTTATGACTTCTAAATAAAGAAATATTATTGTTTATTGTGATTATTCTCAATTTAGCCAACCTTTTTAAAATATTAAACTTAAAAGTCTATCAAAATATATTAAATAAAACTTACGTTGAACTGTGAGCGCAGTGAGACAGTCAAACACAAAATGGCCGAAGAATTTGCCTTTTGACTTTACCGAGCCAAGCCACCAGCGGCATTTATTGTTTATGGTACCTTTTTTTTTAATTTCAACCCTTTGTCTTTTGCGATATTTTAAATATTTGTTTCCTCTTGGATAAAAAAATCGGTATGGAGAATATCTACAACTGGACTTTATATTAGTGCATGTGCGAGTGCGGGGCTGCTGTGCAGACCATGTCTCACCTTATCGCTTGTCCATTGTGCCCTGAGCCCTGAAACTTGTTCGCGGGAGGACCTAGTGAATCATATTGTCTGCAAATGATTTACGATTACAACATTATTGTAAAGCAGACTACCCTATATAGACCAAATGGCAGACCAATCGCAAACCAATCGAATGTCGTTGGATTACGATTGGTCTTAAGTTAGTAGCATAATGCCCGACATGGTTAAAACTGCTATTGCGATTCAATTTTCTTTTTCACAGAGGGGGTCGATATCTCGTAGGGTCTATGATCTGGAGTTGAGGTGAATCCAGGTTGAGACCAGACTCGCAGAAGCAGTGGAGGGGTTACTTGGAGTCTTAAGAGACATTCGGGACGACTACTGTAGGCAAACAAACCAAGAATATACTTCGAGCTTTTAAGATTTCTTCTGAGTTAATGGGGTTGGGATATTAGCTACTATCATCTAAATGTGCGAAGTAGTGCCCTCATAACGTAAAGGAAACAGCTAGATATTATTATCAAATAATTATGTGACTTTTATTAAATATACAATTATTTTGTAAACATTAACATTTTATTGTAATAACTTCAAACATATTTCGAGTTTTATCTTGTACAACAAATGGAAACGTAGGTATTCCATGACATGCAGCCCCGTATTGGCCCGTTTTCGTTAAAGCTATAACAGCCCCCATGAAATCAGGGTAACGTGCTGCTATTCTTTTAACGGCCGTTTGCGCAGCGTCTGTAGGCGATGCTCCTCGACGCATTTCTTCAACTGCCAAAAAGCTGAAAAATTAAGAGTTTATGTACCTAGGTATTTAAAACTAAAAGGACAGTAAGCAAGTCTTGATGCTTTTGCACAAAATAATCTCGAGGGTAATCGCATTAGGCGCTCGCGGTCGTCAGTTTTGAAGGGTTCGTTAGTTTGGCAGCGACGGAATTAGGTAGTGGGAAATGACGTCACAAACTGGAAACAGATCCGGCAATCACGCTCGAGAACAATCTCGGACGGAGCTAGTAAGGGTTATTTCTCTAAGTTTTTGTTGGGTGATTCCCTGCCATAAAGACTTACCTAGGTAAGAACCGGAGCATGATATCGCCATCGCCTGTGGCCGCAGCTCCTCCTACTTCATTATCGGCATATGCACCAGCCCCGGGTATAGGGGAATCACCAACCCTCCTATTTTTCACATAAAAGAAACGTTTTAATGTGCTTTTAGGGCCTTATCATACTAGCGGATTGCGAGCGTCTTCAAAGCGAAGCGGGCGCTTAGCGAATGTGACGCGAACACGCTGCGGCTGCTCAGCGAAGACGTCGCGGATGTACGACAAATACGCAACGTTTTCGTCGCGTGTTTGTAGCAAATTAACGACTACAATACACGTACAATACACTAGTAACAAAATGGATTCAAACAATAATCGAATGGAAGAGAGCGACTATTTTGTGTTTTTTTGCAAACAAATAAAACACTGCTTTTCGCGACGAATTTGTTGCGCGTCCGCAATGAATTCGCTGCGCATGCCCGTAACGTATTCGTTACGGGTCCGTTCCGCTTTGAAGACGCTCGCAATCCGCTAGTATGATAAGGCGTAAATAACATTACAATATAAAGGACAATGGGCGATTCCGGTCCAAATGTCCACCACGAACGAGACCTATATGGCTAGATAGCCCGTTAAATATAGAACATTTTTTGTTATGAAAGTAAAAAAAATATAATGCCAGAAAAAAGTTATAGCAAAATCAAATAAAACATTTTATAGATTTTTTCAATTTCATTTTTTCAATTACTTTTGGTGATGTTCGATTTTCGTACTTTCTGTTACTTCTGACAATATAGAATTGTTCATTATTAGAGAGAAGACACCACCAGTTACATAGAACTTTCTTAGATCCAGGCACCGCTGAGGTATATTTTGCACTTCTGGCGCCTCGATTGGTTAGTGATTCGTACATCCATCGGGTAAAAAAATATGGGCTGTTTATATGCAAATGTGTCTTACTTATCTTAGTTTTAGATAAAGTGCGGAAATGGAAGTGGAATAAAATTAAAAAAAAATAATAATATACAAAAACTACCGAAAATTAGGAATACATTTTTGGCTATAACTTTTTTTGGCATTGTATTTTTTTTTACTTTCTTAGTAAAAGTTACTCTAAATTAAGTGGACTATTTAATTATATAGGTCTCGTTCGTGGTGGACATTTGGACCAAACTTCATACATTCTTGCCCAATCTCCTTTAACGATATGAATAATCCTATATATTTAATGTCCTTGTTACCCAGGAATTTTATATTTAGCTCCATTTGTTGAGGTGCCGGCTGCGACATCGCCATTGCTGTCCACGGCCACCATTCCAATAGTATCGTGATTATATCTATCTACTATCATATGTACTTCAGGTTGTATATCTTGAAAACTACTCTTCTTAATTTCATGATAAGGACCACATTGTTTGGTGGGATCTGGCTTGACACCCTGAGATTAGATAAAAGATTTGTGTAAGTACTTGAAATATCTGTGTGTAGCATGTCAGAAAAGGCCCTGAATAACACTGATCTCCACTAATATTAATACAATAATGACTGAAAACTAGGCAATGTTGTGACTGAAAATATTGGCAAATTCTTCACCTAGTATTTTTACTAGTTTATAAGCAAGCAATTAAGTTTACATCTAAATAGCTTATATTTTATGTAAAATGATTACATTTGATCATATAACAAAAATTATGGTTTTTATTTTTACATCAAGTTTATTGTTTAAACTGACTTGATACCTTACCATCCAAAAGTTAGGCTGACAGTGATTCTCATTATGCCACTTCAACCAAAGCTGCTTAGAATGAGCAGTAGTAAGAGACTCTTCACGGAATCCCATCTGGACAGCAAACTGTGTTGCCAGTTCACCAGCCAGGAATGAGTGTTTTGTATGTTCCAAGACATGGCGAGCTACTGATATTGCACTTTTTATCCTGCGGAGAGCTGCTACAGCTCCCACATTCATGGTCCTCCTGAAAAATATTTTTTTACAATAGATAAATTATTACATACCTAAAACTATTAGAATAATACAGTTTATCTCAAGACAACTCGAGAAAATTGATTTTCATGAGACAATAATAGGAAGAATTTATGGCGATATTGTTATTGAAAATATGGGTAGATATTTCCTTATATTTTATATGAAATATTGACAGTTTTTATTTCAAACAGACTTATTGTAGATTTTTACGAAACATTAAAAGCAAGACGAGTGAAATCTGTATTACCCATCCATAATGAGAGCATCCAGTGTTGTCTCACCATTCTCATCAGGACTGCCTCCGTAACCCACTGTTCCATCACACTGTTGGACCTCGCATACTGAAGCGCCTTGCTCTACTGCATCTAATGCTGTACCTCCTTCTTTTAGGACCTCCCAGGCTGCAAAGTATAATAAAAAAATTATATTAGCCAACAACAAGACTCACGCGGGCAATTTCTAAGTAGGATACCATCGAAATAAATAAAAATTGAAATCTTTATTATTGGGAGCGGTTTTATAATATAACAGAAAAACTTTAGTGCAAGCACTTAGTTACCTTTTACTGTAGCATTTGAGAACCACCACGTTGTTATGACTACTGGGACATTTGGTTCGCTATCAACTACATAATAATTAAAACTTGAAAGTAATATTAGCGACGCCCACAACATTGTAAAGACCGGCCTTTTTCAAAAGTAAACAACTTCAATAAAGCCGAGATTCTTATCGTTATCAATATTGACATGACATTACTGACCTTCAACATTGACAATATTACTTTTTAAAGTAACAAAATTGGAATACATGTCTTTAAAGACTATAAGTTAACCAGCTTTTAATCTACTTTCAGTTCATCTCTTATGCTATGATATGGCTATACCTACAATGTATTTTTTGCGATTATTCTGTGCCGCAACGACGCTTTCAAAAGATATCTATTAATCAATTAATTATTTTTCGCTAAATATGTGGGGTCTCATTTTGCAAAAATACCAACATTAAGACGGACATTCTAATATTTACATAATATTTACATTAATTTTAAAAATTAAAAATAAACTTATATATACAACTTAAAACTAATACATAGCATCAAAAAATTGCTCCTCATCGCTGTCACCGGGTAATGTACCCAGAAGGCTGGCAGCATTGCCACGTTGGATGGCAATGCTCAACCTCTGTGCGAAATAAAAGCCAGCCCTTGGGTCACGAGAAGTGTCAACAAGGCGCTTAGAAATTTCCTTTGCAAGCGCGTGAGCACTCGGACCCCACGGCCCGAGAGTTTCAACCCCAAACGGCTCAAACATGTAATTCCCGATAAGGCTACTATATTTGCGCCGTTTGAGGTCCTCTGCTTGTGAAGCGGCGGAGCCGACACAACACGCAGTTCTAGGAAGATGGGATGGTCGACAAGAGTGTCGACGCAGGTCGCGTCCCACACTAAAGTCCTACCCATCTTCCACGGAAATAGCGACATGCCGTCTGGTCTCTTGCCATCGTCGCGTGCCAAACCATTTGGTTCAAGTACGGCTGGCACGCCGACGGCAACAAGAGCCCGACGGATCACGTCGTTGATATTCGCATGTCGTGGTATGCGGCCCGCACTCCGACTGCACGACAGGCCGTGGTGACCGAGGCTGTTGACAGCTTCCCCGCAGTGGCAGCGGTGAGGAGTGCAGCACGAAGCACCCAGACGCAGGCAGACAGCGAGTCTGAAAGTGGTGTCGTCAAACATGGTGCCTATGTTTGCCGACGGAAATGCGTGAAGCCAAAGACCTGACTCCCATTCACCCACAGCCAGTAGGCGTGCTCGCTCCGCAGAAGTAATTGACGTATCAATGAGATTTTTCCGTATTACTCTGCAGAGCGGCTCATCCCACTGTCTCTGGGAGGATGGGTTGGCGGGTAGATCGGTATTCGGGCATGTGACTTTCCAGGCATTAATAGCCTCCGCCAGGCATGGCACCTCAAAATTGATCAGTGTAATAGGTAGGATTTTCCTGATCAATTTGTCAGTGCCATGGACGGAGGAAATAAATGCCGGTAAACTAATACTGGAAATTTTGCGGACGCCAAGCCCTCCCATACGGATGGGAAGTGTAGCTTGAGACCAAGCTTTGTCGTCCAAGGCCACATTTAAAATTGATGAAAGTGTGTGTCGAATTATTTTATCAATTTGATCCAAAAGGTTGATGTGCTTCCATAAATGAGAAGCACGCAAGATGTAGGTTAATTTGGGGCCAAAGCAGCAGTATCGTAGGATGGTGATGGCTGAATGTATATTAATTTTGAATAACCTTTCCGAAATATCATTGAAATTTTGAATTTTGTTCTCAATAAAATCCGAAAATGACTCTTCTAGTACTGGTGACCCCAGGAGGCAAAGAGAACTTTTGTCTATTATTTTTATGCCATCGGCTACTGCGTTAAAATTTTGGAGTGTCGTCTGTCTGTCGGTTGTGTCAGATATAAATAGTTCGCATTTGGGACGACATAGGAAAAAGTTCCTCAGCCAATAGGACAAGAGATTGATAAGTTACCAATCTATGATTGGCTCATCGTCATTTCCAAAGATAACTATGATCACAACACAACGTCAATACTGTCAGTTTTCCTTGTTTTGATGAACACATTTTATTTACTGAACTGTGAATTGAATTTATTATATCGATAGTGCATCGCCGCGACGCACGGAAAGTTTTTATAGAAACCGTACTTCAAAAACCATGGATTCTGAAACTTTTTTTGTTGATTTGCCAAAAGTTGTAAGTAGAATAAAACAATGTCGCTCTCTTATTTATTGCAATATTTTTTTACCTTTTTTCTTTGTCGTAGGAGTTGCATGCTCACTTGAATGGGTCTTTAAGTCCAGCTACGATGCTTCAGCTAAAGAGATATCACGCCGATTCTGGTTTAGAAGATAAAACAAATGCTTTCTTTGATGAATTTCAAATTGGCGCCGGTGACTCGAGAAACTTGACGGAGTAAGTTCAATATTCAAGCTTTTGTTACCTTACATACGAAAAAAGCATATTGACGAATTGCATGATTTAAAATATATATTCACTCCATTATAAATAATACAAATTTAATGCAGTGTAGCTAATCAATTTTATTAAGTGCATAATTAAACAATGAGATTCATCTCAGCATTCGAACTGGAAGTTTACCATTGCATTATGCAAATCTTATCTATAAATGTGTTATGACTCACCGCTGCCTGTTCTATGTACATATAAATTAATCTAATTAAAATAAATAAGTGTATGTTGATGCAAACAATAATTTATAGTCTCAGTGCAGGCTTGACTGCCAATAAGATGTTTTTAAGATTCATTTATTTTTTGTAATTTAATCTGTATCACAAGACACAGACTTATTCTTTATGTAAAAAATATAAAAATATCATATTTATCATCCACCATTCAAAGCAAATTCTGCCGTTTATCACAGTCACAGCTGTATAAAATCAGATATAATGTCTACATTATATGTAATTTATCTTACAGTTGCTTCCAAGTGTTCAGCATTGCACATTCCTTGACAAGCACCCCTGAAACACTAGCTCTGGCCACAAGCCTCACTCTTCAGGAGTTTCAAGATGACGGCTGCTGTTATCTTGAACTCAGAAGTACACCAAGAGACACGCCACAGATGACCAAATTGCAGTACATTGAAACACTTGTTCAGGCTATACAGTAAGTATGGTCTTAAAGAAACCTCCTTTGCCTCTAATATAATATGCTGGCCCAAGATATAGAATCTACTGACAAGACAATGCTAAGAAACTTCTAGAAGCATTTTTTTTTATATAAACATACTATTTGAATAATTTTACAATCCCTTACAGAAAATCATCTTTACATCTCACCATGATAACTCGGCTCATAATTTCAATCAATAGAAGATCACCTTTAGAGGAGGCAGAGCAAATAGCTGATCTAGCCATAGAATATTACAAAAAATACCCAGATGTGATAGTGGGTATTGAATTAAGTGGTGACCCCATGGCTGGAGTTTTTCAAGAATTTGTTCCAGCGTTATCGAAGGCAAAGGAAGCAGGATTGAAGGTAAATTCTATGTCTGACAAACACCCTACTAAAGACCGCATCAAAATTGGTTCAGTCAAACATGAGATGGTAGGGCACAAACATACACATAGGTCAAACTGATAAACTCAGATTTTTATAAGTTGGAGCATAAATAATTAAAAGCAAAATAATGTAAATACTTTTCTTTGTTCTTCAGGTAACATTACACTGTGGTGAGGTTTGCAACCCAGAGGAAGTGATGGCAATGCTGAAATTCAAACCTGACAGAATCGGTCATGGTATTTGTATTCATCCAAAATATGGTGGTACTGAAGAAACTTGGTCAACCCTTTGTAAACTTAAAATACCTGTTGGTAAGAAGTTAAAACAGTTTTTGGTAGTAACACTAAACATATGCTTATAGTGACCGGCACGGATATTGAGCTCTCGGCGGAAAAGTGGGGATCGCTTTGCGCACCCGTACGCATAAGGCAATAAGGCAGTAAATCGCTTCTGCGCAGGTGAAGGTCAGGGCTCAATATCCGTGCCGATAACTGTTCCTACCTTTATGTTACCTACCTACATACTGTGTCGCTGTGTATACCTTATATTTATTTATTTTTTTTACAGAGGTGTGCCTAACGAGTAATGTTAATACCAAGTCAGTCCCGGACTATGATTCGCACCACTTCAAACTCCTTTACGATGCAGAAATACCCGTTATAATATGCGTAAGTAGTATAATAATGGAAGGAGGGGGTTTTTGCAAAACGTGATTCTTTACCTACTAACAATGTTTTTGACGAAACAAAATGCTAATAGGATTCTTTTTACAGACGGATGACAAAGGAGTTTTCGCAACATCTCTATCACGAGAATACCAAATATGTGTGAACACATTTTCTCTTACATCATATCAGACCGCAAGATTGGCCCTGAACGCTTGCCAATATGTTTTTGCCGATAATGTTCGTAAAACGCTCAACGACAAATTACTCAATTTTATTGATAAAAACTCTCTGTGATTTTGCCTTTTGATTGTTTTGTAATAGTACAGGGTATTAAAGAAATAAATTTTGTTTTAAATTACTTGCGCTTTTACAAATAAACTACCCCCTTCACCCGCGTCCTGAGAGAACTACTTCCCGTGCCCGGATGAGAATAAAAATATCCTATAACTGTTACTTGGTTCTAAACTAAACAATTTTCAAAATCTAATTCTAGAATTTTGGTCATCGATTTTTAAATCATCATTTAATTATTCTTTAATTTGAAAGAAAAGACAAAAGGCCTCTGTGCTAAACAACGAAAAAAAAAACCAGCGTAGACCATAAAAATACGTTCCGTTTCTGGAGCTGTGTTAATAGCATCGAGCTTAGGTTAATAGTTAAATACAAAGGGTAAAATTCATAAAGTTCGTTGCCGTGAATTGTAACGCAAGAAATATAACCTCCAAAAGTCATCAAGCTGAAGGGAATTAACATTGAAGAAATCTCTAAAAATTGAAATTCCACAATGAGTGATCTCTCAGACTTCTCGGCTCCCAAGGGTGCAGACTCTGAGCTGCAAGATTTTCTCCTTGCAGAAAAGCAAAAGGCTCAATTCCATGCACAGGTAAATTTCATACAAATTATTATAATTACAGTAACTTGCATCATTGTTTCTCTTCAAACATCTGAAGTATTTTTTCGTAAATTAAATTTGTATAAAAATGACTTTAAAAATTGTTGACTTGTGAACATACCGATAGCGGGGATGAAAAAATAAATAATGATTTATCATAGTTATGATCTTAAATCATTGTAAAGGTTCTTTGCACAGTTGACTGCACAACAAGTTTACAAAGTAATAAAAAGGTTGCTCTCAATTCCAGATTCATGAATTCAATGACTTTTGCTGGGACAAGTGTGTTGACAAGCCTGGAGCAAAGCTGGACTCTCGCACAGAAACCTGCATTACAAACTGTGTAGAGCGGTTTATCGATGTCTCTCTGCTTATCACCAATAGATTCGCACAGATGCTTGAGAAAGGAGGTGGAATGCATTGAATCTTCGTAGTTATATATTTGTTATATACTGGTCTATAAGAGCTCAGTCAATGTATGCAATGTTATGCATTTTAGGTTCAAGATTCATATGAAAGTGCATTTTTGTTTATCTTAGTAGCTAGTGGCCATGCTGTTGTTTACTCTACCAAAAATGTACATTTAGTACCTAAAGAAATTGTTGATTTAATGACAGAATTAAACTAAGGTATTTAAATTAAATTGTTTTATTTATTGATATAAATAGTTTACAAATCAGTTCACTTGTAGTCTGTACTTTTCACTGCACTACATTACATTTAGAAAATATAAGTACACCTTTATAATGAAAGTTTCAAAATATTTGTGGGCTTATCATATTTCTAAATAGTGTTAACTCTCACTGAAACTTAATTGTTAAATAAGTAAATGCAGTGATGTAGATTAAATTAATTAGTACATAAGATGGGCATCTGCAATAATAGAGTTACAAGAAAAATAGTGTTAAATATTTGTATCATGTATTTAGTCAACGCAACAGACTAGATAATATTATTCCAAAGATGCCCACTGATATGAATGATTTATCTGCCTACTCTACCCAAAGTGGTATCAGTTCTAGGATCTGCAGTAACATTTTGGACTGCAACCAAGGACTCATTAATTTTAGTCTGCAAATCTCTTAGATCTTGAACAAATAAAAGCTTGAGAACATCAGATGGTTGCTGAATAATGTTGCCCTCGGTTTGTGGTGAATCAGGGTGGGGGGTTGTCTTAAGTATTTTAGCTAGGGCTGACAACCGGAACTTGGGGTCAGGGTGTGGCCCAACTCCTGCTAATGTAGATACTCTTTCTACACCTGCCTTGAATGCTGGACTTGAAACTGTGAAGAAAAACATATTATAAGTATGAAATAAAACAGAAAAAAAAATTGAGTATTGAACATGAATGTGGATGGATAGAGGAAAAGGATAATTAAAGAAATAAAGGAAGGATTGTGTGAAAGACAACATGACCGGAAAGAGTGATTTATGACATAATGTCAGACATAGGAGTAAGGGATAATAGGGGATTAGGTAAGTGCAAGAGGATGATGGTAATATTGACAAAATATTAACTTACAATCAAGGTTATCCAGAGGATTGGAAGACACTACATTAGGTGTAGCCTGTTTTGGCTTCTCCACTTTGGCATTCTTATATTTTTCAACTGAAATCAAAATTATGTAAGAGCTTAGTCATCAATCAGTCATAATCAATATGATGCAATGATAATGAAACAAATTAATTATGTTGCACTAATTTTCATATTATGCAGATATTTTCAATACATTTTAATTTTTAATGTTCTAGGACTGCTAAAAATTGAAATAAATGATGAAATACAGTACAAACAATATTGCATTGTACTGAACAAAAAACCAAACATATGCTAAGTAACAAATTGCCAAGACATAATAGAATATAAGTATGACCCACCATTATCCGCATACTCTAATCTTACGGCATACGATAGTATCCAGTTAAGCTGTTCGTGAGGACTTCCTTCAGCGACAGGGCTGACCAAATCCTTCTGGTAAGTGTTAAAAGCCTCCTTCCAACTGTCTTTCTCTATGTTTCTGAGACCATCCCTTTCCTCTATTTTGTAATGCCTGATCTTCTGATCCTCTAGCCAGAGTATTACGCTCCTGTACTCCTTTTCATCTGCAAATTGGAACAGAATCTAGTAAAATCGTCGCGTAGGAGTCAATAAGGAGTAACAAAGTCTTGTAATTGAATACTTACCATCACAGTTGAAATCTTCTGGATTAGGATGGCCCAAAGCACTCAGTTTAAGCTTAAATATAGTGCTCATAATAAAATTTTCGCCTTTTATCGACGACTTGATCACAATAATAACCTGCGATTCCGGCGATTTGGAACCATAAACACTGCAACAAGGATTACAGATTTTCACAACAATGACAGATAGGTAGGCATTGTCTATACCTAGACTTGAATAATATTTTTCTTTGGTTGGCAGGACTACAGAGCTGTCAATGAAATCTAAAGTCGTCGCATCGTGAAACAGTGCGTGACTTTGACAGGTGTCCCATAGTACGAAATACAGGAAATACATCGGTGTTTTTGAGATACATACCTAGTTGGTTACTTTTGAATGATAATTAAGGACAAATCCAAATTAATTATGCATTCCAAATCATCGTTTTTGTATACTAACTAAACAACACGACTAATGTATGATACTTCCTCTTTTTTAAATAAATACCTAATGTAATCTCGTCAACAACAGATACAAAGTGTCATTGTGTAGCACTGACGTGGTTTTGGTCAGCTATAGTTAACAAATTGTGTATCTTATAAATTATATTAGCATTATAACTTGAAACAAGGAATAGCCATGTCGACTTGGGTTAAAGAAAACTGCGTTTCCTTCTTCCAACTGTTTTGCATTAAAGTGGTGAAGACTGGTCGCATACCGCAGCATCTAGCATTTATAATGGATGGAAATCGTCGGTATGCCAAGAAAAACAGTGTTGATAGCGCTGCAGGACATGTGAAAGGCTTTGACAAGTTGTCTGAAACTTTGAAGGTGGGTTTTTTATATTTGCATTTTACAACCTTCTTCTTAATGCGCTGTGGACCCAGATATCACATCTATGTCCTGTTCTGAGTATATTGAGCGTTGTTTTATCAATCAATTTTCGTTCAAAAATTAATAGTTAGACTGATAAGGAACAGGCCACCTTTTTTAAAATCTGTTTTTGCATCTTAAATCCTTTGACCATAAATAAGTGTTATTGTTATTTTTTGGTTTCAGTGGTGTCTAGACCTAGGAGTTCCAGAAGTGACAGTATATGCATTTAGTATAGAAAACTTCAAGAGAAGTAAAGAAGAAGTTGATGCCTTGATGAATTTGGCTAGAGACAAGTTTCAAAGACTATTGGATGAAATGTATGTTTTATTTTACAGGTTTATTGAATTTCAGATATTAAGTTTTATTAAATACAATTACCAGTGGTATAAGTTTGAATATGATTCTTAAATTGATATTTTTTGTTAACAGTGATCAAATCAATGAATGGGGTGTAAGAATCCATGTGGCGGGACGGCTGTCTTTATTACCAGAAGATTTAAGAGCACTTGTATCAAAAGCAATGCTTGCTACCAGAAACAATTATAAGCTTAGACTTAACATCGCTTATGCATATACAGGTAAATTACTTCTTTTGTAAATCCATCTATCTTGCATTGCTGACAAAATTAGCAGATAACGAGCTCAAGAAATTGCTTCTCGAAATATTGTTTTCCACTTTTTGCACTCTATTATAGGTCAGTATTTATAACTGCTTCTATACTACTGGATAAAAATTTAAGTTACATTTTTAAATGTCTGTTTATTAGTTGACTTTAAAAAAAGAAGGAAGTTCTCAATTCAACCTCAAATATTTTTTTAAACGTAGGTACTTTATTGTTACAGGAAGGGATGAAATCAGCCGAGCAGCCTCACACTTAGTAGATGGTGTGAAAAACAATGAAATATCACCAGAAGACATTGATGTAGACCTTGTCTCCAGAACATTAGAACTTGGTGAAGCTGAACTCCTTGTTAGAACTTCAGGGGAAGTCAGATTGTCAGACTTTATGTTGTGGCAGGTATGAAAAGTTATAATTAGACGATTTTCGATTAAACTACCTGTAATCTTATGGAACCTTTGTCATCCATCACCCGTGACCATAACTTCTGAATAAAAATCAGGCAATTTTTTTGTGGCCGTGTAGTATTTACATTTAATATTGACGGTTTTCTTTCAGGTTGCAAACACGAACACAGTGATATACTTCACAGACGTTTTATGGCCAGAATTTAGTATTTGGAACCTTTTGTCTGCCATTATACATTTCCAAAGACATGCCCCGGCTCCAAAAGCTTTGCCAAGTATCAGTGATACGAAGAGAGAATTTCTGGATAAACTAGAAAGTCAAAGATGGCAACAAATGGAGAAAATTGTTAGCTGTTCATAGAATTAATTGTTTATTTTTATTGTTGGATATAACTTCCATCGGGAGTGTAAAAATTAGAAATGTTGGTAGTTTCTAAAATATTTATTGTTTCCATTATCTTCATCATTGTACAGACACACTTCAGTAATTAAAAAAGATTAACAAATGTTTTTTTTTCTTTTTTACATCAACATATTTTCTGTTCCATTGATAGCACACAAGATTTCAGGCATGACGGTGACTTACATACTTAAAAACGAAATATGTACTATGTTATTGTATTATCTTATTACAAAAAGTAAATAAAACAGAAACATGTTATAAATACACATAATTTAATACATTCGTTGGTATTATTGCGTTCACTACACTGTCTAATCAATTGCTTATAACTTCATAATTTTATTGTTACTGCTACTTCATTTCCCCTTGATTGTGTATTTGGAGTAAGTCTTAGTTGGATCATAGGGCTCCCATCTTGAAGCAGGGAATATATGTTTGTTTCTTTCGTACCAGGACCTGCAAAAACATTAGAATAGGTAAGTAGGTGATATTTGAATCACCAAAAGTGCAGATCTTATAAAAGTACACAAGTCTTATGTAGGTGAGAGTAACATATTATCATTAGCAGACCTAAATAAAGATAAGAAATGAATAACATAAAGGTATTCGCAAGGTTAACCAAACCTTTGAAGTTCTTATAAATATGCAAAAGTATAAACTTACCTCAGCAACACTTTGCCAGCATGTGAATCCTGCTTTTCTTGGGTAGCGTCATTAACTAGTCTGACATCATCAGAAGCGTCAAACTGGAATAGAGGTCCACTTTTTCCTCTGGCCTAGAAAATAAAAAAAACTTTTTACAAAAAAAAAATAACCGGCTTCAATACCTACTGACTACTTAAAATCTCCTATGTGACCTATGTCTGACTTTCTAAGTATATCTTAGACACCAATGACTGTGTTTCGGATGGCACGTTAAACTGTAGGTCCCGGCTGTCAATGAACATCCTTGACAGTCTTTACGGGTAATCAGAAGCCAGTAAGTCTGACACTAGCCTAACCAAGGGGTATCGGGTTGCCTGGATAACTGGGTTGAGGAGGTCAGACAGGATGCAGATGTAAAGCACTGGTACTCAGCTGAATCCGGTTAGACTGGAAGCCAACCTCAACACAGTTGGGAAAAAGGCTCGGAGGGTGATGACCTATGTCTAATACTATGTTGAAACAAACATTAAAATTAGTTTAGCCAATGATAATCAGGCACACAAATAAATACAGGTCTCTACCAGCCAGCACAGAAGTGTTTGAGAGGGGGGAGTACAACTTTTTAGCTTGTCACAAATACTCAAAAATGGCAGCTAGTTCTCAGTGCTTACAATAAAGGAAAGTCAGGATTTTCTTGTAACTCACCTTAGTAACTATAAAATCGTAGAATGTGTAGTGATGAGGTAATATGAGATCTTCTTTGACATACATAAGCTGGTCTGCAGATACAGTTTTCAGTTCACTGAATTCAGGCCTCAATGTGTCGAGACATCTTTGTAGGAATTGATATATGGAATTGCCTGAAAAAATAATGCTATTTCTGTTGTCATATGTTACTCGTATAGTACTTAATTAAAACTGCCTTAAAATACATTCAACATAAGCATGGATCATTTTGGCGACCTGATCCAATAGGTTCACTCTTTCTCTATTAGCCCGGTCAAATTAGACATAAAATTAGTGGTCAAATAACAAAAAATCCCTGAAAGCTGAATTTTGGTGGAGTGCTTGGGTTTATCATAATAAATAAAATATCAAAAGTCCCCATCGATCCCATGTGTGCGTCAAAAGTTATTTGAGGTTAAATGTCAAAATTTTAGGTTTTTTGATTTTTTTTCGAAAACAGTGAGTTTTATCAAAAAAGAACATCAGACCAAAGTTGTAGATCTTAAAATTTTCTACAAAAATGCCATCAACAGTTTTCTCTTAAATGTTACCATTCCTGAGATATCGCGATTCAAAGAGTCACACTACACATGTTACAACGCATATACGAGGGCTTGGAGTGTCAGACTCTTACTGACTAAAAACCTCGTCGTGTTCCGTCGTAAGCCTTTTATGTACCAGGGCCGCGGTAACTCTTACGAACAATCCCGCAGCCCCGGCAGGCCTTGGCCCTGCTGGGCCGCGCTGGGGTTGCTGACAAGTCTACCTGGGTCCAGCGATGCGGCCGGGATGAGAGGTTCGAACTCTTTGTCGTTCCGCCTCCTCCTTCTCGAGCATCATTGCTTCGCAGAAGGAGGCGACAGCATCCCATTCCCTCTCGCCCCGGACCATGGCCTGAACCAGGGCCGGACGTGAGAGGTCACCGCCACCTAAAGCCTCGACTAGGACCCGACGGTGCTCTTCCCACGCAGGGCACACCTGGACTGTGTGGTCCACCGTGCTCTTGGGGCTGTCCCGAGCCATTCCTCAAAGAAGGGACTTACCGCCACTATAGTGGCGTGCCCTAATTTACAACATCATGTGTAAAACAGAGATAAAGTTAGGAGTTTACAGTTTAACTTTCAGTTGCATTGTATAATTTTGTCAGCTTACTATGTATATACTTTTGTAAGTATATTTTAGACACCAATGACTGCGTTTCGGATGGCACGTTAAACTGTAGGTCCCGGCTGTCATTGAACATTATTGGCAGCCAGTAAATCTGACGCCAATCTAACCAAGGGGTATCGGGTTGCCCGGGTAACTGGGTTGAGGAGGTCAGATAGGCAGTCGCTTCTTGTAAAGCTACTCTACTCAGCTGAATTCTGTTAGACTGGAAGTCGACCCCAACATGGTTGGGAAAAAGGCTCGGAGGATGATGACTATTGTTATGTATATATAGACTGTATGTGAAAAAAGTCGTGGTGGCCCAGTGGGTAAAGGACCAACCTCAAGTATGAGGGCACGGGTTCGATCCCAGGTCAGGCAAGTACCAATGCAACTTTTCTAAGTTTGTATGTACTTTCTAAGTATATCTTAGACACCAGTGACTGTGTTTCGGATGGCACGTTAAACTGTAGGTCCCGGCTGTCAGTGAACATCCTTGGCAGTCGTTACGGGTAGTCAGAAGCCAGAAAGTCTGACACCAGTCTAACCAAGGGGTATCGGGTTGCCCGGGTTACTGGGTTGAGGAGGTCAGATAGGCAGTCGCTTTTTGTAAAGCACTGGTACTCAGCTGAATCCGGTTAGACTGGAAGCCGACCCCAACAAGATTGGGAAAAGGCTCGGAGGATGATGATGAGACTGTTTGTGAAAATATTACTTTTTAAAAGAGTGTCTATGGAGTTTCTTGCCGGCTCTTCTCCATGAGACCAACTTTTTGGAACCGTGCAAATAGTGTGACGTTTCGTAGGAGCCTGCAAAGGCCTTTTTGAAATAAAAAGATTTTGATTTTGATTTAGAATTTCAACGTGACTCTAGCCTCAGTGACAAGCCACGACCCACATGACCCAAGATAATATCGAGGCTATGTGGCAGTTAATTCTCGCAGATCAACATGTAACATACCGTGACATAGATCCGTGGGCATAACGATTTTTGTACATTCCCCAAAATTAAGCAAAGTCTTCGTGGTCAACGTTTCAGCACACCGGAAAAACCTGTTGACTCATACAAATCGGCCATTTTGACTACCCCTATTTCAGAATGGTATAAATGTTTCAAGAACTGGTTTTAATGCGTGCAAAAGTGCTTTAAATATCGCGGAGAATTCTTTGAAAAACAATAAATGGTATTAACCTATTAGATTGTCTTTACTTATTTCAAACGACACACTTAAAAGGCAACCCTCGTATATACATGGCTTATATGTGCATATCATGTGTAGTGTGACTCTTTGAATCGATATATCTCAGGAATGGTATCATTTAGGAGAAAACTGTTGATGGAATAGAAAATTTTAACATCTACAACTTTGGTCTGATGCTTTTTTTTGATAAAACTCACCGTTTTCGAAAAAAAATTAAAAAACGTAAAATTTTGACATTTAACCTCGAATAACTTTTGACGCACACATGGGATTGATGGGGACTTTTGATATTTTATTTATAATGATAAACCCAAGCTCTCCACCTTTCCGGGAATTAATGTTATTTCAAATGTCTATTTTGACCGGGCTATATGTGAAAATAGAATTTCAATTGTACAACATACCTTTTTTCAAAGTTACATTTCTTCTGTGCCCTGAACCGTCCCAGTAACTGAATGTAACGGTTATGGGTTCATCTTTAAGGCTTGCTTGGGTCATCACCCATTCTAGCCGAAGTTCCTCTCGTAACTTGAGATCAGCCTCCTCCCTTTCTCTATCTGGCAGGAATGATGTGTCCACATCTGGATTCTTTTTTATTTTCTTGAACACCTGAAAAATACATACATGGATTTACTAATACCATTGTGGTGTTTAGACCTCCTCAGAATAATTTAGAGGATTATTTTTGCAATGATCATACAAAAATATTTTTGTATTTTTTTTTTATATATGTTACAGCCAAAGTAATAAGTCCGCATATTATACATATTATCTAGCTATTATTTATAATATCTACTCAATTTGGATAAAGTGATAATTGACACAGAATTAATCACATTAACTAGCAATTTTATATAATATCTCCATAGACTTAGATAATGTAATAAAACAAGTACGTAAAGATTATTATTTCATGTTAACTAACTAAAGTGCCTGGTAGCTGACCTTAATATAATTCGAAAAAGGCTAGTTAGCACAGTGCACCCCATAATAGTAGCGAAAAGTCCCCTCTTTGAAGTGTGGCTCGGGCCACAGTACCGACGGCCCGGAGTGTGCCCTGCCCGGGAAGGGCACCGCCGTGTCCTCGTCGAGGCAGACGGCAGCGGCGACCTCTCGCACCCGGCCCTGGTTCAAGCCAAGGTCCGGGGCGAGAGGTACTGGGATGCCATCGTCTCCTTCTGTGTGGTCGGGAAACGACTCCCAGCCACCATAGACGTGAGCCTGTGCGATGAGTTCGGGGCCGTATCGGCCTTCCGTCTCCTGGGAGACACGGACCCGTCTCGGCGGTGCGCGTTGTTCAACGCGTGGGTTTAAGCCACTAACAGTCTGATCTCACGCTGCACGCTCACGCTCACGCTCTCTGAGTCCCTCACGCTGCTCTCCCACAGTGGGAGGAATCATTTGATGATTTAACATATAAAGAGTCGATAATAACTTGAGCCGTTTCTAAGAATTAGTAAGTAGTCACGACGATTATACCATATTTATTACTTTGGCTAACTTTGACCAGCTATTATGAATTAGATCCATATAAAGTGATTAATCTATCACACTGTCTAGTCAATTTGGGTATTATATACAATGACAGTCATTATGTATAATATATATTTAATCACTTTGGCTGTAACATATATACAGTCAAGAAATATTTATAGACATAAAGCGATGTAAAGAAAAATACTGGTTCCTCCTTGTCCCTCCAGGACTTATCATCAGCTGGTGGTTTCTCATCGGCCGAGGACTCCTCTGCAGCTTCCTCTTCTCTCTCCTCATCATCATCCTCTTCCTCCTCATTCATATCAAATGATAATGCTTGAATCTGTAGAAGGAATTGGTATAAAATGTGTTAAATGTATAAAATGTGTTAGAATAATGTTAACCAAAAGAGGTAAATTGCATGCAGCATAATGGCAACAACACGAATCATCATCATCTGTCTGCCTCGCCTTTTCACAACTATATTGAGATATTGAGGTGCAACAGCTCACCTGTCTCTTTTGTTTGTTCTTCTGTGCTTGTTTAGCTTCAATCTCTTTCTGCCTTTCCTTTTCCTTCTCAGCTTTCTTCTGCGCCAACTTTTTCTCTCTCTCCCGAACTATGTGTTCTTGTTTTGCTTTCATTTCATCAAGAGTCACCAGACCGATAGTGGAACTCTTCAGCTGCTGCTCCACAGCATCGTAGTGCGTAGCAAACTTGTTCTCAATATTCACCATCTTAAGATCTTCTTCTATTTTCTTTTTACGTAGTTTTACTTCTTGCTGAGCCTTCTCGCGTTTTTTCATCAGGTGCATGGCTCTGCCAGCCTCTGATGCTGCTCCCTTGTAATGAGCCATGGTTGTGTGATGTACCTATATTACGAGAAACACAATATAAAGCAGATCTAAAAGACTTTTCTAATAAAATTAAACTTTACGAAGCACAAACACGAAGGCAGACACAGCTGCAGTTTCCAGAAACTTCAACAATAGACCAGAGACATTCTATTATGACGGAACAGTTTTTAGCAGCTTTTTCTTTGGATATCAACCTTTTCATATTTGGTTATAGACAAAGCAAAACTGATTGATTCTTTCATTTGATTGATAAGCCACAGCACTAAAAAACTCTATATTGTGTCACAATCTGTGAACCGTTGTCTATGAAATAAAAGTGAATAAAATACGGCGCGGGCGAAAAATTGTATTTTACCGGGCGGTGTTTAGTTTTGTCGAAACGTTACGTTTAATTTGATTTCAAGCATGGACGAAACAGTATTATTACCTTCACCGAACTGGTTTCTTGTTTCAAATTTGGCCGTAAGCTCTGATGGCTGGCTTATTTACGGTGGCCCATCAAAAAGTCTTTGTGTTTTGGAGCCACGAAAGGCAGATGAAGGAGTTATTGCTTCAAATGAAAAATATCAGGCTCATGTGGTTCTCAGGGCACATTCCGAACGGTAACTATCACATATTGTTTCTATCTACTCTGTTCTTAAAAACGTGACAGTACTGTCCAAGTAAATGTGAACAATATTTTTTTTCTTTCAGGATTGTAGCAGTGAATATTTCGCCGGAATGGTCAGAAAAAAGGACCTTACTCACCGGCAGTCAAGACGGAGTGGTCAAACAATGGGTTCTAGAAACTGTTAACAATAGGATTAAAATCAAAGCTCAAAATGTCAATGATGTACACCAAGCAGAACAAGAAGTTAGTACATATATTTAATTCTTACATCTTCTGAATATAAAAAATTGTATAATCTTTATAAGTAACTACTTAGTTCAACAATACATGACACAGACTACTAAAGCTCACCATGATATGAAAATATCACAGCAATTTAGATAGAAATTCAGTCAGTGGGTCGTCTTAGGATTCTTATGAATAGTGAAGCCTGAAGTGCGGCTACACCTGGGTTCAACCTTTTACAGGCAGCTGCAACCAAACATATCGACACCTCCTACGTATATTATCGTAACCAACAAAATGACGATTTTGCTTTTTTTACAAACGAATGATTTTTATTTCCATTTATTTTACATTTAAAAATGTAAAATGTATGTTTAAAAATAATATTAATATTTTACATTTAAAAATGTTTAAAAATAAATAAATGGAAATAAAAATAAGTTGTTTTATGTAAAAAAAGCAAAATCGTACGTAGGAGGTGTCGATATGTGGCTAAAACTTAGTTTGATCTTGAAATATAAGGTTGTCGAAGTTTAATTGTCACAAGGGATATAACCTCCGTACTTACAACATGCTAGGAGTACATAGAGGTAGTATAGAAGTATTTACTCCACATACTTCCGTATTACCCCTAGTTCCGTCCGTGTGTCGCAAAGGATGTCCAAAGAACTCTTTCACTTAAACATTGTTGTCTTTCAGTATCAAAATTGTTTTTTTGTTTTGTGGGAGAAAATTAAAGTAATAAGTGATTTTTGTTTTTTTCCAGGATGTAGTTGGTGTAGGTTACAGTAGTTCAACAATGGCCATATCAGTTGGAGGTTACAGTAACGTAGTGAAATGGGACTTGTCTTCCAATGTTACCACAGGATACCCTCACTTAATTAAGGGCTTGAAGCCAACCTGCATGGCTTGCTCACCTCATTTGCCATTACATGTGGCTGTCGGAACAAAGCAGGGTGTCATCTTTGTTTTGGATCTTCATGGTAATTTTTTTTTAATCTTACGCTACATTTTGTATATTCTAGAACAATAAATATAATGTGTAACAAAATCTTTGCCCACAGAAAAAGGAAGTATATTATATAAAGTTAGAAGCCAAGATGAAGAGGTAGCAAATCTAAGCTGGTGTCCACAATATGAAGTGACTGTTAAGAAAACATTCAAAGAGACCAAATCATTCCTAACAGACAGGCTAGCATCAATAAGGAGTGAAGGCACAAACTCAAAAACGAAAGAAACGAATGTTCTAGAACAATCCGGTATTGGTAAAACCCTTCCGGATGACAGTTTTGATGACTCAATAGTGCAAGAAGATGATACCTTTGATATTTATGCTGACCATGAGGCTGAAGAGTTTGGTCACAAGAAGTATGTACCAGAAGATATAGTGATTAAAGTGAAGAAGGAGAAAGATGCTGATGTTGACTATTTGGCTGAATGTTTGAAACTAAAAGAGGAGATATTAAGAAGGAAGAATCAAACTGAACCGAGTATCGAGTCACTGGTTGATGCATTGGATAAAACTCACGTGGAAACTGCTATTTCTGCTGATACTGAAGTAGATAGTGCACAAACCCAGGCTGAAAGTGTTGAGGCAAGCACTAGTAAGGCAAAATGTGATAATACTGATGCCAAAGTTGCTAACGAATCTAGTCACTATCACAAACATCTACTTGCTTCTATAGGAAAAAATGGGTGAGTTCATCCTTTCACAATATTATACTAGACAATATTTTTGGCTCTTAAATACATTGATACCAATTAGGTCTGATAGTTTAAATACTACTGATTCAAGTGTTTTAATGTTAAAAACTGTTTTTGATGCTAATAGTGTTCAATAATGAGTTTTATACATTGATATACAAAAGCCCAAGATGATGCATAGTTTCGAATAAGGGTCAATTCACACTGAAAGAGCAGCGGCCGGCAGCGGCCGTAAGAGCACGGAAAATGTTAGAGCGCGGCGCGGTGCGGCGCCGCGCGGCCCGCCGCGCTCACGCTCAATCCCTTGCAATTACGGCCGCTGCCGGCCGCTGCCGGCCGCTGCTCTTTCAGTGTGAATTGACCCTAAAAGTAACGCTCGAAAGTGTCCTCAACCATTAACTCTGTCTCTTTCTATAATGTACAAGCTTATGTTGTTGCAAGTTCAACTTTACGCGAATTGTTTAAAGTCGTTATTACAACACACTGTACTTAAAGCAATACCTACAATTTTATGACCGAAGTGGTCGGCTAGGACAAAGCAAATGAGCGCACAACGTTGAATGTTGCGCTCGTTTGGTGAGGATGTTTTTAAGCCGTCGAGTGTGCATCTTGGGTTTTGTACTATGTATCATAGTTATAATTAAATCATTATATTTCAGAGGTGTTCGAGTATGGTCTAAATCTGGTCAGCTAGTTAGCTCTAGTATTGTTAATGCCTCTCAAAAAACAGTCAAGAAAGGGCCTGTTGCATCTACAATTCTCTGGTACAAAGCAGATACTTTGCTCATTGTTGACCCCAAGAGTCAACTGATGGAGACTAATCCACTACAAATTAACAAGTAAGTTCACTTATATAATAAAATAATTTGGACCTTAAGTTTTCCAGTTACAGTTGAAAATTGAGTAACATTCTTCAGACTTACTACCTAAGCTGTCATATTAAGGTCCATGTATTAATTATTTTAAACAAAGTATCTTCTTGAATTAACTCTTTTAATTGAAACTACTCGCTAATGAAAATTTAACTCTATTTTCTTCCCCAGCAAGAACAAATTGGCTTGCCAATTAGTTCATCAACAACACAAGCGTGGTATGTACTGCATAGTGACGAATGCTCCTCGCGTACAAACTGAGACAACGGTACCTTCAGACGATTGGTCGGTCTGGTCAGCCTCTCAGGACCGAAACATTATACGATACTGTTTGAAGAGTAAGAAGTCTTTAGCGGTCCATTCAACTTGTGGTGGTTTCTTATATACGGTGTTGAGTTGCCCGTATGATGCTGGGAAGTAAGTTCTAGTTACACTTTTATTAATTTTATGGTTTAAAAAGTTTCATGTTATCTGATTTGGATCTAACTATAACTTCAGTTCTTTAGTCCTTTGCTACATATAAACCGTCCGTTATTATTTTAGAGTCTTGATCACTTTGACACCTCTTGATAACTTTCACTTTTGATCACTTTAATGTGTAATTCTACAGTGTATCAATAATTTCAGCTTTGTATTAAAAAATGACCTAATTCCTAAAGCGCTAATATAATCTTTTATTCCTTAGAGTGGCAGTAAGCGTGGGCGACGGTACAATTCGCGTGCTAGAGATGGCGACCCTACCTGATGATGACACGAAGTTAACAGTTCCTAGCGTCGTGTCCTACTGGCAGAATGTTCAAGGCAAAGTGCTGACTATCGCCTGGCATCCGACGAGAGAGAATTTACTGGCTTTCGCTACGGGAGAGGCTAGGGTAAGTCTCTTTTTTTTATGGTATTATTTTTGTGTATTTTACGGGACGTTACTATGTACTACAGTATAGATATCGGCTTGAATCTTGAGCTCTGACCTGCCTGTACCTGCGCAGAAGTGATTTATTAGCAAAGAACCAATCCCGAGTGACGACTATGACGCGATGCACTGCGGGCCAATCACCGCTTTAGCCCGCCTCCGCGCCTCACTTCATACCACAAAAGGGACCCAATAAATTACTTCTGCGCAGGTGAAGGTCAGAGCTCAAGATTCGTGCCGGTAACTATATGCTATATAACATTAGGTAGGGCTGCTAGACACGGGCGGTCGCTACGAGCGGCCGGGCCGCGTGCTGCACCCGGGGCTGAGCAAGGCGGTGTACTCGCTGTGCTGGGGGGACGGCATGCAGCTGTTTGCCAGCGGCGGCGGTGCTCTTGTCGTCTACAACGCTAGTAATGTGGATGAAGGTAAGTCACGATCTGTGTGGATTTATTTATATAAATGTTAATGTACAGACAGCACATCAACCCACCTCAATCTGTCAATTTTCTTTAATAGATTCTCAACCTTATCACAATTGTGGAAGGTCAGTGTTCGCTTGATAAGATTTGACATTCGCTGGCGTCTGTACCTAGGTTGTCACTTTCCTGTTTACGGCCAGACTTTCAAACTTTAAATCTGTGTCTTCTTGTCCAGCTCCGCAACAGATAAACGTGAACATAGAAGGCCAGTCGTGGCAGATCTGTGCGGTGTCGTGGACGTCTCAGGGTCTGCTGGTGGGCTCACAGGCGGGCGCGGTCGCGTTGTTGACTCAGCTCGCGCCGCATACGCTTATCGCTGCTGCCTTTGTTTTTACGTAAGTGATTATAAAAACTGATATTTGGTGACAGAACAAAAAAATATTATTTTACCAACTTACTATTTTCTCTTTGAATCACTATTTGCTGTCTTCTTTCTATGGATATTGTCGATCATGTATTCTTGATAAAAAAAAAAAACATTTCGGCGTCACAGCTGAAATGTGCATTTTCTGTGCGCTGGGGCATGCGTGTTGTTGAGAGAAAACAAAACATTTAAACTATGAATTTTTAGAACGGTCAAATAACCTTGTAATACAGAACAAATAACTTATTATTATCATTCTTTTCAGTAAAATGATACACGCTATGGAATGGCATCCTCAGCAGACGTCAAGTTCAAGCGATCTGTCTCCATACAAAAATCTGATTGCTGTCACCTCATTGGCTAAAGAGAGCAATATTGTCATACTGGAGTATGGGACCAAAGAAGGTAAATATACTGGATTATTTCAGAAACAACGCTAGTGTAATTTAAAAAAGCTTATACAAATTTTGCAAATAATTATCGAAATTTGTTTTTTTTTTTATTGATAAAATTACAAAAAAAGTATAATATTTTAATAAGCCTCATACATATGAAAGGTACAGGTAAAAAATATAAAATTATTTTATCTTTAGATGGTACTAGACAGTTTACTACTTGGAAGACATTGGTGGGACACAAGAATCCGGTGCTTCAAGTAGCTTGGAATCCACATCGTGATGGTCTGTTGGTGTCTTCATCACAAGACGCTACTGTTAGGGTGAGTAAAACTAAATACGGAACACAAATAGCTTAAGAATACTGAATAAGAGTGTACACCTTCTGGCGCAGTTGGGTAAAACATGAAAAAAATCGAAAGGTGAAGGTTGACTGGTAGAGAACGCCTAATAAAACGTTTAGTCCACCTTTGAACATTGTTTTTTTTTTGTAAAATGTGGCAAAAACTATAATCACTACATAGTATAAAACAAAGCCGCTTTTGCTTAAATGATAAAAAAATAACCAATAATAAGTAACCACCGAAGAAAGTTCAATTCAATTTCAGTTTTGCCATAAACATTTATTTGACTTCCCCTATATTTTTTATTACTAATTTCTCATATCCTCTGGTCTACAGGTATGGGAAATGTCATCAGGCTCCTGTATATCAATATTCGGTGGTCACGCGCAATCGTCGTTGGGCGTCACCTGGGTGAGCGAGCCGCAGTTACCGCATCACGTCATCACGGGCGGCGCTGATGCTTGTCTGCGAGTCTGGGATATTTACCAGCATAAAGCTGAGGACTATGAAGGTTAGTTGTTCTTGTTTGTTTGTAAGATCGCTTTGACTGATGATGAACAGGATTTTCTAGGAAATTGGCAAAAAACATAAAAACAGTTGCGCTCAGATTAATTTTAGGCTGGATGAATGTCCAATGCAGTGTCTTCTTATCTCGACTAGAAGTATTTTTGAAAAAAAAACACACTAAAATATTAAATTTATTTTAAATCTTATGTGCCTTTCATAATAATAGAGTATTCGAAATTCATATTATTTTTTGCCACCAGAATTGAAACACGAAGTTCACTCAAAAACCAAACGTAAGAAAGAAAATGTTAGCCGAACTGAACCGGACGCAACAGCGGCCGAACCAGAAAATGTTGCCACAAAAATAGACATTACTGCCAAAACACCGAAACCACCCAAAAAGTTCCTATTGCCCATAATGTACAAACGAATTTATGATCCACTTAAAATAATGGCACCGAAGAAAATGCTACAAATGTTTTTGGAAAAGACTGAACGTAAAGGCGAAAGGGGAGACGGAATAGATAATGTAAATGCAGAGAAATTGACTACTGTTGATGAAAAGGCGGGTACAACGTCAGTGAAGGACCAAGCTGAGACTTTAAGTGTCATAGAAGAAAAAGGCGATGGTATTGAAAATACTACTGCTAAAGAAACAGTAAAGACTGAAGTAGAAGTAGGAGAAAGTTCGAAAATTAAAATAGAAGAAGAAAAAAAGGAAACACGCAAGAATTCCAGAGAATTCAATTTAGATTTCCTCAAAATTTTTGGCAGCATAAGAGATGTTAACGAATATTTGGATTTGGAGAGTAAGTTTATTTTTACATACCTATCAAATTAACCCTTTTTTCGTTATTTTTCACATCTCTCTTTCTTGAGTCTTCTTATTGTTACCACCCCTTTTAAGCAATTATGTAGTTGTTAATTTATACAATAATAGCGACCCTGTCTTCGCTCGGTTGCTTTATCTCTCGATTTTATTACAATACAAACCTTCCTCTTCAATTAATCTATTAAAAAAAACACATCTGAAACCATTGCCTAGTTTTAAAGATTTAAGCATACATAGGGACAGAGAAAGCGATTTTGTTTTACAGTAGTGATACATACCTACACTCTTTTTGATTTCCCCATTTTTTTTTGTTAACGTTAATTTGTTAAAATAAACTTCAACAAGTCCTATAGGGTGTACTACGCCCAATCGAATGACAAATAATCGAATGCCAATTGATCGACCACTATAAATCGAAATTCTAAATACTCGAACATTCATAATATCGAATGGTTATTAAATCGAACATTCAATACATCGCGCAGTCAATACATCGAGTGTTCAAAATATCGAATGTTCGTTTGATCGAGCGTTAAATACATCGAATATTCATCCTATCGAAAAATCTATATTTTTTTTGAATACAAGAAAACTCAAAATTTACTAATAAATCACATTTTAATCTTTAATTCTTATCTTTTATAGGTAAATTTTAAAATTTTGTGTGAATTGAAAAGGTAAAAACGGGATTGGGAAAACCTACTTTACAAAAAAGAGGCAAAAGCGATGATAATGCGATTGAAAAAATGTTAAATAATAAAAACTACATTAAAATTTATAAATTATTCATAAATGTTGAGTTTTTCTTGTATTAAAAAAAAATATTGATTTTTCGATAGGATGAATATTCGATGTATTTAACGCTCGATCAAACGAACATTCGATATTTTGAACACTCGATGTATTGACTGCGCGATGTATTGAATGTTCGATTTAATAACCATTCGATATTATGAATGTTCGAGTATTTAGAATTTCGATTTATAGTGGTCGATCAATTGGCATTCGATTATTTGTCATTCGATTGGGCGTAGTACACCCGTCCTATAAACTTAGTTTAATTCCTGTTTTATTCTATAGTGGCCAGTCACTTGCAGTCCTATCACCCAGAATCTTGGATCATGCTGTCGATCTTCCGCGGACATATCGACACTATGATACAATTCGCCAGTAAGCGTGATATGCTCTGCCCCTTCCTGCTCAGTATGGCGCCTTGCGTGTCTTTCAAGTAAGTATTGAAGAACAATTTATTATTTATTTATTATTAAACATATCTTTACAGTATTACCCAATTCAATAGTGGTGTCCACAACTAATATCAACTTTCCAATTATTGTAGTACAAAAATGAAACTTACAGATAAAAAATTTAGAAGACATTTTCACATGCCAAAGGGTTATTATCCTGTGTAAGAAATTATGTTGAATTACATAAGTGGTACATAAGTATGCGTTGTAACTTAGGAATGTGGTAAAATACCTAAGTACCTATGTGGTGAAAGTACATAAGTATGTGGAAAAATACAAAAACTACAGACGAAGCAAACGACTACATTTATTTTTTTACGTGTGCCAAAAAACGTATAAATGTTTTGTATTTATCAAACTATATTATTGTTTATAGATATTGGAAAGATGCCACGCAACTTTATTTAGCGCAAATAGATCGACTGGTAGCCAAAGGCGAAGAAGAAAAACTTTATGGTAAGTTCCTACTGAGATAAGTTCGTAAACTATACGTTACATAATACTGATTGTATAATAATTACCTACATTTGCTTCGTTTTAGATAACAGGCATTACGGTGGGTCGACATACCGCAAGGCTGCCATCTTACTTAGTATGCACGATGTGATGGGCGCAGTCAAAGCTCTCTGTGACGGAAAGCTCTTCAAAGAAGCTTACATACTGTGTCGGATAAGGTAAGAAATAAAAATGATAATTTAAAATAATTTTAAAAACAGTTCTCAAGTAATTCTGTCCCTCTAAAGTCAGCTATTTGCCGTGTTTTATTCTTACATTCTATCGTGTCATTGAAGACAATGCCAATTTGGGACAAGCTACTTGAGAACTACTACATTTAATTTTGAATACTGTTGCTATTCATTGTTGAATTAGACATAAAACTATATTATCGTATATTTTCTTACAGATATATGGACAGCGTTGCCACGGAAATGTTAAAGAAATGGGCCGTTGATCTGAAGCTTACTGGGAACATGCCGATGTCGGCTGTATGGTACGTCTAGTTTATTTTAGCCAATACTTACTTTAAAATCATAATTGCGAAAGTAATTTTGTCTCTTCTCGGCTTTCACGCGAAATCTAAAGAGAGCAACAATGTTCCTGGAAACAAGTACTTTGCATTCTATATCAACTCTGTCATCATTGTCAGCAACATGTTGCCAGCAACTGAGCAAAATGTTGATGCAACTTTGTTTGTAAACAGAAGTTCACCACAAATACGGGGCTTAAAAATAACGAAACTTATTATTTCAGTTATATCGCCATGGATGATCTATCTCAAGCTGCTCAAGTACTAGCGATGTCCCACGATCAAGAATGTCTCAGCCTAGCTGCGGAGATCGCTAAAATTGCAGGCAGGACCACATTCGCTGACCAAGTAGAGAAGAAAGCTAAGGAATCGAAATCACAAACATCTGAAAAGACTGAAGAGATATTAAAAGAACTTCCGTCGAAAATTGAACTCCTTATGAAGGAGAATAAGGTTCAAAATAGTGATACGTTAAACGGTGAAACCTCTAACAGTGATATTTTAAATGGTGATCATTAAACCAACGAATTATTTTAACTTTAATGTGTATTATCGACTTGAGTCGAATCTCAATGTGCTGTAAAAAAATAGTCTCTTCCATATGATATTGCATTTTTACCCGACTGCCAAGGGTTACGTATTCTGTGTAACAACTTTTCAGTAAATACTTTATGAATTAAATGTTTTTAAAATAATAATTATTCGGTTCATTTCAATTTCCTGATCTTCGTTTTGCTGGGGAGTATGTGGCACCACTTCCCTGCAAAAACACATGGGAAGCGGTGAAGGGCGCAAGTTTTGTCGAAATAAAATTGCGATATAATAAATCAAACATTTATTTTGTATTGGTACCATCAATATCAGAAGATTAACAGTGAATTAAAATTAAATTGCAGTAAAACATATTAATTCAATAATATTAGACATTCTCTTTGAGTAATCAATTAATTGTGCATTTTTATTTTATTTATGGACGAATTACTTATTTTAAGTTAGTGGTAGGCTAGACATAAATAGGTATAAAGTTTTAGGAGTAATGAATTATAGAAAAGAAACAGAAAATTACAGCGAAGATAATTCTAGAAAAAAAACGACTTTATCAGTGTGTGGTGATTTGATTTTTCATTTATTTGGACTGAATTTATGCAAAGCTAAATATGTTCTTTCCAACATGTAAACATTAATTTTTATATTTACAGACGGACAATATAAACATTATAATAAATATTATCTGCATTCTCAAACTAATATCACTAAATACTTTTAGGCACAAACATTTTAAGTACACCCTAATAATACTATATTGTACCGCATTCAATATATCTATGAGAATAAACTATTTACAATGGCACCCATACTCACAACGTTAGCTTTAGATTAGAGTCAGACAATCACATTTTATCAATACTTTTCGAAGTTTACAGCGCAAAAGTAACGTTTAATGGTATCAATGGGACGTGATAAAATAAATCAATTAAGAAAGAAAAACAAAATGAAATTCTATTAATGATTAAAATAATTTGATCAAACACAAAACTCACATTACTCTTGCCCCATTCCCTTTTATAAATGCGTATGGAATGTCGTTGTAACATTCAGTCTTATTTAGTTGTGGCTTCAATGAACAACGATTGGTCCTTACAACAAAAGTGCTAGAAACATGTCGACGTAAGTTATATCTCGCGGACAGTTCCATCATAATTCCGAACATCTAAACTTTACGCTTAGGCGAATAAAAACATGACGAAAATATACTTTAAAATTTCTCACTACTAAAATACCACATTATGAGTATTATGGAATCAACAAGTCCAGCTTATTATGATTATTATGTCATTACCCGTCTTATTTGTGCATTGGTCAAAGGAAATTTAACTAAGGGTGGGTTGCACCATTTAACTATAACGATAACTATATTCAGCTGTAAAATAGGCGGTTTGAGCACTGGGCGTTACTTCGAAGGCTTGATTATCGTTATACTTAAATGGTGCAACTCATCCACATTGTTTAGACAAATGAATATTATAAAATCTACGTTGATATAACTCAGCCCTGACCGGCCGGGTCCTCGTTTTCTCTGTTAGAGTCTTTGCCCCTTTTCTTGCAAATGTTAACGAGTTTCGCATTAATTTTCTTGAGTTTTTGGTTTTCTTTCATCACGTCTGTTAGTTGTTGGTTCTGAAATTGATCGCGAAACAATTAGTTACATAGTTTTTTTACAGTATATATTGATATTTGCTGTGAGTCTAAGGCTGACATACACGCTGCCTACTTCAAGCGGGACGTTTTAGAATTATACTGAAGCATATACCTGTTTTTAAGATATAATCTAAGTAAATAAAGACATACCTGTACAATAGCGCTGCCGGTTGCGACGTACATGGGATGCGACATACTCACTAACTGTTGTTCTAGTAGCGCCTTCTGTTGAGATAGTTTCTCTACCATCTGTAAACGACGTATAACTTTATCAGGAATAGCTAGAAAACTATTGTAAATAATTGTTTTTTTTTTGACGTTTCGAAAGAGCTGTCATAGGCCTATTGGAAATAACTGTTGTTTTGAAGTTGAAGAAGACTAAAGATTTCCCCTTAGCTTGAAAGTTGTCTATTATTTTGTTTGTAACCTGAAGGCTCCGAATATAGTAAACCAATTTGAAAAATTCTTTCATTGTTAGGGAGCTATCTCCGAGCCTGTATAAGGCTATATTTTATCCGTATACAGGAAGTAGTTTCCTTTGGACGCGGAAACTGAAACTTGAAACTGTGGGAAAAGCTAGTGTTGAATGTTGATAGTACTTACCAATTTCATTCGCCTGACTTCTTTGACTTGCATGTCTTCAGTCAAAGGACGCGCATCGCGTTCCACTTGGTTGCTGAGGAAATCTATAAGTATTGGAATGCGGATTATTAATCATAGTAGCAAAAGTAATTAGTTATTATATTGATTTAGCTTAATTTAGTAGTCAATTTACCAATCCTAGAATCCTACTAATATTATGAACGTGAAAGTTGATATGTATGTTTGTTCTTCTTTCACACAAAAACGAAGGGATGGATTTTGGTGATATTTGGATTTTTTTAATCCTTTTGTGACACGGGAAGGTAGCGGAAGCTAGTTAATTAATTAATATTGAAGAATCGAATACAACATAAACATAATGTAAAGTTACTTCAAGTCAATGAACTTTATTATATTTTTATCGGAATATCTTACCATCGCAAGTTTCAGTAGAAGCGTCCTGTACGTCGACGGTTGAGGATCGGTTCTGATCGTGTAAACTCTGTCGTTTCTTACGCGTTGAATGCGCCATCGCGTTCGTACCTTGGTACTCGTGCAGTTTCATCTGTAGATCAAAATAACTTTGTTATACTTCAAAATGTTACTAATAACAAAATACGATTCAATCATAAGATACAAAGAAGAAACGATATTTTTATTACCTACTAACTTTTGTCCAAGCCTGCTTTGATAGGTAATCAATCGTTTTAATAACATACATTACCAAACAAAATATTTATATTTGAATTAATCATTCGACATCAACTAACCGAGCACTTTTTGATAGTTTGAGGATTAAGAAAAGATTAGTAAATAATAGTGCGCGAGCGTAACGAGCGCGATTTTTTCAGTCAAATTACCTACCTACGTATTCACTCAAATGCTAAATTGTGAGCGTATTAGGCCAAAATATATATCATTCATAAATAATTTACCTCCAAAGCGTTCTTAGCCTCCTTAAGCCGTCGACACTGTTCCTCCTTCTCCCGCAGGTACTGCGCACACGTGTCGCACTCCTCGTCCAGGTCTTTGTACTTCTGTCGGAGCTGCGCCAGCTCGTGCTTACACGCCTGCAGCTCGTGACGAGTTGACTCTAATTCCCTGAGAGATAAAGTATAAAATTCATTGACAATACTCTAATGTTGAGACAAGAAAAACGTGATAAACTTATTAAAATGTTGAAAAAGAAAACAGATTGTTGAGTTGCAAGATACAAAAAAATAATACAATACATGTTGCCGTTTTCAGGACGGATCATAGTGTAAATTTTGTATAAAAAACTATAAATGTTCAGATTCAATTTTCAAACTAAACAGTTGTTTTAAAAATACTGATATTTTTGCTGTCGATGAATATGGGCCTAAAAGACATGGGTAAGAAAAATGTATTAGCAAGTCTATATTTTAAATTAGCCTAAAATATATACCTTTAATATCTTAATAATTGATATGGACTATTATTTATGCTTCGTAAGTCTTACCTGCTGCTAGTATTTTTCTCCAAAGCTTTCTGCATTTTAGCGAGCGTATTCTTCAAGTCTTGTTTCTTGAAGCGCAGCTCTTCAATAGTTTTCGTAAGCCTTTTGTTTTTCTCCACCTCGGCGTCAAACGACATACGATCTACGACTACCGAGTGCAGGTTCGTCCAATCTGGTTAAAATTATCATGACTTTAATTAATTAAATGGATGAGAGAAAAAATGGAATTAACACACATGCTCAACACTCAAGTGTTGACCGCTCCGGGAATCGAACCCGGGATCATCCGTTCGGCAGTCGATGCGACCATTGCGCCAACGAAGTCGTCAAAATCTAGAGCATATTTTTTGTGTATGTGTACTTCTTGCTTATAATTATTGCAATGTCTTTTCAATAAATAACATTTTACCTTCGTCAGTGTTAACTGCAACGTGAGAGACGGTTGGTTTGGCAGTAGTCTGTTGGCTCTGATTCATGGACTGGGCTGGATTGAATGACTGTAACTTTTCTTTGAGTTCTGACACTGTTGCCTGTAAACATATATTTAATATTTCAGGTTATATTCTGCCGTATGCTGGAACGTCACTCAATCTTAAATACTGGTCAAACATCATTCTATCTTTCTCACATTTGGGGATATTTCTACGAAGATTATACTTTTAACCAGAACCTTATGTTAGTTACGTTCGATTACTTAACTTTACTTTTATTTGTAGTTATAAAAACAATTTCTAAACCAATTGACTCATTATTTTAAGCGATAGTTTACTTGTTTAATGTACTTGTAGTAAAAGTCTTACAAGATTGTATACCTACTCAACAAATGGGCTATGCTATATATTTCTTCAAAACAGTAATCGGTATAAAATTGTAGAGTACTAACTTGCAAAGCGGTTTTCTCCTTCTTCAACCGTGCACACTGTAGGTCCCTCTCGCGCAGGTACTCGGCGCAAGTTTCACATTCGTCGTCCAATTCTCTGTATTTTTCCTTCAACTCTTCTAACTCTTGCTGACAGGCTGACAGACGGTCTTTCAGTTGTGTCATTTCACTGGTGTAAAATAAATTATGTAAGTATTTATATTATGATTTACTAGCTTTTGCCCGCAACTTCGTTCGCGTGGAATAGTGACTACCAGCAGATTTTTGATTTGACCAATAGATGGCGCTATATGTCCGGAATAATTTTATTTTTTTTTTGTAATAAAAACTATCCTATGTCCTTTCTCAAGTTTCAAACTATGTCTGTACCAAATTTCACACAAATCGGTTCAGTAGTTTAGGCGTGAAGAAAAGACAGACAGACAGAAAGACAGACAGACAGACAGAAAGACAGACAGACAGAGTTACTTTCGCATTTATAATATTAGTTTGGATTAGAATTAAATTATTATAGTTATACAAGAATGTATATACTTCTAAGGTATTTTAAACAAGAATTGTCTGAAGTCAGGCGTTCGCAATTTTGTACCCATATATAATTGTACTAATTTAGTATTTCCATATTTAAATTACATAACCAAACCTGACTTACTTACACAATCTAATTGTTTAGAATTGAACTAGTGAAGTAAGCAGTTTGTTACTAACCTGACGTAATCACCAGACATGTCAGAAGGTTTCGAATGGTTGATTTCATCGATTATCCTGTGCGATGCGTCCAGACCTACAAATGATAATACATTGTATATGAAGATAAAGTTAAAAAAAATAATTACAAGGCTGTTTGAAAAGCTGGGTGCTGTTAATTTTGGCTTTCAGGAATTAAGGAAATTCTTAGTTATTGCAATAACTGTAAAAGAAAAAAAAATATAGAGTTGTTTCGAGCGTATTACACTTTTGGGTTGCAGCTGAAAATCAGAGTCAAGTAGAAAGTGCTATTGTGCAGTCTGACCACTTAGTTAGAGACATACTGAACGGTGACTGTGAGATATTGGTCCAAAAAAAGTTGATATTTTATTATCTGTAACTTTTCCTATTGACATTATTGTCAATAAAATATTTTCCTTCATTTAAAAACAAAATACTAGTTATCTTACCATGAGGTGAAGGCGTATGACGCAGCACACTTCTATGCAGATCGTGTATACTCTGCCTGCGACGTCGAGTTGCTACCACACTGCTCGGCCGAGATGGATGCTCTTCCTCCTTATAACAAAACAGGATACAGGATTTTATAGTAAGCCATTTTGATGTGTACTTTACTTTCAGGGGCAAAATTATCTGACGTTTATATTTTATGAGATAGTATTTATTTTCATATTTATAAACTTTTACAAGATTATACATCTACGAAATATGAACACAATGATGTATTATGTTAAACCATTTCATTACGAAGTGTTATAATTACCTGATCAGTTCGCGAAAGAGATAGGCTATCCCGTCTGAAACAAAAATAAAAATAAATGCAATTCGGTTTCTCTTAACTGTATAACTGCTAAACTAAAAGTTGACTTCTGAATTGCACTTAGCGTTTTACGAAAAAAAAAACTAAACAATAAATAAAAATTAATGCCACTTTTCGTTGTAATTAAGTCAAGAACGGGTTCACCTATCCAACCCAATGTTTCGACTTTGTTCGAACTTTTCAGTAGATGGTTTAAGTGAAGTTTGCACAATCATTTCAACAGTTCTTCATTTATCACATTTTTGTAACAAAATGGTGGACTTTATACATAGCGAAGCACATACCGGGCCTCTAGGCTGTTATATAATAGTACCTAACCAGAATTGATGAAACGACTATTTACCCTTTACTGAGTCTCATTATAGGGCTGCTTCTATTAGAAATGTCATCGTCAACATCCATAAACAAGTCATCAGGTTTTGCGCGAGACTCAAATATAGCCTCCGCGTTACTGTGATCTGAAAAAACAAACAAAGTTATTAATTACTTCATAGAAAATTACTTTATTTTTATATAATATAACAGTAAGTAACAGTTTTAGAGATTTTCTCAATTTTATCTTTCGTAATCACGAACGTTGCAGTCAAAAAGTCGGCTGAACGACATATAAACTCAAACTCGTTAAGGTATTTACAGGTGTTGGTACTAAAGTTCAGTTACAGCTTAACAACCTTATTAAGCCGTTGCAAATATGAGGGCTTTAAATGTGTGACTGAATGGCATCGTTCAGTCAAAGAGCTAGGTGTATGATTAAATGTCTATTTTAACAAGTTGGCTAGGACAGTTTTTTTACCTCCCAATTCATGATGATCTTCACCAAACAATCGCTTGGAGTCGTGTAAGCTCTGCCGTCTTCGTCGCGACGAATCTGCGATCGCATCAATGGATGGCCGGGATTTCGCCTCCAATTGCGTTTCCAGTTCAATCACCCGAGCCTAAGAAATAAATAAATATCACATATAGTGAAATAGAATATTCTTTATTATTCTTAAATTCATTATACCAGTATCTGCCTGCATTAATGATTTTGTCAGGAAAATATGAGTGTTTTCCATACTTAGGGAAGCATGTTAAGTGTAATACCAGTCTTACCAAGGTTACTCTGTAACTGGATTGAGGACCTTCGATAGGCAGGGCAGAAAATATTGGAAGCCAATCCCTTACATTTTAAATATATTATAATTAATATACTTATAATTTGGCTATTCACTTACCTCTAAAGTCTCTTTACTCTTCCTCAAGGCGTCAATTTCATTTGTGCCATTGTGTACTGAATCGCATTGTTTCTGTAAGGCAGCACATTTTTGTTTGAGCTCATCTACTAGCTTGCTCTTCTCACTTATAGTGCTGTCGTCCTCATTCTTTTGTTTTTCTAGCCTGTAATATTTTTTTTAAAATTATGATCATAGTTGTAATAATCAGTGACAAAACAGCTATGATGCCCTTGAATATTTTGTCAACTGATGGATGGTATGTATTGTTTAATTCTGAAATTCATCTCTCGTATCTTTACCTATGTAACATTTTATTTAAAATGAATTATTCATTCATTTATTTTGATCAAATTATTCAGATTACGAAAGTGTTTTTTAGGATTTCGTTATCTTAGCAACAAGTTTTTAATCATGTTAGGGTGCCATGGATACAATCATGTTTACTTTCAAATCTGGATCTTGTACTGAAATCGGGTAGGCAGGGGTATTGTCATTATTGTTTATTTAGTTGTGTCGGTTCGTGTATATAATTACGTATTGGAAAATAATGAAAAAAAAAAAGTACAATATTTGGGAATACATGTAAGAAAAACCCAAGAAAGCTGTAAGTATACTAAGAATATAGGAAACTCACCTCATTATCATTCTCGATTGAATCTCAGCTGTCTTTTCATGAGTTTTCATGTTCGTCTCCAATCTAAAGCACTCCCTTGACTTTTCTTCCAACTGTCCCTTCAACTCCATATTCTGCTTCAACAAATTCTTTACTTCCAAATTCAAATTATCTATTATCATAGTATTTTCTCTCACTGATTCTCTCAGTACTAATATATCTGACGTCATCCTGTCCATTTCCATGTTATTTTGTTTGAGCGTCTCACCACACTTCACAAGTTCGGAAGAATAAGAATCTTTTTCTTTCACTATGATATCATTCATTGATTTCAAGTGAGCAATATCATTTTGTAAGTTTTTAACAGTTTCTATCAATTCAACTTGAGTACTTATTTTCATTTCAAGTTTTTCGATAGTGTTTTCTTTATCTACAACGACATTCCGTAACTGTTGGATTTCTTCTTCCATTCTTTTTATTAATTCGACATTAGTTTTATTTTCTTCAAGTTGACTTTCGTATATCTGATTCTGGGCTTGTAGTTTGTTCTGTTTTTCAACTAAGTCAATTGTTACTCCGTTATTGATTTCTTGTAAGTTTCTTCCACGTGATTGAAGTGCTTCAATTTCTTTTTGTTTTTCTTCTATGATTTGTTTCGAAGTCTTCACTTCTAGAGCAAGATTTTCTTTTTCCTTCTCATTATCAAGAGTTTTACCGTCTTTGTGTTTGTTAATCAGGTGGTCAAAAAGAAGGCTAACATTCACATTTGCTGGCAATGTCATATCGACGTTTTCGCTATTTACTATATTAAGTTCCATAAGTTTGTTATAACCATTAGTAAGTGTCTCTGTTAGCTCTTTGTCTCTTTTTATTATATCTAATGTTACAGCGTTGCTTATTTGATGGATCCTTTCTTTTTGGGCTTTTAGTAAATTGTATTCGCTTTCTTTGGCAGCTAACTGCTCTTTCATTTGTGCCAAGTTTTCATTGACCGTCTTCAATTCCAGCGTAACATTTTCCATATGTTCTTGTAATTTGGTATAACGCTCCTTGATTTCCGTTAAATCTGTTTGATGCTTGTTTACAATGTTATTGATTAGAGCATCGATGATTTGCATGCTCGAAAATCCTAAATCTTTGTCTAGCACTTTAAAGAAATTATCTTTGTACATGTTGACTAGTTTATTGATGTCAATGTCAGATGCTTTAGTAACTTCTTGATTAAGAGTATGAATATTCTGTTTTATCAACGATAATGTGTTTGCTACTGTGTTGTAATCTTGATCTTTTTGTTGCAATGCCGTGGCTACTTGAGAATGCTTTTCTATTAGGGAACAGATTTGGATTTCTAACTGGCTTTTAGACTCATCGAAGTCTTTCAATTTATTGGTTAGATTCTGTACTTCATTGCCGTGTTGAGTGATTAGGTATTCGTAAAACGTTTTCATGAGATCGATAATTTTGATATCACGGCCGACATTATCTTTGTTGCCTGTCTTTTCAACGTAGTAATTAAGACAGTCAGTTTTTTCCATCACATAAATATCTGAGGTGCGTTCCTCCGGAATGTCGGGCATAGTACATTTGATAGATTGAGGGCTACTAATGCCATAATCTTTAGTGAATGGGTAGATGTTCGACTCACTCAAACTATCATCTAAATCCATCGCGAGATTGCTGCGGTCTAAATGGTTTTTAATACTGGCTACATCTTCGGTTATCTCCTTACATTCTTCTCTGCCCGCGTGCAATTCACTTTGTAAAGTAACAATTTTGTTAAACCTAGATGAGGTATCCGAATCGCTTAGACTCCTGTTTAATTTTGAATGCGATTTCATTAGCTTCATTTCCATTGCCTTTATACGCTCATCTTTGGTTATACATTCAGAACAAATAGTAGCAATATTGCTTAAGCTTTCATTAGATTCCTTGGCAGATTGCTCTAACTTGCTACATTTCTCTAACAATTCAGTATTAATTTTTCTCATATTGTCTAACTCTCTGTTCAAGTCATCGGCTTCGGAAATATTTTCAAAAACTTGTGTTGACAATGTATCGTTTTCATCTTGTAAACTTTTCAATTGCTCCGATTTAATATTCAATATTTTATTAAGTTTGGCAATTTCTTGGATTTTAGTATTGCAATCTTTTTCTAAACTATTTAACTTCTTTATTAGATTATCAGTTGAGGGTGTTTCTAGGACCAGATAGTTATACTTTTCTTCGATTTCAGATTTTTGTGCTTTTATTTCTGTCAGTTCTTGAGTTACTGTTTTTAAATCATCAAATAGTTTTGCATGTGCTTGTTGTAACTCTGCTTGCCTTTTACAATTAGTACACTCATAAATTACACTGATCTTGTCATCCACAGAATTAGTAACGGGTTCATTCGACTTGACAGGACTCACTGCTGCATCTGTCATAGATTCTTTAATTTCACCGTATTTATTTACTAATTCACGTAGAGTTGCATTTTCTTCTTTTAACATATTTATCATTTCTGCCATGTTCTGGTCATGATCACATAAAATTGTCATGTCTTGCATAGTTTGGTTATCAGTTTGATTTAAATCATTCGTCTGACAAGAAGCTTCATTGTAGAATTGTGTTAAATCTAAACATGTTTGATCTTGAGCAGTCAAGGTGTTATCTGCAGCTGTAGTTATGGTGACATTGGTATCAAGCATCAAAAGGTCTCCATCTAAGGTAGATTCGTTTTTAAAGTTAGGAAGAGCAGTGCTGCTGTCTAGCACATCGGGCAGCGAATATCGTTTAAAACTGGCATTTTGTTGTTCAGCAACCGAAGGATCTCCCTTTAACAAAATCATTAGTTCTCGTAATTGTTTTTTAAACTCTGGTAAATCTCGCTGACATACATTGTGGAAGCGGCGATGATGATGTTGTAATACTTTTACTTGGGATTTTAGAGATTTGTTTTCTGCATTAGTGGTGGCAGTTAAGATAGTTAAATTAGTTTTATGACTTACGATTTTCTTTTGCAATTCTTCGGCAGGGCCAAGAAGATGTCGAATTTCAGACTGTAAGTTTTCTTGTTCTCGAATAAGATGTTTGTTTCCTGATTCCATTTGCTCTAAAAGTGCAATGATTCTAGAGTTCTCTTCTTTAGAAGCTTCTAGTTCTGCGGCAAGTAGTTTGCATTTGCATTCGACTAGGTAAGTTTTGTGAGTTTCACCTGAATACTCAGTGTTAGAACTAACAGTCGAAGTTTTAGATTCATTTTCTTTGGGTTGTATGGAATCTACTATTTTGTTGCAGCATATCGTTAACAGGCTAGGAGGAGAAGAAATCTCGCTGCATGTGCTTGAGCTCTCTTTTAATTCACCAGCTTTTTTATTGTTATTGTCATAAGAATCTTTATGTTCATAAGTTACTACTGCTTGCGGTTGTACTTTATTTTCCGTGATGCGAGCTTTAAGTTTTTCGTTTTCCAATTTAAGTTCTGCCATCTGCTCTGTCATTATAGTGTCAAGACTTTTAAACTGTTCTTTCCATTCTAGAACTTTGCGTTCCATGGTTGTTAAATCATCAGATTTTTGCTCAAGTTCTAATTGTAGACTTTGTAGTATATTTTGACTCATAGTCAATTCTTTATTTAGTTGTTTATTGTCATCTTGAATCTTTTTCATTGCAAAAGACAATTCACTATGTTTGTTTTCTACTTGAGATAACTGTTCTATGAGACTGAGATTCTGTTGTGTCAGAGCTGCTATTTCCTTCTGGGCTTCCAATAATATTTCGTCTACATTTGCACTTTCATCATTGACGTTTTTCATGTTCATTAGTGATATGTGATTTCCTATACTGTCTAATGTAAGAAGAATACGCTCGTGAACCTTACTACAGTCACCATGTCCTTCATCCCCAATATCATTTTGAATATTGAAATTGATAGTGAATTGTGTAATTTTCTTACAAATACTATTTAACAGCTCGTCTCGCTCTTGTTGAGAATTAATAATTCGTTCCTCAATAATATTGATTTCGGAGATCTTATCATTTAACAAACTATCCTTTTCTTGAAGCTTCGACATTAGATTTTCTATATCTTTTTGCAAGCTTATTACAATCTGGTCTAAATTCTGTTTTTCTGTCCGTAAACCATCCATTATCTTATTGCATGTCTCGACGTTTTCTGTAACTTGAGTTAAATTAGCTACCAAATTCTCGTTTTGTGTTATTTGAGTACGTAGCTCATGGCGGCTCATTTCGAGCTCATTGTTTAACTCACTTATTCTGTTACTTAATGATAAGTTTTCCTGACTGACATTGGATTCAGAGATGCTATGTATATCAAGTTGTTCTTGCAGTACTAAAATCTCAGATTTATGTGACGAAATCACTTCTTCTAACTTGATTTTTAAGTCGTTGTTATTTTTCAAAGCTTCCTCTTTTTGTTTGGCAACATCATTGGCAACCTTTTCCAAAGTATTCATGCTGTTACTTAGTACACTAAAAACGTTAACAAAGTTGTCAATAATTTCTGGTACTTCTTGCATGTTCCCGGTCAAAGTACCGAGTATAAGTTGTGATTTCAGTACGGCCGCTTTGGCGTTAAGCAAATATTCCTTGGATTCTTTATCTTCTTTCTCAAGAGAAGATATAAGATCACGTTTTTCGCTTATTTCTTCTTCTAACTGGTTATTCTTGGCAGTCATTTCCTCGATTTGTTTAACAAATTGTTTGTTGAATTCAAGTAATTCTTTTTCCGTGACATTTTTTTCTGCTATTGTTTTAGTTAGTTCAAGATTTTCTTCTTTGAGTCTTTCATTAGAAATGGAGTTTTCTAGATTAATTTTTTCGAGTTCACTAATTTTGTTTTCACAATTTGCCAGTTTCTCAGAGAGTTCGTTTTCGGCTACTTTGAGAACATTCTTTTCAAGCATAAGTTTGTGTATACTAGTTACATTTTCATTAATTTGTTTTGTTAGGCTTTCAACCTTTTCATGTGATGCATCGATTTCTTTTGATTTTGATTCAAGCTCTTTCGTTAAAGCTAAATTATCTAATGAGGCTTTGTCATTCACTTGTACTGCAGATTTTAGTCTCTCAACTTCTTTATTACGCGATTCGAGGGCAGTTTTAAGAGACCGAATTATATTTTTCATGTTCTCATTGTTAGCAATGAACTTTTCTTCGTTGGCTATCATATTATCAAGAGCACTATCATTGATGTCAATGGATGATGAACTATCTTTTTGGGTTAATTTTATTTGCAGTTCCCGTATAAGAGTATTATACGAATCTATGTCAGCTTTTGCGGTTTCCAAATTTATTTTTTGTTCTTTTATTGTAGAATTTAGAGTATCCAGTGTAGATTTGAGTAATGTATTTTCATTTTCTATGTAAACGAGTTTATCTTTAACAGCGCTAACTTCTTCCTGGAGACTTTTATTCAGGTCCTCTAACATGGAGATCTTTTGTTTTTGGGAAAATATGGTAGCCTCTAAATCTATGATTGTTTGATTTCTCATGTCGAGTTGAGATTGAGTTTCGGCGACTAGTTCATTGATATGATCGGTTCCATCATCATTCCCATTGACAACACTATCACTGTCACTATTGACAAGAGAAATGTCTTTCGAGATATCCATGAAATGAACCTCTTTGTCTAACGTACGGGATAGCATTTTACCTATAAAATAATACAGTTTTTGTAACACAAGATTTTGGAAGAGAGACATAAAATACTGGCCCATTTCAAGCGGTCAAGTTACCACATATGCGAGCGTTTTTAACTTTTTATAATCAGTAAAGAGTACCCAAATAACAGACAAATATTTTATTGAAATAGTTTGAGGAATTCGTTTGCGCCATTAATACAAAAATACCTTTTAAAGTTGAAAATTTGAACTTTTAAAGTTGAAGTTGTATTTCTATGTCTATGTACTTACCAATATCTTCGGGCTTCTTATTTTTAGCAGTGAGTTCTTCTAACAAAGACAGCAATTCTTCTTCACGAAGTTTGGCTTTATTCCGAAGGGTTTCGTAACTCACTTCCGCGTCAGTCAATTTAGTGTTAAAGTTGTCACACTGAGATAGCAGCTCGATCTTTATGAACAAATATGAATATTTTTTGAGTCTATACTAATATTTTAAGAGGAAAACTTTGTGTTTAATGGATAAACTCAAAAACTGCTGGATCGATTTTAAAAATTCATTCACCATTAGAAAGCTACATTATCTGCGATTAGCATAGGCTATATTTTATCCCGGTATGGGCAGTAGTTTCCACGGGATGCGGGTGAAACCGCAGGAAAACGGCTAGTATAATATATTTCTTTTGAATGTAACTGCTGCTTGCGTCCCCAAGGACAAAAAATTAGGCCTATATGTTATTCCGAAATATAATCTAAATTACTGCAAAGTTTCACCAAAATCCTTTCAGTAGTTTTCTGCGTTAAAAAGTAACAAACATCCATACATCCAATCATTGTTATAATATTAGTGTATTCAGTATTGACAGTTTTACCTGTACATTGTTCAATGGTTTAAAAATTAAACTGGACATATAAACTGGTAAAAACTAATTTATATAGTACCTTAGCAGCAACTAGAGCCTTCATATCTTCCTCAGACTTCTTAACTTTGCTTCTCAATAAGTCCATTTCTGAATCTTTTTCTCTACTCTCCCTATTCAGTACTTCAATTTCGTCTTGTAGTTTCGCTATCACAGTGGTATTTTGTTCTAATTTTTCTATATATTCAATCTAAAAATAAAAGAAACAAAGTCTTGTTAGTGAAAAGATTAAATAATTTACAAATAAGATTCTTTACTATATTATACTAATATTTTAAAGCTAAAGAGTTGGTTTGCTTGTGATGGCGCTAATCTCAAGAAGTCCTGGTTCGATTTGAAAAATTGTTTCAGTGATAGATATCACATTTATTGAGGAAGGGAATTTATGTGGAGAAAACGGAGTAGTTTCTTAAGTTAGAATTAAAAAGTATGATGATCAAACTTACAACTTCAGGCGAATACATTTTTTCTCTTTCGGTTAATTCGATTAAGCCTTTTAAATTTCTTTCAGCCTCTTTAGCATTTCGCCTGAGTACGCACGGCGGTGTTTTTGTTGCTCCTGAAAGTAAGAATAACTTTTATATAACGCACCTTATGTTACAAGATTTGAAAAATGATTTTTTAATATACATTTCTTGTCTAGTAGCTGTGCTTGTCTGAAATTGGTGGTTGTAAAATAATCAAACAACAATGTATGAACAATATACTTATGCTCAAACGCAAAATGTCAATTTCAGAGGCGCACAGTTATTTGGCACGAATTACGTATATTATTATGAAATTAAATGTTATTTACTTACCGTAGCATTTGTGAATGGGTGAGCATGTCGGTGCATCGTCTCGTGTCGAGTCGTCATCGCTATCTGTAAAGTAAAAAAACATATCATTATTTGTTGCCATTTTATGTCTATAAAAGCTTTTCAAATGTCAAATTAGTTGCATGGTTTCAAGGAGTGGGTCTTTGGAGAAGTACCGGAAAGATACTCCATAAACACATTTTTTTTTGCAAATGTGAAGTTCACAATAGTATTTCTCATAGCCAGTTCTCGCCAAACTTTACGGTGGTTCGACTCGTTTCGATTTCTCCTGTATTGTGTATGGGTACGTAAGTCTATATTACTATTATAAATATAAATAACGACCGGATAAAACGCATCATAAAAAGCTAGAAATATGCAACATTAAATGCAATTGCAGGGTACATTAACAATGTAACATTTTGTGTCCTTGTAGACATTAACAATCAGGTACTGGTCCAAATGTTTGGTACTATGATTGTTCCTTCTATCACTCAAAATATATTTATTTTATGTAAAAAGAGAAGGGACTTGAATTTGGGTGCTATCTTTCTTAGTACTTATTGCACTGAGTACTGACACAAAGTTCAAAGCCTGCGTAATAGATGCAGTATTACCGACCGAGTTCGATGACCTCGTTGCTGAAGAAGACGGTCCTTGTTGGCGGCGGCGTCACCATCCGCGCCGGCTCGCTGGCCGGGGCCGCCAGCCCGCCGGGCCGCCCAACCTCCTCTGCCACGGGAGCCAGCTCGCCCAGCTTCGGGACCACCAGGGGGCTGCAATACGATACCACACTTTTTCATTTCCGACATTTACGCGAATATTACACATTTAAATTTAAGTACTTTTACGAGTTTTTGCGACGAAACCCATGAATGTAGGTCAGTTTCACTGTTAGGAAGCTTAATTGTCACCCAGTAACTTAGGCTGTATTTTATCCTGGTACAAAAGAATATTAGGTACCCAGGACGAGAGTAACTTCAAAATGGCTAGCTCGAGAAGTAACAGTCACTCGTTTAAGTAATGTTTGGCATCATGATGAGTTTCTCCGTTTTCCAGAATGCACGTGAAAGTGGAGGCTTTGGCAATTGTTACGTGTTATTCAGAAGCCAGGAAATCTAACAATCAGTTACAACAAGGTCAGATAAGCAATCACTCCATATAAAACACTGGATTTCAGAAAATATTGAACAAAAGCATGTGGGTACTTACTTGTACTTCAAACTGGGTGTACAAAACTTAGGTATACTGACGACCGGCTCTTCCTCAGATATAGAATTAAATGCAGATATAGTTATTCTCCTAGGCTGCTGCAGTTTTCGTCGAGGGCCACTTATGAGGTCCATACTACGTCTCTGAGCAAACCCGTTCAATATTAACTTCTGCAGGTTTTGTATCTTGCTTTGTAACTTATGATTGTCTTGCTGTAAATAAATAATTAATAAGTAAATGCTCCAAGTGGTAGGAGGGTATTCAAATATTAATTTTTTGATGATTCACTTAAGTTATACGAAGAATGATAAGAAGCATGATCGAAAAATTCACTTTTATATAAGTGTGATGTAAAGTTAGGAGACAAACCTCTATATTCTTCTTGCTCTCCAACTGAGTTTTGAGGTCACACATCTGCTTCGTGAGTCGTTGGATCATGGTGTCGTTAGAAGTGGCAACGGCATTCACTTCAGGCTTATTCTTTATAGCTTTGGCTCGGTTCGCGAATCTAAAAACACAGGAAATTTATCTCTAGAGTCTAAACACTGAAGAAATCAAAGAATGTTAGGTTTACATCCAATGTTTTAGTGTCTGAATATTATTTTTCATACCATGATCATATGAGTAATAATAAACTATCTATATATTTCTATAACTAAGTCTATTAATGCGTTCTTCTGCATTTAAAATTGATTATGTTATTTATTACATTAGAGCTATGTTTAAAATATGAAAACTTACTGCAATGTAGAAATAGTTTCCTCAACAGCGGCTGGTGTGATGGCGCAAATGATTGTCGTCTTCGCGTTACCTCCGAGCGAGTTTTGCAGGATACGCGTCAATTTACTGTCGCGATAATTCACATATCTGAAAAGAAATTGTAAAGTTTATTAGACATTTTTTATGTTATGCTGGATTTCCAGATGCAAAGCGGATAAATCTCAGTAACCACTGATCAAAATTTTATACACTTTTTATTAAAGAATGGTAAAGGCCATTTTTAATCCAGTGCGCTTTACGATTTCTTCAGGACTTAGGGACGAAACTGCGGAAAACATCTAATCTGTACTAATACTAAAAAAAATATTTTTTTGTTTCCTTGTAATGATGGTCCGATTTTAAAACTGCTCATACTATTAGAATGCTACGCTTTTTCCAATTAACGTAGGCTATATTTTATCCCAGTACGAGACGTAGTTGCTACGGGACGCGGGTGAAATTGCAGAAAACATCTAGTATGAAGTAAATACGTACCTATTAGGATTTTCTGACAGCTGATTGATGACTAAAGCGAGTACAGAGAGGGACTTGTTGATATGGGTGCCTTCTATGAACTGTCGGCCCGTGGCGCCCGTCTGCCCGCTGCGCTCCGAGCCCGCCAGGTCCACGAGGTTCAGCTGCGACACGTTCACGCAGCCCGGCTCCTCTTCTCCTTCTACGTGCTCGCGAGATTCTATTATCTGGAATCAACAAGCATTTTTTCAAACAAAGAAACACGATGGATGGATTGTGTGAATGTTCAAGGAAGAATGTTACTTGTGAGATGACGGCAGACAGAAGAGTATGGAAGAAGAAAACATGCTGCGCCGACCCCAAATAAAAATTGGGGTAAGGGCAGGAGGATGATGAACGTGCATTTTTCATTAGGAGCTTACTGCTTACGGACGTTCCTAATATTCTATAAGATGTTTTGCTTACTAGAGATAGAATTTTTCCACTAGCCCCAAATGAGTAATGTCCAATACCTATCAGTAGCAAAGTTAAAATAAATATAATAAAATAAAATAGATAGAATACTTGGATTGGCTATTAGAGTGGATCTCGGCTTGAAAGCGCATAGCAGAGATAAATCAGAAATTATCTTATTGGAAATACAAACACCTACATCAATAAGTGAAGTTAGCCTTTTTTATTACGCCATCTTTTCCTAAATAAATGAAACAATCTCGACCTTGGCTAAGTGGTCAAGTAACTAAACACTATCTATCTATACATACTAAATTCTATGGTAAGTATTGATGACACAGTTAATCTCACATTCTTTGAACAGAAGGTATATCTACCACTGTCCAAAAATTATCACATTATGTGAAATTATCTATAACTTATTGTCTAATTTATAATTCAAAATCGGTCTTATCTATCTAATCTATGTGGAAGCTTAGAAATTCCAACTGCAAATGACTACAGTTCATTAATTCAAATTAACATAAGCATAGTTCTTGCCAAATTTAATCTATACTAATATAATTATAGAGCTGAAGAGTTTGTTTGTTTGTTTGAACGCGCTAATCTCAGGAACTACTGGTCCGATTTGAAAATTTCTTTCAGTGTTAGATATCCCATTTATTGAGGAAGGCTATAGGCTACTTTTTATCCCGGTACGGGAAGTAGTTCCCACGGGATGCGGGTGAAACCGCTGGCAGAAGCTAGTGGCATGATATGGCTTTCATTTGAACATCTTCAGAAGTTTTTATGGGTAAAAAGAAGTCAGAAAGTCTGACAACCAGTCTTGCAAAGGGTTGCCCAGATAAGTCGGGTATGCAGTTGCTCTATGTAAAACACTGGTACTCTTCTACATTGGGGTAGACTGGAAGCTAACCCCAACATAGTTGGGAAAAGGCAAGGTAGATATTGAAGTGGTAGTTGTTCTGAGCTGCCATTTAGTTTAGCATACGAAGATGATATAAATCAATTTTAAGTAGTGATGGTTGGTAAGTGTATATAAGTAAATAGTGTATGCTATTGGAGACTCAACAGATGATTCCAAGCTCATGTGTGCTAAAAACTTGGTCAGTCAAGTATAAAGTAAATAACATGCTTGAATGTGGGTGTATCTTGTTACATCAGAGTACATCCAAATCAGGTGTATGATGATTAAGGTTGAAAGCCATAGTCAAGCCCACACAACATTTTTTGTTCGTCATACTTCTTTATAAGGAGTCACTTAGAATAAAATTGCTCATTAGAGTGATAAAAATACTGGTTGACTAAGTGCTTCTTTTTTTTAAAATTAGGTTTGGTTTCTAAATGCATTTTTAATGTTTATTCTGCCAGTATGTATACTAAGGAGTATTTGAACAGTTTTGAAAAGTAAATAGCAAGTGATGCAATGCGATAACAAAATGAAGGTTGAGATCAGATATCAATACAAAAGGACAAACTACTTATACATTAATACTGCATTAAAATACTTACAATTTGGAATATTGTGTGGGACCTGCTACTTTCTTCATTCATATTTGTGGCACCTTTTTGTCTGTTCGCTTCTCCCTGAAATTAAACACAAAATAATTGTAAAAAATGATTTAGTTTAAACAAGGATGTATAAAAATGCACTAATGAGGACTGTCCTTAAGGACTGCGGGTAACTATTTTTTACACGAAAGCAAGCATCTTCAGGAACCATCCACATCTACTTTTTATATGAGACACAAAGGTGATCCTAAATGTAAGAGTTCAGCTGTTAAAAAGAGAAACACTTAATTCAGTAGGGCACAGTAATAGTAAATATGCTTGTTGCAGATTGGCCACAAATAACCGCCGGTGGAAGAAAGATGGCTATGGGGGGAGGCTTTACCCAGCATAGATAATAAAAAATAAATGATAATGAGATTTAAACTTACCTCTTTCATAGCTTCTAGTATTTCTTCCGGTGAAGAGGTGACTTTCTCAGTGGCTTCCACTTTGATTCCCTGATGGGATTCCGTGATTTTCACATATTTTTTGCTCAGATTAAACAGATCTCTCAACGTCTCGTTATAGATTTCTATGTAAGACACTCTGAAAGTACAATTATTTCATATAATAAGTTACACTGCTGTGTTGCATAACTAGATTCAATTGTATAACCATTTATTTAAATAATTGGGACAGTCATCATATTGTCGGAGCTGTGATGAAACCTGTTTGTTTGTAATTTTACCCTTGACTATGTAATTCCTGACAGTAAATAGAACAATCACTTACAATAATAAGCCTTAATGTTGATATGAAAGTCTAAATGTAAGTAGGTATGTTACTCTCTCATATAAAATGAACGGAATGGATTTTCAGTTAATTCACAGTTAAAAGCTAGTGTAATATAACACAAATACAGCCAATTTGTACCTCTGTTATTTTACAACCCCATACATATCAATTCACTCTCAGACAATATCAAGACCAAAAAGTTACATACCCTAGCCACCACAATAGTGTAAACATATTTTAAAATATACATAGATTACGTAACTTATTATATACACTTTATTGAACTTGGCAGTGAAAATACTTAAAATATTCAAATTAGGTCTACAGAATAGATTATTGAAAGTAATTGATCTCAATGTAAATTTTTATCACAATCTAGCTATGTGATAACAACGCCAACGTTTTGCTGATTAGGTTTACTATCAATCAGATTTATGTATATTATTTTAGTGCCGAGTTAAAGCTTCTGTTTGTATAACCTTGATTCGTGATTTTAGAACTATGCAATAAGTCCTGTTATGAAAGTAGTACCTAAAATGTTGCTCAATAACTTTCACCCTCAGTTTTTAAAGAATTTATGTTCATAGTGCTAGTTTTACTCAAAGCGAACAAAGTTAGAATATGTTTCACCTCACTAAGAAGTCTCGGTCAGGAATGTTCTTGATAATCTCAAACAAATTGATGACTGCCAGTGGAATGATTCCAGGCGAGCTGTCTGTCCCAGTCATGGTGTAAGTCTTGCCTGAAGACGTCTGTCCATAAGCAAATATGGTGCCATTGAAGCCAGCCGTCGCGGCTTCCACGATTGGCTTTGCAATATCATTGTACACCTCTGCAGTGTTCGTATCTTTGTCGTAAACTTTTTCTGCAATAACATTTTCCTCGATTAGCATTCGCTTAACGTAATAGCCTTCGATTCTGTGACGTATGAACAGCAATTCATTACAAGACTTGAGCAAAATTTAATGGTTAAGAGTTTCACTTACCAAAAGTGAAAGACTGGCCGTTTTCTTTGCCATTGTGACCGAGCTGGTAAAGCGTATTATTCTTGACCCGCCACTGGTAAGAAAGTTTATCTTCAATTTCACGCGAAATTAGAGGTCTAACTTTGACAACTACTTTTATATTGTCACTCATTTTCTTTCATTATTTTCTACAACTTCCTAATAAGTTATAAGAATTAGCAAAAGTAGGACTGGAAATGAAACACAATCATTATTCTAAAATGTGCGACCTAAGCAATTACAGCGTTTAGAAAACAAACGTAAACAGAACACTAAAATAACCGACATGCGATTTCAAACTGAAAAAATAGAATTAGAAGTTAGTGATGTGTGAGCCTACTATAATCGATTTGAAATGTAATCGATTTATTTTGAGAGGCGCATATTTCGAGTTTATTCATGTGTAATATTACTACTAAAAGAAAAATAAACTGCAGAATTTAACTCTCAGTATTTTTTTTTGTTTTTTATAGGAGTATTACGGTACTTAAATAAAAATCTAGGCTTAAAAAAAAAAAAGAAGTTTTCAAAGTTACAGTTCTCTCGTTTAGAATCCTACGAAAGTTTAATATTTTCCTAGGAAACTCATAAACTCTTATTATTTTCTGTTAAAAGTCCCACCACTAGCAAAGCAAAAACAATTGGCAATAAGAATTAACAACAATAAAGTAAACTAATATTCCACCAAATGATTTGTGTGTAATAATAAGTTGATTTTTTATATTAACATCCTACTTATTATTATAAACGCGAAAGTTTGTATGTATGGATGTTTGTTACTCTTTCACGCAAAAACTACTGAATGGATTTTAATGAAACTTTACAATAATATAGCTTATACATCAGAATAACACATAGGCTACAATTTGTAAACATATTGTTCGAAATACTAAACCTGCGCAGACGAAGTCGCGGGCACCAGCTAGTTATAAATAAATTAAATTCAATGATTATTGTCGCACTAAAATTATACCAGAGATAGGCCATAGTAAAGAGCATTGAGTAAGGAGGTAAGGAGTGACTGTCACCGCATTTAGTTTTATTTGACAGATTTGACATGACAACAAATTAACAGACGTGAATTTGAGGTTATGTTGTATGTCTCCATGTGATTTTTTAAAAATAGTGGGCAAAGCTAGAAAAATAAGTCAAAATGCAGCACGACGACGTAAGTATAGTTATGTTACGAAATATATATAATACTGGTTCATATTATTAATCTCTAATTACTGTTTATAGGTAGTGTGGGCTATTATCAACAAAACACACTGTTCTCACAAAGTAACGTAAGTAGAGACAAGGTTTAATAAATAAAATAATATTGTTTCTTTGAATCTTGTATAATTAATATTTGTGGATGATTTTCCAGAACAAAAACGCAGCAGTTTTGTCGAAATGAGTTTAACCTGACTGGTTTGTGCAGTCGTGCGTCTTGCCCGCTTGCAAACAGTAAATATGCGACGATCAGGGAAGAGAATGGTATTATTTATTTGTTCATGAAGACTGCTGAAAGGTAAGGCCATGTTGTATCTGCTAATATTATAACAAGCTGTGGTACATTGAACGCAGGTCTGTGTAACTCTAATAACTAATCTTTTGTTACTCTGCCCTACTTTAAAAAGGCTAGTTGTAATTGGGTAGCAATAGTCTATCTATAGTAGTATGTTGGGTAGCTGTATCATACTAAAATGATAAAACTATCTAAATTAAACAGTAATTTCATAGAACTGAGTTTATTAAGTCAGTAAAATTTTTAGTGTTCAGTAAAAATACATCTGTTATTTTCAGGGTAATGTTTCCAGCCAAACAATGGGAAAAGGTGAAGCTGTCAAGAAACTTCGAGAAAGCAATACATCAAATCAATGAAAATCTTTTATACTGGCCCGCTTTTATCAAAGCAAAATGCAAGCAGAGATTCGTCAAAATAACACAATATCTTATACGTATGAGGAAACTTAAACTCAGAAGAGTGTAAGTATTATCATTAAAATATAATTCTATACAAATACTTGTCCATATTTTGAAGAATAACAATTTTCGCACAACATCGAGTTTAGTTAGGACATATTTACATAAACAGTATTTTTGATATCAACGTAAAACTGTTAACTGTTACACTTACAGGAAAGAATTAGTTCCAATACAACGTAAGATAGAAAGACGTGAAAGAAGGAGGGAAGAGAAGGCCTTAGTTGCTGCGAGAATAGACAATGCTATAGAAAAACAATTGCTCGAGAGGTTGAAGAAGGGCACTGTGAGTATAATTGTTAAATGATACACAGTTAACTACTATAAGGCTGTTTACTTTTGTAAGTAGGTATGTGTGGTTCCAGTAGGCAGGCTTCCTGCAATATTAAAATGCCACTATTTAAGATTCCTCAATGTTTATCATAGAAATGATGTATCATTTTTCTATCAGAGATTCAAGTTTTATTTCAGTACAATTTAATATAAACATCTAAGAAGCATTAGAGAAAAACTAGCTGTTCCTTCAACAAGCTTTCAACTGGGGAAACTTCTTCCCGTACCTGGGTAAAACATACAGTGTAGCTTCTTAACAGAGAAAGAATTATTCAAATCAGTTAGGTCGTTCTGGAGCTTATTTCATTCAAAGAATTAAATCTTTCCTCCTTACTTACATATTAGTATAGATCAAGAAATAAACATTTAACTTTTAATATTAAAAAAAGTTCTCCTGTAACTTACTTATGTACTTTTAACTAAATAGAATGTTCTTACTTTTTTCAGTACAATGACATCTACAACTTCCCACAAATGGCGTTTGACTCAGCACTCAAAGCTGAAGAGATATCGAGTGAGAGTGAGAAAGAGGACGAGGAAGAAGAAGAAGTTGAGAGGGAAATGGAACCGGAGTTGGAAAGAGAGTTAGAGAGAACCGTGGAACAGACAGATGAGTTTGTTGAAGCTGACAGTGATATGGATAGTGATGAGGTAAGATTTTATCTAAAGGAGCTTTTCTAAAAAGAATAGAAATAAAAATTACAACATTTTACTGTCACATAAGCGGATATTGAAGCGCGTATCGTACCTTTGTTATTTTTTACCTTTCGTTAGGAGTCGAGCAGTAACTTGACTGTAGTTTAGGGTGCATTCATTAGGGACTATGTCGCGACACTTTCCGAGCGCTCTTCTATCTGTCGCGTGCGTGGTTTCCAGGTGTCTATCATTCTAACAGACAGTCAGTTGTTTGCTATAACGCCTGTGGAAAAAGTAACTAAAACACCATATTCTGCAACTTACTTATAATAAAATGAATCCTAAGGGAAAAAAATAGATTGAATTTATAACCATGGTAAATGTGTAATTAAACCATAGGTTTATTTAATATTTTATTTATACGTATTTCAGGATTCTGATTCAGGGAAGAAAGAAAATGTTGATGTTGGCAGTGACTTTGAGTCTGAGACATCAGATATTGAGGTAATTATAGATACACATATTTGTAATTTAAATAGCCACATAACGTATAAGACACAGAATGTAGCAGTAAAATGGTGGCAGAATATCAAGGACTGTAATCACTTAACTCACGTACGTAGGCCTAGCCGTTTAAGAGGACGAATTGGAATTTTTGGCGCCAAGGATGTCAATTTTTCTCAGTAAATACAAAACGGATCAAAATACAACTTGGCTACCTGAAAGTTCATAATATAACCCTTATTTTGTTAGACGTAGAAACATGATTAGGTAACTTTTATAACAGAGAAAAATATATCAAACATACCTCTTTTTAAAAAGAGATTCACATATTATGGGCAAACGGGACCGATTTAAGCCTCTTAACTTTTTTAGTAGTTGAGTATATACATACTCTTTAAAATTGTAGAAGGAATTTTTATCAAATTATCATTTCTAAATAATAAAATTACAAAACCATTTTGTCGCTTACGACTTTTAGTTATAAGCTAGCGCGCGTATTGTTATCCTCGCCCCGCTCAGACGCTCCGACCCCTTTTGGCGCCTTAGATGCGCGTGCCGGTTATGGAATTATTGTTGACCAATTCCTCGCCTTAACCGCGGTTTCACCCCCATCCCGTGGGAACTACTATCCGTACCGGGATAAAATATAACTTATGTTTATTGGGAAGAGTGTAGCTTTCCGACAGTGAAAGAATTTTTTTAATTGGTCCAGTAGTTTTTGAGTTTATCCATTACAAACAAAGATACAAATATTTCCTCTTGATATTAGAATAGAAAAATCACGACTTAATTATTTTTTTCAGGATATTGCTGAAAGAGTTCCGCAGAAGAAGAAGGCACGCGTCGAAATAGAATACGAGACGGAACCAGTCGCCAGTGTGTCTAGAAAGAAAATAAAACATTGATTTATCACTTTTAAGAAATTGTTTAATTTTACTTCAATACCTTACCTTGGTAGCTGTTGCTGTTTGCTATGATAACATTAATAAACTTATTTATTATATTAATTTAGGTTTAGACATTACCGAATGATACTATGTTTCATAGCTAGATCTAGGAATTTCCACACGATAAAATGTCTTGGTTAACCTTCTTGTTATTAAAAGTTATCTAAATGTCTGACGACTTCCGTTCTGGTTTAACGAATACTTATAAAATAGCCTCCACTAGTAGGTAACTAAGGTAGTTTTTTTTTATCGGTCCAGCAGTTCCTGAGATGACCGCGTTCAAATAATTGTTCGGCTTTATAATATTCAATAAAATACTTGAATACCTACTCAAACTCAAAATCTTGACTTAATTAACTTCCTTCCTGGTGGTTGAAATAAACATGCAATTAGTTTCATAATCTTACTGCGTAGGTACTTACCTAGTTATTAATTGTATCTCAGTTACCTACTAACCTGCAAAATAGTGCAATTATTTTTTCTATTCCCAAGGTTTGCATATGGTACCTACTTACCTACATTTGCAATGTTTACCTGCTTAAAAATTGACCTCTCTTTTATAAGTAGACATCGCAGTGGTTTGGTATACCTAAGTTGTCTATTAAGAGGATGTAAGTAACAAAATAAGTGCTGGATTAAGATAGAAAAGTGCGGGGAGGTGGAGGGAGAGTCCCCTTGAGTCCTAAAATCTAGAACTTTTTCCTTAAAAGTACAGTGGCTGTGCTAGGTTTCACAGGTACCTACGCAGCTCTCCAATACGCGGTTCTATATCAATTGCACATACCGGGTTAGACCGGGTAAATGGCTGGCATTGCGTAAAATAAAACGCTAAAGATTAAAGAAGATTTGCTACAAACATTTCGATAGGCACGAACTAACAAGAGAAACTTCTATCATTGTATAACTTTTATAATCATATTACAAAAGTGTTCTTCATGATTGGACATCGAAGATTAAAACATAATCATTGTCATACAATTGAAAATTAAATCTGAATCCGCCATCCTATTCTGGGGCTTAATTAAGATCTGATGAATGACGTATAATTTTCACATTTAATTATTTTAGCATTGTGAGCTAATTAATGTCTTCACAAAGGCGTCTGAAGAGAATTGGACAAACGAAGCGTTTGTGATCGGAATACGGCTTGGGTACTTTTGTAATATTGGGTCCTACTTGACTGTGTTTTCGTATCGTCTGGCCGTTTGACAGTTTGTAAATTGGGTAGTCAAGTACCCATTGACTATACAAGGTGAACGAAAATAAAAAATCTTAGGTAGTGGGTACGTATTTTAAGGGACTTTATTGTGAGAAGTTATTTTAGCACTGAAATAATAGGTTTTACATAGTAGTAGGTAGATACTTGCCTATAAATTAATGTGAGCGAAAATCGAACTACGTTTAGCTAAACCTTTTTTTTTTTTTTTTTTTTGTTTCGGCTGAGGAAAATGCCTGACGCATACACACACCGCCCGGGGAGACGGTGAGGTTATGTGGGGCTTGCACCCACTAAAAACCTCAGCGTTTGTGCCGTCTTCTGCCTTTTAGAGAGGGGCCACGAGGACCAGAGACGACTTTCGTGACACGTTTAGCTAAACCTAGCTAAAGAAGTAGGAACCGCATAAGTAGATGTAGAGACTAGACCAACGAGGCAGTCAAACCAGTAAGTAAGGAGTAGGTCAGTATACACAATACCTATTTACAAATATCGCTGGTTCGGGTTTTCCCCGTACAATCTGCTGGGCAAGTGAGAATAAGATAAGGAAGTGAGGGAGCAATAGGTCAGGGCTCGCTGCGAACATGTTAATGAGAAGGTACTGTAGTAGTAGTACCTATTATATAATCTGTGGTAGTAGGCCACTAACAAAAAAATATATAATAAATCAGCGGTTTCACCCGCATCCCGTGGGAACCTCTGCACGAACCCGGATAAAAAGTAGCCTATAGCCTTCCTCGATAAATGGGCTATCTAACACTTCGGAAAGAAAAGAAAAAGAAGAAAAGAATTTTTCAAATCGGTTCAGTAGTTTCCGAGCCTTTAGGGTAAAAACAAAGAAACAAAAAATATTTCCTCTTTTAAAATAGTACAGATGATTCATTGATCAAAACCATTTAAAACGGTTAAACAATAAAATTACTACGATGTAAGCTACCTAAACAATCTACGTCTTAAATGCTGAACAAATCTACTTAGGTACCTACTCGAAAAGAACCATATGAATTATGATGACTGGCTGCCTCTTTCATTCTGATTCACCCTTCACACAAACTCACCATGTGCCATAACCCACTCAAACAAGGCTTTGTAAACAAGATCCTACACTCTTACAATTCCAACTTTACCCCATAAGAGTTAGAGTACAAATTAGCATAACACTACTCAATTCAATATACATGAAAGATTGATTGTAGGTACTTTTTGCTTACAAAGTTTAAAGTTTAAACGGGTCTTAAATATGGTCAATCTGTGGTCTGAGCCCGTTGAAGTCAGTCGTGTGTGAAATATCTAAAGCTATACCAAAATGAAGCTTGTGCTGGTTGTTATAAGTGCCATTATATTGGCTGCATATGCCGACGTGATTTCAATGGATGACCTGCTAAAGGCATACTATTTGAATACCAACGAAATTGGTAAGTCAAAACGCACCTTTAAACATATAAATATTGCAGTCTATTTGTAGCTGAGACAACGAAGTCTTAGTTTTTCCTGTTTATCCTTATTTATATATAAGTATATCTAGCTTGTTTTCCCAATTTTGAAGCAACTTTTCTAATGTACTGGGATGATTCTATTTTAGAAATCCCTGAAGTTTCAATTAGTGTCTATGCCCATCTAAATCAATCAATGGAGATGGATTAAGTTGGAAAGGACATAGCATAGAGTAATAGTTTAAATATAGAGTTATTAACCCTTTGTATGTCCCACAGACATACGCGAGACACAATTGATTTTCTATTGTTTTATAATCAGCGAATTACGAGCGGTTAATTATCCAATAGTGTGAAGTTCTCAAACGTTCGTTATATGAATTAGTAGTGTGATAAATGAATGTCGTACCTATTCAAAAGCACTACTCTCAGATCGAGACACAAAATATTTGATATCGGTTTCTTATTTACTTCACTGAGGTCAAATGGCACTTGTCTTTCTTAAATATTTATGATATGCGATTTTTTAAATTACCTGCTTAGTTACCAGTACCAGATAATTCAGCATTAACGACTGGCTTTGTATCCAGTTTTGAAAGTATTGAAAATGTGTTTTTCACACTGGCTTGATTAAATACATCGACCTACCGTAAATTGTTTATTGAACAATATCATCCAGTCATCATCATCATCAGCCTATCGCAGTCCACTGCTGGACATAGGCCTCTCCAAGTGCACGCCACTGAGATCGATTTTCGGCTTCTCGCAGTATCATCCAGTACCTAAATGGTTACCAATAGATACCTTTAAAATAACCTAACCCCTCTTGGCAGTCGGGTAAAAGATTTAGACTTAAAACTTTTTGTGATGATATCCATAAACTAATGTCAATATGTTTATTTCTAGGTGACAACTCGGTGCAGGTAGCCAATCAGGCTCTATACGTTCCAATGAACCTGAGGTCATGTACCAGTGGAGCTTGCAATTTCGTGTGTAAATTCCTTGGTTATAAGTATGGAACCTGTGTCTCTTCTGAAACATGCCGCTGTTACAGTTAAACTGTTATTATATTATTAATCATGATTTTTCTGTCTTCACTGAAATTTGTTTTTTTTTTTACTGTAGATGTTAGGAAACACCGGCTCTTTTTATCTTTTTATTTCTTTTTATTAGCATTTTAATTAAATGTTTATGATTCTATGTGTTGCATTTTTTTTCTATCACAGTAGGTACCTAACCCTGAAGTAGCTAAAAGTTTTAGACTTGTAGACTGTCTGTTACATCTATTCTCAGAATACTCTCACCTCTAGAGAACTACTTCCAGCAACCAGATAAAAACTAGTCTCAAACTTTAGATTATCTGTGTACCGTATCTATAGGATATTAGGTAAGTACCAACATTCAAATTGCCGTGAAAGTGTGTGTGACAGACCTTCGCATAATTTTAGTAAAACTTCGTAAGTAGACAATGAGCAAGCATCCATTGTATTGAATTGCGTTTTTATTCAAAGTAATCAAACTTGCTCTTACTTTTGTACCTTCATCATCATCATCATCATCATCAGCCTATCGCAGTCCACTGCTGGACATAGACCTCTCCAAGTGCACGCCACTGAGATCGATTTTCGGCTTTTGTACCTTCAAATCCCTTTAACTTTAAGGTATATAAGTGTACCTTTATAGTGCTTAGGTACCTACATGAAGTTTTAATTAAATAACATCTTAAGGATAAGGGGCCAGTACGTAGGTACGACGCATACATTTGAACTTGAGAACGCATATCGCACGACCATCCTGTTGCATCATTGTATGAAGCTATTTATTAATCTGCATTGAACTGACGAAGGACAGAATGTCCTTGTTCTGACCGTATTCTTTATATGTAAGTCTTAAAAACCAGAAGCAGGTTTGTTTAACGAGGAAATTACAAGAAATAGTTTTAACATGAAAACCAACTAAGATTAGTCAAGAACGCGGCAAAATCTTATTCTGTCAAACTATAACGTGTCTTGTCACCATGACGTTCGAAAAAAGAATCCTCCAAGCATAGATGCACGGCTGAATGGCGAGGTGTCTATGGTCGCTCGTCTCTGCTGCCCTCTTTGTAACTACTGGCAGCTAACACGGCCTCTCCTGACACCCTGACGTCCTCGGCAGGATCTGGGTCAGCCTGGTTGAGTCTCGGAACACCTGCACATTCAATAAGCGAGTTGGATATGGCTCAATTTCGTCATGGTTTATGGTTATCATGGTCATTATCGTTTTCCTGAACACATGACACTTTCAGAATAAAAATTATTCGAGGACTTACAAACCTCAAACAACAAACAACATCAACTTTAAATCAAATAACAAGTGCAAAATGAATAACAGAACACTGGTATACCACCCAGTGACTCGCAAATAAATAACGTCAACATTAAATAAAATAACAGATACAAAATTAATAACAGAACACTGGTATACCACCCAGTGACTCGCAAATAAATAACGTCAACATTAAATCAAATAACAGGTACAAAATTAATAACAGAACACTGGTATACCACCCAGTGACTCGCAAATAAATAACGTCAACATTAAATCAAATAACAGGTACAAAATTAATAACAGAACACTGGTATACCACCCAGTGTAAGTGTGTCGAGTGTAAGGCTGAAACATATTAGTTGTACACATATAAACACACAACATACAAAGAAATCATGTAAACTATTAACCTGGTTTCGAGTCTAAGCCTGAAACATAAATCATGTTAGAAGAAACACAATTACTTTTACTGATTAGTTATACCGTGAGCGCAAGCGTGCACTTAAGCGCAAAAAATGTGTTATCAATCAAGAAAGAATCATAGTCAAATCAAGTCATAGTCAAGCCAGGGGCTCAAAATATACGGAAGTCATGGTCAAGGCAAGTCATAGTCAAGCCAGTTGTTCAGACTATACGGAAGCCATAAGCCAGGGGCTCAGACTATACGGAAGCCATAAGCCAGGGGCTCAGACTATACGGAAGCCATAAGCCAGAGGCTCAGACTATACGGAAGCCATAAGCCAGAGGCTCAGACTATTCGGAAGCCATAAGCCATGGGCTCAGACCATACAGAAGCCATAAGCCAGAGGCTCAGACTATTCGGAAGGCATAAGCCAACAGAACCAGCAGGAGCACCAGCACAGCAGCGCTTGTGCCAGGATCAAGAGCACCAGCACAGCAACGCTTGTGCCGCGACCAGGAGCACCGGCAGAGCAGCGCTCGTGCTGCAATCAGCAGCACCAGCACAGAAGCGCTTGGGCCACGACACGGCCATTACACATTCTCGTGTATAAGTCTGCGAACAAGCACTTACGACATACATTTCGTTCGGCCACTTCTGACCTTCAAAATCTTTCGTCAAATCTGGAAAGCGTTTCGCTCTCAAAGAAATAAATTCAAGGCATAACTTTAAAACTATGTCTCAGAAATATCATTATTACTAATCATGTGTCAGCAACGCTGAAAACACAACTACCATTGCGGTTTGATAAGTTACGTGTAGTTAACTTCACTTCAGCTTTTGCTACACATAATACTCATAGGTGACAATACCAATGGTTGGTACATTATTACACATTTTTCCACTAAATACAGCTAAGAGCATAAAATTACTTCCAATGTGTAATCAAAACAATAGAACAGATCACCTGACCTCAAAGCATGATATGCCAGGTCTGCCATCCACTGGCTTTCATTACCGATGGCACCTGAGAATCTAACTCAAGTTCTCATACACTTTCAGTATGTTTTTAACCAATAAGCCACCGAGATGGATTACAAGACATGTATTACATAAAGGCTAAATAAAATCGGATTGATCTCACCATTTACATACAGGTAGGAACATTACAGGATTCTTCCCGTAACATCCGGAGCATTGTGGGAGCAAGGCATGTTGTTCACGGACACCACCACAGCAATACATAGGCAAAAACTCATTCCACCCAAAACACACAAGAGCAGCATCAGCGTACTAAGCTCGAGCAATTCTCGAGCTGCCTGCATAGCATTTTGAATCTACCGTTGCGTAGATTGCAACGCACTGCAATCCATTACAAAATAAAATAGAACGGCAAAAACTTCGGTAATGGCGGATATCCTTACACCGCGTCGTACTTAGTAAAAGTGCCAATGAATCTAAACTGAAATCAAAAACTTTATAGTGGGAGTGAGACTATCCCACTTCTGATCTTAAAAACCAGAAGCAGGTTTGTTTAACGAGGAAATTACAAGAAATAGTTTTAACATGAAAACCAACTAAGATTAGTCAAGAACGCGGCAAAATCTTATTCTGTCAAACTATAACGTGTCTTGTCACCATGACGTTCGAAAAAAGAATCCTCCAAGCATAGATGCACGGCTGAATGGCGAGGTGTCTATGGTCGCTCGTCTCTGCTGCCCTCTTTGTAACTACTGGCAGCTAACATAAGTATATATCTATGTTTTCCTTGCCTCGTAATGAATGCCTAGTAATGAATTATTTTTCAGTAATGAATTGTAGAGTTTTAAAATTAATGTTTACTTTTGCTATCTACATTTATATAGCCTACAATTATTATAAAGCTAAAGAGATTCTTTGTTTGATTGAACGCGCTCATCATATAGGGAAGCTAGCCCACTCATGAATGGCGCTAAGGATTTTTTATCCCACATTACTACGACGATTGATAATTCCTATACATACATATATGTACAGCACATCAACCTACCTCGATCTGTGACTTCAATAGATTTTCAACCTTATCACAATAGTGGAAGGTTAATTTTCGATTGATAATTTATAGAGTCGTTCTTATCAATGTGAGAGCTGCAGTGACCTGCAGTAAGACAATCCGGTTACTTGCAATAATAGTTAGTAGCGTAAGTCATGATAATACAAAAATAGGGTTTGTATCACGACCTTATATATACAACACAATAAAATAAGTACATAACGAAGTACATAAGGTTAGTACATAAGGGTAGCACATAAGGAAGTTCATAAGGGTAGTACATAAGAAAGACCATAACCCTTATGTATTATCCGTACATAACAAAGTTCACAAGGGTAGTACATAAGCAAGTATATAAAGAAGTAAATAAGGGTAGTACATAAGGAAGTACATAAGGAAGTTCATTGGATGCTACGATGTTACGTAGCATTGTATTATGTAACGAAATTTCGTAGCATAGTATATAGACTACGCGTATATCGTAGTATAGACCGAGTTCTATGAATTCAGCCGAGTTATTTAGTTACAAATTGACTGTATTTAAAGCAGTGGAAGGCATCATCTTTTAGAGGAATAAATCCGTTTCTTCCTTGTCTATAAGTTAGGAGGCAAAGATTGAGATTACATTCTTACTTTTATTCTGGTACTGTTTAAATAGGCTGAAAATACAAACAATGAACATAAATACATATAGGTATATTGACACGATTCGAGCTCTATTTCTTACAAGACTTTAACCGTCAGTTGCACAAAGATCCATTAAAATTAAAGCTTCATTAAATCTATTGCTAACACATTTTATCTTGTTGACAATGAAAGAGACAGCAATAGACTTAAAGAAGCTTTAACTTTAATGGTGCTTTGTGCAACTGACAGTTAGAACTGTATTGAAATAAGTTAGGAGTAGCCTTTTATTACAAAATGGGAGTAAAGAGTAAATATGTATGTTTAAGTAAATAAACCTTTTTAAGACCTTCAAACATTTATTTCACTTAGAAACACGGCTCGAGATTTAAAAACATAAAAAAAAATAAACAAAATCTTATTTTAAAGGCTTAATTGGTACAATGGCAGGTTGTAGAAGATATGCATGCTCCGTGGTTATAACCCAGCATTCTGCAAACATAGTCACAAGCCGAGTTTGAACAATCCTTCAACGTCAATGGTATGTATAAAGCTTCAGTCGCTACCTTGGTCGTTTCTCCTGAAACAAACAGAAATACTTCTTTATTGCTGGTGTTTTTCTTGGTGGTGGCCTTAAAATTCAGTGGTACAGTCAACTTCAGGTCAGTGGTAACAGTTTTATAGGAAAATCGTACTTATTTCTACTGAGTTAAGATGCATGACTGTTACCACTAATGTGCAGTCTACTGTACCTACTATAGGTATATATGTATTACTAATGTCCGCTAACTATAGTAGTAGAAATTACTACACGCAACCCGATTAACCGATTATTACGTCGCCTTTTCTAGTGGGTTTCTAACAACGAAATATGTATTTTGTTCAGTATCTTCTGTGATTTGAGAGATCAAGCAAACGAAAAAACTATTTAGCTTCTTAATATTAGTAAACCTGTAGTTCCTGTATAAACTAATTGTTCAGCTTAAGATATGCCCTTTTTGACATGAAAGCCTAGCTAGGAAACTCTGTTTAATTTTTCCCACATTACCTATTGTAATCAACATTTTATTGTGCATTGGAAATGTGTATTATCATAACATTCATAATATGTATTACTTGTGGATAATCTAGTCGTGTGAATATATGGCGGAATAATTAAGTAGGTATATCAGCTGTATCACAAAACAGGAAATATCGCTATGAAAGTAGTTGCTGGGGAGTTAGTTCCACCACTTCTTCTTCCCAGCAAAAACACATAGGAAGTGGTGAAGGGCGGGCGTTTTGGGGGCTGTCTTTTGTAAATTTGACGTGCAAAAAGTGCTGATTTTCAGCCTACTTTGAATAAATGTCTTTGATTTTGATTTTGAGTAGGTATAGCCAATCTGATGCTATGCAAGCTGAAGTTGAAAGTTAAGGTTACTGTTGTTGTTATAACTGAAATAAGAAGAATAGAAGAAGGAAGAACTCGTGGCTATGTCAAAGTCGCGCGTATCGATTCATCAGTATAAATCAGTATCATAACAACGCTTGGCGCGGTTTGCCATAACGAGTTCTTCCGTGTTTCGGACGGTACGATGAACTGTTGACCCCGGCTGCCATTTGAACATCTTTGGCAGTCGGATAGTCAGAAGCCAGTAAGTCAATAGGGTCGCCCCGGTAACTGGGTTGAGGAGGTCAGGTAGGCAGTCGTTTACTCTAAATCGCTAGTACTGAGCTGGTTCCGGCTGGAAGAAGAGGAATTTCATCTAACCGTAGCCGTAAAACGCAAACCAAAAGCAGCATGTAACCAGATAGTCTCCTAAATAAGCTATCAAACGGTTTGTTGTTTAACTGTGACTAGTGGCTTCAGAAATTAAAAGTTTTATTAAATTCAATTTTCGATAAGAATTAATAGTATTCAAGAAAATGCGATAGTTAAATGAAATGAAATAAATCATATTAATGATTAAAATAATTTTAGTATCATCATCAGCCTCTTCCGAGCCTATGCCCAACTATATTTGAATTAGCTTCCTTTAAAAAATAACATTACTCCGTAAATAGTAAAAAATCGCAATTAAAACATCACTAACCTGTATCAGCTCGAGTGATTTCGTATATTTTCAGTACGTGGTTCATAGACAAGGACTTAGCGCATGCTACCATGAGCACCACACTGATTACGAACAAAACGCCTAGGAGTTTCATTATGAAGTGTATAGAGCAAGTAGAGCAAGGTTACACCAAAACAAATGAACTGTGACTGTGAATCAATGAACTCATACTTCATATTTATACTCCATTTTATAGGGAAGTACCTATGGGCTGCTCCGTCCTATTAGTAACGATGCGACTTTTTTTTAGATTTCTAAGCCAGTGCAGTGGCTAGGCAATATTGAATCTTGTGTTGAAGACCGTACGTTCGGTTTTTGGATGTGATGACGCTGAGTTTAAAGTCATTTTTGTTAATACATAAAATACATTGTAGTAAGCTAAAATGAAGATTTCTTTTTTAATCAAATAATTAAAACAAAAAATATTTTTAAAGTTGACACTGGTTTTGCGAATAGACTATAGGCACTTACTCAATCCTAATCTTAGTTGTTGGAAATCAATGCACTTTAGATGTTAACTCAAAAATACATGTTATTGCTATAAGATAGAGATGAAATTCGTTTGAGTGACTGTTTGAGTTTAATTTGTTAAGTAGATAACAAAAGATACGTGTTAATCGATGAAAGCTCAGTAAACATTATTGGATAATTGATAATTCTTCTAATTTCGAATGAATCAGTTTTAGTTTGTTTAAGTAATTATATTAGTCACCGTAGACAGAAACTCTTTCTAGTTTCTACTAGCACAATTTCGAAGAACTTCTGACAGAATCCATACAAAGAGTGTCCATGGAGTTTCTTGCCGGTTCTTCTCCACGAGACCAACTCTTTGGAACCGTGCACCTAACTTTGACGTTTCGAAAGAGCTTTCATAGGCCTATTTGAAATAAAAAAAAATGAATTTGAGTTTGAGAATCTGTATAGATTAAATTAAAGACTTTTGAATTGAAGCCGGTAATAATAACTGATTGGCAATATGCATTCTGGGAGTCAATTCCTCCGTTGTATGTCGAAGCGCGGATACGCGAGACTCAAATGATTTTCTATTGTTTTATTGTTAGCGACATAGAAAAAGTCTGAACCGCAGCTGGTGCAATTAACCCTGACCAATCGGATCTTACTTATTGAGCTACAGACTTCCATGACTCAACTAAGTTTGAGAACGTTTATTCTATCTCCATCTATGAAGTTATTTTAGAGAGAAGAAAAAAATAATGATCTGCATTTATTTACATTAAATTTTGATGTGGGAAATAATGCTTAAATGTCACGAAGCATTAGTTTTGTTCTAGCTTTATTTCCTTGTTCGTTTTTAGTCTAAACACTCTCAAGTAGGTTTTCCCGATGAATTCTGATCTTATTGTAAAATATTTTCTACTTCACGTCTTTCTATTGAAAATTTATTCTAAATGCATAAAATTATAACAACATCTTGACTTGGACTTAAGTATGGGTACGAGGATTGTAAGGTCAATTTACTAGGTCAATTGGTTTTATCGTGATCTAGACACACGGCAGTGTGTCCGCCAAGTTCGAGCAAAAAAAGCGACACACCGGCCGTGGGTTATATTACACGAACCATTTCGGGCCAAATTCGAACACCCTATAACTCAAAATCTATTTTATTTACGCATACCAAATTTCTAGTATCTGTTGAGACCCCCTCATTTATCTAAAATACAAAATTTCATTAATATACCTATTGTAGGTCTTGAGATATTGACGTCAGAAAATCGCTATTTTTACTATATACTCACTGACTGACTGACTGACTGACTGACTGACTGACTGACTCACTCATCAAAAACCAAGACCACTTCCAATGGTCGTATTGACTTGAAATTTGGCATGGAGGTAGGTCTTTATGTCAAGGTAAAGGGAAAAATCTGAAAATGGTCAAGTGTGAGTCGGTTTTAAAATAATGAAGGTGTTTTATACCCCTAAGGAACTAAAACGAACTAAATGTATCTATATTTATATAATATATCTTCGAATGGTCGTACCGATCTGAAATTCGTTACAAAGGTTTGTATTTAGTCAAAGTAAAGTAAAAATCTGAAAACGGCCAAGTGTGAGTCACTTTCGAAAATAACGAATGTGTAACTTTGATCCACAAACATAATATATGATAACATGTCATGTCAGTCAGTTGGTAAATCTAGTTCATTTCTTAGTAAGAAGCGTGCATATTAAAAAATCTGAAAGATAGTATAAATAAGTCATTTCCTTAACTAACTTAGTCATATGAAAAAAATAAAATAAACAACCTTACAAAAATAAATGAAATCCCACCCAAAACAAAAATGTGAAAGACTGCCAAGTTCGATAATATGGGAACGCTTCGCCTATAAAAGAAGTGAGATCTGAATAAGCACCAAGTTCCATACACATACCTCAGTTAAAAATAGTTACTTTTTAATGATGTTACTTGGCAAGTTTTAATAGAAAATTAAATACTTGATTCATTGAATTTAGTAGGTTTATAACAAGGTGTGTGAAAACTTGCCAAGTAGCATCATTAAAAAGTAACTATTTTTAACTGAGGTATGTGTATGGAACTTGGTGCTTATTCAGATCTCACTTCTTTTATAGGCGAAGCGTTCCCATATTATCGAACTTGGCAGTCTTTCACATTTTTGTTTTGGGTGGGTAAGTATCTACTGAATTGTATACGCTAAAATAAATTGATAAGTTTGGGAAAGTACCGTGCTACGAGAGATCGACAGACACAAATCATAATATGTACAATGTAGATGGGTATTGCCTACTGGTATAGAATGGGTGGAACCACACATAGGAAATTACATATTATATAGTTGCATTAACTCTTTTGAGATATCTTTATTTTATTTTATTAGAAATATGACTAACTTTACCGCCTTGGTTTGACAAAAACTTTATTATTTATTAGTAAACCAAATGTCAGACACAAATCAGTCAAACACAAATATAAGGAAAACCATTTACATGGTAAAGTATTGTTGTATAAAATAATAAATTAAAGGTTATTAATAAAATGTGGTAAAAATAGAAACTAATATTAATTTAATAGGGATATTCCCGTAGTAATAGCTATTATGAATATTAAAACATCTGTCTGGCATTATTTATAAAAGTATTAGTTGGATTTATTTACAAAAATATATCCAAAATATTTCAGTTTTTGTTGTTATAGCGGCAACAGAAATAGATCATCTGTGAAAATTTGAACTCTCTAACTATCACGGTTCATGAGATACAGCCTGGTGACAGACGGAGGGACGGACGGACGGACTGACGGACGGACACAGGAGCGAAAACAATAAGGTCCCGTTTTACCCTTTGGGTACGGACCCCTAAAAATGCTGCTTAGAGCGAGCCATGTAAGTATGACGGTTTTGGATCCGAAGTTATGAGATTTAGAAACTAGTAACTTTGCGGCATTCTTCAAGGCAAGGGAGTGAGTGTCAGTATGACAAGTGACAGGGAGGAATGGAAGCGGAAGACATATTGTGCCGATCCCAAATAAAATTGGGAACAGGGCAGGAAGAAGTCTTTGCGGTATTCTACAAGGAATGTCCTTTTGAAGTCAAGTGTGACTTTAGTCCTTTAGAATCTTCTTACTAAGAAAATAACTGTTCATACCACAAAGGCATTTTGCAGTAAAATTCAGACAAAACAGGTGTTATTTTTTGGAACATTCAGGTTCAACATAAACTCAGAAGTTAAGAGCTTTTGTTCGATACCTTATTTATGTATGAATGAGCCATTAGTCCGACCGCGAGTCGGTAGAGAGCGCCACTGGCCCACAAAAAGCCACTATTGTTCGGTCTGATGTTTTTCTTTTGGTAGTTGCATAAGAATCGTGTATATAGTATGTATACACACGTGTGTTTTGTGGGTGTTTTTCCTTTTCGATACAAAACTACATAAAGATACATGAAATTCTAAGCTATCTTTCTTGAAGAGCAAAACAAACCTATAGGAGTTACCTTCCAGCAACCTATTCATAGTGGATCGGTCGTACCTAACAGTCTGCTAAAGATTTTTGCTGTCTCTTGTTTCTTCACAGGTTGTCACTGGCGCTAAGTTTCAGTTTACTTCTTATTCAATCCACAAATGTATATAATCACGAAGATTTAAAACCTATGCTTAAAATATTACTCTTTCATATGTTTTAAAGCATCCTCCACTATTTTCCGGCTAGTGCACTTATTTTCCTATTTCCCACATAGAAGTATTACCCGCAAACCCCAATCGAGGTAACGCGTGTGAGAGGAGATTAAAAATGTAATTTCCGATGGCTGTGTGGGCACTTCCTTGCTGAAATCACTGTTAGGGCTCCTTCATATAGCTTGCTTTTATTGATAGTTTTTAAAAGAACTTGCTGGTCTGAACGTGACAGAAGTTTCGGTGAAATGGTCAGCTAAGAAATGAAAAAGATAATTATGCCTCTAAATATTACCCTTTCAAAGTTTCAGTGATCATACGAGTTTTTTAAAGAGGTTTACAACTTCTCGAGTTAGTTAGCTAGTAATTCGTATTTATACGAAGAGATCGCAATATCTATGTATCGATTGTGACTCTTTTTGATCACTAAGATTTGTACTGGAAAATCGAATATTCAGATATTTTAAAAGGAGATTAGTTTCAACTCGGTGAGAAGAACAGTAAACATGAATAAAATCTTCGGGATATATTATTACATCTCCAGTTTACACGACCCCTTAGAAGATCGCCTTATGATGTATTGGTTTTCACCAGCTTTCTATCTAAAACTTTAATGAACTGACGTACTAGCCTAATAACTTGGTCAGACTATTTGATGTTCTTCAGATACTAATAAAACGAGTATTTTATATTTCATGAGAAAATTGTTAATGAATGAATTTATAAATCTTGTAAGTAAAAAAAAATATAACACTAAGAATATTTTCATTTTCCCAAAATTTTCAAACTCGGAATCAGCGTTCACAGCCATCGGTCGTAAAATGTTTAAAAAGTGGTATTGGTTTGTCGTAAACGATCGTCCACGGTCGCGGGAACCACAAGGGCTCATCATTATGTATGTAAATGCCTCGGGCACTGCATCCCTCGGGAAGGGTCTCGTCTTGCCAGCGATTTTTCTCGCATTTTATTTATTGGGGTACCTTCGGCCCCCGATACCCGTTAATCTGTCAGCTTCATGTGAGGGATATTTATTCGTTTGTGTGCGAGACTAATAGACAGAATTTGGGGTTTTATTTGTGTGATCCTTATCTTAATTTACAATTAAATATGTTTTGCTTATTCTGAGTAATATGTTAGTTCTATAATGACTAAGTTTATATACATTAATTATCAATATATTATCTGGGTTTTTTTGACACAATTTCTTCAAAATAATTAGCATTACGTCAATGACTAATAAGTCACTGACCTCTGCTATACATGGTTTCGTATAGTACAATTCTGCCCAGATTCCCAATTTCAATTTTCCACTGAACTTCAATCTTTGTAACTCACGCAGTACACAACAGTGCTATTGTCTCCAGCCCCCCATTTACACGTGCGTGCACGTAAATTTGGCCCATTCTTGTTATTTATAGGTGGGTGAAGTGATCGAATTGGTTTGCATGTGTTTGATCAGCGGGTGGTTAGTTTGTCAGACCAGTACACGGGTGTAACGGGTGATTGTTTACTTGGAGTAAGAATGGAAGGTACTTATAGCCTTTGTGTGGAATAAATCTATACTAATATTATAAAGCTGGAGAGTTTGTTTGTTTGTTTGAACGCGCTAATCTCAGGAACTACTGGTCCGATTGGAAAATTTCTTTCAGTGTTAGATAGCCCATTTATCGAGGAAGGCTATAGGCTACTTTTTATCCTGGTACGGGAAGTAGTTCCCACGGGATGCGGGTGAAACCGCTGGCAGAAGCTAGTTATGGATAATAGTAGATTTTAGTGTACCAAGATAACTACTTAAGAACATCAGCTATAACCAAATTTGTCTACGTCACCCAGCTTGTAGGAAGACAAGATTTTACATACTACTACGTAAAAAAGGAGAAAGTGATGACCATATTCCCTGAAAAAGTAAACAAAAATGACAGGGGTAAAATAAAATTACAATTGACAGATTTACTCGTATAAACAAATCACTACAAAAAATCTTACTGCAAAGATTTCTGTAAGTAACATCGACAAAAAGCCACTCAGAAATGTTCTACTCAATAAAACAAAACGTTCTAATTAAAATGATCACAATGGCTGCTAATTATTTCAATACAATTAGCGATGAACGGACACGCTCCGCATTTAAAAACGTCTGTTGGACTTCTAAACACGTTTTATTTGTCTTTTGTGATGAAAATACAATTTTGATGCCGTGTTTTGTGAGTTAGAAAAGAAACTTGGTTGTTTATCGATGAATATTAATTGTTACTTGACCATTTAAAAGTGGTTGTATATCAGTAATCCTGTGTAGATTTCATGAAAAAACACTGCGTCTTAAGCTAATAAAGCTTAACAATCGTTTAAAAAAATCAAAATTCTTATTTATTTTTAATTTTTAACTGGAAACCGACCCCTACATAGTTGGGAAAAGGCTCGGGAGATGATGGTGTATGTGGCACAAAAGACAAAAGAAATTCGATTCTATAAAGGCCTTCACAAACTGCATAACTTGACAAAAATATAGGTCAGCAGGAACAGATTAGTCCAATTCCGCAGTAAAATATTGTTGAAACTAGCTCTAATAACAACTGCGAACATAAATCTAGATCTCAATTTTCGGATATCATAACTCTGGATTTTCCTATTGTTCATAACTCACACATGATTTTATTTACGAGTGTCGTATTTGTACATATTTTTGTATTACTCCTATCGTTATTACCAGCTAAGCTATGTTTTGGGTGATACTACTGGGAACGGTAAAATATCTATCCGTATGCTTTCTTATCAGCTGTCTGCCTAGCTTTTTCTCACTAAGTTGGGGTCGGCTTCCAGCACCGGTGTTTTACAAGGAGCGACTGCCTATCTGATGTTCACTGATATCCGGTACGATGCCCTCCGAAAAGCATCTTCATTCGAACTTTCGAAGAACGGTGTCGCCAGAAAACATACGCATTATAAAAAGAATTGCATATATTTCTATGGAACTAACTGTCTTAGCCAGCGAAGTACCTATAGAAGACTGAACAGTCCACAACAAAATGTTTCTATGAATTCGTTATCCGATATTAGCAGACTAAACAAACACGAGATTAAAACAAAAAGCTACACACGGCAAATTCTTTCAAAACAACACACGACCAAACTACATAATACAAAAGTTGTTTACTAAAACGTTGTCAAGATAAGGACCATTCCCACAAAGATAAAACACTGGCCTTTATTCGTGACACATAATAATGAACAAAGAAAGCGAATATAATGATCTTGGAGCTATGTCGAATATTCCGTATCACTTGAGCGATCACCAATACGGCTTCGCAATATCGGAATACCTCGGCCGCGGCACGCGCTCAGTAGTTCTATATTAATATCATCCTTAATTACAAGACGGGGTTGACAGCGAGCTCTCACGTCTTACTACTTCATAGTTCACAAATATTGCTATTTCTCAAGTTCATTTGCTTTCTTATTTGTTGCGTCCGTTCATTTTATACAGATGTATTAATACTTTGAAATGTTTGAATAACGTTCGAAGATCACGTTAATAAATATTGATACAATGACACAGTGGAGTATTGTATTAAGTACCTAATGATGAAACAGGAAAATCTTCAAATGCAATTTCTGATTACTAAGAAACCCTTGAACATGTATCATACTGGTCGAAAACGTATGTTGTTACTAGGTAGGTATATTAAATTGTATTGTGATTCATAACAACAATCTAGTGGCATTTATAATGATGCTAATGATATTTATGATCTTATCTGTTAAAGTGTCTTTCTCAAGTTAAACTATAACATAAATATAAGAACTATTGGTAACATCTAAAGAAATGACCTGAGTAATGATGGGAAATACAACAATATTATATTAAATTACATTATGATTGTTACTACAATTACTTTGACTAACATAAGCGAGCTTGTATGGACTCCATTCACCCATTGACGTTTCCGGGTTCTGATTGTCACATGTGAGATGAGAACAAATAGAGAAGTATGGATGTGATTAGACTATAACCACAGATTATATAATAGTTACTACGTCTATAACTATGTTTTTATACGAAGACCAAGTTCTGTTGAGAAAATATTCTATTAAGATTTTTGTCAGAATTTATTTTAACTGTTATAGTTGTGTATTCAAAGATAATTAAATTCGTAATTCTTACTACTTGACCTGAGTCTAGGGTTTACAATCCCGAACACTATTTCGAAATAAATCTTCCATAAACAAACAAATAAAACTGTTTAAGTAAAATAAAAAAAGATCATATAATAGTTACGAATAAACTTTCATTTAAATTGTATTTACGTTCATCCAAAGTTAATAGCATCAATATTGAAGTTGAATTAAATCGAAATTACGAGCTATTTGAATGAAAAATCTGCTTAGTTTAGATAAAATGTTTACAGAAGAACTGAAGGATGGATTACTAGGTAATTCATTTGGATATTGGTTAGGTAAGTTTTCCAATATCGCATACCTACCTAGACAAATATATTGACGTAGCTCAAAATAATATAATTCTTAGCAAATAACCGAAACCTGAAAAATACGTAAAATCAAACGTAAATGCGTCAGCTATTTGGTACATTCTATTTTTTTTATATACTTATGACCATGTAAAAACACGAAATCAATTGCATTCTCAGATCTCGACCGAAAGTAAAGAAATGGAATTTAGAACAAATCAAATCGAACGAATTCAAATGACTTCCTTCCATCAATCGCAGCCGTAACACTAATTAATGTGTTTAATGGAGAACAAACAACCCCATTTAAAAGGGTTTTCGTCGTATTTGTATCGTTTTAAGGATAATTGATAACCTGTCCTCCAATCTTCGAGCTGACGAGAGTAGTCTACAATTTCCGAATCTAGGTTGGTAAATACTTGATTAGAATTGATAACTTGCGCCTGATTCCAAAATTAAATGGAAGTGTTTATTTTGTGGTGGGAAATCATTAAAGGACATTGGGCAGATTGGTATACCCCACCAATAGCGATGTCATATATATCATTGGATAGGCCTTTTTATGTAGAACAACATTTACTATGACAGCTTTGCTGAAATGTTTGTCCGTTCTGAGATATAGATCAAAAACTGTGCAAAAGTTAAACTAAAGTTAACTTAATAATCTATTGATATCTCAAGTTTTTAGAGGAAAAACTAAGTTGAAATAAGTGTAAGTCTCCTGAGTCCTACCTGCTGTACCCGTTAGGGTCCATAATTGTTACTATTATTTTGCATTTGAACCTTATACTGCACTAACTGGATATTGGGCATAACAACAGACCCCACCAATAACAAAGTCATGCATATCGATGGATAGGTCTTTTTCTCTAAAAAAAAAAAAAACTCAAATGCAAAATAATAGTAACAATTATGGACCCTAACGGGTACAGCAGGTAGGACTCAGGAGACTTACACTTATTTCAACTTAGTTTTTCCTCTAAAAACTTGAGATATCAATAGATTATTAAGTTAACTTTAGTTTAACTTTTGCACAGTTTTTGATCTATATCTCAGAACGGACAAACATTTCAGCAAAGCTGTCATAGTAAATGTTGTTCTACATAAAAAGGCCTATCCAATGATATATATGACATCGCTATTGGTGGGGTATACCAGGTCCCATATATTTGTGCCCATTGTCCTTTGTGAGCGTCACTCTTACTGACTAAAACCCATATTCCTTCTTAAACCCTTTATGTATCAGGTAACTCGGTAACTCTTTCGAACAATCACGTCGCCCTTCAAGCTTTGACCCTGGTGGGCCTCACTGGGGTTTGCTGACTCTCTTTGAGGAGCGCGTGGAACAACGCGTGCCGCCAACACAGGCCTGTCGTGTCCTATTCTCGCGAATCGAATGTCTGGTGAAGACTTGCTTCAGGGTAGGAATTGAGAATTAAGGCCTCTGTAACCATGCCTTGAAGTGAAGTTATGGTCATGATTGTGAAGCATCCAATCGTGATATACTCGTACCTACTTACACAAGTGTTCATATTTTTAGACGTTTCATGATGCTCCTAGGCAAGTTAAGGAACTTGGTTTTCTAACAAAAACAATGTTTACTTGTCTACATAAATTGTATGTTTTTAATTATGTGTTTACCTAACTCTACAAGTACCCGCGTTCCTTTCAGTAAACAATTTATGGAAAATTCCAGAGTTATTTCGATATAATTAAAATTTTTGCGGCTCGTCGCTAAACACACGTTTGAAACATTAATTTGTTTTGAAGCCCGACTTGTTTGATCGTTAATAAAATACAATAAATAACCTATTATATATGAAACCTCTTTAGGCTTAAATATACAAACTGGCCGCAAATACCTATTGCATATTTTTATTTTAATAATCAAATTGCACCAATAAGCGGAAAATAAACATGAAACCGCAACAACTCGCAATGATTGGAATAATTGTGAATATTTTGTATTGTTTTCAATTTATGTTAAATTGTTATTGGAATGGAAATGTTCTACATGCCTGCATTAAAATACCAAAATATTTTATACATCAATCCTCTGCCCTTATTCCAGTTTTTTATTTGTGGTCAGAGCAGCATGTCTTAAACTTTCATAATTCTCTTCTACCTACGTATTATACCTCCATGAAAGGTAGACGGATGCATTCTATACATTAAGAATATGAATGTATTCGATTGTGATGGACTTGTATTAATTGAAACCAAATACCAATGCTATCGACAGGTTTAAAATCTGAAACTGCACAATATTTAATCCTTCGGCCCGGGGCCGAATAATTAATCAAAAGGATATCAACATTCGCTCTGATAGACACTGCAAATCCGGTACACTGCAAAAGCTTTGATATACCTAATTTAATCAATGAATTTCATTACTGTGATACAGTTCGCTGTTCAACCGTAACGTATTACATAGCTGAATATAATTATGATGTCAATAGGGAAAATGTTCATTAAAATAAATTTGTATTGTGCCTTTTTTCGCATTTGTGGTTATACAAACCTTTATAAGGAATATACTTTAGACATCGTCCTACAAAAAAAAAATATGACGAACTGAACACCTCCTCCTTTTTTGGGAAGTTGGTTGAAAACGTCTCGTTTAATTACAAGTTTTCTTTTGTTTCAGAAATAGTCAACGCTATGTTTGATTCCATAATTTCTACAGGATACACAGAATATCTTGAAAAAAACGCTCGTGTTTTATGGGCCAAAATAAACATAAAGCCCTTTTTATTTAAATAGGCTTCTCAAGGGAAGTCGTTAGATGCAGTGCTGACTTGGTGTTTACGACTTGTCCGAAACAACAGCTGAAATTATTTAGAGGGTATTTTTTTCGGACGATTCTAAACACCTCGGTTCCAATAGTTTTTTTTTTTTCAATAAGTACGTGTCTTATCAAAGGGAACTAACATACACGTTTGTTGAAAAACAATCAAAACAAAGGAAAAAAGAAGTCGATTCAAAATAAAACATTTGTTTTCACTATGGCTTTTGAAATTCGATGTTTAATAACTGCCAACACTTAACAAAGAACTAAACAAGCCAGCTTTGTGGTCATGATAAGTGGCTCAATTTCCTCGAAAAACCGAACATTGTATAGCACCGCAATTGTATAGGTATTAAAAATAAACATTTGAAACTGTACTTCTAATACGATACAGAGCGCTATTGATTCATAATTATTTGTAGAACAATAACATCGAACTACATTTTAGTAAACAAAGGCATTATAATTGAAATAAAATCTTATTATGTAAGCAATAGAGCTGAAATTCTCTTGTGCCAACTATGATGCATCATGCACCATCTACTTGAAATCACAAGAGTTCGTAATCTAAAGTGGTATGGCCACCACTATCGTTGTTCATAAACTGCGATTGCCAACTTAGAGTATAAATAGGTCCATCCAAGGAGTTATAACTCCACCCATCATCATTGTCACCACATTTTGCAAACAGTACTTGTGAAAGAAAGTCTTGTTCAAAGATGAAATTCCTAAGTGTTTTCGTACTTGCCTTAGTGCTTATGGCACAGGGTAAGGTCGTTCTTGATGATGGGGAAAGAGTCAACGTGGTGGATGTACAGCCTGAGGTCGATGCTGAAGTAGATGCAGCTGTCCCAGAGGTCGGTGACCTTGTACCTCAAGTTCTCGAAGTAAGCGGCGATCCAGCAGTCCGAGTATTTCGAGGAGACCTCCCACAAGAAATGCGTGCATTCGGTATGTAAATATTTTAGTTTCTTTATGAGTAATGGTAAAAATACGCAGCATATGCCGTGTGTTCTTATTTTAAACATTATAAGTATACTTGACACACTGTAAGTGGACGAGTGTACTCGGTAATTTGACAAATCATCGGCCTCACCATCAACATGCCTCCTCATCCGATTTTATTTTTAAAATCACCTGAAACCTGCAGAATCAGGTCATATTCGAAATTGTATGTTCATTGATTACACGTATTTTTTCATCCAATCAAATAGCATTGGTAATCAAATAGAATTCACCGTTCATTCCAATTTAATAACGGTAATTTTAAAATCCGTTTTTTTTTTTCAGAATTACCTAAAATGCCTTCAACGCTGTACTTGCCGATTTTATCGAGAGCCTGCACCAACTCTGCTTGCCTCTACATCTGCAACCTCCTAGGATTCCAGAAAGGAGTTTGTATTTCAACCAGTACTTGCCAGTGCACAAACTAATTTATTTCACCTTCTGACAGATAATTCGAATTGGTTCTAAATTGTTCCATGTTTGAAACTGGCTTCTATTTTTAAACTTTTGACACTTTTTACTTCGAAATAAACTTTTTGGATTAGAATTAGTTTGTTTTATTGAAGCACAGTATGGAATGTGGCCATGCGTGAAAGAACAGGGTCCATACTGTACTATATTATTATGTAACACCTTTTAAACTTATGGAGTGCAATAAACGTATTGAGTATTGAGTAAAATTGACTCTGGTATCATAGCAATATTTTCCACTATTATTTGAGTGAAAAAGTCGCACAAAAACACGGTGACGTCATAAGGGCCGACCTTGCCGCAACAGATTAATGATCTCGTCTCTCCCGGCCAGGTATCTCATCTCAGAAAGTAAGAATGATTACAACACTTTTTCTACCTCTATCTTAGTACGCTGGTTACTTATAGCTGTATTTAGAACAAGCTTCCATGAAGCGACTAAAAAATATGAAACTTATTTCTGACAAAGAAATAGTGTAAAAAGCTAGATTAACTCTGTTTCTTAATTTAGTTTTGGATATTAAAAAAACCTTCTAAGAATTTAGTCGTGTCGAATAAAGTCGTGTTCAAAATTATTTCTCAGAACAGTCATATGTATGTATGTATGATATGATTGTAGTATGTATGATTCATAATATGTCAATGAGGTAATTATCCCGTCTGGACTGCACATAGCGTTCAGATAGATGTACTACATATGTAGTACAATGACCCTCGATCGGGTACTCCCCTCAATACAGCTGGCTGAAATGACTCACATGACAACTAAATCATATTTATTTTGAATATTTTTGCATAAAAAGTGAAATAACAATAAAATAGACCTGACTAGAATATAAAATACGAAACAGAATTAATGCACATACCAACCTATAAAAAATAAACTCACAATTCGTTCGAAATTGAACGTTCCATTTTTAAACAAATTCAAACAGATTTTCCATTTGACTTTATTCAAACCATGAAAACGGGGATAAAGTGGGTGAACATCTGTGGCAGATTAACTAACCAACAGATTGTTCGTAATAGCTAATAATTTCTTTTAACGTCGGTTTCTAATCTTATCGTAATGGTAACTGTTATCGGAGATAGGCGCCTTTAATATTGTCTAGATTTTGTTGGAAAGTTTTCAAGGTGGCTCTTTGGGAATCTTATGAAAGGGTTAGGTAGAAAGTGGAATTTTCTTCGTAAATGAGCTGTACATACCTATCTTCTATTTTGTTTGAACATTTCTGGTACTGTCGACATGCATTGCCGGTTAGGTGCACAGGGCACAATTTTTATAATTTATTCATACGTCATTAATGTACCTACGTTTAAAACTAGTCTAGATATGCCACAGGTACTCCGGTATAATCTAAGTCTAGCCAGGTCGGAACTCATTTCACGGCGTCGCGCCAGCAAATTAATTATTTGCCAGCGTTAATTGCGAAAAGCGGGACCAAATCTATAGAAATTAACGTGGCTCTCACCACTAGAAGTTTATGAAATATAGATCAAGCTGGATCAAAGTTGAACGATTTAGGTACCTTCATGTTTATTATAGCTCCTAACTCTAAAAGAGGACTGTTATAAGTTTGACCGGTACTTGAATGTTTTTTGGAAGCGGTTCGAAAAAAACAGTCACATTTATTTTTTTAATACAGGTTCTACATAGTGCTACTCTCATCTGAAAATCATATATCGGGACACGGATAGTTTTACAAACATCTACAGGGCTAACTTAATATTTTTTCCGAGTAGTCTGGTAATCGAAGCACCGTGCTTACAAAGCTCTTGATAACGACAAAACAAAATAACCCCATGGAACGTGAAACTTGGTTCAAAATAACTTTATGCTATTTCCATCAATTTGTACCGGTCCGTTTTTGATGTAACAAAAATACAGAGCAAAAACAAAAACTGAATGTTTGTTTCGAATTACAGCTTCACCCATTTTGTTTTGGACTGACAAACTCGATTAAATGAACCGTTCATAAAATTTACCTATAGTGGAATTTGTTAGGCAAATTGTTCGCGGTATTAAAACTGTTGACATTTGACGAGTGATGTATTTTGACTGGCAACTTTGTTCAATAATGATGATAGGTTGACAAAAACATATGTGTGTACATCGGAAATGTGGTGGCATGTTTCCTAGGCAAGTGTTTGCTAACCACCAGAATAGTGAAACTTGATCTTCTTATAGTACTTGAGAATAATAGATAGGTACTAGCTTCTGCCAGCGGTTTCACCCGTATCCCGTGGGAACTACTTCCCGTACAGGGATAAAAAGTAGCCTATAGCCTTCCTCGATAAATGGGCTATCTAACACTGAAAGAAATTTTCAAACCGGACCAGTAGTTCCCGAGATTAGCGCTTTCAAACAAACAAACTCTTCAGCTTTATAATATTAGTGTAGATTATCTTCTGGCATAAGTTGCACGAAAGATGACCCTACCATCATGTGAATGGAATACACAGCAGGAAACAGAGAGACAAAGGTAGCTACTATTCTTAGTAATTGTTGTCGTTTTACTACATTGTATAACACACATACCAAATAACACAACGACATAATACAACAATTGTGTAATAACTTGATCAATTAACATGACGAAATGAAGTTCTCGCATGAACGTATGAATTATAGAAACCGAGACAATTTAGCTGGTAAGACGATATGCATCAATATTGTATTATGTGACAGATGTCATTTGTGTCTGCTAAGTAGAACGGGATCTCTATATACTTACTATGGCGTAGGTGTGTGTACACCTACATACTACATATACATACATTATTAATGTGATATGTAGTGGGTATGTATTGTTTAGTAGGTATTTTGTATGAATGCTGAAAATGGTATGTATGAATTCATTTTGCAAATAATATATCATTATGGTCTATTTAAAGGTACGTTTTAATATATGTTTGTTGCAGCTTTGCATTTGTACCTTATCTCTATTCTTAAGCGATTCAAGTGGCAATACTTTAGATTTTAATTAAGTAGTGGCGCGATCTGACGTGGTGACAGGCCCGCCGCTAGCTGTTTGTTCGCCCGCGTGCAAAACCGATTATGCCGCCCTACGACTACATATTATACTGGGTTTTGTCAGAAAAATATATAAGGGGGGGGGTCCAGGGGGCCCGGACCCCCCCGCCCATTCATATCCATCTTACTTTTCCAACAGAAAAAAATATGTACATGCACCGCTCTGATTGCGAAAAACGCACTTCCTTTTGGATACATAAATATTGCAATAGGTACATAACATATATTACACATAACTTTTTATTTACTTGAAATGCTCTAAGTCTTAGAGTAACCTAAGAAGTCCTGGATTAGCCCATTAGCAGACTAAGCAATTGCTTAGGGCATCAATGCAGTGCAATCATTACCCAAGTGGCCTCCATGTATTGAAAGATTGTGATTAATGGATAGGTACCAACATAATGTATATCAAAGTGCTTAGAACAGATTATGGGTAACTTAAACTAACGAACTTAAATATCTATAGTAATGTTTAATTTCAGTAAAATATGTTATTAATGGTTTTTGATGGGTTTCCCGTTGAAAAAGTCAACGCATGAGACATATTCCATATGTAAGGAAGCGCGAGCGAAGCGAGCGCGAAATTTTTTTAGTCTAAGGACACAAAACAAATAAAAACCACTGTAAATTAACAAAGCAAAGTCAAAAAGTAAGATATGCACAGAAATGAAGTACAAATGTACATGAAGCCGCGAGCGAAGCGAGCGCGATTTTTTCCTTAGAGTTTTCATGAAGTAAACATATCATAAAAAGCCAAAGTGAACAAAAAGCTATAACGGACGTGAGCGAAAAATGATTTTTCTGAATTGAATGCCTCAACAATTAAACAAAGATAAATTGCGATCAGTGCCGGTTTTTACTCTACCAGCGCCCTAGGCGAGATTTCTACGGCGCCCTCCAACTGCAATTCAAACCCATACGAAAAACAGACACGCATGTAGTTACCGATTGCGCGAGCGAAGCGAGCGCGAAATTTTTTTTTATAGTTAACAAGTCGAAGCAAAAATTACGTAAAATGTAGCCCATTCGTACATGAGTTATTGCTGGTTGATGAATGCAAAAACACTGGAACATGTCTTCTGATTGCGCGAGCGAAGCGAGCGCGAAATTTTTGTTATATTTTAGAACTCAAAACAAAAATTACATAAAATTTTTCCCAAACGTACATAACTCTTTGTTGATGATGGCGCCTATGTATTAAAATTTGGGACTTAAAGTAGTAGCTCGCCATTGTACATTATCTCTCTGTATTCAGTGTGTCTCTCTGTATTTATGTGTGCAATAAAGAAAGAATAATAGAATAATAATACCGTAAATAAGAAAGTTCATATGGAAACTAGAAGTTACTTTCTTATAAAGAACTTAAAAACGACGCTCCCTTTTTGCTAGGGTAGACTAAAAAATTCTTGAAAAATAAAAACAACTGTAAAGTGAAGCAAGCCCGAAAATGTTTGAGATAGTGATCTCAATAAAATTAATAAATAATAAAAGTCTTAAACATATATAATAAAAAGCGACTGTGAAGTGAAGAAGCCGCGAGCGAAGGGAGCGCGAATTTTTTTGAGTATTGGGACATTAAAAGTAGCTATATGTGACAAAAAATTGAAGCGTTTAAGTAAGGAAACCGCGAGCGTAGCGAGCGCGAAAATTTTTGAGTTTTGGGACATAAAAGTAGTGTTTCTTCGAGAATTTCTCAAATTTAACGCGGAATTAAACACAAATTCGCTTCGGCGCCCCTGAGCCCGCGGCGCCCGGGTTATTCGCGCACGCTGCACCATAGGTTAAGATGGCCCTGATGCTATCCATTCATTTGGGTACAGTTCTTGTAAGTTGCAATCTTTGATGAAAAAAACAAAAATAGGAGTAACATTCTGATCAAGGATTGGTTGGGGGCGCCTGCGGCGCCCCTTATATCCGGCGCCCTGGGCCGTAGCCCAACCGCGCCCTACCCTAAAATCGCTACTGATTGCGATATCTGACATGGAGGCGCGAGCGCAGCGAGCGCGAATTTTTTTGGGGATGCAAAGGATGAACCAGTCAAAATTGATAGGGGACGACCAAAGCGAGGGCGGCTTTTTCTGAAATTTTATTGCTAATCTACTCATCTATTTTTAGTAAAAATATTTTTATTACGTAATTATGGTTTAATTTTGCCGTATGGGTTAATTTTGCCGCCCCCTAAATAGTGCCGCCCAGGGCATTTGCCCCCCTGCTCTCTCCCCCCACGCTACGCTAATGGTTGATCTTAAATCTTTTTTAATAATTTTTAATTTTGAAAATGATCAGCAGATGTAACTGAAACCGGCAGTTACATTCTTAGCGTAACCGTAAGTTATATTCTTAGCGCTATTGCTGTGTTCGGAAATATTGAAATCAAATAATTGGTAAAAAGATATTGTATTTTTTTAATATAACGTGATAGGTCGCTCGATTTGCCGCCCCCTAGGACGTGCCGCCTACGGCGGGCCTGCGTGGTGACTTTTGAAGGTAAACAAAAACAAAACTTAAGTTTATGGGATTGTTCACACCAAACGTATAGTCCGCCGCTGACTGTGAGTATACTCACTGTCTGCCCCAGTGTGAACGTCGACTCAATCTGCAGAACGCGTTCACACCAAGCCGACAATAGGCTATAGCGTACGATACGCTACATGTGTGAACAAAAGAATAGGCTCTTTTAGGTTCACACTAGATGCGTACGCTGAGCGGCTGACTATTCTACACATAAAAGGGCTCGGTGTTTGAAGTTGCTTGTAGTATTTTATAAACGATAAAACTAGCGTAATTTATTTTTTTCAAATCAAACGTTTTACTGATATTTCAATTAAATGATGCGCATTCAGATAGTTGCCATTTGCGAAGCTCTAGAGGAAGACGAAAATAATAAAAAGAAGAGATTGTGGGTACATCCCTTAAATTTGAAGAGATGTTTTCTTGGTCAATTTCATACTTTATATTTCGAATATAGACTTTATCCAAATAAGTTCAAGAAATATTTTCGTATGATAGTAAAATATTCGATGAGGTACTATACGTTTAAGCTTATATAAATTATAAAAGGGACCCTAATTATCGACGTGCTGTACCGAGGCGCGGCGGTGCGTACGCGGCGGAGCGGCGCTATTCGGCAACTGCGTCCGCGTAGCCAATCCGCGTCCGCCGTGCATAGTCGCGTAGTAAAATAATCGGCCACTGAGAGTCAGCTACAACAGACGACGTAACAGCGTATAGTCGGTTCGGTGTGAACGACAATTTCAATATATATGAAAAAGCAATAAACTGCGTAACGCGCGCTCACAGTCAGCGGCCGACAATACGTTTGGTCTGAACGATGCCTAAGTTGATTGGTTTATATATTTTTTTAATATTTTAAAGTGGATTTTTCATACTTAAACAAAGCATCCTTAATTTAAGGATTATACTAACAATGATGACTCTTAACAAAACTGCTAACTTAAAGTTTACTCTTACTATTAAGTTACTAAATCGTTCGATCATTATGAATTTCGATGGAACATGTGTCAAACTGTCCAAGTCCCGTGAGAAAGAGTTTGTAAATAACTTGTACGAATTAATTAAAATCAACTCGTGGATCCTCTGTTGGCCCATGTGGCTGTTTAAACAGAATTCATTTCTAAATTAATTTGTTGTACAAACTTCTCTAACTGAAATATGTGGATGGAAACTGGTATTTTCTAAGAGGTATGTAATAAGTAAGTGGTTTTTAGGTCATGATTGTCGATTGATATTTTAAAGAGTTTGAATTACACTATTTTCAACTATCTAAATGACGGCTCCTAGAAAAATGCATGTTACTTTCGTCGACATTTTTTCGTGCGTCAAATCGCTATGCCACGAAACGAAGAAGGAAGCGACCATAGACACGAAGGATGGATCGTGTGAAAGATGAAATCATGGAATGGAAGAATGGAATCATACTTTCCCTAGGATTATTAAACTCTTTGAATCATACATACTTGTAGGAGACGTCGTGCATGATAATGATTTCAGCTTGGTCCTGTAGTAGGATAATAAGTGGTTACCAGATTTCATTGTAAGGGCACGTATAGCAAAAGGTTCTATTTTAAGGATGTTGAACTAGTGCTTGATAATGTGGTAACTAATGTGGATTGATGTCTATATATATACTTCCTAATAAAATTACCAGGAAGCAGGATGATACGGTTAGATATTGTGATACAATAATAGAACATCAGTTTACCTCAAAGGATTAGACAGAGGTGTACCTTTATTCGGATACCCGGCCGGGTATTAAGGGGCGATCCCATCAACCAGCTACAATACCAGACTAAGCTGCTTCTGAGAATCCCATCTTAAATCTTATAGATACGGCATGAAAGCCAATAAACATTAAGCGTTGTACCACAAAAACTTTTAAACACGTGTTGAACACCGGTCTAAAAAAATGACAGATTATGACGTTGGTAAGGATTTTGCATCCACATTTTTTTAGACCAATGTTCAACAGATGTTTAAGTTTTTGTAGTAAGGCTGTAAAAAGTTAAATGTAAACGTACTCAAATTATTATTTTAAACTTACAGGCGTTAATTGCTGCAAACAACTTAGTGTTTTTATTAAAAGTATGATTAATTGAGTGACTACGCCAAGACAAAAGTTGTACAATGAAAGTTGTTAATGAGCCAATTATAAGCGTTCGTTATAAAGTTGTAGAAAACAGTTTGATAACATTTTTGTGTACTCCTTTGTATCAAAGACTTAGTTCTTAAAATAAGAGATAAGAACGACAAGAACTTTGTATTATTTGCTTCATTTAGATATTACTCTAATATTGCAAGTGTTAATGCACTGAATTGAACTTTAACAAAAAAATGGCCGAACAGTACTCTTCTTCATATAATGTAGTGTTTTATATGAATTGTCCAAAACTGGGGTCTGCATTAGTATCTGATTGATAGTTAGAAGCTTAAAGCTTCAGTTTTTTATACATACAATTTTTCGTTTAGTCTACACCTTATCTAATCTAAAACTCCCGATGAAAAAAAAAACATATAACATCTGAAGTGAGAACTTCGTCCTTTTTGGGAAGTCAGTTAAATATTTTTACTTAAAATTGAAATAAAAGCAAATAACATAAATCCACTATTATAGAAAATGGGAAACATAAAACGATAATGTTAGTTCAATATGTAGATAAAGCGACAAAGAAAGGAAATAACCTCTGCGCTATCGGTGGGTGATCGAACGAATTGAAATATTTGCGCTCAGATTGCTATTTGCCTTTGAGGATAGGTCCCGAGCACATTTAAGACTTTGTACCTTGACTGGTACTGAGATCTGTTAGAATTAAAACAGAAAATATGATGTAGGTAAGGTAGTAATGTCTTTATCATTGCAAGGTATGCTGTAGGCCCAGTGGGACAAGCATGATCGTACTATTTGTAAAATCAGTTCACTGGTAGATTATGTAAGTAATTTTCGATACTAATTGATATTACATACTTGCATTTTTATGCTCAAACCGTTTCGTAAGATTACATTAGAAGATTTTGTAGTAGGGCTCTTGGTGGCAGAAGGAACGACGTAATATTTTCGTAAGATGTAATGCAATGCAACATAGGTTTACAGAACCAGAATGAAACAACTTACACAAAAGCTTTTATAAAACAACAGCTACAATGCAATTCCATCTAAAAATGCTATTCTCAGTATAAAGCAGAATTCTCAAGCAAAAACTCAAAGGGGATCTGCACAAAAGGATCGCGACGTAAGTTTACGGAGCCATATCACATGTTCGCGAGTTCGGCCGGACTCAAACAGAGGTTACCTCCTCCTACTTCCGAAACCGACTGAATAGAACCTGCGGATAGTTCACTTTGCACAAATATGTGTCCGTGAATTATTCAGCTAGTTCCAGACATGTCCTGTGCGAGGTGTGTGCAACTTTGTACACCCTGTTTGTGCTATCAAATTCACAAGTTTGCGAGAGTTCCGTTCAATTTGCGCATGTGGAATGTTGGTATACTGCATTTCTGTTACTTCTTTGTGTTTGGTCTTATTTGTTAGTGTGTTTTGATGTTCTCGGTATACTGTAATATTGGCTGACATGTATTCGTAGAAATGTGGTCGTTCAGAGGTCGTGTTTAGTACTAAGAGTGGTAGCTGATTTTATGCTAACATGTACAGTTCTGTAGCTTAAACTTTGCGCTCTGTTAAATACGTAAAAGCCACATCAGGGAAAAGCGTTTTCCACATGTATTTTACTCAATAAACGTTTCAAAAAGTACAAAACTATTCCATTAGAATCTAAAATCGACTATGTACGGCCACATAGTAAAATCGTCCACTTATTGTTTCCCTAACAGAATTTATCCGGAGCTGGATCGAATTTTTTGCGGCAGTGAATTAGGAATGCGCCTCGCGTTGCGACGACATTAACAAATGAACGCTGCGGTGTGCACGCCGCCTATAATTAAATTTACTGAGGTAAAATATTCATAGGTATTATAGTTGTGTAATATTGTGGTTTAGTGATAAAATGTACGCTAGTTCAGTGTAAAGCTCTTTCTCGGAAATATTAGGTGCACTATTATTGTTGGTTTTGTGGTTTAGTTTTGAAAAGCTTCATCAAAATTACACATAGGAAGCGAGGTTTCAAAATTTTAGAATGCGAAGTTGTTTATTTTCAGTTGTAATTTATAATCTTGCCGTCTGATGTTTGGCACATGATGAGGACCATTAATTAATTAATTTTGAAATCTAATATTATTTAGATAAGAATTTAATTACACATAGAAGGTACGCCGATAAGTCTTCGATTGTAATTCCTTCTGTATTCGAGAACTCGACTTGTTATGCGTTGTTTCAGAATTGTGGCACTTTCGAAGGGTCCAGGTACAAGGATGGGGATTGTGGGGAAATCGATTACATTTGCCAAGCCCAAATCGAGTCAAACAATCGAGCCGTGTGAACTACTTGTAAACATCGCGTACTCGTGTATTGTCCGACTTAGATTTCACAGAGTTATATGGAGATGTAGGTTTGTATTGTAGAGGCTGTATATATATAGGCAAACAGGATATTAACAGTGCCACACACTACAAACTGCAAACTTTTAGTGGGCTGATGATTGGGTTCATAAATCAGTATGAAGATGAATGGTAGATAAGGTCATGTAAGATCTGCAATTTAGCCGGTATCAGACCGACTGAAAACTTTGATTGGAATCAAGATTTTCTTTTAAAAATCTGTCGGCCTAATGTTGACAAGCATTGGCACACAGAACAATTTGATTAATTTTCCATCCTTTCTCATTTTCGTTCATCTAAAAAAAAACTGCTCGATTAATTGAACTCTGTCAGAATATCCATGAAAATGAATACTGCCTGTTTTAACATTCTACTGTTCCCAAACACTTGATAAATAGTTGCGGTGAGTTACCACAATTTTTGCTATCAAGTGTTTTGCAAAATATTTTAAGTACCACCGAAATGAATTGAAAATGTTTTTGCGAAACCAAATTTTCATCATATTTATAAACCTACTGTCAACAAAATTCACAATTTCAAAGGTTTATTTATTTATTTTTATGCGCTTTTGCATACATATAAAGTTGATATACAAAGGCGATTTTTACCGCTATTTATTCATTTTATGTTTTTAACTTTATGCAATCCTAAAATTACAAAGGCGGACTTAATGCCATAGGCATTCTCACTAGTCAACCTTAGGGTGACGCAGAAATAACATGGTAGGTGCATGCGTAGGTACTACGTACGCGGGAGTCATTGGTCTTTTGAGAAATTACTAAACGCAACATAACAGAATGGGACTGTATTACATGCATACTCAGGGGATGTGGGATCTAAACGCAGAGGACTTTGCTAAGTAGACTGAGGTAAAGGTTCTATTCAAAGTATGAACGTATATATGTATATAACTATAGTATAAACACTTAAACATTGGGTATATAATTATTCGGTTTCAGGTGAAAATTGAATGATGGGTGTACTTATTCAGGGATAAGTATTGTTGCCTCAGACGAATAGCAAGACATGTAGGAATTTAATAGGGAGTAGGTAATTTATAAGTGTATTTATGACCAATTTTTAGGCGACAAACTCAGATGGAACTGATTACAATTCAAGAAGAATTGGTGATTACTTTTTGAATGCTTCTAGGTTTTCATCAATAGCGTTCTGTTTGTTACCGGTGTATGATACATAATTGTATTACCACAATCGCATCCCCACTTTAAGCTAATTGGTAATTGAATTCGAAACCACGTACGAGAATATTTCGTAAGGCTTTTCCTAGACGATTAGAACGTTAAAGCATCTAATAATCCTTTCTAAATGCCACACGAGAATTGAGTCTTCCGCATAATCCTGTTTCTCGTATTAATATTGCTCAGAAAACCCGAGAAATACCATACAAGTTGCACTAGTCATGCACAAACCCTTCCCCACAAAGTGCCTAAGGGAATTGTCACAACCATTCCAGCTAGACCACACTGCATTTGCAACTGCATCAATGTTTAACATAACAATAGTATCTTTTGCACTCTTTATCGGTATTTCTAGGTAGACACTGGAGCTTTCAACGGAAAGTAGGTTTTTACTGTGCATCAATATTCATGAGCGAAACCCCGCGACATTTCTATTTCGAGAGAAGGCCGACTACTCCGTGCTTCACATATTTCCAAAGGTTCCTTTATGTTTTATCTTCAGCTATGTTGGAAGGAGTCTTTAATTATTTAAGGGAAGAGTATAATGGAGATATTAAGAATTTATGTTGTTGACTTGGCTGCTGTTTTTTTTAATGACATTGCTGCGATTTATTGGTCTATGGTCTGTTTTCCATAAATACACCTTTAAAATGCTATTTCTTTGTATCCTAACTTCTACTTTCCAAATCTTTTAAGCAGTGTATTCAAGATGCAATCACTGACAAAAGGTAGTTTGTTCAGAATAACCCTCATTGTCACACAGACTTCAAATAACAAGGATTTTAAACAACCCCAAAACAACCACACGTGACGCATATTAATTTAAGTTTTAATGAGACAGCCTAAATTCTGAAGACATTGCAACTGACTTAATTAAGTTTGTTCAGAAGAACTTGTTCTGTACACACAATGTGAGAATGATAGACGAATTATGAACACTGAATGTTAATGAGAATTGCAGTAAGTTGCCGACTTTGTGAACATGTAAGTAAGTACGTCTAATAAATGGTGGTTGATATATTTTGACACTTATGAACTACGTTCGCTAATGTGCGAGTATAAAAGACTAATGAGGCAGTAGGTCTGGTGTTTTGTAGGCAATGCCTCAGTCTATTTAATTTATGTCGTAATATCTACCAGAGTAAGTAAATTACTGAACTAATTTAGATAAGTATGTATGTGTTTAGTTAACCCACGATTAACACTTAAGGAAACATTAGTAGGTATAAGCAACTGACAGAGCTACTAATCAAACGACATTGAAAAACATACTAAGCCATTCATAAACAACATTTCAGGACCATCAACGCGTAGAATTGGTATACAAATCATGTTTTATTTACTCAAACAGCAAAGTAAGACACGGGGGACAAACAGCGCTTTTCCAATAACAAGTGCCTTGAAAATGAAAGCTTTTATAGGCCGTAAATGGAAAATTATGGCCGGAGTGACCGGGGGTTCTACTGTATACTCGAGCTAATATCGAGGTGTCAGTGTGATGGGCTACTTACGTAAGAAGGGTGCTAATTGTATGACGTTTCGTTAATCAGATTATTTTAGAAGTAATGACGTATGATGTTATATATGTTTTTAGTTTTATGAAGGCTGTGGTGGAAGAATTCGTAGTTAGTAGAAGTTTTAAAATTATATCATTATGTAGCTGCAAGGACTTTAAAAAAAGCACTGGAGCCCTTTTTGAATAATCTTTAACTTACTACTACTAATACCCCGATCAGTTTCAGTTGAAAAAAAATTGTTTGCTAATTTGCTTAACATACTTAAGTAGTGGCTGCTATTGCTGCTAAAACAGTAATTTTACACGTAAGACTCGGCTGAAACAAGGGCTCGTTTCGGGAACTCGCAGCAGACATATTTGTTATTTAATCTTTGATCTGGGCCACTTCTCCGAGTTCACAGATAACAATCGACAAACTCTGGAGACGTTGTCCTTCAAGTTAATTGTAAGGACTTGTACAAAGGGCCGACTCTCTCTGAGAAGGTACTCAACGCCTGCCTATCGTTCGTTTTATTCTTTGACGTCCTCAAGACGAATTTCTTTTCATTCGTACGTCCAACTTTTATTTTGATTGTTAAGTTTAAGTTGGCGGAAAGTTTCCTACAAAAAGTGCGGCTTTCCGTTTAGCTTGCGATCAAACGAAATGAAAAATTCGCAATTCATTTAGGAAAACCTTTTTTCGTTTGTTTTGAAATTTCATCAGGAGTTCGATAAAGTTGAAAATCAACAGTCTTTCAGTTTCAATAGTTTGTTATTGTTGACTGTGGATTAAATTTCATTTGAAGTTAGCTCTGAAGGTTCAAAAAATATAAAGCTTTTGGTGATGAAGTGAGATATATTTATTCAAACTGTATTTTACAAAAAAGGTATGCTGAACAAAATTAAAAATTGTAACAATATCCTTTAACATAACTTTGTTCTGGCAAAGGTAAGTTTCATGCAATTTAAAACTTTTAAGTATTTAATGTATGACGACATGAAAAAAAGGTTTTAACCAAATAATAAGTAACAATGTTTCTGAATACTTATTACGTCTTATTTATCAAAAGAGAAATAAAAGAACCTTGTATTTTTTAATTTTAAAAGCATGCACATATAGTATTGCTAAGACATCTACCACCGAGGTTACCGAGGCGACGGCAGTGTTCATTGCAAACCCAGAATAAGCAAGTTCTTGCCGAGGACACCATCAGATCTGCGAAAGTAAATACAGGATTGTTAATACTACATCATTTGTTTATCTTTTCCCAACTATGCGACTTCTAGTCTCACCGGATGCAACTTAGTACCAGTTTTTTTGTGGAAAATTGCCTATCTGACCTCCTCAACCAGGTTGGTTGGGCAGGTTGCCCGAGCAACCTGATATCCTTTGCTAAAACTGTTTATCAGACTACATATCTAGCTTGTTGTATTACCCGTAACGACTGTCACTCATAAGTCCGCGAGCCGATCGGGCTAAGTGTTGTTCGTCCTCGATATAACCACGCGGTTGTTACTTACTACTAACGTCGTAGTGTAAATGCTACTGACAATATAATATAAACGTTTTATAAAAGAAATGATAATGAAAAAATGTGATCACAATGAAACTATCATACAATGCATAAAAGGATAACACAGAGAACGAAAGAGGAAACGACGTAGAGTAAAAAAAGCTAGATAGTGGAGTGAAATACCCAGATATAGTCGGTTGCGGCCCTGGTACATAAAGGTCTTAAGAGGGAACATGATGGGTTTTAGTCAGTAAGAGTCTGACACTCCTGTCACTCTGCTAACGCACAGAGGGTCGAGTCATTTGATGATTTCCCATAAAAAAGGTACAGTCGGTTTTATTGATAGATGGTTGGTTCATGGATGTATGTTACAAGTAAAAATGTATACAGTATGTTACCTTCATTTGTTCTTAAGATTCCTTGTTCATCCCATGCATCGGCGGAGAAGGAAGGTTCTGTAATTAAATATGTGTGTGTATGGTAATATATCAGCAGAAAAATTATGTGTAAAAGGTTTATTTGCTAGTCATTTTGATTTCATATAGTAAACAATCTGGGAATTGGCGAATATAAAGAACTTTGAACTGTCGACTTTGTCTTGTCCAAATTATAGCATAGCTGTGAGATACTTATTTAAAATAATTTTGTTTTCAATGAGGTTACAGAAATTAAAACAATGCATTAACAGAAAATCAAAAACTATGTAAATAGAAATACCTTCAGCATTGAGGGAGTTGTCGTTGTAGTCACTCTTTTCAGACAACAATACGGCTTCAGGATCTCCTAAGTATTACAAAAAAACATTAAGTTAGAAACATACATTTTTGAAGCTATTGACAACAAAAAGACTTGACCACAATAACAGTGGCCGGTGAACAAAAAAAAAAACAAATGAAAATACCTTTTCGCTCATTGACAAGCACAGCTGCATTAATAACGCATGCTGCGGCGAGAATAAAGATTATTTTAGACAACATGGCTCCCACACCTTAAAATGTCTGCTATTGACACTGATATACTTCAAGAGTCCTCCTTTTGTTGGTTTTTATAGGAACCTTTGCGACACGGGGACTTCACCTGAATAATCTTTTCACTAACGCGATCTTACCTACTGATAAGCCCCAGTAATTAATTTTGGCTACTGAAACATGATAAAGAGATTAAGATATTCGTTTTGACTGTCGATGAAAGATGTTGTTTTTCCTTGTTTTTTTTTTTCTGTCGACAGTATCTGTCAATCGACAGTTACCAGACGTTTCGATAAACTTCGATCGATAATCCATCTATTGGTCTGGTCTAATTAAATATAATGTTAATATTATACGGCTGTCATTAAACATCCTTGGCAGTCGTTACGGGTATTCAGAAGCCAGTAAGCCTGACACCAGTCTAACCAAGGGGTATAGGGTTGCCCGGGTAACTGGGATAAGGAGGTCAGATAGGTCGCTTCTTGTAAAGCACTGGTACTTAGCTGAATCCGGTTAGACTGGAAGCCGACCCCAACATAGTCGGGAAAAGGCTCGGAGGATGATGATGATGTTAATATTATACGGATTGGTAAGAAAGTGCTATTTAAACTGGGCTTGCATGCTTGGACAACATGCCATATATGTAATCCCAAGGATGTTTAGAGTACATTTTTGTTTTTGTTACATAATGTGCTTCGTTGTTTATTTTATTGAAACAAGATAAAATACATAGTTTCTTGTATTTGGCTGTAGATCGATATTTAGCTTTATTTTGAGGTTAGTTGTAAAGACGCAAAAATAAAAAAGTTTTGTTATCAAATAAAGAATGTTTATTCAAGCTAGAGACTATTGTATGATAATAATGTGAACATTATGACAATACATATTTACTTACTAACAAAAATGCAAAGGTCCTACTTTGGAATTACTTATATTTTATGATAAATTGAGGTTTCATAAGTTTACAAATACTATGAATACACTTCAAATGAGGTACTTTCTAATAAACCAGGTAAAAATTGAAAAAACAAACTCAAGCTTCACATAACCTTGCATTTGCAAATTCCCTTCTTACAGGTGCCGTCTGCCAATCCAATTTTGGTGCAATGCTTGTAGCATACGTCCGAGTTACAGCGAAGTTTATCAAAAATGCCCGGGATCCTCGGTTCAGGTAGTGACGGCTCTTGAACATTCAATTAAAATTAAAATAAAATTTCGCTTTGAGAATCATACTGTATACCTGAAACTTTTGGTCAGCTGATAGTTTATTTAGGCTCATAAATCGGCATGAAGATGAATAGTGGTACGCACATGACACAGATTAGATATTGGTATCAGACTGACTGAAAACTTTAATCGAAATCACAATTTTTTCAAAGAAAATTTGCTAACCATCGGGTAAACTGTCGGCCGAATATTTAGTCAGCAGTCTGCTATATACTCTTAAGGAAATGTAAAATTAAAGAGAAAAATAAACAATCATGGCTTCAGAAGTGACCTTCTGCGTCACACAGACGCCGGTATGGTGACCAAGTTTGTGACACTGTTGGTAGCACTCTAGAGGAATGCACTGACTACTCTTAAACTATCAACTTCGTAATAATCTGTTATGTATTGAACATTGAAATAATATATAAAAATACGTTTTTTTTAGTTAGTAGGTCCAATGTTTAATATAGAAATGATACCTTGCATGTCACGTAAGATATCGCACTTGCAGCGACCATTGATGCAGACACCGCCTGGAAAGCCGATATTGCGACACCGTTGGTCGCACCCTATGGGACTGCAGTCGCTATACTTGGTTTCAGGATCAAGCTCGTATTCATCTGATAAAATAAAATGATTAAAATCGAAATATTTTTAAAACTTGAAACAAAAGATATACCACATTGAACATTAAATTGATACCTTGTGTGTCACGTAAGATGTCGCACTTGCAACGACCATTCACGCAGACACCGCCTGGAAATCCGATATTGCGACATCGTTGGTCGCACCCTATAGGACAGTCGCTATACTTGGTTTCAGGATCAAGCTCGTATTCATCTGCCAAAATAACATTATTAAAATATTTACATTACTCTTTTAAGGGGTATCAGGTTGCCCGGGTAACTGTTTTGAGGAGGTCAGGTAGGCAATCGCTTCTTGTAAAGCACTGGTACTCAGCTGAATCCGGTTAGACTGGAAGCCGACCCCAACATAGTTGGGAAAAAAGCTCGGAGGATGATTTACTTTACACTTTTACATAAAAAATGTACTACGTTGAATATTAAATTGATACCTTGTGAGTCACGTAAGATGTCACACTTGCAGCGACCATTGACGCAGATACCACCTGGAAAGCCGATATTGCGACACCGTTGGTCGCAACCAATAGGACTGCAATCGCTATATTTGGTTTCAGGATCAAGCTCGAAATCATCTGTCAAAAACAATATATTAAACGTATTTTTTTCTCTTTTTATTTTGTACAATGTTGAAAATCGATGAAAATAAATAATAGGTACCTCCAGCATTACGGAAATTGTCACACTTGCAGCGACCATTGACGCAGGCGCCACCGGGGAACTTGAGTCTGCGACAACGTTGGTCGCACTCTGCAGGGTTGCAGTCACTCTTCTTGTTAGCCAAGTCAGACTCGAAATCATCTGGTACAATAATTATTATTTTTGACAAATGTGTCATTAATTCTATCCAACCAATAAAAAAATTATTACATACCTTGCAAAGGAACGAAATCTTCTACAGTCGGTAAGGAATTATCGGTAATTTGATCTGAAAAATGGAAGGATTTTATTAGTATTTCAATAAATAATTTTGCGATAATAATTACCCTAAGATATGGCTCCAAAAAGTTTAATAATAGACATTCATATTACATGAACATCATGGTTTTTAATACAAACCTTCAGCATTTCGGAAATTGTCGCACTTGCAGCGACCATTGACGCAGGCGCCACCGGGGAACTTGAGTCTGCGACAACGTTGGTCGCACTCTGCAGGGTTGCAGTCACTCTTCTTGTTTACAAGCTCAGGTTCGGGATCTGGTGATAAAAATAATAAATCATTAATTTAAGAATATTTTTTTAAAGGAATTAATTAAGAATGCCACTACAATACTTTGTGCAATACTGCTGTTGTTGCATTTGCATCGACCATCGACGCAGGCGCCACCAGTGAATTTGAGTATGCGACAGAATTTGTCACACCTTGTAGCATTGCATTCCCTCTTCTTTCTATCCAGCTCAGAATCAACCTCATCTGTTCGAACAGTATATTGATTAATTATGAAGAACCGTATGATAATAGTGTGTGGGTGATAACAAATTATTCGTACCTATTTGTGGCGTGTTGTCTTGTTCGGCGTTGTTATTTTCAGGAATTCCTAGTAAATAGATAAACATTTTGATATTTATAAATACAAGAAATTTTATGAATAATAAAGCTTCACAACTGCTGGTGGAAAGATCAATTATTATTATGATTATGAAACTATAAATCTATATTAAAGCTAATAAATAATAATAGCTTCCGATTGATAACAGTCTTTTACCTGTCATTCTTTGTAAGTAAAAACACTGGCATTCTCCGTTTTTGCAGAGTCCAGCCGGATATTTGTGTAAAGAACATGCCACGATACAAGGCCAGTTAAAACAAGGCATTTTACGCTGTAAGCGGGAATTTTCAGACACCTCAACTAGAAAAGGGAAGAGAAATCAGAGTTGTACAAAGATGAATAAATACATCTTTTACAAAAAATATGCATAAGAATAAAGTTAGATGAAACTAATATGGAGCAACGAATATCTAATAAAAATACGTAAATAATACCTTCTGCATTACGGAAATTGTCGCACTTGCAGCGACCATTGACGCAGGCGCCACCAGGGAACTTGAGACTGCGACAACGTTGGTCGCACTCTGTAGGGTTGCAGCCACTCTTCGCTGACAATAATCCCATATCAGGATCATCTATAACGATAATAGAAAAACAAAATAAATAACCATTCACTTTTATAGCTATAAACAATTGATTAAAATACTAGATCATAATTTCAAAATGCTCTGTGAATCATTTAGATTTTTAATGTAATTTAATTTAGTTACTATAGTTACCATCAAAAACATTGACGATCACAGTTGCATTGATAACGCTAACTGTTGCAAGAACAACAATCAATATTTTAGGCAACATATCTTCAGCTTAGACCACTTCGTTTGTAACAGATACCGATGCAAATACTTCAAGTGTGATCCTGTTAGCTTTTATATAGGAACCGTTGCTTCATCGGGACTTCACCTTCGTAAAAAGTCCTTTTATGAGTCAGGCTATATCCCGTCCTGCTTTGAACTACAGATAAGTGCCGGTAATTATTATTAGATTGGGAAATATTTGCAGTAATCATTGGGTGTGTGGAAACTGGGTGGGAGTTCTTAGTATCGGACAGTATGCAGTTGTAAGGTTTAAAGAATTATCACTTCCGTTGATAGTGAGTTAGTCAGCCTTGCTTTTCTTTACTCTTCCAGGTGTTATCAGATGTTTTTATTTAATTCGTGCTTGAGGAAATTGAGGAAGACTCAGGTATTATTAGCTCACACGATATAACTGGTGTTCGAGAAAAAAAAAAAACAGTTTTGGGGCTGTACTGTAGCAGACCTTGAAAACGGGACATTACCTTTCAGCAACGTTTGTTTAGTTGGTCATGTCTTTTCATCTGTTTTAGTCACTTTGATTACTTACTGCGAAAAACATGCTATTTTTGCCCGAAAAACAAATATTTTGTAAAATATTTGTTTTTCGGGCAAAAATATATTTAATTGGGTCACTAACTTTTTCTCACTTTAAACATTTTAGAGAATCGGTTCGAGAAATAGGTTTTGAACTATGACTCAGTGTAGAGACATATTACACGATTTTTTGGAGACGACCAAAGAAACCCTAGATGGATTGAGTATGAGACGATATAGTTAGATATACTTAGGTAGTTAGTTGAAATAGTGAGATGATGTCCAATAAGAAAGTAGGAAAGATCATAACATGATGCGCCGAAGTAAAATTTTGGCAAGGGCCGAAGGATGATGATTATATACACAGAAGCATGGTTACTTCTTGAAAGAAAAATTAAGAAAACAGAACATTCAGTTTTTTTTATAAGGCTATTTTTCGTTGCGACAAAACAACGATTTTTAATTTTATTTGAACTAAGAGGAGAAAGAAAATAGTAATATTTTCTGTAATGACCGAGTCTAATACGTTTGGGAAAAGGTCACGAGGTATGAAAAAAAAAATATCCGAAAAACTAGATCAGTACGTGTGAATTTAATCAATTACTTAAAATCAATAATGCCCAGTATGGAACCACTAAAAGCAAGCAACTCCTTTTACAAAAACGTGATGTCACATAAACGTTATTCTCAAAACGGGTTTTTCCTTAGCGATTTTTATTTTTTAGTATCCACACTGGCCGGAAGACCGCGCTATTTAGCGCACTGAAGTTCGTAACTCATGGCAGAATGATCGTCTCATTAGTTCACTGATGCTGTACTCTCAGTATTAATAAAAATATTAATAGAAACTACGTAATTATGTGCAATAAATACACAGTGATTAATTGTTTTGGTATTAATAATAATTGATATAAAAATGAAAGTGAATTTGTTTAGTTTGTTTTTCATATTTGTGATATTAGCTTTAAGTTTACAAGGTTAGTATGAAACACGTTTTTTTATGGATATTTGTTGTGTTGTTGATATTTTTTTTCGTTCATCGTTCATATTGTGCTGCTTATTATTTTCCTTTTCATTGACTCAGCATACTATTCATTGTGTTTGGTTTTACCCAATGATAAGGCAAATAAAAAAATATATATTTACAAAAATGAGATATCAATTTGAGAGTATCGGTCACAATTTTATATTATACTGGTATATAACATTTTAAACGTTGCTGGTAATGTTACATTATGTTAATAATAAAACATAACTTGTGTGTCTTTGAGGAAAATCATAAGAACTTCTTTGTCTCTGTATATATGGAACCGGTACTTAATACAATACAGGTATCGAGGAACCTTTTTGTACGCATACATACTATTTGGTCCTTCTCAGTTGGTCGTTATTCATAATACAATTTGAATAAAGATCAGAATACGCAGCATTAATATACCACTATTCAAATTAAGAGTGACATGACAGTATTATTAATAATATGCTTTTAATAATGTGCAGCCAAAATGTCAAAGGTCATCATTATCAGTGAAAAGTGTGACCAGTAATCTACCTAAGATAATACATTATTTTGGTTGCTATTTGCAAATCACTCATGGCATTCCATTTTGATAAGATAGTCGAGAAATGTTTTCGACTGTTGACATTTTTGTATAAATAGATATGTTGACATTTGAAGACGAAATAATTAAGTCGATATCGGGTCAATCAAAAGTGAATCAATTAAATTCGACCATAGTGTATATAAAATGAATAAATTATTGTTACATTTTGAAGTGTTTTTAACGCTAATAATATAGACATTTTGGATATTTCTGTCATTTTGGGGCATTGAAATTTAAAAATTAAAATACGTCGTTTATTTATAAATAACCTTGAAATAAAAATCTCACTACCATTAATCACCTTATCGCCCAATAGGTTGATTAGAGATTTTACGAGCATTCTACATTTGATTGTTCCGAGGAATCGTGTGTTTATCAGTGAAAATTAACCTGCTGCATGGTGTAGGTACATGCATTTAACAATATTCGCAAATGCCTCAGCAAGAGGGGTGAAAGGGTAGGGTAATTCAGTCCTAAAAAGTAGTACTTCTTACTGACCTGAACAGAATAAACAAGTAATTCCGATTGCACAGGACACTTAAGGCATGGTATACCTGGTGCAGGGTCCTCAAGGTTGCGATTGCTTAGGTACCTCGCTATATAGTAAAGGAGTCTTTTTCTTGTTCCTATACAATATTGATGTTCTGTGGAGCAATGAATTACGTACACTTTAGTTAGGCTTCTAATAATTTCACCCTGTATTTGCCTAATTAGACCATTCCCCACAGACCTCACGACAACAGTTTTAAAACTATTTGCCGCCACAGTAGTACTGCAAAAAACGACGGCATAATTAAACGCAACGTTTTAGCGTCTCCAAATATTCGTGGCCATTTAACTTTTACGACTAACTACGAAGTTTAACTGAGAAAATTAAAAGAAATTACCACTGCAGCTAACGTTATCGGTGTACTCATAAGCTGGGCCAAGACTACTCTTTCTCGAGAGATAACAATGAAATGGTCCTTGTTTAAAGATTTATGTTTCGTATTTACGGCAACTGAAGTATCTTAAACAATTACTAGCATGTATTAATTGTTATATCAGTTTTAGTCTGCATTAACAGACCGCATCTGCAGTTTCAGTCTACTAAGGGCTACTAAGTTTCATGCTTGTATCGCAATATTTTGAAAAGGTTGATGTAAATAATGCAAGTGAGTTTGTTTGTTAAGATTTCATACTGAAATTGCATATGCAAGTATCCATCATAAGAAAGGGATAGGCTACTTTTTAATTCCCTGAGATACCAACAAACTCAAGGGCGCAATCTAGTATGTTTACGCAATTTATTATAATGCCTATTGCCTAACTAAGAATAAAGTAAATACATATTAGTCAACGGTTATCAATGATATCAAACACCAGTAAGTAGTTAGACCGGTTTCACAGGTAACACAAACTCGTTAATTTGCTATGTTATTGTTTTTTTATCAACCGAGGACGCGATAAAGCCGCACCACTTGTATGCGCACGCGCAGATATTAGGTTATCAACCTTTTGTATGTCATTGCAACAATGTGAGTGGCCCTTTGGTACGGGGATTCCAGTTATTTACATATTATGTGAGAAGAATACTTGAAGGTATAGTGTTTGACTTAAATTCATCTTCATATTATATTTGAGATAATTTTAATAAGTAAACAAGTAGGTCAATGACTTTATGTCAGTGCGGTTTAGAAGATGGCTGCAGTGTTGCGTTTCGCGGTTTTGGTTGCCTTATATGTACTTACTTATCTTAATCTATACTGCTGAAAATTGGTGGGGAGGTAGCTTAGAATTAGGAGACGGATATAGGATACCATTTGTCCCCTCGGGATAATAAACTAGGAGAGCATAAATCATATAGTACCTACCTACTTATAAAGAAAGAGAAAGAAGAGTTTGTTTATTGAACTCACTAATATCATGACGTTGGTTGGTCATTTGAGGAAAGATAAATACAACTTTTATCCGGGTGTGCGTATTTGTGTACATAGAATAGTTTATGTTAGCAAATGATTTTGCATTCATAACACGATATAGAAAAAAACCCTGTGTATTTTATAATGACGCATAGTTGATGATTAATCTGACTGACTTCCTTTGCTAATTGGTATGATAAACTATGTCAATTTTATTATGAACCTACATACCTCTTTGCCTTATGTAAATAAAGACTTACTATGGAATATCGGGTTTCCCGAGTAAGTCGGATGAGGAGGTCAGATACCTGTAGTCGCTCTATGTAAAACATTGGTACTTGGTTAGATTGGAGAGAAACTTCAACATAGTTGGGAAAAGACTGTAGTCTTTTCATGATGATAGTATGTCATATTGACTTATTGATACATAACGAGGTACAGTTTATTGTAATCAGAATAAGATAAAAACCAAACAGGTACAGAACCTTGCTAAAGCCATACCATTGGCGCATATTGAGGTATACAATATTATATGAATCATACTGTCAGATCAATATGTTTGTTTGTTTGGACGTTTATGCCATAATATAGGATTCATGACCAAAACGTCGGTCATATATAGCCTTTGTTTATTACCCATAGAAGTGTTGAAGTAATCAAAACAAGCGATTTCCCGTTTTGTTTTGAATCTTTTATTTTTATTTATGGACTAATAATTGTTTATTGAAAGGGCATGGTCATCTTCGATGGTACTTCTCCGTCAGACTCACTTCATGGAACCGTGAACTTAGCATAAACTAATATTTTTAGTAACAAATGTCTGCATATTTGATTGCAGTTGTCTGAGATAAGATGTGCATATGAACAAAGTAATTAAATAGCTATGTGAGTTATGACGGTTCAATAGCTGACACGTGTTGAACATGAAATCTTTAGTACTTTAAATTGAAACAGTATTTATCAAAGAACCCCAATAAATATAATATGATCTCTTCTTTCCTCAAAATAATTTTAGATTAAAAAACAAATGACTATTTTGATCCCAAGCCGTATGGTCCTACGTAATTGATATACCGAACGCATCACTTTTACTATTAATTCCAAACTTATTTTATTTTGTTTAGCTCTTGAAAACACCTACCTACATAGGTACATACTCTACACCTCGGGATAAACACGAAAGATTTCACGATACATTTAACGGCTTTCCTTTGTTCTTAGCAGCAAACTAATGTTAATAAATCGCTTTGATTATATCTGGACAAGTATTTATGTTTATTGCATCCTTAATTATACGCTTGTTAAGTTTAAACTTTAATGTACTTGCATTGTAATCATCTGGAAGTTCAGGCTTGGTGTGAAAGGACCAAAAACATCAAAAAGAGTTTTTAAAAGAGTTACCGCGTACATAAAGGGCTTAAGAAGGAAGATAGTGGGATGGTTTTAGTCAGTAAGTGTCTGATACTCCCTCATGACATTTGATGACATCAAATAAAAAAAAAAAAAAAAACAAAAAGACTGGTCATTAAACCAACTTTTTACATATTCATACAACGAAGTTCTGTTGCATCATGTTACAGATAAGATAGATAAGTGCATTGGGATTTGATTAAAATATAATTTTGATGTCATTCATCACTAGGCCAAATAACTACTTTGATTTCCAATGCTCTGCTTTATACATAGAATATAAGAAAACTTCTTAGGTAACGCATTTTCATTTAATGATGTCTATATAATATCCTGGGACATCCTTAGGGATCTAGCCTTATTATTTATAAATAGGTACTATCTTTGTCATTGAATATAAATGAGACGACAAGGCCTATTAGGTATGCCTAGTAATATTTCTCAGAATAAACCTGAAAATTCACTGAGTTATTAGTGTTTTATGTTTAGCTTACAGAAAATGGTAGGAATATTTTAGTGGATCAATTTATGACATCAGACTTGGCTCTTATCAGGCCATTATTTTATTGCTCTCCAAAATCTATACGGTGTTTTAAAAGTATTAAACCAGCTTTCAAATATACATGCCAAAAAGAAATAATTTATGTTAGGTACTTTGGCGTAGATGCTGATCTTTAACTTTTTGTAATCATTTCCTATTCTGCGGACTTTTCTTGTCATGTTCATGGCGTAAAGATGCACATACTGACTTAAAATAAAACTATGCCGATCGTAAAATCGCATAATATTTTGCTCTCCATGCCCTAGATAAACAGTGAATCAACCGTAATAATACTTTCTTTTCCTTTTCCCCAGAATCTCTGGCTGCCATCAAGCACAGGCGATCGTGCAAGTACGACTGTGACGAGTACTGTCAAAGGAAAGGATCTAGCTCTGGTGTATGTCTACGGTCTATATGCAAGTGTTCATCGCTCAATACAATATTTGAATAGGCCATCGAGAAAGTACGAGAATGTTCCATGAATTTAGAAGAATAAATTATTAGGATAGTATATTTTTGTTTTATTTTATGAGGTAAAACTCAGGGTTGGTGTTATCTGTGTGTAACAAGATGAGAAGTAAAAAGATCTAAAGCAGGAAAGTATATACCTATGTGGACATCTACTGCAGATTGAATAAGAAGGTCGTTATTGTCATGGCGAAAGATGATTAAGTTGACCCTACAATACTATGTATTGACAATCAACATGCTTAATGAGGCTGCTACTCTAATTCCCTCGAATATCCCATTCTATAATGCTCTAGAGGAATTAAGCAAGACGATGAATTTCGATTCCGCTACCAATCGTGCATGCAGCACAAACACATTATAATCTGTTGGTTACACTATCCGTATTAAATCGGGAACATCCATCTTGTACGTGATTGGCTGGTCGATGGTGGCGCGCATTCTGATTGGCTGGCAGTCGCAGCATGTTACTAATACCCTCCATTACCCTCCATTTAGTTTCTGTGAATAATTAGCATACGACAACGTAACTGCTTCAGTAGTGTACATACGCTGTTTGATGTGCTTGCTTGCACCTGTACCCAGTTTATGTGCTGTTGTTATTGCTATTATATTAATGGGCGCTGTAGTCTCGAGATACTTTATTCTAGCTGATGGTAAAGGCACGATGTAGTTTCATGTGAACGTTAAGATTTATTCATAAATCTTAATAAAAGTAGGATGCATCGTTGGCACCGCTACTTGTAGGAATTATAAAATATTTTAGCCCATACACTCTAAATTTTATGAAGAACAATTTTCAGCCACCTCTTACACAATAGTTAGGAGTAAATTCATCTCATTTGTAAGCAGTAATCGATGGACATAATCAAGTGCTAACCATGAACAATTGTCGAGGATCTCTCAAGGAATACTAAAGATCTTATCTGAATGCCTAACTAGGTAAGTATCTAATTTGAGGGCGATCCGCCTAGGGCGGGAACTTGGCAGTTACCAAGTATTTCCTACATTTACGTAGATAAACTTTTGGGCTGGTCGTCGTTGAGAATATTTATATATCTTGAGGGAGAGCAGACGAGCGATTTATCTGAATATTTTTCAGAAATAAAAGAAAAATAACATCTTCTTGAAATAACGTGGATGAATGTAGGTGTAGGAGATTATGTAAAAGAGGATGCAGCAATAAAGAATTTTACTTTCTTAAGATGACGTTAAATAGACTACTGTGGAAGAAGGAATATCCTGTGCTAATCCCCAAATAAACCTGGCATGAAGGTAAATGATTATTATAAGGATGAAGGTGAAGGATAATGATGATAACCTTTATAATTATATATTTAACAGCTGATGATTATTTGCGACAAAGCTACATATGTTAGTTTTTTCACAGTTTCAGTTTGAAACTTGCTGTTTTTGTGAACTTTTCCGAGGACCTTTTTATCGTACAAATCGCTGGTCTGCAGAATCGTTTGTGTTAATTTATCTACTCCCCACGTAAGGAGTTACTAAGGATAAAATACTCGTATCTGCTACATGAGGCTTAATTGTTTCAAGGTATCGTAGCGATTTACTCCTGTAGGGTAACTTTTCTGTTTTATGTAGGTAAAATAAATGATGGGATATACTGACGATTGCTGTTCTTTGTAGAGGTAAAACACATGTTAAATAGGAAACTCACTCGGCATTTTTTAAGTATAAAGGGTGAAATACTTTTGCTATTAGTCTGAAGACACTGGTTCTTGCATAATTATATGTAATTTTTGTAGGCATTTTCCTCAATGTTCTGTGTATTTCTAACTAAAGAGATGTTATTATACATATCTAAATGATAATCTTGAATAGACTTAAGAGGTTTCTTGAGAATAATTGAAATGTTATCAGGAACAGCACGTTTTTGTTTTCATACTGTAAGCAATATTATACAAATAATAGCTCTATTTTCCTATAAGATACAAAAAGAGTTTAAAATAGATGAACTTGCGCACACTGATGAGTTGTCAACCGAAAGCCGCTGCCAATAAAAGTTTGTTACGCAATTAGTCTGCAGCAGAAATAAATTGAACAATCACGATGAAATGGTTTCCACAAACAAACACAGCTGTCATTGCACTTGATGTAGAACTGTAACGAGATAACTGATATGTACAGTCAACTTCAGGTCAGTGGTTACAGTTTTATAGAAAAACCATTCTTATTACTATTGAGTTAAGGTGCATGACAGTTACCACTGATGTGCAGTCTACTGTACCTACTTGCAGGACATCCCCTAATCTAAGTACTTTACAATATGTACATTACGAAGAATTGTGTTTGCTCATTAGTATGTCTTGCTTCATTTTAACATATATAAAGAGTGATAACTGAATAATTAATCACATTTCTGAAGCGATCATGGAGCTTGGACAATTGTTTCTTTTAGTGGTCTTATTGGTGGTGGGGTCACATGGCTTCGAGGAAGATCTTGGTAAGTTACTTTGTTAATTTAATAAATTTGCATACATTTGTGATGATCGATATCATAAGAGACTGATAGGATCTCTAATATTTCATGTCATGTCCAGACACATCTGCATACTTTTTAAACCAAGTGATATATTGCAACGATACGCTTTATACGTCACTTTTTGTTTCAAAAAATGGAACTGAATGAACAATAAAACAACGGTGCGCAATTTATTGTTTTCAGAAGCGAATGACGCGGTATCGAACCAGACGGCGACCGCCTACAGCGCTGGGGTCCGCATGGGAATAATCAATCCCGAAAAATACTCGCTTCGAACGTTTGAACAACATGAAAGAGACATCTTCAAAGATACGTACAGAGAATATCTTTCACTCAATGGCAATCAAACGGTTAGTTACCAAGATTGGCTCTTAATGAACAACTACGGGATACTGTTCGATACTCAGGAGTCTATGTTCCAAAGAAAAATAAGTAAGCGCTCCACAGCTGATAACAAAAGACGTTTTGTCAATACTGTGAGGAAAGGAGATATTTTGATCACGGGCAGAGGCAGTGGGGGGTTGCTTGGCCACGCTGCAATAATGACAACCGATACCTGGGTGTTGGAGATGCCTGGAGGGAAGGGCTGGCAGAACGGGATTCCGGACAACAACAGGCAAATAACTAAGCACAAGTGGTTTGATATTCACGCTTCTGATTGGACGACAGTGTACCGGTGTCCTGATGCTGGAATAGCTTCACAAGCTGCGCGCTGGGCTGACCGCAAGTACTACAACCCGAACGAAGGGTCCACGAAGACCATACACATAACATATGCATTAACCACGAACTTCCAGACGACGAACCCAAGCTACTGTTCTAAGCTGGTGCTGCAGGCGTATTACTATGGAACTGGTAGCAACAAAGTGATAAGAAATCCTGGGAATGCGATAATCGTTCCTACTTCAATACCAACGTATTTCTTGCGTCCCTATTGGTTGACTAACAAAGGGAAGTTTTAACTTTTTTATTGTTTATTGTTGTATGTATTTAAGTGTTGCATTTATTTTTATATCTTGGCTGTGTGATGTATAGATTATAATTGATAGGTACCATATATTAACTTACGACTTTGTATATTCATTTAAATAAATAATATCTACTTAAACCTACCCTTAATGATATATTTTATTCTTAAAAGTACCTTGGGCTACCGATTATGTGTGATATTTTATTGCAAACAACCTATGTCTGTTGACAAAAATAGAGTATCAGGAACATACCTAACAAAACTATAGGTACCCTTTAGATGATCTGGGGTCCACATAGAATACCTACATGTATACTGTAAGCGGACTGGAAAATTGATACCACTTACGAATAAAAATGGAGTTGTGTGTGTTTGATCGAAAGTGAGTTTGATCGATATACTTTCACGCTGAAACTGCAAAACCGATTGGGATGAATACATTCATACATGGCAGACTATGGTAGCTTCGAGAGGGACACATAGATGCAGAAAAAAAAAATATATACCCATCCTACCGACAGGTGTGGAGACGAAGTGGGGAGGTCATTGCTCAGCAGTGAAAGTTCAGGCTCATTTGTATCCTACCACTATCTGGGTGGGTGACAGTTTCTACTGGATGCAGACAAAGTCACAAACGAAACGTAGTCCTACATAACTGTCAGTGTTTATTTAAACAATAAGCGTAGAGTTAAACAAATTAAACTGATAGACTGCGCGGTTATTCGCGAAATGCAAATACGAATCTCCCACAATCCCAACTACTTGGTGATGGAGAGTCTTGAGATTTCAATTAATTTGTTTAAACAATTAACTAAAGTTATTTTGGTTTCAAAGGATCTAAGCAATCGAGCGGTTCTCTCTGGATTTGCATTTTTAAATTTATTTATGGTGGATACCTACTGCTTTACCATAAATTAACAGGATTAACACACAATAAATATCTGTGGTCTTACAGGGTGTACGTTCAATGAACGTCTTAAGACTTCTTTTAATTTGATATTTAAAAAACAACAGTTTTAGCCCTCTATCATCTCCATGGTGTTTTAAAATATATGTATATTATAGACGGCATTTAAAATGCAACATAATTTTTGATAACAATTTACAATTCAGGATTTTTCGACTAAGAAAACAGTTTATCAACATGACGGATGCAGAATAATTAAAAACATTATAATGCAATAAAACGTCATTCTTATTGAGGCACGGTCGGGTGAATTAAGTTTAAATTATTATTTCAGTTTATAAAAGCATGTTTAATAATAATTGGAATGCAAAGAATAATTATAATCTCTAGTTGCAATCGTGTACAGTTATCGTTTTATTTTCACTTTCATAGTTATCCGACTTTTACTCCTAAGGGTTTTGGAAACCATGGAAAATAATGTTCTAAACTCTTAAGGAGGAATTTCTGGTTGATCAACGAGGGAAACGACAACTACGATATAGTGGGTAAACAATTTATAGCAATAAAATGTATGCTATTTTGTTATTCAGCTTTAGATAATAATATAAATTGCCAGTAGGTATAGGTATATATCATGGAGAACAAAATCTCTAGCGGAGGTGCCATAACGGAAAATCGCCTAAGAAAGTAACGTGCTAAAAAGCGGGTGAGCGGGTGACGAGGAATGTTACTGTCTCTGCCCTTATACGCTTTCTTTACAGCCGAACATTTTTTGTAATACCAAAAATCGTTGACAGATGTTTAAAGAACCCAAACGCCTGGTTAGTTCGCACGTAAGTGATCGTTTTGGTCTTGCCCACCGTACGAATTTGACCTACAAGAAGGCGCCTGACCTACCTGCGTTATAACATCAACAACGCTCATTTTGCCTTACTCCGTGTTCCGTATTTATAACAGAGGAACAGTGCTTTGTATTAAGAAGATCGGACAGGCAATAGCTCCAAAAGAAAAGTGGTCATAAGCACAATTTGATAAGACGACACCAACATAGATTGGGAAATGACTATTTATTTGATCATTGTGTCAATTATTTACTATTGTAGTTTATTCCTGATCAAATTTTTAATAAAGTGACTTCATATCAGTTTCATTTTCAGTCAGAGTTGCCGGAATAATATCGTTCCTGTAAAGATGCGAATATATGATGTACTAAATGTTGAAATCAAGTTTATAATGATACCAACATTAAGGTTACAACTTTATGTGGTTGGACTTATTCAAATTGTGATGGTTACATCGTTGATCCCAGGATGTGAAGAAGATTCAGTTGAACCGTTAGATCTAAGTAAGATATTTTAGTAGTTTACCTAAATTATCGCAACGAACTTCAAGCGTAAAACAATAGACCAGCTATAGTGAAAATTGTTTTAAGCAACCAAACCACATTAGTGGTATTTTATTACTAATATTATAAAGAGGAAACATTGTTCGTTTGTTTGTAATGGATAAACTCTAAATCTACTAGACTGATTTTAAGAATTCTTGCACCATTAGAAATACATTTATCGGATATTAATATAGGCTATATTTTATCCTGGTACGTGCAGTGATTCCCTCAGGAAGCGGGTGAAACTAAGACTAAATCTACTAAAATATTAGATTTTTTGAAAAAATAAAACCTATATTAGAAAGTGAATTAATTGATTCTGCTCATTGTTCTGTTCAAACTTTTTCAGGTTTTGCGTAGTTTACATTACTTATTGTATAATGTTATATTTCTATATGCCACCTTATAGTTTGATGGAATTTAATGATGAAATTTTAATCTGCTTTTAGGGGAGAAAAGTAGAAATTCTAACAAGAGTAATAATTATTTCAACATTGCGGTCCATTTGGGAATAATCGATCCCAGCAAACATTGCACAAACTTATTCTTAAGACAAGAGGATCTCTTCAAAACTACTCTCAGATTATACAATAAATTAAACGGGATTAAGCCTGTTAATTACGCGGAGTGGCTCTTATTAAATAACTACGGAGTATTGCACGATAATCAGATGTCGGTCCTTCTACCCAAAACGCACAGATTGTCATCAGAATCATCGAAGAAAAAATTTGTGGAAAGTGTCAGGAAAGGAGATATTTTGATCACAGGAGATGACACTGGCAGTCCTTGGATTGGGCACTCAGCACTGATGGCAACTAATAAGTATGTCATAGATATGCCCGGTGGCCCTGGGGCTTCCAACGGCATAGAGGACAATAATAGGCGCCTAACTGCGGCCGCTTGGTATGACAAATTCAGTTCTAGTGACACGACGGTGTATAGATGTTCTAACAAGACAGTTGTCAAAAACGCAGCGGACTGGGCTTACCGTAACTACTATAACCCAAAAGGCGGTGACAAGAAGACTATACATACAAAATACCTCGCTACGCCATCTTTCCGTTCATTGAACCCTAGCTATAGTTCTAAGTTGGTGATTCAGGCTTTTTACTTCACTAACAAGAATGTATTATATCCTTTTTCTGACGAGAGCATAATTTTTCCAATTAACATTCCAGTTTATTTCAATTACGCTTGTCCAATGCTAATTGTGGGGACTTTTTGAACACCGAACGTACGTTACAGTGGGTAGGTTGTATGATAATTAATGATGAATAAAAATAATCTGATTTCATGGGGTTGTGTTTCTATAAACGTACGTGTAGTGTATGCAAAAACTACCTTCCCCAAGTTATCTTACCCACGTTCCTTGGGAACCAGTCCTTTTCATCATCATCATCATCATCATCAGCCTATCGCAGTCCACTGCTGGACATAGGCCTCTCCTCTTACTCGGATAAGACTAGGCTGTGGCTCTCCACGATAAATGAGATATATCTAACTCTGAAAGATTTTTCTAATCAGTCCATTTCCTGAGATAACTGTCTTTAAGCAAGACAACGGAATACTAAAGCTTTTATAATATTGTCTATCATCATAAGACTTATTATCATCTCCCTGCTAGGCACATGCCTCCTCTCGCAAAGAGAAGGTTGGTTATTTCCTTTCAGTATAGCAGGACGAATTTTACAATGAATGGTTCTGGGACGAACCATATCCTAAGCACAGAAGAGAAGGCATTTCGAAATTCATTTTGTTACCTCTACATGTCTTTTAATAATAATAATATAACTTCAAGATCTTCACGATACTGTTAGCAAACGTGACTGAACGCTCAACTAATTTGTGGACTATAGCTTTAATTAAGGTAACATTATAAAGCAATTAAAATACCTTATTGAGGCACGGTTGGATTAATGATGTTCAAATAATTTTTTTGTTTATTAAAACATGTTTAAATTAATTGAAATCCTATGGATAATTAAACTTATTAGATGCGGTTGCGGCGTCACTACAGATATTCTATATACTCGCCGATTATTTCAGTCCTGCCTAAGTAAGACTTTTGGAAACCATGGCAAAATAATAATCTTAACTATCGAGGAGAATTCCTCGTTAACCAAGGAAGGAAATCAACAACTGTGAGAGTATTTTTTTTAAATTTGTTATTGAAATTTAGACATGAATCACCAGTAGGTCTGTGATTGTACTAATGGAGGGGGGGGGGGGGGCGGCATGGGAAAAGATTTGGTATAATTAGTATGACGACAGGATGAAAAACTTGCTAATGTGCTTTCGTTCCGATCACCTATTAATATGATTCATTAAAATACTGTTTTAATTTTTTAATACTTACTTATAGTCAACGACAGTGAGTTAATTGGAGTTTCTTTTTCAGTCAGAGATACAGGAGTGATATTATTTCTATAAGAAAACGAATTCAATATTACCAATGATTTGAAACGTTTTTCAAAAGTTGCAATAATTACGAAGTTCGTTGGTCAAGGTGCAAGAAGTTGATAATAATGGCTACATTAACATCACATGATTACATGGTTGGACTTTTTATTTTTATGGTTATATCGTTAGGCTCAGGACATGAGTATTTTTCAATGGAATGGTTAGATAACGGTAAGATTTGTTTTAGTTTCTGTAGTTCGGCTTCCACAATTGCAAGGAAACTTTTGTATTATAAACGTATGTGCTTAATCTGATCTTTTCATGTCGTCACATCGTTATTCGACATAATGTAATGACGGAAAGTGTGTTTGTTGTTTTTAGGGAAGAGAGGGGTAAAATCGAACAACACTTTCAAATATTACAACACCGGAGTCCGCTTGGGAATTATTGATCCCGAAAAATACTCCCTGAAATCATTCAAACGACATGAGAAATACTTCAGAAATACGCTCAAAACTTACAACAAATTGAAAGGCGATGATCCTCTTACTTACGGAGAGTGGCTCTTATTAAATAACTACGGAATATTGCGCGATACTCAGATGTCGATACTTGAAAATAAAAAAAAAGCTTTGAGCAAAAGAACCAATAAAAAACAATTTGTTAAAACGGTCAGGAAAGGGGATATTTTGCTGACAAATAAAAAAGGTACAGGTTTGGTTGGGCATGTAGGAATGATGGCTACAAATAAGTGTGCTATAGAGATGCCTGGTGGCAAAGGGTGGGCTTCAGGTATAAAAGACAATAATAGGCGCCTAAGTGCAGGCGCTTGGTATGACGAATACAGTTCTACTTACACAATGGTATACAGGTGTCTTGGAAAGGGAGTAGCCAATAAAGCAGGCGACTGGGCTTACCATAACTACTACAACCCGAAAGGGGGTCGAAAGAAGACTATTCATACAACTTACCGGATAACGCCAGATTTCAGTAAGAAGAATCCTAGCTATTGCTCCAAGCTAGTGCTTCAGGCTTTTTACTTCACTGAGAGGCGTGTGGTAATAGATCATGTAATACGATATGGCCCATTTATAATTCCAGCTAAAATTACGAGTTATTTCACTCCCCATTGTGAGATGTCATATGTGGGGAAATTCTAGGTACTGAATATTTTTGCAGACTATAATATAAGAGACAAGTTTTGTATCTAAAAATATGTTAGTCATTAAGGTACATATATGCATAGGTTAATTGGGCCCGAAAATAAATAAAGGTATTTTAACCCTCAGCAAAATATACCTGCATTGATGAAATCGGTTAAGAATCACATATTTGAGTAACCTTATTACCTTTAAATGGTTCTCCAATTGCATGAGCACTGAATGTAAATAAAAGTATAACTTTACAGATGATTTGTTTTATTAGGTACATTATTTACTAATCCCAGACCCATTTTTCCAAATGTTAAATGTAGGAAAAATGTTGCTGTTGAAATCAAAATATTTCAAGGAGAGAATTCATTACGAACTAAATAGTTAAAATAAAACAAGATTATGTTATTGACTTGGCAAATCTATACTAATATTATAAAGTTGAAGAGTTTCTTTGTTTGTTTGAACGCGCTAATCTCAAGAACTACTGGACCGATTTGAAAAATTCTTTCAGTGTTAGATAGCCCATTTATCGAGGAAGGCTATAGACTATTTATCCGGTTCGTGCCGTGGTTCCTACGGGATGCGGGTGAAACCGCTGACAGAAGCTAGTTCAAGATATTCTGGTTCAAGTTCAACAGGGGGACATCTTTTACGTGTATATATCTTGTTCGAGAACAATTTTCGCGCGTTTTGGTAGAGTCAAAACACGTGACGCTTTTCTGACGACTGTTGTCATTCCACCGCTGTAGTAAACAGGTTTAAATACTATTGTGGGCGAGTCGAGACTAGGGATAGTTGAAACTAAGTCTGTATTCTCTGTTGAATTTTATTTATTTATTTGGATTTCCAACAAGAATCTTGTGTTTCCTTAATTATATGAAATCACAGCATGCATTAAATTATAATATTACAAAAAAAACATGAAATTATTTAAAGACTGCAAAAATCAATTAAAATTAGCATTATGTAACAAACCAATTAAAACAAATTATGTTTCTAAATATAACATCTATTGTTTACTTATCGCATGAAATTCAGTAAGTCATTTCCATGTGTTATTTTATTTGTGTTGCTTTTCGTTCTCGAATGCCATTGTTTCGGCAATGCACATTAAATTGCCGTATAATGCCGTAAAGTGGTTCTTATGATAGATTTTTTCAATACGAAGTTAGATGTGTAGTCAAATGGAATTAAAACGGTGACCAATGATAAATTAATACTGAAATTAATACTGATATAATGTACATATCGTCACATAACTACGTCATAGAATATGTCCATGTTTATATGGTTATATTGTTGGTTTCGGGATCACATGTTGCAGCTAAACTCTGGAATGGTAAGCAAATTTTTTCTCCGTAAAAAATGTTTATTATTTCTTAAGGATTACTGGCACACGTTATCTACAATATTAAAATAGTGTTTGCAGGAGTCACTATAGCGTGTTAACATTTGTCAAGCCAAATATATATTTCATACTTCTAATTTTAGTTTCAATGATTTATCTGATAAACAAGTGAGTGGTGGTATTTTAATTTATCGTTTCCAGGGCAAAATAACATAATTTCCAACGAGACGGCGATTTACTACATTGAAGGGGTCCGTATGGGAATCATCAATCCAGAAAAATACTCCCTTCAATCGTTCGAACAACATGAGAGGGAGATGTTCAAACATACGTACAGAGACTTTAAATCACTGAATGGCACTCAAGCGATCAGTTATCAGGAATGGCTTATAATGAACAACTACGGAATACTGTTCGATACTCAGGAGTCAGTGTTACAGAAGAAAACTAGTACACGAAGTACGGTTAATAAAGATTTATTTATCAAAAATATCCAGAAGGGGGATATATTAGTCACAACAAAATTTAATAACGGTTTCATTGGCCATGTAGCAATAATGGCAACTGATGACCACGCGATAGAGTTGCCTGGTGGCTTGACTTGGATGTTAGGCATAGCGGATAATAACAGAATTATTTCTAAAGACGCTTGGTTCAACGATTATGGCTCTGGTTGGACGACGGTGTACCGGTGCCCTGACAAGGCAGTAGCTGATAGTGCGGCGGAGTGGGCTTACCTTCACTACTACAACCCACTAGGCCTTGCCGAGAAGACCATCCATACACTGTACAGATTAAACTTTGATTTCGAATCTACGAATCCTAGCTATTGTTCTAAGCTAGTACTTCAGGCTTTCGTCTTCAGTAACCGACCAATTATACATAAGCTCCATAGGTACGGGTTTGTGATACCTCCAATTCAAGTCCCGGGTTACTTCGAGCCTCCTTATAAATTGAAAATTGTGGGAAAATTTTGAATAAAAAATTAAGGCTTGATAAATATTAATGACAAGTAGGTAGTACTTGTATACAGACTTGTTACTATGTGCTCGTCAAATATAAGAAGCCACAAGTCATTTGAAAATAATCAGCTTCACTCGAGTAATTGTGACTTTTTTAACGGTGTTGCTGTTTGATATGTCAGTGAAATAATCTCTCTCGGAAATAAATAAACAAGGATTTTATTTATTTTATTTACAACACAATCGATTACAGTTTATTTCTGAATCTACTGCAGTTGGACACTGGCGACTTAATACCATTAACTGTTACAAGTATTATATACTACGTATCATAAACCAACATAAACTACATATAATCACAGATTTCACATGCTATAAAATTGTTTTAAATTAAAAGACTTAATTGGCAGCGTTCTCACAATACTACTTGAAATTATCGAAGACATTGGCAGCCATTCAAAGTGCAGTATCCGCCAGACTTGTATCCTCTTTGCCTGCAACTTGCGATGCACTCGTAAAATACACAGCGCCCTGGAAGAGGTGGCCCTTGTATCGTTTCTCTTTTAACCATCGTGTGGGGTGTATCTGTAAAGAAATGGTTAAAGTTGGTTAGTATAGGGGTACAGAATGTTTTGTGTAGTTGACAGCTGTCAGTTTTCAAGGGAAAGTACCGTTGATTGTACTGACTGACAGGAATTGTCAACTGCACCAAAAAACGGTCGTGTTATATACCATTTTAATTTTAGAACCTTCACATTTTAAATATGGAATTTAGGGAATGTGGAAGGTGCAAAAATTTAAGACTTTTTTTAAATAAAATAAACCAACCAGCATCACCAATTTCAGCAGCCGAAGTTACAACTATGTAACCCACAACGAGGAATATAGCAACAATTAGACAAGCCTTCATGATTGAAACCTCCCAGTGAATATACTGTACAAAACTTTCCAAGCTCATCTTATTTATACTAACTTCAACCCGTATAAGTTTCGCCGAAACTATACCACAAAATCAATACAAAATACGACCGAATCGAAATACATTTCACTAGCACATACATTGACGCGAAACCATTCCCGCAACGTATTTGCAATCGTGTTCAGTCGGAAATGGATACCGCAGAAACAGTCTCGTGCAATCAGTCACTTCGCACTATGTGCTAGCACATTAATATTGGATGTGGAGGGAATACCCTGAGTCAATTGCTCCGGCATAGAATTGCAAGTGATACATTCCGTATTCGTCATTCAATTTGCCACTATATTCGAAGGAGATTAAGTTGATTATCCTTTGTCGGGATGAATCTTTAAACAGGGCCATGTTTATTTGATATTGCGAGTCGGTTATCATTGTATGTATTCTTGTTATCTAGTGTTATAGGTAAATATGATGGTGGCATTGTTTCGGAATTTGTTTTCCTGTTTAATTTAGTTTTGTAACATTGTTTTCAGTGCGGAAAGAGATTTCTGGGAATGGAGTCTTTGTTTGCCTGAATCTAATCTTTAAGATGAAGTACGTTATTTTTTGTGTCAAGTTGAAATAAATGTATTAATTTTTAAGGATTTACCTTATATGTTTTATGTTCCGGTTCTGGTTGTTTACAAGAAATTTAAAAAAAATATTATCCCGTATTGCATTTTCTATGTTAAATCAAAGAAGATACTCATATTAAAAGACATATAATTAAAGGATCCTTACCTTATTTTTGGTACAACAAACGTCCGTATTTTCGTAATGACAAAGAGCAACAAAAATCCCTTTGATGTATCTGAACATGGGCCCGTCATAAAGCATCTAAACATTTTTATCATTATCTTGTGCTATCATTATTCAGTTCTTTGTTTTTACATTGAGTATCTGCATCAGACAGTACGAAAGGAAACACGGCAAAACGCCCCGAGCTCAGAATAAACTCCACCGTACTTAATTATAAAATATGCCATTCTACAAAGCTAGATTAATCTGTAACTTTCTGTTTGTATAAAAATACATTTTTATTTGCCTTTAATAAAATTATGATGAAGTTCATCATGGAGTTTTTATCAAAAGAGTCAGGTAAAGCTTTGTAGGTTACGTAAATAATATCTAGGGTGAACACACATTGTATACTCAGTGTGTTTTTGCATGTAAAAGATTATAGATAGCAGTGAATATCGACTGGGTTGTTGCTAAATAGCAACTCTAAATTCACAAAATAAAATGCCAATTTCATATTGAATGTATGACGTTGCTGTTTTGTTTTTCGAATTTGGTTATTTATTTCAGTAGAATTTATGCATTGAGGTTTTTAAAAATAAAAACTAAATTGGACATCAAGTGCTGGAGTTCTAGAGTTGGTTATTAGAGTGGTCATCTTAAATCACTACTTATGCAAAGGCAGATGGCAATACGAGACTTATTTTTAGTTTTATATAATAAATAGCTTTTAATAACACATGCCTCATGAAAACTAACAGCACATGATCAAATATCGCTACTATGATATTTTCATATCACATTCTATTTCATTCACTATTTTCGTACAAGTACAGTCGGCAACAAAATACAATATCATTTATGAAAGGACCAAGGGTAAATAACAATAAAGGCTGAGGCAATATCAAATCTTCATTTCATTGGAGTAATTGTAATTTTTCTAAGTGCTTGCCAGTGGAGAAACAATATCCGCGTCGCGGATAACTGGGGACATGGAATACAGGACCGGAGTTTGTGAAATTGTTAGATAACAAGGCTAATACTAATTGTTACTTACAATGGTTGGCAAATATGTAGATTTATTGTCTACTGATCATGGTCACTGATAACATGACTACCGACAAAAAAACTGACGTTCATGTTGTTCATGAAATTTTACTGTCATATGTAAGTACATGAATAGCAGAAGCGCGAAAGTTTGACGCACTGTCGCGCGAAAGTTGGATAAAAGTTCTCGTTGGCACTAACTTTGGCTTTAAGAAGCATTCCCTCTAACTATTTTATTACAAGCATACTATTCAAACCCCAAATTAATAAGAAATACGACAGAGCGGCATAAAGTAAGCCGTAAAAAGCGCAGTCTTAAGGACTCTTGGAGCAATTTCGAGTCCGTCCCTGTTGTCGAGTCGACAACTTAATTTATCAACAGCTTGTTACTGCCTTACTGGTGGGCACTGAGCAATAGTTTAGTGGCGAGATGTCGCCTTATATTGCTCTGGTTACTGCGTATAACGAAATTGTATGCAAGTGCCTCTGTATTCAATCTTTTTGCCTTTCTTCCGTTTGATGATTGTGGGTTTGTAGGAATAAAATGGAATTAAAATGTATGGCTTTAACAAAATATTGGTCGAAATAAGGTGAAAAGTTTTTTGGAATAATGTTCGCAAAAATGTTAAGTAAGGTAGTCGACCGAAAATACCGTCCGGATTTATTGCGTTCACCAAGTTAATTTACAAAACACAGAATGGGTAAACCCCCAAACAAAAGCCCCCAGATAATTTCTAAAGAATCCGAATGTGAGGTGTGGAAGTATCCAAATAATTTCATTTTACGTTTCACCTAACATATTTAAGAGACCCGGGTCGAAGCGTTGACATTCTTTATTTTTGGAGCACTCGCCTAAAGGTTATAACGGGTAACTTTCTGATGTTTAATGTGGCGTAGCCCACCTAAATAATAACAACGTGTAACACGGTCAGCTCCGAAACAATGGCTGGACGCTTTTCAGTTTTTACGTCCTTCATTTCACATCACGTTATTCCACTTTCCTCGTGTTTATTTCGAGCGTAATCCTGACGTACATGTAGTAAAACAGTTCAGTTCACCGATGGATTTTATAAGGTCATTTGCTGGCTCATTTTTAGGGTCCAGATTAGAAAAAGGACTCTTTTTTGTACAGACCGAAAGATTCACGCGAGGGACAAACTGTTGGCAAATAAAGGTCCGAAACAGTCCCTCCGGAAATTGTACGTATATTTCAACATGAACTGGTTCCCAAACAACACATTTTCAAAGAAACCAATTAAAAACGTTTCCTGGACAAACGTGAATAATTCTCCGCAAACAAAATTTATTTTAACAAATATTTTTGGAAATATCTTTTCTATTTCGGGTCTCATCTCGAAAGCAAACACCCAGTCGGTTCGGAAACACAATTTAAGTTCGTCAACAGCCGGTTTCAGTGGCAGTGCTCCGAGGCACAACTTATTTATATAGGAGAGTACAGTTTGGTTCGATAGCAGAGAGTCCAAGTTAGTTGAGTCAGGCGTTAGGTGGTTTGCGAAAACCCATTAAAATTAACTAAGAACTTAGACCTCTTAAACATTTAACAGAAATTGTTTTTAATTGATGTTATTGTTTCAAAGTTTGACTGGGAAGGTACTTTTTCTTTGGCAGTAAATAACAATTAGTGTCGCTGTTAAAAATAGGGAAGCTACTTTTTAGAAGTTGTGATCCCAAACTTTTTGGACGGGCACACTTAACAGGTTGAACGTCAAAAATACGAGCGAAGTTTAAAAGAAAGATTGGAATGCGTAATTAAAGGGAACACCAGTGATTTACTAAATGATGTCCATTAAAGTTGGGGCTTAGGAAACGGCCACGCTTCTTGTGAAGACAGGGGAGAGGGGGGGAGTTGTGAACCAGTTCTGACGACCTCATCACAGTTTCCTTCCTACAAATGAGTAAAGCGGTCTGTGCGTAATGTGTTCAGCTTTCAGGGTATCCTCGCACCGCTAATTCGGTGGATTGGCGAAAACGTTATTCTTTTACCCATCAAGGAGGGTGGAAAGTGTGCTATGGTAAAAGCGGTGTTTCATTTAGTGGAGGCCGTTGTCTTTTATGTCTTTTACAAAACAGTTCTGTAAGCGATCATCGATTTCTGTACAAAAAGGAACATTTGTTTTAACTCCAGTAGTTGTTTGGGTATCTGAATGTCTGATTGTAAACATAGCTATATTCAAAGGGGGCATTTAGTAAACAGGGAAGTATATTGGAAATGGTAAAATGGCAGTTTTATATGTTCAAAAATGGTGCATGCTTCCTTTATCGTAATAGTTCACTATTGTGGCTATTGTTAATGTGATCCCAATTTCACTACGAAAGAGAGATCAACCAATACAGAGAAAATATATCTGATCTTTTTTCAGATTGACTGGCTATTAACCCTTGTTTGTTTAACGAATTAACTGCAATATAATGAGGTTTACCGTTCAGTTGACTGAGCTCGTTCAATATGTGACGAATGCAGTATTGAAATGTTATGCACATTACTGCCAGGTCACTGGGCATGTAAGTAAAATGACGATAAAACTGATTCGATATAATGCTCGAACATGTTAATCGTAACGAGTCGGTTATCGATACCTGAGTGGTTCGATGGTATTTTAGTTCGCATTGGTCACAGTAAGCGGATAATTGCTTAGAAATAGTATGGTTGAAGTAATTCGTTATGTGTTAAATTGCATGTGTGTTTTATTTATAGCATGAGTGGAGGACAGTTTGAAGGTATTTCCTAAAAATAAATGTCATCATTAATTAACCTTTTTTGATAACATACTACCACGAATTCGTAAGTGATAATAATTTAGTAAGTACTAAATGCCACTTTATAAAACCATCTTCACGTGTAGTTTGCTTTCAGAGTACGACAGAAGCAGTAAAAAATAAGCGTCTGTATTTCGTACTTAGCTGCAATTCATCAATAGCAAAGGAAAGGCAAAGGGCGATGACAACAGAAGAAATGTTTCCCGTAATATCGGCCTTAGACGACAAAGAGGCAATCGATCACGCCGCTTCCACCTGGCCAAAGGCGGCAATCCGAATGCGTGATACGCGTTAACTACCATCGAATCACCACATCTGGCAATGCACCTTCAACTTTATCACCTTTGATACTAGGTCTATTTTATGTTGTAGGATCAGTGGAGGCAACATTTCACACGATTCGTTTTGTCTGCTCTCCTGCTTCCCGGCTCAGGTAATGGTTCCTGTAATATTGGCGTAATATTTCTCGACGATAGCATTTGTTATCAGCGCTGTTTTTATCCGAACACTCTTTCTGCATATTATGGGGGTTCGGTACACAGCGTTATCCGTGTTAACTGATTACGAACAAGGAAATCGGGGTAATTATTTGTGTGCATTACACGGAAACTGTGTTTGTGTGTTAGCGCACTGTTGTTTTCTTAAAGATTTACGCAGGGGTTGATATCATTTGGTTGGATTATGTGAGATAGTATTTTTGTGTCAGGTTGATAGAACGCTCTTATCTCAGGAGCTACTGAGCCGATTTAAAGACTTCTTTCAGAGTTAGAAATCAATTTTTTTTGAGAAAAGCTGGAATGCGTTTGCTTGAAATAGTTCCCATAGGACGAGTGAAACCGTTGACGGAAAGCTAGTTTTTAATATAACTAAAACGCTTCACAGTATCCACCAAAAAACTTAAATTTTTATTAACATTTTTGCGTAGACGGTTCTATATTCACGTTGCCGTTGAAACGCCACATCAATTTTTAATACGGGCTTAGCCTAATATTTTATTAAAGTGTTAGTAGAAATTGTATGAACACAATGACTATGGCTGAAGTGAAGTAGATCGTAAAGCTTAATGCGGTTAAAAAGCTATTATTACATAGTTTATAGTTAAGTTTTATGGATTTCACTTTAATGTTAAAAGCTATAAGTATTTTGGTAGTTATTTTATGGGTTACAGGCGCCATGGTGTCAACTATTGTCTAAGTTGGTCGAAAGAGCAGCGATTTTCAATCGAGTTAAACTTTAAAAAAAACCGACTTCATCAAATCGGTGGGTAAACGACGGAGATTGCGGCAACCAACATAAAAAGAAAAACGGCAAAATTGAGAACCTCCTTTTTGGAAAGTCGGTTAAAAACGTGAAGTAGCGGCAACCCTAAACAGCACACCAATTTAAAACAATTCACCGGCCACACACACAAATAAAATAAATTATTCATAAGCAATTAAAAACAAGACGTTTGGCAAACTTATTCCGATTTCAACAATGTAAAACAACAATTATAATTTAATGGAATCGAGGGAGTTATAAATTGTTGTGAATTGATTTAGGCCGAATTTCCCTTTCGTTCGGTAACATTAATCAAGGCGTTCTATTCACTATTCCGGGAACACCCACGCGACAAATATTCACAATGCTGGGACGAAGATGTCTTTGTATTCATTTTAGATGCTAGAAGTGGTAAGTTATTTTTGATAGCAGTATTGGTAGTTTATTTATTGAGTTCCTTTATCGTAGGCGATATGACTTAACGTGATAATGTGTTGGAACTTTTTCGGTCGGATTGTTTTTAGTTTGAAAGGTACCAGTTTCTTAGGTATCAGTTCGGGAATGGATTTGGGTAATATTCCTGCTAAGAGACCTCCTATCCCATTTTAGAACAGTGTTAGAAAACGAGCTATTTTTTCCCGTCTCGAAAGAGGTGTATGTTGAAAAATATTATGATTAACATATTTGCACTAATATCTGTTGTCAAATAAAAATGCAAGAACTTGAGAAAAAGAAAACGGAATGGCTACTTGAAGAACTAAGGAAAATGAGAAAACAATCTACAGTATTTACATCACTGTTTTATAGCCAAGGAGTTTGAATTAACTTGTACTAAACAAGGGCTGTCAACTGCTCTACGACAAGCGTTTAAAGCGAGATTGTCAGATTAGAATCTTAAAACGAAATGTTCTTTTTTCAAAATTGTACACCATGCAGGTTTTATATGAGTTTTGTGTGTGTGCATTGCAATGAGGTGGTGTAATCGCTATAGAGTGTATATGTCACCGTAAGATTACAAACATCGTTAGATTACAATCTATCTCGAGAGATTGTAAACTGTCGAATTATTGTAAACCGTAACACCTGATTGCAATTTAACGCATTATTTTTCGCTATATTATAATCTATCGATGAGAAATTGTCAAATTGTCAACTGTCCGAAAGCTCTCCCTGATTGGTCAGTCTTTTTGTAAGATCGAGAGCGATGTAGAGCGGTCAAATTGTTAACTGGCGTAGAACGGAATGCAATTTTTAAGACTCAAATTACACACAATTAAAAATTGTATTAAAAATTGAAGTTAGTGACGAAAACGAATCGCTGCAAAACCGACTCCACGTAGTCTTGTCTGCCCTACCCCTAGAGTGCAATTCAAAACCGCGTAGGCGCGGAGGGGCGAGGCGGCCTGCGAGCTGAGGCGCAGGTAGTTTCAGCGCTCGCCGCCGCGGCTGAGGCTGGCCGGCGGAGCCGGCCAGCAAGCCGAAGCTGCGGTGGTGAGCGTGAAAACCATCTGCGACGATAAGCTCGCATGGGACCGCCGGAGCCCTGCAGCGCCGGAGCCGTGACAGAAGCCATGCTTGCTGCATGTTGTAATTGTGGCAGACTTAGTAATTTAGAAGGCAACATACATTTTTGGGGGCGAATAATGATATTAAAAAGAAGCCTAAACAGGCTTCTTTTTAATTAGCACCCCTTTTATTTTATTTTTAAATATTAGTTTGTATTTGAAGACAAAATACCTAACTGTATTTTTATAAGAGTTATTTTTATATAAATTTAATACTTGAAGAATTTTTGAAGAGCATTTATTTTATTTAACTGACACCTCTATTTCATTCCTAACTCTACGGGAACTCCATGGGAACAGAACGGTTGGTCGTGATTGGTCGATCTTACAAAAAGACTGACCAATCAGAGAGAGCTTTCGGACAGTTGACAATCTGACAATTTCTCATCGATAGATTATAATATAGCGAAAAATAATGCGTTAAATTGCAATCAGATGTTACGGTTCACAATAATTCGACAGTTTACAATCTCTCGAGATAGATTGTAATCTAACGATGTTTGTAATCATACGGTAACATATAGACAATACTTTTTTGTACGTTTTATTTTTGAATTTTATATCTTTTTAATTGTTCGGTGACAAAAAATACGGCTTGTCATCGTTTAATTCGTTTCATTGGTAAACAATGATTAGCTAAATTAACATTTTATTTTTGAACGATCTTGTGGGCGACGGCTTTGGAAAAATACCTCAATTTTTTTATTAAAAGATCGTTCTTTTATTAAATACTTTATGTTTAAATAATGAGCTCATGAAAATAGATTAATTGTTGTTTGTATTTCTGAAAATAACCGGTTGTGTAATAAAGATGTTATTTTAAACCTTAACAGGTAGGTACTTACCCATTCCAATTCAATTAAGTTTAAAAATTTTGTAACAAAAGTATGGTGAATTAGAGATCAATACTCTGTTTTCGAATACCAGTAAAAAATAATGACTTTGGGTCTATAATTTATACTTTAAGTCAAGATAATTTTGAATTCTGGTAAAAATAATACCATCTAGAAAATCATCAGAAGGATAAAATAAAGTAATTAGTCCTAGCCTGCCTGCTCAGCAGCTATTTCCACATCCACTAAAAGTAGATTCTCATTTAAAACTCATTCCAGTGGTTTATAAATTATGTATTGGCGAGTAGATTAGACGGGATTCGACGTAGGGGCGAAGCAGTCATTATTGGACTATCAGTAGCGCGTCAATTAGCCGGGATGGGATCAGCCCTTGGCCTGATTAATGAAACGTGGCCCCACTCGAGCCGTATTCACGCGATACGATAGGCCTCACTGTCACATTTGCACTGTAAATTGTACCTAATGAGTGGCCCCGTTGATGTGTGATAGTGTTGGACTTAAACCTCCTTGTTGTAGGGTCTGTCAAGTGTCAGCTTTATTTAAATTTGGAATGTCTATTCTGCCTGCTATGAAGATTTTTGTGGAGGTTTTTGAATTTCGAACACTGATTGTCTTGATTTTGTATTTAGAATTTAGAAGAAACACACACAGTAGGCACATTATGCAGTGCCTTTACAAAAACCGTAGACCAGTTTTACTGAGGATATTGACCGTCAGACAGACAGATTCAGATAGAAACAAACCTGATAAAAACTATTTAACAAAAAATATACATGCCTAGACTATAAACAGATCCGTCAGCCTCAAAGCAGTACTTATAGCATTGTAGCAAATACAGCACAAAGAATAACAAAACGAATTTATTAACATGAACAGACAATATTATTCAAGTTTCCATTTACATATTTGAATAAGAACATTATTTATTCAACTGAATTTTGTATCAAAAATAATTTAGTTATCTGGAGGCGAAAGACCATATCTTTACAATGTTCGTTCATTCGTAATACTTGAAAGCGGCTTTGAATTGAAATGTTAAATGATATTAGAGGCCGTTCCTCATTCAACTACCGAATACTAATAAAATCTATTGAAACTGTTACAAAATCAATTATCCAGTGTCTTGGAGGTTCGCTTCGAAAGATCGGGAACATGGAACTGCACTTCATTCTATATAAAGTCGAATATAAAGACTTTTCTACTCGCCCATTAAATGATTCCTAGACATTCGATCCGATTGGATCTGGGTTCGCTTCAGAAGTATTTGCTTCGGTTAATAATGGAAGTTCAAGAAATCTGGTTTGAAAAGTTTGTGCTGCAGTGGAGGAATGTGTTATAAGAACTCTTTGGTTAAGACAATTTGCATTCAGGAAAAGGCGATGGGAATATTTGCAGTGTTGGTACACAAGTTGGCAGTGCTAGGGAGTGTAACTTACCACGCTTATGCTAGAGGTGGTGCCTACTGTTTGGCACCGAACGCTGTTTATTCATTTCAGAACGCATGTTTGAGCTTGTGTAATGTTCTGAAGATTCCAAACTCACGCCTTAAAACACGCTTGGGTTGAACGAAAATGACCCTTAGGTCTTATATATTAGGGTTACATAATTGCTTTTGCGGGAGTTGCCTCAAACTGTATAAAAAGAAAGCGTTCAACCAAAAAGGTTTATATTCATGCGCTAATACTATTTTATATATGATATGCGTTCTGCCTTGCTCCTAGAAAAAATTCAATAACACCGAAAAACGAAGGCAACAACTAAAGGCAGAAACACCAAATTAACAATTTTAATAAACCCAAAAACTATCTTAATATCACAAAAACGGGAATGGAAAAACTGCCATAGTTAGTTAAAGAACAGTCGTTTGAAGTTAGACTGTAAGAAGTGTTCCCGTTTATAAGAGAGGTTGTTACGATGTTAATACTCAAATATTTGCTTTGCCTCGAGGAAATGAAAGTTCGGGTGACGCCGTGTGAACTTGCGGTGCGGTCGGAAAACATACAATTTCTCGGTTCGTTGCGGCTAAGACCTTCGTTCTTCTAAATCTTGTTAGCTTCTTATATTTGCCTGTATATTTGCATGGATGCATAAGGCTTTAATGTTTACGGTCTTCTGGTATCGGCGCTGCGTTCTTTGCTGTTTTTAAATTGAGTTTATATAAAAAAATCCTTCACTCTTTGTTAAACTAAAACTTTGATTTTAAATATGGGCTTAATAAATAGATTTCGAGCTCATTGAGAACCTCCTCCTTTTAGGGTCGTTTAAATAGATTTATGACGAGATTTTCAGTACTATATTGGTTAGGAAAGAAAGGTTGTTTTCTATGAAATGTACTTTGTGGTCTAATATTTTAACAGTGCTACTAACAATAACAAGTTCACTTGATGTTCACCCCAAGAAGCCTTTCTGGACCCGAAAAGAATGACAGTGCAATCGTACAAACTAAACCTAACACCACCTAAAGCCCTTCTTAGCAAGCAAAAATTCAACCACATCTTTAATTAAACAGCCAGAGCTTCCATTTAATATCGGTTAGGTTGATCTCAACTGGCTGGGTTTAATATAACGCGGTGGAGCGTTTTTTCTCGGCGTTAATTCAATCCGTATCCGAGCCGTCACAACGACTCCGGATAATTGACGCTCGGTTACGGCCCGGACGAACGGACCGTACACACTGCTGTAATAAAATGCAGCGTAACGTTACACGTTAGGCCTTTTGTGGCCCTTTATTGGGGAAAATCTCTTTGTTATTCTGTTTCTGTGCAGTTTGTGTGATCTTCTTTTGTTTTGAGGGTCGAAGTTTTTAGTGGTTGCAGATTTGTGATAAGCCCCCCAAGCGTAACTGTTCTTGATCATGATGGTTTAGGGACTTACAAAAGTAGTTATTTATCAACATAAAGTACAAGTCTCATAGGGATGAGTAGCCTATGAAAACAAGAAGCTTATATACAATAGTGGATAAAGTAAACTATCAAGGAAGAGGATCAAAAGAAGACCGCCTTTAAAGAAGCACTAGGCTTTTAACATGCTAGCAAGATTCACAAGGCTTTCTTATAAAAAGGAGCAAGAAAAATACTCCGTCCTAAAAAATCGCCGAGTTCCCACAGCAAATGTACAGGGAGCAGAAAATTATCGGAACGGACGTAGGGATGGGTAGCTACGTGATCAATTGCCACTGACACCACCGCCCTTTTGTCAAGGAAACAATAAGCGCGAATGTCTTCAAATAGATCCGAAGATAGCTCCGTGTGACTTCGTAGTGTGTGGGACTTGTGTACTGTAGGTAAAACATTGTAAGTTGCGGTGTATGTGTACTTTTTTTGAGTGGGTTGATTATTGCCTCCTATTTGTTACAATAGTTTACGTTAGGTTAGTTACGATAGCTATTTTTTTTCACAGAATTTAGCCATTTGAACCTTGTGTTCGGACAGAATTTGTGTAGAAGACTGGCTCCAAATGTTTTACGATAATAATAAAAAAAAAACAAACAAAACACTGTGCGAGGGCGAATTATCACATTTCAGAGACGCAAAGTTCTGCTTTGTATTTATTGTGTTCAATTTACATGTCTATTTTATATCAATTTCAATAAGTACTACTTTTATTATAATTATTTTTGACCTTTTTGTTTCTCTCATAAGTAATGAGTTTCTGAGCCCATAATTAAAAGAATTGAAATTAAAAAAAAAACTTTGAAAGTCATTTATAATTTTGATTCTTATTTACTTAATTACTTAACTTAGTTTATAGACACTCCTTTAATATTTACCAAAACCATTCACATAAGTTATTTTCATAAGACTGAATCATTGGTATATAGGTACTGTTAACAAATAGTGTCTGATCAAGTGACTCGGGTAAGGGGGAGTACCGCAAACACAGACAGGCAAACACTGGACGTAATCTATGTATGTATGTGTGTGTGGATGTCATTGACACTGAAATGATTTTTTTCCTTATACAAGGTACGGTCCGATCGATTACTCATTTTAAACCGACAAAGGAGTTTCTCAGTTTAACATATACCTAGTCATAGTTTCTGCATATAAATATGTATTTTTGTCTGAAATTATCTCACGTTTGGGTGAAACAGTTTTGATGCGGTTTTCAGCATAGTATTTGTTAGACTTAAGGGTGCTTACATAAAGAAACAGGTTACCGGTACAGACAAACCTGTACGGGTCGGTACCGATCAGTGCAGGTATAATAATCTAAAGAAACAGGTAAACAGGTAACCTGTTTCTTTATAAGTGAGTCAATAGGATTGTATTGAAATATTATACCTGCACTGATCGGTACCTACCCGTACAGGTTTGTCTGTACCGGCAACCTGTTTCTTTATGTAAGCACCCTAAGAGAAGGCTTGAGTTCCCTGTTTGGTTTTATATAAGATTACTTTTTTAACATCATATAGTGGACGATACAAAACTTAAAAGATATTATATGAATAAAGATCTAGGTACCTAGTTATCTAACTTAATTAAAATTGTGTTCACAATATTTTCATCATAATAAGATAAAGTCTCGCTGGCTAGTTACCTAATTAAGAAAAATAGGTTTCTTATTATTTAGTGAATAATAAGATAATAACTAAATTATATACCTGAGTTATTATTTTCATAAATATTATAGATGAACATTTGCAATACATTTATTCTTATGTAAGTATTTGTTTCTATAATAATCAGTATAATTCCAGACAAAAGACCGAAATATGTAATCGGTTGTCAGTCATCGTGATAAATGGTAACTATCATTTGTTACTGCAAGGCGTACCTACGTCGTAATTTGTACTCGAAGATACATAAACCTATTCATAAATTATACCTAGGAAAGTAAGAATATTTTCCTGAGAATTAGTTATGTATGGCAAGCTTCGTAAATTTAACAAACTTGATGCTAATCTGAAGTAAAAATGGATTTTGAACGAGATATTTTCTCATGACATTGTAATAATATTATGCACTATAAATACCCAAGTAACTATTTATATCAAAGTCTTAAAAAGTTACTTATATACCTATCTAAGTTAATTTGGATTTATTTAAAACCTTCTCGCATCTACCGAAAAACGTAGACCAAAGTCAAACGATTTATTACATTTGTAAATTAAACGAAAAAGAAAATATTGTAAGAGAACAGCCGGCCCGAATGTAGTCCCTTGCGGGCCAGTTAGGAATAAACCTTTATAATTAGCCAGTCGATCTTTTGGGAAATTAATGACTGCTTGCGGGCACTGAGGAAATATGGTCTCTCTTGAGACAATACGCTTTTAATTTTGTACCTATCAATTTACTGATGCGAGGTATTTTAAGTACAGGTTTACCATTGAGAATTGCTTAATTGAAAAATGTTATAGGTTTGGCCAAATCATAGAAAAGGGACCGTAAAGTTTAGAGGGCTTGCTCACAACCTCATTTCATTACGCCTAAATACATTCTGACCTCAAAATAATATACGAATTTAAAATAAATTTATAAATACGAGAGCCCTATTATTGGTATTTCTGAACGTGCAAAATTTAATTCATGATGAATTTTAAAGAATCGGTATCCCGAGCGTGTTCTAATTGTTCGTCGAAGCACTCTTGACAGAAGGGCAGGGCACGTGATCAATCGCTTTGTCGCGCCGCCTACTCCAAAAGACCTATTCCAGACACTTCATTAATCCAGAAAATATTCTAGACATTGCAAGGGGTTTGAATGACAACGCAATATTCATTAGATGAGTTCACCTGAATATCAATGAATGTTTTTCAGTAGGTACGTACCTAGCTACGAGGTGGTAAGAGCTAAACAGTTGATTTCGCGATCTCGGTTTTTGGGTTCGAGTATCTTATCGGCCCAACTGGATTGACGTTTGAAAGATCGTCAATCTTTCTGAGTTGTTAGCGCTTTAGAAGAATTATCTCAGCCTTTATATTTGCAGCCTAATTGCTATTCGATAACGCGATTAGAAGATGTAAAATTGCATTCCCAAATTAGAAATCGTTTTAAAATTAGAGTAATACATAGCTTAAAAGTATTATCAAAAAGGTTGAAAATTACAGTAGAATACACGTATTTCGAACAAAACCGCTTATCTTCAAATAAAAAAGTCTCACCAGAGAAAACGTTAGCATTTATTCGCCGAATTACTAATCTCTGAGTTCGATCTAATTCGCAAATGTGAAAGCCAATAAGAATTTCAAATTAGGGGAGGTACTACGTCTGCCAGTTTGTAAGGTGAACTTTTAGAGTGCCACACTGCAAACTTTTGGTCGGCCGATAGTTTGTTTTGGCTCATAAATCAGTATGAAGATGAATCGTAAGTAGTGGCACGTTGCAAAGATCAGGTATTTAGCCGGTATCAGACCATCAGAGAAAGAAGTCAAGATTTCATTTTAAAAAAATTGCCAGCCGTCGGGTCAACTGTCAGCCGACTGTTTAGTCTGCAGTGTGCGGTTACTCTTAGTTTTGACCAATAATGGATTGAGTTGGAGTTAGTCAAGAGTCATGATGAAACTAAAAGTAAATGTTACGTTCAGCGTAACGATTTATGATGCCTTTTGAGAAATAAATCTGATTTGCGTTAGTGTAAATGAATAATTTTCAAATTGATCTGAATTTAGAAATGTGCTTACTTATAGGTCATGATAGTGGATTTGGCGTTTATTTGATCATCTACAATTTATCGAGTGGAAGGCTGACACTAGTGACACTAGAGTTTACAGTGGGTAAGGATTTGTAGTCAAATCGCCAATCTAACATCATATAGGTAAGTAAATATTATAACGAGACACTTTTCACAACATAATATACGTCACTGTTGCTTTGTCTTATCATTACAGCCCACACCAAATGAATCAAATAGCAAAGTAAAAGCCATTAAAATCCAATTATGCAACGTAAACGTGTTTTACCGCGAAACAATCTAGTTTTTCTTCCCTTGCTCACAATATTCTCTTTTATAGTTGCTATAAAACTATTAACTTGTAGCTTGTATTCTTTGAGCATTTTACTATCTGGACATGCCGCCGCTCCTATCACTCTGTCAAAGGTAAGACCCACCCATGGTCACAGCCACCTGCGATCATACTCATCTGAAGACACTAGTCGCTTTCTCGCGGTTTTATCCACGTCTCTTGAGAACTATTGCTCATATCGGTTACTCAGGAAGAGTGATCAAGAGTGTAGTTTTCCAACAGTGAGAACAAGAATTTTTCAAATCGCTTCAGTAGTTTTGGTACAAAAAACTAAAAATGTTTCCTCTTGATTTTAACATGATAAAAATTGTATAGGTGAGCAATCACTACATATTGCATTGCCCCACTCAGCGCGCGTAAATCGTCAGATTATTCTCCTTTTCCGAATAGTTATACGTTCTAAGCTTGTATCCATAAAACCTATCACATTCAGCGATCTCTCTACTAAACAGGTTCGTGACTTAAGCATCAGAACCTGGTAGGTAAATGCAATGTCTCGGGTTTAGCGAAATTTTAAAGATATTGTGATTTTTTTGCATTACCATGTTATTTTTGATAACAGTGCATATGTTTGCAGATATTTTAAGGGGTTGCTCAATTTAATGATGTATTATAACTGTGTAATTTTATACCCTTTGTATGATTCTTCAGTCATCATGTTTTTGTAAGTGTACAAAGAATCAGAAATTACCGTTCTATTTAAAACTGTTTAAATAAAAGTAAAAATAAATATTGACAAAAATTCATAACACGTGTCTATTATTTGCTAACTCTATATAACATTAATCGTATGGAAAATTGATGTAAGGGAAAATTTAATTCGGGCCTACACGAACAAACACGCTTTGAGCTCGCATAAAAATAAACGTTACTGCCAAAAGCTAAATAAAAGTAAAGATAAGTGTTTTATTTCTATGTAGGGAATGATTTGTTTTACAAGTACCTACCTACATTTCCATTTCGATCTAGGAAGGCAGTTCCCATAAAAATATGTTAGCGTTGCTTGTTCACTCTTGTCTCTTGTCGAAGATATAATTTTGTTGAATACATTGAACGATCTTTTCACTTGTAAATTTTTCTTCTGCGTTTTAAGGCAACTTCTTTCAACCTTACGCTTGGAAAACTACGAGTGAAAATTACCATCCGTAAGCAAAAAGAACCGTTTTGCAAATGAATTCTCGTGTTCTTAGATAAAAAATGCACCTTGTTTATAAGGAAACATAACAAACAGTTTTCGCATTAGGTTAACATTTGTCTACTCCCATACTTATTCCATTATCTTTTGGGATGAATTATCCTAATAGGGCAAGAGTACGGTCAGGGACATAAGTTGTTTAGCTCGTTATATTACTTGGCATAAACGCACTTGACTTTACCAAGGCCATATTGAAACAATAATTAATTTTACACTATCTCTACGCATCTTTCAGTAAAATTTCAAGAATCACTTCATAAATGACCTCTTAAAGGCTAACAATCAATTTTACATCTTAGCTCAATAGCCATAAAGTATAGATTACTGTATTCACGTCCAATCTTCTGTATATGAAGTCCTACATAGTCGGTTGATGGAGTCAGTCAATATCATGGAGAAAAAAATAATTAGCGGAGATGTCATAACGCCTCTAGGACCCGCCCACTTAAAAAAAAAAACACCAATCAATACAAAAAAATGTTTGTCAGATTCGGCTTGATTTGACAAGGAACCCGAACGCCTTATTAGTTCGTATAACTGATCACGCCTACCGTACGTTGTTTGACCTACATGACATGACATACTTGACATTATAGCATCTCTGCCCATTTTTCCTTCTTTCGTGGGTAGCATAGATCAGTCAGATCACGTGCGCCACCACTTATCTCAAGTTGCTCTCGTAAAATAAAATAAATTGGCAACAAGGACTTGCCCAAACCTAGCCGATACTCCCTAATACAAGGACGTGAGGCTCCAAGGCTTTTAGTTCCGTTTTTAGGGTTCTGTACCCAAAGGGACAAGCGGGATCATATTACTAAGACGTTGTTGTCCATCTGTATCTTACGACAGTCAGTTAAACATTTTTCAGTTTTCACAAATGATGTATTTGTTAGTTTGCTGCTATAACAAAACAAATATTAAAAAGTAGAATTACGTAAATATAAGACGTCTCCAATATTTGGTCGTGGTATTCATACCGGAACTTTTCGTGCGCGAGTCTCAACTCACGCCGAGCCTAGTTTTTTATATTAACACACTATACTAATGTTGTTATAGTAAAGTAAAGCAGTACAAAGTACCGTTGTTTTATTCTAGCTCTACAATGTCTGTTAGTTTTACGACAAAGAAAACCTCGATCGGGGGAAGTACCCACTCTATTGATAGACTATGTTTCTATCTAATTTGAAAGATCATTCATGAGTAAGAGGCATCATGAATCATCGACGTTCGTTGACTGTGGTACAGATGACTACGATTAGTCATGGCAAGTCCCTAGACTACATTAGTAAACTAGCTAATTTGCAGGGGATTACCCGTGTCCAAAAGCTAGTTAAAATTGGTCCAGCTCTTTCAAAGATAGAATAAGTAACAGAACAGACAGATTTATAAAGAAAAATATGTATGCCTACTGAGATACGGTTATTTTAATTTTAGAAAGTGATACTCTACTGTATGTATTTGATTAAAATACAAAAATCACTATTCAAATACTTAGGTAAGTTGTCCAATAGTCCGACCGTAGAATTTGTGGATACTCAGTATCATACTACACTCCAAAAACCTGAAAGAATTACACCAGGGTGACAATGAACTCCCTCAGATTAATAAAACGAGTCCCGCCGACATTCCCGTAACATTGGACCCAAAAAATAAAGCCTTACTGAGACAAGTTCACCAGTGTGATTATTCCTAAATCCCTATGTTTTGTCCCCCTGACAATAAACTTGACCATTTGAAGACTAACGATCCTAATCCAAACCGCTTGTCCTCATAAATATTTTCACACGATGTTCTTTCTTTTTTTGGAAATTTATCTTCTTTGCAAAAAAGGCACAACACTTTTGTGTACCGAAAATATTACTTGCGATAGTCGTTAATACAAATATTTGTGTTTTTTGGATTTATTAGAGTGTTAGGTGTTTATGCAAACGATAGTTTGTTTGTACAAAATCTCATTTTCTTGCAAAAGTTTGTGGACTCTCGTTGATTTATGCAGAACGCTGTCAAAAGTATCGATTTAGATGCACATCGCTATTTCAAGGGGAAAGTCGAAATATTTTTGCATAATTTTATTAAGGCGGCCATAGGATGTTCAACTTAAAGTTAAATGAGTTTAATGAACTTATTCTTGGATACCTTTTTCTTACCTTTACAGATCTATTCTGTACTCGAAAATCATAGTTTCCTTAACAAATTAGTCTAACGAAAACATCAGTAAGAAAAAAATATCCCTCCATCTATAAAAAGCAGTCTCATCTTATTCCTAACTTCTAAACTTAACGACTCCACATCTTGAACAAACATGCTCTCGTACAAGAACATTAAAATGTCACGTTCATTTATATTAAAGTCCCCTCCATTTAATTAAGCAACGATACTATGTTTGCTTTTCATGTTAACATTTCCTTAAGCCAACACAGAGCAGGTTTTCCTAGAAGAATCAGGAGGAATATGTTACAGTGTTCTGACACAGAAAGTTCCGTGTATAATTTGGGGGCACCAAGGTCGGTGACATTGTGCTAGAATCGCCCACGGGACGCTTTGCGATAAGCAATGGCTTTCCTATCGCGTTTTATGGCACATTCGATATTACGAGAAATAGTTTTTGTTCCCCCGGCGAGGACATGTCGCTGGTATTGTGCAGGGTCTGACTTTTTGACGAAAGGGTGCAAAGTGAAGTTATACCATATATAGGTAGTTCGTTGAGTGGGATAGATCAGATTAGATTAAGGATTGGTGGTGTTCCAGTGTTGTAGTAAGATGAATAATTTATTAAGACAGAAATAATCACAAGAAAAAAATAGATTTCACTAATAACTACAAATCCAAGTAACAAATTGATAAGATACATGGAAAATTAGTAACTGCACATAGAAGATGTCTCATGTGCAATTGTGCATATCCATAATTACCAAAGTAGACTTCGCAGCGCAAACGTCTCTTTCCCATTTCTTTTTACTATCCACAAAAGCGGGCCCCTCAGACATTGCACCCCACCTGTTAAAAAGTCCGGCCCTGTTAACTATTGAATTCCTACGGGTATATTTGAGGTGTAGGTACACTGATGTCTGCCATTAGGGGAAATGGAAAAAGTTGTACCACTATGAGTAATGGTTTATTTTTTCATAGCGTGAATGTTAGGTTAACCCATTTACATACGAGCTGCATCAACACATAAATATGTAAATTAAAATATGCGAAACGTCAACTTTGAAATGCCTTCATTACGTAGGTTGCCTACATTTTCTTTTTTTAACTTCATTGTTTTGCTTAATAGAATTGTTTTTACGATACTTATTCTTGCTTTTTATTTGCAGAATTAGGAGATAGCTGCCACGTCACGTATGTATGGGAGTGTCACTACAGAATTTACCAAACTATTTTGTAGTCACAGACGTTACTTGCCACACAAGAACCTCACTTCTTAACTATATCACTGTAGAAGTTGTAGAACGTATGTAATTAATTCAAATTATCAGGTGTTCTAGTAGCTAAGGCACTTGATAGTAACAACATATAAAGACGAATATTATTTGATTAATAAACAACAAACATGTTTAACGAGAACAGCATTAGACGTGTTCTAAACATCGTCGTTAAGCCTATCCGCATACTGAAGACGAAACAATCGGCCAACAGTTGGCCCGATAAACTCTTCTGAACGTTTTTCCCAACTATGTTGGGCTCGGCTTCCAGTCTAACCGGAGGTAGCTGAGTACCAGTGCTTTACAAGGAGCGACTGCCCTATCTGACCTCCTCAACCCAGTTACCCAGGCAACCCAATACCCCTTTAGACTTGTCAGACTGGTGTCAGACAGTTGGACCGATGTCTTTAAAAAATCTTGAATTCAATCAAAGCTTTTAATCGATCTATTACCGGTCAAATACCTGATCGTTCTTATGTTGCCACTCCCGTACATCTCCGTACTTATCAAGGGCCTTAACAAATTGTCGGCCGACTAAAAATTCTTCAGTGTGCGGGTACTCTAACGCGACATAATCTATGGAAAATTAATCATAATGTGAATGATGCCAGTCATGTTTATAAGGTTATATCGCTTTGAATACTTGTACTGAAGATTAAGTAAAGTTAGCAGTTATATTGTACTTGAATTCTTGAAAGACTTAAAGCGATAGGCTGTGCTCTGGATAATGATACAAGTCACTTTAATATGTTTGTATTATTTCTTACTGTTTCTTTATAGTATAATTAGTAATATAATGTGCAGTTTGTCTACTTAAGTAGTCTTTCCATGCGCCACTGAGTTTTTGGTAGAAAAAAATCAAGTTCGGGCGTTCTAATTTACTTATCCGTGCTAGATGAGATTAATTATAAAAATATAGGTATTGTAAGAGCACTATATGTACTCGTATTTTTCATTTATTTATTTAGAACTGTCAGCATGTATTACTACCACAATTTGCAGCAACCTGAGAAGCTTCTACGTCATTCCCACAAATCCAATAAAACCTTCGTCTCCCAAAATCTGCAGCCACCAAAAACCTTGTCTAGCCACAATGTAATTACCGATGTACTTTCATAGAGTGTGACGTCACAAAAGCCCCCATGCCTCCCACTCACTGGCTTCATTACAAATTCAAAGGCTGTTTAGTCATTAACACATAACACCTGTTGTCGCCCGCTTATGCTGGGTTACATTATAAGCTGATGGTTCACCGTTGATTTTTTGGTTAGCCTTTACAAGGAAGATTTGCTAAAATCTGTTTATGTAAAAGTAAACTACACGTAGTTGGGTCAAAAACAGCTGGCTAAAGAATGCTGTAATGGTGGGTGACTGACTAGCTATGATGATGATGTATACTAACTGCCTTATCTGCCACATCCAAATTGAATTTCTCTTGCACAGACATGTGACAATCGCCGGTCATGTGTCAATTTTAAATAGTGATCTCAAAGGAACGATTTGTTTGCTGACTTCAACCCCGCACTCGCTTCCGAAACGTTTTAAGCTTAAAATTTCTCAGACAAGGTAGCGATCTTAAAATTAAATGAAAAAAAAAGACACCCAATATCCTTTTCATCGTGTGTGCTCATCTTTACTTCGCACGGAGCTCGGTACAGCGTGCCAGTGAGTGGGCTTTGTGCTTACGCAAAGATCAACTTGAATTTTTCATACACCAACCTTCCCGGGACGAACTAATCTGTATTTTTGTAGCTCCTGTTTTTCGCTTGATTGAAATAAACAAAGGATGAGTTAATTTTTCTTAATAATTAAGGCAAGCATGTTGGATATTAATTCCTTGGCTAGAAATGGTAGATCTGTATGTACACTAAAGAACGTGATGTTTGTTATCTATTTTACATGTATGTATTCACCACATTCGGTATATTGTGTCTCGGCAATTTCCAAGAACATTGAAAATCGCTACACCGGACAATTTCAATAAACTCGTAATTACGAGCAAACTAATTAACATGTAAAGTTCCATTGTGAGCACTGATCCGTGAAATGGTCTACATGTGTGTCAATATTACTCTCAATAGGTTATTATCTACCTCTAAATATGGACTCCATTCAAAGAATCGTTATATACATAGTTGGTCGCTTTTATAAGAAAATCTATGATTGTTGTTACCTTGGCAAATCATAGGCTTTTGTACATCCCCTTCCCTACCCCCAGATACTCGCGTTTATATACCTTACTCAGTGGATAGTCAGGAAAAGGCGATCTAGAGGTAAGGCTCATTATTCTATAAAAAAAAAATATCGCGGTTCGGGAAAATTTCTACTAGCTCCAAGGACACACTGAGTGGTTTGCTATTACTACAAAGAAGCTCTAGTAAAAGAAAATGTTAGGATTATAAGTAAAATATATTCCTTCTGAATTTGCAGGCAGTTTATATGGGTCGCGATATCTAACCTAATGTGGGTTCCCTGTAATCCTTGTTATCAGGCACCAAACACAAAATAACAATGAACACAAAAGATCAATGGAAATTGACTGCCGCACGGCTATATTTATCGAAAGAATTAATCTTTTAACAACAACAAAGGGGGCTGAACAAAATGTATTATACCATATACGTAGCTAAGTTTAGAACACCTCTTGTTTGTATTATATTAAACTTTCCGCCGGTTTCAAGTGCTCACGACGTCGCAAGTGGCAATTTGAAATAGGAATGGCTGATTTTTTCATATAAAACGGTGCTGTGGCTCGTATAATGCCTCTTGTGGTGGGTAAACCCCACACAAATGGGGAAATTAAACGAATACACGTCGTCATAATATCGCTGGGAAATCTATTTTATTGGAATTTCTACTTTATGCCTTTGGGACGATAAAAAGTAATTTTACGGTCGCGTAAAGTTTACATGTGTTAAAATGTTGCTTTGTGGGGTAAATAACAGTTTCCTGGACGGCTAAAATGTTGGTTATGTACGATCACTGTACTTAAGTGGATTACTTTTTCCGTAGAATGTCCGAATTGTGCAATCTATGATTAGCTAGACTTTCAAAATGTTTAGCATGTTTATGTTCGACCAAACAAGAATTGCATTTTGCGTGTTCTGACTATCCCTGCACATAAAAATAATATTCTATTTTTATTTCATCATATTTACTATTTTCACTCTATTCGTAAACTTAATTAAAACAAACACTTCAGCTGTTGATTCAGGAACAAAGGAAAAACATCTTGCGTCCTTTACTGGGAACGCTTCAAAAAGCACGAGACAAAGCCTTCGCAGAAACAACAGGACTTTAAAGTAAATACGTATAGAAAACACGTGTAGCTTTATGCAGAAAATAATATACAAGAAAATAGGAAATAAAAAGCGAATGTCACCACAGTAATGTGGTTTCATTTGCTGTGCGCTGTGTTGTGTAACGCAAGCCTTCTTTTATGCATGTATTCCTGGTACAACAAATAGCTAAGAGCACTTTCTATTTGTTTTGTTTTTAAGTTTTTTTGTAAAGGATGTATCTAATATTTTATTGTTTGTTTATCGAAGACAGTAATATTGTTTTCTGTATTTTTTGGTTTGTCTTTCCTGTTGCTTATTATGTATCTTTGTTCTTTTCAGGTGGCTAGATGAGAGTGGATCGCTCAAAGTAATGTTAAGTTGTTACTTAGTTAAGTATATTTTTTGGGTTAATGAGGAAGCTTGGAAGATGATACATTAATGATACAGTTTCCTACACAGGAAACCTCAAACTACTATTACCAAAGGTTTACAAATTAAAAAGAAGTGAGCTGAAACCATAAGAGTGACTATGAAAGTCGACAACACAAAAAAGAACTTATAAAATCACTTGAAAAGTTTAACATGCCCGACGTTGCACCGATACTTTTACACAGAACAAATCCTCTTAGCTCCATAAAAAGGCACGCTGTATTCTCATAAGCTCTTTTATAAAGACTCCATAATACACCTCAAGCTTTAAATCACCCTTCGCTTTATATAAACGGCGTTAAATTAAAAATATATATCTAAAATATTTAAGTCCTGGCGCAACGCAAACTTCCTTAATTAAGTAAACACCAGACGATTTCTATCCGCAGCCATTAACCCGAGAATTCTATGCGCGATATTGAAAAATATAAAAAAAAAATTGTGCAAGCGAAGTGCGAAGGGATGCTTGGTTGGTTCCTTTCTCATTACCGCGGTTATCTTGTTAGTGCCTCCATAAATAACTTCGGCGCTAACAAGCGGACATTTTTCACATGAATCGCGGTGTAGTGTGAAAAACGCTTTATTTCAACATTTTATGATTGAAAGGTGTGATGAGTCTTTTTTGTATGGAAATTCTGTTTAGTTTTCTGTTAAGTTTTTTTATTATAATCTTCTATCGTAAGAGATTTAGAATTCTACTGCAAGGTGAACTTGGTGATTTTTGACGTCGTTAAAAAAAAAAGGTGAACTTGGTGAACTTTTAGCTTATTTTCTAATTTTGGCCATTGGGCTATAAATAGATGTAGGAGTAAAAAAAAGTGTTTCTATTTTCTTACATTATGTCATTCAATAAACAAAGTTTAATCTACCAGATGATCATAAACTAAGATTAACACAGCATTAATACTGATCAAAATTCTATGAAAACTTAATCTTCGATAAATCTATGCTGCTCAATTCTGTGGGCGTCGCAAAAGACTTGAACATTTGCATGAATGAATTTCGAAGTGTCACGACAAACTAGGTTAGTCAATTGACAGATTTATGAATTTCTGAAGAGCTCTGACTGCGTAGGATTAAGGTGAACGAGGCCTGAAAGGGAATTGAAACATTTTCATTGTTTGTGTTCAACTGTGTGGGTGGCTTCGATTTTGTTGACGCGTAATTGCTTTACAAACACAATTTGGTAGCTTTGAACCATTATTTCGGTATATAACCTATTTTTTCCTAATGAGTGGGCAGTTGTTGTATCTTTATTTACTTCTATAAATAAGCTGTACGCCCATGTCTTACCACGTCAATAGTGCAATGGATATCAAAGGCGAAGTTTAATCTGTTGTATGTCGGAGCGCAGATATAAAGCGAGACACAATTGATTTTCAATTGTTTTATAAATACCGACTACAAGAGGTTTAGCCATTGAGCTATTCACATAATTATGTAAGTAGGTAAGGAGCAGTTTCGTGTTCAAAAATGCCTAAATATATGTCTGTATCAGCCTGGAGGGTGCTGCCAGGTAGGTGCAGTTTAAGCGTAAAAGCGAAAAACGATGAAACAATTCTTTAAAAAAGTGACTTAAGTTCCTTTTAACCGTTTATCTGACCTTAAAACAACGAGCTGTTACACCAAGCCCTTGTGTTCCCTGGTATCTTGAAAGCGTACACCCGTCAGTCTGAAGGCAGACAGCTCCAGCTCTGAACGCTAACAAACGCAGACCAGGACTTAATCGCACTGGGCGACAATAACGCGTAATCCATGCAGATTAGTCTATGGAGAATTGTAGGATTTCTATGGTTAATGTATAGTATGTAGTGATATTATGGTGTGTAGATAAAAATATGTTTGGATCCATGCTGTTTTAAGTAGATAAGAAGCATTTTTGTGATCAATTATTGTGTTTTATATTTATGTCTATATCCACCTCAAGAGTGTCTGTATCGGATCAGCTGTGTTAGCGTGAAAGAAAAAAAAACGAAAAATAATCAAGCTTGTAATTGTTGGATTTCTGTGGTTAATGTATAGTAATGTTATGGTGTGTAAATAAAAATATGTTTGGATGTACAAATGGGGGTGTGGATGTGTGTCTTTCACGCAATACTATTGACCGGGTTTCAGCGAATCTGAGCAGTGATAGTGTGGTAGTGATTTAACCGGGTGTAGGATTTTAATTATAGGTAAAAATATTAATAAAAAAGAATTTACTGGGGCGGAATAGAAGAACGGTTTTGGGGCATTCACGTTTGTGTAAATGTTCTTTAAGCATTTTTTTGCTAATAGTTTATAATTTCAGGAGTAGCATATTTATAATCTTTACTATTTTAATATGTATATCGGCCACAGAGCGTAGGTCTTCTAATGGCCTTATTTATTCTGAAGCACCTACACACTACGTCACTACATAATTATTCTTTCACAAAATAGACATAAAGAAGAATTATTTAGAGGCATTCATTTGTGAAAGAGCCTAATAAATCATTTCATTAGCCTCTAATGAATAATGTATGTAAAATATATCACGTTAAAGCAAACTTTTCGTCTTAATATTTTTATTACACTCCATTAGGTACAGAAAAACAAAACTCAATTTCTGAATAATATTGTTATTTCATATTAAGTGAAGAATGCTAGGGGAATAAGTTCTCATTTGTGTGCAAAGCAACATGGAAGCAATCAACAACGGTACGTCTGCCGGCGAATATAAAACTTTAATAATCTCAAAGGGAAATTGTGGAGATACTCCTTGTTTTACCTTCAAATGGTCCCCCAAGTAAACTGTGCTGATTAAAAATTGTGTAATGTTACCTCCTTGTAAATGACAGACTACTTTTGTTCTGTATTTAAAAATGGAATACCTTGATGCTGTCGTTTTAAATTTGAATATGGAAAAGATTGTGACGTATCCGTATCATAGCAATAAGGTGTGCTGATTAAAAATTATATAACGTTAGGTACCTCCTTGTAAATAACAGACTACTTTTGTTTTATTTTCAAAAATGGAATAACCCGATTTCGGCATTTAAAAGTTGAAAATGGAAAACGTTGTGGCGTATCATAGAAGTTAAGATTGACTGACCATGGATCAAGTATACAATGTTTTACGTCTTTTTCAAGCTTTAACGACTGTTTGGTAATTACTGAGCTACGAACCTCATTAATGTTGTGAAAACAAACCAGTAATACAGAATCGAATCATCCACAAATGCAAGTCATAGCACTGACTCGCTAAGTCGATTCGCACCCCGTAAACGCTAACGAGAGCGATAATAAACACATATCATTAGAGTATTCACACCTGATTTCACAGGATTCTGTAATGTATGTATTTACATAATCCATGGAGAACAAAATGACTAGCGGAGGTGCTACAACAGAAAATCTCCTAAGAAAGTAGCGCGTCAAAATGCGAGTGTGCGGGGGACGAGGTTACTGTCTTCGCTATTCTTTGGTTCCAATCTTTTTTGTAATACCAAAAATTGTTGACAGAAAAAGATAAAAAGTAATTTATTAAAAGAAGGCTAAAAATTAGCACTTGTTAAAGGTTTTTACAAAAGACAACCCCCAAAACGCCCTTCACCACTTCCTACGTTTTTTTGCTGGGAAGAAAAAGTGGTAGAACAAACTCCCCAGCAATCCAAATACCTCGTTAGTTCACTCATAACCGATCGTTTTGGTCATGCCCACCGTACGAATTTGACCTAGAAAAAGACGCCTGACCTACCTGCATTATGGCATCTCCGCTTATCTTTCCTTTCTCCGGGAAATAATCTAACAACGTTGATTAAGCGGTTAACGTCCGTACATCACATAACATCTAATTACGTATTGTTATTATGTAAGGAAATTAACTATTAGTGGTACATGTCTAAGGTAATGTGATACAATTTTGCAAATTGTCTGTGTGATGAAGTATCTTAGTGGTAGTTTGGATTGATTGATTTAAGCAGTAGGTATACATACATATCACTCATTTCATTTGAATTACGAATATTTAATATTTTTTACGTTTCGCAGAAGTAAAGACTGCTTTCGTATGAGTAGATGACATACTACGATTTTGACGATGTTTTCATTGCTGTAAAGATGTAGTTTAAACATATTTGATATTCAATATCACACATTACTGATGAACAGCCGTGAGCCTCAAGAGTTTAATCAAAAAAATCCACCTTAAAACAAAGGCATCAACATTAAATACCGTACGAAAAAACACCAACAAAACTAAACTATCCCAAACTGTTTTTAATTCGCAGATAAACCTTTCAGCAGGAACACTATATCTTTAGCAGCCGACACTACAGGACACCGTGTTTAAAACTGGCACGGTGCCAACGATCTCTCTTCCGAAAACATTCGGCTCGGACAAAAGACCAGATAATTGGAAAACGGATTCCGTACTCGGAACACAGTGTTTCATGCACATATCGCTTTGCAGCCGTTGACCTATTTTTACTTTATTGGCGCGTGTCATCGATACAATAGCGTGGAGAGAATTAGAATATTTTATTTTGTCGCTGTACCAATAAAATTGAATTTATGGATGCTGCCGTTTTGGATAAATAGGCGGCCATGTTTTTTGGATATTTTTAACTAGCGTAATTAGATGACCATTCTGTGTTATTGGTCAAATCTAAGGAATACTTTTCAGGAAAGTATAGAACTTATCTTTATAGCTAGATCAAATACGGTACTATGGTTTAAATAGGCACACTTTTAAAAATTGAATTTAGAACGAACGTACTATTAAAAAAAAACTAAGTTTCCTATAGTGGTTATAAGAAGAAGTCCATCTTCTACGTACGCGTAGGTACTCAGTACTGAGTATATATCATAACGAAATGGGTCTTATATTAACAAGTTCTTGTATACGATTGCCATATAAAAAATACCTACCACGTGTAAAGCAAAATGAAATTCCCCAAGAAATAATTTTACAACATTAGAAAAATATATGCATGCAGCCCAAACTTATAACATAGTAGAGTCGAATAGAAAAGTTTTAGCATAACGCGGTAATATTTTAAAGTTCACAACTGTAACTAGGACAAACATTGATTATGTAGAAGTTGAGCTAAGGAGAAATGCAGATGGTGAGGTATGCTTGCACGTACGTTCATTATAACTAGGGATATGTATGCGTTTCAGTAGTTAGCTATGATGACAGAATTATGTTAGGTAAGTTTTCTGAGTTTCTAGGTATTAACTATTTCAAGTGAATATTATTGTGAAATATAAGTTTGCAATTTAATAAGTATTACTGGCTGAACATATTTTTGCATTGAAAAGAATATCTAAAATTTTTGGTATGATAACTTTAAGCGTATTTTTGAACAATTATCAAGGGTTCTTGGCATTCTTTGAATTCTCTTGAACTGCTTTTAAATTATTGAATCGTATTTTAACAAGAAGTGCTTGAGACTTGAATCAGGTTCACTTGAGCTACAAGAACAAGGACTATAAAAATATAGCTATCAATTTACAATAAAAATCACCTAATTAAAAAATAACCCTAATTACTTTACCCTAAAAACATAACAGCAATATATTTAAATTTCAATTACCCGCTTCTGAGAACAGAACCTCGTAAAACCAAGTCTGTGTAAGGAAAATACTTAAAGATTCTTCGTTAGCTTCATATCTTTGCATATATAATGTACGAAGTACGAAGTAACTTCACGTGACGTGCTCGCTTTTACGAAGCACTAAAAAGTTTCAGCTAAATCGTAAGGTAAAAAGTTTTTATTCCAACTAGAATTATATCGAACGCAGTCATATTAAAAACCCAAGTTTTTTATTATTAAAGTTCTGTGGTAGCTTGTCTCTTTTTAATTTAGTTGTAAAATTAACGTGGGATTAAACTAGGAGGTTTTATTGTTAGTTAGTTTTATGATTTTTACGGTAATTATGATGGAATGGTAGGGGAAAGAATAATGATCGAGGCTGTAAGATTAAAACTACGGCATGAAAGTCTGTAATAGGACACGGAATTTGGTGATTCTTTTCATGTGCTGCACAGATTTAAGAAATCGTATACGTGGGCAATAGTCCTGTCTATTATATACTTTATCCTATACAATCTCGATTAATATACTTATGAACGATGACGGACTTTTTAGAAAATATCGATATCACGCCTCCATTTGCACTACTAAATTCCACCTTTGTCTATAAACAAGACCAGTCAAAACAACGTTCGTAAAAAAACAACAGCCAAGCAATATGAGCATCATGAAAATAAATATAAATCCTACTTCACACGAGCACCGTAAAGATATCTAGTCTCCCACTTCTCACAGCTAAGATTTCAAATACACTCCTTTTTTCTGAACCGCAATAAATCGCATCGAATCGCGGCAATATATCCCAAGGTTTGCTTACTACGTGTGGTAGATTCTAAAATATGTGTAAAGAAAATTTACCCTTACGAGCACACACATGTACGTGGAATAATCGTGTCTTGGATGTTTTAGAATCGATCCCGAATAAAAATGCATCATTCGTCAAGTTTCCAATTGTTATCGAGTTTTGATCTAAACCAATCGAGATCACGTAGACGAGGCTTTATAAATGAAAGATTTATGTGTAAGAAGATAACTTAGAATAATAGATCGATTTTTACGAGATGCTCTTGGATCAGATTGAATTCCATTTACGAATGTAAATAATGTGTTTTTTTGGTTCTCAATTAATCAAACCGTTAATCCAATCTCAAATAAAATTAAAAGATTAGTAAAGTACAATAAATTGAATAGCTTTTCAGCATGGTTCAGGCCTTAAAATATTACTAGCCGATGTTTATCAGGCGTTTATCGATCGTACCCAAAACTTCATCTCGGAATACCCTTACAGGGAGAACCTTAGTAAAAAATATGATCCATTGACACGTCACATATTGACATATACACAATATATCAGGGGTAAAAGGTGTAAAGTTTCCCGGGGTAGTGACGTCACTAGTAAGAGCTTCGACGAGGGTAGACACTCATGAAAACTGTCGATCCCCGTGGGAGCGTAGATTATGTTCAGTTTCGAAGGCCATGGCTGGAGATTAGTGGTAAATGGTCTGTATAATATTGGGGTTCGATGCCCTGTATATTGTAATTTAATAATAGCTAGATATTATTGTAATTAACTGAGTACCTAGGTACGTCTGAAGATTGAATGGTTTTGAACATCTTTGGCAGTCGTTACGGGTAGTTAGAAGTCATTAAGTCTGAGAAACCGTCTTACCTAGGGGTATTGGGTTACCTAGGGGTTTGGGTTGCCCAGGTAGTAGCTCCTTGTAATACTTTACTATTCAGCTGCATCCGGTTAGACTGGAAGCTGACCCCAACATGGAAAAAGGCTAGGCGGATGATGAGTGAATGGTCCTGTAAATTAACCTCATTTCAATTATGCAACCCATCACCGCTATTATAACCATCATATCAAAACCATTCAATATTCCATCCAAAAAATTATTCTGCACCACACATTTCGATTTCAAACCACTCCACACAGCGAAACAAGGAAACATACATGAAGCAATAAATATACATACACCATACCAGTGTTAGAGCCGACATCAGCAAGATTCAAATACGCAAACAAATATCTTTTATGTTCCAGAACATTCCGTTTCTGTAGTACTGAGCTGCAAATGTAAATATGAATATTTGATCGCCAAATGAATAATATCATTATGTGTGAACAGTTTTTTTTTGTTGATTGATGACGTCGAAGATACATAGTTAACGGTTTTAATTAAAAGGAAAAGTATTTGTTGGTTTTCAATCGATATGAAACGTGCTTCTTAATTTCCAATATCTTCATCATTTGCTTAGAATTTTCCCAACTATGTTGACGTCGGCTTCCAGTGTAACTGGATGCAGCTGAGTACCAGTGTTTAAGAAGGAACGACAGCCTATCTGACCTCCTCAACCCAGTTACCCGGGCAACCCAATATCCCTTGGTGGGACTGGGTGTCAGACTTAATGTAGTATTTGTAGAAAAAATTGTTTTTATTCTCGCCGATTAAATTGCTAGGCCTACACCCCATTCGACTAATAAAACATTTTACTTTCAAAAGCTACAGAGTATTCAACGAATAAACAAATGAAAGTAACTTAAAATTGATGGAAACTTTCAGGCAATCTGTCATATAGAAAACGATAACATCTGCTTGATTGCGCACAGAGATTTCAATCTTAAGCTAATAGACATAAAGGTTATTTTGGCATATCATTATCGTTTGATGAAGAGTGTTTGACTGAAGAACTGGTAACAAAGTTTTGACAGCTTTTGTGTAGATATCGACCAAAAAGACTGTCTGATGAACGTTAATCAATCAATCACTAATTAAATGATTTTATGGAAAATTATAATTTTGTGATGGGGCAGCGGATCAAAAGGAAAGTATTTTACATTTTAACGTTATTATCTTAGGCTTTGGTGTGAAAGTTTTTTTTACCACTGAAATTAATTAAATTCAATTTCAGAGTTTTAACAAGACTTTTACAGTTAAACGAAGTTAATGCTCGAAGCTGTTTTACTCGTTGGTCAATACGTACTAAAGTAGCGTCTCCTAAAAAATAACTAACTCAATTAGAAGTAGTCACGCGAAACGTCATTTTGTTTTTGGAAACTATCGAGTGACTCAGCATTTATTGAATGACGTCACATTTCATTAGTCTTTCTAGGAACTTCGAATTGAATCAAGAATCAATATAGCGAAGTGCGTAATTACACCAGGTGTAATTACAAAAGGTCCTTTTTATCTATTTTTAGGGTTCCGTACCCAAAGGGTGAAACGGGACCCTATGGTTTCGCTCCTCTGTCCCTCCGTCCGTCCGTCTGTCACAAGGCTGTATCTTATGAACCGTGATAGTTAAAGAGCTGAAATTTTCACAGACGATGTATTTATGTTGCCGCTATAACAACAAATACTGAAAACTAGAATTAAATACATATTTTGGGGGGCTCCCATACAACAAACGTGATTTTTTTGTTCGTTTTATAAATTATGGTACGGAACCCTTCGTGCGCGAGTCCGACACGCACTTGGCCGGTTTTTTGTAAGATTACCTAACTATTTTTTATATCAGACATTTCTTACTCTGAAAGAATCGTGAATTATTTCGAAGCACTGAAAGGATGTAACACGATTTATCTCTAAAAAAACGTAATAAACATACATTTGAATTAAAGCTGGGAATATGCTTTTATCGTCTCTCGTGATACGACTTTATGAATATACGGTATAATACATACGCTTCTATGTTACTTGAGCGTATTAATCTAATTTTCATATAGTAAAATATGTGGGAACATGTACGTTCTTTTTTATATGAAGTACTTAAAGTTTACTTTTAAAATCAGTTAGGACTTATTAGTAACACTCCTTAGTGTTAGACTTTTACTAACTAAAATCCATCTTTGTTCTGGAGCCCTTTGTGTATCAGGGCGGCGGTAACTCTTCCCAACAATCCCGCAGTATGTAAGAAGATATAGCTTGACTGAAAAAAAAATTAAAAATAGAGTAGGAGTGTTTTTTTTTTCATTTAGAACTTTATTTTCGCGAGCAATAGTGGTTGTACTAAGAGACAGACAGAGGTCAGTAGCATTTAATTTAAAACATTTTTACTCTTAGGATAAATTCTTTAATAACGAACGAATAAACTTCTTTCAGACAAATACTACGTACGTTTGTACATAAATTAAATTTGTACTAAATCCGTGATATTGCGACTAAAGTCAGATAATAAAAATTCTTCATGCAATCCACAATAAAATTGTTTGCTGCAAGAGATATGGTTTTCATTACTAGACGCGTATTTTTGTCGTCTACATCGTCTAATCATGTTTTATTGCCCGTATATATTTTATTCAAGCAAATTAAATTTAATTTTCCGTACTGATCCTGGGATTGCGAAAAAAGTGAGCAAATTACAGTCGGTTTTATATGGCTCCCGAAGACAGGGAATTCTTATTTTTTTGAATGTTCTTTTTACGTAATTTGGGTTTTAATAAGATTTCAATTAGCAATTTAATAAGAACATTTTATGCTCGAGGGTAAACTTTTAGTTTGTAGGTTGAATCTGAATGTTTAGTTTTTTTATTAACAAGAAGACTATTTAATTGGCTCGAACAGTATAAAACACACGCTTCTTTAAAAAACAATTCTTAACAAATAATAGCTTTCTAGTTTTGTTACCACGTATAGCAAGAAGTGGCCAAAATAATATATGAAATCTCAAATTGTAACAAAATATACGGTTTCCACTTAGACAGACATGACATATTTACTCATTGTTTTAGCTTTACCGCATATGCACAAACAATTTTATAGCGTACAGTACCATATGGGTCACATTTTATTGGTCACGATATAAAGACGCGATGTTCAAAATAAATACTTAGGTACAAACGAAAAAGGCTTTTTTGTCTTTCAATCAGATTTTATGGTTACCTAACTATGCCCTCTTTTAATATTTTTTTTTCCGTACTATTTCGTTATATTTGGTTTTCACTACATTCATATTATGCAGCAAATCAGTCGTAGGTTAATTTTTCGGATTGCTTCTATTCCGAAAATCTGAAAAACTGTTTTAACCAATAGATCAAGCAATTCATGGAGAAATGAAGGGGCCCGCAGTTTACTTACTTCCCTCTGAAACTGCTTTACACACACCTAAATTAAAATAACCTTCTGTGGTGGTCTTCATTTTTAAGAGATACTTAAAAATGACGATTTTCCAAATGGGATAGCAGTTCTTAAGATTAGCGCGTGCGGAAACAAACGAACATTTTGGGCCGGACACTAGTTTAATCTGCATTAAATTAATGGCATGCAAATGGCAATTTTTTTACTTATCGTTCACATAATTTCCTGAAATATACTTAATAAAAAAATACATGACTATTAACTCCCTCATTAAAAAAATAAATAAATTCTTAAACAAAAATATCAGTACCTTTTCCTATTAAAGCATATCTTTTTACAGCGTACACGAGCCGTGAAAGATGGGCAATGTGCCAAGGCTGGCCGTTTTACTGACTTTAATAACTCAGTCGCTATAAGCCCCTGGAGTTCACGAATACTGAAATAACTGATTACATTGTGGTATTAGGCACTGGTTCTTTTTGCTGTGTAAATATTGCTGGTTTTCTGTGTTTTCTTATTGTTAGTAATATGGGTTGTTAGAGGTTATAAAACGTTGTTAAGATTAAGTTCGGTTAGTCCTCAAGGTATTTGATGTCGTATTTTGTCACGTTGGACTTTGTAACTTAACCAAACTTCGTCGTCATATTCTTTATTCAAAATGTACTTTCAAATTGATGACTTTACGGCTATTTCGAGGTAATACAAAATACATATTTTTTATGTGAAATAGGCATTTTTATTCTGGTTTCAAATTCGACTTTTCGTTAAAAATGTTAAGGAATATTAGACTTTTCTCCAAGAACGTACGAACCCCTCGCATTAACCCTCAGTCTACCATTAAACTCGTTGACACCATTATCACCACAATATCAACATCATCCCAGCATCGTATTAACTTCAGAGCAATAACGCATTAAATAAAATGGCTTGAACTACCCTTAAATAACGCCCTACCTTAGATAGCTTGACCAACTGGACACACCCATGCCGTGTCTTACCTAGTGCTTAAGGTAGAAGAGCACCTTTGACACTTGTATGTACCTATGTGTCTGTCAATTTTGCCGTGTGCGTGCGTAACGATAGCATGAAGAAGGTGTGAGTGAGCTATCACTATTTTATTGCGTTGCCTTGCCCCGCGCGTAAGCTGGAAGTTTTTTTGCACAGTGAAAGTGCTCAAGGTGGTTCCAGTTGGTTTAATGCTCCAAGCACCCTACCGTCAATTACCTTTTACGGCTTCCGTAAAAAGATAGACAGCACTAATACACCCTTAGTTTGTTTGTTTGTTCGTTTATTTTGTTTTTGTTCTAACGTTGAGTTATTGGGGTAATTAATTAGGTTAAGGAATTTTCTTAATTAGTTTGTTGAGGGGAGAAAGAGTTTATTTAATTGAGTTTTTGTGGTCACTTTCCGCTGTTACCTTGGAAGTGCAATGGAATTAATTGTTACTCTGTTTAATTTATTCTCTGTTAAATCCGGGAATGGATGACTGTACCTGCGTCCCTTGAAGATTTTGTTGAAACTTTAACCCTAACTCATCTCAACCATTAGCACTAGATATATTAAGTAACGGTAAAGTTCACAAATAAAAACCACATTTAGCAGTTAGTTCAGGTGATCAAGAAATACAGTTCATTTTCTAGATGTATATTTTTTAAGCTATGTTTTATAAAACAATTGACTGTTGAAAAACACAGATGTTGACAGCAATAAAAAAATATTAAAAACTGTTGTTCTTCACAATTTTTAAACCCCGTTAAATAAATATACAGTACAAAATTCACAGCAAATTACTTTAATTGAATTACCACAAGACAATAACAGAAACGCAACATATTTGTCTTTTCCACAATCGTCGTCACACTCAATGGTTTCCAATAGTTGATTCATTTCAGCACCCATTCAGCCGTCACAATAAACATATAGCTGATACAGTCGTTACTGAAGTATCGACACGAATATTATTTCAATAACAACTGGTTAAATAAAGGCTGTATTTTGGAGTTAAGTCAGATATGTGTGTGTTTATTTGGAGAAATGTGTAGTTCCGTGGTTTCCAAAAGGTATACCAAATTGAAATTGTTAGAGAGTACAGCTTCGATAAAAAATTATCTACCTGTACAATATACACAACAGGAAAAGTATTTACTATCTGTGATGCTTACTAACCCCATGTTTTATATATTTTTTGTTAATAATTGTGAACATGTATGCGCTCTAAACACTTTTTCACTATTTTCTTTCATATAAACGGTATCTAATATTTTTCACATTACCCAAACCAAAAGATATTTATATTAACACATATTGAGGATTTTTTGTAAGCAAACCACTGACCATGGTGCGTAAAAATAACAACATATTCCGAACCCCATAACAGTATTACCCACAGTGATAGACGGATAAAGACGCCAATGTTCCGACTGACGTTTACAGAATAACACAATGTAGGCCAAAACCTCTCGATTATGATATCCTTTTATTATTTTAGGCCAGAAAACAAACGGTCAAGCTTGTTTGGTCCCAAGTATACATTCTCATATACCTAATACGTACATATATTATATAAAAGCTACGAAAATTGTTTGTCGGCAAAATCACGAATTACGTTACAGAAATGTTCAGCGGTTTTTGAATGAAACGAAACTTTTCAAATGTTGTTTTGTGGCTTAACGTTTTCAGTGTTCTCTGAATTACTTTTCAGTTACAGTTTTGACCGCAAACAGGGAGGTACGGCTGAAAATTTCCGAAATTCCAACCGCAACTGGACTTGAGTTGCAAAAGTAACCGATTCCTGAAGTTGTTAACATTATGTTATTTTTTTAAGCATTTCGATTTTTGATTGGAAATCCCCTTAGTCTATATTTTTGTACCTTACTAAGGGTATTAGATTAGATCTAGGGAGGAAGCATATCTTCAGCAGTGGACGTTCTATGGCTGAGATGATGATGATGATGAAGGGTATTATGGCATAATAGTAATATGTTTAGGTAGGTATCATATATTTTTTGTTTTCGTTTGACGTAGAGTTTGACTTTAGCCATTGCGATGCGAATTGTGTGTTCAGCTTCCTCACGAAACAAATATTTGTAGGATCTATTGATAGTTGTATAAGGTTTATGCATATTGAATATTGAGAACCACAATAATATATACTATATCTAGGACATTAAAATAAGAATAAGTATAAATATCAAACATTTTTAGAGAATAAAGCATTTAATAAACTAGGGTTTATTGAAACATGAGGCCTGCTGCATATTTAATCTACATCTATTAATGTGGGAATGAATGTCGAGTGGAATGGAACGTGACAGAATATGAGGGAGGCGTGAGCGAGTGAGCGAAGGAGTGAGAGAGAGGGACTGAATGAACGGTGTTAGAGGCAACCACGCGGTACTGAGTGTAACGAACGAGCCAAAGTTGTTGAAATAAAAGTTGTAATAAGTGTTTAAAACGGGATTTTATTTAAAAGTCATCGATCCCCAGCACGAAGAGAGCTACAGATTTTGGGGGCTCGTCCGGGATCGATCAACGACGAATTTCCACGAAGTTTTCTACGACGCACCGGCCGGCGCGACGCGGCGGCCATTAAATTTGAATTACGAAGTTACGGAGCACGATGGAATCGAAATCAACGACGATTACGACTGCAGCGGCGCCGGTGGCGTTCGGGCTCACAGAGGGGCTCATCGAGAAGTTCAGCGGAGACGACAAATCTTACTCGTCGAGTAAGTGGGCTCAAGACATCGAGGATAACGCTGAGATATTTCAGTGGACGCCGCAACAAACTTTGATCGTAGCTCGCCGGTCACTCACCGGGACGGCTGAGCTATGGTTAAAATCCGAGAAGGCATTCAAAACCTACGGCGATCTCAAGGCTGCGCTTGTGAAGGAATTTCCAGACACCGCGAACGTCAAGGAAATGCACGAGCTAATGGCGGCACGCAAGAAATTAAAAGGCGAGACGTATTATCAGTACATGTTGCATATGAAAGAGCTAGCGCGGCGTGCGAAATTTCCCGACTACATCGCGATACAGTACATCGTGGATGGCATCGACGATTACGAGAGCAATAAGGTGATTCTGTACGGCGTGACCACGTTTCCAGCATTGAAGGAAAAGCTGGCTTTCTATGAGAAAATGAAGTCCAAAACCAGGGAGCGAGAAAAGAGAACCGAGAGGTTAAAAGGTCATGCGAGGTCGGCGGAGGCGTCCTCGGCAGCATCGGGATCGGCGAGGCGGTGCTATAGCTGTGGTGACATGGGACATGAAGCGGGTGTGTGTAAAAACGGATTGAAGTGTTTTGGGTGTAATCAGTTCGGTCACATTCGTAACCAGTGTCCCGTAAATCCGATGAGATCTACGGCTACAGCATCGGCATCGGGTCATTCAGGCGCCAAGATGGCGGGCGCAGGCGGCAGCGGCGCTCACGGCGGCCGAGGAGGCGGGGCTTCCGGTTCCGGGGAGGCCGGAAAGTTGGGACCCAAGCGACCCGCGGCTATGTTCGGAACGGTGAACGAAGTAAGCGGAAACGAGACTGTCCGCGCGGTCATAGACAATGAAACGTCACTGACATTGACAGATGTCAACACTGTAAATGTGACAGCTACGAGTTACGAAGATCGAAACGTTAACATCACGCATGTAAACAAATGTGTTCGGAAGCCGGTAAAAGACATTAAAATTAATAATACAGTTTTAAATGCTCTCGTAGATTCAGGTAGTGATGTGAACCTATTATCTTTGTTGTATTTACCTATGTTGAACGCCGAAGTGGCGAGTGAAACGTTAACGATGTCTGGATTAGGCCGTAGTGAAATACAATCAAGGGGCAGCGTCTCTGTTGGACTTGAGATTGATAATCAGTGTTTTAATGGTGTAGTTTTTCATTTAGTTCCACCAGAGGTGATGCCCTACGACGTAATAATAGGTCAAGAGTTCCTGGGTCGTGTTACTGTGGTAATGAATGAAGGGGGTATTAGGTTTTTTCCCATTGGTTGTTGTGAATGGGTTGGTCAAATTGATTGTTTTCCAGGATGTGTAGCAGTCAATGTTGATCACATTCAAGATCCAGCAGTAAGGAGTGAGGTTATGCAATGTGTTGAGGAGTATAAGCCATTGTATAAGGAAGAGGCCCCGATCCAACTTCAAATTGTATTGAAGGATGACATCCCAGTGCGACAGCGACCCAGACGACTGTCACTTATGGAGCAACAGGTAGTGGAAGATCAAATCGAGGAATGGCTTGATAAAGGCATCGTGAGGGTGAGTTTCTCAGATTACTCCAGTCCTTTAGTGCTAGTAAAGAAGAAAGATGGTTCGACTAGGGTCTGTGTGGACTATAGGCAGGTCAACAAGAAAATAGTTAAGGATGAATTTCCACTTCCCGTAATCCATGATCTGATTGACAAATTGCAGGAAGCTAAGGTATTCAGTGTACTTGATTTGAAAAGTGGGTTCTTTCATTTGAAGGTCAGCGAGGAGTCTATTAAGTACACATCATTTGTCACTCACCACGGGCAGTTTGAATTTCTCCGTGCCCCGTTTGGTTTGTCCACCTGTCCCAAGACTTTTATGAGATTTGTGAGTATAATCTTTAGAAATTTGATTTCCCAAGGAGTGTTAATCATATTTATCGATGACATTATAATTCCAGCCTTGGATGAAGTTCAGGCTGTATCGAGGTTGAAGCAAGTGCTAGAAGTCGCAGCACATTATGGCTTGGAGATTAATTGGAAAAAGGCGAACCTACTGCAGCGTGAAGTTGAGTACTTGGGCCACAGGGTGAAGGATGGAGAAGTACGGCCGAGTACAGATAAGGTGGATGCAGTCATAAGGTACCCTGAGCCAAGAACCCTCAAGCACTTGCACAGTTTTGTTGGATTGACAAGCTATTTCAGGAAGTACATTGAAAATTATGCTTCTGTGGCGAAGCCATTGACTGATTTATTAAAGAAGAATACAGAGTTCATATTTGAGGATAAGGAAAGAAAAGCTTTTGAGACACTGAAGAATAAATTAGCTAGCGGACCTGTTCTGAAGATTTTCAATCCGAAGTTGAAGACTGAATTGCACACCGATGCCTCAGGTGTAGCATTGGCTGCAATACTCATGCAACACCATCCAGGGTCAGGCTTACACCCAGTACATTACATGAGTAAGAAGACAACTGACATTCAGAGCCGGTACTCAAGCTACGAATTGGAAGCACTAGCCATCATAGAAGGTATCAGGAAGTTCAGGCACTACCTTTATGGTATTCCATTTAAAATAGTCACAGACTGTAAGGCTTTTGAATTAACACTTAAGAAGAAAGACTTGTCAGCCAAGGTAGCCAGGTGGGTCCTCATGCTCAGTGAATATGATTTCGAAGTGGAGCACAGAGCGGGCTCCAGGATGCAGCATGCAGATGCTTTGAGCCGCATACCAACAGTGGCAGTGGTTACTACTCTGCAGGAGAGTTTACGCCAAGCACAAGATCAAGATGATGGCATAAAAGCCATAAAGGAAATTTTGAGAGGAGGAAGTCCATACGACGATTATTGGTTAGAAAATGGTGTGTTGTATAAGACTGAGCAGAAGCTGTTTGTAGTGCCAAGAAGTTTGGAGAAAGAAATTATTAACAGAGTACACAGCAAAGGTCACTTTGGAAAGTCTAAGATGAAAGAGTTACTGAATAAGGAATATTACATTAGAGATGTGGACAAGAAGATGCAGGATTTTTTATTGAGTTGCATTCCTTGCCTACTAGCAACAAGGAAGGAAGGAAAACAGGAAGGATTCTTGAATCCGATAGAGAAAGAAGGTGTTCCATTTGATACCCTGCATTTAGACCATATTGGTCCACTTACAGAGACAAGAAAGCAATACAACTACATACTCACGGTGATAGATGGGTTTACGAAGTTCGTATGGCTGTTTCCCACGAAAACTACTTCATCATCAGAGACATTAAGGAAGATTCAGATTCATCAGCAAATATTTGGGAACCCCCGGCGGTTCATAACAGACCGGGGAACGGCATTTACAAGTAATGAGTTTAAGAGTTATTGTGAAGAAGAAAAGATATCTCATGTAAAGATTACTACTGGTGTGCCACGTGGTAATGGCCAAGTGGAGAGAGTACATCGAATACTTATTCCAGTTTTAACAAAACTATGTTTGGAGAATCCTGCAGTATGGTACAAGCATGTAAGCAAAGTGCAGAGGGCACTCAACTCTACTTTCCAGAGAAGCATAAACACAACACCATTTGAACTACTGATGGGAGTAAAAATGAAGGGTAAGGAAGATTTGGAAATTCTACAACTATTACAGGAAGAAAATACACTACAATATGATGAAAATAGAGAGAAGATAAGGCAGCAAGCCAAAGAACAGATTCTAAAGATACAAGAGGAAAATAAAAAACAATATGATAGAAAGAGGAAGGAAAGTTCAAAGTATAAGGAAGGTGATTTAGTGGCGATTAAAAGAACACAGTTCGGTCCAGGGTTGAAGCTGAAACCTAAATACCTAGGCCCTTATAGAGTGGTGAAATGCAAGCGTAAGGATCGCTATGACGTAGAGAAACTTGATAGTTCTGTAGAGGGTCCCCAGCGTTCATCCAGTTCAGCTGACCAAATGAAGAGATGGCCTCAACACGGTGACGCCGAGATGCTGGAGGAGTAGCAGTCACCTTACTCCGCAGGTTATTATTGCAGTTCTTATTTCAGGAGGGGTTAACTTTCGTTCATTATCACAGTGCCATGGCGTAGGGCTATCTGTACCAGAGTATTTACTATGTTATTTTTCTATGTAAAACTAAACATTTTGTTTTCTAAACCTATAAATTGTATTAAGTTCGAAGTAACATTTAAATGTTTTTGCCAATGTAGAGTTGTATGTTTTAAATTCAGAAACAAGATTGTCTTGTAGGAAGTAGTTATGTGTATTAGGTTGTTGTAGAGTATGGTTCCAGTTTATTTTATTTAACTCAATTATGTAGTGGTTATTATGATGTTTTAGTCTAGTTAGTACATAAGATTTGGTGTATGTCTGAGGACAGACATGAGTGCAGGACGGCCGAATGTGGGAATGAATGTCGAGTGGAATGGAACGTGACAGAATATGAGGGAGGCGTGAGCGAGTGAGCGAAGGAGTGAGAGAGAGGGACTGAATGAACGGTGTTAGAGGCAACCACGCGGTACTGAGTGTAACGAACGAGCCAAAGTTGTTGAAATAAAAGTTGTAATAAGTGTTTAAAACGGGATTTTATTTAAAAGTCATCGATCCCCAGCACGAAGAGAGCTACATTAATATTCAAATCTGCGCCATGTAAAGCATCGTTCGTATATTACATTTCACGTTTTTCTAGATTAATAAGTTTTGCATATGTCTATATTATGAAATTTAGGTTTCTTGAACCCTAGTTTTACATACATACATCTCTTTCAAAAAACAAATTCTCTAAAAACATTGCACTGAAAATAAATTCTGAAAATATTTTATTTACCTTATCATTCACTTAAATAGTGCAGTTATTCAGTTAGCTGACTTACACAAGGATCAAGTTCGTATTTGGGGGCAATTATTTTTATATTTTAACAAATCGTTGTGTTTCTTTAGCTCTCATGTAATAATTTGTTTATCACAACACCCTTATCTGCTCTAACCACCTACAAAACACACTTTTCCCACACACCAACCAGCATAAACGCGAATCGTACTCCTCGACTACACGAGCGCAGCCTCATTAGGAGACAAGTTTAGCGGCAATTATCTAAAGCGGTGCACTCATGGTCATAATTTCAACTGCGCAAATCCATTTTGCATGCTGAAAGTTCCACGAGTTTGTTAGTGCTAAGACGCGCGTGTTTTTAAGTGCCGTGTTGGAGTTTGGCCGATTTATTATTTTGCCTTTTTTGGGGGATTTTTCGGTTGTAGTAGGTACGTAGGTTGTGTTTTGTTTTGTATTTATTGCGGTACTTACTTAGGGTACTGTAATATTAATTGGGAGAAGCCTACGTTCACCGGTGGACGGCATTTGTCTGATAGCAATATGATGGAGATGGTATAATAAACTCTTTGGAGGACAATTAAGTTCGACTGTTAAGCTTTGTTTTACGTCTTCGTAAATTCGAATATTATTGAAAGCTTTCAGCTATATAAATCAGTAGTGAACAGTGAGCGTATCATGCGTCATAATTTTATGAATATGGCAGTCCTATTGGTTTGAAACACAGAAGCAGGAAATACAATACAGGTTCTACGGAAACCCATCCTTAATTTAACAAGTGACGATCAGGGTTAACTCGTAAATTGATACATGAAATACGGCTCCTTGGCTATCACACCCAATAACTCAATCTTACTTACCCAAGCATATAGTTAATTAGCTATAAAACAAAGGTCAGTAGGTCGTGGACTACTGAAAGCGATACACGTTTCTTGCGTGGCATTTTCTTTTCTCTAAATCCTTTGTTGGAAAACCCAGTTTCCTTGAGAACCGTCTAGTTCACACAAACGTTAGTTCTTGCTGTGAGGTACGTTATTATCCGGGGCTGCGGGTTGTTCGAAAGAGATACCGCGGCCCTGGTACATAAAAGGCCTATGACGGAACACGACGATTTTAGTCAGTAAGAGTCTGACACTCCCTCACCGCTGCTAACCCACAGCGGGAGGGGTCATTTGATGATTTTACGTCGATAAAAAAAAAAAAAAAAAGGTATGTTATTATGCTGTAGTTTTGTCTTCGTGATTCGTTTTTTTAGTTGGTTTTGCCATTTTTCTACCTGGTAATATTGTGCTTATGAATTTACTAACAAGTATATACATAGCTATGCCATGTTACATATATGTATATGGTAAGATCGATTTGTTACTATTCTTTGGAGTCATGTGGAAATAAGTAGATTTCACGGAGCATATTAGATAATCAATTAAAACATAACGTCAAAGAATTCATGTTGGCATATTTGGCGTATTACAACATTCAATATACGAGAAAGAAAGTTTAGGTCGAAGCTATTGCCTAATACCTATCCGATCCTTTTGAAAATAAAATACTGTTTACTATCATGCAGTTTGATTTTTTTTAAACAATAATATGTTATTGTTATAAATGCACCTGTCTATAAAATACCTACCTGACATGTATTTTGATATGCAACGATAAATTAGACAAATACCGCACATATTAAAAGGAACGATGAAGAGCCGTTATAGAAAAAAAAATACCAAAAAGTTTACATCTCAAATAACTGAAAATTGACTACATTTGTACTAAGTCCGTGGAAGTGGAGCCTTAATAGCAAGTATTCCTTCGGGCACTACGTACGGATCTCGGATTCGCAAACACTCCGCATTGCAAGGCGGGGCGTTATTCATTGCTCAACTATCTTACACACACGTTTGTGTAGTACTAAGTATGCACGGATAAATAACTTGAGTACTTGTAAGTATTTGAAAGCTTTATATTAAGAATTTGAATTTGCATGTTGATTCAAAGTTGGGGTTTATAGTTTCTGGACAATAAGTGGGATCGTAACGATTATATTATTTTGCCCGTTTTAGACAGAAGTTAATCCGCATAATGTAGGATATGTTTCTCATAAGCGTATCAGAAATTATTTGACTGTTAATCATAAATATACTAGTCATAAATATATTTTGTGGTTTATGTTTTGGTATTTTTAAAGATGTAAATAACATGTATTAACTATTGCTTTTGTGCAGAAAAATATTTTTGAGGTTTTTTATTCAAAGTGTGCATTAAATCTATACTGGGAGGAATTTTAGTAAGAGAACACCATTTCTTCGGCGCCAATATTTTGGATAAAAGTACTTTTCGGAGCCGTTCCTTCTCAAACAATTCCACCTATTACAAGAAAACTTACCACCTGATTATCCACTATACATTATAACCCCATCACCATTGAGCTCTCGTTAATGAAGTGTAAGGCGCTAACGAGCTGATCGCTATTAGTTGCAGCAACATGTTACTTGTGTTCAGATAACAAAGCTTATCGACTGCCCAACAACAGACTGTTATCGGTACTTCCTTGGACGTTACCCGCTTATGGTTACTGTACATACAGACCTGAAATATAGCAAACATGAACTGAAAACCATCATAGATTAAATTATCGGCCAGATAAATATTCGAGTCTCTGTGGGATCTCATTAAGAATCAGTTTCTTTTGCATCTGTTTTTTTTTGACAAAAAATATTTTTAGAGTCTTTCCTTGTCTCCTCAAACAATCACCAATTATATGAAAACTTACCACCTGATTATCCACTGTACATTATACCCCCATCACCATTGAGCTCTCGTTAATGAAGTGTAAGGCGCTAACGAGCTGATCGCTATTAGTTGCAGCAACATGTTACTTGTGTTCAGATAACAAAGCTTATCGAGTGCCCAACAACAGACTGTTATCGGTACTTCCTTGGACGTTACCCGCTTATGGTTACTGTTACATACAGACCTGAAATATAACAAACAAGAACTCAAAAAGCTGTTAATAAATTAAGAAAGTTACTGAAGGTAATCGTGAATTCTACAAAACTTTTTGGTGAGCCGGTACCCAATCCTGGCAATATGTGAAACAACATATTAATTAACTATCGGCCACCTATAACTTCCAGTTTGTGTGGGATTAGTGGGAAAATCAGTTATGAACATGAAATATTACAACCCCATCACCATTGAGCTCTCGTTAATGAAGTGTAAGGCGCTAACGAGCTGATCGCTATTAGTTGCAGTAACATGTTACTTGTGTTCCGATAACAAAGCTTATCGAGTGCCCAACAACAGACTGTTATCGGTACTTCCTTGGACGTTACCCGCTTATAGTTACTGTACATACAGGCTTGGCGAATAGTGAACTAGAAGTCAAAAATGTGTCGATATGTTCTTCAACAACCGTATGTCAAAGATATTGTCAAAGATATTGGTTTGACAACCTCGATGGCTCAATGGTCACCATGCCGGACTGCCGAACCTGAGGTCCCGGGTTCGATTCCCGGCTCGGTCGACATTTGTGTGATGAGCATGCTTGTTAGCCGTGGTCTGGGTGTTACAATATGTATGTATAAATATGTTGTTAGATATGAATCCTCCTTGCTACCAACCTGGCCTGACCGGGCTGGTATAGAAGAAGAAATTATGAAGGATGAAAGGATGACGGACGTTGAAGATGTCACATCGTGATCTTATAATTAATTATCAATATTGTATTTGCTATTCAAAGTTGGCTTCTGCCATCGATATATATGTACTACGTACTAGATAGAACGTTCCGAACAAAAAGCTTACCACACTGAACTGCAGTGCAGACTATGCAGTGCCCAAAATGGCAAATCAGAGCGATTTTGACGCCTGCGTCAGATGGATGTCTATGAAACGACAATTATAAAATAGAAAATACATATCAAGGTATAAACTTACACATATAAACTATTCGAGAGTCAAGTTAGTAAAATTACACGCTGTTCATGCTATTACAACGCTTGTATATCATACTTTTCATTTATAATTCAATTTTACAAATATGCATTAATTTGTTCCCGCCCGCCATCTTAAATTATGGATTAAGAAAATCGTGCAGAAACAGATGTGCCATAAAACTGGCAGTAGGTAAAATATCAATGAAAACAGACTTCACTTTGTCATGGTATGTTCTTACTTTCAAGAAAAAATAATTAAATTCGCGAAAATTTGTGATGGCTCTTAAGAAAAAAAACATAGTAATTAATATTAAAAACTCTAAAAATAAGTTCCTGGTTTTAATATATTACATGATTTTGCATTCAATTAGATATAAATAAACTTTTTGATATATTACATGATTTTGAATTCACTTAGATATAAACTTTTTGAGTAATGAAAAATGTAGGCAAAATACGAGCGACACTTCAGCAATTAACATCAATGAGGATGACTACATGTCACAATACGTCAACGAGATGTCAACAGACGACATAAGCGGGTAAATTATTTGTATGGATGTTCTTGTCTATCGCTAGAATATATGTCAATGGCTTCTGCTAAATTCTTTGTAAGAAATAAACCTTACCAGGTTAAATGTTTATAGACGTGTGTCATTCATTTTCAAGTACCACTTCTGATCTGACCTCTAAGATCAGAAGTGGGATCGCCACGCGTTCTTTACCCTTTGCCATCTGAATCCAATAATGATTTATTTTATTCATGAAATTTCACGTCAACTGTAAGTAAGTCTTATTTCTTACATTCGAGGGCATTCTCGTGAAAAACGACGAAACAGTTATAATCTCACGAATCGCGCCGCGACAATATGAATGCTCCTCATGCGCTGGGTGCAATATCCTACAACATACTAGTACTCAGAAGCCCAGGATATGCGGATGAATTGGTCACGCAATAAGTCTTGGATAAAAATTGCGAGAAGAAAAGTGACAGCCACTGTAGCTTGTTTGTAAAACAAAAAGCGATCGGATCCGGGAAACACTGAAGACTGTCCACCAGCTGGAACTCTATCAGAGCGATATTACGGAGATTCCTTACAATAGCAGATTAGTGCTTTAGTGTTAACCCCTTGGATTTCTTTTCAAACATTTCGATTTCTTACACAGAATATCGAATATCGAAGGAAGTGACCATGAACAGCCATGTTGAATTTACAAGTTACACATTTATGACCATCTATCCGATGTTTAGATTATGAATGGTGCGGATAGTGCATCTACCTCTAAAACTCAGGAATAGATCTTGTTGTAGTATGAGGTATAAATAAGCCTAGCGTTAAGAAAGAAGTGTTGTACATCATAACGCTACTTTTCATCACGTCGGCAGACAACTATATAAAAGTGAAGCCTTATGTAGATTACCAACTCTTAAAACTATTTGAATGTTCAGTGTGATATATGATTTGTTACACTAAAAATAATTTTGAAGAGTAATTGCACAATGAAGATTTTGTGTTCAGTTAGCTGAGAGAATAGTATCGACGTGGAGTTCTTCATTCTTCGATAAATCATAAAGAAATAGTGGAAATTGACATACATTTTAAAATAACAAGTCTTGAGCGGTTGCTATGGTGACATGTCATGTTGTATTTACATGATTGCATTATAATTAATTGACTTATTATTCTGTTTCATGTGATAATTCGTTTTGTGGCGAGAATAATACTACATGCTGGGAACACGCATCCTGTTTTTCGAATAAAACAGCTCTTCAAGCTATCGCGAGGCCGCTCATATGCTTCGTGTGGAAGGAGCAGTAGGGCTGACCACGGTCCTAGCAAATATCCACCTCATTCTCTACGTGTCCACGAGCACTGCCAGCCGATAGCTAGCACATAGTGTGACTCTTTGCGGTTATTATACGCGCAAAGGCTTAGCGCGACCAAACATGAGTCATGCATGATGTTTGTTTGCAGAGATATTACAAGAAGCATGGAGTGATAATGCCTGGTGAGATCAATCCAGTTCTTATGTATCTTATCTGTTATAAATAATTAAGAAATTCAGTCATACGCAACTATGGTAAATCCTCGTATTGGTTTGCAGTGCGCGACGACTCGGGTTCGATTCTCGAAATGCGCCTGAAATACTCGATTTTAATACAAAACCTACATATGTTTTGAAGTTTGCAAAAGTGTTTGCATAACAATGAAAACTGAAATAATGATGGCTAAATAGTAGAAGCAAAGAAATACATCTTCTACCTATCTGCTTTTGAAATGTTTTGGCTTATCACATTTAACTAAATGTTCTTACTTGCTTACAAGCTAGACTAGACAGAGCTCGATGAATTTGCTTCATATACTACCCCATTAATGACACTTTCTACTAAAAACAGAAATATCAGTTTGCTGCTACTATGGTATAACTACGTTGTTTTAGCCAATTGCTTACCAGTTTTGAGCAATAGCTTACCTATTAGATATGACGTACACTGACTTATAGCTCAGGCATGGAAGGCAGCGTTAATGTAAGATATGTTTAGTGGAAGGTATTAATTGAAATGAGTACTCCTAGTAATGGCAATGATTCTTAACAATCTGGAAGCCTGACTAACAATTAGGTACAGCTTAGTTTTCGCTTTCTTATTAAAATGATTATGTTCACTTATATTCCTTGCTAATAATGCATGAAAGTTCGTCAAGTAAATGTTTAAACACTCAGATGCCTGAATCTAGCCCAAAGCCTACTTCCTTAACCTTCTAACTACAGATATCGGAGATAAACTGAAACCAGAAAACAACGAGATTTACTACGTGAGAAGCACATAATTTGACGACGTATGTGCTGAAGTTTCACACTTCTTGCGCTTGCTTTATTGCTGCATGCTGTGCGGAGTGCCGCCGGTCAGCACATCGCGCGACATTGCTCGAATGATGAGAGCGAGTGGACAGTATGCCTGGTATATCATGCATTCAGGCGATCAGGTGATCTGTTTTATTTTTCATGTGGTTCTCAAGTTGAGTGCGCATTCGCCTCATTGATCTGGCAGACGCATAGCACGACTGCTGTGCAGTTTCGGGTTCGATCCCTGGGTCGGCGAATTTGTTTTTTTGTTAAAGATTAATTGGATATAATTTATTTAAGAACATCGATTTTTAAATTTATGGTCAGAAGTGACCGAACGAAAAGATGTTCCTTGGTATTATTTCTGTTACAGTGCACTTACACGAGGACGTATAAAGCGCAGGATGGCCGCGTTGGCGCGGCCCACAGCGCGGCCCAATATTGCTGGCTAGTTCCTTGTTTGTGGTCATCATGGTGTCGTAAGATGGCAACGTCAATTGAATCACCATCGTGACCTTTGCCATTTATAAAAGATGATTAACACTGCATACGTGTCAATTTCAACCGTTGATGACTTATGTTTGCTTAAAAGTATTGTACTGTAAAAAAAAAGAAGTAGCATGAGCTAAACGTAACCATAACGTAATGTCTGTTGTATTATGAGCTTTGTTGGCACGTGATTAGTAATGATGATATTTCGGAGATTGACTTTATCACTATTTTGATTTTGTGTGTCAAAGTTATAATTTAGTCATGGATTTATTTCTTTCAAAACTTAGATCCTTCAAATGAATGGTCAGCAGTGGCCGAGCGAAATGTATACTGTGCTTGAATGTTTGTTCACAGAATTGTACACGAAGACGTGTAACGAGCAGGAGAGAGGCACACGAGGCTGCGTTGCAGTGAGCAATGTTTTTGTGCCAATGCAGCTGCTGATAGCAGAGTACCAGTGCTGCTGATAGCAACGTACCAGTGCTGCTGATAACAACGTCCCAGTGCTGCTGGCTGTGCTGCGGCGTGCTAATGTTGCTGCCTGAATCGGAGCGTGCCAATGTTGCTGCCTGCGTTCATCATCAGCCTATAGCAGTCCACTGCTGGACATAGGCCTCTCCAAGTGCACGCCACTGAGATCGATTTGCGGCTGCTCGCATCCAGCTCCTGCCAGCCGCCTTGCGCAAGTCATCACTCCACCGTGCCTGAGGACGTCCTACACTACGTTTGCCGAGGCGTGGTCTCCATTCTAGAACGCGTTTACCTCAACGGTTATCGGTTCTTCGGCTAATATGGCCAGCCCACTGCCACTTCAGCTTGCTGATTCGGTGGGCTATGTCGATGACCTTGGTTCTCTGACGGATTACCTCATTTCTGATGCGATCCCTCAGAGTAATGCCGAGCATAGCCCTTTCCATAGCTCGCTGAGCGACTTTAAACTTGTGGACCAGCCGTACCGACAGTGTCCACGTTTCGGCTCCGTAAGTCATGACAGGTAGGACGCACTGATTGAAGACTTTTGTCTTTAGGCACTGTGGGATCGACGATGTTAGGACTCGACGTAGCTTCCCAAATGCAGCCCAACCCAACTGAATTCTCTTATTCACCTCGTCCTCAAAGTTGTTTCTACCTAACTGCAATGTCTGCCCGAGGTATACATATTCCCGAACAACTTCGAGAACTGCTGCCTGCGTTGCAGTGTGCCAATGTTGCTGGCTGTTTGTGTCTTGGTGCCTCTTACAAAAGTTTATTAGAACGCCACTACGTCCGCTGTGGCGATGGAAGTGGACACCTCCTCAGCTTTCTTTGATAGCTGCGAGACAATTTGACAAAGATAAGGACTTTGAAGACGTTCGAATGTACATGAGTCTATGTGTGCGTGCCGTGAAAGGATGTATGAATATTGATGTGAAAAAGTGTTAATCTAATTGAAGGATGCATGAATATTGATGTGAAAAAGTGTTAATCTAATTGGCCTACTTTCAATGACTGATTTTGACCTTGACTGTTATTTTAACTTAAAAATGGACTTTTCTTTGATTTTGACCTTAACTGTAATTTTAGCTTGGAAATGGTCTTTTCCTTGATTTTGACTTTGACATACTGATGGTGCTAGTTGTCTAGACCACTTTGAGAGAACATACGACGGTATGGGTCTCTGTTCCACGTCTTCATAGTATGCTACCTATAGCTTAAATGCGTGCCTATGCTATGAGCGTGTGTAATGACAAGCAAACTGGGAGCCTCTGTCATCGAGAACATGCGACGGCATGGGTCTCTGTTTCTGAGTGGGACTATTGTTTAGACCACTGGGAGAACATACGACGGTATGTGTCTCTGTTTCACGTTGTCATAGTAAGCAACCTAGAGCTTAAATGCGTGCCTATGCTATGAATGCGTAAAATGACATGCAAACTGGGAGCCTCTGTCACCTGGCGGTGTATGGCGAGTGATGGAAGTCCGGATTCTGTCATTCACGATGCACTTTTTTTATTCGTGTTAAGCCTGAAGCTGGTTACTACCATAACACCTTTCAATATGCCTTTGCCTGTGGGCGCTTGAGTGCACACTTGCGCCCATAGTATGATTTACATACAAGTAGAAGTAAATATGGAAACCTTTTTTTTGTTACCCTTCCTTTTCTCAACATATTACATGCTTCAGACTTATACACAAAAACGACTACTACGAGTAAATTACTTATACCTTGCTTAACATGTTTCAGATCATGAGCAACATGTCGGTGACTAGCTTATGGGGAGTTGACCTGATGCTGAAGAGGCGAATAATACTGCTGGCGAGGACGCCGCAGGGTCAGGAACGGCCGTGTTAGATATGAATCCTCCTTGCTACCAACCTGGCCTGACCGGGCTGGTATAGAAGAAGAAATTATGAAGGATGAAAGGATGACGGACGTTGAAGATGTCACATCGTGATCTTATAATTAATTATCAATATTGTATTTGCTATTCAAAGTTGGCTTCTGCTAAATCCTTTGTAAGAAATAAACCTTACCAGGTTAAATGTTTATAGACGTGTGTCATTCATTTTCAAGTACCACTTCTGATCTGACCTCTAAGAATGTATATATGTAACTATATGTAGTTTATCAGTTGTGTTAGCACCCATAACACAAGTTAATTAATAACTTACCATGGGACTAACCGACCGTGTGTGAAAAGGTGTCCCGACATTATTTATTTATTTATTGGTGCGATATAAATTAATCCTTCTACAGAAGACATTCACAAAAGAAAAATAGTTAACAGCACTGCATTCCATTATGCACAGCTTTTATTTGATTGTTTTTTTTACTTAACTGCGCTCCATTATATTAGAAACGATTCCAGGTCAGGCAAGTAGGTACTAATGCAACTTTTCTAAGTTTGTATGTACTTTCTAAGTATATCTTAGACACCAATGACTGTGTTTCGGATGGCACGTTAAACTGTAGGTCCCGGCTGTCATTGAACATCGTTGACAGTCGTTACGGGTAGTCAGAAGCCAGTAAGTCTGACACCAGTCTAACCAAGGGGCTTGGGGTGGGGAAGTCAGATAGGCAGTCGCTTCTTGTAAAGCACTGGTACTCAGCTGAATCCGGTTAGACTGGAAGCCGACCCCAACACAGTTGGGAAAAAGGCTCGGAGGATGATGATAGACTTGTTTATACCGATACATACATACTAACATTATTGATATATACAAACTAATATTTACACAAATACTTACTTATATAAAAATGGAATGATTACTAACATTATTTTCTCTTAATTATCATAAAGTTATCAAACTATTATGCTTTCCAAACATTAACCCTGTGTGTATAAAATGCTAAAGCGTCACATAACGACGTAATTCGCCGGCCACCCCTCCCCTCCCCTCCTCACCCCTCCACCCGTCAACGCTAAAGACTTCCTGCACACGATAAACAAGAGATGTCGCCCTATCTACAACTATAAATACTTTAGTACATACTATTTAAGTTTTATTACGTACTTATGGAGTGTATGGAGTTTCTGTTTAGTTGTTAATGTTGCTGTGTAATTTATTTATTAGGATTTCGAAGATGTTATCGGTCGAAGCTGGGGAATGTAATTTAGTTTTGTAAGTATGTACTTGGGAAAACTTAGATCTATTTTACTGAAAATGATTTTGTCTTGACTAATTACAGACTTTGAATATAACCAGAAGCACGATAATTACCAGTGATTACGTATGATAACAGTCCATTAAGAACGCAAGGTGTAAAAGCCTGCTTGTAGATTTTCTGACTCCTGCATCCCTATGGTGATAGTGAAAGATTAATTCATACTAAAGAAATGAAGTTTAGAAGTCATATCAAGGATCAAGTATAAGCTAGGGTATGATCTCCTAGCCTTAATCAGAAATAAAACGTCAATTCGTATCACAATAACTTCTTGTATTCACTTTTAAAACACAATTTAATATCAATCGTAAGAAAACATAGTTTATCAGTCCACGAAGGAAGCGCATGGGAAGCGCGCGCTCTATCTGTCCAAATCTCTTTTTAGTGTTGTCCTCACAGTAGAGGTAGTGTTGTCCGTATAAAACTAAAATGATTTAGTATACTTCGGTAAATATAGTATAGTTCCTTAATGTATGAAAAGAGAATATAACATACAGAACAACACAGGATAATATTAGTCTAACACAAGTTACAATAAAAGTTGATTACTTAATTTTATTCTATCAAAATCTGTGCTTTTGCAGATTTACTGTTCAAATGAGTTAAGATAATGTAACTATAACAATAGTTTAAGTAAAAAAGCGTCTAGAGATTCTTTACAATGAAAATAACAAATTAATCTAAGCCTGATACTGACAGCAACCAAAAAAACTCTTTTCTTTCATTCCAAAAAATAGTAATTTATATCACAAATTCAAAGCAAATTCAAAATTAACGCTTCAAAGTTCATTGCGCTCTAGACCACAGACCACAAACCCGAATTAACTAGACACTCAACCGCCAAGTGCCTACATTTCAAAAATATCTCTGCAATGACTAATTATCGTCGCTTACCCACAAAGGCCTACTTTAAGTTCTAGTCTTTATCTCACTTGGCCATTTAATTCATTACCGGACTAATAGACTTTTGTAATGGCCGACGGGCCAACCACTCAATTTGTTAAGCCTAATCTGTGACAGTATTGAGTTGAATTAGGTGAGAAAATTAGCACAAAGGACCATTTGGAGTGGATTTAGTATTTCTAGTAGATCGTTATCTAGTGGAATCGGAATGTTTCTTGTAACAGCTAATGCTATTCTGGTAGGTATTTCCTTAGTTTATATACAGTGATGTCTGAAAGAGTTTTTAGTATAATTCATTGATGACGGCTCTTCATCAAAGCATAAAATGATCGATGCTTCAATTAATTGAATAATTATCATTTTACATTTAAATAGGTAGATATTCAAAAAAGGTCTACATCGGGTACAAAATCGAGTCTAAAATAAAAATCCATTAGAAAATATCGAAGCTTTTTGTTTTACGAGTGTATTACACCCGCGGTGCAAATGATAAATTGTGTACCGTTTACGAGTAAATATTTTGGTGATATCAGCTAATTGGTTTTGTGTATATTGCCAAACAATACATTATTCATGGAACGGTAAGCTTGCAGATAACAAACAGAAACTGATATTTATCATAACATTATACGAAAATACACAGAACAGGTACACAGTTGGTTGTAGCAACAGCATTTATAACTTAGGGGCATAATTAAGAGATACAAACAGTCAGAAAAAAATAGACCACCCATCGTATGTCCATACCCTTGAGGGCATTACAGAAAGCTGTTATGTTTAGGGTTGCAAACTATTCCACAATATTCAAACAGTAAAAGGCTAAAAGTTCTGAAGCGACGGCATAATAGGGTTAAGAATTCAAAACGTAACTCGGTCAGCATTAAAACACCCTCGAATAGATTCCTCAGGAGTATGAAAGACTTAAACATCCACAGTCGAGAAAATTCCACGAGAAAGTCATTTTAAATCAACTTAGTATTTTTTGCGGCTTAAGAAAACACGAGAGGAAATAAATAAGTAATGTTCTGTTCGTGCCGAAGTACTAGATTAACATAAGAGGCGCGGTCTAGGCCGAGATGAATTTTGACGAAAGTGAGTCTCATCGTGTTACATAAAGGCTTTTTAGAAGAACTTGATAATGTATGGAGACAAGCGTGTACCTACATAATAGATTTAAGATTTCTTTACGAAGAGTACTTTTACAAATATGCTGAGTACAGGAATATGTAAGTACTTGTTGAAAGAAAAAAATATAGAATAACTTTTGATGTCTCATATTTTATTTACTTTTGATTTTAGGTCATACTCAAAACTGGTTGCTAGATGTGTGAATAGTCGCCTGTTTTTTAAACAGAATGATTAAGAAAAATGGAACACAAATAAAACAAAACACTAACTTTAAATCACTAAAAATGACTCCCCTTTTATTACCCTCGCACACGATCCTAATATGAACTGAGTACACATTTAAGACTACCAAGACCAAGTAAAATACTCTCAAACGAACATCTTCAGTGATACGGCTTTTACGACAGAGAAAATCAAGTCATTAGAAAGCCAGTAAACCCTTATGTAAGACACTTGTAGATAAGGAGTTGGTTAACGACATAGCCGTCTAGTCGATACAGTAGGTTTCCTGTCATGATACTGGTCTTGTTGTGGAAGGTACGTATGTGTGCGTCTAATTAGTTTGAGTGTGTGGGGCGTTGTCTTTTGTTTGTGTGGGTTTGAATTAATGGTTGGATTTTCCGATTTATTTTTGACCAGTTTTCATAGCAGCGTTAAACTACTTATATGTAAATCAATGTCGTTTGAAAATAGGCTACTTTTAAGTTTTTGTGCAAATTATTGAGGAACATAAAATAACCACAATTAATCATGTTTAGTGTTGTGGGTTTCTTCACAAGGTTTTCGAGGATCTTCAATTGGTAAAAGGAAGAGTTTTGGTAAGAAATAGACATGAAACTGCACCAAGTCCATGAATATTGACACATCGACTGTCGGATACATGAAATACTGCATAAAAAAATAACTACAATTCACATTTATTTGCGTATGAACACAGTCGTCAAAACAAAAACTGTATCCGTTGACCTAGTTCACGGGTCACGAGAGTAACTTATGATAAACTCCACCACACATCCAACTAAAAGGATAGTAAGCCGAAATGGTAATATTTCAACTGGCTTAAGGCTCTGTCCTCATGTAAATATGCTGACAAACGTGTTTTCCTATTTGTCAAGTGGCTGGCATCGTGTCAAGGCATAATACATCTTTCTGACTGCCTGGCTAGACAATGCTAGAAAAATCCCCGCGGACTCCGCTTGTGCATGAAAATGAATCTGACAAAATGTAACTGCATTTTTTCTAATCAGTAACTGTAACATTACAATCTTTAAAGTGTATCCAGTAGTTTCTAATACCGTCTATTTGTACATTGTTATTCTAATACTTCAATTAAACCTACATTGTATACTGACTCTATCTCCAAGATAACATTTATCTAAAAAACCCTTCTTCACAAAGGTCGCCTGTCTCCGTGAAATATAATAGAAAATCTCTCCCATCAAAAAGTTCCTAATAGAATAATTTCTCCTGTCTCCAACATTGCAGAGTTCTTAGGAGTTGCGTCGGGGATCATCCACACAAAGGATGTTATAAAGTGTCTCCGCCAACAAACTTGGGCACAATTAATCATATTAAGTGGCCATCGACATCTTTGGCCGAGACATCGTGATTTCCACTCAGAAATTCCACGAAAAAATCGTCGAGATTTTTCAAGGATGAGCAACCCTCCAACATTTGTCATTGAAAAAATATATTTGCAAGTTTTTTTTTATTGGTCTTATTGGATATTTGGGTGATTTATTACCAGAGCTAGTAATTGCTTTTATTGTAAGTTATAGCAACAAGTTAAATTGGATTTTAAATTGTTTGCATTTAAATGCTTTACTTTTGTATACTTTGTTGGTCTTGGATTAATTGCGTCAAATATAAATGAATGTAATTTATCCGATGCTTTTCAGAGTTGCTTGCAGAAAGTCACGGCATCTTTCACTACAAGTTATTGATTGGAAAACGATAATTTTAACGATGGAAACTATGATCAAGATATAGATTCTAGACAGAAGTGCAGATAGCGAGGAAGGATATGAGCAGTATGTATCTACTAGACTAACTGTTGGTCTAAGTAATACGGTACCAATTTAGCTTATTGTTTAAGTGCTCTCGGCCAATGAATTTCGGTGGGATACTTTTTGATTATGATGTTAGTTTCAAAAGGCTATAAAAATTAGAACACATTAGTCTAGTTGTCGGATATATGATGAGCTCTTGGTTTTTTGAGGACCCGATCCCTAACACGTGCAAATGTATAACGTTATTTTTTCATACCATTTCCATGATTAAGTTATCATTTGAAGTTAGGCGAAATATTTTAGTTTCATAGCTTTCTAAGAAAGGTTGAGAGGAAACAGTGAATAACTAAGTATGTACACTTTATTCGACAGACATTTGCTATGCTTTCAACAAAGACATTTTCCTGGAAATGGTTTGGTAGTAGTTCTCCAAGTGTGCCCATTTAAGTTATATCACATTTGCCTAATATACGTTTAGAGTACTTACAGTTTATCTTTGTCATTTCGCAAAAGATTTTCCTAACTTAATCTTTGCTTCAAAAAAGACAGTTTCTATGAAAAAAAGGTACTTGAATGTAACTTTCCTTTTGTTACACGTGTCTAAATCATCGATGTACATATTGTACTTACATGTAGAGGTAGTATTAAAGTATGGCTGTGTTAGAATTAGGAGTTGTGAGAATTGTTCATCCGTGGACGAACGAATTCTAAGATAACTTTTAGGCCGTATTTCACTGACAGTCGTTTACGTAATCGGTTGGTTACAGGATGACTGTCTGTTAGTACAAACGTTTTCTATTACACTATTCTATATCTAATTTTTCACTTATAGGTATTGCAGTCCGATACACGAGTAACATGTTAATAAATGTTCCTGAAAAAAAGATTAAGCTGGATTCAACAGTGGTGGATAGCTTCGAACGAAACGAGAGAAAAGGCTAGCCGGATAATGGATGATACCATTTTTAACTACGTATCTATCTCGAAAGGGTTATACCAGCTGAATGGGTACATCCATTCGCAGTTCCGTTAGGTTTTACTCAATTCATTTTGGATGAACTAACATTGTTAAGAGTCAAACCCATTTATCATGATACGGTCGAGTCCGCTACGTGAAAATATTTAATGAAAAAACCTTTTTTGCTTCGTCCGTTGTACGATCGGTGTAGTATTTTTGTCGTGGACTGTATTTAAATCGTGTTCCCGTTTATATAGGTATTGTTTTGTTGGTTTTTGTAAGTTTGATGCGTTAAATATTGAGAGGTTCGGTTTATAGCACTTCGTAGGCAGCTTATTTTTTTAGGCCAGTTCAAAAAATATTTTTTGCGTAGGATTTTTGTTACTGTTTGGGTACCTATTTATCTACCTATATTTAAAGTAAGCCAAAATGTGTCGAGAAGATTATATGAACTTGATACAATAACGACGCAATGGGCAATACCTACTTCTGCAAACTTTCTATATACCAAGTTACTTGGTGCAAACTTTACAAATGTTCTACAAAATTACTAGGTACCTAATATAAAATTACTCTCTATAACAATTGCAGCCGCTAAAACGTTTTAAACATGAAATAAAAAAATTGAAACACGAAAGCGTGAAGAATACATATAGGTGTAGTATAAAGTGAATTTTCCGGTAATATTAAACACGTGGGCCATTGCGCGGGAACGGCCATGTTGGCCGGCGCGACGCTATGTGGCCGCGTCAATTATGGTAGCCAGAGAAAATTTTACTATCGATGCAAAGTATTCGCTGTTTTGGTCTTGTAATTATTAGTTTGAGTGCTGATTATTAGGTTGATGTTTCAGTTTTTGGGACAGAGAATTGTTTTTTCATTTATTTAATAAAATGTTTTTTTTTTGGTAAACGTTTCATTTAGTAGGTGTTCCTACAATGTAAACATTATTTTTATCACTAAATGGTCACTTATGTCCTTACCTTTCAAATATATAAGAACTCCTTTAGGAATCACAATAATCGCCCCACGAGGTGTTCAAAATACGTAATAGGTACCAAAGTAACAAATACCTACAGTCATCTAAAACTCTAAAATTCGAAACTTTCGTCCAGTAAATATCGAGTACTTTCAGAATAGGCCGCTGAGTCCGTCATGTGGAACCAACTGCTGACGTAATGTGACCCACGAAATATTGTCGAGTGCACATTATGCACATTTCGTCTAATACTGTAATAAACGTCCCTCTGAAATCTAGACACACGGCAGTGTGTCCGCCAAGTTCGAGCAAAAAAAGCGACACACCGGCCGTGGGTTATATTACACGAACCATTTCGGGCCAAATTCGACCCCCCTGTAACTCAAAATCTATTTTATTTACGCATATCAAATTTCTAGTATCTGTTGAGACCCCCTCACTTATCTAAAATACAAAATTTCATTAATATACCTATTGTAGGTCTTGAGAAATTGACGTCAGAAAATCGCTATTTTTACTATACACTCACTGACTGACTGACTGACTCACTCATCAAAAACCTAGACCACTTCCAATGGTCGTATTGACTTGAAATTTGGCATGGAGGTAGGTCTTTATGTCAAGGTAAAGGGAAAAATCTGAAAATGGCCAAGTGTGAGTCGGTTTCAAAATAATGAAGGTGTTTTGTACCCGCTGTAAAATACCCCTAAGGAACTAAATTTATCTATATTTATATAATATATCTTCGAATGGTCGTACCGATCTGAGATTCGTTATAAAGGTTTGTATTTAGTCAAAGTAAACTAAAAATCTGAAAACGGCCAAGTGTGAATCACTTTCGAAAATAACGAATGTGTAACTTTGATCCACGAACATAATATATGATGATAACATGTCATGTCAGTCAGTTGGTAAATCTAGTCCATTTAGTTAATCTAGTTCATTTCTTTGTAAGAAACATAGTGCATATTAAAAAATCTGAAAGATAGTATAAATGAGACATTTCTTTAACTAACTTCATCATAAGAAAAAAATAAAATAAACAACCTTACAAAAATAAATGAAATCCCACCCAAAACAAAAAATGTGAAAGACTGCCAAGTTCGATAATATGGGAATGCTTCGCCTATAAAAGAAGTGAGATTTGAATAAGTACCAAGTTCCATACACATACCTCAGTTAAAAATAGTTACTTTTTAATGATGTTACTTGGCAAGTTTTAATAGAAAATTAAATACTTGATTCATTGCGTTTAGTAGGTTTATAACAAGTTGTGTGAAAACTTGCCAAGTAACATCATTAAAAAGTAACTATTTTTAACTGAGGTATGTGTATGGAACTTGGTACTTATTCAAATCTCACTTCTTTTATAGGCGAAGCATTCCCATATTATCGAACTTGGCAGTCTTTCACATTTTTGTTTTGGGTGGGATAATATATTACGTTTGGTACAAAATTACGTATATGTAGGTATCTCTATCTGCAAGAAATATTACTTGTAAGATGAAGTCAAATCGAAGGGTATGGATGAAGAAGACATGCTGCACCGACTCGAAATAAAATTGAGATAAGACCAGGAAGATGATGTCTGACATTTAGACCTAGAATGAATGACTTACCTATTCGATCTCTAAGTATCAAACTTTCGAAATTAAGTTACGAATATTAAAAATATGATTCAAGTCGAAATAATGGAACACCATATTATTTTTCATAACTTACAGTTTAATTACGGAACAGAACTTTATTTTTCTGTTTCTTGAGTTCAATATAAGTTCAAATCATGGGACAACATCGTGTTTTTCTTACTAATGTTAATAGCATACCTGTAAATTGTTATACATATTTTCCAGAGCAGTCTTTATGACCTTAGGATATTCACCAGATAGCCATTACAACCTCTCCCTTAAATCATAATAACGCCTCAACAAAATTACCAGAGCATTCAGCAAATATTATTTTTGACTTTATTACAATTAATTTCACATTTAAGCCGAACGCACGCGTCAGAGCGTAAGAGATAGCCGATAGTCGCACCAAACAGTCATTTCGCTATATTTATCACTTACATTAAGTGTGGAGCACACTGCAGACTTAATAGTTGGCCGACACTTGACCCGATGGTCTTTTGTTTGTTAGCCCTAACGGTCCCACTGCTGGGCAAAGGCCTCCCCATTTTGTCTCCGCAAATCTTGTTCCTTTGATTCCCGCCAATTAGGGTTGTAGGTTATAGACCCGATACTGGACAAACAATTTTTTTAAGGTGAATCTTGATTTCTATCAGTTTCAGTCGGCCTGATTCCGGCAGTATACCTGATCTTTGTAATGTGCGTTCTACCATTCATCTTCATACTGATTTATGAGCCCAAACAAACTATCGGCCGACTTAAAGTTTACAGTGTGTTAATACTCTAAATATTTGATTATACTGAAATATTCGAAGTATATTGAGAATAATCAGTCGCTATTGTTTTCGAAATAATGAACATTGAATTGCTGTGATTTAGGAATCGAATTTTCTATCATTATTTTGATTTGCTATTGAATTTTAGGGAACAAAGATGATTGAGTTAGTCGGTATTGAATATTTGGTCCAATACATACCAATAATGAAATATGCTTTATTATATTGTTGTTCGATATGAAGGCTAGGGGTTCTAATTAATAATCTGACAACAAGGTTGTTCATCAAAAACGGTGCTAAAGCATAGTTGGTCTAATTGAATCTAATATTGAATGGATGAATGTGGAGTAAGCTTATTTTATTACAGTTTAGGTGAATAGGTAGGGTAAAATAGACTTTTACAACGAGGTTTTGCTAAGTCCTGGTGTTTTTAGAAATTAGATTTGTTATGATTCTAATATCTCTGTCTTGTATTTCTACATGAAACTATATAGGTACATAAAAAATCTTTTAATAACAAAACGTGTACATCACTACATAAATTAAAAATAACAATAGTTTTCGATTGTTCATTTAACCGCGAACTTAATTACGAAATAATTTAAATTTCGCTTACACAATATTTTAATAATGACCAAAGTTCTAGTTGATAACATTTTAACTAACCACGTTGAACGAAATCGTTGGTAATATTTCACTGACATTTACGTGAATGAGGCGAAATAATAATGAGTTATTGTTCAATGAATTATTTAGAAAATTATATGGAGCATTACTGTATATTTAATAATAAATCATGAAAATGTGGATATTTGTCGGTCTGTGTGTATCACACCTGGGGCCCGATTCTCCTAATTTTACTTAAGCGACCTTCGATTGACGTTCGACTCGATTCGACTGAGATCCAATCCCGACTCGATTACGATTGAAGCGTATGTGGCATTCCGCTATTTTTTCTTCGAAATAAACGTTTTTATCCTTTTCTGTCATCCAATAATGAATCATTTTGTCTGCAAATGATTTACGATTTCAAAATGATTGTACAGCAAACTACCGTATAGACCAAAATCATCAAAATAGCAGACCAATCGCACACCAATCAAATGTCAATCGAATACGATTGGTCTTTTATTAGTAGCAGAATGCCCGATATGGTTAAAACTGCTATTACGATCATATTGCGATTCGATTTCTATTCGATTTTGACATTATTAACTTAGGAGAATCGGGGCCCAGCAGATAAACCGCTGAGAAAATCCGCCAGTGTGAAAAGGCTGTCAGTCTGTATTTTATGGCTACTTCAATGAATTGATAAAATATTGCAAAATCAGTTTTATAAAAGCTTATTGAATATAAATGCCAAAGAAAAACCTAACCGGTGTGGGTTCGTTTTTCTTTGTTTGTATTTCGTAATTAATTTTAGAAATAGTGAATAAATCAATGCAATCCTACATGACTTTTGCCTTAAATTCAGCAAACACAAGCTAATGCCAATGGCCGAAGCAAACAAGAAGCCGACATCAAATGTATGCGTACACCTACCACTAAGTCACCAGAATACAGGGATATGGACTTCCAATAGTAGTTGGACAAGGAATGGACTGCATTGCTTAGTAGCAATTGCACTTGCACAGCAGAATGCTCAGACATTATAATTACAAATTGCCTTTCCGTATACTTATAAAGATTTGCAGTGATGGGTAATATAGTGTTGGAATACGACAAGCTAGGTCACTGTTCACGTTATGATGTTAGAAAGCTGTTCAATTTTTTTTTTAATTCGGTCATTAAATACCTAATTTCTTCTAAGGTTTCCCAAAGTTTTTTGTTGTAAGGAAACTTAAGAATTTTAGTGCTTAAAAAATTTCACAGGACAGATTCATAAAAATGTAGATGTATAATTTACGGACCCCCATAATTGTGTCAATGGTAGACTTAGGTACCAACAACGCCAAAACAAACACTATATCCATTGAACTACACTACATAGTCTATTAAGTCCTACATTGTTCTAACGTGTGGACCCGACACAATGTTCCTTATCGTGCTCATCGCGTAAACCACGTGTTGGTGCAGCTACAATATATATACCTTAAAAAGCAGTGCACTGTTCTGTGCTAAAGCTACTTCTTGCTAAATATAGTAGACTAGGGGTTATTTTTCTTCTTATTAAGTGAGCTGTAGTTTTAATTACCTAACAAGTCCTGATGTCAGAGTTTCCTCAAACCCATTTGATGACTTCTTACTTGGCATTGTAACGCCGGCTTTTCACTGCTTTGTGAAAATTTCTGAAACGTCATCATCTTAGACCAGTGTTGGACTTTTGCCTAACCTGTTGATTACCAAAATTAAATTACGGTAACCACTAAAATTTTCACTTAAAGCCCAATTTTCCAAGAATGAAATCGGCAAAATAATTGAAATTACAAAACGGTGTTTATTGCATGATAACCGCTTAACCGACGAACAAACGAACACACATACGTACGGTTTGCTATGGACGGTGTGACCACAGCAGTAAACTAACATGAGTCGCAGGTCACCAGTGTTGTCAGGTCTCCAGGGGCCCGATTCTCCTAATTTTACTTAAGCGACATACGATTCATATTCGACTGAGATCCAATCCCGACTTAATTACGATTGAAGCGTATGTGGCATTCCGCAATTTTTTCTTTAAATAAACGTTTTTATCCTTTTCTGTCATTCAATAATTAATCATTTTACCTGCAAATGATTTACGATTGCAATATGATTGTAGAGCAGACAATCGAATGTCGTTGGAATACAATTGGTCTTGTATTAGTAGCAGAATGCCCGATATGGTTAAAACTGCTATTGCGATCATATTGCGATTCAATTTTGACATTATTAACTTAGGAGAATCGGGCTCCAGGTCGCCAGGTCGCCAGTGTTGTCAGGGCGCCACTGTTGTCAGTACTAGGATAATTATAGTGTCAACTCAGCCTTTGCGTATTCATGGTACGATTAGGCGAGCTAAGCGCAGATTATTTTGTCTGCGATGTTTGCTGGTCAAATGTAAATATTTAGTTGTTACACTGTCTGTTGGTTGGTTTATTTCTTCTTTTCAGACAAGCTGGAATGGTTAGTTAGGTTGCTTAAAATGTTTGATTATTGCAGTATGTGCCGTGTTTGGATCCTAATGTAAAAGTTTATTGAGCCGGGCGACATTTTTTCTGCATGGAACTGATGCTTTAGGGATAGCGATATAATTTTGGATAATTAGTGAGCAAGAGTCTAGTGCACTTCGTGGCAAAAGCAAGTTAACTATAAACAGTGACAATTACTTAAAAAAACGACTTTCTTTTTTATAGATACTTACTATATTTCATTACTAAAATAAAAATAAAGTGTGAAAAGCACTTTTACTACTTAAAACTAACTTACATTTTATTATATACGCCTCCCGATTAGACTGTAAAACTTTAGACAGCTTTCCACTTTGAAAATTAAATCCACACATACTATAGAAGTAGTAGTAAAAAGTCCAATGACATCAATAATTTTCTTTGAACCAATTTATTTGTCTTAACTTAAGAGAGCAATATCGCGAATTTATTGTTGGTTTGTATTTATTGCAGTTTTCAGAGATATTAAAAGTGCGGTTTGGATTTCGTTTGCTATGTTTTAGTAGTTTGTGTAAACATTATCATTACATTTAATCGAAATCTTGAGAAATCGAGGACAATTTCAAGTTTCTTCTAGGTGGTATGGGAGTCTAGTAGATAATATAATTAAACGAGTGAGACTACATAAATGCTTCAATGTGATTGAATAATAGCTGTAAGGCCTCTTCAAACAATACCCATACTTTAAAAGCATTTTGTTTAAATCCAACTATAAATCCCTACATCCCTACAAACAACGATTTCAGATTCACATGTGAGTATCAACTAAAGATAAATTTGTTTTGCGTAGGAGTCAAACCTGGACCATCAATCAATCACCCACGTTTACCTACAAATTCACAATATCTCTCAAAAACATGTATGTGTTCTAGGAACTACAATCTTTGGAATCTTGGGACCTCATGAGACGTAGTTGGGTAAAAGTACCTATTACTTGTTTATTGATGGGGATGATAATCCCCATTCATTCATCATTTGACAAAATTACCCCTCCTGGCTGTAGGTGCAGCGTAAGGGAGTGAGGGACTGATACTGACTAAAAAAGCATGCTAAAAATGCAAAGCATGTTCCTTCTTAAGCCCTTTATGTACGGGTAAAAGTATAACCGAGTCAAACAATTGGAGACAGCGTATAAATATTCATTTAACAGTAGAACCGTTCAATATTCGATGCCAACAATGGAATCTTAGACAGATTCCAAGATGGCTGAGAACTGAAGTCCTTACAAAACAATAGGTACTCCATCTTAAAACCCTCTTCAGACTAATTAGATTTGATAATCTTAAAACAGAAATAGGTATTCACCAAACACTAATAAGTAGATCCTCAAATTAAATCGTCTACATAGAACAAAAAACATTAAAATCTGTGTTGTTTTGTGAAACAAATTCGGGTACCCTCGTCAAAAAATCATTAGAGGAGCGAAAATATTTTGTCGCTGAACAATTAATTGCAGGCTAAGGAGACTGATGGAAAAATAATTTGATTAACAGCTACGTGGGAGGCGATGGAAATTCTATTTATTTTTATCACATTTAGTGTTTAGATCTTGTTGTTATTTATATAGAGTTTATTAGGATATTGAACCCTTAGAGTTGAAGGTAAACTAGATATTGGTGACTTTTTAGTGTCAATTTAATAAGATTTACATTTAGTCTTTATCTTCGGCTTTTGTGAGTGAGTCTTATGGTATTCTTGAAATGAAAGATTTAACAAGAAGATAAAACCGCTTCATTTCCAAATTACGATGGTTTAAGGTACTCACGACATTTTCTTTATGAACTCCGATATTCTAGTAGATAGTCGTCGTGCCCAACGTCAAATAAATAGCACGAAAGAATATTTGAATTTCAAATTCAGATTCGAATTTTCTTACAAAAAAAGAAGAATTTGAAAATACAGGCAGGTTTAAAATAACAGCAAAATTACATAGAAATCGGGAAAGCACTCCAAATTCAAATTTTAATTAATGGAAGCGAAACAAAAGAGTGAATATGAGAGGGCGTTTATCAATAATTACAGTGCAGTCTCTCGAACGGTTCTAATTAAATCTGATATCTAAGGTGTCGAAACGCCTAGCCATTTGCTTTGACTTTGTTTTACTTTTAATAAGACGTTGTTAAAGTCTACTAAATAAAGAGCTGATTGAAGTTTGAAAATAGACTTTGTGGATTTAAGAAGACACGTAATGACAGCTTCTGAATAATCTGATAAGGGCAACGACCTTCTGATTAATATTTATAAGAATTATGTTGATGAAAGTATTTCGCAAACAAGGTTATGATTTACATACCTATTCCTAGGTGACGATTTTTTCGAGAACAACGACGTTGATTAAAAAAAAAAAAAAAAATTCCTTAAATATTTTCCCGATATTTGCCATAAAAAAATTTAACATACGCAATCATTAGTCCCATAAGATATTACAAGAACGTAGACAATCCATTTCATAGCCAACAGGGATTTGCGACATAAAACAAAAATGTATGTTCTAAAGGTGCGTTTTATCCTTCCTTCATAGTTTTAAACAAAGAATTGTTATTTTAATTTTTGATTTATTTGATTTAAACCAAACGCAAAAAAAAGAACTGCTGGAACAAGATAATTCTTATAGCATAATTATTAGCATCCTAGCTTTCTTATTTTTATTGCAACAACGCTAGGTCCAGACTAGGCGTTCCACATATGTTCATGTCCAAATTTTATACGTGGACTGGTGGGTACCGTTTCCTCTTATCTTATGCTGGACACAAGTGACCTGTGTGCAGTAAAAACGTCTTGTCTGTACACAGCTTTACAAGGATTCTCAGGTGCGTGAGCCTCAAGTTAATCATTAAAATTACATGCCTTAGCAAGACGCTCTTTGCTTTACGTAACAGGGTAAAAGTTTCGTATATTACGTGGATATTTTCACACCGTTCGTTCTTGCCTAGAAAATTTTCCGGTGTATGTACTTTTTCAGTAGGCTGGGCAAACATTACTGCTTTGCGAAAGTTGTCTAGGATTCTACCTACTTTAAGATTAGCGGAGCAGTTTTCTGAGGCACGAGTGTGGGACCTTTTTGCGGTTCATGGGTCGAGTTTTTCCTCTTTTACGATGGTGTTAGTAAAGTTAGTAGTAAGTAGAGATTTAATTGTTTTTGATAATTTGATTGTGATTAAAGCTATGAAATTATTTTGAAAGTTGTTATCACTCGTAGCTTATAAACCTCGTAGTCGTTGCTGTCGGTTAAATTGCAAAAGTTTTTGACCAGTAGGTTTCTCGCTAGTCTAATCTTTATTTTTCAATCTGACGTGTGGTACTCTACAAATCTTTGCAGCAGCAACCCAATAAATCTCGTTCCTAATAACATATGGCAAAGATTACCAATAGCCCTTGAGAAACGTCTTACATATCACTCCCATAACTCAAGTACACACCAAGAGGCCATCGTATGGCAATTTTAACGCATAACGAGGCAGAAAATTGGTCTCGTCTGAGCTAAGAACTAAATGGTACCGAAAGTGCTTCAATGTTTAACGAATTTATGATGCGAAAGCAATCCTTAAATAAAAGAGGGAAAAGAGTTTTATGGCGTGCTCGCGATTTTTTAGCAAAGAAATATTATTATGAGCTTCGTAATGTTTTATTGTTGCGCTGCTTCTGTTTTTTTGCGTTCATTTTGATTTAGTAAGGATTGCTTTGTTTACTGTAGAAGTGTTAGGAATTGGGTTATTGTCTTGTTTATTTCTCTGTGAAAATGCCAGATTGCTGGCTGCGTAAACCAATTCTTCCTGGGCTATTTTAGTCTTGTAATAAAACGGTTTCATAGATTGTTACTGGTAAACTGTCTTTCAATTAATTAGTCTAAGCAGAACATACCATTTTCAAACAAGCATATTTTATAGCATATATATTTTTGATTGTGTAATATTTAAAGAAAAATACTCAAATCATATTATATTATTTTTGGTAGACTACGAGGTAGGAGGACAAGTTTCCACCATTCCTTGCATTATAACAAATCGTGTTCCAACATTTGTCTTTGACCATATCTTAGGAAAACTATTACCAACTAACTCATCACAGAACCCACCCACACAATCATAAATAATTGATTGACGCTTGAGGCTTTACTTCCCAAAAGGTCAGTAAAACAACTTACTCTCACAACTCAGATTTTATTTGAAGTTCCATTCTAGCTGGTTGATTATTCGATTGGTTATACCACGGAGGAAGAAAAGATGAGCAGAGCAGCTATACATAGTTACATATACGTACAGTTGGGAAGATCAAAACTATTAGTTACGAGTGAACTAACGAGGCGATCGGGTTCTTCAATACATCTATCAAAGAAGATTTTTGGTTTAAGTAAAAATGGGCGGGTTCCGAAGAAGGCGTATGAGGGCGGATCTAGTAACGTTCCTCGTCCCCTGAACACCGCATTTAAGGGTCGCTAATTTCTTATTAGATTTTAAGATACGACATCTCCGCTCGTCATTTTGTTTTCCATGGGTCATACCGACGTATCTTACTCATCAGTCAGGGAAGAAGTTTCCTATCATTTTGACAAGGAAATGGAAATTTTGGGCGCAATGCGGACATTGATATGCGTGGGTATGGAATATATTGACGGAATTCCGCGATGCGTATACCGTTCGTGTATTATCTATAGACGCGTGTTGATGGCAATTCAGTGTGTTTAGAAGATAAAGTATATGCATTTATATACCTGCGCATAGACAATAAAAGTTAAAGCATAGACATTTTATATAAAGTGTATATTAAATTAGTATGGAAGCAGAGATTCAGTCAAAGCATCATAACGGTTTTGTGGGGCTTAACTTATAAGTTATGTACTTACATACAGACATGACATAAATAAAAAGTCGATATAAATAATCGACATCAATGTTATATGCGTGGAATAATATATAAGTCTATTAATAAATAAAATGTTATAATGATAATATAGCCTATATATAGCCTATCTTCTACAAGTAAATTATGTACAGTAAATTGTTTTCTAAAAATTTATTCAGGTCGAATCTAACGATGTTATTAAAAAGCGTGTAGACACAAACTAGAGAGATAGTCAAAATAATAACTCAGATACCAATTATGAAAGTATAACGCACTTACACGTGTTTTGTTTCCAAGTTCAATGAACTGTAACGTTTGGTAACTTTAATCATCCCTAATTAATATCATACAGGTCAAAACATTCGTTCAAAGGTCAGACGCTTCTGAAACAGAAAATCTGGTTAATTATATGTTTATTTCTAAAGAATTAATTTTGTACATTAATTATAGGTGTTTTAATGAACTCAGTTCATGGTTATAATTGTGGAAAAACGTTTATTTTATGTACCTAGGTTAACACAACATTTTACACAGTAGTATCTAGGTACAACTAACTATAAACAAAAAGTATTGAAACCAAACACCAATACAAAACAATTAACTAATTAACCCTGTCTCTTAAATTTCCAACCCTACAATTAATACGCGGTCTAAAAGACCCCAATATCTTTATTTCCGCGGTCACACAAAACCGTGACGGGTTTCGTCATTTATCATTGCGACGTCACTCCAACTGTGTCACAGTCAGAATTAAGGGGGGGGACGTGACCGCGTACGGGGCGCCCAGAGATAATGACGTCATTAAGAGAACGAGGGAAATAAGTAATGGACGTTTTTGCCCCCAAGTATTCATACGATAGTTGTCTTTTTTCGAGTGGCAGGCGAAGGGTTGATTTGATAGCGGGGCCGAGTAAAATCATTGAGACATGACTCAATAAAAAGTGTATCGTATTTTCCTTTCATACATCATTTAAAAGTTAAATTACACAATAAGTACAAAGGAAAAATACTTCGTTACAAGGACAAGACTCCGTAACAACTTTGAAAGAAATATTACAATTAAAACTTCTAAGGACGGATATCTAAAATACAGGTGAAGCAATATCATTAGCCTAGTTGTGTTTAAGTAACTTCGGTACACATAACTTAGGGACAAATAGGTCTTACTTTTAACCTTCAAGGCGGTCTGACATTGTCAGAACCAAGTTTAGGAAGACTATTTATCACTGTTTTTAGTTTCCACACTTTGGCGGTAATGTATAACAAGGTTGGTATAAATCATCGTCTGGTTTGGGCGTGAGAGGAAAATGGAATGGAAAAGAATATAAAGAGAGGGATGCAGTAAATTTTATTCAAAGACACGTACTTTACTTACACATATTTTAGGATTTTTTTTAACACCTCAACGGTCTGTGTGCTCTCAATAGTTTTCATTATTCTTTACAGTTTAAGGCCATAGTTGGAACTTTTGTTTTTCAATTTATAGTCTCAGATTTTGAATAGATAGATAATAAATATTCCGACTATTATTTTCCAAAAGAAAAAGGAAAAAGGCTCGGAGGATGATATTATTTTCCAAAACTTTACACATACTTCAACTTACCGTCGATACCATTTATCATCGTAGACTTATATCACTGATTATCGACAAGTTGTTTCTACTGATATCTGAATATTGAATAGCAAACACATAAAAATCTTTTACCACTATTCTAAGAACAAAAATTGCGTCCCTCAATCTGTCTCGCCTAACTCAAAACATCTTTTAACTCAATACATTCACTAGCAAACAAATATGCACGCCGAATACCGAACATCCCCAATAAGATATAGACGGATAAAGGCAAGTTTATAAAGTATGAGGTAAATATGTCCCGGGGACTCGATAAATCATTGTTGAAAAGGCCTAGGGACCGCAAGCTTGTCTTAAAATAATGTTGTCAGGATGTAAGCAAGTTTAACAAAGGAAAAGCAAGGGAGATAGCTTGTTTGATGGTACAGTCAATATTTTGAGGTCTCGGCGATAATGTGGGGAGAAGAAGTGTTGGGTATGATAATGTGGTATCTTTAGAAAATAACATCAGATAATCAGGCTGTTCGTGGAACGTTTGAAAAATTTGCGCCATTGTCAGTGAATGATTATGTTAATAATATGCTATTTATAATTATGGCCAGAATGAAATTTGAGAGCGCTTATTAGTCTCAGTAGAACACATTTTATATTAATCTAGACACACGGCAGTGTGTCCGCCAAGTTCGAGCAAAAAAAGCGACACACCGGCCGTGGGTTATATTACACGAACCATTTCGGGCCAAATTCGACCCCCCTAAAACTGAAAATCTAATTTATTTACGCATATCAAATTTCTAGTATCTGTTGAGACCCCCTCACTTATCTAAAATACAAAATTTCATTAATATACCTATTGTAGGTCTTGAGATATTGACGTCAGAAAATCGCTATTTTTACTATACACTCACTGACTGACTGACTGACTCACTCATCAAAAACCTAGACCACTTCCAATGGTCGTATTGACTTGAAATTTGGCATGGAGGTAGGTCTTTATGTCAAGGTAAAGGAAAAAATCTGAAAATGGCCAAGTGTGAGTCGGTTTCAAAATAATGAAGGTATTTATACCCCTAAGGAACTAAACCGAACTAAATTTATCTATATTTATATAATATATCTTCGAATGGTCGTACCGATCTGAAATTCGTTACAAAGGTTTGTATTTAGTCAAAGTAAAGTAAAAATCTGAAAACGGCCAAGTGTGAGTCACTTTCGAAAATAACGAATGTGTAACTTTGATCCACGAACATAATATATGATAACATGTCATGTCAGTCAGTTGGTAAATCTAGGCCATTTAGTTAATCTAGTTTATTTCTTTGTAAGAAGCATAGTGCATATTCAAAACTTAATAATAAGAAAACAATAAAATAAACAACCTTACAAAAATAAATGAAATCCCACCCAAAACAAAAATGTGAAAGACTGCCAAGTTCGATGAAATGGGAATACTTCGCCTATAAAAGAAGTGAGATCTGAATAAGTACCAAGTTCCATACACATACCTTAGTTAAAAATAGTTACTTTTTAATGATGATTACTTGGCAAGTTTTAATAGAAAATTAAATACTTGATTCATTGCGTTTAGTAGGTTTATAACAAGGTGTGTGAAAACTTGCCAAGTAACATCATTAAAAAGTAACTATTTTTAACTGAGGTATGTGTATGGAACTTGGTACTTATTCAGATCTCACTTCTTTTATAGGCGAAGTATTCCCATTTCATCGAACTTGGCAGTCTTTCACATTTTTGTTTTGGGTGGGATCAGTCTTTCTTATACGTCTCTAAAAATAAAGTAAATGTTATACATTACAATGGATCTAGATTTCTCAAAAGACGTAGCGTTTCAAAGTCTGCAGGTTTAGTGTAATTGAGATCTTATTCACAGCTTTTTAATTAAATTCAGTGTTAAAATTGAACGTTCAATTTTTCGCAGGCTTTCGTAGTACTTCGCCAAATTAAAACTTTGTAGCAATAGAAATAACAGCCGACAGAAGATTGTAAATTCAATCAACATCTTTGATATTCAATGAAGACTCAAAAATTGTTAATGAATTAAATTAAGGTACTTTCGTTTTGTTCTTAATTAACTTTTAAGTGTGTTTTAAGGCGTAATAAAATTCATTGCACGTGTCATCGGAAACTTAGAGAATCTAAATGAATTTTCGTAATTACATTCATCATTTGCTTGGTATTCATTTGTTTTATATTTTTTTGCTCATAAAACGTATATCTGGGAAGAAGAAAATCTTTTCTGTTTCCTTGAGTTTTCGTCTCCCTTTGTTTTTGTTGAAATAATTTAGTCTGTCGTCCTACACCATAAAATACGAGTATAGGTATACAAAAAAAAATGGTAGTAAACGTTTATCATACATATAATTTCTTCGAAGTATATTTCAATTTTTATCACATTGATGTTATGAAAGCTAAACGTAATGTATTGAAAATTCTTCTACTCGCCGAATGTATGTAACCTATGTTACTCTATATATTACTTAGGTACGAAACATGAGTGAAAGCCAGTCTATAAATAGTCCTGATCAATAAAATCACTTTGCATTTAATAACAACATTATGGCTGTTGACAAAACATGTGAAAGTTTCAAGGAGTATGTCGTTATCCTTGGCAAGTTAGCTAAGGGGATGTTTACATCATTGTATTGTGTATGACGGGGTTGACGTAATAATATGGGTCATGGAATATCATTATATAAGTGCTTTTGTCAAAACATGTTAAGTACATTAAGTTGTTTTATCAGAAGTGAATTATTGGTCGTTGTTTTAGATAAAGACGCGTTGGATTATGAAGAACTTTTCATTCAGAAGGTTGTAGCATTTTATATAATTAAATATAGTTATCAATAAATATTAAGTTCTATTTTATAAGTGCTTTAATTAAATATTGACATTGGTACATAATTATAATTTTGCTTCATTGGTTGCAAAGTAATTAAGCACGATTGGTTTACCTTCGTCAACAATGAAACTAAAGTAGGTACGGACACACATTGAATCAATATGAATCGTACATACAAGTTATTCATGATGCTAAACTCAAAACATAAAATATCTTATATTAAGTATACTTAGGTTTTTCACATAATGACTTTTAAGGTTTGGATCAAAGCATAAAGAACTGCACCTAGAACAAGGGCATTCTTTAGCAGCATTATAGCATTCTTTCCTTATCAAGTTCTCTTTAATAGAATCAGCAAAGCAGAGCATTACTTCGTTGTTCTCTAAACTAATTTGATAGGAAAAGAATGACATTCAGTTGTCTGGTTTACAAAACTCCCAATTTTATTTATGGCTGGAGCAATGTATTTTCCGCTTCCATTCCTCTCTACCACTCATCATACTTTCACTCTATTCTTATTCATATCCTCTTTCCGACAATCTATCCAGTTTCATCGGCCTTCCTCGTTCTTTCCATACATACTTAACACACTCTTTGCATGTATCCAAGCCTTAAAACAATCAATTCTTATTCTTTACAAGCTAGTACTTAAGTATGAAAATTACGAGCGTCTTGTTCAGTTTTATCACAGCTTGCAGCTGCAACCCTGGGCCCTTAAATATTCACTTTGCATACTACGATAGGTGAGCAAGTTTAAACTTTGAACACTTTATCCTGCATTATGGAAGTTCTGCACTGCAGGTTTTTTCGTTCTAACTTTGTTAAGACGTGTTATGTTTAACGAATTTGAGATGTTTAAAGATTAGTTCGGGGTTAGGTGAGAATTTTAAAGTAAGTCTTTTTGAATTTTAATATGTATAGTTTTGAAAAGATTCAAGCTAGTTAATAGATGCAGTGTTTAAAAATACTTAACTAAAATTAAGAACGAAATTGTAGCTGTACAAAATTTGGAGGATCTACATAAAAATAATGAACAAAACCACTTTATTTAGACAATCTCTGATTGAGTTTCGTTACATTTCGATCTCACCAACTCTCACCAACATTTGAACAAACTTCAGCTCAAGTATTTCGTCGAGATCTTTTATTCTTTTTTCGGCGAATCTTTTGAAAAGAAACACAATCTTATTTGTCTTTTGTGTTTAATTACACGTGTAATGAGAGTTAATGGGCCGTGATGTGTTGTTCTCATATAGCAACATGTTGTTTGGCCCCTCAAAATTGTGACGTCATCGAATCTTGGCCCTTTATCAGATTAGTGGAGGTTCGGCTATGTTTGCTGACTTGAGTTATTGTTTTTCTTTTGTTTTTGTTTTGTTTCATCTGCTTTTATTGTTTGGTTCGGTGGACGGGTTGTTGTTGAGTATGAGGAAAAAATATGAATGTTTTAGTTGCGTATGATGTTAAAATGTGGCCCCCTTGAGGGTTTTCATACGGGATGGCTTTGTGGAGATGTAATGCAGGTTTCAATACTTTTCGCTTTTTCAGTCGCTCTTTTAGATTGAGGTTGGTTTTGAAGTGATTTTAAATTATTTATCAAATATAGTAAAATGCATTAGCATCTTACTATATTTGATAATTCAAAAGGTTCGATTATTTTTAATCGATACTGACCCTTTTATAGCAAACTAATAATGGAATATACCAGGTATATAAGAACAAAAAGTACACCCATTACCTTTACCTAGTTACGTAACTCGACAATTCTCAGAATCCAGCCTACCGAGATAATTACATATTTCTAATTAATTCCCCCACAATAATTATCCTTCATAAATCCTAGCGTATACGGGAACAACCTTTTTGCGTCACTAACTACCCTTCACGTACGATGTACGGAGAACAGAAAAAGTTTATACACGCAAGTTATAATCACCTGGAGTGTTATTTTTACTACGTAGTTTTACGTTCTACATACCATTGATAAACATGAATGTTAGTGCTTTACCCTGACTCCTATTATCTACGAAACAAACATTATTTAAATAAGGCATATATACTTAGTTAAAACAATGCAATAAAAAAAAAACAAAATCAAAAAGCGTTTATACAAAGTACTCTTCCTACGTGTGCTGGGAAGAAGTGGATCGTTGCTGGGAAGAAAAAGTGGATTACTGGGAAGAAAAAAAAAACAAAATTATTCTGTCAAAATATGCATCTCGTAAAGGAGCACAGAAATCTAAACGTTACCTGACGAATCCATCTTAAAGACGCCATCTTTGTCGACGCTACATTACCCACGTTGCATGCTAATTAAAAAAAGCAAGACGGTGCTCTAATTAGCCCATATGCTTTAAACATTTGTTAGCCAAGATTTATTAGGAGATATATCGAATTACCAGTGAAGTTACATTTCTAGGAAATGTTCAAAAGTCTTTGCCCATTAAGATCGTATCAATAAACATTTTTCACTGGGCCGTCGTCGTTTTTTAAATGCAAATTGTCTTCTCTTGTTGATTAGTTAAAAGATTTTTTAAAGAGTAATTATGAGTTTTAAATTGCTCGGCGTTGATTGTCCAGCAAAATTTAAAATGTTCGAGAAAATTTTCTTCTGCCTTTGCTAAAGCTAAGTATTAATTTGTAGTTATTATCTTGATAACATTATTGCAAATATTCTATGTCAGAAAGCCTCTTCGAAACACTAAGGTAAAGTGATGTTTAAGAAGGAACATGGAGGGATTTTTTTGCCAGTAAGAGTCTGACACTTCCTCACACTGCACCCACAATGGAAGGGGTCATTTCATGATCTCCCATGAAAAAGGTTATGTTTCATGTAGTTGACAGAAAGACAACATAACGGAGCAAATTGCAAATAGAGACACACATCGGACTATTTATGCAGTGACCAGTCCCCCAATCAAACCACAGAAACCACAAGAAAATCTACCAAACCTTCTTTCAGCTCACATAATTATCTCCCATTCATCACTAGGAAACGTTCTTAAAATGAATTCCGACCGAAACTATTCAGAAACTAAAAGGCGAGACTCCTAGGTACCGTCGACCATGAGTTAATCATTGCCGCGGTTAAAATTCTATTAACCGCTGAAAGTTTTCAAACCGAATTTTTAATAAGAAAGTTGGAAACGTCCAACTTCTGCCGGCACTTGAGCGTCGCTTGTTCATTTTCACTATGAATTCTTGCTTTCAGGATTTATGGTGTTATATTTTAAAGTTTTGTATCTTAGTTTATTAGGGGCATGATTTAGGAGTGTATATTAAAGTTGCAAAAATATGAAGTTTACTTAAATATTTTGGAGATGGAGAAATGTACACAGAATATAGACAGAAACATACAGAGCATGTAGACGGAAAATTATGTTTTAAACTATTAAGTGGGAGCAACTCCCTTTATTTATTACCTTCCCTAAAATCTTAAGTGAATCCTTAGCGATGCATGTTCTTAAAGCAGTTCCATATTTACATAGAATAAGGATTCACATTAAATAATACTAATTTCACAAACAGTTGTACTTACCCGACGTCCAACATCTCTAATATTCAGTAAGTAAGGAATGATCTAATTGAATGCGGGTTTTTAACACAATTTTCCTTATGACTTATGAGACTCCAAATAAAATTTTCCTTTTATCCCAGTCCAAGTTCTCTTGTTTATTTATTTGCCATAACTTGATAATCCCAATAGGCTTTACAACACTAAATATAAAGTTCCCTTGGTATTGCGAAGGGCGGGTATTTTTTTATCAATACATTTGCTCTCAGCTTGGCCTTTAAACACAGTAAACCCGTAAATTTATTCGTGCATTGAAATAAAAATATCATTTTATATTGTTTGCTTTGCGTAGGCGGGGTACAAACGACTGGCCACCGGCATACATATAAAAAATTCAACAGGCAAATATGGCGTGGGTGTATGTAGCCACCCTTATATTAATAGTACAAGAGACGGGTGCTTTAAGGCGTTTTGTTTACAATTAATTAATTTAAAATAGGTTGTAGTTGCGGTAATTATTATTTACAATACTTTAATCCTTGTAGCAATTCAGGTGTGATAGTCATCATTGAAGAGAGTTGAGTATACAATAGAAAACTCATTCATAGATCAAGCATTTTGACTTCATACTTAAGATATTGTGGTCAGATTACATTGTACGGTTTTCCTAACCTGCCACGGCAATATTATTGATGAATCTAACCAACTTAAAACAATGACCAAATAGACCAACTCTCAAACTATATAGAACAAGAGCCACTTAATAATAGCCAGTCATAAATAAGTCTCACGGGACCCCGTCCATACGTTAATTTTATTAAGAAAACATTAACACGAGCTATTCTTAGCCACAGGTATATTAGAACAAGATCGGTAACAAAAGAGAAATGGTCAGCAGATTAATTAATTTTGCCCTGTATTTGTGTTGGTCACCTATGGAGAATAAAATGACTAGCGGAGGTGCCATAACAGAAAATCACCTTAGAAATGCGTGGGAGTGGGGGACGACTGTTTTCGCCCTTATACGTCTTCTTTGGACCCGGCCATTTTTCGTAATATCAAATCGTTGACAGATATCTCAAAACAGTGTAATGAATAGCAAGTTAACTAGTAATTGATCGTTTGGGTCATGCCCACAGTACGAATTTGACCTAGCTAAAAGAAGGCCTACCTGCATTATGACATATCCGTTCATCTTTCCTTAGTCCGTGGCAACACGTCATCACGTGATGTGGGCAAAGGTGAGCTAAATATAGGATTTGCGTTTTCCTTAAATTAAGAGGTAAAGGTGTATGCCGAAGAAAATGTATTGGTGCTACTTTTAGATTTGGGTCGGGTCGGGTTTGACACTAAAGGTGACCGAAAAAAAACATAGCTACTTAAGAAGTATCTAAAATTGTGCTATAATTGAAGACTTGCCACTACGTACTATCTAATTTCACGTTAACGTTTCCATGGTCTAGAATTCTAAATAACCATAGAGATTTTATTCGTCTCAATTTTGAGCAAGTAGTTTTGCTTACGTTTAATCAATTATGTAAATATAATAATACTTCTTAGATAGAAACAAGTAAAAATATGACACTATACATAACATCAATTTAATTAAAAAAACACAAATAAAACGGGTCATTTTTCACGAGCGAACAAATAAACGAGATAGTTTATTGTACCCGGATTTGTAGTTTTAATATGGAACAGTTGTAAAGCATAATAAACAAAAGTGAGTTATACAAAAGTGTCGGTAATGAGTAGCGGTCGTATTGGCACCAAATCCATTTATCTCTTGCGATATTCATTACTGGGTGGCTCCGTTTTAAATTGTGCGTAAACATAATGACGGCTGTTATTGTTCGGCCACGAGCATAGCGTTTTCAGTAACCATCTTTCATCATTTTGTTCGATGAACTTGATCATTATTATCATCTAAGTACATAGCGTTGTCCCAATCACTTTGGGGTCTGCTTCTTGTCTAACTAGCTCCAACTGAGTATCTGCTTTGTCTAAAAAAATAGAAGTATGGAAGAAGAACATGCCCTACGCCGACCGCAAATAAAATTGGGATCAGGTAAAATGGCTTGACCGAAAGTTATAAAAACCATAAAAAATTTAAACCAGATCGTAAACAAATACCAATATACAAAAATCATCACATGCACCGGTATGTGTTTGATGTTTTTGATGAACCTCAGTATTATAAAGTAAAGCATATTTTCAGTTTTTTCAGTTTTAGAGTGGAAAACAGTCCTATCGGGGGAAACCTACGGTGGAAGCTAGAAGTACAATAAAACTGAGCAACAATATACACCAATCCATTCACAATAATTCTTGTTCCTCTAACGTAATAGCCCCACCAAGTTCAAGCTTTGCGGATAGCTGGCAGTACATTTAATTCCACCATTCCCACGGGTTTTTCTCTCCAGCACCACATTATGGGAGGGTGGTTTATACGTCATTCTGGCTCTGGGCTTAACTGCTTAAGTTTCATCGTCCAATTATGAGCTGCATAAGTTTGGCATTGACAGTCGTCTTTGTAGTTTAAGTTTTGAATTGTATACTGCAGTTGATTACTTTTTTTTGCTACAACTCCACTTTCAAAATTATTCTGGTTTATTTTTTATATATTTGCTTCCCTAGTACCTACCCTTTACATTTGGCATAGAGTACATTCTGCTTCTGCCATCAAACGATCTTTTACTTCTTTTGATCACGTCATAAATCCAGCAACTTTATCAACAATAAAATCCCAATCAATACATTATAAATCTCCGTTTTTACTTAAAACAGTAATACAAAAAGTGCTATAAAAATATGATAGGGGTGTTATTACTTATCTCGGCTTCGTGTTCCCAGTTTCCCCCGGGGACCAGTAAATCAGAACCCTCTTGCTGACTTCAAAGATCACACAGCAATCTTGGGAACCCGATATCTTTAGCTTGAGAAATTACTTGCGATGAAAAATGTTTATATTGTTTTTTATTATGGACTGTTTGCAGGTGAGGTAAGATGTCCGAATGTGATGTTGAGTGTTTTATTGTGTGTACTATTTTGTTATAAGCATTGGATGTGATATTGAATTTTTCAAAAAGATAATCGCGTTCAACAAAATTTTTAGACAGCTTTTCAAAGCTTAGATCAGTCTTCATCATCATTAAAGTCATCAACAGTGCATAGTCTTGCCGCGACTATCCTGTCTAAGGGTGTTTCAATAAATATGTTGACGAGATTCAAACGTTCAGACTGATAAACCTAATAATATTCTTGAAGGAAAACATCACTGGCAAACTTCTTCCTACCATAAAGATTACGGCGGTGCCGGCTGTAGTATAAATTTTAAATGATACCCATTTTACGCTAATATGAATTTTAGTGGCTAATGAAGAACCATTAAGATCCCTAAATATTAAAGTTAATAAGCTTTTAGAAGACACAACCCGACATCTTACAAGTTTCCAAAGAATATAGACAGTTTTAGAGAGGACCTTGATAAATTATGAAAAGTGACTTTGAAACTATGAATTTGTGTTACTAGGGGCTTTTGTGGTAGGGTCTAGATATCTAAGAATATTGGTTTAAGTTTTGAAGTTGATATCTTCTTTGGTGAGATTCAACTTATTCGAAGAAATTATCAATTTGTTTCTACTAATCTAATATGTACTTACATGTACTTGAATGACGTCTAAAAGTATACGACGATTTAAAAACATAAAAAACTGCACATAATCTAAAACATTCTTCAAAAAACAAACGAGAATGGAACACCTACACAATTATGATAGAGCTCATTTTGAAGGCAGAAAAAATCGCCTAATGTTCGCGCTGAAGTAAAACTTAGATGTTAAAGTCAAGTCACGTTTCTACGTACTTATCGCGGTGTGCTTTGGTAAAATGAATTGCTGGTACCACGACCTAGACTAGCAGCGGTCGGGAAAGTCGAGGAAGTCGGGGAAAGTCGAGTCGAGCTAATCGAGCGTGCTAACGCAGACTTAAAGGTCAGGTATGTGGGTCGTTTGTGAGTTTTGTGGGCTAGAATTGGTTGATGAATTACGCGTGTAATCTGAAACAATGACATGTTGAACTAACGTGACGCAATTGAATATTATTCAGAAACCAAAGTCTGCTTCTGCGATTGTGTTCAAAATGGTGTATGGTAATGGTGTATGTTACACAATAGTTGAATTTCACCGCTTTGGTGCTATCCAATGAGAAGGAAGAAATATAAGAAAATCATCAATTTATGAGCCAAATGATGTCACTCAAATAATTTTGACACAATTGTGATAGCAGATTGGTCTGGATTAAGTGTAATTATTTATCCAATTTGTTATGATAAAGTTGTTTTAATATTTATTTGTTCTTAACCCATTGCTCTGATTAAGAAAATAACATAAATACATGCCTGACAGTTATTTACACGTATAGTATTTTACAGTGCACCAAGTCAAGACAAGCAGGAAAATCTTAATCTTCCTCAGCAAAAAACCTTACTAGATTACGTGTACACTCGTACAAACAGTAACAAATTAGATTAGTAACGAAATAAGTGGGTACTGTCAACTCTGTCCCTCCGGATGACCCGTTCAAAGTGAAAAATAAAGAAAATATGTCACGGAGCGATAACTGTCGCGTTTTGCTGACAATCCGTTTATCTGTGGATAACGTGGGATTCTGTTGATGATTGCGTTTTGTTTCGATACCACTGTCTATAAGTTATGGCTCTGTGGTTCTGATGGAATTGTGTTTTTTCGGCTTTTGTCTATTTCTGTTCGTATTTAGGCCACATACGTATGAAAGTTATGGTATTAATTAAGTTTTTTGCCTCGTTATATGGAATAAGGGAACAAGCTGAAGTCTGAAATCTGGTTTTGTTTTTAAATACGAGGTGTCAAAAACACAATTAAAACATAAATATTACTAATAAAGTTGTTCAACCACCCCAATTTTGGAAAATTGCCTTGTTATTTTTTTGAAAAGGGTACAGTTAGGTATGTTACTCACCCAAACTTCCTCAAATTTTAAACGAAAAGACACCACCTGAACAACTCGCGATGGATACTTAAACATCAATATTCATTCTTTTATTAATTTGTCTGTTTTTGCGTGCCACGGCATATTGAGCGGCTCAGAGCAATTAGTGGGAAATGCTCGTGAATATCTGCCGTCCATTTTGTAGAATCACACCTGAGGGGGTGTATTCTGTAAAAGAAATTCTCTTGTAGAAGTTGGCGAAATTAAATGCTGAATTTTGGGGTTATTGACATTAAAATATATATATATAGTTGGACTGTTGTCTACTATGGAATTGTACGAATAGCTCTTGTTACTAATCATTATGTGCATATTGACCTCTGTTTTTCAGAAGAGCATTTCAATTCATTATCAGATATTATGAGCAATAATTGGACTGCACCTAGTAGTAGAGGACTAGAGACTTGAGAAATTTCGAGACCTTAATTTTTTTTCGCTTATATGGGAATGTCCCATCATATTATCATACAACACTACTACAATATGTATTCTACAAAAATATTACGAAAACAATATCATGAAAAAATATGATATTACTAAAAACAAAAAATATTACTATCAAAAACACCTAAATTCAACATTAACCTCATTCCTAGCGATTTATAGAGGACATATAGATTGATTAACGTTGTAAGGTTTGCCTAAAACTAGGCTAACCAATCAATCTCCCTGTGGGAGTTGTGAGGGTCAACTTGGGACCCTTATCGGAACTTAATAATCCGGGTTGGATATTATTATCCTAATTTTCTTACTAATATTTAAACGTATTGGGGTTACTTGTCTGTTTGTCTGTCACACTAAATAGGGCCATCTAATCTTATTGAAATCTGAAAAAGATAAAAAAAATATTAAATGGACGTGAAAAAATACGCAAACAGCAATCATGGGATTATTTATTGAGAACAAGAAACATGATCATTGCTGGAGTTTCACCTCCCGTGATACACTTAAAGCAAACTTGAAGAAATTAGGTTATTATTAGGGCTAAAACCTACGATAGTTAGGTACAATATTACGGTGTATGAATGACATATTCCCCCAAATGCAAGTGAAGTCACGATTTAAGCTTGTGTCGTACAAAAACAGTGCGATTACCTGTGGTGACATCGAACGGACGATAGACGACTTGGGCCTGGTTATATTGCTGGAGATTTCCCTCGACACTACTCTCTTCGGCCGCCAAACCAAATGCGTCACTGCTTTATTTTGCCGTCCTATAGATGTTTGTTGTGACTTAATATACTTCTACTATATTTTATATACTGTAGTCTATATTAGTTAAAAATATATTTAAAACAATGAATTTCTACCTTGTCATAATAATCTATAAGTTAGGTGTCAAATCTTGCGATACGTGGTACCATGTTCACTTGAACTTGCGGAAATATATGAAACAAAATCCTTTCTCATATACAGTTACAGCCTTTTTATCGTCCCACTGCTGGGCACAGGCCTCTTCTCACACGAATAAGGGTTGAGCGTTAATCACCACGCTTGCTCAATGCGGGTTGGTGATTTCAGACTTTATAGTCCAGGTTTCCTCGAGATGTTTGCCTTCACCTTTTTATTAGCTATTGGTTTCTAAGATATATTTAGAAAGCACATACAAACTTAGAAAAGTTGCACTTGCCTGACCTGGAATCGCTTTACCCACTAGGCCACCATGACTTTTTCTCATATACTTAAAGCTTTTGAAATTGCTTTGACCATAAGTCTTATTTATTTTTTAAGTCAACACTTATAAATCGTTACACAATATTCATCCCCATCCTATCATGGAAGACAGAAGCCCTTGCTTACAAAATCTTCACTGTCCCTTATTTCATTCGAAAAATATCGCCCACTTCCAAAATAGCCCTCCCGCTATAAATGATGCAGGCGTTGCGTCAAGCAGGTGAATCGTCCCACTTCATTCTCCGTAATGAATATGAATACGTCCGCGAGTGCATTGCGTGCCAACCGGCTTAATGGTCACAACTCAGCTTTGTAGTGGCCGGCGGTTTATACTGATTCGTTTCATTTGCACTTTACTCATAATTTCATTAAAATAATCGGCAGCTGTTAATTGAAGGGTTAATTTTCTGTGATGTTGTTTTTTTCTTATACATATATTTATCTTCTATGTGGTAAAAATATGAAAAAATGGCGCTATAAATCAACATTGACAAATATTTGAGTACGTCATTACTTCTCGATTTTATTGCTTAGCATTCACACAATTGCCTGGCGTTAAGGCTAAGCAATTTTATTGATTGGCCGTAAGGCTAGGCGATAAAGTTGATAGTGAAACTTAAGTTTCACTCTGAATCACTATCTGAAATGAAAGAAAAGTGTTTCAGCGATCAGGTACTCCCACACTGGGCCATTTCCCCATAAGATACTCGTAATGTCGACAGATTCTAGTATTTCTTCAGTTACGGCCAAGAACTGAGCGCTATAGCACACACTATGTAATAAATAGTACAACATAATCTGATATGTTGCATTACAGGTGAATGCTCGTCAGTCAGAAAGGCAGTACCATAATTTTCAAATTCGGAACCTCCAGTTTACACCACATACAAAGCTCCCGGCGGGAAAGCATCAATCGAATATTATCGATGGTGAAAATAAATGTCTATCACTAAGCAGTTACTTAAGATGTGTTACATATTGCTTTACATCTAAGCAAAGAGACAGACTAAGCGCAATAAAACTTACTTAATAATAGACCAGCAATACTAAAATCAAGTTTTACAAATGAAACTCCCAGATAATTTTATCTATTAATATCGGCGGACGCATAAACTCCAGGGAGAAACCTTCATCCCTTAAAGCTGAGGTCTTGTCTATGGGTCCGGTTGTCTACGGCCCACATAATTGAGGTTCCTTATACTGAAACGTTATCTTTAATCTATTATTTAGGTTGGCTTGTTAGTAATAGTGGCTTATGCACTACGCCCTTAAACCCTGTATCTTGTCAATTGGTTCGTTCCTTTTCTTTTAGACTGAAAGTAATTCCTTTTAGGTCTAATTTGTCATATCACTTGTATAATTTTATAGAGATTACATATTGACTATTGCAACTATATAGCCGAAATTCCCGATTTTCTGTACTGGAAAAAAATATGAACACTTAAGTACGTTTCTGATGTCATATCATAATTTACAGACAAAAATATCCTTTATATACTATTTCTATAAATACCCTGACCGAATAATTACAGCTATTTCTATATCGCAATCTAACAACATTCTACCGTGACATGTAAATAACAAACATAATGATAGCTACGTGTTTCTCCTTACCTTATCAAGATGGAAGATTAGACACAAACATGCGTCCCATAGGGGTTCCATTTGTACCATGATTTTTGCCATTTAGCAGTTCTATTTCTATATGGTGACGTTGTGTTTATCGAATGACGTCATCAGTGAGCTGGGAAAGTGTAGGTGTCTAATACAATTATTTATTTGTAAGATTTTTAGTGCTAGGTGCAAAGGTGGTTTCAGGTAGTTATTTGTTAAGCAAAACAAAATCCTATTTCAGTTATCAAAATATACAAAGAAAATCCAAAAAAAGCTTAAAAATAATGAAGTGTTAGAAATGGGTTGGTCATTTCTCTGAAAAATTTAAGAATCCGAAGAACTGAGAACTTCCTCCTTTATGGTTTATTGGTAAAAAAAACGTAGGCATAGGTATGTATTGTCGCCATTGATAAGAAGCGCGTATAAACAGATAAAAAGGGAAAACATTTTCGCTTTCCTTGCTATTTCAAACAAGACACTATCTTGACCAGGAAGATCAGCGCCTAAGCCTCCTGCCAACCTACAACAAGCTAAGAAAAGTAGGCCGTACAGTCGCAGACATTTACGGTTGAGCCGCTTTCATACCTCCGCTCCGCAATATTGCAGTTCAAAATATTAGTGACAAATGTTTAAACACGACAATTCCAACACATTCATCAGAATAACAGTAATCAACAGAGGTTGAAATAAGTTTTCAATGGTAAATTCATAATCTCATTTAATATTTCCTATACTGACTCTTGAAATATTTCAACCGATTACTTACATTATAAAGACTAAATGAAGAAGTAGCAAGTAGCTCAACCATTTATGTCCGCGATAGTACAACATAGCTTTATCTTCCTTGAACTTGCGAATACTTTGGATTGTCGCAACATTCATACATTGCGCGCTACTTTGCGTGCCTCGCTGTAATTTCGGAGAGATTGTATTGTTCCAGGAATATTACGAACACCGTGTATGATGTGAGTAATAAAATTTACTCCTGTATATGTGTTGCGTGTGTAGATGGAAAACAGATTAAGCTGTGCGTGTTGATTTGAATGTCGGGACGTTGTTATGATTTCTTTCTCGTGCCTAAATTGGGAGGTTGGTATGTGTAATGTGTATCCTATTTTTGGATGTTTTTATGTGTTATTTTATTCTTGTTTGATGTTCGTCTGAGTATTTGTTTTGCTGTCTAAATATAACCTAAATTCTACTGTTATAACTCATGAAACGAACCTTGATTTTTATTTAAAAACATTAGACGACGGTGACGGCTATCAGCTTTTCTTTATAAAGCCAAAAAGTATGGAAAAAGCGAATAGGTATGATCAAAACCGAAACATTTTCTTAAAAAATATATATATTCTAACCCAATATTCTCAATACAACAAGCTGTCATATTCGTTAAAAGTCTTACTTTTACTCCAGATTTCTTTCTCTGACGTCTGAAAAACCAACTGTAAACGAGATCTAGCGAAGGACCTTTCAGCGAGACTCCAGGGAATAAAGAATAGACTACAGAATTCTACAATATGATGTTTTAACGCGTTGCCAGCTCTCACTGTGGAAATGCTTTTAATTTTTTTTCAAATAACATGAGTGGGGTGTGTTGGTTCAACTTTTTTCGTATCTCTTTTGTTTTCTGGTTGCCTGGTAGTTTGGTTTGCGATTTTTTGTTGTTTAACGCTGATAAGGTTTTTATTTATTTTGTTTATTAAGTAATTTTAATTGGTATCCCAATATGCTTTATTTTTAAATTTTACTCAAAAAAATTGTCATGCTAGTTAACGTTTAACACCGGAGGTCATTCAAAAAAATAAACCTCTATGTTGAAAATACTGACAAATATCGTGTTCGTTTGTCTACATACAACGACAGTACATAACATTCTGTGGTACTATATATTTTTCCAAGAACGGAAAACTGTAATAAAAATGGCCACCGAATATTGGCTTGCATGCAAGAGTGAAGCATTCTTTTTACCATGTTTAGATTTGAGTAAAATAAGTTTAAAGCACTAACGCACAATATTAAAATGCTAAACAAAACTTTTCTAATCTTGCCTTAAACTTGTAAATCTAAAAAACTTTAAGAACGTAATTTTTAAAACTTCAACTAATCCAGATATTATGAACTGAATCTTTATGGTAAGCCTTGTAAGAACCTTAACAACTACTTATCGAAAATGTATTGATCAACTTTTATATGTAGTATCTTAACTTATAAATGCTAAAGTAAACTTTTTTTACGCTTTCACGGCCTGTGCAGATTAAGCTGAAAGGTACACATAGGCGTAATCTTGGCGACAATATTAAGTCACTATGAATGCGGGCAAAACCATAGAAAATAACAAGTATTTTTTAAGGACTAATGCAAATTTGTTTGTTACGCTTCCACGTAGAAACAGCGATACCGATTCATCATCATCATCTCAGCCATAGGACGTCCACTGCTGAACATAGGCGTGCGATACCGATTGAGATGCGGTAACAATATACCAAAGGATCTCAGCACATTTTATTTTTTTCAAGTTATTTCGAAAACCAAGAGAAACCAAAGGAAACATCAAGTAATATATTCCTAACCAAAGTAGTGTAGGAGTTTGAGCTAGATTAAGTTAGAGTTATGCCTTACCCTGAAGACGTTAATAGTTTGTTGGTGCAACAATAGTGCCCGCATCTGTACCAGCTGCCGAGATTAGGGCCTTTCATATAACTATGTGAGGAGCAGGGTGTTGTGCATAACATGTTATGTTACAAACCTAGTGTAATTCTGAATTCTGAACAATATTGCGTGCTTGATTATGGTAGTTATCACGAAACTATCTGATCCCACGTTCTGAGAGAACTACTTTTCGTATCTGGTTAGAAGCACCTAAGACCTCCCTCAGCCTCTAGACTATCTTTTGTTTTATACTGTTTAGTTTCATTTAAACCAGTTCAAAAGTTTTGGAATGAAAGTTACAAAGATAGATAGACAGATAGATACTTTCGCATTTGTAAATTGATAAGGATGGATATTTTAAAAAATTGACTATTGGAACTACAAAATGTTCCAATTAAGATGATAGTAAGGAAAAATAATAAGGTGTTCTTCATGTACTTATAGCCCACTCTATACTTTATAACTGTAACTGAATTGAACTGATTTCTATATTGAAATGCCAAAATGCTCTGAGAATTAGCATAGTCACAATTAAATCTAGTCAGTCAAACAACAGCTTCAACTTAGTAAACTACAGAAACAGTGAATGGCAAGCACACCGAAACAGGATTCTAAGAAAAACAACATTTTAGCGAAACAAACTGATGAATGGAACGTGAAAATGTTTAAGAGTTTATTTGTCAATTTGTTAAGCTTTGAGATAAAAAGGACTCTATCGATTTGGATTAAATTTTGCTCAGTCTTAGATAATATCTCGTAGTCGGAGATAGGCTATTTTTATGGACGTGGGACGTTGTTCTTGAGGACGGGGGCCAAATCATGGAAAATCACTAAATAATAATAACTTATATCTTACAAATGTACCTATTTATAGAATGTTAGTTAACAAACAAGCTATACCAAGTGAACAAAGTCACGTGCAAAATCCAGTTCGTTATATATAAAGATATCTTTGCACACACAATCTTGAGGCGACCGTCTGGCCGACGGAAAAACATGTAAAGTACTGATTTATTAAACATTCCGGCTGAACAGACATTCCTCGCGTGCCTCACCGAGTGCCCCAACGAGTGCCTCTTTATTTACCACTGAATTTACATGCACCCTTCTATTTAGTTTAAAGCTGCATTTTGTATGGTCGCTATTTTTATGCAAGAAGGCGTTTTATGGAGGTGGTAGATGATAGAGTGAATGTGAGCAGAAACCCTCTTACGGTGAAACAAGACTTATATTTTTGTGACTTTTGATTGAATTGCGAAAAAAAATGGGTGAGAATTGTCTTCTAAGATAATTATAGCAGTTCTTGATGTATATTATTTATATGTTCAAAACATAGAACATATCAGAATATGTGAATTTGAATTATACTCGTACACAACGCATATTCCACGCAATAACAGACATATATGAAACCTTTCCTCTACCAAAATTAATTTTATAAAATGTACGACAACTTTTCCTCACCCTCTTCATTAAACACGCGAATAATGAACAAACAGTCTCACTACAACGGAGTGAGTAATTTCTGTGAAATGATCAGAAACATCAGGCTTTAGTACCTGGCGCGACGTTCGATGTCTGTTTAATTAGCAGCTACTCCACTTGCATCGCGAGTCAAAGAGTTCGATAGTCTCAGGTAAATGAGGCTAAAACTGGCGTGTTAAAAGTTTCTTTTTTTATAAAAAAAAAATGATGACGGTATTCTTTCTATGTTTTTTGCATTTTTTTCTGAAAGCGTTGTTTCAGCACCTTCATATGGCTCATTTCAAGAGGTACATTTTAAAGCAAATTCTTGATTGATACGATTATAATAAAGAATAGGTATTAAGATTAAGGACCGACCAGTGAAGTATTTTTGTTTTGTCGGTATTGTGGAGTTTCAGTGTTTCCGCAAGTGTAAGTTCTATTCATGATTAAACGAAGTTTCTACAGATCCTTCAAATACCAAAATCTATTCAGTTTACACTGTAATTAAACCTGAGACGGAATTCAGTATCCAGTTAGGCAAGCCAGATTAGTGCAGCAGTTTAGAGAACAGAGAATATCCGATTACAGATAACAGCATTCACTTAGTAACCGATATTATCGAGGAAAACCAATGTTCTTCAAAGCGTGGACTATCCAAGAAATAATATAAACTTTACTGGGAGAAACATGGAGAACAAAATGTTTAGCAGAGATGCAATTACAGACAATCACCTAAGTAGCGCACTAAATGCGGGTTTTCGGGGGACGAGAACCTTCATGTGTCTGCCCTTATAGGTACCAGATTCTTTGGAACCCGCCCATTTTTGTAGTACCTACCAAAAATCGTTGACAAACCGGTTCGTTAGTCATTCGTTACTGATCGGTTTGCTCATGCCAGCCGTATGTATTTGGTCTAGAAGAAGGCACCTGACCTACCTACATTATGGCATCTCCGCTGATCTTCCCTTACTCCGTGGTGATAGCCTTGAAGAAACTATTTGTTCGCACGTGGATAAATATCTGTCATATTGTGAACGATACACGAGGAAGCTAAACTTAATAAGTTGTTCCAGTAGAAAGTAGGCCAAAGCATTATTATTAATTTGTATCTTTTACTTATCCAAGTGCTTAAACTGCTGTGACTTTATACATAGTACAGGAATTTCGTAACTATTAATATTTATTTAAAGCTTTTTAATTTGTTATTATTTAGAACTGTTACTAAAAGTCTAGTCTAGCTAAGGTTATATTTTAATTCAAACGTCGTATTGAAATATTTGTCTGCAGAAAAAAAAGCTTGTAAATAAAAAAAATACTTTTCTAAAAAACCAAAGACCTTCAATGTCTAACAACATTGATATTTGACTCCCGCCGTTGATTGCTGCAAAATTGAAAATATTAGAATTTCAGCTCACGTTGGCCGAGAAAAAATAAGTGAAAATACTCGTAACTAGCAGTTCTTCAAATTAACAGTACCCGTACACTGCACACTAAACAGTCGGCCGATAGTTGGAAAAGCGATGGAAAAAAAACATTCATTTAATTCAAGTTTTTAGTTGATTTAGACCAAAAAACGATGGCTGGATTGTGTGAAAGTCGATATGGTTAGAAAGAAAGACGGCAGATAGAAGAGTATGGAAGGAGAAAACATGCTGCGCCGACCCCAAATAAAATTGGGATAAGGGCAGGAGGATGATGACGATTTTTAGTCGGTTTGAGACAGACCAAATACCTCCTGATCGTTGTAATGTGAGTACTACCATTCATCTTACTACTGATTTATGAGCTCAAAAAACTATGGGCCGACTAAAAGTTTGCAGTGTGTTGTAAAAACATAATGTTTGGTATTCGTGTGGCTCGGTCGGGCGTACTTTTTCTCTCTATTCCTTGGAGGCAATGTTTAAATTAGTGCCTCCTCACGATATGTGGAGAAATGGCCGTTTGTAGGGCGAAGAAGGTTGTTGTCGCTCCGAAGATTTTTCTATTAATTTTAGTTTTGCCATTTACTTGGTCATCTTTCTATGAACTAGTATCAAAAAGTGCCGACTAATACAGCATTAAACTAAAGTAAATAAAGTGTTTGACTTATCCTTCATCATCTCCTATCATTGTACCCGACACATAATAGTGTGGATTTCATTATAGTCACACACAGCAAATTCGAAATTCAAACACACTAATACACCAAACCATACACAAACCTCCTAAAACACCTTTCGATTCCCACAGAACTTGTACCCCCAAACACAAGTACTAGCACAATAAACCATGTACAAACATAGGCATGTAACATCAGCAAGTTAATGTTTCCAATTTGATTCGCTGCCAGACGTATGTTAGTTTGTACATAATGTTTAACTGTATGTGGGTTATCTTCGTGTCCGTTTGGCGTAAGATCAAACTCTGTGTCTTGAATTATGGTCTTATAATGTGTTTGGGGACTCATTGTGGGACAAAATCTTCCTATTACTTAAAGTGGTCGCTTTTGTTGCAATGTGTGTAAAACACATCCAATCAAATCACGATAGAGTAAAAAAATAACACGTAAATATAAAGAATAAACCAAAACATTTTACATCCAATTTTACTCTTCACATTTCAAATAAACTGCAACCACAGAAAAAACTACAGTAACGAATAAAACACTCCAACAAGCGAACCAAACAAATATTATATTCATTAATTAAATGCTTCTTGCACGTGCAAAAAATAAAAGAAAGAAGAAAAAAAAATAACAAAACAAAATCTCGCCACTCAAATCAGAGAGTGGTAAGAGTAGCGTTTACCCTACTACTTAAAACGGGCCGCCCGCTCCGAGTATTTTCTTTGTAACACTAACTGTAATGAAAGCTGTGACAATCGGTAACAACGGTGTCTACTCCTTTATAATTAAAACTGTTGCGTCACTATTTTTTTGTTGTTTTTAGATATATTTTTTGTATAAAGAGGTTTTTTGTTACTTTTTTTAGGCTGTCAGTTACTTTAGGGTTAATGAAGGTGTTATATCAAGTTTGTTTTTGTTTGTTATAAAAATAAGCATAGCTTTGTGAACATAGATCTACAGGATAAGTTTTCGGTATTAATACTTACCTACTAAACGAGGTTCCCCTTTTTCTCAGAAGATAAGCCTAAAATGCCTAAATAAAAGAATCCTACCTACAGCAATCAAATCGAAACAAAATAACAGGCGATAAAAATAATAAGCCGTAATCAAAATTCAAGTAAACATTAACAAAAAAATAAAACAACTTACTATAACAAAACAAACAAGGAACAAAGCATTAATAATTAATTCAACTCAATTTCTTTCTTTAACTTTTTAAGTAATCCCCAAAAGCTTTTTAAGTAGAAAACAATACTAAGTGCTAAGTTACTTCGTCCCTTTTGCTTCGCGCGTTTTTCTTCGTGAATGTGTTGCGAACTATTAACTTGACAAGTTAAAAGACCCATATGTTTATCTTGCAGTGTAATAGGATATGGTAAGGAAGATTCCACACTTATTTATAAGGTGGTTTGAAATTAAAGTGTTCGCCAAAGCTAGTATACACTTATTGTTACATGGATCTTTCTCACGACGGGGATAATTTCGTATAACAAACTGACATCTCAGCTGTCAAGAATACTGTTGGTGTGTCGTGTCGGATGCATAGTTCCTGTGCTAGTCGACCTATCTGTTTTACTATGACTGCCAACAAATTCATAGTAACTTTTTCTTTGCTGACATCCATATTGATAACTTTTCAATTCTACAAATAAGGTACCTGTTTCGTGGCCTTATCCAATAAGTTAGCAATAGATCAGTAGAAAATCGCTCAACCGATCGCGGAATCAAAAGTTTTCCTACAATACCTTCAAGTCTGAAGAGAGCGTTTATTTCAAAACACTTATTGAAAAATTCCCTCTCCAGTTTGGCTTATTGCAAAGGGACAAAGCATAAGGACTTACAACACTTTAAACCTAAGATTATTACACTTGGAATGATTCTATTCGTTTTCCGATATTTCCAACCATTGGAGAAGTATTGTTGAATTTTTCGAAAGCAGCTTTTACAATGAATTTAAGCAGGTTAAGCTGTAGCGATGGCTAAAGTAGATCAGAAACGATCGCGATGGATTGGGAGAATGTTATTGTATTATGTGGATTTTACCATTTATATTTTTTGGTCGTACAAATGTGTATTTTCTGGCATCGTATTCACAACCTCAATCACTACGCAAGGAGTTTCAAAATAATGCCGAACCGAAACGAATGTGACGTGGTATTCCGAATACCATTTGTCAGACTTACAATACAGTTTTAAGTATATTATTGAAGTCGGTTTTTCTTTTTGTAAAAAAGGTTTTCATATCAAAAGTATCAATACTGCCTAATACCAAACCGTACAAAGCTGAATTGCCCCTTTTTGTTTCAAAACCAGACAGCTTAAAAACAAGTTTTTTCCAGAATACAAAAACTAAAGACAAAGAAGACTGGTTACCTACCAAAATATTCTGTCAATATTTTTTTAGTTTTTTACTATTTCTCAGTTGACATTGAAGTTAAATTCTAACACTGTTACCGATAGGCCGTGAGACTTGCGACAGTTTACGTGCCTTGAATAATAATATTGCTGAAATATCTCGTGAAACTCCTTAAATTATTGACAGAGAAACGGATTTTATTTTTCACGGAGTTTTGAATTGTAAACGGATTTTAATAAAAGTTGGAAGGACGATCATTCTGTGAAGCTATCTCTAAAATATTATAAAATTGGGTGACATTATGAAGTTAAAGTAAAATTGTACACTGAGACTTGACTAGGAATCACCCTCCTGCGTCTAAAAAAACCGCATGCAAATTGGTTCACCCGTTTAAGGGCTAGTGGGCCGCAGACAAACGCGCACACAGACATAGCGATCAAAGTTATAATATTTTACATCATGTAGCAATAACTTTTCTGTGAAATTGAATAACCGAATTATTTGAATATTCGGAAGAACTAATTGGCGCCGGCCAGAAAATTTTTCATCTAAATTCATAAATTCTGCATTTTAATTAGCTGAAAACTGGTTCTTTTGTCGGCTTCTAAAATATATAAAAGGTCAAATTATACCGCTAACTTCAATTGTACGAAAATTCAGTTATTTTCGTTTAAGGGTTAATTATGAAATTATTCTATCGTACGTATCAAAAAGTTAGATTGGGATACTTCCATCTAACGGATTGTGATTCATTAACAAAATCCTGGATTCAGTAAAAAAAATAATATTTGTTATTCTCATTAGCTACTAAAATACCATTTCCACATTTATAAAAAATACTAAGATTTCGTTTAATTGTAACGTGTTTGTGTTATTTAATGTCTGTTTCAACTTAATTTTCAAAAGAAACCATCTTTCATCGGCTCCTGACACAAATTAACCAAAACTTACATTTCCACAAGAAAATAAGAAAGTTCGATTTGACCTATTAAAATTCAAGCCAACGAATAACATCAATAATTTTACTTACCCATCAATTTTATACAACATCTTCTTAAACAAACCAATATTTTAGCTTTCTGAATAAATACCCTTATTGTACCGAGCACTAGACAACAGCCGTGACCTTTGAGCCCTACAAATAAATCATCTACAGAATATCTTCCTTTATAGGAGTGCCATGATCCTTGAATATTTCACGCAGCCCGATCCAGCGGTGCCCTTTAATAAATCTTAACACCTTATAAAAATATATTCTGTATTTTTTTTTGGTTTTGGAAATCGATGGGCATAGATAAAGTCTTGAAAGGAGTAAAACCAGTTTAATACGGAAGTGGTCTCCTATCTGGAGTTAACTCTTAGGCTCCAATTTTAGGTCAGACTAAAGTAGACTAACTAACTAACCCTAAGATAGTTGGGAAAAGGCAAAGCAGGTAATATGACGGAAGAATAAAAAATAACAATATATAATTTTGTTATAACGTTTATTTGCTACAGTTTGTAGGATCGCAACAAGCCTTAAATGGTTGTATACTGACATGAGCAGCAGGTAGGTATTCTTCTTCATAGTTCCCTATGTGACGTCATTTCACAAATAACATATGTAACGTTATTTATCCTAATAGCAAAGCAACTACTATTTTTGTAGTAAACCTGAACTTATCCATCTAATCTTGAAAGTATTGACCTTCTAGTAATATTATGATTAACTTCGTCATCATTCTATATTTACCTTTCTATCAGTTATTTTCGGTGATGCCCAAAGAGTTGATATACTTATTTCAAACCTTTTCAGATTTCAGCCTACACAAGGAGGTTTAAAGCCAAAAATAAATCGCATATGACGTTCAGCCTATAAATGTTGCTATTGATCTGGATATTTGCGATGTATCAGTTTGGGCCTAAAGGTCAACGGACTCAGGAATTAGGATTGATCCATGGATAAGCTAGGTCTGTGCTTTTTGGAGCGTAGTGCTTTATATGTTTAGGTTAAGGGGGATTTGTACGATGGAACCTAAAAATGTACCTGAACTTAGTATTTATTTCTAATTAAAGTTAATGGTGCTTTCTTTTTGAAAAAGTTATTTTTTGCTTAGAGTTATTTGAATTATAGCACTTCAATTAAGCCATGGTCGTTATGGCGGAGGAAACTGTTCGTTGAAAGATCAATCAAAATAATAATAACACCTTTACTATTTAGTAATAGGACTCATTTATAATCCTTACTAATACCTATTATAAATGTGAAAGTATCTCCATCTGTTTTACCGTACCGTACCTACCGTAAACCGATACTGAATCGACTTAAATGGAAAGTAATTGGTACACACAAAGTGTAGAGTCCGAGAAAGGAATAGGCTAATTTTACGTGGTTTCGAGTTTCGAGAAGTGAAAATTTCCGGGAAGTGGGGAACAGGTAGTAAAACCATAACCCTTCTTGGCTTGTCGGTTAAAGCGCATGAGGAAATATGGACAACAGAACATTTTATCCATTTATGAATGGAACCAAGTGATGGACGTCACAGCTATATGAATAAAATATAGGTATATAAGTCCTATTTGTTTGGAATTTTTGCAACCGAACAAAGTTTGTAATCCGTGAATTTATAGCAGACATTTTTAATATAAACGCGTGCGTGTGAATGAATTCATAACTCGGTCACAGAGTAACTTTTTAATCTAAACAGATGGTCAATGAATTACTTTGACAGTTTAATGTTCATTGTAAATAAGTGGGGAATATTCGGATTTAAGGCAGCTATTGTGAAAGATGACTATATTTTAGTGATTAACGGTTTTCAGACATGCTAAATTAAATATACCAGTGTTTATGGGCCTTGTGAAAACAAAAATAAACCGACATTCCTACAAGATATTAAATGTAATATTGAACAGTGGTGTATTTAGGCTATAAGTATCAATCCAATATCACTCGTAATCCAATAGTAATAGGGCATAAAATTGGTCTTTTTTGTTCACGGTTTAGTACCCATTGGACTACCGCATAGACTATTAGACTGTAACAACGTTATACAGTACTTTATTTTTCGGAATTAGAGTAAACGAATTAAAAGTTTCAAACAATACGAGTCGGTTTGTGTTTTGTTTTGATTATATCGCGGGGACAGTATTATCGTTTCATGAAGTATTGGGTTATTAAGTTCTAATGTACTGTGACATTTGTTTACGTAATATAAATATTTGCTGGCTGTATTTTGGTGTTTGTTAAACAAAAAAATATCGTAAATATTTTTTATTCTTTCATTCATCCGATCATCTGTCAAGTTATTTTCCAAAATACAGGCTAGGTACACAAATTAGGGTTGGCTTCCAGTCTACTCAGACGCAGCTGAATACCAGTATTTTACATACAGCGACTGCCTCTTTGACCTCCTTATCCCAGCTACCCGGGAAACCCGATACCCAGTCTTACTCTCTGGCTGTTAACATATTCTTCCACTTTATTCTTCATTAAATCTAATCAAATAATGGAGTTCTTGCAGCAGCATTTAGACACTTTATATCTATGTACCAGCCATCACTGGGCTTGTAACACTTAAACCAAAACATTAGGTATATTAGTTCCCTAACAAGTTTACACATACAAATAAAAGCAATCCTAGTTATTGTTTACTGGGTTAGAAAAAGAATATAGCGTGTTAGCGATAAACTGTGGGAAGTGTCCCGGAGCGGTTGCGCCGCCATAAAACTGTTAGCTTAGCTTAGTATAGTAGAAAATGCTGGAATATGCTGGTATCTCGCTGATTAATACTACGGAGTTTTTGATATTTGGAGAATGTAATTGAGTTTGTAAATATTAGAACGCCATTTTGTATCCGTTTAGGTCCAAAATCAAAAGTCAGCCAATAAAAAACTGTCCATCCTGATGGGTTGAGAAGTTCTATATGTTCAAAGTGAATGGTTCTTCGTCGCATTCTAATAAATGGTGCAAGGCTCAAGTTGTTTGGGAGTTATAAGGGTAAAGACAGATATTATCCCTTGTTTTGAAATTTCTCTAGCAGCCATGAAAAAAGTAGACACTTAAAAGCTTTTTCATCATATCGATCTACAAAAAAGTTAATGGTTCGAATCCTAAATAGGGCAAGATATAAAATAGTTTTATGTTAATGAAAATTTGGAATTTTCTGAAACTACCCTTCAGATACCAATACCTACATTACAAAAAAGTCCGTATAGCAAAATAAATGTAGTTTCCCACACGTCCGCCTTTCAAAGCGGCCATCTGTACATCTAGAAACATTGTCTGCGTCGCTACGGTACATTAATCACGTTCTTTTTGTTGCAACACTGTATCCACTGCGATTGTTTACACTCAGGGTTGCTATTGTAAAAAAATATATTCTACCTTTTTAGTTTTATGGTAGGTGAAGCAAAAAGTACGGAGTCTGACGGACTCTGCGCTGAAAATTTCATAGGAGAAATGATATTTTTCCTATACCTAGATACCTAGTCGTGTTTCTTTTTTTTTCATTCATTCAGAAACTACAATGTGTTTTATTTATTTAAAAGTATGTAATAGTAACTCTTGTTATTGTTTGTGTATTATTAAAACATAATAGGTAAGTAGGTGGATAGATAGGTATATGTAGCTCTTGAGGCAATTTGTTGCTAATTTCACCTTTCAGAGAAAGAAAAATAAAAATATCTTTCATAAAACATAAGGAGCAATATTTTCTAAGAACTGCAAAGTAAGGACCGTGATACACGGTGTAATTAGCGATTAATTAAGTTAACAACACACTTACTTGGCCGACACACTACACCGACATTACGCCGTACGCCGACATTCACCGACACCATACACCGACAACATACACCGACAACTTATGCCGACACAATGTTACTGAGGACGGATTTAGCTGCAGTAACATGCACGATATTTGCTGTGGAGAAAATTACTCCGACAATGCGTAAAACCACGTCTTCACGATTCAAAGCACTGTTGTTTTATGTTCATTTAATATAACGTAAACTTAAAACAATTCTAAAAGAACTATCTCATATTTTACAGATCAACATTTTATGTTTTGGAAACGGTACTTAATTCTTTTTAAAAGTACGCAAACTGCGGTAAAGACAGATATTTTTTCATAAACAATGCCTTACTTTGAGAATATTGTACCCAATGATACAAATAATTTCAATACTTGAGCAAACACTGTTCATAGAGCCATACATATTTTATTACTACTAGGTATAAGTGTTAATAAAGTTCTTGAATAATATTGGATGGTTCTGCAAACTGTCTGGCTTAGTTGTAGTGGATCGAAATGAATATTTACCTGTCTTCTTTAGACGTCTCAGGCTAAAGGCTTTCTGTAAACGTTGTTTGTGAATTATAATGATTTTTTGCGTTAAATAAGAATATAACTTACCAAGTTTTATTAAAAACTTTCAATATTACAGTTTTTAATAAAAACTTTGTCGTTATATATGTATTTATATACTTTTATGGAATTTCGGTAGTAATACAATATTTTGCGCATGAAGGATCCTGACTAGTCTTTTACAACATTTATAAAATTTTCCCCGTTCTGATTGAAACACAATACGAATAAAAAGTATCGCTAAGAAACCTCGACAAATTGCAGAAGCTCGCTGTACGTTTCAGTCTCAAATAAATAAGCTAATAAAAAACTTTCCGCAGAGCACTTTTTAACTGAGGGAATATTCTCAAAATAAACATTGTCATTTCATTGTGTCTCGTTTAGAACATACTTTGTAAAATCTACTTTATGAGCATTCAATTTAAGTTGCTTTTGCTTATTTAGTGTAAGTACGTGCTTGGATGAGAAAGGTATTATTGTCATAATTTTGCCATTTCGGTAAGGTAATCCTGCATTTTATTCTCATCAAGTATTCGTATTCTATTTTTGGCTGGTATGCGAGCAATATAAATGAAAGATTCAGGTATCCGTTGTTAGTATAGCTTGTTCGGATTAAATTGTCCTTTGAATATTTCTGAAGTACTTCGGATTGTTTAATTTGATTTTGCGAAGAATGTGTATTATCCTGATACTTACTCGCTTTAGTAGTAATTGTAGTATACATTTTTGTGACTAAGTAATTTTGTTACTTACATAATTTACTTGTAGGTCAAGGCACGCTAGTTTCCGACTGGTTGCGGTACAATACGGTATCGCACGACATTTTGCGCAGTTTTGTTGCCAACATATAACACTAATGTCTGTTTAAACTATTTCATTTATTCTTTCACAGTTGTTTTACAGCTCTATGTACTATTAAAATCACATACCCATTCTAACTATTCTAAAAAGATACCCTAAAGCACAGTTTCCCCATCAAGAAAAAGTGGAGCTTTATAACCAATAGTTTTACCCTTCCCAAAATTAACGTACCCTTTACCCAAAATAGTAATGGGTGTATCATATGAACCTTCCTTGCCAGCCGTTTTGTAAAAGGCGAGCTATAAAACGGTTACTGGCTCTTGCATAATTTGTGGGGCGTGCGCGTACTGCATCCCGGAATTGATACGTGCTCCTTAATGTTTCAGCTTTGTAAATATTTTACGAAACGCGATGGAAATGTAAGTATCGTCAAAGATGAAAACTTTAGGTAGGTAGGTACTGCTTCTTCTTGCGTGAGCGTTCTAAAAGCACGGATTACTTAATAGTTTTATTTAAAAGAATAATGTAGAAAATGGTTTTTTAATGGCCGGAATTGAGGTTTTCTGACGTAGCTTAAGCCTCAAAGAATAAACTTGCATATAACACTGCCTGACCAAAAACTGATGGTTTATTTTCCATAGGTAACAACAATTAAAACGGATATATGTTAACAACAATTAATAGGCACCCAAAGTTTTGATTTAACTTAACGAAACGTAGAAGTCTGACATATGCCATCCAAATTACATAAGTTGGATCCCTCCTCATCCCTAGCCACATCAGCGTAAATTATAATGTTAGTTGATAAAATAGACAGACTTCAGAGGTTTCTCTTCCAAACTCATTACCTTATGAGGCCGCTGGGAGTTATGTCAAAACTTGTGCTGTTGTTTAATTATCTACTTACCCGAGATTTCATTACTTTCCCTTTATCTTTAGTACTTCAGCCTACACTGATTGTGTTGTGAGCCAGAAAACTGGCTGTGATTGGGTCTGAGATTACGACTGCTCTATTGTTTTGTCTAGGCTTTTTTATGGGATAGATCATTGTTTGTCTTGATGTTTCGTCTGATTTCTTTTTTGTGTGTAGGTAAGTAATTTTTGGGGGATTTCTTGGAATGTTGTAACTGTAGTACTTGTATAAATGTTACTCCATCATCTTTTGATCTCTTCTAGGAGAAAAGAAGAGTTTATTGTTGTAGTTTGATTAGTATTTTCCATTTACGGCACCGATATAAATATTTTCACAAAAAATGTATTTTCAGCAGCATTTGTACCTCTAACCTTGCAACAATCAACAGGCAAATAAAAGTAACAAGACAGTCGTACCTCCACTCAAATCATAACGAGCACCCTAATTCCCCAAAAGAGCAGAACCAGGGCCACGGGAACATTCAAACAGAATAATGAACTCGCCACACTTTACACTGGTCCGGTAGTATTTTTTCGCGAACTGCACAGTTAGCGTTTACTCTCCTTGTTTTCACAAGTGGCCGACGTGAATTTTTGAATTATTCAACTAAGCGAGTGTACTGGCCCACTGTGCCTACATTTGAAGTGGAAATTATTACAGAACACGAACGCTCGCAGTAAGGTTCTCTTTGTACCTAGTCTTTATTGAAGGAATTCGGAATTTTTAACACTCGAGTGGTGGGATTGTTTGGGAATGGATTGGGTGTGCGGATGTAAAAAAGTGTGCGGTAAGGTTGTACCCAACAAACCGTTATTTATAGATCCAAGTACGAGGAACTACTATCTCGTTGTCGTTTTTCAGTACCATTCTTCAGAAAATTGTTCGTGTGTTTTTCGCAAAGGACTCTTTTATGATTCAGGTTACTCAACCATTAATCGAGTCTGTCATGAAGATAGTTTGAAGTCTCTTCATTGGTTTAGAAGTAGCCATTTTTTTAAACTAAATCTTGCACGCCTGTGTGTGTATGTTACCTACTCATATTGATGATGATGATGACTCCAGACCGATTTCGGTCACGGCGACTGCCTCAACTCCGTACAGATAATTGTCGCTGGTGTGCTCGCATATGACTACAGTAGCCAATCTTCTTTGAGAAGGTCCGCGCACATTGCGGACATGTGAGCACACCATTATCGTAATTGTAACTGATTGCCGCGGGTGGTCGGGCTTTCAGTTCGTCGCGTCTAGAATCAAGCTCTGCCCGACGACGCTCCTCAAAGTCAGAAACTTTGTTTCTAACTAGAGCTCTCCAATCAGGCCGTTGGGCTGCTAGCCCTTCCCATTGCGAAGGCTCAATGTCACATTTTTTCATGTGACGTTTTTGCACATCTTTATATCGGAGGAACTGTCCGCCCTGCTTTCGTTTGCCCTCCTTTAGTTCGCAATAAAAGATGCGCTTAGCCACTCGCTCCTCCGCCATGCGTGACACGTGACCGCACCATCTAAGCTGTCGCCGCATAAGGTAAGCCTCAATGCCACCGACATTGGCTCGTCGCAGCACTTCGGTGTTTCGCACACGATCAGACCATCGGATCTTAAGTATTTTACGTAGACATTTGAGGTGGAATTGGTCTAGTGTGCGGATATGCCGGCGGTACACAGTCCACGTTTCAGCAGAGTATAAGATGTTAGGCAATACTATTGCCATATAAACCGATATTTTTGTAGCCAGTTTAAGATCATGGGAACAGAAGACCTTGGCATCCAACTTGCCGAATGCTGCGGCAGCAGCACCGATTCTGCTGTTGATCTCTACATCAAGGTCGCACTTCGATGTTAATGTGCTCCCCAAATAACGGAATTTATCGACCTGCTTTAACGAGTCCTCACCGAGTCTTATAGTCAGTGTCTCGTGACCGTTATTGTCCAAGGACATAACCTCCGTCTTCTTGACACTGATCTTCAGGCCAAATTTTTGACAAACCTCGTGAAAATTGGACATCAATTGTTGCAGGCTTTCTGGGGATTCCGCCACGAAACACAGATCGTCAGCATACATGATCTCGGTGATCAGGGCATACGATACTTTAGTGCGTGCCTTAAACCTGGCTAGATTGAAAAGATTGCCGTCGGTGCGGAAACGGATGCGAACTCCATCGGATGACAATTGTAAGGCATCGCGTACTACGACTGCAAAGTACAACGTGAACAGTGTAGGCGCAAGCACGCACCCTTGCTTCACCCCACAGGTAACGGGAAAGAAGTCTGACTGATCGTCATCGACAGCGACACAGCACTCCATGCCATCATGCAGGAGTCTCAGAAGCCTTACAAATTTATCCGTGCATCCTAACTTATTCAGTACTATCCAGAGGGCTTCTCGAGGCACACTGTCAAAAGCCTTCTCAAGGTCGACGAAGCACAGGTACAGCTGTCGCCCCTGTTCACGGCTCTTTTCTTGTAGTTGACGCAATGAAAAAATCGCCTCACAAGTACCACGGTCAGGTCGGAAGCCAAACTGGGTTTCCGGCAAAATCTTTTCAGATAGGGTCATTAGGCGGTTCAGTAATACTCTAGCAAAGACTTTCCCAGGGACTGACAAAAGAGAAATACCGCGGTAGGAGTTGCAGTCAGAACGGTCGCCTTTGTTTTTGTATAGAGCACAGATGCGAGAGACTTTGAAATCTGCTGGAATACGTTCCGTTTCCCACAAATGGACAAAAAGTTCATAAATGGCGGAATGCAACTCGTCACCACCATATTTGATCAATTCTCCCGGTAAAGAGTCCATGCCTGCCGCGCGATTGTTTGGCTGTTGTTTAATAGCAAGAACAATTTCGTTACGTGACAGTGGCTGATCCAGCAGATTTTCTACAGGACTATATTTAGATGTACCACTTTAAGTTATTTAACGCTGCATCTTCCACAGTTTCAAATCAAGGAAATGCTGGTTAAACCTTTATTTGTAGTTTTACTTGAATTGCTTCGTCCCGGCATGAATTTCCAACGTTCTTAATGGCTGTACGTGCAACTGTTGTTTGTTTTACGAAATCGCTCAGTGTGGGGTACCTAGAGCAATACTAATAGTACTTGTATTACTTGTAACGTTCAGCTGAAGATAGTCTTGTAAAATGGGTTTACTTTAAGATTCAAAGAGTAGGAAAAATACCTCTCTCTTGCTTTATTGCTTGGTTTATTAACGGTTCTATTTGCTACTGGTCGATAGCCAAATTCCATGTGCTACATTGTGTTTTGAAACACCATCACTCAACTTATTAAATGTCAACATGATTGAACATAATGATAATGCGTATTAAGTATATGTGGCAATTATTCGCAACATTTATTAATTTGCTCATTGGTTAGGGACAAAAACAGTTACATAATTAGACTTATCACTTAAAAACTAATATACATATAGCAGAATATGACTTCATACTTTAAGCCAGCCTAACACAGCATCTCAAATCTTTTACAGCCATAATCCTAGAACAAGCACACATCAGAGGCACTATCATAACATCACAATTATCGCGCTGTCACCAACGACCCTCATCACACATCTGTGGCCGGATTAATCACGGATTAACTGAATATGTGAACAAATCTGCTTTCGTTCATTGTGAGTACTTGTGACGTTTTTATTCGGCGCTTTGCACGTCAATGGTAGTGACGGGTGGGAGGGAGCCTGTTTTGGAGCTTGTTTTTTTTTGTTTAGATTAATAGATACAGCTTTGAACGAAGTCCCTTTGAGATCGATCGATAGCGATTTTGAGCTAAGGTTGTCTGTTCTCACGAAGAGTAATTATAATTTTTAGTTTCATAACATTTACCTATATGAATCTAATCCATTGGTATAATACAAAAAAAAAATGAGTCTCGTCTTCTTTTATAATCATTCGGCTGATTTCGGATAAAGTTGACAATTACAGCTTTGATGCGGAGAAGTACAGTAAATTATGGAAAGCAGAAAGGATAAATATAATTACGCAAAATATTGATTTCAATTTTATACCTACTTTCAAAATGAACCGAACCGGAACAATTGTAGAGCCTAATTTAGAACACTACAACACAACTGTCATAATGATACGCCTAACAACAGCCGTACACTGCAAACTTTTAGTCGGCCGATAGTTTGTTTGAGCTCATAAATCAGTATGCAGATGAATGGTGGTATACACACATAACAAAGATCAGCCGGTATCAGACCAATTGATTTTTTTATTGTCATCAAGATCTGTTTGTTTCAGAAGGTACGTAAAACTGTAGGACCCGGCTCATTTAACATCCCTGGCAGTCGTTACGAGTAGTCAGAAGCCAGCCAGTCTTACCAAGGGGTATTGGGTTGCCCGGGTATCTGCGTTGAGGAAGTCAGATAGGCAGTCGTTCTTGTAAAACACTAGAACTCAGCTGCATCCTGTTAGTTTGGGAGCAGCCTCAGCGTGGTTGGGAAAAGGCTCGGGAGATGCCAACCATCGAGTCAACTGTCGGCCGACTGTTTCGTCTGCCGTTTGCTTGTAATCTAAATTAGACTGAGTCCTCTAGGACACAACACAGACTTCCTATATACATATATAGAGCTTTATATATAACTGTGTATATATAGCCATTGTTATTACTTGAGAACTGAGATGACCTATGAATACATTAAATTAAGCGAACTGTTTATACTAGTGAGCTTCTACGATTGTTAGTTACTGTGTTGCTAGTTATAACTACTGTTTATGTTGTAATGAAAATCTATTGTTAGTACAATGTTGCAAGGTTTTGAATTTCAGTCAGTTTTTGCTGTCTTTTCTGTGCGGACTGAACTATCAATAAATATGTTTAAAAAGTAAAACTGAACGAAGTTGCAGCAACTGGTAATAAGCTGTATGTATATGCCGATTAAATATTGTCGATGAGGAGAAAAAACGTCTACAAGAAAACGTATGTAAGTAATTTAATGTATAATAGGTATAATTTCAGTTGAGCAAGTATCGAAATAAAAAAGTCAACAATAAAATGGACCTAAATAATTTAAGAATACGTAGATTTACGAGTGTGACAGTTTAATCCCGCGTTAACATTTTAAACTGGATTATTTGAAATAGAAATTCATAATTCTATTGCGTGCGCTTAATCGAAATATTTTTTATTTAAAAAATCTGATAATATAATTTAGTTATCCAACAATATTGGAGGTGTGAAATTATTGCAGTTTTGATTTTTTTCCGTCACATATTTTATAGCTAACTAGCTGAAACAAAATTTTGTAGTTGTAATAAAAATATTCAAACCTGTATTAGATCGAAAAATAAACCTTTTTCGCTTCAAAAGGTCTGAAGTAACAAATTAACATCAGTAATATCCGAACGTACCGTAATTTTCAATTAAATTAGCAGAAGATGCACTTTGTGTAAAAAACCGTCAAAACTCTCTACTATAAAGCTCAATTTCTCAATAACAATTTAAAAAACAAAAAAAAAACTCCTGCAAAAAGCACACCAAGAATTGGCAACACCGCAAGAAATCGGAGCAAAAACAACTACCCACATTATGCTTGCAAAAAGTATTCACCCCTGAAAATATTTCCCGGGTCAAAAGTCCCGTGGGACGCGACAACTGTTCAATGTCCGAACATGGCTCTGCATTTTGGTACCCCACTTTTAGGGAGTTGCATTCACTTTTTATTTTATTCCCAGCACTTTTTTCGACAAAAGCTTTTAACTTTTATAGAGGTGCTCATACGGCATTTACGCGGTGAATTTCATGCCGCCATTGCAGGGATGGTGTCTAGGTTTTTGTTCGTTTCAATTATGATTGTTTGTTGATACAAATGTGTGGGGAAAGTATTACTTTAGCTGAGTAATTCATCCACTTTTCTGCTGAGATTTCTTTTAATGCGAAAAAATATTGTATTTATTTGAAATTCTAAAGATAGCATACATCTTCCTTGCAATATATCTGTAGGTATAGTAATAACCAGATTATTTACTGTTCTAAAAGGAGTATAATGTAAGCCCATGAATACCTTCCAGGCAACTAAATATATACCTAATATTATATGACAACATACAGTTAATTCAACAATAATATACCCGATTTGCACGTGTAATAATTAACAATCTGCCCAGATTAACTATAAGTATTGTTTACATAATTGCTTCCTAGTATTACATGTGCCAAACATAGTAAATCCTATTTAATTAGTCAGGGGAGCATGTGAGCGTCGCTTGGGGTCACAGGTGAGGTCGTGAGGGGTTATGTGACCGGAGACAGTGGGAGTCATGATGGATGGGTGCGTGGACCTCCAGGTCTGACCGTCATTTCCGTAGCATGAGCTAGTGATGAAGGCGGTGAGTTTATTTTTGTTGGGGGTTAGGTGTTTATAAAAAGGGTCGTTGTAAAAGACGATGTATTTTATATTTAAGTTTGAATATGAAACAATTTGGAGTAAGATACTTAGAGTTTTTCGTATTGATGATAGGATAGGTAAAACTGCAAACGGTAGACCACGATAAACTGTATTAATTTGAAAGATAATAAGAATAATAAGTAAGTAATAAAATCAACCATTCAAAAATACTAATGAAGTCAATTAATCTTCGAAGTAAGCTTTTCAGTGTAACATTAAAAAGTTAACGTTCTGTAAATACTGCAACTGTTTATTTCCTGGCTATAAAAATATTTTATAACAACGTAAAATTTTACACAATGGGCTGTCCTGTCTTACACTAATTGAATATAAACTTCTCCATCAGTAGATTAAAGATAAAAATTAAAGAGGTAAATATAAAATTCAGCTAGTCAAATCTGTAATACCGGCTTAATTAATTCCTAAGATGGCCATAAAATCCTTTATCTGTTGCTATAACATTTTATTGCTTTTATCATTAAATTTTCCGTTTGCGCCCTTCCGATCGAGTCATTCGTGACTACGGTAAGGTTTCGAACGTAGAGAATGGCTGCTTGACACCCTGTTTCAAGAATTGGCTTTGTCAAGCAATATGGAGTGACTAGTATATTTGATTGCTGCATGTCCCTCCGAGATACGGGCTTATCACCAAACAAACTCTGGGCTACTCTGTGAAAGTTCCTTGAATCCCACAAAGTGATTTCAGCCCGATCTGGGAATTGAACCCCGGATCCCGTGCACAGCAGTCGTCCTTTGTGAATGATGTTTATGATGAAATTGTCAATACAGCATGGCTACCTTCTCCGCACAAAAAAGAGAGTCAATTTAAAAATGAATGGATATCGAAGTATGTTAATTTTTACTACTAAAAGAATGTATACAGTATACAACATTATTACTTGAAACGACGTTAACAAAGTAGGTAGTTACATTAAGTAAATAACATAGAAAGGGTCATCTTAAGTCAGTGTAAAATAACTCACAAAAGAGATTTGTTTCCTGAGCGTTCTATTCATCACTGCTGAGTCTCGAGTGGACTCTGGCTTTAGAGAAAATTGGATGTCTTATTCCGTCGTTGTCGGATTTATAGATGTTTCATCACGACAAGCTAGTAAACTTGGATGTGGTATAAGATAGTGATTTGGTTGTTTAATTATATGTAAGTAGGGTAATCGATAAAAATTGCATGTGAAATATAATGAGCCTGATTGTTAAAGCTTATATAATTTAAACCATTTTTCATATTTTCTTTTTGTTTTTGAGGTTGAAAACACTGGTATTCAGCCGCATCCGGTCAGACTGGAAGCCGACCCCAACATAGTTGGAAATAAGGCTCGGAAGATGATGATGATACTTTGATTTTATCTTTTGAAATAGAACAACATCATTATTCGTTTTTAATGTCATCGGTAATGTATTCAGTTTCATTTTTGAAAACAAGTCATATTTAATGAATAAACCCACCGTTCTTCTACTTCTATATCTATCTACGTGTATTAACGTAATAAAAATCTCAAAAATGAAACTTAAAGTAATTCTTCAATTACCTTTTTTACACCCAAAGTAAAAAATTACATCGCAGTCTTTAAAACGAAAAGCGTACCATGACCAAATGTATCTGAAGAGCGAAGCATCTGTCAGAGAGAGGCACATCAAACGCCCGACGCCGTCCCACGCTGACTGACACTCGATTAAGTATCGACGAATTCGTCCCACCCCTAGCCGATGCGACGGTGACAGTGTGTGCGTGACACACGTATGTAATATAGAGATGTTCTTAACGTGAGTGTTGTAATATTATATATGTGTGAAAACTAAAAAGTCACGTGCAATTTTTTGTGACGATATGATTACAGGCGGAATCTAGGAAGTACATACGAGGTGGTACATAGGGGGTTTAAAGTCAGTCTACATAAGGTGAGCATACATATTTTACAAGGGAATGTATGTATATAAGGGAGCCAAAACATTCATGCCCATACGTAGGGGTGGTATATAAGATATTTTTAGGGTACCTATATAAGGAGTACATAATGAAATACATAATTCATGAGAGAAGTACAAGTAAATATGTAACCTGCATTAGGAGGGAGTATATAGGGGAGTATATGAAAAGAAGAAACAAGTGTCACGTCACAAGGCAATGGTGATTGTGTGTGAGGATCTATCTAAGTCAGGTAGCCAATGTTGCCGGGGCTGCGGGATTGTTCGAAAGAGTTACCGCGGCCCTAGTACATAGAAGGTCTACGACAGAATATGACGGTTTTTAGTCAGTAAGAGTCTGACACTCCCTCACCGCTGCTAACCCATAGCCGGGAGGAGTCATTTGATGAGTTTTGACGTCGTTAAAAAAAAAGTTAATTTGCTAGCTTTTTTAACGACCTAAGAAAAAAATTGTGTTAATCAAGTCATAGTTACTTCTAGTTTACCAAAATTAGATGTACAAGAACATCCAAAAATTGCACTTCATGGTTCCCAGTTAAAATAGTAGGGTGTACACTTGTCGTTGTCAGTTATAGCACTAAGATGAATGTTTTATTCTGGGCTGAATTCCAGAACAATCACTTCCACAGATTCACTATTTAAATATTTTACGGAATTGGACATACATATTTCCGTATTTTTATTTGGCCTGGTTTTTGTAATAACAGTGGTATAATATTGTATTGTAACAAAATATTTTGAGAAGATACAATTGCGCTTAATTCTTTCTGCGGAATTTTGTTTTCGGATTATTTAGGAATCTATAGAATATTGTTATTACGTAGATTTTTTTGGCTTCTATCAGAGAATCAGTGTATTGTTGTATTTAATTTCTAGGAACTATATTGGTGTTCTTTTGGGAAATATGTATTATATTTATTAGTGGAACCTTTTGTTAAATAAAATATTAAATTACTTTTGGATTCCTATTCTTTCATTCTCAACTGATGTAATTGGTTCAATAGTAGTTCTTACGTAAACAAATAGATACAAATCTTGATAGAGAAATAGAAATCGGGACTGAGAAATATTGTCTGTCAACTAAAGCAAACAAAAATTGGCACGGCAGACTCGCCCTTAATTCTATGATTTTTCTATGACCGATTTCTTAGCCATTAAATGTGATTTAATATAAGACAGTCTTGTAAAAAAAGAACAAATAATGAACATAAACACTCCATAACATACGTACCTACACCAATAAACACACTTAACCCTGCCACCGCTGGGGTAAATCAATCGTACTAAAACATATCACTACATAGTATAAAACAAAGTCGCTTTTTCTGTCCCTATGTTCGATTGTACGCTTAAATCTTCAAAACTACTTAACCGATTTTCATGTGGTTTTTTATCAGATAGAGTGTTTCAAGAGGACGGTTTATATTTATTATAACATATATTAAATAGTGGGGAAATACTGTTACGCCGTGCGAAGCCGGAGCGGGTCGCTAGTCTACAATAAACTATACAAAATCAATTCTCATTAGCACATAGTGCGGTACTCACGCATTTAGAATTCCATTCATGTACTGTCATTTATCTAAGTCCAGTTATTATGGCCATTTTTTTACAAATTTTTTAGTCGTTATTTAATATAATATAACATTCCTAAAAAAGATCAAATATGCTATTCAATGAATAACTTTATGAGATGATTTACATTGATAAAAAAACGCATGAAAATCGGTTGCGTAGTTTTGAAGATTTAAGCGTACAAAGGGACATAGGGACAGAATAAGCGACTTTGTTTTATACTATGTAGTGATAAACTATACAAAATCAATTCTCATTAGCACATAGTGCGGTACTCACGCATTAGTATTCCATTCATGTACTGTCATTTATCTAAGTCCAGTCACATTTTCGATTTGCTCGCTATTTATTGAAGGTATTACAGAGAAGGTTGCTTTTTAATACCTAGGTTGTTTTTTGGTAGGTAGTTTATTTTAGGGTTAAAGGGAGGAATGAGTTTTTTTTTTGTAAAACTTGAAATGTTGTTGCCTAAATAACAATGTTACATACTGCCAGTAATGGTGTTGTTACAGGTAATAATTGATGATGTATCTGATTGCAAAAATAGCATAACACAAAAGTTTTCAATACCATCATCTACTTAGCCTTTCCCCAACTATGTTCAGCTGAGAACCAGTATTTTACAAGGAGCGCGCTCACATATCTGATCTCTTCAAGTCATATTAAGACTGTTTGTCAGACTTTCTGACTTCTAACTACCCTTAACTACTACCAAAGATGTTCACATGACAGACAAAAGTTTTCAATACCATTGTGTATCAAAGCTTTTGTAATTATTTATTAAAAAAAACGAATCAACTTTTTCATATAACAAAGAAACTTGGAGCATTATATTTAATACCTAGACAGTTTTTCTTCGTCATAATGTGGTTTAGAAGGTTTATAAGCCTTCCTCTGCTGAGATATTAAAACAAGACCAAAATTAATTTCGCCTACCATTTCTAAAGAGCAACGCTGTCTAGGTTTTATTAAAGTTGAGGTTGAAATACTAGGGCAAGAGATTACAAAACAAAAGTGTAATTTGTCTGTGAAATTATGTAATTGTGAAAAAAGTCAGTTAAGAAGTAATAATGTCGTTATAAGGCTACTGTTGGTCTATTGATTCAGCCTTTCAATTTGGGAAAATTGAAGGATATAATTAAAAAAATATATCATAGTTATGATTTATAATAATTATGATTTTATGTTTTTTCGTCCAAATTAGTTGAATTAGCATTAGCATAGTAGCAAGACTTCCTAGTCCTGGATATCCATAAAAATATATACGTACAAAATGAACCTACTTATAGTACTTACTATAAATAAATAACACCATTAAAATTTTAACTTACCACACAACCTGTTCAAAATATTAACTGGCATGAAAATTGATGAATGCAGTTACCATGCACAATGTATAATGATAATGCATTTTACGTTAAACTGCAAACGAATCTGCATCCTATTATCCTGTACAATATTATGCACAATATATTTTATATAAATATTAAAATTTATAACGCTATGCGGTTTGATTTCCAATTTATTGATCAACATATCTTTATAGTTGCCCACTAATTTGTGTGACGTTTAATTAATGTAAGCGCATATTTGCGGTGAATATTCATGAGTAACAAATTAAATATTATTAACAACCCTTTATTATGTAAATTCAAACGTGAAACGCATTCACATACGAAATATCAAAACATAAAAATTCGTAGTGGAATCACAGTAACTGGATGGCAATTATACTCATGGGAAAAATAAAGGCGTTAGTTAGCTACTAAAATGGCAAATAGAATTAACTGAATTCGAGGCACGAGCCGGACGCGCACCAGAAAATTCAATTATAGTGATTAGTTTCACCCTGCAACTCGGTTTTGTTCTAAAAGTATCTAGACATTTTTTCACAAAGTGATATTGTGCTTTATGACAATGGGATAAGAACGAAATTTGTTGGATGAGCACTGGATTGATGTGAATGCCAATCATGTGTTGCTTAACTCCTGGTTTCCATCTTAATATATTGGGATAATGATGAAAAGGAAATAAGGACTATTTCGACAACAAAAACATAGGAAAGTCGTAAGCAAGGTCGTCTGCATTTCTTGGAACATGGACAAAAATGGGTTCTCAATTGCTAATGAACAATTGTGTCTACATTTTGGATTTACTCTCGCAAACCGTAATTTTAAAGAAATTTCCAGAAACGAAACCATTTCCTCGAGATTGCTCAGGTTCCTCGAGAAATTTCGTGATTTCTACAGCAAAAAAAAAGCTGTAGAAATAGAGCTGTACAGTAGTGTTAAATTCGGGCAATCCAAGAAAACGTGCTTGCAACCACTAGCGATACCGTCCAAATGTAAGACTAAATTGCAATGTAGCAGCTGTACTATCCAGCACTTGCAACGAACATTTTTAATCCATTGAAATAAAACAAACTTGAAGGATTATTTCTTGTATATTGGTCGAAGTTTGTTCTTAGGTCCGGTCGTTTTGGCCTAGTGAGTAAAGAACCAACCTCACTAGTACGAGTGCGTGGGTTCGATTCCAGGCAAGTACTACTGTAACTTTTCTAAGTATGTATGTCTCTAAGTATATCTTAGACACCAATGAATGTGTTTTGGAGGGCGTTAAACCGGCTGTCATTTAAAATCCTTGTCATTCTTGGCAATCGTTACAGGTAGTCAGAAGCCAGTAGCCCAACAGTTTTTCCAAGGGGAACTAAAACATAGTCGGGCTCAAGCTCGTTGGGCTTTTTTCAAAAGGCTCGGAAAATGATGAAATAAAATTTAATCTTTAAGGATTATTTCGTGTATATTGGCCGAAGTTTATTCTCGAGACATTTCCAGCCGTTTATGACCCTTGTTTCGGGGGTGAAGTTGTTAAATGTTTATTAATGTTGATTTTAAGTTTATGATGTTCAGTATTGTCGGTGCTGTTATCTTTATCAAGCTTTTATGTACGGATTGAATGTCGAATATGAGTGGTATCTTTGGAAAATATCCATCATTGTTTAACATAGTTAAATTGGTGTGCAAAATTGATAACCGAGGTGGTACTTTTTTGTTACTGGTAGTGGCGAGGAAACTCTTCGTGATAAATATTTGGAGAAAGCATCTTCAGTTTACAGCTTGAAAGTAATATATCAATGTAGGAGCAATAAAAAAACGTTAGTATCTAAGTATCTTAAAAGCAAACTTTTAAGACAGTATTTCTTGAAATCTTAACCAGTCTGATCAAAAGGTGCAAATAAAACACTTTTTTGTTTTCACTAAGAGAATCTAAAGATGTACTTATCGTAGTTTTTGTTTCTTTACTTACTTTAGGTTAGTATCAAAAGTCTAACTTTAAAAGTCGATTTATCTTTATGTTGTTGAACTAAATGTCAGCAACAGTGTTAAAACGAAAACATTTGGCGTTCGACCGATTTTTAGTTGGACAGTTTGATCGGCCGTTAAAAATTTATAGACTTCAGTAGTTGCTGAAAACATCAGCAAGTACAACGTTGTTAAAGAGAGACGAGTGGATTTTTTTTGAGTACGTTTTTAGGTCATGGTAAAGGTTTAGAATAACTTCGTGTAGCAATGTGTAGAATGTATGTAGAATTATAATTTTAGTGATGTAATACATTTATATACAAACTTACTATTCTACTTCTAATACTATATTTACAAACTAAATTATTACGTATAATCAAGATAAGTGATTGAGCTTGATATCTGCCCCTGTATCTTAGCTATATTTTGGTAAAGATGTTGGAGTGTAAAAAAATACATATTTCTGTAGTTTTTTTTTACAAATGTATTAATTAGATTTCAAAATAAAATAAGATTGTACGACATTTCATTAATATTTTGAGAAAATCAGTATCTTGTAACAGATGTACAGTAGTAACTCGTTATATTAACAACATAATAAAGGCTGAAAGAAAATTAATATACTTGTAACATATCACGCGTTTCGATACAAACTAGATTATAGCTCCTGAAGTTTCATTAATTATATTCTCTCGCTATTAATATTACAAACTACCACACTATATGATAAAATAATATATTTAGGTATCTTCTGAAATAATCTTATTTACAAACATTATTATAAAAGATCTATTAAGATAAATTCTTTATTTGTAACAACAGGTGAAAACAAGATTGAAAATAGCAATGCAAAAATAAAATCATATTCATTTAATTTATTCAAATAATCTTTTCTCGAATAATAAATTCCCACTTGAAAGATTTTAAATTAAAATAATGGCGAAGACGAAAACATTTCTCGTGATGGGAATGGGAATTTTAAAATGCATTCCCATCTGGTGTTTCTTCAGACCGTGTTACGCGGATCACTTATCAAGTTGCAGACATTTTCATTTCGTTGCGCAGTCATTAATCGAAGCTTATTATTAATTTTGTTATATTTTTAACTACAGGTGTACACAAGATTAAAAATAGCATCGGAAATATATTCAAATAATCTTTTCTTGAATAAAAAATCCCACTTGAAAGGTTTTAAAATAAAATAATGGCGAATGGGAATTTTAAAATGCATTCCCATCTGGTGTTTCTTCAGACCGCGTTACGCGGATCACTTATCAAGTTGCAGACATTCCCATTTCGTTGTGCAGTCATTAATCGTAGCGCAAGTTTGTGCAATCGAGTCGACGAGTTAATATGGTTCCATATTTCTCTCGAGTACTTATTGCGATTTGGACGTATGTCCACATAAGTGTTGTTGCTGAGTTTTATTTGGAGTGGAAGGCATCGTTGTGGATTTTATTGGATTACTGTTGTGGGAACAATGTTTGAGAAATGTCTTTGTTTATTAAAGGCTTGAAAGGTTGCTTTAAATTACGTAGGTAGTTTATTTTTTTATCATCTCTTTTATGGTGGGTCGAAACTGTAATTAGGCTCATGTTTTGATACTGTTATAAAGTTTATATTAAATAAAAAACAATGTTAGTGTGTTTTTGGTACATACACGAACGACACAGTGTGTGAAGTAATGTATATGCTTGTCTTATGACTTAGTAGTATATAGACTTAGTAGCAAAACTTTTGTAGGTACATCCAAGCATGACTATATTGACTATCCTGTACAACAACTACCATTCTGTATTCACTTGCAAACATCAACCATCAAAATCAATATAAAAATACCATACCATAATCCAAAAAAAGTAATACCAAACACAACCCTTTTCGATGAAATAAAAATTCCGCCAACGAAATACGAGACAGGCTGAAACGCAAATACTTGGCACCACCTTCAGAATCCCGGGTGTGCTATGCAATCTAATTTGAGTCACCATTATTCCTTGCGCGCCATACCGAGTCACGTCGAATACTTCCCTAGAACTTCCATCTTTATTGATGTTTCGGAATCATAGCTTTTATTGTCCTCCTTTGTCAGCTGATAAGCATTTTTATGACTGTTTTACTCCTAGCGTGTTATGCTATCCTGGTATATAAGACACGCGTCAGCAGATTGTAACGTAAACATATTGTTAATTAAGTTATAAACAAATTCCAGTTTTATTGATTTCATAAACTCGGAAGTTTCAAGTTTTCATAGATCGCAATTTTGTTACAAAAGATAAGGCTTCGTGGCGAGTAAATGTAAAGCATTGAGAAACGTCACACATACGAACCGCACCATACTTGTGAACAATCTGGGTAAAACAACTCTACGATTTCACCCCCGAAAACTTTGCCCATTCAAATTTAAACTTTCCGCCGTTCCGATAGGAGTTTAATTTTGTATTTTCCAGTTCCTGAGCTGCAAAATGATGTTGGCGTAATGACGTAATTTGCCTGTGGCAATTATAACAATCACTTTCATGAACTGTAGGCTTGTTTGCGAATTGTGCTCCGTAAACGTCATGTTTTAGGCCCTTACTATATGATTATGTGGGATTAAAGATTTATGGTTAAAAACCCTTCATTTGTCATTGTATGACTTATTCGCTGTAGGGAATGAGCCTGTTATTTTTGGAATACGAGTATGTTGTTTCGCTTAGGCAAAATATGTAGGTATATAAGCAGTTAATTTCTCTACTTCCATTTGTGTGGGTGGATGACATTAAAACACATTAATCTTTTAACTTTACCCACATGGTTTAAGCATCAAGTTTACTCGTTGCAATGCTATTCAAGGTTTAAGCTACAACAGAAGCCAATCTCGGATCAGCAGTTTCAACACGAAATCTAGAAATAAACATACGTTTACACCTCTATACTAGTAAAGATTACAAAATCTATATTTAGTGCCTATTATGAAGTGACATCTAAGCAACGTTTACGTAGGTGCGGGGAAGCCCAAAATGTTAATATTAAATTCTATATCGGTGTACCGAGACTGGTAGACAGGTGACGTGATTAAAATAAACTGTTACGCAGTAGGTATTACATATTACTTACTACATGTTGGTAAATATTATAGTAAGAGAGCTATATGTATGATTTCGATTTTGGATGTACAAGAAATGGTTGTCGACGGAAATGTAGACGCATGAAAAAGATAGATGCACGGATATATATTTTTTCTAATTTGGAAATATTTTCTTTGCCGATTTCTTCTCTCGAAATATTTATGTATAGAAGAGTTTTATTTTTGGAGTTGATGGACCATTATGAATTACATACCTAACTTCATGAAACATACCTATGCTATAAATGTCAGTTTTCGGCTTTGGAGTGTTATTATTACCTCTTGTACCTTTGCTGTAATAAAATCCGTCCGAGACACCATTGAATCAAATCAAAATCAAGCTTTCAATAGTCGATAGATAAGTTTTAATCGTTAGTAGTCATAAATCTTCTAGAAAATACTTCGTCGATACCTACAAACATAGAAACTCACAATTTTCATTGAAATACTTTATATTATTGCCATAAATTGGGTTCGAGAGCAAATGGCCGACGGTTTGAGCTTAGTTTGTCAGGGATTCAAACCGCAGACGACTGGCTAGTATAGGTGCCTGCCAGACAGACTGGCCACCCGCTGTTTATATTAGATCGAACAAAATGTACGGGTGAGACATGGAAATAAGATTGTGTTTTGTAAAGATGCATTTGTACTTACAAACATATGAATGCTAGGATTACATAATTTACATACGTTGCAGCTATTATTAAAAATACCCTCTTGTTTAGACACTGTTTTACCTAACACCACCCTTTAGGTTACTTCCGAGAACTTTGGTGTTCATACAAACTTTTTCAGCAGTCTTTTGATAACGCCATCCACCTTATTAGTCATATGAGGTTGCAACCAGCGCAATTTTTTTTCTCTACTATAGGATTTAATTGGTTTAGTATTTTATATCTTCTCCAAAACTAGAGCTTTCATCCTACAAATCAATTAATTTGCTAATTGATTTTCTCAACAAGCATTTGCATTTAGTGAACCAACCACACACTCATTGAACATTACCATTCTTATTACGAACAAGAAAACGGAAAAAGCACAACTTCAAATTACATTGCGGCTTTTATAGAGGAGCTCATTTCAATAATTTCATAAAACCGCGGCTTGGAAATGGCGCAACGTAATGAAATCGAAATGAGACTGTCCGCTTTCCGTATCGGAGTAACAAGCTAGGTTTGTAACACTTTACCTAATGAGTACTTTTGTTACTGGTTCACTAGTTTTAGCTGTTCAGTAGTAGGTTAAATTGTGTGCACTGTTCTGTTATAGTGGCGATTAAATCTGGGGCTTAAATGGGGTGAATGGTCACGATAATTTTAAATTTAACCTAGTACAGTAACTGATAATAAAAGAAACGATAGTTTCATGAATATGGATGATGCAGAGGATGATGGATCTTGTCATCTAAATGGTAAAGAGAGGAGTTTTGGTAAAGTAGCAGCTATCGATCATAAGGTTAAGCAACGCTTGGCGTGGTCGGTTGCATGGATGGTGGGTAAGAAAGGACGAGGATCGATAATGAGTTATCTATTATTTTATAAAAAGAATACATAAATATTGGCGTTTAATTTGACAAAACATATTTCCCCAAGACAAGATTAAGACCGTCCCACATAAAAAGGAAAAATATTGATCATTACTGCTTGCTCAAAGCATTGTTCCATGCTTACATTACGAAAAAAGGAATCAGGATACCGGCCGTATTCATAAAAGAAAAAATATATAATAGAAGGTATATGTTCGCACATAATTACATAACATTGTTGCCTTTCTTCTCATTTCCGCAACGATCTATCATCATATGTTATTTTGTATGAAAGAATATGCTACATATTATATTCCGGCAAGTCATGGGATGCATATTTAATACGGTACTTGGAGATTATACTTATTATCATTATTAAATGTGGTTGATCCGCCTTTGAAATTGACTTAATATATATTTTATTTTAGACTAAACTTAGAGGGACGGGGAACAGGGAAAACTTTTAGTCGGCCGATAATATGTTTGGGCTGATAAATCAGTATGGAGATGAATGGTAGAACGCACATTACAAAGATCAATTGTAGAGGTATTTAGCCGGTATGAGACCGGCTGAAAACACTTATTAGTACAAGATAAACTTAAAAAAAATGGTCAACCTACTGTCTGCCGACTACTTAATCTGCAGTAGGTATACGGGAACTCTAAAAGTAAGGCTCAAAATAATAGCGTGTTTTCGGGTTTCAGTAACACAGAAAGTAATTTTGAGTTTTTCATGCGTAACTTTTCGGTATCAACCCGGAATCCGGACTTGCGCGGTCAACGACCGTAGGTAGGTAGAACCCACATTGTGTTCGAAACTTTCTAAACTCAATATAATATGTATTTGTTGATAATGTAGCTACACAAAAGGTAAATATGATATCATTTACGTCCAATCCTTCAAATATAAATTCTAAAATATTTTTGGTTACGCAAGTTAACCTTTTCAAATCTATATTTCCTAACGATACAATAATTAAGGTATCATTATTTCAGCCGTGTAAATACTGTACCTACTTACATTATTTTGGCCTTACTACAAAAACTTGAACATCCGTTGAACACTTGTCTAAAAAAAATAATGTTGCTGCAAATCGGACCTAATTTCAACGTCTTAATCTGAAATTGTTTTAGACAAGTGTTTAACAGACGTTTAAAAGTTTTTGTGGTACAACGAATTTAGTTTATATGACTTCGTAAATCGTAAAACCATTTATGTAGTTAATAAGCCACCACAATCAACAACAACAACGTATCTGATCTTGATTTGGGTTTTCGTGAAAATTCAATAAAAAATTCAAATTGATGTTCTAAGAGAATCGGTGACCCTTCTCAAAGACTAATGGAAGTAAATATTAACTAGAAATCCCAAGGATTTGATTGTCTTGCTGATGTTTTGCTTGTTTCTCGATACCTAAATGTTGGTAGATTAATTTGATTTTGATTCGATCCATTCATGTGTGATACTCGATACATGATGTTGGGTAAACTTCGGCGGCTACTAATTGATTAAGTAATTTATTGACGTGTTCATATGTGTGTAGTGTAAAATCAAAGCTTTTCGATTATAACGCGGTTTGGGGTTGTTAATTAACTAATGCGTAACGCTCTGAGATGGATAGCTTGCCTCGGTCAGTTGACGGATGGGATAATGTATTCATGTAACATCGCTTACAGAATAGATAACGAGAAGTGGTCCTATGAATATTATTTTTTTACCAGGTAGGAACTTTAAGTAGCTACTTATGCCACCTCGTTATAGCCTTTTTATCGTCTTACTGCTGGGCACAGGCTTCTTCTCACACGGAGAAGGCCTTATTTATGCCACCTAGATGTTGAAAAAGTTTACTACCTTGTGGAACTTAAATCTTATAATATAAATTAATTAGGCCAATAAAAAACACCACACACATCACCGCAATCTAATCTTTACCACAAATTCACCCAAGCGCAGCAAATCACCTCAACCAATGACAGAGAACACTACCAGTAATAAGCGGTCAGTACCAGATCCATCTGGTTCGACTGCACTACCCAGCAATGACCCAGTCTCCGAAATTGACAAGTGCAATTCACACACAAAGACAAATTAGCTCTTGTGGTTCAACGTCCTGAAACGGCTGCCGTGCAGAACATGTAGGTATAGTACGAACCGTGGTTGGTAATACACTACCCTATGTATCAGTACAGGGAGTTGAGTAGATAGTTTACAGAGATTTAGGTTTTTAGAAGAATAGACTGTTCATTATTTTAAAGTAAACTAAATCTATATTTACATAAAAAAGAAACTTAAAACCAGTAGATTTTTATGAAGAAACTTATTAGCACAAAAATATATATAATGCTTATTATAGTTACTATCCCTCTTCATCTGGGTCCAATGTATGTAGGTATGTACCTGTAACAAAACTTTAGTCTATCACTCTATTTTTGATTTATGAATATTGTGAAAATTTTTGCAGTAATATTATAAGTTATCGCAAAGACTTTTTATAACGAAGTATTTTTGTATATATTTTTGTATGTATATGTGTTCAAGATGTGATATTATATAAATACTTAAATGATGTTAAGTTGTTTGCTATAAATGTATTATTAAGACTTATCCATCAGAATACAAATCGTCATTTTCCACACACACGCATTATGCTGATAGCACGCTTATAAAACCGCAGCTGCACGAAGCTCTCCATTTGCTATCTACTCCATTATCGCAGGTGCACAAATGAATCAGGAGCTGTGGTCACCGTGCGGCATCGATCAATTTCGTGTAGGCTGCATTTGCAATAGTGCAACCGGAATTTCATAGTGTGCCTATTTTGATTTAGCGCTCGCTCCAGTGGCCTGTTATTGTGTTCGGTCAACTTAGATCTGTTATGAAAGATGAAGTGGCATTCAATGTTACTCGTATATTCCAAACGCAAATGTATAATACCGCAGAATTGATTCAATATCAAATTACAAATAGAAACTCAAGGTTTTCCCATCCAAATACGACGAAGGTCGACCATCGTAATCAATTACATTAAAGGGCCATTAAACGTGTATCTATAAGTAAAGGCCGATATAAGTTAAATAAATAACCAACTTTCCTCAATTTATCCAATTGATTGAGACGCTAAGATCTTAAATCTCGCACACATTTTTCCTTGTTTTTCCAGTCGCCGTTAAAATATCAAGCATATAGTAGCCATTTAACGTTTGTTCAGGAAATTCAACGTTGTTCTTACGGTTAGCGGTTTCCTTTGTTCCCAAAAATAAAGATAAGAGCCCACAAAAGTCAAGTAAAGCTAAACTGGCCAGTAAATTTTCATTTCTGGTGAGAACGAAGAAGTGGGCGGACACTGTAGCCGGATGAAAGCATTACAGTTTTAAAACAATCGTTTGCTGAAGTCAATATAATGTAGTACATTTTTCACTGTCGCTTTTACCGTGAATTGTGCATTCGTAAATCACCCTTACGTAACAACACGCTTGATACAAAAAGTTGGAATGAAATAAATGTACTTTTGCAGCGCAGCGACAGGAGTGCTAAACGTTTGAAGAATTTTCCAACTGGTTACGTTCCGTACTACTCAGAGTGTTTACGACAGATGCAATGAATATTTAAGATTATTTCGCAAATCATTCCGCAGTGTTCGTTCTGTATGTGCTTACAATCGGAAATTATTTTTTCGTCTACACTCAGCACATTCAAAATTATGTTTACTTTTCGCATATTAAAGGTTTAGAATTAAATATTCTCTGTACCAATATTTTTACCATAGAATTTACAAGTTAATAGAACGAGAACAAATCCAAAATTTTTGCCATTTCCAACTGCAGTTTTCTTCTTAGTAATAAATAACTGAAGTAATCCTCAAAACTGCGACGCGACGGTACGTTTGCAACGTTTTGGTCCAAAATGCAGTAGCTGTCCACTGAAACATTTAATTGGCCTGAAATAGGTTATTGTTAGTAGTAGTAGGTACCAATTATAACACAAAATACATGCGGCCAAAAATACGATCACAAAAAATGTGAGTGAACTTCCCTTTCGAATAAAATTCATTTGTATGTATTTCAACTACACCTAAATCACTCGCACTTTCTAAAAGACCAAACGAAAAAAAAAACAGTCTAAGCCCGAACCCAAAACAATAGAATCCTATCGAATTTTATGGATCAACAAATGCCTGTATTCCGACGGCTGATGGATTTCCATTCACGGCAACACTAAAATTTGTAACAGAATGAAATTTAATAGTACTCGACTTCCGAGTGTAGTCCGGTATCGACGTTTCTGTATTCCCGTTAATGGAAGTAACAAATGATTCGCTCTTTTGTTTTTTAAATTGAATGGGTTCTTGATTACATTGGGTAATAGCTTATCTTCACGCTTCGTTTCGTTTTTGGGGTGAGCAGAACTGTGACCGTTTATCTCGATGGGTCTTATTGAGGGTTATATTAAAGCTTTAGGATGTCATATGTTTTATGGAGATTATTTTTTTTTATATTAAAACTTTTCTCATAAACATTGCCACTTAATTCCGTTTATTTTGTGCAATATTGCCATCATCTAAAACTGAAGCATCAGTAAGAATTTAAAGTTAAAAGCCACAGATGCAATTGTTTGCGTGCTTTATACCCATGAGTCAACATTTCGTAGATAAGACATAACATTCAAAATTTCAGCAATTCCAAACCATAATTGTATGTCTCCGCATACAGCCCATAACGTTTTCGAGTGAAGTCCTTGACTAAAATTGCGCATTCCACATTCTTGTCGCGGCGAACGGTGCAGCACTTTATCGCACATACCAGGAGTGAACGTGCCGAACACCTACACGATAGAGAATAGTCCTCTCCATAGTCATTCGATCGCGTGGTCTCAGGAACTCACAGGATTGAGATACTCCAACGATGGTACCCAATATTCTATCCATCTGTTGATTTCTTTACTACGGATATGTATCTGACATTAGCTTCATTTAATAAATTACAATCTCCAGAGAAGTTCCTATTTGAAGTTTTTTGGGTACATAATTTCTAATCAAGAATTTAAATTCCAAGAATTAAAAATAATACATTTGAACGCTTGCGCAGAAACCATCGACTGACTTCATGATTGCAAATATACGTATTATGTATTGTCGAGTTATGTACTTCAAGGGATCATTAGTTCAAGGGATTCGATGGGTGAAGATCATGATATACTCCATAACAATTTCAAAATCTGCACGCGCGCTTTTTCTCTCACAGGACTGCTGTTTCGCGCGCAATGTGTAAAGGGCCTATTGAGCATGTGACTATGGTATTGACTAGAGAGGTCGTGTAGCATGTTGTAATCGGGCGTGTTCAGACGTTAGTCAGATACAAGCTGAATTATATCACGGACTGTTCCCTCTGAGCTACTGCTGTTTGGCAGTGTTCGTTGTCTATGATACTTGTAACTGATTCGCAGAAAGTCGGATACATTTTGTGTACAACCTGGCATAGGAGCACTTTATTTTGGTCCTATTGGTTTAACAATAACATTGGTTATGCAATTAATATGGTTATCTAGGTGTACCATTATCATTTAGGTATATACGATATTTGCGATGTGATTTAAGATTTTGGGTCCATGTTCTTTCATTCAAACGATGTCATAAGTTAAACTCGTGTAGGATCTTATAAAACAGCTTCAGGTTCTAGGAATACCAACATTTTCCTACTATCAATATTTATAGGCAACTTTAAAGGGAGTGGTCTCCATACAAATCGAGTAGTCTCGAACCAATTATAGACGTATTGACCGAGACCGCCAGTGGAGGCGACTGAGAAAATATCTTTGCTTCTGATTTGGATGAACAACAGGTGTTTTCTGAGTGTTAGAGTCTTCTACTATCGTAAATATAGTTGCTGTGTTACACCAAATACCACGTCTTAATCCTTCCTACGTTTTTTCAGATGCTAGTCTGCAACCAAACGCCATTAGGTATTACAGCAAATACCTAAATATGTACATATGAACGAAACAGTGGCCCAGCACTGAGACCGCTCCACTCGTAAGCCTCATCAATATTCTATTGCGTCTACATTCAAGGAAGATTTATATCTTCTCCCTTTTTTGCACTACTTAAAGACGTTCCAACTACCATACATAGTTAAAATACTTCCTAACTTTAAAGTTAGGCAGCGGGAAACTTTTAGAAGCCTCGACTGTATTATGGTCAATGGGCACTGAGTGAAAAGTACGAATAAAAAGAGAAGTGTAAGTCCGCAAAAAGTTGGCAAGTTAAATGTTTTCGAGTTTCGCTCGAATTTTTTATCGCAGCTCCTTGGTAGAAATTTACTTTATGGTCATTTTACAGTTTCTGACAAAAGCTGTATGAAAATGATATTGTCAGTTAGTTCTGCAAAGACTTTGAAACGTTCTCTTTAGGTGTTCATTGTGTCTCGCTTTAATGTTTTAGAAGATATTGAAGCATTGTTCAATTGAATTTATAAATGCTTCAAGCACTGTGATGTTTCTGAAAAATTGGTGCATAATATTCCACTTAGCTAAATAACACTTTTAGCTATTTCAAACGTCGGGTATCATCCTAAATCACACCATATATTTTATGGAATTCCGTACCTAATCTTAATTGATTTTCCCCAGTGTACTAAGTACACAGCTTGGAATAAAATCGATTGCAGCGTATCAACAGCACTCAATCATCTTTCGATCACATTAAACATACAAACAGAATTGAAATTCTTGCCAATACTCTTTCTATGTGACTTGAATAAACGCAATCAGGGCAAGCGGGGTGTTATTTTACTATGATACATATATTTTTTTACCTCAACTTCGTTCATATAAAACTTGATCAAATCTTGGATATCAATGTAAAGTAGTTTAGCCAAGCTCACTATACAATATCAGCCTTACTTATAAAAATCTCTAATCACCTTCTAAGCAAAATTTTAACTAATTACTACTTAAAGTCCTATGTAGTGATTAAATATTAGTTAATACATGCTTAAGTAACGTTTATAAGTAAGAATTTTCTTAAACAACCTTTAAGTATTACTTATTAATTAATTCACGTTTATAAGTAAGGCTGTATATATGTACATCGCTCTCAATATAATAAACGTGAATATTTGTTACTTTTCACACAAAAACTACCTAACAGATTTTGATAAAAGTTTTCAGAAAAACGCATAAGTAGGTTACTTTTGTCCCAGTGCTGGTAGTCATTCCCTCGGCACGTGGTGATTTTTTAATAATTTGTTGCCTAGCCGTTGACGCGCAGACGGATTCAATCAAAAATATTGAACTGATTATTTTAATGGATGGGGATTCAACATGAGTAGCGAAGCTTTATAGAGCTTTATTGGTTTACTGATTATTATTCTACGGTTGAATGTTCATTATGTTCAAAAGTACTGTATAATAACTTCATTAACTTTTTAAAGTCACACTCTGTGTCATTTCAGTGATATTTTTCGAAAAGTGCAACATATACTATTTTATTCTAATCCTAATAAGTCATACGTATGTCTAAAAAACCTGCTAAGAGTACCACACTACAAACATTTAGTCCACAGATATTTTTTTTACTCATATATCAGGACAAAGCTGAAGCATGGTAGTGATATTAGACCGACTGAAAACTTTGATTGCAGTCCAGATTTTCTTTAAAAGAAAAAATCCGAACCATCAGGTCAACTGTCATCGACTGTTTAATCTGCAGTGTGCGGGTGCGTTAAGAGGAAGCATTTTTTGAAGAAATAACACAACATAATAATAAAACCTCTTCATATAAATATGTGTTTCCAAGAAAAAGAGACGCAGAATTTTCGTAATATATTCGATATAATTTCGACGTTCTACGTTCGTTAGCTATAGTATATCACTTCCTAGAAATACGAAATCTATGGAACGAATGCCTCGGCTTTTGGTACGAAGTTCCAAGTAAGAAATTTCATGATATGCCTTTAAAAAAATAAATATGCCTTTTCATTTCTCTGGCTTTATTTATTTGAAGGTGTACCATAACAAACCAGATTTTTCAAGCAATATTTTTAATCAAATTTATTGGATAAATATATTTTTAATTGGCTCTTTACTCGGAACAGATGTTCAATCCAACTATCAACATAATTGATATTAATAATCTTAATAATCGTGCAATTAATTATAACTGTTTTATTGTACCTATATTATTTTTCACCCGTGCATCGGAGAGCACGTAAATGTCGGTCCTGCGCCTGATCTCCTTCCGGTCGTGTCGAATTGCCATCCCATCGATGAGACCCCATGAGAGCGAAGGAATATTGAGTGCACCTGTGTCTGCGCAAATGCTCGTGCACTATGTCTTGCGCAGTTGGCTGATCTCCGTATATGAGAACAGCCGCCGTAGCCGATAATCGGCTAGGAGGACATCATATTATATTTACAAAACATTATTTGTCCACTTCAAATATAACATTTATATGGAATATGTCTGAACAGTATTTTTTATATTAATAACAGCACTAATCATTATTCCTTTCTATTCAAATGAACGTTTCCCAGTATTCATTAAAAACAATTTTAATTTGAATTCAAAACACTTTATTACTAATTAAATTAGCAGTTTCATTTTTATAAAAACTTTGTTAATTAGTATTGGAAAATATTAATGAATTCCTATATCAATTAAAAAATTGAATATTGCAATTTATTGGATTTTGTATCATATTGAAACCTACAGTACTTGATAAATACATATGTAGCTTTACTATTCCGAATTGGTGACTAACTTCACTTCAGTCAAAATGTTAAAACAAAACACTACTGCGTATCGCGGGGCGTTAAACAGCTGACTTCAGAGAGGCAAAGACATATGACATAAAAAGTAACCCAAGTCAGTCAAAAAATATTTAGCTACGTAATTCCTTAATATTTCAGTGCTTTTACACCAAACCGAAGAACCATTAAGTGGTTTGTTTAAATAGTACAAGAACTCTTAACGTCAGACTTAAAAGACTTATAACCATCTTGAACAGAGTCAGACCACAATTGAACTGGAGCACATTTCCATTGAAATTTCAAAGAGCCACAAAGAAAAATTCACAAAATAACCAATTACAGATTCAACATTAATGCCAAAGCTTCGAACTAAATGGAAAATTCTAGATTTTATTCATACTGACATAACATCAGTTCATTCTTCTTTCTAACAAAGAGAAATGCATTACCAACATGCAAATCCGACCGAGTAAAGTAACAATTGGCCTCAGCTGCAAAATTCCAACCCACTCCGTCTTTATCAAAGAAATAAATGAAAGAAACCGTTTGCAGTTCCAGTTTTTATATTCACTTTCTCTAGTCACATTTGCATTGTGCAAATAAGAGTGTCTTTAAAATTGTGGCGAGGAATATCCTGTCTTCAAGGAGTCTTAGAAGCGTTGAGGTTTTTATATATAACTAGATTTTGCTCGCTTCTTTTATAGGATGATATTTTTCGCTGTTTTTTTCTTCATCCTGATGGAACTATTTTCAATACCCGTAAACAACCAAAATCAGTTTAATAAAATATACCTATTTGGTACATTTTTAGAAAATACAGGAGAGTAAACACTCTCCTGTATTCATATTTTTTATTAACAACAAAGGCAGCAAACCTTAATTATAAAAACGGGCCATAAAAATGTTTTATGAATAATTTCACACGTGCTTATAAAACGTAGGATGGCTCCTCATTAAACTCACGTAGACAAGCATAGTGAAGGTTAGAAGGTAACAAACTAAACGCTGATGCTTCTAAACATATTTTTAGTACTCATTTAGTGGAATTTCTGCTGAAAATCTCACTTTGCCAGATGCTATCCGCTCTTCGCGTACCTACTCATAGTGCCTCTCATAACATGACGGGTTTATTTTTTTAAATATTGTTCGAAATATGAACTTTTTATTTTTTTAATTTCGGCGTCACGTACGTGTCATAATTTATATTTTGAATTAAAGAGGTTCTAAACATTTAGCGGGCCTCTGTAGTTTATCTTCTTTGAGAATGTTTCGGGTTTTGAAGAGATTAAAGTCGAGACTTTATAACTACAAGTTATTAGTCGCTTCGTTAATGTACTTTTGAAGCTTCTTTAACATTAAAGTTACGTGAAGCTTAAAAAAATATTTGATTCTACATAAACATTTCAATCACTTTTCTCTTTTCGTAGTATAATGAGGTCAAGAAATCAATGACGTTATGTAATTAAAGAAAATGTGTTTTATGAAAACTCTAACAATATCTAATAATTAAAGTTCGAAATTAATTATTGAAAAAGAAGTCCTAAAACACAAAATTAATATTTATTTTCTTAATTCAATATCATAGCACACTAACATTCCAGAACAGTTCGAAATTTTAAATTTGAATTCTAGAACGCAACTTTAAAACACTAGAACAGAAAGCCGTTGGCGTCTTTGACGTTAATACGTATTCCCTCCGTTTCCATTGGGGCGGAAAGTAAAATAAAAACAAGAAACAAACTGTACTACTGAGACAAAAAAGTGGTAATTGAGTATTCGAGGAGCAGTTGGAAGCCGGGTGGCTAAATTATTCGGAGCTCTTCTTTTACATAGATGTGCGAAGTTGGGTATTTCATTTGATAAGTTGAGTGGCTTTTTATTTGCCGAGAATTTAATGGTACGTTTCGCGTGAGGGCTTTAAAATTCGTGTAAAGCCTGTTTCACCTCTGTTGGGCTGTTTTATGAAGGGTAATCTGCGTTTTGATTCTGCGATGTGTAAAAGTAATTTTCGTTACAATTTTATCGGATTTTCGTACTTACAATCATACTGCCGAAATGTGATCTGAAAGTTATGTACTAACTACTTATTTATTTAAGTACTTCAACTTTCCTTCGCATTATCATATCACGTTTTATTATAATTAAAATTATCATTGAAGCATAGCATAAGGAAAAAATCTCAAAGAATAAAAAGATCATAATTTCTGTGAAAATCTGAGCACAGCCAATGCGGTTGTTACTGAAGATATAGGTGGATACAATTCTTTACTTTTTATTGCGCCATCTTGAGTTGCGCAATTACCCTATTTGGGAAATGGAAACATATGAAAAATAGCGCAACATTTTTTCTTATAAAGGGCGTCAAAATATATTTCCCTTTGCTTGGTGCTGACGGAAATGCGTCATTTAGGTGTTTGTAGGCAATGAGTAATATATGACCTTATAAATACTAGAACTTTCGTGTCGTGTTTCGTGATTCGTAAAGGAATTTAGTCAAAGTTATCGGCATTAGGAACTCAACCTCAATACGTTTTTATAGACCTCTAGATTCTAGACCATAGACAATATTTCAAAAAACAAAGTCGTCACTTGGCTATAAAATAAAAAGTAAAAAACCTCAGTGGCCTCCATTTAACTGCAATGAACACTCCCTAACAATAAAATCAGCATATCAGATAACTAAACAAAAGTGTCTTTATAACTCCATTTGTCCTAAATTAGTCGCTTCACGTGAAAATGTATTTCATTTCGCTTCCTCCGTTGTATTACACTTAATTACTTCCATTGAATGTTTCTCTGGGACTACATAGCTCGTACCGAGGTTTTTAATGTAGGCACGACTAATTATAGCCCCGTTTTCACGCCAACTTAACCTTTCTCAGAAATTAATCTTGGGTGTTCTTTTAAAGAAAACGTGTCATAAAAGTTGGTTTTGAATTGTATGTAAAGGTAAATTGTAAGCATTGAATGAATAGGTCACAGTTTCCTTCGGGAAAATATTGAGCAGGTACTAAAATTACATAATGATTTTGGCGTTATTTTAAAGCTGCATGTAACATAAATCGATGAAAATCTTGGTTAGGTTCAGCTTATTTTGACATCTTGGTTGGCTTGTTTTGTAAAGTAAATAAAAAGCTTTTGAGTCCATTTTGGATTATTTCTACTAGGCTCCATATAAATAGAAATAATGCTTATCAGGAATAAACTCTTAACCTGCCACTTCTATTTTACCACCACCCTAAGGTAGACTGGCAGAGAACACATTGTACATTGTGTAAAAATTATAAATAAATAAATAAAAGATTAACAACTAATGTTATTTATCTTGAGATTTTCTCTTTCCCATCCACCATATTTTCCACATCACTACCTATACTTTCCATGTACATTAGTTGCAAACAACGAGTATTAGAGACGTCATCGCATACCACAGACAACACCTCCCGCTATCTCGTATGCAAACAGTTGTGGAACTCCCGCCGCGTCATTATGGCTACACTATTTCTACTATGGAGGTCCGTGTCCATTGAGTGACGTTAGAAGTTTGTTGGGCTTTTGTGACGTGATAAAGTATCCATCACATCATCCATCATATTAATTCCTATGCTAACCATATATAGTTACCGGCACGAATCTTGAGCTCTGACCTATTTATTAGCAAAGAACCAATCGCGAGTGACGGCTATGACGCGATGCACTGCGGGCCAATTACCGCTTTAGCCCGCCCGCCCCCGCGCCTCACTTCATATCACAAAAGGGACCCAATAAATAACTTCTGCGCAGGTGAAGGTCAGAGCTCAGGATTCGTGCCGATAACTATACTAACCATGTAGGTACTTATATTTGTTGCAAACAACGAGTATTGAGACGTCATGGCATGCTACAGACAACACCTCCCGCTATCTCGTATGCAAACAGTTGTGGAACTCCCGCCGCGCCATTATGGCTACACTATTTCTACTATGGAGGTTCGTGTCCATTGAGCGACGTTAGAAGTAAGTTAGTATCTTAGTTAGTGAGGTAGTATCTGGCTATAGGGGAAAAAATGGGGATGTGGGAGATCAGTTTATATTCGAATTATTAGTGATATACTTATCAGATTGGGAACAGGGCAGGAGGAAGAAGAAGATACTTATCACCTCGAATTTCAACCATTCAAATAATTCAGTAGGTGATAATGTAGCGTGACTAAAATAGATAGGAAAACAAAGGAGAAGATGATGGAAACTGCCAAGACAAGTAGGAATAAAATAATGTTGAAAGGGCCAAGCGATTGGACAAAATTATTAATGTCAGTATCTTTCTAGGCTGCTAGGAATTTAAAGTACAAATTGTATGTGCTATTGAACATAAAAAATACTAAAAATATCGTATACAAATGGAAACGCGTATTTATTTAACCGACAACCCAGACGGAGTGCATTAAAACATTACGGATTTGGAAGTTAGAGAGAAAGTTCGCGATTCTTGTTCAATCTACGTTCACTGCAGTTATTGGAAGCTCCCACTAAATGTTGGGGATCTGGCAAACATGACGCTGCTAAATTACTTCGATCAACTTAAGATTTCAGATAACTTTGCTTGCGTTCATTTTACTTTACTTTTTCTGTAAGTTGGTAATAGAAAACTGTTATCAAAAAGGTTAGGAATAGTAAGTAAGAGTTTACCTGATTACGGAAGACATGTCATTGAACGCCCCGAATTGAAACTATTAGGTAGTAGTTCAATTGTTTTCTTCAAATAACAGCCAGTTTCTTCATCAAAAGTAAAAGCCAAAGTCAAAGTCAAAGTAATGTCTAAAGTAAAAGTAACGGTCAGATTCATTTTTTCTATTAGTTTTGCTGTCACTTTAGCCTTGAAAAAACGAATTTGACCATTACTTTTACTTTAGACATTAGGTACTTTGACTTTTACTTTCGCTGAAGAAACTGGCCGTAAGTCATTATCTTGTCTACGCAACAATTAGATGGAACTTATCGACTTCATACAAAGACACAAATATGAAACACATAACAAGGGCTCCTAAGCCCTTGTAGGTCCTATTAATAAAATAACACGGACGATTTGAGGCCGCCCGGTCTGGACACCGAGAGCCGCTCCATAAAAGCGTGAGTTAGAATAAAGAATTGTGGAATAGAATTCTATTCAATTGTCTTTGTTCTGTAAAGGGTTCGAATGTTCAGGTCATTCACAGTTTGCTTTAATCTTGAGTGGGCTTGTAAGGGCTCTTTAATTTGCCTTGTTAGCTTGCTTTATTCATATTGACGTTGTGTTTACTTTGTAGTAATGAAGAAATTCAGAGCTCAATTTCGTTTCTTAACTATCGAAGGTATTATAAAACGATTAATTAAACCGACTTTTGGTTTGAATATATGGAGCGCCTGTCGTTTTTATTCTGGCAACGTATAACGGTATTGCTACACTATCGATAAAGATGATACGCATTATAATGCTTCGGAGAAGCGAATATTATATCAGCAGCAAATCAAATTTTGCTTTCAACGTTACGTTTCAGGTTAGCTAGGTACTGAAGAAACAACACAAAATAAACGGCTCAAACCTCGTCGTAATCACGACTATCCAGAGCACAACATTCCTGGTAATTCCACCATGTAGATTTTATAACAGTCAGACACTGAAGAGCACTCCACTTGCTCAATTAATAAAGAAATACCTGGCCCACCCACCGTTCCGATATTAAACCTGGGGAAAAGTATTCATTAGAACTGACTACGCAAAATAAAATGGAAATTGTGACAAATGAATTGTTTGTTTGTGTGCGTGGGCTGATCCCAGGGTGGGAGTGAGGGAATATAATTGGTTTGGCTTTTGTTTTTACGGCTAATTTATTATTGATATTAAGGCTTCATTTGATAGTGGAGTAAGCAGATGTTCTGTTATATATATGTATGTGGTTAAGTGTGTTGTGTTAGAAGCGTGAATGTGGAGTTTTCGACGTCAGAACTTAAAACGTTTTCAGTTTTTATGCGGCCGTTTTAGGCTGACTTTAAGAGGTAGTGAGTGCAAGACCGCGTTGTAGAGGTTTGAAACAAACATTTTGTAGGTAAATCTGTAGAATGCAGGTTTAAAAATCTCATATATTTATTATGTTTGCATTATTATGATACTCTAATCGGAAACTTAATGACTCAGAACCAATAAAAGTCTTTGCCAATGTCTTTAAAAAGGTAACAATATTGTTGTCAAACTACCATTCGCAGTCGTGATCATGAAACAAAAACATGATTACCTAACACTGGTTTCCTGTAATGAATTTGTCCGTAATTTTTCAACCGGTATGCATGAATTTAAAGATATTTAAATGGCGGGAGAGACGTCAGAGCGAACGGTTATGGTAATCCGATGGTATTGAACTCAACACAGTTATTAATATTGATGCACCTACTTTATATGCCCCTGGAAACTTGAGGAAGCGTTTCTCATTTTGCCGTGTTATTTCATGTCGGGATAATTATACAATATTGGGGCTCAAAAATGACAAATTTGTGAATGTGAAACTGTGCAAATCTTACTGAATACAGCACGGCCAAAATTGAGTACGTAAATCTAGTAAATACTTTATTTTATCGGCAACTTTATTTGTGCAAAAAGTTGCAACTTTTATTGCCATTTTACTAGTGAAATAGTGCCGTTTTTGATTTCTCAAAAATATATCTGTTTGAGTCTGTTATACATTACGCTAGTAAAATTAAAGTTGGAGTCCGCACAATCAATCAATCTTAAACACTAAATATACGTGCCATAAGGTTAAAAATTCTATGCTTGATCTTTACTTCGTATTACCGTATTAGGTAGACTAGTCCAGCCATGTTTCTCCCGTGATTTTACATCTTTTGGTTTGAAATTACGAAGTTGGGAATGTGTGATTTGCACTCTGAGCTATTAGCAAACAAACTTTAATTAAAATCTGTGTAGTGTAGTCTAAGTTCGTTTGCATAACTTAAACTTGCTTTAAGTTTTTCGTTTCAGGATTTCTCAAAGAGCTAAGACCTAGGTAATATTCATGAACAAGTAAGTAAATAAATAAAAATGTAAATATTGAGGTAAATTAAACTTAAAGTTAGGAAAAATATAAATCAACAGATTTTGTATGTTACGTATTTTTGCAGAGCGACTATGAAAGTACCTGCAGTTATTGCTAAAATGTTTTATTAATCTAAAATCAGACTTATCTGACTGAGGCTTTTTTTCATTTCAGCTGAAGGCTACTAAGAGAATATTGATATTAAACAATATAAATTAGCTTACACGCGTACCTATAAAATATTCCTACAACGCAAAATTCCACATCGAACGGAATACCGTTCGTAATTAAGATAATTAAACAGTATAAAAGCTATTTGAGTACAATGAGTAAAATAAGCCGAAGAACAATAAACCACTCATAAAGGCCACGGGGAACAGATCAAAAATTGTTCAGTTTAATTGAACTGTCAGGGATCCAATTAAATCGGGTACAATAATCGGCAATTCGAAACAATGCTGTGGCGATTTTAAAATCAGATGTATAAAAATGAGTTTTTATAAAACATTTCCACACATTACATCTGGTTCATCTGGTTTTAATCAGGTTGGCTAAAAAGACTGGATCGCATGTTCAATTGAATTGAACAGTGTGAACTGATTCAATTACTTAATCCTATAAGGAAAAACAATTGCTTAATGTTAGAAGGAAAAGATTAAGCATCTTAATATGATTTCAAACACGTATCCGTTTACTTCAGCAATATTTTTATCAATATCTGTTGGTAATTGAAATAATGTATTTATAGTTTTTGTACTTATTCAAATCACGCTGACTTGGAATTTTCTAGAAAACAATAAAGATTTCATGATTTTTGTTTCATAATAATTTCATCAGCTTTTTACCTATCACGATTACTATCTAAAAAGTTTGACGTATTCAGATCCTTCATGAGTGAATATATTTTTATGTAGGAGGCTAAAGACAGCTTCAGTGTAAAGAGAGCTTGTTGAGGAAAATTCCAGTTAAGAAGCATATACAAATTCTACCTATGTGATTGAAAAGTATTTGAGATAAAAGCATCAACGAAATACAGAACACAGTGGCTTTCATTCAAAAGTTTCAAAATATCTGCCTTTACTCTCCTGTTGTTCAATGTACGACAAAAAATATTTTTAGGCCATTTTATGAAGTAATTTCCTCAGGATGCGACAAAGTCTGTTTGTAACAGCTTGTAACAAAAATAGCATTACGACACAAACAGATGACGGATTACGAACATTTTTGTACTAACGCTTATGTAATTGTTAGTAAATTATTTAGCATGTGCACATGTTGTCATAATAACACATAATGTGTTCATTGCGTCATTGAGAACCAAACCGTTGGAAACAAGACAATAATGATCACTACTGGCTTTGAAAGGAATTGTACTAACTCTATTTTTAATGCATACTGAACTATCATCATCATCATTATCTCAGCTATAGGACGTCCACTGCTGAACATAAGCCTCTCCTTTAGATCTCCACAGATACCTGTTGGAGGCGACCTGCATCCAGCGTCTTCCGGCGACCTACTGAACCATAATTAGGCTGAAACTTTTATATGCTATAAGTTATTATTAATTTATGATTGAACCCAAAAATAAATACTCTAAGCTGTTCTTAACATCGACGTATAAAATAAACTTCGAAAGAAAAGGTTACCCATGGACACATTGTATACAGAGGCGAAATAATGCATATTTTTGTGTGAATAATCCGCAAAAATTGCATTATGGAAAAATTAATAATATCACATAGATAGAAAGTAGATCTTCCATACAGACTTAGACATATTAAATTCTTAGACTTAGTTACTAGGGATAATTCTTATCACAATAATATTATTATTTTATAATTTTCCATCACACAATTACAATATTTAGGTATACCTATAAGAAAACAGGAAAATACGTTGCAAAAAATTTTGACCGGTCACTCTCTTTCAGCACTCAGACATTAGGCATTTAATAAAGTAATTGATCCGGTAAAATTCTTATCAAAACAATTATTATTATATAATTACTAATCCACTGTAAAATTATTTCGGAAAACAGGAAAATTACGTTGCAAAAAAAAGTGACTTGTCACTCTCTTTCAGCATTCATATATTAGGCATTTAATTAATTGATCTGGTAAAAATATTATCAATACATAGCAAAATAATTAAGAAAACAGGAAAAATACGTTGCAAAAAAAGCGATGGTAACTATCGTCTATCACAATCGGAAATACTGCAACGTTCAAAGGTTATCAACCAATTTGTCTGAAATTAGAAGTAATGATGACTATGATAATTTTTATACAATTAAACTCAACACATGTCTTCTCCATGAGTTGCGGAAGTAGGTTTTGAGTATGAACTAGATTTAGATTTCATCATCATCTCCTGAGCCTTTTCCCAACTTTGTTTGGTCAGCTTCCAGTCAAACAGGATGAGTAGCAGTGTTTAACAACGAGCGACTTTTCTTACCTCTTCAACCCAGTTACCCTGTGCAACCCAGTATGAACTACAATGGATGAATGAAAATTGCTCGGACAAAAAGAATGCATGGATTACAGGTATCTGTGGAGATCAAAGGGGGAGGCCTATGTTCAGCAGTGGAAGTACTATGGCTGAAATGATGATGATGATGATGATTACATGGTCCACATATTGGACTTAAAAGTGATTTGTTAGACTGAAAAGTGCAGAGTAGATCCTAAAAATTAAAAGGGGCAGGCAAACGGTGGTGATACAACTAAAGACAGTTCCTATGTTTCTGATAGTGATTTAAAGACTGCAGTTGCACATCTTCGACCCGTTGCTGTTATCATTTGACACAAAGTTAAAAACATAGACTTATTTTAGTTTTTGAGATACATTAAAAAAAAGGCTCGGAGAATGATGATATACATTAAAACAGAGGGTTTATATGTTAAGTTATTATGGTTTCTCAGAATATTAACGAATCCAGTGGGATGATGGTGCATTCTGTTCAAGTTATGTCTTGTCAAATCACATTTGTTCCAGTCATGATTGCATTTAGCAAATTGTTCACACAAACAATACATAACGCAGCTATCATTACATTAAGTGTCGACTCATAAATATGATTTCGCATTCATTGCGTGTTCCGATAACCTTTACATTAATAGCCTCGTAATTAATCGGAAATGGATTGTGTTAAATTTTAAATCATCATGTTCCAATTTTTGCTGACTCATTTATCTTTCATTGCTGCTATTCATAGTGAGATGGTATTTTAATAATTAGGTAATTAATATTTGCTGTGTCATTGTAAATATTTTCAGAATTTATATTAACTATGGCCATTTACTATTATATGTACATAGGCAAGGGGTATTGAGTTGCCCAGGTCATAGATTATACACTATAATACGCCCAGGTAACTGGGTTGAGGAGGTCAGATAGGCAGTCGCTTCTTGTAAAGCACTGGTACTCAGTTGAAACCGGTTAGACTGGAAGCCGACCCCAACATGGTTGGGAAAAAGGCTCGGAGGATGATGATTTTATTCATTTCTTCCATACATAGGCATTTACTATTGCTTTTCAATTCACCCATGGCTACCAAGTTATGCCCAATATATGGAAGAAATGAATTTAGAATATCGTACCTAGAAGTTGTAGCTGTTGTAAATTAATTATTAATTTATGTTAAAAAAGATTTTAGGAAACCCATAAGACTGTTTCTTATAGTAATATCAGTTACCATGTATTCTCTACAGCATAAAAGTGAAACCAAGGCAAACAGCCAATGAAATAGCACAATAACTCGCACGCATTATATTTTAATTTCTTCGCACAAAGTCCAACAATTAAAATACAACTAACTAGTACTGTATGATAATTAAAAACTGGTTGTTATTCAATCCAGCAGTTTCCTAGTTCATTCGCCATTCAGAAAATGTGTTAAGTCCATCGCTTGTCAGATTATGAAGGCGCTAGAAAAAAATATTTTATCGTAAATATATTTTTGGAGAACATCGGGATTGTGTTTTGAAATGTGACTAAGAAGAAAAATATTACTTAGGTACCTATGTTTTTGTTTTCATGCAAGGTCTGTATGACATATCATGATTTTTAGACTTTGTAATTCATTGTGATATTTATTTTTTATTTATAAAAAACTTTTAAAGTACAGAAGAAGCATGACTGGTGGATTTTGGTTTAATACCTATTTACTTTGTACTTCGCAATAATACATGTTTATTTATGTGAAATAAATAGTTATCTTCGAGAAGTTTTGATTAACTTACAAAATAATGTAGGTATGTAAATAATACTTTAAAATATTTGCAGTACTTCAACTCTTTAATTTGATTAATTACTTTTATAATTTACGGAATGATAATAATTAAGAGAATCCTCTGAATTCCTCATCATTTAAGTTATAGGTAGCATACGCACAGTTAATGTTTTCCATGAAAACAAAATACGATCAAAAATATTTATCATTTAAAACTCCGTTCCATTATTCTGTTCAAAAGCATACACCAGACTAATGAACACTCATTATAGTTACATCATTAGCTAAGGCGTAGTTATTACGTTTACAGCGCTAAATCGCTTTAGAATCACTAAACGGAACGATAACCACCGCTAACAATGCAGCGCAGTTGAAATAAACAAAGATTGTCACAACATCAAGCGGTCTCACATTACTAAAATCAGTAAATATCCCGTCGAATTTTAAAACACACACGTCTGGTGACGGTCTTATGCTCCTGCTCCACCTGCGTTAGCGTTAACGTTAATGTCAATGGCCAACTACACGTTACTTATAGCATTAAAAATGCGTGTTGGCTACACTTACGCAAAGAGTTAATCCCTCATGAAGTAACGCGTTAACATACATTAAAGAGATTAAACTCAGACACACAAAATAATTCTAAAAACTAAAGCTTTCTCATTTGACCATTCCATTATCGTGCTCGTAAAATGCAGTTACAACTTAAACAAAGTATCTACACTCGTCCTTGCATGCGTGCAATGAGATGGCATTAATGTAGCCAACATCACTTAGCGCTATAAGCTACGCACTAAAACCCTTTGATGCGTCCAAAAAACCGACACCCGAGTTATCGCTTAACGTTTAATGCTATTTATATTGCCATTAGTATAAATTGACATTAAAACGTTGGCCACATCTGCGTAATGCCAAAATTTAACGCGTTAAGACGCAGGTGTAGCAGTAGCATTACTCGTTGACCTTATAGTGGCTTGATAACGTGACGATAGAGCAGTTTTGTAACCGCGGCCGGCGCAAGCACACGCATCAAAAATGGCAGAAACAACTTCTCCTACGATATGGGAGGAACTCATGAGCCCACTGAACCTTGTGTTAATAGCTGTTATAGTGTACCTTGTGTATAAGATAATAAAGTCGAACTTTGAATCTGAAGTGACTGTTGCTGCTCCTCCGCCAAGTCTACCGAAGTTGAGGAAGGATTTGACAGTAGCTGAGATCAAGAATTACGATGGAACACAGCCCGATGGCAGAGTGTTGCTCGCTGTAAACGGAATCATTTTCGATGTAACCAAGGGCAAGAGATTTTACGGCCCCGGTAAGTGTCTTCGCAAATTGGCTAGGTTATACCGGCTGCCGTGTTAAGGTTATGATCGTGCGCAATAAAATGTGCCTAGTTTTACGATTGACTTGTTGAAAACGTAGCATAAACTCTTTTTATTTGAGTGGCTTGCTTGGTAACAGATTTGTAGTAAAATAAACATTGCACGCATTTATTTTTTAACCACATGAATAATGAAATCATTAGGTTTAAAAACTACCGAGGTTGAGATATTTAAGAAGATAAAAAAACCTAGTCAAGGTGATCTGACACTAAGTTTTTTTTATAATCTTGGAAGCAAAAGATAGGAAATAAGTCACATTTGTTTGACAATATTTAACAAAAATAGGTACCTATTCTATAAATAAAACGATCCCCTATTAGAATTTTAAAACATCTTACAAAAACAACATAGAATCTTGAACATCATAGAAACACAAAGGCTAGTTGGTGTTCCATCTCTTTTACTTTTTTGTGTTAGAACGAGAGAGCAAACGTAAACATTAATCTAACATGTCCAGTTTTTTTTATTTGTCGGTCTACGATGCTGCTGGCATTCAAAAAACAACAAACGCTATGAAAAATAATGTTAACTTGAATATTTAACGAATGGTACGAACATTTACACGAGTATATGATTTAAATACATTAGTGTTGTTATTAAGATAGTCACAAACTAACAGCTATTCCTAATATTTTGTATTTTTCGTTTAACTTCATTTACTTGGTATTTTTTAGTAGTTGATACTAACTCTAATTTGTATCGACTATGAGTATTGACTTCAATTAATAAATCAAATTATTCATTTTAAAGTGAAAACCCACCAATATGATTTTTCAAAAATAAAAAACAACCAATATACATATAACGCTGCATTTATCAGCTTATGTCAACACGATACGAACAAACAGATTTCATGAGCAGTTATTTAGATAACTGATAAACACACAACAAAAATGGCACTGTTTAAATTCAGTTTTGACTGATAACAACTCAATCACTGAACAAGGATAAATCGTAAACGAACAAGAATCTGACTTAGACCTCTTAGTATGAATAACATCACTCAACCGTCAATTAGTAATGATTAGAATAATAAAAATAATGGCATCCTTGTCATTGGCTATGGCGGCTGTTATCATACAAGGAGATCAGTCAGCTGCGCAGCACTTATTATAGTGCACAAGCATTTGCGCAGACAGAGGTGCACTCCATATTCCCTTACTCCCATAGCCCGATAGGACGGCAATCGGACAGGATGGGAGGGAGATCAGGCGCAGTACCGACATGAATGTACTCTCCGATGCACTATGCTTGGTAATTATTAGAATACTAGCTATAATTATGATAAATGCTTGAAGGCATTCAATAATGAGAGTACATTTGTGTTGTGTAAATAGTAGGTAGTTGACTTCTATTAGGTACATTTTCTGTGAGATAAATGCCTTAACATAACCATTGTGCGTGCTGTATGTATTTAGCATTCGTATTCTTCGCAATGAGAACTTATGAAAATACTATTATATAACTTTTAGTGAGACGGTGGGCTTAGGGTCATGGTAGCTCTTGCATATAATCATGCAACTCTAAATAGCATTGGCCATAACGTTTAATTAGTGCCCTATTTCTAGCTTAAGTTTCAAAGGCGTTGAAACACAATCATCATAAAACAACAGTAACAAAACTTCGTCATAACGCTAAAAAACTAACGCTGATTAAACATGAAAACTTGCTTCACAAAACTTGTAACAGTTTCTCAGAGTTTTAACGACATCACATCGTGAACAGTTTATGTTCGCGAGTTTCCTGACGCATACGTTATCGTTTACGAGCCATCAATACTGGATCGCCTGAATTTGATAACAGATGATAGTGAAGATAAGTGATTATATGTGTACTGAAAGTTGGTGTATCAATTGCTTTTACACGATAAGATTTTTGATTTAGAATTTAGTTGGAGATGAGGAAAATCACGGCATTGTCAATTTTGAGTTTTCTATCATTGTTGGCACCAATATTGTATAGGTCGAGCTTATTTCACCATATTATGGGTCAACCCATTATGCAACTCCTGAAAAGAGCTCTCAAAGACTCGTATATGTAGATTTCTGACATATGAGTATTTCTGCTTTATGTACCTGTAGGTTTGTAAAAATGCATCCAGCATTGTAATACTTACTGATTACAGATAGTTCTAGAACAAATTAGAATACGTATGATGTTGCTACTAATTTAGAAGTGTAGGCTTACATCATTATTGATAAAATATTGTACTGTTGCTAATATTTCGTATCTTCAATCTGATTATTGCATAAGGAGGAGTAACATAACTTTTCAACAAATGTACTAAAAAATAAGTGCTTAATCATTATGACAAAACAATAATCTAAATTACGACTCAGATAAATCAAATTTTAGTAGCACAATGAGTTAGCAAAAACATAAAACTGATTAAAGTAATCATCTTATTTAACGAGTTTAAAACTACAAAAACACATATATTTTTTATTTAATACGAAAAAAAATGACATTTAATTTCATAGGTTAACTTCTTAATCGGTTTGAAGTCCAAAAACCAAAAAATATAAAGAGCAACTTACTGACATTAAGTACAAGACTTTATGGCATATGCATTACAATTTTTAACTATGCGTCATTAGCATAATTAAAAATAGCATATGCAACAGTGCAACAACTGTTTAGATAAGCAATATGTTAATGATGAGTTATGCTTGGAAAGACAGGAAAAAATCTCCAACGTTGTACCAAGGCATATATAAATAATGTTTTATTTAAAAGAGAGCCCACCCATATTATTTTGTAATCACCCATGCCACCAGTAACTAACGACGAGGACGCTGCATTCGTCAACTACACTCAATATTGTACCTTAAAACTATAGAATTAACTTTCAATTTTAAGTGCGCGATAATTCTACATAGTCCCTGATTTTATAAACAGACAGTCGCGATTCAAGTGATTCGACCTCGGTAAAAGTCGACGTTGTTTTTAAATTAATGATTTTACATTTTGTATTACGTTATTTTGTTTGAGAGGTTATGAGCACGTGGGTTCTACAAAATAACCATAGCAAATTGTTAAAAGAACGATGTGAAAACCAGCAAATTTTGTTGGTTTGCAAATTTTTACAAAAATGGTTTAAATAACTAAACAGATGTTTAAATAACTAAACAGATTCAAGTGAAAGAAAAAGAGACGAGTCATGGAAGAACTTACTTTAGCGGACGTCAGGTTGAACTAAAATATTACGAATATCATAATTTACATAATGCATACCCAAAAAAACAGCAGCGATGAGGTACAAGCTGATACTTATGATGATAAGTTCATGAATTGAACTATTCACGTATTTTTGAAGTCAAAACAAAAACAGCAATGTAAAAACCAAAAAAGAAGTTCACGTAAATTCAGTCTCCCCAGCAGAACAAGTAGATCGTATCAACAAAAAACAAGCGCTTGATAAAAAAAAAACACTAAAATCTCAAAACACGACAGTAAGTAGCACCCACTGTTTATAACTAAGGAAGTAATAATTTAGACACGCTTGGAATAAACACGGATTCGGAACTAATTTTCAAAACGTAAACGTTTTAAGTTCGTGAGGGACTGTGACCCAGCTATGAAAAAACGACGAGAAAAGCGTGCAATTATTTAAATAAATGCATGGAGCGGTGAATTAAAATCCTTTTAATGGAATCTGGTCCCATAAAAGTGTGTCTTCTTTAAAACATTTTTATGGATGGACTAGGGGAACTTAATCTAATTTTGTGTGTCAAAAACTTTGGTAGCTATGAAAATGTGAGTGAATATTTTGTTCGCGTGTTTTACGATAGTTTTTGGATGTAACATTGTCTGGCATTTAGGCATTGAAATGAATATCTTTACCAAAAAACTCTAGTATTGTCAAAATGATAATCTGTGGATGCTATCTATTAGTTTCAGTAGTTTTGACGCGAGCAAACAGAAAAGCAGACAGAATTACTTTCACATGTATTTAGTTGGACTAGATTACTTGTTAGCTTTTGATGATGAAAAAAAAAAATCGCTTTCAGCAAATCTTACAACTGCGCGTGTATATGCTTTGATAACTATCAACATAGTTATACCTCTAATGTTCCTTTAAGTCATACATAATACATTGCCTTCTGACGGGAACTACATATAATGCCTTATATTAAAACAATCTATCGATTTACACAACCAAGGAACGTTAGTAGAAACCGCAGCATCTATTAATATAACAATATCTACACTTATTGAATTTATTGTCGACATTATCGTATGCTTGAACCAAAGTGGTTTAATTAGGTGATTGATTGCTTGTGTTATAATTTAATTATATCGATTTGAGATGGGTTGTTGTCATATCATATTATTGTTGATGAAATAATTGCATTTGCCATCATTGGATATCTGAATCTTTAGACTGGTTCGATTACGGAAATCCCTTTGCAGAATTTGCTAACTCCTCTAAATAGTGTCTTTTAAACATTGTGGAATCTACTTCCCGTGTTTCGATAAAATATAGCCATAGTCACCCGGGCATAGTGTAAGCTACACTGGCCAACAGTGTCAAAAATTGTGTCTCTACTTAAATATTGGTGTGATCCTAACTACCCATACATAGGTATAAAGAATATCTTCAACTCCATACATAACTTTAACAAGTCCGTATCCCAGTCCAATATTACCCCAAATATATGTAAATGCGTCATTTTTATCATTCGCATCTGTGTCGAGGCCGGTCACACAAAATACATAGGTACAGAAGTCAATCTCATGTATGTACTTCACTTTTCATGCCTAAACTCGGCGGTCGCGCTAGGGTCGTCAACTTTTTATGCGCATAAAACTAACGTGATAGTGGTACTCGTATCTAATTATTTGATTTATTGTTGAGAATAAAACAGGAAAAATGAAATATAAACCAATAATAATAAAATATTTAATGTGGCATACATGAGGTTAATAAACACTTTCAACGGAAATTCGTTTGAACGAGATACCGAACTTTTTCAGAAACCGCAATTTATAATTTTGTTATTCATACATATACTTATAGGTACTTACTTATTACTCTTTACTTGCGAAAAAAATATTTTTGTATGTAATGGGTTGGTACAGTCCCTGATCTAAGCTTGCTTCTACCTACAGAAACCTTGATTTGCGAGTTTTATTTCGTCTACCTTACAACATACTCTCGCCATGAATTATCAACTCCTACTACTTAGTAATAATCTTTGAGGGCAGGTTGGGCGGTTCGCCTGGGCCGACACTAGCAAAACTTATTACGGCATTGGGCCAGAGGCCGCCAGGGCGCTTACCTACCCACCTAACTGTACCTACCTACTGCGTTTATTAAAAGAACCATCGAAATATGAGAAAATAAGTAGGTCCATACTATAGGTAATACGGCAGGCTAAAAAACGACAGTTCACTGTTTATTGTTGTATTAAAACAACCGTCCACTGAACAATTACATATAATACGACTTTTTTTGTTACTCCATTATTACTTTTTCTTTTGTTATTAAAATTAAAAATATTACAGTCAAATTACAGTTAGGTAGGTATCAAAACGCGTGCACATTTATCTACCTTGTGTGTGACGCGCGTATCTCAAGGAAACGGCAGCCCCGCTCGCACTGTTTTGAGTTGTTTTGAGACAGCGTGTCTGTGAACACGCACACATAGACACCTATGTCTGCGTGACTCGAACGCGCTTTATATGTAGATTGACTTCTGTACCTATGTATTTTGTGCCGGTCACCTCAGTTCTAGGAATATCATTAGTATTCCTTCTCCGTGCCCAACGTATTATTTTCTTTCCAAAACGAAATAGTTTCCCGTAATCTTCTTGAAACAATACACTTAGGGAATCAGTTGAAGTTTTCTGAATAAATATATGAGTTCGGATTTCCAGTTTTCTATTACTTCACACGAAGTCTGAATGTTGTTTGTTTTTTGTTTGTGTGTTCTGTATCTGGTTTCTGTAGTTTTTTTGTTGAAGCTGTCTGTTTGACATCAGAAAAAAATGTCGTCATGTTTCCTATTCTGGCGTTCAGCCTAACAAAACACACCAAATATTTTTGAACGATAAAAAATGCAAGATTGATCTATTCCACTGAACTAATTCCCAATCTTTCTTTCTGATACGCAAGTACGCATTCTTTTACTAATGTCAAGATTTCTTTAATTCCAGGTGGTCCCTACTCAGCTTTTGCGGGCAGAGACGCGACGCGAGGCCTAGCTACTGGCCAAGTAGCTGCTTCAGACAAGGAGTACGATGACGTCAGTGACTTGACCCCTGATGAAATCGCTTCAGCCAAAGAATGGGAAGATCAGTTCAAAGGTAATTATCATTTTACTTCAGTACTACAGTAACAGAGTCCCTGCAAAAGTGCAAACTAAGCTATCGATAGTTGGTTGCTGACAGTTCATTTTGAAGGTTTATCGTGACTTTAAATAAAGCTTATTAGTTGTCCTGATACTATCAGCCATATACTGGATCATTACAAAGTGCACACTAACATTCATCTCCATACTGATTTATTAGACCGATCAAACTATCGGCCGAATAAAATTTTGCACTGTGCGGTGACTCATTTGGTGAATAGCACTCTTTTAGTATTTATAATCAAAGGAAAATCGTGACAAGCACACTTTTAGCTATAACCAAAGCAAAACCAGCCATAATCACCGATTGGTCAATGTACAGCAATTTCACGGCTTATGAGTGATGCGATTGCTTAGTTAAACATGTGATGTAACTTCAGATAGTGCGTTTATTCAGTTCCATCCTATATATTCATACGTTAGAAAACATACGTTACGGTATCTTTTTTACACATACATATGTAAATAATAAATGATTGCGAAACTTAGCATGGTAACATTTGAGTTGGGTCAATGACACTTTATCAAAAACAAGTGAATGATGTTTGTGCAGAACGTATATATTTTGCATCAGTTGCATTATCATGATTTCACTTAAAACTTCTAGAGTGTTCTTTCAAATGTAAACCTAAATGGATATATTTTTATTATTTAAAAGAGCGTTATAGTATTTTAGCTAACAATAGAATATTGTTAAAGGCAGTAATAACATCATTATTTCGTATTTCATTGTCCTGTTTAACGAAACAAATAATAAATCAATCTAGACAATGCACATTAAAGGTTTTGATTATATCTAGATTCTAGCTAGTAATTGCAATATCTTGGAAATAAATAAAAGTATTGTATCACCAATTACGTAATTATTTTTACAACTAAAATTAAAAACTATTATAACTATAACGTAATTAATTGGAATATTATTCTTTTATTTTCAGAGAAATATGACATCGTGGGTCGTCTTCTGAAACCAGGTGAAACGCCGAACAAATACAGTGATGACGAATCGGAAGACAAGAAAACACAGTAGAGTAGAAAATATAAATATTTCTATACGGAATAGAATTAAAATCGTGATACTTTACTGGAATCCGGTGCCTAGGGAAATGTTATAAACGTTAATAAAATATTTTTTATAACATTCGCTTGTTTTATCACTGTACCTACTAAGTTTACTTTGTACGGAATCCTGGCCTTTACAAATACTACCGTTTTATGAAACATTTTAAATGGAGGTATATTGTTTACTTTAAAATATTATTTGTTTGTGTTCCAGTTCGCATAGTATTTGTTTTGGACTATAAAATGGACTGTAGTGTCACATTTAATTAACATTTTTGCTTTAGTAAATGTTGTCTGTGGTTTTCATCAAAATTTTATTCACATATTGAATGTTTTTCAACAAAATACCTACTGTACTACTTTTCATAACAATAATTGCATGTTTTTTATCCCAATTTTCAGTGACCTCAAAAATTTTGAATGTCTTAAAACTTTCATGGAAGTTAGTATATTATTTTCCGTGAAGATATTTTCCTTCATCTTTTGTTAGATAATTGGTGTCCAAAATGCTCTTAAGTACTTTATACTTTAAAAAAGTTACATTGGTATTTGTCTGGGCTGGAACCAAACTCACACTTAAAAGGTAGGTAGCAAATCTTATTATTACTAGGAGTTCTTAATACTTAAGTCGATAAAGGATCTCGAAATATAGAAATAACGTGTTGAAGATATTATTACTAACAATACATACACAATTCATAATTAAATTCATATAGCTGCAGCATACGTGGTATTTGCAAGTAATAAAATATAACAACGTTACTCGTTAGTTAAAAGCCACGTCAGTAGAACTATTTCAGTTCATTTAAATTGGGTATTGATGGTAAATCCTTATAGGTTTAATAAAAATATTAGTTACTTCAGAAATGCTTAACTGTACCTAATTGTAAAAGTAAATAAGTATGGATGTTATAGTCTGAACCATAAGACTATAACTGGTGAAGGGTAGTGTCGTTTTGAAGGTTTTCTTCTTTCTTCAAAACGTGATGTTTTGCAGCTTAGTTTGGAGAAAATAATCTCGAATGAATTTGAGTTTTGCAGTAAACGATTGTAAGTATCTAGCTAACCAGTGGCCAAAAATGCTAAACTCTAGTTTTACACAAATTCGGTAAATTCAAATGAAAACATTACTTTCAGCACTTATCATTTTATCTTCAACAGAATTTTGACTCCAACAGTTGCCAATCCCACTATCCAGGGTCCCAGTCATTGACCGTCCTCAAAAAAATAAAACCTCAGCAGAGCCCTGATATCTTATCATTATGACATTTTCTTTTATCAAGGAAAATAGAGGTAATCCCATCAAAGGGCTGGCTACGGACAATCTGATACGTTTTTAATGTCACATTCTTTTTTAATGGGATTGTCTCGGTAATGGACACTTGAAGCCGAGCCTTGCCTATAAATCGGGTTTGTGACGTCATGACGGAAAACTATAGAGGTACTTAGTATGTAGTTGGAGTGAGTATCAAAAATTATTTGGATGTTTTTCTTTTTGTTTTATTTTTATGAATTTTGATGATGTGGTTTTAGCAAAGGTGTAATTTTCATCACGTCATATATCTATATCTATACTAATATTATAAAGAGGAAAACTTTGTTTGTTTGTTTGGTTGTAATGAACAGGCTCAAATACTACTGGACAGTTTTTAAAAAATCTTTTACCATTCGAAAGCTACATTATCCACGAGTAACATAGGCTACCTATATTTTATCCCGGTACGGGCAGTAGTTACCACGGGAAGCGGGTGAAACCGCGGGAAAACGGCTAGTTTATTATAATTTTGATTTAGTTCTACGCCATTGTGTGATGAATGGTGATGATCACCTATGTTTTTTACAATATTAATTGCAGTTCTATGGTCGAGGATTAAGGGACAGAAGTTCGAGGATATGATACTTTTTTTCTTATACAAATAAACTACTGCACATAACAAAAATTTTACTTGTATGAGCTTCAATGAGAGAAAGTTGACTAAACTTGTATAATAACAAGATTAACCGCATTATCTGTGTATTTAACCTTCAGTTAACGTAATGTCTCATCATCAAGTCGTTCACATTTCTAGCTAATGATAATTTAATTATGAAATTATATCGAGTAACGTACATTTGATATTATCTTACATCTATCGCATCGTTAATGCGTTGCCTAGCAACCAGATAGTGAATAAGACTCGCTGGGGTTGATTAGTCAAATAGCTCTTGTTTATATACAGAGTAATAATAATATTTAATAATATTTTTATTTAAATTTCATTACAGCATGAACCGAGTCTTACGTGCCTGAACTAGGATATCCTGTGTTTCAGGCGAGAAGAGCTAAAATAATTTAAAATTAACAAATAATCAAAAGGATTCTATAGTACATTAAAATGTGTAAACTATCTGTTTCGTAAACTAATAGTACGACATACTACAGTGTGGTAGTTTCAATCAATACCTACAAAATGCCCATGTGCTCCGCGAAAAACGGTAACATTTTGCGGCATATAAATTGGGTGTATTCAAAGTCCATCATTCTTTGCCTAACCTTTTTACCAACTATATTGGGGTCGGCGGTGCATTGGTACTTGCCTGACCTGGAATTAAACCCACACTCATTCTTGACAGGTTCTTTACCCACTAGGCCACCACGACGGATATACCTAATCAAAGTATTTTTATTATGAAATGAATACAGTAAACATATGTAGTTACTACCAGTATTAAGGAGTCAATAACAAATCAAACACATCAATAATAATTATATCCTCGATAAAACTTCAACAACTAAAATTGGATGACATCGAACGAAAGTTTGGTTAAGTTTTAATGGGTCGGCTACTATGGCGGTTAGTTTTCGTAAAAGCTGTATTGTATGGCCAAAGTATTTATATATGGGCCATGGATTGCTAGCCAGCGCTTCGGATGCTATTCAGAACTTTAATCGTTACGTAACAGATTTAAATTGGTTATATGATTTAGTAGCTTGGGGAACTGTTTTGGGCGCACTATAAACTGTTAGGATTTTGTCTGTTAACCTTTTTGGTGTCATATATGGAATGTGATTGTTAATAGATGTTTAATTTAGGGTATGTGTACAATTTATTTCTGTTTTGTTTATCAGTCAAAAGTTATTTTATAACTTTTAAAGATTTTAATAAAAAAGCTATTTTTGATCAGAGAATATAAATTGGTATTCAGTTATGTAAGGTGACTTTCATTTTGACTTCAGTTTATTTACCTATAAGTATCAATGAATTTTAATTACAAGGTGGCACCAGTTTATCATTACTATTATTCAAAACATATCAGCTTTAATTGTTGTTAATTTAATTAATTATCTTAAATTTTAATTATACACTGTAGACTGCAACACACAGATAGATAAATATACTAAATAATAACAGTATAGGTATCGAAAGATCCACTTGTTGTTATTCCAATATAATCACAAACACACTAACTTTAAAGGCTAATTTCCCTTGACACATTTTTTACTCCCCAGATTCCTTTGCAGAGTAAAGCAGTGCATTCTCCTTTGATCACCATGTTTTTATAGGGATATAAGCCAAGAGCGTTTGAGAGCCTTCTCTGGGGAACCTCGTCCTACTTTGACAGCTAGGTAGACTTAAAGGTGTGCGGTCAAGCTATTCATGAGAAAAAGTTTCTGAAACACTAAGCTGATAACGTCATTTAATGTAGATTTTTTATATATATTAACATACCTAGCAATTTCGTATTGAAACCTAATAGAAAGTTTGAAAATGTAATAAAACTTTTCTGACGTTCAAAAATAATCATATTTTTTTCAAAATTATGTAAACACCAAACATCATTATTGCACAAAATTAGCCTACTAAGATATCTTTGCAATACAATATGTAAAAAGTACTGTGAACTATTTTATTGCTAGTTCTAATTAATATGACTTTTTAACCAACGCATAAAATAAACAGATGGGACTACCAAATGAAAATAGCCCACCAAAATGTTTGAAGTACCTATGCACTAAAACAATTGATGCATGAAGCAGTCTAAAACCCTTAGTATCACCTACCTCACCTCAAGATGAACTGTACATAAAGCTTACAGAAAATAAATAAGTGATGGTTCGTGGTAAACATTTAGAACATAGAATTATTTGCAGCACTCACTTTGATTAAAGACGGCGGTGTTTGTAGATGTCATTGTTCAGAAGTACGATTTATTGGCTGCGCTATGGATTGTGTCTTTGTGAAATATATTTTTGGTATTACAATGTTTAAAGGTTTTTGTGACGATTGATTGCTTGTCATCGCTGTGTTGGTGTTATATATTTTTTTTCATGAACCTGTATTTCATGAAACTTTCGCATGTATTTATTAGGTTACTTGTTCTTGTAATTCGAAGTATTCAAGCTTATTTAATAGTATTTAGGTACCTATAAAAAGTTACTTTGTGAAAAAAATACTAACTTCAGCCTGGCACCTAGTCGCCTATGAAGGGCAAGCCCGTTTCTTTGTATTTAACATAGATATGATTAGAATATATCAACTCTTTACCGTAACTATGATTAATAATTTATTCAAACTAAAGTATACTTCAGTTTTACTGTACTTAAAATATATTTTAAAGCCTAAAACCATGCCAAAATTTTAAGGTAAATCTTTACAATTTCGCTTGACTAAATGCACCGTGACATTAATTTAACGCGAGCGAGCAGGTGTGGTTTCGAGCGGCTCCGAACTGCAGCACAACTTTTTAATCTTCATTAGAAGGCTGCACTTTCAATAACGAAATTATTTCATGGTTGCTCAACTTTACAGTACTGTATAAATATCTATTTTGAGTAGTCATTCGATGTTAACCTTACTCATAATGTTACACACGCAAAGGTAACTCTGTTTGTCGCGTTTTAACACCAAAACTTCTGAAACCTTACAATGCAAGTAACACAGATAGTCTAAAGTTTGAGAAAGTACATAGGCTCTTAAGGCGAGGAATAGGGTAGTGTCCAGGGTCGAAATAATGAAATAATATTTAGTCCGCTTTTTAGATAATCAAAAAATATTGGATACGTATTTTTTCTTTTTTTAATTAAACATAAAACGACAAAGATAATACGCTTCAAAAATTAGGAGTGGGGGCCTTTTACGTCACAGTCTCCTGAAAATTGTAGCAACTTGTGACGTTACACTCAACTTTAACACGCTATATCTTAACAAGTTCTGATCCAATTTAAAAAAGAAAAAATACGTATCGCTTAATTTTGGACAATCTACAAGACGGACTAATTATTATTTTTTAGGAAACTACCCTATTGGTCAACAATAATTCCATAACCGGCACGCGCATCTAAGGCGCCAAAAGGGGTCGGAGCGTCTGAGCGAGGCGAGGATAACAATACACGCGCTAGCTTATAACTAAAAGTCGTAAGCGACAAAATGGTTTTGTAATTTTATTATTTAGAAATGATAATTTGATAAAAATTCCTTCTACAATTTTAAAGAGTATGTATATACTCAACTACTAAAAAAGTTAAGAGGCTTAAATCCGTCCCGCATGCTCATAATATGTGAATCTCTTTTTAAAAAGAGGTATGTTTGATATATTTTTCTCTGTTATAAAAGTTACGTAATCATGTTTCTACTTCTAACAAAATAAGGTTTATATCATGAACTTTCAGGTAACCAAGTTGTATTTTGATCCGTTTTGTATTTACTGAGAAAAATTGAAATCCTTGGCGCCAAAAATTCCAATTCGTCCTCTTAATCGGAAGTGGATCCGCGGGAACCATCTAGTTTACACCGAACAATGTGTTATGAAATGTTGTAATGCTATAACTTTTGAATAAGGCACCACTTAAAGATTGTGTTTTGATTAAATGAAGATTACATAAAAAATACATAGAAGACAAACCAATTCTTTCATTTATATAGGTTGGTACAAAGATATAAAAGTAAATCACTGAGATATTTTCAAAAGAGTAGGTACTAGTGCAGACACTGTGAAACGTAATCCCTCCTCATACATAATTAATCGATGCCCACTCTTAATTCACTAAATCAGCACAATCGATACCAACTTAACGAGTCAATTAAATCGATTCGAGTGAACCTTTTCAGGCACCTTTTCAGGGTCCCGTAGGTTCATTATTGAGCGCAACCTGAATAATTCTTGTCGATCCTCTCGACCATAACCCTAATTTCATGCGTGACTTACCAAGCTTGACCGGTTCTTTTCTATAGTTACGCTCCACAAAATTGTCTCCTAATCCGTTGTTAACTATGCATGGATATTGGACTATTTATAGGGTTGAGGGTGTAGATGGATTTTGAACCTAATGTGTAGTAAGGTAAGGTTGAAATTGCAAATTGATTGCTAAGTAACTTATGATGGAGACAGAAAGAGTCATAAGATTCACACAATGTTCTCAAATCACATTAATATAGTGAATTATATAGTTTTTGAAAAATGATCTCATGACCATAACGCCTACACAGAAATCTCGTTTTTCAAAATAGTAAAGGTACTAATCTATTTTAAAGTAACTTTTAACAGAAACTTGCATAGATGAATAGAAAGTTTTCATTCAAACATGCCAGACCAGCTGACGTATAAATTATGATAAATTAACTGACTAAATGCGTTTCCATTCATTTCTCAAAACGTGAACAGAATTTCGAAAAATATTTTTGAATTTTTTTTGATGAATAGTTCTATTATAAGACTAACCTTATGTTTGTTTACACATGTCAAAAACACACACTTCAATATTCGTACATAACAAATCCTTATACATGTTTTCGTTTTCATATTTCTTTACCTCAATCACTTTCTTTCCTTTTTCTGTCCAAAAAATAACGTTGGTTTATCGGCTTATCCCAAGTTCCTATGAATAACGGAGAGTTCTTGCCAATCGTAATACTTGGCACTGGGTTAGTTGTGAATCAAAATGTTTGATTAAAAACTCCTCTTTGGTTTGGCCAAATCCATAGGAAACTAAGCTCTAGAAATCCATGTTCCGTAGTCACAACATAATTTAAGTATATTTCTTGTGTTAGTGACAAACAGCAATTTCTTCATGCAAAATTACCTGGAAAGCCACTCGTTCCATAGAGTTTTCGTATTTTATTACTTGGTTATAGAAGAAACTTCATCAACCATATACATTGAGGAGTTATCATTTCACAGAGAGTAGCAATATTGTTCATCTATATTTATAGCAACTAAATCTTAAACAGCCACTTAATTTCACTTTCCACTAATACAATAATTGACCATCCTCTTTCTCAGTTCGAAGTTCTATAGACTATGCAAATTACGACTCAACTTGGAACCTATAAACAAAACCTCACACAGTCCTAGTTTTCTCAAAAGCGTTTAACCCCTTTGTGTTTGGCATCGAAACTATTTATCGTGAGGCGGTCTGGATCGCCCCCAATATATTTGAACTCTAACTACTCGCCAAATATTTCCTGTTCTACAATGTATTGGTAAACATTCGTATCAATTTGTTTGAGGTAATCGGTGTTAGATAAATCATTATTAGATGTATTTTGCTAGATAGTCAACTGAAGTCGGTTTTGGTAAGTCATCTGTTTTAGTTAAGTGGGTTAGGTGAGTATAGTCTGAATTGGTTGTTACAGCGCTTTCAAACGCTCGCTTGGGTTTTAACACATTCCGAACGAAAAAAATCTGTCGCGGTGTCATGTCATCATTTGATACGGTGGTTGTCAATTGTTTTCTGTGCTGTCTATACAATTATTTTGGAAAATCGAGCCAAAATTCACTACTGTTTGAGGTGTCTGTAAGATTATCTAGATTACATTTCATCGTTTGACTCGTTCATTGCACAGACTAATTCTTTCACACTGTGAATTTACACATTCTAATCTAGCTCAAGTATTTGATTTCTTCACATAATTCTATTTTTACTGCCAAAAAATACATAAATACTTTCCGAATACATAATTTAATTAGTCCTCTAGCATCGCAATGTCGAAATATTTCATCATCTCGAGTGTTGAGGCATGACGGGCAATTTCACAAATGTAACATGGTCACTGCACTCGCTATGCAATACTACGGAAGAGTAAAGGCTAGTTCTGACAGCATGCATTAAAAATACTGCACTGGAAACGCTCTATGTACCTTCTATATACCACACATCGTCTGTCTAGCCTTTTCCCAACTATGTTGGGGTCGGCTTCCAGTCTAACCGGATACAGCTGAGTAACAGTGCTTTAGAAGGAGCGACTGCCTATCTGACATCCTCAACCCAGTTACCCGGGTAACCCGATACCCTTCGTCTTCATTGACTTTTGCCTTAACCTTAACCTACATACAAGTAATGTACATTCATATCTCTAGTCTCTAGTCAGTAAATTGGCAAATAAAAAATCGCTGTAAAAGACTTTTCACTGTATACATACATACTTTTGGAAATCTTTTAAAAAGTATATCTAGACACACGGCAGTGTATCCGCCAAGTTCGAGCAAAAAAAAGCGACACACCGGCCGTGGGTTATATTACACGAACCATTTCGGGCCAAATTCGACCCCCCTGTAACTCAAAATCTATTTTATTTACGCATATCAAATTTCTAGTATCTGTTGAGACCCCCTCACTTATCTATAATACAAAATTTCATTAATATACCTATTGTAGGTCTTGAGATATTGACGTCAGAAAATCGCTATTTTTACTATACACTCACTGACTGACTGACTGACTCACTCATCAAAAACCTAGACCACTTCCAATGGTCGTATTGACTTGAAATTTGGCATGGAGGTAGATCTTTATGTCAAGGTAAAGGGAAAAATCTGAAAATGGCCAAGTGTGAGTCGGTTTCGAAATAACTCAGATTATACCCCTAAGGAACTAAAACGAACTAAATTTATCTATATTTATATAATATATCTTCGAATGGTCGTACCGATCTGAAATTCGTTACAAAGGTTTGTATTTAGTCAAAGTAAAGTAAAAATCTGAAAACGGCCAAGTGTGAGTGACTTGCGAAAATAACGAATGTGTAACTTTGATCCACGAACATAATATATGATAACATGTCATGTCAGTCAGTTGGTAAATCTAGTCCATTTAGTTAATCTAGTTAATTTCTTTGTAAGAAGCATAATGCATATTCAAAAATCTGAAAGTAGTAGTAGTATAAATGAGACATTTCCTTAACTAACTTAATCATAAGAAAAAAAAAATAAACAACCTTACAAAAATAAATGAAATCCCACCAAAAACAAAAATGTGAAAGGCTGCCAAGTTCGATAATATGGGAATGCTTCGCCTATAAAAGAAGTGAGATCTAATAAGTCCAAGTTCCATACACATACCTCAGTTAAAAATAGTTACTTTTTGATGATGTTACTTGGCAAGTTTTAATAGAAAATTAAATACTTGATTCATTGCGTTTAGTAAGTTTATAACAAGGTGTGTGAAAACTTGCCAAGTAACATCATCAAAAAGTAACTATTTTTAACTGAGGTATGTGTATGGAACTTGGACTTATTAGATCTCACTTCTTTTATAGGCGAAGTATTCCCATATTATCGAACTTGGCAGCCTTTCACATTTTTGTTTTTGGTGGGATTTAATTAACTAACCTGACGTAACATTCGATACATTAAAATTAATTGTGTCATAATCTCATCGCCTTATCGTTTAACGGTAATTTGTAATATATCGATAATATCTGTGTCAAACGATATTTCAATTAGCGTAGCACACTAAATGTTACTAATTAACTAATTCCTGATCACTGGGATAGGATTTGATCAGATTTTATTTATCTAAATGCAAATTTTGTATTATTACGGGAAACATCATATTTTGTAGTTTTTAGATCTTGTTGACAAAGAGCAAACATCGAATGATTTGAATTTGTAAGATATAAAATAGCATGTAAGTAGATGCATTATTTTGTATACAAAGTTACAAAAAACAGTACTCATTTTGCTCATTATAGTTTTGAAAAGTCTTCCTTAATAAGTTTTAATGTTATCATCATCATCATCAGCCTATCGCAGTCCACTGCTGGACATAGGCAACATAAAATTTAATGTTATATTTGTACACAATTTTCCAATCTTCGTTATCAATACAAGATCATTGAAACAAGAGCATCAACTCAAACAGGACCTATACAGCAAACTTTTAATATTGCTCCAGTCAAGTCGAGTCCTACAATGAAGACTTACTGCCTCTGTTGTAACCAACACTTTCTTATAAGAATATATTGCTTATGTCCCGAAGTTGTTCGGCAACTTTGAAATGCTACCAGTGATACAATTTCGCGAACTTTGTAATAGCTTCGCGATATTTTGTAAAAATATTGCGTGCACACAAGATTTTATATATGTATTGTTGTGTGTTTCGTGTAGCTCTGAATTTGGTGTGTTTCTTATCGTATGTATTTAAGTTCTAAGAATCTGTTAAATGTTATATTCCTATAATGCCTTTATAAATCCGAAAGACTATTGCGGGCAAACCTACAAGAAAAACCTAACAGTTTGAAAGCTTGAAATCTTAGTAGCAAAATTATTACTTATAGTAACATTCTATACTAAAATAGGTTCATTAAAATAATGCACCATTAACGAGTTACCGACCCATCATCACAGGCCTAAGTAACCCATTCCTCATAGAAATCGAAGCATATATTACGAACTTTGCCACTAAGGTTTATTTAGGAGTTGGACCTAAACCAATATGGCATTCATAATCCACTTAATCATAATTTTGTTCCCACGAAATAACGCTACATGAAAATATCAACGACAAATTGACAAGCCTAATTGGCAGACAAAAAATTCCCTTTCAATTTTGTTCCACGCATTGAGTACAAAAAAATATGGATCCAATTTGCCAAAGTCGTCGTGTTTGTATCCATTTTTATTGGAGCGTTGGCCCAATTATTGACCTACATTTTGCATGCTCTTTAGTTGTGTTTTCACTTTATTTTGAACACGCAACTGCCATTATATGCATATTTGTCTATTCTCATAACAGGTTCAGTGGAGCTTCCAAATACGATTTTAATGTAATACTTCCGTAAACAATCTTAACGAGCAAGGGGCAGTTCTTTGTAAGATAGGTTGCCTTCCGCTTATTAAGAAACCATAATTTACTACCGCATTATTATGCCGGATATCTAACACGCTTAATAATACCTATGTGTAACAAAATCCGATTAAATCCCTCGCGACCCACAACAGAATTAGTTTTTAGCTTTAGCAATATCATCGATAAAATATGCATCCCTTGTGAAAGTCAGCCAATGTATAATGAATGTAACACTTAACGGATTAATTACATTAGCATATTTTAACCCTCCAACTATCTCCATTGCTGAGACATTCCATTTAAACTATTCCATCCCAAATGCACTGAAAAAACAAAACGAAAATGAGGCGATAAAAGCGCCAAGCTTGTAAAATAATGTTAATGGAAACAGAATCCGAAATCTGTTGAAACAAACATGAAGTAAGAAAGTTTCTTGAGGATTCCAGGTAAATACAAGCCGATGGAGATTTAATAAAACGCTTCGGAATGTAATGAAGTGTAAAATAGAGTTCCTTCCAGAGATTAGTCCCTTTTGTCGTGCGGCGGCGACGCCGGCCAGGAAATCACTAGGAAATTGCCCAGTACCCTCCCCTAGCGCCCGAGGACTCGCTGATATGAACAGTCATAATATCCTGGGAGCACATGCCTTGTACTTTTTTTAGTCAGTGGTGGTAGGCGTTACCAATTCGATTTGTGTTTTGACCTGAGTATTTTTTTCAAGGCCCATCTCTTAATACAAAGCGACAAGGAAAACGATATAACAAGTAAGGGTCATCACATAAATTACATACAATCACAACAATAACTTGGAAGATTAACGATTTATTTAATAAAAATAACAAGACAAAGGCAAAGCGTGAGACGTACGCAAGTGACAAAAGGCTACGGATCAACAATAATGAAATCAACAATCACGACGGCGCACGACATGTTTTCCTCCAACGGATAAGGAGTGTCACATCTTGTTTTCTTGAGTAAGCGAATAATCCCGGAAACATAATTCCGGAACATTTGTCGCAACGATTCCCTAATGAATACGCAACGGAAAGCTTCCATCCCTGCAACGAGCCAACCCTATCATGATTGAGAAGAATTACGTAAGCCATTACATAGAATAGGTCACTCGCCTTTATTTCGCAGAAAAAATGTTTGGATTAATAATTCCTCTGTCCTTTCTCTATGTAAACAGTTGTTGTACAAACTCCCCTTTCTGTCGTTTGACCTCGTTACACAACGAAATATGTTTGAAAATTTCCAACACTTGGACTTAGGATCGCCATTACAAAAGAAGTTTGGCGGTGTAGTTGCGTTAAATATTTTGTAATTAAACTTTATAGCAGCCCTTTGTGTTTGAATGAAAATTTCGATGCTCAGAACACTTTCATAGTTGTCTCAAAGGTCAACAAGAAAATTGAACAGTTGAGACAACTTTTGGTTAAGTGGTTAGGAAAAATATTTAAGTTGACTGTTCAAATTGATAATTCAGTTCACATTTCGCTTTGATAGAGTGATAAATAGAATTTAAATTATGAGCACAAAATGTTCCAAATTTATCGAAAGCAAAGCAATATTGACACAACATTAACGTGAATTGACATGACTGAAAATGTTTTAGACCAACACATTTACAACACCTGACGCACATTACTGGCAATGCACTCACATATATTTACACAACACCTATAAAAAGTTCAACAGAGTCAAATCTATAAAAATTGGTAAACAAGCAACCTGAATCAGATAACAATAAAGTGCACTATTCATAGAAATCTAAAATTTTGGGCGTAATAGAAGTCAATTTCAGTCGGCAAACAAATGCGAGGATCGTAAAAAAACTTATACGACATTGACCCTTAACGACAACGAGACGACATTTGTTAGGGACGGGACGAACGCGTTCGTGGGGGCAGTAAAAACCCCGGCTTACCGGACCGCACGCACCAAACTAATTGCATTTCTGATTCCCTCTGAAGTAAGTGTAATTAACTCGATCTCTGTAACGTTGTGGCCAGAAGGATGGCGATGGATGATACGACGATTGCTCTTGGCTCTGGACAGTTTTTTGGCAATGACATTGGAGTAGGTCCCTTATTTTGGATAATGTAGTTTGGTAGTAGTGTAGTAGTAGTGCGATATTTGTTAGGTCACCCTTTTTGCTTCGATTCTAATAGCTACATTATTTTTAGGAATAAATTATGCTGATTTAATTACTTTAATTGCTTAAACTTAAAGCAAAAATATGCAGTGCTCAAGTGACGATGACTTACGATATTGTCCTATATTTTACTGTAATGCAGAAATCCAATATAAGCCTTTATAATGCATGCTTGATATTGACTGTAATCATACAATTTCAGACCTATAAACTACATTAAGGAAAATTCTCGATCGCTGGCCATACACATACTAATAAATTTACAATCGTCCACTTCGCATGCTGACTGTACATCGACCAATAAATATTGCATTCCAATTTATTTTCCGGGGAACTAATAAAAATTACATACAAGCTTTAACTCAGCTTCGTTTTCTTACACATTCAGGTGCTTTTCAATGTATTGCTCTATAACAATAAAATCAAACATCATTTAGGTCAGTAGCATAAATGCCATAGAATATGCTAAAATTACTAAAAATAAGCCAATTTGATAGAAAATGAATAGTCACGAATCTACTTGCCTACTCGTTAACTATCTCGGGGAAAATCTCATGTCTTACCAATTTTAAGTTAACTGAGAGAAGCAGTACAAAGTAACACTAACATCCTTTGAAATACTACCTACCCTAAACTTTTTGTATCCTACTTATCGGCTATCAATGATCTACAAAGACCAAAATTCATCTGTGGTAATATACGTACGGCCAACCGTTTCAAAAGCAGCCCAAAATTTATTTGAATCCCACACACTGTATACTAAGTAGAAATATTAGAACTCTCTATTAGTACTAGTAGGCAATTACATCAAAATTGCGTATTAGCAGTGTGCTTCTATCTAATCTATTAAGGGATTGGCCAATATTTACTCTAAAATTGATTTAGAAGCCTGATTTGCCGACCTCATTCCATTAGTGGGCTTTTCAGCTCATTTAAACTATCTATGTATTTAGGTCATAGGCGGAGTTATTTTTAATCAAGATATAGGACTGTTAATCTGGGTGCTTAGATATGAAATAAAGAGATAATGAAAGCGTCACCTATGCTCGCCCTCCCCGTGAGTAGTGGCATACTCTATGCTGTGAAACCGATTGCTACACCACGATGGCAAGTCAGAGTGATAAGTAACATACCAGCCTCCAACCGCAGCTCTGCCTGTGCCCCTTGGGAGTGACTTCACGCACCTGAAGAAAAGTAGCCTATTATAATCATAAACTGCCGAATTGACATGTACAAATCTGTTTATTGTTATTGGCAGGTGGTATAGACCCCGCAGTTTTCCCTTTCCTTTTCCTACTCTATTACCATCCCGAATAAATACTCTAAAATAAATATGTAATAGTTTATTTCAGGAACACTTTACCTACCTATATATTTTTTTTCACTCGCTTCTCTCATTCAATTCCATCACCAAAATCTATCTCAGCACCAAACTAAGATTTTATTTTTAGTCCTCGTATCTGCACATAGTTCGGAGTAAGGAGAAATGGAATGAATCAGCTGATCATCACCCGGGTTGCTCGTAAAAGTTGACTGACGGAAAGGGTCACTGCTGTACTAATAAAGAGGCGATGAGTTGGCAACCCACGTCTGGTAATATCGGCCTTTCCTACTGTTATAACCCAACTATGTATTACGGGGAAGAAAACTTTAAAATATCCGTTAAAAAATATTGTGTTTACGTGAGAAAAAGTGGGTTCTAGGTATGAAAAGTATCTCTTCTTGTACATAAAGTAGGGATATTTTCAGCCTAGATTGGAAGAACGAAATAGGAAACGCTTGGACTTTGATTAATTATTGCGGTTATTCTACCCAAAAGTAGCCATTTTTTTTTGTAACTTTATTTAATGTAACACAAAGATTTGTAAATACTTTAGTAATAAATAACGTTGATAGTTAAGTATCTAATTCTTAAAAAAAAATTGAGAATGTGTTTCTAAAAAATGCTTAAGCTGTTGCGTGTATGCATGAGTATGGTTCTAAAATGTATGAGGTTAGAATTGTTGATACTACTTCAGCTAATAGGCAATATAAAAATAATATAGTAATGGATGATTCGGCCATTTTAAATTCTCCAACACTTTGCATTAAATCGTATGCTGACAGTTTTGTCAGCGGTCCAAGTAATAAGTTTTCACCACATATAAAATAAACAATCCATTTTCTTCCAATTTCCCTTTTTAATATTTAATCTAATTAGCATTATTATACTATAGGTTAAATAGAAAATCAAATTTTAAGAGCCTATCATAAAACATAATGCGTTGTCCGACTTGTAAAGGCATTATTTGGCATCGGTATCTTATTGTCATAATGTAAAAACAGGCTTAACTTAAAGTAAATAAAATTATACTCATATTGAACGTTACAAAGGTTAACTAATTTCACAAACCTATTATGCTACAGCCGGCTCAGACCACCAACCCCTGTTCAGCCCCTTGTCCTTGAAGTAAACCAGGTATCACACTCTAAGCAGTATGGTCTTCACTTGTACCACCCCCCACCAGTTCTGTAGCTCGTCTCTTCACGCGCCGTCTGCTACATTATTCAAAGAAACCCTAGCCATAAAACTCGCGCCGGTCGGTTCTGAATCGTAACATAGACTCCTAAGGATGTGACCACAAGCTTGCAATAAACCGTTAACTGGCCACTGTCGATTTCACAGGTATATTTACAAGCGACGATTTCGGTTAGGACTTAAGTGTCTTTTTGGAAAAAGAGTTGGTGGATCACGAGCTAACCAAAGTCATCCTCAGTAACAAAAGTGCTTGAGATGTGTGTAAAGCTGGCTTAAACATACCTACGGACGTTGCTAGAATTATATGTTCTGTGGTCTTTCATTTTTGCAATGGATTGTCTTGGTAAAATAAACCCGCAAATACTTCTTCATTTTGCTATATGCTCGTCTTGCTTACTTCTAAGAACTAGAAATGACCTTGGTGTCCTTTGGTTTCAATGGAGTCTTTTGAGTTGACTTTTTTGTGAAATTAATATCTACGCTACAATTTCGCTTACAACATCATCTATCAAAATAACATCCATAAAAACAGAACCACAAAAAAAGAAACCAATAAACAAGAAATAATCGCATAAGGAAAAACGTTAGAAAAACGATACGGTATCATTACGTACCCCAAAATAATCCGCTACTTATAAGCGTAAATAAATAGACAGACATACATTACCCAGTTATTGTAATCCGCTAAAATAATCCTCTTACAATTTGTTCGACAGCCCTGATTACCAAAACTAGGGGGTTGTAGGCGATGCGGGGGCGGGTTGATTTCCAAAATGATATGTTTATCGTTAGTATGCCTCTAGGGAATACTGTTTGGGATACAGGCGTTCTGATATGTCATGGAGAATTCTGAATAAAAATAGCGTAGATATTTGGTAATATAAGATATCTTTTTCGTATTATTAGAATAACTAGGTACCCTTCAATTTGAGACATGATTATGAGACAAGGGCTTTTAGTCTCAGTTCCTGGAAGAAATGCGTATGTTTTACAAGTCCTTTAGATTATCATTATTTTGTAGTAAATATGTAGGATTATTAGAATTATTATAGAGATGCCTAGAGCCTATATTTGAGTAACAGTTGTTAGTGGAAATTACTGCCAGGATATACCGTATCAAGTGTAAATTTTTCCAAAAAAATGCATCAAATACTTTTTATATTTTTTAGCATCAAAACCCTACGTGGCCGTACCCTAACGGGAACTGAAACTAAGGCCGCTGAAAACCGAATGAAATTCAAAAGCGCACTGTGGTGTGTCTCACTCGATTTGAATATTTGTAAGCGGTAACTTTTTCAATATGAATCTTACGTCCCACTGAATTTCGTCCACGTCGTTAGTTCAAATATTATTCGATCCGTTCATTCAGATTTACATAAAACATTTCGAAATAACTTTAAAATTTAATTCAGTTAGAATAGTAAATATGTATACGAATATAATTAATTGACATCCCACATTGTTTTTCTAAAAGTCGTAATAGTAATTAAGCTATTGTTATATGTCATTAATATTAATATAAAATATGTATGTATTTCGATTATTGGTGGTAACAGGATTATTACATACCTAGCATTAAAACATATTTGATTAAAATTGTTTGTATTTTTAAGTACCTACCGCAAATAAAGGTAAACCAAAGCCACGTTTATTAAAGTGGATGTAATTTATACTAATTATGTTATTTTCATATTTTCATAATTATCATTCCTGGAAAACCGTTGAAATTAATTACAGTATTATCAAAATGCAAACTATTAATCATTCGCTTTTGATGCAAATAATCAGCTTAGTGCATTAACTTGTTGTTTCGAGTTCTATTGACAAACCTACAGCAATATGCTTTTTATTATTTTACGGAGTACGACGTAGCGAAACAGCAGTTTTATGGTATTACTCGTAATAATAAAAATTTACAATATTTTTGTTAAATACAGACCTGTTAAATGCAAAGTAAAAAATTTCAATAAAATCAAAGATCAAACCAAGCAGTATACCTATCCTTCAATAAAACTGGCAAAGTTGCTCAAGTAGTGGCTACGCAAGCTAGTTGAATTTTGTGTCGACCAATAGAAACGTTGCGTCATCGACCGCAGCAACAGACCCTGATGGATACCCTTATCTAATTTCTATCCAATAAATTACTTACTACAACTCCATTCGGCTTTAATTGTTTTGTTTCCAGATACGATTTATGACTGTGGTTCCAACATTTTCCGCGAAATTTCACTGTTTCCATCGTTTTGATTTCGTAGATGATGGCTTGTGGAAACTGTTGTTTTAGTGTTTAGATAATCATATTTGAAAAAAATGTGTCAATTTTGCTTTAAATGTTTTTTTCTTCCCCACAAAACTAAGCAAAGTTTTTAACATTATTTTGTTTTGAGAGACTCATTGAAAATTGTACAAAATAATTACCAAACTAAGTTTTTCATGCCAGCACAGATTAAAAAATAGGCAAATTAATCATAAACATAATTTTCTAAAATTCGTAAATAAAAAGTTTTCGTACAAAGTTGTAAATGAAAGCCACTTCGGACCTTTGGCTTTTTCAAGGAAAATTATTTTAATATTGACCAAACTTTTCTCAGGCGATTTCTTTATTTTCGTTCAGCAGTTAATGGTATATCGTTATAATTTAGTTAAGATTAACTTTCTGTTTATTTTTCGGAACTTTGTTAACGAACTTTTAAATGGCTTTGTGTATGAATTATTTTTGGAAACAATTATGACGGAATTTCCAATGCATTTTGAATATTTCAGATTGATTGATTCTTGTTATATTGTGTATGTATAAATAACCTCGCAACTATTTATACGAGACAAAATAACAATAGCTTGGCTTATGAAATCAGAAGGAATATATGAAAATTAATTTAATACATGATTGTAATTCTAATGCTTTTATTCAGTAAAATAGTTTTTGATACCAGTACACACGAATTATGACATTGGAAGTTCAGTTCGTATTCATAGTCACGTATTCAACTAGGTATTAGTTTCTATAATTTATGTAACGTTCACACATCAAAATGTACCTAACATATTATTAATCGTAATGGCTATATCTTTTTCACAACGGGGCCTAGCAGGGCCAACGTCTGCCGGGGCTGCGGGATTGTTTGAAAGAGTTAACGCGGCCCTGGTACATAAAAGGCCTACGACGGAAAACGACGGTTTTTAGTCAGTAAGAGTCTGACACTCCCTCACCGCTGCTAACCCACAGCGGGATGGGTCGTTATTTGATGATTTTTGACGTCGTTAAAAAAACATGTCTATATTTTTCTTTTTTCGAATCAAATCTATTCACAACTTGTTCAAGCCAGTTTGCGTTGGTAACAATGGAACTTCAAGGAATGGTATAAAGTACTTGCTCAACTATAGCAAGTTCTGAAAACGGCACTTTTCTGTTAGCATAAATAAAGAAGGCATGTCTGCTGCAAGGATGAGCCAATTTCATATTCGCAGCTTTCGAGCGGTTTCTTGTAAAAGAAATCGTTTTAGTCAAAGATTAAAAATAAACAGATAAAATAGACGGGCGACTGGAAATGCAGAATCGGTTTACGGAAATGAGCGTGCTGGAGAATATTTATTATTGATCTATGGTGCTGGGTAGTTTTTCTGCGAAGTTTGATTTAAGAACAGCTTTATAGTAAATTCAACTGATAATAGCAATAAATCAACAGCAATTAATATTTAATTAAAATTTCAAGAAATTTATTGTTTTGAATTTCAAGGGTTGGTTGTTTTTTTCAGACCACTCTTTATATTCCATACATTTTGCCCACGAAAGAGTCCGCAATACATATGTATACATGTGCTGAAAATCGATGAAACATCCTCTTTCATTAAGAAGTCCCCTATACTCAACATTAGCTCAAGAACAAAACCCACTGTCGTATCTATTCTCAAAACGTTAATCTATGCTTGGAGCAGTTTGAACGGCAGTCGCGGTTCGAGAGCTAAGTAAATAGAGCATACTCGCCAAGTTATTCCGAACTTGTGCATAGGTAGCGACCGTTGCTTGCAATAAAATTTTGTTTTTTAAAATCCATATAGCCTTCTTTTTGGTATGGAGTTTCGTAATTGTAGTTATTTTTAAGATTTTGATATACGATGGCTTACACTGTAGGATATAGGTTTTTAATAAATATGTTATATCATGTTATTTTGTCCATAACATTATAATACTTTCTTAGTTGTGTTGATCTTTATTTTGATTCCATCTAGCGACTTACTTCGCCTACATTTTGCTTTCTTTAATTTCCACTTCAATTCATTAGAATTCCAACATATTATTATGTCTGTTACTCACAATTATACTTTCCAAAATTATTGTATGTAGGTATTATACTTTCCAAGAAACGTCTCGATTTTCCCCAATATAAATACTCTTCCAACTCCACGACAATAACATCGAAATTTGTTCAATGTCGATTCATAATAACTCTGTAACAAGATGAAAACATTTTTTCCACGTTCCATTCATACACAGTATAGTACTTACTTATATTAAGGGAACGTCAAATACCGAAAGAAACTTGCTGTACCAATTTCGAGGGCACATATTAGTAGACACCTTCATCGTAATTTGAACCCTCTAGCTAGAAGATAAGGTTGAAATCTGCATGGTGATTGGAAATATTTTGCTCGCCTAACAGTCTAAAAACAATATTTAGAGACGGGGCGCAGTTCTTAGACAGAGAATGATTGTGACGCATGTTCCCACGACCCTCATAACTCGAGGGGATCCCGTTCGAAGAACGCACCTTTTTACTTATTTTACAAAATCGAGGTTCGTTATGTCGAAGCGTAATGGCGTGCATCAGTATGAAATTGAATTCTGTTATTGGACTATCAGTTCTTACAAAGATTAATGGCTGCATTTTTGACCGAAATTTTCGCTTGAAGGTTGAATAGTCTGAAAGTTATTTGTAATATGACGGTGAGAATGTTGAATATTGAAAGATTTTGTTCTTGATCTTAATAGTAGATGTTATAGCTTCATTGTGAGTAGTTTTTAGAAATATTATTTCGTAAGCTTCTTTGGACCAAAATTCAATAGAAGAATTGGCTTTTACTTAATTCAATCTTTGGTTTATAGCCAGATTTTTTAAGCTGATTTGCCTGAGAAAGCATAAAGTATTTTTAAGTCTTTTGGATGAAGAGGAAATCTTAGTGTAAGTACCTAGACTTTTTGAAATTGGTTCCACCGCCTCTCATTTTTGATGTCGGTTAAAATTATACTGCCTTCGTATATAAATTCTCATGGAACACTAAATGCATCTTTATCTTATCTGACGTTTATACGAGGAATATAAAACTCGTTTATTTGAGGCTAATCTTGGTATCCATTGGTAGTCTTTGCATGTGGTTTTTATCGCCGTATAAAACTTTTATAGAGGAAGGCTTAAGCTTATTAATTAGAGGGTTGTGGACAACGAGGTCTAAAGTATAAGTATGTAGCTATAGAAGATTTTTTATTATGACCCTGAATTTAGATTGTTATTAGTCAAATAATATAAGCTGTTTTATTTTCTCAAAGTAGAGTATTACTATTTCGACTAAAAATATAATTGGGTTGTGTAATTACAACAAAAGCTTTCCCAAATGGGTAAGAATAATAAAAATACAATAGGTCATGAAGTAAAGTTGTTATTATATTTTTTCTACATTGAACGCATTTGTGATTGAATGTAATCCATGTCATTTTGAAAAAATTTGCTCGAAAGTGAAAAATTTTGAAAATCGGCAAAGGCCCATTGATTATGATATAACATTTTTCGTGATTTGTCTCTTATATTATATTCAATTGAACTGATTTTGATATTCTATGCGTCTATATGTATGTAAGTATGTCATGATGAAATTTTGCTGTACCTAGTTGATATATTATATTGTTAACATCGATATTCCGAAGTGGTTTTTCATATTTAGAAGGTACGTAGAGTAAATTATGTTGTTACAAACACAGCACATTTATCCACATTAAATAAAAATAATCTTCTAAAAAAAAAACAAACAATTAATTAGCAACTAACAATATATCTGAAACGTCTCATGTTTCATTTTATTCGCAATACAAGTAATCCAATTATTGAAATCCAATTCACGTCACATCAGATAGCCGTCGTCAAAATAGTCGCTCATGTTACAGTTTTATTATATTTATTACGAACCATTTTAAGTAATCCATTACAACTATAGTTGCCTAAAAGAATTAGATATTAGATAGATATAAATAGCAATAACTAATTGTTTGTATACCTAAACCCTAAAAGCTCCTAAAGAAAAAACTAAAATTATTTGAAAAATATTCCACTGTTGGGAAACTGTATAAACATTTCCCATGTTTTTTCACTAAATTCTATAGTTAATATATCAAATTACTATTGAAAAGGTAAATAAGTGTTAGTCCGTCACATTATGAACCAAATGCTGATGTACATAGTACTTACAATAACAAATGAATATTTTTCGGCAATAACCGCCAAAGAACAGAGTTGGCCTACATGTTCCTTTTTAGGGTTCCGTAGCCAAAATGGCAAAAACGGAACCCTTATAGTTTCGTCATGTCCGTCTGTCCGTCTGTCCGTCTGTCCGTCTGTCACAGCCGATTTACTCGGAAACTATAAGTACTACAGTGATGAAATTTGATGGGAATATGTGTTGTATGAACCGCTACAAAAATATGACACTAAATAGTAAAAAAAAGAATTGGGGGTGGGGCCCCCATACATGTAACTGAGGGATGAAATTTTTTTTTTTCGATGTACATACCCGTGTGGGGTATCAATGGAAAGGTCTTTTAAAATGATATAAAGTTTTCTAAAAAACATTTTTCTTAAAGTGAACGGTTTTTGAGATATCAGCTCTCAAAGTCGTAAAAAGTATGTCCCCCCCCCTCTATTTTTATAACTACGGGGTATAAAATTCTAAAAAAAATAAAGGTGATGCATGCTAATTAACTCTTTCAACGATTTTTGGTTTGATCAAAGTATCTCTTATAGTTTTTGAGATAGGTTGATTTAACTGTAATTTACGGAACCCTTCGTGCACGAGTCCGACTCGCACTTGGCCGGTTTTTTTTTTAAATATCTTATTCTTATGGATACTCTTTTGATTTATAGCACCAGTTCGTTTGGAAATAGGTCTCCTTGAAGTTATTCAACCTCATTTTAGCGTGGCCTACTTAGAGGTGAGAGGCTGATAATGACTTTGACAGCTTTACCAGTCGGTAGGACTCCGAAATGTTTGTAAGATTTTTGGAGGTGAAAGAGCGAGGGTCTTATAAATCAGCTAGTATCAGAACGAGGCTACTTAGTATTTGATATTTTGAATGAAATTTTACTTTAATTTTCAGTGTGATTAGGATATCTAGTAACTTGTAATCTTTGGAAAGTGTGATTTAACTTAAAAAATAAAGCGCGCTTTTATTCGCGTTTACAAAATGAAGTGTTTCCAAAAATCTGTACCAAATGTTATGTTAAATCTGACCGATACGTTAGTACAGTGCTATATTATGATATTAAATCAGGATTACCAGAAGTAAAGACTAAGAACGTTCATAGATTTAAAAATGTTTATAGATACTTAAACTCCACTTGATTAAGAAACTATTTACTAAATAAATGCAAACAAGGTATAAAATTAAAAACGTAATATCGCTCCAGGGAGATTGAGGTATCCCGCTGTTAATCTTAGAATTAAATCTTCATTATAAACTCAATGCAAATATAATATCAGCTCACAAAATTAATTTCTATAAGAAAACATCAAACATAAACACTATTAACTGAGAAAAACAAAGAAAAAGCGAAAACTATTAAAACAGCGAGATGATTTATAAACATTTACTCAGAAAAGGGAGATTTTTTGGAATGCAGGTAAAAATTAATTAGGGCGATGCGAACTGTAATAAATCATAATCTATCTTAGTCAGACAAAGCAATTTCGGTAATAATGGTGGACAGAAAACTTTCTTATCTTCTATACATATTATTATGTTATATAGAATGAACGGTCGAGTTAAAATTTCGAGATAATAGAACTAGTTTAGTGGGTCGTGCGTGAAAATTATAACAAAGCCTTTGTTGAGCCTGCAAGTTTACAATGTGAAGTTTAAAATGTTGGTTTTAAACAGAATTTATTCTGAAATGTGGACAGGAGTGAAATATGACTGATGAACACTTTTAAAATGAAACATTATAGTTAAGTTTCAAGTATAGAAGTCGGTGTCTCGATATAATATCATGGCTTAAGCATAAATATAATGTTAAGAATGTATCTACGCTTAACAATTTTTTGGGTATTCCTTGTTTAAAACTTATTTTCAGCTATGGGTCCTAAAATAAATGCAGGTGTGTGTAAGAAATTAAATACCTTTCACATTTAACATATTTTTCAGGAGCAGAAACTTACTTACTTCCGTTGGCTCTACAACCCTTTGTGGGTCTTGGCCTCCTCAGGAGCAGAAACACCCATATCATTATTATTGATGATTGAACAGCTGTAGGAAATTATCAACATTTTGGTGATATCAAAAGCATATAGGTGTATAATTTTCGAACACATGGTTAAAGCCCTAGGCGAAGAATAGTTCAGGCGAAATTGTTTTCCCTCAACAAACCTTGATTTGTTAGGAAACCTCAGGAGGATTAAACAATTTTCTTTTTTTCGTGAACTTACCCACAAACGTCCCATATAGTGGACCACATTTCTTATTTGATGCCGTTTATCTAAGGTTATATGAAGTAAAAAAAAAAACCTATAAGAATATACTTAAAGATTCTTTAAAAAGGTCTTCGACTACTCAAATGTTGGTAGTTGTAAAAAGTAGAACTTTGGGGAACATAAACTTATTGTTCTACAATAAATAAATCACATTTTAAGTTCTTCATTAATTTCTTTGCTGTGAAAACTCCATATCAACGTTTAAAAACTTACAAAATAACCCCAGAAAAAACAAAAATGTTTGCCCAAAGCCGTTGAAAACCAAGAAATCCGCAAAGAAAAAGTTTTCCTGAACAAATGCGAACTGTCTAAAGCTTTCAGGATTGACGGTGCCGTCAAAATTGAGCTCTAATACCGAATAATCCTAAGATTATAATTTGTGTAAAAATAAGATGTTCTCCGGTCCACAATGTTTTTTTTGTATGAAAAATATTGTATAGGGATTCTTCTTGGTTATTTTTTCAGCACAAATATGCTAACAGAGTTTCGCAATGGATATCATTAATGGTAGGATTTTCTCGAGAAGCCAGAAATGTTTAATATACGTTGAAAATAATAGTAATTTATGTTTTATACTGCTTTATGTTAAACTGGAAACTGACTTAACCAGCCATATTTATGTCAGTATCTTGCCTTGGTACTTCGACCCAAATACACGTAACTTTCACTAGTATTATAGCACTCCTCAATACAATCCCCCGATCAAATAGATCTGATTCAGCAACACCAAAGCTCTTCATGGAAGGTATTTTCTGTTCAGGCCTTCATCTGCCCCTTATTGAGAAGGGTTGATATTCATGTCATTTATTATACAAATACATATTATTGACATACCACAAAACGTTCGGTAAATAGCGGTTTCAGACTAGCGTATACGCACGTGTAAGTTTGTTTCTCGAAGCGCGTGTAAACACTCATATTAACAATTATACAACTGGTACGACCATCGATTTAGTTACTAATATTATAAATACAAATGTAATTATGTCTTTATATCCAGTTCCATACCAAAACTACTGAATCGTCTCTAGAGTGTTTGGTACACAGACAGTCTAGAGCCTGAGAAAGGGCACTACTATCTTACTAGGCTACTTTTTACCCTGTTGTTTGGAGTGGTTCTGCCGGGTCGTAGGGAAAACTGCGAGAAACACTTTGTAACCTATATCTCAACATGTACACCATCCTACATAGCCATGTACTTACTATAAAACCCGTTTTTCTACAAGCTTTTATTTTAATTTTAAATATAGGCAGCATATAAGCGCGTATACCGAACCAACTTTCTACGCGCAAAAAACCGCTAGTCTGAATCCCCCATACTGTCGATACCGGTGATATTTCCCCAACCAATGGGTTAACCGTTTGACAGCCGTTTGATTAAGGGCAATGGGTATTAAACAGACAATTGTTTGATAATGTAATGCGTGATTCAATAATGTTTAATGAGTTAGTTTAGTGTGGTTGTTTAGCGCGTGTTATGCTTTCTATGTGTGGTTGATTATTTGAACTTGTTATAGTGCAAACCATATTACTAGGCGTTCGTTGATTCTTGTTTTTCAAACTTTTGGTAGTTTTTGTTTTCCTATGATATTTTGTAGATGCAGTGAATTGTTTACACTACTCATCTTAAAATGGCTTAAATTTCAATCTTAGTAAAATTAATTACGGCCTAAACATAGAATGATAATAAAATAAGTAGGTATGTATAACTGTACCATATGTATTTTGTAAATATTGGAAGTATATACAAAAATGTAAACAACGCAAATTGTTAAACAGAGCGTTTATTTAAGCTTCTCAGGCACACAAACCTCTAGGTATATTAAAATTTCTCACTTTTAAATATGATCACACAGGCGTATAACGTATGAAAAATTACATACGGGCGTCGAACGAAATATTTTGTGTAGAGATTATTTCGAAGAACATTTTTCGTCCTCCTTCTGAATTACATTCAGGTCTTACATAAGGCATATACATACATAAATATGCTATACGCACAGCACATACATGTAAGGCGATGAGAAAATATTTTACACGAAATAAGTCGACAAGGACTGTCACGTGGCGAAATTTCGATACATCTTCTAGGCGTTTATTTTTTCATTATTATTATATGTAACCGATGAGATATTGCAGGGTGACTTTACCAAAAAATTGTTCAAAAGATTTTCGAGAATGTTTATTTACATTCATCTTGAACATGGCTGAAAATTTTCCGGCCCCGGTTTTACCCGTGTCCCTGGAGAAGTATTTCTCGTAAGTGGATGAAAAGTAGCTTATATGTTATTGTGAGATATAAATTATATCACTGCCAAGTTTTATCAAAATCCATTCAATAGTTTTCAAGTAAAAGAGTGACAAACATACGTCCTTACAAATCGCTTCTAACATTAATAATTGGATTGTACAACCCTAATTATTTTTGTTCCCTCATCGACTTCCTAATTTGAAAAGCAAAATTTTAAACAAGCAGCGACGCGTCCCAAACTAACTTTGTTTTAAATAAATGAGAGACGACACTGGCCGTCTAAAATGTAGGCAACTTAGTTGTTTTTTCTTTCAGACAAAGAAAATTAGGGACCGATCAACTTTCAAACAGAGCCAACAGCGAATTCGAGAGGGACCAGGGTCGTCAACGAACGTTTTTCTGATAATCTGATATTTTTAAAAATAGAAACAAAAAGAAAAGAAGTTTGTGTCACTGGAGATGAAACATTTTGCTAATAACCTTTTTTGTTCAAAGCATTTAATTGTGTTCGACATTTAAATAAGGTTTTTTCAACACCTTTTCATAGGATGGCTTATGTTTAAAGGTTTAATCCATCATCGTATTACTAATTCTTTAATAAACGAATCTACCTAAAACTTCTTAAAACTGAATTCTACACCAATTTCCCCAACTGCTTAAAAATGTCTAAATAACAAAATGTATAGTGTAACCTATCTAGGCTTTACGGTGTTTTTCACTAACCCCGTACCCGCATTTCCTAGCTTTTACGAATTTCAAGTCGTTCATTTGTCAACCCTGCAACTGCCGTAACTTTCCTTTCTCGCGTAGGTACTTGCCTTTCTTTTACCAGAGCTTATCAGGATTCTACGGTATTTATGATCTGTAACGGGGCGTAGAGGGTTACCTCAGCATTAGCGGTAAGCCTTCGACTTTATCTTTCCTATATTTTTTTATAACCCATCGATCATTTTTTATAAAACAAGCCAATGTTTTGGAAAATATCCCAGCATTATGGAGTACTGTTTAGGCGATCTATCAAAGGATATGTGATTAGTTTTGCTATATCCACGTGCCGAATTCCTTTGTTCAGAAATGAATGTAGGTAGGTACAAAAATCTCGTTGTATTACAAGAGAACGTTGATTTAATAAATTAATCTCGCTAGCCGTCTGCCCAGACCTAGATAATGTTGAAATCAAATAACACTATTATTTTTCAGTTATGATTACCTATCTTTTTACCTTTGCTTTTGTGAGTATTATTTTATTTGTTAGGACGTACAAATAGATTATTAAAGCCCTAGAGGCTAATAGAAATTTTATGTATCCTAACAGATTTAGTAAAGGTCAGACCGTTTCATAAATTAAGTACCTAGATCATAACGATTTATAAATAGGGTACAGAACGTTAAGAATGAGTCTGGGTGGAGAAATAATTAATTTTCGGTCGTAAAATTTTATTCATAGACACAGCAGTTTATAATCTAAGCTGCATCTATTAGATTTAACTCATAACATAAAAATATGATCTCCTTTCTAAGCAAACTATGCCACCCTTATTTTTGGCTTTACCTTAGTCGGGTAAAAATCATTCATCAAATTATCTGCCGAGCCGTTTTCCGTTTTCAGTTTAGCTTCCGTCTAAAAGTAAAACAGAAAACAAAAAAGTTCAAAGAAAGAACACCATACAAGAAGAAATGGTAAAAAGAGAATTTATTCCGCGAAAAGAAAATACCTATTTAATTAATCATTACTTGGAAAAAAGTTCAACCAATAACATACATTGAGCGTTTGGTACTGTTTCTAATTTACATAACACGGTGGATTTCGTTTGAAAGGTGCGTCTTTTGTCAAGGAATAAACAAAGGCAGAATACACGTCGACTGTAACAAAAAGGTCGAATTGTACGGAGTTACGAGTAACGAGATACGAAGTCAAATGTGTGGGCACAAGGATTGTTGAAGACAATTTTGTCAAGTATTTTTGGAGAGGGTATAAATAAATATTAGGATTAAACTCTATCGCATATATACCGTATATCCAAAATAGTTTGGGTTTTCTTTTCCCATGATTCTTTTACTGACGTCAACTTAAAAGTTACAATATTTTCAGCCATTTTTCGGCATTCATTTGGTTAAAATAATATATATGTAATTGCAAAGATAGACTTCAGCTTTAGAACTTTATGAAAAAGTAATGTACCTATTGGTTTCTTTGAAAGAAAAAACGTGATGAAAAACGTGAAGTCAGTAACAATTTCCTACCCATAAACTAATAGAATAATTTGTTAGCCTTCAATCAATAGATACACACGTACAACGAACGAAAATCAATGTTAACAAACATTTGAATTATTTGGTTTTCCCTACACTAATGATCAGTTTCATACTGATTTACACCGTCCAAACTTCAACCGCTATAGAAACGAATTTTCCTCATATTGACGTAACATAGCATATCTCCTTTCATTCATACATTCTGTTGAAGGAATTAACGCGAGGTAGTCACACCCCGCGGCTGCTGTCGCTTTGTGTGACGTTGTGTTGTTTCTATACATGTGATGTGTGTAATTATAATGTTTGTCATTTTTGAATAAGGCATTTCAATGTGACGGTGTTCACGTAATTTAGTGGATCAGTTACTGTGAACATGTGGAGCTGTGTTGCTAAGAGCAAGATTGTACTGCAATGAAAAATATTATGTACTACCTACATATTTTTGCAAGATGCATTAAATATTTATTTTTTGAAAATATTTGGCAGTCGTTACGGGTAGTCAGAAGCTAATAAGTCTCACAACTAGTCTTACCTATAGATAAAAGCTTGCCCGGGTAACTGGGTTGAGGAGTTCAGATAGGCGGTCGCTCCTTGTAAAACACTGGTACTCACCTGCATCCTTTTAGATTAGAAGCTGAACCCAACATACCTAGTTAGTTGGTAAAAAGCTAGGCAAGGTGATGACTCGGTCTAGAACAGATTATGTATTAATTATCTTGAATCAAATCAGCAGAATGTACCTATATACTCAAACCGGTGACAAGTATTCAAGGTTTCAGTTTCAACTACATAAACTAGATAAATGTTGTAACTCAGTTTACACATTTCAAGTGAAAAATTACTCTGTCTGTGTAGCTCAGCCCCCTAATCCTTCAAGCAGGCTCATAATGTTAACAAATTCCAACAGATTATGAATGTCTATTGCTTATCTTAAGAACAATGAATATCCTTTAGTCGATTTACTTTATTACGTCTTATACTCATACAAATATGTTGCCCTTCTGTAACAAGATAAGCATGGTTTGTGTATGGGGCGTTATGGGTTCGTTCAATTCATTTTTATGGGATCGTTTGCTTTCTTCGCCTTATCATTACTTGTGAGACCAAGTAGAAATTGTTTAATCGGTGTTTTTTCAGGTTATACATTCGTCTTTACCAAAATTTTGTTTTTAACACCATTCGTTCATCGAGATTTATATTGACAATTACGTTAAATAGAGTACTCGTCAAATAACTCTGCCGTTCTGAAGTTGGCTTATCGTGAAGTCAAATGAAATGAAAATACCTAAATAAACGAAATACGAGACATGCTGTTGTATATCCCATAAGCACAGTACATACCTATGTCGATTTACCGTCATCTCTTACTCTCAATAACTACACAAACCATGCCTACCAACTTTGCTAAAATACCGTCAGATTCAAACTCAACGACGGCGCTCAACAAAATGACTACGATTAACTGAAAATCTATTTTGCCAAGTTTAAATAGCGTGGCGTGAAGTTCCTCGATTGTATTTGAGAATGAATTGAGGTCTTGCATTGTACCTGCTTTCCGTTGGAACTTTTCATTTAATATTAGTTTTGCCGTTTCATAAGATAATGTGTTCTTTGTTTGAATTCTAGTGGTACGGATAAATGAGATTGGTATCTGTTTCAATGTGTGTGTTTCTGAAGTCGATATTTGCTGTCCGATTGGCGAAATTAATCTAGATTCTAGAATATTGTTATTCTTGCTTGTCTTGTGCTTGTCTGCAGATTTGTATTATTAGAAGTTTCTATTGTTTTTCGGTGTAGCGTGAAATTGCTCTATTTCGGCACCAATCTTGAGTGGATGAGAATGAAAAATATTTAAGTTTTACATACTTTTACATTGATTAATAACCGTGTTTCATCTTTGATCTCATCGTCACTTATCATCAGTGGTCAAAATTGGGTCAAATGAGTGCCTATTACTGCATAGTAAAAACTAAAGTCGCTGTGCGCTATTTGTCTATCGCTGTCTAACTATATATCCGTATGTGAGCCAAGGGCGGATCCAGCTTCGGTGCCAGGGGGGGGTCACACAGTCGTGGTCAAGTTACAAAAAATATTATATTGTAGCGTATACTTCTTTTAATATTAAAAGTAGTAGTATAAATACAATAAGCACGATCGTAGCGAGCTCGAAATTTTTACGAATGTTAAGAAAAGTGTTTTCATGTAGAAAATGGCCCGAGCAGAGTGAGCGCAATTTCTCGTATTTATACTACATACACGTGCCAAACAAAAAAGCGTGAGCGAAGCGAGCGCGAAAATTTTTGTTCAGGTCTAGGACTAAGGTTAACAAAGTGTTTTTATGTAGAAAATGGTCCGAGCTGAGCGAACGCGATTTCTTGGACATAAACAGAGACGCGAAATTGAAAAAAGCGCGAGCGAAGCGAGCGCGAAAATTTTTTTTCAGTTCGAGAACTAAAAGTAGATGAAAACGCTTTCTTGCTGTATAACAAATATACAGCACAAATACAAGAAAGTGCGATCATAGCAAGCGCGAGAATTTTTTCAGTTTGAGGACTTAACGTTTGAAAAGTATTGTGTACTACAGTAAAACATTTTCTGTGAAAACTTCAATTGTCTTACTATTGGTAAGGGTTCATGAGATCAGGGCCGTCTCTAGCTCATGTAGCGCCTGGGTGCTATCATCACCCAAGCGCCACCTATGTATCTATTGAAAGATTTTGTGTAGTACATATTGATCGACTACTTTACAAGGAATATAAATAAGAACGTTCGAACGAAAGTCACTTTTTTGGTAGGTAAAGGACTTAAAAAAATATTGTTTTGTTTTTGAGGACTCCATTAATATTTTATTTTTTGCTATATTTGACTTACGAAGTTATCGAGGCAAGGTATATAGTATATTTGCGAAATTTTTTGAGCCTATGACACAAAAGCACCTGATTAAGTAAACTGTAAAGCAACAAGTAGCCGCGACCGCAGCGAGCGCGAACTTTTTTAAATTATTTGTTTAAAGACTCACAAATCAGACTGGGAATTACGTACAAATAAAAAGGAACCGTGATTAGAGCGAGCGCCATATGTGTGCGTTGATTCGGTGCGTCAATAAAAATAATAAACAATCAGAAATACAGTACAGACATATTCATTTACTCGCGAGCGTAGCGAGCTAGAATTTTTCACTTAGTTGGAGGATGTTAAAAGTTAAAAATAATCAAAATGATCAATCCAACAAAGCGAAGGCGACTTTTTTGTCAGTATCATGAACTGGTGTAATTTCATCGAAATTTCCTGGCGGTGGGGCGTCCCGCGGCGCCCCTGAAATCGAGGCGCCCGGGTTATTCGCACACCCTGCACCATAGGTTAAGACGGCAACCCGGACAGCGGATTCTTAGTAACACGGTCCCGTTTCCTCCTTTTGGGTACGGATAAAGAGTAAATAAAGAATAGAGAGCGAGCGTTGCGAGCACGAATTCTTCAGCAAAACTACTCTACCTGTAACTATGTAGGTATCTATACCTATTCACTCGGAATAAAAATTATCTTATACTTATAACAAAAACATAAAACATCGTGTTTAACCATTTCAATTATTGGTCCTCTTAGGTCCTGAAACTGGCCCAGGGGGGGGGTCATGACCTTGTGACCTACCCCCTGGATCCGCCGTTGATGTGAGCTTAGACCTTCAAATCTTCGCAACGTATTCACCACACAAGTACAAGCAACATTCAACCACCACAATAACGCAAATATCCAACTAAAACCCATCACATTTAACTACAAGCACACATCAAAACAATGATTCGAATACGTCCATAAAAGTCAAGCGTCCCACGTTCGTGATTTGCAACTAGCAGTCGTATGTCGGAACGTCGCGCTGAGATTTATGTCATGCATGCAGGCATTATGTGGCCAAATAATTGGAATTACACTGTGCGGAATATGTATCGGTTGTTGTTGGGTTTTGTTTTTGAGTGTGTAATGTGAATTATTATATGAAAAAGATCAATCGTTAAATGATATTTTGGGATCGTTGGCATTCGTTGGGAGACCTACGTTCAGCGGTGGACGGCAATTGGCTGATATGATGAAGATGATACGATGTTGATATGACGAAGATGATATGATGATGGTGATGATACGATGATGATGACATGATGATGATGAAATACTGCAGGCACACATCAAAAACTATGATTCGAATACGTCCATAAAAGTCAAACGTCCCACGGTCGTGATTTGCAACTAGCAGTCGTACGTCGGAACGTCGCGTCGAGATTTATGTCATGCATGCAGGCATTATGTGGCCAAATAATTGGAATTACACTGTACGGAATATGTAGGTAAGTATTGGGTGTTGTTGGGGTTTGTTTTTTGTGCGCTAAATGGGAATATGAGTATGACGGAGTCGAATATTTTTAATAATAAAATAGGGCTGGTTGGCATTCGTTGGAAGGCCTACGATCAGCAGTGGACTGCATTTGACTGATATGATCATGATAAAATGTCGATGCAGATATGATGATGATGATATGATAGTAAAAAAGCGAAACATATTAATAGTCTGTTTAGAAATTCAAATAATTTTCGAATCACTAGCACTTAAGGCTTGGCTCCACCAAAGCGGAGTGGAGCGGAGTAGTTTTTAAACAACCCATAGAAACTCTTTATTCAAACGTCTCAGGGATACTCAGTAGTTTCGCTTAAGCGGACGAATACTATTGGTTGTTTAAAAACTTCTCCGCTCCGCTCCGTTTTGGTGCAGTCTAGCCCTAAGTATCTGGGCCTTATGCTAGACTTTTTGCGAATTCACCGTTTTAAAAACGCGTCGCTACTATTTTATTCCCTTTTAAAAATGAATTTATAATGCAAAGTGTGAAGTTAAGAGCTAAAAGTGCACAGTGTAATGTCTAACTATAAAATGCAGGTTTAAACCCAACGGTGAATGGATTTGTCTGGGTACGTACTGTTTGATGCAGTCAACAGTTTCGCTTTAGCAAGATTGCTTTAAATTGTGAACTCATCCCGCTTTTGTCTTTGAGGTTTTATGTATTTTTTATACGCAGAATGTTTTTGTATGTTATGAGTCATTACATTTTTTGTTAGCTGTTTTATATTTTTAAGTTTTAGTCAGTTTAGGTGTCTAGACTTTGCACTATATTTAAAAACTCCTATAACACCTACGATGTCGTGTTAAGCCACTTCTAATAAACACAAACCATTTCTATACATTCGCGCAAACACAAAATTAAGCCACTTGACATTACAGCCGCTCCCCGATAATTCCACCAAAAAGTGAGAAAACACACACATTCACATAACAGCAACATTCAAAGTAACGTTCACATAATATAGCCGAAACTCCAAGTCAAATAACATTACTAGGTATAAGATCCCAGTGGCGTACAACCGGCGATATGTTGAAATTCGTTCAGAAAGCTCAGAACGACTCGACTGAATTTATATGACGATGCCTATAAAATGAGAGTAGTCGGCTGTCTGATATCTGAGGTATTCGTCTTACGTAAGACTCGAATCGTAAAAATAGGATCGAGGTGTAAGGAGTGGAGGTAAAATCTAAATGTTTTTGGTGCTGAATTTTTAAGTTCAATTATATTTTTAAACTTCGAGGTTACTTAGATTGTGATATCTGAAATGATGTCGATAATTTTATTTTACAGATTTCCTCAAGAAAAATTAGAAAACGCACAGAACCGATACTATACCGATACTCTATATTTACATACTTACATTGTATTGTATAAGTACTAATGACGGTCATGTGGTGAAGGAAAACATCTTGAGGATGCCTGGCCTAAGAGTGAATCACCAAACCATATTGGGCCAACATGGTTTGTTTTATTGTCGTTCGTAACTTCTCTACCTCTATTTACCTATGTATCCTGCAGTGCCTTAAAAATAAAAGGGCTGACGATAACCCAGATAAAGGTACTAAGGCTTTTATAGAGACCTCTAGATTAATAGTTTCAAGTGCTACCTAAATAGAGAAGGAACAAAAAACTTCATAAACACTTTTGTTGATGATAGCAAAGTCCTTGATGTTATGAGCAGTTTCATTTAGCGTCCTTGTCCTTCTTTAGTTCTTAGCTTTAGTTAGCTTAATGTTGTTTTTTGCTGCACTTAGGGAAACTTACGTGGAACAAGACCTTGTGTGTGGTGTTATTTTTATTTTTAATCAAGTGTATAAACGTGCTTGATTTTCTTTTGTTTTAATGTTGCATTATCTATTATATAAAAATAAGTCGGGTTTTCCTCCCTGACGCTATAACCTTAGAATGCACGAACCGATTTCCACGGTTTTGCATTCGTTGGAAAGGTCTTGGGCTCCGTGAGGTTTATAGAAAAAAAAAACTCAGGAAAAACAAAAAAAAATATCACCAAACAAAATGTTACATAAAACGAATCTGGTGGCGAAACGGAGTTCGCCGGGTCTGCTAGTGTTCTATGAATATTTACATGATGTATTTTAATGTATACTAGCTATTGCCCGCGACTTCGTCTGCGTGGGCAATATAGAATTTTCGTTTATTTAATCGTTCATTGCTCAACTCCCGTAGGTGATAGCGTGATAATATATAGCCTATGTGTTGAACCGGCCCCCAGGTAATTGTCATGCAAATGATTATATCATGTATTTGATTTAAATCCATGCAGTACTTTTTGAGTTTATCCGGGACAAACATACAGACAAACAGACATACAGACAAAAATTCTAAAAACTACATATTTTGGGTTCAGAATCGATTATGGATCACCCCCCAAGTATTCTTTAAAAAAAATATTCAATGTACAGTTTTGACGTTCCTATCATTTTATTATATGTATAGATTCATAAATTAGCTAGTGTAATCTTTCGTAATTACTTAGAAGAACAACTTTTGAATGGAATGTGTTCTAAAGTCCTCATTTCACCGTAGCTGTAGTTTGGTTTGTTAACCTTGTTATTCGTATGTTCACCTTAACATTTAAGATTACACAACTAATTTAATTTAAATATTAATCTACCAAAAAAACTGTGTTCTAGATTAAGTAACTGATAAAACATGAACCTCAAAACTAATTAAAATAATAAACATATTTCAAAAGACGGCGGCCAAGTTTCTCTATAAAATAAAAAACTGGCAAGTTCGTTGCAAACATTATGGCGAAGATAGAGCGAAATATTTACGCGGGTATCCAGCGTCTTATAATTAGTTCAGTGTTTGCGTTGCCGTAGCCTACAGGTTGTGAAGACGGCCAGTAAACTGTGTACATTAGACTGACCAAGGAGTTTGGAGTGAATGGAGTAATAGTAATCGTATTGATAAACCATACAATAAAAACAAGAAAAATTATGGTTATGGAAATATAATAGTATTTGCATTAGATTTGTTTTATGGTAATACATTACAATCAAAATGACGTGTTCTCTAGGGTCACACACAAATAATACTAGTCAACTGTACATCTAAGACATTAAATTGTCATAACTACGGTGTCATTCTAGACTGCAAAAGGCACGTGAAAATACCAATCAATAATTAAGTGGTACATTTAGTTGAATGGTTAAACCATATGCAGAAAATTCATTGATGCATACAGAGTACACACAACAACTTAGCAGCTCATAAAAATAATGCGCACTCCATGTACTCAATACCCCATGATCCAAACCTTGTTGTTTTATTAGGGCTGCATTATACCATAGCCGTTTAAACAGGTCCTTTGTTTGAATACATTAATTTAAATAATAAATTTCGTGTGTTATACAAGTAATTTTCACTGGTACTTCAACCTGATTAGGTAGGGTTAGAATTTTTTTATGGCTCATAATCTTTTTTGCAATTAAACGCCGGATTACGGGGCCTTAGAACATGAATACAGCAAATTTGAAGAATATCGTTATAATGTTGTTTTAATAATAGTATCTTCAATTAAGTTGTGTTCTAAAACAACATAGACGGATGGTGACCGTAAATAAACCATAATAGAACATAGAAGAACTTTATGACAAAAGTAACTAAGAAATCACTGATCAGTAGGCTATCTGCGAGCACAAAACTACCTAAGTAAGAAATCAAGATTTTAAGTTGTGCAAAATTTCCCCCTTTTTGAGAGAAAGTAAAAACTACAACTAGTACTGCTAAAAAATAAAAACGAGCATCCTATTATTTTAAAAATACGGGCAAGGGTAAACCGGGTTCCCTTATTTTTGCCCGGGTTAGAACAACTAGCACCAGAGAAAACATATGTTTGCTACCGTTAGCATCAAAACTTTTCGAAAGAAACTTTATTTGAATTTTACGAATACATTAGCAAAAAGTCTGCTTTCAACGAGTCTGATCGAAGTTGCATAGGTAAGACAAAGTGACTTATTTTTTAAACAGCATAGTATAAACTCAACGCTTTTACCGACTTTTTTTACCAATCAGTCAACATGATCCTCCTACCCTTATTCCAACTTCATTTAGGGACACAGCAATATTGAATGTTTTACAACTAATTGTCAGGAAAGCTCGAGTTTTAAAGTCTACAAAATATGCATGTCGTACATTATTTTGATAACTTTTTCATAATGTATGTGTGTGTATTAATTTAACCTAGTTTTGCATGAAAAAATAAGATCCCTCATAGAAAGGAATACTTGACAAACCATATAATTTTCTCTATACTTACAGCCATTTTAAAATTTTCCAACTTTTATTGCTGCTTGTACTTGAGAGCAAACGATAACGTCGTCCCGAGGCATTGTGGGCGCATACGTTATCTTAACACCGCGTCTTAATTCGTATGAAAACGTCGAGAAATAGCGTTAGAAGTTTCTTAAAATGCCGTGTTTCTGGGAATTCTGGAAAGAAGCTGGGGGAAGACTGTTACTTATGTCACTCTTGATCTTAAGAGATGACCACGTTTGTAAAGATGTACTTTGATACAATAAAGATAAACTTTTGAATACAGAGGCTCCATATAATGTATACTGCAAGTCAATTCTTCACTTGAATGTGTGCCTGAGAGCGTACCAAATGTGCTAAAATGTGCAATTTTTTCACATTGGTAGGTACCGCACTTTCATAGGTAGGTATTTATTGAATCTACCCATTTTGTGCGCTTCAAGGTTAAAAGTATCAAGTACCTAAGAAGTGACTGGACCAAAATGGGATAAATAATCTAACTTGAAAATAGAGCATACTAAGTTAATATTTTAAAAAGTTAAGATTTTTTGATTACAAGCTCAACGTCCACATTTTATCTTAGATAAACTACCATTTAAAATAATTACGTTAAAATGTTTACTGCAAAATTAAAGGATACATCATAAAGATTAGCAAAAAAAAACATTTTATTTTAAAGTTACTAAACACCAAAAGACTATGTTTTCGTGACTTAATAAAGAATCTCATTTAGGGTAAATGCAGATAATGATATGACCAACATTATGCTATCGTCTTTTAAATGACTTTATTTTTTCTTTAATCTGAACTATTTTTAAGTTCATTGGCTGAATAAAGAGTCGAGATATGTAGAATTGCGTAGAATTTTGGTCCTTTTTGCGTAATGTTACGAACTTTGTATGAGTTTTGTGACTAGAATTCAGCAATATTGTAGTTTAGTGAAAGGAGGTATAAACTAGCTTTGAAGATTTAATAAAATGGATACCTACTTTAAATTAAATCTTTTACTATTTCTATCTACATAGAAATTGATACTTACTTAGCCTCGTGCATTTTAATGACAAGTAACTAATGTATTCAAGTTAGTTACGGACCAAGAATATTTACAATTCTTCAAATATGGGAAACTTATAGTGTATAAAAACCAAAACTATTTTCATAATACGCAAACACCTACGTAATTGAACAAAACTTCAAATAAAAATTGCTTTACTTTACATATTCGAAACAAAATCGGCTTACGTGCCTACCACAAGCAATCATAATAATTTGTCTTTGAAACAAACCAAAGTTACAATAAAAGAAAATGTATAGCGAAATGAGACAATCTAATGACTACATATAATAAATACTACGCAGTAAGCAAATAATATCTGTATTCACAATTTAGTACAAAGGTTAGTGCGGTCACCTTACATATAACGTTTAAGAAGAACCTCGTATAGGTACTACGCTGTATTCAAAACTAAATTAATATAAATAAGAGTCCATCTTGTAAAAAAACTATTAATACTATTCGACTGAATAATATTTCAGTTAAACACTTACTTAACGTTTTAGAGAATTACCAAATATACGAGTATGTATTGATGCAATAGCCATAATTTGCCAGCCACATTACAAGAAAAAAAATAAGTGTGGTGTAATATTCTAATGAAAGTATAACAAGGATACTGAAAAAAATATTTAAAAAAAACATGATTTAATTATTTAATGTTTGAGTTTAATTTATTAGCTACATTTGGTATGCCACAGTTGTATTTATAACTTCAACTGCGGACTCCGAGACCAGAATCAAAGATGGCGCCTTCTCTAAACAGCATTATTTGAGCTAACAGTCTAGACCTCTAGAAATTATATCTCTGAAGACATTTGTGATAGATAAGGCAACAACAAGAGCAATCAGTCTGTCTGCCCCACAGAAACCGATTAGTATAGTGATGAGATATGTAATAACTTTATATATATTCAATTTACCTTAAAAGCACATTTTCATAAAATATAATTAAGTATAGAAGACATGTGGATCAATAATTGGATGCAAAAAGCGGTTTTATAAGGATCCAATTTCATTAACTTTTATAAAATTTATAAATATATAGTCATAGGTATCTAATTTATTAATACTACACATATTTAGATATCGGTACTACAAACATGAATTTATTGTATTCACATAACAAAAAATACATTGGCATAACTTTAATCGAATAAACAAAACTACAAAGCGAATAAAAAGCCATTATTTTTACATTACGACAGAAATTAACCCATCCGTTTTTGATAACCACATTTATTATCATATAAGCTACGGTAATATTTTAAAGGCCACTCACATCAAGTTATCTATAATAAAATTATGTTTCAGCAAAAAAATATTCCACGCGACACTGTGGAGTTTTATATAAATCTAATTAAAAATTCTGTGAGTGACGCCCGTAATATTATTACAGTGTTCATTGCGGACCCAACTAGCTAGTTACTCTCTGTCATAAAACTGTTTTATGGTGTATCTATTTTTTCAAGCTCCTACTTTTTTGTAGGTCACATTTTGGTTGCAAAATTTCTGTTTTTTTTTTTTTTATAAAAGATATTATTATTCGAAAACCTGATCGCAAATAGTCAATTTAAATTCTGAAGTTGTTAAAACAATTAGTTCAAGATATCAGATATGTATGATAGAAATTATATTTTAGAATTTTCAAATTAAAAACTCTACGAGCTACATTTAGTTCTGAATTATTCCAAACTATAATTTAATTCAAGTCTTTAACCCTCAATACAAATACAAGTAACGTACAAAATAAACGCCAATTAATATTAATAGCTCCTCAGTTATGTACAATGTATAACTCGACGTTCGCTTAAATATTCATTTCTTAATACATCATGTTAGTATCTAAATTTTTAAGTATTCGTTTCAGAAATTCAATCATCAAAAATCGTTTTATCGACTATTGACTCATCAAATTTTCAACAAACCCTTTTTATTTTAGCTGGAAAGTTTCTATTAAAAAGTTTTCGTACAAAAACTAAAGTGAAATTTCGTAGAAAGAGTAACTGAACAGAGTCGTAAAACACAATCCATTACGTTTTTCGAGTCATCCAAATTCTGACCACTTAGAGAAACAAAGTAACAGTTGACGTCAGCGAGAATTTTTACGAATTTCAGCTGCACTTGAGGTGGCTTCCAAACCGATAAGTTTTTTCGATTCGACCGCAATTATTTATGTATGAGGACTACCAGGGATCGATGGGTTCCCCTAACTTCGCCATAAATCCTAAGGATCAGGGATCGACGACAAGTTTTAATTTAAAACGACTTACTGCTCGATTGCTGACGGCGGCAGGATTAAAAGTTGTTCAACGAGATGTATCGCTTTCAGCTACCTGAATATCAAGATCAAAAGGAAGGAAAGCAAATAAAGAACTCGCCAAGTCAAACTTGATCCTCAATTCAGGAGTTTATTTTTAATTTCAGTCATCAGCCGTAGCGTGTGTTAGATTTTGATACATAATAGAGCAATTTAATGTATTATTTAATTATTGAAATCCCAAGAATAAGTGCAGAAAGCAAGGAAGAAACATAAAGGTATAAAAAATAAATAAAACATTTTCTATGATCAAAATCAAATCGAAATGAAAAATCATTTATTCAAACTTGGCTGCAAAACAGCACTTTTAGAACGTCAGGATTTTACAATAGACAGCCCCCAAAACGCCCACCCTTCACCACTTCCTATGTGTTTTTGCTGGGAAGAAGAAGTGGTGGAACAAACTCCCCAGCAACACAATTCTGTCTGTATGGTTATAAACTATTGGAACATAAATCATATAAATCATAAAGAAATAATTCCATACGGTACCCAAGGTAACTACACAAGTAGTGCATAAATATATCTTATAGACATGTATAAAGCGATAGATTACTATACATTTTAAACATCAGCACAATAATACATATAAACAACAATTACAATAAAAATCACAATAATCACATCATAGTAAGAAAGTATAAATCAGGAAGAATACTTAACTTTCGTGTGTTGTCTACACCTCAACGTCCACCAGAAAAGTGCCATGACTATTTTAAAACATTATTTCGAACAGTCATACTATCCCGCCAAAATTGACCAATCACAGACAAGTAAGCTTTATACACAAATAACTAAATTCACAATTGAAATAAACTAATTTAAACACACCAAATCTTATTTAAAACTTATAACGATAATTTTAATATTTATTTTATCATTAAACATGTAAGATTTTAGATATAAAATTTAATGAACATAAAACAATTACATAAAGGTACCCTCGTTTTCATGTGCGTTTACAGAGACAGTAAAAATATTCAATATTTGACATTTAAAGTTCGTTTACAAAGATAGTTAAAATCAAGAAATATACCATAATCTGACACGGCCATACTGACCTGTACTTCGCTCTCGAAGTACCTCTTTATATTATACTGTCTACAAAACATTGGTAATGCTTAAAACTTAAAAACGAATTCAGTTTAACATTGTTACCGCCTGACTTCTCACATTAAGTAGACGAATAACAGAAACTTAAAAACTAATACAGTTTGTTACCGCCTCACTTCTCACATTAAGTAGACGAATAACAGAAACTTAAAAACTAATACAGTTTGTTACCGCCTGACTTCTCACATTAAGTAGACGAATAACAGAAACTTAAAAACTAATACAGTTTGTTACCGCCTCACTTCTCACATTAAGTAGACGTATAACAACTACAGCATACCATTGTTACCGCCTCACTTTTCACATTAAGTAGACGAATAACAACTACTGTATAACAATGTTACCGCCTCACTTTTCACATTAAGTAGACGAATAACACCTATAGTATAACATTGTTACCGCCTCACTTTTCACATTAAGTAGACGAATAACAACTACAGTATAACAATGTTACCGCCTCACTTTTCACATTAAGTAGACGAATAACACCTATAGTATAACATTGTTACCGCCTCACTTTTCACATTAAGTAGACGAATAACAATTACAGTTTAACATTCCAACCACTCACAGTAACTACACAGTATCTTGTCTACTATTTATTTATGTAATTACAATAAGAATTAAACCACACATTAGTCGTTAATACAATGATTTTATATATAATCGATTTATTCTTAAGCAACTGACAAAATAAACAGCAATCATTACAGACATTTTACTATGCAGACATTATACTATTCAGACATTATACTATTCAGACATTATACTATTCAGACATTATACTATTCAGACATTATACTATTCAGACATTGTACTATTCAGACATTGTACTATTCAGACGCATTATCATCTACCCATTCACCGGTCCATAATCTTAATTAATCCTTAGCAATAATAATATTTCGTGAATTACCTAGACCCCTCAAAATATACCTATCATTAGGAAGAATACAAATTATAGTATATTTACCCCTTAATCTAGGACCGAGTTTGTCATGACGCCTAGATTTTTATTGACATATACCGTATATCCAATCTCAAAATTTATAGTATTTCGCCTATAAGCATCAAAACGATTTTGAAATTTAATGGCCTTCGATTGCAACCGCTGTCGTGCTAATTCTCGATCTACCCTGACATCAATATACTAGGTTCAGAAACATTAACATCATTAAGGCCAGTGAATTGATGGAATTTTGGCATTACAGCCAATAAGTAATCGAATTGGAGTAAAACCTGTTGATTTTTTAACAGTTAAGTCTGAACCTTCTACAAACCGCTTGGCCAGTCTGACAAACCATCACAAGCCGTATTCAACATAAACCACTGTAGACACAACGTTCGATTCAACCAAATCAAAGCAGACCCTTTAAGGGCCTTACCTGCCTTAGCCACTGTTTCTATGCTACTCCAGGTGAGATCCTTGGCGAGCGTTTCAATGTTGTTGCACCATTGGTAGCACCGTTGTCGTTTTTCTTTTTTTTTTCAGATCAAAGACTGGAAGCGCCACATCATTATGATTGTCTCAGTATCCATCCTGAAACATGGCCATATGTTAAAAAAAATATAATTGGAAGCAGGGCATCCCACTTCTGATGTTAGATTTTGATACATAATAGAGCAATTTAATGTATTATTTAATTATTGAAATCCCAAGAATAAGTGCAGAAAGCAAGGAAGAAACATAAAGGTATAAAAAATAAATAAAACATTTTCTATGATCAAAATCAAATCGAAATGAAAAATCATTTATTCAAACTTGGCTGCAAAACAGCACTTTTAGAACGTCAGGATTTTACAATAGACAGCCCCCAAAACGCCCACCCTTCACCACTTCCTATGTGTTTTTGCTGGGAAGAAGAAGTGGTGGAACAAACTCCCCAGCAACACAATTCTGTCTGTATGGTTATAAACTATTGGAACATAAATCATATAAATCATAAAGAAATAATTCCATACGGTACCCAAGGTAACTACACAAGTAGTGCATAAATATATCTTATAGACATGTATAAAGCGATAGATTACTATACATTTTAAACATCAGCACAATAATACATATAAACAACAATTACAATAAAAATCACAATAATCACATCATAGTAAGAAAGTATAAATCAGGAAGAATACTTAACTTTCGTGTGTTGTCTACACCTCAACGTCCACCAGAAAAGTGCCATGACTATTTTAAAACATTATTTCGAACAGTCATACTATCCCGCCAAAATTGACCAATCACAGACAAGTAAGCTTTATACACAAATAACTAAATTCACAATTGAAATAAACTAATTTAAACACACCAAATCTTATTTAAAACTTATAACGATAATTTTAATATTTATTTTATCATTAAACATGTAAGATTTTAGATATAAAATTTAATGAACATAAAACAATTACATAAAGGTACCCTCGTTTTCATGTGCGTTTACAGAGACAGTAAAAATATTCAATATTTGACATTTAAAGTTCGTTTACAAAGATAGTTAAAATCAAGAAATATACCATAATCTGACACGTGCGATTCTATGTTTATTTGTAAAGCTTATGAATAAAACCTCTAGAATTCTATTTTGAGGAATAATAAAGACATTTGTGAGAAGAAAATGCGTGAATGTAATTGTTTTAAAACAATACCTTCAAGTAAATACGTTTTTACAGAGATATTAAATTTTTCACTAGACAGGTGAACGAGACCATTTATAAATAGAATTCACGTAATAATATTAAAAATAGATTACTTGAATATTTTCTTAAATCTAGAAATAATATATAAAAGAATAAATATCTAATGTGCTCGTCGTCTTAGTTTTATTAATTTTATTTTTAACTGCTTAGCAGATGCGAACGTGTTGCGGGTTTTTCATTAATTATTTCTGAATTAAATATAGATTTAATCTCCCTATTCATAAATTCTTTGCGTTTGAAAACCGTTGTTGCAATCATATTAAATTTAAATCGTCTGCACAACAGTTCACGTAGCAAGTCTTTGACACTAAGCAATATTTCATTAAAACTTAGGAAATAATATATTAAAAAGATAAAGACAAAAGACGAGCAAAGGAAACGACATTAAGACAGAAATAATCAAATACCCAGCAAGACTGAGTTCCATTTCAAGCAAGAAAGAGTACTAAAGAATTCCAAAACAGTGTTTCTAAAGGTTTCTTATCTCCTGCGTTAAAATATTGGTTCTCTTCGTATCAATAGTTTAGAAGTGAAGTTTTAATCCGAAGCGCGGCGGTGATCGTCCTTAAAGTCGTTTTAAATTAAAGCCACCTCAGACACACCACGGATTTGTTGAGATTGCGATAAAAACAATTCGTAGTACGTCTGCCACTGACATTTTTGAACAGAATGTCAATGAAGATTCACTAATATTGATGACAAAGTAATTTAATTATGTTTCTCTCGTTTGTTTTTGTTTGTTTACGTCTCGTCTGGATTTTAGGTTTTTTGATTTTGACGGGTCGAAACAGCGAATTTGGAGTTTATTCGCTCTATAAAGATATTAACTAAATATCGAAGTAGGCTATTGTTAACATTCATAATTGTTTGGTTATTAATTGTGTACAGTGAGCAAATAAACTTTGTGTCTAAGGACTCAATGTACAATTGCAGGTAAAAAGTTTACTGAAACACCAAACCTTTTCGTAATTACATAAAAATATAAGTAAGAACGTAAAATAAAACTCCATTTACAACGGTGTTCCATAATCACATTACTATTTTCCTGTTCTGTGAGCCAGTTCAATAACGATCCCCAAAGGAGTAATGCGGCAAAAAATATTAAAACTACCAAACACATGCAGCAATGTTATACACGTATTTATAAATATTAAAGAGCAAAATATTTTGAAAGAATAGCGTTCACACGACAAGGCTGCCCGCTGCGCTTTCTTGTCTACACTTGTTACTAGTAAAATAACTTAGGTACACAGTCTAAGATCGTACCGAAGGATTAGATTGACCTACGGGAATTTTGTAAGAAGTCTTCGTTCGTACGTTGCTACTCTGTGTGAAATAATATGGGTGTGGTTATCTGTAATGTACGAGGACCAAGTCCTGCCTCCGGTATTACATTTACATAATGTACTTAGCGCGAAGAGCCGCATACAAAGGCTCTCCACAGAAAGTGATGAGATGAGCGCGCGTCAAAGAAAAATGAATTCTTTCACATACGATTTTAAACATATATTTCTTTGTTGTAAAACAGTCAGCTTGTATTAAATTATTACACGGTATTTTACTCGGGAGAGCGTAACTACAGTTTTCGTTTGCGGTTCTAAACTTATACTGTTTTATAAGTGTCTAATAGAATAGAAAGCACGTAATATGTATGCGAGATGACTGTCCACTCTATAAATTTGACTAAACTTTTAACTGAACTAAATGTTTAAAGTTTGCTATGCTGGACTTTGTTTCATATTGCAATGAATATAACCCGACGTTGCATACAAAGAAATGCACAATTTGTTTGTTTACGTACCTAAACAGTAACTTACATTGTTTATCGTTTACAAATAATGACATCTATTTTTTTAACGATTATGTACCAGGTAATGAAATTACATGCATTGTAACTTTACTATTCTTATTGATCACAATCCACCATACCATACTAATATTACGAAGGTGGTGAGTTTGGTTTAAAAGCTTGGATGCATTGTTCAATTAGAAAAAATATTTCAGTGTTCGTCATTTAGGTACTGAGGAAGGCTGTAACTTTTTATCCAGCGAGGTAGTAAGTCAAACTACAAAATTTCGAATACTAAACTAATAATGAAACCAAACAAAATTACAGTCATTCAAAACCCATCTCTACTCCACACTATGAAAGTTCAAATATGAAATACAATTTTTCGCTCGGCCTCATTAATCGTAGATTTTGTTAAATAAGGCGTTAAATCTTCGTTTGTCCGCACTGACGCTCGTCTTTCTGTACACAGAGCGCCAACCTCCGACTGCGAACCAAATTGAATAACGCTTGAGGAAGCGTTGGTATCATCTTTATGGGTCCTGGCTGCTTTTACACCGTGGAAGAATGTTGGCTGCATATTTTTAGAAGAATTTATGAATTGAAGAGTATTTTGTTGAGTAGAAGAAGGGAATATTTAGAATTAATTAAATAGTTTTGGTGTCTTTTTGTGCGAGGAAAAGACGAATGGTTTTGTAAATCCATGTACAGTGTCATATACACATAAATGGCTTAAACTGCATAGAATTTCCGCGAGTACCCATCCGCCTATTCAGTCATTTCTATTGAGAAATTTCATTAGTAAACCGTTATCAGTTATAGCCTTTTAGCCCTTTAAATGACATTTTTAACTCTAATACACAATCAATTTTCACACTTCTCCTTATTCTTAGCTGTAACGTCAGTAAAATTCAAATAAATATTAGACAGTATTCAATACTCGCTTCGGTGTAAACGCAACTATTATGCAAGACTGGCACCGGATTGGACTGGCTTAAGTTTCATTGTACAGTAGAGCTTGTTTTAGACTGACGGTAAATCTTCAACGATTTTACGGTTACTGTGAAGCTAGATCGTACTTGTATCATAATAAAGCAGACGAATTTACATATTATTACGGTCTTTATTGTTTGAAATTTCAAATTTAGATACTAAGGTTTCGGATTTTAGTTGGTAATAGTTATTTTTTGGTGCATGTAACGTTAAAGTTTTCGGGTTACTTAGTTGCTTTTTTACTGAGGTAACATTTGTTTATTTAGATTAGAATTTTACAGTATTTCAAAGATCCTTTTTATTGCCATAGTAATTCCACAGATGTAAAAAGTCGCCTTCAATAAATGGATTATGTAACATTAAAGAATTTTTCCTTATCCAAAAAGAAGCAGTGCCTACGATAAACGCATTACGGTCAAGCTATCAGACAAACTCTTCACCTATATAATCTGACATAGTATAGAAATATTTTCATCAATAAAAAGTAGTCGTAAAGAGTACATTTCAAATCGCAAATAAGATTTTTAATTGAATTCTAAAATTACCTACAAATGCATACACAAGTAACATTTGCAGAACACCAAGTAAATTCTATTCGGAGCAAGGCGTTCACAGTCAACGTGTATCAATGCAATTTAAATGTACCTACTGGTAGTCTCGAAATAATTGCATTGCAAGTCGATATTGACATTATGTGCACTACGAGATGTCAGTTAACAAGGAATATAAGGGAACTTGATTAAAACGTGAAGATGAAAGTGTGGGAATTAATAAATAACGTTTTGTGTGGTAAAGATTAATGATTTTTTTAAAAAAGAATTTTAACGCTTGTCTAAACTTGACTGCTAGAAAATTGACAAAACAAAATAGTTGGATCGGGTATTTTTTTTTATCCATATTTACCTGTTACATGCCTTTTTATCGTCCCACTACTGGGCACAAGCCTGCTCTCACACGGAGAAGGACTGAGCATTAATTAAATAATCTTTTACTTAATGAAATCAAAAAGATATACATCTGGTTTGCCAATATAAAACTTAGTGTAGAGGCCGGTTTCTGATTGTTTAATTTTACCATAAACATTCTGGCTATAAGAATTATAGCAGTTTCTCTGTATACAAACTATCAAATCAAATCAATGTAGAATCGAATACGTATAACAATGTAACTTACTCTTCCTCATGAATCTAAAATTAATTGCTACACATTGCTACGAATATTCACATTGTAATTTGTCATCGTCATACCCAGTAAGGTATGCAACAGTAAACTCGAGATATGAATCGATTCTCGTTCGGAATCCGGTCAAGTGTTAACGTATATTACACGTAGCTCCCTGTAATTGGCTCGCGATAATGAAGTTGTAGCGACATGGAGCGTAGAGATGGGAGGAATCGACTAACTAAATCGACTATAGCTGAACGATTTTTAGATGAGCTGCTCCGATTTTTGATTAATTAGAAATTTCGTGATGAGTTTGAGTTGTGTGTCAATTTTTGTGGATGTATGGTAAATATCATCATTTATTTGTAGTATTCTATTGAGTTTGTGCTTATTAATTTAGACTGATTATTAGGATATTTAGCCACTTTTATCACAGTCTCCACAAATTCTCTATTTGGGAAGTTATAGTTCTAAACGTATTATCATCATTCATCATCATCATCATCATCATCAGCCTATCGCAGTCCACTGCTGGACATAGGCCTCTCCAAGTGCACGCCACTGAGATCGATCATCATTCACCGAGCTTTTTTCCCAACTATGTTTCGGCTTCCAGTCTAACCGAATGTAGCTTAAACTTATTACATTTAACTAAAATACAAATAACTTTCCCACTCAATAACTGTTTAATTTTATCCAAACAAAATTATGTTTTAAATACTTGATCCCATTCGGAGCTTAAATACCGCCCATAAATCCGCAACAAACCGTTACAATCTCATTCAATCGACTAACTATCGATGCAGTCGATTCCGTAAATACGATTAATCGACTATTTGGTCAGCACTAAAAATTATAGGCGGAATTAACTCCACTAGAGCAGGTGTTTCTGTCACTTTTGTACTTTAGCTTTCATTTAATATAGGTCCTGTTTCGAGTTGGGAACTTTGTATAAGTTTGTCATATGCAATATGTATCTGTATATGTTGAGTGTTAATTAAATTTACTCTTGACTGTCTCGATATTGTGCGGTCGGATAATTGCTGTTAGTTGTATCTGTTTCGAGGAAGTTTTGTGTATTTTCGTCTTGATTGAACTTGGCAATAATATGAATCCTGATTTTGGCCATTTACGTTTTCACATCACATTTCTAGTTTTACTACTACTACGATCACTTAAAAGCTCACTCTAGCTTTGAGGAAAGAATAAGTATTCTGTGAATCTTTATAAAAGTTCTAGTTAAAAATAAATGCCACTCTTATAAGATTTGATATTATTACGATTGGTTTTCTGAATATTTTAAACCCTGCACCGTACCTCTAAAAAACTATTAAAAACACCTCACATTTACGTAGAAGCCAGACCAGTATTCACATATTCCCCCACAGGCGAGACTTAGCTCATACGGTATTTTCACGTTCAATACCGAGCCTTATTCAAATTCAAATCTGTACTTTGCATGTACGTCGGATATTCGGTCTGGTTGGCAGCATGATATTCTAAAGGTCTCGGTCATCGTATGTGAGATTAACCACGAGAATAGTACGATAACAGCACAACAGCAGTGATAAATCCGTTCTTAGTTCCGCCCCCGCTACCCGCCCCGCTACCCGCTCCGCTCCGCTAGTGCACGGTACAAGCTGTTAATTTCCGCTGGCTTGTATCGGCTGAGCGTGGCGTCGGCGGTATTATTACGCCTTCCCAGCAGTTTGCGACCTGTTACATAACATTTATAAGGTTGCGCTTTTGGTGATGAGCGGAGCGATTTTTTTGTGATTTATTGCTTTAGTAGGTATTAGCGTTTTCAAATACCTAGTCGGGCTTGACTTTTTAGGTTCTTTAGGAAAATCTGGGTTATTTAGTTTTTCTTGTCGCACTGTAGACGTCCATAGGTATATAATAGCAATTGTTTTTTTAAAAGAAATACAATTAAAAAGACAACGATTCTGAAAAAGTTACTAAATATTTCACCCACCAAGGTTACATGCAGTTCACAATCATCTTCCATTCATACTCTTTACTCCTTAACCTACGATGTTCATAGACCTCGTGCACCGTGAGTAGAGTACTAGAGTGCAGTTTCATTAAGTATTAAATAGTTCGATACTAGATGTACCAGCCTCACCAAAACTCATTGCAGGTTGAGTAAACTACCTTCCCTTTATAAATAAATACTTCATATTATGTAGCCATAGGCTATGGTGATTTTGGAGCTTTTTAATCATACTAAAATATAGTACTAACCTTGGTACTAAGATTATAAAATTTTAACTTTTTGGAATTAGTTTTAACTGTCCTACACAAAAAATATTTATTAAAGGATTTTTATATTAATTAATTGTACAGTTTTGTAAACATTTCAAAGATTTTGAAAATTTCGGGTTCATACTTCAGCATAACATTTACGCTACTTTTTATCCAGTTTTGGGAAGTAGTTCCGATCATATTTAAAACTGCGGGCCAGCTAGTTTAGTGTATTTGTAATATGTAAATCATGCTTTACCAGAATTTGTGACAGATTTTGTAAATAAAATAATGATACTAATCTAATTTATGCGTGGTCACGAACGTTTGGCATAGTGGTTTATCTAGCATTCAAAAACCACGCGCTATTATTTCTATATACCTACTACAGAACACAAAGCTTTTTTACTACGTGGAACAGTACAGACACGAATATTACCGATAATGGTTTATACCAAATTTTCTTGCTTGGTGTACGTACAAAATTACTCGTTTTTATGTTTGTATGTCATAACTCTGAAAATTACGTCAGCAATGACTTGAACTTAATTCGACGACATCTCCATAAACAATAAGCTATTAATCATTATTTTATCCTACTTTATAAATCGCCAGTCGCTCCTCTTAAGCACTAAAGCACGGGTGTTATCTAACGTTCATAGGCCGCACTGGTTGGATATTGAGGAAATGACACAGATGTTTCGGATCACATGTAATTCTAGGTATGTTCTCGGATCTTATGGTGCATCACGTTGCCGACACTGTTATAGAGTCTTAGTCAGTCAAGGCTTAGGAAATCTATTGTAGTTTGTAGTAGAAAGGTTGTTGTAGAACACAAATACATGGAGGATTATTCTTCTTCATAGCTTTTAATGGCCGAATGGTTGGCGTTCTTTGGGGGAGGACTACGTTCAGCAGTGGACGGAAATTGGCTATGATGATGGTGATAATGATTTTTGAGAGGCTAAGATAAATTGTGTAAACTTTTTTGATACACTGACGTATAGGATCAGTTTAGTTGTTCTTTTGACGGACTTGACATAGATGCAGATAACACTGGTGATGTTTATACTAGTTTTATTTAGATATAGGGAGCTAATAAAATTGTAATCATTTTCTATTACTACTGATCACTGTTACAGACTTCAGCGTTTTCACACTAGTGAAATTTATAGGTACTCGGTTTTTATACGCGCGACAAAGAATTTCACGCATGGTTTCAGTCGTCATTGTTTAAATCGTATAATAATATGTGGTGGATACCACAATATGACAATACTGGTACTAACCGAACGGAAAATCTTTTCCTACCGCAGCTTGTGAAAATCACATTCAAACATTCCAAAGTCTTATGTAACACGTTATCAGCCTTATTCTAATTCTGACTCGTAACTTAAAGTCTGACAGTATCACCACAATATGTCAGATGTCAGAACTTGTGTACCCTTGTTTAATATAAACACAAAATATTTCGCTTTATTACAAACTCAAAACGAGATCATTTTACGAATTTAATTGTAAAAGGAATTTCTAAAATGAAGGAACAATGTTAAGTTGATGAAAATTGTAGGATTGGATTTCTTTTCATTTAAAATGGTACTGCTGTCTTTTTGACGAAGATAGTGAAAATTAAATCGTGTGAAGAGGAGAGGTTTTTTGGTAGTAGGTTTTAAGTTAATAATTTATTATATCAAGAAAAACTATTTAGTACTTGCAATAATAATATCGTGTAAATAAAAGATGCATCATCGAAAGATTTCTCTTAATAGGTATTATGTTTAAAAAAAGTTGTGATTGGGATATTATGTGACTCAATATTTTAGCAAAGGTTTGGGAAATACTGATGAGCTTTATGAGCTTTATGCTTTATGCTTTACTGGTGAGTAACTTAATCTGTCGTTTTTGTAGATTACCGTCTAAGAAAATGATTTTGCAACGATTGTTTTTGAAAATAATGTTTCAAGAAGTCTGAAAAAAAAACTAATGAAAAACATCTAATCCGAAACTTATTGAAGAATCAAACAAAAGAATAAGAAAAACCTTGGAGCGGCGATAAAAAAGAACACAAATTGTCAATCTAGAGCAATCACGATTCATCTTGAATATCTCGATTCGATATCGAATAGACTCGATTCATCCGCCGTTTAAATCAATCGATACTCGATTCCAGCCATTAATATCGTTTCCTACCATTTTTCCGGCTGTTTCAATATTTACCTAGTTCCATTAGTGTTCCCATTTTAGATTTGACGTTCTCTTTGTATTGTATTAGTTATTCGACAAGTTTTTTGTTTATTTTACGATTTTATCGTGAGTAAACTTTATTGTTCTAAATTACCAATGTGTGTGAGTGCTCTGAAAGTGGTTTTCTATGTGCCAGTACGTTTTTAAAACGGTTTCGTGTTGTTTATGGTCGAGGTCAGCATTTTGTTTCTCTCTTTTGTAGGGATTATACTAAACATTTTAGCACTATATACTAAATATTTTAAATAGTTTTATAGGTTCAAGTTCAAATATAACACGTCCATTGTACACTAAATAAAACTTACTAACTTTGAAATAGCCAAGAAAACACCGTAAAGAATTTCTCTTTCGCTAGATAAAAACCAAGATTGGATAAACTTGACTTTCAAATTCCTTCGACTTCATTTATGGCGGTACAGTGAGAAATAATTTGAAGATTTTTTGTGTTTTTCAATTTATTTTTGCTTATTTATTTAGAAAGTCATTTCTGAGGCTACTATTGACCAATTATTTTGTAATCAGTTCTAGCCAAATTGATATCTTTGACAAGAAATGGAAAGCTAGTCTGGCTTACTGCAATAAAAAATGAAAGTTCTATGAAATTATATCCTGCTGACAGTTTAAGCTAGAAGGTCTCACTAACCTTAATCGGCCTTTTCCAATTTAAATATTCTTATTTGTTAATTCGCTTACCAGAGATAGAATTTGGACACTGGTGTTATACATGTACTGTACATACAAACTAGTACAAATAGTAATATTCTAGTATAAATTTCTAGTACAAATAGATACAATATTGTAAACAACCGTAAGACAACTTGTCATCAAGAAACGAGCCAAGTCTTGGCTGATTGTTTAGCAGCTATTAAAACATTCTTCAAAACATTCAACAGCTTGTCTTTCATTCAGCTGATTAGTGAACTGTAAAATGCGGGTAAGCTCTATCCGTAATTGATGCTAATTGTGCTACAGCTATAGTGAGAAATAATTTGAAGTTTTTTTCTTGTCTTTCAATTTATTTTTGTCTATTTATTTAGAAAGTCATTTCTGAGGCTACTATTGCCCAATTATTTTGTAATCAGTGCCAGCCATAATCTTTGACAAGAAGTGGAAAGCTAGTCTGGCTTACTGCAATAAAAAATGAAAGTTCTATGAAATTATATCCTGCTGACAGTTTAAGCTAGAAGGTCTCACTAACCTTAATCGGCCTTTTCCAATTTAATTATTCTTATTTGTTAATTCGCTTACCAGAGATAGAATTTGGACACTGGCCTTATACATGTTCTGTACATACAAACTAGTACAAATAGTAATATTCTAGTATAAATTTCTAGTACAAATAGATACAATATTGTAAACAACCGTAAGACAACTTGTCATCAAGAAACCAGCCAAGTCTTGGCTGATTGTTTAGCAGCTATTAAAACATGAGCTTGTCTTTCATTCAGCTGATTACCTATATGTGAACTGTAAAATGCTGGTAAGCTCTATCCGTAATTGATGCTAATTGGCTTACTAAGTGACTTATCGAGATACCGTAACTACGTAACGTATGTAGGATGGCGTGGATTTATATATCCTTAATTAAGTATTAAGTGCTAGAAAGTCAATCAAGGAAGAGCAACCCTGTTGTCATTGGAAAAATAATCCCTTGGCATTAGTAATATGTAAAAGCCAACCGGACAGAATCTAAAGTTGAATAAAAGGTCTTTCGTATAGTCTGGTCAATTTTAGAGGCAACATAGACATAAGTATGAATTGATGAAAAAAAAAATGGATCATAAGTTGCTTAAACTTGACCCACTATAAACTACTTTCCCAAAGAAAAAACGACATAGAAAATCATAACAGTAGTAGCCAAATCAAATATTTCTAGTGTTCCACTAAGTCGGCTTCTAAAGCCGACGTCCATCTTCTTTTCAAGTTTTATTCCTTACCTGACTGTTTCTGCGGGGACACGACTGTTGGGGACCGTGCAAGTTGTAAACTGACTGTAGGATGGAGATGCGGTGGGACGACGAACGGTGATGCTTGAGTGGGTGAAAATGTTGGGCCTTGTAGCAATGTTATAATGCTAATGACACTAAGTACTAACTATATGATGGGTATTTGATTTTTATATTTTACTGGTATTTTTATTTTATTCTGTAAGACTGGAAGCCAATCGCAACATAGATGGGAGATAATGATGATGATTTTTATTTTATTTAAAACTTTTGCTTTGTTTGTTAACGCTAGATAAACTGGCATCGTCTCTCAAATCTTGTGCTTTCTTTCATAATAATAATAGTCGTCCTTATAAAAACCAAATAAGACTACTTTGATTCATAAAAACTGCTAAGTGTCCCATTACTAAACGAAAAGTCCTTCACGTTTTGAATAGGTACGAAAATTAGTCCTTACATCAAAACAGAATTGGCGTTTTCAGAATTTATTCTCAAAGGTCTAGACTAGTTTTCCTTAAAACGTTTTTAGGTAGTCAGTGGCCAGCAAGACAAAGTTTGAAAGTACTTCCTAAGTTCGAAAAGTCGTGGTGCTGTTAGGTTTCGAATCATTCTTTGCCTAAGGGTCACTACAATTTTAGGTATTTACCGTTCTAAGTGCTAAGTTTGGACCTAAGTTTCACCTTTATTTAATATTTTTGGAAGGAGGAGCTATGTGGATGATTCTGGTTGGAATTGTGACAGCTGACGTCTAGCTAGTAATGGGTAGTTGTTCGTTTCGGATCACACATAGTTCGGACCAAGGTGCGAATCGCCTAAGTATAATTTGAATGGGACCATTTGCACCGCAGTTTTTGTTTTGTTTTATTCGGTGCGAATGGCCCCACTAGGAAGTAGTAATGATTTGTATTTTCGGATGTACGCAAAAATTTGACGCAAAATGTAAACAGGGGTATATTTCTAAGGCAGCCAGTATAATACCCAATATTCAAATGAAGCAAAAGATACCCTATCACTTGCACCAAGCTCCACGAAACATCGCGATCAAGAAGTTTAAAATCCCTTTGTGGAAACATCAATCTTGCTTTACATCCAGTTTACACGTTTTGTATTTATCTTGTTTGGGACGACAAACAATTTTTGGGCCTCATGCAATTGAGTAGCAGCTTAGAGCCTATGTAGTACACGGTTTAATTTAAGGCCTATTGAATAGGGCCTGATGACGTCATAGAAATGGTCATTAAAATGATGTTCTATTGAAACTTTTTCATATGATTTTGTATCGATATGTTCTTTTTTGTACGTCGATAATATTGATATTGACAGTTGTTGCTGTTTTTATAGATCAGAACTACAATTATGCATAAAATTTAGCGTGCATAGTTTGTGTTCTTAATAGTAAATAATAATTAATAACATACTCAACTCGTCGAGTACCTTTTGCAATAGCATTTAAACTAACGTGCAAATGAAAATGTACCTACGAAAAAGGAAAACCATTCCTACAATTGCGTACATTTTAGTAATCGTCTATGCAATTTCACATCAAAACTACCACGCAAAATAGAACAAAATCGCTTTTCAGTTATTTATACTATACGTAACAAATTATTTTGAAATCAACTTCAATTCTGCTTCCATTCATTGCATTAAACATACAATTAAAATGGTTCGTGCAAACGGGCCTTTATAACTTCAAAACGTACCTGAGTACTCAAAGCTGGGATTGTAGGCAAATAGTGTTGATGTTTGCCGTTTATTTTGCTTTATTGGGTCGCTAAAGGTCAAAATGATAGTCGTATTAGCAAGTATTTGCTTCGGAAGGTCAGGTATGGCCGTGGGGATATTCGCCTCTGGAGCTATTAGTGCGCATTGATACCTACTTAATTGGTGATTAGGTTGAATGGAGCAGCATGAAAATATTGTTAGGGTTTTGGGTATCAGTTTATGAGGAGTTTCTTCTATTTCCTTATATTAGGTTAGGTCATTGTTTTATAAAAAACTAATCATCTCCAGCTAAGTAACTTCAAACCAATAGATCCCGTGAACACCGCAGTCAAGCAAACGCACACACAAAAAAACCCTTGAGCTTTATAACAAAAGTTATTACCAAGTATAGATGGTTACTACAGATATTTAGTTATAATCAAAACTAGAAGTTAGTAAGCCTCCTTTCCGAAGCTAAGACAGGTTCTATGTAAGGAATGATCACTTAGCCAAGACCACTCTTTTAATTTGCTCAGTTGCGTCGAATTGTTTGTCACACAAGGCTTTTAGATCTCCTAATAACATCATTCTACTACGAATAAACGATGTGTAAAATTTTAGAGAATTCACTGAATGCCTCAAATATTAATGTAATAAAAATAAGTTTACAAATAATGTCGGTAATTTGTATAACATCGTGTCTAAAATAGACATCAAATGGAAAACAAATGTTTTTAGTCAAACAATTACATTTACCTAGGTACCCATTAAAAGTAAATATGAGTAGCATAAGTAATTTGTGTCTAAAAATGAGCCAACAAATTTTGTAGAACACCTCAAATAAATTGGATCTACTAGAAAACCAAATAGTTGCGTGAATGTAACAGATATTTTTTTTGTACAAAAAATCTAATATCTACAACACTGACGTAATGTAATATTATGATAGAAACTTTATATCATACCAACATACAAAAAATCAAATTACTGCTAACTTAAGTGAAGTTTAAGCAACGTCTAGACAAAATATTGTAGCCTTGTAGCAACTTAAGCGATGAGTAAAACCAGGACTACACTATCATGTCTGTCTTGTCAGTAATTGAACGTCAAAACGTGTATTCATGCCTTTATGGAAACGTCAGGCAAGGATTATGTACGTTGGAGATATTTCCTTATGGATGACCTGATGTTGTATATCGTGCTGGAGAAGTTTCGTCTCTAACTATGAAGGTATATTCATTCTGTTTTGATTGTAAATGAAAGTACATAGATTAGAAGCGTACCTACGTATTAGGTACAAAGAAGGCATATTTTACGTTTTGACAATGTTAATTATCTATTCGGAGACTTGAAATAATTCCTAACGTGTGGTAGGACAGCAAATATAATTGGAGTTGCCCTTATCACTTGTATTAAACAAAGATTATTCGCTGCATCTGTCTGCCTGTCTGCTACCTTTCTGTTTGTAATACTGTATTGAAAAATTACGTAGCTAGTTTTGATGCCGTGTTTTAAGATGAGATAAATAGATTCAAGGGGAAGTATGATCTGTTTGCTGTATAGGTTATTCACCATTCATTCATATCCGTGCAAAACAAGCGTCAGTCTAATTATTTCACCATATGGGTGTATGGTTAAAGTAATTGGCTTTGACATGAATAGAAAAAATAACGACATACCAAGAAAACGACATGGTGGCAACTTAAGACTTGTATCGATCTCAATTCAAGGTCAATAAGAAATTACACAGATTAGCTATGAAATTATACCTTATACGTTACTGTTGTGAACTGGTTACTGTAATTTGTTTCACCTTGACTATGTTTATGGTTTCTGATACCATGATATGGTTAAATAAGTAAAGGATACCTTTTTCGTTGTTGCTACCTAGTTTTACCGTAATGGCGTCAATTTGACGGCAATGATATTACGGAATGTAGGTTATTATTGTATTTTTTGCTAGTAAATAATTTTTCCGGTTATAGAAATAGTAAGAAGGATTTTGATGAGAATAATTTGATTAGCAATTACTTACAATTCCAATAAGATTTTTTTTAATATTCGGAAAAGTTTTTGCATTGTTAATAATATTATTATTAGTGAGTAATTTATAACACTTTTCAAGGAAACCAAGTACAAGGAACCTAGTTTTACCGTAATGGCGTCAATTTGACGGCAATGATATTACGGAATGTAGGTTATTATTGTATTTTTTGCTAGTAAATAATTTTTCCGGTTATAGAAATAGTAAGAAGGATTTTGATGAGAATAATTTGATTAGCAATTACTTACAATTCCAATAAGATTTTTTTTAATATTCGGAAAAGTTTTTGCATTGTTAATAATATTATTATTAGTGAGTAATTTATAACACTTTTCAAGGAAACGATTCCGTAAATTCAACCTTATTATGCCTCACCAATTCATTGTTCTCTCATAGATATATATAAAGAGACACATCCAGTCCACCTTTTACCTAATCAATGTCATACAAATAATTCTGACTTCGCTAAACGAGATCTTTCATATCATTACACGCAAGTATCAGTCACTTATACCTACATAAATTAATGTGCACCCTTCCTCACTACCCTTAGCCACTATATCATACTTGAATGACAATGCACTGGAGGGAATACCCTACCCAGCCACGTTGACTACTGATCGAATGGTTGTAGACTCAAATCCGATTTCGTTTGACTATTGCGCTCAATTCCCTGGAGCTGAGCTCTGCTTGTGGGGTTAAGACTTCGGCTGACGGTTTTAGCATGGATGGACTTTGTAGAGTTTCATGGGTAGTGTATCGTCAACTGACTTTAGGTACTAAAGGTTCTTATTTTGACTGTATTGTCTATTACTCCAGTTCTTGAGCAAACTGTATAATATGTAAGATGAGTAACAGACAAACAGGTTTGGAAACTTATTTGATCGCTTTAGAAGTGGGTGTTTCGAGGTTGTTGGTGCTTATTTAACTACCAACGTCTAGTCATGTGAATAGTATTTTTTATTCAATATTACCTATTTGAAAATGATGTATGTTTATTTCTTAAGGGCTGATTTTATCGGGTTTGTCAGGTTACAGGCTTCTTACTATTTAAAATTTCCTAAAAGATTGTATTAACTTTAGTACATACTCTTCTTCATGTGATGATCTAAATACCTATTTAAAGTAGGATTCTGTGTACGGAAAAAAACCCTTATAAAAATAACTTGACTCGTGTAAGGTGACCAAATTGTACCTTTGTTGGTTTTCTATAGCCTTTGTTTTAGAAGGAAAAACCAAATCGGTCATTATCCGCCTTTCCTTCCTAGTATAAATATAATTAAATTCCAAAGTATGTTTCTATTTTCAGTTTCATGTTAGTAAGTTATTTTTGTGGTTTGACATTTCAGTTGGATTCGTAACATAGGAAATGTGCCGGCTTTTTTTTTCAGGCGTAATAATGTTATTCCTTTACCTACCGACTAAACAACATTTTTGTCACTATGAATAAGAAACTACAACTGTCATAAAATTATTTTAAAACCGAAAGCAAATTTTTTCGAGGTGGATATAGGTAATTATTTTGATAACCAGGCAATAGCATTCTTTTTTTGGGTGCGAAATAAAATGTTCAATTTATTTTGATAAAATAACAGAGCTAAAAATAACTTCTAGGCCCAACATCAGCAAAGCAAAATCAAACAGCAAACTTCATAAGCCTACGATTCAAAATTTCAAACACATTACGCAATATAAATAAAATTAATTAACTGTAGATTTGCAAGCTTCGGGGTCGGATCAAACAAGGTTCATTCTCATAAAGTCAATAAAAATTCGCGGCCAATCCCTGCTTGTAACACTGTTAGAGAGATTTTAATTAATTCTGAATATTTACGCGTAATTTGTAATGTACTGGCCGTATTTTAGGATTGAAAGAAAAATAGAACATTAAACTGGCAGGTTCTAATTATAAATTATGATAATGTTCATGTTGAGCGGTTAGGGTCTGTGGTTAGCAATCTGTTTTCATTAATGCGGTGTAAATGATGTAAAACTGCAAAGTTCAATATAAGTATTTTGTAAATTTTACTGATAAAATAAACACACATTTTTTAAATGTACTTTCAATTCAGGGACTCAAGTAAATTACTTACCAACTCTATTTTATTTAATACCTATCAAAATATTACATCACTACGAAATTCTAGCTAACTGCTACCCAAGAAACACCTTCTTTATCAAACCAACTCGAAGTCGGTAGAACTTAATAACATTTTCCTATCCAATAACACGAAAATTATAGTCAAACGGAGCGTAATTCGCGCCAAACTGTAGGTATTCGAGCGGAATATCTTCGTTCCACGACGAAGCGTCACCCAGCTTATTAAACGAAGATCTTAGAGTAAGACGACAATGGTACAAGTTTACAGTCTCAACCAATTTGCTCGACGCGGCTTCTCTTACCAATTGTTTCGGAAACAAATAAGACAGGTGCTTAATGTTTTGTATGGAAAATCACGGCCGAATGAAAGCTTGAAAAAGAGATCATAAATAATTCAATGTCACAGCTATGTGGAAAAAACCGTACTGTACGTATTGTCGAAGAATACAAAACATACATAGATACTTTAGTTACTCAAGAAAGGGTATGGATTTAAATTTTCATAGATGAGGTACACACCTTTTTATGGTAAATCAAAGGTTTAGTTTGTCTGAATGAGGTCAAGAAAAACAAGGCTGTAAAATCCAATGGGTTGTTGATCACAAGATACTTAATCCGTGTCAGCTAGTATCGATTAAAGATTAATTAATAAATACAAATAAATACCCCATCTGATCGTCCTGAAAGTCAATAAAACTTTTCTAATCAACCTCGTGCAAACAGCAGCAAAAATACATAAACAAACGAAAACAGACAAACCAATAAAGTCCAGGGAATCACCTTCAATCAATTTTTATACTATAAATAAACTTCAATATTGCTTGCGTTGCCATAAAATAAATTAGTGACATAATGGCCTTTAATTTCTTTTTTATTGCCTATAATAATATCGTGGGCCTATACTTATAACTGCCTAGGTTTCAGTACATTAGGGTCACGTTAACCGTTTTGTTGGTAATCGTAAAGTCGATACTGTATTGTCATTAGAGGTATCATTATTGATTGTGTTATGTGTTTTTCATTAGATTATGCAATCTGTTATTTTGGTTGCAATAAAACTTATCACGTCCAAAATAACTACTACAGTGTAAAAGCCATGTGATCTGACAAAAAGTATCCAACGTTCTTAAATTAATGTTTTAAGATTAACTACACTTAACTTACAGTCAATCAGGTAAATGACACTATTCTCTATATAGACTGGATATTAGGGTGTCCCAAAAAAATCAAAGTCATTTTTTTTAACGCATACCCTCCTATTTTTTTCCTTTTGGTCCAAAACTATTATAAATAAAATTTTATGGTGGTAGGACCACGGTAACCCGTGCCGACTTACATTTGAATGTATGTCATACTTGCTCTCTAAGACTAACGCGATCTAACTCGTCGATGTGCTTGTGATTTCTTGTTATTTAGTGAACGAATCATTGTTTTCAAACAGCCAGCATGTCACTAGACTTAAGCAGTTATAAAAAGAGTATATTTTTAATTAGGGGACCTAAAGCATCAAATGTCGGGCTCAAACTTCCGTCTAATGGACAAGTTCTGGCAGTTTCATTGTACAACTAGCGACCCGCTCCGGCTTCGCACGGAATAACAGTATTTCTCCGCTATTTAATGTGTGTTATTATACATGTAAACCTTCCTCTTTAATCACTCTATCTATTAGAGAAAACCGCATGAAAATCGGTTGCGTAGTTTTGAAGAATTAGGTAAGCTTACAACGGGACACGGGGACAGAAAAAGCGACTTTGTTGTATACTATGTTGTGATATTCGGGAAATTAATTTAATTGTGAATGAAAACGTAAATCTTACTAGTCGCGAATGCATTATCTACTGGGGAAAGGCGCGTATTCCAACTAAATCTTTGCCTAATTGTGTGACGAAACTCGTCACCTTGTATCAAGTTTGGAGGGACAAAAGACACAAGACGTTTTTAAGCAACGCTATCACGACTTTTTCAGCAACTTAGATATGTAATTTATTTGATTTTGATTAATAAGAATAAATCATCATGTCCCGAGCCTTTTCCCAACTATGTTGGGGTCGGCTTCCAGTCTTGCCGGATTCAGCTGAGTACTAGAGTTTTACAAGGAGCGACTGGCTATCTGACTTCTCAACCCAGTTACCCAGCAACCCAATACCCATTTGATAAGACCAGTGTCAGACTTATTGGCTTCTGACTACCCGAAACGACTGTCCAAGATGTCAAATGACAGCCAGGAGAGCAGCCGGCCTACAGTTAGTTACAGAAAGCGCGTGCCTCAGAGGAGCAAAGGAAAATAACTCTTGAAAAACGATTGGACGTATCGTTTTTCAGGGGTTATTTTGTCTTTGGTTATTTTTTTTTTTCAAAAGAAGATCTTTACGGTACGTTGTATGACAAAATCACCTCTAACTTCATTTCAGCAAAAAGCGAGTTCTTTGATCGATCGCCTTAAAATACATATAATGACAGTTTTCTACATGAATGTGTCCTACCTTCTAGTCAAATAATGCTTCGTATCAAAAAGCCAAAGTTTCAGCACTGAGAGTTAGTGAACGATGTGGCCGAAAGATCGGTGAAGTTCATTCAAGACTTTTATTGATTAATCACAGTAGATGAGGAACAAAAACAATTATTGTTAGGTACAGTCCTAGAACATCGGAAAATTTACCCTGACTGTAAAAAAACTACTTTAAAATGAAAATTTTAATAATGATATTATTTTTCAATGTATATGAGAATACAAAACATTATTTGGATGTATTCAAGGTTTATTTTTAGTTATAATAATTAAGATCTAAAGGAGATTGGGCAAGAATGTATGAAGTTTGGTCCAAATGTCCACCACGAACGAGACCTATATAATTAAATAGTCCACTTAATTTAGAGTAACTTTTACTAAGAAAGTAAAAAAAAAAACAATGCCAAAAAAAAGTTATAGCTAAAAATGTATTCTTAATTTTCAGTAGTTTTTGTATGTTATCATTATTATTTTTTTATTTTATTCCACTTCCAATTCCGCATTTTATCTAAAACTAAGATGAGTAAGACACATTTGCATATAAACAGCCCATATTTTGTTGCCCGATGGATGTACGAATCACTAACCAATTGAGGCGCCAGAAGTGCTTGAATTGACTCAGCGGTTCCTGAATCTAAGAAAGTTCGATGTAACTGTGGGTTGTCTTCTCTCTAATAATGAACAATTCTATTTTGTCAGAAGTTACAGAAAGTGAAAATCGAACATCACGAAAAGTAATTGAAAAAATGAAATTGAAAAAATCTATAAAATGTTTTATTTGATTTTGCTATAACTTTTTTCTGGCATTATATTTAGTTTTACTTTCATAACAAAAAATGTTCTATATTTAACGGGCTATCTAGCCATATAGGTCTCGTTCGTGGTGGACATTTGGACCGGAATCGCCCATTGTCCTTTCTCCATAGTAAGTCAGTACAAATTTTCATGTGAAAACTTTGGCATTAAGTCGGCACGGGTTACCACTGTCTGATCGAGACAATATTTATTATAGGAGATAATGAGGTCAAACCGAAAAAAATTAGAGGGTATGCGTATTTGAATTCCAGAAAAAAAAATTCCCCCTTATGTCTTGGGACACCCTACTGGATATAGATAAAATAATTTGATATTTAAATTAAAGATCTCTCTGTGTGCCACTTTTGTGGTTTATCTAGATAGGCCACGTAAATCAAAAATTATATTATTAAGAAATTCGAGTCCAAATAAGCGAAATATCTTGATTACATTAAGAAAGACAAAATGTTGTACTCTAGAACAGAGAGATAACTATCTTATTCAAATATTTATAATATAGTTACTATCTGACCAGAATTTGACTTTCAGACGTATTTGGGGATTATCGGTTAGTGTTCCTAATTAATATTTTTGATATTTTTTGTCCTCATTAATGTAATTCTATTTTTATTTATTATACCTACTATAAGGCTTTTTCTGTTCAAATTCTGTTCCATAAATAGATTAACATAACTTAGGCAACAATGGATGAACTAACACATTTTCTTTCCTCGTGAAAAGCTTTTAGGTATCCAGATTCTAAGCTGCCTAGTGACCTTGAAGTACAGGCAACCTAAACCGTTCGGGACATCCTGCAAAGATATGATTGGAGTTTTCACACAACAGAAAGATATAATAGAATAGACACAAAGATATTTTCAAAATATCTAAAGAAAACCTAACTGCCAAGTTATAGTTACAATGCTCTTCAAAAAGTAGCAAAGTATTGCAAAATGAGGTTGTATGACAAGGAAAGGAAATGCAATAATGCAGACGAGACAACCCATTAGTGTAGAAAACAACAACGGTGATTCTCATCCCCAACTATGGTCGGGTGAAACATATCCCTTTAGTTAATTTACACGCCTCCTTAAGGGGCTCGTTAGCACTTTCGGGGAAAAAGTGAGATACGTTCGTGCCCCCACGTAATCACATTAGCACGGTATGAGACAGAAATATATGCTTTTACATTTATTTTCAAAGCTTATTCGAGACTCACAGATATCTTTGAGGGATAAAAGAATCGTTTTCTTTTGGTAAGAAGGATGGGGTAAATATGTGGATCCCCATGAATTTAAGTGATCAAATTATGTGGATGTGGACGTTTTTTGATACGTTACATATTTATGGGTTCCGAGACGGTTTCAAATGTAACAGCTATTTATATGGGATCAATGACTTTTTTATGGGAGTTGGCCCTTAGGACAACAGTAAAGTACCCCTTCATCCTGAATAAACGATGGTTTTTTAACCGAAACGATTGTTCATATTTTCTGTCACGTGACCTAATTAACCTTCATAAAAGAAGCTTTTTAATTAATTTATTAATCTATGTAATTGAAAGACAGCTTACGTGATAAATATTTCCTAGGCATTACGATTTGCAGTTAATTCAACGCCTACGCAGTTTCGTAGCCGCGAAGACGCGTAGCAAATGTGCTACGCCTCGTAGACGATTACAAAATAATCGTACGTAGCATTATTTAGCTTCGGATTACTACCGAGATGTATTCAGAAAAGGTTATTTAGTATTCTACATTTCAAATATCCTTTGTCATGTCAGTTTAGTACGTAATACGTATAAATTATTCGCTGGAGACAGTCCAATATTCCGTATTCAGCGTAAGCAAACAATATTATTATTAAACACGGTTTAAGTCTGTGATCCGAACGTAAATTATTATTGGCAAGCTGTTTTCTCTCGACCAGAAACAAGCTAGGCATTAAAAATATACACAGAATTTGTTCGCTAACAACGAAGTAATAAATATGGAAAGTAGGAGTCGTAAAATTATAGCTAGCTTCGAAATTCAAGGTAGTACTTTTAGTAAAATGTTTAATCGAATAATTTTAGTTCTAAGAAGTATTGATATTTTTATACGTAAGTAATAAATACTACTTATTTATTGATATCGTTTCATTCACGAATAAACTTACGCCCAATCACAATTTCTAGGAAAAATCTCAACATTGTAAAAAAAGCCATGTAAACTCATAGTACCTAAAACAGCAACATTTCTATCATTACTATATTTAAATTCAAGTAGAAATTTACACCTATATCACTTTTTAATCTAAAAACGGGTCCAAATTACTTCACTTGCACACCATATTCAGTCCAGTACTTTACACCCTGCAGACTAACAAACATACATACACACAGACATCTAACTAGGGAGATCGATAACCCCTCCTCTCTCGGATAAAACGCGCTCAGAATCAACCTACGTAAGCATTCACTATCGTTCCAAGGTCAATGTTAAAATGAAAGGTTACAAAACAAGTTAACGTGAAATTGCTTCACCAAAGATCGATAGCAACGAACATAATGTTAACTAAGCCTAAAGTTCTATAACTTGCCTAAAGTATAGAGAACTTATTAAAAACTTGCGAGCGATTCCAATTAATGATAATGTCTTCAGGCGTATGTGAATGAGTTATTGAATTTATTTTATGCAAATTGTTGATAAATTGGGTATGTTATGTTCTTTTTATATAATGTATTGCATTTTCAGTATAAAGTGTAACCCTTAAAACTTTGAGGTCACACAGCGTTCAAGAATTATAATTGTTTTTATGTACGCATCGCAAGAAAATCTATGCGCATAATAATTTATCATCAAACTTCAGTTAGGTTCGTTTCAATATTAATTAAAAAGAAAATCTAAAACTCACAATTTACTGTCCTTGATTCAATTCAAGGACACCAACAATTTTCATGAAATCCCCAAAGAAAGTTAAATAATCCCTAACAATACAGATACATCATTTGACATAGAAAGCACAGAACCTCGCGCGAACGAAACGTACCTTTATGAATTCCAATATGTCTTACTTCGAACGCAGGTGTCAAGTGAATAGGGGGAGGATGGTACCTTAGCTCAGTACATGGCTAAGAAAAATACACCTGTATGTTTTAGAATGATGAAAATTTGTTACTGACATTCTTATCCTAAAAGGGTACCGTTGACAGATACAAGTCTGAAAATGATTTGTGATTCTGTTTTATTTTTGGGGTGTTTTGATGGCATGCTTTTATGTGAATGTGAAAGAGTAAAGGGGGTTGTAAAAAGATGCTGCGAATTTGCTGAAGTGGTTTGGATTAAGAATCTGTGGTGTGGTTTGGGGTAGTAATGTTAGTATTATAAAGTAGTACATTTTAGACTTTAGAGTAGTACAATTGACTAGTAATATAATACCAGTATTGGATATCTAAATACTGCAATATATTTGCTCTTCATATAGCAATTCAATAACAAAAGTATCCAAAAATGGTCTCATAGAGTTTTATAATTTAAGTTTTGGCCGTACGCCTATGAAGTAGCCCGGGATTCTGTAGCAAAGAGGCATATACACACACACAAAAATATATCGACGTCACATCACGAATACATTAAAGCTCAATACCAAAACCGTATTTAGGCACATAAAATAGGCAATAGCTAAAATACACACATCTCGAAAAGAAAGGGAAATTATTCCAACGAAATCAGTATTATTTCCAATAACCTAAACGTACAATGATAACAAGCTCGCAAGTAGCAAATCAGAGGAGCTTCATCGAGTCTTTGAAACGTTCCGATCTAACTAACTCGCCTGCAGGCATCTAGATCCGTTTTTTCTTCCACGTACTGTCCTTACAGCGCATACTTTATTTCTATTTGGCTGTACTGCGAGGTAAACGGGGCGGGGTGAGGGCCGCGGGGCTAGGCACGCGCGGTAGCGTCGCCCCAGCCAGTAGAGCCTGCGACGACGGAGCGAGCGCCTGTACGCGTCGCACCCCAAAAAACCAGGACTGGTGACCCCAAACAGTGTCTGTGACGTGTTTCAGTGTCAGCATTACCGTGGAAATGACCATATCGATGATTGTGAACAAATGTTTGTGACTTGTGATTAAGTGGTTGCGTGCGACTAAGTAAGTGAGTTGGGTGCGAGTTCGTGTGGTTGCATTGCATAGGTACAGCCGGTAAGTAGTGGTGTTTTCTGCAATAAAATTAGCATAGTAACAGGATTGGTGCGATTGAGCTACATACTCGGTCCGGATAGGTGATTTTTCTTTAATTGATCTTATTTTATTGGGGGCGGCGTGTTCGATGAATTAATGTCTGTTTTATAGCACGATGTGCTCGTTACTGCGGCCGGGTTGTTCGGGTTGGATACGGTTTTTGATTGAAGCATGTTGTTAATTTCGCCATGTATGTGCGACTGCAGTGCCGTCGGTGCGTTATGCATAATAATTGCCGGTTAAACAGTTTATTACGTATGAATCAGAAAATTAATTAAGTTGTAATGGTGCCGTTTTTAATTATCCGGTAGTAGTCATTACGTTCAGATTCATAATGCCTGCTGTAATTACCTGTTAAATTTTTAATAAACATTCGGTGAGCCTAATAATATGAAGTATATTACAAACAGGTTAATGAAGGGTCCATTCGGAATTTAACAGCATGTTTTCAGGTCATAAAATGAAACACATATTATTCATTTATTACACTTTACTGCTTTTATTTTGTTTTTACCAGTAAATTATATAGTTAATTTTAAATAGGGTAATTAAATTACCCCATTAATTTTAATGACCCTTCGATCAATACTTTACGAGAGTATCTGGCCTTTGTGAATAAATTATTTAGGTAAACCGTTAAAATATTAACAACGTGCTTTACCCGGAAGAAGCTGAGTATTCGTGAAAGTTTTTTTAATCATTCAACGAATACATTTAGGGGTTTGCAGGTAATGTAATTGAAATATTTCAGTAATAATCATTATGTTTCTAAAACTACTGTTTAAGCTATACATATTTATCGTATTCTATAGTTTTACAATAGGCCTATATTATAATACCATAGGTACATAACTCTTTTGCAATAAAATCTGCCTTATTCTATCCTCAATATTACTCAAAATAACCCTCCGGTAGCAATATTTTTTCAGAACACACTTTCGAATGTTCTAACCTATGACCTTTAGGTACGAAATGGAGTGTAAGACTTATATATCATGAAAACAATTCGTTCTATCCACAGATTCATAATAGCAATAACTCTACTATCAGTTTAGAAGGGCTTACGATGGATTTATATAACCGATCTTTATTTTGCGATTAGAGATTTGTGACATAATCATCATTCTCCGAGCCTTTTTCCCAACTATGTTGAGGTCGGCTTCCAGTCTAACCGGATGTAGATGAGTACCAGTGCTTTAGAAGAAGCGACTGTCCTGCCTGACCACCTCAACCCAGAAACCCGGGCAACCCAATACCCCTTGGTTAGACTGGTGAATTTAGACATTAACTCCCTATAAATTATAATGCCTTTAAATATCTAATCGCAAAAATACGGATAGATATCTTATAGAAATCCGCAGTTAGTTATGTGGGAGTGTCTAGTTTGCTGTATCACAAGGATCTATGCGGTCATCCGGGAAAATGGAGGACGGGTGATTGTAGGCCTTAACTTTAGAATTCGTATGGACACAAATTTTGCTATTCAAAAGTGGACTTAAAAGAGGACATTAGAATGCGTAAGTAAATTTTTAGTCAGTCAGATATAGCGGTTATCTCAAAAATGTGAAAATGTGTTACGATAATTCTGAAGGAAAGGAAAGGAGCTTTCACTTTATTATAAAACGTGGTCCTAAAAAGCATCAACTTTAATACTAGGGTTAAACCATCATGTCAAACCATAATGGTCTTAACCTAGCACTATATAAAGCCGGCACTTTTTAAGATCACGTTTTATAATACACTGGATAATTATATTTTACTACTCTTACGCAGGTATCTTTTATATAGATGATAGAACGGTTATTGCAAGATCATTTGTATCAAAATTAAAGATAATTTTGAAGGAAAGGAAAGGACATGACATTGACTGATATTGTTAATCTGTCATTGTTGGGGGCGCAAGTAAGTCACGTACTATAAATTGAATTATGATGCAGCAATTTAGAATGTCTTGCATTTATCTGTCATGTATAAGATTGATACCTAATTACATCTCATTAAGTACATTAACTCCTTACTATAATATTTTTTAATAAAACGAAAGTATTTTGCAATTATTTTGAATGAGTACGAGAATTTTAAGCAGTAGGATACCGTTTAATAAGAAGTACCGTTCCAGTTTCATAGCTCCGGGAAATTAGATGTTATTAATCAACCATACATAATCAAATATTTTGTTAAAAGATTGACACTCATCCCTTAACACTAGAACTAGTTACAGTATACGGTTAGAAGATATTTTACGTTTTTTCTTTGGAGCTTTCATATATTTCAACGAACTAACAGTTGTGATCTAAACGCATGCTTTCTTAAGAGTATTCAACAATATTCGAATGAATTTAATACTATTCTAAAGTTAAATATTTTACGGCTTCGATGCAAGCTCTAATTATGCAAAATTCCTTTCGGAAATATCTCTAATGACGTCATATATATAGCGCAGTGGAACGGAACGGAATTTTCATATTTCGTATATTTATATAGAGGGGAAAGCTCATTAAGAGATGCTCTGCCTCGAATTTTTATGATGCATTTTGTACTGGATCTTCCAGTTTTTGGATAATCAGAGTAAAAGCCGACGGAAGAATCTTTTATTGATCCTTCTAAGTTCTCTTTTGGTTGAGAACAGTTTTTGGTTATAGAAACTCTTTAGACTTGGTTGAATGACAGGTCCCGTGAAAATTCGGAATCAATTTTCAGATAACAATTAGTCGGCAGTTAGATTGTACATACTTAAAGCTGAATATTTTTCTAAGTTTGGTTTAAAACAAGAGTAGAGAGAAATTTAAATATTCTTAACTTAATACTTAAAATAATAACTGAATCGTGGAAAGAACTCGTGCTACCGTAACAAATATTTATATCCGATTCCGAAAATTGGTAAAATATTATACCAGACAGAAACAGTTAACACGCCTTATTAAGCATTTATTTGGTAATTAACCAGAACTATTTATAAAAGAGGATTTCGCTAAGAGGCTTAATACGCATGAATTCCCAACATTACATACACATGTAAAATTTATTTTAACTGGTTGTAAGAATTCCAAAATTAAATCAGTTTTACTAAGTGTAATTAAGTCGGCAAAATGGTCATGCTTTTACAGAAGTTATGTTCTTAAACTAGGACATTAATTACTAGAATAGAACTGAGCTAGCTATTTATTTCGGTTTATTTAGAGTGAAGACATTAAGTGAATGTTTCTTGTTGAATTACGTTATTATTCTATAATTTTCAAGGGTTGTTTGAGCTTCATTTGTTTTGTTCTGTTTGGTTTGATTCCTGGGATGGGCCGAAATCGCTTTGTGGGTTCCACAAAGCAGCCCGTAGTCTGGAAGTTAGCGGTGTTACACCGCTGTGCCTAGGAGAGTATGTAAAGCCGGCTTCCCCGAATGCTACTCAATAGAAGTCGTTGTTACAATTCCATGTCGGAGACCTTCGGGTGGATTTGAGAAAACTCAGACACTGGGCTTGCTAGGTGATTAAATCTGCAGCTCACTTGATAAGAAGATGATTTGTTTTGAAGCCACAGAGAAACATCATTGCAGGGCTCGTTGCTAATAAGCAACGTGAAATACTTAGGTAGTAGGTATGTTCTAATCTACATATTAGTTTATGTATGTAGATGTAGCTGAATCAACATTTAAATTGGGTGATCGTCATTTGACCTCCAGAATCCGATACTGGGTAATATCGAGGTATCAAGGTTAGGTCATTTGTCAGACTTGATTAAGCTTGAGAATGATCGTTTAGGACAATAATATACCTATCTATCTATATTATGTGTCAACACAGATGAACAGTAAGTCTTGAGATCGTGGAAACACCAGTCAATGGTTGAGGTGAGAAGCAAAAATGATGATTGTGCATGGATGTTTTCATTACAATTTTTCTTCAAATAACTATGATACTCTGAAGTCAAACGTATTACACCTCATAAATGTGTTGAAGTCTCATACATTTTTAGTGTTTTGAAGGCACACGCAACTTATTTCGGACCTGGATTAGTTTGACCAGAATGGTAGTTCCCTTCTTGAACTTATTTCAATGTTTTACAATCAGATAGTCATCACTCATCAGGTTGTATCATTTGTAGGTAGAGAAAATGAAGAAATAAATAACTGTGAAGGTATATCTATGGAATTAACCGTGGTAGTTTTCCTATCATTAATAATTTTGTTATACTGATACACGTGCTTATAAACTATTATTAGTATTGAACAGACAGTAATAGAACTTAGTTCTTTTTTCTAGTTTTGTGAAAGTACAGAGTTTCTGATTTTAACATTGATTACTTAATAATATGAATTACCTAACAAGTGAAGTACTGCATCACCAATCGGAGGTGAAAATCTTGTCCAATCTTATTTTGTCTCTTTCTAATCAGCAAATTAAACGGACATAGATCGGTGAAGCTGAATCGGTTATCCTCGGCTACAGTCGGGTTCTCTCGGCACCGTACCGTAACGTATTGAATTTTGAAATAAGAACGTCTATTACTATGGACCAAGTCCCTGCTATGGACACATACCTAGACTTTTTTAGTCGTATTGCAAAAGAAGTTTTTCTGAATTTCAATTTGAGGTATTTTATTTGAAAGACAGGCACATTTGCCCTAAACGTCTCTTTAGTACAGGATATTATGAAAAGAGTACTCATCGTCAAAGGACACAAGAAAATGAGGGAGTTACCCTCCCAGAATTACACATCTCTTTTCATATTTACATTCTGTCTGGGTTTCAATCTAGATTTTATTTTGGCAACATTTAAGCTAACGATGTTTTGGTGAGACGGTTTTATGCCTTCGTGGGGATATAAGGACAGATATATTGCGATTATTTAAGTGTTATCCTAATGCTTTAGGCATGTTACGGTAAGAAAAAGATTTTGTATTCTAGTTATAATGTGATAAGGTGGATTTTACATATTTTTTGTTTGAACTATACGTACATAGATAAAGAAGGATAAAATAAGGGTAAAATCAAATATGGAAAGAAAGATAAATAAGCATAATTTATGTTGAGTTATATTATTTGAATGTCTCCACTGAAAACTCGTGTCGTGTAGGTACTTGTGTTATCTACGAATATCAATACATTTTTATGTGAGGTTGAGCAATATAATTATAAGGTGCACATTTAGAATAGTCATCAGACTATACAGTTTCTTACTTTTAACTTCAAACATTTTCGGAAGTAGGTAAACGAAGACAAAATACTTGTAAAATTAAGGGCCTTACTACAAAAACTTTAAACCCTGTTTTACACTTGTCTAATAAAATTTTGGCTGCAAAATGAACCATATGTCAACGTCATAATTTGACATCTTTTTAGACAAGGCATAAACTGACGTTTAAAAGTTTTTGTGGTAAGACGGAATATCGCTAAGTTCTATAAATCCTTTTTGATTGGAACCAGTTGATTCTCTCCTGAACCAACCTTCATAGACATGAATCGATCAATTTCGAACTTCGAATATTTGAATAATTTACCGGGAAACGGTTTGTCCGGCCAGTATTGATTCTATGTAAAAAAAAAAATACAATACAGCCTATTTATTCAACATGAATATGAAACAGTATCAATTAATGTTATTGTGTTTTTTTTCTATACATTTTATCCTTCGCCCACAATTTATTATTGTTGATTAAAATAACTTGCGGCGTCGTGTTTATTCGTTTTCGAATTTAATTTTAGTTTTCAGTTTATAGTGGTTTTGAAATTTGAATTTATTGTTTGAAATTGCTTTGGAACGGGTGTTTTTGTTTATTTGTGTTTTGTTTTGTCCTTCGCCTAATAGTTGTTTGGGGTTAAAAGATCGTGGAGCATATAATGTAAGGTTTTATATCTAATTTTATATTTATTATCTTATTACTTTTGTTAACAAGTATTCAAAATTAAACTCTTTTCGTTGTACTAATAAGGGTTTAGTCCTACCTGAAAATTAATGTGAAATTACTAAGATAAGTAAGCAAGATTAATTATTATTTCAAGTAATCCTCTTAACAGTGTCCCTTGTACCGCCGTAGGAAAAGGCTTTCCGCTTCTTTCCTGATAATAAATGGGTACAATCATATTTATTGGATAAGGATCCTGGATATAGAAATGTATATAGCATAGCATTACGGAAAGTACTATCAAAATATGTATGTAAGGATGTAGTTTTAGGGAACATCTATTACTATTATAATTCATAATGTTATGTGCCGAATACACGGTATACTATCATACTTTTGCTATCTTTTATTCACAGACAAGAGTATCATTTAGTATCGTAACATTGTATATTATAATATATGTCATCATTATCAGCGACATTTATAAATAAAAACACCTTGATATCGCTTTATATATTGTAGGTATAGGTCATTACTGCGGTCCCATGTATATTATAGCTTTACACATATTAAGTATTTCTGTTGCTGCTATAAAAAAATACTGAAAAGTAATACAAGTATTTTAGGGGGCTTACACAAAACAAACTTATTTTTTTTCTCCTTTTATAGATACTGGTACGGAAACCTCCATGCATGAGTCCGACTTGCACTTATCCAGTCTTTTTATGGACATCCAACGTATAATGTATATTCTACCTACTGAAAATTTCGTGTTTCATTATTTCTTCCACTTACCTAGTTCTAGGAAGTTGTAAACTACTCAGCAATGGAATGAACTTGAGTGTCAGTCAACATGATAGGTGATTGGCAACTCAACGTGTTCTTGTAGTGATCGCTTTAGCTCGACATGCAGGTGCTGCCATCTATTGCTAGGTGGCTTTCAACTTTATTTGGTGTATTCTTTTTTTTTAAATGTCGATAAAAAATAAGGGATATTGATCTTACTACAAAAAAGTTGAACAGACGTGCGTCACTTGTTTTAGAAAATTTTGCGTTGAACATTTTCTGTGAAACGTGTAAGTTCGGAGAGATAGATTTGTGTTTTGTGTGTGTTCTAGTCTGTGATATCGTGAGTTCTAAAAGGATTAATTAACTATTGGAAATTTATGGCATGTAAAATTTTTCTTTAATTTAAAATTTGAAAAAGATACGTGGGAGTCGTGAGTGGGATTGATGAAAAAAAAAATCACATGCAAGTTTCTTATTAAATGTTTTATTAAATATTAACTTTATATGCGTGTTTTGTTAGTTATAACGAAATATTTTAATAAAGTTGTTTGATAAATTGGATAGGACATAAAAATGGTGATACATAACACATAAAAGCTGAATTACTATAGGAAATCTAAAAACATACGAAAACACATCTACTAGGTACACATTAGTGTTATTACATTTTCATAAATTAAAAAGTAATTTCGGAAATGTGTACGCAAATGAAAACTACAATAATAGTCACATAAAAATGATTGAACAACAATGAAAATATAACTATCAACTGAAAAATAGTAATGACATGATGATTATTTTTCAAATAATACCATTTCCATTTGAAGGCTATTTGTATTTTTTATATTAGAACGTACAAAATATTGTTACATTTATTGTAGCCATCAAATAAGTGTTTTTATTATTAAAGCGTTATAGTGGCGGATTTCGATAAATAAAACAAAAATAATGATCAGATAAAATCTAATCAAAAGTGCACAAATATTGCACTGGCTGTTACAGTAAAATTAAAACACACACGAGTAATTAAAATAACATTGTGACGTCACAAATAGTGGACTTTATTGAAGATCTTTGTTTGTGGAAGACGGGCTCGTAATAACAGGGGTGCATGCGAGCAAGCTCTTGCAGCGATAATATTTGTAATAAGACACCACCTAAGGCTATCTTGGGAATGAGAAATTGTTTAGTAAGGTCGATAAGAGATGGCGCTGTTATCAATTTTACTATGTAATTAATAATAGTCTCAAATAATAAGGCAATTTTACGGTTGTGGTGCTTAAAAAGTTGTGATATTTCTATTTTTTTTGAGTTCAATCCTTTTGCTTATAGTTGGTTACATCTGACGTTTTAGTTTTCGGACAGTTGTTTGTGGAGGACAGGTGTATGCGAGCAAAGTCATGCAGCGATAATATTTGTAATAAGACACCACCTAAGGCTATGTTGATAATACGAGTCAGATAAGGAATGAGAAAATTGTTCACTTAGGTCGATAAGAGATGGCGCTGATATCAACCGTATTTTGTTCTTGTACTCTTAAGTGCTTATAATTAAAAGCTAAAAATGTCAAATCTGACTATTTCTGGCTGAGGTACTTAACAAGCGTTGGTTTTCCAAAAAATATGAGATTAACCCTTTTTACATAGTTAGTAATATGAAGCTGTAGTTTAATAGTGTAATTTAATCATATTTTGTAACTGTTGCGTTGAATTGATGTAATTTAACTTGTAGATAATACAAAATAGATATTTTACACAAATACAAAAAATATCTATTTTGTATTATCTACAAGTATATAACAGCATATTTTTTAACAATTGTCACAGTATTTATGTAAAACTTTTTACAGATAAAAACGTTCATTATGCTAAAGGAACATTTTGCAAATTATCAAAAGAACGTAAAATGAATTTACAGCGAGACAATTTGAATTAATACTGAAATGCAAATTATATTCCCATAATGGTCGCGATAACGACTCATCCGTTTATTTTTTTTCAGAATGTTGTTACTTTTTAAAACGATGTTAATTTGAATCGCCATTTTAAAACTTTTGGCATAATCGATGCGTTTGTGAAAACCGCTTTTGAATATTCTAATTTTGTTTTATCAAGCTTTCGAAATAGGATAATTAAAAAACGGTTTTAGGGGTTTTAATTATTTTGGAGTTTGTTTAAAAACATTTACTTTGCAAGTACTTTTTGGCAGAAAATTACCTACTAACATTGGTTTAAGTGACCGATTGTAAAAAAGTATGCCACATTGACTAGAATTTCACAAGATATTTGTATGGCGCAACGTAACCAGTATATTTAAAGCTCTAGTAGAAAAAAATATTTCAGACTAAACCATTATTTAGTGAATTTTTTCATTGTTAAATCTTGTATAATACATACCTTATTAGAACAGATAGCCGAAAATTTCCAGGAACTTAGCTTTTGTTACATAACTATTTAATTTAGATTCAAAATATGGAACAAAATACAAGCGATATGAATCTGGGTCAAGAATTTGGTTAGTACATACAACTATGTAGTTAAATTGGCACATGACTTGCGTGTAAAGTAACCTAACCAACGTTACTTTTTCTATCCAGACTTTTATGAATAAAGTGAAACCTCAAAGCCTATTTTTGTGTGAAAATAAATTATTTTACAGCGAAAATTGTATAACAGCTCGACGGAGTTTAGTCAAAATACTCCTGAAAATTCACGGAAGAATATACGTGGTAAAAACAATACTGGCTGCTTGTAAAATGTATACGTAATTTTATGTAATTTCGTTGGAATTCTTAGAAAGTAATCCCATTTTCCGTGTTAAAAAAGCAGATTTTCTTGGAGTAAATGAATATAATGTAGGTTAGAATCTTAGCTAGGATACATTAACATAAATACTAATGTATGTACATAGGTAACTAAAAGGGTGAGTTATTATTTGGTTGATGCTGAAAAGTTTTAAATTTCGAATGCATCAATCAATGATCAATTATTATTGTCAAAAAATTATTATTGTAAACACTGAATCTCAAGTCATTATCAACAATACAGATCTAAATAGATAATCTCCTTATAACAAAACCAATAAAAGTATCCTTTTACTATTCCTTTTGCTCTTCCAAGCCAACAATACAAAAAATTTTACATACAATCAGAGCTCGAAAGATTACACGTACGTATCTAAAAACGGAATCTAGAAACGAATGTACCAGGAATTCAGAAGCCGGTTGGATATTGGACACAATATGTTTGTGGTATTCAAAGCGAGCTTGCGACCTATGGCGGTATGCCAATTGTCCGAATTATTAGCTAGAGGTGCTCTTTGCAAATGTTGTGCATTGTTACGCAGTTATGACGTCACAGCTTATGTTGTTTGCTGTTATTGAGAATATAATGCAGAGCGATATTTTTGGTCAGGATTTTTCTATTATGTTGGATTATGTAAATGTCACTGAGATACAGTATCTATGCATTAACACACAAGCACTTCTATGTACATAAAAAGATTCATAGTGCTCTATATAAGTACACTTAAAGTCAGGACTTGCCAACTCACCCTTCACTACATAAACCCAAAATTATTATGAACATAATTTTCAGCATAACGCCTATACAGTGCAGCTTACCCCCAAGGCTACGCGGGACGGTTATGTTGGAAAAGATAACGGATAGCGTCCATACCCACAAGATATAAAAGTTAGGGGAATGACCGAATTAACGAGCCCCATAGGCAATGGCTCACCAAATGACTTACAATAAAAGACAGAAATAAAAGACTTTCAAAGTTACTTATAAAGAGCGTTATGCAAAGTATAAACTTGGCGTAGTAATAATACTTTTGCAGTATTGTCTTCCTTTAATACTCGTGCCTCACAGTGCTATTAGTCCCGGCTTTTACAGGGTTAAGCTAATAATGAGCTACCCTATTTTTGAAGGTTAAGGTAGCAAAGATTTTGTTCCGTTAATGTTGTGATAGACCAAATTACGTTTTGTTTAAAATACTTCCTTATGTTAATAGAATTAAGCGTTATAATTGAAAGGGACAAACTAATTGAGTGTAGCTGATAAGGTATTGTTCTTTCTGAGAATATACTAAGAATGAACTCGAGGAAAGGAAAACATTTAACATTTAAATTAAAGCAGAAAAAGTCACAAGTTACAAAGACAGCTTGCGAGCAGTTTTTCTGCTTCATATTGTTTTTAAGAGAAAGACAACATTATGCTTCATAGAACTCGGCAACCAATTTGAGTAAAAAAAATATGCATGTACATATTATACATACTTTTTAACCGGATGCCCGGTGTGTCTAACGGCTAGAAAAACATTCAAGTCCCAAGCCTAGTCATCATCTTGTTTACACTCTCAAATCAAACATATATTTTGCTGCACCATTTTTTCATTTAAGTTTTCCCCTTTATTTCATCATTAAAACCGTTTGGAGAACAATCCTAATGATACACGCGGTATTGAAAAGTTCCCCAATTTTCTGTTCTTTTAACGATTTGCGGTACTTTAAGGGGTTTCTTCAATTATAGTATTTTTTTCCTGGTTTGATGACGACAACCGATTGATCGATTAATGTAATCAGTAAAGTTTTTTTCCTCTTCAAAGTGATCATTCTTTTGGTCCTTAGTTTTTCTTATTGAATGGTTGATGCTTTTTTATCATATTACAATATGAATGAATATTATATTTTTTGAATGAAAATATTATGCTAAGAAATAAAATAACAATTTCGAGACCTATTTTTATTCGCGTAATATAATTTGAATGAGCACTAATTAATTATGATGCCTTGTGATTAATATTCTTTTTGTATAATATTTAATTTAGGAAACACGTAGACATCTTTCAAAAAGATTTTGAATTACAAAATGGAATCTAATATTCAATTTTTTCAAGGTTTTTTTGTTATTCAGGTAAGTAAACAGATTATTCTAATATCCCGATTCTAGGTAGTTTTGTATGTCACTACTGTCTTTATAAAGTATCTTCCAGAACTACATAAAGTTGATAAAGAGTCGTTTGAGGGTCCAGGAAATGCAATTGCTTTCAACTAGTCCAGCGCAAGAAGTGATGAAGTCCGCAGTTTGAGATCCATAAACTGTACTACTCCCAAGAAACTAAGTTTATTGAAGGTACTTCCATAACTTCCGTTCCCAGAATATTGAGACACCAAACAATAAATAGCTTTCCACAATTCCCTTGCGAACTGCTTCTTGCTACTGGACGCTTAGAAAGTTAGTACTAATAACTTTACCAGTACTAACAATGAACCTCCCAACATTTATCACCAGTTTTTCAGATAGAGAAAACCTTTAGAGACTTGATTTCTTATATAAAAAGCATTCGACGTACGACAGCAGCATTGTGCTCACAGAGCCAAAGATTTATTGGTACAACCCGCTATTTTGTGAATTAAAAGAAAATACGAACAAAAACGAAGGCGAAATTGCGAGGCGCGGTGACCGCGGACAAACTGCCTGCCGCTTTCGAACGTTTCCAGAATTCTAATAAAGAAGCAAATTGGAAAATCGAACAGGTATTCGCACCGCTAGATGACGGTGAATTGCTGAATCGGTGTTCCGTTTCACATGATTAACAGTTGCGCGAAAAACGCCACGGTTCACGTAATAAATTAATGTCCAGTATATTTATCAAGATGGAGTCGTTCCATTTTTGTCGGATATGGTAACGAGCGTTTGTTGGCCCATCACATATTCAAGTAGGACGGATGTGTCGACTGACGTACGTATGAATTCATAAACCACTTGCTTACTGAAACGGGGCTTACTAAGCATTTTTATGAAAATTATACTTGTAGAAAACGGTTGAGGAATTTTATGTCCGCTGAAAATGCTATGTTTTAAATTGTGTTTGTAATATTTCGTGAGTATTTCCTGCTATAATATTACAGTAGTACAGTACCTACTTAGTAAAAATCTCATTAATTTCACTTGGAATTAAACATACATTTGCAAAAGAACATTTCATTCAGGAATTTGGTGCTACAAATTACACAATAAATTTGGGATACACAAGACGTAATAAACAGCATATATGAGTACTAAACAGGCATGGTCCGGTCACGAATAAAATGTTCTAGAGTTCGAGTTACATGACCCCTGGGTACCGTAACGTTCACACAATGCTAGCGTTCCAACACATTTCCAAATAAAACCGTATTTACGACTTCCTCTTCGTTCTGCGATCCTGGTAAACTGGCTAAATACTTCTGCGCTTTTGTCTGCGCTTTTTTATTTAACGAAACATTTAACATTCAGGTACTTAAAAAATGCCATAAAAGGGGTCGTTGCAAAGTCGTCTGTATTTTTTTTACATTTTCATGCCAAAATGTAAAACAATGAGTACGTAGTGTATTCTATTTTTTACTCTTTGAAAGTTAATGTTGTTTCTTTAAAGCACTAGTGTTTTGTTTAATTGCTCTTAGTGTTTTTATGTTGATGTTGCAGAACAAAGAGTCATTTAGACTTTTATTTTGACTTTTATCTTTCTAAACTATGCAGTAAATAAACTTGAAAATAAAAACATTAGGTATTTGATTAAAAATTAACGGTATTTGTTAAGTGGAGCTTCAGATATCACATCCTGGTTAAACATAATTAAAACATATTTTTTCTTTAAACAAAAAGAAAATACTATGAATTTCATACAGTGTAGTTAATTTACATTATCTGAAAAAAGTGAAATATCTTAAATCAAAATACTCTATGGAGATTTCAAAATTATCTTACAACAATTTGAGATTTTAGACCTCAGACTACATCGATTGTCCCAATTACAGGTTAACTTTATATGTATTTACATAATATTTACATTAATTTTAAAAATTAAAAATAAACTTATATATACAACTTAAAACTAATACATAGCATCAAAAAATTGCTCCTCATCGCTGTCACCGGGTAATGTACCCAGAAGGCTGGCAGCATTGCCACGTTGGATGGCAATGCTCAACCTCTGTGCGAAATAAAAGCCAGCCCTTGGGTCACGAGAAGTGTCAACAAGGCGCTTAGAAATTTCCTTTGCAAGCGCGTGAGCACTCGGACCCCACGGCCCGAGAGTTTCAACCCCAAACGGCTCAAACATGTAATTCCCGATAAGGCTACTATATTTGCGCCGTTTGAGGTCCTCTGCTTGTGAAGCGGCGGAGCCGACACAACACGCAGTTCTAGGAAGATGGGATGGCGCAAGAGTGTCGACGCAGGTCGCGTCCCAGGTTAACTCAGTTACAGCTTTTGTTGTCCGACTACGTTTGAAAAGTTATTGAATTTACTCCAACGATATTCAATTTACCTTTACCTTTTATTTAAAAGACAAACTTTGTGCAAGCAATGTTGTAACAATAATAAAGTCGTTGACAATTATATTTTGTGTTGGTATAATTCGATTGTCATTTGGTTGTGCCAGATATTTTCTAAGCTAGATTTATAAATGTTCCTACATCATTAATGACTTTTTATTTCAACGGTAATATTTATAATTCTCTGTGAGGTCTGCTATTAAGAATCTATCTACTCTTGGTTAAAATATCTATGTGCAATAAAGTATAATTTTTTATTTTAATTTGTACCCACAAATTGCGTTTTCAAATCATTCAGATACTTATAAATTATGCATGCAAAATTAAAATCCATTCAGTCCAACCGTTTAAGAAGATTTTTGTGACGAACACGCACTGAATACTCTAGCTCGTAGTGACACTAAAATCCGCGTACAGAAAAACTCGTGGTGATACTGACATTTGAAAAAGAAAAGACACACCCCAACGACCCTCAGAACGCTAAGCATAAAACTAAGTTCAAGCTCAGATTAAGCTCGTTCCACTCAATTACCAAGTTAACCCTGACTTTACAACAGATTTCAAAGATATAGTTAAAAACAATGTTGACGCTGTAAAACAGCGTTTTATGGAAGCTTTGCAGGTCACTTTAGATAATTTGAAACCTCGTTCTGCAGTTAAGTATAGGGCTTCGAACATAGCATCGAGGTTGTTTTAAAATTGAATGAACTTGGGACATGCACGGCGTTTGTGGGGGACAAAGTAAGAATTGAGATTGTATTGCTGGTAGACTAATTTTATTGCAGATAGTTTTTTAGTATTATTTTCTACTTAAACTTGAATAAATGAGAATCCATGTCATAAAGATACATAATTATAAAGTATGGTGAATTTGAATGATGCTATTATGCAGTTAAATACAGAAACAGGCTTAATAGCGAGTTAAGTCATAAGATACTTAAAAAAAATAGATAGATTACAGCAGTGGTGTTACCGCGCTTTCACGGTACCGGATTATGTCGCATGAAGAAAAATCGAATGTTACCGCTTAAAAAATGCAAGTGCAAGTGTAAGGTTTTACACTGCAAATACTACTAGATGACCAACCGGTCATCTTAACTCCTTGTAACCTTCATTTGTTTATTAAGACAAACTTTAAACAACAAAATTAACAAGCCGATTAAAAAATCAAACGACTCTGTCTCATACACGTGAATCCAATTAATGTAACAAGAAGATTCAACTTTAACAATTACAAAGTACAATTACATAATAATTGTAACAAGACAAGTTGACAACGAAACTCCTTGACAATTAGTTAAACTTTTTAAAAGAAATAATTCTTAGAATTTTGTTGGTTTACTGACGTAATATTGATTCTTGTTGCTCTATTATTCAAAGACTTGAAGCAATTGTGTGACAAGTCTGTCATAAGATAATTATGTGAATGTAATGTATGGCTTTATAATATTTACTATTACTTCCATTATAAATATAAGGAATGAGGGATGAGTTAAATAACTTTCGACTCTTTGGGTTTATTAATTCTTTCTGCATAACCTGAAAAGTTCCTATATCGAGGCAGGCAATATAAAAACTAAATATAGTACTAGCTAGTCGCAAATAAAGCTATATTTTTAAATTTTTGAAATTGGATTCCTTTAAAACTCCGAATTCATGCAATCATAATATTAAATTCACACTCACAGAGCAATTTCGAAATTCAAAAACCGATTTGACAGCACGCAAAACTATTTACGGCCAGCAACAAATAAAAAGAAACAATACGTACCATAAAGTATTCCCATGCCAATAGTTCCACGCAAAAAGTTTGTAACACATCAAATCATTGTTAGCGTGCCCATATGGATGTCTGATTCAATGAAAGTTGTGAGTAGTCACGCGATTTGATAACATAATGTGGCGGTATTGAAAATCAATGCCTAGGGTTAATGATATGATTGACTTGCCGACTGACCTTTCGATAAAGGGTTGAAGAATGAATGCGGTCAGACAGAAATTCAAAGGAAATTGGTATTTGTGTATATAGTGTTTGATTTCATTGCTAAAAAGGAAGGGGAGTGTGTGTTATTGTGACTTTTTATTTGAGTAGGTCACCTCAAAATAATTATTACACAGATCTATATATTGCCCAATCACCTAGCAATGTAAGTTAGATGAAAGCTTTTAAAGCTGGAACATTAAGGCGCGTTCCTAACACAACACACTGCTACATATGCGAAAAAGAATATCCCTTTTGCTACCAAGAATCACGTACCCAAAAACATTAAAACCTCCCTACAATTATGATTCATCCGACCCGCCTCCCGCAACGTAATTACGTAATAGTTATCAACTAACATTACCCAGAAGATAACAATCTTGATGAATAAATTAGTTTGCGTCATTACGGGCGCGTAACGTTTACGTCAACTCATTGTGTGGTCCGTAACGCGAGCCTTCTTAATTATTCCGTTCTTGTTTACGTAAAATTGTTTCAGGTAATTGCTGGTTGACTTATTTGGATGTGTTTTGATCGTCATTTGTTATTGATGATTGATCGAGGGCTTAGTAATTTGATAATAGTCTATCAATCGATCTATGTATGTGGGTGAAGGAATAGAGAGTGCACTTGTGTCTGCGCAAATGCTCAACGCATTCTAATATATGTCTTGCGTGATCTCACAGAGAAAAGCAAGATGCCGCACACTTTTTATGACGTATGAAAGGAAATGGAAAAAGGGGTTTTAATAATAAGAACCTATTGGTGCTGACTCTGTATTTCTAGTTAACGCATGTTATAGACACAGTTTCATCCTGCCAACAAGCTGAAAATAGATTAAACCTGTATTACTATGTCCTCATGTTCATAAGTGTAAAATCATTAAATAATTAAGAACTGAAATTACACAGGGAAAAAGGTATCGACTGTATTACCCTTGAACTATAATCATTTTTACGCACAACAAATTACAAGAACAACTGTCAGAACACAATTGTTTAATTTTGCTTCCAGCTACGTTAATTTATCACTGACACCTTTTTTAATCAGTGTAATTCTTTCCCAGCTAATCACACCAACGAAATAATCAGACTAAATAAATTAAACTTAATCTAGGAGCGAAGTTGTCGAACCTTAAAAAAGGTTAATTTACAGACTATTTACTGCTTATAAAGCGACCGTGTAAACATTTTCTTAGAAAACGAAACAATTTTACAAAGACACCCGCTTTTATTTCGTCGAGATTCCTACAAGTTAATCCTCAAGTAACTGGGCATAAACAAATAAAATTAACATAATTAAACTTTTTGGCAGTAAATCAGCGCTGGGCTCTGAGATTTTTAGAACGCAATTTAAAAATAACTTGATAGAGTTTTTGTGTGACGGACTTTTTGCGGAGTTGAGTTGTGGAATGTAGAATAAAAAATCTCCTGCTTTCGGTGTTTGCGTTTTCAGCAGTGCTGAAAGAAATTCTAAGAACATGATTGTTGTTTAGTAGAATTAAAGTCTTGGGTAAACTTTGCTTACACTTTATAAAAGAACAGGATAACACCATTCACAAAATAGGACTAAAATTTCAATGTTAAATACAGCAATGGTAAAGGAGACCATTGTGTGATACTTACGAATTTCAAAAATATAGCATCCCATTCTCATTTTAAACAAACGTCTTGCAACATAGCAATAAATCCGAATAAATGCACATACAATGTGAACACACGAAATAAAAATCTTATTTGTCTTTCAACCACCTTGACGATGCTGCTTGCCTGGTACCTAGGTTACATTTCAGTCCCATCAAAGTGACCTTTCAAATGAAAATGTACTTTAAATTGCATGTTATTCGACTTGTTTACAAGCAAATGCGAAGATTTGAATCCTACTATAAAAAGTTTTTAAATTGAGAATGATTTACTATAGGTAGTAAAATAAAATTACTAGGTATTGATCCCGCTTTCACTTTTGTGAATAGTATACTAACAACGTTTACGTGATTCACAACAAAAAACTGAAAGCATTTTGAGAAGAAGCAACCAAAATATTGAAACATAAGATTTAAATAAAAGCATTAACACCCAAAACGGATTACTCAAAGACGAACAAACAAACACAAACCATAACCAAAAACAAACGCCCATCACCGAAAAGCAAGCCCAGCTATAATCATAATAACTTCGCTAATATTTTAGTGAAGTTACTACACCGCACGGTTCGATAACGCTACTGTGACGCAGCGTTTTCACTGCGTAAAACGAATGAAAGCGAACTAGGAAAATGCAAAGTCATCCTTTTGCAGCTACAGCTACTTTTTACATAGCCGCACTCCCGTTGGCAATTAAATTGAGTACTAAGTTGAACTGGCAATGGGTTAGGCGGAGTATGGCTTTACATTAAATTAAGTTTGCTCTGTAATTCATTAAAGGGTTAGAGAACAGTGCTGTGAGAATAGAAGGTCATCGTTATGATTTGAAGGTGCGGTTATTCAAAAGTAATGCTGGTTGTTGATGAGTAGATCACTGTCATGGACAAACTTGCGAGTGATTTTAGATGTAGTCCGATCATCATATATTTTCTTAGATTAAAAAAAAAATACGACTACATAAGTACACTTTATCGAGAAAAATAGGAAAGCTTAAATTTTTTTTTTTTAATTTCCAGCTAGAAGAATAATTGGGTCGAGTTTTTATGAATTATTATATGATTGCCTATAATAACATGACTTTACTAAAATAAACAGGCAATAATAACATTAATAGGGAATAATAACACAAAGGACGTTATAATTAGCATGTACGAGAACACAGAACATTTTATATTATGTGTTGTGTGTCATCAAATTAAATGTTCACATAACATTAAACGGTCTGCATTCATCTAGCAAATACATTTTATTTGGCTTGCTTTTCAAACGTAGCTTTGTATGTGCATTAGTTATTTCTGGAAATTACGCTACACAGAAACTGAAAAGCTAAAATACATAGGGACATAGTCAAAAGCTATTCATAAAAGATATATGTTACCTTCTAGTTCATAATGAAGTATATTATAAATTTATTATTTAATTAAAACTGTTACAAAATAAAAAGTCTACGTCGGTACTTTATAATTATAAAGGCCAAAACTTTTCAGTAAACAAACGCGAGCAAAATTATATCACATTAAAAATATGTTAATAAGTCAAGCCTATAAAACGGTGGAGTTGATAAATTCCTCAAATATTCTCTCTGAAGGAAATTACGTAAGCTTCCTTGGAACATTTCGGTTCGTCGCACACACAACGTTGATTAGATCACCACATGAACGTCTGTAACTTTCTAATATGTAGTAATCGTTAAAACGTGATCTTTATTGCAATAATTACAGACTCCAAAGTCCTTTGAACTTATTTTGGGTTACCAATTACTTACTACGGTGTACGCTTCCTCGCGTTTTGTTACCTACCTTTAGCTGAATAAGATACTAGGGATGTCTTTGGCATGATTTTGATAATTAACATTTACTTTAATGCGTTTATTTAGGTAATTAATTAACTCGAGGTACTTCACTGAATAGCTCGTATGTGACGTCGCAATTTCAATAGTTTTAGTAAATAAACGCTTTAGGCGGTCGGGAAATGTGACGTCATCGTTGTTTTACAGTAAAATATGGAACGCGCTGCGTCATACCTATAAGATTCGTATCAACATGCGGTATACTTTTCTGGGGCTGGGAAAGAAGGTTGGTTAAGCAATTTTTTATGAAGGCAGCAATACCTAGTACATCTTTACATATTTAAAAGTTCTAGAGAAATCTATCCAATTTTTATGTTTCTGGTTTTGATAGAAAATTACATAACAAAAATTGCCGCAATACAGATAAAGCATGTAACCTACTTAACTATAAAAGTAAATAATATAGGATAATTTTATTAAATAATAAAGCAACACCAAATTAATAGTCTCTGCGACTTAATAAAACGAAAGCTATTACAAAAATGGATGGCACTCTATACACCCATAATTACGGTATTAATCAAAAAGAATAATTTATTTCAGAATGACATATTCTCTCGTTGGGAATTACATGGACATGAAGCTTGCCAGCTTTAAAAAAAGACTCAATTTTTAGGACTATTAACTTGTACACTCTACTTTTTTTAACTGGCTGTTATTAATGTCATATACGGGTTGATCGAAGAAGGTTAGGCTGCGTTTGCCGCATGTAGTCTTTGGTTTGGTATCTCTCTGGCTTCGGAAACCAAATAATTTGCTGATACAAATTTCGAATTTTCTGGATCTTTTATAGACCACCGATTATAGCAATCCCTCCCTAAGAAAGTTTAGAAAAAGCTAGGCAGATAACGGCTTGTATTGACGAAAAGTGTAATCACGATTTTCAACCATAAATAATCTGCCATCCGTCATGGAATTTTTCGGTCCATTGCTCATATCTGATGCGAGTTGAATAATTATGTGCTAGAGCCAGTAAAAGGGGATTATTCCGAGCTTTTGTATTGGTTGAAAATTATTGATGAAATTGAAGACTCGAGTTTAAATTGAAAATGGAAACTGGGAGGTCGGTTGATTAATGATTCGGCTTAAATGACGGTAGTATGTTTATTCTGTAAAGCTGTGAGTATTTATGATGGATGTGAGCTTTTTTAATTATTAGGAATCCAAATGAAAACCAAAGTTTTCTGGAGATTTTGAGCTTATTAAGGTAAACTTGGCCACAGCTAGCTAGCTAGCTTCTTACAGGGAATAGAAGAATTTTTAGAAAGCCTTTAAGCCAGCAGTGGGACAGCATAAAAAAAACGATATTTTCCTTCTGAAATTGCAGAAAACGCATTATTAAAGGAAAACAATTTCCACAATGTTATGTACAAACCACCCTCAAGAACATGAAACAACATCCCATAAAATTTAACGACAACACACAAATGTTTGCAATCAAATCATAAATTATCAATTCAGCAATCCACTATAATGCCGCATAAAACATGACTAAATAACTCATAAACTGTTCACTGAAGCATAACAGATTCGCAATAGTAAAGTGACACATTATATTTAAGTGCCAGTTAGATCTCAAGGCGAATTCGACATCGTTGTCGTAAGGAATAATGAGGAAAATATGCATGGTGCTAGAGTAGAATTAATGACGCTTCAACTTATAGTAATGATGCGGATTCCTAATGTTTTTGTTGAGGGTTGTGTTAGACTGTTCGATTTTCGGTGAACACTAAAGTTCTAAATTTAAAATAGCGCCATCTATCGGTAGATTTATAAAGTAGGTTGTGGGCTTCAAAATGTTTCATGAAGTTCCTTTAGCTGTAGGTAATGGGAGTAAATATTGAAACAAGACAACTTTTACATTTCGATAAGTACTTTAAAGGATACTTAGCTTTTGAAACGTTTGGAATCAAATTGAAGAGTTATAAGTTTGTACTCAATTTACTGGTAAAATGTTAACGATGTAAATGATGATTGAGATAATTTTAGAAACAATTTAAGTTCAAGTTTAAGTTCAGCATTTGAAGTTAAAATACGAGAATTTGAGTACCATCCTTTGATTACGCAATCGTATCTAAAAGGGTATGTAATTAAGATTATTTTTGGCGCAGGTTACTTAAGAATAGTTCTAATTTTGTTCTTAAGTATGGACTTAACTCTTAAGGCACGTAAAACCAACAGTAAAATTTGCCTACACGCCAAAAAATTCTCACATACATAATCGATACCTCTAAAAAGAAAATGAGCTAACACGTTCAACCGTTAACAAAAACAATGTGATATAATATATGAAGTATGTATATTGCTCATGAAATTCAGCTTAAGGAAATTGCCTCTTCTCATAGGAACCCTTGAAGGCGTTCAGAGGGGAAAATTTGATAGCTTATAGCTTTGATAGCAGCAGTGATGACGAAAATGTTTTTAAGGTAAAAAAGAAAAATGGGGTTTTGTGTAGGAGCGTTTTAAGGCCTGCCTGTGGAGTGATTGTTTGTCTAGGGTAATTGGAAGTTGGGCTCTGACGTAAATGGTTTTATTTTATGAAGTGTATAAACATGGCAGAGTAAAATGTAATAGAATTTTATAATTTTAATTTTGGTATGTAGGTGTTAACCCAGTCTGCCAAAAGATATATAGTGATGTAACGCGATAATGTTGTCTGAGTTAGTTTAAAATTCAAGTTACGTACATGATCACATGAATGAACAGAAAGAAGATATACCTATCTGCTTACAAATTAAAATAAAAGCAATTATTAATATTAATTATAATTAAATTCTAATTAAACCACTTTAATTTCAACACGAGCTCAAATTAAACCCCACCTCAAAATCAAGAGCATTAACATACCTACTAAAAATCTATAACAACGTACTTGTTTTAATACAATATTGTCTTACGTAATTACTGACACATGACATGACATAAAGTGAACCTCTGTCTACCGCATCCATTAACACTGATTACTAATCACAGTTAATGGAATATTTCGGTAAAATTGAAAGCTGGGAGTAAAAAATTTGTAGTGTGGACCTTGGACTGGTTTGTCAGTGTGTTGTCACCCAGTTTATAGTGTACGGGAGCTATGTTTGTTTTTGGTTACTAGAAAACCCCTACTTTTATATTGGTCTTCGAAACCCCTTTTTTATCAGGGGGAAAATCCTCATGGACTACCCTCTACCTGGTGTCGGTGGAAGGGGTGTGCCGGACTCTTACCGGCTAAAAACCCACCCAGTGTTGCCTTCAATTACCTTGTGTCGAGGGCACGGGTATCGCTAAAGCATTCTTCCGCACCTCCTCGAAACCTCTACTTTTTGATAAAATTAGTCTAATTTACCTACTCCAATGAGTAGCTTATGACGCATTGCCGTAAGCTATAGTCTATTTCTGATCGAATTCTTTCAAATTGCTAAAAATATAATTTAATAAAGCAATTTTTCACATATATAGTTTATAAAAAGCTACATTTGACTTTACAAACTGAAACTCCAATTTTATTCAGGTGTTTTTTTAGAATGGCTTATAATAGTTTAACGTCCTATTAATTCCATTTTATTATAGGGTGACAGAAAGCCATAAATGGCCATACGACGTGGATTTTAATGGTCGGTTTTTATTAAAAATTACAGGGTTATAATGAAAAGTGAAACGTAAGCTTTGACATTGATTCTGGGTGTTGCCCCATGACCTTCCCATGGTCCCCTATTAGGTCATATGGTTCACCTATTAGGTCAGGATGATTTTAGAGTATTGATTATTTTATATTCAATGGGAATTTGAATCAGGGGAGTGGTTCTCCATTAGGCTTTGCATTGAAAACATTTTTTTTTGTATAAGACACGAAATAAATCTACTCTATTTACCATTAATTGGATTTTGTAAGTGTACAAAGAAATAATTTGGTATTTCAAAAATAACTTATTCTGGTATTGGTGACCGTAATACCTAAATCAACTTGGCAAGATAGCAGATCAAACAACGAAAAGGACCGACAAATCTAATACAAAACGACAAAGCCTAGAATCAAATCTAGCTATATTTCTACATTTCGGTCAAAATTAAGTCCAAAAGCAGAGTATTGTTGTAAAGAATTGAGTAAAATAAGCCCGTTATCAATATTGCGATCAAGGCTTCATAGTACGAAGAAAATAATTTCAAAGACGGGTTTCAAAGACGCTTCCAAAGTGGATTTGTGTTAAAAGGGTAGAAGCCTTTACAAACTGTTCAACTAGGGCATCCTTACACTGTCGAGCAAATATTTGCCGCTAGATGAGTTGGCACACTAGGCCTGAATGCAGGCAACTAGGAAAAGTATGGGTGGACCCACTTTTCGTGACAGATGTGTATTCTTGATTTCTGATAGTTATTGGGGATAATGCTTATTTGTGATCGGTTGTCACTCTTTGCTGCTTAATGTTCTGTAATTTTTATGAGATTTCTCAAAAGATCAGCTTAATCCTTGGAAAAAAATTGTAAATTTTTTTAGATAGTTTTATTGAATTACATGGCTACATGACTTGTCTTGACATTATGAAAACTCACACAACGCTTTCTTTGATATACATAATTTGTTTAACGGTGAACACGTCGAGAATAAAAACCATACTCTATAATGCCTATAGGTAGATTTATTACTACCAGAAATAGAAGAAAGTTATTGGATAAATAACATAAACCTCAAATGAGTGTACTAAAGTAGAGATGGACTATTTATGGCTATAATTAAACGGTATTATAGCTATCGATAGTCGTATACATATTAAGGGGACCATTCGTTACAAGTATTGGTAATTATACCGGTCGGACCGAGTGACCTTATTTCGAAAAATATATCATTTGAGGGTTTTTGTTGAATTTTATATCATAAGTTGAGGGTGTCATTAAAACTTTGTCTAGAAAAGTATTAATTTATAGTCATTAATATTATTTATTAACGAGAAAAGAAAATGTAAGGGATAGAGAACATTCTTATTTTTGTGAAGTGTGTTAAAAACTGTATATTTATGTATTTATCGACATTATAATAATACGATTTTGCTAATTTTGAGTCTAAAACTGTGTAAAAAAATATTAAACGGCTTGTGCTAGTTAACTGTCTAAAAATCATTTCTTAAATTACTTAGTAACAAAATTATACCAAATAGTAAGCTTACTAAGATAAATAGATAAAACTCTTTCAACTTAACTGAAAAATACTTTTCATAATAATACTAACAATATGCCCAAAACACATAAAAAAACTTAACAAAAAAATTCACATCCCGCAAACTCTAATAGTAAAAAAAAAAGAAAAAGTGCCCCCAACTTAACCTCGGGTGTTACAGTGCCGTCGCGAACGTGCTCTTTACTTCATAGTTAGCTACCAGCCCCACGTTACCTAGTCACATACTTTCTTGTCAAGTTTGTTCACTTCGCTCTGTACCGAACTTAAGAAATGGTGACGACTTGAAGACTTGTGTGGGGATGTTCTTTGTTTTTTTTCGTCGTACATTATTAAGGTCTAAAAAAGTACCTTGGCAGATATTTGTGTTTTTTATTAGGGTTCCGTACCCAAAGGGTAAAACGGAACCCTATTGTTTTCGCTCCTCTGTCCGTCCATCGGTCATGAATCGTGATAGCTACAGAGTTGAAATTTTCACAGATGATGTATTTCTGTTGCCGCTATAGCAACAAATACTGAAAACTAGAAAAAAATGACATGACATGCTAAGTGTATTTAACAATTATGGTAACTCTGTATGTAGTTGTTTTGATGTAGATGAAACACCAATACGGTCATAACAAAATTTGCACTAAGTAAATGATTTTTGTTTAACATTTTTACGACACTAAACCATACCTACATCATACGACAGTGCTTAAACTGAACATCCAAGACTAGCTTGCATATCTACATGACATGTGTAACATTGCACTTAGAGCGGGCAATTCTCCAAGTAGTATTGACGCTACAATTTGACATATCTTGCAGCTCATGGTGAATTATGAGCTGCGAAATTGGGAGCGCCAGACAGTAGGTTATGTAGTTGATATAATCTTCTATAGCATGGTTGGTTTAATTTACTTACTGAATAGTAAGACTGAGACCAGTGTAGTCTGTGAAGCTTCTAGATGATGTGTGTGGTCAATATGTGCGTAACAATGAGACTTTAGAATTAATCGATTCTGTAATACGCAATGTGATCGTGTTTTTTTTTGGATATCTAGCTTCTATGTTAAAAATTACTGATGTCTAAAAATTACTGTAAAACAAAAATTTCTCATTAATGTTAACCTGAAAAATGTGTTTCGTAAATTCAGAAATTCATGTTCCAACTTTAAAGGAAAACATGCTCAAAGAAAATGGTATGTGAGAAAGTTGCAAGATATTTATATCCCCTCATACTTTATGGCATAAAATATTTATATATTAAGAGCAGTCCTGTCAGACTTATTTAAAATTCAGAGTCTGGCTCTGAAATATTATTTCACGAACTGTCGTCGGTAAGCGGTTTGTACAGTTTATCTTTTTCTTCACGGCCTAGACTTGATTTCCATGCTAATCTTAGGCATTACGATGGAAATGAAGGCTAAAACTTTCATAAATTTGATTTACAATGCTTCCAAAAATGTAATCTTATTTCTTGTTACGCTACAGATTTTGTTAGGTTTGAAATCGAGTTAGACTAAAGGTCCAAAGAAACACTTTTAACGCAAACTTAATATTTACAAATCACATATTTAACTTTTAAAATGGACACTCAGTACTTTAGAATCAACTGTCCTGCTCAGAAAATCCAGCATTAAACTCCATAGATCTATGATTTTAAAGCACCCGGTCCAAAAAGTGTCATAGCTACAAACGGGTTTCAAAAAAATCTTCTTCGTCCACCGATCCCCAAATATGGTCTCACTATTTTGCATTCAGCACAACTGCAAAACTTTTATTTTGCACGTTCGTTTTCTGGGAGTGCTGTGTAGTTTCTAAAAATAGACGCGATTTGGGCAACGGCTGGGCTCCATATTTCAGAGGGTACCCATTTGGGATGAATCTAAATCTCTGTATCTTTGGCTCTACGCCCGGTATACTAGTTAGGTCATCAGGGCAATGACCTTTTTTATTGAAAGGCTAAGTTACTGCTTACAAGTTGCAATGATGATGACTGAAGGTAAACGTATTGGAAAGTCGTAAGATGTAGTAGGGACCCTTGCTCCCATATCCTGACAAAGATTGTTAGTGTGCTATACATATATATAGATACATACATTCAGAGAAACCTTTAGGACTGCCTATAACTAGAGTATATTGATGGTCAAAATACACCCGTTTCAAGCTCACTATAGCAGTGTTCCCTTATGACATTAAAAACGGATCAACCTCCCCTCGCTTAAAACAATAAAGTACAGTTAATGTTTCAAATTAAACACGCAATTGGTAGCTCCAATATTGATACCCTATACTTATTCAAGAAAGTCCGTCTTTAACTTTTCAAATGACCCAATAACCTCACCTAATTCCTGTCCCCTTTATTAATTACTCATCACTGTATACTTAACTGCTGACTAGGACATGGGCTCCCCTTAAACGTGTGTTTAATCACATAAGTACATAATCTAATTCTGTGACCCATCGCTTTCCTACTCAATATAATGGAAAAGGTAAAACATGGGGTATTAAAAAAGGAATTACAGTGAGCTATTGTTGTATTGTTTCTTTTTGTAATGCTTTAAGTTACTGGCATAGGTCAAGGTTGCTTAAAATCTTTGATATTTTTTTGCGTACTGCTGTTCATTTTGATTTGGTTACTAAACGAGTTCCCAGAAAGGAGGAGGTTCTCAATTCGCATGTTTGTGTTTTTTACTGCTCAGTTTTATTTCGGTCCCTAATAAAGTTAAGCTGGTATGCCAGTTTAATAATGGGAAATATTTATTACTTTAATTGCATCAATATAAATATAATACCAATGCAAAAGCTTCTTTACGATATTGAAAAATATACATACTATATCTACTTTGCTTATTTTCCTTTTATCCTGAACAAATTGAGTTGTTCTTTCTTTTAAATCACATGACATTATATACGTTCGTTGGCTTTTACCCAAAATTCGCTGCGGTTTGCGGTCTTCTGTCTAGCAGGAGCACAATTTATAGTACCAAGTAAGTACCTAGTACACAAAAGAGGCCTGATCGATAAACAGGTTTTATTTTAGTTCGTTTTACAACACATTATGTCACTTTTCAGCATATAAACCCGATTTTATCGTCCTAAAGCTTACTGTTGATTTTGGTAAATTAAATCACCTACTTTTAAAGGGTTTATAATACTAAAAGATGCAGAATAAACGTCTCAAAAATATAATAAGAATCAATAATTTAACTATAGTTGGTCTAATGGGCATATGCTTGGTATCAAAAATACTATTGATAATTTTCAACCAGTGATGTCTAACATCTTTCTTAAGAATGTCAAAACGTGATATTTTGAAACAGCTTTTTTGTAAAACAGTACTACAACGTTAAGCCTGTTTTCGAATAGTTTCACAATTGTTTTACCGCATTCAATTCTCTGCATCGAGTGCCTAGCGTTCATTACTATAATTAACACTTATTAAGTACACGCAATCCTGATTAACTCTTTCAACCTGCGGCCGAATGCCTGAATGTTTTGCGTTTTTCGTTTGTTATTTTGATTTTTGTAGCATGGAACGTATTGTAACACTAGCTCTTTTTCCGCAGTTTTACTCGCGGAATTACTCACCATACTGAGATAAGATATAGCTAATGTTACTAGGGAAGGGTCCAGCTTTCCACCAATGAAAGAATATTTCAAATCGGTTCAGTGGTTTCGTAGCCTTTGGGATACAGACTAATAAACAACCAAAAAATGATTCCTTTTTGTTATATTAGAATAGACTACAAAATAATGTTTATTCTGTTTCGTTCCAATTTGAAATATCATAAAACCATTTTTGCAATGTCGATTTTAACTAGAAAATGTAAATAGATTCATTTGTGAAGGTTTTTTTTTGCATTCTATGGAAAGTTCCAGAACGCCCCCTGAGAAAAATGTTTTATGTTTTTGACAAAGGTTTGTCATGCAAGGTTCCTGTTGACAGGTTAAGTACACTGTAAAATTGCTTTGTCCTTCCGAACTGTCATCAAAAAAGGAATTTTGTGAAAATAAAGATTATAATTATAACGTGCGAAATGTGTTTCGGAATGGAAAAATCCTCCATCGCTTGACATTTTAAGAGCTTTAATAACTCATACCGATTAATAAATTGAAAGATATTTTTGTGTCTATTTTCTAAATGTCTAATTTAAAACTAAAATATTGACACAAAAGAAAGACATTGACTGATGAAGACAAATCCAATTACGCAAAAAGAAAAAAACTCATCAACATTAATGCAAAAATAAATCCATATTCAATTAACATCAAACCTCATTACTTGGACATTTTAAAACGACTCACCGAAAATCGTTCCCTAATTAATCCGATCCCATTAAGCGAAGGCCAACTCATTTATTTCTCACAATAATAAATAATTAAAATTGATGCCGACGCGTTAGGAGTCCGGTCTGTTATGATAAAGCCTTTATACAGCAAGGGAAATAACTGTAATTTAACACCCCAAAGGGATTGTAAATCGTAAGTAATTTATATTAATAGCTTTAGATTTATGTTAGTTTTGGCTCCAGGCACCGCTTGGGGACCGATCGCGTTGCTAACTAGACAACACTAGATCATACCGGATTGTTATGTTTGCACTGGTATTATGAGCTCGTTTTATTTCATATTGTTAGGGTTTTATTGCTGTATTACTGTTATGTGTAATTGATTTTTCAGTGTGACGTCATATTTCTTTTTATGGTGCTAGAATTGAATAACGATCAATATTACATAGAAGTCTTTTTAACTTTGTCCGTTGACTATCTTCTAACTAGTTAGAATGTAGTTAGTAGTTACTAGGTAATTAGGTACATAGGCATATTTTATATATAAGCTATATAACACTAGTTCTTTACTTTTTTTCATCCCTAAAACAACCTTCTTCAAACTTTCTAGAACGCGTTTACTATAGTAGAAGGTTATGTAAGTAAAACGCACTCAATTTACTCATAAAACGTATGGGATTGAAGCATGTTTGTAAAATATCCACGGCGGCTAAAATTCCTCACAAGTAAAACTCCTAGTGTAATATTTTTCTAAAAATAAAGCTCTCTTCTTTAAAAGATAATAAAAAAATCTCATCCCTTTATTTTTCTCTCAGAAAATTAAATCCCATTTTATACATCCCCTTTATACCCGACAACATGCGAAAATCGCTTTACTCCTCGAACAATACTTTCGCAGTGCATCAAATATATGAAGCAACTCAATTTTGTTTTAAACCCGTTGCTTGTAATCCTTTTAACTGTCTTTTGAGAGCATCTCTCTAATTAACAAGGTTATTTGAGTGGCTTACGCCGCATTAGATTTCCTGCAAACCTTGAAAAATCCAAATAATTCCGAGATATAATGCCAAAACTTTGCCAGATGGGGAAATCTGCGATTAAATGTAGCGGAATTCAGTTTTGGTGGGTTCCGTGAAGATTTTTATGCAGTATTGACATAATTTACGATGCGCTATTGATTAAAAATATTTTTTTGTTATTTAATTATTTAAATGCCATTCGTCTTGTTTTTTTAGAGTTTACAAAAATGATTAGGTAAATATGATTTTGATTTTGACATGACGATGACGAACTATTATTCAAAAAACTTTTACTTCATTTAGTGAAATACTCAAGACACCAATCTTGTGAAACAAAATTTTCTCCCCATGCTTCTAGAAGTATTTTTCTAAAACACCTCTGAAGGCCGAGCGCAGGCTGACAAAATCGTCGAATTATACAATGCCCATAATCTGCGTACGGAACCCAAAAAATACCGAGTCTTTTTGAATAATCACAGTCATTTCGAAGACGCCTCGACGCCACCCACTGGGCGTAATCTTCAAGTTATTGCGTTTGTATTAACGAGTAGAATAAACATAGGAATATTTCAGTATAATGAGCCAGTTTGTGAGGCTTGTGACGGAATTAGTTCTCTTGATGCGTATCATTGTTATTTTGCATGAGAATTGGGGATTACAGTGCGGGTTTTAGACGAGTGATAGTTTTATGTTGATTACATTTCTTGGAGGAAGTGTTTTGAACCTGTTTTGTTTTATCCAATTGCGCGAATTACGCACTGGATTGGGACATAGAACCAATCATAATATGGTTCGAATTACTCAAGTGGTTTTTATGTCGTTTTTTTTTTTGTTGACACATTCGATCTAATTTACCTCGATTTGCACATAAAACTGACTGTAAATGAGGCAAGTTTGTACACGTAAGCTCATAATGTTTCCTACCATAATTCTTAGGTAACATAATTATTCCGTATCTCCCGTCAGGCGTTGTCAGGGTAATATGAGCCCAGACAATGTCATATCAAGTGATGTCACAACGTTCCTCGACATGACACAGAGATGTCACTTTGATCTCGTGTCGTGTTGCTTTTGTTTATTTTTGAGATAAGCCTCTATTTGGTTTCTATGTGGATGAAAATGTAGGATTAAAAATGTTCATTGAATAATTGGGTACTGAGAAACAAGTTTAGATGAAGATGTGTCAATATTATATGCACGCATGTTTTAACCTAAAGTCTACATAAGTGAAATTGTATATTTCGTTTAGTGAAAATTGTGATGTTATCTTTCTATTGCCTAATTCCAACTTGAAAAAAATCTTTTAACAGCAGCTCCACGTTTTGCAAAAAATATACGACCTATGACAGTTTCAAAACACACTAACACAAAACCAATTAGTCTTTCCAAAAATACCATCATCCAAAAAAAGGTCTTACGGCTTTTTCCGTCATTTCCTCTCAAAAGCGCGTTTGTCAAACTGGCGGACTTAAAATAGTGAGAGCAGTTTCTGCCATGGTGACATTTAGGTCATCAATCGATACTTTAGTTGACGCCGCAGTCACGTTAGTGGCTGTAAAAATTCTAACGATCTTCCGAAGGACTGTGTGACTGGCTATTGGTAATGAACAGTTTACGTTTGTGCTAGTTAATATTGGTTTGACTGTACAGATTGAAAACGACGATATGTAAGATAGAGATATAAATTAATATATAAAAGTTTAGAATTCTGACACGCGAATATTAGACATTAAAATAAAACTACAATGGGTGCTGTAAAGGATCCGAAACGTCTGGATTAAATAGCATTAATATAATTGCGATAAAATCCGTGAAAGTAGTTTTATTTAAAAGTATTGAAGTTATGTAGGTTGGAATACACATAAGGCAATAGTAAGGCAAATGTTTAATACAGGCAGTACAGGTCAGAAAGTTCAGTAATGTTTTTGACTACATTCAAATAATTACTTTGAAGATTTTGAGATTATTCGAATTTTCGACTTTAAATACACAGTCTTGACAATACTTAGACAGCTTCGGGAATCGATTCCAAGACTCCTTCATCAACAATCACGTTTGACCTCTAGACCACTTTAGACAGACGAGGCCAAGCCCTAGACAACTAAGATAGGCATCGATTTTACTTCATATCTATTTAGTAGAACAACTGCACTAAAAGCTTCAAAATAGAATTGTGGATAAGAATTCTCTAAAGGCTCATTCTCATTTCCAACATTCTATCTATCTCTAATTTGCTTACTAGAGATTGGAATTACACATTTGACACCATTACATAGTATACCTCTAAAACAAAGTCGCTTTCTCTGTCCCTATATCCCTATGTATCCTTACATCTTTGAAACTACGCAACGGATTTTGATGCCGTTTATAATGTATAATGTTGTGTATTTAGTATCAGCATTACACCCGTGCAAAGCCAGGAATTAACGAAGAAGATGCTTATGTCAAAATTCTATCCACAGTAAAAAAAACAAGTGACAGATACAATTTTGGGAGTAAATATTCAAATGACGCACCAACGAAAAAAATCAACCGAACACTATCATAACACAAGCATTCTATTCGTATTATCTAGCCGTATCCCACGTATTTCTTTCAAATATATTTCCCCTTTTATATATAAGTTCGCTCGTATCAATAGTAGGGGAATATTCACGGAACTACAATGGCGTTTGATATTCCATATATGTTTCCTGCCCTGATTCCCGAATGAGCGCTGGCTTGTCACGTCTTGAGCAACCAACTACGGAGCGTGTTCACACGTTTCCTGTTTAAATGTACTTATTCTTGGCTATTTTTTTGTATATTGTGACATGGTTGGACTTATTTGGTTACATCTTACCTACGTGAAGTGAGTAGGATGGAAAATAAAATGGAGTTACCTGAATGGTTTAAGAAATAGGAAATGAAGATTAATACCAAGAAGATTCAATTGAACCCTAAAAATAAAATAAAAATGATTCTTTTTATGTTAAATAATAAATATAGTCTTTCATCATTTACATTTTCAACATAAAATACAAAACCATTCATATTATTATTTGAAATTCCACAAAAAATATACCTCATTCATTTTTTGTTACGTTTCTTTCCATTCTCCGTCTATTCCAACACTTCTAAGCTCCGCAATAATACAAATACCCCATCTACGTGCGTGAAAAGGAATGTATCTTCGTATGATAAATGGTGGCAACTCTGTATGCATGGCTCACGCGCTTTTTTCTTTGAGAGTGAGAACGACAGGCACTTCACTCAAGTAGTTCGTTCTACGTAGTAACATATGCCGGTTGAATGTGAACTATATACGTATGTATGTCTTATAATGTATATAGAGTTACTGTTACCTACAAATAATAACAGCTAGACATCGATTGAAAAGTCGTATATTGGCATCCTTCTTAGGGTTCCGTAGCCAAAATGGCAAAAACGGAACCCTTATAGTTTCGTCATGTCCGTCTGTCCGTCTGTCCGTCTGTCCGTCTGTCACAGCCGATTTACTTGGAAACTATAAGTACTACAGTGATGAAATTTGATGGGAATATGTGTTGTATGAACCGCTACAAAAATATGACACTAAATAGTAAAAAAAAGAATTGGGGGTGGGGCCCCCCATACATGTAACTGAGGGATGAAATTTTTTTTTTCGATGTACATACCCGTGTGGGGTATCAATGGAAAGGTCTTTTAAAATGATATAAAGTTTTCTAAAAAACATTTTTCTTAAAGTGAACGGTTTTTGAGATATCAGCTCTCAAAGTCGTAAAAAGTATGTCCCCCCCCCCTCTATTTTTATAACTACGGGGTATAAAATTTTAAAAAAAATAGAGGTGATGCATGCTAATTAACTCTTTCAACGATTTTTGGTTTGATCAAAGTATCTCTTATAGTTTTTGAAATAGGTTGATTTAACTGTAATTTACGGAACCCTTCGTGCACGAGTCCGACTCGCACTTGGCCGGTTTTTTTAAATTGTTCCTTACGTAAATTTAAACTAGCTGAAAGTATACACAACTTATTGTATCTTATTGCAAATTATACTGTTATATAAAAATAATCACAACTTTTTTTCGTATTCAAATTGAAGAATCGTTCTCTATAGTTAAAAAAAAATATCAATAACTCAAGAAATACTTAATACCTTACGAATGTTTCGCCTAAAATAGAATGCTGTATAGGAGGCATGAATTAGGCAGTTCCTTTACAAAAATACAAGAGGAATTTATAATGAATACTGCCTCTCTTAAAGCTAATACATCTTTTAAATATATATTTGAAGATATCTCGGTAGGTAGGAACAAACCCTGACCTTTTCAAACTTTGGTAAGATTCAAATTTCTAATTTTAGCTTAAAAGGTCAAGCGAAGATCAGCAAGATAATTTTGAAAAGTACTGGCTACCGTAATTTGGTTTACATTGCATTAATTTAAGGGTAAGACACGTAAACTTTTCAAATAAATGAAATGAGGGTTTAATTACCAAATAAAAGGAATTCAGTACATGTTTGTATTAATTTACGCTTTTAGGTCTTCATAACTGATAATTTTTCAAAAATCGCTTTGTTATCGAGATCGGATCAATGTTTCACTGACAACAAAATTGAATTTTAATTAAAATACCAGCCATACTTTAAATTGTTTAGTGTTAAAGACTTAATAAGGTGTTGTCTCATTATTTTAAAAGACGTTTTGAAGTAATAAAGGCAAGTTCGTCCTTTGAAGGAGGAAAACTTTATGGCAAACATACCAGGTTCATGTTTGCTATAGGCAAAGTTATAATGAGTTACAATGTTCCTATTTGTTTGTGTAAGTTTTCGTGACTTTTCTTCCTTTGGAAATATTACTCTGTAATAAGAAGCGAACTCTGCAGAATTACTGCAGTTTACTGTTTATTATATAAGGTTGTTATGCCAGGAAAATTTGCTGATGTATTTTACTGTACCTACTTTTAATTTAACTTTTTAATACAATGCAGGTATTATTATGTTTCTCGTATAATCATTGCAAAAGTCTCCTCAGAAATATTTTTCTTTTGAATTAAAATAAAATCCCGGGAATAAGGAAAAAAGCAACGGAATGAAGTTATTACATGATACGAAATATGTTATGTATGAAATTATATGAAAGTTACTTTACCGTTTCCTGAAAAACAAATACATCCAACATTTTGTCCAAGGTTGTGTATGATGCGCAAAAATTTCAAATACCTTGAAAACGTAACTTCATATTCTCATTCACAATGTTATTACTTATCAAGTTAGTATGACAGTCGCGACGGATATCAGCCTGCAAGTCCGGAAAATGACCTTAGAATGCCAGAATAACCCAAGGTCAGGTCGCAGATGTTTCAAGCTTAATATTGATATTCAACCGCATCTAGTTATAATGAAAGCCGACCTCGACCCGGTTAGGAAAATAGGTAAAACAGATTTCATTAAGCAAAATCAACATTTACCTAAAACAAGGCATTAAAATAAAATACCGCACGCAAAAATGAACAAAGAAATTATAGGCTTTTTCACAAGGGAATTATATTGCGTAAAAGAAGAGAAAGAAATTAGATATCTTAGACAGCCGAAATTACTAAGCCATTGAAGATTATTTTCCTTGTGTAAGACACATTACCTACAATTGTATAGTAGGGAGTGCATATTATTGTGATTGTAGAATAATATTGTAATTAGTTTGTCGTGTAGCAACATTTTCTAAAAATAATCGAATTGTATTTTGTTCATTATTATTGCATTTAGTTTGTAACGATTTGTTCAAGACATTCTATTCTATTCTATTCTATTTTTATTTATGGCAATCCATGTCGATGCATACGTCGACGATTCTGCCAATGACAAGTGGGATGAGAAGCAAGTAGTGCTTGTGATTGGCAAAGGATAAAATTAAATTGATCTTGAAGTCAAACTTGTGTAACTTAACGTGTTAGTAGGACGCCACTGAAACAAACAGAAATACATTTACATATATAAATAATAACAATATGTTAGTAACATAAAACGAATAACATATATACCACAACTATACAAACAGTGGTCTAAATAACTAGGCCACCGTTTATAATTTAATATTATTTCGATGGATAGTCATCAATAGCGCCTGGAGCAATTCTGGACAGGAGTAAGTTAAGAGGGAACGGAAATTAGTAGGGAGAGGAATCTTAAGTTTTTGGAGACGACCATATAGATCAAAAGATGAGTTATTGGGACAATTGAAGAATATATGGTCCAGGGTACCCTCATCCAGTCCACACTCGCAGAGGGATGAGTCCTGCACCCGAATTTTGCGCAAGAAGACCGGAGTACAACAATGCCCTAATCGTATTCTGCACAGGACTGAAATAACCTGTTTAGGGTATTTTTTAAAACGAGTGAACCACGGTTTTGATTTTACAACCGGTTGGATAGAGTAATATGAACTACCCTTCTTTCTGCTGGAGATATTCCACCATTCCTGCCACGACGTCTCAAGACTCAATCTAGGAACGTTTAGTAGGTCATGCCCGTGAAGGGAGAAGTGTGCAAGGTCCGCTGATTCAGACGTGCATGCATCCTTAGCCAATGCGTCAGCACATTCATTTCCCGTTATACCGCAGTGGCTAGGGATCCAAACTAAGTGAACAACTTTCTCTTGCCGAGAGCAGGAGAAAAGGGACTTTTTGATATCCAGGATAATAGGACAATGGAGTTTAGCTCGAAAGGGATTCTGGGATAGGGCTTGGAGACAACTAAGGGAGTCAGTAAAGATAACTCCGAAGTTGATCTCATGGGACTCTATAAAGTGACAAGCTTCCAATAATGCCACGCACTCGCCTGTAAATATAGAAGACTCCTTTGGGCATCTGAATTTCATAATAATTTTCGAGTTCTGGTAATAAACCGCGGCTCCAGTATAGCCACCATTCAATTTGGAAGCATCCGTGAAGAACCTTTGAAACCCAGTCCATCGTTCACCCAAAACCGCATTAAAGGTCGAATTTGCCGATGGGGAGTTTTTCGATATGCCAATGTTATAAAATATATTAGGGGTGAAGCAAAGTACTTCATAGGGGTAATTAAATAAAGGAAGTCTGGGATGTGATGCAATAGGGGATTCAAAATTTTGAAAAAATCGGAATGCTTTCAGGAATAAGGGGATTTCTTTATGTTCCCAATATTTTGAGCTGTGACAAAGAGTGTCAAGCTCTCTGAGTTTTGGGATGAGAGGGTGGGATGATTTAGGAATAACCCTGGACAGGAAACGGGAAGCAAGGTACTGACGTCTCAGGGCTAAAGGGGGTTCAGCGCATTCAACCTGTAAGGCGTTAATAGGCGACGACTTCATGCAACCTGTGATGATCCGAAGGCATTGAGATTGGATCCTATCTAAGCCGGCCAAGGCACCTTTGTTACCAGGAATCACCAAGTGTGACCCATAATCCAGAATGCTACGAACTAAGGCATTGTAAATTAATTTCATAGTGAAGGGGTGTGCCCCCCACCAGACCCCAGAGAGAGCTTTCAAAATGGAGATAACTCGTTCGCATCTTTTGATTAGGTAATTTATGTGGTGAATACCGGATAATTTACAATCTAAATAAACTCCTAAAAATTTTGCTTTTTGGACTATAGGGATGCCTTGTCCTTGGATGTTCACTGAGACCTGAGGGATCAGTCGTTTTCGGGAGAAAATCACTACCGAGCTTTTTGGGGCAGATAATGAGAGACCATGGTCCAGAAGCCATGTGTGCAGAGAGTCCAGGGAGAGGCAGAGGGATGAGGCAGCATCCTCTATGGAAGGATTAACAACATATAACGCCAGATCATCAGCGTATTGCAGTAAGTGACAATCAGCATTGAGGCTGGAGCCAATGTCTGCCGTATAGAGGTTGTAAAGTAGAGGGCTTAAAACAGAGCCTTGCGGAAGGCCTTTCCACGTCTGCCTCATCTCGAATACTTCCCCCTGCACTCTGAGCATTAATGAGCGAGACATGAGGAGTGCGCATATACATTGTACCATCTTACCTGGAATCCTCAGCTGTTGCAATTTCTGCCTGAGGACTGGAAGAAGAACGCTGTCGTATGCGGAAGATATGTCAAGGAATGCGGCTACAGCAGATTCATTTTTAGAAAAGGCTGTACGGATGTCGGTTACCAGAATTGCCACACTATCCATGGTACTAAGCCCCTTTCTAAAGCCAAACTGATGGCTCGGCAGTGAATCCCTAGACTCAACCAACCACTCAAGCCTATTTTTAATTAAGTGTTCCAGTAACTTGGCCAACACGGAGGACAAAGCAATTGGTCTAAGGCCATTCGGGTCATCAGCAGTCTTGCCGGGCTTTAGGAGCGGAATGACTATTTGTACTTTCCACTGGTCAGGAACCCAACCATATTGATAGCAATAATTAACAATGTCAAGGTAGTATTGCTTAGCTTTAGAACCGGAATGAGCTACAAATGAATACGGTATTCCGTCCATGCCTGGAGCGGAATCCTTAACATGACGTAACACCGCATCAAGTTCCTTCAACGAAAATGGTTCATCCATAGGATCATCAAAAATATTTACAGACGGTAGCAGAAGTTCTGGAAATGAAGGAACATAGGCTGGAGCAATTTTGTCGAAGAAGGATTCAGCAGTTTCTCTCGTTATGGGGGAAGAGATAGGTGGGGAGCAGCCTCGCCTAAAACGATTAATGCTCTTCCATACTGCTGATATGGGAGTGGAAGGGGATAGAGAAGTGCAAAACTTAACCCAACCACGACGTTTCTTCTTATGAAGAAGCCGCCGAGATTGAGCAAACACTCGTCTGTACCGTATAAGATTGTCGCTATTCATCAATTCATTGTACTGTTTTTCGGCCTCTTTCCTTTCTTTAACAGCCGATGTGCATTCTTGGTCCCACCAAGGGGGAGACGGAATTTTATTTTTGGCACAGTTACGCAACGGGAAGGATGAGTCTGCACTTGAAGTAATGGCCGAGATAAAGTCATCGTAACATCTCTTAGCATGGCAGTGACCAGAAGTATCTTGGTAACTTGAAGTTAAATTTGGAAGTATACTGATTTTCTCCTCCAGTAAAGATGAAAACTTCGACCAATCGGGTTTGGACAAGTTGTACTTCAATAGTGGAGGAGAAGTTTTCTCTAAATAGGTTTTATTAAGAAAAGTTATAATAATGGGGTAATGGTCGCTACCATGCGTAAGGGTAGTACATTGCCAATGAATTGATGCCGCCAACTCTACTGAACAGAATGTGAGGTCTACACAACTCTTTTGCTGTCCGGGAAGGGATCTACGAGTAGGGCTACCATCATTTAGGATGCAAAGGTCTAGGTCATCCAAGATTTCTACTAAACCTTCCCCAAAGGAATCGCTGCGATTGGAACCCCATCTAAAATGGTGACAATTAAAATCACCCATGACAAGGACGGGTCCTACAATATTATTTAAGATTTCTCTAATGGTAGCTAAGAACCTGTGCTGTGGGTGGGAGATATATACAGATAGGACTGTGATACCTTCTACTCTACCTGCGACTATATTCATATCACCATCCAGAGCAGAAAGTGTCAAGGTCGACAGTGGAACACGATTATTAACAAGGAGAGCCGACCCTCCATAGCCATCAGATCTGTCACATCTGAGAATATTAAAAAGTGGTATATTAAAACTGAGACTCGGTGTGAGCCAAGTCTCAGCGATTGAGCAAGCCAGAGGCTTGAATTTATTTAGAAGGAATATGAGGTCGTGTTTCTTATGCCACACGCTCCTCACATTCCATTGCAGGAATATTTGGCGGGACGCCATTTCTAATATTTGGGAGAAGATTAACTAGTTGATAGGCAACGTTGGACGGTATTTCAGCATTATTAGTAGATAAAATTGTAGTCAAAAGTTTAATAAGGATATCTATAAGTGATGATGTATTATTGCCAATGAATGGGTTATTTAGAGCACAGCCATCAGGCTGTGAAGATGCAGGGGAGTTAATGATTTGCTGATGAGCAGCTTTATCGTAAGAGGGGGATAGAGGGGCATGGGTCTTTGGCTTAAGAAAAACAGTTTTGCGGTATGACTGAGTGGGAGCTGGAACTACTTTTGTAGCATTTGCATAATTGCGAGAAACAAGTGGGATAGTTTTGCTAGCTTCAGCATAAGAAAGGGACTTCTCAGCCATAACGGTCTTAATGGCCTTCTGTCTGCCCAACTCTGGGCATGATTTGCTATTCGCAAAATGATTCCCCGAGCAGAGCACACAGAATGCCTCCGCCTCAGAAATGCTGCAACCATCACCAGGGTGATCATGGCCGCATTTACTGCAGCGAGGTTTAGACCGGCACACAAGTTCCACATGACCGAACCTACAGCACTTACGGCACTGGATGGTGGGGTAAACATACTGTTGGACTGGAAGGGAAGTATAACAGCAGAATACTCTTTGCGGTAATACCTGACCGTCAAAGGTAAGGACACATGTTTCTGTAGCCTTAAATTCGGCCACTCCATCAATCACCACTTTCCTATTTATCCGTCTAACTTTAAGAATTTCACCGCAACCTGAAGGGACCTGTAGGTATCTTTGTGCTTCTTCTTCTTTCAGATCAGTGGGCACACCAGTAACAACACCCATGCGAGTAATATTAAAAGTAGGGATAGAGGCCACAAAACTATTTTTGGGAAGAATATTATTAATGATAAATGAATTCGCATCCTGAGGGGATTTGAACTCTACTGATACACGATTCCTGCCGACTTTTTTAACGCCATCGCGGACAATGTTAGTTATATTGTGCTTTTGAAGAAATATCCCAAAAGTAACTGGATGGAGAGAGGTACCGGCGTTAGGCTGGGGCTCCAATCGAGAGACGTGGACAATGAACGGTGCCTTATCTGTAGCAGAGTACCTGCTGCGGCCAACTAAATTTCTTTGTTGTTTTGGTGGCGGGGTTGACACGGCAATGTTTGAGTCATCTCCGCAGCGTTTCCTGGCATTAGAGGGTGATGAGGTGTGGGAGTCCGCGATACTGCAAGCAACATCGGCGAATTGGGACAGGGGATAATTGGGGGAAAGAGGAGCAAATACAGAGATGTCAGGAGGATCGGGGTCGGGGGGTTTATTGCGATCCATAGTGCTTACTAAAACTAGTTATTTACCCAAATAACAATACACCACCGATAACAAACACAGGGACAACACACAGACACAAAATTAAGTCACAAAAGGTCACAAAAACACAGAAAACAGCAGAAAATTCTAGGCACACGTGCTAACCAAAGACACTCTGTGGCGAGAATCCATTCAAGACATTCGTTCGATTGTCGATTGTTTTGACAGATGTCAAATTGTGCGCTATCTTACAATTTGACATCTGTGACACACTTACCGCTGAATTGTCGAAGCGAGCACATTAAAATCAATTTATTTGGGAACAATCTTTGTTTCATTGAAGCGAACCTGATCTGATCCTTCATCTCAGAAGTGGGATTGGACAGGCTAGCTGTATATTTTAGTGTTAACGCTCAGTCCGATATTTTTTTTCTTCCACGTGGTACTTAACCTAAACGCATAATGGAGACAAGTCATTCAAAGGCAAGAAAAAGGAAACATGGCCATAAGAACAAAAGGAGACACAAGAAACAACGCGGGAACAGGCCAATAAGCGAGACTTCAGACACGGATTCGTCATTGCAAAGAAGCTCTTCGCGGGATCGTCATGAACATCATCGTAGCGGCCGGCGTGAGCGCAGCGGCAGTCGACGTGAGCGCAGCAGCGGTCGGCGCGAGCACCGGCAGAGGAGTAGGAGCAGAGCGGAGCAGATGAGCAGCGGGTCTACGTCATCACGCCAGGCACCCCGCTCACCGGTGAGACGTTCCAATACTAGTGACTGTGTTGACACTGACAATATGACGCATTTACTTTTGACTAAGTTAGTTGATACTTTAGTAAATAACCGCCCCGAAGGCAATAAATTCCCTGTATTAGGAAATATTATACCTGACTTTGACCCGATGACTAAGGGACAGACGATACATATGTGGCTTAATAAAGTTGAGGAATGTGCAAGGCTGTATAAGTGGGGTGATGACCAAATTATTCACTATGCTTTACCTAAATTGACAGGCGTTGCAAGAGCATGGTACCAAGCTTTACCAACTATGTCGTTTTCGTGGTCTGAGTGGAAAAGCAAGTTGTTAGAATCATTCCCTAGTAGTGACGACTATGCTGAATTACTAACGGAAATGTTGTCCAAACGTGTGAAATATAATGACTCATTAGAAATGTATTATTTTGAAAAAATTAATTTGTTAACTCGTTGTGATATAAGGGGTAAGCGCGCTGTAGACTGTTTACTCTATGGTATTGACGACCGATCATTAAGATTAGGTGCGAAAGCATTGAAGTGTCAGGAACCCGAACAGGTTTTAGAATACTTTCAGTCAATTAAGCAACAACCGCGCGATACAGATAAGTTTCGATCTAACGACAGGAGACCGATTAACGTCGCGACAAGTAATAGCAATACAAAAACCACTTATAGTGACATGAAGGCTAAAAATTCTACTAGTGCTACTGGTGCTACTGGTGGTATTGTTTGTTATAACTGTAACGAACCGGGTCACTTTAGTTATCGATGTACCAAGAAAATACTTAAATGTAACATCTGTAAGAGACTAGGGCACACTACTATTAATTGCACAAAACTACCCTCAGTAGATGATAATAGCAAGATCGATAAATCGAATCAGAAGGAAATATTACGCGTGGATACTGAGAATTTCGTTACTTGTAATAACAATAAATACATTATGGAGATGACGGTCAATGGACAATTAATAACGGGTTACATAGATCTAGGCAGTCAATGCACTCTGATACGTCGCAATGACGCAAACAAACTTGGAATTATATGGTCATACGAATCTAATTTACCGACTATGAGGGGTATAGGCAATAATATTGTACTACCGATTGGGATTGCTGTGGTTACCTTACAAATACAAGGTATTACAGAAGAGGTGGACGTATTAGTTGTGGCTGATGATGTCATTAAGTACCCTATACTGGTCGGTCATAGTTTTACCGAAAAACCCGGCATTGTTATAACCAAAACCTATGACTCTCTGAAATTTATGCGTGATGTTGGTAACAAAATATTTCTAACTTTAACTTCGAATACTTCTATTAACCCAAAGGAGATGTGCGCTATTCTAGTCAACTGCCCAATCGAGTATTCGGGAACCATATACGTCCGAGGGTCCCTTCGTGGGTATCCCGGTTATGAATTTTACCTTCTTCCTGGTGAATATGAAATCGATAAAGGCCGTGGTAATCTATTAATCCAGAATGTATCTGAAAACATCATTGAACTAAAAAAGGATTCTCTAATAACTCGTGCTTTGAAAATTGATAACTGCTTTTGTGTAAATGCTTTGAATGTTGAAGGAAATGAATTCTGTTCTGATCTTAATTATAGCCCTGACTTAAGTGAATATGAATTAGATCAATTAAAAGATTTATTAATTAAATATAAACAGTGTTTCTCAAATAATTTAAAAGATTTAGGGTTTACTAATATTATACAGATGGAGATTGAATTAACCGACAATAAACCAGTAGTTTATCGACCATACCGACTTTCGTACCCGGAACGAGAACTTGTGCGTTCAATGATACAAAAGATGATTGATGCCGATATTATATGCGAATCTAACTCTCAGTACGCTAGTCCCATTTTACTTGTCAAGAAAAAGACTGGTGAAAAGAGGTTATGCATAGATTATCGAGCCCTCAATAACAAGACAAAAAAGGAACATTACCCCCTACCCTTAATTGACGACCAGCTCGACATGTTGGCTGGGAATTCGTTGTTCATCACTCTCGACTGCGCTTCTGGCTATTATCAATTGCCTATATCAGATAGTTCCCAGGATAAAACGGCGTTTGTCACACCCGATGGCCAATACCAATTTAAGCGCATGCCATTTGGTTTGGCAAACGCTCCATCAGTTTTTCAGAGGGCAATGAATAAAATTTTATCTAAATCAAAAGTAGATTTTGCTATCATTTTTATGGATGACGTCCTCATACCTGCAAAATCATTTGAAGAGGGCCTCGCCCGATTAGAGAGAGTACTTGAACTCATATCCGAGGCAGGCTTAACGTTGAAACTTAAAAAGTGTAACTTTTTCTTTAAGGAGATTGATTTCCTAGGATTCCAGGTTAGTGGTCAGGGTATAAGGCCAGGGTCACGTAAGACCCTGGCGGTATCAGATTTTCCCCTTCCCAAAAATGTCCACGACGTAAGACGTTTTATAGGCCTTGCAAGTTTTTTCAGAAGGTTCGTGAAAGACTTTGCAATGATTGCGCGCCCCCTTACTGATCTTCTTAAATCTAATTTTGCATGGAAATGGACCGACGAGCATTTGAGAGCTTTTGAAACCCTTAAGCAAAAGTTAGTAGAACGCCCTATTTTAGCTTTGTATGACGCGACGTTAGAAACTGAGTTGCATACGGACGCCTCAAAGCTTGGAGTTGCCGGTATTTTGATGCAGAGAGATAGTCAAGGTATTCTTAGACCCGTAGCTTATTACAGTCGGAAGACAACCAAGGATGAACAAAATTTACATTCCTACGAATTAGAAACTTTGGCCGTAATAGTATCTTTAAAACGATTTCGCGTTTATTTGTTAGGCTTAAAGTTTAAAATCGTGACTGACTGCAACGCACTACGGACGACTTTAACTAAACGAGACCTCATACCGAGGATTTCTCGCTGGTGGGTGCAGTTTCAGGAGTACGACTGCGAAATTGAATATCGTGCTGGAACTCGAATGGCACATGTAGATGCCCTTAGTCGTGCTCCTGTCACTGATCCGACACTTGATGATGATGAGACGCACGCGCTCGATGTGTTAAATATTAATATTACCGACTGGATTTCAACTGTACAAAGTAGCGACGAAGAAGTAGGCAAAATCAGGAACATATTGCTCGACAAAAATACAAATTTCATTGCAGATGTACACAAAAATTACCAACTAAAGGGCAACCATGTATACAGAATCGTAGGTGACAAAATAAAGTGGGTTGTTCCAAGATCTGTGCGATGGCAGGTTCTTAGGATGAACCACGATGATGTAGGCCACTTCGGTTTTGAAAAAACACTTAGTCGGATACAAGAAACATTTTGGTTCTCCAAAATGCGACGTTTTACAAAAAAGTACGTATCCGCATGCCTCCAATGTGCTCACCACAAAGCACCAGGCGGTCGCAAGGAGGGTATGCTACATCCAATACCCAAAGTAGATACTCCCTTTCACACGGTTCACGCTGATCATTTGGGCCCGTTTGTTCGCTCTAGGAGAGGCAACACTTATATACTGGCAATAATTGACTCTTTTACAAAATTCATTACTATTAAAGCAGTAAGAGATACGAAAAGTGCAACTGCGATTAGAGTATTTAAAGAACATTTTTCTGTATTTGGCACCCCATCACGTCTAATAACTGACCGGGGCACTTGCTTTACAAGCACCAAATTTAAATCTTTTATAGAAAGTTCCAATATAAAACATATACTTAACGCGGTTGCCACTCCAAGAGCAAACGGCCAAATTGAGCGATACAATAGAACCATTTTAGATGCTTTGAGCACTAAAAGTCATGGGAAGAGTGATAATACCTGGGATGAGTACGTTGGTGATATCCAGTTAGGTATGAATACTATTCTCAATAAGGCTACAGGAAGGAGCCCTTCAGAGCTCTTGTTTGGATTTAAAGTTTTAAACACGTCGGAAAATATTATTAATGAAGTTTTAAATGAAGTTATAAATCGAGTTAGTGACGAAGATTTGGTACAAATGAGATCTCAGGCTAAAACTAGAATGGAAGAGCAACAACGTAAGTCAAAGAATGATTTTGATAGACATAGAAAACAGGCGCGAACTTACAATACTGGTGATCTGATTCGAGTTGAAAGAACTATAGTAGACAAAGAGCAAATAGGTAAATCTAAAAAGCTTATACCAAAGTTTCATGGCCCATACAGAATAATTAAAATTTTAGAGAACGATAGGTACTTAATTGAAGATACACCCCTTACTAGGAGAGGAACTAAAAAGTATGAAAATGTAGTAGCGGCGGATAAGATACACCCTTGGCTCAATTATAAAAATATTTCCAGTGACGACACCGAAAACGACAATAGCAGTGTTGAATCAGACGACTAAAAAAAAATAAAAAAAATAGGCAAAGATTGAATGACAATGTAGAATATAATTAAAATAGTTACGAATATACATACATATACATATATATAGATAAAAGGGTAGAATAGATAAAATCATTAGAATTGACTGACTTGAATTAGATTAGACTGGACTTGACAAGTACGAACCTGACAAGTACGAACCTGACAAGTACGAACCTGACAAGTACGAACCTGACAAATACGAACCTGACAAGTACGAACCTGACAAGTACGAACCTGACAATTAGAGAGAGATTAGTTTAGTAGACGTATGACTTAGAAATCTGTGCATGGGCTACGAGCGGTCAGTGCAGATATTGAATGGTGTCGAGCGATTGACATCGCACAGATGACCGCAGATCGTAGCAGACTGTGCATTAGATGAACTAGAGCATGGGCTATGAGCAGTCAGTGCAGAAAACGAATGGTGTCAAGCAATTGGCATCGCACAGATGACTGCAGATCATAGCAGACTGTGCACTAGCAGAGCATGGGCTATGAGCAGTCAGTGCAGAAGCGAATGGTGTCAAGCAATTGGCATCGCACAGATGACTGCAGATCATAGCAGACTGTGCACTAGGTGAAGTAGAGCATGGGCTATGAGCAGTCAGTGCAGAAAGCGAATGGTGTCAAGCAATTGGCATCGCACAGATGACTGCAGATCATAGCAGACTGTGCAGACCTTTTAGACAGACTAGACTGGACTGAGTGAGCGGGTGAGTGCGGCAAAGAAGAAGTATCGTGCAAGTGATTGTGAAGTAGTGAATAAATCAGTGAATAACAATTATGTTGATTTGATGGTTCTTAATTAAGTGAGAGGACTCACTCTTTAAAGGACGGCCGAGCTGTAAGACACATTACCTACAATTGTATAGTAGGGAGTGCATATTATTGTGATTGTAGAATAATATTGTAATTAGTTTGTCGTGTAGCAACATTTTCTAAAAATAATCGAATTGTATTTTGTTCATTATTATTGCATTTAGTTTGTAACGATTTGTTCAAGACATTCGTTCGATTGTCGATTGTTTTGACAGATGTCAAATTGTGCGCTATCTTACAATTTGACATCTGTGACACACTTACCGCTGAATTGTCGAAGCGAGCACATTAAAATCAATTTATTTGGGAACAATCTTTGTTTCATTGAAGCGAACCTGATCTGATCCTTCACTTGTTAGAACGACACGTGGAAGTTTCTTGTCATTTATGGGTGTATGTGACTATTTATAAAACAACAGAAAATCGATTGTGTCTCACGTATGCGCTTCAAAATCATGATCTCCCGAGCCTTTTCCCAACCATGTTGGGGTCGGCTTCCAGTCTAACCAGATACAGTTCAGTACGGGTGTTTTACAAGGAGCAACTGCCTATCTGACCTCCTCAACCCAGATACCCGGGCAACCTTCCCTTTGTTAGACTGGTTGTCAGACTTACTGGCTTCTGACTATCTTTCTATCTGCGCTTTGGCACACAACGGGTTAATTAACACAGTCTAAAAAGACAATTCGACGTTCCCAAAGGTATAAAGTTTATCAAAAATAACTCTAGTCGTTTTATTATTCACTAGTAAATGTCTGGTATGTTAATTGGTGGCGACGGTTCTCTATTTCGGTTTGAAACAACATTTTGCTTTTACGAGAATCCGATTGACAATCGTTAATTTGACATCACGTCTGGGCTTTATTCAGTATCGGATTTAGTACGGACATACAAAAAACGTCAATCTGAAGAATAAATTATGAAAAAGGATATGTTAGCTATGGCATCTTGTGATAAAATAACTGTTACCTGGTGAAAATTGAGACAAAGGAGTTTCAAATCTAAATTACGACTCCCTTCAATAAAGTTAACACGTTTAGGCTACGTACAATTTATATGGAATTAAAGTCAGCAAACACACAAATGTAATCACCGTTACTAAAATCGACGCTAATGTTGTTTGATCGAGCCTCTGTGTACCTACAACATATTAAGCTTGTTGATCAAAATATCCAATATCCACGATACTCTGATTAACTACGGATGAATAAACAGCCTTGAAGAATTATATTCATGTTTTGATTCCACATGAATTCATGAAATATTTCGGGCAAAGTTCTTTGTACAAAAGTTTGGGCAGCTGCTAGTTTTATGATGTTTCAATCGGGCGGAACAACGTCCGTGACAAAAACTTTTATATGAAAGCAAAGGAAATAAAATCCAAACTGGCCGTTTGAAAGTTTATGTCGAAGAAGTATTTGTATTTGAAAACTTTAATGTACATAATATGCCATCAATGTTTAGTTAGAAAATTATTTTAAGCACAGAAAGAAAATACGGATTAATTAAGAATGATAGGGAAATTGGAAACCAACAAAAAATTACAGATATAAAACTGAAACAAACTTGTACCAAAACACAAAATCACAACCCTTAACAAGCTCTACCCAACTAAAAATATTGCCCACCATAAATTCACTTAGTTAGTTGAAGATCGTAAAGTTTTTACATCGGCCACAACTTACGGTGTTATAATGTAAATGAGTTCTCTAACTCTTCTGTCCCTAAATCCAAGCCATTTTGGAGGCAAACGTGACAGCTTTAATCTAAGTAGATCTCGATCAGGGAAAACTTGTAAATAATGTGTGCTCAGACTCATAAATACTCGTAAACAAGACAGTTCAAATCTAAATTTTCCAAGTTTCCAAAGAAAAATTTTGAAGTACGATCGAAGTTGTTTGTGATTTTGCATTACGAGATTGTGAGATTAGTTAAGCTTTTAGAATTGGATTTATTTTGCGACAGATTCCTTTGAAATGTTCTACGCTACGTTAAATGAGAGAAATATATTTCGTTTTTATTCAGGTATTTTAATGTTTGTCTTCATAAAGCTACACGAAACCTATTTATCTTTTATAAAGATTCAAAGCTCAAATAGTATTACTTTGTTCACCTTTATTATCTTTGCATTGCGTTTATGGAGATCAGCATCAACTATGAAATTCTTTGTTATTTTGTTTTCTATATTAAAATCAATTTCATTTTCTACGTTAATACCGTTGATTATTCAGCTTTGAAGTTCATGTCCAACATTATCTACAAGAGCGTTGATAGCGTTAAGAGCTCCAGCAGGCCTTATAGTTTTAATGCTCTCTAAATTGTCCCAGTTTAACCGTTGGGAATAAACTTGAACGTGCCACGTCACAAACAACTTTTGAGAATTATTCCGGTGCAAGGATTTGCTTTATGACGCAAACTTTTCTACTTTGTCCGGTCTCATGCATTCTTAGAGTTGTTCCCATCTCGACTCGTACTAGCGGAGTCGGTGCTTATGCACCGTGTCTTACTCTTGGCACGAAAAGCTCAACTTATAAATCAAAATTATTATTTTAAAATAAAACATCTACGGGAGAAAAATGTTCATGTTCTTTTGTGTTTTGAAGTACTTTGTTTTCGGTAGGCTATTACATTTTCTTATTTCCATCAATCTACTTGAAAGCGGTCTATAAATATTACCTGTGACCCGTTTTTGTACATAAAACTGAGCGTTTGTGCGCATGTTGGTTCAGATCAATACTATTACAAATTGTATTTACCAAACTAATGCTCCATTCTATTTGTACGAAGCCATCAAAGTAACCACTATTTTACCTTCATCGAGTAATCACATGTATCGCATTACATTTGTTGGGAAACGTTTTCAAGTATCACATAAAATCGTTTTATTGTCAATATACAGGAGTCATTTTTATAGTCTGTTTATATGGGCCGAGTGAGGAGTGGATGGGTTTATGGAGGGATGTGACGATTTTGTATTTATTGTTGGTAAAATTTCATACCTATATGAAAATTACTCTTGAGATATTTTCGTCTTTACTCGACCTATATTTTCACATGCAGAAATACATGGAGAACACAGTACATAATAAACTTACCTTTGAATTTATATACTTATGTATAGTAGTAATAAAACGGAACTTAGTGAAAGACGTCTCCCGAGGAAATAGCTTTGCTGTGTTAGACATTCAACTTCGCCTGCGGGTTGGACGGTGCACCTGTGACATCTCTACTATTGCAGATGTCCAGCTGTACTGACCATTCCCAATATTCTATCTATCTATTGTTTTGGTAACTACAGATAGAATTTTGACATAAGCCCCATACAAGTAATGTCAAATTCTTGTTTCTGGTACACAAAAAATAAAACACATAGATCAGAAAGGTGAATGATCAATTTTATGAATTTTAGAGATTGTGTAAAATCGAATATTGGAAACTTAATAACTTTGTTCGTCAGCAAACGTTTATTTCGTCTATGTTTTGAGATTGTTCTGCGAAGGCGGGATAAAATTAAGGTTTTAGCATTTTAGTATTTTCAGACGAAAATAATCTAAATACGCACTCTTTGTTCATTTTTTTAAGAATTTCAGTCTCATTTTTATCAATGTCACGTTTATTATACTTTTCACAAAGAATTTATTATTCCACTTTGATTACGATGTGTGAACATAATTCAATTCGTTGTTAGACGTTTTCTTTGATATTTTTTTTTATTAAGCAACCGACATTGGACTTGGCATTAAGTAAGGCGGGTCCCGAAGTGAAGAGAATCTTGTTTCGTCAGCATTAACATTAAGACAAATTGGAAAAAAGATTGTAGGCCGAAGAAATGATAGGATTTGGCTGTCTCTTTGAGTAATCACAAGCTCCCTTTTATTTCCTTTGCCAGAATTATTTTTATTACTTCATTAGGATTAGTTAAATTGCAAACTCGCTTTAAGTAAACAAGGCGATGTATAATGGATGTGTTCTAGTAATTTTGAATAAAAACTCAAATAAATTTTGACTTTTCTGAAGCAAATTGATAAATTAAAATATAGCAACGTCGCCCTCTACAAAATTATAAGAACTTTTACTTCGATTTTTGCTTTCACAGAATAAAGTCTTAATTAGCTGTCTTAAGCTCAAAAACAAAGACGAATTTGACTTCATTAATTCAATATCAATCAAAAAATAACATGAACCTTATTAGGTTAAACAATCTTATTAGGTTGGTAGGTAAGCAATTTGAAAAATATCCTTCCTAACCATTCCGAATAACAGGAACCTCCAAATTCAAAGTGCGACGAACGAAAAAGCCCCTTACCTACCTCGTTACCCTAACACAGGTGCACTCTCCAAAGTGGCCATTCCAGTACGTTTCCACTTCATTAACACAAACTAAAACAGTGCAAGCGGAACGTAAGAAACCTTGTATAGGTGACAGCGACAAAGAACAGACATAGGTAACACAGAAGCGTTCTGTGGTACATAAAGAGCTTGAGCACAATACAATTTCTGCCTCGGACGCCTTCCAACAATACATGTCGTCCTTTTCAGGTCACTTCCAGTTGTAACATGTTCAACAAATAATTATGCTTCGTGTATTGTGTGAAAAAATGTTTGTGTAACGGTGTTTTGAATGGGTTTATTCAATATGGAATATATTATTTGGTGTGATCTTTTGGGTGGGTCTTTTTGGGGGTTAAGGTCGTTGATGGGTATCTTTTTTGGTTTAATTTTTTTATGGGCCTCCTATAAAATGATCCTTCCTTCTAGGTAAATTATTACATTCATTTGTCTTTATACCTACCTAGGTTATGATTGATTTGTGAAAATAATGAGTCCTTTCAGGCGAGGTGCAATTTGAACAATCATAACTAGATACTATTTTGTTGTCTTGCTGGGCTAGAACTATCATGTTCTAAGAAAATAACTTCATGTTTAATGATAGAGTTGTCTTAAAATGGGTTGACACACCACATAGATTTGATAGGCACAAAAAATATGATTAAAATATTTTATAAATTATCTTTCTTCTTTAGTTTGTCCATGTCATCATAATTTATTTGTACACAATGATTCCTAAAAACAGTTAGTAGTTTAGTACCGATAGATGGTGCTAAGCGAAGAATTAAGCACATACCGCTCTTCGAATTTCAGTCTTCATTATAAAACATACTATAAAATGGAGTGCAAAGAAAACGACGAAGTAACTTAACTTAGAAATTATAACAAGGTATTTAAAGTAAACGTTAGCACATAACTTGGGGAGTATGTGGGTAGAAACTGTTATTAGAATCACGTCTTAGAATAACTTGGCCAACCCTTGCTTGCTTATATGAAGTCTTACACATTCCCTCGGAAATGGGTTGCTGTACTTTAACGTAATTAGCTTCCAAGAAATTTTATACAAGTACTCCTTCTTTCATAATCACGTGGTTCAAAGGAAATGAGAAGTAAGTTCCCGGGAAGTGAGGATTTTAGTCGTATTACTGTTTCCACATATTTTGCACGTAGGATGAAAATTTGTTTTATAGTTTGTTATGAATTCAGATCCACACTAATTAAATTAAACTAAAGAAGAAATATGCAAAAGCTTTGTAGCTCGAGGCCAATTATATTTTTCGATGAAAAGGTTGTCCTAACCACAATCCGAGCAAACATTTTTATAAATATGAAACAAAAATATGAAACAAAAAAAATATATATTTAACGGAATTTCTTTCTTTCGCAGATGTAACCACAACGATACTCGTCGAAATAAAACATCACAAGACAAATTCTCTTGGAAGAACAATGACGATTAAAAAGTCGAATGTTATACAAAGAACGATGAGTGTGCCGAAGGGTTTTTAGTGAGAAATTGTGAAAAATAGAAAGAGTGAAGATGTCGGTAAAAGCCAGCGTTGGTTAAACAAAAAGGAGAAAAATGGCCTTCAAAGGATTTTGTGGCGAAGTGATCGGCTTTTTCCTGGCTGTGGCTTTTTGCATCATATGTCCCGAATATGGTGAGTCTAGTTCCTAGTTTTGAGAATTTGATCGGAAATATTTTCAGTGGGATTACTCTACAGGCTTTGTTTACTGTTCGACTGGATTAATTTCCTATGGTGAACAATTTCTATTGTGAAATACTGCGGATACCTTTCCAGGAAGTTTTTTCTGTCAGCCACAGTATTTCGGCTTCAATAAACTAGGTTTTTTGAGGTTAACTTTAAGCCTGGGCGCAAACTGCAGAATATTTAGTCGGCCCTTGGTATGAAAAAAATATGCAAAAATCAACTATCGGCCGACTAAATCTGTGTAGTGTGCGCGCGCTCTAAGTAAATTACATACAAAAATATAGTGTTACCAAAAATGATTTTTCTAAGGAAAACAAACTTCATAAACCATAATAAAATCACGCCAAAAATCAGACGTCAAAAGGTCCAATTCTTGAATGTACGAGTAAACCAAAGATCAAAACATCGGGATATGAGTATTTAAGCCCCCGCGTTTATATCCGGGAACGCCCGCATATGTCCAACCGTTGTCATGGCGAACAAAAGCGATGTCATGTTCTTGCCAAACATACTACTTTGTATCTTTTATCCTTCGTGGTAAGCAGAGCGTCAAATTCTTTTGAAGTCGCGGTTAAACATTTTCGGGATTGAAGGTGCAGTTTCAAGAACGTTTTGGGAGAAAATATTTTTGTATTAAAACATATTTTGTTATGTCTCTGTTCTTTGTATATTTTTGCACTATTTTTTCTTTTGTATATGAAAGTATATTAAAGGTTTCGGCTCAAATTCTTTGTGGGATAAGCTATTATGTTCTATCGCGTTTGATGTTTTGTTTATCTACAGTTTGTGTTTACATTGAAATGACAAATACTTGTAAAGAATAAACAACTGAAAAATACTCATAGTATATGTCACAAGCACTAAAATGCTATACGTACATACTTACACTTTCCCTATACCCAAATTAATAATAATTCCAGCAATACAAATTATTTCACTATGACTTTCATCTATCTAAACTGCCAAACTATAACCTAACACAACACAAAATTCCCTAAAATATTTACCACCACTAAACTATTCAAACACGAAAAACAAGTTCAAACATTGGATCAAAAGATCCCAAAGCATACTCTACGCCAATGAATATTAAATGAACATTAATTGTAATAAACTTACCGACACACTGAGCCTTATTAAAGATTAATTTCTAACTGAATGAAAATAAATTTAACTCCGTATTGCAATAAACCAGCTCGTTTTTCAATTGAAATATGCGATCTGAAAACAGTAAGTATTTCAATCAAGTTTTTTCGCAGCTGAAAAATTCGTGTAAATACTTTCAAGCTTTAGGAATTGAAATGATTCAAAAGATTGCTAGATTTGAATAAAAATACAATTTTCATTTAACATGGTAACATGTTTAATTTTGAAGAATTAAAAGAGATTAGTGCCCTGAAAATCTAATCAATGTGGATATGTGTTTCAATCCTAAAGGCAAGTTTTCCGTCAACATTTTGACAGAATAAAACGATTGCTTACCCAAAAGTCGATTAACGAAATCACATAATTTCTTATAAGCAGGCTAACCTTTACTGCATCATCATTCCCATATTAAAGTTTAGCGCTTACGTGATCAAAACCATTAACCAACTTTGCTTAATTATTCATTTGTTTACAAGACCGCGCACGCTACTCGCTCTCGCTTCGCGCTACACCGCGCCGTATACCCAACTACGTGGGCTTACGTAATCTGTTTTATTAAAACGTTCCAATGATCATTCGAACCAAACAATAAAGCTTCGAATATGGGATTTCGCAATCCCACATCCACGAACTCCGACCGCCATCGCAAAATTGTTGCAGAACCCAATTATAGTGGTTTCAACCCGAAATTTGGTGAGGCCGCATCAAGTTCCAAGTTTTACTAACAAATTTACCTAACCGAGACAATAGTAGTTTTGTACGGATTTTGCACCGAACGTTTGAAAACTACTCTCGCAGGTATGGCCGTTATTGGATAAATAAATAGTTTGGCAACACTGTAAAAAATGAATTTTGTTGCCGTTCCTGGTATTGTAAGTTTATTCGTTTAAAACACGGAGTTGATTGGGCTACTGGTGAATATTTTTCTTGGTACAAAATTTAAAAATATAAGTGCAAATAAAGTGTTGTTTAATATAGTCCACATATTATTATAAAAGACGAACGATGAATAATAAAGAAAAACAGACGTTCTTTTACATAATTTCGCAAAACCACTTTTAAACCAACCCAAAACGGAAGAGATTATTCTATAAAAATGAAAACTATTCGAACTTTAAAATTCATATACAAGACATGTCGTTGACCCTGAGTTGAACATTATTATTATCATTACCTATAAGAACATTCAAGCAAGCATTCGAATTTCAAAAACTACTTTTAGATACGAAACAAAACACACGCCAATGACGTCACGCACGAAATGACAGGGACAGACAGATAGCGTGAGAAAGAGTAAACAAATGTTTAAATCAAAACAAAACACACGCCAATGACGTCACGCACGAAATGACAAGGATAGATATATCAATAAGACAGAGATGAATAGTTATTTAAAGGAATTTTCAGGAAAAACATAAGTCTAGTATCTTTTGATACGAACCTTATTCTAATTTTAAAGTACATAAGGTTGATATTTCCTAGAAAGTTTCTTAAAGGCAGCACTAGTTTAGGTCTGCATGGACATCTAGAGCCATGTGAAGAGTTTTATTTTGTGCCTTTAAGCGTTTTGTAAAGTCGGTTTGTATTTTTAGTAAAATAGTTTTCTATTATTTTATAAAAGCAGCCTGACAGAAAACAGAAAACAATGAGAGCAGAAGATCCGAGAAGACTTAAAGGTGGTGTTCAGGCGTACACTTTGGAAAAGTCCGAAGTTCCTATCTTGGACTTTTTCAAAGTGTACACACGAACCCATCTACTTACATCAGAAGAAGAAAGGAAGATACGCAACAAAGCTAGCAAGACCATCAAAGAAACATGAAGAATTTATTATAAGTAAAATTCTTCAAACTTATCAGAATTTATGAAATATTGTGTACTTACGATAATGAATACGAATGTGAGTTTTTGTTTGGACATCGCCTTATTGTTAGCTTTGAACCCTAGTTTAGAAGTCAAGTACAGATTGTGGCAAACGAGGCAAACAAACGCCAAATTATGTTCCATAAAAGGCACAAAAAAATACTTGTACTTTTATTAGGTTCATGATTTTTCAAAAGCCTTGTAGTACCTAATTGGACGTCCTCAATTGTTGTACCTAACTACATATTAAAGGTCAAAAGGTCTACAACAAATAATAAGTTTCTACTCCATCGCTTTCATCATTAATTTACCCTTCACAGAATCTAACAAATTGGTGAAAGATTATTTTTATGACAGAAAAAAAATCGTGCCTGAGTCATCTAAAACTTTTACAGCTTGTGGTTAGCAGCTGACGTTATTTTTTATGACGTAAGCTGAATATGATATATCGTAAAAGGAGGTATTACTGGTATTACTTTAGTAAAATCGAGATTGGGAGATATTTTTTTGGCTGTAGGTTATGTAACAACAAGAAACTGTCTATGTTACAGTTGCCACTGGCTATTATAGTAGAACTAAATTGACTTTCTCCACAATGTGATGAGGAAGGTTTAAGATTGATTTAATTCCACACAATTAAGCCTAAAATTGGTTCAAAAATACCGAATTGCTATAATTCTAATATTACAGCCACATCTTTACCTCATTATAAAAAAACCAGCCTTTTTTTCCCGTAAAATTTTGATATCGTCAAAAAATATTCCGGAGTTATTTTCATTATACATGAATTTCGTGCTCACAGAAGGAAGCCTTTTAGTTTTAATAGTACCTAAAACATAACACTATTACAGCTATTAACAGCACTATTACTACGAGTCTTTTATTTATAAACCTCTTAATAAACAAAATTCAATTATTTCCTTTATAAAAACATTGAATAATCTCACAAAAGAACGTTATTCATAATTTAGTCACGCGCGAAACCGGGAAAAGAGTTTGTAACTGCAGGCAGAGCTTATATTGCATAAAATCTTCGTTTATCAAATAATAGCTCTTATAGAGTAAAGAACAAGGCCGAAAATCGCTTGCAAGTTGCAACAATAACGATTTATATTTGTTATTCAACATGAGTAGCTTTCAGACAACAATTATTAAATAAAACAAATTACATAAAAATACTAATAGATGTTCTCCGGGATTTCACCCACGTCCTGGGAGAATCACTATAAGTTGCCAGGTAAAAAGTAGTCTATATCATTTCTCAAGGCCTTGACTGTCTGACCAATTTGACTTTGACTGAAAAGCCCGACATATAGACCAATAAAGTAACTTTCGTGTCTTAAGTATTGCTGTTACAGCCTTTTTATCGTCCCACTGATGGGCACAGGCCTCTTCTCACACGGAAAAGGATTGAGCATTAATCACCACGCTTGCTCAATGTGGGTTGGTGATTTCAGACTTTATAGTCCAGGTTTCCTCGAGATGTTTTCCTTCACCTTTTTATCAGCCATTGGTTTCTAAGATATACTTAGATAGAAAGTACGTCCTTAGTATTAATAAAGGTTTAATATATTTTCATTATACCAAAATATTAACTCTTAGGTCTCGGCAGTATTATACAGTGGATATTTTAGTGCAATTAGTGATCATAAGCACGTACAGACATTTCGGAGTTCTCAACTTGAAATTAAGTCTAAGATAATAGACTTAAAGCTAGGTTATAGTCATAATTGTACAAGTTAGATAGCATTTTGAACTCATGCGCCTTAAAGTCCCATTAATCTAAGTGTTTCAAAAACGAAAACATTTGTCAAACGAATTATTAGATGGCACCTAAAAACGAAGACATTATCTTCAAAAATATTTTTTGTTTTAAACTATAAAAAAACTTAGACTGAGAGTGATTTGTCATTTCTTATAATATAAAAGGTTGGCTCCAAATATTCTGAGTGAGCTTTTTATGAAAACAATCATAACATGGAATATTTTTTCATACCCTAAAATTCTACAATCATAATAAAAAAAAACAAAAATTACTAATAGTAAATTGTTTGCGTGACAATAATTTTATTGCTAAAAACTTAGGTTTCAATTAAAAAGTGAGTCACAGAATTGTGGTAGTAAAGTTTACGAATTTATTCAACATTCATTATAAAGTACGTTAATTAAAACTTTCGGTTTTACGGCAGCACTTAGTCTCATTTTACCTGAAACGACCAGCAGCTCCAAGCCACATACGTCACTTGTTTTTACTTACATAAATTACATAATTTTAAACCGAAAATATTCAATGATTTTCCGTCCTTTATGCTACTATATGTAGAATCCGCACACTGCAAACTTGAATTGTTCATAAAGCAAGGTATGAAGTACCCGTAAACAGCTAACTTTTAGTCGGCCGATATTTTGTTTGGTCTCATACCTATATCAGAATGAAGATGGATGGTACACATATTCAAAGATCAGGTATTTAGCCAGTATCAGACCGACTGCAAGCACTGGAATCAAAATTACCTTAAAATAAAAATTGCCACGCATCGGGTCAACTGTCACCCGACTGTTTAGTCTACAGTGTGCTGCTATAAGTAACAAAAGTATCTTGAAGTTCCGTCTGACATTTGTATGTATTCTCGAGGCGCGAAGTTCGCGAAACGACGAACGAACAGAAAGTTGTGAATAAAATATCACGTTATTCGACCGCATCGCGTTCCGAGGGTTAGGACGGGTGCAGTTGACATATTAACTTATAAATAAACAATGTATCCAAATAAAACCATAAACATTTTTACTGTTTTGCATGAATATGAAGTTTTTGCGTCTCGCATACGGAATTGGTTATGAGCTCGTGAAATATTTTTGTTCTGGGCGGATCTCTTTTGTGTCATTAAAAAAAATACAAAAACATATAATTCCGTAACCTCTTGCTTGTACATATTTCTAGACTCATATTGAGAAGTCCGGACATTGAACAATTTTAAGTGATTTGAGTGTCTATGGAAAGAATGCTATCTACACCTTATAAAAAAATATAGTCCTTCTTGGACTCAAGTATTTTGGGTAGTTGAAAAAAGTATAAATGTGCATTTTTCAGTTTATATTTTCATTTTGAAACCCATTAGTATTAATCAACTTATTGTAGTGTCTAGAGTCTAGACTAACAAAAAGGTGAGTCTTTTTATTTTTAGAAAATAAAAACTTTTTGTGATAATAAACGATAAATCATGACGAGTAAAAAATTCTGGAATGTTTTTATTGAAACATTTTGTCAAAGAAAATGCTTTTTTATTAAACACCTAGGCTTTTACTTATAAAAAATAGGTTTAATGTTTTTAGAGTAGCATTTGGGTTATTATAGTGATAATACTTGAATACTGTTTTTTTTTCGAGACTTTATATATTGTTCTATTTATCATGATTAACCTTACTCTATACATAGGTATGTACAATTCAAATAACTGCATTTATCTTATGACTATGGTAATCACTTATGTTATTTGTTACTTAGGTATATTCAAAAAAATAAGCATTGCTGATTTTTGTTGTAATTGTATAGGTATTGTATCCTAACTCCAAGACGACGAATTGCCAGTGGTATCTACGCCTTAATTGTCACAAGCGTCAGACTATTATTTAATTCGTTTTAAGTTATTTTAAATATTGTATGTTTGTGATGTGGCAGTACTCTTTAAAGCCCCCAAAGCTGACCCCAACACAGTTGAGAAAAAGGCTCGGGAGATGATGACTCCCTAAATATATAAACTACATACCTTGATACGATCAAAACATTATCTCAGTAAACTTAAAAGATAATTTATAGTGTCTAGGCGGGTAACAAGCTGTTGCTAATTATGCATGCCTTTAATAAAACCCGCTCTTAATGGTGTGTACGTGGGCTCAGGTTGTCCTAACATAATAACCTTATGTTGTAATATGAGGTAAAGTTTATTTCACTATTTAGATAATAGGCTAAGGCACCTTCAAAAATAAAGGTAAGTACAAAAATATTTTTGCTCGTACTATTTAGGTACAAATTTATGGAAAATTGTTGTAAGATAGAGAAAATTACCACTTATCATTCCTACATACGCAAAGTAATTATTTTACCTACCTATAATCTGTACCAAACCTAGTTTCCTATTTTTGTTGCTTTAATAGCTGTATTATGAAAATACAGTGCATACCTACTATTGAATTAGCCATGCGATATCTTCCACCTACTTTGCACAACGACCATTCTTTTACATACGGAATTAGCTAGAACAATAGTCAAAAACATAATTGCAACCGTACCACAATTAGTTTTTCAGTCTTTGTATAAAATTGTTTAAATAATTACATATTCAGACGCGGCGGCCATATTGTAATGTACCCCTCACTTTAAGCAAACTGTTTTCGTATGTTAAGTGTAACAAAACAAAGACTATAATTGTTTTAGTGGGGTTAAGTCTTAGAGCGTTTAACATACTAGAGCCGCCATGAGCATCGAAGTCTGCGAAAATGTTTGTCAATTTACATACGAGTGATTGCTCACTCATGCGTTTTCGGTCACATTGTTACGCATGCACCCGAGTAAGTTGTCAAAATACAAACATAAACTAAACGAAATCATGTATAACTTTTGCATGGGCTATCATCCGATGCAGCATGAAGGAGTGTCAGACTCTTACTGAATAAAAGCCACCATGTTCCTTCTTAAGCCCTTCATTTACCTTGACTGCGGTAACTCTTTCTACAAATACCACAGCCCCGGCAGGCTGTGGCACGAGTATATGTGGCGTGAATGAGATGAGACCGTAAAGGCGTCTCCAGTAGATTTAATGCTCCAAGGTTTAAGTAGTTACAACGTTTTAGTTTGTGGTTAACAAACGAAATGTTTTGTTCATTTCTTAAATATTCATTTTGGGACTGTCGTGCATTTCAAACTTCATTACAGCTGGTAATGTGTTATTGTTTAGTCCTCCCCTTTGTTCAAATCCCAATAGAAGGGTAACTAGGAAGTAAATGAATTTAGCTGTGAGATTAAGCGTTTTGTTTTGTATTCACTAAATGTTTGAAATTAGTAGTACTTTACAAATGAGCGTGGGCTGTACTGTAGTGTAAGTTATACAAAATGTTTAAATGACAATTTCAGGTTTAGAGAAGTTAAGAGACCTTTAAAAGTTTTGAGACGTATTCTAGTACTTTTGTAAGTGCCATTAATCAATAAAGATTCCCGACCCGACCCGTCATTTCAGTTGTAGGTACCTTATAGGCACTTTTATAAAAGGTAAAAACCCTAACGGTTTTTCATAAAATGTGAAATTTTCATAAAATATAATTTAATGTGTCGTTCATAATCACATTAAATTATATGGCATATACTTTATGATATTCTATGGCGAATTGTAAAAAAAATAACCTAATCCATTCAGTGGTTTAGCCACAGGAGTCATTTTTCGTTTTTATAATTTACAACATCATGTGTAAAACAGAGATAAAGTTGGAGTATCGAATGTTTTGATCAGTTGACAGCTGTCAGTTTTCAAGAGAGAATAACAGTTGTTTGTAATGACTGACTTTTCTATGGTGTTCTAATTTTTGCACATTTTTATTCTATTTACTTTGTTTGAAAAATTCATTTTTTTTATTTTTACGTATTTTTCTTTTTTCTTTTTTCTTTGTGTTAATAGACATATATTAACCAGTATATTAACGCATTTCATTTAATGTGATTATGAACGACACACCCGATATAATCTCTACAATTGTGATCAAATCAAGACTTCTTAAAAACTGCAATGGCTGCCACCAATTTACTGCAATAACTTACTATGGCCTTCCTCGTGAAATGGAAATAAGAAATGGTCATACAAATCCACAGCCTTGTAATATCAGTAAGTATAGAAGTCTGATGCCTTATCACTATATCAGACTTCTATACTTACTGATATTACAAGGCTGTGGATTCATCAAATATATCACAGTAATCTCACAAAAAACAACAGCAACATTTCTCCATACATAATCCAAAGCACACTACACAAAAAGTATCAAGGGAATAAAGTAGACACTTGAACAATTAATCAGAACCACTGAAGAGGTTTTGTGCGTCTTCAAAAGGCGCCTTTGACTTCGGTTTCAGTCTAATTGAAACGACCTTTAGTGCGCCCACAGGCAACTTGATACGCGTATTATCATTTCGATGTTTGTTACTGTTTGTTTATGTGTTAGAACTATTTGTGTAACAGTAATAGGTAACATTATTGCACAGAAACTAACCTAAGTATTTGCAGAAATAGTTTTTATCTTGAATAGTTAGAAATAGCACAGGCACAGATGAGAAAACGAAATTTGAAAACAACTGAGATTTTATTTAGTTAAACTTATTCTATCAGTCTGCATTTGAATAAAGAAACTGAATTTTTGATTATGATTTCAATAAGCTATCTATCTCATTTGCTCGCTAGAGATAGGAAACTAACGCTACTTGTATGCAAAGTTCTATCTACAGTAAGCAAAACAAAAGAAAAATACAGAATATTGAAATTCGCAATACGCAAACTGGATGTAACAGTTGAAGAGTCAATCAATTATCACGTACAAACCCGTAACAAAATAGTATTTACTCAAAAACCTTTCAAATCCCTTGATATCGCTGAAGCCGGTATTCTATCGGAGAAATGTTGCAATCTTTTGCCGTAATCCCTGTATATATAGGTCAAGTCTAACCACAAAATAACTCGGCTTATGCTAAAATCGTTGACGTAATAGCTTGGCCCGGTATAGCCAATTTTAACTTTTATTGATTCTCTTTGTGCATACATGTTAGAAGCTAGCTATGCTCTGTCTGTGTCTACAAGTTATAATTAGAATATTGTCGCGCCAATATTTCAGATATTACAACTTGGTGTCCTGGGGAATAAATATAAATTGTATTAATTTTGATTGAATTGTAGATCTAAGTGATACACAGAATTAATGCTACAAGACATTATCAGCCACTCAATCTTACCGTATATTTGACATTGTATCACGATTGTTATAAAACTTACTTTCATGCAACACACTTCACTATAACAGTACAAACGTGACAATTACACACAAACGAGTCGACATCGTAATGAATAAAAACATGAGCATTACTTGGCACTACCTCTAAGCCTGATTTACGAGCAAAACTTACAGGCCAAATCGATTCCTCCAATACCTAGTCTCCGAGGGAACTGATCGAGTGATCGCCAAAAGTTCCCAAATCGTAGTTCTTCAATCGACTCCGGACTTCACGAAAGCGATATTAGGAACCAAAATCCGGACTCAGAAAGTCTTTGGGTATAAAATTTTCCTTCTTTACCCCAGTATAGGTAGGATTATGGATCCCTGAGGGAGTTGCCCATTCGTCGGAGCGGGCACGTGCATTGCGCTCAAAGCGTCGGGATCACTTCGTAAGCTCTGTCTGAAAAATTAAAAGAAAACTACGTATCTACGTCTTTGTTATATTCCGAGAGAATTTTGTTCAAAGAATTGTTCGAAGAGGTCATCAGAGGAAATTTTGTTTGGGATTTTATCGATGAGAAGATATATTGTCGTACGTTCTCAGTGAAAGATTTTAGAGAGTAGATACTCACGTAGATTTTTTACATACTATAGTATACTGTGGTATTGAGACAAAGGATAAGCTGATATATTTTCAAGAAAATGTGATTTTCTTTCAAAAAGCATTTGTATCTTTTAGAGTCAGAATAGACACAGAAGTATCCCATTATTCGTGCATATAGATGAGTTGTCTTTAATTTTAATTACAACTGATCAGACAAATAGATGGAGTTTCAGCAATTGTGTCGATAGAAATATTCTGTTAAAGACGAATGTCCTAATAAATCAAGCGGATTGTACCGCAGCCAATTCTGTAGTCGACAAATTGATTCCTCCTAAGATAAGCTATTAGCTACAGAATAAGGAAATTGGTTTGTGGTGTCCGTGGACAGTATAATAGAAGATATATTGGAATATAATCTCAGTTGTACTGTAGGTAGGTATATATAGCCAGGCATATTGTGGTCGAATTTCTATGGCCTCAAATGATTGCCTGCCAAAACCGGGAATGAAGCTCTGTGGGTCTACATTTGGGCAAAACACCAATTATGCTGATTATATTTACAAATTGTATTACGAGTAGGTGTTGTTATTTAATATAGCAAGATTTATTTTTCAATATTAATGAGGGAAAAGAAGTTTTTAATTTAAAGTTTTTTTTTTACCCAATACAATGAAGTAATGTGCAAATGAACAATTATACAAAACAAAATACAGCAAATAGTTGTATTGCCTGTAGTCTTTAAAAACTTAATGAATATTTCAAAATATCTAAAATAGGTAGATGACTTTTGTTAACATCTTTTTGTCGCAAAGCTGGGTAACGACCTTTTCGAACAAAGGTGAAATATACATCACTGAACTTGAATATAATTCGGGTATAATTTGACAAATACATAGACCTTAAGTATTTCGCATATACTTGTAACTTTCTGGGTACATACTTAAGATTATTAACTTTTAAACTGGCTTGTTAGAGAAAAAGTCACTGGTCTTCGTCTGAAGGTCATCCAAGGATAATAATTACGAATGCCCTTTAAAACAGATTATGCTTAAACTTGATATACCCAATTCTGACTCTAGGGAGACGATTTAGCCAAAGTACAATAGTCTCTAAAAGGTACTTAAGAGTCAAGAATGAGTTCACATGAAGTCTAATCTAGGGATAGTTTTAAAATTTAAAAGATTTCAATATTTTTGGAGAATACTTTTTTTTTGAATTTTGTGTTTAAATTCTGGGAACAAGTATTGGGATTCCATGTAACGAAATTGGAGTCAAAAAACCAACATCGTCAAACAGATTTGTTGACTGGAGGTAAATATCGATATTCATGACCAGCGCTAGTTCTCGATAAAGATCAGTTTTTAGGCTGGATTATACAGTGCACACCATACGATCTCTATTCCCTCACTCTCATAGTTCGATGGGATTGCTACGACATGTTTCACCACCTTTTCTGTGTTTTGTATGAATATTTGCTTGTCTGTTTTGTGTCCTATAGTTATGATAAATAAATGCTTTGACATTGACATGACTAGAGAAAGATCGATGAATCCTCTCTGTAGCAATCAATCTATAAATTCGAAAACGTACAAATTAAATGAGACCATTAACAAAACTACATTAAACTAATACAACAGAACCAATATAAAACGACCCAAACCAAATCCATCTTCTGGTAATGAGCTCCCGAACTTTTCAAATTACGGAATAATAACTCAAAATTATTGTCCGCGTTGTTTTAACATTAATGTTTTAAAGTGCTTCAAAATTGTTCTAGAATTAAATTGCTTTAAACAAAGGATTCTTTTTAATGGCTCTTAACAATTTTAAGCTTTTCTTTCATTTTGACTAGTCAACATCGAGATTGCATGTTGATACAGAGTTACACTGTCCTTGGTTCAAAACCTAGAAATATGTGAAAAACCATGAAAGTTATGAAAGTTTTGGTATCTGAAAAAATCTAAAATATCACTACATAGTATAAACAAAGTCTTTCTCTCTGTCCCTATATCCCTAATCTTTAAATGGTCTTTGATGCTATTTTTTAAAGACAGAGTGGCTAAAGAGGGAGGTTTGTATGTACATATAATAGTATGTATTCAGTATCAACCTTGCATCTGTACGAACCCGCTTATTACCAATAACTTTGGTTTTTTGCTTGAAAATTAAAAAAGATCCTGCAACTATCAATTTTCGAACTCCCACAAAAAAATGCCCGAGGGATAGTGAAGGGAATTCACACGTGAACTAATTATATCATACCATCATCATTAATCCCCTGCCAACGGTTGATTAGGGCTGCATCCCTTGAGACTGATCTCTTTGTCTTTTTTGAGGTCCAACCTCAATTCAATAGTGTGGAACAAAAGGTCAAATATTTGATGAATAAATAAAACGACCTTCTGCTCAGTTTTTTGCCTATTTACTCGTGTTAATTTAAAATGAAATAAATGAGTAAAAAACGTTGAGGTTAATCAACATAATTTTTTCCTACTATTAAGTTCTACATTATTTTCAGTTGTGCTAGCGTCATCTAATAAATATGTATAAGTATGGAGCACAAGATCTATAAATATAGCAAAATTAAGTAACGATTCTTAATCTAACAACATTTTGTGCTTGCTGTAACACCTTGAGAAAATCTGTATTATTTTTCACAAAACAGAAACGCTTAATTTAACGGTTAGTGTTACAGCATATGTAGCTCAATAAATATAATTAAGGTCAGTCCAAAATATGACCCAATAACCGCACGCAATTCTACGATTACCTGATTGTGAAAATGTGTAAGTTTTTGTATATTTTTCACCATAAAATACAGGTGGAAAATACTGTTACTTAATGTGAACCTGACCTGTATTTCTAACTATTAATCAGCGTATGAAACAACTCCTAAAAACACCAAACTTTCTTGACGGCAAACGCAGTGAAAAACATACTACATACCATACATGAATAGAAAAGTACCCATATAAATTAAACAATGTAGCTGGATGATAAACTCCATTAAACTAGTTTACTAGTTAGATAGGTACACTAGGTACACTGATTGTTTGGTTTTTTAGATTGAAGAATTAAAATTTTTCACCGACACTGCAAGTACACTTTTAAGGTACGCAATTTTCTAATACCATAGTCAGTATATTTTACCGAATTGTCAGCCTCAATTACGGTATAACGGAAAATTATCTCTTACGACTAGATATAGCTTTCAATTCTATTCAAGAAGTCAAGGTATAAATCTTGCAGCCCCAAGGTGTGGTATTACCATTTTAATTAGCTAATCATGTAAAAGGAGGCGGTTACTGCGCATGCAATCTTCGCGTGTTGCCCCGTCGAACACTTTGAATATCGAAGCTTCATACGATTTGCTGAACCTTAGTAGTGCAAGAGAATTTAATGAAAGGAGGTCAGGGAAGTTACAAGTTCTTTTGAAAAATATAGCTTCAAAGTATGCTATGCTACAGTAAATAAATAGGGAAAAGAGGACGTCATTTTTCTCAAATTATAAATGATGACAGATTGTCAAATTAGTGTTTTGAAAGACAAATTATTTATTGTTTTTCTGCCTCAGTAACAAAATGTTAAGATAAATGATGTAGAAAAAGTACTAAACTTATTATCAGAAATAAATTACAGTCCGTATATATTTTGGTTATGGTCATAATGTTTTATGCCCAAATTCTTTAAACTACTTGTATAGAATATTTCCTTGGAAAACAGTGGGTAGGTATACAAAAAGTCACGTCAGAAGCAAAAAGGTGCTTCTTAACCCTAAACTAACAGTGGCAATTTAAAAATAAACTTACCTTCTCTGACATCACACCGCATTTTGGTGTAATTATGCATATTGCAGGTACCTTTTACGTTGTACGTTGGCAAGTGCAAAAATACTCGCTCTTTTCTGCACACTAAAGAGTGTAAATGTAATTTGAAGAGTACGTGTCTTGGGTAAGATATGAGTATCTCTGTCTCAATTTTACAATTGCATGACAGGGATGCTGTCTACGTGCTAAGGAACATCTAAGAAGATACAAGTAAACCAACAATATTAACTTCAGTTTTCTTAAAACAACTGTGTTATGTTATTATGAATGTTCAGGTTCAATTTTCAAAGTAAAAAATTGTTTAAAATAAACTGACGTTTATGCTATCGGTGAAATGAATCTTTTTATATTTTCGGCTTAGCATTTCATCTACATTGAAGTCGTAAAAAATATATCTAGCAAAAAAAAACTTAAAACGGTAACGAGTAAGATATAGGCAGTCGTTTTTTGTAAAACACTGGTTTTTAGCTACATCTGGTCAGACTGAAAGCCGACCAAAACATAGTTGAGAAAAAGGCTAGGCCACTGACCTGTTTACTAATCTATACGAACAAACCAATAGTTCCGTGCGTGCGTGCAATCGTGCATGCGTAATAAAAACGAAACGCAATATTTGTATACAATTTATTTATTGGCCCAAATTGCTTTTTCCCACAGTTCATAGTTTTTCCTCATACGTCGATAAGCATGCTATTTTATTTATAACTGAGCTGTTGACCTTTTCTTAATAAGGTTTAAACGCAAAATAGAAAAACCATTGTAATGTTCTTTCGGCTTTTTATAAAGCTTGAAACTAGTATTAAAACTCAAACTCAACACAGACATAACCATTTTCCGACAAAAACGACAAGTTTATCGAAATGTAAACATCAAATCATTTCGTGGAACAATCTAATATCCATTCGAAACAGTTGCATGTCGACTACAACAAACATAAACTGAAGAATCACAATTTATAAACAGTATTACTTAAATAAAGCCATCAGTACAATTAATTTTGTTTACCTAACCTATACTAAACACACTACATACTGCAGACTAAACCGTCGGCCAAAAGTCGATACGATCGCAATGTTCAGATAAAAAATAATTAAAATTTCCTTCTATTACTAAAAATCTTGAAACTAAAAAAAATATCGAATAAAATGAAGGTTTTGATTAAAAATCCACAAATTAAAAAAAATAATAATAAAACGAAAATTTTGACGACAATCAGTTTTCAGTCGGTCTGATACCAGCCGAATACCTGATCTTTGTAATGTGCGTTCTGCCATTCATCTTCACACTGATGTATGAACCCTCAAAAACTATCGGCCGACTAGAAGTCTGCAGTCTGTTCTAGCAGTATAAAGTAAACATTAAAAAATCTAATAAAAAAACCATTCAGCGATCAAAAGTAAACTCGTATAGCTACGTTCATTTATTGAAGATAAACATAGGAACTAGGCCGAAGTAGGTGCACCATAGTTTTACGCTTGAGTGGAATAAGTCCTTTTGTAAAATTTATTTCGTCTTTGAAAATACTGGTGTGATTAAGTTGTGCTAACGTTTCTGTCGACCAAACTTAATTATTTCATGTGTTGTCGTTAATTAGCTCGATCTTATAATATTTGTTTCTTTATAGATTTGACTTTTATGGCTGACATTTCAATAAACTTCAACGTAATATAACTTTTCTCCATGACTTTATGTTGAAAATAAAAAAAAATGCTTATGAAAATAAATACATTTGTAAAATAATGTTTCGTATCAAAAGATCGTTACAAAGGAAAACTTTTACAAGAAATGTCCACTAAATCTCGAAATGATAGTCACAATACCGAAGGCAAACCCTATTAGAGTCCCGACAAAGTGGTACAGTTTACTTGTACCTTTATTTGCGCAGTGTTCGCACTTAAACTGCCTTCGCAAAAGAGTTTCCTACTTATGCAAGAAATAAATACATTCACAAAGTAGTTAATAAGACAGACATATAACGTCTATACATATTAATTAAGTTATACAAATACATACGTATGTTAATAAGACAGGCATATAACAACTATACATATATTTTTGTTTACCGACTTAAAAAAAGACATAAAAAAAGTACGTATGTTAGTGACTGAATATTTCATGTTTGGCTGAACTGATAAATAAATAATAAATAAATCATTTATTTCAGGCCTTTACACCCATATAAATTACAAACAATACAAATGAATGAATTTAACTTATCATAATAAAAATCAATAATCAGTAATAATTCATCACAATACATACAGTTACATTACAATAATTAAATTTAAATTTCTCACATTCATTAAAATAATATTTCAACATTATTCAGCAGATGAACCATACAGCAATGGTTCACGTACTGACAGTCAAATCGGTCAGAAAAAGCTCTCAGAATACTATTGCGGCTGCCTCGCACCCTGCGCACCAGGGACGTGCACCTTTTGCGCATTATAGTGTTGATGCGGTTTTCAGCATAGTAATTGTCAGACTGAGGAAAAGGTTTTAGGTAGTATGGTAGTATATTATTATAGTATCAGGTTTTGTTCTTATGAATTGTTTGAAATCTCGATGTCTTAATATCTGTGTCAAAAAAAAAAATATTTGTAAAATTTTTGAGCCCCACATTATTGTCGTATCTGTCACATGTTTCGACGTATAAAATAAAACTATAAACTCTACTTAAGAAGTTGAAGAAGTTTTCCAATTAGGTACTTAACACTGTGGTTGACAAAATGGCGGCGAACAAACACAAGCATAGACAGGTGACCTATCATTACGTTCGTTTGATCTGTCAATATTTTTGAGTTGTACCATGGAGTTTCTAACTGTAGTCAGACTTGGCTATTCCAAGTTTAATTAGTTCGTATTGACTTGGTTTTAATTAAAATGTTAGTTTGTTGGTTTGTTAGTTTATCAAGATGATAGTTTGTAGTTGTTTTATGGAATAATTTATTTTCTTACCCCCACTATACCTACACTAAACATTCGATCGACAGTTGACCCAATAGTTGAAAATATTTTTGTTTAAGAAAATCTTGATTTCAATCAAAGTTTTCAGTAGGTCTGATACTGACTAAATACCCAATCTTTGAAGTATGCGTAATACCATCCATATTCATACTGATTTATGAGCCGACACAAACTATTGGCCGACTAAAAGTTTTCACGTACTTGACGTACTCTCAGCATGACACAATATTATTTCATTTCCAAATTTGAAACTAACTAAACATTTCAATACATCTAGGATAGCAGACAAAAATAATATCAAAACAGCAACAGAAAACTCAAATACAGGGCAAATATATAAAATTTTCTACACTAGTAAAGTAATGGATTTTACAGCACATGTCTATCAAAAGCGCGGAGCGTTCGGAGCGAGAAATTGCCGTAAATAAATCATCATTGGACGGAGACAGCTTTATTTTCATTTCACTGATCAATTTTGTATTGAATTTCGTTGATATTTTAGTACCTTTTCTCGTATTTCTAGTGTAATTTTACTTCTTTAAGTTGTACCTATAGAATTCTTGGAAATACTTAAACGCAATTGAACATGTAAGGCACAGTTTTGTCTGATTTTGTTCGACTACCATTTAGCAAATAGGATGTATGTTGTGAAGGGAAATCATCCGACTACTACTGAGCAAATAGTATGTATGCTGTTTTTGATGGGAAATAAATCAAATGGTATCTCACTGTGGGTGCGGCGTGAGGGGGAGTGTCAGACTGTTATTGACTAATACTAACCATGTTCCTTCTTAAGCCCTTTATGTACCAGGGCCGCGATAATTCTTCATAATCTCCCGGCTCAGTATGCTGCCTGGAAGTAAAAAAAAAAATATTATAGGTGGTATAAGATATCGCATCTGTCATTGGAAAATCTATCGAATAGAAATCCTTATCAATATAATACGGCTGACTCTTATTATTTTTATAAAGCTTCTACAAAAAAAGAAAATAAATAAAATAAACCATATTATGAGGTACATAACTATACAAGCACAATTATAGAAATAGGCAAACTAGACCCTAATAGTTGTTATCCGTAACTGAGTGGGGTCGGATTATAAGAGGTAATTGAGTTTCATCCTCAAGTTATTTGAATATGTTATCAAACCAGCTAATGTTACCGTAATTTTTGAACAAAACTAATTTGTTCGAAGTTTGTTGTAACGAGCACTTTTAGAGAAATGGATAGATATTGAACAATAAAATTGTTAGGTAGGCATAATTTTTCATTTCTTCAAGTACCAATTTAATATGACATCAAGACAACCTATACAATCTTATATCGGGTGTGTCGTTCATAATCACATTAAATGAAATGCGTTAATATACTGGTTAATATATGTCGATTAACACAAGGATAAAAGAAAAATACGTAAAAAAAAAAAAAAATGTTTTTTTTCAAACAAAGTAAATGGAATAAAAATGTGCAAAAATTAGAACACCATATAAAAGTCATTCATTACAAACAACTGAAATTGTCCCTTGAAAACTGACAGCTGTCAACTGATCAAAACATTCGATACTCCTAACTTTATCTCTGCTTTACACATGATGTTGTAAATTATAAAAACGAAAAATGACTCCTATGGTCAAACCACTGAATGGATTAGGTTATTTTTTTTACAATTCGCCATAGAATATCATAAAGTATATGCGATATGATTTAATGTGATTGTGAACGACACACCCGATATATAAAAATGAATTGCTGTTCGTTAGTCTCACTAAAACTCGAGAATGGCTGGACCGATTTGGCTTTTTTTGGATTTAAAATGTTTGTAGAGTTCCAGGGAAGGTTTAAACGATACGAAGTTCGCGGGATCAGCTAGTCCTTAATAAGTATTACTAACGATAATTAAAACAAATGTATAATGTTATTGGTACATCCCGCTAGACAATTTGTGTTATATAGCTCCATAATAGTTAAATGTTACACCTTTTAACAACTTGTTTCACAAAATATTTTTCACTGATGACAAGCAAAAATTACAGGTAAAGCGCCTGTATCAGTGTAAAATTAGGCTCATAAAAGTCGATCCGGCAACACGGAAAAAAAGATCAAAGTAATTTAAATTCTACGAACTCCCTTCACCCTCGTCTAATAATTCAATAAGGGCAGCAAAGCAATCCTAACAAATTCAAAACGAATGGCTTAATGCAAGAGTCAACACAATTTTAAGTCCCATGCAGAAAAATCCTTTGAACATTTTTATTCATCCAATCAAATGTATAGGCTCGATTTGTCCATAATTTTATTGAATACCGTTCAGTTTTGATATTTTTAGTTTAATGGTAGAGGTTTTTAGTTCAATATTTTTATAAAATGATTGTTAAAAAAATGCTAGCTGTATTTAATGATTGCCGCAGGATTTGCGTAGAATTTTAACAGTGCACTTTTTAAATGCATAGTTAAAATATTACTTTAACAAAAGGCAGCTTATTCCGCACAGAATTACCAGGAAAGCATCTAGCCTATAAAGGTTAAATAAAGTGTATAATCTCCATCCAAGTAATACAACAAAGGCCTTAGAAATTCATGTCCCAAGGCTAGACGTAAGTAAGAAATATCGCTCAGCCTGTACCTCTATTATTTAGACTGTCTACTTTTTCATTTTTAGATTATCTTGGAGCAACAGAACCGTCTCTTGATAATGATTTTCCTAGTTATAAAGGAACTAAGAAGGTAAATTGTGTAACGGGATTATTTTGTAACTTCGCTACTTGTTACGTAATAGGAAATCTTCAAGTTTGAGTACCTCGTTTTCTTGGTATTTCTTAGTTGGGACACAAGAGGTAAACATCTTAATATTTGGAATGACGACCAATTCATGGGAAACCTGTAATTGATATGTACCTTCCTCACGTTCCATAAAGGGTTCATCGGTCAAAGTTTGAGCAATTCCTTCTGCTGCAGGCAATACCTTCTACGGTCGATTCTCGATTGGGTAGTTGACTTGTTTCTGCAAATTTCGGAAGGGACTTTAAAATCCATCTCGGCTGCCATTTGTAGGTATGCCTTGGGTGGGCAGCTAAGAGGGAGACAAAGAGTCTATTTCAGATTTAAATCTTTAACATTATAAATTCTAATGTGTCACACTTTATCTCAAAATTCTGTCACCATGACAATTCACACAGATAAACACAAGAGGTCACAGAATAAAAATAAATCAAACACCACACGTTCGGATAAACGGTAATCTAACTTCTTGAAGTTAATATAACTTTGCCTGTTTCCTATACGCATGAACATATTTTGGGAAAGCCATGAATAATAATTTTATGGTAATGCGAAATGCTTTTATCATTACTCTTTGAGTGCAAAGTTGGAGTTTTAATCTTGTGTGCTTGAATAAAAACACGTTAAAAGGGTTGGTTGACTCATCATATTTTAATTAAAATCATAATATACTTACGATGTTTCATTACCAAATGTAGAATTAATTCATAAAAGCACTATTGTATGAAAAATAACCGCTGAAATAACTAAACACAGTTAAAACGTTAATCCGTCATTACGCGAAATTTTATTTGGGGCTTAAAACTGCATTAACAAATATTGAATCCGTAAAATTTTATTACCATAGGCACGTTATGTTCCAAAACAAACGTAATCCCCTCGGTAAATCCGTGAACTACTTTACTGTTTGTGGTGAATGTAATTAAAATGCTGGCCATTGATTATACGAATTAATTACGATTCTATGATTCGTTTTATGTTGTTTTGTTCGTAGTATTTAATATCAAAAAGGTTTTTGTTTACAGGGACACTTTAAAAAAATCTAATGTTATTAAAATAATCACCTAATTCAATTCTTACTCATAAAATAATTTTAAAATGACTATCTGTCTGTCGGTTGCGCTTTCACGCTAAAACGATACTGAATCGACTTGGCAGGAACCGTGTAAGGACACAGAGTTTTCACAGTCCAGCTAGAACCGTATAGAAAAAGGAAATTAAAGGAAACTTTTTATCCGATTGCGGGCAGTAGTTTCCTCAGAACGCTCGTGAAACTTAGAGAGAGGCACAGGCGTATAAGAGCGGCAAATGGTTATATTTCAACTACCTACGTTAAAATTGTCACAAAACTGACATAATCTGGAATTTTTATTGTAAAAGAGAATTAAAACATTTTCAAAACGGCTTTGTTAGACAAAATTATTAGTCTAATTTACAAAATAACAAATTAAACGAAATAATTTAAATATAAAGCTAAATAAACAATTATGAGCGCCACAAATGACTGCTGGAATACAACTTTTGTTTGTCGCAATTTAATCCCGCATAATTTTAGCTTTCTAGCATAATTTATAGCACGCAGTGGTAATACATGCAATAAATTGTGCCTCTATAATTATGTCAATTTAAATGATAAATAACTTTCATAATTTATTCTGTGCCATTCTAGTTATTTAAAGGCCATTGAGAATTTGGGCATCAGCAACAATGGAAAATTTCGATTAACTATATTTTAATTTAAATATAAACTCACCCACATATGTAATATACATAAAAACAATAAATAACCTATTACGAATATTACTTTTCAAATTAAAAAAGTTTTTCCCTCACGCACTCCATTGTGAAAGAAGAAAATCCGGATAACGATATACATTAGGGCTTCTCGAAGTTTTCGCTCACCCCTTGAAAAATGGCAATGCGTAAAACGAACACATTTTTTGTGAAAAATATCTTCAAGAACAGTCTTTATACTTGACAAACTACATAAACGGGTAATGAACGTTACTGTAAAGCTGCATACCCACGTCCGATATCGGTAACCGATATTTTGTAGGAGAGATATAGAACACACTGATAACTACAGAGCAATGCACATGTCCTATAAAACGTCAAAAAATCTTAGTTACGTCCTACAAAAAATCGGTCCAATTATGCGTCCTACAAAGTCTGACGTTATAAACAGCCTAATGTGTTCACTAAAGCCTTCATCAAGAATTAATTGAACTCGATTCCGTCGCAAATTCACGATTAAGCCGAGCAAAAATACACCTGCATCCTGTGGGTGCGTGAGCCCCTATTATTAAGAGAGCTAAGTAGGTGGAGTGGCGCAGTGCTGTTCCCTACAATTTGGTTAATCGCCTCGCACGAATAAGGGGTGGGGTGGGACGGGGCGGGGGGTAGCCTGCGTGACTTCGAGCTAACTTTGGTCAAGCGTAAAGTGGTGGCGGGCGCGGGAGCGTGAAACGTTGATGTATCGATTAGGTATAAATAAGTTAAATGTTTTTGAAGGTCTTTAGGTAAAAACTCTACATAAAACACGACAATGTTACTTTGCTCGACAAAATGTACTTATGTGGATATCTTGACATTGTGCTCATGACCGCATTTAAGAACGTATAGGATCGGAAAATAAATAATCTCATAGATAACTTTATTTACTTTTGACGATGCTTTATAAGATTAAACTGCTTTAATATGTATATAAGTTCACTTCACAGAATCAGTCTTAAAGCTCGCACCTAATTAGGTTCAATTAAGTCAAAATAACTGAGTATTATTTATGTACATTTTATATCTGAATGGCCATTTTCCGGGACCGTTTTCTTCTCAAATGTACCTCGTTCAAATTGATAAAAGCAAAAATATTTTAAAATCCGCCCCGCTACCGCCCATGACTTACTCCAATCTCTATTGACTGTACAACAGTGTATACGAACCCAGTGAGGTCGCAACTGGCTTAGGTGTAAATAATTTGTGAAGCACTTAAAAATTTGTGTTTGCAGGCACGAAAAACCTTTGCTACGTATTTCATCGTCTACAAGATTAGGTTACAGTGAGTTGCGCTTCAAGGGTTGTTCGTAGATTAGTTTATTTTTTTATATATCATGTTAAATTTTTAATGTTGAAGATAGTCTTTTGGCATCTTTGAGGTGGCTGGGTGAAATGACGTAGGTACAGTTTTTAGCTTGAATATATTTATTCCAAACAAATTGTCGTTTACCTAGTATGTAGAAAATGAAACCTGGAAATCGCTTATAATGATGTCCTTCTAACGGTCAATTGCAATCGGAGAACTAGAATGTAAGATTTCGAAACCCAAAATATTATCCGAATAAATCGTATAGTTGTATGTTCCAAAACATATCGTCAAGCAAGATCATTTAACTAATAAAATACATAATAGAAATACAATTAAACATTTCAGAAAAAAAACTGATTTTCATCATGCAAAATCATGCCACTAAAACAAAAGCTCTCCATAAACACTCCACAATCTCACCTATATAGATAAACAATATTGATACGAGAATTTTCATAATGCACAATTACCTCTTTTCATATAAAGGCCGATAGCTCGTTAGAGCGAAAATAGCTTTGAACCAACAAACACCCTTCCGCGACCTACTTAAGCTCGATACACACTATCGTTACGTTCCCACGTTCTCGTACCAATCAAATCTCGCACCTTTGATTGGAATGGAAAGGTGAGGCTACGATTTGATTGGAAGCGCAGTTGAATCTTTTTGGATTAGTTGTTGTAAAATATCTTTTTGAATTTTTATGTATGTAACTGTAGTGAAATAGTTGTGTTATAAATGAAATGATAGGTATATGATAGGCAGCTGATTAGTAATCGTTTTCTAAAACCACCGGCCGGTAGTTAGTACAGTAGCCAAAAATAAATTTACCATCAGTAGTTTTTACTGCTAAGTTAATAAGAAAATACCAAATTATACATCTTTATTTCACCAAACGAAACTTATTAAAACAATAACACCAAATTAACTAAAAATACCAAACACAAACGACCAACGAAACCAAGCAAAACGATAACCATATTTCTCGTTCCAAGCCGCAAGCAGCAATAACGTATTGTTAGCATCGTGCTGTATTATAACCGAATTAATACTTTACCGTAGCGAGGACCGCACGACATTCTGAACTACGCCTTACTATCGCGTTGCCAAGTAAACCGGGTCTCGTGTTATTATTTAGAAATTAGTTTCTATACCATTCCTTAATAGTATAGGAAAGAAAGTTCTCCGTAGTTTCCTACAATTTCAAATGGTAATTAAGCAAAGTTGCTTTTTGTTTTGTTTTCAATAATAGGCTGTTAGTTCGTTTGAATTTTATTCATTTGCGTTGAATATTTTAGTTTGATATTAAAAGTCTATTATGTGGTTTATGATTAAATTTTTAAGAAATGAATATTTTTATGCTATAAAATAAGTTTTGTTGTAGAACAAAATATTTATATTAAAATGTACTAACAGTAAATTTTTGATTAGTAGGATATGGAAGTTCAGTAAGTAGCCTTACATCAATTGATTAGTTATTTTAACATTAGTTCGGAATATACTGAAAATGTTCGCAGTATCAATATATTTATAAAGTCATTATAACATAGCGGAGTCGAGCGCAAGCACCCAGCAAATTACAAATTAATTTTCGTTCCACCTCGCATACACTACAATGGAGAATGATTAATATTGGAAATTATTACCTACCGAACTAAATTGTTCAGGCCGAAGTTACGGACAGATAAAGTAGATCTGATCTAGCCATAAACTTCCAGAACTTTTTTTGCAATAAAAAGTAACCTTTTTTGTAATAAAAGATACCCAAATGTTAGAAATGGATTCTTTATTACTGCATTCTAAGAAAACCACTTAGTTTTAGTGAGTTTATTTAATTTAATGTTTAATTTTCAAATGATTTTTGTTTTTAATTTTTTCTGAGTATTATTTAATTTTATAATTGAATGTTTAGTTTATGTTTTAACAAAACTAACAAATTAACTCTAAAAACGTAATTCTATGAACCAAAAAATTTTATTTAATGTAATAATGCATAAATACATTTTATGCATTATAATAAAAATAATATGTATCATTTTTAATATTACTTTTCATTGATGGTTATCTGAATTTACAAAAAAATATTACCATCAAATTGATTTTAATGACTCCTCATTTTATATCTGTATACAATTACTATATGTATAATAACTAAAACATCGATGAACAAAGAACACAATTACAAAACGCCAGACGTAGATGCTACAATTTCGTTAAAAAAAGCATAAATCACATTGAATCTCTGCAACCGACGTCCAACATGCACGACAAGATAATTAATTACAAGCAATGCCATATCCAAAATGTGCTGATGCCTCATTGTTTATCAATGTTTCGAAAGACGCAACACAAAGGATGAAAACATCCAATTATATTATTCCACTTAAATGAATGTGAATTAACTTCAATTATTTTTGTCAAGCGAAGTCTTTCCGTTTCCATAATAAATATGACTGAAATTATTGTTTAATTTCAAAGTTATAGCTTGTAAAATCTGTCTTTGATGAAAAATCAATATGGGTTTATTGTATTTTTCATATATTTTTAAAATAAATTTATCTTTTACGCTGTTTGCCAATATTTCACGTTTTTAAAATGCAAAGTTTGCAGGGAGCTGTATTTTTTTAACAAACAAAGTGCCCATCACTTATACTTTAATTAATTTATCATTCATTCAGTACACTTACAAAGACTCTTGAAACAAAGAACGCATCTATAAAAAAGTCTGTCATATTATTTTTTCACAACTTTTACAGCTCTATTTCAGTATTTGTCAACGATTGAAGTTTTTGAATCTAAATCCATCCATCCCTTTGAATCCACAAACATTAAATGTGATCATAATTATTGTTTGATTATTTTAATCGTTTAATTTCACACTCCACCTATCCTCAAATAACCTAACCATAAATATTTACTAAAATCATAAAAAAAATCTTATTCTTTGAACCGCGATCCCTCAAACTTGCCACATGACTAAGCAAAAAACAGAATCGACATTTTCGCATGATCAATAACGAAACTCCTACCGTGATTAATTAAAGCGAAAATTTTCACATAATTAAATCTTGTTGAAAACGTTTAAACGTCGTAAATCTTTAGTTGAATGCCGTCTTCGCAAATTGAGGTTAAAAGTATCCCTCAAAAGATGAGTTACGCAACCAAACGGAACACAGAAATTAATTTTGTGAAAATATCACGTAACTTTTGTGCCGGTCGCTGGTTATGTTAAAGTTATTTATTTTATATGGTCATACCACAAAAGAAGTATATGCATATGTGTTAAATATATGACGCATCTTTTTACTTTTTACTAAAAATGGCAATAGATATCTTTTGATAATATTTGTGAAATACTACTAAAACTTGATCCTAGAAGATAATACTCGCGTCAGCATTTTGAGAACGCGATACCAACAATAAAAAACCCTAAAAGTAAAAAAAAAAAACTAGCTAAACAAATAAACATCAATCCAAGGACATGTTTATTTTGTAAAAGGTTAAAAGTTGAAGTTTATTTTTGTTTCGATTCGCTTTAAATTAATGAAATGCGACCGTCGACCAATTTGTATTTCTATACGCATTTGTTTTGGAAATCTTTTAAAGGGTAAGATAACCGAGGTTTTTATTTCTAATTGAATTGCGTCTTAAAAAATCCAAACTGATTTTTTCATAATATCAATTACTTTTTCTTGTTAATCTATTCAACTAAACCACATTTTCTTCCAACTTGAAAATAGAGTTCGTTTTCCTTTTAATTATAAAGAAAAACTTACACGGCCGGATAATTTGAGATGGATCAGAAAAATATTTTAGTACCTATCGTTGCTAAGCGTGGGAGCAATTACTTAAAGATTGGAGCTGTTTTCAAATAAAAATATGACTTACAATGTACAAAATAAACAAGGTACAAGGTCAAGAAAAAACGTATACTGTTCGCTATCTAAAGAAAAATCTTCGGTCAACAAGACGTCGTAATCTAACTTATGTATTACGTATATTGTTGGTTTCTTCCACAATTCGGTCGGCTATCGCTGTCTGAGCATTCTCGCAAAGATTTATAACCAAGACTCTTTTCTCTAATATTGTTTACTTCGGTAATGGTCGGTTTTATTACTGCTATCCATTCGGCTTGTTTTATTTCTTCGTTATTTGGATTATCGGCTGTTAGAAGTTATGAGATATTAACGAATGTTGAGAACTGTTTTGCTATTTCGATTTGTTGTTATTGCGTTATTAATTTTAGGTTCTTTTCTATTTGAAAAGGCATCTGGTTTTTGCATCTTTTAAAGTTAGGTAGATTTTTAAGGTTGAGTGAGTTCACATCTCGTACCCTTAATGTCTAAAATTCTACATGGAGTGTTATACACTTACCTTGTTATTGTAAAAGCATACACAACTAACCTTCCGATATTTACTCACAACCTCTATACGAAATAATAAACTCCAACAAATAAACATCAGAACACACACAAAACTAATCGAAAAAAACAAAATACATTATAAATCAGCCAGCTATAAAGCTAACCCATTAAAGTTCCACCACGACCACAATACCAAGACCGGGAGCATTCAACACTACATCTTCATTTAAGAGCCGAATCCTTACAAATTGTAGTGGAAACCCACCGCGTAACTAATCCGTAGTTTTTCCTCCATTCCTAGACAAACATTTAAGCTTTTTATTCAACGAAAAACCAGGTTTATTCCAAGAAAACCCGGGACATAATTTTACACTGTAGAAACTGGACAGATAAAAACTATTCTGTCTCCAACATCTGCAATGCGTATTTAACTAAACATATGCTTACAAAGTGACTTTTATGTTATATCTTAGCATCAAATATGAGTCAGCAGCCGCTTTAGTGAGGGAAAAGACCGCATATTTTACAAAAAACATCAATGAGCTAAGTAAAGATCCCAAACTATTATGGCAGAATTTAAAATCAGATGTTCTTCCTGACCATAAAGATAAGCGGCTGCCAAGTCATTTTGATAATCCGGATAGTATAAATGCGGCATTCTTGACTGTACCAGGGAATTGTAGCGACAATATCTCATTGAACAACTACTTTAACTCGCGTAGGTATAGTCCAGCCAGGTTCTCCCTTTCTGGTACCAATCCGGAGACTGTTTTGGGGATAATCAAGAGACTGGGGTCAAGAGCTCTGGGAGTTGATGGTATCAGTCTGGACATGTTGACACTCACACTGCCAAACACCCTGCAAGTCATCACTGATATCATCAACAAGTCCATAGAAACTCATACATTCCCCAGCCTTTGGAGACGTGCTATTGTTTGCCCTATTCCCAAAATAAGTGACCCTGTAAATATGAAAGACCTTAGACCTATAAGCATCCTGCCTTGCCTCTCTAAAATTCTAGAGCGTGTGGTATACCTCCAGGTAATAGAATACCTGGAGGCAAACAACATATTACCCGAGTTACAGTCAGGATTCCGCAAGGGTAGAGGGACTGCAACTGCGTTGATGGATGTAGTGGGTAATATTCTGGAGGCACGCGACCGGGGGGAGGGGTCAATCCTTGTCTTGCTGGACTTTTCACGTGCTTTTGACGCTATTAATACCAGTCTACTGCTGTCCAAGTTAACTTATTATGGTTTTGACGGTGCTGCGGTGGATTGGTTTAGTAGCTATCTCACGGACAGGTCCCAGCTCGTGCAAATCAACAAAGAGGACGGTACTACTATCTCATCCCTTCCACTCCCGGTGACTAGGGGAGTTCCACAGGGTTCGATATTGGGCCCATTATTGTACATCCTCTATAGCGCTGATGTAGCCAAATCCCTTATGAGCTGCAGATATCACATGTATGCAGATGATATTCAGCTGTATACATCCTGCAAGAGGGATAATGTGGTAGCTGCAGTTCAAAGGATAAATGAGGATCTGCAGCGGATAGTGACTTGGTCGGAGGGGAATTGTTTGCTGCTTAACCCCCTTAAGTCCAAGTTTATGGTGCTAGGAACAAAAAAACAGGTCACCAATATATTAACTGCCAACCCTGAGATAGTCATTAATGGGGAAAAAATTGAACGGGTAGAACAAGCGTGTAGTCTGGGCCTAATCTTGGATCCGGAGCTGCACTTCGAGGCTCACATAAATAATACAGTTAGAAACTGTTTCTACAGACTGAAGGTACTGTATGGTATCCGTAATTTTCTTAGCCTACCTCTTAGGAAACAACTTGTTGACACTCTAGTCCTATCTAAGCTAAATTACTGTGATACTGTATACGGGCCTTGCCTGCTTGCTAGGACAGATAGGTTGATACAGCGGGTTCAGAATGCCTGTGTCAGATTCTGCATTAAAGTCCCTCGCAGACACCATGTTACACCATACACCAACGAAATTAAAATGCTAAAAATGGCTGCCAGGCGTAAACTACATCTTGCTAGCCTAATGTTTGGTATCACTTCAACCCACAAGCCACACTATCTATATGAAAAACTCATATGGAAGGAAACATGTTACGGACATGGTCTTCGCTCCATAGTTGCTCCGCTGAAGGTTCCTTCTCACAAAACTGCAGCTTTCAGGGGCAGCTTCAAATTTGCAGCCACACACTGCTGGAACGACCTCCCACCACCTTTAAGGGGCCTGAAAACAATTAAAACATTTAAATCCCAACTAAAAAACAAATTATTACAAGCACAATTATCCCTATAATAAAGGAATTTAGCTGCACACCTCAGAGCTATGGCCCAAAGCCCTTGCTGGGATCCCCGGCAATGTAGTGGTGCGGTTTTGCTGCCTCCTGTCTGCTTCACTTCATATACATACGAAGCATTGTCATTTCTGGACCTGTAATAATTTCTTTAATTTAATTTCAATTCTATATTACTTTATTTTATCAATTTTTATTATTATTATTTTTTTTTTTTTGACATTGCTTCTCGCTATTTCGAATTATTTCAATTTTTAGTTACCTCGGATTGTCCTTGAAACGCTTTACACACACTGCTCCGCATGGTCATCCTCTATGCTACCGGATTCCTATAATTTGGTCGTCCCACACCACACTAATAGTATATTCATATCCACTCACAATTATACAACACAAAAACACATATTACACTATTTACATCACTTGATACACATAATATTGCATAATAACATATCTCACATGTAATTGGCCGGGTTAACCTGATCTTTGACACATGACACTTACCGCGCTGTCTATGGTTCGAGACGCTCATTGGTCGACTATTTTAATTTTTCGCTCTTTTTTTGTCTATGTCCTATGTCTGATATTCTCATATTGTGTTATATTTTGTTTTTAGTTTGTGTTCTTCTGTTTAGTTTACATCGTTCTTGTAACTGTTTAAATTTACATTACTTTTATATTTATGTATTTATTTATTTCGTGTATTTATGCCGAAACAGCGTTAAAGTTTTGTAGTTCCGGCTAGGACGCGTGGTGGGTCAGCGCTGAAAACCAGCGCTGTTGTCTCGTGCCTGCGTGCGCGAGATACAGCATTTATGCTGAGCGCTGTCCCTTTCACGCACGAGTGACGCAATTGCAGCGTTTTCTTCCTTTTTATGTTCACTGTATTGTTTGTTTTGTGCCATATTTATTTATTTGTTTCTTGCGTCATTCGTGTGTTCGAAATAAATGGATTTTCTTTCTTTCTTTCTTTCTTTCTTAAATATGGCTTAGAAAATATAGCTTAAGATACTCGGGTGTAATGTTTGGCCAATTTAGTTTAGTTGGACTAAACTCGTTAGGTTAAACCCTCTTTTGCATATGATAGTGTAATGTAACCCCTGAAATATAAAGCCCTAAGCTTGTTTCGAGCTTTACTTGAAATTCATGCTCAAACTATTTTGGAACTATATTTTCGCTTATGTGTATAACGACACCAGTTTTCTTATGATAAATAAGGAAAAAATGTGGGTTAAGAGAAATTATCGTGCAAAGCCATACAAATTGAAGAATGACGCCAATAATCGAAATATCTTTAACAAATGAAAAACAGCCATAATAAGACTTTAATCGGAAAAAAATAAAATAATATTATTAGCAAACAAAAAGTTTTGACATTTCCATCCGCCCCTGTAAAAATATGTTGGGGCTTCGCTATAAAATTACCGGCGAACCCTTCCTCCGTTGTTTTGTTCCGAACCCTTGTAGTCGGCCATTTTGTGATATTCAATACCGTCAGAAACAACAATAGCGAGGCTCCTAGTTTATTATCATGTATGTCATTAGCATCGGGTCGGCCGAAAGTGGGAACAATTGGGAACTAGTATGCTGTTTCAATGTTCGCTCGCGGATCTTGACGTGTTATTATAATAGGTTTTTGTGTGGTACAATTTTTTCTTTGATTTTTTTTTATATATTGCGTATTTGAGATTGATTCTTGTTTATAATTTTGTAATTTTCTTTGGATTAATTATTCAGTAAGTGGACGCAGCTAATTTTAGAAAACATAAAGTCAAACATGGTTATGCTCATCATCATCCTCCTCCGAGCCTTTTCCCAAACTATGTTGGGGTCGGCTTCCAGTCTAACCGGATTCAGCTGAGTACCAGTGCTTTACAAGAAGCGACTGCCTATCTGACCTCCTCAACCCAGTTACCCGGGCAACCCGATACCCCTTGGTTAGACTGGTGTCAGACTTATTGGCTTCTGACTACCCGTAACGACTGCCAAGGATGTTCAATGACAGCCGGGACCTACAGTTTAACGTGCCATCCGAAACACAGTCATTGGTGTCTAAGATATACTTAGAAAGTACATATATGCTCATAATGCAAAAATATTCAATTTTTTTTTAAGACATCATCCTCCGAGCCTTTTTCCCAACTATGTTAGGGTCGGGTTCTTTTAAGTGCATTTGTTTATTTATATTAAATAGCTTTCTTTATCTAGCAATGCAATACTGTTTTTCTTCGTAATAACATCAGCATCGTCTAAACTAATAAAATTCACTAAATTGATGAAATCTGTAAAACACGTCTCATGTACAAACATTTTGTCTCTCATGTATTAGAGACAAAATTTAATTTCTGTAGAGAAATGCTTTTCTCGAGATTTTCAAAGAGTCTTTTTATCTAAGTTTTATGTCTAGTTAAATTAGTGAAGCTTGAAACATAATGCTCTGGAAAATTTGTAATCCTTTTCTTATAATGAAGTCTTATTGTATACCTTTCAGAGTTCTCATTTGCAATATGAATAAATAAAAACATTTGCATGTTTACTGAGAGAAATTTAAATAAGAAGTACATAATATACCAAACAACGTACATTTGTACTTAATTTAGCTTTTTCGTTTTATTACAAACGAACTGAAAATGAAACCATTTTATTTTTTAAAGGTGCAGTTGTACCTATATATTTTTGGAAATTTTAACCTTTCAGAACTAACACTGATAATTAGCCTTATAAAATACGAATTACTGTCCTTCATAAAAACACACTTTACATAAAGAAATGGTAATAAAATTCACCTTTAAACAAAGCATTATTTCGCGTCTCAACACCTAGCAACAATGATTATGAAACTTAGAACAAAAACCAAGAAGTTCCAAAGGGACCAGGTGTCTTACTAAATGACAGGATAAAAACTGATAGGGATGCTTTTCATTTTAAAATGTCCTCAAGGCCAGACTTGGTAACGGTTTTTAATATTATTCGGTAAGAGTTTTTCTTTATAAAGCTGACACTGATTTAGGATCCAATTACTTCTTAGTCAAAAACTTGGTTACACTGTGTATTCGGTACCTTTTTTCTGATTGTTGCTTTACTCATAATCACACTGTAATGTTTCCAAAAGTTAATCTAAAAATAAATAGTAATTATGGAACAAAATTAGCAAAGCCGTACATTGGTTTTCAATTTGAAACGAGTGACCTACTCGTATGGCTACATCGTCAATCTAATCATCAAATAATATATCTCGTTCATCAAAAACGTATAAGTAATAACATGGAACTGTGTCAAAATTATGTGTCACGACTAAAAGCCCTAAAACAGTACTTACACATTAAAACAACATTAGCGTGCTCGAGTTTCTTACAAAGTTACTAAAAGCATTTTGAAGCAAGGTTACCGAACAAATATTAGGAACGTGAGACTCGTTACTTGTTCGCCCTTCCCGTAATTTGATATGCATTGTGAGATGTTTTTTATTCGCAATATCCGATATTTACTTTCACACTTTGTGTCCGAATAAACAGATATGGATTGCCTACTGCGGTGAAAAGACTGCAGTATTTTATTAACTGAACAATCCCATCAACTTCTGAATAATATTTTTATTGTAAATAAAATAAACTTCACGTTTTTCGTGTGATGAAAAAGCTTTCACAAATATTAAATAATATCTTCCACGTGGATATCGATCTTTGTATACACAGAATTGTAATAATCCGCCGAGTTATAAAGCCAACCGATTTGCCATTTCCAATATCGGTGGTTCTGAACAATATTTACAACAATCTGTACAAAAAACTACATTCATCATTCATCCACAGTCACATTTCCCTTGTCCGATAAATTTTTCCTTGCATAAAAAATGCTTCATACATTGGAACGTTGCGAGTCAAAATGGCGTCGCATGCATAGCCAGTGTGACGTCAGTCACTCAAGTGATGTTCACACACGTGATCGGTTTTACGAAGTTACCAGTAGAGCAGACACGGATAATAAAGTTGTCCGCGTTAATCTATTCCAGTCCTACCGCACTATATTTGCAAAGGGTTTAAATGGGGGAAAAGTAACTCGGAGTTTGAGTCAATTTACTAAAATTTATGCGAGAGGTGGATTGCGTTCCTGACTCCTCTTTAAGTTCTATAGGATTGTGTTTAATGAGCTTCTGAAAAATGATTCGTTAAGTAACTATACAAATGAAAATAGTTACTTACTTTCAGGAAACATTTCCCACTATAGTTTTCCCTCTTAAAAAAAATGTAAGCCAATCTCTCTCAAGAAGCATAATTTCCGATATGAACCTTTATTTACTACCGATATACCAACATCACCAATTCTAATTTCGACCCTCTCATTCACAGTGTCATCAGCACAACGCGAGCTCGGCAAGGGTTCGCCCACAAACGCCTCAGCAACCGCATCACCTGCCGGATCCGTGGACAATGCGATCCGGTCCGGTGCGGCCCTCGACGGCCCGAGGCCCACGCCCCGGACCGGGCCGTACTTCGATCTGATGGCTTCTAAGAACGTGACAGCCCTGCTCGGAAAGACGGCGTACTTGAATTGCCGTGTCAAGAATTTAGGAAATAAAACGGTAAGTGTTCTGTGATATCTATTTTTTACCTGAGTGCTAAGAATGGTTTTGTTGTGTTTAGGATGCCGCCGTATACCCAGATTTGGACTATGTCAACTCATACAATAGGTAGTAGATTCTTCTCATGCAATTGCGTACGATATGTTATACTGATCCAATTACTGCTGAATTCCGAGTTAATTTTTTAGTTGCCTTTCTTCTATAACATGTTCTGACCAATGGAAATTATGTTATGGAAACCAATAAGTTATTATAACAAATAATTAAGGCCACTGAACCAGATAATCACATAAGTCATTAGTGTAATGATGATAAAAGGTGTATCTGAGGCACCATTAACCGCACCACGTAAATGAAATATACTTAGAAATGAACATGTAATGTAGGACAAAGCTACACATTAGTTATTTATGAACAACAAAAGCTTAGGATATTACCCATATACCGAAGATGGGAGATACCTTTTTTCATAAAAATAAAGTAATGTTACATTTGCTTATGTGGCAGTAAACACATAAATTGTTGTATTTTCCACTTCAATATATGAGCAGCGAAGTTCTTAGAAGATTTGTAATAGATTATGAATTTGAGTAATCGATAGAATTTGGTTGCATCTGTAGAAACTGATCATCATAATAATCAAATCAAGTTTGTAATTTTGCTGCAAAGCTCAGACTTTTCTCATAAATGAATATAAAATAGACATTTTAGACTTCTCCAAGTTTAGGTTTCTGCAACGTTATTTTTCTTCAGAGTTAATGTCCAAGATTACTTAGTAACATAATCAGACAACCTATCAAACTTGGGCTCTAACCACTAGGCAACCACGAAGAAGTTAATGAAGGTATACAATTAAGACTACTACCATAACTTCGTATCCATAGAACCCAAAGCTCAACCCAAATAAAACTCTAATACAACAATTGAAGGTACAAAATCGCCAAACAACAATACCAGTGCAAGTTTCACGTGCGTCCTGAGATTCCTTCTTAAGTTTATATCTCACGTGAAATGACGCTCAAGATAAAATGGCGGATAACATTCCGTTTTGCACGTGCCTAGTTGAATTTATGTCTGTAGCAATGGATATGTTCTATCTTTTGGGATTCTTCTTGTCATAATATGTTGGATTGTTTGGCTGGGATACAGCAATATTTGGTATGAAATTTAATACCCTGATGGGAAAATAGACTCTTCTTTTTCAGTTCCAACTTGTGGGTTATATGGCGTTATAATGTGTGTAAAATTCTCTCTTCTGCTTTCCCCAACTATGTTGGGGTCGGCTTCCAGTCTAACCAAAAGCAGCCAAGTACCAGTGTTTTACAAGGAGCACCTGCCTATCTGACCTTCTCAACCCAGCTACCCTGGCAACCCAATATTCCTAGGCAAGACAGGTTGTCAGACCTTCATGCTTCTGACTACCCTTTACTTTTGGCACTGTGTGTGAAATTGTCTAAAATTAAAAGTATAATAGATAGAAAACATGTAAAGGCCTAAAACCGTGCTCAATACTCGAACTTTCTCGAAGGTATTTGGCCAACATTGGGACACTAACTAGCCTATAGTTGGCTCCAAAGTACAAATGGCCAATGTTGGCGATTGTGTGACGTGGATTGACGTATAGGTAATTACTTTGATTGAGGCGCCCTGCAGTGTAGCAAGCTTGCGGTTTTGTATAGTTGGATAGGTAAGACAATATCTTAGTTAGGAGTAGCATAATGACTGCAAGTTAGATAGATATAGCTTAGTAATCAGGCAGATATCTTGTAGTAAAGTATTATACTATTCTACTACTAATTCACAATTTCATGTTTTTTGACCCAAACCGAAAATAAATGATAATTTTCTTTAAAATATATGTACACCAAAAAGCCTACCAAAAACTCACAAAAGTTTCCACTTGTAAAATAATTATCTGTACCTTAAAATTGCCGTCTCAGTCTTCAACAAAGTCAAATTACTTCAAAACATTACTGCCACGCCAACGCACTCGCCGTGAGCACTCGTAACAATACACATGTGTGAGTAACCTCGAGTACAGCGTACTAACGAGTTACCCTTATTTCAACAACCAACGTCCAATTTACATAGCGGTGTACCACAAACTCCTCGCTTAAAATGAAACGTAACAATAGCACAATGAAACTTTAAAGTCTGTATTGTGCTCAACTTTATAAATAAAAGTCTCATTAGGTGCCGTCGCCACATCCCACACAAATAACAAGTCTACCTAACGAGATAGCTCTTTCTTTCACATGGACTTTTAAATGCGAAGCCATCAACGTTTCTGAATTTATGTGCCGGACCGTAATTGGTTTGAGGTAAATGGTTCCGTGTTTTTAATAACTTTATGGATGACTTAGCAGGTTTTTTTATTCATTAAGGGTGAAGGAAAACTGGATAAATGATAACATCGTGAGAAAGGCGCGTGGTGTAGAGTTGGCCTAAATGTTGAAGGAACGGTGCTGACAAGCGACCATTAGTGAGAATTTTCACCTACCTCTTACAAAGAAGTGGGTAGGAGAGTCCCAAATTTGGAAAATTTCCACAAACCTATCAGACCTGAATTCATAGTAGGGACAAAAATATTCCATAGGTTTCAGGATTGAACATGCCTTAATATAGCGAGCTTGAAAACGCGGAGTATAGGCAGATGTAACCTTTACGAATTTATTATTCATTTCATTTATTTACGTTTCTTTATATGATTTTTTTTTGCTGTTTGATAATATCCTTAAAAGATTTCTGTCGACTCTGAACTGTCAAAATAACAATTTAAGTGAAATATCGGAGGCCTTTTCACTTTACTTAGGTATATAGTTTAAATGCCTAGGTATTTGTGCTTTTCTAGCTAATGTTATAACTTACGATAATAACATCACAGGGCCACTTAACATCGACCACTTTGTATTCCAGGCCAGGGCCTTACTATTTAATTACATATTAATCTAACCTACATTCCTAGAAGGTGATATTATTTTAATAATCATTTATTTTTTCAGGTCCTTGTTCTTTCTTATTAAAATTAATTATGCTGTCCTCTTTCTATCCGTTGTACCTAATAATATATTAAGAATAATTTATTTATTTAAATCAATTTATATACTTTTATATTAAAACGCGAAACTTATCTCAAGATACTCACACACTCACCACTCACTCACTTGTAAAGAAAGCAATGATCCATAATTATAAAACACTGTTATTATTGCTTCATCGTAAAAGTAATTAGTTACTTTCAACATCAAGCTGATGAGGTCACTTTTACCAGTAAAAAATCTCTGAATAGTCTTTGCAAGAAATCCACAAGAACCAAATACCCATCTTCTAAGTAAACAAAAAACAGAATCTACCTTCATTAAGGGGTTTAATGATAGTTGCAGCGATATAAGAACAAAGCTTTGCACCGCAACTAATGCTAACGATTGCAGCTCAGGCTATGTTATGAGATGTTAAAGAAAACTGGTTTTCAGGGTGAAAAAGATGGTAGTACTAATACTGGTGCTACCTTCATGTAGCTGTTAGATGTCATTATTGTCAAAGTCAAAATCATTTATTGAGAGTAGGCATATTACATTAGCACTTTTTCAAGTCAATATTTACGAAGTACCACCAAAAATAGCCTCCCTTTCACCACTTTTTGGTCTTTATAGATAAGTCAGTTTTCATGACTATTGATTGTGATGATCGCAGACTTTTTCATCCTCAACGATGTTTTCAATCACGTCTTCACAAGATATACATCATCATCCTCCGAGCCTTTTTCCCAACCATGTTGGGGTCGGCTTCCAGTCTAACCGGATTCAGCTGAGTACCAGTGCTTTACAAGAAGCGACTGCCTATCTGACCTCCTCAACCCAGTTACTCGGGCAACCCGAAACCCCTTGGTTAGACTGGCGTCAGACTTACTGGCTTCTGACTACCCGTAACGACTGCCAAGGATGTTCAATGACAGCCGGGACCTACAAGATATACCTACTTAGAAAAAACAGTTCAGAATAGTTACATTGGTGCTTGCCTGAACTGCAATCAAACACGGTTTTGAACGGCGTTCTTGTACCACCATTAAAATATTGCATTTCCCACTTTGATAAAAAGTATCGCTAATGTGATTTTTCTAGGTTACTTCTTTCTCGCCGTACGAAATGAGTTTTCGTTAACTCCCTCATTTCCTACTGAAATATCAAGGGCCTGAGTATCCGGTTGCCAAGAATATTTTGGAGATGATCCCACAAGATTGCATTAATGTTAGGCTTCTTGCATTTATTTCGGCGTTGAGTGCAAAATAATGTTTCGTTCTTTGTAATGGGTTTAAAAGATTGTTTTTATTTTCAATTCAATGGTTTTATTGATTTTTGTCAGAGCTGTGGTAATACCTAGCTGTTATTTCAGAGTTGAACATGAATAGAGGTATAAATGATATGTATTGCCTACATATGGACCTTCTCAATAGCAGTTTGGAGTTTATTTTTATGTCGGATTCATAGTAAAAGGCTTAATCAGCTCTCCCTTGTGAAAAACCTGTAGGTTGTACTTGCTTCTATTCCTCATAATATTGTAACATGCTACGTTTTTTACTGTGCCTTATTCGATAGTAAGCGGACAAAACGAAGATAAATAGACAAGTAACACTTATTATAATAATGTTTCTAATTGGGCCAGTAGTTTCTAAGATAAACGTGTTTACAAAATTGAACTTTTTAGTTTATGTATAGGAGTATAGTATTATTGCTTTTTTCCTAATATCGCGTGTTTGTTACAGTTAAACATGCAAGTATCTTGGGTACGGCACAGAGACATCCATCTGCTGACAGTTGGCCGGTATACCTACACCAGTGACCAGAGGTTTAGAGCCATTCACTTACCACACTCCGAGGACTGGACTTTACAGGTAATTTATAAAACTTATTGTCTTTATATAATGCATTGAATAAAATGATAAACGGTTTCAACTATTTGAATTTTAGAGCAATTCAAGTCGGATCGGGTTAAGCGTCTAGAAAGACGCTTACCGCCGCCGGGTTAACCGCGTAGAAACGCGTTTTTTTTTTTAACAATTATCTAGAAACAGATTTTGTTAAGACGTTTTCCTACATACTGGTCGTGGTATGGCCAGCGATTGTATAATACTGACCTCCAACTTACTTACTGTATATATGAGATTGATAGGAGTTTCCTAAACTAATCGTACCCTTTTTACATAGGCATTTGGTTTAACGATAGGTTTTAGACCTTTCTTGAACTTTACAACAATGCTAGCATTAACATGAAGGACAAAACACCTTACTTTACAAACTGTGTTTTGGCATCACCAATGACACATATTCGGCTAAATAACCATATAAACCTAAGCCTATATGGTCTAGGGATAAACTCTGCTACATGTTCAAGCATCCACTTAAGATCTTAATCTATGTTTTGGCTACTTGCCACGAGATAAAAAGCCTTTCCGATAGCCTTTCTTCAAACCATACAATCACTATACGAGACACTTTAAGAGTTTTAATAGAGATAAATACAACTTTAGGACCATGATTCTACAAAACAATATAAAAGGAAGAGTGTTTTGTTTGTGTATAAATCCTGACATATTATTTCATGCCCAAATTGATGACTTTCAAGAAGACTCGATAGAATGGTAATTATAAAAAACTAGCTTTCGCCCGCGGTTTCACCCGCGTCCCGTAGCCGGATGGTGACGAAAACCTAAAACCTTCTCCCGGGTCTAAGTTACCTCTTCTCTTTTCAGCCAAATCGATCAAGCCGTTTTCATGTTATGTCGTGACAACGGAAAGTGGGTTTCATTTATATATATATATAGATGAGTTAGGTGAATTGGATGGAGGAAGGATCGACTTAGGGGATAAAACTTATTAAAATAACACTATGACCAAGTCTCTCAATTACCCGTTGTACAAACAAAAACATTGACCATAGCAACTGAAACGTACTTATTTAAATTCACACGTTTAAACACAGACGTTATCAAAAGGGGTCTATGTAAATATTCAAGCAACATTAACGTAAAGACGTTATAACATTACAATTCAAATAAACCCGTACTCAAATTACATTAATTGTACTTGAAATCACTGGAACGTTTATTTCAGAGGATAATGTTACTGTAGTAAGTCCTTTATATTTCAAGTCCTAAGATATTCGCTAGAAAATTAAAATGATTCTGCTACCCTGTAATGTTTTGTACCGTGAATTTATTTAAGTAAATCCGTTTAATGGCATGGTCGTTATATTAAGTATCTCCGAAATGTTTTCGTCCTTCAGATTTTAGTTATTTTGTATTCATGAAGTTTATTATGTTGTTGAAATTCTGATCGAATAACCGATTACCTTTTTACAAAAAATAATAACCATGAAAAAACAGGTTTAGATTGAAAAAATATAATGCTGATGTTTCATGAAATCTGCAGACACATGGAAATTAAAGTAGCTAAAACATTAAACTCCGAATGAAAATGAACGCATCATAAAATCTTTAAAAACAACTAAAATTTTTACAAGTACGAACATTCTTCTTTAGCTCACCAGACCAGAAAATTGTCTTACACATTGCATTATTATTTTCTATCTCGTTGGCTGAATAAAACGATGGTCTGAGCTTTGGCTTAATACTTTATTTTTGTTCTAGATCAAGTATCCGCAGCACAGAGATTCGGGGATTTACGAGTGTCAAATATCCACGACTCCACATATGAGTCATTTTATACACCTCAACGTTGTTGGTAAGTCGAAACTTATTAGATTCTTATGTTGTCCTGGTATGCGATGTTGAGATTACTCCGTCTATACCTCTCTATACCTACTTTTTCTATGTGTTAACATGACATTCGTACACCATTCCACATATAAACATAATTATATCATGTTTAGAGAAACTATTTTAGAGTAGTACTTAATTAATTTGAAGCTTTTTGTGGTTGCCAATAATTGATGCGTTTTAGGAAACATTTTGGGTATGGTTTTGGTTCATTTAATTGTTCTTTCAATTTATTGAATTGTTCTATTGCTGTTAATTAAAGTATGAAGACAGACATAGGAATATGGTTTTGGAAATATATCTAGCGGTTATCTTATAAAAGTTAGCTTTAGTTTATAATTTAATTTGAGAGTTTCTTCAAGTAATATTTTCCTATTTAAAATTCCTCTTGTTCTTAAAGCAATTTTGTGTTAATTGGATAATTAACAAATCCTATGTAAGCCGTACCATCTTTTGATCGGATAATTAAAGACTTTCCCTTTGAGTATCAACGGCAAGCCACAACCTCGTATTACAAGCCATCGTAAGTCGGTATCAGTGAACTTTTTCAATTAATACAACTTCGTAAACCTCAAAATTAATTCCTCAGAATTTGAATTTCGATAAATTCCTCGTTCGTAATTCGAAACACGTTTTTAGTTTGTCTTCTAGTCGTAAAATGCTTTAATTAGTTGTGTAAATTCGATGTGTTCGGCGAAACAGTCCTTTGAGCCGGTTAATAATAATTTGTTCGTAATAGGTTTTGTCATAATTGTGTTGACTACCCGTATTTAGTGATCGTCAACTATTGTCAGTCAACAAACAGTGGAACAAGTCCAAAATTAATGATCAACGACACCGTGTTTATTGAAGAAACATCGTTATCAATTTCCATAGAAAAGCTAATTGGAACCTAAGTTTTGAAACTGAATACTTTATGAAAGCTTTTCGATAAATACTAGTTACTTAGTGAAGTTTCTGGAAACCTAAAACCCTATGAAAATCTTGACAAATAATAACGTTACATTTTTTTTTGGTTATTTAATTAAATCTTTACAATAGGTGAACATTCACTCAAAGACTCTTTTTAGAGTAAAAACCCAAGAAGCTCTAGTGGCTAGTAGCTTACTAGCTGCTCCCCGCGATTTCACCTGCTTCTCGAGGATACCGCTTTTGAAACTCAGATAAAAAGTAGATAGTAAATGAACACAATGGTTTGGTGTGAACGAATAAATTGTCGTGGTATGGACATGTAATGAGGAGGGATGATACGCATGCAACAAAGTGTGTGCTAAGTATGAATGTAGATGGATGGAGAGGAAGAGGAAGACCTAAGAAAAGATGGATGGATTGCCTGAAAGATGATATGAATAGGAAGGGAGTGAGTGTCAGTATGACGAGTGACAGGGGAAAATGGAAGAAAATGACATATTGCGCCGACCCCAAGTAATATTTGGGAACAGGGCAGGAGAAAGAAGAAGAAGGTTTGGTGTGAACGCCGGCCAGATAGATAAACATAGACAGTTAGTTTCACGTCTATAATATTACTAAGAAAGTTGGTAGGGGAAAGTGGTATAAGATGGGGTCGTGGGGTAAGATGGGAATTGCGAAAAAAAGAAATTTCCAAACATGCTTTGAAATTACTACTAACGTCATCTAATGGCCTTTTGAGTAACTTATTCAGTGCCGCAAGTGTCACGGCAGAAAGTGCGTGCATTGAGATTTCGTAAGTAATTTATTGATTTTGACGCTTTTAATCTAATATTTCGATTAAGTGATCTACGTTACTGTGTGAAATATGTGAAAATAAGACGGACGAAGTATTTTTTTCGTAAAGCTGACATATTTTGCCAATTTATGAGCTATGTTTCAATCGATTAGCTTTGCTTTTCTAATCTCAAAAAAATAAAGTTTAGTAAATTGTCGTTTGGGGCATGATGGGTTACAAACTGCCATCCTTAAGGAATCTCCATATAAAGCTGAACCAGCAGAAAGACAAAGACGTAAGAAACCGAAAACACAAAATAAGAAGACACAAAAGAAACCCAATAAAAAAAATAAAAAGCCAGCCAAAAAAAATGATGAATCTGAGAGTGTCACTGAGGATACTGAATATTATTACTGTCAGGGTTTGTATTCTAAATCTACTGAAGGATGGATCACTCTTGTTAGTTGTGTGGAAGATGGGCGCATTGTCCATGTGCAGGAGTTGAAGACGATGATGATGAGGCGCTACATATTTGTCCAAATTGTGGCGACAGTGATTGATTTAATGTACCCCACAATCATACCCCATCTTGCCCCATTGACGGGGGCAAGATGGGGCAAAACACAGTTTTGAAAAAAAAAATGTTTTCATAAGAAGATTTAAATTTTTGAGTTATTGTTGATTAGAATATAAGAGTACTGAGACTGATTGTTTCTTAAATAAATTTTCTATGTCGTATAATAATTTTTTGTTTGTATTTCAGCAACTTTTCCTTAAAGGCCCCATCTTATACCACTTTCCCCTAAGGGTAAATAACTATAATTAACAGTTTCAAGTAAAACACGTGTCGATGAAATTATATTCATACATCCTTCTTATCTATACATTCCATAACCTGGCAACAGCTTGAAATAACATCACATTCAAGTTAGGTACCTAAACAAATACCAGCATATGAACTTTTAATTTAACGTTTATCATAGCTGTTTACGTTTTCTGTGAGTAAGCGTTTGCGTCAGAAAGTTACTGAACTTAGTACAAAATGTTTATGTTTCTCGTGTTTGGCCAACTTGGTTAATTAAGTGCGACGTATTATGGGCACGCACGCAACTTATGGGGGTAAGAAAAACAAAACATAGTGACGACCTTTCCTGAGTGAGAAATGTTTTATTTGATGGCCACGATTATATTTTGGTTAATTTAATGCAAAAGAAGTAATGTGACTTTTTCAAAACCACAATGGGTTACGGCTCATAATTCTATCGATCCACCTTGAACCACAGTATGAGACCTATAAATCGATGGGCATTTTTTGCCTCATTCCTTTTTTCTTAAGGCCTTTACCACATAAAATACAACATTATTAGGGAAGTCAACTTATTTAAAAGGGACAAAGTTTTGATACTGTGTTTGTTACAGAGCCAACAACGGAGATAATTGGAGGCCCAGACCTCTACATCGACAGAGGTAGCACCATCAACCTCACGTGCGTGGTTCTATACTCACCAGAACCACCAGCTTACATATTTTGGAATCACAATGATGCGGTAAGAACTAAAAATACATTCTAAAAATAATAGTAGACGTTGATGAATTGCCCTGACTGTTCAATTGGAAACAGGTACCATCTGAACCTTGAGAATAAATGACACCCACGCTTAACTACGCAAAATTGAAAAGACATTCCCAATTCATTCAAAATTAGTTCCATAATTTGAAAGTTTTATTGTTAAGCTTGCCTTTACACTCAAGTTCGTTCATCAGTAAAACAAAATTAGAATAGCAATTCATGTCTAAACAACAGTCTATTTATAGCGATTCCAGCAACTAAGCCATAATTGACCATGTCAGACAACATAATAAAAATCACCATAATTCATCCAATCCAAGTTTGTATCATGAAAAACAGGAAAATGTATCCAATCTTGAGAATAGCTTCAATCGTATTAGCATAAACATGGAGTGAATAAAATGTGTGCAGATTATAAGCTACGACTCTCCGAGAGGGGGGGTGTCGGTGGTGACTGAGAAGGGGGAGACGACGACCTCGTTCCTGCTCATCCAGCAGGCTCGACCCTCGGACTCCGGGACCTACCAGTGTAACCCGAGCAACGCGCAGTCGAAGAGCATTGTAGTTCACGTGCTCAATGGTGAGTTGAAATGGCAATTTCGGATTTTGGTTTCTCAATCTTCGTTCTTTGGTTTTTTATGTTACTTTATTACATTAAAAGAAGGCAATTTTGGTAGAGATTGATAATAAATAGGTTTCTTGTAGAAAAGATGACACAAATTCATTTTATCGTCTGACAAATAAAATTAGTGAATAAGTCATCACGTCTGACGCAATTAATAATTAAAAGTTACGCGACTTCATCAAAGCAGTAAACAGAATATTTAAGGTCCCAACATCAGCCTAATTACATCGACATTTTACGAAGCAATACGTCGACATTAATGAATCCCTTTATCGAGAGAATCTGCTAAATTCATAATTTAGAAAAATCCCAAATCTTGACGGCGATTCGTAAGAAGCAACCCAATCTACTTGATAAACGACCTTCCTAAGATAAAGGAAAGAAAATACATTTTTAAATCTCGCTTCGAATAAAAAATTAAGGCTAAAGACTATTATCATTAAAGCAATGAATCAACGGAATTTTATGTTTCTTTTTAATGTTACGTTCGTGGCTTGGAACAATGGGTAAAAATGCGAAGTAATAAGGTGTTTTCATGTAGTGTATCATTTATCACTGGCTCGAATTGAAAAAGAACTATCACGAACAACCGTGATTGTGATTCATTCGAAGTAGTTAAGTAATACGGGTTTCTTTCACTGTGATCGTTAATTTTTGTATCAATTACACATGATTCTATAATTATGATTTATTATTATTGACTAGTTTATTTTGTAACAACAACATAGAGAGCGTAGGCGTTTTAGTATATTTCCATTTTCATTGTGGAAATGTTTCAAGTATTTTTCTTTCATAGGTTAGTTTTCAATTATTGTTTTCCTCGTGTTCTTTGCCCTTTATATAGAACGAACAACATAAAAAATATTTTTAGTTCACTGTATTCTGATTCTCTTCTATATTAGTTTTGTTGCTACCAATATTGTTGAGAACAGTTTTAATTTTTGCCAAAGAAGCAAATTCGATTTTTCCTTTATCAGGTGAGTACCCCGCGGCCATGCAGCGAGGGGGGCAGGCATTCGCGCTGACGTCACCAGCACATTGCCTCGTGTTGGCGACCTGCCTCTTCCTCACGCTCTCTTGACACATACGGATCCTAAACTAAATGTAAATACAAGAATTTTATCAATATCAACCCATTATATTGACAATACGACACAATGAAGATGAGGATTATAACTAATCAGTTGTCAATACAATCGGCTGAAACAATTTGCTATTTTATAGTGTGGGTTGTGTTATGTACAATATAAAATAAATCCAAGAGCAAGTAGAACCTGCTTGTTCCATAGTGTTGTACATAGTGTAAAATAAAGCGTGTTAATCGTATTAATTTATTTAATGGTAATTAGATTTGATTTCCAACATAATAAAGAACCCTTGTCATTGTATGATTAAACTTCCAGTAAAATATTAATTGTATCAGGAATGTAACGGATCATTTGTATTACCTTAATTGGCGAATAAGATTCAAACGTAATATTCTTGTTTATGATAGATGTGTATTAGAAAAATGATGAGAAAAATATTAATCCATTGAAAGAACATAAAGATAGTGGAGACAGGAATGTATAAACGGCAGACAATACTACGTTTAAAACACAAAATGTTTAGAAATGAAAATGTAAATAGTTGAGGTTATACGAATCACTATATCTAGCCTTTAACGATACTATGATACTTTGGATTGGTTGGCGACACTACGTAAACGAAAAGAGATATCATGGTATCAGGTATGTAAAAATATTCGACTTTTCAATTTCTATAATTAAATATTAGACTTTTCACCTGTTATGTTTAGTGATACTCCCACGTATATTTTCCACCTCTATATATTTTGACCTACTATGTAAGAAGTAGGTGTGTTACTAACTGGAATTAACTTAGCCACCTGCTTTTAACCAACTTGCTTTGGCCTAATTTCCACCTGTCATGGTCAAAGAAAAAATAATCGATATGTTTTCACCTCTATCAAGTATCGGTAACGAGTACAAGGTATCATTGTATAAATTGTATTAAGTGATTGTAAATTGTAAGTAAGATTTTAGTAAATTTTGTGAATCTAAACGATGTTGTAAATAGTATTTTTAAGAGATGTTTTGCAAAGGGGTCTTAGTATAGTATTGAAATAATAGAATCTACCAACAATATATGAACTCTCTTTATATCCAATATTTATTACATTATAACTACATCGTGATGATAGGAAATTATTACTGCATATCGAATAAAAACCAAATGTTTAGTTTCACCATACTTATATTAAGACCCATTTGAAAAAGTAGGATAATACTGTATAATAAATACACTATAAAATAATAGAGTAGATAGATATAAGCGTAAACTAGAAGAAAATATTTTACATAGTTAGAAAACAATTCTGATTTGAAATCGATAATTGTTTGTGTACTTTAATATTCTTCCTGTGACCGATATATTTCTATAAATAAAAATTAAATAACGAAATAAAATACGTAAAGTTTCATCTTGTGTACATTTTGTTGCTTATTGATTAAATAACTTATTTTTGTTTTGTGGAAATTGTATAAACACCTAAGTAGTCTTGACCCCCGTCCCCTTATTTTTTAAGACTCGTTACTTAAAAATTGTGAAAATATCGAAGTGCTTTCTTGACAGAAACTGTCGTTAAAATATATATTTCATTTTCACGAACTGTACATACGCTGTCCAGATTTACCTCTGCTAAATCTCGATGTAAAATAACGGAAAACGATTTGAAAAAATGTTTTTTCTTGAATTTAGGATATTGACAGATCTCGATAATTATAACCAGTTATTATTATGTCAAAAGTTTATTATTGTATACAAGTAACAATAGTATTAAATAAAACTTGTTGTATGTATTATGATACCTGACGGTGCGGTGCTCCGCATAATATAATTACATGTGTAATAAACATTATAAAGAAACAATAAAGTTTTAAAAAAATATTTGTCTTTCCTTTGGTGAATTCTCCTATTTTAATTCGGCTAAGAAGGTAAGAAAATCTCTATCGAATACAATTTAACTATTCGAAAAACACATCTCAGAAGCTTCAAATTTAGCATAAACTAATTGAAATAATTCACCTGTTAACTCAACACCAGTCGGCATCAAGAGTAATTTCACATAACACAGCCAATCCTAACAAGCCCTAATAAAAAGTTTTTCATTCAGTAAACGTAAAAATATACGAAGTACTTACAAAATCCCAAACCAGTAAACAATACAACATGACCCTGTTTGGTGATTATCAACTTTTCCCGTTAAAGTTTCCATAATCCTAAAACATACAAAGTAATTTTTGAGAGTAAAACCTTGGAAGCTTGGCATTATAGATTCATATTACTTCTCAGCAGTAAAACTTTTTGTTTACATACAAAAATAAATCATGGGTAAAAAATGTTCGGAGGGATACACCAGTCGGCCGAGCGATCTTATGAATACCTAATCGTTCCGAACAAAGATGAAAGATGTCTTCCCTAATTCTTAAAGACTTTACATGCTACATTGCCTACAGTTCTGAAAATTAGATTTTTTTATCTTTTCATTTCGCTACAATGACTCATTTTGACGAGGAATTTTTGAGTAGTGTTATAAAGCACTTTTTCATTGCTGTATTTGGCGAGTTTACTTTGGTAATTCTTTTGTTCTGTAAGGTTATTCTATTCTATTTTAAGAATTGTTCTGAATGGTGAATACTAAAATTACTTTGTAAATATCACGCACCCACACTAGAACGAATACCAAAATAATACAAGTCTAATACAACTATTGTATTGTAAAGAACTTTGTGGACACACTATTTCAATTCACGCTAAATATAAAAGATTCATTAGAAATTCACTGAACTAAAGCTAGCTAATTTAATTGTTAAAATAAAATAGCCCTTTCCAACCAATTTATTTGAGGAGAGTCCACCACATCAATTTAGGGAGTCTACAACCTGACCGCTTCATTATCTTCGATATAAATCTTTTATTCCAATTTAACACAGCTCTATACTGAAGAAAAAACAAATGAATGTTGTGACTGCGTTATAGGAAAAACAGAAATCTTTATTCAAAATAGTCATGAAATCAGTCCTAGAAGCAATTGACTAATTTGTTACAGCAAGGATGATCATGGGAAGTAAAACACATGTAAGGAGACGCTCATGTTTCGGAGATGACTAGTATAAAATATTTTCAAAAATAGATTATAGATTAGTTATTTCTTTTCGTTTAAAAAATTCCTAGAAACAAAAGCTGTTGTTTGAAATCACCCTATTCTACTCAGGCTTCAAATATAGGTACTTATTATCTAAATAAGGTGAAGGAGACAGAAACCTGCTAAGTGGTCTAACCATTAGGTATCAAGTTATACGTTATATCAAGTATAAGGATAGAAAAAGGGCTTTACGAATAAAGTTTTTTTTTAATAATCTTTTGTTTGAGTTCAATAGTCTAAATTTCGGTAAAAAACGCAAATTAAATCCGACCAATTTCAAATAAATTTAAATAGATATTTATAAAATATCTCCTTGGACTATTAAAGACTACTAGGACAGCCAAAAGTCTCAATTGCAAGTAAAAATATACTTCAAGGGAAAATAATATACCTGTAGGTACCAAGGCAGAGAGGAGAAAATAATCTTAGATTCCAAGAATATTGATTTCCATGAAAATTTTGTTATTTAAGGGACTTATAATAGAGAGCAAATTATATATATCCTGCCTAATATTTATAGATGAATTTTCCTTAACGATAGATTTGTTCAATCACCCCAGTGAATCGACAGTCAATCATAAGGGTCGGTACACACTTAAGAAGTTTATAGTTTTGTTCACTAATACCTCGTTCCAGGAAGGACGACACGTGAATTGGTCCTTTGTTTAGTAGGAATAGAATAATGAAGACTGACATTTTTCAGGGAAAGTGAAATTTCGGAGAAGTCACGCTAGGTAAGGTGACCTTGCAAAAAGTTGGGTTGTTCTAAATTTTCTAGGTAGCTTGTGTTTGGAGGTTATACGTCAATAATTTACGTTCGAAATGTAGAACATTATCCAGTACTTATACGTAATTACGTTCAACTTCAAATATAATGAAAGAATAAAATTATGAAAGACATTTTTATTGCATATTTTTGCATTAGTTACACTTTTATTATTCCAAGAAAGTGTAATCATAAAATCGAATATATGCTTTTATTTTTCTATTGTGATATTGAAAGAAAAATAAATACTAGACATTAAATATCTCTATATAATTATAATATCAAGATGTTAATATTAATATCAATGATTAGAAAATCAGTTTAGTAATTCAGTCTTGTGATTGGCTAATTGCAATCTGACTTGAGGTTGCTTTTGTAATTCGAACTATAAATTATTTATTCTTAAATATTAGAGATTGCATAGTGCAAACTTTTAGTCGGCCGATAGTATTTTTGATTTCATGAATCAGTATAAGTATGAATGGTACGCACATTTTAAAGCTAAGGTATTTACCCGGTATCAGACCGACTGAAAACTGTGATTAGAATCAAGATTTCATTGTCACATCAAGCCAGCTGTCGGCCGACTGTTTAGTCTGCAGTGTGGGGTATACTCTTACTGCTTCTCAGAATATCCAATTTTACTTTCATATTTATGTTATCATTGATATTCTATACTCGAAAAAAAAAGCAGAAGATCGTTACCAATCGCTGTGTAATGCAATATCAACCTTATTTGTGAACAAATTAAGTCTAATTATAAACAAACCACGATGTTGTTCCGATCCGAACTAGTACAGGTGATTTGCAGGCATCATGAATTCACCATTTAACTTCGCTCCCGTAATAAATAGTGAAGACACAATTAAATAAACATTTAGATACACTAACAGAGTAATAACTTTGTTCAGTTTTGTAAAGTAATTTGGTTTAACTTAACAATGAGCATTTGAACATCCTAGTTACAGTCGCTGTCGTTTATTATCTGTTGTTTTCAAATTAACTGTGAATTCCATTTTGTTAAGGTAGAATTCCGTGGATAGCGGCTACGACAGCCGCGCGCGGCTTACGACAGTCGTCGGCCGCGCGCGACAATAGTCAACATATGAAAATGTATGGCGCCGCTGCCGAGGTCCGCGACAGTCGCGCGCGGCCGACGAATTTCGTGAGCCGCGCGCGGCCGTATGCATCTCAACATGGTCTAGCGCTTAATAACATCTATAGAATTTTAGTAAAACCAGAATTGAATTGTTTTTTATTTAGTCGGCAAAACTTCCTTTTGTTTTCATTACAATACAAATGCTTTTGAATCAGTATTTGGTAGTATCCTTCATCATTTCTACTTTTTTAAAGATAGGGTAGATTATAATAATAATAAATAATAACTTCAAGGATATCAATTAGCACTTCGACTAGAGGGAACGGACGAACAAAATCTACTAATTTCAACACAATGCCGCGCGCGGCTTACGAAATTCGTCGGCCGCGCGCGACTGTCGCGAGCCTCGGCAGCGGTGCCATACATTTTCATAGGTTGACTATTGTCGCGCGCGGCCGACGACTGTCGTAAGCCGCGCGCGGCATTGTGTTGAAATTAGTAGATTTTGTTCGTCCGTTCCCTCTAGTCGAAGTCGCGACCCACGGAATTCTGCCTTTAAACTATTGTGTCAAGTGATGTACTACGTATTAGAAATGAAATAAAAATAAATGTGTGTAACTTAACTCCTTTTTTGTAGGATAAAGAATTGCAAGTACATTGCTAGCCCCTAGTAATACAATTTTTTCTAGCATACATATCTACCTGACAACAATTAGTATAATAATTTAATCAAGTTGTCACAATAATTTTCCAAGCAAGTAATTACTTCACACCAAAACTACAACATAATCGAACATGTTGAAAGTAGTCCCGATGCTCCATGAGTTATCTATCCCCTATCCCCGTAGTTTGTAAACTGAAGTGTAACGATACCCCCGGGTGCACGGGGTTGCACCAACAACTTAATAACTGTTGCCCGTATTATTTCATGGCAGTGAAATGAAATAAAAATCCGTACAACTTGTGTTTACTCGTTTTTTTAAAGTATTCGTATTTTGATTGGTTGTTTACTATAAATCTATGTATAGGTATGTAGTATCTAATCTTATAGGTAGGTTATACAAACTCATGTCTTAAAAAAGTATTTGAAATCAATTAATTGTGTTAAGCTAAAAGCCTGACTATTTCATGGAAAATATGGGTAGTAAAGTAATTGGAAGGTTTTCAGTTACCCGATTTTTTATTTTATTCTCTTTTTTACACCGGGATGCTCTTTCTATCTAGAAGTCATTAAAAATGTATTCATTACACATCTATCCGAATTCTACCTAAAAATTGCACGAAAACTTCCATCCAACTGTATTAATCAAAAACTAACGTAATAGAGTTGCGGATAAATTCATAGCATTTATCGATGAAAAGTGTCGATAATCGAGTCCAATTGGCGTACTACGTAATTGGTTACCTGTAACACCGTTTGAAACTCGAAACGTACTCAAACGTTTAGTTGGCGACGCTTCACCTCTGAGTAAGCACTATTAATTTCCTTTGAACATCGATTATTATAGATGTAACGATTTCTCGGAATTATGTTTGAATTGGTGGTGAAAATTCACACTTAATTGTAAGTCCCTGATTTATGTAATGAAAATCTATCATTAATATAGTGACTTCATGGAAGTTGGTTTGCCCCTGTATACAAAGGTAGCTGTGTTATCCATAGCTGTGCATGTATCATTGGAACAAAATGACCGTGTGACGTATATTATAATTTCTCACAAAATCAAAGCTTCTTATTCTGCCGTCATAGGTTACAAATATTTCTTACCTACAAACATGTTCTTACAAGGTAAACCGTTTATATTTTCGTCTAAAACGCTCATACAATTTTATGATCAGTGCAAAATTTTGAGTTGGTCCGATGTAATGACCTACTGGTTCGCTCGGCTCGATTCTTTGGGCCCAGTAGCGGCGTTTCACTAAATTGGACCGCGTGACTTGCTATAGTAGGCCTTTCGCTCTGGGGCACACTGAGTATCTGGATTATTATGTTGCCGTTTTTTAACTAAAACTCAGCTTCAAAATGTTTCAAGATAGATTGGCTAGGTATTTGAAAAAATATCTAGTAGGAATATAATATACATACCTATATTTTTTGAAATGGCAACCATTATAATTGAAAAAAAAAAAAACAGTCAAGTTATGACTTTTAATGCTCATTTCAAGATGGATGTAAGCGCAATGAGCAAAATGTAGACTTGGAACTGTAAATTGAAACGAAATATTATCCTATACATTTTCAATATTGTATAAAAATTTCCGCTACAATACCCGTTGTGCCTACATAGTAAGCAAACGATTCGAGGTCAAAGTAATAACATGAACCGATACCATCCGACGCCGGTAAGTTGTTAGTCTTTAAAATTCTCTGATCGGCCCGCTTATAGGCACAACGACGATTTTTCATGCTTTTTATAACATTCCATTTTCCACAATGTTTTTTTTGTCCAACTTTCCACTTATTTCGTCGAATTAAGTTCGCTCTTCTGCCGTTTTGCTAAGAGATTTGAACATCGGAATATTTGGAATTAAACTGTTTTAAGTTTCTGTCTAGAAACTTCTGCTATGTTAAGGTTTTTTGTATTTTGAAATAATAACAGACTTAGACTATGGTTGGTAAGAACTCAGCATCTAAGCGGACATTAGGCTAAGTTACGCCGTCTTCAAGGGAAATATTAACGTAAATATGCATTAAAGCAACTAGTTACTGTCCATTTAAGTTATTTTGCTCAGTAATTTTCGCTTGTGAATATTATTTAATTTTAGAAAAAGACACCTACCTAAATTGTTCTCTTATAAAAATTCTGAACCAAAAGCCGTTATAAAAAGATTAAGACAGAAATAAATACGGTTACATCATTATTAATGTGGGAGTCTACAAAAGCAAAGAGGCAATTGTACGGAATTTTAGAAACGATTCCAAAAAATACTAACGAAATAAAGACACGACCAAGAGAATGTTCATTTTAAAATTCTTGGTCTTTCTAAATATCTGGGACAGGAACGAGATACCTTACAATTGAGTTTTAAGATTTTTTAACTGTGGAAAAGAAAACTAAAAAAATACGGATGTCGTTTATGCTATTCTTTCGAATATTTGAGGTCAGTTTTATACACCCTTGAAGAGCACAATTTCTAAAACATTACATGTATTCTAGACATTGCTATGGAAAGATCATGTTTGAGATGCCGAACTCGTATGTTACTTGATAAATACGAAAACTAACAAAGCAGATTACATGAGATAAAAAATAAATATCGCCATCGGCATATTAGGAACATGACAGAAAAACTTAGTCCATGTTTAGTTTAAGGTTTCCAGTTGACTACAGCTTCATTTTAGAGATGGGCTGTAGTACAGTCAACTTCAGGTCAGTGGTAACAGTTTTATAGGAAAATCGTACTTATTCCTATTGAGTTAAGGCGCATGACAGTTACCACTGATGTGCAGTCTACTGTACTTGTACGTATTTATTGGACTTCAAGAGCACACTAATAGAGAAAATACCTACGTACCGTGTACCACACATTCACAATGGCACTTTACATGGTTGTCGCAGCCGAAATTCCGTCTCAAAATCACAGACCACGTTCAATCCATAAACAAAGCATTTTAGTGGATCGTTCATTCTCTAAACCCAAATTTCATTGGGCATACAATTCCAACTTTTGCTAAGTGAAATCCAAACACGTTTCGGATCCCATTCTTACGGTAAGCGCGCGCGCACACTACAGACTTTTAGTCGGGCGATGGTTGGTTTGGGCACATATATCAGTGTGAAGATGAATGGATGTACATACGTAACTACGATCAGATACTTGTTGGGTATCAGACCAACTAAAAATTGTATTTGTTTGTTTTTTTTTTAATGAGAAAACCGAAAAATACGTGATATTATTACGTGTACTTAATATTGATTTATGAGCCCAAATCAACTATCGGGCAACTAAAAGTTTGTAGTGTGCGCGCTCTAAGTACGTAAGACCAACAAAAATACATCATCGCAAAAGTTTCACGTGTAAAAAGGCCTAACTAAGATTAATGTTGGAAGAATTTAATTATCTAGCGGAGTAGGTGAGGAAAAGTTTTTCTTTTAAGTTCAGTGGCGGCATCTTTCTGGTTTCTGTAACGTGCGCTGATAAATTAGTGAAGTGTCTGAGTTTGAATTATGCAAATATTTGTGTAAGGATATCCTTAGATGATTTGCTAACTGTTCGTATTGGTATAAATAAAGAAATAAGTTTTACATAATATTTAAGCAATTGGTATGTAAAATTTTCCCGGATTGACTAAATATAAACTACTTTATTCCACGACTAGAGAAAGGTGTTTCTTGACCAAAGAAGCATAATTGTATGACTTAAAAAGTCGACGGGATATGTGTATTAGTATTTCTGGTCATTTAAGAAAAAATATACACTTTAAAGTACAAGACAAAATCAGACGATTTTTAATATACAGTATGAGGTCACCAGGATCACTGCAACACTACAGTGAAACACATTACCCTCACTTGACAGTCGGATAAAAGCACTTAATTATAAAACAGGAGTTCCGATTTGACCCCAATCAACCAAAAATAGGGTTTCCATAATTAAAAGAGCACGGAAAATGTTCACGTCACAACGTGGATAGCAATTTGTTTGTTTTGTTTATTGTATAAATGTTAATTATATGACTTTGTAACGTCCTGTGAAAAATTTGCATAACAATGATGCGGTGAAAGAAAAAAGACCTATTTTACTGTAAATCGATGGTCTTGTTTTGGTTCAGTTTTAATTATTTATTCCGTTTATTTTCTTTTACGATTCTCGAATTGATATTGAGTTTTCGGTTCATCGAGATATTCGATTGTAATTTCATTTTGAAATTGTTGCAGTAAGTTACCCACAACAGTACCTACCTCGTTATATTTGCTGGAGTAGTTCAGAAAAATATTTTTCTATAGAATACTCGATGATTAGTAAAGGAAATCACTAAAATATCAGACAGTCCTTTTAAAATTTATATTAATATGCTTATTGTTTTGAAACAAAACAAAAATGGCTACCTACTAAGATATCTATCGATCTACAGTTGTAGTTCTAGCAGATTTAGCTACTACTTGTAGTATTTACAACTAAAAGAAACCATTTAATCAAACTCCCAATAATTAACCAACAAACCACTGATTACCACCGATCTTCACCCAAAACAATTTTCTTCGCAATCATTCGATCCCGGAAAACATTCAATTAGATTGTTACGATTGTAATCGATTCTACCTTTGATAACCGTGGTGAATAACTAAATCCTATAGACACTACCCTCACGTTTGGTGCCAAATTAATCCTCTGTGGGTAGAGGTTTCTTGGCGAAGTAACGATTATTCGAGTCACGGCTTTTTTCTTCTCCTTTTTTTTCGGTGGAATTGTTCAGTACCCATAGTTGTATTCTTTCTATGTATTTACAAGAGTTTATACATGAGGTCATATGAGCACAAATCATCAAGTCGATGGGAAATCTTAAAAAAAAACGTTTAACAGTATGATTGGGTTTTTTGGGCCTTTGTAAATATTGCTAATGCGATCTTGTTGACTGTAGGTGCATTGCATAGCCAACCCAATTTAAGGAATTACGAACATGTACACGCAAGTTAATTCACCTAAATCGTTCCACTGTAGTAATTTAGTGTCCATTAGAATAAACATTACCTAAGATTCTTTTAGTGAAACAAAATGTATGTATATCAAACTAAGACAATCTGCACCTTAACTTCCACTTTCTTTAGCACAACAACTCAAGGGATTGCCACCTACACAAAAACTGATACAACATCAATAATTCCCTGCAGAGCCGTCGAACAATTACTGGGAACTATCAAAACACCTCCACGTTTGATTACCGAGGAGTGATTAAGTAAATTGCGTGGAACAACCCCGCCGAATCCGCCCTCACGTACTACAGTTGATCCACTGGAGATTACAACAACTTTCTATCGGGCAATTTCTAACAACTGGGTATTAAGCTGGCATTGATTGCTCCAAGTTTTGAGCCCTTTTAAGTTGAGGTGTCATTGTTAGGGTTTTATCTTGATTTTGGTTACGCCTTAGGTGGTGTTGGGATAGATTTTAATATTGTGGTCGTGCAGGGAATCATGATGCATTTGGGTGCGTTACTTCTAAAACACAGAATGAAAACTGATGTCAACCAGTGTCCAAAAACTTGGATTACGTAGACAATTTTATTTGCAAGATTCCCTCTTTTGAACTACTTACGAGTAGGTATGCTGTATTACACAATTCCCGAAAATAAATAAAAATAATCTGAATCACTATAAACCAGTTGTAATCTTCGTACAATAACTCCCCTTCTGTGAAACAGTTCTTCCGTAGGTCAACGCCCTATTCAAAAACACCACAAAGACGTGTCACTGTTCAAAATAACCCCAGACAGTAATGATCAATTTCCTTCTAACCCTCCCCTTCTTAGCCGTCAGCGTCCGTCAGAAAACCCATCAAATCCTTGCAATATTCTAACACAATGGGAAAAGCAAGGGGAGATGAAGATTACACCATGAACAACACCATGGACTGAATAACTTTATAATAAGGAAATATCCCCTTACATCCCTATATTGCAATTTCATATTTAGGGGAGAAACTTTTTTATTTGTTAAACTTTATTCGCACAAGCGATTTACATAATTGAAGTCGCATTTATTGTTTTATGACACCGACAATATATTTGAGATTTCCTGTGTTGATATTATAAATCATTTTTCCACCCTAAAAATGTGTTTAGCAATAAAATACATTGTGGGTGTCAACTTTATGTAGCCAGTTTAATATTAGGACTGATTGTAACAATAAATTTTATTTCGTAAATCATAAAGTTATTCATACAGTTGCTATACCATTTTCTTATAGCAAAATAGTAGTGTGGAATAAAAAGTTCATAAATTCTAATCAAATCTTTTAAACATTTGCTCCCCTATTTAACATTACCAACCCCACTGTTTAGTGACCGATTAACAAAACAAAATGTGCCACATTTTTTCTACAAAACGAGACAGGTGTAACACCGTGCCGATACGGTACCATTCTGTACGATAGCCACCCTATTTCACGCCTCACTAATTCCTAATCCAATTAACATAAAAACAATGCATTTGTTTTAAACATTTGTACAATAAATGTGGGGTCGAATTAATGTGTGTAATGGTGTGTTGTATACCCGATGTAAATACGGTATGAAAATAATTATAGGCTAGTGTTTATTATTTTTAGTAGTTAGTTTGTTAACCAGTCTTACCAGGTTGCTTAGATAAATGGGTTGAGAAGTCAGATAGGCAGTCGCTCTATGTAAAACATTGGCACTCAACTGTATTATTGAGATTGGAAGTAAATCCCTACCTAAATGGGAAAACGCTAAGCAGATAACCATATTATGTATGACAGTACTAAGTTTAATTACAAAAAGCTAGTACATAAGCTTAGGCACTAAAAATGAAGTTTTTAGCAGACTAGAGTATACTACGTCGAAAGATTTTGAGAAAAGAGTGATGACAGTTAAAGATTTGGTGTATTTTATATACGAATCCCCTCTTTATTATTAAATGATACTATTTATAAGATTTATTGTATTGGTCCTTTACAAGAAAGCACAATAAAGCATATTTTCAATTATTCATTTAAATGAAATGAAGTCTCAAATAATACGTATTTACATTCAATACTCTTCTGTATTCATACTTGTTAAACGAACTGCCTATTTTCATGAAGAAGGATCCTCACATACGATATTGCATATCTCCAACAATAACAGTTCTTCGACCCTTCGTAATTTTACGAGGAAACATCAGGACATAATCTTAGATTTGATTTTGGGCCAAAAGTTTATAGTAAGAGTCAGTTGTAGTTTTATAGGCACTAACGTTGACGGTCAATGGTTTTATTGTTTTTTGTAAAAGGTTAGGTCCTCTTAGATTTCTGATAAGATCATCAATCTGTGTTTGGTATATTTTACGTAGAGCTTCGAGATGTTTTGTTAATGATTTTAGAACCTTTTTTTTGCTGGAAGTCACCAAATGACCCCTCACCGTGGGTGCAGCGTGAGGGAGTGTCAGACTAACTAAAACCCGTCATATTCCTTCGTAAGCCTTTTAAGTATGTACCAGGGCCGCGGTAACTCTTTAGAACAATCCCGCAGCATGGTTTAAGAAACTGTGACTATCTTTTGTTTCGATTTATTTTTTCACTTTTAAAATGATTTTTTGAGAAATTGATTGATAAGAAAAAATCCGATTGTATTCTTTTCAAAATTTATGCATTCTAAATTCTTTCCATTTGAGGCAATGTTTTTATTAAATCCAATATGTTTTGGATGACTGAGTGAATTCATACATAACATAGAATTATGTACAAATATTTTAGTTGCAATGTTTAACGTAGTGAACAATAAACAAAACCGGTGTCCATCATTTTCTCATACAGAATAGAACATAAAAGCGAACATTTTATTGTGAAAACAACGAAAAATATAATATCAAAATTAAAACAACGATTTTGTTGTTGTAAATATAATATCAAAATCAAAACAACGAAAATCGTTTTACAATTTGAACTTACATAGAAATGGTCAGATGAAAAAATACTTTACTTTATACTATGTTGTGACAGTAATCATTTTTAAACTCAAAACATTAGGACATAATTCGAATTATCTTCAAATAAAGGTTTAACCATATTGCAGACCAGTAATAACCCTATCCATTTTTATGACTACCAAACAAACCAGCACCAAACATACAAAACCACAACAAACAAAATACTTACGCCATAAAACTGCCAAATATCGAAAATTTCTTGCAATTCCCACCCTTTGCCGAATCGCTCCCTACTCGTAACCGGATATACGCCGCGAGCGCCACGTGACCTCAGACTTCCGACTACGATTCGCCAAAACTGACGTGCTGTATCTAGGTCCATCACAACTTGAGCCCCCCTGCCTGCCTCCACACCTAACACTCCCGTACCAAGAACGGAGTAAGCTACCAAAGAGGTGGGTCAACTTACACTAGACAATTGTTTAACCGACAAGCAATCCATCTGCCGGAGCAAATAAATCGACAGTTTAATTTCGAAAGAAGGTTAGTCTTCTTCTAAGACGTTGCTATAACTTATTTATCTTCGCCCTATTTTTTTGTTGTTTGATCCGGGAAGTATGAAAATAATATTATCCTCACGTAGGATGTTCAAATGTTTGTGATCGATTAATCTATCCTTTTCTGTGCACTATTTGAAGCATAGTTAAGCTCAATATATCTTTAAACACGTACTTTATTAAAATCGAATTTATAGTTTTGATAGCAAAATATTTTATAGCTTATTCAGATTTATTGCTCCCGAGTGAACAACAATGTAAAAGCAAAAGTAGGTAATTTTCTGTTTGTACAATTTTATGATTAAAAGGTTCAGTTTTGTTTTTTCATAGCTTTAATTAACCCATAGAAGGTAACCTTTATTTTTTGCTTTCCTGATAAAAAATAAGGTGATACAGTAAGCTGTTTTTACCTTTAGCTTAGGGGAATACTCATTAAAAAAATTAAGGTAATACTTTAATATCAAGATTTTAGTAACTAACCCAAAATTCATGGCACAACGTGTAATTCGATTACCCCCATAACATAGACCATTGCGTCTAATATACCGCTATAATATCAGATAATACGAATATTGCCAATATGGGTCATTAATAAATTACCAGCACAAAAGCAGAGGCTATTCTGTGACCCTAAAACCCATAACGGACAGACGTACAAGGGTTTCTGTATTATTATTTACTTTTATTTTATCTTTATTCCGGTCACGTATAGCCAGCACCTAGGGAATAACGCGTTCATATTGTTTTTGCTTCTTTTTTGTTCCACTTTAATTAGGCTCAAGTCGTGGAATAATGAAATATTTAAGCGATTGTCGCCATCGAGTTTTTTTTTGGCTTTTTCTGTTAATTAAATTAATGATTAAAGATCAGTTTTTTTATGTTAGGTTTTGTGTTCCGTATTATTATAAAATAACCATATACAAATTGAAGGTTTCCCATTTTCAATAAACAATTCAAATGAAAAGATAAGAAAGATATAAGAATAATTAAATAAATAATAAATAAAAAAAATATATAATTCAGCTTTAAACCACGTACCTACAGAAACCATTATGCAATAATAGTCTTCCAAAGCATACACAGGTAACCGGTGTACAAAACACAAAGTATTGAATGACATTTATTTATTTGGCACCCTTTTACCCTTAAACACCGTCACACCCCAGTGGGCGTTATCTAAAACTACGCAAAATTTAACCCTCAACGCCACGCAACAATAATTTCCCCCTACATTTCGATAACCAAACATGACGCGTTTTTCGCCCGCCAAATAAACCTATCCACACATATTAGTATCAGAATCCAAAGGGGTACTTTGTACCGTCTCGAATATGGCTTGATTAACCGTTCTGCGTCGACTCGTAACTGCATTACCATAATACCAACTGATGTCTCTACATAGGGAGTGGCGTATTTACATATAATTTGAATTCTCTCACAAGCGAACGGAAAACGGAAAAAATCTTTGGTTTGTGATTTTAAAGAGTAGCCATTAAATATTTATTGCAATCATCTTTTAAAAGGATCAGCATTGTTTTTTAATGGGATACGGAAATGAATTTAAATCTACTTTTCTTTTTTTATTCCTTTTGCAAACACAAATGGATTTGTTATCATCCATTATTATGCTTAAGTACTACTAATTAGAGGCCAAGATAAATATGGTTCACCACAAATCTATCTATATTGATTGCCAAACGAAAATCAACCTTTAGAACTATGTCATAAATTTGAAAATAAAACTGTGAAGCTGTCTTGAATATGTTCATTCTATACTTTGCTTGACCAGGTCTGTATTAGGTTAATCCGTTGCTATAATAAAAACTAATAACTTCAATAACATCAAAAGCATTTGTGGTAACATTCTCTCGTATTAGCATAGTTTATTAATCGTCTTTATTCTACTTCGTTTTATCGAATTTTTTTATTGTTATTGAACAACAAATATACATTATGATAGTGGTCAGTACTTACAGAATATCTGCAGCTCTCTCTATAAAGAAACAAAATTGAATGTATATTGTACAATATGTTTTAAATAGATTTCATAATGAAGCGTCTTTATAATTAATTCAGAAAGTTTCAACAATTTTCTCACGCACCCTTCACTTTCTGATGACGTACAAAATAATATTGATTTAAAACGCCAAATTCCTTCACGAATCAAAATATTTTAGCGTCAAAATGAAGCGTTATTTCTGTTTGAAAAGATTACAGGGAACTCTTATAAAAAGTAGCAGGTACAACCTTTCAAAAAGTAGATTGGAAAATCCTTAGACTAGACACTTGAGACTCGGCAATCAAGATAGCATCATAAGAACTACCTGCCTTATCTAAAAAGCTCTCAAGACCCCAATTCAAGATAATTTCCGGAGAAATATAGGCTTGTAGTAAATGGGTCAATAGCTTTTATTTAATCAGAAGTATCAAAGAGTTAAATAGGTAAAATTCTAGGTTTATTTTATTTTGCAAGTTTATTAGTGGTTTATAACAGTTTCACCTGAATTTTAAGCAGATAAGAGCACCAAGAAAATCTCTGTCAGTAGAAAAATCACAGTTTTGAATACGTGATAAACAAGCTTCGCAAACGCTCCATATTTTTTACATAAAATATCCTACGTCTAATAATTTATTTTGTTTTGTCAAACCTACACCTAGTCACATATTCTCAAATGATGTTCAAATGACAGCTATATAACTATTCAGATAAATATAAATTCATCAATAGGTTCATTTGATCATCAATTGTTTTGGCTTATTAAACCTCATTCCATTTCAATTGTTTATTCTCAAAAATCTGAAACAGACAATCACTATTTTAGTCGAGGTATTGATCTCGCTGTTATTTATTCATAGAAATAGCTCGCAAGTATTTCGGTAACAAATTGGGCTTCGTAGGTAATAATTGATGCTGGGATTTAAAATAACATGCTGAATAATTTGTTTTGGTTTCAATTGAACGTATTTATGAAAGAAAATTGTCGGATACATTCTTATCAATAAACTGTCTCGTACTTTTGCTTTTGGAAACAATGAAAATGTTATCAATACTACTTGAAATACTTAGTTTTAAATTGACATTATTTACTTTGTATTTTTTACTGTGGTTAAGACCACCTTAGCTCTTTTATTTCGACACATCAATTTAATGCTCGCTAAAACAAATGACAATCCTCACCCGATAACGACTGCCAATCTATCATTCGTTCCTTCTCCCGTATTCGGTCACCGTCCCATATGTCCCAACCCCGTTTACCCTCCCAAAAACCGGCACGAAACAGTTTTTCCCAGAAATTTTTCACTCGAAAGGGTAACCTGATTACCCAACTTCGCTGCCTGACAATACTCTGTCGACACTCATAATTACATTTGCATAAAGACTGGAATCGCTTGGCTTCGAGAACAAGTGAGCTGGATTAAGCCACGTAAAATCTAATGAGCCCCCCTGATAATGGCATAGCGTCATTAGATAGCTACATTGGAGTTCAATGCAGGATCTTAGCACTAATTGGATGGTTTGACGTCAGAAACTGATATCAAAATGTAATCATTTTGATTGCAAAAAGTTGTCATTTAGGCTAACGTTTATGGAAAGTGAGAGTTATAGGTATGTACGCTTGTGTCTGTTATTGGAAAAGGAACAAGCGTGATTGTATATAAGGTTAATTTAATGGTATTAATGGTAGTTGTAGTATAAATATATTCCTTACTATTTACGTACATCAAACTAAAGTCTTAAAAAAATCGCAAAAGAAAAAAATCATGATGAAGAAAAACAAGAATCCAAACTAGCAACATTAATCAAAAGCGTAAAAAATTACATAAAAAAAGAAAAGCAAAAAAAAAAACGCTAATGACAAAACAAATCTAAAGCATTTTACAACACTTGTATACAACGTCATAATTCTAAAAATAACAAATGGCGCTTTTGACACGAATTGAACAAATCCATTTGAAACACCGACGTTCCATTAACTTGAGTATGTTTTATATCATCTAATAAAAATGTTTCATGCGCCCTTTGTTGTTTGGCTATTAAAATTTATGATTATTAAAAGTATTGAGATCACGGCGCCTTCTTTTATTTGTTGGTCTCCTTAACAGGGATTGAAATATTTGTTAAGTCACGTGTTTTTAAGGATGAAGTGGGTATTAGATAATTATTTTTTTTAAGATTTCAGTGAATTACTTCTAAGTTTGATTATAATTATATGGTCTAACACAGATGTAACATTATAATATCGTTTTGTACCATCGGCACGATTCAATGAAATTAAATGAATGATTCAATTTAGGACTGAAATGTTGCATACAACCTTTTTAGTTTTAAATCTGACAATAGCTCCAGCAATTTTTCCAAATATTTACTCAAAAAATTTAAGAAACATCTGGCCAAACAAAGACAAATCACTTTCCTATTTATAATTACTTCAATAATGACTTTCAAGGAATTTACCTACTCCTGACTTGCCTCAACATTTTCAATTTCGAACAATTTATAATTTCCTTCAAACTGCTAGCAAAGTCAATACAGCTCGCGTGACCAAAAGACATTACAACCTTCGATTCTCCTTCGAATCGTTCTAAGATCTTTATCAAGACGATGAGTTCCTAAATTTAATTTTTAATTAAGTAAGCCTGTCAGTTCCAAGTTTTCAGGCCTTATTATCGAGCTCCGATTTCATTTCCACATCGAAAAATCCAACTTTTTGGCATAAAATTAATAGTTAAATATCTTGTCTTTGATCTTTTTCTGGTATTAGGAAAATGGACGAAGATATTTAATATCTTCCTGTTTCATTTGGTTATATTCTGACAAAATTAAAAATGAATTTTACTGTCGTGACCTTCACTTGTTTCGGTGAGACTTATTAAGAACTCAATTGTCATATATCTCATATTAAATTTCTCATTGTTTTGATTAAGTAAAGTTTTTATTAAGTAACTTTCTCTGAACGCAGCCAGGGCTAGTGGGTTTTCAACGAAATGCCCTATCATGGTAAACATTTCCGTGGTATAAACTAATACCCTATCTAGTGAAGTTACAAACTCATTTCAAGAAATGCATTCTATCCATACTAATATTATAAATCTGAAGAGTTTATTTGCTTTTTCAACTAATAGAGAAACTATTGGTCCGATTTGAAAAATTGATCCAGTGTTATATACTTAGCTCTTAGTTATCGAGGAAGAGTATAGCTTCTTTAGAAGTTCTCACGGGATGCGAGTGAAACAGCCAGCAAAAGCTAGTCCGTTATAAAGTCCGCATAGCTTCACAGTTCTGCATTGCTATTCCCGCGTGACGTCAATATATACGAAATCAAAAGAAGCGAGGGTAAACATAAACAACAGATTGCAATGCTTAACAGAGTCCTCATCGGGTAAATGTTCTTATTTGTTGAATGCTCCTCGGGCGCCTCGGAGGCGAGCGGAATCTACTATTTGAATAATTTGATTAAGGCAGCTTACAGACGAGTGATATTATTTTAGTTTTTTTTTTTTTGTGTTTTGATCCTTGATTTTATATATTTGGTTTTTCAATACTATTTGTATTTTTAAGCTTTTTTGATTGCCTATTGGAATCACTGTATTTTTTTTTTGTTATAAATGTAATGTCCAATTTTATTAAAATTACCAAAAAAATAGTAAGTGATGAGTGAAGCTTACCCCTTTATAGTTCATCATCCTTCTAAATCAAGTGAAAAAAGTACCTGTTTTATGCGTTTTTTATCTATCTCTGCAATCAACGAAGATTACTTACTATGCCAGAAAAACAGTTTATATCTGCAGCGTTTGTGTTTTGTTCCCCGTTTCTGTAGTGACATTGATAGAGCATGTTTGTAACTGATCACTCACACAGGAAGTTAGAAAATTGGTAACTTTGATGCACGATACAGACAAACAAAATTACTGCTCATGGCTTAACAATAATTTTATAAAATACTGCAACACAAAAAAAAATGTTTTTATTGTGACGAGGTTTTTTAAAGATTATTTTAAGTTTTCAAGTATTTCAACAAAAACCATAATTAACAATAAACCAACTTTTGCCTTGGTCATATTAAAATCTACATCTTAAAAAAGCAAAAAAAAAAAAACTAAAAAAAAACATTTTCTAGCCAGCTCACAGATCGTGTATCGCAAACCTAATTTATCCAACTGCAAAGGACAGAACGTTGACGCCTTTATTACTTTAGCAATAAGGGTCAAAACAAAGTTAACTGTTATTCTCTATAAATCTTTATCGATTGACAGTTCAAGATGTTTTCGATTCTATTTATCTGTACTGTGAAGTGTGTTCAATTTGATCTTTTATTACGTGAAATCCGAGTCACTTTGTGTGCTGAAATGTCCGATTGGAAGGTCTTTGTAGGTACGTTTCGCTTTTATACTTAACTGTTAGGAGAATGTTTATGTTTGGCGATGAGGATATAGCAACTCCCTTCTGTGGTCAAAGTCAAAGTTATTTATCTGTGGTCATGAGTTACAAACATGATAATGTAATGGTGAGAGGTACCTTGGACCCTGTACCCGATATCCGTGGCCCCCTATTTTTTATATTAAAAAACAAGTATAAATATGTTGAAAAATAAATAAAAACATGATAAAAATGTAATGGTGAGAGGTGTTTACAAATAGTACTGCATACCATATTCGGGTTAGATATTATTGATTACATTGGTTTTTGAAAAACGAGGTAAAACTATAGGTACCCCGTCGCATTTAAATAGGGAACCATAAGTTTGCCATTAATTCAGAGCAAACTACAGCGTCAGAATAAATAAAACACAACCTTTTCTGTATTTATGGTGTCCTCTACGAGACTAAGCACAAATACATAGATCCTAGGGCCTACTTTGTCACGCTCGTCTTCCAAAACGAGGTAAATATAAAACAAATTGGACCCATCTAACTAACCGCCCATCAAATAAAATACAGCATTTAGAAGTTTCCCTCAGTCATTACAATGGTTCATTGCGTGCCACCGTTTCACCAGGTCAACGACCTTAAATATACTGAACGTAGCTAATTATGGCAATAAATAACAATTTAGGGTACTTTTTTGTTTCCGTATCTGAAGGGAAACAAAAAAAACAATGGCCCAAATTGCCACCGTTTATCCGTAGATTCTATCTCAAACTGATTGTGTATTTAAAAACCACAAGGAATTACTCAGAAGTTTTATGAAGTCATTAGCGACGAGATTTATTTAGAAATGAAATACTTAACTTTCGTAAATCTTGATTAATGTTTAAATTAAAAAACGGCCCAGTCAAACCAAACGGTACCGTATCATTTATTCTTAAAACAATACATAACATTACCTAGCCTTCATTTTGTTACTACAGTCTATTAAGAATATTCTTAAAATTAGTTGTTAATTATCTTCCCTTTCTTGTGAACTGTCAACAGTTTTGATATCACACCGCATTATTGATGACGATATAATCGTTCCTCATTCAGCAGCTAATTGTCGGGATCAAACGTACAACGATTTCATATCGATAATCTTCCATTGTGTTTTTCAATACAGATATAATATTTCCTTTTCATAAAATTAATGTAAATCAACCAATTATGAATTCTTTGCTTAACTGTTTCAATTTCTCGATGTAAAGGATTAAAAACCAACCAATATGAACAAGCTTTTCCACAACTTGAATTCTTGCCAAAAATCCTTGGCAAAATATTATAGAAGTTGATATCAGAGATAACAATCAAGAATATATTGAACATTGTTGCCTCAACTCTGGTCAACCGCACTAATAGAATTTCCAATTGGTATGTTAACTTTGTAAGCAAAATCCTAATCAAACGAAAATAACCATTTGAATTTAGGCCACAGTTATTTCTGGCTAGCAAGACGGATTATTTCAAACAAATCCCGAAGAAACCTTTAAAACATCTAAAGAACAAATATTCAAAGAAATCTTATACGTTCTTGACAAACCCAACTTAATCTATTTCCTATAAAAGAAACAAAAGGCAACGTTTACGCACGTAGCGCTACGCCGTAGCCCTCTACGAATTCGTAGCAATCAACTACAAAGTAATGGTCGGATGCCATGTCAAAGGAATTCCATAAAATGTGCGGTAAAAATACAGTTTTTTAGTTTGTGGCCACAAAGTGAGCGACGGCAGTAGTAGGACTGCGTGATATTAAAAATATTCTGGATTTTACCGATGCAAAAATATTTCAAACGACACTTTTTTCAGATTCTTTCGTTTAAAATTTTATATTACTTGGATCTTAGGAGAAAAAGCTACTTTTAAGATTCTTTCTGTTACTTGTAAGGCTGTTTTTGAAGCCACATAATTTGCCGAACGTAACGAATGGTGAAGAAATCTTAAGCGACGCTTTGCGTGATTGTACGCGTGGTCAATGGGAATCCGGCCAAAAAACAAATTGTAACTTTGACTCCAAATTACTTGGTGTAAATATTACGGTATCGTTTTTTAGTTTTAGTTTATTTTTCCTTATGTTTAGTATTTTTGACTCCTGCTTCCAGAATTGCGTGATTTTTCTAATCAAAATTCACGGCCTATAAAAAACAGTATCGCAATTTACAAACAAATATCAAAATTCATAAATCTCGTATTCCCAGAATATCATGATTGGCTTTTTCTACGACTGAAGTTGTGAAGCAACAAAGACAAAATTCAGTGTCATATAAGCTTAATTGCTGCCTTTGCAATGATTTATATATGTACATATGTAAGCTCAATAGAAACGACTACATCAGAAAATACATTCCAATTTACGTTTAACCTGATTTCTCATTTAATTCATTTCAAAATAAAATTGCATAATAATTTCGTATCCTTATAATTCTGCAAATGCCATTGCAACTCTAATAAAAGTACAAGCAATTTGGAGTCACGCAAAACTGCATTTAGGATGCACATTGCATTTTTTGCCTGCATTATTCGAGGAAAATGTTATTACATTTTTAAATCACTCCCCGTCTGCATAGAAGCCTTAATTTCTTTGTAATAAGCGAATATTTTCTCAACATTGTGTACGAACAAAATCAATTTAGTACCACTATGGGTATTTTGTTATGGAATTTAGCCCTTCAGCTGTTTTGTGCTCGATGATGAAGTGCACTAGGTCCTCAGTTGTTTGCATATTTATTACACTGTAATGTGAATGTAGACACCTACGGTCATTCATGTAATACGAAATCGACTACAGCCGCCAGTGAAGTGAATACAGATATGTATATTTCAGTACATTTTTGGTCAGCTGTGGGATTGTTCGAAAGCCTTTTCGCCTCTTTGCCCTTTGGCCGCGGCCCTGGTATACACCTCAAGAAGGAACAAGGTGGGTTTTAATCTGTAAGAGTCTGACACTCCCTCATGCTGCACCCACAGCGGGAGGGGTCATTCGTTGATTTCCCAAAAAAAAGTACGTTTCGTCAAAAACTTACTTTGATATATTAACAACAGTTAAGAAAGGTGCTTAAAATAATATTTAAGTTAATTACTACACTCTTTTATTAATATCAAAACAAAAACAGCTCGGACGCGCATGATTCTAAATGACTGTTAGAATTAGCCATAAAGTATAATCTCATAATAATGTTATTGCCAACCCAAAAGACTTTTCCATTACTTTAACAAAGTACTCGTAGTAAAAGATATAATGACTTTATCGTAAAAAAAAATATATAATTCTACCGTTGTCTAGTGAGTGGAGTTTTTTAGACGTAGAACAAAAACTGGTTATATTTCACAACTATCATTTAATTTATTTTTTATAGGTACTAAACAAATAAATACGTTGCATTTGTAAACTGTATGCAGGTCCAAGGTATTAGACATTACAATAATAGACTTTAAAATCATAACTCTGAAGAGACTGATGGGAAGCCTTAGTACAGTACACCTATTAGGTGACGAACAATTATATCGATATTCGTAATATTTTATTTAATATCGAGTTTTTGATACCAGAGTAGTGCTAGTAATAATCTAATAATGAGAATATGGTACTAAAAAGGTTCCTAAAACCAATACAACTTAAGCGCATTACATAGCTATAAGGGTAATTACATTATTAGGCAGAAAAGTATAACAGAAAATGTAGGTCACTCTTCACAAGTCCTTACTTCATCCATCCATATTTTAATGAACAATTTCAAGAAACAAACCAGACCGTCCCTAAATAAAAATATCTTTAAAATTTTTTACTCGAATGTATATTTGACGATGCATAAAACCCAAATAAAGAATTTACAATACTATAAAACATAATTCTGCTCTTACTTGGAGTTTGACCCGAGATTTAAGACCTTTTGGTTAAACGACGCTGTTGAAAGTTCAACTATAAACTAGACTTTATATTACGAAACAGCTATCTGGTTTGGTGTATTTATAGCGTTTTAAGAATGTCAAGTTTCTGATCTTTAAAATCATTAAAACATGTGGCACTCGGGGACTGCCGCGGTAAAGCTATTGCATAGCATTCTGTATCAACTTATGCAATTATAATTATTTATTTTACAACGAAATGAAAAAAAAATCATAAAAATGTCGAAACATAATTGAAATTTCGAAACGTTTGACACACAGCGCCGTGTCGAAGACTGCCGAACTGACACTACGTTAGACGATGCACGGCCTTCAAGCCACACCTCCGTGCCCGTCGGAGTGGGGAGCGTGAGGTTTTTCGTTACGGAATTTCTGGATTTGGTCCCCGCGCTCAAGGCCTGCGATAGAAGCTATGCAATAGCTTAAAACTGATTCCTTTTAACTTGATTACCTACCTGTATTTAATCGTTACATACAACCTAAGCCTGTTTGTCATCAGCCTTTAACATCCCACTGCTGGGCACAAGCCTCCTCTCACACAGAGAAAGTTTGAGAGTTAATCACCTGTCAATTCAACTATTACCATTTGTTAATTCAAGAGAAAATATTATATAATATGTTTAATATCATTTCTGACCAAATATCTTTTATTATTTATAACGATAAATGCTAATGCAATAAATAATAAATATACTATTTATGTGTAATAATAAGTACCTATTTTCATTTTGGCCCATTGTAAGAAGAATAAAGGGAACACAATTGACCAAGTGCGTGTCGAACACACATTATTGAAAGGTTTTCTATTAGCTAAGAGTACGTTCACACTACAAACTTATAGTCGGCTGATAGTTTGTCTGGGCTTATAAATCAGTATGAATATGAATGGAAGTATACACGTAACAACAATCAGGTATTTCCAGTATCAGGCTTAAAAACTTTGATTGAATTCTCGATTTTCTAAAAAAAATATTTTTTATCAACCAGCGGGCCAACAGTCGGCCGACTGTTTAGTGTCCAGTATTCAGGTACTTACTGTTAATGTACGACCAAATAGTTTTTCTTAAACCAAACTTATAGATTATTCTCCGTACAATTAAAATTAGGCACGTAAGTTTTCTTCTGGGAAATTGTTTAAAAAGGCCTAGCGATAGACTTCGTTCGTATCTAAGATTCTCGGAATAACTTAATGAAAACGTTCTTTTTATATGCTTAGAACATTAATTAACTAAGAACCTAAAACAAGGTGTACTTCGTTACATTAATTTTTTTTTTAATTGAATGGAGCTTTTTTGGTACTTGTAGAGTAATTAGGCCTGTATACTTAACATACACGCCCTACTTTTTTGTAAATTAAGCATAGGTAATTGATACAAATAATAGAAAATTACCAGGTGCGATTGTCTTTTGTTTTCACATGAAACTTTGACGTGCCACACGGTACAGAAACAGTTTGATTTATTGCGTTGTATTTACCCAAAAATCTAAACTCCAGGTTCCTGACAAATTCGACATGTAAAATCCTGATCTAGCTTCTTGATATTCATTTAAAAACCAGATCACGTAAGTAACAGTGAACTACGAGCAATTTGTAGGCCGTTACATGAAGCCTTAGGCAGTGGGACGTCAATATATCGTCTTAAGTGCCTTACAAATTTATAGGCAACGCCACGTGTGATAGCTAGCGTAAATATTATATGTACTTGTAGATTTGAATGATGTCACATCTTTTTCTGCGTGAATGAGTGTGTACGTTGAAGGGATTTTGGTGAAATGTAATGGTTGTCGCTAGCTTTTATTTTTTAAGTCCTAGTGGTTAGTAGCCTCTTTGCTGCTAGTGTGGGGATTCGGTTCAAGATCAGATAAGCATCAATGTGTTTGTTAAGAGTACCTTGGACGTCAGGGTCTGGCTACAGAAGAAGAAAAACGTCGTGATGAATCTTGGACATGAAAGCTCTTAAATGTCTCTTATTCTTGACCCGATAAGTATGAATATCAATGAACTAATGTAAGGATTGTCAAAGGTCTCTGTTTCATTAATATTACTATTCAAAAGTATCAAAATTAAATTGCATTATTCAATACTTAAAACTAAAACATCAATTATTTTCAGTTTAGTTTCAACTGGAATTAAATTAAAAATAAATCTGAAAGTTTAACTGTCAATAAACTTTATTATTTCGTTCGTTAGTTAGCTTTGCATGTTCTAAGACTTGTAATTAATAGTTGGTGAATGATGGAGAATAATTAGAATGCAATTCGGTTTAGAAGTCATGCTTCTAATGTTTATTGTTTAAACTTAATCTTGATTTTGTTTGTTGATAACTCAATTTTGGTTTTTGTATGATTGTTTTATGGGTTGTAATAATATTGGTTGTTACAGGAATAAGAATAGTTTTAAAAAAATCTATTCCTTAGTTAGTTTATTTGGAAGCAAAATGTGTTAAGTGAATAAAATATTTTTTTAGATATTCTTAACCATAAACTAGCTATGAATTTGAAATCTTAGTTATTGCAAGGAGCATTTATTTTTTATCTTTCTCAAGTATCAAAATAATCTGGTGCCACCTAAACTAAACGTAATAAATATATGCAAAAACCATAAAAAAGTATTGCTGAACAAAGTTCTTAACCACATCCGTCCACGTGTAGGCAAAATTTTATGTCACGAAAGCATTAACTTACTTAAGAAAAAAAGAGTTAATACCAAAAACTTTGTTGCCCTTTTCTCTCCTCAGGAAACTGGAATGAGCAACTACAAGTACCTACACAACTTCTGAACTAACTGACCAACTCCTTAACTATTCAAAAGTACCTTTATTCTAATTGTAATATAACTGCTTTGACTTTGAATGTTCGGAACTACAAAAGTATATTTAGGTATATTCAGAAGTTTGGAATATTTTATTGGTCAAAGGATGACATGAAGGGCTTTTCATGAGCGTAGAAAATGTTCTAGACATACAAAAATGATGGCCAATCTTTAAGTACAGAAACCCATTTGTTACTGAAAAGCACGTAACAAGAATACTTCCTCAAATAAAAAATGACTCGGCAGCCTCCCGTTTAGAATGTTTCCCAAAAAGAATTAGACAATTCCGTACGTGCAAAGTCGCCTACAGGCCTCTCATCTAAAATATAGGGCATCACGTGCCACCAATATTTCTGCGCAATAATTTAAATAAATAAATTCGTAACTTAAAACCGTAAAATTCCACGTTAGGCTCATACGATGTGCCATTAAGGCGCGAGCCCTCCATGTATCAAAAGGTCCATACCAATTTGTTTGTGTCACAAAATAGAAATTTACGTAAATTCGTCTAGAAAGCCGTGGGGCCACTCCAAAACGTATTCCGCTTATTCACTCGACATTCGCGCTACTTTATTGGAATTGTACCTTAAAAACCCTTTTCGTATCGAGTCCCTTACATTATATGTAGATGCTTATTGGAACCTTTCCTTTGTGTTGTAACGCGTGACGTTTTGTATAAGCTCTTTTTATACTCTTTCAGCAACTATTTACTGAGGCCTAACAGTATACCTACGTAAATATATTGCCACATTTCTATTTGAGTACAGAAAATAAGGTTTACGTAAGAGAAATATCTTCAGTAAATGTTGTAGTCAGCATAACGGTAAGTTCGGTAGCAGCGAGGCAAGGATTGTTTGACAGTGGACCGTGTAATAGGGTTAACGTATTATGCTGTTCGAGCAAAATATTACAATAGATGATTGCGTTACGTTTGCGTAAATTACATTTTATGGACCTTAATTGTACCAGTACCTTTATATATTTCGATGTTGAGCTTCCGAGAAAAGCTTGCTTCAGAAATTATTTACAATGTTCTTTGTTTCGGTTTCTGATAAAATAAGACTTAACCTACAAAGAGTAATATTTTGTTCAACATTGGTTTGTAATTTAAAGGGCATGTTGTTATTAAAAGTGTATTTTTAGATCCATTGATCTTGAATTTGCTCTCGGCTCAGTGCTCAAGCAAGTCACATTAGACTTATCTGTAGGAAATAAACATTTCTCGTTTACCATACATGACTGACAGAATATGTATTTTTTATAGGTACGACCCCATCACAGTTTCTTGGAAAACCGTCTTTTCTTTGAATGATTTAATTTTCGCTTATTTGCTACAACAAAAAGAGAAAAATGCCCCAGACTAATGACTATTTCAGCAGTTACATGCGTGACTAGTTTCTACAGCTTTATTAATATTATAATTTCCTTCATACACGAGATGTTATCACAGTACGTTGGTAAGTTAATTGTCAAACGATTTGTCTACAGTGACCTAGTTACAAGTTGTGGTGTAGGTACAATCACGGACAGGAATGGTTGAGCTACTTTCATAACCTGCGCAATTTTGTAGTGGAATAGAATTGCAAAATTACATGGTTAAAAACGACTTCCAACAAATCCTCTATATACTCATTATCAATTTTTTTTAATAATTTATTCATGATGTTCATACGTATAGTCAAAATTTATATTGTTCATCTTTGAATATTTTCGACAGACTGTATACGGGTAGAATACGAACAGTTGTTCAAGCATGAATGTCGGTGACTGTACATAGGCGAGTCGCCTGGGAGCAGGCTAATGTCGTGCCGCTGAATTTCTTCGTAATAAACTTTGGTACGTTATAGTTTTATGGTATAAGTAGAAAGTAAGTAAGTAAACTTTTGTTTAGTGCCGCAATTTACCTTGTACCAAATGTTTGCTGAATTTCCGAACGTAATACGGTTTTGATTTGAAAATGTAATGTTTTAGGTATGAAGTTTTTATTTTGTTGGTTTTAAATTCGGAATGGTGATTTGGTTTAGAAATCGCGATGTTTTATGCAATTATAGCTAAATGTTTTTCTAGTACTTAAATAACATTTTAATGAATAACATACTAATATTACCGACAGTTAATTTACTGTCTTATGAGCTAACTAAGCATAAAAATAAATATTATAATTATTGACTGAAATCCTTGCGATATTATTACAGCCCCAAGCACCTACTTACAGAAAGCCCACAGGTGCTATATAAACCTCTAACTACAAAAAAAGTACTTTCAAACCAAAAGACTTAAAAGCAAAAGTGAACGTGACCTTCAGGGGGAGTTCCACCAGCTAAATTTAGGTAACCACTTGTGTGCTTATAAATATTTAAAATATTCATTACATATATCCTCGTGGCTCATTACGCCTCCGTAATGTATGGAGGTTAGGCCAAAACAGCTGATTACTTAGAGTGAAGTAATAACCTTTCTTGTGTGGTTCTTTAGTTTCGAGTTACTTGTGATTGTTGGTAGCTTAATGATCTTGTTATTGAGTATAAATAGAATAAAATGATGATAATTGATTAAGATCAATGTGGAGACAAATGTAATTGTGTATGATGGATGGCTGATGTAAGTAGGCTATCCAAGACGCTTGGTCGGTTGGCGCTCATTCTCAATCTCTTAAGATGTGTTTAGACCCAACGAACCATGACCCATTCTAGTTTTACATTTAAAAATGACGTATCTATACAATCTTGACAAATGTATTATCAAACATACGAGTTACTCAACAAAGCTATAAAGTGGTTCTACTCAAACGGGACGCGGAGACTACTGTGAATTCAGCGTGAATGAAAACCACAGCAGTGAATTATGAAATAGCATTGTGTGATAATGATGCCTGTTAATAATTATTAATTAATTTGGCTTATGTTAGAAGTCACTGACCTACATTATAATCTGTCAAGTTGGATACGCAACGCCAAATTTGGCTTATGTTAGAAGTCACTGACCTACATTATAATCTGTCAAGTTGGATACGCAACGCCAGTAAATTAGTGGACGTCTACTTGATTTTATTCATAACACCATTGAATTGACCATTGAAAAAGTCCTTTGGATTTTCCATACAATTTATAGTCTAATACTACCAATATTTCACTAAGAGCGAATTCTTGTATCCCAAACCAATTAATCAGGAAATAACATCGTCGAACGACCAAATTGATAATTTAAGATGGCTCACTAAACAAACAGAGGAAAGCTAAATAATAAATCTTAGTTGAACACAAACACAATTTTCAAGTTCACCACAAGGTTATCACTCGATCTCGACATATTCGAGTCATTATTATCACAACTTTATGTCGTAGTTAGTTAATGGATTTTGGGCCTTATGGCTGTGGTAATAGAGGTTGTAATGTGTGCAGCTGTTGAGATGTAGGTACCCTTTGCTGGGCGAGTTGTTTGTGAGCCGTAGTGTTCTCCCACGCGAATGCTCATTGCTTTCGCTTGGTGTAATTTATGGGAGAAGCGGTGTCAAGGAAAATTACGTTATTTATATGTGGAAATATTGGTTGGTGTATTGAAATAAAAATGGTCAATAAAACAGTTTTTTTTTTTTCATGATCTTAATAGGTATTCGTTTTCTGTGACTTATTTCGAAAATTGAACACAACTACATTTAAATTCGTAGTTTTCTCATAATTAGTGCCCTTATAATTATTGAACAATAATTACCACTTACTGCTTACTTTAATAACTGCCTTTTATTCCTAAAATAGATGTCTACAATATTTTTAATATGTAGAAGCTGAAAATTACTTAGATCAAGTTGTTCCTATTGAAACCAGTTGTCAACATTAAATCCCGCTATCGCTTGCAATATCAGTCCAAACCCCTAAACTAGACAACACAGAGGGTTTGTGGCTGGCGTTAATTAACTACTGACTGAAAACTTGTTACAATACACTACAGTAATTTAGAAATTGTTAATAAACGAAGCGTTAAACGTTTCATAACACTGTAAGTATCCGGCATTGTTTTGATTTCTTTATAGCTATACTAGCTATATCTTGTACTACTACCCATAGTACCCATACTTGGCGAAGGAATTAGTTCTTTACCTGGATAAAAAGTATCCTATGTCTATCCTCAGACTCTAGTCTTTTTGTATGATAAATTTATTTTCAATCGGTTCGGTAGTTTTGGCGTGAAAGCCCAACAGAAAGACTTTTGTAAGGAGTATAAATAGTCATCATCCTCCGAGCCTTTTCCCAATCATGTTGGGGTCGGCTTCCAGTCTAACCGGATTCAGCTGAGTACCAGTGCTTTACAAGAAGCGACTGCCTATCTGACCTCCTCAACCCAGTTACCCGGGCAACCCGATACCCCTTGATTGGACTGGTGTCAGACTTACTGACTTCTGACTACCCGTAACGATTGCCAAGGATGTTCAATGACAGCTGGGACCTATACAGTTTAACGTGCCATCCGAAACACAGTCAAGGAGTATAAATAGTAAGGATGAATAAATCTGCATCTGATCCTACTGATAATAATAAGTATCTTTTGAGCAGGTACATATAATAAACTTTTCTACTTTTCAATGACCTACTTTGCAATGGTTATTATTTGCCGCACGTGCTTCTCACTCAAATATTCGTACCTAGATATCACTTAATATGGGAAAAATATTATACGGGGAATAAATATTTACCTGCCGCCATTTCTCATTCCTCCTCATTATTTGCGCAAATGAGGTCGGGAGTTTTGCAAATAATAAAAGAATCATCAATAAATTTCTTTTTTATACAGAATTCATTTCTTGCGTAATTAAAAACTACTAGAAATTGTAAATATAATTATTACTTTTTATTTATATAGTTTTAATAAAAATGTGTCTAGTATTTTTGTCGCCTATACTATACTATAAAAATAAACAGTTTGATTGACTAGATATTTTTTATTAAAATTGGCTCGATTCATTACTCATATCCATAATTTACAATAAATTACAATATCTGCCATCTTCACAAAACTACGAGGCATTTGTCCAGCAATCGAAGTCTTTCGGCTAACACTATGACGACGACGACAAGCAATGACAAATTTCAATCTCTAGAAACCAAAACACCAGATAGATTTAATATTGGGAACGAATGTAAGACAAAATAAACGCTACGAAACTCGTCAAAGCAAGCCCGAGGTGACGTCACCATTAAGAAAACAATTGAAGCACTGAGTGCACCATTGTAAGATAAAGGAGACGATACGGTGTGGACATGGACTCCCGCACAATTAAACCGAGCTAATTCTTTGAAAGCTTCGCGACGCCGAGACTTGGCGATAAAACAAGTGGTTTAAACTTAACCTGAATTTCCCCTACTATTGGGTGGTGGTATGATAGCAGGTATGAAGTTAGAAGGTGACTTTTTTCAATAATTCATTCGTCGAGTATGGTTTTAAATACATAATAGAATGCAACGTAAAGTAATAAAGTAACGTAATCAAGTAAACGTAAAGTAATTTTTGTGAAAAAATTACGAAACTTCCTATTTAATTATGGAATTGAATAGCTGCTAAACGATTAGCTCAATAATACCTATTGAATTTTATTTTTGACGAAAAGTCCTATTTTATTATTTTGGCATACCTACCCTTATCGAATATACCAATGGACCATTTACAACCAAACCCAATACCAAAAACAATCACACTAAAACAAATGACGAACACACAAAATGAAAAACTATTTGAATCTGCGTCGTGAACCTATAGTAATGAAATTGAAGGTAATCCAATGGGCGGCGAGAATCGAGACGAAGGCACGGCCCATAATGCACTTGGCGAAAACAGATAAGTGAGTCGAATCCAGTCTTATCCCAGAAAAGTAAAACATGAGGGAAATTGCATCGGCACAATTGCAAAGGTTTAGTTTATTGAAGAGAGTATTACAGATTGTAGATAGTCTTTGTTGAACGAAAGTGGGTTGGATTGAGTCGCTTTTCGTTTATGGTTGGTAATTTTTGTAGTTCTTATCTTTTTGGGTTACTGTTAGAGTTGATCTTGGTTCTTATGGTGTATCTTGCAAGTTATACAATAAAGGATGCCTAAAAGCTTTTTAGTTAGATTGTGAGTCGTGGTTGGGTTCGAATCGTACAAATCGATTTTGTAATAATCTTTCTGGTGATTTAACAACCTCCCACCTCTTGAGTTTTGCTGTATTTCACAGTGAATGAATGTTTTGAATATCTAGTAAAGAAAAAGACTGTCAAAACCTCTCCAAAAAATCTAGTTACAAAAACATTACCCAAATTAAAACCTCTCATTTCGACAAACATCCCAAAAGTAATTTACGGAATGCAACAAAAATTCGTATTACCATTCCATCACGTGAGCTACGTGAATCCTATTCCGTAATACTTTACACCGTCGTACACAGTGAGAGACAGGCGACGTCCATTCAATACGGCCGTCCAGCGAGATCAGATAGGACTATCTTGCTTCGCCACAGAAACTACACGCAATACAATTTTCCTATAAAAGCGAATATTCTGTTTTGCTTTTTTGCGCAATACTCGTAGCTTGGCGATCTTGTATCTTGTATCTGATGGTTCTGATACATATGTTTAGTCTGATTTGAGTTATGTTATGAGTGATGATATGAGACAATTTTTGTGGTTGCTGTCTTAATAAGAATTTGGTTTTAGAAATTACTGGTTATGGACGTGAACGTACTGTGTTTTTCTATGTATATTATGCGTACCTATTGGTACTTGTGAATTCTTAATTATTAGTCTGTTTTATACTTGGTCTTGAAGGATTTCCGAGCTCAAAAAAAGTACTTAGAACCACAAACTCCTTCAAAACTCAAATTAGGTCACGTAAAGCTTTTATCAATAGAAGAAGAAAAAAAAATTACTCACAAACTCACATCTAAAGTAAAACAGGGCACACACCATACTGGGCATAAACCTACAGCTATTAAGAAGGCCATTCAAGTAGTGAAACGCAAAGCCACAAAGGGAGCAAGCTACTTAGAGCCCACTTACTTGTTCGCTTTCTTGGCATTCTTTCAGCTCTATTTGATACCGCTCGGATGTGGTATTTTTTTATATAATTTTAGTTAATGCCTTGGATGTGAGGATCTCGTTACGGTACAGTTGTGTGTTAAGTGTCTTTTTGTTTTACGTTGCTTTTCGAAATACCGATAGTTATAGTCTGGGTTGCTGAATGGAATTTTCGTGATCAGTATTGAAGGTAAATAAATGATTGCGTTTGCTGTTTCGATGCATCCGAATTTTGAGCCTTATCGAAATTCTGGAAAATAAACTTACACTGTGTAGACGCACCCTTGAGGAACGAAAATATAATTGTCAAATAATAGATACCACTTGCCAACCAATAGAACCAAGTAATACTAGACGAGTTATTTATTTTATTTACAACTCATAAATATAACAGCAGTCTATCCCTATAATGAAACTCTTTCATTAAAATATAATATTACTTACAAAGTTTCATTCCGTTGCACTATGGAACAAAGGGAATAAAAAAACGCTCGCTATTAAGAAAGACTATTGGAGAGACAAGCTTGATACCACAAAGACGTTTTCCATTGCTACTTTGTTTAATAGCAAAGATACGGTTGCTGGTTTATTTGCAGCAATGAATAGCTCATTTTATGATTACTAGTCAAGTACGATTTTCCAATCAATATTACATCTATATTTATTTTAGGCACATTCTATACCTGCATTGTGTTTGAATGCATCGTTACAAAAGCAGTGATGCTAAGCGTGAATGTCGATAACATATTGTCGATGTGACAATTAGAATTCATTATCATTCCGTGGATTTTTCCAACCGACTAGCTTTTTTTGAAGATTTGGACCAAGTTTACAGATACACAAAATTGTATCGTGACGTAAAATTGTGAAATGCAGCCCAGTTTTTATATTATCGATGAATATTAACATCACTAGTCAATTAAAGGGTGTTATTTTAAGAACGGATTGTTTTAAACTACACAAATGTAGCTCTGGCCAGTTGACTTTGTTCTGTTAAACCATTTGGTCGTGCCATTATAAGAGTTATTTTCATTTCAAAGTGTATCTGAAACTAAATATGGATAGATCAATCTACAAATTACTGCTCTTTAGGCTTTTTTTTGGTCACTATTTTAAACTAAGTTCTTCAAAAAGAATTTGTTTCATTGCAAAAATATTTTGCCTTTTTACGGTTATTTACATCAGCGTGATATTCGTCAAATTCTTTTTATTATTTGGAAGTGTAATAAGTAGTGCCATCAATTTATGGATACTGCTAACTGAAGCAATATCAAGCTTATTCATCTCTTTATATACTGAAGAAGCATATGTACTTAAATTCTCAGCAAAGATAAAGAATTATGTTTCATCATCATCAACTTGCCGTGTAACTAATGTATTGGCATTTTTAATAATACCTATTAATTTCTCCTTTATATTAACGGCGTATCAATACGAGTTCAATATAACGAATAACTTATTATATAATATTACATTTACGGTATGTTACTGTAGCTACCTTACATCTCTCTATATAATAGAAATGTTTGCAAGAGCAATCAATAATTTGACATCAGCCACCGTTATCACACTTAATGATGTCAACATCACTGATGAAGAAAAACAAGTCTGCATTGAAAATTTCCTTGACAATTATTTGAAACTCATGAACATTTATAACGCAACGGCGACCGTATCAAGAATCAAAGTAAGCGTCTAAGTAACAGGCTCAAAATTGATTTTCCACCATCACCTTCTGAATGCTGTTAAATTTAACACTAATTTAAATTATACCTCTTTCAGTGTATTTCAGGATTCATATTCGCGTTTACAAGAGTCATTATTGTGCTGTTTTATGTAGTTGTAAACGGTTTTTATGTAAGTATTGAATAGGCACAAAATTGTAAACATCATCATCTGCCTACCTGTCGTTTATCAACTAGGTGGGGTCTGGCTGCCAGTCTAACCGACTGAGTACCAGTGTTTTATATCGAGCGACTGCCTGTCTGACCTAAACCTAACCCGACACCTGTTGGTAAGACAGGTTGTCTGACTTTCTGGCTTCTTCAAAAATGATCAAATGAAATCACGTAATTATTTCCAGATTGTAAGATTATTCCGAGAAAAAATACAGGGTTGTTATAGGTGAGGTGAAACTAAATACTTGGATTATTTATTTTTTTAATTTGCAGGCTCCTATAGTTGCCTTATGGGTTGCACAAGTAATTGCATACGTCTTTAATGTGGGCGCACCTTTGATATTTATAGAAATGGTTTCAAGCGATCTAGATTCGGTCAAAAACATAATTACGCGGCAACTGTTCCTTTACGAAGGTACATCATTTATTATTTTTTGTTTTCCGTCTTATAATACCTATAAAACCGAAGATATTTTCCCTTTAAATTATTATGTAGTATCATCAAATACATAATTATGATTTTCAAGAAGACTTTGTTTCGGAAGTAACTTATTATATGTATCTGTATGTCACTTAAAAAAACATGTTTCAAATTCTTTAGACGGTTCTCAATAAAATCTTATTGAGTGAAATAGTGTCTCGACCATAATTTGATTGGTGAATAAATAAATAAAAATTAGTGCCTAGTAATACTTAAGGAATATTATCTTTCAGATAACAAGCTACGAAAGACTATACACGAAGCTTTGAAGTTCATTACCATCTATAAAAGATCGCACCGCGTTTGGAACGGGTTTCCACTAGGCATCAATACCTTCTTTGATTTTGTCAACTTATGTGTTTCATATGCTATCGCTGTGCTGCAATTTTCTTACTGATTGTATTGCTGTAATTAATGTTTTATTGAATAAAAAGTTTGTTATTTCGACACGGATCCTTCTAAATTTGTTGTAGTTCCAAATAATAAATAATACCTTACCTTGTTAAATATCAACATTTTTAAATTACGAAATGGATATAAAATTATTCATCAATCATCAGTAATTTCAATTTTTTTAAATAAGATAGACCCAGCATTGAACCCTGTGGCATACCCAAACATATAAAAAGCAACACCTAAAAAAATGACAGCTAATAAACTTTACCCAAACTAGATTTTATTTTCTTTTTCCACAATTACAGTCATGGGCTGAATTGGTTTATAAATAGATTATTTTTGCAATTAATTCCTTAATTAATATGTGTAATGAGATCGAAGGCTTTAGATAGATCAAAATACTTAAATTGTATTAACTCGCTAGAGAAGACTTTCTTGAAATCCACGTTAACTAAGAGTGCGCTACTGATGTTATTCGGGGTTGAAACAAGGGTTCAGAACACAAAAAAGGGGTCAAACCAAGGGTTCAGGTTCTTTTTCGAAAATTATAGTGATGTTTAGTAGGCCAATTTTTTTATTATTTAGTTAGAAATTTATAAATGGGCCTTTTTTCATCTTCAATCATCAAATGATGAAATGTTTTGATTAATAGATATTTTTTTTCTATTACATCATTTGCATAACTAAATTGACCGTAAAGCAATAATTCGTCTATTAATTGTATCAGGCACCTAAATTTCTATGAACGTTAGATTTTAATACATAGTTTTCCTAATCGCTTGTATATACTTCCTGACAAAATGTACTTGAAAAATTTTACTTTATTTGGTTCTCTACACTAGGTAATCAATATTATTTCTATTTTTATTTTATCGTATTCTGCATATAGACAGCAATGGGCTAGTTTCCTAAAAAATAATAATTAGTCCGTCTTGTAGATTGTCCAAAATGAAGCGATACGTATTTTTTCTTTTTTAAATTGGATCAGAACTTGTTAAGATATAGCGTGTTAAAGTTGAGTGTGACGTCACAAGTTGCTACAATTTTCAGGACACTGTGACGTAAAAGGCCCCCACTCCTAATTTTTGAAGTGTATTATTATCTTTGTCATTTTATGTTTAATTAAAAAAAGAAAAAATACGTATCCAATATTTTTTGATTATCTAAAAAGCGGACTAAATATTATTTCATTATTTCGACCCTGGACACTACCCTATTGCATTTATCGTAAGAGTTGTGATGTCTCTTGAAAATAACTATCGATATAATGACAGAATTCATAAGCATATAATCGGTTCGTTTTGAATTCTGGCAAAACGTGTTTTTTTTTACCTAATACCAATGCTTGGTCTGAGTTCACAGACTAGAAAGAGTGAAGTTTTGAAGGCCATGGTCCTTCTGTAAATTATCGATAAACAGGTAACATCACTAGTCGCTAAAAGGGTAACGTTTGAATCAGAAATTGAAAACACACGTGTATCTACCCAGTTGGTTTTGTGCTAGTAAACTATTTGGTCGTGTATATAAGTCTAATATCTGGATATTATCCATCGCTCATAGTATATTTAGTAACAAAAATATGGATAACTCAGTTTACAAATTACTGTCCCTTCGGCTTCTTTTCGGTCACTATTTTAAACTAAGTTCTTCAAAATGGATTTGCTACATTGCAAAAATATTTTGCTTCTCGATGCTTATTGTTAACTTTGCCATAAACTGCATATTATTATTAGATTTTACTTCATTTGATATAAGTCAAATAAGTCATTGGATGCCTTTATGGATTATGCTTATAGAAACTTCTTCAAGCATATTAGTCTCTTTATATACTAAAGAAGCGTATATACTGAAATTCTCAGCAAAGATAAAGAATTATGTGTCATCGCCACCACCTTGTCGTGCAACTTACGTTATGGCATCCTTTATAATACCTCTTAATTTCTCCTCTGTATTGATAGCGTACCTTTACGAGTTTGATGTGGCGGTGAACATATTTTATAATATTTCATATACGACATGTTACTGTAGTTATCTCACATCACTCTATATAACAGAAATGTATGCTAAAGCAAACAATAATTTGACATCAGCCACCGTTAACAGACTCAAAGATATCAACATCAGTGACGAAGACAAGCGGGTCTGCATTGAAAATTTTCTTGATAATTATTTGAAGCTCTTGAAGATTTATAACGCGACGATGACCGTATCAAGAATCAATGTAAGCGTTTGGGTAAACGACTCAAAAATTAAGTTTCCACCACTTCACCCCCCGCTAAATGATGTCTTTAATATTTTCTGTTTCAGAGTTTTCTAGGGTTCACATTCGGATTTTTTAGAGTTCTCTCTTCAGTGTTTCACGTTATTACTCGAGGTGTTATTGTGAGTGTTGCATAGGAACAATAATTTATAGATCTAAAAAATTACAAAATAAATAGTGTCAGGTCATTGCATTACAAAGAACATAAAGATACTTTTCAACTCCATCATCATAAGTTACACAGTCCTCCTAATCGGTTTTGATAGCGGCGACCCAAGACAATTCACCTCCCAGTGTGAGCCTTGTTGTGACTGGCTAGATCGAGTTTTTTTTTGTTGATAGGATATCATCAAATGACCCCTCCCACTGTGGGTTAGTAGCGTGAGGAAGTCAGAATCTTACTGACTAAAACCCATCACGTTCCTTCGTAGGCTTTTTATGAACCGGGGCCGCGGTAACTCTTTCGAACAATCCCGCAGCCCCGGCAGGCCTTGGCCCTGGCAAGTTCTGTACACTAATAACATTTCATTGTCATTCAATTTGCTAGCATCTAAAGTTCAGCTCAATCTCTTATGAAGAGAGACGGTGGATGAAAATTAAATAAAAGCTATAGGTATAAACTTTTTTGATAATTTGCAGGTACCTGTGGTAATATTCTGGTGTGTACAAGCAGTTCTGTATACAGCCAATGTCGGTGGACCTTTTATATTCATAGAAATGGTTTCAAGCGATCTAGATTCGGTAAAGAACATGATTGCACGACAACTGTTTCTTTATGAAGGTATATCGTCCTTAGTTAGTTGCTATTTAATCATTCCCTTATACGTACCTACAATAGTGAATTTTTAAGAAAACTTGGTTTTGTAAATAAGTTTATGTGTCTCTAGTTTAGAAAATTGACTAGCTGTTTTGACGTCCCGACGGAACTTCAGCCTACAACTACTACAAATGTACAGTGTAGCTTTCCATCAATGAAAGAGTCTTCATGGTGCAACTAAAAAACTGTTTCCTCTTTATTATAGAAAGTATAGATAAAGTAATCAAATGTGACTACATACATATGTTACTAGTAGGATAAATAGTAAATTTAATTTCAGATAAGAAACTGCAACAGACTTTATACAAAGCTTTGAAGTTCATGGCCATCTATGAAAGGTCTAATCGCATTTGGAACGAGTTTCCACTAAACATCGATACCTTCTATGGTTTTGTCAATTTATGTGTTTCTTATATTATAGCTTTCCTGCAATTCTCTTACTAAATGTTTGATTAAAGTTGTGCTGAAATCATTGTTTTATTGAATACCAATCTGACATAGCAAATAACTTTCGTACTTTTTGACGAGTTTTACACTACAGTTCTGCGTACAACACAAGATTTATAAAACAGTGTTGTATTTTTCTTTTGACAAACAAGTGCTTATGCTTCCTTTTACAATTAAGAACTATATTGATAAAAAAATACTGCAAAGCTAAGTGAATTGCAATAACGTGCAAGCACTGAGGTGCGAGGGGAATGTGGGTATCTAGGTATAGTGGAATGGAATGACCAAAAAACCGTATAAGAAGAATATGGAAGAAGAAAACCTGACGCAGCAATCCCTAATTAAATTCATGAACAAAGTGCAAGCACTAAAAAGATTTCGGCATCAATTGCAGCTTAACGTTCTAAATTAAAAAATCAACGAGCAGGCATGCAATTAACTTGTAAATACGTTCTTTCCCGATTAGGCCGTCACTCCAACGTTATCGCGGAGACAAATTACACTGTTCCTACTTCGATGAATCTTGCATAATTAGAACAGCAATCTCCGGTTGCCGTTGCTACATACGATCGGTTGATAGCTCGCCTAATTGAAACTTGAATGTGCTGCTTAGTAGAAGAATTTACAGGGAAATAGTTGGTAGGTAAGTCATTTGTTAGAAATGTTTTGGGAAGCCCTTTGGTATATAGAAGAAGAGAATAGTGCTATGGATATTACCTATAAGGTTTTCATCAGTTCGACATGTGAGGAATTCTTATTCTTGTTCTTGTGTCAAGCGAGGAAAAAATAGAACTTCATCTTGTGTGTGTTATTTTTTTATGTTTTTCTAGTTGTAAGGACCTAAACACCTAAGTGCCTACGGAAACGGTAGTTAGAATTGTTTAATATTCATGTAATTACCTGAAAGGCACTCTTGTTTACACCCACGTAAGTCAATTCATTAATGCCTATACCTATGTATATTTTTTATTTTTAACGTACTAATGCCTAAGTTCAACATAAACGTGAGCCTTCTTAAAAACAACTGTTTACTATGAATTTTCAAAGCAAACAATTGTTTTACGAAAAATGGTTGACGGTAAAAGTGATCTAAAAGGATTTTTAAAATGTACTTAAAGGACTGATAGATTTATAAAAATATATATCAAGGAACAGGGTTATGACGTTGGGATAAATGGTCGCTTAAAGTAGGATAGAAGTATTTTATTTGAAGTTCTTGTTACCAATTAGATAAGTAAGACTATAGGCTTCGGAAATAGCCGATGGTGATACCATCGATATTTTATGTTTTATAAATATACACCACTATCTAAATCAAGGTTGTAAGGTTGCAAGGTTGTAGTCTAGATACAATAATGTTTAGTTCGTTATAAAGGTCAAATCGACGGAGATATTAATAACATCGTGTTGTTTAAATATAATTTACTATTTTTATCATAAAGAGGGGATCTGATGACCCCTCTATTTAAGTTTATTCATAGTATATTTATTATAGGCTAGTTTTGTGTACTTATAAGTTATTTTCCTTGATCGCCCACTGAAATAAGTATAAAGGGAAGGGTATTTTAATTTAACATTTATCATCATTACTTTCATTATCATCGATAGCCCATAAATTAGTTCAATGCTTATATTTGTGCTAAAAGTAGACGCAGATCGCTTATGAGCACAGAGGAACGAAAGATGAGCAGCAAATCCCCCAATACCCGCATTTTGGAGCACTACTTTCTTAGGAGATTTTGCGTTATGATATCTTCGCATGTAAGATGTGTCTGGTTTCACCTCTTCTAAATATTGATATAGGTACCTCCTACCTCTAGATATTTTAAGAACCAATCCAAAGAATACAACTGAATTAAAAGCCCAGTTTTGTAGTCATTTAAAAAGCACCTACATCCTACATCCACAGAAGCAAAGATAAATGTTTCAAAAATTTCCAAAATAAACTGCATGGAAAGTGCAAAATTTATTCCATTTCCTCTCCGTTTGAATCCGGCTGCATATAAATGGATATATCAGAAATGAAAATATTTACTGTAATGGGAAGTACTGAATATCCACGATGCTCGCCCTTGGGTGTATGCCGTGCATTCTACGTGCATTTGAATAATATGAATGTTAATACGTAGCTAGGAGTAGGAGTGTAAATGATTATCGTTATGGCTTTCCCTGATTTTTGTTCGGATAGTCATGGTATGTAGGTAAGAAAAAATATTGAAAGATGTTATGAAAAAATGTATCTCATAACTTATTTTGAGTGTACGTAAATTAAAGAATTTAAAACCATTATATATTATCGAAAAGGAATTTTAAGAACGCGTAGATGCCATACTAAATATATGTTATATACGCTTATTAAGATTCTTCATATAATAACCAAAAGTACATATTTATGGTTGCTCTGACCTAAATGAAGCACGCATCCTAATTAACCATACCTAAGAAAAGCAAGTGGACATTGACGCAAAACCAGAATCTATTATTTAGGTATTCAGCCTACCACACATCGATTTCCAAAGACACGAACATCGGAAATTCTAATTATATGTTCAGAAACAAACCCCAATTTCGTTTCAAACTCGATTCATGAGTCAGCATCAAAAAAGTAGGACATCGAATTAATTCGAGAAGGCTCGGGTGACAGACCAGTTTACGTTGAGCTCCCGCGATTCCCGGTAAAGCTAGTGAGTAGGTACTAAGAGAGGAATCTTGGTGGATAGTGAGGGGCTTCTTAAATTGGTAGGTTGAGGCAAATGAAGCTTGACGCGTCAATGGAGTGCGAAGTGTAATCAGTGGAACTACGCTCTGTGCTTTACGCACATTAGCACATTCTTGATAAAACGGCGCCATTTCTCATTGCTCTTCGATTCGTGTTTTATTGTCGGTTTTGTTACATTTCAAGACAGTATGTAATCGTGTCTGGTTAAATTGGAAATCAATCCGTGTTTACCGGTGTCTATGTATTGTTTAATAAATGTTAGAAGTGTTGATCATATTATGTAGTTGTGAACTATTACGTTTGGTCCCAAAGCAGAGTATTTAAATATTATAAGGTAGATGGTAGATTTATTGTGTGTGTGCATGCTTGTGTGTTTTTATTATAACTTACTTGGATTGTCAGTTTTTTATTAAATAATTAATCTGATTAATAAAACACACATTTATTTGTCTTCTGACAATATTAACACATAAATCACAAAAACAATACAGACAAACAACATTTTTTTATGTATTAAAGTACACAGTTTAAAGGGTTATTAAACACGTCAAAATTTTAATCAATGTGCAGCTAAAACATTAAATTGTACCATACCAATAACACACATAATAACAATGAAGAATTGTTGATTTTTTGATACATCAAGGAAAAATATTAATAAGAAAACTGTAAAATAGCGATGATGTAAGAAACGGTTAGATTGAGGTAGCCAAAAATAGTTTCTACATTAAACGGGAATCCATTCCACATTGTGTATTCAGATTCACAAACATCCATATAAGCTATAGCCTCATATAATGCCACTCTTAGATTCGGATCTGAAAAAAAAACATCAAAATATAATAAGAGGAAAACGTTAAAAAAAATATTATTTTATTATTCAGATATATGTATAAGTGTGACTAAGAATTAAAATTATTTTTTACTCAGAAAATTTACTTTCACATTTTAAAAATTATTGGTATTAAGGTGCTTTTTGAATGCTAGTCACCTACTGCAACTGTCGAACCTTCCCAATTGTGCTCACAAGTGCACACAACTGCCCAGTAGTGCAGAGATCGGCAGTTGCAGTCGGCTAGCATTCAAAAATGTACCTACTGTATGTTATTTCTTACTGCAATGCAATTATTTATTATGTTTACCTTTGTAGTATAACAGTTGATCTGCGAAAGTTTGTTTGATTTCTTCAATATCATTGGCGGCATATTCCATGATCAACAGCGGCATAAACAAAGTGAACAAAACATATATTAACTGAATAACCCATATGACGATTACGATAATACTCTGAAACAAATAATAATAATCATTAAACAACTAAAATACATACGTTAAATAGTACATTTCAAATGCCGTTTTTTATTTTCCAAGAGTTGATCAACTTCCTAGAAAATTGATCAACTTACGAGTCTTGTTATTTTCCAGTAACATATTAGGTATACAAAATATATAGGTGCCTTATAATGTACCAAGTATTACTCACAAGTGTATTCCAGGAGATGGCATAAAACAAAATGACGGTAACTTTCATAAAGTTGCAAGCGAAATCGAAGATCATCTGAAATAAATAAGATATTATTAAAACATAATTGTAGTAGTAGATAGTGGCCTTTGCGGGCTATTTAAGGTGCGCAGCGGCACTCCTGAAACTGACCCCAACATTGTAGGGACAACGTCAGGCCGAGAAGATGAAACAGCAAACAGCAGTTAGGTACATAACAATCTTATAACTTAGGAAATATTTACAGGAAATAATTGGTGCTGATTCTCATCATACCTACCTTTATTCTTGTCATTTTGTTTGTCTCCGCAAAATATTTCCGCAAAGTCGTGTAAGCATCTGTAAACTTTTTAATACATACAATTTTCTCGTCATCTTTAAGATTTTCGTATCTCAGTACATTTGTTATTTCTCTCAGACGGCGTACACATTTTTGATACATACGAAACGCGTATATTGTTGTGAAATTATTAGAATAACATGACATAAATGTAAGAATAAAAGAGAAAGCGTACATAAGATTATCAAAGTAAAAGTAGCACATCATAAGATTTTGTGGAATTGTTAGCAGTATTAGGTAGTAAGGCAATTTAGTATCGGAGATTGATGAGAATACTGGATCTCTGATTAAATTTTCACTAAAATTTATGACGTATTCTTCTTCCGTGCACAAAGAAAATAATATATTTCCAACTGCTAACAAAGTCTCATCTAATAAATCCATGGCAGCCGCCATTTTGGATGTATCCAGTAATATTGGGACCCCAAAGTAACAAATGCATATATCATATAAGATTGTAGTGATGCAGAATATTTTAGCTAACAAGCGTATTATTGAAGATTTGCTTAATTTGTAGTAAAATCCAAAAAGGAGTCTCATGGACAAAATAACCCGAAGTGACAATCTCATTTTGTTGAAAAGGAATTCACTTTTTGTTCGACTTCTATGATACAACACGCTATCACCAACGACTTTAAAATATACAATACTAGCAAGAACACGGAGCAATATTCAAGTTTATATAGGTATAATATTGATAAAAGTTATTATTTAGTATTTTCAATCCAATAAAGGATAGAACTCAAACCTAATCTGCTAGATATATCCAGAATAAAACAAGTGTTTCAACCGTGGTGATTTCGAGGCTACGCTATATATATTTTTGACCTACAATAGCATAATTACATATATCACTCGAACCTTGAAACCTTATAACAATTTACAATATGTGTTTGTAAACATTAGGGTAAGTTGCACCATTTTACTATAACTATAACCAAACCATAACTAGCCGAGAAATTGCCGCCCAATGATTAAATCTGCCATTTGACAACTGAAAATGTTCGGCTTACAATGAAAAGTGCAACTCGCAGAAAGTTTAGTGTATAAAACCACTGCCACAAAAAACATTTAGGTCATTTTATGTAGGTACTTCGCAATCTGTCAGCGGTACCGTCAAAAGTCTATCAGACTTATTGATATTGGAAATAATAATAATTACTTGGTATGTTGGTTATTAAGTGTCTAAACACACTATGCCGAGAATACGCGACGGAAGTTCGGCATGATTACGCCTGCAATGCTTTTTGAATTACTGGCGACACATTATGCCGAAATTACGTTGCGTTATAGCGTACAGCCGAACTTTAGTCGGGGGTAAGTTCAGCGGAAATTCGGCGGCAACGTATTCTATAGAACACACATTATACGCGACCGAAGTCGAACACAGAATATACACACAAAATTGCGCAACTGAACTTCTGCCGCGTAAGTTCGGCACTTATGGTGTGTCATATCAGGCGATTACGTTGGAACGTAAAATCAGCCGCGGAACTTCGGTCGCGTACGTTCGGCATAGTGTGTTTAGACACTTACTCAATAAATAAACTGATATTTTAAAAACCAAATATTTTATTTTCCTTCACACAATATTAATACAAATAATACAGACAAACAAAAAAAAAACTCTTATCACGCAAGTTATATACTTCAACGGTAATTAAACACGCTAAAATTAAAATCCATATGAAGCTTAAACACTTACTTTATAGCAAACTAATTATAAAAATATTTTTTAATGTTTGTACATTAAAAAATTATAGTTGACTTATTTCTAGATCAAGGAAATTTTAATAAGAAAACTGTAAAATAGCGACCATGTAAGAAACAGTCAGATTTAGGTAGCCAAAAATTGTTTCTACACCAAAAGGGAATCCATTCCACATTGTGTATTGAGATTCACAAACATCCATTTAAACTATAGCCTCATACAGAGCTACCCTCAGATTTGGATCTGGAAAGACACATTAAAATATGTACAACACACATATTTAGACACAAAAAAAATATACACACGCTTTCACGTTTCTAATATTTTTATTATAAAGGTGTGTTTTGAATCCTAGCTGCCGACTGCAACTGCGTGACCCTGCCCAACTAATTTTCGGTTTCATGGAAATACATACAAACCAGTGGCGTGCATTTGGTAGTTGCAGTAGCTAGCTAGCATTAAAACGTACCTTCAGTGTGCCTAGTAAAATGTTATTTTTTACTGCAAAGCAATCATTATTGCGTTTATTATTTTTACCTTTGTAGTATAACAGTTGATCTGCGAAAGTTTGTTTGATTTCTTCAATATCATTTGCGGCATATTCCATGATAAACAGCGGAATAAACAAAGTAAACAAAACGTGTAGTAACTGAATTACCCATATGACGATTACGATAACATTCTGAAACAAATAATAATAACTTAGGTGTGGATAATGCAATAGATAGATGAAGCACAAAATATAAAATAACAGATGTTTCATCGGTATAAAATTCAGAAGCAATCAGTAAAGGGCCAAGGCACCAAATCATACAAAAATAACGCCCATTTTTATATATATTTACTTTATAATGTGCCCAGTATTACTCACAGTATCCGAGGAGATGGCATAAAACAAAATGACGGTAACTTTAATAAAGTTGCAAGCAAAATCGAAGATCATCTGAAACACGATATATATATAAGGTGTACTAAAACATAATAGTGATTAAGTAGTAGTAGAAACCGTAATGCAATTCATAAAAAATGCAACTTTTCTAAGTTTGTATGCACTTTCCAAGTATATCTTAGACACCAATGACTGTGTTTTGGATGGCACGTTAAACTGTAGGTCCCGGCTGTCATTAAACATCCTTAGCAGTCGTTACGGGTAGTCAGAAGCTAGTAAGTCTGACACCAGTCTAACCAAGGAGTATCGGGTTGCCCGGGTAACTGGGTTGAGGAGGTCAGATAGTTCGCTTCTTGTAAAGTACTGGTACTCAGCTGAATCCGGTTAGACTGGAAGCCGACCCCAATAAAGTTGGGAAAAAGGCTCGGAGGATGATGATGATGAGTAGAAACCGACTCCAACATGTCGGCCAAAGGCCAGGCAGATGAGATTGAACAGTGAACAGCAGCTCTGATACTATAACTTAGGATATCATCATCATCATCTCAGCCATAGGACGTCCACTGCTGAACATAGGCGTCCCCCTTTGATCTCCACAGATACCTGTTGGAGGCGACCTGCATCCAGCGTCTTCCGGCGACCTTTATACAGTCGTCTGTCCACCTCGTTAGTGGTATATTTACATTAAATAATAAGTAGTAATTCTCATTACACTTACCTTTACTCGTGTCATTTTGTTTGTCTCCGCAAAATATTTCCGCAAAGTCGTGTATGCAACTACAAACTTTTTAACACATACAATTTTCTCATCATCTTTAAGATTTTCGTATCTCAGTACATTTGTTATTTTCCTCAAATGGCGTACACATTTTTGATACATTCGAAACGTGTATATTGTTGTGAAATTATTAGAAAAACATGACATAAATCTGATAATATAAATGAAAGAAATATACGCAAGTACATGAGAAAAAGAGTAGCACGTGAGAAGATTTTGTGGAATTGTTAGCAACATTAGGTAGCAAGGCATTTTAGTATCGGAGACTGAGGAGAATACAGGATCTCTGGATACATTTTCACTAAATTTTATGACGTATTCTTCCTCCGTGTATAGAGAAAATAATATATTTCCAACCAGCAACAAAGACTCATCTAATACATCCATTGCAGCTGAAATATTAGAATCTAGTAACATTGGGACCGCAACGAAACAATAATATATATTATATAAGAGTATAGTAATGCAGAATATTTTAGCTAACAAACAAATTAATAACGATTTGCTCAATTTGTAGTTATATCCGAAAAGGAGTCTGATGGACAAAATAACCCGAAGTGGTATTTTCATTTTCTTGCAAAGGAATTCACTTTTTGTTCGACTTGTATGATGATACAACACTCTTTCACCACCGACTTCAAAAGTACTAAATAAGCACACAAAGCAATATTTAAGTTTATCTGGATTGATGTTATATTGATTTTTCTAATTATTTTATAGCACTCAAACCTAATCTGCTCGATATATCCAGACTAAAATGTTTCAAGGTCATATCATGTAATTTTGTGTTACATACAATGTAACACGACTCAGGTCATGAAACCTCATTACAATAATTTACACCTGTATGTTTGTTAATATTAGTGTAGATCACTGATCTTATAAACATTTACGACGTTGTCCGTACTTCAGAATCCGTCATTGGTATTGCTAAGAGTCATTCAATAATACAAGAAAGGATGAGACTTACCACTGTGAGTACTTTCAAGCGATGTTCATTAATGATGTTTGAATGTGTTGATTGACACCCTTAGGTTTTTACAGTAAACACGTAAATTTGTAGGTCTTCATTACTATTTTGGAGGAAATGTAAGACTAAAGCTAATGCCATCTCCATTTAAAACCATTGTAAAAGACTGCAATGTGTGCCTAATTTGATGAAAGGCCACAAGGTATTTTTTTGAAAGAAGACCTCTACGTGTGTCCTTAAAATACAAAAAAGACTCAAATATAAGTTATATTTTGCTTCCATTTCCTCTCAGTAAACCTTAATACCTCAAATCCATCAGCAATTGATCTACTTTCTACCGAAAAAACTTTCAATGTCCAATAAAGAAGTATCCGTAGTTGTCTTAGGATTAAATAAATAAAAACATCGAAGTTTCCCAAAGGATTGTAAACAATAACAAGTTTGGGAACCACGACATCTTTTTGGCTTTTATTAAACAGACGTCAATCAAGGCTGCTTGTTTAATAAATGCTATAAACATTGTTTCTCTTGACTTCCATTTTGTGTGTGGGTTAAGTTATAAGAATGAGAAAATCTTAAGGTATTGGAATCAGTAATTCTCAACTGAAATGACCAGTGTTATCATTTTGTGTGAAGTTCCAATTTGAGACCCATTTGAGAGATATTGAGATTTTCTAATAGCGTTTAATTATTGAATTTTTGATTTTTTGGTCTGAAAAAAAAAACTAACAAAAATTTTATTACCTCGCAATTTTCTTATCATTATCGTTTTTGTACCTATAATTTTTATTAAAGAAGATCAAATCTCTATACGGACTATCATTCACGCTCTTATTTATTTTCAAACTCATCATTAATGCTAAATAGAATATTTTATGACGTCTAATATTGAGTGCCTAAAATAAGTGAAAACAGCTTATTTCTCATCACTTGTACCACACATAGGTCCGTCCACCGTCGGCCGGCCCCGATAATGGCGTAGCTTAACACGACACTTATTGCCAAAATAAATCATCTACAACCCGACGTGTTGTTAAATGTATTTGTACAAGAACCTTCACGTTTTCCACTTGTTTTTTGCCTTATTTTTTCATACAAATTGTTCAAGAAAACTTATAGTAAAAGCTTTTTTATATACGCTTCATAAACTTGATAGTATGCAGCTGTCTTTCAAAAAGATTAACAGATGAATTCTCATGTTTACCATTGGAGTATGTTAAATATATTTTCAATTTATTCAGAAGTTATCTCGCACGTTTTTATTTCGTTTCTTTAATCCATGCTAATGAGGTTGAGGGTATCTAGAAGATTTATTTAAGTACAGGTGAGCTTTGCCTTGAATCTACATTTATTTAGAGGCTTCGATACTTGATAAATAGAACTCGTGTTTTAAAATAACTTCAAAGGTTCTCTTTGACCTTTAATTGGATGAATGAAGGTCGGAATACGAGTTATTCGATTTTTTTATGATTCGATGTGACTCGATATCACAGGAATCGATACGAATCTCTCGTGATAAGTACATTGATCAGAGGGAAGTTAATTATAGATTGGCTTGCTGGCGATGACTTAATAACCTGTCATTTTTACGTACTTCATCTTTGCGGTTAAATAATTGGCAATGAGATTTTTTAAATATTATTTTATATTTTTACGTTGTTTTTCATGTTGTGAGAAATTAAGATTTTCGTTCAAAATCATATAACCCGACAACAGGGAAGTATCATAGATTCGAATTATTTGCTGCAGGAAATCAAACAACTCTCGACTGTTCCTTTAGATAATATTAGACTATAATACTTAAGTAATTTAACTTCGAAAGGTGTTCGAAAGAACATTCATTGTAAGAGCACAGAATTATCGATTTTCTAAACAAGAACTACTCACGAGACTTAATCTACACAACATAATACGTATATACAGTACATTTAAAGCAACCAAATCTACAAATGGAAGGATATTTAAGTCATAAACGGGGATCGGTTCTAACAGCGCACCGCTAAACACCCGTACGAGATAGACGCATCCAATTCCAGAGATTTATCTCCTTGTATAACTCAACAAGATTATCTAATGTACTGGATACGAAACACTTTAGATACACAGTACTCGGGGTCTTTATATGGCTGTATTTCGTATTTGTATGTTGCAGATTTCAGAACCTACGGTACAGAATACAGTATATGGTGCAAAAACAAATGTGTATGTATAATATAGTGTTGGAACTTGATCAAGTTTAGAATCTGAAATCACTTAGTTTTTAAGACTCATATAATTAGGTAAAAACATCGATGACAAAGTCAAAGTTTTAGTCTAGAATGACAAAAAGGTGGACATATTTGAAGGTGTTGAAGTTAGTAAACTTAAAGTTATCAGTACAATGTCATAAGTATTTGTCCATAATATTTGTGGCTGTGGCAAGCCACGAGCCATGAATTCATACCATAAATACTATTGAATAAAACGCCTTATCCAGTCGCAAAACATCTAAATGTTGGTACTAACAATAAAATCCGTCTAAACCGTAAAATTTACCGTTTCTCCAATCCGTTGTAAAATCTGTGTTGCATATACATATGTACATAGCTTTATATGCGTATACCAACATTTTATTATGCATATCATATTATTATCGTCTACATATTTGAATGTGTATACTTCGAGATAATTTTGAATATACACGAAGCTATTTTATGTTCATAGAATTTTGTTTGGCTTTGCTTCGGATATGTTATTTTGTTTATGTTTCTGAATATGAAGTTGTGTTTAAGTTTCATTTGTTAGTGCACTCGCTACAGATTGCGGCTTTGCTTGGCTGTAATATGAAACACATTTTTTAGTTGCCTTTGAATCTTCGTTGAAATAATACACAAGTATTATATGTAACTAACTTTAGAAACCAAAAACACTTGGAAGGACATGTTTCCCTGCTATGATGATTTGACAAAAATACAGATAATAGTACATGTTCAATGTATGTGTGAAAGATTCAAAGATAATGGCTACTTCTACTTTTTGAAACCACTAAAACACCAAATGATTCCTTTCTAAAACAGTAAAAGACGACCATGGCTTACAAAATAACATACAGCCAACCATTCCTACTTATCACCAATAAAGTTACTTGGCTTTTACGTAGCTTATCACCATTAATCTACAGTAATGATCCCGTTTGTAACATATTCTTACGAGCCCACGCACTAATGCCACATGGTCAATGTCACAATTTCTTCTCAGGGCCTTAATACACCACGTGGGCCTGCGGGCTGCGTAATGGTGAATGTCAAATGTCTAAGTTCAAGGTCAAGGCTTTTCCTCAACCCCAGCGGGGCCCAGTAGGGCCGAGGCCTGCCGGGGCTGCGGGTTGTTCGAAAGAGATACCGCGGCCCTGGTACATAAAAGGCCCATGACGGAACACGACGGTTTTTAGTCAGTAAGAGTCTGACACTCCCTCTCCGCTGCTGACCCACAGCGGAAGGGGTCATTTGATGATTTTTGACGTCGTTAAAAAAAAAAAAAAAAAAAAAAGGCTTTTCCTCAATGTTTTCCTTCACTTATAAAGAGAGCTGTAAAATTTGACCTTTTGATTCTTTTCTTAATTTGTTTGTTAAGGGCTCGAAAACTACTATAGCGAAAAAATCTTTGTCTGTTGTAAAGCTACACCATTCCCGAGTAACATAGTTATATTTATCCGGGTACAGTCAGTAGTTCCCACGGGACGTGGGCGCGGGACGCGGGAAAACAGCTAGTATTATTATACATAGGTAATTGCGAAAGTTGCTTTGTTATGTCTGTTTTTCTCATGATGTGATTCTCTGTGCATAGATAAACTACAGAAGTATTCAGACGCATTACTAACAAACTTCTTAATAACTACACTAATTTCCAATCTGGTTAAAATCAATCATCAATCACTTCAGTAGTATCTGTTTCAAGTTTCAAAGGCGTGTGTCTAATTCTAAAGTACCTACGTACAAGTTACTTGTAATTAAGTCGATAACCGAAGGGCCTATCCGAAACCCTTGGTTGCCTAATGAAGGCCCTTAACAAGCAAAGTTTTTTCGGCCAACGGCATCCAACCGGATAAGTCAAGTTTTTATTAAATTTTAAGATTATATTAATAATTTCACGATGAATAATCAACGTGAATCAATTTCTTAGAAATTGGGTTAGGGTGAAGGTTTTCGAATCGATGGTGAGTAGGAAATTTTACCTGCTTTCCATTATCGTTAAGTTGAATAAGTTTGTGGGTACTTTGTGATTCTATTTTTGGGTTTACTCTCTCAAAAATGAACGGTATTTTTATAAGGTATCGATCACAACGATAGCTGCAGAATTTGTTGGTTAATTTTAAAACGCACTGCACAGTCAAACACACACATATTTTACGCCCTTAATTAAATGTTTGTCTACCAATGCAAAAGATTTTGATTAATTCCAAAATTGTGTGTAAAACTCGTGTGCAATATGAAAAAAAAATCATTATCAGCGATGTGTATAGCTGAAATTGCAACATAAATGCTTTTTCAAACATTTTGATTAACTTGGCGAAATATATCGAATGAAATATTTTTTCATGACTAGTCACATAGTGGATGTTATTTACAATGTTTAATCTATTTACCAACTCTTACAAATACTAGCTTAAATTAAATGTCGAAAGAAAATAGCTGTAGTTACAAAACGTTCTATAGAAGACATTGAAAGGCACGTACTCACACACACACACACACTCACTCATACCTGCAAGAGTGTGTGTGCTTGGTGCACATATCTGTCATACATACATGGCAATCAAGACTGTGTAAAAGATGTCTAATCACGACTATTCACCTCTCTCATCAATGAAACTACCACTAAATAAAATCGTAATGGAAATACATCTGTAATCAGCCCACAGTTTTACTTCAAACATGGTTCTAAGGCTCTAAGCAAATAAACAGTGACCCTATCACCTTCAGTAGCGGTCACCGTCAAATAAACACGTCTCTAGCATGGAGAACAAAATGACTAGCGGAGGTGCCATAACGGAAAATCTCCTAAGAAAATAGCGTCCAAAAAAGCGGGTGTTCGGGAGACGAGGAACGTTACTGCCTTCGCCCATATATGCCTTCTTTGGAAAGGACCATTTTTTGTAGTACCAAAAATCGTTGACAGATGTCTCAAAAAACCCAAACGCATCGTTAGTTCACTCGTAACTGTTCCTTTTGGTCATACTAACAATACGAATTTGACCCAGAAGTAGGTGCCTGACCTATAGGTATGCACTATGTCATCTCCGCTCATTTTTCCTTACTCTGTAGTCTCTATGCATTTAATTAAGTCCCGTCGTCATCCCTTGAGGAGCCATTAGTTCGTTCAGGTTTATTTTCAAGGGCTGCTATTGGAAAATGTGATTTATCTGATTGGACACATGGTTTACATTGGAGTGGGGTAATGGTAAATTAGATGGGTTGCTAATGAAACATATTTGATGTACGCACTTTTTCGGTATTCATTCAGCGTTGTTCAAATCTTATGGTGAGGATTTATTCTGTTTTTTTTTTTCAGAGAGGTATAAAAAATATCTGCTGTCCTGAACTTGCCAAAATAAGAAAAAAGGAATTCACGATATCTCAATGTAGGGGTTACTTTCAAGATAACCCAAAAATCAGGTTTTAATACAAAAGTTAAATAGGTACTGCACAAATAATATAAAATTAATATTGTAATGCATGGAAAATGAAATAAACAGTAACTTCATTATTCATTAATTTCTCGCTACGGTAAAAAAAAAACGTTTCAATATACTGTACAGTAAAATGAAGATATTTCCTTGTGGAGTGATGAAGGTCAACTAAGAATATAATGGGGATAAGGGGCTTAGAGGATTGTCAGTGATTTTGTTTACAGGCTTATCGATAGTTAGCAGACTTTTCAAGACTGGATCAAAAATTGGGAAAACGGTGGGAAAACAATTACAAATTGACAAAAAGGCAACGAAAGCCTACTAAATAATTATTTTGTACTTCTGAAGTAAATAAGCCCACTTCCCTTTTATTAATTCATATCAGGCAAATGACATTTATAAGAACAATAAAAACTAATTTCCATATTATTTTCTTCCCATCCTGCGTATTGAAGATCAAGACTATACGATGTAAATAGAAGCTTATCTGCGTATAAATAAAATTCGTTATTGTATGTCGAGTTCTAAAATATTGGGAAGTAACATAGTAGAGTCACGGACAGCACACACATATTGTGCATGCGTTGAATTGTGAATTGTTGAATACAAAGCAAATTGACATAAAAATAGGATAACAATACATACTGTCCATATATAAAATATCCTATTTTTTGCACACAGAAAAATCGAACAGTTTACTGTCCTGTATTTCAGTTTTTTTCAGGATTTAGGGTATTTTCTGGTGTAGAAATAAAAACAACACGTTTAATCCCTTATGTGAAAATAGTTCTGTATGTGTCTATCCGCGTATATCCCTTTGATATAGCTGCCTCAAAACGTATGGTTCAATTTAAATTTAGTTTTTACGACATGGTACCGGCTTACAGCTGGTTTTATTGAACAAAAATATTATGTAAACAATAGATTTTTTTTTCTTTAAAGAGTGTCCATGGAGTTTCTAGCCGGTTCTTCTCCATAAGACCCACTCTTTGGAATCCTGTATTTAGTTTGACGATCCGAAGGAGCTCTTATAGGCCTGTTTGATATAAAAAAATACTTATGACTTTCTTAACACCATTAAACGCTACTAAAGTGTTTAACTTACAAAAACACTCCTACTATCTACAAAGCCAATTTCACTTTACATAAAACTTTTGTTTAAGAAGAAAAAATATTAGAAGACATGGCTACAAAAACACTGGAGCTACATATTTACTTTCCGACCACTTCAGCTTCACTAAAGTTACAATTTATCTAAAAACTTTCGCTCCCTGACATGCCTATGAGAATATATTGAAAGTTTGTTCAAAGTGCGAATAACCATAACAATTTGTTTTTACTTAGAACAAGACGAACTAAGGGCTAAAAGTTTCTGAAGTAGGTACTTGGCCAGATATGCATTAGTAAGAGGGCCTCTCACAGGCGTAGGTATTGTGGGCTCTGTTTTATATCTAGCTTTAATAATATAGGTACTGTTTCCATGAATGAGACTACACTAAACTTCGACGAATTATTTTGGGAAACATTTTTGTGGAAACAGAATCATTCAAATGTTCCCCGCAAAATATAAAATCGATAAAAATTAAATCCTTGTTTATTGTGAGATTATTTCAATCTACATTCAAAATTCTAAACATTAACTCAATTTGTCCGAAAATTTACATATGTATGTACTGATGGTAACTGCTACCTACAAGATTGGTGTATCATCAATGCGGACAGTCAATTTACTACACAAAAGATAATCGACAAGACAACCACATCAAACTAGACCCCAAATCTCAAATAACCAAAACAACCCACAGTTCATTTATCACCAAACTACCAAAACCAGTCAATAATTCTTAACCCCAATACAACAGCCCTACCTAGCTATTCAATAAGCGACGCGCGAATAAGCCGGTCACGATCAGGAGTGACCGGCGCAACTATCCAGCCCTGAGGGCCCGTCCATTAAATTAATGATTATGTACAAGGCCGCCTCTTCGAACTGTTGAAACTGGTGTCGTTATTTGCACGTGTCCGAAGATGGTCTGCACGTGCATTGAATAGAATGGACGCGATTTGAATCGTTGGGTACCATGTGGTTGGGGTAAGACAGTGTTTTGTTTTTAGGGGTTTGGAACACAGGTGTGGTTTTAGAATTAAGGATTTTTGTTTTTGGAATGCGTGACGATCTAGCTAAGTTATATCCATTTACTAATTAAAAACTCTATCATTATTTTTTGTACCAAATAGCTTTTATGTATTACAGTCTTGCGATCTTAAATGCTGCTTAGTAAGGGCTTCACTATATATAGTATAAAACAATCGCTTTTTCTGTCCCTATGTCCCTTTGTACGCTTAAATCTTCAAAACTACGCAATCGATTTTCATGCATTTTTTTATCAGATAGAAGTAGTGGAGCATTGCACCCTTGCGAAGCCGGGGTGGGTCGCTAGTTCAATATAAACTATTCAATCCATTTGCAAATGCACATCATAACTACACACCCAAACACACAAATAACATACAGCCGTCATAAGTCATCCTAACTAACATCTCTGCTTAACCCGCTGTCATCAGACAGTTATATCAAAACTTAAATCTCTCCGCGCTAAAACCGCACTGGGGAGTATGGACGTAATCCGCAGTTGAATTACGGGGCGGTACGTGACGTCACAGCCCCGCGAGTGAACTGCCCCTTCGTTCATGTGACTGGTTTGACGTGGTTTCAAGAACACTATATTGTTTAGACTGCGTTAAGATAAGTGATGTTAGGAATTACATTTTGCAGTGTTTTTGTATTAAATCATACTAGGTTTTGTTTGAACTGAGGTAACTTCTACCACTACAGAGTCTATATTTTGACAGAAATATGTCCAAATAATAATATTTGGCGGTCCTAGAAGGAGGCTTACCAATATTGGGCGGTGATAGGTTGATACGATATTGCCAAATAAAACCTAATGAAATAACATTTTTGAAGTCATAGTATATAACTGGGAATGAATTCATCACCATTAAGCTGGCAGTTATAAAATATGACAACACTTTTAAATCAAGGAAATCAAAGTAGGCTTTGTAGTGGATCTACTATTTTTTTTTATCCAAACAACAACTTTTGCAGGTTGCAGGATTACTACTAAAAAGGTCGTCTACATAAATGAGAACATAAAATAAGAAATAAGTTATACATATTGTAACAAATGAATGTTAGCAATAACGCATACCTGTAACAACTATTTTCCTTATGTGTATCAACTGAGGGTACTATTACATACTTAGGGGAAAATATATTTTGTGAGCAACAATGCCTAGTTGGTGAATATGGTAGTACTATTTTGTGGGGAATTAATGTGAACTGCAATGTTTGTTGATATTGTGGGTGTTCTTTCGCATAATTCTGGGAAGTGGTGTTGGAATATGCTGTTGTTGAGAATAATTTTGTTTTGTGAACTGTTTTACTGAATAAGGCTAACCGCATGTTATTTGAAATAACTTTGTATCCTGCTATTGTCAAAAAAAATATTTATGAGTATACCACAAAAGTTTTTAACGTCAACATCGCGTACTTGTTTATACCCTTATTCAATTAAGGCGTACAAAGATTTTTCTTTAAAAACTTAAACATTGAAACAAAACACGACTACACAACATCACGCATTTAAACATCGAACAAAACGAAACGCAGTCTTACAATCACAACAGACAGACACATAAACATGCAAATACTACATACCAATAACGAAACGAAACGCCGAATCGTACAGCACTGTAATTGAATCTAAAGGGAAATTGCATTTTGCACGTGAAGTCCGATCACACTCGTGTTTGTGAAGATAAGACATTTTTATACAGAAAATTTTACTCGACCAGAATTTATTGACGGTGATACTGTCGGATATGTAATAAGTGTTCTCTGATGTTCTTGTATGTAAAGTTTTGTAATATCATATATCATGGGGCGTTGAACTTGAGTTTGTCGAGTCTTTGTGATTTAGTGTATGATGTGTTGAGTTTTTTTGTTTTTGTCTGCTTGGTTTGTTTTGGTGTGAAATGTTTTTGTGAGACTCAAAGTAGACAGGATGAGGGAAAGGAGGATCTTAACGAAAAATAGTTCGGAATTTTGAAATAAAAACATTGAAATAATTACCTTGTATCTATAGTATTATTCGATGCTTGAAACAGGCTTCCCTTACTGGGTCATTGGCAAGACTGTCTACTAGTCAAAGTATTGCCAACATTATACAAGTATTTTTATATTGTTACATAGTAATGGAACGTCGCCATGATTTTGTACCAGATAAACAAACTGTGGATAAATTAATGTTGTCTTTACTGCTTTCCCGTTCAGTTACTTGTAGATTTCAATTACAGAGTTGTAAGCTTTAAACGTTTGTGTTCAACTCATTGTCTTGTCTTTATGTTACGTTAAAAGCAACACTTAGGTACCATCACAAAACTAAACTGAGATTTAACCAGTGTCTAGACCTACTGTCTTAAATATTCAATTTCTTGATCCTTACATAGTAAGTTATAAGTACGCTTAATTTACTTTGTCTTGTGGCTTATTTTTTTTTAATATCATTTTTATATTTTGATAACAACATAGTATGATAATAAGATAAATTAGATATGCCATATTCATCTCACATTATTAACCCTAAAATGATTCCACAACAATTGATTTCCATCAGTCCTTGGTCACGGGCACAGGATTTATTTAGGCCGACTCAGCGCAAGGCCGGCCGATGTGATTTGCGGGTGAGGTAGTAACTCGGTAGTAAGCACAATTTGATTGAACGTACGACATGCTGACACTCTCAGAAATAAGTTGAGATCATCCAAATTGGAATAAGGAAGGCTTAAAAAAAAAAAGATTGTTAATTTTCCAATAAGACTAAATACAATTTATACAAACACATACGGCTGAGAATCCACACAAAGCCACTTTTGACTCCAGAAAATATAGTCCTGCATGTTTGTAAGTAAGTAATCATGTATCAAATAGATCTAGTAGGGCTGTGTCCACAGTAACCCTAGTAATGAAAGAACTCGGCTGTCTGGTTTGTCTCATCGACACTGGATTAGTAAGCCTATTCTATAACAAAACATAATATACAGCAACTAATTCGTTTGATTTCCTTACATCAATATTCTTTATCCTCGAGTAAGAAAGGCCTAATTGTCATAGCCATCTCGATTTCATAGCGAAACAAGCACAAGTCTATACAAAACTTCATTCTTATCTCTTTTTACCACAACAATGGTCTTCCAATACCCCATGGAAAAACCCTTGAGACTACAGGATTACCTCTATTGGGGAAATGAAGAAACATTTTCTTTCTATCTCCGTGACGATTGCCAATACATTTGCTAGTTTAATATTCATGAAACATTACAAGACAGGTTGCCATGTTTACGTATGAATAGATTCAACATAATCGGCTTTTTGTACGTACATAGGGGTTTTTTTCTTTCATCTTTTATTTATTATTTTGGTTAGCTTCAACAGAATCGGTGTAAGGAACATCATAAGGTATACACACAACACATGTATATTGTTCGAGATCTTTTGAGGAAATATGTCAATGAGAAAAGGTCTTTATTTATTTTGTAAGCTACACTGATATATAACGGGACGCGATTTTTCTACATACCCCGATGCAAATGCATCATTTGAAAAAACCTCTGAAGGTGATTGATATTGATATGCCTTTCGAACAGTATGTAAATTATAGTAAATCAACTAGAGACCAGTACAGACATCCTAGCAGCACAAGCAATTAAAGCGCTTTGGCCAAAAGTCGCATGTGCCCGAAAAGCCGCAGCCATCCGAATAATTAGAGACCCCAATAATTACCAAGACTGGAACCTACGAGTCCCATTCAATACCTACAGAGGCCAATGTTAATGCATCGAATGTGACCCGCAACGTGAATAGATGCACCAATTAATGCTAGAAGGCTTAGAGCATACAACCAACCAGGCCTGCCCTGACCATAAGTCTCTACATGAAAACGTCTTCCATTTTAAGCTAGGGAACACAACAAATAGTGATAGCTCACTCATGCATTTTCGATCATATCTTTGCCTAAGCACATGGCAAAATTGACACACACAAACATAATACTTGACGGACGCATAACACATACATAGGTACAAATATAAGCGGCGATCTCGTAGTACATAATCTTTGTAAGGGTAGAAGACGAGGCAATGGCGTCTCCGGTTGGTTAAGTGATCTTAGCAAGTGGGGGACACGCGAACACCACTCAGATACATTGGGTATTGGAAATGTTCTGTTCCAACAATATTGCAGTTCTATGCAATCAGTCTAATAAAGTTAGTTGTGTGCTCGAAAGTTCTATTCGTTTATAGATGGCTATTTCGTTGTGTGACCTGAATTACTTAGAGAGTATTATGTTGTACTTACTTATCTATTTATTTTTGCTTAAAATTTAAGTATAGGTAGTGTGAGTGTTTCTGTGCTTGGTAAATTATAACCAGCTACCTATTTCATTTTATCATCATTTAATAAGAGGACGTCTTTGTGCTGTGGTTTATACAAAAATAAAGTTGAATATAATATCTATACATATAATAAATCTGTAAAAAAACTGTGTCTGTACATTGAATATATTAAAAAAATAATAATTGGGTGGGGTTTAGAAACAGTAATGGAACACAAATCCAAAAAAAAAATTCTGTCTGTTTGTCTGTATGTCTGTATGTCTGTTTGTTTGTACACGCTAATCTTCGGAACTACTGAACGGATTTCAATGATTTTTTCTTTGTTGTATCGGTATTAAGCCTGGTCAACATATAGGCTATAATTTATCTTCGAAACTTGAAGACCTGATGCAGAACTCCAACAGACCAACAAAACTATAAGAGATACAAAAATGGTGCCATGGCAAAAATTGTTTCATGTGATGAGCATTTTCAGCTGAGATAATAAATTTTAAGATCTGGAACACCTGATGTGGAACCCCAAGAGCCCAGCTTCTCTGTACCATATACAGGTATGACGTTTTAGCAAAAGTTGTTCAATTTGATAAGCACTTTCTATTGACTTATACAAATTGAAGATCTAAAACACTTGATGTGGAACTCCAGGGGCCCAGCTAGACTATAGCATATAGAGGTATGACGTTTTAGCAAAAGTTGTTCAATCTGATAAGCACTCTCTGTTGACTTATAAAAATTTAAGATGTAAAACACCTGATGTGGAACTCCAGGAGCCCAGCTAGACTATAACATATGAAGATATGGGGTTCTAGCAAAAGTGGTTCAATCTGATAAGCACTCTCTATTAAAGTACAAACATCGAAGATCTGGAACACCTGATGTGGAACTTCAAGAGCAATACTACACTTGAAATTTATAGAAATGAATGTTATGAAATAGGTATGGTGAATCAAAAAAAGTAATTAGTTCTCCCTGGAGAACTCAGTATATATAGCAACGCGGGGTCGCTACTCCCCGTCATCAGCCTCAGATGTCCTGCGGTGCTTATATCTCATTATTATTGTCGTTATTATCTCAAGAGCCTTTGTCCCAATTATGTTAGAGTCGACTTCCAGTCACGATGCAACTGAGTACCAGTGTTTTACAAGGAGCGACTGCCCAGCTGACCTCCACAACCCGGTTACCCGCTCAACCCAACACCCCTTGGTAAAACTGGTCAGACTTACTGGCTTCTGACTACCCATAACGACTGCCAAGAATGTTCAATGTCAGCCGGAACCTACAGTTTAACTTCCCCTCCAAATAACGGTCATTGGTATCCAAAATATACGTAGAAAGTACATACGAACTTAGAAAAGTTGCATTGGCAGGTATTTGCCAAACCTGGAATCAAAGACGCACGCTCATACTTGAGAGATTGGTTCTCTACCCACTAAACCACCAGGACTTCCACTAAGTTACCACGACTTTGTCATCTATTTAATGTTTTTTTACGTAATAATACATGTTATATTTTTGTCACACACAACTTAAATGCGGACTAATTAGAATCACTACTTTTATCCCTATGGTCACGTCTATTGCGGTTCAGTTCTCAGCGTTTTGTTTAGTCTGCTGTGCTTTTGCCGTTAAACTACAAAAATTAAACATATGGAACGTTTCTAATGGTTATGCGTATTTCGTTGTTTTCAAGTCAACGGGCCCTTAAAATTCAATATCAGACTATTCAGATCTTTGATTTTGCTGACCCCGTAGTCGCTGGCATAAGGGACAGGATCCGCGTACGAAGTCGCGGGCAGAAGCTAGTCCATGTATAAATATCAAGTTGAACGCTTTTTCGCGATTTTCGCCACTACAATTTTTATTACAAACCCGAACAAAAACGACGAACGTTTTCAATGGACCCAATGAATTCTATTTCCCAAGCAATTTGCAAGCGGCAATATAACCTGAGCAGCACGTACAAGATTTCCAAGAACCCAGAAGTTAACACTCATTGCTTGTTCCACAAGTTTGTACCTCTACTACAGCAAATTCGTTACGTGCTTGTAAAATAGGGCTGCAGGAAAGCTCTCGCAATTATCTCCCCCCATACTTGTCATAAGTAGACGAGGGATAACCGGGACCAAGGTCTGAGCACCCCGACCTACCCACACTTTTCCACGTACAACATCGGATAAGAGGACCCTGATTATATTAAACCTTACCTGCTAAAGCGAGAAATCCGTATGTTCTATCTTTTGCTTTAAGGAAGATCTTAAAATAAACAAACGACAATCTTTATTATATTACACGACTAAAGAGTTTTTTAATCAAATAGCTGGTTTATAGAGATAGTTTTTTTTTATCCAGGTGCATAAAGTACTACCAACAAGATGCGAATCAAACAGTAGCATAAGCTTGTTGTATACCATTTCTCTCTTTTTACGTCAACAATTTCACTCGACATTTAACAAATTATATCACGGTCGATTTTTGGGAGGTTCAATCTGGTAATCCGAGCTATTTATCATCAACACGATATATTAATCATCAGTTGCGAAACTTTTGGGTACCTGTGTTTTGTTTTTGATCAAATCAGTAGAAATATTTGTCATTGATGGTTCACAAACAACCTTGTCTGGTAAGCGATCACAGTCATATATTGACATTTGCAATAGCAGATGCATTCCAGGTGCATCTTCCCAAGAGTATAAAGCAACATTGCGACATCACTCGACATTTTATTCCCCTATGAAAACGAGGTAGCCAGCTAGATTTTATTGCGATTCAAATATATACTAGCCACGGAGGATGGAAAAATAGTGGATATGCTATAAGGAAGGTAGGTCAGGCGCCTTCTTGTAGGTCAAGCAACGTAGTAGGCGTGATCAGTTCGGGTTTCTTGCCAAATCAAAACTAATTTGTTAAAGATTGGTCTTGTTAATTTTATTTTCAAAATAATGGGCGGGTTCCATAGGCGATCCTTGGAGTTAGTAACGTTCCTCGTCTACCGAACACCCGCATTTTGCTTACTTAGGAGATTTTGAGTTACATCTCCGTTTATCATTTTGTTCTCTATGGTACCACCATATATTTATTTATTTGTTCTTCCGTAAACCATGACTCATTTCACCATTCCCTTAAAACAGATGCACTATATGAAATTCAATTCTCCGAATGTCATTTATAACGTATAAGTTGATATACAGAAATTGATTGATTCCGTTCAATTAGTGAACAATACGAGGTATTCAATAAGAATTAACGATACCCAGGGGTATATCATATGAGGACAAAACGATAAGTTTGAATTTTTTCATTTGCGTTCCATTGCTGGTTTTGTGTAGTCAATTTTTTTTGGAGATGGGTGTTCTTTTACAAAGGGAGCGGTGTATGGTGAAGTGGTGGCTAAAGTTTCGGTTGTTGAATTATAGTGGTGAGCTCTCTGGTTTTCTGGTCTGCGGCCAGTACGGAATCAATAGCCAGCCTTTATCTGGGTTAATCGTTTTGTGTTTTCGATAATTGTCGCGTTCATTTTAATGGCGAAATCGACGAATAGGAAAGATAAATATGAACCGTATTACCGGAGTTGCTTTATGCAGATAATTGTAATTAAATAGCTGTTATTTTGTTTGTGAAGCTATTAAATGTGGTAATATATTGTGGATATTCTCATATTTAAAATGTTATTTACTCTAGAGATTTATTGAATTAATAAACAGTATACATACTTTGGTATTTGGGTCATTTTATTAACCGACTTCCCAAAAAAGAAGTCCTCAATTTGAATGCTTTTGAAAAATCTGTTTTTCAAGAGATACCCAATAAAGTATCTATTTATGTTAGAATTAGCCACAATTCATCATAATATATGTAGAATTCAGGTTGAATTCAATGTTGCTGCCAGCCTACAAAGTGAAACCAATTTGTTAAAACAATAACACCTAAGTCTAAACAAAGATTAGTTAGAAACACCCATAAAATTGCAATTGAAAAAAGTGCCCGTCATTGATATGTACCTGTAGCAGATAAAACAGACTGCTGGCTCAGCCTAGAGAAACCTTTTAACTAAATTGTATTTTTATTTAAATTCTAAATACCTAGTGTGTTTTATTTCAGCACTTAAAGCTATTAAAGACACGAGAACGAATGCTCTTTACATAAATTTTCTCTTTCATTTAAGAGGATATGAGGAATTTATTTTTATGCAAATTCTTTTGAGTGGTTATTCAAAATATTACATTTGGGGTTTTAGTTTTAATACTCATCTTGTTACTAATTATAATTTCAAATAAGTACTTTGCCACATTATTTTTTATTTCTTAAATTTGCAATTGTTAAGCAACTTGTGTTGGTAGTTTTAACGAAAAATGCAATACGATAATTTAAAATCATACATCTGATTAAGCTACTTTTAATACATTATTTATCTGGCTCCGATGAGTATTTTCGAAGTAATTTAAAGCAGTTAACACCTTGGGGAAGCGCTGGTATATCTAAAACAATTATTACACAAAAAAACAACTACCTGTCTTACTATTACTTACCTACCTACTTATTTTTCCCTGCCTGTTTCCTCAGTACAGAATGTCTAAAACATGTGGGCAAACACGGTCATCAATCTAATTCCTCTAGGACTGTGGTATATTTTCCTCCTTATTCTGGCTAGTTGGGAAACCCTTGAGAGTACCCTTTATTACCTTACGCCATGGGAACAACGTTTCTACTTAATTTATTTAGAATTCACTAAGTTAATCGATTCAGTTTTCGGAGCTTTTTTGGTCTTCAAATTAAAGGTTTTGTTTTTTTTTTCAAATTCCAAGGTTTTTTTATTATTAATGAAAATATAAACTTCACAACGTCCCTAATTTACTTTAGATCATTGTTTCCGAGAAGTCTTGTTTCAAAAAGGTCACCAAACTCACCTTTGATTTGAATGTATTTGATAGATTTATTAAATGGATAGATACTCTTAATACCCTTTTAATATAAATAACAATATTAAAATGTAAGCACTATCGAAACTTACACATACATTGAAATCTATACGCAAATACACTACTTTACACTCCAGTATGTAATAAAAATTAAGTGCTATATAAATGCGGGCTTAATATTCAATAACAGTATAATAGTTGGTCCTATACAACTGAAAATTCTGGCAAACTAAAGCATTTTGTGGTAAATATTAAAACGTTTTATAACCATTGTGTTTGGTTAACAGTTTTATAATTTATTTAATTTTAGGTACTTTACATTTTGGTTGCTGATCCCGTAACGCTATAGAACTTTCTTTGACACATGGGTTCTTAAAGAATCAGGCAGTTGATATAATAAATATCACAATGTTTAAACAGTACACCGATCGGTATGCTATTTAAAAAAAATGAACCAGCTTTTATCCGCGATTTTGCCTGCTTCGCGTGATAACTACTTCTTGCATCTCTAGATAAAATGGGGTAGGCACTCTACGGTCTTCTTTGGAAAATGGTCTTTCAGTATATAAGTGTTTTGATATTGAAATAAAACCAATATTTTTGACATGATTGTGTCAATATCCAACACATACCAAAAACCTTCCTCAAAACCAAATAAAATTAATTTTATGTACTAAAATTCACATGCTAAATAAAAAGAGGAGGAATACGTATTCGTGATGGCAGTCACTAAGTGTAAAAATTTTAATTACGCGAGACCTAAATGAGGGTAGCGCATTCATTAAACGTGGAATCTCAGAAACATAATTTGGGGAATGTTTTTAATATACCTAATAGTTGTAAATTTTGTTTATGTGAACATTAGTGCTGTTATCCTGAATATTCCGGGTTGCTTGTGTGAGAGGCATTACGTGGTTGGAGCGAAATATTTTGTAAATCAAGGGTAAAATAATAGGATCCCAGCAGTAGAGCTTCAACAGCCAAACAGCTAATCTATCGGCCTTGCTTTCGAGAGGTCCTAAGTTTGATCCATTGTCACCTACAAATTGTTGACCTACAAATATTTTTGGCAATCTCTTGGAACAGGCAAGATGTTTTCAAAGTGCAATTTTTTCTTAAATATTTTATTTGCATGAGACTTTAACGCTACAACTGCCGCATTATGCCAACGTGCAACTTAAAACAGATAGAAGAAAATTAATACACCGTTGAATATTTTTCTGTACATTATTAATAGGTATCAATTTATAAATAAAAAGATACAGATGATAAAGATACAAAGTAAGAAAATACAAACACTATATTTTCAGACTATAAAACCAGTTGCGTGTCCAACTTACAAGCACCTATGAACACAAGGAACGGATGACTGACTCTCCATTACCACATCTATTCATTTGAAAGGAACCATTTATCATCGAACATATTTCAAATTTTCTAGTGCTCAACGCTAACAATTTGTCAGAATATAATATGAAAATGTGAAGAATAATTTTTGAGAACTGTGAAATTAGAGGAAAGAAAATTCAAATTCGAAACGACTTTTGGTAATCTACATTTGATTATCACATGCAATGAAAACGTTTGTATTTGAATATGAAAGATTTGGAAATAACATTTCTTGGCACATTCATCTGGTATTTAATAAAATTGATACCTACTGTATATTCATAACCTTTGGCATCTGTGCACAATTTCTGAATCATGTAAGGCTATTGATTACCCATTTATATCATGTATTTTTAAACATTATAATTTGATAAGCATGAAATCATAAAGAAAACGGTCATGTCTATCTAAATTTATTATATCAACTCAAGAAACTTCCTAATCAACTATTCACGAAAGGGTAATAATAGAAGCATTTACTGACTTTAAGCTGTGTATGCAATACAAACAAATTGCATATGTATGAAGCCATTGTTTTCAAAGGTTATTGCCACTTTCGTTCGACGTCAGACAACTTATTTCGAGAACAAAGATCATATCTAAAGAAATATTCCACTAAAAGTAAACTCATATTGTAGACTAAACAGTCGGCCGATTAACCCGATAGTTGTCAATTTTTTTTTTAAGAAAACCATTTTTCCAGTCATAGTTTTCAGTCGGTCTGATACTTTCTAAATACGTGATCTTTATAAATGTGCGTGCTAACATTCATCTTCATACTGATTTATGAGCCCAAGTCAACTATCGGTCGACTAAAAGTTTGCAGTGTGCTCTTCAACTAGTGCAAACAATATTGGAGGTATATCATCTTATCAAGCATCAGTCTATATGTATATGTCCAAAGTATTATAATAATATGTGGTTTTAAATATACACGAAATTAATTGAAATTTTGTAATTGAGTTGTTTTATTATTAATAAGCCTTTGTTTCGTTTGGTTAGTAAATTAATTATCTTCCAAATTAACCAGATGTTTACTATCTTACGGTTAGATTCACAGTGTAGCGGGTTTGTTTATTGATGCTAAAATTAACGTTTGTATACGAAACAAACAGTTTCAGAAATTCTGAGTTATTTTTGCTATCTGTACATAATAACATAGTGACAATTTTTGCATAGAAAAATCGTGATTTTAGCCAGCAATTTTGGATTTTGAAATCTTCATACTTAACTGTGCGTTGATCTAAAGCTCCTAGATTACGAATTTCACCGATAGCAAAGAAAGACAGACCAGAGAACACTCAATTTTTGTGTCTAAGATTTTGGAACCCCACAAAAAAAGTACATTTCTTTCCCAATTATATTACCCCATCAGATACACGTATTAAAAAAACCCCCGACCCAAAAAAAGTACGCAATAATTATGACAAAAGGTTAAAAACGTTAAACCCTATAAAAAGCAAAAAATAACTTTTAACACTACGAAAACTAAATTTTGTCGTGTCGGGGGACCGCTCTGATTCATTACTTTAGATACGTGTTTTTTTTTTAAACGAATGTTGTAATTAGGTAGGTATCATTTGATTTATGTAAGTATTTATGAAGGTAAAAAGCGGTCCCCCCGACACGTCAAAATTTAGTTTTCGTAGTGTTAAAAGTTATTTTTTGCTTTTTATAGGGTTTAGCGTTTTTAACCTTTTGTCATAATTATTGCGTACTTTTTTTGGGTCGGGGGTTTTTTTAAATTTATAATTTAATTTTATTTCATGCTTTTTAAAGGTGCTCCTTAATTTTTCCTTCTTTCATTTAATTTATTTTATCTTAAGATGGGGTCGCTATATGCGATCTCGGCCAAAGGAAGCTGTTTAACAATCCTCATGACAAACTGGCTCTGGGAGAATTGCACAGGTTGAGAAACAACTTTGGACATTCTAGATTTTCAGCAAAAATGTAAATCGGTGTATCCGTTTCATTCCGGCATTCCAGGGTTTCATCCGCCACATCCCATTTCCAGCATCAGGTTCTCGTCAATCAGAACCATGAAGAGAACTCGTCAAGACAAATTCAACGAGCCCAAACTCGATGGGTTTACTAAAAGGCAGTTCAGGGTTACGTCTCCTACCTTCGTGCCCTAACAGCAGACCAGCTCAGTGGTTCCAAAAGACATTAGTGTGTCAAATTTCAGATCCCACATATACTTGCAAGTAAACTGAGCGTGTAACATTCCTATCACATCTAGCAAACGAGCTGATGACCTTGAAGACCTGAACCGATTTCCACCAAACATAGCTAAGAACACTCCCGACTGACATACCTTTTAAACAAAAAAAACCGCATTACAATCGGAGCATCCGTTTGGGAGCTACGATGCCACATACACACACACACACACACACACAGACACGTCAAACTTATAACACCCCGTCGTTTTTGCGTCGGGGGTTAAAAATAACCCATAACACAGTTCAGACGATGTTGTAAGTATTCCTCAGGGGTCGGGGGCTACCTGACTTAGCTCCACAATTGGACATCATCGTTGAAACAGCCCCTTTATATTCCCATTGCAGCGCGGTTTCAATATAACGCTCGCGGTGGCTAATGGCAAATTACTGAATGTAATGTATGGAGGTATGATGTGGGTTAGTTTTTAAATTGGACAGCAGTGAAAGTTTGATGATTATATTATGCTTGTGTTCGTTTAAAGTATAAAAAAAACATAGTCCGTAGGAACCATCTAAACCTTCCGTGCTAATATGAGTAAGAGACACATATTTATTAGACACCCACTCAGTCTTTTATAATACACCTTATGGTTCTAACATACCTACTTATCTATAAGACATATGGAATAAAAACTACATAATGTATGAAATTGTATTGCCTCTTTTAAATTAAATAAACTAGAAGTACTATTTCGTTTCAATTATCCTAGTTTCGCAAACCTAAAAAATATCAATTACTTAAAACTTGGAGTTCCGTGAACCAAATGTCATGCGATCTCAGTAATGGATTCACTAAATCAATGTCTAATTGGAATACACGAACTAACTAAGATCAGATCTATAAAGTTAGTACACAGGGTAATCCGTAATTGATGCAAACCAATAGCTTGTTTACGATACCAGGTATCACAGATCTTTGAACTAAATAGATGTGTCATATGCTGATCTTTCAACTTCAGATGGAACATTTTGTATGCATTACTTTTGAAAATTGAGTCTCTCAAATTGTGTCGTGCCAAATAGAGAAAAACAGAATAATATAACGATTTTGTTTGAGTAAACCTAGATTAGTCACTACCGAAACACTAATGTATGACTTAACGTATCCATACTTCTTATTAAATAAGCTTATTTAAAACTTCCATTTCGAAAATGGATTCGCCAAGAGTAGTCACACAAGTGGTCCTAAACATATCAAAACAAAAACCAACACCTTATTTTCTCCTAAAAATACCACTATTCTAACCTACACCCAACCAAAATCGAATAAAGAACTCGCAACAAAAGTCAACAATTTCCTCTCAAACAGGCTGTCAATACATTAGTTGACACATCTCCTTGGAACTTGATCTATAACATCCGATTGTGGAGACACGGCAAACGCTTGCATCAATCATGTAGTGAAACGGCCACCTGTCGATCTATCGCAATGCATCTTCATCAGAGGACGACGTTTACTAATCTGTCCTTAATCTGATACAGCGATCTATTGGTGGTAATAAGCTTGGAGATTGATCGTCAATAAAAAATAATTATCTACTGTTTTCGCCTTTGAATCACTTTAGGGCTGTGTGAAAACCAAAGTGACTGCCAGCCGCCGAATGTGAGTAGGCTCACTTTGAGCTTCTAATATCTGTAGTATCTGTAATATCGAATCGTCGATTAGATGTGAACGAAAACATGAATGTAAGTAAAAACAGTTGTCAGTTTGGTTTGACACAGCCTAATAATCAAAATTGCCAACGGTTTTCGGTTTGCTGTAATATGTATTATATTACACGTTGTATGTACACGTGTTTGCTTGTGTGCACTAATTTGATAAATTATAAACATAAAATGTTTAACTCACACAAATTAATTTATAAAGCCTCTTAAAATTAACTTTCCGTCTATTATTTCGGTTAGGAGCGCAATTAACTTCCAGGAAACCAACATTTTATAAAGTTCTACGAATTCCACACAATTACGTTCTAGAATAAGTAAATAATACGGTTGTTTTTATTTATAAACATTTCCGCACGGGTGAAATTTGAAAAACTTTTCTCAAGTACTTGTACTAAGAACTGTTATTGACCTTGAACAAATTGTATTGATTGATTAAGTCTTCATTAAAATATTTAATAAAGCTCCCCATATTTTCGCTGTATTAACCTAACCAGATTGTTGCATGTTCACCAACAGATAAAATTTTATACCAAACCGAAAACAAAGTGTAGAGGATCAGAGAGTATGCTTTAAATACAATAAAAATCCGTAACTATATACAAGTACCCTAAACCAAAATTCAGTACTCGTTTCGACTAAAACATTCTACAAGGCCTAAATGTCCGAGATTGACCCTAGGTCAAAGAGATTTCAGCCAGATGCCATGAAGGTCAAATGCTATCAGAACATGTAAGCTAGGCAGTTTTGTGAATGCAAATAGCTTTTGATCGCGTGAATAAATAATATTTCGAGAATGTCCTTCTGAAATCTGTCCAGCGTGATCTGGATTTGTACTTTGCAGTGGATTTTGGAAAGAGTGAATATTTTAAGAAAAAAATATTGAGGTCAGTGAGTAATACATTGTCTTGTAGGTTGTGCTTTTAGCGTACTTTAAATAAAATCTAACCTCAAGAAACCTAATACACTTATTGTGTGTAAAAACGAAGTATTCAGTGAGGTTTCAGGAAAACGCTACAGGGAAAACCCCACATTAACCGATTTCTATCACAACTTCTAATACCAAAACTTTACAACGAACAGAAAGCAAAATCCTTCTCCACATAATAATCTGAAGCTATCTATCCCCCACACTCATAAACCGGCGTATATCCGTATGAAATCAGATATAAATTACTTCAGAAACTTCTGAGCAATATTTCTATCCCCATTCGTAGCAATAATTACGACTGCACCCTACGTACGTTCCACTTTATCTCAAAGCCGAAGATGAAATTAAATGGAAAAGAATTAAGAATTTCAACTTCCTACGTTCCCGTCTTAAGTTTTAATTGCCCTCCATTGCACAAGTTGAGAAATTAATATGTTTCAAGGGACTTTAATTTCTGGACATTGTTCTGGAGACGTCTTTTGTCTTGATTTAGTGTGAAATGATAGGTACAAATGTTCGGCTCTGACCTTCATATCTGAAAGCATCTTTTACAGTTACTAAAACTATATGACCAGAAAGAAAAACTATAATTACCCAACGTTTATTCCTACTAACTACTTCTACCTATAGATACATGTATGTACTAAACTATGGTCCAATGATTCACTTTCATCCTGAGAGAATCTTCAATTATGTTTGAAATTAAGTTCAAAGGAAGCACAGATCTCCAAAACATTTTATTTTTGCATAAATAAGGTTTTTTTTTTCTACAAATCTTCTATTATTTTGCACTGAACGATCTCTTGTAAGTTTATGGGTTATCATTCATTTGTCTCAAGCTATAAACCATGAAACGCTGACAAATGTACGGACAAAGTAACTTTCCTATTTCTAATATTAGTTTGGATGTGTTATTAGGCTGGATACATAGATTATATTAAGTTTCTGTTTTGATTGGACAGCCAACTATAACTTTGAGTTCCGTTTATCTTATGAATAATTTTGCTTGAGTGGATCTTAGCATAATAATCTGGGTTATTTTATAAATGGGTATGTTAGTTTGCTTAGAAGACTAGCTAACCTTGAGATAGATTAGTTTTAATTAAATGTCAAATTAGATTATCATTAATATATTTAACTTACATGTCGCTGTGTTGGTGAGAAATGCTCTTGCTGTAAATAATAAGAAAAACATAATCTTTATGATATGGAATAGAAAAGTTGTAACATGACGCGACTGACAGCTAGGTATTTATTTCAGTTACTTATTTATTACCCTTTAAAAACTGCACAAGCATGGGTAAACTCCACATGTTACCTATGCTATCATGCCCCTACAACACTGCCTTAACTTTCACCGAGGCCGAGGCTCCAGAAAAACTGCGTAATCAGGTATTTCATTAGCCGTATTATATAAGGTACAAGTATGTAGTATCTCTTTATATAAGATACAATTATGTAGTATCTCTTTATAGTCGTGATTTACGACGCAAGCAGTAGCCAACAGCGCGATATAATAAGTTAGATGAGTTCAAGCAGATGCACTGCGGCATGCTCAAAATATGGTTATTACTTGGTACAAGGTGAGAGAAGAAAGCGGGGAAGTACGAGCTTTTGAAAATATCTAGAAAATAATTTACACGTACACCGTCTAAAATAATCGTTGCTCAGAAACTGACCAGTAGGTCAGTTTTCTTCCACCTTTATCGGTGGTCTATCCTTAAAAATGTACAAAAAGCTTCCTTAAAAGGTGATTTCGTGAAATTCTATATTTAGTTGCATAATTTATTACGGGAACGGAAATCATTCCAAGTAGACAAATTCACTGGCAAAAGTATGTAACTTGTTAAATTATTATAGAAAGTTACTTGCTATCTGTATTAAATCGGTAATTTTCCCACAACAAGACTGATTAGCCAAGTAAATAATTAGCAGAACCCTTTCCACATTCCAAATTATTGCCATACCATCCAGTCTATGAGGACCAGCCACAAAACTCTACCCTACCCATGGAGAACCAAATGACTAACGGAGATGCTATAACGAAAAATTGCCTAAGAAAGTACGCGCCGAAATGCGACTGAGCGAGGAACGTTTACTGTTTTCGCACTTTAGACCCGATTTTTTTTTGTGATACCAAAAATCATTGACAGATGTCCCAAACAATCCGAATGCCTAGTTAGTTCACTCGTAACTGATCATTTTAGTCATGCCTACCGTACGAATTTGACGTAGAAAGAGGCGCCTGGCCTACCTGCATTATGGCATCTCTGCTCATCTTTTCTTACTCCGTAACCCAACCCTACCTTTTTATATTCACCCGTACATAGTTAACATAATATGTATATTATACAGGTCGATCGGAACTACATAACGTCACGTAACAAATTGAAGAATGCTAAAGGTGTTCGCCTTAGGGAGGGTCGCATTCCGAGTCGGGGATATCAAAAGATAGTTAATTCTACGATTATTGCTAGGAATATAATTTGTGATGATGATTTTTTTAAGGTAGATGACTTTTTTGTGTTTAAACTGCTATGTCAGATTTGATTTGGATTTTTTAAAAGATGACGTTGATAAATAATTGAAAAGATAGGATTTTGCTGGCGATGATGTTTTTCTCATACTTTACAGCCAAAGTATACCATAATTACTATAGAGTTCCTAGAGTTTTAATAGTTTTATCAAGAAAAAATGTCATGAATATGATACAGTTTATATTTTTAACATCTTCGTTCATACATTTTCTTCCAATAGCAGTGTTGTAAATGCTAGGATCCAGAACGAATTCCTCCTTATGACCGCACGGTATAGCATTAATGAGTACATTATTACCAAGGTGTAAATGTAAATACCAGAACACGCCACATTATTCCAGAATATTAAACTATTTGAAGCATCTTACTTGAAGGAATATACAACACCTTTGACACCTCAAAATTATGTCATTGTAGAGTAATTAACCCGATTTAATTAGCTATTAGAGTATTTTGTCTTTAAGACTATGCAATTTAGGGTTTGTTGCGTGTCAAGGATCTCAAAGATGGTTTTTTTTCTGCGTGTCTTTACGCGAAAATTTTCGCAAGAGAAAAGATTTCTCTTGTTACGGACCCGACACTATTTTTCATAGTAGTTTTGTCTATTTTTGATTATAAAATAACACAGTAACGGAATTATTTTAAAGATTACAATAAGTATAACCATTTTATTGAAAAGCATCGGCTTGATGAGAACAACTTTGCTATCATACTTTAGTTTCAACTAAGCAATGTCTTATTTAACACGCAAATCGTGTTACTTGCTCTCCATACAATCTGTATTCCCCGCTGCTAACTTGTCCCATAACATCCTTGGTAGCTTATTCTAGCGTCACAGAGATATGGCCAAACTTTCCCATGTGTTCCACAAAACTATCTCCTGTTTACAAACACCCAAATAGCCGGTCGTCTAAACAAAATTACGCCAAATATTTGCACAACGTTTGCATCAAATAAACCCAAAAATAAACGTTGGGCAAAATGTTTGGTCACTGCACATGGATGTAGCTCTTATATGTTGTAATGTTGATTATGTTTGTAGAAAAGTAGAACCTAAAAGACGGGTAGGTAATTTGCAGTATGTCACTTGTAGTCTAAAATCAGAGTAGGTATCTATATTATCATCATTTATTTACCTAGCTCTTTCCTATGTAGGGGTCGGCTTCCAAAACCGCATGCAGCTTTTTTGCACCAGTATTTTACAAGGAGCGACTTCCTATTTGACTTCCCCAACCTAGTTACCCGGGCAACCCTATACCCCTTGGACTATACTACTAGACTGGTTGTCAGACCTACTGGCCTCTTACTACCCGTAACGAATGCCGAAGATGTTCAAAGACAGATATTGTAGTGACCACAACTTATAATGCGTTATATTTAGCACTGTACACACTTAAAAACAAAAGATACTGAAACAACATGATTAAACAAAAACTAAACAAAAAACCTATCCATAACAAACAGTCCTACATTAAAGCACACAAACGTGCAAAGATTATAAACGTCGACCCAGAAATATCAGCAACAAGAAATAATTAATTAAAACGGTGCATTCCCGCCGCAACTCTCGGGAGGTGTCGACATTTTCTATAAAACTGGAGTAATCTAGTCCATTCCGGAGATGACCGGATCGCACGCAGTCGACCTACTTCTTCGTTTATACCAGATTTAATTAGAATTGAATAGCAAACTGGATTTCTTTGTAGATAGTCGTTAGGAATGTCATTCTGGAATATGGTGCAATGAAATAGAGAGCTTTGAAATAAAAATAGTAATATTGAAGTAGTAAAGAAAAAATTTGTAAAAAAGAAAGTGCAATAGTAAAAAATCGTTTCGGTATGTACGATGGTCGATGTCTAGTTTGAGATGAAATCTCCTAAAATACTTTCCATCCATAAACATGTTATGAATAATTTGATATACTTACAGTCTTAATAGACTATTTAACACATGTTTAACACTTTGGAAATCATCCTTTAATTACAAAACTTTTTTTTCCAGTCATAGTTCAAGTTTTTTTTCAGGTAAGCAATTGTGTTCATAAACTCCGAATACAAAGAGTGTTAAAATAATTACTAGCATTAAAAAAAATCATGACGACTATAAAAATATACGGAGGGACCTGAAAAGTATGGACACAAAAATATTTCTATCTTCGTTAGCTAATTGTGTTTATTTTTTAACGTTGGTCAGAGTTTTTTAGCTGTGTTATAAAATTTCGGGGAAAACATCTACGATTTATGGAGAACTGTTACAACTAGCTTAAAATTCATCAAATATAGTAGATTTGCTATATAAGAAATGTACACAAATATTTCATTGATAAACAATGAAAAAAAAATCGGTTTGAATTCGATTCAGTTTTAGGTATCGAGGGAGGCTATATGCTCCTTTTTATCCACGCAAAGCGGTAGTTTCGGTTAGTCTGGAAGCCGACCCCAACATAGTTGGGAAAAAAGCTCGGAGGATGAGGATGATGAGCGGTAGTTTCGCAGTTCAGCGGCAGATACAAGTTTTAACATAAACCCCATATATTTTATACCACCATATTTGTCTCGTATTCACGCCATCACCAAATAAACATAACTAGATACATAAGTAAAACAGCAGTAAAATAAAAAGTGGCAACACAGCCCATCATATAACAGTTTGTCAAACATACCTGGGCGTGTAAAAGTTTTATAGACAATAAATTGACATTAGTTGCAGACACCGCAGACATAACTCTTTGCGAAACTGTTGTGGTTGCTATAACCAGGTCGTTATTGGTTTTAGGATGATAACTATGAATATAAACTATACATATGCATTCCTATTTGATTTTTACATTGTGGTACACACACTTATAAAATAATTGAGACTTAATCACGATACTGTATGAAAAGGATCGATACCTTTTTATTTTCGCGACGTTTCGGCTAAATTGCACTGACCGTGGTCACGGGTGGACTGATGACAGCTAGCGGTGTCTCCGTGAAGGACAGGGTTTTCGAACTATCCTCACTTGGTCTTTACAAATCTTGATTAAAATGAAAAATATTTTTTTGTCAGGTTGAGACTACATTAATAAGAAACCTAAGATTGTATTTATTATGTTCTCAGCATTTTTCAATAACGTCGTACCAATTTAGCCTCATCGCATTGGATTGAATTTTCTTCACGTCACTATGCATATATCTTGTCTATTTCTGTCACGATTTTTCTTATTATTATTATATAAATAACTGTCAACCTCAACGTACGTAAACGTCACATCAAATAAACTTTATTGCTGCATGAAATGGCCATGCAATATTCATAGAATATTCTAGAGCTTATGAATTTTTTAACGGCAGATACATTTTGCTGCGATTTTCCCATTAATAGCGTTCATACTATTTTTGTTAAAGTATCATTATTTTTAAGTGTAAAGTTGTTTGGGTGATGGGTCTGAGTTATATTTGAAGTGATTGTTTTGAGCTAAACAAGTTTAATCAATAGGTCTTTGTGTTGATTGAACTTCGAGTTTTGTAATTGCTCTCTTGCCCTTGGAGAGTGTATTGTCCTTGTTTGCTTGAAAGGTTCAGTTTGATAACATTTTAGGCACTTCATCTTGATTATTAGGCATTTAAACTGTACCTTACTCGGAAAAAGCACCAAATAATATTAGTAAATTGGTTTACACTTGCTCGTTTCTTTAACGTGGTTTACCAACGACCATACCACAATTATTTCTGATCCTACACTTATTACATCTAACTATAGACGGTTATCAGTAATACAAGGGCAAAAAGTTAATCATTTTATAAAACTTTACTTATATCACGTCGAGGTAAGAACTCAATTTCCTCTGAAATGACTCTGATACATGAAAAACCTTTACTACGAAAATAGCTTACCTATACAACCTAATACTGAATTTAGGTTCAACCTTCGAGCGTGGGACGGGTGACAGAAATCAGATGACATTGTGACGGCTAGATGATCAGACATAAAATATGTGACCTATATTTATATTTATCACACATTAGAGGCTTGTCAGATTGATCCACATTTTAATAAGGTATAATATGATACCTATTTTTATATAGAAGTTAGACTTATAAGTCTGGCGTTAACATACGCTGTAAAGCTCTTTGACGTTTTTTTTGTATTTAAGATGAGATGGAAATCTCATGATATCGACATTACAAGCCCTGCATTTTAAAATGCATGTACTACTCTTTACCTAAAAATGTGTACGTACCTATATTTATTAAGAGCGGCTACACGAAATGCATAAAAACATAAAGTTCACATTTTGACCTTTGACGCAAGCATATGTTATTGCATGCTGTTTTAAGAACTAAAGTCAGGTCAACGAACTTAAAACACACTAAAATAGCATACCAAAATGTGAAAGATCTTACTCAAAATATTTTTACCCTAAAAGCAGCCATACTTATTCGCTCATCACAGAATAAATTATGAACTAGATATATGCACATAATAATGTATTTGTGCTCACATTCTAGCCATAATTCTGGTCTCTGAGAGTAGAAAATAATATAAAAGCTTTGTTAGATTGAAAAATAAACCAGCGTGAGATATAAGTGAGATTTAACAGCCTGATAGTAAGTAGACTGTAATGTTATTTATTATGGCATTGAACGTTAAACGACGTATATCGATAGCACTTAAGATTTTTATTATGCGTTAGGAGTTTTTTGATGAAAGGCTGCTGAAATATTGGGCAGTTTTTGCAAACTTGTTAAAGAGAAAAAATATTTAGACTTTGAAAAAAATCGGTCAGATCATGGATTATCAATTGTTAGTTTCAACCTATAATTTTGTCTTACTAACCGACATAGAAGGGTTAGAAACTTAACAAAGAAACTTTGAAGGTACCTATTCACTTAACACATGAATCTTGATAATTCTGTATCAAAATATCAAAACTGACTAGACGATGAAACATGATAGTACCCACAGCAATTTCTCAAACAACAAATACCAATTTTATGTCACTTACAACAGTATACGCTTCCGTTGGTCTTCCAACGCCTTTCCGTCATACATTGTGTGTGTTAGCAACAATACTCTGAATAACACTAAACTTCAGGGACATAAGCGTTCAACTCACTGAAGAAGGAAATAGTGGAGATGCCATAAGGCAGGTAGGTCAGGCGCCTTCTTGTAGGTCAAGCAACGAGTAAGCGTAATCAGTTACTAAAACTTACGAGACGTGTGGGGTACTTGTCAAGATTTGTTTTGATTGATTGCTAATTTTATTTTGTAAATAATGGGCATTTTCCATAGAAGGCGTGTAAAGGCGGAGCTATTAACGTTCCTCGTCCCTCGAACACTCGCATTTTGGCGCGCCATTTTCTTAGGAGATTTAGCGTTATGACATCTCCGCTAGTCATTTAGTTCTCCATGGTTCAACTAGACCCAATTTCAGTAACGCAATAGTGGTTAACACATATAACAATGGAGTCTGATTTGTGAGCCTGAACACCGCAACGCATGACCGCAAATATCGTTCCCTATTGTCAGAGGCTCGGGGGAATATCTTGATTGGAACACTGTTATAAATGCGTATAACTAATCGATTGTTTAATAGTGTGGTGGAGATGTGTTGAAGTTGTGTTCAGTGATTTACATAATGTGAGACGTTCTGAGATGGTAATTTCAACGACCAAATTCTGCAATGACAAAATGGTAGCTTTTAAAATGAACAATGGCGTCCATTGCAAATTGAACCGACCAAATTGTGTTGTAAAGATAGTTTTTTTAATTCTATATTTTCTTTAAAGCAATTCTTCAATATGTATTTTGAAACTTTAAAACTTCTTTGAAAATACCAAACTTCAAACCGTCACAATTCAAGAGCACCAAAAATCTGTCACAGTTTACAACCGAAAATGGGATGATTCGAAAAAAATCACGTACCAAAAAAAAGTAAATCCAATTTCGTGAGTACAAAAATGCAGATAGGCTAGAACCAGGCTGGCTCGTTAGTAGAGACCAAAAATATTTTTAATTTTCCTTCCTACGTTTCTGTTGTGGCCATTGTGACCTCTGCTCGTTTCAAATGCAGATTTACATTTTAGAACAGTGCGAATAAGAATAATTTTACACTGACTGAAAAGGGCATTGTTGTATTATAAGCGTTATGATTGGTTTGTGAGTGTGTGTGTAGTGGGCACTTTAATGTTTTTAAAACTTTAACTTTCTTTGATTTCTTTAAGACAAACCTATGGTAAAACGCTCAAAACTCTTTTCTTAGATTATTTACTTATCTTAGTTTTCACTTAGACAATACGTTATCTTCAAGAGTCATATTTTTTAATATTATATGTGCCTACCCAACATTATAGTTTCGCAGGAAATGACTGTTCCTCTATAGGTAAATCTCATGCATATATATTTTATGATTAGAGCTGTGATCGACTGCAGAAGACATTTATTTAATGAATCTGAAAACAGTGTTCCACTCCTTTATTATGTACATAATCCTAATAATAATCCGAACATAGTTATGTCTTCCAAAATAAGAAATTCCTTCTTATAAGGAACATTACATAAACGCGAACTTTGCGTAAATTCTACGCGTAGCCCGCCGGAATACGCAATGTAGTAGTAACGACTGGTTACGAACAAAATTATGTAAGTAACGATGCTGGCGTAATTTTTACTAGTAAATAGAGCTATGATTTTGTTTTCTTTGTTGGAAATATAACAGTTCATTATCATCTATCATCAACATCATCTAATACAGATACAGCCTGCTGAATACCAGTGTTTTCCAAGGAACGACTGCCCTATCTGACCTCCTCAACCCAGCTACCCGGGCAACCCGATACCCTTAGGTTAAACTGGTGTCAGACTTACTGGCTTCTGACTACCCGTAACGACTGCCAAGGATGTTCAATGACAACCACACAGGATGTTGAATAACAGTTCATGATAAACTAAGTAGAAAAATATAGGGGCCCATCCATGATTCTACCAGGGCTGCGGGGTTGTTCGAAAGAGTTACCGCGGCCCTTCTACATAAAGGGCTTAAGAAGGAACATGATGGATTCTACTCAGTAAGAGTTTGACTTTCTTTCACGCTGCACCGACAGCAGGAGAGGTCATTTGATGATTTCCGATAAGAAAAAATATAATGAACCCGGGTTGAGCCGTCTCAACAGGCAGAAAAAAAAATAGATACGTGTATTCACAATCATATACCAAATCCTCACATCTTCTTCACAGATGAAAAAAACTAAACCTACCATTTAACCCATCCGGTAAAACTACTTCTATTTCTTCAATACATTCCCAACATGCTAAACACATACGAATTTGTACCACATTTATTTGCTGTGTACCATTACCAACCACTGAACTGTCTTAAGGGACATAGCTACTACTCGTAAATGCATACTGCAATGAGATCGTGTCGGATCTAAATAGCTTAATGTTTATTTGTTTATAAGATGTTTAGAATTGTTAATTTAAATGTTGGTTTTGATTTTGTTTTGGAAACAAAGGAATTCAATGCTGTTGGTTAAATGATAGTGAAATCAATGGTTTTCCTAACTTGTTTCTTCAATAGGGGTTATAACTTGTAACAGTTAGGTATATCTAGGGCTGCCATCCGTCCGGGTTTCCCCGGATTTGTCCTCGTTTGGAGGCCGTCCGGGGGCCGTCCGGGCGGGGTTTCAAGAAGTGTCCGGGGAAAACCCGGACATTTTTCATAGGGCCATCTTAACCTATGGTGCCTGGGTATGCGAATTACCCGGGCGCCTAATAATGCAGAAGTCGAAGTGTCCCAAAACTCCAAAATTTTCGCGCTCGCTTCGCTCGCGGCTTCTTTTCTTGACACACTTTTTTTACGTTTAGCTACTTTAATATCCCAATATTCAAAAAAATTTGCGCTCGCTTCGCTTGCGGCTTCTTCACTTTGCGGATTTTTTTATTATACAAGTTTAGGTGCTTTAGTGACCCAAAACTCAAAAATTTTCGCGCTCGCGGCGACTTCAGTTTACAGTTGTTTGTATTTTTCAACATTTTTTTGTCTAACCTCTATCAAGAAGGTAACTCCTAGTTTCTGCTATATATATATATGAGCTTTCTTAATTATGGGGTTTGGCGAAATTCGAAATGGCAGCCCTTTTTTTTTTTTTTTTTTTTTTTTCATCTGAGGAAAATGCCTGACGCATACACACACCGCCCGGGCAGACGGTGAGGTTATGTGGGGCTTGCACCCACTAAAAACCTCAGCGTTTGTGCCGTCTTCTGCCTTTTAGAGAGGGGCCACGAGGACCAAAGACGACTTTCGTGACCTCTCGGCAGTGGCTGATCGCCTCCGTCTACTGGTGATCCATCTCAGCAGCAGTTCGTGCAATGCAGGTAGCAGGAGTTCTCCGGTCTGCTACCCACTGGCTGCTGCTAGGGCGGCATCTGGGCGGCGTAACGCGTCCGACGCCTGCCCACCCTCCGGCGACGAATTGGGTCCGCATGAGCGTCTGCCTCACGGACCCGCTCCGCCGCCTCCTTCTGCGATATTACTTGTTCGCAGAAGGTATCTACGGCTTTCCAGCCGGCCTCGCTGCCGATCATCACTCTCACCAAATTCGGCAGCGAGAAGTCCTGTCCGGTATAAGCCGCCAACACATTGCGCTGCTCGTCCCAGGCGGGACACAGCTCAATGGTGTGCTGCGCTGTATCCGGGCTACTACCGCACTGGTGGCACACGGGGGTAGGTTCCCGTCTAGCCACCTTATGCAGATAGTACCCGAAGCACCCATGGTTGGTCAAAATTTGGGTGGTACGGAAGGACAGCACTCCGTACCTTCTTCCCACCCACTCTTCGAGAATTGGCCCTATTGCCGCCGCAGTCCAATGACCAGCAGTAGGCGCCGCCAGTCTCTCCTTCCACTCGGACAGGACATCCTCCTGCGCCTGCTCGCGCCATCTTCTCACAAGCTCGGGCGGAGGACAGTCGCCGCTCGAGCGAGCATTAGCTCTCCGGGAATAAATCTCCGCGAGCACTTGTGCCTCTAGATTGCCGATTGAGCTGCTTCGTCAAAAGTCTCACCCCGAGCGGTAACGAGCATCTGCATAGCAAATTGCACCCTGCCCGGCGGTAAAGCCGCCACGCAGGGCCCAATCGTATCCGATGTTCCACAGGAGTGGTCCCAGGACTGACCCCTGCGGAACACCGCACGTAACAGAGCACCGTACCATGCGCCCGTCGCGTCCCTGGTAGCAGACGCTCCGTCCTCTCAGGTAGTCTACCACTAGCTGCCTCAGGTATGTAGGCACTCCGTGGAATTGGAGCGCTTCACCTATGCAGCTGAATGGCAGACTGTTAAATGCATTGGCGATGTCCAGTGACACCGCCAACAGCACGTTCCCTCCGGCGACCACTTCCCTCACCTCTGCTTTCAAGCACAATATGGCATCCACAGTCGATCGTTCGGCTCGAAAGCCATACTGGGCATCCAACAGGTTGGGGCCGGTCGTATTAAGGTGTCGAGTTATGCGGCTGGCCAGAATCCCCTCCAGCATCTTACCCGCTTCGTCTAAAAGGACAATGGTTCTGTAAGCCGAAGGTGAATCTGGCGGCCGAACCGGCTTTTGCAGAAGCACTAAGCGTCCTTCCTTCCAAGGCTCAGGGAACTGTCTCGACGTTAAACACGCGTCGAACAGTTCCTTCAGCTGATCATTCATCGCATCGCTCAGTGCCATGGCTAGTACCTTGGAGGGTACGCCGTCCGGGCCAGGGGCTTTATTCTTGGAGCGCGCCTTCAAAATCACAGTATTCATCTCCGCCTCAGTGATTGGCAGGATCTCCTCTTCATCGTGCTGTTCCTCCTCAGGCGGAGCCATAACTGGAGGTACATGTTCTGCCCGATTGGGAAATAGGGCTTCCACTACTTGGCTAAGGAACTGAGGTTCGAGGGCCTCCGTAAGTGGGGGGCCCTGAGCACGAAGTTTGTTCCTTGCTGAGAGATACGGGCGTCCCCAGGGATCGCGGTTAAGGCCATCCAGCATCTCGCTTCTGCTTTGGTCTTTCGCCCGAATTATCGCCACCCGCAGAGTTTCTCGTGCAACCTGTTACGTCTCATAAAGCTCAGCCTCTAAGATGTTAAGGCTGTCGCTGCGCTGGCGTCGCCTGCGGACGCTAGAGTAGCACCTCCGCGCATGAATACAGGCCTGCCGGAGGCCCGCCATTTCCTGAGACCACCAGTAGACCTCCTTCTTAGAAGGTCGCCGGCGCACACGAGGCATGGCCGCATCACAGATCGCCGTCATGGCGCTCCGGAAACTATGGGCCCCGACGTTGACGTCGGCCGCTTCTGAGCGTGTTGGTGGCAATAGCCACGCCTGAACAATGGCGGCCTCTTCCAGTAATTCTCTATCAAGCTGCTTTTGTGCCCATCGTGGAAACTTTTGGGCATTCGAATGTCGAGCAGCAGCGTCATTGTATGAAGACACAGATACGTCCAGACAAATGTATCTGTGGTCGGATAAGGTTTCAGTATCCTGCACAACCCGCCAATCTAGTACGCACGCGGACAGAGCCGGCGTAGCGAAAGTGAGATCCACTATTGAACCCCCGTTCCGCCGCACGCACGTGTTAACTGACCCCCTATTCAAAAGAACGAGTCCAGTTACCGCCGCCCATTCTTCGACAACACGTCCTCGTATGTCAGGTCGGGAGGAGCCCCATGCAGTAGACTTCGCATTGAAGTCCCCCATGATCAAGACCTGGCTTGGTGCCATCCGAAGAACAGAGGCCCCAAGTCTGTCAAGGAAGTCTTCAAACTCGGGAAGGGTCCTATTCGGAGAAAAGTATACGCCGAAGATGATGACCTCACCCCACTTAGCTGCAACGTATCCCGAGCCCCTTTCCTTAAGTGTAGGAGGAGTGCAGTTGGGATCCGCTGAGCCGATTATAGCTACAGACGAGTCAACGTCACCCACCCAGTTAGGGCGAGGAGAGACAAAATATGGTTCTGCAGCTACGGCCACGCCTATCGACCACTCTGCCATGGTTTGCAGAAACAAGTCCTGTGCACCGGCACAGTGATTTAGGTTCGCCTGGAGTATTTTGTGATTACGGACTTGGTCCATTAGAGTCCTCGATAATCATTTCTATCTCCTGTTGCCTTTGGTCTGGCAATACTTCGCTGTGGGGGGTGGCCTGGATGTTGGCGGCCGTCTTCCCCCTCTTTGGCTTGGCTGGGGCCTTACAGCCCTTTCCTCCTACTGCGTGATTTGCGGGCAGCTTTGCTGCCTCGCAACCCAGGCAATGGGGATCGTCAGTGCAGGTATTTGCCTTATGACCTGGTTTTCCACAACGGTAACAAAGTCCGGCGTAGTCCACGGTAGAAGTGCATAGAGGAAAGGTATGTCCTAACCCCATGCACTTATAGCACCGTATAGATCTTGTCTCCAGAACCTGAACCTTTGCGGAGCTCCAGCCAACGAGAAGTCGATTGGCATCGCCTAACATCTTAGGTATATCCAATTCCAATCATTATTAGACTGACCTTTTATATAGGGTTGACGTTACATGTCTTCTTCAGCAATAACTACTCTGCCTGATGTCATCACACAAGTTGACTTCTTTCCAGCTATATCATCTTTCTACAACTCATTCATCGTTGCTTTTGGTTGGCCCCTTCTTCTACATCTATGACGTAAATTAAAAATTCTTGAGATTGACCAATAATTATAATTATGGATACACCCATCTATTTTTAATATGACACGTCGAAATTATATTAAAACACAAAAAAAAATCTGTATATTTTATTTTAACCCAGTTAATAAAAAAATTATCCAAATACTCTTACATAATAGGCACACGCAATGATTCATATTCCTATGAACTAAACGCGAACATTCATCTGGTTCCTACATCCAATCTCTTGGCCATAACAAGAAAACTTTTCTACTCGTGCTAAGAACTTCGAATAAATCTGATCGAACTATTCCTAAGATACGTAATTAACGTTCAAGGACTAAACGTATAGAAATATTGGAATGATTTTAGTTAGAACTATTTGTATAGTACTAACTAGCTGTTGCCCGCAACTTCGTCTGCGTGGGCAATATAGAATAGTCAAAATACTACTTATCCCGTAGGTGCATTCTTTCACGTGACAGTATAATTAGGATTAGCACTTAGCAGTCCCTTAGCAGTAGTCAGTGTTGTGGATGTGACCATTTATCTAAACAAAAGAAGTAAAGTTTGTGACGTTGTGGAAATCTCTGGATCTAGTCAGCCAATTTGGAAAATTATTACGTAAGTAATTTTCACAGGAAACAGCTATAATCTATGTCTATATGCTTCGAGTCTGACAAAGCTGTCATTTGTACATTTTCTGCAGCTGCTGCGACTAATCAGAAGCCAGAAAGTCTGTCAGTCTTACCAGGGATATCGTCTTGTGTAGTTGACTGGATTGAAGATAGGTAGATAGGTAGTCGCTCCAAGCAAAATATTGGTACTCAAAAAGATTCTATAACTGGAAGCCAACACCAACATAGTTGGGGAATAGCTGGATGGATGATAAAATGAGTCATCATCATCAGCAGGCGCATAGGGTAGGATAGTTTCACTACTGGGGAGAAACACTTGTATGACTTGGGGATTTTCTGTGCAGACAAAAAACGCACGTGTGTGTGTGTGTGGCTGTGTGACAGAAAATTAGGCGTGCGACATTAGGCGTGCGTGATCCTCGGGCGTGTGAGTAGCGCGGGCGTCGCGAGCGCGCTGCGTGAACGTCGCGTTTTGTTGCCCTGCGGCATGTGTGAAGCGTGCAAGCGACGCGCTCGCGGCGAACACGCGGCGCTCGAGTTGCGTTCTCACCCCTTCGCCCGCTATCCCCGCCGCCCGCTAAACGCCTTAGCAGTTAAACGTCAAGGAGAGCGGCGCGTGCGCGCCGCGAGCGCGCTACAAATACCGCAGGGCAGCAAACGCGACGCTCACGCAGCGCACTCGCGACACACGCGCGGCGCCCGCGCTACTCACACGCCCGAGGATCGCGCATGCCTAATGTGGTGGCCTAAGCCGGGACTCCACCGAAATGTTTGCATTAGTTCACGAATAGGCAAAATGTACGTATCTGTGAGAGTCCACTTCATGTACGTACTTGAAACCTGCAGTTTTGCCAAGATTTTCAAAATGTACGCTCGCCATTTGTCATTTCTTGGTGGAGCCAGCAAGTCAAAAGAAACATAAGTGTTTTATACTGTGCGTCACTGCCGCACACCGGGAAAATTTCGCTCTTGCGGAGGACGTTTATATACCATATTTTGTGTCACACGTAAACAGGACGACAGTAGTATCCACCGAAACACTTTCAAAGATCTGATGAACGAACAAATCAGACCTGACTTGGTCACCTGGGGCCAATCAGAGCTCTATGAAGCGATAATACGCTTTGGCTCCTACTGTTATTGTGGTTTCTGAAAATTTATTCACCTCATTCAACGATGAATGTAATTCTGATGGTACTATTAAGAACACTTGCTTAGCGCAGAAGCTGACGTTGGCAGGTCAACTCTTTTGACTTCTCGAATAGGATACCATTGGTTTTTGTGCAATGCACACCTGCAATGCATTCTGGATTAGGATAGGATATAGGTGGATAGGATTTGCAACAGAGAACGATTCTGTCTTTGTGATTAAATGACATCAAACGTAGTTTTATATAAAAGGTGTTTTTTTAGACTTGGCTCGGGTCTTACTGAGACTGTTCGTAATCGTGAACAGTGTATTTGCGATCAGAAATTGAAAGTAAGCATGTCTCTGGTATGCGGCGCGTAATTTGTACGTTTTCAGACGCATAAAGCATTTTACGTGTGTATGGTATTAAATCGAGAAAGCTCCCATTTCTTATCTGCACTTTGTATCTGGGCTTGTTCTTAAAGCTACAGAATCCTACATTACCTACCTACCTCACGCTTAGCAGCGCTTGCGAGAGACAGATCCTCATTTCTTCTAGGATTAAGTTTACATATTTTGCATCAGAAAAATAATTAAGGTCTACTTAATACTACTCACTCAAAGTAATTTGTTTTAAGGCCACCACATAGTGGAAGATAAGCTAAACTATGTTTATGAAAAAATCCTGATATGAACTCCATCTGTAAGTTTAAATGATAATTATTTGTTTCACTAAAGTCATCATTTTTGACATAATGTTCAAAAAATAATTTAGATGGCACCGTTTTAAATTTGGCTGAGAACTATTAATTTTCTTTTCATCAAAGTAATAATTATAATTGGATTTTGATGTGGCACGGCAAACTGACAAACACTATTGAAATGTCTATCGAAAAATTACACTACGTGTTAAAATATGGTGAATTACGGAAAATACACAACTCCATCTGTTGAAATAATAATCCTCTATAAAGAATGTATGGTAATTAATTGTCATTTACCACCTCGCTCCTTTGACAAATTTTATGTATTTTATTTAACACAGATTACCACAGATGGAGCTACTTTAACCTTGGCTAAACAAAATTTTCATATTTTTTTTTTCTTCCGAAGTTACTTATGAAGGTGTGATTTTCTGTGTAAAGGTTAATAATAGGCCGATCAACTAATATAAGTACAACATTCAAATGCTCAGTTTTGACGAACAGATTGCTTGTCGTAATATTTTACATCTTGAATTCACAAAATTAATCATATCTTTTAATAGAGTGAATCGATTTCGATGAAACAAAAACTAAGTAATACCCCAAGTTACGTAGAATTTTTGTATATAAGCATTGTCTGAATTGAATTCGTAGATTTTACGTGAATCCCGAACGAACAAACAGACAAACAGACAAAAAATACAAAAATGATGGAAATGGGTTCTGTTAGTTATCCTTTAACATGCTGGCTATTTTTCTTGTCAATTTCTTCAATGTACAAAAATTACTTTTCTACAGATTTATTATATGTATAGATTGGTATAGATGCCCTTGATTAACTAGGTTACAGACTTTCAGAATCAGAAGATAAGACACTGGCTATTTTGAGCGGTTCCATGCGCGTCCTAAAGAAACCTCTTCCATCACTTGGTTAAAAAGTAACTGATTTTGTGAATTTTGAGTTTTTTAGGGTTTTGTCCAACTGTGTTCCATTCAGACCCAGATAAAAAGTAACATGTTTTCTTTCTGAGGCTCTAGTGTATACTAACTCCGTACCAAATTCGTTAAAAACTGTTTAGTTGTTTTAGTGAGAAAGCCGACAGACAGACTGACAGAGGTATTTTCACAATGTATTCTCATTTTGTGTTTCAGTAAATAATTTTAAACAATAATTTTTTAGATTAATACAACCATACATAATAAACTTATTCACAGTATTGCGTAAAAAAACTATAGGAACCGTTCACAAGAATAATAGTGCGACAGAAAATAATTATAACCAGGGTCATGACACATAGCATGAAGCTGTAAGGCAGATTTATACTCCAATCTCGCACTCACAGTCGCTTCTCGATTCAACCTTAGATATTTCTTATTGATAATGTAAGTTACAAACTGAAGCGGGTATGTACAAGGTTACACTATTTCTGAAAGGCTGTAAATAGGCCAAGACTTTTACAAAAAATCAAATGGAGGAAAATTATTTAAAAAAATTATATGACGAAAGTGCGACATTTTATGCGTAATAGATTTGGAATAATAATATATACTTTTCCAAATTTTCCGTTTTATATCGGTGTTGCTGCCATACTTTTGGCGTCCGAAACTTTTCTTGTGTTCATACAAAACGCTTGTTGGGACAAACATGTGGCTAGTCAAAAATCATCAAAACTGCATTTGTTTTCCCAAACAAATGCGCAGGTGTAAATATACGAGATATCAAGCTAAAACTTATTCAGCTTACAACGCCGATAATTTTAAAACCTACATACCAAACCGCTACCTCTTATAACTTGCCTACATCCCAAAAGCAGTATCTATTCAGAGGTGTCGACTCCCAGGTACGTTTCGGACTTATCTCTCCCGTGAATAATGCTCAGGGGCGGTGATCGACGACTGACGACATTTCAGGATCGCGACACTTTCGCTCCGGGGATTTTTACTAATACAGGCAGGAATAAACTTTGCTTAGTTGATGTCTATATTCATGTTAATGCAGGTTATTTAGTACAATACACTTAACCACCTTGGTATATCCGAACGCAGGTGGTATGCGTAGGCATTTGTTTCGATTGACAAAAAAAAGGTTACTAGATTTGATTATCACACAAAGCATAACAATGTAAAATTGACATAGCACTGTGGTACACCAAAATTGTTCAACAATAATTTCAAGCACTATTCAAACTATTTCAATCATGTTGCGGTTTCATCATCTGTAATTATATTTCCAAAACTCAATTTCTATTGTCCCAAAAATGGAGCTTTTATAACGTCAATCCAATATTAGGAATTTATAAAGATTTAGTAGGTGCGGTAGACTGCAGATCAGTGGTAACTGTCATGCACCTTAACTCAATAGTAATAAGTACGATTTTCCTATAAAACTGTTACCACTGACCTGAAGACTGTACGTTAGTCGAAGGCTGATGGTTTAAGGGTCATCGCCAATCCGCTTATGCCGCAGAAACCCTTTCCTTCATTCGGCCTTGACCTGACCGTAGCCGGGAAGAAGTGAAATGTTTTTCCGAATCGTTGCACAGCCCTCCTAACTTTTGCTAGGCGTATAAGTCAGTTTATCTAGAAATACAGACTTGGTTTTTTTGAAATAGGAGAGCTTCTGTTTGAGTTTTATGTACCTACTGTTTTTCATGTAAAATTTCAACCTTTTCATTTACCATTAATAAAATTAAACTCCCTTGAGGCTTTTGATCATTTTTGATTTCTTAAATGTTATTTTGACCTTCTTATCCATGAGTTTAATACAGCTTCGCTTTAGTTAACCCCTTCCACATTTCCCTTAAAACCTATTACCACGAGGAAATTACAAATTAAAATCGGTAGCCATATTGGAAAACGTTTTTGACGTCATCAGCACTTAAATTCGAGCTTCACCTAAATTAATTCGATGACTTGAAATTTGAACTTTAAATTGACGGTGTTAGAATTTATTTTCGTTTGTGTTTTGTTGGACTAAACCTATTGAGTAAATTTTTTGCAACATTAAAGAGTTTCTGCATTTGACATCTCTTTGTTGTCGCTACGTTTCGAAGTTCTTTGTCGCTCAATATCTGCAAATAGACTGTGTGTTGTACTTTATATTTTATTCTGGGACGTTCCTCTTGGCACTGTGCACTTGCTGGGTTTGTGCTGTGAATCTTTAATGATTGCGGATTAAACTTATGACGGGTTGGATGCTTGGCGTGAAGTTTATTTTACCCACTTTCAGGTTACAGTGATATTTCACAAAATGTTTATATTTGACTGCTCGTTCCCAAATGTTAGTATGTATTTGACATTCTCTCAAATTTGACCATTGATAAAACAAATTCTACATCATGTTCACTGAATAACCCAATATGTACCTTCGATATAAAACTGGGTTCAAAGTGTTGTTATCTAGAACTATAAGGAGTGGTCCTCAATTCGCGTTCCTGCTAGGATATTGGAAATATAAGGCTTCAGTATTGAAATAGTTTAGCTGAAGACTTGAATGTTATTCGAAATTTCGAGTTTATGCACTAGTCTTGTATACAAGTTTGGCTTTAGCTATTTCGATGTCTCGCGTTTTATTTCGACTGTCTAAGGTACTTTAATGTATTTTGGGTGGATATTTTTTTGGGTATGGTATTTTCAATAGCTGTATTTCGAAGGGCCCAAGAAAATGTAGGTTCCGGCTGTCATTTGCACACCTTTGACAGTCGTTAAGGGTAGTCAGAAGCTAGTAAGGCGAACAACCAGTCTTACCTAGGTGTATTGGGTTGCCCGTCTAACTAAATTGAGGAAGTCAGATAGGCATTTACTCCTTGTAATACACTGGTACTCAGCTGCATACGGTTAGATTGAAAGCCGACCCCAACATACTTAGTTGGAATAAAATGCTATGCAGCCTATGCTGGTGATGATTTTGAATGAGCTATTTATAAACAAACTTTAATTGTCCTATTCCCAGAATAGTCAAGTCATACATAAAATAACACATCGTCTGTTAAATTATGAAAGCACCAACTTCGGTTCTACCGTGCTTTATTTTGAAAGCACGTTGAACCATTCATGTAAATTAAAGTCAACAGAGGTGAGCGGTACGCTTTGATGTTCACTTGTTCGGTAATGATAGCCAATCAACATACTACCGTTTTGTATTTACATTCAAATATGGAATGATGACTTATTTTCTATGTTTGTGTGTGTACATACTGCATTTGTATACATTATACTTACATTGTAGCTACATATGTATCAGTGTTTATATAGCATGATAAGAAAATTATTATAGATATAGAATAGTGCATAATTACAAGTAGATAAGTAGATATTAAGCCAAATATTTTGTACACCAATTCGGTAGAACGTGTGAAATTCCATTCACTATAAAACACCTACATATATTTGTACTACATTCTGATAAATAATTTTTATCTTTCTTTCATAAATGAGAATGAAAAATTACGAATCTAATTTTAATTAGGTATTTGTATTAATAACACATATTTTTTATGATTAAAATTAAGCCTTGTTTATTTAGATTTTTTCACGTTTTCCATAACATAAAAATATGTATAAGAAATTCGATGAAATCTGAAAATCCATCCAACAATAATCAAAAACAAAACTTCCTATAGAAAACTTGTTTAAAAGTATTACCAAAACATTTGCAGGTCGAACAAGGTCAGCCTCTCGAAATTATGCAAAATCCCTTAACGGCGTTGACGAGTTGAATTTTTAATTTGTAAAGAAAAACTTTGACAATGACAATTGAATCAGAATGACCCTTAGCAGGTAGACAAGGGAAAGATGATTTTATTCTCGTGTTTTAAGATGAAATTTTAATTACTAAGAGGGTTAAGAGGGGATCGGGAAAACCTTGAGGTTTTTACTGGTCATTTTTTATGAAAATCTTGTCACTTGCATTCGCATAGCAAGCCTTTCTTAAGGGTGTTTCAGGTAATGACCCCAATTGTTATATTCGTGTGCCTGAATATCTATGCAGGTTGTTTTGAATAAGGTCAACATAGAGCACTTTTTGGAGTCTCGTGAATTCATGGTCATTGATTATGTGGTCAATGGAGGAAAGCTATGTTCTGATGATGATCAGAATAGATCTCTAGTCTATTTGAACTCGGAAAAACATAGCTCGATAGTCTCCTTTCTATAGGATAAGGGACAATAGGCTAGTTTCCTAAAAAATAATAATTAGTCCGTCTTGTAGATTGTCCAAAATTAAGCGATACGTATTTTTTCTTTTTTAAATTGGATCAGAACTTGTTAAGATATAGCGTGTTAAAGTTGAGTGTGACGTCACAAGTTGCTACAATTTTCAGGACACTGTGACGTAAAAGGCCCCCACTCCTAATTTTTGAAGTGTATTATCTTTGTCATTTTATGTTTAATTAAAAAAAGAAAAAATACGTATCCAATATTTTTTGATTATCTAAAAAGCGGACTAAATATTATTTCATTATTTCGACCCTGGACACTACCCTATTAGGGCTAACTCTGATATTACTACGCCTTAAAAAAATTAATAAATAAAAAACAGGATTTTTTTTTTTTGCACCAAATCTTGGTACCTATAATCAAGTTTTTATAACACAGTCCCACTAGTTGCGATATAAGATAATCCGCATCCTTTACCTTATAAAACTGTAAGCTGTAAACTTTACGAGTTCTTCATTATTTTATCCACTACTTTAGTCAAAGCAATGAATCCAAGGTTTTAAAGACTTAATTAAGCTAAATGAGACGATTAATCTTGAAAAGGTACATAAAACTGTATATTCTAAAAGAGTTAACGTTCTTGTAAGATATTTGATTTTCCCTTACATGACTCTCGTAATTGTATCTAATTCTAATTATACAGATGTTCTACTTATACGCATTTTTCGTTTTTATTGTACGCAGGTATAAGTGCTTCGATATTAAAACATAATATATTTCTTTCATGAAATCGCTAAGTATTTATTTTTGCATGAAAATTATGTTACTCATTTTTACAACATTAAATTGCATTTGAATTTACAATAAGCAAATGAAATCCAGACCCAGTAGTCGTTAATTTCATGTAGAATATCTGAGTTGGCTCCAAAATCCTATACATATTAGAATCTTAACGCAACTTAATAAATGGCTTACTAACTAAACTAATCGCAAGTAGGAACCCAAACTTCATGCAAAAGTTCAGTCGTTAAAAATAACGGTTACAACGTTAAAAATAACGTTTACTTCCATAACCGTTGTTAAAATATAAGTTTAAAACATGAACTGAACTTACAGTACGTGTAATATTAAAAATTCCGGGATATTTTTGCTCCATTTTGAATTTTATTCATATAAAGGAATTTTCCATATTATTATAAAATATGAAGAATCCAGTTTTACGTACTGGATTGTGAAACTAAATTCTTGACGTTAAACTTAGTTTGGGAACTGTTTCAACCATGTTTTAGTGCGGAAAGTATGTGCATGCGGATGTAGCAGTGAATCTTAATTTTTGATATAGCCTACTTTCTCGAACCGTATGAAATAAATAGTCTACTTTTCTCCTTTCAGAAAAAGAGTTAATTATCCTACATTTTTTTGGATTAAATCTTATCAGCTTACCGATATGATAAATTATGATTTAGGTTATTTTATTTATAATTTTAGGCCTTTCTTCTCATATTTTAGCAGTAGGTACAATGATTAATAAATGCCTTATGAATACCAAATAATATGTACTCAGCATAGCCTCTAGCTCTGTGGCATAGCCTATCAAATCTTTAATTCATACATTTGTCTCTAAAACACTACACACATTAAAATTTACTAACCAACTTCTAAAAACAACACAAAATTTTAAGGGTGCAAGTAATTGCGCGTGTTGAGGTTCATGCGCAGGTTACATGCATTTTAAAAACGTGCCGGTCCAGCGACTCGCGCATGTACCAAAGCAAAATACCCACCCACGTGCTCTTGTTACTTGCGCATGTTAACTTGCACCGTGTAGATGCACTCTAAATAACATTACTTCATTAAAACCAACGTCCATATTTACCAGCATACTACACATTCGAGTAATATGTACTCAACATAGCTTCGAACTCCGTGACATGGCCTTTCAATCGTTAATTAATCCATTAGCATTTAGTAATACTGAATAAGCAAAGGCTCGTTCGGCTTTGATCAAACTGTTCGGTTGTGCTAGCCATCGCTTCGTGTTCCCCCAACTTGTGAAGCAGTAAGAGTTAATTGAAAAAGTGTATGCTGTTTATTGATTAACAGTTTTGGTTGGATGTAGAAACGTTTGTTGTGTTTCATGCGAATCTATATATATGTTCCGTGTGCCACCTGTAAATGTGTCCGTATGCCAATATTGCTTCTTCATATATCATGTCTGATCAAAACATAATTTAATCTAAAATCAGTAACAAGATCTTTATTAAACCTATCGAACAAATCATTCCGGGAATTGTATTGCTCTTAAACATAAAATGCTAATTGCAACCATTTTTACTTTAAAAAATAAAAATGAAAAACCAAAACTCCAGTAAAAGCTATGCTATACAACATAGCTTGAGCAGCACAGCGCTGCTAGATAGTGTTCACGGCTCGCGATATTTACTTCACTAAATGCATTGAGCTCGCTATTCTTGGCGTAAAGGGCGCCATTCACAGCGCTTCAGCGTACGACTTCCAAATGGCACCGATTTTGAATGTCAGATGTTGAAAAATGTGAAGTCGGCACTTTTAGATAGATGCAGCGACGAAATCGATTGCAGTGGTTTGGCTTGTGATTTCATACTGCAGAAAGCATCAGAAGTATTATGAGACTATTTTTTTGCAAGAAATTATGTGCATAATCTCATGAATTTTATGCCAAATTTCAAAAAATATAGCCAACTAAACAAAGAAACTTTATTCCTCATATTTCCGAGCAAAAGTAGTAAATACCATCTTTTTACGCTGCCAAAATATAAAAAGTTACGACATTTTAATTTCGGTGTCTGCCCGTGAATGTCCGAATAAAACCTTTTGCGGAACGACGAGTACAATGAAGTGAATATTTTAATGTTACTCTCTCACTGTCTTTCGTGAATGCAACTTTGTAAAATTACTTACACCGGAAAAATAAATTACCTCCGAGTTTGGTCCTGCTTTTTATTTTACATGCGCAATAAAACTTTGTGCTACTTAACTTCACATGGATACGGACTTGAGTGTAATGGGTCAACTAGTCTAGTCTTAGTATGCAGCTATGTACTAGGATGTTACTGAATGCTGGTAGTTTACTTGGAAGGACCATCTATTTGATCTCTGTGAGTTATTGACCACGGAACACAATATCCCATGGTAAGAAGTGAATGACGCTCTAGTTTCTTTATGACTTTCAAGCTTTTAACGACACGCTAATAAAGGCAGCAGACTTAATAAATCATGGTGTATTCCCTATGTGAAATGAACAATGGGTGCCAAATGCCTGTTTTTCGTCCACCGACTGACCAAGGTAACATTATTACATAATTTGTTTGATAATTGGATACTCATGAATAGGTACGATCAAAGGGACGAGACTCTCGTACGTTACTTAAAATTACTTCTAAGAGTCCACTTCAATATAAGAACGTAGATGCTTAAGCCTAAAGATAAAGTCTGTGTCTGGACCACAATCTTGCTATATGACACCAAACGTCTGTTGTCAAGGCTCGTTGAGTCTAAACTGTTTGAAATTTTAGACTGCTATTAATGTTCCAGACGACGTGAAAGTTATAATCAGGTCAAATGTTAGATAATTATTTAGTTTTGATATGTTTTGGCTATATAAACATTTCTGTGACATTTAGGCATAATTAAAAAGTATACCTATGTTTAATTTTCATACATTCGCTTCCATCTTTTTAAAATTTTCACATAAAAGACAAATGAAAAATATGTGGCCACCGATATCGGGCACAGAGTCCAAGGTACCGTGTTTCATCAGACATCCGAATAAACCTTTGTAGTTAATTTTATATTTCAAGTTAAGTTAATAAAATACTTACTGCTTTCAATATGACACCAAATAAAACCCATCAACTAGACTGATATATCTATAGACCCACACCGATCTTAGTTTAAGATCTCACTCGAGCAACGCTTATGCTGTTAACAATACAACACTAGATCAAAGGGGATTCCAGTTAACTGTCTGTATTTGATAAGCAAGCTGATAGCGTACCTAAGTAAAGTAGTTGCGGACCATCGTCTCTAGAGAATGGTTGAGTAGAGTCTCTAAGGAATGGACGTTCATGTCATGCCTTTTAGCTGCAGAGATGGGAATTCTCTGATGCACAGAAACCTATGACGTTATTGCCGTTAGATCACCTTTTTCTAGAAAATAGAGATGGTAGCTCTCGTTGTTTCACAAGTCATATTTATTTAATAAGTTTTTTTATCTGAAGATTTTGGTCACTTAATATGGAAATATAACAGTAAAAATATTAAAATAAAATTGAAATATACAATTGTCTGGAATTTTCAAATTTTCAAAACATGAAGATATTGCTACGGGAATTATTTATTTTTGCTAAAAAACATCATTTATTTGTTTTAAATACGTTTCTTAAAATGTTTGTTTTAGAACGTGCTACGATTTATTTCAACTAAGCATGTAACTGAAATCCTTCTTCACAAAGTTTTAGCTATCAAAAGCGGCCAGGAAGATTCCCAATTAATATTATCAATAATTCTCACATACAAGTTATAGGCCTTCAAAGCCTCCCCTAAGGGTTCTTACTTAATCCGATGATAGGTTTTCTCATTCTCGGCTTTGTTTTATCCTTTCATAGCACATTTTAATTTATGCGGGTTGCCATAAATTAATAATATCATATCGTAAATTCAATTGCTAAAACTAAGTTATTAACGCAATGTTTTTGCTTTAAAACGTGATTAGATTTTGAATTATTGTGTAATGAAGAATCTAGAAATAAATGGATTGTTAATTTTCATATGCATATTTTATTTGTTTAAAAGAGAAAATACAACTCTATATTAACGTTTTATAATTAATTTTAGTGACTGTTTGAGCGGTACTGTCAAAGTGTGTAAAATTTTATAAATCATTGAATTAGACAATTTCAAGCATCCCATTTAATATTTCATTGTCAAATGAAAAAAAATATATATATGCTATACCTACTCATTGCTACATTTTACGAAATAAGTAATGATTTAATCAATTTTATAAAAATTACAGGGCTACTGTTACATGCCATGCCAGTAAATCAATAAAATAATTAATAAACCACAAATAATATGAAGACTATTACAATAAATCAAAACGCCAGTATTTATCGTTGTTCGTTAACACTTTCACGGTAACTATAAGTTTCATAATAGCTGTGTTTATGTTAAACTTGGGCTTCAGAGAGACTCGAGCACCTGTGACGATAACTTTATTAATTTAGTAGTACAGTCGCTTACAGTTGGACTGCAGAACTAATTGCCTAAGTGTACCTGGGAAAAACTCCAATAGTTACTGCACTAATGTCTTGTAACTTTATTTCTTATAAATTAAAATTATTTTATAATTTAACCTCGGACAAAGGATCAGCATGGCCATCCAACGAGGTAAAGCTACCAGCCTCTTGGATACGCTCCCAAATGACAGCGATTGAGATATATTTTTTTGACGCATTTTAGATATAGTGTTGTTTCATATTTTTTTACTAGAATAGTTTTTTTTTGTTGTAAATATCTATGTCAATAAAGAAATTACAGGAATAAATAGGAGAACAAATATTTTTTATAATCATAAAAGCAATATCTATATTTTATTAAAAGGTGAAATATTAAAATATGCTGCTTTTAACAATTTATCTGTCAATTAACTTGCAGAATTTTGAAATAAATTGCAGACAGCTAATCTCGACTTGATAGCGAAATAATTTGTATCATATTTAATGGAATTAAAATTATTTTATACACCCTTCAGTATTAGGGGTACCTATTCATAGAAAATTTGAAGTGAAAATGTTTTAATATTAGTACTTAAATTAATATAAAACCTACGCGGCTCAGATTAAAGGCACAATGGTTAAATATCAAGTTATCTCGTATCTGGCCATTGTTCACACACAAGAAAGGTTCTCTTTTGAACGTATCGCACTCATTACAAATTATAATAAATTCGCCTCTTTGTTAAATCGTACCTTAATATGCTATCGAGCTATTATTGTAGGGTAACTCTAATGTAAAAGAAATATTAATCCTACACTAATATTTTAAGGCTGAAACTCTGCTTGCTTTAACGCTTTAATTTTAAAAACTACTGAGCAATCATTAGGAAAAATATATTAGTATTAGATAGCTTCATCAAGGAAGGGCATAGACTACTTTCATATGGGTGCTAAAAGTAGTTCTCACGTGGGAACGGTGCGCAAGAAAACTAAATTTTCATATTTTGATTTCTAACGAATCAATCAATCCAAAAACAATAACTTGAACCTTTATTTCAATCTAAGTCTAAACCAAACACATTCACACACAACCTACAAACGTTTGACTAAATTCGTCTACAAAACAAAGACGAACCTACAATGCCCCAATTTTGTTCAAGCCATTGTCGAACCAGGAATGTCCCAAGCAAACGGGAGCCATGCTTACAGTACTCCAGAAACCATTGTTACGAGAGAAAGGCTGAAGTTCAAAAGGATACAATGTACCCACAATTCTATGTGAACGAATAATGTAATGTACCTACATCGCAGTTCTAAACATGGAGAACCAAATGAGTGTTAGAGATGCCATATCGGAAAATTGCTAAGAACGTTGCGCACCAAAATGCTGGTGTGCGGGGGACGAGGAACGATACTGTCTCTACCCTTATACGCCTTCTTTGGACCCGATGATTTTTTGTAATACCAAAAATAGGTAGCAGATAGCTCAAAGAACCAGAACTCCTAGTTAAATAACTTATAACTGATCGTTTCAGTCAGGCCTACCTAGCTTATGGCATCTCCGCTCATTTTTCCTGACTCCGTAGTTCTAAATCATGTACAAAAGACCAAGGTCACTAACAGAGACGTTTTCAGAAAGATTTTTGTTAAACTATGACGTTTGATAAACCTTTTGTGGAAAACTTTTGAATTTTTTTAGCATTTAATTTAGCACGAAGCTTTGCATAGAGATGTTAAATGTTGATTTTTTGCAACTTATTTTTTTATGCGTGACCCTTTGTGAATGTTCATGAAAACTTCGCAAAAATGCTTTGATAAGTAAATCGTATTTGTTTTGTCTGTGTATGCATCATTTATTCGAGGTAGATAGTGTAGCTACTGTTGTTTGCATTGAAGTTGTTTGATATTTATAATTATTTTGTGTGCAAACGGTTCTCATGAAATGATAAAAGTGTAATCTGTGAGCTGACCTTAAAAACACTGTAACGTTGGGAAGACACACAGGCCCGCCGCTAGCTGTTTGTTCGCCCGCGTGCAAAACTGATTATGCCGCCCTACGACTACATTCGTTTTGTCAAAAAATATATAAGGGGGGGGGATCCAGGAGGTCCGGGGGGGACCTAAATATCTATAACAATGTTTAAAGTCAGTAAGATATGTTATTTGCTGGGTTTCCCGTTGAAAAGTCAACTTATAAGATAGACACATGGGATATGTAAGGAAGCGCGAGCGGAGCGAGCGCGAAAATTTTTTAGTCTAAGGACACAAAACAAATAAAAACGACTGTAAATTAACAAAGCAAAGTCAAAAAGTAAGATATGCACAGAAGTGAAGTGCAAAAGCCGCGAGCGAAGCGAGCGCAATTTTTTCCTTAGAGTTTTCATGAAGTAAACATATCATAAAAAGCCATAACGGACGTGCGAGAAAAATGTTTTTCCGGAATTGAATGCCTCAACAATTAAACAAAGATAAATTGCGATATCTGTCATGGAGCCGCGAGCGCAGCGAGCGCGAATTTTTTTGGGGATGCAAAGGGTGAAACAGTCAAAATTAATAGAAGACGACCAAAGCTAGGGCGGCTTTTTCTGAAATTTTAGTGGTTTAATTTTGCCGCCCCCTTAATAGCATTTGCTCCACGCTACGCCACTGGTTGATCTTAAATCGTTTTTAAGAATCTTTAATTTTGAAAATGTCCTTTCAACATATGTACCTAACTGAAACCGGCAGTGTAAGTAACATTCTTAGCGCTATTGCTGTGTTCGGAAATACTGAAATCAAATCATTAGTAAAAAGATATTGTATTTTTTAAATATTACGTGATAACTCGCTAGATTTGCCGCCCCCCAGGACGTGCCGCCCGCGTGCTGTGCACGCGCTGCACGCCCGCTTACGGCGGGCCTGAAGACACAACCACAAAAAAATATTAACATAGACTACTCAAGTGTAGCTTTACCTATACTTTTACTAAAAGTCTGTAAGATTGTGAAAGATGACTTGTAACAGTTTGAGGCTTGCTGCGTTGGACCAAGAGTAACACGCATAACAAAACACACATACCAAAATACCATTCAAGTTTAGATTTAACCATAGAAGAGACAGCCTGAGATATAACAGCGGACTAAAGCGTAAATCATCGACAATCTTTTGTTTACGAGCGAGATAACCGCCGTGCACGGTCGCGGCGCCATTTTTATCAACAGAATTGGTTTATGTTTCATGTAGTGTGTGGTAATATGATTAAATTTTAAGCTTGTTGCCTCTTTTGTGTGAAATTAAGGCTTTTGTATGGAGTAGTGAGTTTTTTTGGGATTAATGAAAGTTTTAAGAACAATGTTTTGTGTTGAATTTTTAATGATTCTTTTAGAGGTAAAGGAAGAAATTTAATATTAGCAAGTCAGTTAAAATTATTTATGGTGGTGATTTGACATTCTAGATGGAATCGTGGTGACTGGGCACTGCATAGTGTGCTTTCATCATTATTTATTTGTTCAAAGACGAATTTCGATATATTTATTCTATATTTTTAAATTACATAACTGACCTAACAGCACCCTGTAATCCCTTGCCCACGTAATAAATTAAAACACCCCATATCCCAAATTTCTATAATTACAACGACACCCTTTACTTTATGACCAAAACAGTTGTGCAAAATTTGTATCAGTACAACATAAAGGTACATAATTTTTACCAAAGGACTTTTACTGTCCTAATTTATTCTAGAACCTTCGAAATTTACTGGTTATCCAAGGAAATAAAGTGAATGAAATCTAAAACCTAATTTTGTTAATTGGCTCTCGGATTCCGTTGCTAATCTATGAACACTTTGAGACTCGTTTAGGAATTAATTGTGTTCACTGTTATTTCAGACTAGGCAATGATTGCCGTGTTTTGCCTATAGGGAGTTGTTTTTCTTGCTTTCGTTCTAATGAAGATAGCTTGGCTTTTATTTATTCTTATAGAATAGGCTTGGGACAGGATTATGTTAATAGCATATTGATATTTTGAATCAGAAACTGTTTAACAATTTTATCTTTGTTTCTCCAAGAGACACACTCTAATAATTACAAAAGCAAAATAACTCAATTAGTCTACCTATCACACCTTAATGCCAGAGCTACATGATAAATCTTGAAACGTTTGATGCACAGAATAGTGCCTGACGATGCAAGTCAAATCTAACTACATTTGATCCAAGAAAGAAGAGCCTTGAGATTCACAATGTTATTTTTCATAAGATATTAAAATTTATTTTGAGAAATATTATTAAATTATGAGCAACATTTTATCAGCCGCAACTCAAGCCCTAAACCGATCTTTCAATATTTTGTTACAAAACCCGCAGACTTTCAAGGATACAACGTCCTTCTATTTTCTAGATTGGAGTCTATATACACTATACCTGAGCACTGTCACCTCATTTCCTTTGTGAAAGTAGATAAACTTCGTAAACATACAAACAATGAAATTGGATTGCGTTTGTGTAAAGTTTTCTTTACAATTTCGCTGTTGGTACTTTGTTATCTCTATTACTAGTTTCAGCTATCTGAAGATTTTCAGGAGTGTGTGTATTTTAGCAATATAAATATACCGTCTATATTTAGTTTAATTTTTAATTGTACGTAAAACAAATAAAGGTTTTTATAAACGTTGATGTAAAGCACTGATCTTTTGATTCAAAAAATGGAACGCCATTAATTCCTCATTCAAATTCAAAAAACTGCACTTAGCTTAAACACGACCGTTCCGTACACAATCTTTCACACAAAAAGGAATACTTTATACAAAGCGAGCGGGAAACGCGTCCAATAAACATCATTGTCACATTCAATATCGCTGCACAAACAGACACACACACAGACAAACAAAAGGGACCTACAGCGTACAAACGAAAGTCGCCTTTGTGCATCTCCCGCAATTCCGTGCGGTTAAGTGCAAAATATTTGTTCTGGCATCCAACCGGGAGATTCGATGTGGTAAAATAAATTGTGTACCTTTTGTGTGTGTGCTTAATCTTGGCCAATGTGTGCCCGTTTTTTTTGCACGCTAACTTATTAGCGGGGTACGAGTTTCAATTTGAACGATAGTAGCTTTGGTGTTAGTATTTATAATTTAATGTACTAATCCAATACTTTCGTTTGAGACAATTGAGACAATGTTTTACCAGCTGATAACCTTAAAAGGCACTGAATTAGGTATTTGTTACTTGGAAAAATATGCTATATGCACTAAAATATAACGATAGGTAATTAAACACAGTTAAAAAAAAACTTTTTCTGTACAATATCATTTGTATTGAAATAGCGTTCAAAATTCTTGTTACACCAGAGGTTCAATGAAGAAAGGCTTAGACCTTGAATATTTTATAGGATTTCTTAGAAAACTGATATAGATTCCAAAGCTTAATGGAGTAAGATAATACGCTAAAGATAACGGAAATACTATTGACAAATACGTAATAGATTCTTTGAAAAGGGTTTGACATGAAATCACAATGTGATGAGCATATTAACATACCCTACGTATGTGGTATGTGCACAAGGCGTATTTTGAATTTATAACACTGAATCAAATTCGTAATTAGCTAAATATTAACAGATTTCAATGGGCATACTAAGTATATTTTTCCATCTATGAACAAAGCAATACATATGTATTCATTATTCATAAAACTCCGAAACATTGAATATCATTTAATGTAGCAAAACAAAGTTATTTTATTTATACCCAATTAATTACCATATCCAAACAAATAAATTCAATTTTCACCTAAAAATGTTACATAGAACACAAAAACTAAACTGTTTTATTTAACCCCGCTTTATTTCTTCACGATTAACTAAGAGCGGCGAACTTTAACTCTCTGTATATTTATTTCTCGAGAGCTTGCAACTCTTATTTTTCAATTTACGTAGTCGCCCATCGCAGTAAAACAAACCTTTAGATAGTAAAGTTTCCCCACAAACTGATAAAGGTTCTAATTTATACCTTCGCAGGGGAAATTCTAAGAGAAGTTCCAGCAAAAGATCCCACTCCCTGTTGATTTTACGAATGAATTATACTGATTACGATGCAATATATAAAGTTGTTATCTTCTTTATTAATGTTACGACAATATTTTGGGTACCAGGTGTAGTATTTTACCTGGTTATTGCGAGGAAATTAATATTTCTTAAGATTAGCTGGATTTATGGCAGATTCTCTCAGAAGCAATTTTTTTTCATCCAAAATCCAAGAAAATATATTTGGGCATAGTTAAGCAATTATACTTATATATTATTATAATTATTGACCTCGTGGTGGCCTAGTGGGCAAAGAACCAACCTCTCGAGTATGATGGCGCGGGTTCGATTCCAGGTCAGGCAAGTACCAATGCAACTTTTCTAAGTTTGTATGTACTTTCTAAGTATATCTTAGACGCCAATGACTGTGTTTCGGATGGCACGTTAAACTGTAGGTCCCGACTGCCATTGAACATCCTTGGCAGTCGTTACGGGTAGTCAGAAGCCAGTAAGTCTGACACCAGTCTAACCAAGAGGTATTGGGTTGCCCGGGTAACTGGGTTGAGGGGGTCAGATAGGGCAGTCGCTCCTTGTAAAGCACTGGTACTCAGCTACATCCGTTGAGACTAGAAGCCGACCCCAACGTAGTTTGGGAAAAAGGCTCGGAGGATGATTAAGCAATTATAATTTAAAACGCCACATGGTAATAAGGTCTTTATCCACACAATCCATTGCACATAGCTACAATTTCACAAAAAATCCAGTTCCCAAAAACCTCTATCATAAAGAACCGGATAAAAATAACACTTCAATAAAATTAAATTATAAATTTAAAAAAACCCCCGACCCAAAAAAAAGTACGCAATAATTATGACAAAAGGTTACAAACGCTAAACCCTATAAAAAGCAAAAAATAACTTTTAACACTACGTAAACTAAATTTTGTCGTGTCGGGGGACCGCTCTAATTCATTACTTTAGATACGTGTTTTTTTTAAACGAATGTTGTAATTAGGTTGGTATCATTTGATTTATGTAACTATTTATGAAGGTAAAAAGCGGTCCCCCGACACGTCAAAATTTAGTTTACGTAGTGTTAAAAGTTATTTTTTGCTTTTTATAGGGTTTAGCGTTTGTAACCTTTTGTCATAATTATTGCGTACTTTTTTTTGGGTCGGGGGTTTTTTTAAATTTATAATTTAATTTTATTTCATGCTTTTTAAAGGAGCTCCTTAATTTTTCCTTCTTTCGTTTAATTTATTTTATCTTAAGATGGGGTCGCTATATGCGATCTCGGCCAAAGGAAGCTGTATAACAATCCTCATGACAAACTGGCTCTGGGAGAATTGCACAGATTGAGAAACAATAAAGATTAACCTTTGGACATTCTAGATTTTCAGCAAAAATATAAATCGGTTTATCCGTTTCATTCCGGCATTTCAGGGTTGCATCCGCCACATTCCATTACCAGCATCAGGTTCTCTTTAATCAGAAACATGAAGAGAACTCGTCAAGACAAATTCAACGAGCCCAAACTCGATGGGTTTACTAAAAGGCAGTTCAGGGTTACGTCTCCTATCTTCGTGCCCTAACAGCAAACCAGCTCAGTGGTTCCAGAAGACATTAGTGTTTCAAATTTCAGATCCCACATATACTTGCAAGTAAACTGAGCGTGTAACATTCCTATCACATCTAGCAAACGAGCTGATGACCTTGAAGACCTGAACCGATTTCCACCAAACATAGCTAAGAACACTCCCGACTGACATACCTTTTAAACAAAAAAAACCGCATTACAATCGGATCATCCGTTTGGGAGCTACGATGCCACATACACACACACACACACACACACACACACACACACACACACACACAGACACGTCAAACTTATAACACCCCGTCGTTTTTGCGTCGGGGGTTAAAAAAGGAATGTATTCAATCAAAATGTAACATTCGTCAAAATAGAACCGGTACAACCGAGCAAACTTGGCTTTATTCAGATTTATTGCACCAACAAATCAAAATTTGAATTTCGAACCTTCTGGAAAACAAAAGAACAGCACTACTTCAGCACAGCCATAACTCCCAATTAGTAAGAACGTCAGGTAATTTCGCACGAACAATTAAAAGTGGAAAAAGTGCTCTGCTAATTATGCGCCATCCCACAATGCATTAAGGAAAAGAGGGATGAATAATAATTTTCGGGACAATTATAAATCTGCTCAGTCGCGCAAAACTAATTTGTATTGTCAAGGAAGAAAATGTATGGACTTTTTAAGAAAGTACGTTTACTTATTTTGGCGAACATCTGATAAGAATTGTATTTAAATTACGAACTGAGTATTTTTCTAGAAACTTTGTAATGTAAATGTTTCTATTAAAACTTGCTACCAAAACTTCTGAAAGGTTACGTAGTTAATCGGGAATCTAAAAAGCTAAAACGTGTTATGTAACTTGTCAGTCGTATGAGTACGTTTTGAGGTACTATACGAATAAATAGATATTATCGTAGTGATTTTTACCAAAAAGGAATTGTTCCATAAACATACCAATTTGAAAGAAAAATGCTAAGATTGTATTCAGTGGCGTTCCATGGAAAAGCCATATTTTCAGCAGTGGAATCTTTAAAAAAAAAAATCATAAAAGCTACTGTCCAAGACCCAAAAAATTAAAAGTAAAAACGGCTTTGACTGACATGACTCCGGTGATCCCTTCTTTTCCTCTCATATCTGGTAAGATCATTTGATGATTTCGCCACTGACCAAAAAAAGAGACCCACGAATCACTACAGTTTGAATACAGAATACTTCTACCAATTCGCATCTCCTACATTCATAATTCAGTATTCATACATGAGCGTCATCATCTGCCAAGCATTTCCCCAGCTGTGTTGGGGTCAGCTTCCAGTCACACCAGATGCAGCCGAGTACCAGTGTTTTACAAGGAGCGACTGCCTGTCTATATTCATATATACCTATGTTACGTATGTATATGACGAATCAATAGACTGATACCAGAGTAAGCTGTACGCAAGAATAAGCCTTGATATTAAATTCTACGCCACGTTACGGCACACATCGTGCAGATTTATTCGCGTGAGCAATCGCCGTCGAACGTACTAGATACAATTTCTATCACTAGTACGAACATTTGTATGGATATTCGGAGTTTGATATGTGAGGTATGTAAAGTTAATTGAAATGAGAAATATATATGACGATAGAATAGATTTTTTTGGTGAAGTTGTAGGCTATGATGACTATTTCGAAATGTCAGCCACTGTGAAGTAATTTTTTTTTTGTTCTGTACTTATTATCTACAGTTCTAACATTACTTAACTTTAAGTTCTACTTAAAATTAATGGTCGCAAATATATTTATGTTTGTAGAATGATGTTTTAGAACTGTCCAAAAATAAAGTAGCTTTTTAACATTTCACCGTAAGCCTAAACACAGTTCAATTAAAGCATTATCCTCCATGACCTCCATCGAACCAACACGCCCATTTGAAATACAATCGCATTGAAAAACAAAAGAAGATCAGGCTATCCCGACAACAAATGCATGTGACAGAAACATGCTGCAACTTGAACAGAGTGAAGCCTGCATGCCTGCAGTCTACTGAACTAAGTTATTTTTCCGTTTTAACTTTCGGGGACACTTTCTTAACTTTCATACGGATCGGGGAATAAAAGAATATTATTGGTACAACAATTTGTTGAATCGAAATCGAAATTAAAAAGATTAACTTAAGTAGCAGTAAATAAACGTATCTATTATGAGCTGTAAAATTAATACTCATAATAGCTATTCAATAATAATCTTGATGAGGCTATCATTTTCTGAGATTTTCTTGCCATAAAAAATACTTACATTTGAGGAACTAATTCTTCGAACTAACCCAACTATTCAGACATAGATCGAGTCCACTAATTAAGAAAAATCACATCTCCACCTTCTGACCTAATTACGAAACGGACTTTCACGTCACGAATATATAGAACAAAACAAGGCACTTCAAAGAAAACACTTCGTCTAACAAATAAACACTATTACAAGAGCAACATAAGCTGAACTTGCGTCGTAAACGTATAACGGAGCGACCTGACAAAATTGACACTGCCAAGATACGCACTATTTTGTTTTACTACGACATTTACACCGAGTTAGTACCCTAGCACACTACAAACTAAATAGTCGGCCTTTAGTTGACCCGTTGGTTGGCAAAAAATTTTGGGAAGAAAATCTTAATTCCAATCAAAGTTTCAAGGTCAAAGTCAAAGGTTTTTATTACATATATACCTATTACAGGTGCTTAAGAAACGTCAATAGCTAAATGCACGGTTCCAAAGAGTGGGACTTATGGAGAACAACCGACAAGAAACTCCATTGACATTCTTTTCAAAAAAGTAGGTTGTAAAAAAAAATGCAGCCTTAGACACATAAATACCTGATCTTTGTGTTGTGCATAGATACTTCCATTAATCTTCATATTGATTTATTAGCCCAAACTATCGGCCGACTAAAAGTTTGTAGTGTGGTACTGTTACACTGAGTGAAGTGCAAAAGGCGCCTGCTGAAAATTTCATATTTTCACGAGTGAATGTTTTTTATTTTAGTTTTGTTTTATTATTTTGAACTGTGATGACGTTTGAACAGACTATATGGTATAAGGTTTTGTCTTACAAAAACGAGCGAGCCATACTTGTATTCGTGAATGTACTTGCAAATTGTCTTTGCGTGAGAACTTAATTTCAGGGGCGTTCAGTTGTGGCCAAGACGCTCAGTCATAAAAATACAAATGACATATATGCATATACATTTACTAACACAAGCATGGCTCCCCCGATTTTGTAAGATTAAACAAACTGTGCCTACGTACATTGTACCAATTTTAGGATTGAGCTATTTCTTAGACACATTTTCTTAAAGAGGGGTTTGGGAAGTAGTTTTTTTCTGTATTCAGGAATTGCCTCTAAGGAATTGCTATTTTCACCTTTAACTTTACAGTGATAAATAAGAGAAATTTTCCAATACATTTTCTCACACGTGGAAAGCGCAGAGCAAAAAGCAAATCCTGGAAGTTGTACCACAAAAATACAGCACATTTTCCATGTATTCAAGCTATTTCTGGTTGTAGATACTACTGGCTTTTTATACTTCAAATGAGTTCAATGTTAATGTTTTAGTAATTAAATACTTTAATGTGTTATTAACTAACATTTGCATTGCCTTTTCATAGTAACTGAACGAGCGGCTTCAAACAATATATTTTGTAAACGACAATCAATGAAACATTTCATTAGCGATAATGTTAAATGAAATATCTCCCTCCCCAAAACGGACAAAAAGACCCGAATTTCCTTTTACAATACTTACATGCAAACAACGTCGTTGGATCACTACCGACAAACAAGATTACAGTTGATTTATACCTACGACTTATTCTGATAACAGCTTCTGTTTGACGTAAACAACGGCCCGATTGTTCCAAACCATGGAGAACAAAATGACTTTGGAGATGTCATAACACAAAATCTTCTACGATAAAGAGCTTACCAAAATGCGGGTGCTCGAGGCACTCATATACCTTTACTAGACTACCTTTTATTTTAAATCAAATCATCTATCAATCAAGACGAATCTTTGACCAGGATTTGACCAGGAACGAGAACGCCTCGTTAGTACCCACTAGTAACTGATCACACTTACCGTTAAATTACTTGACATACAAGAAGGCACTTGGCCTATCTACCCTATGGCATCTCCCGTACATTTTCTTCCTCTGTGATCCTAACTAAAGAGGTCAGTGGGGTGATTCGTCAGTTTTGTTTTGACAGATGCTAAGTGTGGGCGTTCTTAGGAATTGCTGAAGAATGCTGAACTAGGTTTCAGAATGTGGTAGAAATTTGCAAGGACCTCTAGTTCCTTTAAAAAAATAAGTTATTGTAATTTTTGAGGTCAAGGTCAAGTTTGCCATTACACTTGGGACCAATATTTTCTGTTCCAGTTACACAAATTGGAAAGTATCACCACTGCTTCTATAGAAGTCATAATCTTCTGAGCGTTTTTCCAGTAATGTTGGGATCAGCTTCTGAAGAAGTAACGTTGTTCAAATTATTTATTAAACTCGACATTGACACGAAACAAATCACCGATTCTACATGAAAAAATACAGTAGCTTTTCACAGCACCCTAAACACGCTTATACATGCTGTTCGTAGTTTTATCAGTTTTATACGCTCCAACAGCGAGTCGGAATCTAATTACTGAGCCTGTGTCATGTTGACGTTCGCCGTTTTTATTCACCCCTTACTCGCGTCGAATTGCGATTGAGGCCGCTTTTGGGGAAAAAAAATACTAATTTTATTTTAGAACTGGTAAAACCTGGCTGGATACATTTTTGATAGGATTTTTTAGTATTCATACTGTATGTATATTAGTAGAAAGACTTTTGACGGTAGTTTGGATTAGCAATCCGCTAGTAACACGTTCATGAACTGTGCCACGCCTTTTTGAATCTGTCTTGGAGTTACTTTGTCAATTTGTAAGCTGGCGAGTGTTTATTGATTTGGACTGTCATTGCTCAGTTACTGGGTTGTGCCTCAGTAACCCGGAATCCCCTGCCCGGTAACCTGACACCGCTTGACAAGACAATTCTTAGTTTAATTCCTGGCCTTAACAAAACTGTTAAACAGGAGAAGTAAATATATAGCAAGGGCCATGGGTTAGCTGCTTCAGCATGCTTTCAGTAGCACAACATTTTTTATTCCTTACAAAATTCTTCAACCAAACCACTTACAGTACTTAGTAGTATTTTTGGAATAATATTCTACAAAAAAATATGTTTTTTCTTCTTTCTTAATATCAAGTAAAGAATTATACATGTTTACGCTGCCTACACTATTTCTATTTTTGTGTTTGAACAAAAACAATTTTACTGCTTCCCGTTTTTGGCATATTGTCAGCTTTGTATGAAATATGAAATCACAATTTTGTGAGAAATCACTTCGGCAATTTCAATAGAGGACGTGGTCGTATATTTGTCTGGTTTCTATTTGTCTACTACAAGAATTTTCTTTTTAATCTAGATTTAAAAAATATAGTAAAGTCAAGAAGTTCAATGACTCGCTTTATTATAGCGACAATGAGAACGTCTACAGTAGCTGTATTTTTAAGAACAAGGTTACTGTTTTGCGTCCATTATCATTTAACATACATGGACATTGGTTCATGAACATCGGTGGTTGCTGCGAGATTGCTCGAAAGAGTTATCGCGGCCCTGGTACATAAAGAGCTTAAAAGGAACATGGTGGTTTTAGTCAGTAAGATTCCGACATTCCTCCACGCTGCACCTTCAAGGAGGCGTCATTTGATTATTTCTTACCAAAAAAAGTTGTGGTAGTAGTAGTAGTAAAATATCTTACAATATTTGTACAATAATTCTAAACTGTGTTAAACCAGGTTAGACCTAAAGCCAAAGAAACAACATTAGCTACAAACTTGAATGTAAATTTTACTTTTCAATTAGCAACTTAGGAGGAAGCTAACGAATTTGTTTAAAAGCTTGAGAATCGTTTGTTCTAAAGAAATCGTACATAAAATATGAGAGAAGAAAATACTTGGCACCATTTCCTTCTGAACGCATAATTGGTCGACCAAAAGTTAGATGGACCGTAGTGGCCCCGAAAATAAGGAACCCATTCAAATAAACAAAAAAATTGACAATTTAAAGATTTGAAACAAGAAATTAGAATGTCTGATGTGCCATTACTTACCAAATCAATGCTTTCGAACGTGCACCACAGTAGAGTACTTAGCAGTAATAATGTGTCGTGTTATTATTGGCAAAATACGAAACGGTATTGAAATCATCCTCCGAGCGTTTTTTCCCAACTATGTTGGGGTTGGCTTCCAGTCTAACCGGATTCAACTGAGTACCAGTGCTTTACAAGAAGCGACTGCCTATCTGACCTCCTCAACCCAGTTACCCGGGCAACCCGATACCCCTTGGTTAGACTGGCTTCTGACTACCCGTAACGACTGTCGAGGATGTTCAATGACAGCCTTGACCTACAGTTTAACGTGCCATCCGAAACAAACGGTATTGTATAAATAAGAAAAGGTAAAACCATCGATCAAATTACACGTTAAACGGACCAACTTAAGACTAAAACGAAAGTATTTGCTGCCTTCATTCAAAATTATTCATTTAATAAACCTTACACGGAGGAGGCTTTAATAAATTCTTGCTGGAATCCCCCACAAAGATGTTTTCCTTAAATATAATCAAGAATGTTGAGCAACGGACCAACAACACAATGGTGGAATTATTAAGGCAGACTATTACAATTTCCTTGGATACTGTTATTAATATAATGTTGGGTTATTTTTTGGTGTCTTCCTGTAATTAAAGATTGGGGCTCTCTTTTAATTTGGGGGTCAAAGTTCAAGTGGGAATTAGGTGAAAAACGTGGAGATTTTTTCTAACCACGATGACCTTGTTTAAAGGTAGGTAATATAATCATAACAATACAACAAAAAGTAATTTATTTTATGGGAAGTTTAAAATAATGTATTTAATTCCATGAATAGCCAAAACATATTTAAAGTTACACGGTAAAATCATGTCTTTTCAACTATTTTGTTGGTGTTTTACCTTGGAAATGTAAATACATTTTATTGGAAACCAATGTCAATTTTAACGGTAAACAAGCAAGGCTTTGCTTAACATTTCACAGACGGCTTAATAAATTCCAGACCGGTATGCTCAATTTTCAATTAAATGGAATTAATTTAATGATGTTTAATATAATGTAGGTAAAATCTTGTTCACAATTGTGTGAAGAATAGTTATTCATTTTAATTAACCATTTATACAAGAAGTGATAACATAAAATAGTACAAAGGTACTGCTTATTTCTAATGAAATCTCTTCCAACAGACCCGCAGTAAGAGGTGCCTTCTATTTTTTAAAATCAAGAATATTGTCCATAAAATGATTTTTTTTTCAACACATATGACACCAAAATGGTGGCATACAGTGCCTGAACAATTTTTGTGTGAAGTCAATTCGATTAGTGCACACAAAAAATTGCGTTGACTACTACAACTGAAGCAAGTTGAACAAAGGGTTTTCATGTTATTTATTTATCTTAGTACTAACTTCTACCAAAAGGACAATTATAAACATTCGGGACTTAGACGGGATAATTAAGTAGCTGTGAAGGAACGATAGAATGAAAGGGTTTTGGGGGTGCTGTCTTTTGTAAATTTGACGTGAAAAAGTGCTAAAAACTAGCCTAGTTTCGATACCTAAACATTTTTGACTTTGACATCTTTTTCTTTACCAGACGAGACGTTTCGGCCGAATGGCACCAACCGTGGTCTGTTTCTCTATGAAAAGCTTCTGCGCGTCTATATTGATGGCATATGCATTACGACAATTTCTCCTATCTCTGTTTATTTACAGGCTACAATAATATCCATAATAATCCAAACTTTATGAAGACCTATCATATTAACCAAATATTGGCCATACATAACCAACATGGTAACCAATAGCAAGATAAAACTGTTCATATGAAGCTACGTTATTTCTCCCCAAGGCAAACCCTTTATGTGTGGTACGTCACGTTATTCGATATGCCAGCAGCCAAACGTCGAAGTTGTTTGACGAAAATTCCGTACAAAGCTTTCAGGTTCGGTGACATGTCGCACGAACAGTCGCATAGAGGTGTTACACCAATTTTTGGTGATCATTTTTGTAATAATAATGTACGATCAGCAAGGAAATGGTGAAGGGTGGGTGTTTTGTGGGCTGTCTTTAGTTTGCACTATCGAAAAGTACTTATTTTTTATAGACGTTTTTGACTTAATTACTAATTAATAAACCAAATTAATATTTTTTATGCATAGATACCTAATGGTTTATTGATTCTGTAATGGTTAATTAATGAATGAAATATGTATTAAGCTTATCTGACGATTCTCATTTTACATGAAGAAAAAAATTGAAAAATTATAACAGGACGTAGTTTTTCTAGTACTATCCAAGCTCTAACACACTTACCCCTTTGTGTATCTGGTAGATGTCATGTCGGTCCAACACTGCGAGAGGAAAAATGCGTTGTTTGTGCTTGTGACGCGAATGTCAGCCAAAACCAATGAAAGGATGATTGTGAGTAGGTGTAAAGGTAGTTCACTTTATATCCTCCGAGGTAGTTCACTTTGTGATGAAGAAATATTGGGCTCTAATTGGAATGGTGCTACAAAGGACACATATTTGGTTAGGATTCAACTTGTGAGTCAGGTGTAAAAAACCAAACAATACTCTGTGCTCCTTTTGCTTATAAAACCTACAATAATAACATACCTTAAACTTGAAAATCTACGAATTGTGCAACATGTTTTCTTGTTCAAAGTTAAAAAGCTGGCTATTTAAAAACAAACATATGTGTTACTTTTAGTCTGTTATGACTTCTGTGGCTTACGCTAACTCAACGTATTACATGACTCTTGACATCGAGACATCATCAATTCATCAGCCAATCGAATTACAGCTACTGATACATCTAGCCGACACAACATATAGCCCAGATAAACCTATACACGCTAGATTTGTAAACTAATTAAGATTAATCAATACCCTGCCAGTGTATTTGCGGTTGACACGCTGTGTACGTCATCGGAATCACTGACAGTACTGTCACACTGGTGGATTACCTCTCGCATTTTCTGAACTGCAACTGGTCATAAGGACGTTGTAGTACCTGCTTACGTATAACTGAAAACAATTGAAATAACAAGTTATTTTGTCCACCGTGGTTGAAAACTACCCGATTCCCCAGACCTGGTTTTATAAGCTGCGTGATAGATTTTGCCTGGCAGAAATGCTTGTAGCATTTACACTCAACAAAATCGGCTAGTGTGAAAGCGATCTGGACAATACTGTTGGACGACCGATGAAAAGAATAGGTGTCATTGCTTTATACTTGTAAATGACTTAAAAAGTTGTAGTAATGTAGTAATCTAAAAAAATGTAGCTCTATTCAATTTTCTTTTAAGATTATATATCCAGTTGCGGACTTCATAATGAACTTCGATATAAATTAAACTCATCCCTTACCTATCTACATTTTTAGACAATGTTTATTGCTTAAATTCAATCATGATTAAGGCAAATCAAATATTTGACTCCTAAAAGTAGAATATTAATTTTGTTTCAGTACCCGGAACAAACAAATTATAATCGGAACATATTCGGGCATAAAAACTTTAATAAAATTTGTTTTCACGATCTTTTTGCTAACGAAGTGGGCAACATTCCAAACTGTGGGAGCTTCGTTTGAAACCACACACGCACTGCCATTTAGGTCAATATTATGTATATTTCCTATGTATATTTTTTGAGGGTCTGTTAGCAAATAAACAGCTTTATTAAAGGACTACAAGTGGATTGAGTGGACTATAGGTTGGATATTGTGTCCTTGTACTAAAAAGGAACCGTTACAAGGCATGCAATAACATCAAATTAGTGGTTATACTATTTCCTTTGCAAAAGATCGCAAAAAAGTGTAGAGCTCACCACTAACCTTTGCTAGTTAGAGAATGGACCTCTCCATATCCATAAAGAAGAAGAAAAACGGATCGAAATGATTGACTGTCAGAGATGAGAGAGAGTGATAACAAGGAAATTTACAATGATGCTAAAACTGTCTAGTAATGACCAATGCAAAACTAAATTCTAACAAAAACACAAGTCTACACCGCCCTGTTTATAGATTACTTTAACGTACACGAAAATGAAATATACATTTTAGACCTAGTTATAACATTTATTACGTCACTAACTTACATTTATGCAACTGAATAACCACTGCCAACTTACCGCATTTACACCACTCAAGCATTTTTAAACCCTGCTGCCCCGCAATAAGGTGGGAGTTACCTGAAAAAAGTAACGTGGTGAGCAGTATATTTATACATTCTGTCACAGGGTGTATCACGGGAAACCGGCATAATGTATGCCGTCGCCGAACCTGACATAGTCGAGCCTATTACTCACGTCCTGTAGAATTTATGAACCGAATACCGTAGTGTCGAGTTATTGGAAACGTGATATTAATGCTGATAAAGTTTTTGTTTAAGGAGAGGGAATGAAGGAGGAGGAAAAAGTGTGGAGTGATAATTAATTTATTGGGATGTGGAATTACGGCTGTCGGTTGATGAGTCAGAAGTCATTTTATCTGACAACCAGTCTTACCTAATGGTATTGGGTTGTTCGGGATGAGGAAGTCAGATAAGAAGTCACTCCTTGTAAAACTGCATCCAGTTAGACTCCAGTCTAACTCCGACCCCGACATCGTTGAGAAAAGGCTAGGCAGATGATGAGATGTGGAATAATATCCAAATATCTACCTTTGAATACATTTTATAGACCATTGTTTACGATAGAAACTTTCGTTATTTTATACATTTTAAAGAATAATATTATTTTAAACTGTTATAATTTGAGGGGCACTTCTGAGAATCTTTAATAGGGAAACCTAATAGAACATATTGCGAACTGAAAATTCAATAAAGCTCTGCTTCGCTTTTATTATACTAACGGTCAATTACCTACGTACAACCAAAAGAAGTGTGTAATAATGTAGTTCACACCAACTCCTGAATTACCAAAAACATCTCAATTTTCAAAACTTCCTGTCTAATTTTATTTCTGTTTCAAAGTAGAAACTATTCCTACAATTAAATCTTCGAAGTTCACAAAGTATTACAAACTTGTTACTTTGCGGGCCACGTATCTAGACGTGACTGCTGCCAATCTACCTTTTAGTACCCAACTTCCTATCTCTGTAGAAATCTGAGGAAATATTAACTAAGGAGTAGTTAGATAAACCTCCGTGATTCGGAAGGCACGGAAAATTGGTGGGACCCGGCAGTCATTTAAACATAGTAGTCGTCGGATAGTCAGAAGCTGGTAAATCTGACCAAGGGACATCAGGTTGCCCATGTAATAAACTGTCTTAACAAGGGGTATGATTGTCCAGGCACCCGGGTTGAAGAGGTCAGATAAGCAGTCTGTAAAGTAAAAATACTGGTAACTCAGCCGCATCAGGTTAGACTGGAAGCGGACCCCAACATACATAGTTGAGAAAAGGCTCGAGAGGTGAGATGATAAGTAAGAGTCTGGTAATCAGCTGCATCAGGTGAGATTGGAAGCCGACCCCAACATAGTTGTTCAAAGGCAAAGCAGATGAGTACTATGAGTAGTTAGATAAAGTCATTACACAAACAGTGGGCCCATTAGTACGTCTTGTTGTGAACCCTAATATTGTATGCATCGCCCGTTATACCAATATTGAGTCTATTCACGTTGAGATAATCACCGATTGCTGTCATTCACACAAGTTCAGTGAATGCGACTATCATTAGTAGAGAATTAGTAACGCGGTAATATATTGGTGGCGGTCAAATTAGGTCTATGAATTACCATTATGTTGTATCGATTGGTAGTTAGTTGAATGGATAGATTGGGATTATATTGAAATTCTGGTTGGTTTATTTCGCCTTGTTACAATTTTGGATTAGGTAAGTCTTTTTGGGTAAAGTGTTATGTAACGTTTAAATAATATCGACGCGACCTGTGTCGATACTCTTGCACCATCTCACCTTCCTAGCTCGGCGCGATGTGCTGGTTCCGCCGCTGCGGCTGCAGAGAACCTCAAACCTCAAACCTTTGAGCCGTTTGGGGTTGAAACCCTCGGGCCGTGGGGTCCAAGTGCTCATCTCCTATATAAGGATATCGCTAAGCGACTTGCTGACACTTCAGGTGACCCAAGGGCTGGTTTTTATTTTGGCCAAAAAGTAAGCATTGCCATCCAACGTGGCAATGCTGCCAGCCTCTTGGGTACACTCCCGGTGGGCAGCGATGAGGAGGAGTTTTTTGATGCAATTTTTTAAATATTTTTATTTATAGTAAGTGTATATATTAGTTGTATATTGTAATAATAAATTAATGATTTAAAAATAATTATGAATACAAAAAAAAAATAGGAGATGTAGATAATCTCTTTTTAGGATTTTAGTTATAATTGGTAACTTGATCTTAACTGTCACATTCTTCAGGTTAAGATTACGAGTAATTTTCTAGTGAAAAATAAAAGCGGTTGTATGGACTGGCTGAGAATAGCAACAAGCGAGGACCTCGTTTTATTTTTTTTCTTTGTTTTTATAAAAAAGCAAGATTTATACATCTTATATTTAGACAAAAGAATCTCCACTGCACTATCTTAATTCTAGTCAAAACGAGTGCTTGCTTAGACTTTCATAAAATTGCAAAAGTTTGCAGGAGGTCATTCACCTCGCACTGGGTGTGGACACAAATCTACATTATCACAACACTTTGCAACTACGAAGAAGTTTTCTTTTCTCTTGAAGTACTTAAAGATACAAAGGATTGGGCTAGGTGCCACTGAGAGCGAAAATGCAATGCTTATTAGACCGCACGTCAGTGGTAACTGTCATGCACCTTAACTCAATAGTAATAAGTACGATTTTCCCATAAAACCTGAAGTTGACTGTACCCTGTAAAAAATATTAAGAGTCCTGAAATAACTGCTTCCCTTAGCCGGATAGTGACAAAAACTATGTCCTTTTCCTAGGTCTAAGCTACCTCCCCTCTAATTTTCACCTAAATCGGACCAGCCATTCACGCGTGATGGCGTGACCAAGGTATATACGTAGATATTTATTTTATGTACGTATATAGATTATAAAATTTTCATCAGCGGATTATAACGAAGTTAGGATAATAAAGTCAAAACCTACTCAGTATAACCAATACCGGAATCTATGATAGGCTTAGCATCAACAATTCCTACAAAATCTATGGATTTAGAATACCCTTGCTAGAGTAAGCCTTAACACGTGTACGTACTTTTCCGAAAATAAGTATTGTATAGGAAAGTAAGGCCAAACCTAACCCCTGTACTAGCGCTCAGCTTTACAATCTGAAGAATAACTTACATACCTAGAGGTAGAACTTAAATTTTTGGGCAAAGCAGGAAAAATTGATCATCAGGTAGGTACTCACATGATATTCTACCCAAAATATCTTTGACGGATAGAAAGTAGAATGAAAAGAATGGGATCTGGCTTTTAAATACTTGTATTATTTATATTTTTTTACCTTTTTCTTAATTAAATAGTGTGCGAATTACTTTCAAGTTCTGTAACAACAAAACAAGTTTAATCAAAGACACATTTGCAACGAAAAACTAAGCGAGAAATGAGCGAAGCTTCGCGCATTCTCTCCACCGCCTCACTTTTAAAGTTTTTAATATTCATGAGAGCTATTTTATCGGCGTTGTTAGTTTCTGGCCATACCTGTACATCGGTTAAACATTATTAAGGGTTCGCTGTACTATTACTATGCAAATGGGAATTTCGAAGCGCCAAACGATGGCTATATTTATATAATTGATTGATGCGAAGCTCTTGCTTTGTATCGGGTGGTTTTTATTGGGGAATAAATTTTCTCTTGTTGATGGTCTTTTGTTTTTCTTTGTGGGGGTTTGGATTGTTTCGGGGAAGAATTTTGAAATATGAAGTGCAATGATTGTTTGGTTAACTTGGGTATGGAATGAATTAGTTGTTAGTAAGTATGAGATTTCACTCTTTCTTACATTGAGACGAATAGTTTTCGCCATCAGCCTGGTCTTTTCGGTTTGGCTTTTACTCTTACCTGCAGTTGAGTACTCTACAGTTTTCCATAAAACTTACTTGCTATGCTCAGCTACCAGGACAACCTGATACCCATTTTTAAGACTGGTCGGAAAGACTTCTGAGTACCTGTACCCGTAACGACTGCTGAAAGAAGTTTAAATAACAGCCGGGACCCACCAATTTACCGTACTGTCCGTATCACGGTGAAGTGAATAGTTGGTGTGACTAGCTATTCACCTTCTTATAGTTGAAATAGAAGATTATACCGATGGAAAATCAAATCAAAAAACTCCAAAAGCAATTACACTGCATTCACAACATAAACTGAAAGGCTGACCCGTACTACGATTTATATTGTTTGCTTAGCCCCAGTAATCCTATAACAAACACAGATAGCAGACTAATTACCAAAGTTCCGTCCATTTGTCTAAGTTGCGAACACAATATATTGTGGAGGTGTTCACAATTCGTCTGGATATGCAAATTGGGGAGGAGTGAGTCGACAACTTTGATATTCGGAGAAGTATGTAGAAGCGCTTACTGGGAATTTGAGCTGAATGATTTGGCTTTTGTCGGTATCGGTTTGCGTGTTTAATAAACTGTCTACCTTATGAAAATAATTGCTGGAAGTGGTTAAAAGGTTTTCATAAAAAAACCTATTTGTATTTTGAAAGAATTATATAATTAACAGTAGAATTAAATTGAACTTGTTTTGCTTGTGGCCATTAACGGATCATTTTATTCTATGCATATTTGATAGCTAATTTACATTCCTATCACAAATTCAATTATCTAGACCACTACTTCTATCTAGATCAATGGACAGACATTTCCAATAGCCCACTTTTTACACCGCAGTCACTGAACAAATACTCTAGAATATTCTACAAACTATCATACTATCTTAGGACGAGTGTTCAAACAAAGCATTCAATCATGAAAGCCTTTGCACCGATAGTAGTGGTCGCTATGTTACTGGTGTTTGCTCCACGGACTGCCATACGGAATACATTATATGTGTGTGCTTGGAATACCACCATCAGTAGATAATCTTGTGTTTACTAAGGGCTGGTGAGATGACTTATCATCGATGTAGTGGTGGAAGTTTGAAGTAAGTTTTGTAGGACCGTAATATATTAGAGCGGTTGTTAGTGCTGGTTGTAATGACCAATTATTATGAATATAAGGATCTCACATTTCTAGCCTTATATTCATCATAAAAGAATATCATGAAAATCTATATACCTCAAATACAATAGGACATCCTAATTGGTATCAGAAGCAACATGTAAATAAATTCCCTTTGAATACGTATCATATTTTTTGCTATCACGAAATACTTTCCCCGAAACACGTATTCCATTAACAAAACGATACCAACATTATTTGTCATATGCCATCGCGTACAAATATGTTTATTTGTTATTAAAATCATTGGGAAAAGCTTGACATGTTGTCGAATCGTACGTAAATGACAATGGAATGATCTGACGTAACGATTCGGAACGGTTCACGCACGTGCCAATATTTATTTCCCTTCGTACCCGTTGAAATATAATTGTATTAATATAAATTGGATCTCATGCAGTCAAGTGAAATCATAACAAAGTTTATTCACGTTCGAAATAGGAATATTTTTATTTAAAACTTCGAAACTGGAAAGAAATATGTATCATAAAATTTACCGCGTCATATATTTTATATGTTTGGCACATAGATTGCGATCACAGCTTTATATAAATGGGGGAAGAATTTCAAGGCCAATCTACTTAGACTATGTTAAGCTCTATCATACTTAATACTGGTTAAACTTTACTGAAAACTAGAAAATCTGACGACTATCTGACATCGGGAAGTATTATGTCAGACACACGTTCTAAAACAATATCCTGCATACAAAACTCAAACTAGAACAAATATGTGCTAGTCGTAAAAATATTGGCATCTGAAACCCTTTAGGCCACTGAGTCAATATTCTTAAGCCGGTTATACATTGCGCCATTGCAGAATGTCACTTCACACGACAAGCTTAATCGTAATGTGTTGTTGCACGATTCGTGCGACAACATGTCAAAGACAATACAAGTACCTTGTACCTCAGTGGCCTGCAAACACGAGGCAAGCCAACTTTGGAAACTGAATAAGATTTCCCTGAAAATGAAAGTAGGGAAGCTCCCAAGAGAAACGCCACATCAATAAACCACCTTAAGTAATTGCCAAGGACATCTCCCCGAACCATTAGATAACAGCAAAAGCTATTCATTCATAAATCCCCGTTAAGAACCCGACTTTGGTCGAAACAAAAAGCAACGAGCATACAGCTATATATAACGCTGATCTGAACTAATTCTTGAATGTATGCCAACTCGGACCACGATTTTCGCTGACCCTATACATAGGGTGGCCCAATTTCGGAGATGCAAGTTGCAAATATAGTGATGTATGTGTGAATATTTTTGTATTTGTATTTGCATATACAGAAATGAGTTGGTTTACTTATTGTCTTGTGTTTTTCCTTGTAACACTGCGCAGTCATGAGATACGGAAAATGTGGTTTTGTAACGAGATGTGATATTCTGTGTTTTCTGAAACTGAAAATTTCTAACTGTTTTATTAAAGTGCCAGTCTTTTACGCTATATGAAAAGTCTTTATTTGACGACGAAAAAGGTGCCAAATTGCCAATTACTCGAAAAAATTCGACTATCAATTCTAAGAGGAGACATTGCCAATAAAACATGACGAAAGAGGTTTTTAAAATGAGACGCATTTATTACAGAGGTGTTAAAAAAAGAATTTCCATTCAGAATTGAATACTAGGGCTACACGATTTCATTAAATTGAACAGAGACGAAAATAAAATTCACTACTATCCCAGTGCGAAGTTAGTGACTTCAAGCCTAGCAATCACATAGAAATAGAAATTCGATCGTTCGAAATTCATCCACGTATTGCCACTCAGCTATCTCACGAAAATACCTCACATTCACGCAGTTCAAATACATTCAGATCATATAAAACCACCTTAAAATGAACTCGATCAATCTTTGGGAGTATGAATTCATAACTCAAATATTAATAATATCAGCAATATCATTATTCTAACTGCAGGGCAAAGATCTCATTCAGTTGAGGTGATATTAATGATTAAACACTCATCTATCTTTAATGTTTACAAAATATTTTTCATCCAGTCAGTGGTCAGTGTAGGTATCCAAGATATCTGTCTGTCCCAGGAAAAAAGAAAAAAACTAAAGAAAAAAGAGCATTCAGCCTACCGGTCATGCTTAGCAGAATATCAAACGTTATGATCGATTTCCCGATGTCTTACATTCACCATGATATAAATTCATTATCACTCTATTTATACACATATCCATTCAAAATAAAAGGATTATCTCCAACAGTCTAGCGCTAGAAACAGAGTCACAGCACTAGCATTCACTCAACACGAACATTTGGACCAACACTTGAATTTAAGCCCTTTAAGTAATGAACTCGGACCATTTCCCAGGATTAAGCAAAAGGAATATTAAGAATTGTTTTAAGAGAGAATTATCCTAAAAGAATGCTTTAGTAAATTGTAGCCGCTGAACCGGATTTCGTCAAACAACAACTATGTTCGCTAAAATGTTTTTCAGTAGTTTATTTACTGATTAACTGGCTTTGGGAGGATTACAAAGGTTTATTTGGTTTGTTTTATTTTTATTTTGTTTTATATTCCGTGTAGTTTTTGTCAAGTAATGTTGGAAATTCTCGTGATCAACGTTGTTTAAATATTATTATTGTTTGCATAAATGGAGTTTATAAATGGCATTTCGCAGAACTGGGAATTTTTATTCCTGTTATATTCCTGTTTAAATCCCTCATCATATTATTTGGTTCTTTTAAGTACTCCTTTGTAACATCGTCGTTCAAAAACAAAATAGCAACAAGATGAACTTGTTCCCTTCTCTAAGGTCATAGATCACACAAGAAGGGATTGACAAATTACTATTAGAAAGAAGACAAAAATAAAAAATAGGACATATCACTTGCTCCCTAATAACTGCTATCAATCATGCTTGTCATTCCCTCACCGCAATTGTAACTCGTTAGACGGTCCGGTGCTATCGATAATGTTTTTAGCATCACTATCACTAGAGGAGTCGGTGTCGTGGTGGCCTAGTGGGTAAAGGACCAGCCTCTCAAGTATGGGGGCGCGGGTTCGATCCCAGGTCAGGCAAGTACCAATGCAACTTTTCTAAGTTTGTATGTACTAAGTAGGTATATCTTAGGCATCATTGACTGTGTTTCGGATGGCACGTTAAACTGTAGGTTCCGGTTGTCATTGAACATCCTTACGTACTTACTATACGTAAGGATGTCTGACACCATCTGTCGCTTCTTGTAAAGCACTGGTACGCAGCTGAAACCGAGTAAACTGGGAGCCGGCCCCAACATGGTTGGGAAAAAGGCTCGGAGGATGATACCTATCACTAGAGGAGTCGCTTTTTCACGATGGAAATATTATAACTGCACACGACTTCATGGTAAGATCGGTAAGCATAATAATCCTCTTGGATCGATTCCTAAATTTGACATTTATATTTGGATATTTGTCATCCAGTATTTCATAACACTTTAAGGTTAGCATTTACTTAAAAAACAGATTTTAAAATAACACAGTTTAACTTCTTTCCAGGTCAACTATGAGTAAATTACCTCATCTATTGTTATTTTCTTATGATCTAGAATTCCAAAGTAACATTTTTTCGTTATGTAATCATGTTGTAATATTCAAATATTGTTCACAGTTCAAAAGTAACGTCTCTATCAATAGTATTTTCATCAAGATCAGTCAATAAGATATGAAAGGTTTGAGCACAATGAAGATTCTTCAAATCGAAATTTCAGCAATAAATTGATTTCAGTAAAGTAACGCTTGACCTAAAAAAGTGTTTTTTGCCACTGTTTCCATTCGAATGGTTTTACATTGAGTTCATAGATAAAGTATTGATAACTTATTTCATTTCACTGTAAATATAGTTAAAGCATTTTACAAAGTGGTATGGTAATAATTGTTTAACTACAGAATTTTCTTTAAGAAGTTCATCAGATTTAGTACTCAGACTAAACATTTTGTCAAGTCGGTATACCAATATTGTCTTATAACTCACACAAGTCATGACTAACATCTGATCAACCATTACGTGATACGTACATGACAACAAAGCACAACAAAAAAACAGACCAACAAACTACATTCACGTTTTTAATTTTAATAAATATCCTTTGCCTAAAATCCCCTTTATTCTCGAACCTTCCAACCCGTAATCTTTAACCTACGCCTTGCAGTTCTTTTAAACAATAAAAGCAAATTGAATAAGGGAGCCCTTCTTATAAGATACTAGCTTCCGCCCGCGGCTTTGCCCGCGTAGAGTTCGGTTTTGTCGCATTTCCAAGAGAATTCTTCAAAAGTTCGGGTTAATAACTATCCTATGTTCTTTCTCAAGTTCAATACTATCTCTGTACCAAATTTTATTAAAATCAGTTCAGTGGTTTAGACGTGAAAGAGTAATCGACAGACAGACAGACTGAGTTACTTTCGCATTTATAATATTAGTAGGGATTTTAGGAGCTCCCGTTTTAATTGAGAAAATAAACTCCCGGGTTAGTAATTTTGGTTGCAGTGTTTGTGGTAGAATGTAGGGTAAGGAACTGAGTTTACTTTATGTCATGGTTGTCTTTGAAACATTATGCTGGGTACTTAGTTTATTTTGATGCTTTAGAGTGCGAGTTCAGATTTTGGTGTGGTGTAAAATAGTTGAGATTCTTTTGGAGTTCTTGTATTTGAACTTTTAAAAACATAATATATTTTATATCACTATACACAAGAAATAATCAAGATAATATTAACCTGAAGAAACTGCTTGCCAAAAATGATTACAATATTTTTTTTGAGACTTTCTTTTATTTTCTCTTTTAGAACAAAACGTAAATCTACAAAACAAAACCCAGTTTTTGCTACAAATACAACAATAATAATACATTGTATGCCTTAACATAAATATCAGTATAAACCTAAAGGTAGGCCGGGTATTGGAAAGTAATTTAATTTTATCATTGTTCCCAACACCTTTATTGTTTTCATTCAATTTATGGACACGTATGTTTTGGTAATAATACCCAATTCCATTATTTTAACTATTGGTATTTTGTTTGTAAATTAATAAAACATTTTACTTCACTTCGAACAAATGTTACGAAACATTTTGTACTAGATCATCTCATTTTGCTTTTGCGGTTTATCACGGGTTCGAGTCCCAGAGGTGTACTTAAATAACCCACAGATTATTGTTATCGCATGAATGTATGTGCATGGAATAAACATACATACATTATTTATAACATACTTAAGTTACGAGAGAAATTTCCAACGTAAAAAAAGTTTTATCATCACAAAAACATCCACATTATGTAAGCACTTAAGACTAATAAATAATTCGGAAACCTTAACTTATTCTCTCCACTTAGTAAGACAGGCGTCAGTATATCAAATATACGAAAAGATCACATTATAACAAACGCGTATATATTTAGTAAAAACGCTGACCCAACATGATGTGCCAAACACAAAAGCAAAACATCAAAACCATTAGACCGACGCCTAATCCTTCAAAAATTAAATCATAATTTAATAACATAATGACACAACCCTTACCTAAATTCAATTACTATAAGAGTAAGAGCACACTAGAAACTTTTAGTCGGCCGATAGTTTGGGCTCATAAATCAGTATATGAAAATAAATGGACGACAAACAAGGTATAACACATCGCCTGTTTAGTCTTTCCCAAATAATATGTTGGGGTCGGCTTCCATTCTAACCGGATGCAGCAGAGTACCAGTGTTTTACAAGGAGTGACTGCCTAGCCGACCTCCTTAACCCAGTTATCCGGGCATCCCAATACTCCTTGGTAAGACTGGTTTATCAGACTTACTAGCTTCTGACTACCCGTAAGGACTGCCAAAGAGGTTCAATGAAAGCTGAGATCTACAGTTAAACGTGCCCTCCGAAATACAGTCATTGGTGTCCAAGATATAGGATATACTTAGAAGTACATAAAAACTTTGAATAGTTTAATTGGAATCAAGATTTCTTTTAATGTATTTTTGCCGACCGTGGGGTCAACTGTTGACCGATTGTTTAGTCTGCAGTCTGCAGGTACTCTAAGAGACCGTATATGTTATGATTTACGACATTCAATAATAAGGAACAATATCCGAGACCCGCAATATAAATGAGGGCTTGTTTACCTGAACTTAATATGAGAGATTTTCATTTTAGATCCGACACCCTTAGGTGGAATAGATGAAAATTTAATTTTACGTATCAGTTTGTTTGGGAAGGTAATGGTGGCATTATTTTGTTGGGAAGCTTAAGAAATAATGATGGTTATACGAGATTAGACGAACCCTTGGAAACTTTTGTTGGAATTCTTGCTTGTAACCCATGTATGTTGGACCTAGAGTTAAAACAATTGGTGATAAAAGTAAATATTATTGATCTTTCTACTTGGTGTCGATGCGAAAAATGCACTTTGTTCAGCAGAATGACATAGCTGTAAAAGCACAGCCTGTTACATCACATAGAAATATTCAAAAACAAATTGAAAAAAAAAAACATTGTACTTATTATATCGCTTGTATATATATCTTTGAAGATACATTGTAATTTTGTCTGAAAGATCCGTTTATGCAAAACATCAGACAATGTTCACTTCAGTACAACCGGTAACAAAATACTTACATTGATGGTTGTTCGACCACAATGCCTTATCGCTGTATGAGTGACGCGCACACTAAACCAATATGCGGTTTAGTGTTCTATGTATCGCAGCAATCAAGTTTGTAGACCGCCGATCAATTTAGATAGTTTTGTGTAAACACGCTTGCAATAAACCGTTATTGGTATCTGTATATTTTTTTCGGGAATGCACATTTTTTTATCATAAAAATCACTGCAATACTCTCGATGTCGCTACTAGTCATAAACTCAGAACACGAATAGTTGACATACATAATATAAGTTTTCTAACATTCTTTTAATACACACTCTTATGAAGGCCTTTCTATGTTGAGTTAAAGTTTCGTTTTACCGACGAATAAAAATTAAAGCTATTAATTATTTTTTCGTTACAATCTGTCAATTATAAGTAGATCACGCATATAAAAAAAACTTTCTGCTATCGCTTAACTTTTTTAGCCAACCAAAATCTTCACATATACATAGGTATGTCTATTGCATTACCAATAAACAACAGCACTCAAATAAAACCTACTTAAATACATAAAACTTTACCAAAGCTAATTCAAAAATAAATTCTATTCCAAGTTCGAAGTGATACACGAATGCGAATTGTAAAGGCGCATCCACACAGATGTACATAGTTTTCGATAAACCAGGCAATGAACTCCACTAAAAAGTTTCTACTCGCGTACAGAATAGAAATGTGTAGACGACCCATACAGCTTGACCTTAGATACAAGACAGAGAGAAAATTGGCTGAAAATACTCGTCTGAAAGTGCTAGTATATGCATTTTTTATATTCTAGCTAGCTAGTAGTATGATGGATGGACGAACTCGAGACACTTTCGAAAATTATTCTACATGTAAACAATTTTCGAATCATAAATGCTGCAGTCTGAATTGCATGAAAAACAAGATGTATCTAAAAATATGAAGACAGTCTTCAAACTCTAAATGAATAAGTCGAATCGAAAAACAAATCGCGCTGAGCTAGCATTTTTGTAAAGAGCACCTTTAATTGTAATTATACCAATTGACTTACAAAAACGTAAAGTTTTAGATTGATACTTACTAGCTACGATTACAATTCAATTCTTTTATAAAACCTTCACAAGTGACGACATACGCTGTTCTAAGCAAAATAAAAAAATAAAGACCTAAATGAATTCACATCTGTTACATGAATTACTAAAGCAAGTATTTTTTACCTCCAAACCTGAAAAGTCTTGTAACAAAATTTAAAGCTCGCTAAAGAAAAAGTGTCTTTAAAATATACTCTAGATTTTTGAAGAACCTTCTACTTATACGTACTTGTGAGCTTAATTTTCTTTTTAGAACTTTCTTGCCTTATTTTAGCCACGGAATTCTAGTGACAATGCTTTAAAAAGAATCTGGCTAGTTTTCTTTGAACGCAAAATATGTATCTGAAAAATCGCTACGGTTATGAGTTATGATCTTGAAATATGTAAATAATCATCTCACTAGCCTAGCTTTCAGCTTTCATTAAAAAGACGAAATCGGCTTCAAAATATTATTTCGCTACTCATCATCTTCCTAGCCCTTTCCCAACTATGGTGTGGTCGGCTTTCAGTCTAACATGTTGCAGCTGAGTAACAGTGTTTTACAAGAAGCGACTGCATATTTGCCGTCCTCAACTCTGTTACCCGGGCAACCCAATACCTCTTGGTAAGACTTGCCTAACTGGACTGGATACCTAAATGAGAATAAGCCATCATCCAAACATGATTTTTTGCAACTCCAGGAACGAGCTACTCAAAATTACTCAAGCAAAATATATACAGTTCAGTACTCACCCCAGTCGTGCAGGTAACTAGTGTTAGCTTGCTGCCATTCCCTTTAACGAGATAAAATCCTTCACGGATTGCTGGAACTACGTTTGATTTAATAAATATTTACTGCCATCGCAGGCTTGAGTTTATTTTCGATAGAAATGCAGCTCCGAGGATAAATTGTGGAGTTTTTAAAGAAAAGTAGTCACTTTACTTGGAGATTCAATGGTTAGTTTGATGAAGTAAGCACTAGTGATAACCAATATTATAAAGCACTTCCTTTTTCCTGTGGTTCCACTCATGTTCTCAGGGAACTCTTCCCACATCCTTCTCGTGCTCTAGAATGTCTTTTAACTAAATACCCTTGTGATTATTCATTGGTTTATGCGAATACTGAGCAAAATCACCCTTAAAACGTTTCCCTGTGTAGGTATATCCAATCCCATTTTTATTTTCGAAATTGGATTCCTTTGTATTTAAAGACATACATTATTCCTCAACAAAACCTTTTACCTAAATAAGTGATTTATCAATCGCCTCATCCACTCAAGAAATAATTTACATAACAGGCATCTAGAACAAATGCCCTATCATTTCTCAACTCCCTTCGAATCAGCTTTGAGAACGCTCCCTTTTGTCCAAAAAGATTTGAATTTAAATAACATTGAAGTGGCCAATAGCTGTTTCATCACCTCCAAACTTGAAGTTAGAAACTTCAAGCTAAACAAAGCAAAGACATGCCCCACGGAGTAGGGAAATATAGTGGAGATGCCATAAGGAAGGTAGGTCAGACTCATTCTTGTAGGTCAAGCAAGGTATGGTAGGCGTAATCAGTTACTAGAACTCACGAAACGTTCGGGGTCCTTGTCAAATTAAAACCATTCTCAATCAGTTAAAGATTAGTCTTGATTGATTGATTGGTGATTAGTTTTGGGTTGCATATAAGATGTGTAAGGGCGGAGCAAGTAACGTTCCTCGTCCCGATAACACGCATTTCGTAGAGCTATACTTTCTTAGGAGATTTTGCGTTATGACATCTCCTAGTCATTTTCTTCTCCATGACACGCCCTCATTGCAAGTTGAAGTGAAAGTGAACTTAAACAAGTTTGTAATTAGTGTCGGGTGATAAGAGGTTCTCGCGTAATTTGTAGGGAGGACAAAATATTTCAGAGATAATTAGCTTGGTAATTAACATGCTGATTGCGGTATGAAATATGACGTCATAAAGGTGAATGGGATGGTCGGTCAGCTTTGAAGTAATGTAGGGTTGGTATATGAGTCAATGAAGCTTTGTTGAGACTGTGGTATTTGATTGTGAGCGGAGCGTAACGCAGTTTCTTGAAGTGTCACCCGGCAAACCAATTTATAAGACGTTGTCACTTCAAAAGGACTGGATGTGGGTCCCTATTTGATTTGTTATTATGATCGTTTTGATTCCTATTGTATTGTGTGTGTATGTATGTGTTAGTTTGATTAGTATGCATTTAGTGTAAATAAAGATATTTAGATACCAATATAAATATCGTTCTTATATTTTCGGTGTGTATGAGCGGTTATGATGGATCAAATGTTTGACTGCAATACCCGATTCAATGAACATTTTATTGAAATCTAGTTTATTTACTAGGTGTTTCAAAAATATCAGGTCTGCGCTACCTTATTTTGTTTTAATACGTTTTGTAGCTATTTGGCTTTTTTTTGTAACTTCAACAAATAAGTACACGTATTTCTCGGTATATTTACTACAAATAAAATAATATGATTGGTTACCTAAGTTATTTGGTTACTACCATTTGGTTGTATATAACGTATGATGTGATTATTTTGATATATACTACAGCAAATTACCTGTATACTTTTTACAAGTATACTATTTTCTAGTTCCACATTTTCCTTAATTGAACATATCTTTATTATATGTTTACTTTTATATATGTATAGGTAGGTAATAAGATTGAAATTTCACAGTTCACAGGTCAAACGGGATTTACCATGCTGTATAATTAGAAAGCTACTTTACACAAAGAAAATTATAAATTAAATGAGTTTAATTAATTTAAAAGCTATGCAACAAACTATTGTGAAGAATTAATGAAGCCTTTGAAAGTCTGATAATTACCAACTCACATTGATTAAGCAAGTATAAAGCTCGATACTTTCGCCTATTATGCTTGAGAAAAGGCTTATACCCAGCCAGTACCTACCTAAGATAAAAATTTCGAAAAAGGTACTGTCGAAAACCACCTGATTTCAAAGAAGACTATGCCCAGCCAGTAAGACAACAATTTTGAAAATAGAACTGTCAAAAAATACCCTGACTGAAACAAAAAAAAAACAAAACACAACACCTTTCTACACAGTGAAGTCTATAAAACCTTATAATCTATGCCAGTATCGGACGCGGGTGTTAATTAGCGAACTATGACAAAGGAAACACGACCCCCCCCCCCACCTTACCTTCAGTTTCAAAGTCCCTCATTAAAATGGAGTAACTTCGTTGCTATAAGACCCGTGTTCTGCGTTCCTTTTACGTTTAATGAGCAAATAAATTGGAAAAAGGCATACGGTTCCAGACAATGCTGGAAAGGAACTCTTTTAAATGTAAGTTGTTTTAAGTTTTGTAAGACTGGTCCTGATATTACTTGCATCTGATTTCTCGTTCTCCAAAGCATAGTCAAAACTTGCACAATTTTATACTGTCAAATCCACGTATATAAAGATATGTATCTATAATACTAAGAAACTATATACAAAGTTCTAAAAGTTGCATTGGTACTTGCCTGACCTGGAATCGAACTCACACTCTCATACTTGAGAGGTTAATTTTTTACCCATTAGGCAACCACGACTTTTTTACCCAGGTATATCTTTAAAAAACCATGTTTTTAAAACCTAGTTAGTAACTGTATACGTCATATTTTGAAACAGCTTGTTAATCGCAGTATGTCGAGAGCGAAATGTTATGCATACTCCTAGCCCAAACACCGGAGATGAGTTGGGGTGCTAGTAATTTTTCACGGCCCCGGAGATAGTTCTAACCCATATTTATGAAAACTGTGTAGTTTACAGAGTTTTAAGTTTAACATTAAAACCGGTAAAGAATGAAAGTCAGAAAGAAGTAACTTTGTAATACGAAATAGAACAAATGACGTTGTTTTCCCAAATGGTTTTAACTGTATATATGGTATCTACTGCAATTCATTTTCAAGCGTTATATTTATTCTTGTAACATGGATGGATATCAGTAAACTACCACACAATACTGAACTTTCGCAATATTATACGAAGAACAAAAATTTATAAGTTACGCGTGTTTTTAGCAGCATCAGTAAACCAGCTTATGACATTTCTTATTTCAACATCACAACTCCCTCTACAGACCTATTTTTATGTAAAACGTAATTGTTCAAAAACTCTCACGCCCCATCTTACGTATGCAGCACTTACCGTCACCGGATTTTCACAGTATGAAGCACGTGTACCTACCTGCAGTGCTCGCTCACGCGACTAATCCTTTAATCACCTCATACGCCACTTGCACATGCAGCGAATACGATCAGCTTCTATCAACGATGTAATAGTTGCGGCTTCTAAAGGTAATCGTGTAGGTTCTTTGTCAACTTGACGAGGTAAGAGGTAAGTTCTTGCTGTAGTGAATTTACATAGATGGATTTTTTCTTTTATCCGATTGCGCTGAAAAGTTGGTTGTATTATTGATATTTGTTGAGAAGATTATCCTTTAATCACCTCATACGCCACTTGCACATGCAGCGAATACGATCAGCCTCTATCAACGATGTAATAGTTGCGGCTTCTAAAGGTAATCGTGTAGGTTCTTTGTCAACTTGACGGGGTAAGAGGTAAGTTCTTGCTATAGTGAATTTACATAGATGGATTTTTTCTTTTATCCGATTGCGCTGAAAAGTTGGTTGTATTATTGATATTTGTTGAGAAGATTATCCTTTGATCACCTCATACGCCACTTGCACATGCAGCGAATACGATCAGCCTCTATCAACGATGTAATAGTTGCGGCTTCTAAAGGTAATCGTGTAGGTTCTTTGTCAACTTGACGGGGTAAGAGGTAAGTTCTTGTTGTAGTGATTTTGGAAATATAGTTTTTGAAGAATAGTTTGTTTGAAGTGAAAAGAAGATTGTATTACTGAGATTCTTTAAATAGATTACCAAATTTAAGAATTAAACCAAGAAAAGTTATCAGTCCATGCCTAAACGAAATTATGAAATTACAATAAGTAGTTGAAACAGCTTGCTTAACACAACTAAATCAGTCAAAAACTTTTCCACCCCAAATAATTCTAAGAACAAAATGAAAACCCAAAAACGGTGTTTAAATGGCAATATTAAAATTAATTAAATATTGAGGTCGCGTAGAACTCGTAATTCTGTTTTAATTTTAATTAAGGATAGCGGACCCGAGTAACAGATGTCGGGAACTGATGTTTATTATATGTCTTGTGTATATTTCAAAGCTAGCTTTATTGCTAATGATATTTCTGAAGATCTTTTGAGCCAGATTGCGGTTGGAATATGATGGAATTAATATTAGTTGGAAACAGACGTGCATAGTGTACCTACACGTTGATACTCACACAGTCTATGGACGGATTCTGTTGCATGACAGCAAGGACTTTGCCTGAATACGAAAATCGATGTGTAATACAGAAATGCGTTACACAAAGGGACATATCGAAATTCTGTCTGGAAATGTTTACTAATATTTTAAATGCGAAAGTCATTTTTTAACGCCAAAAATGATAACTTTTTAAATCTTTTTTTTTTGTTACAGGGTTCACACACAGGGTACATTAATGGGTGTCGACCATGTTCAATGTTCAATAATTTTTCTACAACATATTTCTCAGTACCATTCCAAATGTAACAGGTCTGTAATGTAACAGATAATATCCACAGTTTTTCCCCAACCCATAGGGGACAAACATCATTAAAAATACATCAACCCTTTTTTTGTTTTACACGACTTAACATTTAACGAACAGTAAAACACCCTTTAATAGAACATTTTAAAACAACAGTACACAAATTATCTGACAATCACACGAGTAATTTAAAACACGATCGAGGTGAAATGAAAGCAATAAATAAAACAGTGGGCTCTCGGGGATTGGAACAAAATAAATATTATCCTGGCTGGTTGTTTCCAACGGGCGGGAATTAAAGGAAAATATAGGACGGATCAGCTGCTTATCATTTGTGGCTGTGGGCACAGATACCGAGGAAATAATACTCGACTGGATTAGGTCTTGGAGCAGGTAGAGAAATGCATCGTCATGAATTTAACAATAGAAGGGTATTGATGTTTTTTTATCGGTGGTATTTTATGTATTTGTGGTGTACTTATGTATGCGATGTGATGCTTTATTTTTCATGGGGAATCAAACTACTAACTATGAGATTGACCGTTTATTTCAGAGCAATCTTCTCATACATCTGAAAATATAATCTGGCCAGTAAAGTTTCTTTTAAAAAGTATGGCACCATTCTTAACCCAAACAGCTGTAAAATTCTCAGGTGTCGCACAAACTGCAAACAATAAAAGTGACCTATTCTTTAGCAGTAACCAACGCGAACAAAAGTGCAACCTAAATAAATCACCTTTAACTAAAAACAAAAGAAGTTTGCCCGGCACTATTGCAATCTATAAATCGAATAACTTTGTCCACGTGACTGAATGTGTTCCACACTTCTGCGCTTCTACAAAACTACAGAAGTTCAACATAAAGAATTTGCTCTGAAACAAAACTCATAGGTACACTCAACTTCAGGTCAGTGGTAACAGTTTTATAGGAAAATCGTACTTATTACTATTGAGTTAAGGTTCATGACAGTTACCACTGATGTGCGGTCTACTGTACTTCTTCTTCAAAGAACATCTCAAAAGAATATAACAATGTTTTTACCGTATTACAGTAACATGGCGGACTAAATAAATAAGAGAATGCATAAAATAATATGATACTGATCGTGAAGAGGAAAAGGATTTTTGTTTATTTAGGATACACGGCAAACAAAACAAAAATAATACTTGTTACGTGAGCTGAGGAAATCTTTATTATTACCTTCAGTTTTTGTCTTATAGATATTGCCATACCTGCACATATACATAGTATTATGACCCTGAGGTTATAACTGTTTTGTCAAACTTATAGGAACGAGTAAATAGTAATCAACCAAGCTAGTATATTGCTTTCATGACTTCTTAATATGATGTCTTCTGAAAAAAGTATTTTGTTGTTCCCAATTTTGTATTATATTCTTCTATTTTAATACAAGGCCAAAACTGCTCACTGCTCTACTAGATGCGTAATATTTCAAATAAAATTCTCATTCAACACGAACCGTAAGAAATTCTAGTTTATTTTCACCCCGCGTACCTAGTAATCCTCGGTGAAAATTACAAAACGTTCCATTTTATTAGTAGACAACAGCCACGCTAAAAGAAAATAAACTCCAACATTAACCCCAGACAAGATATTAGTAGTTTAGTAGTTTATGAACTTCCACATTTTCCACAATAACTAACAAATTGCAGAATGAGTTGGGAACATTTACACCGGAATTTGAAACTAACTTGTTACTTATTAAGTCCTTATTCCTAAATTATGTAATGGAAGTCGGAATATGAAAAAGTATACTGCATTGCGACAATAGTATTTACAGAGCGTTGTGTAAACACAATTCACATTTTAAAGTCTGAACAAATATTTTCGTGTTTTCTTTAGACTTCGTAAAGGGTGTGTTTGTGAAGAAATGCGAACTGTCTTATTGAATCAGTTTGTAGGTATGTATTCGTTTGTAGTGCGGAGCTAACTCGCTCCGTGTCCGAACGTACGCGTACCTCCTTGATAAAACATACAGTAACAAAACTGTTTGCCTTGCTCTGCCATCAGTTACGGCAACGTTGGGGATGTAGTATTCAGATATTTCCAACTTGTACGGTTTTAGGAGTAGACACTTAGTTGCTTGGGTCATGTAAATACGATTATGAAATCAATTAAGCTAATTTTTATTTGAAAACCTATGAGAAGGCAATCGTGACCGAAAATGCAACAATTTGTATTAGGTATGACATCTCTTGCACGAGCTTTAAAAATTATTTCTAGAGGTCTTTAGTCAATTTAGTCTTGTATATTGTTGAGTCACATAACAGTATTAGCAAGGAAAGATTTCAATTATGTTTTGCATATAAAATGTCAAGCTTTTGCTTCTTTAATATAAGTCAAGGCTAAGACCCTTTTACGGGTGTTGCTTCAGTAGGAAATGCCTTTCCATCTTTAAGAAGCGCAAGTAAATTATAAAGCGGCTCAAAGAGTTTATTTAATTTCGTCCTTCATGTTTGTATGTTTTATGGAAGATAAAAAAACATGGATTAAAATGGTAGAGTAGATACCAATGTAGTTGTTGCCATATTCCTTTAGTCAGAAGATAATCTTAATAGTTAATGCTAAAACGAAATAAGAAAATTGCATCAACAAAATTGGAACATTACCGTTTCAAAAAAAGTTCAAACCAAAAACACCCACATTATTAGACCGCCGAACAATAAAAACCAGCTACAATAAATATGCATAAAACCGCATGCATTCACAAGAAAACAACCAGATGCACTTTGCATGCTTGGAAAATTGCCGCTCTATAGTTCGGGTAACGAGCCGTGACCGGCTTCTAAACACACTAGCTACTTCAGAATCCGGACCACCTTTTATATTTCGTTAATAGCATGGCCGCCAACCTTGCAGCCACAATGTATGAAAGATGAGATTATTACGAAATATGTGGGCTAGCGGTGGCCTAGTTAGGGGGATTTTTCGACGGCATTTTAAAGGCGAGGAATGCTTGTTATAAGCAGATGTGTATAATCGTTTGAACTTGGGTGAACGGTAAGCGCTTATTGGTTATATCAGGTGCTGCGATCAGCACTTTAATGATGACTCATGTTTTACCTATGTTTTCGACTAGTATTTATTTTATCATGAGAAACAAGCTCCCACCAACTATCTTTCTGTATTTATGATAAAGTAAAGGAATACAATTATTTTTCGAGTTATTTTACAAATTGGAACGTTACACGTAGTAATTTAGAGATACAACGTTATGAAGCCTTAAATTGCAAAACTAAATTGAATTTTCTTTTTTCAACTCTAAAAACTTACACAGGCTTGATTTATAATATCCTAAAAAAACACAAACGTCTCTTATCACCAAAAAGCCTTACAACGAAATTAAATGGGCATATCAGCGATGCAACACGCGTTGCTCGCACTATTCAAATAAAATTACATCAGGGACAGAATATGAATTGCAGAAAAACTTGCAGATCATTACAAAGGTCCCTGGACCCTACTCCCAAAAATTCACAGTTTTATTTTTTTTATTTCAAATTTTATTTGCAAATGGCCGACCCGTATTAGAGTTGGGAATATTTTCTTAAGTAAAGGTCTTTATGACGCGTAGCTATTGTAATCTGATATTGAAGTACCCTCTGCGATTTATGATACTGAAACAACACTCACCCTTTACTAATGTTATGTACATACTGCTTTGTGACTCCTTTTTATGGAGGGTTAATAATAGCGCCCGAAAATATGGTTAGGGTTATTTTATGAGTCTATTAAAATTTGAAATCTCAATAATTGGGTGGTAGTCATAAAGTTTTGAATGGAATTAGGCTTTGTAACATGTAATTTGATTTAAGATTATAATGAACAACTACAGCATATAAAAGCTATTTACTATTACAATACAACGAATCGTAACGAGCTACAAAGTTAATCAATTCTTAATGAATTTTGTCATTATAATATATCGTAACGATTCCTGCTCTACCTTCGAAAAATACGTTCAATGAGGAGTTACCTCATACCAAAGAAAAAATACATTATAGAATATCCATACAAAAACAAATACCCCTGAATCCCAAATTCAGCTGTTTCCATTTGAATACATACTCTATTATATTTCTGACAGACGTAACTTATTGAAACAATCGAAATCTATGAAATATTGAAAAGTAGTTCCAATTGTTTCTTCAAGAGCCTTGTTGAGAGAAAATGTAATGTAAAGGAAGTGTTTTTCTATTTCCAAGGAGTTAGTAAGCTTTCATCTGTAATTTTATTAAGCTGTTTTTACACTATTATTATTTCTAAGTATAATAACAGTTACTGTGACCTCAGTATTTAAGAGCTCTAAACGGAACAAAAATGGGTAAAACTTTTTGTTCATCTGATAATTTTCTATCTTAAAAAAAATGTTAAATGATAGCCTTCTATTGAGATGACATATTTTAAACGCTTATGTCCTTACAAAGGTGTTGAGCAGAAGCCAAACATAGTATGAAACTGCTACCAGCGAATCATATTTAGAAGCCGATTCAGTATTTTTTTATACTAAAACATGTAAATACGATCTTTATAACATCAAGGTTTTCAAAGTTATCCTATTCCCTCACAGTATATAGGAACAGCTTCTCAGTTCGAAGATATTCATGCATAACTTGAAATTGTTTTCCTTCGACGAGAGCCGATGTTGGCACGAAATATGCATTGAGTATGACCTTTGTTTCCAACAACTTTGTATTGTATGCTTCTTACGATATCATAATATTGAGGAAATTTACAATAATATGTTTTAGTTGATTTACATAACAAGATTTTTTCTTTTAAAATATCGATCTGAAATGCCATGTATGACTTAGTTTGCAATCTTTCATCACGAAGGCGAAGGTTTAGATTATAAGTTACCTGCTGTTTGCCGCGGCTTTACCCGCGTCTCGTGGATTCTACTACCCTAATCGGTATAAAATATAGCTCTTATTATTTTGGAAGAGTATAACTATTCAGCCGTGAAAGAATTTTCCAAATCGGTCCAGTAGTTTTAGAGCCTTTACGGTACAACAAAAAACAAACAAATAATGATTTCTCTTTATTATATTAGCATAGATTATAACTTATAATAACTTTAACACCATATTTAATTTTAAACATCTACACGAGTTTTATTATCTTATTGTATACCCATACATATCTTTACATAAAGATATAACACATACACTTTATTGTTTATGAAATACTGAACAATTGTTATCTTTCAAAGCTACATAAAGTATAACAATAGGCACCCATATCTCAAAGCGATCTTTTGCAGACATCCACAATATACAAATAATATGTAAGTACCTAAACTTTAGCCTAGTCACACACGGTAGACTAAACAGTCGGCCAATTAAAAAAAAATTAAAATCTTGATTTTAATCACAATTTTCAGTCGGTGTGATCTTTGTAGTGATACTACCATTCATCTTCCTTCATACTGATTTATAAGCCTAAGCCAACCATCGACCGACCAAAAGTTTGCAGTGTGAGGGGAGCTCTTAGACATTTTTATCTACTTACATACTGTATACCTATGTCATTTTATATTGGGTTAAAATTTTAATAAAAGTCTTTATTGAGTCAAAGAATGAGCACTGAAGAATTACTTTGTGATTTACTATTAATATAAATTGGATTATAGCAAATTATTACTCGGCATTCGTAATTCAACCTTTTGTATGGTTTATGTGAACATAATTTTTAACAAGTTGAGATTAAAATTATATGTGACTCTCAAAATTTGGAAAAGTCGAGACTCATCTTTTCGTAGGTTAATAATTATTTATTAAACCCTCGTGTAAGATGAAAAAAATGTTTATGTTATTTTGGTAGTTTTGGTTATTTTGAGCGTGTTGCTGGGGGCTTAGTTTTACCACTTCTTTTTTCAAGCAAAAACACAAGAAAGTGGTGAGGGGCGGGCGTTTTGGGGGCCGTCTTCTTTATATTTGACCTTCAAAAGTGCTGTTTTTCAGCCTTATTTGAATAAATGACTTTTTATTCGTGTTTTATTTTACGCGTTTTATTTTTCCAAGAAGTCGTAACTTATAACCTTCAGGTCTGTTAGTTTGAACAGCTATTACAGAATATTTGGTTGAGTAATATGTAGTGACAAGGGTTGAGGAAGGTAAGCCTTCTAGTTCGGTCATGTGTAAAATATGAGTCAAACGCGATTAACTGAAAGGATTTATAGAGAAGAATGTGCAGGAGACGCCGTGATATGTAAAATTTTATGCTTGTTTAAGAATGGTTAGGGAATTTCTGGCAACGTGAAATTACGTTTTGTGAAGAATAAATGAATGAGAAATATATTTTGCAAGAAATGTTTAAGTTTTAACAGATTCTTGGCGAATTGAGCATACTCATAAAAGGATAGACCAATATGGTATCTCACCAAACTCATAGCTCGGTATAACATAAAAGTGTAGGTACATAGAATTATGCCTGTTTTAGGTATCCTTGTCTTTTATAATGGACAACCAAATGACCAGATTTTACCAACACTTTTTTTTAATAAACCCTCAAACAAAAGACAAAAAGGAAAACAAAAGCCTTGCCCCGCATTCCATTTCATCTTTGGAATACTTATACATACCTACAATTATATGCTCATCTTCGCTTGTTATTTAAAAAGGACATTATATAACCCAGACTATTTTGACAACACAATCAATTTTGTTTAGGAAACCGCAAATCTATTATTCTCTAAAACGAAGAAGCTTTCATCCACATTCCCATCGACACAGCATTTGAGTACAAAGTTACCGTTTATAAATCAGGCTGTACGTAACTGCTTGAAGTTGCCTGGTCTTGACAAGACAGGCTCCTTCAACTTTTGAACCGGGGATTTGTCTTTTGAAAAGCTACTACGGTTTGGTTTATGTGTGTTTTTTGCATTTGTGTACCTAGTTGAATTTGTTTTGGTAAGGTTTTCCAGTTGTTTATGAGTTTTGTAGTAGGTATGATGTTTCTGTGGATTGCAGTCGTCGCGTGTTTTGTTGTTTTCATTGTTGATTTATTCACGGGATTTTAACGCGGTATTTGTTACTTATTTATATTTTTTCTATTACATTATGTACTTTTATTCATATTATAAGATTTTACAGAACAGGATCAGCCGAGAAAAGTAAGAAGTGAAATCATTCCACTTAATTTTCAAGTCAGGAAATTCATTGCGGTTTTGTAGACTAATTTAAATACTAACATTTGTCGAAAGATGACATAATTTGAAATAGCGTGCCCTTATTAACTTCATTCCTAATATTTCTTTAATCAAAAACAACTCCGTAGCAAGCCATTTAAGCTTCGCCTTATAATCTGATTGAAAGCCCAAACAAAAATTTGATCTCGCTCAAACAAACAGCCGGCACTTTCAAGTACAATCAACGATAAATTGTTTATTGCTTTTAAAAGCCCAAATGATATTCCATTTCTGAGTTGTTCTACGGAACTAAGACGTCTGATATTAAATTGAATCTACATCGAATCGTCTTCAGAAATGAGTTCGCAGTCGGCCTTCAAGATGTTATATTAAAAGAAAAGTGAAACGAGACTTATATTAAATTAAATTCTGGACATCTGTCGTACACTTTGGCGTAACGAATAAAGATTCAGCATTAATGAATATTTGAATTAATAATTCCCTATTACAGAAAACTTGTGATTAATCTTATCATAAAATGTTGCTAATTAAGGAATTTTGGTAGCTTGTGTATCTAGATCACGATGAGAATTCATTAAAGAACCTGCCTCTTCAAAACCCTGTCCAAATAAAGAACATAAAAGGTCACGGACAAGCTTCTTCAAGTATTTAGACAACACACTATGCCTCGATCTTTCACACCGAATCAAATACAAAAAAACAAGTGACAACCACTCAACATTTCAAAAAAAAAACAACCAAAATATCAATCAAAATAAATTGCCAACTCCATAACATTTAGAGCACAACCCGTCGCCCGCATCCCCCTTATTTATAGCTGCTTACGTCAGCAACTTAAAAAAAAACTACTACCTAAGCATCCGACGTTGACGTTCCAATTTCCTTGATCCTCCAACATAATAGAGTCAGTAAAGAGCGACACTTAATTTCCAGCGAGCCGGCAACGTATTACTTACGTGAAACTATGAATAATTTCAAATGTTGCTTTACTTGTTATTACTTGCTTTGTTTTAATACTATGTTGCTAACAACGCTCATACATGAGAGGTTTGTTCTGTACCTACTAGGCTACCACGACTTTTTAAGCAAAGTCATAGCTAAAATCAAACGTATGTATCGTTTCATTTCTTGTACTTCTTTCGTGTCGATGACATCATATCATTAAGGCGTTTACAAGTCAAGAATATACATACGTTTTATTCTTGTTATCACTTTGCGTAAAAAGTGGTGGCCTAGTAGGACCACCACTGACCATGACTGTTTGGCATATTAAACTGTAGATCCGTGATGTCGTTGAACATCTTTGGCAGTCGTTGCTGGTATTCAGAAGCCAGTAAGGGTGACAACTAGTCTTACCAAGGGGTATTGGGTTACCCGGGTATGTGGTGTGAGAAGGTCTGGTTGGACTGGAAGCCGACCCCAACATAGTTGGGATAAGGCTAGGCATATAATTACTTGCTTTGTTTGAATACTATGTTGCTTGTTTTGTCTATCGTGATCGAACAGTATTGTTACCTACGCTTAAAATTTTGTTTCAGGTTTAAGGTTTCCGATGAAATCGCGATTGTTTACAAAACATGATTAAATGATGAATTAGAGGAAATCAAACCTTAATTAGCTAGCAATCACTTTAATGTTTATTTAATAAAAGCTTGTAAAAAATCCTCGAAATCTTTTTACTGTGTTCCAATAACTCGTTTAGTGCTAAGTTTGTTGAAATAGTATGTAAAGGTAATGAATAGAAATAGTAATCGATACCCTTATAATACCTAATAGGGACTTTTTAGCAATTTCATATTATTATTTAGAACATAACTTCAAGATCAAGGTTAAATTTCCAGCCATACTTTACATAAACACGGGTTTATCAAATAAATTACGCAACAAGATTTCACATTTTATTTACCACAATCGTATACATTGATCCTAGATTCGAGGTTACTATTTGGCAAATTCGAGTACGTGTGTTGTGAATTTCTAAAAACTACTAGAAACCTGTATTGAATACCTAGGCAGAATCGGTTTGCACTACATATAAACGGAGCTACTTATTCATTCTCAAGACGTTTTAAGAGTCAACGGGGAGTAAGTGGGTAATATATCATTGGACTAATTTGATGGGGTTGCGAACTATCAAAATATTGCACTGTCATGATGAAAAAATAATGACCTTCTAATATTAGATTTGGATGCACTCTTTCTTATTAAATTTTGATTTAGGTATTCTTGTTTCATAAGAAAATCAAATTACATTTTTGACACCTGAATATTGTAATACCTGTCTAATGATAAATTCAACACAAGCAATCCTCAGATATTCTAGATAAATAAACCAGCTTTGCTAGACACGAAGACGTTATCTCCATCATCATATAAATACAATGTTAGTACCTAGATCATAACGTAAAAATAATATATTTAAAAACAACAAAAAATAACTGAAACTATACCTACCGCATATAACTTAACCAAAATACAGGTTCTTTGCCATCCCAAAAAGTAATAATAATCACTCGTCAGCTCCCGGAAGGGGCATCGGCACAATACATGCCGAAACCCTCCGGGGCAGGCTTCTAAATAAGCCTTACACCACTAAAACCCAAAGGAGCCCAAAAGTAAACAGGCCAATATTTTCGATATGGAACTTAAATAAATTCTTCGGTATATTTTGTCGTACATGTTATTCGGATCACGGCGTTGTCCATGATTTATTCTCCGTCACGTCTGCGACTTATCAGTCTCTGGCGGGAATCAGGGAAGCTCATATATCCTCTCCGAAATGGAATAGAACGTTCCCTAAAACTCTCTCCCTTATGTTCATTTTCAAGTATATTGTGTATGTATGGGTGTTGTGGTACGGTAGATATTATGTTATTGGATCTTGTCTGTATTTTAATTACATATGTTAAGTTATATTTTAATTGTATGGGTAATAAGTGAACCAATCTGTATGATATTGGTGGTAGACGTAAGTGGAGACATTTACAAAGCTACTGTATGTTTTTGTTAAGTAGTTTCTTCAGAGATAAGATAGATCTACTAGAAAGAACATAGGGATTTATAAAACAGAATTTAGAATTCGTTAGTATTCGGTTTCCAGTATAACGCCTTTTTTTGTTAAGAACTTTCTTTGGTTTCGGTTACTTGTAGTTACTGTTGATAAATTACTCTAGCTAAATCAGAAAATAGATCAATAAAAGTACAGAAACACTCTAGTCCATTTTACATAGCAGTATTTTTTTGTCTAAAAATCTTTCCAAGAAGTAATTTATAACAACACGATTTTATCCAAGTTTCAAATATTATTTTGACAAGTAAAGGTGACAAACAGTTAGGGAATCGAAATGAAATTCCTGCCTCTATTTATTAACAAAGTAATATTATCGAGAGAAGAAAATATTTAAGGTCGTTGACTTGTACTCGGTTTCTATTTCAAATGAAATACCTGTAATATAATTACATTTTCATTATTTGGAGTATTTTCTTGTTTGAGACACATTTCATTTGAGTTTTTCTCAGTATTTTTATAAATAAAAGATATTATTTCGCACGTATTTTCGATGAGGTCTTGTCTCTCTTATTGATGTAATTGGATATTTGCAAAGTCTACATACATAAAATTGGATACATCTTAGCTATCTATTTCAGAATGTTTAACTTAGGCTTACGTATCACTTAGTGTGGGTTCACACTGCAAGCGCGGTGACTGGAGTCTAGGCGGACGCGGCGAGCGGTGGCGTCGGGTGCAGTGGCGTAACGTGGGGGGGGCAGGGGGGGCAAATTCCCCGGGCGGCAGCTTTTAGGGGGCGGCAAAATTTACCCAATTAAAAAAAAATTGTTCGCAACTACATACAACTGTCTAACAATAATAAAACATTAAACAAGAAAGTTGAAACTTTTTAAACTTAAAATTAATCATTGTCAGGTACTTAAAACACACGTGACACTACATTTTACGTAATTTTGGTTTTGAGTCTTAAATAAAAAATTATTAAAATTTCGCGCTCGCTTCGCTCGCGTATTCAGAAACTGTATGCGCTTAATTTTGCATTTGTCAACAAACAAAAAGTTAAGTACGTTTGGGCTAAATTTTACGTAATATTGGGTTTAAGTCCGATAAAAATTTCGCGCTCGCTTCGCTCGCGTAGCCAGAAACTGTATATGGCCCATATTTTTGCATTTGTCAACAAACAAAATGTTAAGCACGTTTGGGCTAAATTTTACGTAATTTTTGGTTTAAGTCCGATAAAAATTTCGCTCGCTTCGCTCGCGTATTCAAAAACGTTATGCCCTTATTTTTGCATCTGTCAACAAACAAAAGGTTAAGTACGTTTGGGCTAAATTTTACGTAATATTTGGTTTAAGTCCGATAAAAATTTCGCGCTCGCTACGCTCGCGCATTTCGAACTTTCAAACCTTCAAGAATTCAAGTAACAAAGATATAAAAGAAAAGTCTACTTGAGAAGAGTGAGAGAGAGAGTTACCGCGGCTCTGGAACATAAAAGGCCATCGACAGAACACGACGGTTTTTAGTCAGTAAGAGTCTGTCACTCCCTCACCGCTGCTAACCCACAGCGGGAAGGGTCATTTGATGATTTTTAACGTCGATACAAAAAAATATCCCTTTTTTTGAAGTCGGTTAAAAATGACAAACGGCCAGTAACACTTGTTAAAAAAAATACACGGGAAGGGGCGGCAAAATCGACAACTGCCCCGGGCGGCAGATACCCACGCTACGCCACTGGTCGGGTGGCCACAGTTAGGCCGCTGCCTCGAATTTTGCGGGCAGCGGGGCGGCAGCGGCGGCGGCGCGGGAGCGGCAGGATCTTACGCGTATAATCAAATGGACCGGCCCTCGAATTCAGCGGCGCGGGAGCGGGCAACGAGCGGTGAGCTCCATTCAAAACGGTGACCGAACGCGCCGCCGCCGCTGCCGCCCCGCTGCCCGCAAAATTCGAGGCAGCGGCCTAATGGCGCGAGCTCTTGTAGCGGTGTGACGTACATCAGGAGTGCACCTTGACTTATAGGAAATTAATCTTTTATTTCACTCCATAACTTTCTTGTTATTGTGCGATTATTGTGGTGTGGATGTTTGCTTTGCCAGATTGGTGGTTTAGATTGAATTGCACTTATGAACGATTCAGTATTCACCGCCATTTTTTAGACAAACGAATATAAATGCACATACGCCGTACGACAAGATAGAACTGGTTTGTTACCCCCGCCGTCCGCGCATTGGGTCGCTCGATGACTAGGCCCGTAGTGTGGCCAGAACGCGACGATAGAAGCGTTTGAAACTTACGCTCGCTGTGTCGCTCAGTCCCATCGCACTAGGCTTCCGCCTTAGTCACTGCAGTATGGACGCAAAGGCGCGTTTCATATGTTTGATATTTCGCGCCCGTCGTCGCAACCGCGCTAGGCTCGCAGTGTGGACCTACACTTAGGTTTGATTCCGTCACATTATATATGTTACCGTAAGATTACAAACATCGTTAGATTACAATCTATCTCGAGAGATTGTAAACTGTCGAATTATTGTGAACCGTAACATCTGATTGCAATTTAACGCATTATTTTTCGCTATATTATAAATCTATCGATGAGAAATTGTCAAATTGTCAACTGTCCGAAAGCTCTCTCTGATTGGTCAGTCTTTTTGTAAGATCGACCAATCACGACCAGCCGTTCTGTTCCCATGGAGTTCCCGTAGAGTTAGGAATGAAATAGAGGTGTCAGATAAATAAAATAAATGCTCTTCAAAAATTCTTCAAGTATTAAATTTATATAAAAATAACTCTTATAAAAATACAGTTAGGTATTTTGTCTTCAAATACAAACTAATATTTAAAAATAAAATAAAAGGGGTGCTAATTAAACATGCTTCTTTTTAATATCATTATTCGCCCCCAAAAATGTATGTTGCTTTCTAAATTACTAAGTCAGCCACAATTAATAAAGCGTCGAGCATCTAAATAATACTATCTTAGCCACGAGTTATCTTCCACTCTAAATACAACTCAGCATGATGGTTATTTTTTTGCATCTAAATTTGTAGCATGCATTCTAACAGTAAACTTCTTAAATACTATTAAATGACATCATAAAAATATTTATTTACCTTCTAATTTTTTAACTCGTACCTACTGAGTTTTTTGTTTAAAATAGAACACATTCCATATTAATTGACCCAGCATGGAAGTAAGCATGCAACATGCAGCAAGCATGACTTCTGTCACGGCTCCGGCGCTGCGGGGCTCCGGCGGTCCCATGCGAGCTTATCGTCGCAGATGGTTTTCACGCACACCACCGCAGCTTCGGCTTGCTGGCCGGCTCCGCCGGCCAGCCTCAGCCGCAGCGGCGAGCGCTGAAACTACCTGCGCCTCAGCTCGCAGGCCGCCTCGCCCCTCCGCGCCTACGCGGTTTTGAATTGCACTCTAGGGGTAGGGCAGACAAGACTACGTGGAGTCGGTTTTGCAGCGATTCGTTTTCGTCACTAACTTCAATTTTTAATACCTACAATGTTTTTAATTGAAGGTTATATGGCAATATGCTAAATGTGTTAGAAGATGGGTTACACACATACAGATGTGTTACAAATTAAATTCTACTATCAAAAAAAAAACGAGCCGGCTCGTTTTTGGAAAAATCAGGCCGAGTTAGTAATTTAGATGACTTTTTTGACGTTCTTCCAATCAGCGCGCAAGATGCATTCCGTTCTACGCCAGTTGACAATTTGACCGCTCTACATCGCTCTCGATCTTACAAAAAGACTGACCAATCAGAGAGAGCTTTCGGACAGTTGACAATTTGACAATTTCTCATCGATAGATTATAATATAGCGAAAAATAATGCGTTAAATTGCAATCAGATGTTACGGTTTACAATAATTCGACAGTTTACAATCTCTCGAGATAGATTGTAATCTAACGATGTTTGTAATCTTACGGTGACATATACACTCTACACGCCTGTTACAGTTTCAGTCAAAATAATACAAAACATATGGAACAAGCATTTACCTATTCCAAAATTAAAAGAAACATGTTCATAATCATAGTAACTGAGCAAAGGAGTTTTTCTTTTTCAAAATGTCCTTATTATGAGAGAAACAAAACAGTTCAAAGCCATTGAAGGTTACAAACATCAAATACTAAAGAAACTTACAAATACGACATCACACTTTAATTTTATTCCCAATAGAAGTCAAAATAAACATTTTATTTAACGTGGAAACTCTTCAAATAATTACAGAATCTCCAGATATAGGCACATTTAAAAAGTTTCCAAAGCGAAATACTTTTTTTCCTATCGTTCGCTTGATCGCCTCTATCCTTAAAGCCAGGTAATACAGAACTTTTCCCAACGAAAATTACTTTCGTACAAAATTTTACCCCTCATCAAATTCAATTCGAAAACTGCTGAATACCGCAAACTTTTCTAAATGAAACTACCTATTGGGTTTACGAAAAAATCCTAAAGAAGATATGCTTTTTAGGAGTCGTTTTTTTCTTATTTCGCAAAATTGGATTATGCCTTTTCTTTCTAGTTGAAGTAAACAAATTTTTGTATGCCTACTGGCCTCTTCCTATTCGGAAAATCTTCTCCAGTAACAAAATCTAAAACTGTTAAGAGATTATTATTAATTAAGTGAAACATTATATAAGTACTAATTACACCGGCGAAGAAACCCTATTTCCTTCTAAACAGCAACAAGAGAGCGACTCTTCATAATATTGCTTCTTTTATAGAAATCCCACCCAAAACAAAAATGTGAAAGACTGCCAAGTTCGATAATATGGGAATTCTTCGCCTATAAAAGAAGTGAGATCTGAATAAGTACCAAGTTCCATACACATACCTCAGTTAAAAATAGTTACTTTTTAATGATGTTACTTGGCAAGTTTTCATACACCTTGTTATAAACCTACTAAACGCAATGAATCAAGTATTTAATTTTCTATTAAAACTTGCCAAGTAACATCATTAAAAAGTAACTATTTTTAACTGAGGTATGTGTATGGAACTTGGTACTTATTCAGATCTCACTTCTTTTATAGGCGAAGAATTCCCATATTATCGAACTTGGCAGTCTTTCACATTTTTGTTTTGGGTGGGATTTCATTTATTTTTGTAAGGTTGTTTATTTTATTTTTTTCTTATGATGAAGTTAGTTAAAGAAATGTCTCATTTATACCTACTATCTTTAATATGCACTATGTTTCTTACAAAGAAATGAACTAGATTTACCAACTGACTGACATGACATGTTATCATATATTATGTTCGTGGATCAAAGTTACACATTCGTTATTTTCGAAAGTGATTCACACTTGGCCGTTTTCAGATTTTTACTTTACTTTGACTAAATACAAACCTTTGTACCATTCGAAGATATATTATATAAATAAATTTAGTTCGTTTTAGTTCCTTAGGGGTATAAATTTACACCGGGTATAAAACACCTTCATTATTTTGAAACCGACTCACACTTGGCCATTTTCAGATTTTTCCCTTTACCTTGACATAAAGACCTACCTCCATGCCAAATTTCAAGTCAATACGACCATTGGAAGTGGTCTAGGTTTTTGATGAGTGAGTCAGTCAGTCAGTCAGTGAGTGTATAGTAAAAATAGCGATTTTCTGACGTCAATATCTCAAGACCTACAATAGGTATGTTAATGAAATTTTGTATTTTAGATAAGTGAGGGGGTCTCAACAGATACTAGAAATTTGATATGCGTAAATAAAATAGATTTTGAGTTACAGGGGGGTCGAATTTGGCCCGAAATGGTTCGTGTAATATAACCCACGGCCGGTGTGTCGCTTTTTTTGCTCTCTTATTGATGTAATTGGATATTTGCAAAGTCTACATAGATAAAATTGGATACATCTTAGCTAGCTATTTCAGAATGTTTAATTTAGGATCACGTATCACTTAGGTTTGATTACGTCACATTATATACACTCTACACGCTTGTTACCTACACTTTCAGTCAAAAGAATACAAAACATATGGAACAAGCCATTATACCAAAAGCAACTTAAACATGTTCATAAATTATATATTCATAGTACCTGAGCAAAGGAGATTTTTTCAATCAAGTCCTTACTACGACAGAAACAAGATAGTTATTTTCAACATTGAAGGTGACAAACATCAAACGCTGAAGAAACTTACAAATACGACACCACACTTTAATTTTATTCCCAATAGAAGTCGAAATAAACATTTTATTTAACGTGGAAACTCTTCAAATAATTACAGAATCTCCAGATATAGGCACATTTAAAAAGTTTCCAAAGCGAAATACTTTTTTTCCTATCGTTCGCTTGATCGCCTCTATCCTTAAAGCCAGGTAATACAGAACTTTTCCCAACGAAAATTACTTTCGTACAAAATTTCACCCCTTATCAAATTCAATTCGAAAACTGCTGAATACCGCAAACTTTTCTAAATGAAACTACCTATTGGGTTTACGAAAAAATCCTAAAGAAGATATGCTTTTTAGGAGTCGTTTTTTTTTCTTATTTTGCGAAATTGGATTATGCGTGTTTTGCTTTTTCTTTCTAGATGAAATAAACTTGTTTTTGTATAATAACCTCTTCCTATTCAGAAAATCTACACTGGTAACCTAGTCTAATACTAACCAGACATGGCTTTTGAAGTTTGTGTGTACAATTGAACATTATTAATTAAATCAAGCAAGTCTAGCTACTCAATCAGGTTCGAATACCAAAGCTTCAAAATATATAGGAAAGGAAACCCTATTTCTTTATCAATAACAACAAGAGAGCTACTCTTCATAATATTGCTTCTTATATATAAATGTCACGGAACAACATTAAAAGTATTAAATTCAAATATATTCAATATAGCAAAACATCTCCAACACACGAACACCATTAGTTGTTTCAACAGAACACCTCGCAATATTTATTGTTGCTCGTACAATCTTTCAGGGCAGCATCCAGAAAGTTTTCATATCAATGATTTATGCTTCTACTTGCGTCAATATTTGGTATCTCTCACGGCCGGATAGGCGTAATAGCACAGTTTGGATGTATTCTCTTGTATACAGTTGGGAAGATACCTACAACTTTCGTAAAAATGTCACTCACACACACAAGTGCATCGACTAGCTTTTATCAGTGCTGTTAGTACTGAGTGTCATGCATCGAGCACATGCTTGTATGAGTGACATTGTTACGAACGTTAGTCTTCTATACTAATATTATAAAGAGGAAAACTTTGTTTGTTTGTTTGTTTGGTAGTAATGGATAAACTCAAAAACTACTGGACCGATTTAAAATATTCTTTCACCATTAGAGCTATATTTTATCCTGATGCGGGCAGTAACTCCCACGGGACGCGGGTGAAACCGCGGGAAAACGGCTAGTACATATATAGCTTTACAACTGTTTTCAAGAGAATATTTCTAAACTGTTGTCCTACGGCCGGATAGGCGTAATAGGTTCAGAAATAGCTATCTATTTTGTATAGGTATCGATTCGAAGTGCTGGGAAATAAATTATTTGTGTACGGTAAGGTGGGATGAGATGGATGAAGTTATTTTATAAGATGGTTATTATTTAAAGTTGATAATGTTGAGCGTCTGCCTCCGCAACATCTTAGTATAAATATGTATTATTAGAGAGTCAGCGGTTCACTTGACCTTCCCCTCAGTACCACAATAGATATGAAAAGGAAAGATATAAGTTTTCTTCGTCATAAGTTTAAATTATTTTATAGGGATGAAAGTGATACGATAGTGTCAAAACTGGTACCTATAATATGTTTTATGATGACTATTTAAATGCAATGTAAGTGACAATTCCCACTAAAATAAACGAGGTACGAGTACATACTTAAATGTGAAGTCATAATAAAAACCTATTTTTTGCACAAAAACAACGGACACTAATCCAAAAGCTTAGACACGGTAAATCCACCTAATAAACATAGAACAAATTGTAAAATTATACTTTGACACAATAATTTTTGCCAAAACAGTCTAAATTCCACGTAAATGTTATTACAAACACGAGTAATGATCCCGAATAATAAAATAAAATGAATCCTTATGATAATAACATAAAAGTAGCACATTTCAGACTAAACAGTCGACCGACAGTTGCCCGTCGGCAATTTTATTTTTTAAGAAAATGTTGATTCCAATCAAAGTTTTCAGTCGGTCTGATACCGGCTTTTCATCTTCACAATACTGTATGAGCCCAAACAAACTATCGGCCGACTAAAAGTTTGCAGTCTGCGGGTACTCTAATAGAATAAATTTTACACAAATTGAACGACACTCTTTATGAAAATGTATATAGTTGAGATATTTAATCAGTACTTTGGTACTTTAGAATTTGCTCGACAATTTCAGTAATGAGGTACACCGTTTGAAATGCATTCTGAATGATAATTAGATAAATTCTCATTAGCAGTCTTGTTATACATGTTTTTTTAGAATTTCTTAGCTTTACATTTAAAAAGTTGTACAATAGACAAGAAAATTAAGGCTTTTTTACAGTTTTAGTGTAATAATGTTTATTTTAGAGGCGTTTTTATGAGGTTCGTTAACGGAGCTACTCTTTCAATTTCATTCTTAGCTATTCTAGTGATTGCACTTGTATATTGTAGTTTTTAACTTTAACTCAAAATTACTGATATTTAACTATTTCACATATACCATAGTGGTTAATTAAAAGCCAGAGTTACAACAAGCATGTTGAGAAATTGCAGTTTTATAATTAGAGTTTAAATTTTTGTTATATTGTATTTGATCCGACTTATGAAAATTAGGTATCAAGGTATGTAGCACACACCTTGCAACACAAAAAATATTTACCACATTTCATAATTCTTCACAAGCAACAGACATCAATGTTCTTTAATTTCTTTCTTCGCACATAAATTGTGAGGAAACCAATAATACCTCGTAAGGGGGCAATGTACGGGGCTTTATCGCTTCGTACGTGATGACATTCCTATTGAGCCGATGGCACTCACCATACGAGCCTTAAGACTCCACTTTGAAACGACGATAATTGTATGTGGAAATGGAATATAAAAATACCATTCCCTTTGTACTCAATGACGGGATTTCCGACATTTTCATATGGAATACTTGATAATTTATATTTTTTAATGTTGAAGTGTTGTGTTATTTTATCGAATTATGGTAGGATGCTTTTCAAAGGAGGGGTTCGTGACTAATTCAAAGCCGCGCGGGTAGATTGATCATGAGGTTAAGCAACATTTTGTGGGGTCAGTTCGTGGAAGGTAGCCATCCTGCTATTACGAGTTCTTCCGTGTTTCAGAAGGCACGACAAATTGGTGGACCCAAGCTGTCATTTGAACATCTTTGACAATCGTTATGTGTAATCAAAAACCAGAAAGTCTGACAACTAGTCTTACCAAAGGGTTAAGGAGGTCAGACAGTGAGATATCGGAAGCCACCATGTTTAGAAAAAAACTAGGCAAATTATGACGACAGGACACTATTCGAAATAACGATATGTTTGTGCATACAGCTTACACAGCTGTGGTACAAGATAAATGGTGTTCTACCAAGTAACTGTTATGAAATGAAACGTCAAAGGACGTTTCAAGTATTGTATGAATAGTGTAATACCCGTCAGATGTTACGTGCTCACAAAGCTCTACGCAGTGACTACGGCGTAGGCAATGTCCAGGCTACGGCGTAGCGAATGTCCAAGCTACGACAGTTTACAGACACGTGATATTGTTACAAATACTGTTGAATCTGCATTGAAGAGGTTTTGCTTCTTAGTATTTCTGAGTTTTATATTCTTAAGGATATTTAAAAAAGTCATTGAAGTCGATTTCTGATAGGATATTTTGAATTTACGACTTATCATACACTAGCCGTTCTCCCACGGTTCCAACCGCGCCCCGTGGGAACTACTATCCGTACTGGGGTAAAACATATGAAATGAAATGAAATGAAATGAAATGAAATGAAATGAAATGAAATGAAATGAAATGAAATGAAATTGTTTATTTTGCAAGTTGGACATTACATCACTTTTACACGTCATTTTAAGAACGCTGAGGCCGGCATTTCCTAACTGACTGATCCCTGAGAAGAAACGCCGAAACAAACTCAAGGGTCATAGTCTCTTTTAAAGTCCAAACATGTTATAAATGAAATAATTATGTGTGAGTGTCACCATGTACGCGGTCTGGAATGGCCTTTTGAGGAAAGAGCCACATCAGGCTGGAGCTGACCAGTCCCAACAGACGGCACGCATGCATCAGTCGTCGTGTAGCTCAACCATATCTTAGGGAGCTCAACGACCTGTCACACGACGATACCAGATCTGCAGAACATTTGCGTAGGCCATTAAAAAATACTCAAACCCGCCAGACAGTATTTATGTTATAAGAATATATAATGTTGCTCGCATACACGATACTCACATTCACAAAAATAATAAATTAAAAAAAAAAAAAAAAAAACAATTATAACATATAAATGTCAATAAAAAGAATGTCATTAATAAAATGTTATCTGATGATAATAATATTTAAATGTCAAAAGTAACAATACACAGGCATTTAAAAAGATATCACTCACTAAGCGAGCAGCTCATTCCCAAGCTCCTTTATCATTTAAATAATCAGATATTTTGTAATATCCTTTTTTCAAGAGTTTGGATTTTATATGATTTTTAAATTTCTTGATAGGCAAATCACGAACCGCTTTGGGAAGTTTATTGTAAAAGCGTATACATTGACCCATGAACGAGTTGCTTACTCTGTGGAGGCGAGTAGCATGTACAGCAAGATTATGTTTATTCCTAGTATTTATGCTATGAACATCAGACATTTGAACAAAGTTAGAAATGTTTTTACGAACGTACATTAAATTTTCAAAAATATATTGAGAGGCAACAGTCAGAATGTTTATTTCTTTGAATTTCTCTCTGAGAGAAACTTTTGGACCCAGATTATAAATGGCTCGAACAGCTCTTTTCTGTAAAATAAATATAGTTTCAACATCCGCACAGTTTCCCCAAAGGAGAATCCCATACGTCATTGAACTATGGAAATAACTAAAATAAACTATTCTGGCTGTGTCCACATCGGTGATAAGTCGGATCTTTTTAATAGCATAGGCGGCTGAACTAAGCCTTCCTGACAATTTAACTATATGTGGGCCCCATTGGAGTTTGGAATCAACGGTCAAACCAAGAAATACCGTTGACTCAACAGGCTTCAACTCTACTCCATTTAGTTGTACATTGGTGTGTAACTGCCTTACGTTTGGCGTTGAGAATTTAATTAACTTCGTTTTAGATTCATTTAAGAGAAGATTATTGACATTAAACCAATGAACAACCTTAGAGAGTGCATTGTTAACTTCGTCAAAATTGTCGAGTTGGCGCTTGATTTTAAAAACGAGTGAAGTATCATCGGCAAACAACACAATCTTGTGATTATCCCTTACGTGATAAGGGAGGTCATTAATATAAATAAGGAACAAAAAAGGGCCTAGAATTGAACCCTGTGGAACCCCCATGGTGACCGTAGATCCAGAAGACCTCTTACCATTGACATCCACCCTCTGAATTCTATTGTGCAAATAAGAAGTCAGAAGGTCAAGAGCCTTGTTTTTGATACCATAGTGGTGAAGTTTCCTGATGAGTATATCATGGTGCACGCAATCAAAAGCCTTGGACAAGTCGCAGAAAATACCGAGCGCATCCTGCGAATCCTCCCAGGCCTCGAATATATTTTTAAGCAATTCCACGCCCGCATCCGTAGTAGAACGACCCTTGGTAAATCCGAATTGTTTGGTGTGCAACAAGTTGTTTCTATTAAAATGGCTCAACAATTGACGTAATATTAGCTTCTCAAAAATTTTACTCAAAGTGGGTAAAATTGAAATTGGCCGAAAATTTGATGGATCGGTTGTACTACCAGATTTAAACAATGGAATTACTTTACTAAGTTTCATCAAGTCAGGAAAAACACCTGATGCAACACAAGAGTTGAACACAGTTGCTAAATAAGGTGAGATTATTTCAATTATCGATGAGATTATCTGAACTGACAATCCCCAAAGGTCAGCAGTCTTTTTTACATCGAGATCTTTATACGCTTGAATAATATCCTTAGAGCTGACAACCGTGAATTCAAAACCTTTGTCACATTCCGCAACACAATTTTTTAATATTGTAAGAGCCGAACTGGAAGATGCCATCAGAGTTCTGGTTGTTAAAATAGGGATATTGGTGAAATAATTTTCAAACTCAGATGCTACCTCCGAGTCGGACTTAATGTCTACATTGTTTATTTTTAAGTGAAAGTCTCGATTCCGTACAGTGGATCGGCCTATTTCTGAATTAATTATATTCCAGGTGGTTTTTATTTTATTTCCAGAAGCTTTTATTTTCTGTTTTATGTGTACTGATTTTGCGGAGGTACAGGCTCGTTTAAATATTTTTGAATAGTTTTTAACGTACTGTTTAAATGTTTCATCTTGATTGAATGATCTTTCATAGTATAATTCAAACAACTTCTGTCTACTTTTGTAAATACCCGGCGTTGCCCAATCACTAAATGTTGCCTGATCACAAACAGATATGGACTTAGTAGTAAAAACTTTTTTAAACATAAAATATGTTACTTGAGAAGAGTGCAGCTTTCTAACAGCGAAATAATTTTTCAAATCGGTTCAGGAGTTACGGAGCCTTTAGGGTGCAAAAATAACAAAACTTTTTCCTCTTTATTATATTTGTATAGATTTTAATCGTGAATACCTATGATACCAACAATTTAGTATGACAGTGACATCTGTATACTAGAATGCACTTAAGGGACCCTACATCCATTAATTGCATGATGCGGTCACTATGAAGTGACGTGACATTTTCACAATTGGAGTTAAAGTGCGGTATAGATAAAAGGAATGGCAATAACATACAAATTCAATAAACGTTGGTTACCCGGGGGTATATGTAGTAAGTGATACTTGTCTGTCTCATTGTGACTTAGCAATTTGCCGTTATGTTATTTTTAAGAGTTCAACCGGTATAGGTTCAATTGCAAACTATAGAATATGGTTATCGATCTGGGTGTTTGTGTGTGTGTGTGTATTTTTGTAATAAAAACAAAATAATCAGATAGTTGTGCTTGAGATCAAGTTTTTTTTTGTAACTTTATCTATTGTGTCTTTAAATAAACTGGGATTTGGTCAATATATAGCGTTAATTTAGAATGATATTTTTTTTGCAATACAATTAAGCTCCTGGGAATAGCTACGATATACTCTTTTAGTACTTAATTTATTTATTTACCTAATACAGGGCCACGAACTCATGTCACAAAACTTTTCTTATTCAGATTCGTTGCTACCTAAACCTGAAATTAGTTTCTGAAAAGGGATCCTTTCCAAAACAAAGCTACCTAATTGAAAATTTAACTCAGATGAATTTGAACTAAAAAATCAGTACTTCCAACACGTAATTGGGACAACAATAAATTAATTATTTTGTCCGTCTAAAGTACTCAAAACGAGTCCCTGAAACGATTTGAAGTAATCAGAAGCTGTTGTGTTCAAATTAGAGTTGATTGGATTTCCAAAATAGTTAACTTTATTTTGATTTTACTGTAAAATATTAAGGACAATGAAATAATTTCATTGTTTAGTAAAACCTTTACAAGAAACTATAGAACTCACGTTCGATTTAAAAGTTAAAGGTATTATACGTAAAGATTTTCCAAACCAAATGGTTCCCTTGCCACAGTTGATTACTTTGACTCTTCCTTGCCTCGGAGGCAGGATAATGTATACTAATACCTCTATAATAAAGAAGAATATTTTTTGGATTGTTTGTTACAGGTAAATTATTATGAAATCTTAGAAATAAATTATCTTCTCCTATTTTCTAAAAATACAGCGGAAAGAAGTACGTGCCAAAAATAATAAATTATATAAATGTTAAATTGGACCTGACACTTAATTTACCCACCAAAAAAAGTCATACAAAATTATTTGTCCAAATAAAAATATTATTATATTATCCATCAAAAATGGGTTCTACAGTGGAATATTTAAAAATGGGAATTGCTCATGAAAAAATAAATCGTCATGATAAACGTAAAAAAAAAATACTCGAAATATTTTATTACTTCATGAATAAATTTTATTTTATAATATTTACATAGTATTTACATTAATTTTAAAAATTAAAAATAAACTTATATGTACAACTTAAAACTAATACATAGCATCAAAAAATTGCTCCTCATCGCTGTCACCGGGTAATGTACCCAGAAGGCTGGCAGCATTACCACGTTGGATGGCAATGCTCAACCTCTGTGCGAAATAAAAGCCAGCCCTTGGGTCACGAGAAGTGTCAACAAGGCGTTTAGAAATTTCCTTCGCAAGCGCGTGAGCACTCGGACCCCACGGCCCGAGAGTTTCAACCCCAAACGGCTCAAACATGTAATTCCCGATAAGGCTACTATATTTGCGCCGTTTGAGGTCCTCTGCTTGTGAAGCGGCGGAGCCAACACAACACGCAGTTCTAGGAAGATGGGATGGCGCAAGAGTGTCGACGCAGGTCGCGTCCCACACTAAAGTCCTACCCATCTTCCACGGAAATAGCGACATGCCGTCTGGTCTCTTGCCATCGTCGCGTGCCAAACCATTTGGTTCAAGTACGGCTGGCACGCCGACGGCAACAAGAGCCCGACGGATCACGTCGTTGATATTCGCATGTCGTGGTATGCGGCCCGCACTCCGACTGCATGACAGGCCGTGGTGACCGAGGCTGTTGACAGCTTCCCCGCAGTGGCAGCGGTGAGGAGTGCAGCACGAAGCACCCAGACGCAGGCAGACAGCGAGTCTGAAAGTGGTGTCGTCAAACATGGTGCCTATGTTTGCCGACGGAAATGCGTGAAGCCAAAGACCTGACTCCCATTCACCCACAGCCAGTAGGCGTGCTCGCTCCGCAGAAGTAATTGACGTATCAATGAGATTTTTCCGTATTACTCTGCAGAGCGGCTCATCCCACTGTCTCTGGGAGGATGGGTTGGCGGGTAGATCGGTATTCGGGCATGTGAATTTCCAGGTATGTACTCTCTACTACTACTTAGAGAGTACATAAGAGAATACATAAGAGAGTACATCAGAGAGCACATAAGAGAGTAAATAAGAGAGCACATAAGAGAGTACATAAGACAGTACATAAGAGGAGTATATAAGAGAAAACATAAGAGAGTAAATAAGAGAGTACATGAGAGAGTACATTGAAATTGGTCTTATTTTATGTAAGTGACATTAAGTGCCTATTTATTAATGAATTAAGCAATATAGTTCACAACACAAGGCAAACTCAACCAGCTGCATTAAGCAGAACAATCAGCGAATATCAAAACAGCCGCTATCGTATAGTTTACACAGAATACTTAATAGGATTACACTCATCGAATCGGACGCCGCCTAACCGTGCAATGCGACTCGGGACAAAATTATCCCAACGGACCACACCATTACTGCCCATTAATAGGGCAATTTAAACTCAGTTAACGTTTCGCGTGTTCGCTTAAAACGGCTTTTATCACGTATAATGGTGGATTTAGAACGTATTTTTGTGGAAAACTGCTACTGTCTTTGTGTACACGTCTGTTGCACGCAGGGATTCTTTTAAACAGCTGTTTTTTGTTTGGAAGGAGCAATTAAGGGTTAGACCATTTGTACTGTGGTACGGTTTGTGTGGACAGAAAGTGTAGTGGTAATAGAAGCTGTTTTGGAGAAGTTACAGTATTGTAGTATGTGTGAGTTGGTTTTACTGGGAGATTTTGGGCGGTATTGCTGAATGGTTTAAGTAAAGAGTTATTTTAGATAGGTAGCAGCTTCTTTTAGTTTTCTTTCGTATATGTATTAAGGGATGAAATCTGTTTCCACTCTTTTAATTATTTTTTGCATCTAAAATGTGGAAACCAAATTCAGACCCCAATAATATAGATATCAAAACGCAAAAATAAAACAACAATAATTCATCCCCATAAAACCAAAACGTTCGATTAAAAAATATATTATTTCGATTAGCAGTCCTTAATCCAAAGCAATTTCTGCTTTATTATTTTCTTTTGTATAAAAAAACGCAGTTAATTAAGTTGGCAGGTCGTAATCCGGGATTACAATAAACCTGTAGTAAAAGGTCTTCATAGCTTACTGAATGGATTTAATGAGCATTCCCTGAATATATTTACACTAAGGCTTCTTTCTTACTTTAATCATAATAATAATAACTCGTCTCATTTCAGTTTTTAATTAACAGTATGCAAGTTTATTTAAATGAATATTAAAACTCATCAAATAATTTCTTATGTCAATTTTTTTTTTCATGTTAAACAATAAATTATCTGAGGCTGTAAAAATACAAATAAATAAAATATTGTTATGACAGCATTTCTATTAAAAATTACTAGTATTTATAAGAAAAATAATGCATTTCAACTTCTATTAACAAATAATACAAATTGTTATAAAGTTTATTTATTAACATTGTATTCGATTCACCTTAAATTCCACGTAAAATTACATTTAATTTAGAACAGTTGAGCTCGTTCAACCCGTAAACTCGTTCCATTTATTCCCAGTACTTAACCCTCAAGTTTCTATTAATTAAAAGCGGGATCAAATCGTCCGACGGAAGCAAGTTTCAAGCAATAAGAGAAAAAACTCGGTACTTCTCGTGCCAAATTGTTGTGCAGAACATTATACAAGTAAGTCCACTGTCTAGGCCACAGACATGCTAGGCCCATCAAACTTACCCCACATGCAGTTAATGGGTTACCACGCGTCTTGGTTTAACCTCACATAAAATTCAACCTTAATTTGTTAGTGTTACAGTGCAGAATTGGATGGAGGAAGTTGACTTATTGAGGCTACACATCCTGATCAATAATAGATTTTATAATGGATAGAAGAGTGCGTGTCTGTGAAAGCATTTTGTATGGAGTTGGGAAATAATGTTTGATAACTTTTAATTTATTTTTATTCTTTTGACAGTCATTTTAATTAAAACAACTAGATATTAGAAAAATAACCCAGTTAATTGGCCTTTCTTTTCCAAGCACACGACCTAATTGCATTTAAGAAAAGATTTCTCTGCCAAGAAAAAATATACAATAGGTGCCTCTCTAAGAAACTCGAGCAATTTGACCTTCGGAACAGAACACGAAAATCCGTAACACTTTTGTACTCAAGTGCCCTTTAATCAAACTCATTTATTCTGAGGAACTTTTAACAAATGATCCCGGTACAGTTGCGCAGATAATCGTTATATAGATTGGAAGTGAGGCCGGGACAAACAGCGCAGTCGTTAGCAAAGTCCGTCTCAAGTTACGAACTGGTTATACACACTGCTTGAATAGATGGCAAACGTTTATGACATTTGAGGTTAGTTTATATAAAGATAAATAACTAAATAGATCACTGACCCTGAATTCGTAAGAAAGGATTGTTTATACGTTCCGACAATCAGACAATCCACTCATGACTTGGTTGTTAATTGGAGATTATTTACAGTTCGTCCATATGGTCTATCCTTATGTATCGTGAAAGAAGAACTTTTTTCTAGAAAGTAAGACTAGAATGAATCAAGAACTTGTTTTTATTCGCATTTAAAGTCCTTTGAACTGAGGCAAAAGATTCATTTAACGGTTTCAATCGTCAAAGTTGTATGGATTTGGTAAAAATGTTACTCATCGTGTGAGCCAGTGTATCTCAATCATAGAACGCTACAGTGGAGTGTTCTATAGACGAGTGAACTGGCCGGCACGGAAAAATACTTCCTAGATACAGCACACCCACTAAACAAATGTGCGACGTATGATTTTACAAACAAAACCACTTTTAGGGAATTGTACAAAAAATGAACCAAAACAGAGCGATTTAAACAATACTTAATGTATTTTATGAGAAATGTCTTTTGGCTGGTATACTGTTATACATTTTTACAAGATACACTTGACACGTTACAAGATACATTTGACACGTTTGTTTTTCTTAAAACAACTGTCCATAGCAAATGTGAAACTTCACAGTAAACAGTTGTCTTAAGTAAGGTGATGTTTTTGTTGTCAGTGCACTAAATCGACTTATCTGGAAACTAAATCACTGTGAATCTTACTTTAAAAGATGACATCCAATTTCTCCTATTACATATGAGAAATCAACCATACAAAATTCACAAAAAAAAACGGTTTTCTCCACCCACAAATAAAACGCCGCACCAGAACTCACCGTACATACTACACAAACGTCTGAAGTTTGAGAAACTCTAGCAAGTCCAATATAAAGTTTGTCAATATTTCCGTTGTAGGAGCTGATGGCCGACACTCATTGATTGGGCTAGGCCAGGCGAAAAATAAAGTTGAACTACAGTGGACGATCTATAGAGCAGTGATACTTACTTATATTGCTCGATATGTTTTTATACCAGCTAGTGTTTATGGCCGCTAGTGTACGAAGGGTTAACGTATTAAGTGTCCCGCATACTTATCAATGGTATTGTGATTATATGTAGTACATGTGCTATGATTTCCTTGCGAATAGTTTGTGAAAAATCATTAAGGCACACTTTGAATTCTTGCAACCGAATTGAACTGCCGACAATTTATAGTTACACTCATTTTCAATTGAACCTATGTTCTGGAAAATGAACTTTAATTTTCAATTTTATATAGTGTTACAAAAAACGGCATACTTTATTAAAAATACATCCAATGCGTTCTCAACATCTGGTAGTAAACACGGTCATAAAATACCAAAAACAAAAAAAGCCTCTATAATATTTTGAAGCCGCCCCGCGAGCCTGGCTTAGCTCCTGTAGTGGCCACGTGCTATCGTTCCGCCCATATGGCGCAAAATAACCGATACCTATAATATACCCACACACTGCCAACTTTTAGTCAGACGACAGTTTGTTGAGGCTCATAAAAGTGTAAAGATCAGTGATAGTAAGCTCTTTATTTATGATCAGGTTAGCTGTTTCTGGTCGACTGAAAACTTTGATCAAAATTTTCTTTACCTATAAAATATTTTATGCTTACCAGCGGGCCAATTGTCGGCCGACAGTTTAGTTTCCAGTATACTCTTATGGTAGAATTCCGTGGATAGCGGCTACGACAGCCGCGCGCGGCTTACGACAGTCGTCGGCCGCGCGCGACAATAGTCAACATATGAAAATGTATGGCGCCGCTGCCGAGGCTCGCGACAGTCGCGCGCGGCCGACGAATTTCGTGAGCCGCGCGCGGCCGTATGCATCTCAACATGGTCTAGCGCTTAATAATATCTATAGAATTTTAGTAAAACCAGAATTGAATTGTTTTTTATTTAGTCGGCAAAACTTCCTTTTGTTTTCATTACAATACAAATGCTTTTGAATCAGTATTTGGTAGTATCCTTCATCATTTCTACTTTTTAAAGATAGGGTAGATTGGTAATCTATTTTCATAATACAGCCACAGCAACACGTCATCCTCTTCTTCTTCAAGGATATCAATTAGCACTTTGACTAGAGCGAACGGACGAACAAAATCTACTAATTTCAACTGCGCGCGACTGTCGCGAGCCTCGGCAGCGGTGCCATACATTTTCATAGGTTGACTATTGTCGCGCGCGGCCGACGTCTGTCGTAAGCCGCGCGCGGCTGCGTTAGCCGCGACCCACGGAATTCTACCTTTTTGTATTATTTACACGTTGAGGCCTTCTTGGGTCATGTCATATATTACTGAGGTGTCGTTTTAGTAAAATTATGAGGTGAATGGGATGAATAAATATTGGTCCAATTATTTTGTATGTGATTATTTTTTTTAACGGTTTTTGTGTAAGAGTTACACAAACACACAGCTTACCAGAACCGTTCATAGGTAGCTTTAAAGTTCTCAGCCTGGACTGGGTCTTGAGCTTCCTACTTTTGAATGCAATATGGTAGATCCTCATTATCCTAACCACTTGTTGGCAATTCCTGAGTAAAGCTGAAGGAAAATATTTTGAAGGAATCTGGACCTTTAAAATCTGGAATGGCCAATCCCCCATCATTCTCTGTTTGAAAGGACGCATACCTATGCCCAGTGAGACATAAAAAGGTGATGATGATGAGATAAATAATCCATATAACTCCACAACTTATTACCGAATAACTTTCATAAACCAAACACCAACATTATCGTCGATCCATTATACTCTGAATTTGATTAGAAATAAAGCGTAAATTCAAATTACATGCAATCAGATCCAGGCTTGTTGTTACCGATATGATCTAACCGCGCTGTATCGAACAGCCGTATCTTGTGAACGGGTGCCAGTGCTGCTAACTTTATGCTTTTGTTTTCTTGCTTTGCTAGTGCTTTATTTTCATTTGGTTGTTAGTAAATGGATGAATTAATATATGGTTTGTTAGGTCTTGTTGAGGTTGTTATTTGTATAGACAGATTGAAGACTGGCGCAGTAATTTGTCTCATTATTTTAATAAGGAGTAATTTTCGAAAAGGAATCTTGGTCCCATGTATGTGTTCTTCTTATTAAAATATCACATGGCTTGGAAAATAAAATATTTGAAATAAATTGAATTAAAATATATTGAATGTTATAATTTTAAGACTAAGGCATCTCTTATTTGTGCGTCGAAGCCTTATAAGTAAAGAAGTGCAAAAAAATGACGATAATAGTAACGGCGTTCAGGCCGTTTTCGACCACGGTGGCTGTTTTCATTTGAGGAGATCAGAAAGCTGCGTACAGCGTAGGACATATTATAATATTTGTGCAGACACAGATGCACTCTCTATTCCGTCACTGTCATAGTCTCCCACATAATCGGAGAGATTTAAAGAGGTCTAAATAGGTAAGATTATAATATTAAACTGTAGGTGTAGATTACAATATCCGATACTAAAAGAGAATATTCTTAATCTGTATTAATGTAATAATTTGAAGTAATCTTGTTTATGTATTATTGAAGCGGCCCACATTGGATAGCTATGGTTAATAAATAACTTTAACTAGTCTGATGTGTGGGCGATTTGGATTAGGAGCCAAGGGACTAGCATTTATGTCTGTGAGTGGGTATTTATAGAGTTCGATCATAACGAAATGTCTCTGATCTGTCATTTTTTCGTGCAGTACGTACTTAGAGTAATTAGTTATTACAGAGAACAAAAAAACACTTTATTTCAGACCTCTTTCAAATTAATTGTAGAAATAAAATAAATATATAAGATCTCCTACGTATCGCAGACTAGTGCAGACTAAACTGTCGGCCGATAGGTTGCCCAATGGTTGGCTGATGGTTTATTCTGAAGGTAATTATGAAACAAAGCATTCGGTTCAATACCTGCCGGAATCTTCATTGTTACATGCGTACTACCATTTATCTCTATCAAGATATTTGTAGCCAAGATTTAATTACAAGTTTATGACCCAAATATGAGACCTTTGACCTACCTGAGAGATCAGCCCCAAAAGACAGACACGCCACAAATTTCACAGGTATAAACTATGGAAAACTTTCTTTACACCCTAAATAGTAAACATTAATAAAGTTTATGTTACCAGAAGAGAAAACCACTATTCCCCGAAGCGAGTATTTTCGCAAACCGACATAAATTTGATAATTATTTGGACAAACTTCCTTCAAAGGTTTGTTTAAATTCTAACTGGAATTTATGATGTAATTTTAATTAACCAAACGTGCTGGTTGCGAGAACTTACAAAATTACAAACTGTTCTTCCATTAGAAACGTATATCTTTAATTAATTACTTTTACATAGGTACATGGAGCTTCATATAACAGCAAAATAGAAAATTGTGAATGTTCTCGATCAATCTGTTATGTTGCTAGGCCTAATTTAACCGACAGTCAATTCCATAATAATCAGTTGGTTATACGAAAATTTTTGAACGCCGAGTTTTCACCTTACATCCACAAAGAAGTAAGTCTTGAATCCAAGCTTTCGCGTTTAGTATTGAAGTCTGATTTTATTTATTCAGGACATGTCCAAAACCTTACTTATCTGTTAACTTCATCAGACTCTTTTTTATAGACAATTTTACGCTACGTCAAAAAATAACTTATTGCTTATCCGTAGGGATTAAAAAAACTAACATTGATTAACCCTGAACCGAAAGCTGATTTTGGTGATTTATGTTTAGCGTGAGCCTAGGAAAATACCTTTATTTCAAAATATATTTTTTAAAGTTCACCTAGATATATGATATCATGTTAGTTTAGTATAGGCATTGTTAGTTCACACATCAATGTGAGTGCTATGCGCTCGGTCAAATCCCATGAGATAGCAGTGAATGAACCCATCGTTAATGAACATTTTGCAAAAAAGACATAATGTGTTCTATATTACTGATATAGAGGTAGACATATAGGCATTTATTGGTTGCGGGAATGGATGGGAATAAAAACATATGTTTAAGACGTTCATAAGTAAAAAGATACAAGTATGGGGGTTTGACAAAGCTATTCATATAAATAGTGAACTCTTCCTTAGGTATGTCTAATTTTGAGAAGTCAAAATACATAAAACAAATTTTACACATATCCCCAGTTCCAAGAAGTGTACCAACAAAAAAGTAAAATATTTCAAATTCAGAATCTTGTTCCCAATCTTTTTTCCATTAACAAAACCTGAGATTATTTAGAAGGCACGTTACAAAGGCTAATATATCTTCTACAAGGTCGTGGAAACGCGACAGTGACAAGCCGAGTTACGTGTGTATCGCGTTGTGTATAAGTTAATATGCATTAACTGGCAACCCTACTATTAGGGTTGCCACCTTCAAATTTATGAGACAGCAAGACGTTGTAAACGGATCATGGAGGTTTTACATGCGTGTGGTTAATGATGGCGTTTACAGTCTATGGTTGCTTTTTGGATATTTTATAGGTGATGGCTTGCATATTGTGGTGAGATTTTAGAATAAATTTAAATCAAAGATCTTCAATTGATAAGTTTCGGGTTTTGGGTGTTTGAAGAAAGACCTTATCAAAGACAGCGCTCTAGTAATGTCTTTCTGCGTATTCAACCTTAATTTATACTGTTACCTTATTTTTTTTTACTAAATGGATTCCCGTGACAGTTATAATTATGAAACTTGTATATTAAATACACATTTTCAGAACAATAAATAAGTATTTTTTAAACTCCTTGCTCCTTTACCTAAAAGACAAGTACCTGAATGACATAGAAGTATGCAGATTTCGAACTCAATCTAGACATGTTAATCAGTATTAACTCCTAACCCTACACCTAGGGTTGCGGGGGACAGGTTGACCAAATTCAAATTCCGATTGACACCGCAGCTATCCGCTTTGAACCGGACCTACCGACAATTGACAATTGAATCATCGTCTGTCGTTTGTTTTAAAAGTTTAGGGGTATTTGGGCTAGCTGTGTCTTAAAAAGCAAATAAAATTGGTTAAGATTTTGATGACAGATTATACCTAATTCATAAAAAAGTAGTACCTACAACTAAAAAAAGTAAAAAAAGTAAAAGTAGTCTCACATCTAATGATCCCATTTTTTTAACAGTTGAACTAAATGTGTTTATATAAATAATCTTGTCTGTGCTTAAAATATAAGTGTAAAAATATAGCTAATTTATTCAAAATCAAGGACTTTATTATTATACATTTGGAATAAAAGGAAGCTTTACATTTTTACAAAGAGCTACCTAAGTATCGACACACCACATTTCATAGGTACCAGATATTTTTATACAGCTGTTTAAAATTAAAAGCGTACAATGTCTCGTTTTGTTATTTAGTTAAGATTTCACATCTTTGTATTGGTATATAAATATTATCGACATTTACGCGTATATCAACAGCGCCAACCCTACACGCCAAGACAGCAGGGGTGACACACTTCAAATTAAAATCAACCCGTAACTGTCTGGCTTGTATAATTTCATTTAGCGGTTATACTTTCCCAGAGTGTTATTTAAACTTCAACGTTAATTTAAAAGGTGGTTTTGTAACAATGAATACTGTTCTATGTACCGTGAACGGTTAAAGAGATAGCCCGATTTACTTTTGTTTTAATGCGGTTGTGAGACGATTTAAGAAATGAATTTGGTTTATCTTTGTTGCTGTTGTTTTGTTTCGCGTTTTGTGTATGCTAGATAAATAAATGTATGACTTGATATGAATGGGATGAAAATAACTTATTACCTCTCTCAGGAAATGGGCTATCTAACACTAAAAGAGTGTTTCAAATCGGTTCAGTAGATCTTGAAGTAGAACAAACAAACTCTTTATCTTTATATTTTTAGTAAGTATGGTTTTCTTATTTACCAATATATTAAGGCTTTTTATACTGGACATAGGCTATAACTGTAAGTATATATCATGTGCTTGTTGTTTTGGTTCGTAATTTCAGTATTTCAGACCATGTCAGCCACTGAAATAAAATTAAATAATTTGAAAAATAAAACTAGACGAAAGCACTAACCTACTTTCGGATTTTGCCGCAGGCTAACAAAACCATCACAACATTTTTGATAAAACACAGAATTTAATTTTATGACATTGACCTTGACATTCAAAATGTGAAAGTTTTGTTACATAAAAGTAGGTTTAAAATGTGGGCGATCTCATTTAAAAAAATACCAAAGACAATCTCGCTCTTGCTGTCAGTCTCAGAAAGTTTTATAGATACAACCTTCAGTCTAAGAAAAATACTGGCCAACTAGACAAAATGCCCTACTAAAAATACTAAATACACAAAACTTATAAAAAAAAAACTTAATTTAACTCAGACGCGCCCGAAACGCCCTTAAATCTACAGTCCGCAAAAAATATACAAAGAGCAGCCAAAAATTGAAGTATAACACTATTCTTTGAATTTCTTTTTAATTTTAATAACAACGGGAAAAGACAACGTTGGATATTATAAAGCCTTACAGAATAGATACCTATTAATTTTTAGAAGGATGGCTCCCAAAGTTCATAACATTTCACCCTGCGGGGCGTCAATTATGATGATGAATATACTACGCTTGTAATAAGAATGAAGTATAGTAAATATTTTATGTATTTCGGCTTTTATTTTCAGGTGTTGAAGTATCGTATTATTATATGATGTTGATATAGTAAAAGGTTATTTGTATTTTTCTTTTATTTTGTAATAGGTGTTTATTGATATCGAGTAGGTATTGTAAGAATTTTGAAGATTTCAGGCCCATGAAAGATACTTGACTAATAATTACATGATTTTGTAACTATACAGAGTTAGCCCAAAGGTAATTTATGTATAGGTACATAAACTAGAGATAAAAGAAAGAAATGTCGTTTTTGTAATTTTCAATTAATTTACCTAATACTTCTAAGAACATAATACTATGGTAACTCAAACGTAACGACGCATAAAGTCTTGAATAAGGAAAGGATGGAAATTAATTGATTTTATAAGACTGTTTCTGTATTGGTCTTATCCACGCTTTTTTCCTTATCTATGAAGTTTTAACAAGAAGGTCCAAAAGCGACACGAAATAATAAAGGGGGAAATCTAAAACTTTGAGAGCAACTGTTACAAAATAATTGAATTCTTCTTAAAAAGTCAATTATCTTTAATTAATAACTTTCCTTTGTCGGTGTCTAGGTTATTTTATCCTTTTACAGATAGTATATTTTGTAGTTTGAATAGTCTTTGTACATTTAATTTTCATCTTCAATTAAGCGAAGAAGGCCTGCGGCTTTTGATGTTCAATTATTTTAGTTTTATCCAATTAACTTATTTTTCGTAATTATATTTACGAAAAATATTGTTTTACTATAACATACTTTATTTAGTTCGAAGATGTTTATTAACAATGCCTATTGATTAATTAATTATATTTTTTTCTTTCAAAATATTTCTATGATAAAAGCAACAGCGTGTCATGGAAACAATGATGAGCTGAAGAACAATAATATTGAAATAATTCGATAGCTATTTTAGAGTTTTTTAATTTAATAGATACTTTTCTGGATCATTAATTTATACAGTGAATATTATATCTGTAGATATGATATATTTAATGACATATGACTAAGAGAACAAAATGTTATACCTAATTATGTTTTTACACAGGTACATCATAGATACACATATTGTTGTTCGAAATACTTAAAGGAGAGGAACTTGAACAGCTTAGTATGTCGCTTATTACAAAACAATAGAACATCAATTTTATTGTGTCTCGCGTTTACGCGGTCCATGATACAACTTTTTAAGTAAACTAATACATAGTCCTATTCTTTAAGTACACACTTAATTAAACAGATATTATACATTTTCAATAAAGTGTAGATGCCTTAATTACATCGTGTTAAAATGTATTTTAATCCAAAATAAACACAAACTGTTATAATTAATTTCGGTTCGCACCGTTGTACGAAAATTTAGATGGGCAAAGTTCCCGTCAAGGTTATTATGCGTAAGTTTCATGATAATTTTAAAATAACTTACAAGTTATGAGATTCTTAGGCCGTTATTATGAAACTAGATGTTTTATAGTTAATTGCTTCCCGTAGATAAACACTTTTGTCTAAAGTTCTTCTTTAATTAATTTCTACGTAACGCCTTTTTAGTTAGTAACTTTTATCATAACGCCTTACTAAAAAAACATTTCACATTCCTAACTGAATATATCGTTATGTGAATATGTGTAGACATAGGTATATAATATTACAGCAACGACCATTAGTATGTAGCTCCGAAATCACATCAGCCACGAAAATTAGAGCGAGCATTAGTCTCGACTAGGGTGTTATTACACTACGCTTAGTTTAGCCAAACGTTCTAATATTCAGAACGCAGCGAGGCACCCTGGTGTCATCAGCAACGTTCTCGATTGTTCCAACATCGTTGAATTTTTATTAAGTGCCTACTCGCGAGATATCAAAAATGGTGTTGTAAAAAATTTACGTGGACTCCCGGCAATTTCGTCGTACAAGAATTTTATATAAGATTCTTATAGCTCCGATGGTGTCATAAAGACTTGAATTTAAGCCTTTGCATAAGGGACGTACGGGCGCTGTCGACGGAAAGTAATGTAGCGCTTTCTGTTTTATCGTGGCGGGGACTGAAAAAAATGAGGTTTTTGTTCCTGATTTAAAATGTGCGCTCCACATACTTTTGGCTTGGTTTGGATGTGGTACTCTGCATAAACTTTTTGTGGAATGTATTAGTCAATTCATGTCTTTTTTTTATTTGTATTTTTTAATAACTTAATTTTATAACAGCGCTGTGAGTAGAAAGTTTCCTAACATTAAATATTGATTGATTATTTTTGGTTTTAAATGTTCAGAGGAAAATTATTATTTCTTAAGTATGGTATAAGTTATCCATACTGAACGTCTGTATGTTCGAGATAATCGAGCTACTTTCACGAGCGGAAGGATGTATTTTTTTCAAGTAAATTGTCCTTTCTGCCTTTATGTTAAGTAAAAATCCCAATAAACATAAATATATATGATATTGTTATTATTTTTAGTACTCATTGATAAGCTTTCTTGTTTGTTATTATTGGTAAAAATGTTTTACATAATTGACTATGTTTTTTGAGTTTTTATCGTAAGCAATACCACTTGGATGCAACTGGACACCTAAGTTTTAAAAATAATAAAGTACACAGAGGCAGACATATTTACATTTATTTTTATTTATTTAATTTTTACACTTTAACAACCAATTAGCAATGCAGAGGTCAAAAACAGTTTTGTTCAAGTTCAAAGTTATCTCAGTTTTTACTTACAGAAGCGTCATTAGGCAAAATGAGTTTGCTTTCGCTTTTCTTTTTCTGCACTCAATATTTACTAGACTCGAGAGAAAGTCTAAACTTGTTCAAATACTAACTAACTAAATAAACTAAAGAAATGTGAAGCTAATTTACTGAATATTCCTAACGTACGGCCAGAATGTTCGAAAGTTATCAAGTTTTTTAATCATCTGTTTATTTTGAACAGGTAAAGGACAATGGGCGATTCCGGTCCAAATGTCCACCACGAACGAGACATATGGGCAGTTTATATGCAAACGTACTCATCTTAGTTTTAGATAAAGTGCGGAAATGGAAGTGGAATAAAATAAAAAATAATCACAAAAACTACCGAAAATTAAGAATACATTTTTGGCTATAACTTTTTTTTGGCATTGTTTTTTTTTTTTACTTTCTTAGTAAAAGTTACTCTAAATTAAGTGGACTATTTAATTATGTAGGTCTCATTCGTGGTGGACATTTGGACCAAACTTCATACATTCTTGCCCAATCTCCTTTTCTTCGTTAATTTAAATTTATTTACTTTTTCATAGTGAACGTGCAAAATATCGTTTAAAGATTATAAAAAAAAAACATGCAATACAGAAAGTGGAGTGAGAAGACAAGTTTTAAAAGATAATTTTATCGAAACTGATTGTTACTAGGCACTTCGCATTGGTAAGTACAACAGTTTATCTTTTTTTAACGAAAATGATTCTTACTAGGTACCTCACATAAAACAGTAACTGTAAAATCCCTTACACACCACAAAGAGCATTCAAAAAACCTGAAACCATAAAACCCGGTACCAAAAAGATCACAAAACCGGACAAAACAAAACTCGCACAAGAATCCAATAAAAAGCTGAGATACTCAACAGACGTAAGGTGTAAGTACATCTTTCAAAGGCTCGGAGGCCTATTAGATCTTTTCGAAAATCTATAAGATCTTCGACAAGTGGAAAGGCACTTCTCGTACCAAAGCAACCGTATTTTCGCTTGGGGCCTTATTCTCAAAGTAGAGCTATCTCGTTTTGAAGGAGAAGAGATGAATGCAACGCGACCCGTTTCGCCTTTATATGCCGAAATAGAAAGTTTTCAGCGTACTTTCTGGTGGTGGACGGTGATATTTTATTTGGATAAAATGGCGTGTTAATTGAGTAATTTAATTATTACTTACCTAAAATGTTTTTTGGTCTTCATAGATAACGTTATTTTTTGACTGGCTTTCATCAAGAAAAAATAGTTTTTAAATCAAAAATAAGTGTCACATAGTACCTACCCTGACTTTAACATTCTAGGTTTCAAATAAAACACTAAAAAAAAGTAGGTACTTAAGCAATGAACAGTTTCATTACTTTACTTTTACTCCTGAAAATCATACCGCACACCCTATAATAAACGACAACACTAGTAGGCCAACACTAATGGAATTTCCCGTCATAAATTTTATGTGAAATAAACAAAAATCTTTATTGCATCGCGTTGTTTTTGGGGTCTCGCAGATAAACTGCCCGGAAACCTATACAAAAGAATTATGGTTGATGCAAAAAGGTTATTTGTCAAAGCATTCATATTTGAATACTTCCTATGTAAAATGTAGTATTTGCTGTTGTTACTTTATATACTACAGAAATGTGTAGATAAATATTAGTGGCTGCTTAAATAAGATGATAGGGAGACCTAGAAAAAAATGCGAATATCATCATTATCAGCATTACATTAGGTGTCCCAGTATTGATTGCAGGCCACTTCTCCCACTTTTATCTAACACTAGAAACAGTTTGAATTACATAGAAGCCCAGTTGAAAACCATTTCTTCCAACAGCGCTATTTAGTAGTCAGTAGATACGAATCCCTTTGAACAGACGGTCTTTAGTTAAAAAGAAAAAAAAAATACATTCAAATAAAGAACACAACACAAAACAAATTCGCAATTCAAACTCACTCCAAACCCACGCACTTGACCAATTTACTTATAGAACTCGAAAACCAGAAAAAAAGAAACTGCCAGTGTCATCAGTCTCAGAATCACTTTTAAATATTGTCCTACTATTGGCTTTATAGTATCAAACACAAAGAAGAAAACTAAATCATTCAAATAAAGAACATAAAACAAATTCGCTATTCAAACTCGCTCCACCCACTCACTGCACCCACGCACTTGACCAATTTACTTATAGAACTTGAAAGCCCGATCTAAATCTGCATCGAACAAGCGTATCGACTCATCGGTATTCGCAAATCGCGCGAGCATCGAGTGAGGCAAATTTATGATGTGTGCAGATGCAAGCCAGGGGCGCGGCCATAACTCACGTGGTGGTCCGCACATACTGATTAGATGGTCCTAAGAGCCGGTTGGTTTTGGATAGTCTGCAAGATTTGAGGGTATTTGAGAGGGTGGTTTTGAATGATGGGATGGTGTATGAAGACTGAGATTTAGGGACGAGCAGGAACAATAATATTTGTATAATTGACAGAGCTACACATACACTTGTCTTCTTTACAAATGCTATGTGTATCAGCTGTAGATACTTAAAGAATGATTTTCATAAAAGATTGATTTTTTAGTGTTATAAATTAGATTGTAATTCTAACGTTAATTTGGTATTCTTATCATAACATTATCATAACTATGACATTGTGTTCACGACATATTAACTTAGGTAACTGCCCAATAATTTTATCCAAGCTTCCAAGAAACGTACCCTTAAAAAACAAACGGTCCTAATACCTACAATAAACGAGGCACTTGATACGTGTAATAAAAAATCGTGCACGAAAACATCCCTTTAACCTTGTTCAACGCAACTCGGGATCGAGCATTCATAACAGGGCGAACATTAACTCGATTCACGCGAATCAATCTTTGTACCTAATCCTGAAACAGCAAAATATATCGCACGAATACCAATTTACGATCGGCGTATTCCCGTTAATTTCCTCTTTGAGTGGCCAACTTTGTACTAAACTCGTTTAAAACTCCCATAGTGATGCGACTACGATGTTCGATTACAAATCGAGTAATTTAGTCGACTGACTAATGGTGTTAGTCGATGTTTGTTTGAAATGGCTTGTAGTAAGCGGTGTTTACGCCTGTTTCTGAAGGTGAGTTTCACGTGAAATCATTCTGTCTATTTCAGACTAGCTGTTATCCCGGTTTCACCCGCGTCCCATGGGAATTACTTCCCGTACCGGGATAAAATATAGCCCGTGTTACTCGCAGATATTGTAGTTTTCTAATGGTGAAATACTATTTAAATTGATTCAGTAGTTTTTGAGTTTTTCCATTACAAACAAACAAAATTCGAGATGAGATGACTGATAGCTGTATAAGAAATTAAATAATTTTCAGAAGTACCATTTCAAATTCAACAAAATTCACATTGTAAAAGAATTACGCTGCATTCTACTAGCAAAAGTATCTTAGTTCTAGAGATGTCAGAACGTCTGTGGAAACTAGGAATGCATTTATAAAGTCATCTGTTTCTGTATTCAAAGGATCCTAGTACGTGTATCACGTACGACTGCGGATTATTTTGTTTTTTTGTTTGTTTGTAGAAATATTTTTCATCTTTGTGATGTGACATGATGTTTTTTTTCTTTCTTTTAATTAAAGTCGGACTTATTATATGTACTCTACGTATACCTATACTATGTATTATATATACCTACCACATCAAATTGAAATTAGTGTGAAATATTAGGTACCGAATGTATCCGTAAGTTCAAGTCCTTTCGTCCAGAAGAAGGTCAGAAGAAGCACCCTTATCTTTACATATTTACAAAAGCGTTAAGTTAAACCTTTTAAGGATTTTTGACCTACAACCCCATCCCTAAAAATGCTTTAGGTAATTTGACAAAACAAAATTCAGAGGTCCAAATTCAATGGTTTAAACATAAACGTGAATGTAAATACAATCAATATAATTTTCGTCGAAGTCCAAATTGAAATTGGTACATATTTAGAATAAGCCGTTGATTGAATTTGAGAGCATTTGACGCAGAAACTGAACAAAGCCTGAATTATTTACAATGCTTTCAGGAATGCAATAAGATTTGATTCCAAAATTGCAAATAATTGACTTCAATAATTCTATTATATTTACCAAGCTAATGATATTTTCAGGTTCTTCACTAATGCGTAGTCATCGTGTTTTCATGAATCAGCATTTTGTTAGCACTAGACTGTAAAAACACAGATTTTTGACCTTTCAGCGATGTTAAAACCTCAATCTTCCTAATTGTTTGCAGTGGATTAAGCAGATTTTTAATTTATTTGAAAAAGGATCAGCCCATTTGCTACACAGATTCAACGACATCATAACATTTCTTTTATAGATTAGGCTAGCTTCTACCCATGGTTTCACCCGCGACCCGTTGTAACTACTTCCCATAGCCGAAAGGTTACAAAAACTACCCAATGTTCTTCTCCCGGATCTATCTCCCCACTAATTTTCAATTCAAACGGTTTCCCTATTCTTGAGTTAAAAGCAGTGTAACTAACACGACTTTCTTTTATATACATACATACATGTTAAAGCTTTACTAGTGCATTCACGTCAAAATTAAACTGACTCACTACCACAGGTCACTTACATACCCCACTACACACTATACCCTAACCCTCTAGAAACCAAACCGTCACCTATGTACCATGAACCCACCTCCCCACTATTCACCGCAAGCCTCGCCGATTAATCTACTGACTGTACCATACACATATGTGGTACAAAACATTCAAAACCACGGGAAGTAATGGTACACCTGGACGCATCATTCATGAATATTGCATGAAATTGTATGATGTTGGGGGTTGGTTTTAGCTTTGATATGCACGATTTCGTAGAATGTACTTCTATAGTAGTGTTTTGGAGACAGGTTTTGTTCTTCAATTAGAGTAATTATTCGTGTTCATACTTGTTTATTTATAAAAGAAGTTACAATAACCCAAATCTCTCAGTCTCAATGCTGGAAAAAGTTTAAATGGTAAAGTTAATAGATGTTCATTGAAATTGCAAGAATGGTTTTCATCATCTCTTTGTTCAGCAATCTATGATGTTAATGACCAAAAATAGATAGTGCTACATAGACTAAATTGGCGTTTAAAGGATGGATGCGGACTTCCCAATTGCAATCATCATTGCACCTACATTCGCAGCCAATAGGGTGATACGTACGATGATGACAGTTTTTACTGCACGTGTAAAACAAACAGAGTAATATAATGCCACGTCCATATTCCTTCTATCCCTCGATACGTAGCATGTTGTTCGGGCAGCTGGACTAACTTCCAGACAATGTTATTCTGAATAACTTCTACTGTCGTGTTCAACCCTTGCGTGCGAATTTTAAAGTGATAACATGTTATATTATGTTAGTTTGTTTTGTTGCTAAACGGCATATGAAATTGCTGCCAGTTTTACGCCACAGGATTTTAGACAAGCGTAAAATAGACATTTTAAAGAATATTTTACTTAAAGCAGACAGATTTGAACCTTTATTTCGATTCGGGTTCACAACTGTGTAGAGTGGTGTGTTCACTATGTAAAAGTGATATCTTTTCTGTTTGATGTTTGAGACTTTACTCTCTGTCTTCACAGTATATTATTGTGAAAGAAAATAGTGATAATATATTTTTAAATAAACCAACGAAACATAGACATAGGAAGTACATATGCCTATGCATATGTATATGCCTATAATATTTTTGGTCATTGCTATTCCAACATACAGCTTTATACTAACTTTTGTGTCTTATTTTACGGTGAAATCATTTTAAAAAATATATAATTATAACTCTCCAGCAGTTGCTGACCAACTCAGGACGTTTACACAGACATCTACAAACTGCCCATGAAATTCCACGCAAATGATTGCGTGAATACATCCAAGCATACTTTCCGCACCAAGTAGCGGACACGTGAACATCTGAACATTTGTACATGTGAACACGCGTGCACTAATGACGTCATCAGTCCATGCATCCGTGCGTGCTGTGATCATGTGTTGTTATGCTCATATGCATGTAGTAGCTACGTTGTACATTTGGTCAATTTGTGGAATACCCGATATGTCCAGGATCGGTCGGTTTCTTGTTTACTTAAAATAACCTTTTCAAATCTGACCGTATTCGAGAAATATCGAGCATTTCATGAAGTGAACATGTTGAGAGAGAAAGTGAGAGAATTTTACTAATATTATATACGCGTAACGACCCACTTTATGGATGTTTGTTCCTCTTTCACCCAAAAACTACAGAATGTAATTTGATGAAACTTTGCAATAACATAACTTACATATCGGAATAGCGTATAGATTACTTTTTATCTGTGTGCGGGAAGTAGTTCCCTAGAGAGGCGGATGAAACTGAAAGCTAGTCTATAATATGGCTACGACATTTACACGTGTAATGTGAAGTGCGCTTGACGCGTAGTCGTGCGTATGTCTAGCCTTTATTTGAGTCAATTGGGGTTTTTGAGGTGTGTCTGAAAGGTTTGTTTCAGCTGTGTTATAATGAGCAGACGTCTGTTGCTCTGCTTTTTATTGAAGAAATTGTTTGTCTTGAAATTACCTTCATAGCATAGAAAAGTGTACTAGTTATCAAAGGTACAAAAATTGTGGGTTAAACAAGTCCTAGTTAGAGTGCCTTTAATTTAAAAGATAAAATAATCTTTCGGGTCCCAAAGAAGCATTAAGTTACAACGAAACGTTAGGTATTGATTTATCAATTTTACATATAGGTACAATAGAATACACGAAAAATACCTACTGTCACATTGGGGTATGAGAGTGACGAAACGTAGAGTGCACTTGTATATAATATGTCCTGCGCAGCTGACTGATCTCCTTAGAGAACCTTACAAGAAATCTATGAGTATGTCACATTATATGCTGAAGAGCAAACATCGAAACACACAAACAAAACACCCAAAAAAAAACCATCCCACATACCACACTCACACATCGACAACATCAACAGTCCCTCTCGAGGTTTCGCGTTAATTCACGCTACATTACCCGTCGCCTGCGCCGCGGAGCCGTTGTGACACGGCTCACACGTGCACTGAGCGCATTGTACGCCGTCCACAATGGAAGCGCGGTAATGGATTACTGCGATTGTTGTTTATTAATAGTTGTAACAGGTGTTTAGATAATGTCACTTGGGTTATTTTTAGGAGGAATATTGTTACTAAAAAATTGTTAGTATGTAGGATATGGTAGTCGTCCATATTGGTTTTAGGAACAATTTTGGGTTGCTTGGCCAAAGATAATTAGGTAAACATAAATACCTTCCCACTCGGTCGCTTAAACTATTTTATGCCGTGCCGAGAATCGAACCTGGGACCACGTTCAGCATTCCGTGACCATTGCGCCAACGAGGTCGTCAAACGTTATCTATCATAATTCCTTGGGCAAGTATAGGTTTCCATAACTAGATCTTAAACTCACAGATTATGAAGAACTTTAATTAAGGAATAGTCTAGAACTAATTAGAATAAGAAGCAAATAAAGACTTACGTATTTCCACACTCCTGTAGGAGGTAGTTCAAAAATATTTTTAATCAACCAGCAACCTCAATTTTCACTTAATCCGAATTAATACTAATTATCTTATCAAAACACGAGGTTAAAGATGAGATCAAAAGGAAAACCTCTCTTTAAACAACTTTCAAATAACTTTCTAAGGAAAATTAAGTCGGCTGGAAAAGTGGGTAGTCGTAATTGAAATGCAGGACTCCCTTTGTTTGTTTATAATTTTTAATTACCTTTTAGTAAGTAATTTGTAGTTTTACGTTTAGTTTTTTTTATGTACTTTATGTTCATCGTATATTTTATTAAGATAATCTAGTTAATACATAAGAGTAAATAAGGGTAGTTAGGCTAGAATTTCACCAAAGGACGGACCCTACATTGAGATGGTTCCATTTCCATAGTTTGACTTTGCCACATGATAGCCAATGATTCACGAACTCGACACTATCATACATCATCCATACATCCTCTGATACCATTGTCATTTTCAGAAAAAAAAACAGCCTATAAGTGCTACATACAAAAACTCAAAATACACTACTGGCACAAAAAAAAGCACACAGAACTTTCGTAAAGATATAACTCTTATTAGTTTTTATTTAAAGACAAAAGAGCCCGTGTGAAACTCCTCCGCCATTTTAATGAACTTCAAGATACTTAAAGTTTGTAAGAAAAAGTGGGAATCTTCGCTTTAATTACTTCAGTATTTGCTATAGCTTGTAAAGAACGTTGTGGTCTATTTTCTGAAGTCAATTAGTTAGTTTTGGTTTCATTTTATAGAGTGAAAATACTGAACTAATTTACATAACCAGTCAATAAATGTGCTAACTTTTCACATACCTACTCATAAAGTACTAGTATGATGTAGGAACAACTTAACTTAGTTAACTTGTAATTACAAACCTGTTTTAAGGCAAATCCCTCAAATAATAGCTAACAATATTCAGTGATATTTGTTCCACCGCGACATTTCATCCCCCATCAAAACAGTCGCATGAAACCATCCAAACAGTGTCCAACCAAACAACCCAAATTAAAACCAGCATAAAAACTAAGCTAAAAACACGATGCACAGCCCAACTGTCAAAAACATGGGACTCTGTTACGGAACCCAACACCGCACATAGCCTTTGAAAAAATATTCATAAAACATGTCGAGAGGTCATCGCTCCCTTCAGGATATTTTTCTGTTTACCCATTCTATTTTGGAAAGGGGAATGTGCTCGGAGTAAGGAAAGATGAGCGGAGATACTATAATGCAGGTAGGTCAAGCTCCTTCTTCTCGGTCAAATAGGTATTGTGGGCATGAACAAAACGATCAGTGATGAGTGAACTAACTAGGCGTTCGGGTTCTTTGAGACATCTGTCAACAGTTTTGGTGTCATAAAATGGGCTTGCTCAAAGAAGGCGTATAAGGGCGATGACAATAATGTTCCTCGTCCCCCGAACATCCGTATTTTGGCGCGCTATTTACTTAGAAGATTTCTGTTATGGCACCTCCGCTATTTATTTGGTTCTCCATGGGAATATTGAACGTGACAGCGTTTTAGGGTTGTCTTGCTTTGGATATCGGAAAAGGGTTGCTGTCGAATATATTATTTAAATTGGCACTCATTATTGTTTACGGTTTGTGTCGGATAGGCTAAGTAGTTTAGAGAATGAGCTTTTAGTCATCCTACGCGGTATTTAGGCGTTTGCCCTCGTTTGGAGTATACCTACTTGTTTTCTTGTCTTTTTTGTTTAACTATTTTGGTATGTACCATGTATTATGTACAGTAAATGCATAAAAAGAGTAATAAGTACAAAAGTACTGCTTATTTATGAAGATAATTTTATAAAGTACAAATAGTATTAATAATCACAAAATTATGACATAAAATTAGATGATAAACTATGTAAGTAAATAATTAGCCGTCATGCATTATTAACAGAACAAAAAGAATAAGTAAATACAAAAGCGGCATCGTCAACAATTTAGGTACCGTCCAATTATTCATTAAGAAACCTAAACACAACATGCAGAAAATTGCAAATAACATAACTCTCAATAACTCTCTCCTCACTAGCAGCATACAGTATGACGCTTATAAAACTCGGAACCAAACTTAACGGCAACTTCTCAAAAAGTTAAACAGCGAAAGAAACTACAGCATCCCAAACAGTTATTGCCGAAACTTAAAATATAAATAAACGCTCATAATAAATACCCAACAAATAAATGTCCGGTAGTTTTTTACTTGAAAACTTTTCGCATTTTTACTTCCTTCGCCTAAGCGTACCGGCACACTACAAACTTTTAGTCGGCCGATAGTTTCATCGGACATGTTATATGCATGAAGATGGATGGTAGCACGCATATTACACAGATCAGGTATTTAGCCGGTATCAGACCGATCGAAACATTTGATTAGAATCAATAGTAGGGGAGGGCAGGGTACTAAATCGAGCGTCGAAGATACCTATTAGAGTCCGAAGCTTACATGACACGAAAAAAAATTCATGCACATGCACATCCATCGGCGGGGGGAGCGGCTATAAATTTTCAAAATCAAAAATGTGAAATAAAAAAATAGTTGTATGGATATACTCGAGCGCGTCAGATATTGATACCATCCATGTCCTACGTATTTTTGAAAACAATTACAAAAGATTTTCATTAAAAAAAATTGCCAACCGTCGGGTCATCCCGTCAGCCGACTTTTTAGTCTGCAGTCTGCGGATACACTTATTTTTCTTGTAAAGCTAATGTTTGTGTACTTGCGAAGGGTTCCAAGTTTCTTTGAAACTAAACTAACACTTCTGGTCGGGGTTTTAATCTCCTATAACTATTTAGTTGGTAGCTTCGGCTTTTGAAGAAGTTTACTTTTATTCTGTAGCAAAAAGCTGTCTTATATTGAGGAATTTTGTGTTCGTTTTTTGTTATTCCTTGATGAACTCTCTTAAGACAATATTCTACCATTATGCGGTACTGTGATGTAAACATTTATTTTCTTGTGATCAGCAAACAGTATCAAATGTCCACGAAATTGTCCAACTTTTGTGCGCAAAACATGTGTACACATGTTTTTGGTGGAATCTCGCCATTATACACAATTTTCCATAGTCAATTAAATCCGTATACAAACAGCCAAATAAAAACACGAAAACGTTAGCCCTAAATTCGACCATGTTAGCATTTCTTCGAACTAGCCAAACAGTTTATTTGCTTAACCTACAGCAAGTCCATTAAGTACACCACCCAACCCTAGAGTGACAAAATAGAATCGGAACCCAAAACCTCAACTAATCACACACCAAAGTAACCATTCAGTGTTTGTATAAACAAGGATGGTCTTTAATTAACACAAATTCGTTCAAACAAGAGCTCCGTTCAATTACATACGCACTATTCGTTGAATGGCTTGCGTACGTTATGTCTATATGTACTTAGGTTACGTTTATGGAGAACAAAATGACTAGCAGAGATGTCATAATGCAGGGCTGCGGGATTGTTCGAAAGAGTTACCGCGGCCCTGGTACATAAAAGGCCTACGACGGAACACGACGGTTTTTAGTCAGTAAGAGTAAGACACTCCCTTACCGCTGCTAACCCACAGCGGGAGGAGTCATTTGATGACTTTTGACGTCGTTAAAAAAAAATCACAATGCAAAATCTCCTAAGAAAGTAGCGCGACAAAATGCGGCTGTTCAGGGAACGGAGAAAGTCCTATCTTTGTCGTTACACACCTATGGAACATTATTTTCAAAATAAAATCAATTATTAAGACCCATCTTTGACAGATTGGCTTTGATTTGAACCCGAACGTCTCGTTAGTTCTAGTAAGAATCACACCTAACATTCGTTGTTTGACCTACGAGAAGGCGCCTGACCTACCTTTTTAATGGCATCTCCGCTATCTTTCTTTAATCCGTAATTACGCTTCATCACTGATGTAGGGCTGGTTCTAAAGGGATATATTTGGTAAGGTTATTAATATAGCAGTGTTAATAATATGAGCGATTGTTTGGTGTTTATAATAGAACTTATAGTTATACTATCTATCTAGAAATTGGTAGGTATTGCAAAAAGTCAACATGCTATTTTGGTTGTAAAAGTCATCATCTGCCTAGCCTTGTAAAAGTATGTGATTTTATGTAAAAAATATGTAATTGTGAGTTGATACAAACCAGCACACCAAGCCACTACAATCTGTATTTTTTCTTTAACAGATTCTCAACTTTACCTCTTAAGTATAAGGATCCATGTTGATTGAGTCAATTGTACAGATTGGAACACACTTAAGTGCTGGCATTGACGAGAGAACAGCTTATACAGACTACAATTTTAATGCCTCCTCTTCTTAGAACCCTTTCATAATAAATCTTAATACTGAAAACACATGCATATCAACGTAAGGCAACCATATTCTTCCTTGCAAGGGAGGCATCAGTCATCAACTGAGATATTACGTAAAGGGGAGGGCTATTAATTACGCAACGCGAGTAAATTAAGCCTATTACACATTGGAGAGCAAGTCTAAAGATGATTTGTGTATGTCCGTGTTTACAATATAAGGGTGTGTTGTTTTAAATGTTATTGATGACTTAATGGTTATGAATTGAGGTTGAATGGAAATTTACCTTGTGTGAAGAGCTGTGGTTTTATTTGTTTGGGTACACGTAGCTGTAAATAAAAAAAAAAAACTCTCACTGTTCTGATTCGAATTTTGTATTAGGTTGTTGTAGACAGCTATAGGGTAGGTTATTAACATAAGGTGATACATCATTATGTATGATGATTTATTACACTACTAAAATATCGTGATCTTTAAATCGTAGGACAAACTCCAAGGGTGGTTTTACACAGAAAGCAGGTCGAGGTGGACCATCTCACCGTCATTGTTTGCTTTCAGGATAATGCCTCTTTTATGATCCCTTCCAACAAAATAATTCAAATGCAAATAATAGCGTGAGATTCACAGATTTTCCTTGAAAAAATCCCCCTGAAAAAACGGGCGCTCTTTAAAAAAATAACTCTGTAGGAACAACCAGGCCAATAACAAACGAATTGCTTATAAATATTAAAATATTGAAATTTGTTCCATTATGCAGTCAAAACCGGGGAACAACAAAATATCGGGACGTTGCTTGCTATGATAAACTGGTTAAATCTGGTTAATACACGCCTTACTAAATATTTGATAGATTTTCCTTGTAATCCGGATTTGCGTAATTCTTGGGTGACTGCCACTTTTTTGGGTTAGGATAAATTGTTTGAAAATACATCCGAGGTTTTATCGAAAGTGCTTTATTATTTTATGATGCTGCTTAGCTATGCAAAGACATGATGTTTCAATTCGAACGCAAAAGAGGGACTTTCTTGGCTTCTTCCGTCGCTCGACTATTATTTTAAACATTTCTCTAACACGATTAAATTAACTAACAACCTTTGAACAATTATACATTAATTCACATGGAATTCATTAGAATTCAAGTGGAATTTCAACAATGGGTAAATTATTACTAAATTTTTAATGAAAATATAACAATTGATTGATACAAAATACCACCGAAAAACAAACACGTTACCACAACACAGCTTCATATTGCAAAATTAATACCGTAATTAATACTTTTCAGTTATTTGATTCACATTGCTATGAAAATGCCGGTAATTTTATAACGTTTAATGGGACCACGACCGCCATTTGTGGTATAATAACTAAATATTTCTAGTTCAATTGGGATTATTATGTAAATTGATGAAATTACCTACGCATTTTGTGGTGTACCTACTGTTCCATCATCATATCATGTTATATTATGTGCCTACTTGTATATAATAGGTAAGTTACATAACTAGGCAATCTTTAAATAGGGTATCTGGTAATAATTAGTGGCTCTTGTTCAAGTATCGGCCACTAATAACCAGTCACTCTACATAAGAGTACTAATCCTTAACAATTTTTTGCAATTCAATGTAGGATAACATAAGAAAACACTACCTACTCGTTAAGCCAGATATACCAGATATTATGTTTCCTTTTTAACCCAATTTCGCAAATACTTAACCCAAAGTCAAAAGGTTTCGTTTCAAATAAACCTACTAATAGGTTCTTACGAAACGCCAAAAGCATACGGTTCTAAGCTCTTTACTAAACGTGTTCCTCTTTTTGCTCACGCACTCAGCTACCTACAAAACCATTATTTGACTTTATTCACCAACCATAGTACCAACTTTGACATAAAATCAATACGTCAAAAAAATTCAATGTTTATGCCTATCCGTTATTTTCTCGCGCTCACTGAACTGAGCCGAATTTGTTAAAACTTCAGTTACATTTGCGGTGAACCTAAAACTTTTTTATATGGGTCGTCAGTTTTTGTGACCGCAGCGACTCGTGATGGAAACAGATTTTAAACGCTTAAAATGTTGCGTTAAAGAAGGAGAATTTTTGTTGGAATTATTGTGTTTAGAAACAATTCTTGGTTTGTTGGTTTAAAGTTTTGTAAAGAACAAATAATATACAGATTTGTAATAAACAACATACAGATTTGTAATAAACAATATACAGATTTGTAACAAACAATATACAGATTTGTAACAACCAACAAACAGATTTGTAACAAGCAATATACAGATTTGTAATAAACAATATACAGATTTGTGACAAACTATATACAGATTTGTAATAAACAATATACAGATTTGTACAAAACTTAACTGTTTTGACGTGTTCCGGAAGAAATATTAGTGTGAGTCATTACTTAAGGAACAAATTTTTGTTTTTAGACATGGGTACTAGTCAAGCCAACAGGCTCAATACGTAAGTACAAGTCATGCTACTAATACTTCAGCATAAGTTTTGATACCTTTAAACATAGATAGTTCACTTTTTATGTTTATTAATTAAGTACCTAAGTAACATCTTTACCACACATCAGCATTAAGACATAAGCTTTATAAATATACCTGGATATATTAGGTAGTATGTAAAGCAGGTACAAAATCTAACCCTTAAACGGTTCAGTACTTTTAATTACAGTTGGTAATCCTAATAAAATTACTTATTAAGCTCGTTCCTTGCAATGGGTTGTAATTGGAACGTAGGCACTCATTAAGTCCCGAATAAATTTTGTGTTTATGAGTATCGTACTTAAAATACGGGAGTATTTAAAGTTGGGGTCCTATTGTTGTAGCACTCGATAGTGTGTTACGTGTGACCTGACGAATGATATATTTTGTGTTACACACACTAATAAGAATTTATTTTTATTTATAGAACGATACGGTTTTCTTCAAGTTTAGGTTGATAATAACAATAGGGATTGGTATCCAGGCTGTATTTAGGCTACGGTGGCTGTTCTCTTAAGTGACGAGGATTGTAATTTTTTAACTGTAAGACATTCAAAATTTATTCTAATAATAATTGTAACGCTAAATAAGAAAAAAACCTTGACGTTAATGTAATATCTTTTTAGGAAGTCAAATTATTAAAGTTTAAAGTTCAATACGTAACTTATAATTTTAATATCACTTGACACAGGTATGTAGGCGAGTGATTACAAAATATGACCTTTATAATAGCGCCCCTCAGGAGCCTTTATGATTGGACCGGAACGTGTTGTGTAAACATATTCTTATGTTTATTAAAGTCATAAATTATGGAAATTATTAAGTCACCACCACACATACACATAATTAAGAAATTCAGTTTTAAAGCCAAAAAGAATAGGTGTCTATTATAAGATTTGTGCGATTGTGAATATTGATATCCTGGTCTTGAACCGCTGGTTGATCGCTGGATGTGCAGAAAAAAATAAGTTAAATAATAAATATTAAGTTTAACTAGCAAAAAGTTTATATCCGCCTAAATATATGAAACTAGCTGTATCCCATTGTTAAACCCACGTTTCCGTGAAACTCCTCCCCGCAACTGGAGAAAATATAGCCTCATTTCACTAGTCCAGCTTCGCAAGATTTTTTTAAATAGGTCCAGTAGTTCGGAGCCTTTAAAAACAGACTAAAATATACTAAAGTATACAAGAATAGATAGTACAGATACAGAAGTATAGTTTACCATAGATAACAAGCCGTCAACTTTACACACTATTTCCCAAACAGCATCTAACAAGAGCTAACTAAACCAATGGACCACTCACCGCTGACTGTAATCACGTTTCAACAATAGTTACCAAAAACCCCGCAGAAACCGGCGAACTTCAAACTTGAAGACTTCAAATTTGTCTCAATAACACTGTTAATAACTTCCACCGGTGTCAGTGTTGGCCTACCAATGCTGAACTTAAGATTTGTTCACATGATGCCAGGTTAGCTGAGGAAGTTTAAGAAAGTATACTGTATTTGTGCATATTTCTGGACTAGTTCTTCACACTTGCTTATACACAATCGGGATATAACCCGTTGTACGTCGAAAAGCAAATATACGCGAGACGCAATTGATTTTATATTGTTTTTTAATTGGCAACATTTACAGTTTAAACGCGATAATGTATGATGCCAGTCCTTTCCCCGAATAACAGCAATGAAGTGTTACCTAGTTTGGTTGATTTAGATGAAGCTTATTAAAAGCATTCAGGTTATTTCAGGATCTCATTATTTTGTGATTTTCAAATTTTTTTAGTCTTCCTACCATAAACCGCGTGGATTTCCGTGCAACAGTTTTTGAGACTATAGCAAACAGACAAAGAAAACCATCATCAAAAAAACCTACTGGCCTCTTACTAAGAAACACTAAAGGCATGTAAACGCGCCCCAAGCGAAAGCCGGGGCTTAAACTACAACTAGTACATGTTCAACTTTGCGCGGCCCGATGTATGAAACTTGAACGATTCTACTTGCTAAACTGAGAGCTAAATGGAACTGACATTTAGGATAGGATAATACACCCAGTTCTGTCGAAGTTCAAATATCAGATACAGAACATGTGCTGTATAGCTTTCTGATGAACATTTCTATGAAGCTTTGAACTTGGATGGTCATAGGAGAAGTGTATTGAATTTCCCAGGAAACCAAATCGATGGCTCAACGTCTTAAAGCATTTGGTTACAATACGCCTATACGCTCAAAATTCCGTTTCACTAAAATGTTTTAACCAGATATGTTCAGTTCATTAAAGCTGTCCAAAAACTTGCCATTATTTTTAGATATCAGTGATCAAAATAGTCTTTATTTGTTTATCACAGTAAATCAATATTGTTGATATACTCCTCCAGCAATACACGTACCGCCATCTATTGATACTACTTCGTACAACGTTTTCAGGTGGTATCGGTAGTAAGTATGTCGGAAAAAATGTTTTTTTTTTTAAGAGAATCAGTAGGTAGGGAAATCATATTATAATATTTAACTGTTGTGTCTATTATTCTGGTACACCATAGAAATCTAGAATATCTATGGGTAAGACGAATATTTTTTATCTATCTTATGTCCTACTTTTACATAATACAGGTACGTACAAATATTGCTAAAGTAGAAAAAACCTTGAAAACATAAGTAAATCGATGACTTAAAAAATAAACGGGCTGTCACAAACTTCTTGTTACATTTAAAAACTCACCAAAAGCGTTAACGTCTTTCGCCATTGCTTCTTCCTTCTATAAAAAACTTTCGAAAAGGTTTTTATTTTCAAACAAAACCTTAATACCTGAGAAAAACTTCTAGCCGCTTGTTTTACGATGTTCCTACTTGTTAAGATGAAGAAACAAAATGAGTGCTTGAAAAGTTTTCAACATAAAATCATACACAAAAAGGTTTACTACAGTGAACATTTAAGTTTTAGCTCCAAAATTTTGGACCTAAAAGGAGTAACTTTTTACTTGATACCAGTACATTTTATCTCTGTATCAGGCTAATTTTGATGAGGCGGTACACCTATTTAAGCTGCTTTTCAAAGAGTTTTAAGAGTTGTCCATATATTCTCCAAAATAGTATCCTACCTTGTTTCCTAGAACATGATTATGACTCAAACTACTAACCTATGGGAATCTAGATTTTTCGGGTGGACAGGGGTTAGTTTTATGCGCATAAAAAAAGTTGACAACCCTAGCGCGATGGCCGAGTTTAGGCATGAAAAGTAAAGTACATACATGAGATTGACTTCTGTTGTATTTTGTGTAACCGGTCACTATCAACTCTCACCAGCAGTGGTCACAGGTGAGCAAAACATATACCTATAGAACCTTAATAGTAGTAAGTCTCAACAATAGGTTTACTCCAGGCTTTTCACTAACAAACTAGACCAATAAAGAACTTTCTTCCTAGACCAGAAGCCATCTAACAGCTTTCAAACTATAAACCTAAACTGCTATTAATAATCGGCACTTACGCCTCGTCGCGACTTAACAGGTAAATTACAGCATTGCCCGGCCAAAGTTACAGCTGCTGGCAATTAATAGTTCTCCTGCCTTGTGTACTAGGTTTTAATGTGATATCACGCTAATGTTATAAACGCGAAAGTTTGTGAATATGTGCGTATGTTTGTTACTTCTTCAAGTGCTGAAAACTTGACAATGTACCTAGCTAAAATAATATATAGACTATTTTGTATCTGCGTGTGGGAAGTAGCCTAGTTTTTCAGGATACGAGTGAAACCGGCGAAAGCTTGTTGTTTTATAATAACAGGGGGATAATAACCTGACCTTTATCTGGTACTGAATAATTAATTTCATAATTGCCATTTACATTAAAACAATTCCACACTTTAGAGCGGGTATTTTTGTATCAACTTTGACCGGTAAATGTCAATGCTATTAATTATTTATTAATAGTAGCCAGGGTAGAATTTAATCGTTCAGTGAAAGCTTTAGGATTTTCTGAGAAGTACAGGGGTTAATTGATACGGAAATAGATATGTTTAAGAAACTATTTTAGGTATTACTTACCCACTTTTAGATTGAGGTTATCAAACGAGACTTTGTCTGGTTTATTTTTCTACTAGCTGCTGCCCGTGACTTCGTCTGAGTGAGCGATATAGAACTGCCAAATCTTCCATCTTGCTTTATCGTATGTTTATTATTTCACATTAAAATACTGTAAATGTGTAGTTCTTCTATAATTTTTCTATCATTGAACCTTGTCCTCGCAATGAAAAAAATCATAATATCAATGATAGTTGTTATGATTTAAAGTTGGCTTACCTCCTGTTCTTAATGGAAGGTTATATAAAAAATTCAGAAAAAATATTTCAAACAAAAAATAACACGAATATTCCAAGCAACTTTTTCAATAACCACAAATCCATATTCAATTACGTACACGTTATTAATAAATGGCATCTGTCGCTATGAAAAATTAAAGTAATACCACAAGGAAATTAGAATATCGAAATACGTTTGTTTGTTTTTCATTAATTGGAGCGAACCACGAGAAAACCACCGGTGTTTATTCAAAAGCATATTTAATTAAACGCTCGTTTATGTACGTTTATATATGTACATACATAACTAGGAGGGTGTGTTAAATACTCCATCTATTTTCGGCACAGCACTGGTGGTACCATCAACTGCCTATTTTTTCCCTTACCTACTTGGGATTTGTCAGTAGATTAATAGGTTTCAGTCGAACCAGTTGCGGCTGAATATCAGAGTTTTACGTGAAGCAATTAACTATTGCCCATGTAGGGGTACATATTATGGTGCGTCCTATTTCTTCTTATATATTCTTTCTGAATGCAAACGCGAACGACCGATGTGACGCTTTACATCCACCGCAAATCCTTGAATACGCTTAGGGCTGCTTCGCTTTCTCGTTCACATTGATTCGCCCATGCAGAACACGACCTTACTAACTGAACAATCATCAGTTAAAATCTGTCTCAATAAATACAGATGAGAACTTTTCGATACAACGTTCATAGAACTAGACACTTTATTTCTAAAGCTCACTAGACGTTAGCAAGATTGCTGGTCACACAAAAACAAACTTATTCACAGTTGATTAAAAATAGCTTTTAATAACGGCTTTGTTCACATCGCAAGAATAACACGAAATACCAATAAAAGCCTACTTTTGTTCGTGTTACTTATCTATGTCACAGCGGTCAGCAACAAGGGCAAACAAACAATCAAACAACCATGACCATTTTATAATATTTGTAAGAGATTTGAACGTTAAAAAGTTATTTCATCAATCCAAATTGCTTCAAAATCGATATTTTAATGTTTGAGGGAGAAAAACTTTTCATGGCGTATGTCGTAAAAATCTGGTTTCTTTCATGAATTTTATGAGTTTTTCAGCAGTGATGTATGCTCGTACCACTTTCTTTACTCTTTGGAATTTTCGTTCAATGCAATTTTTACCGATCTCTGAAAAGAGAATGGAAGATTCAATCGGCACACATTTTTTTCTTTTGGTTTACTTGGTAGCAAACGTTAACAAATTGCATGCGAACATTTGTGCAATGTTCCTGCACACTTTATGTTCGCGAACAAATATGTGTGAATAACTTTGGTGAATGTCAACAAAAAAGTAATGAGTTTACACTCTTTGTATAACATTTCAGAATTTATATTTCTTTTCTTAGTCTTAAAATGATTCATGCGTAACGTTTGCTTAAACACACATAAAGTGATGAACAACAAAACTAAACATCAATTTATAGTCTTTTCTATGTAAACACAAACTATAAACACCAAATAGATTTTTCTAGAGAATGTTTATCGCGTTTTTATTGCTTTGTTCGACGTCGAGAATCGAACCGTTTACGGCCGAGCCATAAACTAAGTCGGACGAGCTTTCGTAAATGTTAAAATGTAAGTAAACGACGTTTACTTAATGTGTATAGATAATTTTAATGGTATTTTTGCATCAATGGTAGAGATAACGCGATATTATGCCTATATAGGTCGAAGAAATAGGTTTATGTCCCTACAGTCCGACTCATTTAATTAATGCATTTGTGTGTATGTATGTCGGTATATTTGTTACTTTTTTACGCTTAAACTACTGAATAGATTTTGATGACACTTGGCATCATCATCAGATCTACTTCGAGGAAATAGGTTTATGTGCAGTCCTATTAACCTAATAAATGCCAAACTGTGTACCGCTGGGGTATGTCTGTTGCTTTTTTACGCTACAACTACTGACTAGATTTTGCTGACTTGGTATCATCATCAGCATAAAATGTGGGAATATAGGCTACTTTTTCAAGGATCTCCTCGGGATACGGACGAAATCTCTTATAGAAGCTAGTTAAAAACACTTCAACAACAAAATTCACTCTATAAAATCAATATTATTATCACAAAATGACTGAATATGTATTCTCTAATTAGGGTGCCGTCAATCACGTGCCAAAAGTTCCTTATTCCGTCATTAATCGAAGTTGAAACTTCATTGAATCGTGAAACTTTGCCATATAGCGTTAATAAAATATCGGTTGATCTCATTCAAAGTTTTGTGCTACTTACTTGGTACGTGCTTTTAGGTGTTCGGTAGGTTTCGGTGAAATGTATCTGAGCTATGAAGCTGAAGAGAAAAAGCTTTGTTTTTGTTTTGAAACCGATAAAGCGATTAGAAAAAATAATTCAGTGTTAGATAAGGTAAACGCGGGTGAAGTCGTCATGCCCCAATAGTCGTCAATTAATCTTAAAACTTTTATTATTATTTTCTACTGAACTTAAAATGGGCCGGTTTACATATCAACATATTCTTGATAATATATTGCACAATTGAAATAACAATGCGGGGTTTTAACAGTCACGGCTTTTAAGATATGTTATTTGAAACGTGTGTGCCCTAACAAAATCGTTTTTTCGTGAAGTTCAGCTGTCAAAAGTGAAACTCACCACGTGGTTTTGTGTTTTGATTTACTTAACTCCAGTGGGGTCTGTGGTATGTTTCTTTGTTTAATTAGATAGTTAAGTTTATTTGCTAGCGATGTAATATGCAATTTCGAATACTTTTAGCATAGAAGATATATTTTTTTAATGTGACATCTATTGGTACTTCAAAACTCCCATTTGACCCAAAACCCGTCAATTTTACAATTATTATGACGACTACTGGGACATGCTCAGAAGTTGAACCTAAACTCGTCATAATGAGGATATTTTGAATTTTATAGTACAAAATGCGAATGAATAGCTAATATCGGGACTTTTACAAAATTGATAACTGTCTAGAACAAACATATTTAAGGTTTAGACTACATTTGTTTATAAAACTGCGTTTCTTTTAAGCTTTTTCTTAGGGGTAAATTTTACTCTGGTGGTTCTAGATGCACGCACACTGTCATGTTATTCGATTCAATTCATATGTTTCTTAATGGTTAAATTCCCTGTTTTCTATAAGTATGCACTTTCTACGAGTGTTTTTTCAAGTATACACTGTAGGCCTCCGCCATTCGATTAAGATCTACCGCTTTGGGTACAAGTAGGTCTAGCACTAGCTTTTGTTTCTACTACGCTTGGATTACAATTTGTGGCAAACAAAAATTGACTGGTCTTACACTATGCTTTTTGTTCGAAATAACTGCATTTCGTCACGCGTATTGTACCGCGTCTTCCTAACGTGCCTTAATAGCGCCTGTATAAAAATTATGTCATTCAACTAGTTTTGACGCAAAAAATATTAAAATCAGTTTTAAAACTAAGATGACATAGCTTCCATCGCTGTCACTTCTTTGCTTGTCGAATTCGATATTGATGGGTAAAGAGTAATCTTAAGTAAGATTTCAGATCAGTAACAACAACACAGTAACATATATACTATAGAAATGAACCCAAGGACAATCTCCAGTTCTGTGCTAAAGTATTGCTAACTATGGAGGAAAACTACTTGGGCTATTACGTTGGGATGGATTAGGATATAGGAAACTATAGGAACTATGGCACCTTGAAAAAAAGTCGTGGTGGCCTGGTGGCCAAGAATCAACCTCTCAAGTATGAGGGCGCGGGTTCGATTCCAGGTCAGGCAAGTACCAACGCAACTTTTCTAAGTTTGTATGTACTGTCTAAGTATATCCTGCAATGACACCAATGACTGTGTTTCGGATGGCACGTTAAATAAAACTGTAGGTCCCGGCTATCCTTGAACATCCTTGGCAGTCATTACGGGTAGTCAAAAGCCAGTAAGTCTCACACCAGTCTAACCAAGAAGTATTGGGTTGCCTGGGTAAGTGGGTTGAGGAGGTCAGATAGGCAGTCGCTTCTTGTAAAGTACTGGTACTCAGCTGAATCTGGTTAGACTGGAAGCCGACCCCAACATAGTTGAGAAAAAAGGCTCGGAGGATGATGATGATGAGGAACTATGGCACCTGCCGATGACAATGTATAAAATACATGTTAAAATGGCAGGTGGAGACTCGCCACCTCACTTACTGGGCCCCCGGGAATCAGTCGCTAAATCGCAACAAGAGGGCAACAAGTACATGAGCGGCTGAAGGGTGAGGATACCTCGGCGGACTTTAAACGCAGATCACGCGCTCCCTGTGGGTCCAGCATCACCGGCCCACTCACCACTTACCACGAGGCACCTACTCTCCGAGCAGGGCTGCTAACCCTGCTCTAGCGACTCCACTCTGGTCGGCCAATGAAGGCAAGCCAAGAGGTGGGAGACCTTCACTCCGGCAGGCCGGAGATGGGGGACAGTTTACTCTCCCCGGAGCACTCGGATATATAGCCCCGCGGGGTCGCTACTCCCCGTCATCCGCCTCAGATACCCTGTGGGGCTTATTAGATATTATTATTATTGGGTTTCAACGGTTAGTTGTACCTAATCATATTTTATGTTTTGATTGATGCCTTTAAGACAGTAGACAGTTTAAACTGTCTATAGAGATTTTTGCAAATGGTACTTAGCGTGCGCTAAGCAGTTCAGAAGTTTTGATGAGTGACAACCTTACCTACATATCTATGAATGTTAGTAATTATTTCGCGGAAAGCTATATAAATGAACTAGCTTCTGCCAGCGGTTTCACCCGCATCCCGTGGGAACCTCTGCACGAACCCGGATAAAAAGCCTATTACTACTTAGCCTATAGCCTTCCTCTATAAATGGGCTATCTAACACTGAAAGAATTATTCAAATCGGACCAGTAGTTCCTGAGATTAGCGCGTTCAAACAAACAAACTCTTCAGCTTTATAATATTAGTATAGATGTGGCTTTTATTTTTTGTGAATACTAATTATTTTATTTTACAATCTAAATACTTTACAAGTAATTATTTTATTCGTGCTACATATGCACTTGACTGCATCGTTATTATGATTAATAAATATAACATACTCCCTTCTGCCAGCGGTTTCACCCGCATCCCGTGGGAACTACTTCCCGTATCGGGATAAAAAGTACCCTTTAGCCTTCCTCGATAAATGGGCTATCTAACACTGAAAGAAATTTTCAAATCGGACCAGTAGTTCCGGAGATTAGCGCGTTCAAACAAACAAACAAACAAACTCTTCAGTTTCATAATATTAGTATAGACATTTTATAGACTGGTTTTGTGATTCCAAGCGTTTGATAGATAGGAATATAAATTAAAATGCAACCATGTATTTGTTTTATTGAATACCTGCTCTTCTAACAGATTATGACCTATTCGTAATAGGAATTTGGTTTTTTATCTATCTACCTACCTAATGTTTCATAAGCACAAGTATGCTTTACAAATTCAAGCACAAAAAAATGTACATAACTTGAACCTTATGTTCAAGAGCAGAGAGTTTACATTAGCATTAAAAATTGACGAGTACTGGGAATATTTGACGACTATCCGTACAAATCAGACGACTATTGGTACAAATCGCCCTTTTTTTACTTTTGCCTTAATAAGTATATAAACCCATCAAAATTATTAAAAAGACATTAGTTAATTACAATAATGAATAAATACTCTATCACGTCATGCAAAAATTTTCATTTTCTATTGAATATTTAACACACAGTAGCGCTTCAAAGTCTGTGATTTCCGAAATCCGACGACTATTGGTACGTTTACCTTAGTACATTTTTCAAGGAAGGCTTAGGCATATTATTTCAAGACGACCTTTAATTTTTAATCTTTTGAAATCATGCACATTGCAAGGATAGAATATTAGTTCATATACTAAAAGACGACTTTACTAACAATTTAACAGCAACAAAATGAAGGAGAAACTTTCACATTATATTTATCTCCGCCACAATTTAAACTTCAACGGTATTTAAACGGTTAAGCGCAGTAAATAATCCACTATAATAGTTTAAACTCAGTTTAAAATCTTACTCTCGGGTATAAAGAGCATCTAAATGTTTGAGAAAACCTAAGCTTCCGAGATTGTTTTAATTATTTTAAGGTCATTAAAGTTAAGCACTTTGAATAGTCTTATTCATTTGTTTTTGCTACAAATGAACCTATTGTCAGATAATAAATTGTGGGATCCATAATAATTATAGATGCCAGTTATGCATTGCAAAAAAATCATCATTACCAGTAGCCTTTCCCCAACTATGTTGGGGTAGGCTTCCACTCTAACCGGGTGCAGCTGCGTACCAGCAGTGATTTAGAAGGAGCGACTGCCTATCGGACCTTCTCAATTCAGTTACCCAACATCCCATTGGTGGTCAGACTTTCTGTCATCTGAACTAACAAATCACAGTTTAACATACCCATCCGCAGACCAATGACGCCGAGCCTAATCTTAGCTATCTCAAGTTATAACTTAGCCACGAGCTCCACTGTTGACTAGATATTAGTAGGTACATTTTCCTAAACTTCACCAACTTTTAAACCAGTGTCCACAAAAAGGGGTCAGAACTACACGCGTTATGAATAGAGGAGCTACAAGTGATGTCAATATTTATAGGAAAACTTTAAGTGCTTGTAAACGTCGACCCGTGTCCGGCTATAAAACTCTTTTAGTTTTTTTGTCATGGTGTTTGTGTTAGAAACTTAGATATATTCGTCTGTGTTGTTTCGTTAGGTTTTGGTTAATATGTATGTCTTTGCAATCACATTATTAAACGTATAAAAATTATGCTACGTCATGAAAGTGTTGAATGAATGAGTAAATTACACATCAAGTGAGTAGCTTAGAACTAATGAACAAAATGATCAAATCAGCAACTATTTCGTCATATACACGTTTTATAACTTATTATAATATGTAGGTCCAGAGTAAAATATTATCAAAACTGTAATACAAGTACCTGCCGATAACGAATCTAAAATACCCAAAGCAATAAATCGATACCAAAACTTTCTTCACGATACTCAAACAAAATAACAATCGCTTCACACTAAGATACAAATATGATTATAGTACAAAAACACAACAAACTTCCAACAGTTGCCTCGAGCCCACTGAGTTAGACACCGACTTCTAACTTGAAGCCGCAGTCTTGATTTACGGGGAGCACACAACACATGCTTACGGGCTCTCTGTTGTGCGCATATGTGCAACTTAGTCGTGCGATTTTGTCGCAACATTGATGGGTATTTTATGACTGGGCTTGGAAAAGTTTTTGACCATATCTCGTGACCGTTTCTTTGAATTAAATGTCACCCTCAAAAGGTCAAGTACTTTTAATATCTCAGGCAGTAAATATTATAACAGCTTTTTATTGAAGGCAATAAAACTTCGTTAAATCTTTAGAATTCTTTGTAAGCATTTTTTACCTACAGAACAAATAAACACGAAATAAATATGCCCCAAAAATTTGATGCCAACATTTTAAAACTAACACTTAAACGTCCTAATTGGCAAAGATTACACCGGTTTTAAAATATTCAACGAGAAAATTGCTCACATTAATGCCCACACAAATTGTACCGCATTGCGGAGTTAAATCCACGAGTATTGCTAATTTGTATCAATTTAACAACAGCCTGTTATATTGGTCGTTAATAAGCTTACATCGACGTTCGCCCCTGTATTTAGAATTAAAAATGTGTGTTTAATTGTAAGGCTCTTTCGGTTAATGACTTTGAACTTTGGTTCAATTATTTCTTCAAACCTTTTGTGTGTTGATGCGTCTATCTGCGGTGAACCAAACAAATGCCAATCAAATGAATTTCGAGGAAATTCTTTCAAATTCCACTGTTCATTTTCGTTCATACGGTTTGCTGTCAATTCATGGAAACTCAAATTACTTTTACAATCCAACACTACAAAGAAACATAAAAATATTCTATTTCTCGCAATCCAACCGAATTTAATATAACTTGAGGAAGTACAGGTATTTATTCTCTCACTACAACCATAATTCAATAAAAATAATTTACCACGACCCCAAAACTCAGCCTAAAAATTACCTATACCTAAAATGGGTTTCAAAACAAACAAAATATATCAAATATTTACACATACATACATACACGTAACATCATAAACCAGCCAACTGAAAACACTGACACAGTTTTATCTCGAACATAATTTTCGTCAACAAAGTTATCTATACAGTGGAATTTGTAAAATTAATCATGAAACGGCGAATTTGAAGCAGCCGTCACATTGTGAGACCAGACAAGTCAAGCACTCAGTTAAATTAATGTGAGCTAGGTATCTTTCATAATATACGTGTATTAAAAACATATGAGGGGGACAAAGAGTAAGTGATTTTTGTAGCAGACGGGTTGGTTCATTGAATGGTATATTTACTTCAAAGGAAAATGTATAAGTGTATGATGTATTACGTATATTTATGTGAAGGACTGAGAAGAAAAATAATCATTTCCAGTTGTCGTGCTTAAAAGAAACGATAGAAAAAATAACGAGCATTTTCAATTCCAAACTTAGCTGACGTCTCACCACAAACAGCAATTCTACCTATTTATTTTCATTACCAACTTCCAACAGTGACGTCACACACCCAACTCCTACTTAATTAAGACTGAATCAACAACATTTCGTAAACAGTACATTACTCATATTCCCAGCCAGTTGTTAATTGTTCAAAAAGTTTCTCCCCGAACTGTCATTTATGTCTGTATCATTTTACATTTTAATATCCCTCAAACGTTTTGTGCCACGACACTGTTCCTATTTAGCTCCATCGAATAGTTTAACTTTAGAAAGTTCAAATGAGTTCCGGGAGGTAATAGTTGGAAAATAAACATGCCTTACCCCTTATTTATGTTGCTTAGCTGTTGCTTGAATTTTGTTTCGTTCGTAACCACACTGTATAGGTAAAAAGGTAGTTTATTCTGTTTGTATTTCGATATTTAGAACTGTTGTTGGGAATTTCTACAGCTGTGGAACTGTGCTGGTTACAGTATTTGATTCTGTTCTATTTCGTGTTCTACTGCCATACTTTTAACTAGGACTTCAAGGGACGTGGGCTTTTTACCCGACTGCCAAAGAAGGAGGGTAATGTTTTTCGAGTGTATGTAAGTATGTATGTATGTATGTATGTCTGTTCCTTTGTGACCTCCTGTAGCCTAAACGGCTTGATGGATTTTGATGTATGAGGTATCGTTAGATTTGTCTTGATTACGGGAGTGTCATAGGATACATTTTATCCTAAAAGTCCCACGGGATATTTTTTCTAAATTTCCCTTTAAAAAAATATGTATGCGGTATCATTAGATTCATTTCAATCACGGGAGTAATAATTAATATAGGATACGTTTTTTCTCAAAATTCCCACGGGAACATGTTAATTCTGCGTCAACGCAAAGCAACTCATGCGTTAGCAAGCAAAAAGATAGGGCGTGGCCTGGCATGCGGCGCGCGGCGCGGTGCGGAGGGGGATATGCTCGAGTATACAGCCGATAATCATAAGTAACATCACTCGTAATCTAAAGCCAAATGTCGTCGAAATAATTTAAAATGGTACTTACATATACATAGTCTTCTACATCTACAACATTTTCGTTAAATAAAAACAGCTAAAAAGTTATAAATAAAAGAATTATTATTAAAAAAACAAAATACCCGACTGCACACTAAAAAAAGAGTAAAACAAGCCCCCCAATAATATTGATCAATCAAATGCTAAATATTGATGGAAAGCATCGCAGGCGGGGACCACCTTGACCGCCACCAACGAAAATTCTGCTAAATGGTGCACAACCGAAATGACTATAAATAAGCCTCTGTTGGTCCCCGCCTGCGATGCTTTCCATCAATATTTAGCATTTGATTGATCAATATTATTGGGGGGCTTGTTTTACTCTTTTTTTTTCACTAATTTACACTGCATGAATCTTAAACATCTAAATTAGATACCACGCTGTAGAATGCAAAAACTATTGATACTGTCGATAAAAGTATCTTCCTAAAACAAAACCTCACAGATGCACAAAACTGGAAGGCACAAAAACCTCGCAGCACTTCCCATAAATATTCAAATCTATGTCTCAGGGTTTAAAACGGCAAACTGTGGTGAAAGCGGCTTTGGCGCGGCGCCCACCCGCCACGGCCATTACGAGATTCTTTAATATTTTAATACTGTGCATTATGCATTGCATTTCAACGCCAGACATTGTGACAGAGTTTAATCCTGGCGAAATGGTTCAAACGCTTTCATTACGAACACTTTGTCCTCGGATTATGCGGTCCAAAGTTGAAGTTGCAGTGTGTAGATCAAGTGACGTAGTCAAACTAATGTCAGATGGGTTTTGGGGTTCGTTAATTATTTTTGGCAGAGGAATTTTGTTTGAAATTGGATGATTTTTGCCGGCTACTGATGGGCTCGAGGTCTCGGGTTCGACTCCCGGGTCGGGCCGAAATCGCTTTGTGGGTTTTCTTAAGCTTTCACAAAAAGCAGCCCGTAGTCTGGAAGTTGGTGATTGATTCACCCGTGCATCGGAGAGCACGTAAATATCGATCTCCTTCCGTCGTGTCGGATTGCCGTCCCATCGGGTTATGAGAGTGAAAGAATAGGGAGTGCACCTGTGTTTGCGCAAATGCGTGTGCACTATAATATGTCCTGCGTAACTGGCTGATCTCCTTAAATGAGATCAGCCGCCGTGGCCGAAATCGGCCGTGGACGCCATTATTACATTGTACCAGGCCAAATATATGGCCAACGTGCATATAGTCTTCAATACATCTATATTTATCCCCTTTAGAGTAAACAAGACATTTTAAATTACTTATTTATCATTCAAAGTACCCAGTCCTGCCACTTTCCTTGAATGGTAAGCCGTATTGACGGCAAACGCCGCATCCCTTTGACGGCTTATCCAAATATGGATTCAGTCTGGATTGAGTGACGACCGTTAAGAACTTCCTTCAGCAGTGGAACAGGAAAACTGAAGTTGTCAGAACATGCTTGGGAAGATAACATTAAAGGGAATTTCGAATTGATAATTATATTCTTGTGTTCAATCTGAGCGAGTAAAAAAATATTTTTTTACTCGCTCAGATCCGTATAGGGGATTTGATAATTTTTTATCAATTATTCTTGTGCATGTACAATAATTAGGAGCTCCTAGAAAAATACATAAGCAGGTGACGTACTAAAACATAAGAATTGAATCAAGTTCAAGATACCATACCATGCGCCTTAAAAACACCAATGTAGATATAGGTATGTAGGTCGTAGGAACATAATTACACAGTAACAGTTGCCCTTCATTCCACTATCACCGAATGCAACTACACTAGCGTTTGTCACTTTTATTCAGATTTCTTTAAATCTGAAAGAAACATACCTTATTCCTTTTTACTGAAAATGACAGAATTATCAACATCATTATATAACAGAAACAAGATATAATAACCCGGTTACCCACAGACAAAGACGGATGGATGTCCATAAAAAATTTGAAGGTAGAAAATATACAAAAGGTACGTTTTTCAGCAACTTTTATTTCTTAAGAGAAAAGAGGACCCTTGCAGGTGGGGCGGGAATTTATTATCTTTACAGAGTGTCCGGGTGGACCGAGATGTTTGATTTTACTGGAAAAGCCAGTCCTACATTTGATTTGTACTGTGTAAAACTATGATGACTTTAGGACTGCACAACACAACTGGGAACCACGGTAAAAGTCTAATTCAACTTTCTTATTTACTATTTATTCTTCAAGGTGAAATAAAAATTTAATTCTATTTTCTATAAGCAAAAAAATACAATTAACCGCTTTTTAAAATATATCGAATCAAAAGAAGAAATATATCAAAATACCTCTTCCAGCATACACCCGATCTTCGCAACAGCTTCATGCAAATTAGTTAAACAGGTAACCCAAGCATAACACAGTGCTATTATGTTCAGTATTCCGATGAAAGTATGATGTACCTGGCGTGTGGTCATTTTGTAGGACCGCAAGTGTAATACCAGGCTCCTTTCCCCATTGTTTGTGACGAAGGGTCTTTATTAAAAATGGGCAGTCATTATTTTTGAGGTGAAGTAAATTGAGGTATCGGACTTGGAAAGATGAGAATTAAAATTGAAATTGTGGTTTTTCTTCAAGGTTGCTGTGGAAAGTTTTGTATTTTTTCTGTGGTGTAGTTGAATTGTTATTTAGGTATCTTGAAAGACCCAGAGAGGACTTTTGTGCACGGGGTCTTTGCTTCGATTCCTTAGTCAGCCCGAAATCGTTTTTAGGGTTTTCAAAAGAGTCCGTAATCTTCGGAAAGTTGGCAATTTTACACACACGTTAGCGACTGTTATGCACTACTATTCAATGTTAAAATTCCAGACCAGAGATGGATGTAAGAAAACTCCCACAAGCTTGCTAGCAGATGAAAACCTACAGCTCTCTCTCGATAAGAAGAAGACTAATGTATTTCGTAATATACTCAGGCTATGTCTCAACAATGTCTTAATAAAACCACCCCTACAAAATGCAGCCAATGTATTTTAATATTAACAACCCCATGCAGTCCGAGCATTCTTGTTAGAGTACCCGCAGACTTTTAGTCAGCCGACAGTTTGATCGAGCGCTTGATAAGTACGGAGATGTATGGGAGTGTGCACATAACAACGATCAGGTATTTGACCGGTATCAGTCTTATAGTTATTTTTTATAATAATTTATAAAAATTTGCATCCCATGACAAGTAGCAAATATCTTTTAAAACTTACCTTTTATGTATACCCCTATACGCATGTTTTGGCAAATAAATGATTCTATTCTATTCTGTCAGATCGAATAAAGCCAAGACTAAGTAAATCCAACAACATAGTCGTTCTTAAAAACATTTGTTTACTATGCATTTTTACGTGCAAATTACAAAGTAAACAGTTGTTTAACGAACATTTATGTTGTCTATGAACTTGGGCCTAAAAGCTTTTATTGAATTTACGATATTTTTTTGCAGCCATCGGGTCAACTGTCGGCCGACTGTTTAGTCTGCAATCCAAGCATTCTTGTAAAAATTAAATCCCACCAAAAACATTGAATGTAAAAAAAAGCCAATCCTCTACGCAATTCCTCCACCGTAAAAAGTTTTGAGATCGCATAGAAGCCAAGTCCTGATCAACATTATTTGTAATAATAAATCAATATTTTGTGACTACAATATCAATAGTTTTGTTCACATTACAATAATATTGACTTGGCCATGAGCACAATAAACTACAAATATAATACAGCATATCTTGGAGAGGTGAAAGTCAAACATGAAGTTTAAAATCAAATAATTAAATACTTTTAGTTTATTCGATTGTTACTAAATGACCGACAGTGAGTATCATCCAACATCAATGAACTGCACATGTACTATGGCGCATGTTTAGTCCATGGTGATCTCAAATTCCAATCAGTCCAATCGTAAAATCATGTCCATAATATATATTTATCAATTCAACACATTATTTCAAGGAGCGACTTTTAACTTGTGCTCATGGCCAAGACAATATTATTGTAATGTGAACAAAACTATTGATATTGTAGTCACAAAATATTGATTTATTATTACAAATAATGTTGATCAGGACTTGGCTTCTATGCGATCTCAAAACTTTTTACGGTGGAGGAATTGCGTAGAGGATTGGCTTTTTTTTACATTCAATGTTTTTGGTGGGATCTAATTTATTTTTTGTAGGTCTCTTTCTTCTCTAAGTATATAACAAATTAAATTAACTTACATGCAAGTAACTAAATATATAACAAACTAAATATTTACACCTAAAGTAGCACGTAAACAACATTTTTTTTAACTAAAACATGTCGAATTCTTGAATCGAATATCTTTTAGAATAAAAGAGATCTATTTCAGAGGTAAATGGCGCTATCACATGAAATTATTTGTTTTTTTTTTTTAAGTACTACTTATACTAAGCTATGTAACGAAACCATAGCGCGATTTAGACCAGAACAACGCCATCTATCGAGCGAGCATGCAGTATTTATTGCACTGCATTAATATGAAAGATTTTATCTGGATTTTATGATTATTCATTTCATTTTAACCTAGCTTTTTTATTCATATGTATGTATATTTAATACATAATAACAATAGTGGTATATTTTATTACGTAACAATAAAACAAATAGTAAAATTTTGTACATAAATAAATAACAAAGTTATCAATGCAGTCAAAATACATACACAATGTTCTTGAAAAACCGCAAATATAAATTTGTTTCCTATTTTTTTTTAAGTTTTAAGGTTTTTATAATTTTCCCTTTACATGTAGCTAATAACCTATCTTGGTGCCAAATTTGAAGGTTCTAAGTTTGCTAGAAGTACCTTAGACTTTTGATGATCGGTCAGTGAGTGAGTCAGTGACAAAATGGTGTAACTTTGATCGCTCATAACTCGTAAACTATTTATTCAAATGTCTTGTAATTTTGAGACTGAGCTTGTTTTAATACTTACTCTTGGTCATCGAAAACTTAAACTCTTAGCTTTGTTCACATGGAAGATACAGGGGGCTGAAATAGCCGCGAAACGCTTCGAGAAAAGATAGTTCGGCCGTGCCCGTTTTGCTCGAGTCTTGGCTGGGGCACTGCCGTGCCCTCAGATTCAAGTGAAGTACGCGAAGGATTGAAATTCTATGCGGACTAGCCAAGCTTGATATAAACTGAGTGCGTGCCTCGAATTACGTCTGGAAACTGGTTGTAGAATCTGAAGTTGTTTGTTCTTATCATATTCCGATTTATCTATGAGTAAGAAAATGGCGTCATCTGCAGTTTCAAACAAGGATTTTTAGTATAGACTGAAACTTGATACGTTTTGGTACACAGGATTCGTACTGGATGTATTCGTATTTAACGTAAGTATATAATATAAGCACGTAAGCTTCAGTTTTATTGATTGAAAGGTGCTACGTAAAGTTGAGCTCGTCAAGATGAGTCCGTGTATGGGCTGTAGGATATATGATTCCTCTAATTTCAGAAGCAGTCACCTATAGATTTATCGGTTTATCTTAGTTTCATTTAAAGTGTGCGTAATACCCACTTATATTTAAGGAGTATAGAACTAAGTTTCTAGTCTTATATTTCCTTTTGTGTGTGTCCTTATCGTTTTATGTGTGTTGCTAAGTAAATAGGTAAACAAACAATATTATTTCACAAAATACAACAGAAGTCAATCTCATGTATGTACTTCACTTTTCATGCCTAAACTCGGCGGTCGCGCTAGGGTCGTCAACTTTTTTATGCGCATAAAACTAACGTGGTAGTGGTACTCGTAATTATTTGATTTATTGTTTAGAATAAAACAGGAAAAATGAAAAATATAAACCAATAGTAATAAAATATTTAATGTGGCATACATGAGGTTAATAAACACTTTCAACGGAAATTCGTTTGAACGAGATACCGAACTTTTTCAGAAACCGCAATTTATAATTTTGTTATTCATACATATACATATAGGTAATTACTTATTACTCTTTACTTGCGAAAAAAATATTTTTGTATGTAATGGGTTGGTACAGTCCCTGATCTAAGATTGCTTCTACCTACAGAAACCTTGATGTGCGAGTTTTATTTCGTCTACCTTACAACATACTCTCGCCATGATCACAAAAATTATCAACTCCTACTAGTAATAATCTTTGAGGGTAGGTTGGGAGGTTCGCCTGGGTCGACACTAGCTAAACTTATTACGGCATTGGGCCAGAGGCCGCCGGGGCGCTTACCTACCCACCTAACTGTACCTACCTACTGCGTTTATTAAAAGAACCATCGAAATACGAGAAAATTAGTAGGTCCATACTATATAATACGGCAGGCTAAAAAACGACAGTTCACCGTTTATTGTTGTATTAAAACAACCGTCCACTGAACAATTATAATACGACTTTTTTTGTTGCTCCATTATTACTTTTTCTTTTGTTATTAAAATTAAAAATATTACAGTCAAATTACAGTTAGGTAGGTATCAAAACGCGTGCACATTTATCTACCTTGTGTGTGATGCGCGTATCTCAAGAAAACGGCAGCCCCGCTCGCACTGTTTTGAGTTGTTTTGAGACTATGTCTGCGTGACTCGAACGCGCTTTATATGTAGATTGACTTCTGTACCTATGTATTTTGTGGTTATTTTCTCTATTTACAAATCAAGTCTAACGAGTCTATAAATCTAGGATGTCCTTATTGACTTTGGTCTGACTCAAAAATCTTCAATTATTTTGATTAGTTTTGATGACGTCATTTATTTATTGATATTGCTTGATAAAGTTGTATTCACATCAAAAATCTAGTAGTACACTTTTTAAAACAAATCTATTGGGTAGTTTCTTTTGGTATATCGGAATTCGAAAAGTCAATGGAATCACGTATTATTATAAAGATTCTTATCTCTTAATAGGTTTATGTCGGTGAATTTCTAGAAATCTTTTACTTCATTACTTAGTAACAATTCTCAATAATTAGATCCAGCCTAACGTTCTATAACAAAAATCCAACCTTACGTTAGAAAAACGTAAATATGAATGCAACCTAAACGCATAATAAAATTCGACCTTTCCATTTTACTGGTGTGTTAGTAATCCTTATTGTAATGATTATAAAGCTTAATTTGGCTTGGAAAATTGTTTCGTAGCGATCAATTGAGTTTGCTTATAATTGTCGCTATTATTCTTGTTTGATATAAATATGATGCATCGCAGAAGATGCCAGTTAATTGTTTTAAGAGTTTCAAGTATCAAGATGAAGTATTTCTATGTGTTTACAATATTGGCAGCTTTGTTAGCTGTTGCTTATGCGGGAATTTTGACTGGAGGTAAGTTGTGATTTTCTGTCATACAAAAATTATGTATTTTTCCAATCAAATGAGACCTAGACTTCCCAATAGGCACATCATCATCCTCCGAGACTATTTCCCAACTATGTTGGGGTCAGCTTACAGTCTAACCGGATGTATCTGAGTACCAGTGCTTTACAAGGAGCGACTGCCCTATCTGACCCCCTCAACCCAGTTACCCGGAAAACCCAATACCCCTTATGGCTTCAGACTTACTGGCTTCTGACTACCGGTAACGATTCTGATTACCAAGGATGTTCAATAACAGCCGGGACCTACAGTTTAACGTGCCATCTGAAAAGAAGAAGGCACAATGGAAGAGCTAAATGTAATGAATGAATCAATAATTTTGGTGGCACATACCCTCTATCTAGCGAGCAGCTTCTGAGAACATAGTGATAAGTTGCTTGTACTTGATCAACAAATAATTACAATATAATCAACAATTCAACTAACAGTCTACAGCTGCACAGCTACAATTGTAGTGAAAGTTCGTTCAAGTAAATAATTAGCGCTTTTCACTCGACTGTTTATAACATGTCTTAAGCATATCACATTTGTTCTTGTTTTCTAGGAAATCAAGACAGCTTCCCAACTCTATACATCAGAGCAAGAAGAGGTGGATGTGACTTCTACGGCTGTCAACGTTTCTGCCACAACTCGGGAGATGGAACCGGACCTAAGGGTGGTGGCGTCTGCATCAAGAATCAATGTGATTGCAGTGTTGTGCCTAAAGATTAGTACGTACAATGTTAATATCTGAGGACAATGGTTAAAAGTTAAATATATTTCATGTTTGAAACTTGTATGTTGCTGTGTCATAATTATGTGACTTTTCCTTAAAAATACATTCGTCTTTGACTAGTGTGAACATCACGATAGATTTTATATTGGCCTTTTCACAAATGGTATAAATACATTAATCAATTTTGCTATAATCCTAAATATAACCCTCTCGCCGAAGCGGACCAACCATGTAATCCGGCAACCATTCTAGCCGAATGCATAAACCCGACAGCTCAAACGAACGACCCATGAACTGACGAGAAAAATTTATTATAAATATTTCATTAAAAACCAATTTGTAGGTATATGGTTGTGTAAAAACAACTTATATATTCCTGATATGTGACTTTTCCTAAACATAGTAGTTTAGATTTCAGTTTATAAACGAAACATATCATAAACATTGTGATGCTACACTTGTTTTACCAATATTATTAAGGTCAGCAGTTGTTTATTTACATAGCTCTGTATACCTATGTATATTTCACGGTGCCAAAAAAAGTTCACAACTTCACTTCTAATTTAATTTATTCACGTCCAAAAACAGTATCAATAAAATTAGTGGCGTCAGTCTAACTCTCTCGCCGAAGCGGACCAACCATGTAAGCCCGGCAACCGTTCTAGCCGAATGCATAAACCCGACAGCTCAAACGAACGACCCATGAACTGACGTGAAAAATAAATTATAAATACATTACAATACCAATTTGTATATATTGTTGTGTAAAAATAACTTATATATTGCTGATATGTGACTTTTCATAAACATAGTAGTTAAGATTCAAGTTTGGTAAACAAAACAAATCATAAGCATTATAATGCTACACTTTTTATACCAATGTCGTTAAGGTCAGCGGTTATTTGTATACCCATGTATTTTTCACGGTGCCAAAAAAAGTTCACAACTTCACTTCCAATTTAATTTATTCACGTCCAAAAAACAGTATCAATAAAATTAGTGGCGTCAGTCTAACCCTCTCGGCGAAGCGTACCAACCATGTAAGCCCGGCAACCGTTCTAGCCGAATGCATAAACCCGACAGCTCAAACGAACGACCCATGAACTGACGTAAAAATATTCTTTGCCTTACTTTTTACGATACTATTGGGTGCTGGATTATGGTTCGATTAAAATAAAAGCTTTTTAGGGTTATAGAAAAATGTTAGTTTTAAATATAGACGCTTTTATGATAGAGGTGTAGGCACGGAAATATTCTGAGAACAATTAAATAGCAACTAAGCCAAATGTATAAAGTCACAGGCATTATTTACTGATACAGACAAAAGTATCTATTACAGAATTTTTTGTACACTACACCACCGAGGTGCCACCATCAATAGAGGGAACTGCTTTGAGCACCTGGAAAAACTTAACGTGTGCCCTTTCATAGACTCTATACTATTGATGTAGTAGTTTTGGCGTGAATGCTGGACAAAGATAGACAGAGTTAATTTAGCATTTACAATATTAGTAGGTAGATTGTACATTCCATCTCGCAGCATTGTAGGAGCTGTCAAAATTACAAACTTTTCAATTCACCATTCCCAATTAAACAGATTCATACCCATGTGTATTCTACTTCCGAGAATCCCGTAGCCAATTAAATTCAAGTTTCATACAAGTGAGCGTGTTATAATATTCATAGAAACAATTACTGTTGATTGCACAATGTTACTCGATAGTGTAAAAGCTCTCCCGGTCTTCCCACGCAGGTATCGAATGTTCGGGAAATTTCTATGGAATACTGATACCCTGAAATAGATGGTGTGTGCTAAAATTATACAGCCTTACTTATAAACGTAAATTAAATAATAAGTAATACTTAAGGGTTACTACTGTTTAAGACAATTCTTACTTATAAACGTTGCTTAAGCATGTCTTAAGTAACATTTAATCACTACTTAAAACTAAGTAGTGATTAGTTAAAACGTTGCTTAGAAGGTGATTAGAGATTTTTATAAGTAAGGGGGATATTGTTTTCATTGCTTTAGTAAGAATTGAATTCTTATAGATTTTTTTGTGAGAGATCGGTAGGTATAAACTCAAAAGATAATGTGGTTAAAAATAAAGTAAGGTAAGAAGTTAATGTGTATGGTTCGACCTACGTAATAGTATAGTTCAGGTATCTTTTTGTAATTTATCGAAGTCAAACTTATGTTAGGCCGTAGTTAAACAAATTCACCGGTTAAATACGTGAGTGGAGGTTTGTCTATGTCAATGACCTTTTACTATTTGTATGAAATCAATCACTAGTTTAAAAGCAATAACATAAAAGTGCAGACCACAGATAAATTGGTATAACGGCCGAAGAATGATGATAAAACTAAAAATAAACTATAGCAATCGCAAACCAATAATAGTATCAATTTCATTAGTGAATTGATCACAGCAGTTTATTTTTATACACACACCAATACCAAAGTATTTTTGAATAAGCCAAAGAAATGGCAAGATGCAATATTGCTACCACCTACAGCTAAAAATATATTATGTTGGAGGTTTGCTTTGACACTAAAAATGTTGACATTTCACAGAACCTCCCACTTTAAGGTTGGGTAATTAAAAATAGAAAATGTTGTAAGGTAATCTTATAATGTGAATAATGATACTAACAGTCAACCGCGGTTTTACCACGTCTAGCAACCAGGTAAGAAGTAGCCTATGTCCTTTCTCAGGCACCCGAAATCTAGAATATCCGTACGCCCATTTAAATCAGTTCAATAATTTTGACGTTAAAGTGCTACAAATAGAATCACTTTCGCATTTAAACATTGGCAAGGATTAATGATTAAAATTGTTTTTATGGAAGAAGAAGAGCTATGTAAAAAAATAGGTACGTAGACTTGTTGAGAATAATCTTAGTAATCTTTCAAAGTTTACCAAAACGAAACTACTGTTTTATCTGTACTACGTAATTTACGTGGGTTGTACATAAAGTACTTAAGCGTAGGTTGTTATGATAAATTTTAAAGGAGCTCTTCTAAGAGCCCGGGGCTCTTAAATAGTGTAAATTTTCTTTCCACTGTGTTATAGAACGTGTGCTCTTGAAGCACTTTGATCTCTAAATAGGTACATGTTACTTTGTACAAGAATTATTTTAAACAAAAGGATGTTATTTAATCTAGTATGTGTTTTGTATTTTTGGTCTTACTTTAATTTATTTATTTTATCGTAACTTCTAAATTAAATGCGAGAAAAAGTGAAAAAGGTTTGTCTCTTTTGTCATTGAATTAACTTTAAGCTTGTGTTTAATGAAAAAGTAGATGAGAAAAAACCCTATATTACTTGAGTTGATGAAAAAAAGGTCCTAAGTTTGCTTATTTAAATGAAAAACAACTGCACTTCAAGTGACATACTAGTGACATTCAATTAAAGGGGATGATTTGGGTCCTATTAAAAAAAAGGACTGCGTGCTTCAAACAGACCTACATGTGTAAACGATTTTTTTAAGCAATGATAGACCTATTCTAATTATCCGCTCGATTTTTATCTGTTTTTACAGATACTAGATAAACCCCTAATAAGTGAGTCTGAATATTGACTAAGTTTCGGAAAAAAAATATTGCTATCGCAAATTATGTCTGGTCAGAAAACAGTCCAGAATATACATATTACTCCAACGAAGGATAAAAACTACCACTTCGCGTCTATCGTCATCGTGTCGCCATCTATCGTGAAACCAAGGAACCAAATACATTTCCAGTAGACACACACCCCGTCGTACGATATACAAATGTAGGGTACCAATAAGGTCAGGGTTAGAGAATACTCTCGTTTACATAATATCATGTAACCTATTTTATCTTGAATTAATTAAACTGATAAATAGTGATGCACATCCTTCATCTTCACGGTTCTGGATATTTCTACAAAATGAAAAGAGTTAAGTCTATCTAAATACATATTATGTCGTATAGATAGATGTAGATAAAACAAAAAATAAAACCTGTAACACCAATTCTAAAACCTCTGAACCGCACTCAAACTGTCACACGAAAAAGCATCAACATCAAAAAAAATAATTGCGTCAATCCTAGCTCTCAAAAACATCACACATCATTTCAGGAACGAGTACCTATATCCGCATTGCGTAAAAGTCATTCTGACTTCAACAGCTGTAGTCAAAAGAGCTCTCTGTCGATCAATGATGTAAATGATAGATGTCCCGAATAATATCGTGGAATTATTGAGAACTCTCGACCTCATCGGCTCATTCCATTTTCAAATTCGTTCACTGAATACACTGAATAGGGAAACATCAGAGGAGATGCCATAATAAAAGTAGGCCAGGCGCCTTCTTCTAGGCCAAATTCGTACGGTGGACATGAACAAAATGATTAGTTACGAAAGAACGACCGAGGCTTTCGGGTTTTAGAGACTGGGAATTAGGACTGTCAACGATTTTTGGTATCACGAAAAATCGTTCGGGACCAAAGAAGGCGTATAAGTACGAAAACAGTCACGTTCCTCATCCCTCGCTAACTCGATTCTTAGTCGAGTTTCAGTTGTGGCACCTCCGCTAGTCATTTTGTTCTCCATGACTCAATATTATAGGGTCATTCTTTAGTGAATTTTGACGGATGATGAATGATTGATTTGATATTGTACAACCTGTGCTCGACGGGGACTGTCGAAACTGAATCCGGTTTTCAATTTAGTTTGTGTAACGTTCAAAATTTATGCTGAACAATTAGTTTGATTAACATTAAATAGCTACTGTTATAGAGGGAAATTCTGTTGTGAAATATTTGTGATTTTCCTGAATTTGATCATTTGATTTTACATTTATCCTACTAACAGTATTTTATGGCTTGTTTATGACTTTTTTTATGTACTTCTGATATTAGTACTCAATAAACGAAAATTTCACTTTAAATAAAAATTCAAAACACAGTTTAAATAACACACCCTTTTAAACCCAGACACCTGACAAAAAAATTCATAAAAAAATCTACGTACAGTTCAATTCAAATAAACCAATATCGAGTGGTGCACTGGAAATAGGAATCGAAAACAATAAGGTAAGGACTTTTAAAATTGAAAATGAATAAAAAAAAAGTGTACGCGTCGCCGATACGATTTTTTATTCATTCAAATTTTCAAATCCGGATCGGTATGGGCGAAACATCGAAACGTCAGTCGATCTACGTTTGAATAGAAACTATTTTACGAGTAGCGTGTAGTGGAGTCCGGGCTTACTGTCCAGTTAATTCGCGAGGGATAGCGATGGCACGCTGAAAAATAGAGAATTTGTTTCTGTAGTGTGCACTGGTCTAAGTTCGTTTGTGTTTTGTTTCATTGGGTGTTTGATAAGAATGTGTTTGTTGTAGTTGTGAGTTGTAGTAGTAGTAGTTGTATAAAATGTATATCGGTGCATTTAAATTTAAAAAAAAAACTAGTCTATTAGTTTACCACTATTTACACACGTGTGTATATAAAAAAGTTAAAATACCTATCTTTAGAAACCATGGCAATGGTAATTCTTTGTCCAAAAAATAAGGCAACCATCTGCCAGTTTTTTCGCTAGCTCCTTCTTGAGGAGCCGTTAATCATAAAATTAATTTTATTGCATTTCTGCAACATCACCTCAATGTTCATGACATATAAACCTCATTCGCAGGATGTATGGTATTTTATTTTTAATTTTTCTAAACGGTCAAGAACAAAACAAAAGAATGTCACTCTTGATACAATTTTTTTCCTGTGAGCGCTGATTTTATATTCTTCTAAAATAAAAGTAATTTTTACCTATTATACCACTGGAAAGCCTTTTTCTTTAATGCTCTCAATTAACCACAACCAGCGTGCTATCAAAGAAGTCATTTTTTAATTTTGTGGGGAACACCTCAATAGCAAACTGAATCTATCGCACACACAGGACGCTAGACCGAAAACCTACCAAAAAATATTACATTCCGCCCCCTATTCACTTGAGCAAATAAAATAACACGATTCAGTACATATTTATGTTATAACAGAGCCGAGATACAAACCACGATATTAACAGAAAACTCGAAATACTTGTACGGAAGGCATTTTCATCACAGTGCGATATGGAAAGCTCACGACATTTTTTTATTTTTATTTTAGTTTATGCATTTTATTTTTATGTAGGCAAAGTAGGTTAATGGTTATATGTATGTGGGTTGTTTGTTTATTTTTATGGGAATAGTGTAGGAGGTTGGTAATATTGTAATCCATAGTGTAGGCTGATATGTCGTTATTATAATCCATGGCCTATTTTTATGGGTACCAAAAATGATACTTATTATGCGAGTTGCAGAAATATAAAATCTTTTGATTCGCTTTGGTTCATGCCATATTTTGAATCGAAAACATTCGAATCAAATAGGTGCTAAAAATGACAAAACGCGAAACTAACTCTGTTTCTGTTTTAATCTTGAACTAAAACTACTCATCTGATTTGAATGTAATTTGGTACATAGATGGTCTGAAGCCTAAGAAAGGACATATTTGTTAGAGACCATTTTTTATCCAGATGCACGAAGTAGTTCCTTCGTTCCTTCGGCACGTAGATGGAATCAAAAAGACCAGCTTGTACATACCTATACCTACAGATATCAAGCCTCATAGCTTATTTCCTAAATTCACTTTTATGTAGTTGTCGGTTCAGCTTTTTAAATACATCGAGGTTTTAAAAAATGTGCCTGAATATTTTGTAGTGCCAAAATATGTCGGTTTCAATGTTATTTGTTACACGTGCTGTCCCAATTTTAACAGTTAGTTTCAGCAGTAACAAAAAATTGTACACGTGCATAAATATTTTTCTAGGCAATTTATTCAAAAGAGCAATAAGGTGTACATTTTCAGACCTAGGTTTTAGAATAGCACCTATCAAGCGGATCCACCATATGACCTATGGTCTTCACGGACACCCACGGTTAGTGAAGTTAAAAAACTAAACCTGAACATGCGTGGCAACCATAAGTTTCCCCTACGTTATTCTTTTTGGTGACTGTAGACGATGTTTCAAGATTTAACATTATTTCATATGAATTATGGACTGCCTAATATTCACCACATGTTCAGTAAAAAGGGAAAACTAAACCTGGACGTGTGTGAGCCTATAAGTTTCCCCTGTAGTCCTCTTTAAGGAGACAGTAGATGATGTTTCCGTGTTTCAGAATGTTTCAAAATACAATTTCAGCCTATTGACCTCTCATGCTCATGCAATGCAATTTATATTAGCGTAGGACAGATGCGATTTAGTAAATGTAAAAATTGTACCAACCAACCAAGATTGTGGATGAAGGTTTTGCTCAAGCAATTGGTTTAGATTTCTTGGGTAATTAAAAAAGTATTGTAAAACAAAGTCAGAAAAATATAACTTTTTGAACGTCTGGCATTAAATTGTACAACAGATGCTTTCGAATTGGCATGAATCTGCTTCTAACACAAAGGTTGCAGGTTTGCTTACACTTTAAAAATGCTCACACGCAATTTTCTAAAGCAAGTAGACCAGAATAAAAATTCATGTGCGTGATGAACACCAGTAAAATCCTTCCTTAGAAAGTAAGGTAAACTTTAAAACAAAATACTAATATAAATACTTATCGTAGCAATTCCTTTATTTGGTTAAACATAATTCCTGTATCAAAAATATCTTAGCACTCACATACTCGTGCTTATTAAGAATCGGGGTTGATATACTCGGTTAAATTCATTCCACCTGTAAATAAAATAAGCATAAACTTAGAAGTTTTAAATTAGTTTTGAAAGCTTATTTAAGTTGAGATAATTAGCCTACAGTTCCTTTGCTAGAACTAGGCATGTTTTTAGACAATCGGCTCAGGAAATTGAAGCGGAATATGTATGAACAATTGTTCAATAATTCCACCTTTCATATGCCTATAAATAATATCCAAGTTTCTCTAGTTAACAACTTAAATCAGATCTAGATTTATCGAATACCAACTCTTTGTCATCAACAAGACAATTTTAAATAAAAAAAAATGATTTTCTAATCATATTCTGTAGTCGTTTGATAAACAATCGAAATAAGTAATATATGGTAAAAAAACATATTGAACTATGAAAGTTATCTAGTTCTTATTCATCTAATATTTAAATTTGAAAGTTTGTGAGAATGTATCGATTTACTTTTGTTATTGTTTCACGCAAAAACGGCTGGACCAATTTGGTTGTAATTTGGTACAGGTGATAGGTAACCTGGATTAACACATAGGTTAATTTTTTAACACACCGCGCGAGGAAGCTGGTAAATAATTCGGCTTTGTCTACTTACTGTGAGCAGCTTCAACAGAGAGTCTGAATAGTACTAGAAGTAGTACTAGTGCCCCAACAACCTTGACATACATCTGCAAAAATACCATATCTATATCTTCTCTAGGTGCCATCGTGTTTTTGTCTGTTCGTGATCGTAATTGTTTCCATATGGTTTTCACTAATAAACAGATATCGATTCATGAAAAAAAGTTGCTTTCGTTCGATTTAATACCTAACATAAATTCGCAGCCAGGATGGGCTGCTAGTTTATTCTAAATATTTGTTTATGATTGTCAAACATGTAATTTTTATCTATTTTCCTGTATTTATCTATTTCCTATATATATTTTCTTGCCAATGATACGTAAATCAAAATAGATTTTGACAGTTAATCAAACAGAAAGTTGTGATTCAACCATAGACTGTTTATATGACTATGTATCCTCATTTTAAGTACACATTGAAGCGTCAATTTTCACAGATTAACATGAAGTACTTATATCATTTATTAGTCAATAAAATAATTTTATATTCACCGATCAATAAGCCACAATTCAGTTACCCTCAAAATATTGTTAGTTTTTCATATCGAATGCTGTTCCATTGAACAGTCAAATAAATCAAAATAATTGTAAAATAATAACATACCTTTTTATGAAAATATGGACAGCAAAAACAGGTTCGATTCGTCCAAAATTCGGCTGAATATTGATGGAAAGGAAATATCGGATGCTTTTGTACTGTCAAGTTTATTAATACAGGTGATATGATAGAATAATGTTGTTTAAATTGATATTGAAAATGAATTGACACAATGATATCAATGTTTGTATGCATATTGTAATTTAATCATGTGTAAGAATAGTAATATTGAAATTGTTCGTTTATTAAAATGCATTGCATGGTTACTTTCATTAAAAAAAGTCGTGGTGGCCTAGTGCGCAGAGAACCAACCTCTCAACGGGGCGCGGGTTCGATTCCAGATCAGGCAATGCAACTTTTCATAGTTTTTATGTACTTTCTAAGTATATCTTAGACACCAATGACTGTGTTTCGGATGGCACTTAAACTGTCATTGAACATCCTTGGCAGTCGCTACGGGTAGTCAGAAGATAGTAAGTCTGACGCCAGTTTAACCAAGGGGTGTCGGGTTGCCCGGGTAACTGGGTTGAGGGGGTCTTGTAAACTGGTACCCCGCTACATCCGGTTACACTGGAAGCCGACGCCAACATCGAAAAAGGCTCGGAGGATTATGATTTGTTACTTTAATGCACTATATTTCAATAATATAATTTTATAACATGGTAGGTACCATGATGCTTCAAAGGCAATTTATTTAATGCAAATGAATGGGTGACTATTTTTAACTGACACTTTTTAAGGGCAAATAAACCACAATATACTGATAATTGTGGCTATCATTGTTCACAGTACCAGTAACTGAGATACAGAAACAAACCATAAAACCATTTATAAGAAAAAAAATCTATATCGTTTTTACGTCAACTACATTTTGGAACCCGAAAAATGCAAATTACCTACTGAATGCCATACTCTTCACTTATGCAAAGTTTTTTTAATGAAAACATTTACTTAGTCCCAGACACTGTAAATAGACATTTAAATTAGTTGTTACACATTGTTTACATAATGTCTTTTTGAGAGACACGTGTAAGGTAGGACGCAACAAAGTGGTTTGTTGTCTAAACTTCACGTCATTGACAGAAGCCAAAATATTTTACCAAATATTTGATTACTGAAGTACGTAATACGGTTTTCCTATATGTTAACCAAATGTTTTATTTTTATACCTGAGTAAAAAGCTTCTAAGCGCATCTTCAGAATCGTTTTCTCTAAGTTACCTCTCTCCACATTAAATGGCATCGCCAGCCAATAATCTTATCGGTTTAGCATAACTGCGTATGTAGTAAAAATTGCTAGTTTACGCCATGTTTATTTTACCGATTCTTATACACTACATCTGTTACTGTATTATTAGGCTCCTTGTTGGTACAAAAAGTCTTCTCTGGCATACCACTATCAGACTTAGTCCAAGGTAAGTTATAGGTCGGGGCTGCGGGTTGTTCGAAAGAGATACCGCGGCCCTGGTACATAAAAGGCCTATGACAGAACACGACGGTTTTTAGTCAGTAAGAGTCTGACACTCCCTCTCCGCTGCTAACCCACAGCGGGAGGGGCCATTTGATGATTTTTGACGTCGTTAAAAAAAAAGATATAGGTATTGGTAGTATTTGTAAGTCTATTTAGGTATCTTGAAAAGAAGGATACGTGCCACCGAGCTACCGGGATTAACACCCCAAAAACAAAACACAATACTCTTTCCCATCACAGAAAAAAAAACTCCAAAAAAACTCGTATGCTTAAATAAGTCAATTTCCCCGAAAATTTGAAAGTAAAAGATTACAAAGGACTTTGAATTAAATTGTATTTACATAATTTAGGCAACGCAGGTGCTGCAAACTCGAAAGGGTAAAAAAGTTGAGTATACGCGCGGTTGCCCCTTTTAATTCAAGCGTCTGTCGTGAAGTTATTTAGGCAACGTTTGTACTTTGTAATTTTTTGGCTAACGCTGTAAACAGTAGGTTATGAGTTTAGAAGTTTGTACGTAGACTGCGCTAGATTCTATGTTAACTTTGCTTGGATTAGTTTCTTACACACCTCGATGTTAGGATACAGTTTATCTGGCCTGAGATCATCCTTGCTAGTTTTATTAATGCGGAAATTAGTTTGTATCTTTTAGCTATTCCTTAGCCGCAAGCTTCAAAATGTACTATTGTTAAATTACTTAAACTACTAACTACTTGAATTCTACGATAATATTAATTAAACAGCAAACTTGAAGATAGAAACTGTTGTCTTTTGGTTTTGGTATCAACAATTTTAGTCATAATTTTCAAACAAACATTTTTTCAAATCTCGGACAAGCTCAAAACATTGGCTATACAGGACAAATAACACCATCCCGTATTTGCAATGCACACTGTATTACTACATGCCGTAGCATGACAGCTAACAGTTTTAGACATTCACAATTCTATACATAGACAACCAAACAGACCGACATTGTGTTGCCGGGGGAGTTTTTACGCCACTTCTTCTTCCCTGCAAAAACACATAGGTAAAGATGGAGGGCGGGCATTTTGGAGGCTGTTATTCAGATTTAAATTACTATTATTTAAATTACTTATTACATTAATTTACTTGATTTTGATACCAGAAAATAATAACCATTTGTTTTCCTAAAAACATAATTTAAAGTTTTCTGACACAATAAGGTATTTCTTGTTGCGTAGTTTTCTCTAAAGGCTATTTCGTAAAATTTACTATCCGAAACATAAATCTGGCGAGCAAAGAAACCTTATCTTTTGTAGAAAACACGGGTTGTATAGAAATCTTTTTTAGAATTAAAGAAGCGAGTTCTACTAAATCCTGCTAAAATGGCTCTGAATTCAGGTCAATGAAAATTCTTTATTTTCTGAGAAAAAGATACAACGTTAAATGGTCGTTTCAGATTTGTATCGCTTTATAACTACATAATTAAACGGATTGGGTGTTTTTTTTTTCTTTTGAATGAAGTTAAAATTGTTTACTACATTCAACAAACCCAAATAAATAAAAACAACCCAGGCGATGCACACTTTGTTATTAAAATACAACAACATATTTAGTTCATAATGCTGACTCATGTTTTAAATGCGAAAGTATCTCTGTATTTTTATTACACATGAACTACTAAACCAAATTAAATGAAATGTTTGTTATAATGATGTTAACATTGATAAAATTGATAGTCTACAGCTTGCGAAAGGACTGGAAGTTCCCTTCAAGCGGGAGAAATCAAAGGTAGAAAATTCCATATAAAAATATCCAACAGTAAATACAGAGCAACCGAAACAAAAAAACACACAGAACCACAAAGAAAATCGAATCGGAACTGGAGCAACATTTTAATTTAACAAATGGCAAGTTCCGAGAACTTGAACGTCGTATAAACATGGCGGTTGTTTAGACAAAAGATAAAAGATAAGGGAAGGAACTTGTAAGCTGGTTGTTTCCCGCGATAACGTTTTACGCAGCTCTCTCCTCGAGCCAATATAAGTTTTCTGTCCTATCTTTGGTGAGCCAGGCGGTATTGCAAGCGGGGAGCGTTTGTTAATCAAAAGCGAATGTCAGCGGAATATAATAATGGCCAAACTATAAGGCATACAAGTTTAGCAAGAATTTTACAGCAATTAATTTAATTGATATAGAAAACTATAAAAACAATATTGTACTTAGAATTTTCAAAGACCAAACAGCCCTTATTACTATATTTCACAGACATAATATGCGTATACTGTTTAACCACTTCGCTGTTGATACAATAGTTAAACAACCACAGCCTTACTTATAAAAATCAGCTAATCATCTTCTAATCATTGTTTTAACAAATTACTACTTAAAGCTTTAAGTAGTGATTAAATTATTTTGACCTATAAACGTTGCTTAAACATGTCTTAAGTAATGAACAGATAATGTCATAAAAACATACTAATTTCTCAACACTACCGGAATGTTGGTAGCTTAAAAAAATATTTGTCGTGAAAACGTTGTGTAATGGCAACAATGGCATCCGTAAAATATAAAATTAAAAAGTTGAGCTGTCAATAAACCGGAAATGAAAAATCAGCTGGTAAGAATCCAGCCATTTTGCTAATTAGTGGGTTAAACAAGGGTGTGAGGCTACTTAATTTGACAGCTAATTTAAGACATTGCTAAGAAAATGATTAGTTCAGCCACGTTTATAAGTAAGATTTTTTCTTAAACACCCATTAAGTATAACTTATTAGTTTATAAGTAAGACTGCCAGTCTGTATCACGTATGACTCACTGAACATGGAAGTTGTTAAAACCCCGAGCAGTGTAATATTTAAAATCACTTATTGACAAAATCAAGTTGAATCATCGAGTCGACGATTCAGATTTCATCCCGTATCTCTTTTCTCTATCTCTTTTTCTATTCTCTTTTATTACATCTCACTATAAAACAGTGTCCCATTATCTACTCGTAAAGCTGCCATCACTATATTAAACACTCTCCGCTTCATTATTCTCAAATCACTCGTTAAAACCATGCGACATTTAATCTCGGATAAAACCAAGTTAGGTGAGTTATGTTCCGCTACACGAGTCATGATTTTATGTGCCAAGTTTTAATTTACGTTTCCAGTGATTGGGTAATTGGACCCATGAAGTGTGTGTTTATTTATCAACGGTATAAAGGTATTTAGGTCAGAGTTTTGAGGATGTTTTCTCGTGAAATTATAACAAAAGAAGATTTTTTTTCCCACTAGCTGTTTTTCTACTGGATTTTTCCGAACGACGCCACTGGGGTCAGGAAAATCCGCTGATGTGGAATCGCTGTTACAGCATTTTAACACTAGCGGATTTCCCGCTTTTGTTACACGCGAAAAGACCGCCAGTGCGAAAACGCTCTTGTTTATTTGTTGCCATGGGAACTAACAAAGTCTTCAGTATCAAGTCATACCGAATTCCCGGAAAACATAACAGCACAACATAGAGAACCAACTTTAATTTATACGTACCAACTCCGCACCATGTATGCCATGATCCGGCGAAGATTATGCAAGTTTGCAAATAGTTGACGGTCTATGCACTTACCTACTGCCTAACTTCTAGTAATTGAAAACTGTCCAAGTTAACCGGACTTGCCGACGTACACTTGAGTGCATTCGCTGGTAACACAAATATTGGAGCTAACTCCTTCATTGTGTTTGGGAGTTCATTGATTGAATAATGCGAATTTTATAAGCACGTAATTAATCTACTTTTTTATGGGAAATCTTCAATTGACCCCTTCCGCTGTGGGTTAGCAGCGGTGAGGGAGTGTCAGACTCATACTGACTAAAACAGGCGATGATTTGATTGTTAAGTATTTTTTATAAAAATGAATGGATAATAAATCAAAACAGCAAGTGATTACAATAACGTCTTTTAATATGAAAATATATAAAATAATCTTGTATACATTGAGGTAAATGACATTTTATAGTAAAGTATATACAGGTTTGAGCAATAGATGTTGAAATAATCCCTTCACAAAATACTATTTAAATCTTTATGCCTTAAGATAACTTTTACACATTTTCTTAAAGAAAAAGGTAGTCTTGAATAATTATAAAGATATGAAATTATTTCATAAAATTTAATTTTAAATCGAGTCGTAAAAAATTGCGTCTGTATGACGTAATTATTATGTACAAAGTCAGCCATAAACAAAGCAGTTCATTTAATAGTACCTACTTAAAATACATTTTATTACATTTCAAAGATCACATCCTCGATACAACTCTTAAATTCCACCAAATTATTTCATAACTTGGTAATGTCAAAATATTTCTTGTAAGCCTTATATTTAAATAAACCGGCAATCAAAATTGAACTTTATGCCATCAAAATTAAAGCTCAAAATAAGAAGACATTATTTTGTTGGATTGCTACAAAAATTCACAGTCATGATCTCACAATTTTTGGTGATAAAAAATTCACTCCATTTCCTGATACTTTCGGGAAAAAATAAAACATTTTTATTAACTTTTTATTGCAATATTTTTACTGGTTAGTGATACTGAGGGCATATTTTTTTATATTTATCGCAGAACGGGAATATTGTAAATGGTAATATATTATCTTTTCCTAAATATAAACGTAAAAAAGATATAAATCTAATAATACACCTACTTATGTCTAAAAATATTTACAGATTTACCTATGACCTTATAATAATTGAGCCTATTATTGTTCGCAGTACTTGGTACAATACCCCAATTATGAAACTCCAATTTCAGATCCTTCTCCCAAACAAAAAATATTTTTTCAATCAAAATTCACTCTGTTGTAAGCACACATAACTTTTACTTTAAGGGTCTTTAATTGAGAAAACTTTTAAATACAAATACTACATACATTCTTCTTTCGTTTTACATCGTTTTCGATATTTTTACTAACTCGTTGTATACGTGACACACAATTGATTTTCTATTGTTTTAGAATCATCGGCACGAATCTTGAGCGCTGACCTTAACTTGCGCAGAAGTGATTTATTAGCAAAGAATCAATCCCGAGTGACGGCTATGACGCTATGCGCTGCGAGCCAATCACCGCTTTAGCCCAGCCCCGCGCCTCACTTCATACCACAAAAGGGACCCAATAAATTACTTCTGCGCAGGCGAAGGTCAACGCTCAAGATTCATGCCGATGATTATACAACTAGTGACATACAAGCAGTTAATACCATTTCGGGGTATCATACAAATCTCAACCTACCTAAGTAAAAAAGAATTACCTATGTAAATATCACATAGTAATTCTCAATTAAAATATCGTACTAAGAATTTAACACTGAGCTACGAATCTAGTTTAGACTGACTAGTGTTTCTAGAAGATTCTGCTGAGATGTCCTTTCTTGCATTGTCACTTAGGACTGGTCGAGCTGTGAACAAAAAACATCAATGATTAAGATAAAATATTAAAGGCAACTTTCACTAGTATAACCACTTATCATCTGCCTAGCATTTTCCCATCTATGTTGTGGTCGGCTGCTGACCTCCTTAATCCAGGAACCCAGACAACCCAATACCCTTGGAAAGACTGGTTGTCAGACTTACTGGCTTCTGACTATCCGTAAAGACTGTCAAAGATGTATTAGTATAATCACTGTTCACGTTTTTTGGGCAGCAAACATTCATTATTTTTTAAATTCATTTACTGGCAACAGTTTATATTTGATCAGACATTTTATCAAGTCTTTCTATCCAATATTATTGTACTTGAAAAGAGGCTATGAATGCCATGTAGACTTCTAATCCATTCATAAGAACTAAGTCCTAAGAATTCATCTTAACTGGTAAGGGTCAAAAAAATCTTTATGCGGCCCCCGAGTAAAATACTCGAATCTCATAGACTAATCAAATATTCTCAGAATGAACTGAAACCTCTTGAAAATTTTTATATGTAAAGAAAGACGTAAGACGAAAGGGTTTTAAAGAAATGTACTTATACTCGGGTGAACGAAAGGTTGTATACAAGTTCACAAGTTTATAGCATTGAAATCAGTTGAAAGGGAATAAAAATAAATTTTAAAGTAAGTAAACATTCAAAAATGTGATCAACAGGAGCTATAGTTTGTTCAAAAAGTTGCTGGTGAGAGTAAGCTTTCTTGCATACTGTAAACTGAATAATCGGCTGACAGTTGACCCGACGGTGCGCATTTTTTTTATTTAAAGGAAATCTTGATTCCAATCAAAGTTTTCCGTCAATCTGATGCCAGCTAAATACTCATTCTTTGTATTGTGCGTACTATCATTCATCTTCATAATAAATTGTGAGCACAAACAAACTATCGGCCGACTAAAAGTTTGCAGTGTATGCACTCAAAGCCAGCTATTATATCACTTAAATGGTTGGTGAAGAAAATTGATTTAAAACATTTTTACAGTTCAATAACTTCACGATCGTATTTTGATTGCAGTTTTAACTTTCTCATAACAAAGTTAAAAGTGTGATCATTGGTTTAACTACATGACTTATTGTAATTTCGAGAAATGTGCGAAGATTTTGCTCTAGAATATTCATTTTGGAACGCATTAAAAATAACTTTTAAAGATAGAATTTGAAATGATAACGATTCGAGTACATCATAAAGTCATTAATATGATTTACGTTGATTGTGATATCAGTATATCAAGACTACTATCTGGACTCAATTAGTGAAAGTTTTAATTTATTTTTACTCACCAAACATCCTAAGGAGGATTTTCTCGATACCATGAAGAGGTGACTCGAAGGTCAAACATAGAAATAGGGCAAGGAAGAATGTCAGCACTATGTGAGATATCGCATTCGCCATCTGAAAAAGAAAAGATTTGTTAATTATAAGACTTAACAGAAAAACTTTATTATTAAATAATTTTTAGGTAGTAAAGTTATATTTGTAGCAGTAACAGGAAACGTCACTCCAATTTCCCCTATGTAATCAATTTAAACCCATAGTTGAATCATCATCATCATCATCTCAGCCATAGGACGTCCACTGCTGAACATAGGCCTCCCCCTTAGATCTCCACAGATACCTGTTGGAGGCGACCTGCATCCAGCGTCTTCCGGCGACCTTTATAAGGTCGTCTGTCCATAGTTGAATTGTTGAATTGAATGATTCAGGCAAATTTTACTATACATTCAATTTCCAAACTAAACATTTGTCAGTTGACGGTAAACTTGAACTCGTGTCCATTTAACTGCCATCCCACTTTCCTACACTTTGAAAACCCCCAGGAATTTTCATGAAACCTAACAAGGAAAGTAATTTTATCCAAGTTTAATATTTCTTTTCCTGTTTGACAAGAATTAATATTCATTCCAGTAATTGAAAATGCTCTTTGATTAGATGAAGAAACAACGATAATATTATCTTAATTTTTGTATTCAAATTAATGTTTTTAATCATTCTAATACTATTATAAAATGTACATAAATACATAAGGTATGGATATTCCATTTCAACTTGAAATATCCGAATGACGACATTTTATTTCGTCCATTATTTCCAGTCCATTATTTTGTCCATTAAAATACGATATAGCAAATTTAAATAACATTAAAGAAACTGAAAAATTGATTGCCTTGAATACATTAGGTAATACCTACCTGAGATTTGAAAAAATATTTCAGTGTCAGATAGGATGTGGAATGAATTAGTAAGATAATAAATACTCACAACTGTGAAGAAGGTGATATGTAGAGGATGCCTAAGTTCTCCAACGTAGTACAACTCAACGATGCCATTCACCAAGTAAGCGCAGAAGGTCAATCTTGAAAACGGCGCCAAGAACTTCCACGTGAGTAATTTTCCAATAATACCTACAAACAAAATAACATTATAATACAAAGTATGGAAAATCAAAAGTAAATCAAGAAGTTATGAGTACTTATTTTAATGTTGCCAATAATTTTTGAGTGAGTAATAAAACCAATTTAAATATCAGTCCTATTCATTTCGCAATAATATCTACAATGTAGTTAATAGCCTTGATAACTTTTAAATGAGCTACAACTCTTAGCACTATTAAACACATTTAAAATTAAATCTTTATCGCATCGATAAAGTGTATTTGAATTTTATTCAACATTTTCCATATCATATTTGATGTTTTGAACAGGTGTCCCACAGGGCACTTTACTTGGGCCATTGAAGATTTAATCAAAGACATTTTACATTCTAATTCAAATACATAAGATACAAATTCGCTTGTCAGCTTACCTCCATTCCCAGTAGCACAGGCAATTATAAGCCATGCATTACAAATACCCCAGGCAAGTTTGTGCAAAGAAATGTAGGCTGCAGCCTCAAGAGCGCTGTACTGGTACCACTCCTGGTAGAAAATGGTCACGGAGAAGGTGGTGACGGTCCCAAGGACAAGACTGATGATCCACGCGAAGGTTTTTAGGACATAAGAGAACTGGTAGCTGAAATAACATAATTAAGGTCATTAGTGGAAGTTGTAAAGGACATTTACTTAGAGAAGCAACATTTACTATTGGTCGTAAAAGTTACAATAATATATAAAGAAACTTACTTTTCAGTCTGAATCCGATGGAGGACATATCCAGTTAAAATTCCCATGAAATAAATTATCATCTTCATATGCGTCTTGACATAAGCTTCGTTGAAGTAAAAGTTGGAAATGATATCGGTAAATTCTCTGTAACAATTAAAAAAATTAATATAGTAATCTTAATTCACGAGATATTAGAGACAAATCAAGTCTAGGTCAATAAGAAAGAATAAACAAAAATGATACTTACTTGGCATAAAACAAAAGAGTGGGATCCAGTTTATCCTGGTAGGTGATGAATGCAGGAACAACCAAAGAGATGAGGATAGCTACTGATAGAAGTACAGGGCCAAATATCCTCCACCTCCAAAGACTGTAGATGAAGATGGGTGCTATGAAGAACAACTGAGTGTCCACGGAGAGGTACCAGGATTGGAACATACACTGAAACAAAGAAAACATAAATATGTTTAAAAATTACGCAATTGTAAGAAATTCATTGTATGTATCTCATTAACTGAAACCTGAGGCTCTTCTGTTAAAAATACGCCATACATAAAACAGAGATGTTAATAGACTTTACAACATAAATTCTCATTGAGCAAATTCTTTGAAATAATTAACTGAAAATTAATATTTTAAGAGTAAACGAACTAATTTAATTTCACTTAATTAACAACATAAAGAACCTGAACACAAACACGTAACAGAAGACAAAGCAACGGGACTTTTTGCTGCATTAATTCACAGTAAAAGTATTAATAATACAGTGTACAGTGGGCAAAAAAGATAAGTACGCGAACAGCTAACTTCATCAAGTTTTAAACAGGCAAAGTCTTTGTCGTCGCTTGTCTGAGGGTGTCTAGTGCATAAAAAGATATTACGCTCACAATAAAGCGGGGAACATTATAAAACTAGTGTCGTGAATCTCGGAGAAACTTTAGTTTGACAACTCGAAAGTTTACCCTTATGAGCCTTTTTGCACTCAAGTGCACAATGCCAACTAGAATTAATAGCTCTATTTTTATCAATTAGCTTCAATGATATGTCATCATCGCCATCGTCAGCCTCATAAGACTATAGAAGTCTTTTCTCATACAGAGAAGGTATGGAGCATTGATTGTGTGGTGATCAATCAAAGATAATTATTAACTGCTGCATTGGAATCGGCCCACATTGGGACCCCAACTTCTTTATATAAGAGGCAGGCTGGTATCAAATAGTTCAAACTCACCATTTTATCAGCGTTGACATAATTGTTGATGTACAGAATATTAGTCCACCAGGATGACATGCATCTCTCTTGTTCCAAAAGCAACCTGTCTTGCCATAAAGGACCTTCTCCCATCTTAGGTAACCAGGTCATGTAGAACAGAATCACGACCAGATATGCTGGAGTTACTCTGAAAATAAAGTTAATAAAATTGTTAGCTAAAAATACATCTATTTCGAGAAAAACAAGGTTTAACAAGGGGATTAATATTTTCTACCTATATAAGTGCTTTTAGAAAATCTCTGTTGAAACCCCACAGGTTAAAAGTCTGAAAAGCGGACATTCTTATCGCATATCACGCATGAAGTATCAAAATTAAAAGTTTTAGGTCTTTATAATAAATTCTAGGCACGTAAGCTATTATTGATTGCATTGTCACATTAGGATAGACTTGGACCAGACTATCTTACACTCCAAACAACTAAAGTTATTTTCTATTTGAATAATTTAGAATGACTAATACACCTCTCATTGGCCGGAAAGACTTTTCAATTCATTCAAACAGTTCTATCGTAAACATTTTAATGGCTACTATTGTAAACCAACATGAAAATGCAACATCAAAGGATCTAAAGAAACAAGTTAGTGCTGAAAGCAAGGAAAAAACAAGCTAAGAAATGAGCTAGCTTCATAATGCTACAGAACTGCGTTAAATTAATAAGGCTTATTCCACACTACAAAGGGTACGACTTTCATTGTATGGCAGCTTATTGGGTAAGAGCTTGTTATTTGCAAAAAGACGAACTAGTTACGTTTTGATGAAATCCTGGTTGCAAAGCTTTGAGGAAAGGATTTTTGTGATGTATTTTTCTAGTGAAATTTTGCTGTTAAGTGTAATATATTTATTATTAAACTAGCTTTCACTAGAGGTTTCATAACACTTTTCAAGGGCTCACTGCACCCAAAAAACATGTTATCGTACTGCAACGTTCCATCTAGGTCTGCCAAAAAGAAGTAACAAACTCACACTACCTTTATAATAAATAGTATGATTATAGTAATTGCGATATATTTTTACCGCATATTACTAAAAGAAGACTACAAAAAGTATAGTCCTTAATATAAAAATAACCAAAAATTCTTACCTAATATAACGGAAGATCAAGATCGGAATCACATTAAGTTTGCCTCGTCTCTTCTCCAATTCAACAAGCATCAGTCTTGAGAACAGAAAAGCGCTCAGCATCAGAAACGTGTCCACTAACAAAGTGTTGTTCAGCATGAAGGCATTTACTGGTTGTCTCACCAACTGTAAAAATAAATATTAATCTTAAATACCAACACAAATCCCACAAACTGCAAACTTTTAGTCGGCCAATTGTTGGTTTGCGCTCATAAATCAGTATGAAAATGAACGGTAGTACGCACATTGCACAGGTATTTAGCCGGTATTAGATCGACTGAAAGCATTGATTTAGAATTAAGATTATCTTTTAAAATTGCTTTTAAAAGATAAATACATATACACTTTCCGCTAAAGTATCAAAATCAGTTACCACAATCTATGTTGACCTTGAAAATGGGGTACTCAATTTCACAACTTAAACGGACCCCTGATTATGAATCGAATTTATGCGTTACAGTATCCAGGCGGCAGGCTTTTGGCGTAATTATAAGCTCCATGTAAATCCAAATAAACCTTCACCTTGACCCTATTGGGCCATCATAATTGGAGCAGATAGCAGTCATCTACGTAACTTATTCATTTATCAAACTTTTGTCTTGCTGTTTCTAGTGTTATTACTTAACAAATGGCTGCAATACCTGCATCTTTCCAGAATAAAATCGCCACAATATAATTTCAATCAATTGAGCAGATTCGTCGTAATGTAACATAGATTGACAGATCTTCAATTTTAAAAATTAATAGTGATCTTCAATTCTCCTTTAAGAACATTTAAAGAAAAACAAGTGAAAGTAAACTTATTAAGTTTAAAGGTTAAATTGAATTTTGTCGTTTTCTAGGTTTAGAGCTCATAGTCGCGGAAAGACAGCTTTGTTACTAGATAAAGTCATTAAAACTTGTTTATTTTTACCCTTAGACTTCAGTTTAGTCTAGACTAAGCGACTTCAAAAGCCTTAATAATTTCACTTTGTTGTCAAATAGGCTGGCATTATTCATTCAATTGTACTATTTATTCGAATTTATTTGTCTTAATTTCAGACAACTATAAATAGTGAAGATAATGTTTTAATCGGCCAAGTCTTTTACAACTACACAAAACTCGATTTAACTGTTTATTACCATTACCAAGTTTCCACCTATCTCCATACCAAATATAATCCTAATTTGTTTAACCATCTACCACAAAAGCGTCACCAATAAAAGAACCTACTTTTCTATTCACTCAAAATATATTAAATATATTTACCCGATCCCAAGCATCGGCATCCATAACAGGTCCACTAGCGATAAACATGCACGCATGACCAGCTATGATGAATATCATGGCCAAAGCCTTAATGCCAGAGATGCACTCAAGGCCTAAGGAGTTGTGCTGCTTCGTCGAGATGATCTTCTTCATATTGTTGATCATGGAGAAAGAGATGATCAAGGTGGAAATGATAGACTCTTTCTTGGAGCCGTAGTAGATTGTGTAGGTCTCGTAGAGTGTGGCGAAGAACAGGATCGTGATGAAGAGTAGGATCAGTGATCTGAAATAGAAAATTTATGATGTTAGAAAGAAAATATAATCTTGTGTGTCTTTTCGCAGGTGTTTGGAGTTGTCATAAGGTACTGTTGATTTTGACTGTAAAAACAACGAAACCAATGAGGCAGAAATAAACTTGTTAGATTTTAATTTCAGTTCATTTAATTTTAAAAATCAATTTGGGTGTTCCAATCTTACAAACATACCCCAAAGGCAACATCGTGGTCTTTTATCATAGAAAAAAAAATAGCCATGAATATTGGCAACCATAAAAAATCATATAAATATCAACCAGAACTCTAACCCCAATTTTGCTCATACAAAATTTACACTTCCAGAAAGCCCATCGATAGAGCAACATCATTTTATGATGAAACGATACCATCAAGTATTAATGAAAAAGGAAAGTAATATTATCTTCCAGTGTGTGATCAATCATAATATGTCAGAAGTTACGGCCGTGTTCGGTTGGCACGGAGGAAATATGTGTTCCTAACAAAGTAATATTTACACAAAGAAAACAAATAAAAACAGTAATTGCTGTGATTTTTCTGTCGAAGTAAATATGACTGTTAGTTGTTCCGTATTTTGTTTGGTTGGCGATGTTAATGAAATTGAAAACGGTGGGAATCTCTTATGCGTTTGAAGGGTTGAAATATGTAGATTAATTAATTATAATAATACAGACTCTGTATATTAATTATTAGTCATACTCTTCTTAGTGTATGTGACAATCTTAAAAGGCGTATCTAATTAAGTAATACGCTAGTCATTAGTGTAATAGCAAGGTGACTTAAAGTGATACTGTTTTTATTTTAGCGACACGTGCCCGTTACTAGAGGATGTACCCATATTCTAAGACATTGTCTGCGCACTTTTTTTCCTTTATAAGAAACTTGCTTTTTACTGTAATAAAGCTAGCTTTGTTTTTGTAAAAGATACCTTTCAAGTTAATTAAGAACTGAAAATACATAGAAGGATAGGTATTTATTTAGTTGTTACCTGATCTCTACAAGCGAACATTTGTATGTGCCTGGAAAACACCACGGTATTCGGATTGCTTTCGTGTCAGTCTTTGGGAATGTAGGAATAAACGGTGCGTACTTTCATTCTTTTAAAGTGACTAAAATTATACCTAGAAGAATATTAAATGTGTGCCCTTCAAAAGCAGTGTCAATGAATATAATCAATACTACTCCACTTAAGTGAGCCTTATTCACCCTTACTTTCAAATTTTATCACATTTTAAATCTGGCTTCTTAGTATCGAAAATTGTTAATTTCTAAAACTTTAACTAAAGCTAGGCAATAATTAACGTCATTCATCATAATCTAGACACTAGACGAGTTAATTATTAGACTGAAACCTAATTATACCTTACGTTGTCAAGCGAAATTGTGAATAGGGTAAAATTACCAGCTATCGGCTTTACTTGTGACTCGTGAATTTATTTTCAGTTGCTGCTTTTTTGTGTACCTACCTACAATAACTTTATCTGATTGTGTCTGAAGAGGGGGATTGGCTATGCGTCATTGTACGAGTTAAAAAAAATGCAACGAAAATGTTTACGGATTTTTAAATACCCTCAATTTGGGAGTTTTTAATTCTCCATAATTATAGGTTTTTTTACCAACAACAGTTTTTAAATTACTACTACAAGTGGCTACAAAATTATTTATTTCACCGTAGAAAAAAAATCGTACGCACAGATGCACGACAAACTGATCCTATTATCCAAAGACCCTAAAAGGAACCGAATAGCGTAATTGGTGTCCCCACCCTTCCGCAAAGTCGCCTCGATTATGTCCTTCAATATCATCCCACCGTGCACTAAATCATGGGAAAATGGAAGAAATATACGGCCGGGTAGTAACCTGTGTGATTTATTATCTGTGGCCTGCCCTACCGTGGGAATGTGGACTTTTGAGGATTTTCTTCTAACCCATTGTTGGATACCGTATGGGTTTTATGAAATAAATAGGCAATGACTTTTCTTGCTGAAGTGTATTGCATTTTATATTTTGGTAAAAAATATTTATCGGTGTAAAGATATCGTTTCTATGTAAATATATACCTACTTGTTTACTTTTTGCATTGTTTTTTTTATTTGAATCACTTCTACCTTTTCTTCGTACCATTTTACTTGAACACCTAACATCTACCGTATAGCAAGATGCTTCCCAGTGTCACAGTCTCACCACTGACTTCGCGTGGCAGGCGCCACGACTCTCAAACTCACCTCGACATGTTACTATAGATACCCATATTGTACTACAATACTTACAGATAACCAACATCCAACGCAGTAATAGCAAGGGGCCTCCTAGTGTAACAGTCCCGCTCAGTAACCTCGACGCCTGTAGTGTTACTGACGGTGTGAGCTAGCACGCTGCTCACGAAACTCGCCACTGACTTTGCGTGGCAGGCGCTTGGTACGCAGACTGCCCAACGAAGAGTTTCACCTCGGCCTGTTCGAGTCTGTAATCAATTAAAAAAAAATATTTTGTGTTAGATCTTTTTTATATAAAATTTAAATATTTTCGGGCATTATTTTCTCTGTCTTAGAAAAATATTATAAATATTGCATCACCCATAGAGCACCATACACGTTCGATAAGAAGTAGTCACATAAGTAGTATTCCAGAGAGGAAAGAAAGTAGCTTCTCTCATATGCATTTACGCCACTCTGATAAATTAATTCTGGTTGAAGCTGAATGAGTTGATCATTTAATTTTGACAATAAGCAAAATACTTGATAGGTACTTATTTTCCACGTTTTGATTGTAATTCAATACACTTGCTATGACGCAAAAATGAGTAAATAGACAAATAAATTGATGACATTGCGATAACATTACTATCGACAAACATTATCCATGAAGAACGTGTTAAACCAACATTGAAGTTTAACTACATGCAGTGCTAAGTATTCAACGTTCAGTAACTTGCTAACGATCGGTTAACTAGGGAACTCGTCAGGCTAATTACTGGTTAAACTATCGTCCAGGTGATAGTAGACGAAACGTCCAGGTGAAAGTAAGAAGGAAGGAATTGAAATAGGTATAGAAATGCTACTATATACTATATACGTGCTCTCGCTGTGGCGGCATATTGGGCTGACATAGTGTAGTCTCAATATATGACATGTCATCGACACGAAAGAAGAAGAAGAATGCTACTAGGTATAGAATTTTGAAAATGCACTTCTATTTTCATTTGTTTTCACTGAGAATTATAAATGGCGTTATGAAATAATAACTAGGTACAGTACACGATATATTAATTTACATTGACTACACATTTTCAGAGTAAGTTTCCACTTTTCAAGTGTTAAAATTAACAGTAACATAATCATAGTTACGATTTAACTGCTAAAACGAATATTTAACGAAGTCTGAACTATTTTTATTGCAGTGTTTCAATAGACTTATCAACTTGTGAAACTTAGTACCTAGTCATTTTATATTTGCATGGTTAAGTACACTTTGAAGAAGTATGGTCAATATTTAGTCATTGCTTGCTCGTTACGTTTCGATACCTGAACATTTTTCCTTATTTTTATATCGATTATGACGCGTTTAGATGAAGTTATCCTAATATTTAAATAAATATTACGCTTGTTTGTACGTTACGCTTTCACGTTTCAAAAGACTAAACCGATTAAAATATTTGCATGAAAATAAGCTACTTTTAATCCAAGTACGAGTGTTAGTACCATCGAGTATGAATGAAATGCAGGCGAAATCAAGTAACCAATATTTTTATAATGAGTATGTGCGTCATTTGTAGTGTCAAATAGATTTTTGTTTTTCCTCTTCATATACTTAGCTTTTACTCAATTGTAATACGTGGTAATACTTAAACGCTCAGTATCTCATATTGTGTAGTGGTTAACTATTTTTTTCATAAATATGCTTCTTTGTTTTTTTTTTTATTCTTACATATATTTTGATCAAGTACAAATATTTAAATATAATCTTTAAATAACTTCAATATTATTTTCCAATTTTAATTGCCGCTTACTTCCAGAATGACAGACGATACTCCATAAGTCCCAGGTAAGAACACTAAGGAAACTAATTAAACTAATAACAGAGTCTGAAGTCAGTCTGACTTGTCTTTCACTATGACGACGCTAAGCAGAATTAGTCGGATTACCGAAAGGGCCTTATTACTAAGTTCCGAACATAATGCCACTGAACTTAGACTGCTAGTTCCCGTTCTGCAGTTGCAAGTGTCTCTTAGAGAATTTGGGGAATACGTATACGGGTGATCTAACGGTATGTTTATACTATGTATGTTATGTGATGCATTACATATACAATAGTAGCTTTGTGTAAAAAAAAAGTAATAAATAGTGCTGCAAATACAACATCCTACATTTCCACAGACTTATTTAAGAGCGTGTACGTCAACCGCGCGCCATTTGGCCTAAAATGGTACTTTTCAAACCACTGTTTCTCAGTAACTACTTATCCTATAACTATGTTATTTTTTAATAACGCAAGGTAATTTCACTGTCTATATAGTTAATTGAACATAAATTTCAATTTGTGTAGTTTAAATACTTAAAACCCCTATAACGTAACAGATGTTTTATAAAATTCCCGTTCAGCGTCTATTTCGAAGCTTAAATTCATGTGAAAACAGTGGCAAATCTAATCATATTTATTTTTTTACTCATAGATGAAATCCCCATGCTTATAGTTAGTTGAAAACATTTTTTGATTTAGGTCTCTATCTTTCAGAAAAAAATATTTTAACGATGTGAAAAATTGTGAATTTCAAATGCTTTTTTTACCTATCTATCTTACTTAATTTAATATAACAATTATTTACTATAGTAATATAACTCTTTCTTTAAAACATAAACTTTATATTATAATTTAATCTCTCGTTTTTATTTTTTTATAAATTATTTAAAAACTACTATAAAAGGCTGCACGCGAGTCAACTCAAACCAGACCGCCGCAAGGCTTCACAGAGAGAGGACGTGTCGCTCCGTCACATCGCGTAGGGTGAATAACCTCTGCCGTGGATACCGAGAATAGAGTACATTTCAAGCGCGACCAACAAATCTTGATACATTACTATTTTATTTAAAGCTCAATTTTGAAGCATATTTTTTTTATCGATTGAGTTGAAATTTTGTTTGAATGTTCAGTTTTAATGACAATGTATGATTCTATATCCAATATGGCGGTATACCCAAGATGGAGAAAAAAATGTTTTTAATGCATTCCTACGATATGGGTATCAAATGAAAGGGCTTGCTATGAATAACTCGAAAAAAAATGTGTCGCGAGTCTAAATCCAATATGGCGGACTCCTTAGGCTAGAAATCACTTATTGCAGATGTCTGTTACCAATCGAGCTATAATTTTTTTTTTCATTTTGGATGTACCCAAATTTTGACTTTTGATCTCGAATAACTTTTGAAGCATATAGGATAGATAACTTAAAACTTTATTTGCAATGGTAAACCCAAGCTCTTCACCAATATTTGGCTTTCCGGCAATTGTTGTTATTTGACCTCAATTTTTCGGTCTGGATGGACTGGACCATTCATATAAACAATCAATTTTTCAAATCGGTCCAGGCGTCTTTGAGAAATCGAGAACAATCAAATTGAGAACAATCACAAAACAATCTAATTGAAACCTCCTCCTTTCTTTTTTTGAAATCGGTTAAAATACAGAAACTTTTAACATTGTCATTAATCATCAGTCGACTATTTAGTACTGTTGAAAATTGTATGTAATATACAGAAAGTCCTCAAAACCAAGGTTTTCATAGGTGCCCGATTTTTTTGCAAAAGAGTGTAAGTATTAACGACTTATTTTCATGCTTTTATATTTTAGACATCCATAGACTTACACTATTTTCCCGCTATTAACTATTTACTAAATAATATATTTTTTGTTCTACCAATTTCACTCGAAAGGATCAAAATGGTTTGTGTGACTATACGTGAAGTATGATAGGCACGCACACAGCCGCGACGCTAGTCTGCGCGGTTTTTTGCGTTGAATTACCTAAAGTTGACATCGCGCGCCGAGCGTACACGCTCTTAAAATTTATTTTGATTATGATCTATGTTACTTATAGGATCCACTAAACTTATTTATCTAGAGGTATACTACCTAATATTAAAAAACTGAAGAGTTTGTTTCTAGGTATGTTAGTTTAACTGGATTCGCTTATCTCAGGAAATACTGGTGCAATTTGAAAAATTCACATTGTTGTTGTTGTTACATTGCCCATTTATTATTTATTGAAAGGCAACCAGTTTTTGACTACCGCTAAAACCGCTGGTAAAGCCAATCCATAGTACCTTATTAGTCTCATGCTTCTGCCTCCACTTGATAGTAGCGAGGCAGTACTGTCCCTCGATAGTGACTCCATTATACCCTGGGTCTTCAATCGCCACGCACTCGTCGAAGTTGCCCAAGTGGTACGAAGACCCGAAGAGTAGACCTTGTGGGGACTTCGCTGATGCATCGAACACTAGAAAGAGAGAAAGGAATCATTAGTCTCGTGGGTGTGGGTGAAAATGAGATACTTTAATTGTTGTTTTGTTTTGAAAAGCAGGATTTTACAAGATTGAGGTATAATTTTTATATGTAATGGATTCCGAATATTGCGATGCAGAAGAAATTAATTCCCGCAACAGGTTATAATGTAGATACCTATACTATGTACTTAGTCGGACTGAAATCTACATATTATGTGTGCCAAGTTTCAGCTTATTTCGTTAATCCATTAACGCATAACCAATCTAAAGTCACAAACTTTCACATTTGTAATATTTTTAGGAAAGAGTAGTTAGTTGTGTGACGCAGATTTGCTTACTGTATGCATTCCATTTCATTGTTTAAATAAGATTTACGCATTATAAAGAAACCTTCGTCCACTTTGTACACATAAGACGTAATCAAGTCTAAAATTAGACGTCACGCGCCATTTAAATTCGTACTAAACATCTATTTAAGTAATACACACAATAATAAATTTACTGTCAAAACATGGAAATTTTCCAAAAGCATCGGACTGTATGAAGTTCATAGTAATCGCACTCATGGACAATCGTTTGTACGTTTGTATGCTACACACGTCGTAACTGCTGTACCAATTCAGATTGGGTCGTTAAGATGGTTATCTTTAAAACGAGTATGCTTCTAACTCGCGGTTAGTCCATTTTTGTGCTGAGGTCTTGATAATCGTGGGATTTTATCTTGCGTTAGATATCCTTGATAAGACCTTTTAACTAATGGAGTAACTGTTAACTTACATTTAGTAAACATTACAAAATATGTACCGTTTTTGACCAGTAATAAAGGAACTATTTTCCTCAAATCCTCATAATCAGTCATCCTCATACGTTTAGTTCGTACTCCTAATTGGTTACATGCGCATATTAAAAATATATGCAGATTGGTAGGTAAAAATTCTTATCTCAAATTCAGCTATGTCGAGCCTTCAAACTAATAGTCCCAGAGGAAAATCCTTAAGCATTGAAGCAAGGGGGTTCATCTCAACAATTGAATACCAACTAAAAAGTACCCACAGTTACAACTCGTACGAGATAGAGCCATCAATCTTTCTCTTTGTTATAAAACAAAGGAGTACTGAGTTGCGGAAAACCGGAGTCCTTGCGAGCGTCCTCACGAACCGCTAATGGTTTCCCGGTAACATTGGCTATGACATGTATAGTAATTATGAGGATGTCACGGTTTTGGCAGACATGTGGATGTGAGAATTTTTGGCAGGAAAGCATGATTTCCAATATGGTGAAATAAATTCCAAATGTAACTTGTGTACTTGGTTTTTATTATGGCCAAAAGTTAAGTATTACCATTGCCATCCAACGTGGTAATACTGCGAGCCTCTTGGGTTCGCTCCCGGTGGGCAGTGATGATGAGTTTTTAATGCCTTATAATCATTAAAATTTTTACTCAATTTATTTATAATAATGTAAATAGATAAAAACTTGTATACAAAGTTAGACTGTTGCTTCAGTCCTTAGTCCTCTGAAGTCAGGATGTAAATTGTAATTTTTGCATCTACTGTACACAAAACAACTGGTTTCAAGTCGAATTAACTTCAGTGCTTAATCTTCTCAAGAGCCATTTGTGATCATAGTTATTTTCGATTCATTAAGCTACCACAGCTACATTTTTTTGGAACACATATGAAAAACTACATCCTGTTTGATACATCATGTGAGTCCATTGAATTCACTAAATTGAAATCGTAAGTGTGAATTCATTATCACATGAAAAAGGCCCTTGATGAACAACTAAATTTCTCACAACCTTAAATGACTAATAAATGGGAAACTACGTCTATAAATGACCTGAGTCTTAACCGTGTGGATACGAATTTATAAAACAAATAACACTCGAACTTTACTCTTTTGTTACCGGCAAGCTGTTAATAGATTGTACAAACAACCAATAGTCTTAAGGCCGTTTCCAATATGCAATCCACCTGTAGTAAGCAATCTACTGATAGAATTTTCTACATAAGGAACGAACAAGTACTGTTGATTGAACATTGGCAGTCGTTACAGGTAGTCAGAAGCCAGTAAGTCTGAAACCAGTCTAACCAAGGGGTATAGGGTTGCCCGGGTAACTGGGTTGAGGAGGTCAGATAGGGCTCCTTGTAAAGCACTGGTACTCAGCTACGGCCGGTAAGACTGGAAGCCGACCCCAACATAGTAAGGAAAAAGGCTCGGAGAATGAGTAAGCAAAACAGCAGATAGATATAATATTGAAAACGGACGTTGTTCTGCGGATATTAACCATCAAACGTACCTATAGTGGATTACCTATTCACACATTTGTTTGGGCTTCCGTAGGTTGTTGTAAAACATGGTTGATATTTGTCAGAATCCGTTGCTCATAGGTTTTCACTACACAGACCAGGATCTGATTATGTACCTTGACGTAACTATGGCTTTTTGCCACTTCCCACGATTGTGTAAATTCTGATTCATAAACCAAGTTTTGCTAGTCACCATTAAAATCTCTAGTATTCCGTGTTAAACATGGCAAAAATATTTATTTCTTTCGTGCACACTAAATTCCTGTTGATTGTACCATAACAATTCACAAAAATAGTGCAAAAGTAAAAAGCCTTGTTCCACCAGCAAGATTTAATACACATTATTACGTACGACTTTTTTATGCTAAGTGTGTAAATTAAAAACCGAGTCCACGAATGCTTTACGTCTTACATTTCCTTCTAGCGTCACAAATGAAATAAAAATTAATCCATTCTCTTTAAAAATGGCTGGGTGCAATAAATATGCAGATAACGTCTAGATTAAGGTAGCTGCAGTGAAAAATTTCGCACTCTAAGTGCAATTTGATGGCGAACACGCTAACTTAGTGGTAGAAAGTGTAAAATAAGGAAGGGGTTTTTTGATTGGAATCTTTCTTGTTTGGTGGAACTCACCCCTACTTGAGATTCAATAGATAGAGTTCAAAAATATGGTTTATGTCATGTGAGATAATTTTCTAGTTTTCTGCTCTATATGTTTTTTGAAACAAATGCTAGTTATTTGTAATGAGTTTTGGACATTACGTCTTATCTTACGTCACGTCGTCTATGTCTTAGGTATTTGCTTTGTATGAGTACTACACGAGAAAAATAATCCAAATATTATCATAGGCACCTAATTAATCCGATCTGATTGGCTTCAAAAAATATTTACCATCTAAAACAATGTTTGATCATTAATAACAATATAGGTCAATAGCTCATCAATCTTGTTTACCAGCCAGTTGTACCTAGATTTAATGATCTTTTAGTTAAAAATATTTAAACTAATCCTAAATCCACTTTAAGCATCCATTTTAAGCTGTCCAACAAACTTGCATGGGCACTCGCATATTTATTTACTTAAGTTTATGTTAATATCATCTCTGTAGTTTTGAACATATTTATTTTAAATGCTCATGAAGTTCAGCGACACTGAGAAGTTTCGGTAGTAAGGCGATAAAGCGTAAATAATATTTATCTACACTAATCTTTAGATACTAATATAATAAAGAGGAAACAATTTTGTTCGTACCCTAATGGCTCTAAAACAACTAAACTGAGAAGGAAAATCTATACACGGTTGGCAAGCTACTATTTTCGTGTGTCATAGGTATTTAGGTGTCATGGGCTTTATCATAGGTACAAGAGAAGTAATTTCAACGTGACACAAGTGAAACCGAAGGAAACAGCCAGTGGTTCACAAAGTCCAACCATAAAATAATATTATGCATAAATCTAAACATTCATTTACTAGAAACAATAATTATTGAAATAGGATCTTCATAAGTACCGAAAAACCATTCAACAACAATCATCTCTAACAGACACTTCCCTACAGATTTCATAGTGTGGAAAGTCTGCGCCAAACATGGTAAATTAAAAACATTTGTGCGACAGTCGCTCCGTCAGGTGGAGCCTAATTAAATGTGCTGGGAAGCTTGGTCGTCACGAGTGTGGGCCGAGATGGAAGTTATGTCAGAAGGTGAAGTCTTAGTAAGGTTATAAGATAGGATAATAGATATGAAGTCTCAATCAGTAATTTTTAATACCATTGGTCTGTAAATACCGTATCTATTCTCGTGATAACAAGGTTTTCATATTACAATACAATGCAGTTTATGTAAATAATACGTCATACGGGGATTTAACTTTGCAATATTTGTGAATTCGACTGTAGCTCTTCTATCATAAAATGCAATATTATTTTAAATCCTACCGTTTTTTGCAATTTGGCTCGTTTGACATAAGTAAGGGACTGATTTCCTTAGATCCAGGAAGATGACGATGATTTGGGTAACTGGACGAACAGACGGAACGTCTGTACAATCAAGAGTGAAAATGACCTTCTGTATTTATCTACAACGTAGTGTAGAGCACTTGCCACCAAAAACGGACACGATGTGAAGTGGCTAATGCTTTTTTAGTTCCATTAGCAAGACCAGCCAGACCAGCCATTGGATGACGTATCGTGACGACACTTTATACACTTAGTAACTGTGAAGATTAGGTTATAGTCGATTTTGTTTATATATGACTTGCAAAAGAAGATACTAAAAATCGAGTGTCTAAATCCAGATGTTTACTTTGAATTAAAATATCTACTGCAAAGCTTTTCACAGATCCCATGACAGTAATTATCACATAACTACTATTTGGACTGTACCTACCTCTATTTTATCATTTTGTTATAATGACTAGTTAACATGAAATTGGTTAGAATAAGTTTAATGTAAATAAATAAACCAATTTGTTTACACTATTATTTTTCTCCCTAAGGTGGAACATCCAATTTCTTGTGGATTATTTGACACTTTTGTATCGAATTTTCACCTTCAGGCAAATATATCTCTTTAGTTTATAGATCTATTTTAATACAAAACCATACGACGGGACCTCACAAATATTGCCCAAAAAAATTACCAAAACAATTTCAACTTCTTGTCTTTTCACACGTGTAACCCCTATTCTTCAACCCTTTACTTCAGCATCAAATCGAGAGCAACAAAACACCTCATCGTGTTAGTATATTGACTCAAGCACACTCAGTAGGTCGCCACTTAGATTGTGTTTATCCGAGTCTGTTTGTTCGCCTTCTATATTATTAGCAGTTCCGTGTTCAAACATAGCTTTATTGGTTACCGAAAATCTAGTGTGGTTTTGTAAATCTGTTCTTTTAGTTGTAGTTTTGCTTCCTCCCGCCGGCATACTGCAAACATTTAGCCAGCCGATAGTTTGTTCTGGCTCATAAATCTGTATGTAAATAAATTTCAGTACGCGATTTTGGACTGACATATCTTTTAGATTAAGAAGAATAAGTTTAGATTGACTCACGAAAAAGACTCCAAGAAAATCTAACAGGAAAAAATATTTTTCAAAACGGTAGATAATGTAAAACCATAAATATGACGTCATTTACCTTATTGTAATTTTACGCGTCACAAAATGTTATTGACCTTTGTTCATTCATTTTATATGTTTGATTGTTTAATCAATTTGTACCTTATGATGTAGGTACGCTCAGTCTGTCATTTGAACATCTTTGGCAGTTGTTATGGGAAGTCAGAAGCCAGTTAGTTTGACAACGAATCTTACCATAGGCTATTAGGTTGTCCGGCATTGAAAAGGTCAGATAGGCAGTCGCTCCCTATAAAACACTGGTAGTCAACTAGATCCCGTAGGACTGGAAGCCGATGCCAACATAGTTGGGAAAAAGCTAGGCAGATGAATGTCCCTCCCTCACGCAAGTAACATATGAGTTTTACTGATTTAGATTATTTTGTCAATGACCATAATGTATTTCTATTAGCATACATGTAATGAAATCTACATTATAATTTTGCCATGAATTACGTCATATACCTACGTATGTAGTCAATACATTTTCCTCAAAAGGAAACAGTGGAATTTTACGTAAACTACACTTCCTATGAACTTCGATCTCATAAGATTTCATATTCAAATCCAGTAATTATAGATTGTCAGACTGGTGTTAGGTTTTAATATATTTTTAAATATTTGAATGTTTACAGTTCAAAGTGCGAAGTCTCAATGCATCTAATAGTTAGGTACTTATCATATAGCAGTAGCCGCGAATCTTTTTGTCGTCAAGTAACATTGCGCGAATCGCTGAACAGAAATGAATTTTAGATATCTACAGATGGAGTTGCAGAAGGTATGTATGACTAATCTTACGGACCGCCATACATCATTGGCTTTACGAAAACTGTACAAAGATCTATCACCAAAGCCCTTTTGAATGTCAATAAGAATATTCATCATCATTTTTTATGTTCCGAGCCTTTTCCCAACTATATTGCGGTCGGCTTCCAGTCTAAAAAGATGCAGTTGTGTAGCAGTGTTTTAGATGGAGCGACTGCCCTACCTGAACTCCTCAACCCAGTTACCCGGGCAACCCAATAATACCCCTTGGTTAGACTGATCAATAAGAACATTGTCAATTGACAATTATTACTTCAAGATAGTATTCAGCACAATTCAAATAATTCTCTAGGTAGTCAGTATCTTCTACAAGTCCTGTAGATACAATGCCTAAATAATTAAAGACAATCCATGCAATAAATCGCGATAGCTCCGAAACAATTGTCTCAACGAGATGAATGGCTTGATTAATATTACTACTTGACCTAAGACACCGAGTCAACGCCTTTTGTCGGCAAATTACGACAAGTCGAGAAAAAACCGGCCAAGTGCGAGTCGGAACCGCGCACGAAGGGTTCCGTACCATTGTTTAGAAAATGAGCAAAAAATCACGTTTTTTGTATGGGAGCCCTCCAAAATATTTATTTTATTCTAGTTTTCAGTATTTGTTGTTATAGCGGCAGATATACATCATCTGTGAAAATTTCAACTCTCTAACTATTACGGTTCATGAGATACAGCTTGGTGACAAACGGACGGACGGACGGACGGACGGACAGAGGAGCGAAAACAATAGGGTTTTACGTTTCTGTTTGGGTACGGAACCCTAAAAAAATTAAAATGATGGCCTTTTTGATAGACCTGTAAATGTCAGAAATGAAAAGTAAAACTACACTTGTTAATGTCTGTGTTACAGCCTGTTTATCCAAATAAGACTTATTATCCTTACTATAGTATTATAAATGCAAAAATAACTCAGATTTTCTGTTCCTCGCATTTTGATACCAAGCCTATTCAAGTGTTTTAAATGTTAAAGGTGCAAAGATAGTCTAGTGCAAAGAGTCTGAAAGAAATACATAGGTTACGTTTTATCCACTAAGTTAACGTTAAGTTAGTAACCGAGTGGAACAGCCAGTAGTAAATAATTTACGGAATAATATTGGTCAATATACTTACATATTTTTTTGGTCATGTCACGTATATAAAAAATCATAACTACCTAGACTATTTTTTATGTATTTAAATAAAACTCTATTTAAACTACAAATCTCAGTACATATATTCATTACCTTACTTAACGACCGCATATCTCCATTAATGAATGAATAATTTGAAATAAAAAATCGTTTAAACATTATTTTAAACATTTAATCTATGATAATGTCAATATTGGACGTCAAAGCACACAAGTTGTAAGCATAAGCTAACAAGGCGACCATTCACTGACTTTGTATCATGACGTCATAAGTATGACGTAGTTTTATAGTAAATAGTTCTTGACCATGGTTTGTTACAGGCCTATTTTGTAGAGTCGTAATGCAGTATACGGACAATCCACGTATGCGGAAAAAGTTATATGAAATTGACCGATTTGTGTAAAGCAATCTTCGGTTTACTTTCATCTGTCTGTCTGTCTCAGTCCATATCTTCTTAATCATGAATATGTATAGCTGAATGACATAAAATACCTTAGCTATGTCAGACAATCTGTTCGTAACAAACTCAGAAGCAACAGAAATTATTTTCACCAATTGACAGAGTGATTCATAAAGAAGAATTATTTACACTAGTTCTAATATGTATTCCGTGACTGCTTTCTAGTAAAACAAAATCAGTTTTTTGCTTCATAATTTATCTTAAATCTTTTGAGGTTATATAAAGATAGAAGGATAAAGATTAAAAAACTGAGTAATTTATTTTCCGAATTATCCAATTCCGTTTCCATAAAACAAAATTAAAATACTTTTAATATGTAGGAATGCGTTCAATGACCTTAATTATCCACATAATGTATCCGCATTACACTTCTAGACATTATCTTTGGCACACCAGTTAAGGTAAATTGATCATTGTTCCTTTTTCCCACCTTCGTATAAGGAAATAATTGAACATCATATATATCCGACGTGCTAACATTTGACCACGAGCAAAGAAACTGCAATAAAAATTGTTGGGCCAAATGTTGGTGATACACTAAGTGGTATTCGGTTCGGGTCATTATCAAAGATTTTAGTGCCTTAAAATGCAATATGCATAATAATAATTAATAGCATAATTTGTGAGACACTGACATTTTATAACAAGTTTTTTTAAAGATTTTACGATATTTGCATTATTTAATTTTAGTGAGATAATACAATAAAAAATGTTATAAAATAGATTTAAAACAAACTTAAAATAATTCATTTCTGTACATACTACGCATTTACTGTACATTTCAAAAATATACTAATAGTTAGTAAAAATATTATTTTTTTCTGACCCACATTTAATGCACTCCACTGTACTCACACGAGTCAGAATGTCACGACAAACATTTGAACAAATAGTGGCGCGAGCTACATTAATATGCTGACAAAGTAACTGTTCTGTAATTATAAAGAGTTTACTCAACAATGAACACACAAACAAACAAACAAATGTTTCTTTGTTCGTCACGTTAGCTGAATATAACATGCGCTTGGAATTAGATTAACTTGGAGCTGAATAAGCATTTAATGTTTATATTACTTCTTATGTTGTTATTAACCTTTGTTTTAATTTCATTTTTATCTGCACATTTCTAAACTTGAGCAGCAGCTACTAAAAGTTAGGATTCCTTACCTCCTGGACCACTAGTCGTTGAGTAGTAGTAGTTTGAACACTAGTGGTTGAGTGTTGGTTGTTGGTAAAATTCACATGCTTCGCGGTGTAATGGACCTTGGGGGTCAAAAATGGTGGCGGTATGGTGCTGCATATTTTTGGGTTTTGGAGTATGTGTATATTTATAAAAGTAAAGGCTAAATTAGCTAGAGGCTATCTACGAATCACATAGCTACAAAATATGAATTGCTCCAATTTTTCACTTTGTAGACAAGGATTAATTTAGTGATTTTCTCTGATGACTTACTGAGTGACTTTAATAACCATTATATGTTCGTTGCCTTAACCAGAGTAATCCGATTGAGGCTCATTTTCAGCGACAACGTAAACATCAGTTTTCTCTTAAAACCACTGTTTACTTCGAAAAATGAACGTGAAAATACATGGTAAACAGTTTTTTTTAATAACCAACAATTATATTGAGTAAACTTGGGCCTTATTAAATTGTATAGGTAATAATTAAAAACATGTTAAACAAAATACTAAATTGCTATTTTTATAAAGATGACATAAAAAACGAGTTACAAATTGACCACAAAACCTAATTCCAAATGTAGATTGCAATCAAATATTCATACCCATATTTTTTAATATTTATAATTAATAGCGTTGCAGGAAAAATACGTTGATTTTGCGACCGAAATAAATGGTATTTTTTATTTTTAGTATCACGGTGTGGTCATATTGACTGCATAATAGCTATTTTTATATAAACTGAATCATATTGCGCGGCAAAAATTCCACTCCAAAATAAAAACATGTTTTTAAAATAAGGAAACGTTTGTTACCTGAACAAAATTACTTGCCTTGGTATTTGATAAATTGTTTAATTATAAGTTGAATATAATCTGTCAATGTAGATTAAATTTTATTTATTCAATTAATATTTTAATAACCTGTGAAATGTCATGGAAAATAATATTTTCTGAAGGCGCACATTTTTCAAGCATGATTTTATTTATTTTGTATGTAAGTGCAGGTTCAATTGAAAGTTTCTCGGACCCTTACTTTTATATAAGTACCTTACGATAAACCTATATAATAATGATTTTGTAGTCACATCGGTTATTTCTTAATTACTTAATTACTTATTGTATAGGGTTTTTGAACAGGCTCTAGAACTCTACACCATCCAAAAAATCCGAAACCAATTAAAGCAGTCCAGATCAGAAACAAATTAGACATATCCGACCAAGCTAAGATTAATACCTATTTCACCAAATCCTCTAAGAAGAAAGAGCACCACATTCCTACTACTTTTACGTAACACAAACCTTCAAATGACATGCACTACGGACAGATATTTTTGGTATGTGCAACTATTTGTTATTCTGTGGTCGCACGCCGTCGTCACAGCATTGTTCCACTGACTATTTTACTCTGTGACGTTCAAAGTACTAATTTAATGATAATACCTACTGTATAAAGTCATGTTTGAATTTTTGGGTAAGCTGTCTATGGATTCATATATTTTTGGTGGTGTGATCAAGATTAGGTTGACTGGAATGGTACAAAGGTGCTGATAGCAAAATTCTTTGTAATGCGATGTATAACAATCAATATTGAAACAAATGGTATTTCTTTTACTTTGTAACTAAACTATCAAATCTCTTAAACAGATTATAAATTTTTTATGAAGATAACTCCTGAGGAAAGACAGTTTCCTCAGCGCGCAAGTAAAACTGTTAGGTGTTAAGGCCGTATTTCACCAAACTACAAACAAAATATATGTCAATAACCACCACTGATGTCCATAAATAAACAAATCGATTCTTAAAAAAAGAATAGGTAGGTACCTACATAAAACACCATATCAATTCCAGTTAAAATCTATAAAAACCCCTTAAACACCATAACAACACCTGCATTAAAATAGATTAGTGCATCATCTATTAAACTGTAATATCAAAGCAGCAACATGTTATTATAAACGGTACTCTATTCGCAATAACATAAATCTTTGTAACACGTTGGAAAAAACTTAATTGCCGTAGTCATTAATAACATAACATTAACATTATTTTAAATGCTTTTACACTACGTTAATAACCATACAAGTTTCAATCCAAGTTTATATTTTTTTGCAACTAACTTATGTTTGCAATTTTGTTCATAGAATTCATAATTCGGTAAGCTATCTTTGAACCGACTTCAAAGACTATCAGTTTGACCTGCATGTGTTTGTGCGCGATTTTCTCACGTTTGGTTAAACCGATTTGGATGCAGTTTTCAGTATAGTATTGTCAGACTTAAGAAAAGGTTTTTGAGCATTAAAAGCAACTAACTTTGACGTGACTTTTAATCCTTCTTATTATTTATTTTTTTCGAGACGCAAACCGCGAAAATCAATTGAGTATCTTTATTCTGAAAAAAATTGAAAAAATTTCACCATATAAAACCATTTTTAGCCAAAAGAAAAAAGATACTTATCTTAATCAAGTTGAATGATTAATATCAATACAATACAGTAAAGCAATTACTGCGCACGCGATGATTATGCGGTTGTTATGTAACAAGATCTGGTTTGACCTCTTAGTTACTTATAAGTATACAGGAAATTAAACGCACTTTTGTAATACGGATAATATTTGTTTATCAGAGTATCGTGAAAACTTGACCAAAACTTGTAAATGTAGTCGACTCTGTCATTTGTGAAAGGCTAGTTCATAAATCATATGGACCTCTTCAAAGAAAGTTTAGAGTTTTTTAATGGTAGGTAAAAAATATTGCTACATAAACTTCGTGTTTATGACATGTTTATATTATGCTGATTATTTCATATACATAATTAATTCAAAGAAACACTAGAGTACCCACACACTGTAGACTAATAGTCGGCTGACAGTTGGCCGATGGTTGGGGTCCATTTTTCAGAATTTAAATCGTAAATACAATCAAAGTTTTCTGTACGTCTGATACCATCTAAATACCTGCAGCCTTACTTATAAAATAATAAGTTATACTTAAGAGATGTTTAAGAAAAAATCTTACTTATAAACGTGGCTGAAATAAATCATTTTCTTAGCAATGTCTTAAATGAGCTGTCAAATTAAGTAGCCTCACACATCTTTGTGATGTGCATACTACCTTATTAATTTTTATACTTATTTATGAGCCAAAACAAACTATCGGCCGACTAAAAGTTTGCAGTGTGTGGGACTCTAAGTATTCAGACATAAAATAATTTATTAGTTCATTTGTAAAACAAATTGTGTTATAAAATGATTATGCAAATGCTACAACGAAGTTTTTGCACTTTATAATATGATTTATCATAATTTCATAATTATTGCGTTCTTGTTATATAATACTCAAAATAAAATATGTACAAATAGAGGTATTTGCTGGATGCGAGTAGCCGAAAATCGATCTCAGTGGCGTGCACTTGGAGAGGCCTATGTCCAGCAGTGGACTGCGATAGGCTGATGATGATGATGATAAAAGAATGATTTCATATTGTATTATGTCATGAATACATTTTGTCGTGACAATGCAATAGATAGACATACAGAGTCACTTTCGCATTTAGTATAATATTATTTTATTATTTCAGTTCCTTACATTATTTTGTACTTACATACATTCCCCAGTTTCCCGCTACTTGCAAAATAAGAAAACCCCTTTCTTGACAATATTACACTTACTAAGAATCATCCGTTAGTAATTCAAGAGCTATGTTTATAACAAAGAAAATCTATTCAACAAGTCTAGGAACCAGTCTATCAACTAACTGTGCCTTTGTTTTAGAAATTCCCAGTAGTATTTAGAACAATTCCAGTTACAAATGGGAAATCAGTAAAAATGGGAACCTATTATAAAGTACACGTAATATTTATGTAAAAATATCGCTGAAATTAGGTCTCTAAATTAAAATTTGGATTTCCGTTTAAAATAGGTATAATTAAATTAATAAGCTATGTAGTCAAACGAATTGTTCCAACATTCAATTTGAAATATAATTTGTTCAAAAATGAAACATTTCTGTCCTAGTGCTGTACAATTTCATAATATTTTATTTTTTGCATTCCATTAAAAAAATACAGTATTTTTTTTATAAATACGCTCTTTTCCCATCTATATTTATAGCTTCAATACAAAGCCGATTTCTGTCTCTCTCTAAACCTAATTTTACTCATACAAGCATAGCCGTTTTACTATAAGAGTGAAACAATCAAAATCACTTTCGCTTTTAAAATAAGTGTCCTACAAGTAAGAAAAGATTTGTCCTTAACTTAAGCGTGTAAATTCATCAAAATGCATAAATTGTCACAAGCGATAGTTTTCTGAACGAACAAACTGCAGCTCTATTAAGTCATACTAAGTTAAGTTTTATAACTTTTGGAAACTCTAGCAACTAAAATTCTATTAACTTCAGCTATGAACCGCTTAAGTTAGGTTAAGAGTGTAAACAATATGAATTTTCGGTTGTTAAGTTAGTTGTACTTATTTCTTACTGTAAGTATTGTTTTCGCATAAGCGCATTCGTGATCTATACACAATGATTTGTTTTTTATATTTTTTCCTCCATAGCTTTTGTAAATCGGTTCCTGACAAATAGGTAACTCTAGTCCTCTGAAGACAACTTATCGTCAATAATTTATCGTAAATAACTGTATTTCTCCTTGAAAACTAACAGCTGTCAACTGCACAAACATATTCGGTACCTTTATAGGTACTACTTTTAGTCAACTTCAAAGCGGCAAAGTCTTTTCACGATTAATATAAGTTACTTCATTACTTATACTACTTTTCTTCGCAACAGTACATCTTAGTCATCAATACAATGGCGTCTTGCGTCATCTTGATAACATTTCATGACTCATTGAGCATCTTACTAATTGTAATTATTTTATAGTATTATTTTTTGTGCGGGTTTTCCTGCATTTTTGCTCGTCACATATTTTGTATGCTGACAGTATATTTGATAAAAATGTATGGTGATTTCGTATTCGTGTTTTATACAAAGACTATAAAACCACTTGACTGCGCATACAGTGCCCCGACGCTCGCCAAAAGTTAGTGATTTTGCGCGTACTATAAGGCTACGATCAGTACGATCCTTTAGTAGCGACCGTGAACTGACCAATAGTAGCCGCGGATTATGCGGCGTCCCCCCGCCCGCAATGGTGAGTCGTGTTCTTAGAAGAAATTGGCGAGTGCGCTCTCTAGTGGTTATTTACTTTATGGTTTTATACTACCTTACGTCCGGTCGGCTGGTACGAGAAATGCGCGCCGAGCAGGAATTCGTGAAATTATGCATATGTTAAGGAAATAACATCTTTATAAAGTTTGAAATAATTTTCAAACAAAAACTTTTTACAAAAATATAAAACCGACTTCAATTATGTCCATAAAAGCTACTCCTCAGTCTGACAATATATGTGTTGAAAACAACACCAAAGTTGGTTCAGCTAAATATGTGGTAGTCCCGCACATACAATATTACACAATTTTACATACATGCAGGTCAAACTGAGAATCTGTTTTTTGTTTCAAGTCAGTTAAAATTTCATTTTGCGTGTAAAAAAATAATATTTACAGAATCTACAGGTATTTCATTGATTAGATACCTGTTTACTTTACGAAGATTAGATTGTAATTAAAAATCTATTTACTTTCCATTTCAATACAACATAAAACAACTATTAAAAATATGTGCTTAATTTATATAAAATCAAAACACTGGAAATTCTAGTTGATTTTTATTTACCCGATCAGGCAAAACAACATCAAAACCAAACGTTTGACGCTTAATTTGTCTGCTACCCTCAATTACTTTCGTAAAAATATTGTTTACCCTCCGTGTTGTTTACTCATTTTAGAGTACCATAGCAGACTGAACACTAAACAGTCGGTCGACAGTTGAGCCAATAGTTAGAAAATGCTTTTAATTTTATTTCTTTACAAAAAAAATGTGTACAGACTTATTTACAAGTTTTTTTACAAAAAATAATATTGTAAAAGTGGTATTTACAGCGTCGAAAAACTTCTTATCGCTCTCGAAGGAAATTTTGATTTTAGTCAGACTTTTCAGTCAGTCTGATACCAGCTAAATACCTGATCTTTGTAATGTGTGTACTGCCATTCATCTTCGTACTGAATTATGAACTCAAACATACTTTCGGCCGACTAAAAGTTTACAGTGTGCGGTTACTCTTAATGGAGTACCGCAAAATATTTTTCTCGCAAATCTTTGGGAACACGAATAAACATCAGCTTAGACAAAATACTCTTAAATTACATCGATGTCCAAGTATTTTGTTTAATAACAATACTTTAGGCCGACAAAGGATAATCTTGAAAAAACACCAATTGTTTGAATCTCAAAAACCAAAAGGTAAACGTTATTGGATATTTAAATGAATTTAAAAAAAAAAAATGTTTTTAATTTGTGTGGGTTTTCGGCACTTGGGTATAGATTAAGGGTAACTGACCTCTGACAACACTGATGACTGAAAAACATTAATCATAAACACTTCGTCCAATGCAAAAATAACTCTGTGAAGCAATAAATTCAACCCAAATACTCATACTTTGCCATTCTTATAATTTGAGTAAGCATTTTTAATTTAATCATTTAAGCAAATAAGTGGATTTCTTGATATGGGACAAAAAATATTTGGTGTCAACGCAGATAATGAACAATTGCCAAAATCTCAGTAACTAAAAGGTTAAAAGATTTATTATTTCCTCATAAGATGTGATAAAAGCTATCTTATGTACCTAAAAGTTAAATAAAGGCGTAGAAAATAAATATCTAGTTCCGGCATTCTGATAGAGGTCCGTCTATAACATTTTAAAGTATATGAAACTCTAATCCTTCCTTGTGATCTTTACTATAAGATACAGGTTTTTAACTAGTCCGACTAACGGGTCATAACACCTTTTCATATATTCCGACAAAGTAATTAATAATCACTATAAATTAATTAAATCGTAAACTATTCCAAACATGTTTCGTCCGCCCTTAACAAGGAAATTACCACCTTTATCCGCAATTTTTGCATAAATTCATTGAATGAATATCAATAGCAATCAAACAAAGACTTCTAGAACGGTAAAACACGCAGATTTCAATAATATGGCGTCCACGGCCGATTTCGGCCACAGCGGCTGTTCTCATTTAAGGAGATCAGCTAGCTGCGCAGGGCATATTATAGGTACTTAGTGCACGAGCATTTGGGCAGACACAGGTGAACTCGCTATTCCTTCACCCTCATAACCCGATGGGACGGCAATCCGACACGACCGTAAAGAGATCAGGCGCAGGACCGACATTTACGTGCTCTCCGATGCACGGGTGAATCAATCACCAACTTCCAGACTACGGTGCTGCTTTCCGCCGACCCAGGAATCGACACCGAGACCTCGAGTCCAGCGCTTGTGACCACTAGACCAACGAGGCAGTTTTAATAATACCATATTATCGTAGATAGTAGACGTCTCAAATAATACGTATCACATACAAAGAATGTGTAATGGCAAAGGTCATCAGCCATTAACCTTATTATTTCTTAACTCGAATAAAAACTAGAAAGATAGAATCTTCAATGAAAACCAACGTCTCGAGATAGGTAGCTCTAAGGCTAGTAACAAAGCCCCTGATTCCTATACCTTAGCGAGAAACGAATCTTTGGACGTTTATAATTATATGGCTTGGGTCAAAAAAGAACTGACAAAAAACCTAATCACTTCTTCTTTATATGAACCGGCCATAAAATAATATTCACAAAGATACTTCGTAGCTTCATCGAATTTGGTGCTTTACTCTGAGTTCAAGTTATGCATAAAAGTCCAAAGATTATCGACCTCTTTATTACAGGAGAAACCATTTCAAACTGGCCACTCGAATTTCCAGACAGAAAAGAAATAAAACGAACGTGTTCCTAATTTGAGCTTAATCACTTAAAAAAACAAGTTCCGATTTCAAATTCAATTTTGGCAAATTCTAAACCCGTTTCAATGTTGTCATTTCAGTTTTATAGTGATGCCCAGTATCATCCTATCCATCCATCCATTCCATATCATATCCAGTATCATAGTAGGCTGTCATTGAACATCCTTGGCAGTTGTTACGGGTAGTCAGAAGCCAGTAAATCTGACACCAGTCTAACCAAGGGGTATCGGGTTGCCCGGGCAACTGGGTTGAGGAGGTCAGATAGGCAGTCGCTTCTTGTAAAGCACTGGTACTCACATGATTGGGAAAAGGCTCGGAGGATGATGAGTGATGCCCAGTATGGAATAGTGATGTAGACCAATAAAGGTATTTTATATAAATTATTCATTGTTTATGGATAAATACGGAAGCAAAGTTAAGTACATAGTTACGTAAACTACGAGTACTTGGTTCAATGTCGTTCACATTTTGTTCACGTTCAATAACCGATGACGGTTCTAGCTTGCCGTTAGCATATAATTTATTATGAGATTTAATTAATAAAACATATAGATTTTGCAGTAGTATGTTCCTAATTCTTTTTGCCCCTTTTAATTTAAGTAATATACCCTAATATAATAAAGAAGGAACATTTTTAGTTTGCTTGTAAATGCTCCGAAACTACTTACTGAACCGATTTGAAAGCTACACCCTTCCGAAGTAGTATGAGCTATATTTTATCTTGGTACAAGTATTAGTTCCCACAGCAGCGGGGAATCGGTTAGTTACTGATAAATAAAGTAGTTCATTTCAACCAAAAAATATTCTTGGTACAAAATACACAATAATCTAATCACTTAAGATACATTTAACATCTGCGCTACAATTCTAGGTAACCTATAGGCATGTCACCGGCCTACTTTCGATTACACAAGTATATTTCACTGGTTTTGTGCACAATCTGGTTAAGTTCAACGCACTGGTTTGATGCCAAGAATTTGTTGACGCAACTATGTAAGTAAACGCTGATTAAAGATTTCGTATTGCAAGTTAATAAGTATGGAATTAAATCTAAAGAGATTTCTTAAATCCGGACTAATTAAAGATTTGCTCCGGTTTTGCACTGATTAAATTGTGTAAGTATATGCCTTTCTTATGAACCATTTTATTCAGGCTAACCGCATAAAAATTAGTTTAGTGGTTTTTTATGTTTACCTCGAACAAATAAACGAATAGGTGTGATGAACTTGTAAGTTGTATATTGGAACTAGATAAAAACTTGTGCACGAGATTCTGTACCATTAGGCCAAAAATTCAAGATTATTGTATGGAGAAGCGGAGGACTCTCCCTCCTTGTTGTACATAATATATTCATCTGTGATATCAACTATCTTCTTTTTGTAGACTATATTAGAAAATAATCATTTTTACGGACACCATGACCGTGCTCCATGTTTAATAAATAAACAAAATTGTTTGATAAATCACTGTCCAGATAAAAATAAATACAAATATTTAGAGGTCACTGAATTACCTCCTTGCCAATAATATACCAATACACCGCCTCGTGTAAATAAATAAATACATAAACGACTAAATACATACTTCCTCACCAATTCCAAATAGAACCAACTAGCCTCTGCCCACGGCTTTACTTGAAATTAGAAGCGAAAACGGACAATAATAGGTATAACAAGTATGACCTTACTTCTGCCAAGTCTGCCCCAACACCAGCACAGGGAAAGAGAGAAACCTAATTGCCGTCAAAAAAAAATCGATTGCCATCGACTCGAAAAGAAGACCTAAAAATAAAATAAAAATTTCCCAAAATAAATATTTATTACTTAAGCAAAAATAAATCTCACGAATGAAAAATTATTCTTGCCCACGGCATAAATATATAATATTATGTAATTATGTTTTATTTTTAATGATAATGTTCATACATTACAAAATATCTTCCATATAAAAATAGAGAAAATTAAAACTGGCTACAATGACATTCCTTCTTATGCAATGTTACGGAGACTGCAATATACAAAAAGACGTTACCACACAAATTAATCGTTTCATACAAAGAGCATCAGATATGGTATGACTTTGAACCCTATCATTGTCAGTCTTACAAGATGACTGGGTAATAATTTCCTGGTAAATCCATCGATGGCCATTGTGAGAAATTACTGGCTAGGTTAATGAGGGTTAAGGTCAGGAAACAGTAAGTAATTATGAGAAGTAGCCAATTATGATCTCTTTCACGGACAGTATTGAAATAGCACATCCTTTGCTCTCGCTACAATTGAAGTTTGATGATCTCTCAGAAAATATTCTATCGAGTCTCAGACACTCTCTCTCTTTCCAGCTATTTATCCCATATGTTGGTGGGGTCAGCTTTCTTAATTTGTCTTCTCGACTTCGCTCTATCTACGACATCGTTCTCAGATACCTGGCACTCCTTCATTTCTTTCGACACCACGATCTCTCAGAAAATACTCTATCGAGTTTCATACCCTGATCTCAGCAAACTCAACTGCTGATATACATTAAGACAGCCCCATTTTGACAACTAATTAATGGCTTAAATAAAAAATGTACACATTGATAAACAATAGAGCTCATTAGTCAAGGGCTTCTTAATTACTTATTTACCAATAGTTATAAAATATGTAAAAGGTAAACTTGGCTTATACGACATTGACTTTGGCCTTTGCCAAAATTATGTAAAACAAAGTTACGCGCGGAAATGAGATGCAACTACCGGTTCTCTTTATACGGTTATGTTTATTTCGTTCTAATAGATTAAGATTTAAACAAGATAAAATTACGTCAACGCATTAGTAGGTCAGATAGATATGGAAAAAGCTTTCTGTTTTCAGTACCTACATCTTCATATTTTTTTCTTAGCAAGTAACTAGTTAATTTTGTTTTAATATTTAAAAAATACTTATTCAGGTACCTACATTCAAAAGATATTATCTTTAAAAAAATATTAACTATTTTAATAAAGGGTGTTATAAAATCGTCTGGTATCAAAAAAATGTGACCATCTATAATAGAGTAGAAATAAAATTATAAGTCCACGGTACGACTGCAATAGTATCATCATACGAAAATCTTATTTAATATGTGATTTACCTAAAGGCTTACATCATTTACTATGAAAGGGAAAACCCGATCAAACAGTAACGACTTTTTGCTATATTCTACCGCGATGTTTAGACACTTCCGCAATATAAATATAACCAGGAATCAATAAATCGTATCTACTTATATAGCAACAAAATGATTGCCAAACAACAACTTTGTTTGAAGGTTCCGTATATTTGGCGGTAATTAAACTTATATTATACCGATTATACGTTGTATCTGCTATTATAACAATTCTTCTTTGAATATAGAGCCTTAGAATAGTTCTATATTTGACGATTGAGGGCTGATGTTTCAATCATCAGTTAAGTTCCATCTAACGAACAAATATAGCGGTATTATTTTCTACAGGTACAAAAATTAACAAAATCTAAAAAACTTCAGATAAAAGTTGAAAATTGGCCCCAAGTGTCATAGTAATTAAGTTTTTTATTTCCACAATTATTGATGAAATGCTGATTTATTAACATATCCATGTAAATCATGCGACTCTTATATTATATAAGTTTATGATATTTAAATCAATATGGTACAAACTTATAGATAACCAGTTTATTGGTGTCCATTAGTATCTTGTATTTAATTTTATGATATTGAACCGTGGGAAATAATAGTATTACTTATTGTTATTTTAATATTTTCTATCACAAATTAAAACAAAAAATATGTCAATCATTTTTATTGACGATGGGTTATTTTGTTTAAATATACATCCTGGTTTTAGTTTCAAAAAAACATTTATAAAATTATAAATAGCCGGTTTCTTAAGTACTTATAAACTCACTATATTAATAAATTTTATAATAACATAAAACTCTATGTTTTTAGAAAATACATTTTTTGCTTAAATAACGTCGAGTGTACGCTATCTCACCTTTGCAAAATATTTGTAATTTTTTGTCATATAATCCAAGTTTGTAAATATTTCTAAACCGCCTAAAACTGGTAAAAACTTATGTAAATATCTGAACACCTGCTGACGATTATTGTTGCCAATTTAATATGTAAAAGAAATAAAAATTGATTAATTTCCAGTTTTTTTAAACAACCTATTCTGATTAAGAGTACCTCGCATACCGCAGACAGTTGGCCCAATCGAAGGCACATTACCCGAAATTTTGATTTCAATCAAAGTTTGCAGTCTTTTTGACATCAGCTAAGTAAATACCTGATCTTTGTGATGTACGTACCTACTACCATTCATCAAACTGATTTATGGGCCGGAAGCAAACTATCGGCGGACTAAAAGTTTGTGAGCGCTTAATCTATTTAAGAATTAAGGATGAATTTCCAGTTTCAAAAATAATCTTTTCTGATTCAATCAATTCCCAAATCTAAAATAATGTAAAAAAATGTAGTAAAAATATCTGAATAAGATATCTAAATATCAATGACTTAGATTAGAATAATACTTAATTGAATTTATTTTTAGTATTTAGACTTTATACTAAGATTTTCTTGAATAACGTGTCTTATTGAAAGAGCATTTTGAATGCATAACACGATATAGTAAAATTCTAATCATATATCCAAACTTATGCTAATATAATAAAATTAGTTGATTTGTATGCAAAGATAATCACTAGAACTATAGTTATTCTTATTTTTAAGCAGCTACAAACTTCTACTGGTATTTTTCATTTCACAGTGAGTTGTAGACGGCATATATCTTTTACACAAACAGTCAATCTGATCTCCATAGCGGAGTTACTAGGTTTTGAATTTCATAATCCTTCTCTGTCCGGCTTTCGCGACAAAACTGCGGAACCAATAAAAATAAAATTTTGTACAATAATAGTTAACATCTTGAGAAAGGACACAGGATACTCTTTATCCAGATGTGGAAAGTAGTTTCAAATTCCAGCAATACGAGTCAAATTGCAGAGAAAGACTAGTATTAAACGAATTTACTAAAACAAATGACACCTGTTATTCTATTAAAACATGATTCATATGCATACATCAATTAAATAATAAATAATATTTTTGACATAAACGATTAATAAAATATTTTCTTACACTCACATAATAAATGGTCACCCATCCAATGAGTGACCGCGGCAAGCAAAATCTAACCTTGATCGATTGACCTGTGATCATCGGGTACGTGGCAACCAAATGACATCTGTGCCTTATTAAAATTTCGCTCGGCAACGGCCTTTCGTGAGCTGTCTAACCGGTTGAACGTCCGAACTTTAAAATATGGTCATTTTTTTATCACAGTATTTTACTACCATGGAGAACCAAATGACTAGCGGAGATGTCATAAAGCAAAATCTTCTAAGAAAGTAGCGCGCCCAAATGCTTGTGTTCGGGGTCGAGGAACATTACAACTCTGAACTTACACGCCATCAATAAATCCCGCGCATTATTTTCAAAATGAAATCATGAATCAATCAAGATCAATATTTGGCCGATTGATTTTAATTTGACAAGGAAACCAAACGTCTCGTTAGGTACGATGCTTGACCTGTTCAACAAGGCACCTGACCTACCTACCAGGTGTCTCCGCTATTTTTCTTTCCTCCGTGGTTTTTACAGTCATTATATTGCCCAACCGTTTACCATAATTATTGTCTTTTTTGGAATTTCGGGGAAACTTGAACTTTAATGTTTTTTGGGACATTAATTACGCAGAAGTTACCAAAGAGATCGATAATCGAATATCAACGTTTTGCCCTTGTAATGAATCGATTAGTTTTTACCGATTAAGTTTTCCTGAATTTTGCCTGCCACTTTTTATGGAGGCACCTTTATTAAATTTATGAGCTATAATGCAGTTTGTTATATTTATGTCCGTCGTAAATTAGTGCTTATGTATATCCGGGTGCCTAATTTAATTGGCACCCAAAAATTACATTAATATACAATTTGGTGCAGGTACGGCAGATAAAGATAACGAAAAGGTTTTTTGTTACCTAGAGTAGTCTTATGATTCAGTAGTTTCATAGATTATTACCTACTTATAATCGAACAATAACGAACATCTACAATACATCTCCATATACCTAACAATGATCATCAGTTTGTCTCTTCCTTTTATCACTTAGAACCCTTCAAAAAGTGTCTCCATAAAAAATCACCTCATCTTAACGTGCACTCTGACCTCGCCCTACATAAAAGAAAGCAAAACTCTTTTGATAAATTAAAAAGGATTTTGAATAAAGACTTTTTACGTAAAAAGGCATTAAATACTGTAACTGCAATAAATCTTAAAATGTTGAGATAACGTCTTTTGCGTTTACAATTTATTTCTGTGAGATGCGTTCTATCGGGGACAATATCAGCGATTTTAAACCCCAACAAAAGACTTTCTGTATCAGACAAGATCGTTTAATTTTATTCGATTCTATGTGTCTGCTAGATTTTAAACCAGCTTTAAGTTATATCGAGTTTAAAAGAATTTACACTGGCGGACGTTTTTAAAGTCATTGATAAGCTTCTTTTTGGAATCTTCAGAGTGATTTAAATGAAAGAAGAAAGCTGCTTTAACCAGCATGGCAATGTATGTCTATGTATTATTTCAAAAGAAAATTCGAATTTTCTCTTACATCATAATCATTTTTTTTTACTTGAATTGAAATTCGTATCGATAACTCAAAATGACACAAATAAATGTCATAATTACAATAAATTAACCGTATTGACGATGTTAATTGAAAATCAATAGTTGACACCGAAATGTGCAAACATATTGACATAAGGGCGCATTGTTTGTTTAATAGTCACGTACGGTTAGCGGCCGATTGTCGCGATGTGAGTCAACAAATAAATACTAAATGTTGATGATGCACGCGTTTTCGCTGTTCAGACCTGGTTTTTGTAATGTTAGTAGTAAAAAAAGTTTATATGTGATGCAAACATTTGTTTGTAAAACAGCTCATTAAAATGGAACTTGGTGTTAAAGTAGGCAAACTTAACAAAAAAAAATTTTTTTTTTTCAAATATGTAATTGTATATTAAAATGTAAAAATACTGTAAATTAACATTATTCAGAATTCACATTCTCATAAAACGTGAATGAATTAAATTAATTGCGATTAATGTGAAAACAACATACATAATTTTTTTAAGTTGTTTTTAATGTGCCTATGTAAATTATTATTATTTTATGTGGAATTTTGAATTAGCATTATGTTAATCCAAAAAACATCTTTTACAGGTTTCTTAGGAAATTAAAAAAAATTTTTTGGTCGACAGTCGATAAAAAAAAATCTTCCTTTAAAAAGCCTACTTTTATAGCCATTTTATGTTTATGACTATTATAATTACCATTAACAACTGACTAAATTGCCTATAATAAATTTATCGAAAAGTTGTCCTAAGTTATCATTTACATATTGAAATGCCTGTCCTAACCAATCCTAAGATCATTATCAATTTGAAACTAGTTAAATTATTTAAATAAGCTCAAATATTTCTCTAAAGTACAACGAACTTGTTCAAAATAACCTAAAGTTTAAACATATATTGGGTGCCTAAAATGCCACATGATGGAACACCTGAGTGGAAACATTAACGTGACACAAGCATCATTTTAGTGGCCCACCTGGTATTGTTATGCATCTATATTGCTTATATGGTAACTGCTATTGGGCTCATTGTAGATACTACCTGCCAGCGAAGTATATTTTATATAGAATTTAATTTTAACCTTTATTTTACCAGACGAACAAAATAAGTGTCGAACATGTGAAAATATTTGTGATGCTTCAATTTTGTTGAATACTTTTTACTCCACCATAATGACACATATGAATGAAATGAAATGAAATTATTTATTTGCTATGAATGTAGGTACAAAAATATGGTGTTAAGTGAAAGTAGAGTCCAGTACATTCTACCATGAGGCATGCAAAATTTTATAAAATATAATTTAAAAAAAAATGCAATTATTTGTCTTAAATCAAATTGTGTTAAAAATATTGTCCAAAATTCAATGTATAGTTCAAAAGTTCAATATATAGTTAAGAAATAGACATAGACATAGACATAGACATAGTCTTAAATGTATCGCAAAAAAAATTGAGTAGAGATTTAAGTCTACCAAAACCAATATAACCACTGGGCTCACCTTTCTAAAAATATATTTTCGCTCTAATTTTAGGAACCTTACGTTATAATATAAAAAAAGAATAACTATATCTAAATTTACTTCTAAAGTTATTAACCTTATAAGACTCACGACTTAAGTTTAGCCACCCACGCATGAACCAAAATAAAAACTGTTCTTTTTTATCCAAAAATAACGACTTATCTTCTTGGTTGTGTGCCGTATTAAATTCATGAGAGGGCAGGGAAAAACCGGTCCTCAAGATTCCCAATTTTAAATATCTAATCTGCAGAACTAAATTAACTTGCCAAAATGATTGATTGTCGCAGTAGATCTGCAACTTTCTCTTTAAGGATATGTCACAAAATAACTGTTCTTAAATATTTTTAGACACGATTTGAGTGGGAAAATTAGATAAGTTTTAGAAGACCGTATGTTTTTGTGTTGGAAAAAAACCCCCGACGAATTGACCGTCCTCTTTTGCAAGTCAGTAAAAAACGAGAGTGGGGCTTTCCCGACCCTCAAAAAATATTTATATTTTTAAATATACGTCTCTTCCCTAGTCAATTATGATACACAGGGATAGTGACTTTTTTAAAACCCAAAAAAAAATAGGATGTAAAATTCAACTGCCTGATCATAAGAGAACTACAAAAACTGATATAATGAATACATATGCGTATTCCTACTATAGGTAGGTAGGTAGGTAGCTATATTAGTGGCGTTATCTAACTTAAAATTAATAAAAGTGTACAAAACTTAAAACAAACAATTGAGTTATGTTTATTTACTGAACTGCGTCATACTTATAGCTACGTTTAACGTCACAATTTGCCGCGTCTGGTATTTCAAAACGACTATGCGTGATGCATTACTTATCAATATCACAGATGCTACCTTTGCAGCACACTGCAAACTTTGTCGCCCGATAGTTTGCTTGGGCTCATAAATCAGTATGAAGATGAATGGTAGTGCGCACATTACAAAAATCAGGTACACAGCTGGTATCAGGTTGACTTTAAACTTTGACTGAAATCCAAACTTGCTTTAAAAAAAATTTTGCCAGCCATCATCGGGCCAACTGTCGGCCGACTATTTACTCTTCAGTGTGCAGTAAATCGAATAAAATATGCATAGTACCGTCTGCGCAGGGATACAACAATGGATTTGCATATAAATATGCAACAATATCTAGATTACATTTTTTTCTATAAAATTAGTTATTGAACTGATAAAAAAAACGAATTAGATATTATAGTTTTAGGTACATAAGGTTGGTTTTAAGTGTGCATACTATGCTGAAAACCGCATCAAAATCGGTTCAGCCAAACTTGAAATAAAAAATATATCAATCATAGCCATAAAAATCAGAAGTCGCGGGAAAAAGATACGTCCGTGCAAATCTTTTATTTTACTAAGTGATTCAATTACGACGTAATAATAATTGTTAAGTTATTTAACGGCTACAAGTCATCGTTAAGAATCCCATCCATTTGCTTCCGAGCGTTAATAAAATCAATAAAACCGGTGATATAACAATAAAGTCACAATCGTAGTAAAACGTGTTTTTCTTACAAAACAAAATCTTAAGTAATCTGCAAAATCTCATATACATGTTAATCTAATACGCTCAAGAAGGCACCTAGGAAAGACTTTGAATCGATTATTTAGTGTCTACAAGGCAATTTTGGTATTTGAGGAAAATTGTAATAAGGAAAAGTCGTTTTTCCCAAGATCGTGCGTAGATGAGGTCTGCTATAGAAGGTCTATATTTAACAATGAAATTATAGTAGCGTAATGCTATGAGTAACAAGACAAAACAAACTTAATAATCATAAAAAACAGACACGCTAGTCAAATCATCGAAACCAATAAAATAATTTGAGCATCGTTTAAAATAGATTCTAATGACGATAAGAAAAGAACAACAAATACAAGTAAACTTAAATACTCACTTTTCAACGCCCATCTCTTGTTCATAATCAGTCCATCCAGGAATTTGTAACCATGTTCTCTACATGCAGTTTCTTTCACACTTGCAACAGCACTGGTCAAAGAAAGCAGATCGCTGGCCAACACCACTGAAGAAGCGTAATCAGGAGACTCTTCCACATGTCTTACAGACCCATCTCTATTCCCTATCTCATCTCCATAAGCATCATAAGTAGAAGACTTAACATCATCAACAACTTTCGTAACAGCATCCTTTGGAACCGTACCATTGTGTCTAACTAAGTCAGTCCACTTTGCCACTAAATCTTTGTCCACTCCCAAATTTTGAATAGTCCTATTAAGTAACGCGTAATCTTTATCAGTTAGAGTTCTATTTGAATTTAGTATAGGTGTTAGTCTTTGTAGCACTTCATGGTTTAACAGTGTTGTGTTAAAAGTTTTCGAGTCGAAGGCGGCGGCCGCCGAGCACGCGATTAGGAAAATCGCCGCGGAAAGCATGACGTTCTGCGCGCGCGCCGTCTCTAGCAGTACTGAGCCTTCGATCCTCGGACGATCATTGAAGTGAGTCCTCGCTATTAGGCTGTGTCGCCTTTTTAATATTGTAATAAGTTCATTGTTTTTGATCGATGCTTGTTAATCTGGGGGTTCTCGATGTTTCGATTTGAGTTTTGTTTTGGGTCATGTGTAATTTGATGATGATAATTAATTTGGATTTTGGTCCAGGCCATTTGGGAAGATTGGTAAACTTATTTTTTTTTCGTTTTGGCCACGTTTTGATGCTCTATTTGAAAATGATTTATTTAATTAAATAATCTGCTGATGTGTTTACATTTATTATTATCATACCATCCATTAAATGTCAATAACTGAACAGAAAAAAATCTTTTAAATAGTTTTCCATTCTTCCTTCTTAGACGAATTAGAAAAACCTCTCAATAGAATTCAATAGTAACTTTTCAACTGCTAATGACCAAAAAGTTATAACTACACAGTATCTGCAATGTATACTTTTGTTTTATAAAAACCAGACCTTTTAGAGTGTCTTTAGTCTTTTATATATCAATCGGATTTTGTACCTACCACCCTTAATTTCCAGATTTCAAAATCATTCATGATTCCATTAATAATAACTATATAACAATAATAACATGTAATATCAATCCCTGTCTAAAACAAGGTCCCCAGAGGCTTCATAAATGATGTATTATGCAATGATAATTGGGCAGTGACACATGTAACCTGATTACGCGAATATCTAGTTACCCTGATTAGTCTTGTGTTAACATTAATTAGTACTTTTCACATTAATTGAGCTGTCTCTCATTGCCTATAATTTTCTCAAATAAGTTGGGGTCACCTTTCACTCTAACCAGATGCGCTGCATACTATGTCTTACATCGGGCGACTGTCTATCTGACCTCCTCGACACAGTGTCACGAACCCCCTGATACTCATTTCAGATTTTCTGGCTATTAACTACCCATAACCGTTGCTATGCCGTATGATCGATCGATCCATGTGGCTATTACTTACAAAAGATACCCTCTTTATTTCACTCAGTGAAGTTAGTTTAGAATCGAAATACATAAAACTGATAAAACAAATGATGAGCTATATGTAAACAATGTTATTCCCATATAAGATTGGCTGATTCTCACAATTCCATTTACATCCTTTTGCACTGACATCCGCTGTCCCACGAAGCCAAGTAAAATATTCTCATTATAATAGTAATTAAGGAAAGCTTTTATAGTTTCTAGCCATTGGGTGCAGTCTAATCGAATGCACCATTTTAGTCACATAACGCAATGCGAAATGAGCCTATTTCAATCAATTTTGCAGAACTGTCTCCAATAATCCTAAATTAATTTCATTATGAAGACTCGACAACACATAAATAATGCCAAACACAACATAATTGTTCAACATTCAAGATGTTCCTACTAGAGCAACGAGACAATACTGATTCCGCATTTTTGTACTTTTATGTGCTCAAATATGTGAAACACTGCGTATAGAAACAAATTATGCAAATCAAGGTCAATAATTTTATGTATTTTATGTTCGCGGATCTAGTCCCAAAATATTTGAAAACTGGATCTTCGCATATAATAAAATTCTTGATACCTGTATGAGTAGGTGAATCTTTAATCCTTTGCCACGATTTCTCTCGCATAAGCAATATGGTCAGACAGATAGTTGCTAAATTATACCTTTGAAATATCGTAACATTAGATTTTACCCGTGACTTCGTCCATATAAACTAACACGTTAATGTCTCCGTTCCCTACTCCATTCTTCTTAATTCGTCTAACGGGTAAAAAAAGAAATCAAACAAATCAAAATTCATGAAAATCGATCTACCTGTTCTCAAGATACGTGTTTTTAATTTGGATCTTTTGTATCCGCTTTCGTATCGAACTGAATGCAAAACTTTACTTTGAGCATGTATAAAATGAAACAAGAAAACAAAACTCAAAAAGATAATTTAATTAAACAGACAAATAACGCTACCTTGAGTATCGATAATATTGAGCTCCGTTGCGATTCCCATTCGCAGTCCATTCCCATTCATCAAGATCTTGATCATCATCCCTTGGTTGTGACCTTCTTCGTACGTAATGGTCTCGTTCCAACCACGACTCATCTTCTTCATCTTCACCACCTTCTTCCTCAATTATTTCCAAATCGTCGTCCATATTTCCAATAGATTCTTCCCCAGCTTCTTCTTCTTCTTCCTCCTCTAAAATTTCTCCAAGTCCTTCGTTGTCTCTCTGCGCTTCGTACTCAACTTCTGTCTCAGGAATTTCTTCAAGAACTTCTCTGTGTGCTATCAAATGCTGTCTGCTTCTTATTTGTGGTACTTCTATGATTTCTTCTTCTTCCTCTTTTTCTTCTTTTTGACCTTCTTCTTTATTTTCAGCAGCATCATCTGATTCTTTAGTTTCATCTGTACTTTCAGATTTTGATAGAGAAGGGAAAGAGAATGAGAATACTTTGTGTAGATTCTGCATCGGTATAACGAAGGTTAACGTTAGGATGGTCGAAGACAGTATTATAGCTGAAATCTCTTGGACGTCGATCTGAAATGACATTCAATTAATCATTTAGACTATTTCATTTTGTTTTAATTACAAGACTTTTGATAATGTTGTTTCTTTCCTTACCATGGATATTAATGTAAATTCTCTAGAAGTCTTGACAGTAGCGACATTTGTGATGAACACAATGAACTGGGTGAGGTAGAGAGCGTACGACAGTCTGCTGATCATGACCAGAGGACGGCAGCATAAGAAACGTGACAGGAAACCTGTGGAACAACACAAACATTAAAGCTTATGCACAATCATAATGTTTTTCTAAATTACGCATAATCGCTATACATTTGTGTAAATCTGTCTCGCACGACGTATCACCACACTGATTGTTAATATTTAAGAAGTATGCATATCAATATGGCTGAGAATAACTTTATCTATGGTGTTTAACATCTATTTATCTATAATATTATATGAGCCTAGATGTGTTCTTTGTCATCCCTTTAGTCAACAACTTATGGATCTATAGTATAAAAGCTATCTTATTGTCCTGTTGCAATCTGAGACAGTATAAAAATATATTTTTTCTTATACTTAATTAAACTAAGATCTTAAGGGCCTTACTACAAAAACTTTAAACCCTGTTTTACACTTGTCTAATAAAATTTTGGCTGCAAAATGAACCTTATGTCAACGTCATAATTTGACATTTTTTTAGACAAGGCATAAACTGACGTTTAAAAGTTTTTGTGGTAAGACGGTTATGGTCTTACTACAAAAACTTTAACCCCTGTTTTACACTTGTCTAAAAAAATTTTGGCTGCAAAATGAACCATATGTCAACGTCATAATTTGACATTTTTTTAGACAAGGCATAAACTGACGTTAAAAAGTTTTTGTGGTAAGACGGTTAGAGTCTAATCTTCAAATTCTTATTTATAGTAGTAGTACTTTTTCTCCTGGATTCCTTTGCATGCAACTATTTTTATTACATAATAATGTTACTTTCTTACCGTTACTGCTATGGACAGCATAAATGACCCACGCTATAGCGAGAGCGGACGCGATAGGCGCAAGAGCAGCGTACTGGGCGGCAAATGAGGAGCTGTACCGATACTGGATAGAACCGGCGTCGATGCCAGCCCACCAGACGAGGCACCAGAGAGCGGTGCTGGATAACCAGCCGATGGACAGGATGAACTGGAAAATTAGACGATGTTGTATGTGTATAAAATATAGATACAAGATTTGTGTCATGTCATCAGCCTAGCTTTTTTCCGACTAAGTTGAGGTCGACTCTCAGTCTAAAAGGAAGTTTTGTGTAAGCATAAAATATTGTGAGAAATTCCTATGTCTGATGAGTCATCTCATAAGTGTCATTTTTTCTAGCCATATCGTCTTTAACACAGTCCAATCATAACCAAAATTATTCATATTTTTCTTTTGTTTTATTTAAAATCGAGGAAAAAATAGTTATGATTTTGGAATCATAATCTTTTTCCTTTACTGTAATTGTTTTAATGACCCTTATATTTCTGAATAATTATGCATTTAATACAGCAATTGCTGGACTTTTAATAACATAGTGTTATGTTGATATACAGTATCATGTGGTGGCTACATGTCGTCTATATTTACGGCTATTTCCTTTACAGTTGATCTTTGGCCTTTTATAATAACAAATAATGATCAATTTTTATGTTCCTATATAGAATAATTTACAAGAATTACATAACGTTATTAACGATATTATTTAATAGTTGTAACTAATTGTTTCTTAACTACAGTGTACTGTATAGCAACATCAGTTATGCAATCAGCACCACATACATTCAACTCCTGAAATATAATACATCATTTTATCAATTTCAAGGAAGGTTGCTACATCGGTTTTCACTAAAACATACTATGAAAATTATTTTATCTACGTACTAACTTTCAACACATAAAATTTTATTCAAATATAAGTAAAAATAATAATACCTTTCCGTGTTCCGTAGGGTTCTTCAAAGCCAACCCCAAACTTAGGCCAACCAGATAAGGAGTAGACCGATGAAGCACCGAAGTGTAGCTCAATCGCGCCGTCCTATACAGCTGACTAACACTGCAAACACGACCAAATTAAAATTCCCAACTGACAACTTACTTAAGACTTGTTAAGTGTTCATCTTAAAGTATCGGGGTTTTGTAAGCAAGTTTTAGAAGTTGCAAAGTTTAACAGGCTTGAGTTAAAAGGAGATTGTAGGGAAACTGCGTTGGTGTTTTGTTTTACTTATATGATCGGATACATGGGTTGAGTTAGGTAAAGTTAAGGAACCAATTGGAACGGGAAAATTTTTATTGTAACATTAAAATATACGTTGTCTTGATCTTGATTTTTTTTTTCAGATTTCATGAAGAGCACTTCAACCGATAACCCGTGTCCTAGGTTACTATTTTCTGTACCCGGATAAAAAAAATCATGTCTTTTCTTAGGCTCAATACTATATGTTACACAATTTCATCGAGACCAGTATTTTGTCGTGTTACTATCAGATCTATAATACACACAGACAGTGTTACCATCGGATCTATAATATTAGTAATGATTTAAGAGGATTCGAATAGGAGTCCACTGATATGTTAACAATACATAGTAAAACAAATGCACAACTAAATAGTCCACTAACGATTTCAATTTGCATGTCATATGAAATATTAACAAGTAAAATGCATAAATGGATGTTGGCTCCCACGCAAAACGTACAAACAAATAAAATTGAGTGCCACTAAACTGCTAATGTTGTCATTCAAATTATTACAAACATGGATAATTACCGCTAAAGGGTTGTATTTACATATTATTGAATAGATGAAACAAATGATTATGCTGGGATGGTTTGTTTAGCTAAATGTGACTAAAACCAGGAGCCAAAATGAATATGAAAAATTCCAGTCAAAAATGTTTATTGGTGGAGCATTTTAAAAGTCTCGATTTTCATGTGTACCATTATATTGACAATGAAGTCTAATTGATCTATTTATTTTCGGACTCTTTAGTTGTAAAAATCTTTGGTAGTACATTACGGAGAACATACAGAAGTGTATATAGGAGTACATAAGAAATTATATAACGGAGTACATAAGGATGCCGCTACACCTAGTTAACCTGCCGGTTATACCTATTGTAGCATATGGCCATATAGCTGCCTAAGCCTAAGTATAACCGTACTTCGGGCCTTAATCATACATAACTTATGTATTTATTCTATACTCTTCTTCTTAAACATGAATAAATCGGCCTTAATGTAAGGTTCAATAAGTGTTAAAAACATACCTGACTCCATGATAAGCCAGCATAGTCAGGCGATGGTCTCTCACAGTCGTGTATCGGGAGTACGCCGCAAATACATGCAGCCCTGGTATGAGGATCTTGTACAACCCGGTCTTCGCTTGGATCAGCCAGACTATGATGCAGCCTAGGATCGTCAGCTGCATGTCCAGGGCTAGTTGATGGGTTTGGGGAGCACACTGAAAGAAAGTAAAATTTTCAAGTTTTAGGAGAGGTTCATTGATTTGGAACGACTTCAGCCTTACCATGAATCGCTCTGTCAATTGTATCTAATAGATTATAACCGAATTAGAAGAGGATATTATTCGCTTTTTATTTTTTATTTAGTAAGTAACTTACAAAATGACGCCCATTTGTAAGTGCTTCATGCTTTCTTACATGCTTTTCTTAAGATAGAAGCTTTAAAAAGTGGTGTTAAACTACAGTTAATAAGTAAACATTATTTCATTCCTTTCTGTAAATGAATACACGACTATGCAATCAAGAGCTAAGCTAAAACCCTTGAAATCGAATGCGCAGTTAAAAACAATTCAAAAACGCCTGTCTATGTCCCGCAGTATCAATGGCTACTCAATTCTGCATAGAGATTCCATATGTTACTCCTTCTTACCATATCCTCAAAGCCGAAATAATTCTGCACATACAGCAGGTTCCACCACCAGCCCTCCTGGCAGACCTCAGCGTTCTTCGTGACGAAGGTGCCCCACATTGGCCCGCTTGATATGTTGTCCCAGATGTAAGCATAGAATAGTACCACGGCCAGAAGTGCTGGGGTTAACCTGGAGAAAAGGAATTGTTTTTAATATAGTTTTTTGATGTTTTTCATGCATGATGAAAGAATTGTCTATGTCCTCATAAAAAGCTGATCTATGTTTCCTGAAGAATAGCATTGTTTCTATAGTTTTCCGGTATTTCTCTTGCCTTTTATAGAATTCATCTGTGAAATGAATTGAGACTGTCATTTGTTTTTCCATTGGTTTAAGCTGTCACTGTACATAATGTCATTGAAAGCGATTTATCTGTTAAAGTGTAGATATAAAAATTATATTCAGGATATTGTCGTGTAGTCGAAATATTTTTTCAAATAGGCTCAATAGTTTCGGAGCTACGGAGACCAACAATGAATTAGACAAAAAATGATTCCCACAAACAGGAAAAAAACTGTAGGTACCTATAGATAAAATGAAAAGATTGTCTCAAGTATCTAGTTTTCAAGACATTCGTCAAGATTTGATCGTGCAAAATCCTACAATTTTTAATTGACCCTTAACTCACATTGATAAAAATAAATATGAGTAAAGAAATCAAATTATAGTTTCCGAGATTTGGAAATTTAAATCCGGTGGAATATTTTTCGGTTGATTTGCATAATTTGTAATGTGCCCCTTTCGGAAATCCCTAAGATGTTTTGAAAGAAAAACAAGAATTAATATGGGTAATCATTTGAATTTAATATTGTATTGTAGGTTGTTAAATAATTAACGACATTTCATTAGCAATTTTGTTTCGACATTAAAATAATTACGTTTTTTGTAAATCATAATTTTATGGCACACTAGCAGTTTACTCGCGATTTCACCCGCGTCCCGTGGGAACTTACTGCCCATACCGGTATAAAATATAGCTTAAGTTACTCGCAAATAATATAACTTTCTAATGGTAAAAGAATTTTTAAAGTCAGTCCAGTCGTTTTTGAGTTTATTCATTACAAACAAACAAAGTTTTCCTCTCTAGGATTAGTATTAGAACTAAAGAAAACGTGACTATTTAATTATCATACCCATTAAAATAATAATTAGGCAGTTTGATGTCTCTTGTATTTGCATAATTACATTTTTTTGTCTAGTAACTAACTTGGCAACTATTTGAAAACCTGCGATATTCTTTAGGGTACAATTTGTTTCCATGGCTGAGGTTCCGTATAAAATTTATTTGTATATGCTAAAATGCAAATTCGATTCACCACTGGATCACACGTGGAATTCACGTAAACAAACGTCTTATTTCTTTTTTTCTGCGTTTGAATTTAGAACCTTTCGAGACCGCTTTATTTATAAACTCTAATTATGGCCTGGGTTTTTTATAACTGCCATGCTTATAAAATGTTATCTTTGCATTTTTTGTGGTTCTAATTTTAAAAACTTGGTTGGAATTTTTGCGGTTTCTCAACCCAGTTCTTAAAATAATATCTACCTACGCATCAAGTTTACACATCCGGAAAGAAACAAATTCGAATTAAGGTACAATAATATTGTATAGTTTATGTATTTATTCTTAGGAGATCGATCGATCATAAGCTTGAGGCATGGCGGCGCAAGCGGTTTGTGGATGGGTGGCCATCTTATCATAACGAGTTCTTCCGGATTTCGGAAAGCACGATAAATTGGTCCCAGCTATCAATTGAACATCATTGGCAGTCGTAATGGGTAGTCAGAAATCAGAACATCTGACAAACTTTCATATTAAAGGGTGTCCAGGATATATGGGTTGAAGAGGTCAGATAAGCAGTCGCTCCATGTAAACTTTGTTATTCAGTTGAAACTGGAAAATTACATAGTAAAAAGCTAGGTATATAAAGTTATGTACTTATTCAGTATAATGACCTAAAGTATCTTCTAGTATGTATTTGCAATAGTAAATAGTCCGAAGTCTAGATGCAAGATGTTTGTCCACTGTACCAATAGACATAATAATGTAAACCTAACATCAACTTGACATATGTATTCAAATCAACAGATTTTATTTATATATCGTTAAATATTAATATTTATTTATGTAAATTAATTTGTTTGTGCTGAAGAACATTTGAGCGGGGGATTTTCAGGGACCATATTTTTTTTTAAATTTACTTACTACACAGGTAGGTTAAGAACCTATTAAAAATATACTGTTACTGTTGTATTACTGCTACAGCCTTTTATCGTCCCACTGCTGGGCACAGGCCTCCTCTCACAAGGAGAAGGATTTAGCATTAATCACCACGCTTGCTCAATGCGGGTTGGTGATTTCAGACTAAATAGTTCAAGTTTCCTCAAGATGTTTTCTTTCGACTTTAAATTAAAAATATACATACAAGTAATTCTAAAGTCCAAAGTGTATTTAATATTTTACTATTTTGTGAATAAGAAAAAAAAATATTATTAATTAAGCCGGCTTAACTAGTACCTACATTAATTTTAATTAATTTTCCCACGAAAAGTAACTGAACCTTTACAATCACAAAAGACGGATAACAATCTGAAGCAGATACCTACCAAATAAAAGAAATCATTTTTGGAACTAATTAGCAGTAATTATTCAATATTAATAATACTAACATTATGAGGACATAAGGTTAAAACAGCTAGTATGAAAATACTAGACGTCTTTTCGGTTTTCTAGCTTCCAAAAGATACTAATTTCCCATACGAAGTCGTTTTTAATTTTCTTAAAGATGCCATACAAAATACTTCATTTGGTTAACCAAGCTTAGCATCAAATGATAAATAAACAAACTTACTTTTGCATTATAATATTGCTTAGAATTTCAACCACATATTGAACAAAAAGGCTTACTTATATAGATTTTTTAAGTATTTAAGGTTTTACGTTTGTACTACCAATTATTATAAGGCTTGTCAATTTATTGTTATTTTAGCACTTCGCTACTGCTAAAGGAATGTTAATTATTGCGTTTTCGCACAATTTGATCCTTGTTTGCTGTCATTGCTAAAAATAGGCACAAAACACCGTGTGCTACTGTTTTTTTTTGGTGAATTTAGGGTTTACAATAATGATTTGATGTAGGTTACCAGTTCAAAAAGTGTTTTCAACATATTTTACGTAACCAAATATTCAGCATTTATTATATCTATGTGTTAAAGTACAATGACGTTAACTTCATTGTAATAATTGTCAAGTACACTTTAATGTAATGTTTATTTACATAATTATGTCATTATTCATGGGTCATACTTATACATACACATACTTTGTCATACCATATCGTGATTTTCCGCATTAGTATCTAGATTTTAGTCTACATTTTAGTCCATTGCTTTAGTAGGTATTCAAAGAAGTTTATCCAAGACGTAAGTCGCTGATGCTGTTACATAGCACCTATATTTTAATCAGAAAATTCTAAACGAAAACACACAGAACGATTAACAGTCAACTGGTATATGTGACCAATGTGACTAGCTCTCGTCACAATCGCCAAGACTTCTCCATCGTAAAATACTAAGCGAAGCCACATGTCCTTTGACAAGCCCAAAATAGTTGGGAATGGCTAGTTCGTAGAGACCGAATATACCTAGTTTTAATTTATTCACGAAAAATCTTTAGCTATGTTATAATCGATATATCGTCAATCGAACTATGCTAGCATATATCCTGCTTACACGTAAAAAACATAGTTACCAAAAAATCGTGCAGAAAAAATATAAACAAACAAAAAATATTCATCGAGACGATCGCTTTTGTATCTTAGAAACAGGCTCTTAGTATTTCCCCTGACTCAATCAATTAAATGTTCAATTAATGATTCATATTTCTAATAGCACAGTTATTAATTTCCTTAAGTTAGTGTTTTTTTATTTATTTAAATACCTTCGTGTTATGGAGAACGAATTCTAGCGGAGGTGCCATAACGGAAAATCGCCTATAAGTACATAGCGCGCCAAAATTCGGGTGAACGAGAGACGAGGAACATGACTGTGTCACCTTTATAAGCGTTCTTTGGTCGCGATCATTTTTAGTTTAGTAATAACCAAAATTTATTGTCAGATGTCTCAAAGAACCTCAACGCCTAGTTAGTTCACTCGTTACTGACCGTTTTTGTCATACCCACCCTACGTATTTGATTGACCTAGAGGCATGACCTACCTGCATTATAGCATCTCCGGTCATTTTTCCTTACTCCGTGCTTTATGCTTATTTATAGAGCCTACTTTAATTTCGGAGCTTGGATTTTCCGAGCTTCGGTTAATAATATTTTTGTTAAGATTAACTTTTTTTGTCTTATTGTGATGGTCAGGAAACTTAACGTCATAACAGATTTGACCAAATTGGTATCATGAAAAAAATGGCGATCAAAATATTTACGGAACCATGTAAACAACGATGTAAAAATACAGCTGATTATGAATCGGAAAATACCAGCAATTAAAATTTTATTTAATTACTTTATTGAATTGGAATTTCCGTAGTTACAAAATCCTTCAAAACCTTTTTATTTTGATGATGAATCGTTGATAACATTACAACCGGTTTGAAACGGAATTCTAATCCTATTCATCTAAGTTTTTCTCGTGCTTGATGATAATTGTAATCGTTTTTGATTCCTTGTACAGTAAAATAAATCGTAAAGAAAAAGGTATCGTTAATGGACATGAAAAAGCAAAGTTCCTCAAATTTTACAATAGCAATGAGTTACAGAGTGTACAATCGACGCCTTTAATGTTGCAGGCGCTTATTGTATCAGAGTAAAGTCTCACTTCTCACATCTCACATTTTCACATCTCACATAACCACAAAGCATTGAAATAAACAAAACAATTCACATTGCTATCTAAAAACATGTAAATGTAGGTTTCTACATAGTTACTCTTAGTAAATTTTTTGTGTCTATATTGTATTTGCAAAATAATTGTTGAGCTCGACACGAAGACTCGATAGATTAGTCAGTGTATTTATAGTAAACATGCAGCCTGTTTTTTGTGATAAAATATAGAAATTATCAAATGTTTATACCTCATATATCTGGAGAAGAGTCTCCTAGGAGCGCCGGTATCGTTGTCAACAGATATCCTATGAGCCGTCAGCGCACCACTGAGGAGTAGGAAGCAGTCGGTGAACATCCAGCCAGCTCGGCACCAAGACCAGAGGGGGGAACTGGCCAACTGGAAGTAAAGAAAAAGCTTATGTGAAGATGAGAAAAATAAAGGCTGGATACGATACTATTATGATTGATAAAAATTAAAAAGAAGAAGGCAACCAGATTATGACTTTGTGTGATAGAGGCATAAACTATAGTTAGCTTTTTCAGTGGGCTCATCAACAAAAACTGACTCTCTATTTTGGCGTCGTTGTTATGAAATCGCTCTGAGTTAATTATTGCTGTAATTTTTAGCTAAATTACTGCATAAAAATTAATAAACGATTAAATAGTTGTTAATTTATATGTTTGGTTTTGCATATCCGTTTATAGCATATTAAAAGTAGGGTTGTAAAATACCATAATTGAATCAGGCAAAGCATTAATTTCCATCAGATTTGTAATTACCAACATCACAATACTTCAAGCCAGCCTCACAAATCAGCCTGACAAACCTATTTGTAATATTAAGTACCTACGTAGTAATGCAAATGAGTCGTTACAAGAGACTTCTAAATCTTCCTAATCTCAGTTCTTGAATTACAGCCGTTGTTCCCAAGGTTAGAACGTTAAGCTGAATTATGTAGGCACATGTCTTGAATTAAATTCATTATAGTTCGGCCGCTCAGAGAATGCGTTCCTGACACATCGCGATTGAACTGACGACGTAACTTTGTAATGGCGTTGCAGTACGATAAAAATATTTTTGCTGGTTGTTTATCGTTTTAACAATTGTTGAGCATTAAAACAACATTATTATATCAATAATAATCAATGAATGTTGTAATTTTGTGCCAAATTGAGTGTCAAATAACTTGGTAAACAATATTTTTCTAAATCTATACTGCGCTATTACAAGGTTATGTCAGCGCTTTATATTTGTAGTGCTGTGCTAAAAATAACAGGCAAGTATCGTAATCTGTTCTGGTTGATGGTTCTTATACAGTTATACTTATAATATATAATAATACGTTTTGTTTTTCTTTTTAAGAATTTGAAAATAATAGACTATAGGATAACTTTTATGAAATATAAAAATAAAACTATGATCAAACTGAACGCGCGAAAGAAAGTAGCATTTTTATTTTTAGGTTGAAAATGGTAACCCCAAATGGCATCATGGGCCGTCATTTTGTGACGCTAAATAGTCATTTGTTGTCGTTTCGTGCGCTAAGACTAAGTGCCCTGCCTCATTAGGACGCCAATGGCGACGTCGCCGGCTACGTATCCAAGCAGTTAGTATTGAAATGTATGGAACCTAACTCACTTGGCGACGGTTTGGTAACGTCGCCAAATTGGAGGCGTGGCCACGAGCTACAGTTCCCTATGTGGCTTCTGGCTACCGTGGCAACTTGGCGACGTGGCCACAGTAGCCACTATAATGTACACGGTAAAGCGCACCTCCCTCACACAGTCGCCAATGTGGTCGCCAGTCAGCTTGCAATTTCTTCGTCGACGTCGCCATGGCGTCCCAGTGAGGTAGAGCTCTAAAAACCTGATTTTGGAAGATTTTGACCGAGATATCAGGATTGATTCTGTTGTTGATAATACCTAATATACACGTAATATACACGTAGGCGAAGATGATGATGAAGACACCACCTCCTCAAGCGAATCGGAGTCTGATTAACATTCTGTACGCACATTTAATTCAATGTACTTACTTTATTGCATAGAAATACAGATTGTAACTTTGTAACAAAGAATAAATAAAACGATTTTATTATATGAATATTACCTTTTTTTGGTTTCCACTTAAATAACTAAAATATAAATTTTAAATGATTCCGCCAATTTAAAACGAAAATAATCTTAAAATAATGCGGCGGTTTATTTTGGGGGAACGGTAACGAACTCAGTGTTATGTTGTGCCCATCACTAGTCCTGACTAACTGATAGGTGTCAGGAACGCATTCTCTGAACGGCCGAACTATAGTACATATGGAGTGAGTCATTTGTTTATATTTGGAAGAAATACAGTGAATCAGTGTGCCTAAATTGCTGTAGGGAAGAAACAGTACTCTTAATTTTTGCTACATTTTCAACGTCTTTTCTAAGTTCCATGTTAAGTATCGGTTATTTTTTTACCATTTGTCTGTTCATTGCAAAAATCGAAAGCTCGAATTTACTTTTTAATGTGACGCAAGATCTTGGCAATGATGAAGACATGCTATAAATGGTCCTCAGCAGCTATTTGAGAGCCATCTTATGTATAAAGAACAACAAAATTTCTTGAGCATGTAAAGACACCACTGCCATATAAACTGAGTCAAAGCTTCACCGTCTGTCGGTAAAAATAGATAAACAAGCCTTTTACAAAAAAAATCTTGGCCCTTAAGCATAAGCAATCACACTAATGACTAAAGAGTTTAAGGAATCCTGGTAATTTCGCTACAGATTGCCCAGTATATCGCACATTTCAGTTGTGTCGGCCGGACACAGCTCAGCAATGTTCATGGCACCTCGCCAATGATAACACGAAACAAACGAGCGAATGTTACGCGAATATCACCCTTCTGCCTTACTAATAAGAATTTCGTCATAAAATAGTGCTGGGAAACGTTGAGTCGATATTTTGCTTGTTCTGTGATTGATTTAATAACAAACTGTTGTGTTAAAGACGGTTTGTTTAGGTGTTTAGATTGATGTTTGTGAATGATTAACGTTTTTACTGTTTGATTGTTTTTGTAGTTGTTAAATCAAGACAAGCTGTAATTCTTTTTTTTTCTTGTGTTGTCTCAAAGTATAAAATTGTATTCGTACATGAATTCCCAAGAGCTAAAACTATGCCCTTCTCTTTTTGAAACGCCTAGAATTAGGCCATTAAACTAAAAAGACAGGGAAAATTTTATTCGATAAACAGACAAAAAAATAAGTGTACCTACATCTTTTGTAGGTAACAATATTGTTGCCGAGTATTTGTTTACAAATTCCCTGGAGCAATCAAACCGCATTTAGGTAAAGTCTGACTCCTTAACTCTCCACAATTCCTTCATAATATCGACACATTAACATCGATATAATTTTACAAAGAACTATCGACACCTCCCATCACTACAACCATTTATTTTACAGCATGCTTTTCACGCAGATGCTCCGAATAAGATTCCACGGCTAAGGTTAAGCACCTTGGCGGCTTGAACAATATCGTAATGTTGCCCAATCTGTGCCAATGGTGTGTTTAGCACGAATATTAGGTTAATAGACGTGCGTGTTTTTGGAAATTTGTCAAATTGTTCCATGTCGTCATCTTCTTTCTCTGTTTTTTCTCTTACGCACACATAGGTACGTAATATTTGCACGCACTCTTACCGTGGATCACCGACACTGAAGGCCGATTTGACAAATTTAGGCCCACGGAAGTAGCTAATGGGATTTTTGACGTTTTAACTAATGATATAACTGAAATATTGAAGGCCTTCAAGATTTAAATAGTCTATATACAGGGGATTCCCTAAATGCTAAACGGGCGTCATTCACGCCGTCACCAAAGTTTCTGAAACATGATATTAGTAGACGTTTATATCACAGGTCCACTTTCAACCATCAAATTACGTACTTCTATCTTCTTTCAGAGAACTTACCGAAGATACAATACCTACGAGTATATTTTGCAGATCGAGTTATAACTCCAGTTTATTTATAAATCAACATGAATTTAACAAAGCTTCATACTATGAATACTGTATGGCTTGTGAAAGCATTCTCACGTAACACGTCAAACGTGGAAATGATTAGATACTCGAATATTTGGATTTTGAAGCTCAACTGATAAATAAATGATTACCTATTAACCTTTGTTCAATTATTCGTTGCTAAAATAGAAACTAATGATAAATGAATAAGTAGTAAAATGTAGTTGTAATTTAATACGAAACTATGTCTTTGTTTCTACAACTTATTATTACCAAACAAATGAAAGCTATGCATCTTTCATGGCCAGCATACATATGCTTGTTAACTTTATTGTGTAAATGTCCATTTAGTGGATAGTCGTAGGTATTATTACTTTTTATTTTAACTAATGTATGTTATTAACTACTGACAGGAGAAACGATTCTAAAACACCAGCACATCACACACTATGTCGATCATTGTTCTATAGCCTTTCAAATTCCCCATTTCCTTGAATTGTGTATTTACAACCTCTTTTCCTTACCTCCGTGATCCTCAAGCGATTAGTATACGGCATGACAGCAACGGGCAGGAACTTATGGGCTACCAGTAGAGCGATAGTAGCGATGCCTCTGACTCCATGGATGCAGGAGATCTCATCATCAGTACCGGGAGCCGTCAGCTTGCTCAGCGAGTAGTATAGGGAGAAGGAGCTTAGGAAACCGCCTGTGGGGAAAGAAAGAGTATCAGTTAGAGTACTAGCCCACTGCAGAGTTTTAATTGGCCGATAGTTTGTTTGAGCTCATAAATCAGCATGAAGATGAATGGTAGTACGCATAGGTACTACAGCTATTTAGTCGGTATCAGATCATTGAAAACTTGGGATCTTGATATTCTATGGCAATCATCGGGTCAACTGTTGACCGATTTTTTTGTCTGCAGTATTCGGGGACGCTTAGTTGAACATAAAACAATTGAAGACCAATTTTCCTTATTCCATCATTCGCTTGAATTGATCTTTTTTGGTAAATTAAAAAACTTAATAGGAAAACTGGTGACAGTTAAGGTAAAAATGAACTTATACAAGATGGATATCGTCTCTTTTACGCTTTTAATTTAGATTACAACGTGAGTAATTTTACGCACCTGGATTAATAAAACAAAAAGTAAAGTAATACAAAAATATTGCATGCGCACTTGGATGCGTGCGTTTTCAAAAATATATGGACTTGACCTTGATTATGTCACTGCACGGAATTGCAGATAATGATTTTGTAATATTTAACACTTGTGTTTGACAAATCCAACTCAAGAAACTTTTAGACAACAATTGGTTGGTGCATGCATCTGAAATTGGTTTCCAAAGGATGCTCACTGCATAACATATTACTGTTGTCACTAATACTCTAATAAACTATAAAAGAGAACAAAAACAACTGGCATGTCTTAGAACTCATCAGAATCACCGTTCTGTCTACCTTTTCAGACACTTTTTAGAATCAGAGTTTTTTGCATTTGCCTCAACCGTATTATCACAATTTTACCTGATTTCTTACTGCTACTTGCTTTTTCTTCATCCTTAGCCTCTTCATCACCTTCCGTCTTTTCACCATTCTCATCACCTTTGCCTTCTGGTCTTCTAGCAATAAAGTCTTGAATCGTCGCCACAAGTACCAGCAAAATGATGACACCATAGAACGATCTGGAAATGGGACATTTTGAATCTATAAAACATATTTAATTCTTCAAAATACAACAGAAAAACTTAAGGGTCTTAGTATCCAGTTTCAGTGTAAGTAAATAATATGATACATATGAAATACTTAGGTATAGTTATCGGCGCGATACGATACGAGATGTAGGTCAGAGCTCAAGATTCGTGCCGATAACTATACTACAGGAATTAAAAATCTACAGATTCTGGTAGGTGATAAAAAGTTCATAATTAAAAATATAAACACATATAAAAAAGCAGACATACAAAAAATACTTTTCTTTTCCGACTTCCCGTATCGAGATAAAAATAGACCATAAATCTTCATAATCCTAACCCAGTGTAATTAACGGCGAAGAAGACTTTAATTAAAAACAAACTATTTTTATACTCTTTAGCTATCTGAAACTGGATCGCTCATTAAAAACTGTCGTCGTCATAATCTTAGTACCTAATACTATATTGACGACCAACTATTCTTAACATTAATATTTTCGCCTACTTCTATACCTACTTATACGTAAGTAACATCTAAGGGTTCTCAGTATATAAACTGATTTCGAAGTGAAAATACCTGTAAAATGTCGTCTATCTAGGTGTCTGACATACCCAATTAACTCAATAGTTGGGTTTGTACATTAGTGTCTCGTTTGGTATTATATTTTGACGAAACTAAATAATCTTCATTGCGTATACGATTTGAAAAAATATTTCAGTGTTAGGTAACCCACTGTTGCCTGGGTAACTGGGTTGAAGAGGTCAGATATCAGGGCAGTCGTTTTTTGTAAAGCACAGGTACTCAGCTACATCCGGTTAGACTGGAAGCCGACCCCAACGTAGTTGGGAAAAGGCTCGGAAGATGAGGTAACCCACTTATTGAGGAAGACTATACTCTCATTTTTATCAGTCTCACTATGAAATTGCTGCCAGAAGCTTAGCTTAAATAAAAATCAAAAACCATACTAACAATGTCAAGAGCGTAGGCACTTCAGTCCAATCCTCCCACCAATCCCCTTCCTCCACATGACAGTCTTCCTCATCCACCTTGACTCGCACGACCACGCCACTGGTGTGCTGGTAGTGCTTGACTGCATCCTTGATGACCACCTCCACATCCTCAGGGTTGCAAGCCGCTGGCACGCAGACGCCCCAGCTCAACGTTGAAAATCGCGGCACGAAGTGACCTGGCTAAACAATTAGGGCACGCTTAGTGTTTGGAGTTCAGCTTATGTTTCTACTTAATTTTATTAATGGCACAATTTTAAAGTAAATTTAAAGCAATAAAATTGAAATATTATTACAGTCTCTCTCGTCTTTACTCAATTCACATTAACATACAAGTTGTGTGATGTGATGTTAAAATCGTTTGATATTTAACCTTGTGTTTATTGCACTTTAATTTTAGCTTTCAAATTACATTCTTTAGTGCATCTGTTTCGTAGCTACAAGGCTCAGACAACCATACATAGGTATAAAAGTAACGTTGCAGCAAGTCTTGTAAATAAAATGGGGTTTCAAAGATATATACGGTAAAATAATACAGGAATTATTACATGCTATTAATAAAGCTTCGAAAGTGAAAGTGACTCAATACAATTAAAGTAATTTCATTCGTCACGTTCTTAATTAGTATGGTTGCTATTATAAGATGACAAAAATAACGCCAAGGAAATCCATCTCAATATCATTCACAATTAAATGCAAATAATAGAAACACCCTGATAGTCTATCGAATAAAATTATAAATTATTTCGATATTAAATGTTCTACGCAAATAAATTCTGTTTCTTTTTTTTTTCTTTCTATCTGTCTAGATTACTGTGATAAATATTTAATAAAAAATAATAATTCAGTTTATATCGGATTCATCAATCTCACAGCTTACCTATAATGAATCTACAAAAAAATTTCAATCTTACAAAATCTATTTACTTGTATAATCTCTAAGATTTTTATGAAATCCTACGAGTACGTACATCCAAGTGCAATTTTGCTCACTTTATGCAAATTAATCATCAATGGCATTGATCGTCCGTCTGTCCGAATTCGGAATTATGGTCACGACTCCTATCGTCATATTTCGGAGTAGACGGACAACGGTCACTCAACGTCTACCACGGTTGGCACACATGCATGTTCGATGCGTACTTTGACAGACAAATGATGCAACTTGTCGCCAAGGGAATACTCATTTATGTGTCACTAGCTGTTCTTAGCGGATTCACCCGCGCAACTAGATAAAAAGTATGTGCCTTTTGTGAGACTTTAAACAGTATATGTACCAAATCTCATTTAAATCGGGTCAGTAATTTTGATGTGCGATAAACAGACTAGTTACGCACAATTATGAAGTTAATTTTGCATCAATTTGGGCAAATTCTTGTGTTTTTGTATTGTTTGTAAAGATGAACTCCAAAATTGCATATAAATGACGGTTTCTCGGGATACAGGTGAAACGACTGGCAACAACTAGTATGTAATATCGCGTTTTGATTTATTATCATTTATTAATTCAAGACTACAAAGTAGGTAGGTACATGATTTGTTTTTGGGTACCAAGATCATAGGAAGAGATAGGAAGAAAAATGCTACTACTAAACTATAAACCAAATGGATAACCCTACGATCATAAGATGGTTACGACTGTTCCAAAGCGAAATTCGTGTTTGATTTATTTTAGTTCAGTTCTTTTGCCACGTAGCTAGTAAGTGTCGGAAAGTATTTACCGTTGAGCGTTCGAAACGCTTTCCCGGTTACGTACTGAAAACTTGCCCTGTTACTTTTGAACTTTGAAGCTAGCTCTTCAATGGGTCTAAAATTTTCTAAGACAAAAAATGACGTGTATTTCTTGAACTTGAACATTGAAAATATTGAATCGAGATATGAACACAAATATTTTGAATGTAATTACTGTTTGTTTCCAAACTGACGGCAGTATACGTGACGGCAACACAAAACAATTATTTATAACTGAAACTCACATCATCGATCCGACTCCTGATCAAGTTCTTGGCTTGCGCCAGATGCACTGGTAACTCCAGTTCGGGATGTTCCGCTTTCACGTCCAGCCGAGCCAAGCAGTACTTTCCCTGGACCTTCACCACGCTGCCACTTTCCAACTGCACTCTCGCACGGCTCCCCAAACACTGGTCGAAGTCACCAAGCTGGATGCCATTACCTTGCAGGATACCCGAGGGAATCTTCGCAGTGGCGTCGAGCACTGTAATGAAACATTCCTGAATCGTTCAACTATGCAAAGCCTTTGGGAGCACCTGAGGCCAACGCAAACAAGTCAAGGGCAGACCAATGTTTGTATACTACACTTTATTATCCCTTTGTGTATTATGTGCTAGGCCACAACTTTGTGTCAACATTAAATTAAAAAAATATTACGATAGTGGCCACTCGCTGGTATTATAAACGTCCTTCTTTTAGAAGCATTAAAACCCTTGATTAATGAACTGCAATAAGTACTTATTTATAGCTTTTTTTATCTAACATCTGTTGAGAAAAACTCTGAAACATTGCCAATATAAATAGTAGTAAGGTATTGTAATTATTTTGGTTTACCGGTATAAATCTCAAAATACGAGTGTTGAATTTCTAAGCTCTGATTGTGAGGTCGTGCTTGGAATAAAATATTACAAATTATAGATACTTACTATTCAGGGCCCAGAGTTTCGTTCCTCGTAATTGCCTCAACACAATCTGTCCGTGACGCCTGCATTCCGGGTTATGGATTCGAGAAAAATTTGGTGCAAAAGTAGGAAAGAATGCATAGAAATCTTCAAATTCACTTTTGAGCAAATTCCGTCTGTGCAAAGCGTCCGTAACGTGTTTTAAATGACTCTCGGTCGACGAAGACATTTCTGGGATATCATCAAACTTTTCTTTAGATGTTTTATCTGATTTTTTCGCAGATTCAGATTTAGCTTCTTTTTTAGCATCGTACATATTATATGTGTCTTTGATGGGATACTTTTTCTTATGCTCTGGAACTATCTTTTCTGTACCTTTGAGGTCCTCATGACTGAAAACTTTATCATCTTTTTCATGACTAGATTTAGTTTTGTCAGTATCTTTTTCATGATCTTTCTTTGGAGCTCCTTTCTTAGGTTTATCAGGCTTATCTTCAGTGTGCTTTGGTTCTTTTTTATCTTCTTTCTTAGATGCTACTTTTTCAGAGGAATCTTTAGATTTTTCTTTTGGGGTAGGCTTTTCATCCTTAACGTCTTCTTTTAGTTTACTTTTGACTTCTTTTGTTTCTTTTTTTACTGGCTCTGCCTTTTTAGGTTCAGGTTTTGGTTTCGGCTCAGGTTTCTTTTCTTCAGCTTTCTCTTTGATAACCTCTTTGGATGCTTTCTTTAAAATTTCTATTTTCTCTTTGACTTCTTTTTTAGGATCTTGAAGAAGAGATTTTGTATCAATTTTATTTATTTTTGGTGATTTTCTTTTTGTGATATCGTCGTCGTCATCGTCGTCATCATCATCATCATCGTCGTCATCGTCGTCGTCATCGTCATCATCATCATCATCGTCATCATCGTCATCGTCATCTCCATCAGCGGCACTTTTTTCATCACCAAAAATGTTTGCGAAAAAGGAAAAAGATGAAGACTCTTTGCTCTTTTGTGAATCTGCATCAACATCACTTTTTTTACTAGTTGTTTTAGCTGCTGCTTCAAGCTTCTGTTTTTCTTTAGCTTTATCCTTACTATCCTTTTCATGTTCTTTGATTTTGTGTTCAGCATCTTTTGTTTCTTGCGTTTCAAGGCTTGGATCAATTTTTAAACCTAGCATATTGAATGTTTCTAATATACTAGACAATGTTCCACTATAGAAATCTTCATCGTCATCATCATCATCGTCGTCGTCGTCGTCATCATCATCATCATCTTCAATTTCCTTCGACTTTGACTCTTTACTTTCTGAGCTCTTTGTATCTTGTTTTAATTTATGATCAGTGCTTGCAGTTTTCTTAACTTCCAATTTCTTTGTTGTAGCTCGTGGTTTTTCATCGTCATCATCGTCGTCATCATAAACTTCTTTTGACTTTGGTGGAGTAGGTTTGAATTCGGGCCGCCTAGGTTTGCTGTCAGATTTTTTTATTTCAAATGGTTTTGATTTTGATAAGACATGTGGTTTGACGCCGTAGTTATGATCATCATCATCTGCATCATCATCATCGTCATCGTCATCAACGTCGTCATCATCATTATCATCATCATTATCATCATCGTCGTCATCGTCATCGGTACGTTTCAAGGTTTTTGATAGTGATTCTTTTACTTTTGATATCTTTACATCCTGTTTCGGTTTTTGATCACTTTTTTTGATGTCAACAACTTTAGCTTTTTTCAACACACTAGGTTTGATATCGTCATCATCGTCATCGTCGCCTAATTTTGATAACTTTTTACTACTAGCCTGGGATTTCACTTTACTTACGGGAATTTCCTGTTTAAATCCAGATTTTATTTTCAAAATATCCTTTTCATCGTCATCGTCGTCGTCTTCGTCACTTCTGAAATCGTATTTATGGGCAGGTTTACTATCAGCCTTCTGATGGACTTGTTGTTGCTTCTCTCGTCCCACCTTCTTCAAATCCTCAAACACATGTTTATCACTTTCGATTTTAACACTATGCAACTTATGACCGACCTTCACATCACAGTCTTCACACTTTTGCTTTTTTATATCGTGTTTCACACTATCGGCTTTGGGTAAATCGCGTACTCGGAATGCGGTTATCACTGTGGCAAGGATAGGCAGGCAGATTAAAATTAGAGCTAGCGTCCATCGTTGGCGCGCCATGGCCGCCGCGGTGCGCGATCACGTCGCCATACTCCCGAACTGAAGCGTTCACGAACCTTGGCGTGTATATGTAACGCACGAAATAAAGCGAATCTCATTGAAACGGGTGCTCATTGATGGTTCTCGGTCGAGGTTATGGGTTAGTAATATATTTAAGAATTTTGTGGGAGCGGGTACGTATATCTGTGGGGTTAGTACTAGTGAACTGGCGTTAGCTCAGCTGATGGCGTTCGTCCAAGATCAGAGTAAAAATAGTGTTGCAAAGGCAATTGTCCGGCCGCGCGGTGTTGCCGATAAGATTGACTGTATTGTGATAGATCAGCTTTATTGTTGCTATGGATCGAGTTGAATGCTCATTAACTTGCGATCAATAGGATTTAATCTATAAATCAAACTGAAAGATCAAATGTTAAGTCGACATCAAAGTGTATTCAATGGTCTGCATCGTTATGAGTGGTCGTAATTTAATCAAAGGAAAACTATGATTTATTAGTATTAAAACTCTCATTCAAAACTCTGAAGGATGCCTTAACCTTTATTTAGGCATTATTTACCTACAGTACCGTTATTTTTCAGTTGAAGACGCGCCTACCTAATCACAAAGCAATTAAAAATTATGTTGTTTGAACAGTTGGTTCCGTCCTTAAACTTGTTCTTGAAGTTAGAACAACGTTGATAATTAATTTTATTGTTCAGGACCTGGCTTTTTGCTGGTATAGGTACCTGAAATTTCGCAAAACATAGGAAACTTTTAATTTTGAACAGACAGTTAATAAAACATTTTGTAGAACTTTGTCAAAATATTCGTTTGTAGGATGTAAATATGTTTTTACTCATACACATATTTATGTATTAAACAGTTTATCTAGATAATACATCACTAATCCTAATTAGTACATTAATCAACACATACAGATAATTTAAAAGAACCAATAAATGAAAACCATGCTTTTATGCGCCTACTCACATTTGCCCCGCATCTCATCAAACGTTGCAATGCTATCATTATTTCATTAGGCGTTTTAGGCGTTTCTGTTACTTTGCAAACCAATCCGCCTGAAGAGCTAACTATATCATCCTGAATACCTTAACTAGAATATTATTTTTTTGTTAAAGTTACAAATGAAAGGTTCAAGGTTATAACTTAATTAGTTCTAAAGTGCCACGAAAATGAGGTGACACACAAATCAGTAAGGGTCAAACATTCACTACTCTTGGAGACAGCTTAATAGGTATCTGTTGTTCCCAAGGGCAACACGAAATACAAACAACTTTTATCAAAAAATAACTTTCAGTTTTATCCTGAAGGTTGTGATTACCCAATAGCAAGGTTAGGCCAAAATTATAGGCTACAGTCGTAGTAAATATGTAGTCAAACTAATTTACAAGGAATTATATTTATTTTGCCCCAGAGTTCTGTTTTACTGTCTCATGAGTTTATTAGTCTTAATCTTAAGTAATATACAAGCTTCGAGGCTTTACAAAATTATGATGAATCGCTTGTTGAATATTAACACAGTTCTAAGTATGTGTCTTAGAAACAATAAATAAGTTATCGCCTGTTTTAACTAACTATAAAAATAGTATAGCTTTGTTACCACATTAAAGTTACCAAATTCCTCAAGAATATTACGTTTTCAAATGCTAGAATGCAAGATGTGATTTTCCCATGCAACAGTCCTGACAGCATAACTTAAGGTTGCTAAAAGACTACTGAAAAAATCCTGAAAACCTAAGTCTAAATTCAGCGCTGGACTTTCTGCAAGATATCCAATAACCACGTACTCGTTATTATTATTTAATTAATAACAACAACCATTTAACAATAGCGAACGCCTGATTGATTTACGACCATCGGGTTTCGCAACCAACCCTGACTGCTGTTACGATCGACATTAGCCAAATACATGAGTAATCACTGTATCACATTGTATTGTAATGAGAGGTCTGACTGTGTCGAATACAAAGTGCGTTGTGAACTAGACCTTATGATGTTATCGTAATGTACCCTTGTGCCTATTTGTTGGGGGTTTTGTTAGGTATCTAGAGGTGTTAGGTACGTAAGAGATACTTATCATCTTTTCAGAAGCAGACCTCTTCTTGTTAAAGAAAGCTTACTGTAATTTGTTAGAGTAAGGAATCGTTAACTAAATGTGTTGTTGATTTAAAAGTTGAGAGACACCGCAGGGTCGTTCGACTTCAAACAGCATGCTGCTATAACACTTATTTGCCAGCCAACTTTATTACCGACTATAATAATTATTATATGCCCCTCACCCCACTTAACATGACACCTTTAAAACTGATCTGATCTTGAATGCCACTTGTGAGCACGCCCTATAGCACTGAAAGTAATCTATGATACCAACAGCTTCGTGATAACATTCACATCAAGTAATTAGGCCTGAATGACATTTTCTATAGATGGATACCCATGACCAAAGAAGGCCCACGCTCGTGCACTCCCGACACAGACAAACCTTGGAGTCAGACAATAGCAGAACATACTAATCAATCGTCTGTCCACAGATTAGTCCGTTGAACCTCAAACAACTGTTTACATTGGCAAATCAGACCAAGGTCTAACATTGAACTGGATAGAACGATGAGACTTTTCGACTCTCATTAGAAATGTAAATGTATTCTTAAATAGGAATTTATTTATTCTAATGTTTTAATTTATTTATTTCTTAGAAGTGTAGTTATTTTCATTTCAAAAAGATTTTTTGTAATTTCCAGGGATCCACGGTTTTATATCGATGTATCGTAGTATCTGTATCGTAGTTTGTATATTCCAAGCAGCCATTTTACACTTAAACCTTATGCGATGGAAGATATGCAAGTCTATTTATTGCTCTGATAACGTAAGCAAGTAATATTAGTACACATACTTACCTCAGAAAGTATAGGTAATCAGAAAACTAGTTTATAAGATGTCCTGTCCTGCCTGTTATGTGCACGAATCCAACTTCGCAAATAAATGGGCTATAGTAGCATTCCAGATATAGTCCATTTAGTAGTTAAAAAATATCACTTTATTAGTTAAAAATATGTAATTCCATATTGCAGTAACAATTCATAAATTAGCGTAGTTAGCTGTAATATACACCTAGGAAAGGTCTGTCAACTATTTTGCCGTGTAGCAAATAACTTCTAATATTGTGTCATAAGCACAAATTATATTATGTATCAAGAAAAGTTACACACCAAATCATATTATCAAGAAAGAAATATAATTCGCTTCATGTCAACTTTCCTCATAATTTTCTGCACCTCTTCCTTAATCTAACGGTAAGTGTATGGCCTTAAGCTGTGTTCACATTAGATCAATATGACACGCATCATAATTAGGCACGCAGACTTAATTTCCTCCTGTGGTTTTTCGAAGAATGTTGTTTACTCTTATGTTACTTTTAGAATAAAATAGGTAACTCAAGACACATAGAGAACAACATAAAAGAAATTACAAACACCCTGCCAAAATCAATTCGTGTTTTTACGAAAATCTAAGCTCTCTTTTGTTAAAAGTCGTATCTATCAGTATATCTTCAATAGCTAGGTGCACATTTCCAATGACTTATTATAAAGAAACTCCATTAGACAGTTTTTTTTTTTAAAAAAGGAGCTCTGTGGTGTTATTTTCTCTAATTGCACCTACGATCAGTAAATAAAGGTATTTAAGTATTTCACATGTTACTCCATAACTTCTTTTCAAACAGGTTTCAATTTTCTACCATATACTAAAAAATTTAGCTAGATCAGTATAGACTTTGAACAGAAAACCAGATCTCAAATTTCAATGACCCCGACCTACAAGTCAAAAATAAACATATTACTTTTACTAAGTTAGTCTACAAGCTATATTTAGCCAAAAGATTAATCGAAATATGTTACCGAACCGTTAAGGGAAAAATATTTACGTTTAATAAGACGACCTATAGCCTACTTATCCTAGAGCTTCCACGAGTCGGGCCGTATTTTTTGTTTATTTTATCACTGGCAATAAAGGAAAACAACTACGTATAGTTATCGGCACGGATATTGAGCTCTCGGCGGAAGAGTGGGGATCGCTTTGCGCACTGTACACATAAGGCAATAAACCAATAAATCGCTTCTGCGCAGGTAAAGGTCAGGGCTCAATATCCGTGCCGATAACTGTATACTTAAAATACCAATACATAATTTCTCAATTTCAAAACTTCTATATAAAGTTGTGACAGTTTTTGTAATTTTTAACTTGAATCTCAATTGTATGTAATTGATTTCCAGACATAGACAACCTGAATATACGACTTATTTCGTATTTAACAACTTCTTTCAACTAGTTATCATTCATAAAGATAGGTATTTATAATAGTTTAATGAACTGACATGACCTAACTTATATTTGAGTTTTAATCCTAACGGTGTAATCTAACCAGATCTTGTTAGACGCAAATCAAACTTAGTTAATATGGTTACCTATAAACGTATGGTAACTTGTATTTTTTTCTACAACACATTTGCAACGCAATTAATCTTAGAAAAAATATGTCGGGTACCAGTTTTGCTATAAAAAGTAAAGTATTCTTCAAGATAAATTATATCCAGCGACATCTTTAACTGCGAAGGATATTATAGTTGATAGATGTGGTACAGCATGTTCCAATTTTATGAGGAAAATTCTAGACGTTTCTGGAAGCAAACCTATGGCAAGCCGAATCAAAAATAATCATTATAAAAATAATTAATTGGATATTATCGCTTATGCAAATTCCCTTCCTCCAATTTTCCATTTTGAAAAAAAAACTAATGTTTATATTTTCATTAAAACCTTAAACATGGACGTGACTTAATTACTATTCTCGTCACTCTGCTGCTCTGCTGTCTTCAAGCTCCTGCCTCCAACTGCCTTGTTCCAAAATTGTCTGCATGGAACCATTTTTAGCACCGTTTTTATACTAAGCACAATGACACAAACAAACCACCTGTATACTAGTTTCTAGAACCATCTATATAATTTGCGGTCATCCACCTCCATAGGGCCAGTCTTCTATTTTTACCCTTCCACCATTAGCAACTGGTTCCAGGAGTCACGGCTGGTCAAGATCATTACCACATACCTACAAGTTTACTTAGTGCAAGTAGGTACAAATTGCAGAAAAGTAAGTAAACAAGGAATCAGCTTGGTAAGTAACTGCGCACTATGAAGATAATATTCATTGTTTTTACGTGATGGTACCTATACCTACTTTAGAACAAAGGTATAAGTAACCTGGCCTGGAGGGAGCGACTGTCGCAACCCAGTGCAGGGCACGCCACCATCGTGGCGGTAAGTCCCCTCTTTGAGGAGTGGCTCGGGAGGAGTCACGGCGCCCTCACGTACCGCATGACGCAGGTCCTCACCGGACACGGTTGTTTCGGGAGGTACCTGCACCGCATCGGTCGTGAGGAGGCGCCCGGGTGTCACCATTGTGCGGACAGCCCCGAGGACACGGTGGACCACACAGTCCAGGTGTGCCCCGCATGGGAAGGGCACCGCCGGGTCCTCGTCGAGGCTTTGGGCGGCGGCGACCTCTCGCGTCCGGCCCTGGTTCAGGCCATGGTCCGGGGCGAGAGGGAATGGGATGCCGTCGCCTCCTTCTGCGAAGCGGTCATGCTCGAGAAGGAGGAGGCGGAACGCCAGAAAGTTCGCACCTCTCATCCCGGCCGCCGCGCTGGACCAGGTAGACACCATGGGCGCCGGGTGTCGCGAGATGACTCCCGGCCACCGTAGGCGTGGGTCTGTGACAGACCCGTGTCGACGGCGCGCGTTGTTCCACGCGCTCCTCAAAGAGATGTCAGCAACCCCAGCGGGGCCAAGGCCTGCCGGGGCTGCGGGTTGTTCGAAAGAGATACCGCGGCCCTAGTACATAAAAGGCCTATGACGGAACACGACGATTTTAGTCAGTAAGAGTCTGACACTCCCTCACCGCTGCTAACCCACAGCGGGAGGGGTCATTTGATGATTTTACGTCGCTAAAAAAAAAAAAAAAAAAAGGTATAAGTAACCTTAGGTATTTTACTTATACGTTGTTCAAGATAAATCATGGAAATACAAGACTCAGCCTATATCTCTGTCAGTTTTATCCTATATTTTATAAGCAATTGGGACTTAAATGCAATATATTATTATGTATAAAGGTAAGTATATAATTATATACCCATTCTTTGGGCCCACCAGGGCCAAAACCTTTCGAGGCTGCAGGATGGTTTGAAAGAGTTACCGCTGCCCTACTACATAAAGAGCCTAAGAATGAACATGGCGGATTTTAGTAAGTAAGAGTCTGACACTCCCTCACGCTGCACCCAGCGAGAGAAGTAATTTGAAAAGCTTCCTACAAAAAAAGCTATACATTGTTTACTTAATGCGAGATGAATCAAGGAAATACGTGTTTTGAAGACTCAAATATCAGTAAGTTGTATCCTATGGACTAAAAAGGTCTTGAGTAAATAAAGTAGTTATTTATAGAATCTTAAATTATAGTATATAGCTGTTAGTCATACTATATAGCTTATTAAGTTTCTGCTGATTGTACCTAAGGATAAAGTACAGGTTTGAAGTATTACGAACAGACATTTACATAAGGAGTTGTCCGACTAGCAGATATAAGAAATAGCCAGTTATATTACAGGATAATGTTATGAACACTTTATATGTATTTTGTTTTGCTTTTCTAGAAAGAATCTGATATTTATTTTTCAAAAATAGAATTTCTAATTTCAGATCGTTTATTTTTTCACAATTTCCTCATTATTTTGTTACTCTTGACAATATTCTATTTATAAAAGCAAGTTATTAAAATGAGAAATATGAAAACAAATCATATTCGCCCTTCACCTTTTTGGGTGTTTACGCGAACTGCCAGAAAAAGCAGGAATTTCAAATAAAACTGTCGCCGATACTCTTCGGGACACTAAATTCACAATATAATCTTCTTGTTATTACTTCCGCAAGATTCATAAATAGTGACAATTATATGATTCTTTTTAATTAAATGGCTGAAACGATGAGGTTTTTAAAAGGAAGCTTCGAATTCGATAATCATTGAAGTGAGCAGTGTGAATTATTGTTATAAGGATCATGAGGGCAAGATCCGAAGCCTCACTTGATTATAATAAATATCAAAAAGTATAATTACTTTCAGGAAGAAAGTGTTTTCTTTTAGTGTGAGAGTAATACAAGCCTGATCTCATCAAATGTATGAATTTAATGGAGTTACATTTAGTTCAAAGTCTCTAAGAGTAGTGCATAGTTCTTTTAATCGAAGTAAGGGTAGCTGTAATACAACCCTACTACTAAATCTAACCTTAACGACACTTTTTGTAGGCATTTTAGTATTTCCATAGACCATTTTGAAAATTACATCATTTAATATTTTATCCACCAAATATAGCGACTAATATAAAAATTGCTATCATAAAAACGAGATATAATAAAATACAAAATACATTTATTATCTGGTCCCTTTAAGGAAACATGTCACATTATATCTATTTTATTACAAGCTCAAATCAATAAGGTCCAAAGATCAAAGTTTGGAATTGAGATTGCTATTATAAAAATCAATTAAACAGGTGTAAGGATGTAGGAAGCTCGTCAAAATTATTCAGTGTATGATTTAAATTTAAAACTTTAAACTAAAAAAACTTGGGTCAATGATAGCTCTAAACCTGTATATACATACATATTAATATTCAAAATTTCTGAATGGAATCAAATAACATCGGATAAAAATAGCATTACTATCGAAAAAAGCCTGTATTTCGACTAACTGGTGTAACTATTTTTATTTATAGTTGATACCAGACAGTTTATTTTTGTTTTTTCGGACGAATCGGAATCTAAAGGTCATGGCACACATGAACAGAACGGGCACAGGCAGCTAGAAGTTCGAAGTTCGTTGTCTCCCTAACGTTGGCTTCTTAGAGGTATATTGACGTTATAAAATGATTTACATTTATCAGGTGTGACATGACCTCTTACTATTGCACTTAACCTATCTATTGCAATAAAATAATAAGTTATAAATAGGTATTATAGACTGAGACTTATGTTCGTTAGCTTTTTCCTATTTTATGTTAAATTATTTGTGATACAGGCATTATGATAATAGATATAGTTGTATTTAGGATTTTTATTTGCCTCTCTCCTTACAAAATGTGCTGTATAACATTCAAAAATTAAATTATAAATTTAAAAAAACCCCCGACCCAAAAAAAGTACGCAATAATTATGACAAAAGTTTAAAAACGCTAAACCCTATAAAAAGCAAAAAATAACTTTTAACACTACGTAAACTAAATTTTGTCGTGTCGGGGGACCGCTCTAATTCATTACTTTAGATACGTGTTTTTTTTTAAAACGAATGTTGTAATTAGGTAGGTATCATTTGATTTATGTAAGTATTTATGAAGGTAAAAAGCGGTCCCCCGACACGTCAAAATTTAGTTTACGTAGTGTTAAAAGTTATTTTTTGCTTTTTATAGGGTTTAGCGTTTTTAAACTTTTGTCATAATTATTGCGTACTTTTTTTGGGTCGGGGGTTTTTTTAAATTTATAATTTAATTTTATTTCATGCTTTTTAAAGGAGCTCCTTAATTTTTCCTGCTTTCATTTAATTTATTTTATCTTAAGAAGGGGTCGCTATATGCGATCTCGGTCAAAGGAAGCTGTTTAACAATCCTCATGACAAACTGGCTCTGGGAGAATTGCACAGATTGAGAAACAATAAAGATTAACCTTTGGACATTCTAGATTTTCAGCAAAAATATAAATCGGTTTATCCGTTTCATTCCGGCATTCCAGGGTTTCATCCGCCACATCCCATTTCCAGCATCAGGTTCTCGTCAATCAGAAATATGAAGAGAACTCGTCAAGACAAATTCAACGAGCCCAAACTCGATGGGTTTACTAAAAGGCAGTTCAGGGTTACGTCTCCTATCTTCGTGTCCTAACAGCAGACCAGCTCAGTGCTTCCAAAAGACATTAGTGTTTCAAATTTCAGATCCCACATATACTTGCAAGTAAACTGAGCGTGTAACATTCCTATCACATCTAGCAAACGAGCTGATGACCTTGAAGACCTGAACCGATTTCCACCAAACATAGCTAAGAACACTCCCGACTGACATACCTTTTAAACAAAAAAAACTGCATTACAATCGGATCATCCGTTTGGGAGCTACGATGCCACGTACACACACACACACACACACACACACACACACACAGACACGTCAAACTTATAACACCCCGTCGTTTTTGCGTCGGGGGTTAAAAAGGATAAATGGTGATCTGTAACACAGGGGTAACCTTAAACAAACACCATTCTCTTACAAAAGCAACCTGTATTGTAATGTACTTAACACTGTAACTGAAGAGAAAATAAAGATTTATTTTATATTATTTATTATTATTTTTTTATGTTATTTCGTTTTCTTCTCTTTAGAGAGAGTATAAAACCTTACATGCGGGCCGGAGCCAAGCGTGTAAGGGATGATTATATAGAAAATGTAGATGATAGTGTGGATGATGTAAGAAATTTACGTGTTATGCGGCAGGTGTTAAGTATGGTGGCTTTTTGAAGCATGTGTAATGTATGGGCTGGCATGTGTAGTGTGTTGAGACTTTGTAAAAGAGATTTGGGTATGATTCCGGTAGATGACAGGACTATGGGGACGATGTGAACGGTTTGCGCTTTCCACTGGGTTTTTATTTCTATCGCGAGATCCTGATATTTATCTTATTATCTCGTCAACCGGATTTGGCGAAACAATCAGTAATTTTTAATTTTCTCGTTTTGCCCATAATATAACAAAATTAACGTGGGTGAGTTGATGAATAGCTGCTATAAAATACCAATACCAATACTTTGTTTTGTGCAAAAATAAGTGCGCATTTAAGTAACATAACACAATACAGAAAAAGTTATGCAGTTAGTAATAGCTCAATACTGAAAAATTTTCATGTGATACAAACTCAATCCGATTTTTCATACAAAAAATATTTGTAGGTAGCTACTTCTTATCCATTATTGTCATACATAAACCACAGTCGTATTAAAATAAAAATAACTTCGCTGATCAAATTCTCGAACTAATATTAGTTACTTGACCTTTACAGATTTCGTAATAAAAAACTTTGGCCAAGTTTTTTTTTTAATATTTACTTTTTTTTCTTTATTCTTATCTTATTATAACTATATAATACAATATTGTGTAGCGATCTGTAAGAAGACTCCAGGGAACTGATTCAACCAACTATAGTTATCATATTGGAATCTGAACTTCTAGTAGAATCGATTGAAAGACATCTGTAAGTCACGAGAGATATAAATTTTATTATAATATGTACCTCCATTCGTGTAATATTATCTATTGTTCTGAAATACTAAGTACATCTTCAGACTTATGTGTAGAGAACAAACTTTAAATTAACTTGTTTGAAAGAATATTACGAAGGGCTGTAAAATGAATATATTGCAGAAAAAATATAGAAATACTATTTCAAATAAATTGTTAACATTAACTATTTACTACTGTTTAGGAGATTGAAAATGTCACGTACTGTTTTGTACTAAAAATAAAAACAAAACATGACCTACATTCTGTTATATATATTTTTAGAATCCCCGTTAGAAAAAAAATGTAACCAGTTTTAAAAATAAAAAAAACAAATTCGGAATTCACTAAAACCGAAAGTCGTTTTGCCGGTTCACTATAAAATTACAGGTTTTTTTTTTAATCTACTTGTCTTCTGTCTTGCTAATTTGGCTTTTGTCATCCCTTTGGTGTTACAAACTTTGTCATTATGTGTGTGGTAGGTAGGTATAAGATGGGGCTGTGGGATTGTTCGAAAGAGTTACCGCGGCCCAGGTACATAAAACGCCTACGAAGGAACACAATGGATTTTTAGTCAGTAAAAGTCTGACACTCCCTCACCGCTGCTAACCTACAGCGGGAGGAGTCATTCGATGATTTTTGCCATCGCTAAAGTTATATAAGGTAATATAAGATTTACATAACTTCACACTATATATCTGCCAGATATTATATACCATCTTCCTATTATGTCCACCATATATTAGATCATCCTACCATAAAGGAAGATAGAACCCCTTTTTTATAGCCAACTTCAAATAAAGAAGACAGGTTTGAAAAATCCCACGCCCCGTTAAAAATTTGATCGTATGATTGTATTATCATATAAAATATGGGTTAAATGGGGAGCCAACGCCTACTTATAAAATTTCCTTAAAACTCGAAAACGATAAGAGTTCCGTATTAAAGTATTTATTTTTTTTATTCTGGTTTTCATTTTAGCGGCTACAATACTTAAGTCTAACTATCACAGTTCACGAGATGCAGCAAGGACAAAACGGGCAAAGACAAGTAGACGGACTGTGAAATCTTGTAAACACTTCTTTTTTTAAAAAAAAAGAGTGTCTATGGAGTTTCTCGCCGGTTGTACTCCATAAGTAAGACCCACTTTTTGGAACCGCGCAACTAGCTTCACGTTTCTTAAGCACCTGAAATAAGTCTATCATCATCATCATCATCATCTCAGGCATAGGACGTCCACTGCTGAACATAGGCCTCCCCCTTTGATCTCCACAGATACCTGTTGGAGGCGACCTGCATCCAGCGTATTTAAATAAGTCTATATGAAATAAAAACCTTTGACTTTGATAATAATGACCCGCTTTTCTCTTTTGTTTACGGGGTCCTAAAACCATAACAGCCTTACTTATAAAAATCAACAAATCATCTTCTAAGCATTGTTTTAAGTAATTACTACTTAAAGCCTTAAGTAGTGATTAAATTATTTTGACCTATAAACGTTGCTTAAGAATGTCTTAAGTAATGAACAGATAATGACATAAAAACATACTAATTTCTCAACACTACCGGAATGTTGGTAGCTTAAAAAAATATTTGTCATCAAAACGTTGTGTAATGGCAACAATGGCATCCGTAAAATATGAAATTAAAAAGTTGAGCTGTCAATAAACCGGAAATGAAAAATCAGCTGGTAAGAATCCAGCCATTTTGATAATTAGCGGGTTAAACAAGGGTGTGAGGCTACTTAATTTGACAGCTCATTTAAGACATTGCTAAGAAAATGATTTATTTCAGCCACGTTTATAAGTAAGATTTTTTCTTAAACATCTCTTAAGTATAACTTATTATTTTATAAGTAAGGCTGTTAGTCTATAGTATTTTTAATCCATAATTATAATATTTGGTCACATCACATGAACTCGTTTTTAACGAAGAAGATCGTAGTTCAAGGTTTATATTAAAACTACTCAATAAATTAAAAGAATCCTCTTCGCCCTACCGGGTTTTATGACAATACCATAAAAGTTTGAAGGTCAACTGCTAAACGAAAAGAAACCTATAATATTATTTTTCGACTCATTATCGAAAAATGACTGTTTTTTAGATTTTTTAGTGATCATGCCATTTTCTTGAAGAATATCGAAACAATAGAACCTACGACATTATGAATAGTCGAAACTTTCAGTTCACATTTAGCGGATTAACCAATTGCCATAACGTTCACATTGAGAGTTTTTCCAAAATTATACAAATTCGGTATTTTTTCATGGTATGACACATCTTTTATCACCCAGGACTTATCAAGACCTAAAGTTATATGCATCGTTATTCGTTAAGTCACTTTATAAATATAACAATGATGTTAGTTAATAAGTAATGTCTTTTTCCCTCGCGACTGCATATTTGCCTCAAACCCCCCGACTAAACAAAATTATAATGTTAGTAAACAGTCGAACGCATCTTAGGTAGGCATATATGTTAATTGAAACAAGTATTTCTTTCGAAACGACTATTCAATGCCAAAGCAATTGTCACCTAAGTCTTGAACTTCGACATTTTTGTAATATAAACTAATTCTTATTTTAGAACAATGGAACTGAAATGTAGCCTTAGGTATAAAGATTCAGGCTGCGAGATTGTTCGGGGCTGCAGGATTTTCGAAAGAGACACCGCGGCCCTGGTACATAAAGGGTTTCAGAAGGAACATGATGGGTTTAAGGCAGTAATGCCTGTTTTCACCAACAATCTCTTAACGTTTCCCTAACTAAGTGTCACTTAGCATAAGGGCTCCCCCAATAATAAAAGTTATAAGAGACACTTAAACTTTGGCGAAAACGAAATTCGTATTAGGTGTTCCCTAAATGCTCTGGGGGGATTTCTAAATTTAGGTATTTGTTGCTGAAAATGGGCATTACAGTCTGAAACTCCCTCATGCTGGTAACCCACAGCGGGATCATTTGATGATTTCCCATTAACAAAAGGTATAAAGATTCAGTCTGATTGCATGGTTCTTTATGAAAAAGATCGCATGTCTGTCATGGTCAAGGATGTCCTAATCGAGGCTTCTGCTTACCTTGAAAAGTTCTGTAAGCAGGCTTTCCGATTCTCTTGTTTAAAGTTTTTCTAGTATGGTTGGAAGTCGAAAGGCAACGCTTTGAGTGATGGTGGCTGAAGTCATGTCAAGGCTTTTCCAGTTTCAGTTTCAAAAACTTTTTCATAAATTCAATTAGCTAGGTATCAAAGCAAGAAAAACACTATAAATAATGAATAACTTATTATTAAGATGTAAATAAAAAATATAAGTTCTACTCTAAGTAACGATCTTAATAAATAAGAAATAACTGAAAGAATTAATTAGCTGACCACATTACTGGGACATAATAATATTGATAGCATATAAAAATATACTTTTATGATCTCGATAATATCTGAGCCCTTTATATTTGTCGTCACAATAGCCAAAAAATATTAGGGTCACGCGTAAATAGTGTTGGGACTCAAAATATCGATATTGATAAAAAATATATTGTAAAAAAATGATATTTTTAAAAAACTTGTTTTCAAAATAAGCCTAATCATCTTAGTTTGTGGATTACCTACTGCGAAGAATCCACGTGAATTTAAAAATAGAATCCATAAATAAATCAACACAAATCAAATATGTTAAACAATTCACGTAAGAATAAAATCTTAACATTATGCATAACTTAATTAATTAAGACAGAATAGTTTTGTCGCCAAAACAAAAATCTAAAGGGTTCTGTAGGTGTTTCTATGGTCTTCATTATTTACAAATTAACTGCACTCTTTAATTAACAGATGCATTTATGGAATTCAAAATATGTCTAGGATTTGAGCACTGATTATATTATTATCATTACTTATTTTTCCCATATTATTATCTCAGTATTGCAAATATATTTATTCACACACTGAATCATCACACCGCATTTTGTATGTATCAAATAAACAAATTCACCTTACTATTTTTATAAACATCGAATTTAAACGCAACTAACTAAGCGGAAAAATAAAATCAAATAAAAATGAGTACGTATATTTAAATCTGTAACAGGAATTTTATCATAGCCAAAAACATCAATTTGATTCGTACACCGATTTTATTTTCGAAGTCCGACTACGTAATTGAATCCTTATCGATAAATGCCCAACCTTGTCTCATAATAGCTAAGCTCTTTCCCTACCGTAATCACCACTATATAGATTCGACTCTGGGCCTAAATGGCTATCTATAAAAGATACATTGGCCTCAAAGCACCGATTCTCCTTTGCCCCTGGCCCAACTGTCGTTTTATCCGAAATAATAAACCTCGGGACAATGTTTTGTTTATTGAATAAAGATTAGTGATGTGCCTTTTTACGATTATTTGAGTGTTATAAATTAGTTGCAAAGCTTTTTTTCTTAGTACAGTTTTTTTTTTTTTTTTATTGAACCATACTAAAGAATAATCGCTCAATTTCACCTGCGTCTTGGGTGTTTTTTTTAAACTTCAGCAAAAAAAGTAGGCTGGAGTCGTGTTAATCAAAGCTTAAAATAATGCAGCCAAATTCTTCTTCTAAAAAAATCGCGTCAGTGCTTGTAAGTATGATCTAGTGTGCTTAAAAAGCCCTTCAGATCGTGGGTAAACCACTACTGGGTTCTGTTAAAGGATGACTAAGAAAATGACTATTACGATTTAATAAGGTGAAGCACCAATAAAGCGCATAGTCATGCTGAGATTCATGCTCTTATCTTAAATCGTCTACTCATTAAGAACCTAAAAATGATGAATAAGAAAATTATATGGTTTCTGGTTCTTATTAAGAAGTAGCGTATGTACTTCTGGCCCCAAAATAATATGTGAAAATCATACGAATCACGATAGATAACTTTTGTAAATAATGTAAATATCTGAAGGCTCTTTTACATTATTTCAAAACTTCATCAGTGTTGCGCTTTTCCGCAATCACAAGACTTAATATTAGAACTAAAGTTTGCATTAAGGACCTTATCTAGTCTAAAACAAAATAATGATGATAGGTTTTGTGTAAAGGTAACTGTAGTTAGTTCATCAATCTGATACATTCTAATCGATGGCTACTAAAATGTTTTTTGCAGGTCTCGGCCAAGCAAGGCAAACATTTGACGTTCAAATTATCATCTCGCAATGTTACCGACGAGTACTTTCAAGGTATCAGAGATACTCATAAACGTAGTTTTTTTTTCTATTTTCCTTGTTTTACTAAAAATATCGCAGATAATGTTATTCTTAAAAAAAAAAGCATGTTTCCAAAATTAATACCATTCAACCCCAGCTTGAGAGGAAATACTTCCCGTAATAGTACAAAGTATAGCCCAAGACGGCTGACAGGAGCTGGATGCGAGAAGCTGAAAATCTATCTCAGTGGCGTGCACTTGGAGAGGCCTATGTCTAGCAGTGGACTACGATAGGCTGATGATGATGATGATAGCCCGTGTTGATACGAAATAATATTGCATTTTAAATGTAGTAAAATGAAAGAAAATTGAATTTTATTCAGTGGATTTCGAATTTCGTCGTTACATGACTACATAAAACGATCCATACATACAAATCTTTCCTTAACCACAAACAAGATAGGTGTGAAAAGTTGCCTATGATGACGTTTAAAAACATAACATTGAGGGACATAATCTCAAGACCATGGTGTTTGCTTTACACGCTAAATTAAACAACAAACCGCGTTTGTTTGAACTACCACTTTTTTCATTTCAATGTTGCCATTACGTCACGGCTACCGTACAGGGCTCGTCAAATGACGTCACGATGCCGGCCAAATATTGGACCCACCCACCGATCAACAACACCTGTGATATCTGACACTAACAATACAGCCAAGTCACCAAATTAATTAACAAAACAATTAAATCAATCGATTTCAAAAATCCCATCTTAATTACCCAATGATATATTTTAAAAAAATTACTCAACGCTATTGTTCGATTCATCGGTTATAGTAACAAATACGCACGTTCAGATCGGTTCAGATATACCCGCGAATTGTTCGCCGGCCGTCATACAGTGTAACATCATGGCGCCGCGCGCATGCGCAATCTTGCTCCTCGCGATCGCAACCGTCGCTGCGCGGGAGTGCATCGAGTTAACACTTCCAGACAAAAGTTTATTAACCGATTCGATATTAAATGGGACTATACTAAAAGTAGCCGCGAAAAATGAGTCTTTTGATGAAAGTGGACGTTTTAATATTGTGGAATTGTGGGATAGGTTCCCGAAACTTGTGGTGCCTACGAACGGGACGAGCGAGCAGTGCAGAAGGGATAGCCAGCTTTACTTGGACAGCCTGGACCGATTGGAGCTATGGGCCCTGAAAAGTAAATATTTACAATTTTTTTTATGTAGGGTAGTTTGTAAAATATTGCTTTTGACAATAAATAAATAGATTAAAAGTTATTATTATATCCTTATCCTTCTCTTCTGAATTTTGCAAGGATTTAGGAAATTAGTGATGTAACCTTTGTCGATATCCGAAAAACATATCCGAATGTGCAACGCATTAACTTGATTTGTATGTCCGTTTCTTGTTACTGGTGTCTTTGAGATTTTCCGATATTAATTAAACGATTACCTAAGTATTATCACTTTCTGAAATGCTTTAAATATTTTTTTGCCCCGTAAATAACAAGAAAATTATCACGTAATTTTCTCTCAAAAATTGTGTTGTGAGATGTATTTGAAAAATAGTTACATGCCATAAGAATACCATTAGTTACAAATACGAAATAATTTATTCCTAAATATGTATATTTACAAATAATACAAAACGAGTTAACTTTTGACTAAACTTTCGTTTTTAAAGAAAGGTCAGTCAGATTGTTTGGAGGACAATTCTTATGAATGAAAGTGGATTAAACTCTACGTTAAAATATTTCGTAATACTCCAACATACAAATTAAGACATGATTTATAATTCCGATGAGTGCAAAAACATGCGATACTAATATGCAAAATTAGGTATATGTATATGTATGGTTTACAGTTTTCGCTTGCTGGCAGTTTAAAGAAAACCAGAAAACATTAAGTCTCATAAAAGGCAGTCATACTGCAGTATTTTTTGTCTGGTGTACTTGGGCAAAAATTTAATGTTTTTTTGTCTTCGTTTCTTATAACTATTCCACAAATAGTTTTAGTAGTATCTAGTTTCGGATATCTCTAAAATAAAATGTATCTCAAATTCGTCAAATCTAAAGGTTGAGGACGATGGGGCATCTAACTAATAAAATAAAAAATATATGATTTCAACAAACAATAAATTCCATCATAAGTATTAAATATTTCACTGATTCATAAATTGTAGTTATGAATACATTTTATGAGTATGAATACCAAAAAATTGCAAGCATCAAATTCTATTGACCTAAATATGTTTGGAATCATATTTCATATTTTTTTACTACCTAGTAACAATACAATAAAGTTACAAAACTGTTATTTTATAAAATTCAATAGTTTGCAATTTGGACAAAGTATGATTTATTTAATCGTTTTGTTTATTATTTAATTAAATTTTACTGAGAAATAAAGTTGAACCTTCCTTTGTTTTACTTACTATGTTTGATACGATTTTAACAAATGTTGCAATCCAATTATTTTTCATTACTTTTGTGTACATAATATCTTTTCGATATATTTTTGAACTCCATTACTTTTTCACGCGAAAATCGAATGTTTCTCGATAATTGTCAAATCGAGATCGGTATTGTACTCGATATCAAGAAATTCCGATTGTTTGTCGTTTTGTTTACGTTCTCGGAACGAATGTGAAAGAATCACTATGTATTAGAGTACCGGCACACTGCAAACTTTTAGTCGGCCTATAGTTTTTTTGAGCTCAGAAATCAGTATGGTAGTACGCACTTTACTTACAACCTGATGGTTGTAAGTAAAGTGCGTATCCGGTATTAGACCGACTAAAAAGTTTGATTGGAATCAAGATTTTCTTTAGAAAAACAATTGCCAACCAAAATCGTTAACTTATACTTGCCTGCAAAACAGCACTTTTTAACGTCCGGAGTTTAATAGAGACAGCCCCCAAAATCTTCACCACTTCCTATGTGTTTTTGCTAGGAAGAAGAAGTGTCGCAACAAACTCCCCAGCAACACATGTCTGTCTGTAGGTTAGAAGAGCCTTCCAACAACCAGCTCCTAAATATCGGCCGACTTTTTAGTGTGCATTCTGCTCTTATGGAAATAATGTGAAGGTGCAATGAACTGACATTCAGTAGAATTTTGCGAACGTGCAGTGTTAATATAGCACTTATAATTTGCTTACTTAAGTAGTATCATGGTCATTATTTCAATAACGCTTAATCAGTGAGTAGGGCGGGGCTGGGCAATGGTCATTCTAACTTGAAATATGAAATATTTTGCTTATTTTTAAATATGAATGTGTATTTGTACCTAATCATGAGGTTAGTTTCGATAATACTAAATGCACTAAAAATTACATCTACTTTTAAGTATGAAGTCGTTTCAGACCCATTTTTACCGATAGCATAAGTGTCTGTCTACTGCAGATTCATTAGTCATCAGTTATTTTGGGAAAATTATTTATTATGTTGTCAAAAAGAGCAAAGCTAATATTTTGTCAATCGGTTATAATATAAAACTTGATTATCAATGAATACTTATAAATAAATACATAAAATTATAAGGTAGAAGAGTTTTATATTGGTTTGCTTTGTATACGATCAATTTTTAAAATAACTTAATAATTGAATTAAATATCAATAAAAGGTATTAGTTGAACCACGTGTTTTGTCCCATATTTTTTAATAGCTTATAGACAAATCCTCATGAATTATTCTAAATATTAAACCCGATATTTTTTTTCAACACTTCCGCATTTAAAAAATGACAACAGAAAACTAGTTGTAATCGTAATAATGGTGTTTAATCCTTTTTTTAACAAAAACAATCTATTTTAGATTTTACTAATGATGACTAATTTATATCACGGAACTGACGTTATGAATAAACATTATAATGAATCACAAATCGTCGTCTGATTACTTACTTAATGACAATAGCTATTTATAATACCCAATTATATACGGAACTAATTGTCTTATCAAAATAATTAATTTTTATATTCATTTGATGACTTAAAGGGCTCGTGGATCACATTATAATATCTGGGTTGTTCCGTTTTCAGCCTTCGATGTGACATCCTTTTTTCTTACTCATTAGAAACCTCATTCGATTTTATAGGTACCAATATGTTTTACTATTCCCACCTATTAAATTATTTTAGAAGGAACAATCAAAGAATTGTCTGCGTGTGTTTACATTTTATAGATAAAGAATACTGAAATGCCGATAAAAATGTTAAGTATAGCTCTAGATTTTCATTTGTTTGGTCTGTACGTATGCCTATATGCACCGAATTGAGTTAGCCATGTCTAGGTCATATGTCATAGACTCATCCCTACTAACGAAGGAAACTTTAAACCTTTGGTTGCTTCTAGCATTTGTTGATCTTTGGAAGTAGTTACAGGAAGCCACTGAGTCAATGTCCCGTATTCTTCACAAAATTATGAATGGATAAATATCTCAGTATCTTATGATATATAAAAACCTTAAGTTAAAGTCAAACTAGTCATGTACACACAAGCCTCTCTTTCGATCTAAAACCCGATAACCCCTTAGAGGCAACTTTTTGAAGTCCACACAATATACGAACAAGAGGTCAGTTAAAAAGCCCTTAAACTCTTAAACCAACAGAAAAAAAAAACATTTTTCTAACTGAATCATACGTTTTTAACCGCAAAACAAGATTAAATCATATGTCATTGACACAACTTTCAAATCAGTAGTCCAAACACCAACTCGAACGCATCTCGCCTACAAAACAGGTCATAAGGTAAAACTCGAATGAAAACCGCCCAAAATCCCCTGTATGGAACAAAACATCCGTTACTCAATATTATACAAGTAGAATTTAGACGGTTAGGTAAAATACCTTGAGTTTTGCTAGTAAAATGTTTGAATACGCTTACGGAATGCAAATCTGAGTAAATCTGAGAATCATGTGGAAGATCCGATGGAAATTGTTGTGCAGTTATTATTTCTTATGATAGTAAAGACTTTAGCCAGTTCCACTTTCACTCACATCCCGTGGGAACTACCCCGCGCAACTGGATAAAACCTAACCTAAACATTTGCTCGATAAATGGGCTAAGTATTTATTGCAGAAATACTTTTTGAAACCGGTCTATTACTTCCTGAAATTAGCGCCAAAGTTTGGCTCGATAATATTAATGAGTATAGATGTTCTAAAACAAAATCTGAGGGCACGGCAGTGCCCCAGCCAAGACTCGAGCAAAGCGGGCACGGCCGTACCATCTTTTCTCGAAGCGTTTCGCGGCTATTTCAGCCCCCTGTATCTTCCATGTGAACAAAGCTAGGAGTTTAGGTTTTCGATGACCAAGAGCAAGTATTAGAACAAGCTCAGTCCCAAAATTACAAGAAATTTGAATAAATAGTTTACGAGTTATGAGCGATCAAAGTTACACCATTTTGTCACTGACTCACTCACTGACCGATCATCAAAAGTCTAAGGTACTTCTAGCAAACTTAGAACCTTCAAATTTGGCACCAAGATAGGTTATTAGCTACATATAAAGGGAAAATTATAAAAACCTTAAAACTTAATAAAAAAATAAGAAACAAATTTATATTTGCGGTTTTTCAAGAACATTGTGTATGAATTTTGACTGCATTGATAACTTTGTTATTTATTTATGTACAAAATGTTACTATTTGTTTTATTGTCACGTAGTGTGGTATATTGTTATTATGTATTAAATATACATACATATGAATAAAAAAGCTAGGTTAAAATAAAATGAATAATGATAAAATCTTTCATATTAATGCAGTGCGATAAATACTGCATGCTCGCTCGATAGATGGCGTTGTCCTGGTCTAAATCGCGCTACGGTTTTTAGTTAAAAAAAAAACAATTTCATGTGATAGTGCCATCTACCTCTGAAATAAATCTCTTTTATTCTAAAAGATATTCGATTAAAAAATTCGACAATTTCGAAATTGTTTAATTTATTTTAAAAAAATGTTGTTTACGTGCTAGTTTAGGTCTACATATTTAGTTTGTTATATATTTAGTTAGTTGCATGTAAGTTAATTTAATTTATTATATACTTAGAGAAGAAGGAGACCTACAAAAAATAAATTAGATCCCACCAAAAACATTAAATGTAAAAAAAGCCAATCCTCTACGCAATTCCTTCACCGTAAAAAGTTTTGAGATCGCATAGAAGCCAAGTCCTGTTCAACTTTATTTGTAATAATAAATCAATATTTTGTGACTATATCAATAGTTTTGTACACATTACAATAATATTTTCTTGGCCATGAGCACAAGTTAATAGTCGCTCCCTGAAATAATGTGTAAATACCATTGAATTGATACATTCTATATGGACATGATTTTACGATTGGACTGATTGGAATTTGAGATCACCATGGACCAAACATGCTCCATAGTAAATGTGCAGTTCATGTTTTGGATGATACTGACTGTCGGTCATTTAGTAACAATTGAAAAAACTAAAAGTATTTAATTCTGTGATATTAAACTTCATGATTGACTTTCACCTCTTCAAGATATGCTGTATTATATTTGTAGTTTATTGTGCTCATGGCCAAGTCAATATTATTGTAAAGTGAACGAAACTATTGATATGGTCACAAAATATTGATTTATTATTACAAATAAAGTTGAACAGGACTTGGCTTCTATGCGATCTCAAAACTTTTTACGGTGAAGGAATTGCGTAGAGGATTGGCTTTTTTTACATTTAATGTTTTTGGTGGGATTCATTTTGACGTGCAATAATTTACAAAATTGCTATCAAGTGTTGCCCTCGCTACAAAAATTCCTAGGAATCTAATATTGTCATACACACGATGGATGGAAACAAATCTACGAGAACACGTCATAATTCCATTTAGCTCTCACGAGACGGATAATCACGACAAACAAACAAACATTACTACTATATACACATAGTATTACCACATGTTATCACTTCTTAGTTACAGCTAAGTAACCATGCCTTGTAAATACGCAGCTTATGTTTGACTTTTAATAATACCCTCGGTACGGGGTTGGTTTATGTAGATCACGTGTAAATTAAAATTTTGCAACCAAACAAGTAAAAGCAAAAAATATTAACGATAGATTACTAAAGGTGCAAGATTATTCAAAAATCTAGACTTCCAATAGAAAAGAAAGCTGCGTAAATAAAAAAATTAAAAATAGCAACTTAGCGAACTCAACCACTATGAAGTCACGACATTTAATTGTGATGACACAAGAATATTCGGAAAAATTAGCGGGAAGAAAAAAAATATCCATATAAAACTATTTATCAGGATTTGTATTTTTAACGTTAATTTTTATAGCGATACGTGTTCCCAACTACACTATAAAGACTAGCATAAAAAAAATGTATTTCTAAAGTAATTTTGGATATTTTGTTCTCCATACCTTTTCTGGTATCTTTTAACTTTTGACACATTCTGCCTCAAAATATACACGAGTAATATCAACAGCCTACAAACTTTCATCCCACCAAACCTTCACCAAGAAAATGACTAAAAAACTAAAACAACCCTTGCACTGCAGGCCGTCAGTCAGTCTACATCCCACGGGTTTTTTTCTCAGTTTTCTGCGCCTATACATTCGAGTCACGCCAATGGCATCCTTGAATGTACACTACGACATTTCGTATTCACTGCCTGCAGTCATTTCACCAGTGACATTTGACATACAAGGTTCAATGTACGAGATTGGAGTGTGTAAGGTATTCCATCGAAATTCGATCGAAAAATGTCGTTGGACTTTTGAGGGTTAGATGTGTTAATTAGTATTTGCTAATTATGTTAACTCTTTACATTCACTCTTACTAGAAAGAGTTACAGTCATTTATGTAAATGTGGCAGAGATAGAATGATGTTTCATCTCTCAAATAAAGTGATAAGTTTCAGTATTCGCCTAATAATTTAGACTTGCCTCTACGGTGTATATCGACTAAAATTTAGTTCTAGTGATAACTATAGATTCATATAAAGATTTGTTAAGTAAGGCTTTTATTTGGATCGGACGTAGCTCGCAACCACTCAAAAGAAAATAAATGTAAAAGTACGTATTACGTACCTACGTGAAATATAAATAACTGGTCATATTTTCTACCCTAGCAACGGACCCTAGATATCCGATAACATAAGAAAACCTGTTTATCAATCTACCATTTTGCTTAGAAACCTATCGTCCCTTGTCACTACCACAAAAGGTTATTGCCTCGAAATGAGACACGTGTAAAACAGTTATACACTAAATTATGACAAATCATGTAAATTACACAATATAAACGTGATATAATATTTTGAGCTGACTGTCAGTAAGTTGAAATTTGAAACTCAGCTGCACATACCACATAGGTAGGTACTAGACTAGACAAATATGCAAAATTTTACTCAGCTGTAGGTACATAGGTGACTAAACAGATGTAAAACATTTATTTAGTACATAGATAGTTAACAGCCTGAGAAAATACACAGGCTCATTACTTTGCAGAAAGTGTTTTTTTTTCGGGACATGAGTACAACAGCGAGGAACATTACATGTATTTTAAATAACTAATCCATGAAAATACTATACCTACTTAGATTATTGCACCTTGAGAGAGAACAAGCTAGTTACCAACATATGAAAACCTTCTGATAATGTAATAATATGTCATCATCCTCCGAGCCTTTTTCCCAACTATGTTGGGGTCGGCTTCTAGTCTAACCGCTGAGCTGCCGATGTAGCTGAGTACCAGTGCTTTACAAGCGCTTTATAATGTGAAAATATCTCTTATTTCTACACACTGCTCAAATAGAAAAACTAAAATATAATATTTCTTTTCAGTGTTCGACGCAACTGCAAAGCCCCCGTCAGGCATTCTAAGCGGCAATGGAAACCAATATGGCGACTATGACGAATGCCTCGGCATCGACGGCGCGGTCAGAGGAAAGTACTGTCTCGCGTCGCTGCAGATAAGCGTCGGTGGAGACAAAAATCTGGATGAGATCGACAGCTTGGTGCACAGCGGCCATTATATTAGGAGTAATGTTAGCGATGTAAGTGAAAAATATTTTCTTTTTTGTTTTTAGGACTTTTCCACTAGCGGATTTTCATATTTTAATATAAAACGGACACTCCGTAAATGAAACTGAATCAAGAATGTCCTTATCGAATTATGAATTTCCTTAGGATTCCATGTAAAAAGTTCATATGTATGTAAGAAAACTGTTAATCTTTCATGATATAACAGTAAACAAAGCCACTGAGTCATTCATGATTGAGGAAAACCATTTTTATTTATTTCATCATGATAATTATATCAATTTATGACATGTCAGTAGTCACTCAAAAACTGTTGCTAGCTCTTAGAGTAAGCATTTAAGAGTTAGCAACAGTTTTTGAGTGACTTCATTCTCGATTGTCAGATTTCAAATAATTATGTGACATTAGAGTGGGCCGAAATGAAATTAGATTCTCCTAATATCTCATTTCATAGCTCATCAAGTCAGTAGTACCTGTCACCAATACGGATATGGTTTTACCAAATAATTATGTTAATAATAACATAAACTGGATATTGAACTTCTAACCTTGTCATTAACAACATTATGTACTTTATAATCATTATATCAGCCTAAAATAGTAACGCGTAGGACTGCGTAAAAACCGCGAATATATTAATCATTTTAACGTGTTTGATAGAAAAATATGGTTCGTCTCGCTATTTATCGGTAACAGGTGTTCAATTTAAATTGATGTTAGGGCTCGTTAATTGGTTTTGTAGAATATTTTAATAGCTGTTTTTGGTCGACAATGTACCTATTATTGTAATATGATTAAATTATTTTAACAATAGGTTCTATTTTCGGCTACATAATTTTTTTTTTTAATTGTTGGCTATTTTTCTAAACTGCCTTTCAGTCATGGTGGCCTAGTGCGTAAGCCAATAAGTTTGACAATCGATCTTGCCAAAGGGTAACTGGGTCTAAGACAGCCGCTTCTTGTAAAAGACTGGTACTCAGCTGCCGACCCCAACATAGTTGGAAAAAGGCTGGGCAGAAGATGATGATTTTTCTTAGGAGCCTTTAACTTTTTACACTTTTATGTTCAGTGTCAGCAACCTTGTGTCCTAGCTCTAATAGTAAAATAAATTGAGATGCTAATGAAGCTAAGGATAGGTACTATAAATATTTTGCACGTGTTTGACTTAACTACTTATCACAATACATAGCTAAGTAAAAGCATGTGAAAAGTACATAACTTAAATACGACACTTTATGTCTTGATGGAAATGTATAAACTCTTGTAAAATGTATAATGTCTTGATGGATGTGTCTAAAGAGAATTATAAAAATGCGCACAATATCATAGTGCAATAAAAAACATTGTAGGCTGGGAAAAAATCAAAACAACAAAATCCTAACTACCTATCTTTAAAATTGATTCAGGAATTACGACGCTTCCTACAGTCACAATTTTCGTCAAGTCACATTGTCTCGCAAAGTCTGCCATTTTACGCCTCACACAAGTGCAGCAAGTAGTCTTTCTTTTCCTTTATAGGTACTTAATTATATGTTGATGTCACTACCAGCTAACTTCGGGACGGCAAACATACTCGAAAACAATAAATGTATTAATTAAGTGTGAAGTAAGAATAATTCTTCAAAAACAAAAAAGCCTTATGTATATAAACAACAACATCGCACGCATTTTACCCCAAATGTTGCATTTTGTAGGTGGGGTGATGTCGTAAGATCTGTTGCAAGAATGCACTTAACTTGGCCAGGCCTTATAACCGTGACCTTGGACAAAAGCCTGCTTTCCAGCCTTGGCCAATTGCGCCATCGTACAGGTTTGGGACTGATTGGTAGCCCGGCTTTCTTAATTGGAATATGTTTTAATAGTAGTGTCGGTTAAATGTTTTAGGTCAGTTTTGTTAGGCGGATTTTCACTTTAGGGTTAGAAGCTATAAGGGTTTTGCTACTCCTAATTTCGTCTAAAAATTACTGAAAAACAATGTATCATGCCAGGATTTGGTTTGTACAAAACATTCAAGATTAAACTTAACGGTTCCTTCAGACAGAAACTGTAAATAAAATCAGGTTCTATAACTAGGTTTGACGTTTTTGCTTTAATAAGGAGGGTTAATATCTAATCTTAGGTCTTGTTCCATTGCTTGCGTCAATGTAGAACCGTTACGGCAAAAACAACTTTGTATCGATTACATAAGTTTGCATGCACATCGCAAAAAGTATGAGAACAGCTGTAGCATGTGAACGATAATGACCTTTTATTTTACAACTATTTATCCTCCTTACTGTTAATGCGTCACTTGTTTTTTTAGGGTTCCGTAGGAAAACGAGACCTTCGTACTAAGACCCTTCGTCTGTCACCAGGCTGAACCGTGAGACCGTATAAAAATATAAGACAATTGTCACTGATGATGTATTTATTAATGCCTTTACAACAATGTCAATACAATTATTTCAGGAGTTCTCTTGCAACAAACATGTTTTTTGTTTTTTTATAGTTAATGGTACGGAACCCTTCGTGCACTAGTCTGACTCGCACTTCTCCAGTATTTTTTCATAACGATGTTCACTTTAAGCCTATACACCATGATTGCTTCAAAAGACATTGTCTTATTTACATTAATGGCTCATCTGGTCTTCAAAATAAGCCGTGACCTGACACATTTCGTTTTGGTAGGTATTTTTTCTCAGAAATCGACATTTGGGAAAAATGGCACCGCCCTTTAAAGAATATGAGGAGTCTTAAAATCACTGACAGACACAAAAATTGGCTTCAATAGGAGTCATGAATCGAAATTCATCAAAAACATCATTATTTCCCAAGCCTTTTCCCAACGATGTTGGAGTCGGCTTCCAGGCTCACCGGATGAACTGAGTAGCAGTGTTTTACAAGGAGTGACAACTCGGTAACCCTGGCTACACAAAACCCCTTTGAAAGACTGGTTGTCAGACTTACTGGCTTCTTACTACCCGTAACGACTGCCAAAGGATAACAATTTTACATATGGTCAAAAAAAATATGCTAACAAGTCTGCAGAATTCTTTTGAAAATATAATAAACCTGTATTACAATGTATTACATGACAAACTAGTAAAAAGGCCTTCAAACAATCCCGCCAATTCTGTCTAGCGAGTTCGTGATTCACTTACGAGTAAAATACGAGAATATGACAAAGTTTTTGATTACTAATTCTCTATGAATATATTACAATTTGAGCAGACTTGTCTAGTAAAAATAGGCCAAATCAATAATGTTACTGTTGAGTCATCTTTGCGAAAAAATACAGGTTTGGTATTTCTGTCTACAATTCTGAGAACTTAGAATGAATTTATGTAAAATAGAAGGTATAAATATTTAAATCGTGAATTTTATCAATGATTCGTTTCATTCATAAAATGAAATCACGTGTGTCACTCAGAATCTGATCTGTCTTACCTATATATTTTTTTAATAAATGAAAATTGCAAAAAAACGTATTATAACTCGCTGTCGCATTCCATTCCTGTCTACTGCGGTTATATAAAACTTTTAAATGAAAACCTGATCCTTAACGACTAGTAAGTAGGACGGGGTTCTTCGATACAATACTTTTATTTAATCACAATAGGATTAAAGATTTAGACTACACATAAAAAAACAATGGTTAACAGCTCGTTAAACACGAATTAATTCAACCATAAAAACTCAAACGTCAACTTAACTTATAAGTAAATGCTTATCAATACGGTACCCATACCAAACGCTACTGTTTAAAGTAAGTTGACGTCATTAACCACCATATTGTAACAATCCATAGAGAACAAAATGAATAGCAGAGATGTCATAATGCACAATCTAAGAAAGTAGCGCGCCATTATGCGGGTGTTCGAGTGACGAGAAATGTTACTAGCTCTGCTCTTACACGTCTTCCCTAGAATCCACCCATGATTTTCAAAATAAAATCACTAAACTATCAAGACCAATCTTTGACAGATTGGTTTTGATTTGACAAGGCTCCCGAACGACTCGTTAGTTCTAGTAACTGAGTGCCTAGTGCGAGTTTCGCAAGTTAATTTTTTCGATGCGAAGATTATCATACCATTGAATCACGTAGCACTTATCTTAGAATTGTGTATTTAATAAAGTCTGTCATCGGTACTTGGTCGTATTACACTTGAGCTCACTTTTGCGAGTGTAATCATTATTAACCGGCAAAATGAAAGAAGTAGATAATACCTAAATCATGTGACGTAGCATACGACTCTTTATTTCAATAGACTTATAATTACGTATCGAGTTGCGAATGCTGTCAAAACTCGGAATCAGCACTCTGATCTTGCCTATCGTACGGAACTTGACCTACAAGAAGGTGCCTGACCTACCTTCCTTACAGAGCACCTCCGCTATCATTCCTTCCTCTATGTAACAATCAAATTCGCGAACGGAACTCAAAGATTCAAGGTCGACTCCACCGTTTTAAAGTCTGACCACGTAACATTAACGTTACGAGACATCTTTTGTAAAAAAAAAAAATATATTATACATGCGTTGCATACAATAGCACATGTTTCGAGTTTTTTAGAGTTCCGCATGGTTGGGAGAAGAACCTTTTTATTGGTATTTATAATGTTTTGTATTTTCAGTAATGTTTGTTTACAATCGGGAGGCTGGTAATCTAATATGAGCTTTTATAATTAACTAGCTTTCGCCCGCGGTTTCACCCGCGTCCTTTAGCCGGATGGTGACAAAAACTATCCTAAAACCTTCTCCCGGGTCTAAGTTTCTCTAATTTTCAGCCAAATCGGTCAAGCCGTTTTCATGTTATGTCGTGACAACGGAAAGCGGGTTTCATGTTTGTATGTATAGATGAGGACCTCATCATTATCATTGTTATGTTGACTTCTTCTTTTCTATGTATATCTACTTACTTAATTCAATAATAATATCATACCTTAAGATCATAGTAAAGTAAGTTAATAAGTAGATTAAATAAAAAACAATTTATGGTCTACGGAACCCATATCATTATCGCAACTATTTGACCTTACATACCAATTTTGTCCAACTCGTTACATAGTTTAACAAATATGTAATTTTCAAATAAAAATTAAGTATACATATTTTATGTGCCTAAACAGTAGTGATCTTGAAATATAATAATGTTTAGAACATTTCTTAAAATAATCTAGGTAAATAAAATTAAGCGAGGGATCATAAAATCATGTTAGTTACGGATATCGTACAGTTTGTGTTAGAAATGTAAGCAAGCCTTGGACCCGTTGATGGGGTATGTCTATATATGTGTATCTTGTAATCGAAATCTTTTTGGCACTGTTGTCTGTCTTAGATCCATGCAAACACAGGATAAGAAACATCTTTTTTTAATATAACAATTACATAAAATCTAAATTGTCACTTTTTTTTATAATGACATTAAAAAATGATTAAATTCTCTCTTTTAAATGAGTTGCGTATGTAAAGAAAAAAAATACCAGTAAATTATTTAAAGCACCTACAATAAATAAATAAAAATATCTTGAAAATTCGTGAAATCCTACATGTAAAAATTAAAAGTTTTTTTTTGTCTTCAAATACATTTTAATTTTATTTTCAGTGAAAATAGGTCATGATTGTTCATTTGTACATTATTTGTATTCTAGTTTTGAACTGTCACCTTTAACCTAACAAAAGGTGAATAGCATTGATGTATAAACAAAAGAGAATTACCAACATTCACAATGACATTAGGATTAAGTAACTAAGATTAAGGTTCGTTACACACGGGACAATGTTTTTAAGAATTGTATCCAGGGCCACAACACATTAATGTATTTTTTTACCTTTATAGATATTGTTTACTTAAGTTGTCGAATTCAGAAATAGAATATGATATCTATCTCATATTAAATGAACGTGGTACTATTTTAGAAGTACAAAACAAACAAAACATGTTTTTTTTTTCAGTAATTTTACCAAAATGAAAATGTTGGTTAAATAAACACTTCAATTATTTAGATTGTTATAACTGAATCCCAAACTGTAATTTACAGAATTCAAACTAAATAGCTGTACCACGGAGTATAAAATTGACGATCGCCAAGCATGTAACCAGCCTAAAAGACACAATGACATATAACAAAGTGACAGGTCTCAGGTTCAAGGACGACATTACTCGAGCATGATATATTGTCTTCACGAGAACATATTAACATTAATTTAAATAATCATTCCTATTCAAATATGATTAGATAATTCGTTTTCAGATATGGTTTTGACTGTGACTAATGATAAGGCCTGGGCTGTTTCTACCAGCTGTCATTTCTAGACCTTTGACAGTTAGTAGAAACTTGGAAGTCTCGTAACTTGTGTTACCAAGGGATAGCTAGCGTATTACTTGTTAAGGACAGGCTAAGTTAGGAAGACACTTACAGCCTTACTTATAAACGTGAATTAAATAAAAAGTAATTCTTAAGGGGTGTTTAAGAAAAATCTTACTTATAAACGTTGCTTAACTAAATCACTTGCTTAGCAATGTCCTAAATGAGCTGTTAAATTAAGTAGCCTCACACCCTTGTTTAACCCTTAATTAACAAAATGGCGGATCTTTACCAGCTGATTTTTTATTCCCTGTTCTTTGACAGCTCAACTTTTTAATTTTATATTTTACGGTTGCCATTGTTGCCATTACACAACTTTTTGATGACAAATATTTTTTTAAGATACCAACATTCCGGTAGTGTTGAGAAATTAGTATGTTTTTTATGTCATTATCTGTTCATTACTTAAGACATGCTTAAGCAACGTATATGGGTAAAAAAAAGTAATTAGTTAAAACAATGCTTAGAAGATGATTAGTTGATTTTATAAGTAAGGCTGTTAATTTAAATAAAATAATAATTCTTTCAAAGCTGTTTTGAGACCAAGACAGTCGTATGTTTTTAAAAGGAATCGAAATTCGATTATCTGTCACAATCTGATGAGTTTGTATGATTGTACTCGCTAATTCCAGGAACAACTGGTTAGATTTGCCAAATACTTTCATTGTTAGACAGCTTATGAAACCTCCCCACTCAGAGACATTTAATGATTACTTAAGTCACTCCTTAGTGACGGAATGTCATACAAATCCTTCACTAAGGAATGGCTTAAGTAACCATTAAATGTCTCTGAGTGGGGAGGAAAGACTTATTATGTCAGATGCGCGGAGTAGTCCCATAGAATGTAGTTGAAATCGATGGCGTAGGCTAGTATTTATTTTTAGTTTAAGTAGGAACTTGAAATAATGATGACGATCTAAGCAGAAGTTACCTAGGTACATACTATACTAATATAATAAACATTTTTTGTTAAGGCTCCGAAATTAATGAGCGGATTTGAATAAATCCTTCACTGTTTGAAAGCTGTACTAAAGCGGGATAAAGCGAGTAAAAACCGCGGGAAATCGACTAACTAGTCTATAATAAAGTTTATTTCCGAAAATAAGTTCGGATCGCCTTTTGTTTAAACTTCGTTTAACGCCTACAATTCGCGTTTCATTAATTACCTACTACCTACGCCTAGCAAACTTGATAAAATATTGTTAATGTTACATTTTATAATTTTATTTGAGGATATTACATTTGAGATACAAGAAATTACAATTTGATCACCTTTTTCTTTCCGTTGTGTTAAGTTACTATTCTTAATTTAGAGTGACTTAAAATTCATATCACGAATCCAATTCATCATTCTAAGATCATTCATGTGATAACCAAAAAATATTTATTTGTACAAAAACACAAACATTCATAAACTGTGTAACAAAAAACTTAGCCACGTTGTCACATAAACATGAATGGTAAAAGTTGAGCCCATATTAAGTTTCCTAGTTTCGAATATACGAAAGAAACCCGGGAAACCCCAATATTAAATTCCATGACACTTTTGACATATTTGACGTTTTTGGCAATGGTACTTGGGTCTTTATTTGTGTGCTAGACATTTTCTTTATATGTCAACGTTACGCTAAATATAATGTACACATGTACACATTTTTCATACATGTTACTTGTAAAAAAGTAGGTATACCAAAACCAGTTCAAGTTCATCTAGTATATTCCACATGCCTTATGCAAAAATTCTTTGAATAGTTGGTAGAAGCTTACTTTATCAAAGCGTACTGTTTTTAACGCGATAATAATGCATTCGATTCTGTAATTTTAAAACCAGCGTGGTAGAAACAAATACCTATAACCTTATCAGTAAATACTGCATAAAAATCACACAATAATTCTTCCATCCAAACCAAGCAATGATAAAGAAAAACAATACACATCAGAACCAAACTACAACAGAACATATTCATAACATAGAAATCGCGGTATCTTTGAGAGCTACGAACAATACCGAACCAAAATTGGATAGCATTGTCTTCACAAAGGGTTGATATCTATACATAAATTCTTTGTATATTTTCAGCAATTCTTGGTCAAGGGCTATTGTGTAGCAATTCGATTGTGATTCAAAATCAAGTGTGGGGACCAAATAAGCGAACAAAGTAGATGGACGGTAGACTCTCAGAATATTAACTAGTTAGGAACCTTGGATTGTTTCGCGTTCGTGATCTAGATGATCATTATGTTATGTGTTAATAGTTTATTTATTAGCGCTTGCTTGTGTGATTGATTAAGTTTTTTTTTTTTTATTAGTTTTTCATATTTTGAGTGGTTGTCGTCATCTATCTCTAGATAATTATGGCATTGCTCTTATTAAGGTACCCTTCCATATTTTTTTTTTGTTTCATTAGAGTTTAACTAATCCTCACAATTCCATGCACGCACCTACGACCTTTCTCAGACTCTACTCTGCTTACCATTAAAATCAGTTCAGTAGTTTTGCATTAAGAAGATTTTACAACATATAAATCACTTCGTTTCTTTACCAGCCACATAACACCATCTTCTAACCAAACCATCTCTTGTTACAGATGGGTCACCGTGTCCCGAGATACTCCAGCTTACTATGGGGAGTCTGCATCCCCAGTTCTTGCAGCAGCTTCGACCTGGAAGAGGAGTTGTCCCAGAGACTGACCGGCCTAGGAGTGTCAGTCAAAGTACATAACAACATGTGTTCAGTGAAGAGCTTCAAACGACCCTACTCTTTTGGGAAGACACTTTCTATGTAAGTAAAGATAAAATTAATTGATGAAATTGAAGGGTTGTCATAGATGCTAGTGTCTCTAACAGCAGGGGTCAGATAGGTTGGTTATGAAAAGATTGCTTAGGCTAACTACGAGACGAGTTACAATATATTCCGAAAAAATTTTAAACGTCAATAGGTCCATACCTATATACTTACCAAAAGTTTTCCAGTAACCAGATGCAATAAGCTGTAATTCTTTTCAGCAAAAACATGTAGGAAGTGCTGTAGGGTGGGCATTTTGGGGACTGTCTTTTGTTCTGACAATATTCTGTTAGATAAAGTAACTACCATTCTGTACCATTTTTTGTAGGTATGCAATGTTGGGCTGCGGGTTGTTCGAAAGAGATACCGCGGCCCTGGTACATAAAAGGCCTAAGACGGAACACGACGATTTTAGTCAGTAAGAGTCTGACACTCCCTCACCGCTGCTAACCCACAGCGGGAGGGGTCATTTGATGATTTTACGTCGATAAAAAAAAAAAAAAAAGGTATGCAATGTTGAATGTAATATAGACTCAAGAGGTCATCGACCCGTAGTACCAATTATGCGACAGACACTAGTGTTTAAATATGTATTGTGTTACAGTAGCTTGCTTTGTTGCATTGTTTCAAACGACATCCTGTTGAATCAAGGTATTTGTGCATAGTTGTGTTATTAATATTAATAATGATATTTACTTACCTATTATATTTTGTAATTATTTCATTGGATTACCAGCCTTGTTACATAGGCTTACGTTCTTAAACACAACTACTCAAAATTCGTGTCGCGTTTCGATAATCCATTTTTGACGCCATTGTTGGAAAATTCTACAATGTCCGTGAAAATCTTCAATTGCTTCTAGTCGTTATGGAAAAACATACATTGATATCATCTATAAATAACATTGGCAATTCTCATGAAGACACCATATATGAAACTAGCTTCCGCCCGCGGCTTCGCCTGCGTCGAGTTCGGCTAAGTCGCGTTTTCAAGGGAACTCTTCAAAAGTCCGGGATAAAAACTATCCTATGTTCTTTCTCAAGGTCAACTCTATCTCTGTACTAAATTCCATTAAAATCAGTTCAGTGGTTTAGACGTGAAAGCGTTACAGACAGTCAGACAGTCAGAGTTACTTTCGCATTTATAATATTAGTAGGGAAGTAGGATTGTTTTTCAAACAACTTCTTTTGACAGTAGCAAATCATCAGTCATCAGTAGTAGTGTCATCAGTAGCTTAAAGAAAAATAGTAGCAGAAATATTTGGTCCTTCCATACAGAGTACCTATACCAAACAGATACTAACATTCCTTAACCACATTAATTTGTTCTGCACAATAATTTACCACTAATTAGCGCTAACACTAAGTGTAATGAAGCGAAATGATTGATCAGCTTAAGTTATTAATTAAGGATGATTTACATACTCAAAGCGCATAATTGCACATAATGACCTTAAGCCATGGTTTCATGAGGTCATAAAAGATGTATGTATGTTTGTTTTATTATTATTAAATAGTTATAGTAGATTTGTTCGTGCATAGTTTTGTACGTGGACTGAATTTCAAAGTTTTGAATAATTTGTGGGGATTTTTGGTATGTTTTGACCTTAATGATCATTAGTATTATTAAGTTAAATACCGGACGAGCTTAAGGTGCATACCAATTGTTTTTTTTTTTTTTTTGTATTGGCAACCGCCAATTCTAATAATTTCTGTTACTAAGCCATTGTTAAACATACCAGTGTATTTCTTTTCTAATTAAAAGCTGTACCTATTATTGCGGGGGTCCTACATTTCTGTCTCACCTGCCTTTACATAAAAGCGCAATATTTAATTAATATGACAGTCGTAATGCAATATGATTAATAGTTTTATGTCATCTTTGATGCAATTCTGATATGACAGGTACCCTTACATACTTAGTATACATAGCTATACTTAACTGAGATATCATCTATGAACACAAGAGGAATTACTAATTGAAACAATAGGGAAAATGATGGTGCCTTTGTTGCGATAGGTTAAGTGGGGTTTTTCTTAGGTAGCCATTTATAACATTTTGTAGAACTGATAGAGCTGAGCGCCTGCGTCCGATAATCGGTGACCAATTTTTTGTAGGAGAAACATAGAACACACTGATATCAACTATGTAGTGCAACGAACACGTTCTACAAAAAGTTGGTTAGAAAATCCTACGACAAGTCTGACGTAAGTAGGCAGCCTTATACTGCTTTGGTTAAATAGGACCTCTTTTGCTTTCGACATAAGATAAAAACAATTGAAATTCATAATTTGTACAGAATTATGCTGCTGATAGTGCTGTTGAAACAGGCCATTCCATATTTAAAATTATTTCCAACCAGACACTTATTGGCTCAGACTTCTTGATCCTATTCAACAACCATAGTGAGATGAACCTAAGTGCAACCTGCATAAAGCTGCATTTAACATAAACGATTCGATTAGATGCGTCTGACTATCAGACTATCGGACCACTTCAGGACCGGTCTCCTCTAGTTATGAAACGTATCTAGTCCCAATCTAACTATCTAATGGTTCCAAGATATTCTGAAATATTGAATAGACAGTTAGATTCGTGCTATCAAAGCGGGAAGTTGTTACAAAGGCGATCATTCGTAAATGGCTGATAGGATGAATTATCTAAATGTCGATTTAGTTGAAGACTATGTTGAAAAAGTTTTGCATAAGACGTCATTATCTCAACCTTATTCTGAGGGTGTTAGAGTTCACTTTTGAGTGAATTTAATATGGAGCAACTGCATAATTCTTTCAAAGATTAACTTAAAGGTGCTCAAAGCTGAGACTAGTGGTAGGTCTTTTGTTCTTCCTGATATCAGGAGACACTTCGCAAGAGGATTTTTTAAACGAGATGGCACAAGCAATGACCATGGCAGAATCTGATCATCATCCTTTGACCGATTTTGTTTTTAAGAAATATACATATGTACTTTAAAACAAAAAAAGTTTCATGCTAATCTAACATTTTTCTCTTCTTTTCAGAACATTCTTCCTAGCAATAATCCTGCTTCTCAGTCTAGGCACAATGCTAGACGACGGGAAAGAAGGAGTCACAAACTTTGAGAAGCTTCTTAACGCGTTCTCCCTGAAGAGGAATTTGCGAAAAGTGTTTGACTTATCGGACTCTCCGACCAGAGTTAAGGGAGTCGATTGCGTATAGAGGAATGAATGCGTTCGCTCTGCTCATAGCACACAAGTCTATGGCGATGGCACATAACCCTTATGTGAATAAAGTCAGTTTTTCTGCCGTAAGTACATATTTACATATTTCTTTTAATTATGCTGTGAATTAGTAAAGATTGTCTTCTGTGATTTTCAACATGAATTTTATTATGTGGCAGGTTTCAGTCTTTATTAAAAATTAGTAGTCTTAAAACGAGCACAAAGTAGTTAACTGAATTAAAATTATAATATTAGGTATATAGTTTTCAATTTTTGTTTTACTTAGGTACATATCACCCAAATTTCGAACACCTACTACTACTTTTTACATCTGATACTAAAACCTACATTTAAAGATCATTTAATCAATATCAGTACCAATTCCAGCTGCTATCTTTGACTTAAGTATTAAGCACCGCATTAAAATTTCACAAAGTCAGCTTTAGAATGAAACTCACACCTCTTAATAAAGTCTGTTGAAAATTCAATCAAGTCGCTTAGTGTGTTTTCAAGCCCTTTATTTTAAGCACTTAATTGCGCCCTCGATACTTTAGGCTCTATGATATTCTGTATTAATTACGAGCACAATCACGACCAGAAGCATCTGCCTATAACAGCAACTATGTTGGAGTCGCCTTCCAGGTCTAACCGGATACAACTGAGTACCAGTGTTTTACAAGGAGCGACTGTCTATCTGACCTCCTCAACATAGTTACCCGGGTAACCAAATACCCTTAGGTAAGACTGCTTGTCAGACTTACTACTGGCTTACCGTACCGTAACCACTGCTAAAAAAGTTCAAATGACATCCGCGACCTACAGTTTGCGTCTCCACTGTGTCTCCTTGCACTTTCAATTTTATTATTTTGTATGATTAGTAAAGACTCGTAAAAAAATTACATTTTATTGGTACATAAACACATGGTCATACACTGAAATTATCAAGATAAAAGCTAACATTTAATGATCGATATCTTACAACTTATAACACTTATTTTCGCAAGACATATTTTCATAACTCACTGTACATACAAGGTTTTTAGGTGACAAGAAATACTATGTACCTAAAGTAATTAATGTGTGACATATAAAATTATTAGGCAATTTATTTGGTTAGTCATATTATTCAAGTGAAAGAAACTGTTTTTTATATTACGTAACTTCGATACAGTTTAAACATCAAACCGACTCCCGACACACGACTTAAAACTGACTTCATCTTCATTCATAACTTCTGATAAAAATACACTAATCTTCTATAGTTAACACGTCATTATATTCTTCTGTTTTCCAGGTATTCGGTATGCCATGGGCAGTGGTTGGACGCTCCGCAATCCTCTACACAGACAGCTTCCTATACCTCAGCGGGTTCCTGAATGCCCACAACCTTTTAACCGACTTAGAGAAGAAAGGCACCATCAACTTAAAAGACCGACTTATAGCCAGATGGTTTAGGTAAGAGCTAAAACATTTATCGGCCCCATCATCATTAACCAAAGATTGATTACACTTTAAAGTGCAGAAAATATATCCATTGTTTGAAACTGGTCCATTCATTAAATCCCCCTTTCTGTCATTAATCTAGATTTATTGGGATTGTTAAATATTTTGTCTTGAGTCCTTTTGTTTTTGGTTTAGTTTCAATCTGTTTGTTTCATTGTTTTGTACAAGGTGACTTGTTACCATTATACTGGAACCATTTACTTTTGGAAGTATGCTTCAAATGTTAGGAAGAATGTCATCTTCTTTAAGAGGGAAGGTGACAATGTAAAACACAACTTAGAAAATTATAATTCCAAGAATACCTTTATTCTTCCTGTATTTTAAGCCTCTGCAGATGAATAGAACCTTGCATTTAAATCTCCTTACTTGCCTTAAGACGTACTTTCTCTGCATCGCGAGGCACATGTCAAAGTTCACGTTTCTTCAAACGCAACGAATTCTTAATGTTGCCAGCATTTAAAACATATTTAGTAGCTCGTGGATTTTTATCTACGGCGAACACGTGTCCACAATTTGTGTGTTTTATGAGGCAGGTCGTTACAAAGCGATTATCTTCAAGAGATACGAGTTAAACCCTCTTTTGTTTGTTAAAGCCTATTTATTTATTAAATAGGTTTTTAATGTGCGGGAAATTAGTTTGGTTATTGATTGATTTTGTGACTATTCTTGTCATTGGTTTTTCAAAAGTGTAAAATGGAATACCCTTGACGCATTGCACTACTTTAGGTTCATCATATTGAAATCCCAAACACAATTTACGTCAGGCTTATAAAATAGTTTAATATAATCGCAGATAGCGAGAACTACGTATACATACTTCGATTCTCATTAGAACATCATCTATTTTACACGTACGGAGACGAAAGACGCACTTTTGTTGGAACACTGACATTCACCTTAACGAACGCAGACTTAAAGATGTCCTGACAACTTTCAGCCTGCAATGGACAGACTCTTTTACCAAGTACCTTCTCTCTTCCAGGCTATTCCCTCTCTTCGTATCTCTCATGCTGTTCTGCACGTACATCCTACCTGACCTGAACAATGGTCCTCAGTGGAACCTGGTGGTGGAAGAGCACAGCAGAGTCTGCGAGAAGAACATGTGGAAGAGTTTCTTGTTCATACATAACTATTTCGGCTTTGAAGACATGGTATGTACCTATTAGTTTGGACTATATTATATGTACAAATCACGATTTCCAGTGCTTTGGTTCATATGACCATTTCGCTATCATTTAAGTAATAAGTAGGAGATGGGAAGTCAACAGGTCACCCCTACACTATATGTGCAGCAAACTTTTTTATTACTGTGACTTGAAAATGTGAAATTATACCTTTTTCTGCAAAGCTCTGAATTCAAGGCAATACCTGTATTTTTTTCGTCTTTTATAAACTTCAATACGTAGCGCAGAGATTACCTATCTATGAAACTATGAACTCTCTTTTTCATTTCGTCTATAACATAGCGCACAAAATGAAAAAGCCTTCGTGAATTCTGCTTCTAAATATTTTGTTTATTTTGCTCAAAATTTTGTTTAGAAGTATCGGATTCAATTTATTTTTAGTGCAAGTCCTTGAAGTATCCTCTGTATTTCAAAAATGGCAACGTTTGCCGTTACTATCTCTAGACATCGTATTTTCTTTTGGAAATTACCTGTGCTGGTAAATTCGTTTCTATGGGCACTTGTGAGAATACTCGTATGATGTGGTACATATATGTGTACCAGTGTATTCACACTATCGGATTATGGTTTTTCATTCTGAGGCAAAAAACACGTCGCGTGGTTTCAGATGTCATCGTTTGTAACTTTAGTCGTCATTTGTTTCTTGTCGCTTGTATTTAGGCGCGATACACCATTCGTATGTAGAGGAATTAAGGAGTCAAATTGATATTATTCATGTATTTGACACGAGAGTCATCAAACTATATTCAACAGTATTTTCACATACAATACTTAGACAATACATACCTTCAATACGTAAATAATATTTGTCTGTATAATCACATGCCAACATAAATGAAAACTTCGTAAATACACATAGCTAGGTTCAAATAATAAATCATCTACCGAATTAGCAATAGAAAAGTTGTACAAATAATATGTACCAATTTGGTACTACGGTAATATGCTAAAAGTACCTACCTCAGCAATTAGTACATACCTTTTTAGAGTGTCACTGAAAACCTAATATTTGCATACACTATTCATATTGATAACGTGTTCATTTATTTATAATACCTAAACGGATTTTGTGTAAATTATTCATAAATTATATTAGTACGTTTGACCGAATTTTATTATTAAATCATGTGTCATATGATGTGAAAAGTGATAATATGCATACGTCATATTCCTATGGGTACAGAACAAATATTTTCAGACGCTATTTGCGGATAGTTTAAATTATAGAAGGTACAGATCTCACCAAACTTTTGCCACCACCGAAAATAGCAAGTCGCTACGCAAACATATTTTTGGGTATCGGAAAAAACATCAATGTTTCTACTGAAACCCATTGACTTTCAGTACTAACATTTTCATATGAACCCCTAACTTTCGAAAGGGCCTTTTAAATATTCTGAAACCTGCATATTGACCAATTAATGTCTCAACACCGCATAGAAACGAGGCGTACTATTACCAATAAAACGCTCGATAATGATCTATGGCACATTACCCACGATTAATTAATGTAACAATGGTTATATAACGCTATGGGAATCAGAACTCGATAACTAGATTACCGTGTCATATTATAGTTGCATACGTATATCGTATCTTCTAGAAATATCATACGTTGTGATGACTCCAAGATTAAAGATCGCCTTCTCAAGAGAACTGCTAAAAACTGCTATATTTTTAGGTCCACTGAAATAAAAATACATAAAAATGTAAGCCTAATTGACTTTATAAAAATCTAGCAACATCGCTTTACAATCTATGTGCGGAGATTTTAAAAAATCTTTTGTCGAAAAAAAAGCAAAATCAGTCCAGCTATTCTCAATTTAAAATATTCGTATGTTTAAACATCGAATTTTGCTTGTTTTTAGCTGGTTATAAAGTAAAATATTGAACAGTAAATAAATAACAGTCAGATTTAAAATACTGGGAATTGCACCATAGCAAATCACATGATATCAATTCAAATATACATTTCTGAGAATATTTTAGTTCTGTAATCGAGACGGCTTTTTATAATGTATGTATGTCATTAATACGTCACAAGATTTAAAAAGTATGAAAATACATTTTCAGAGTTTCTTTTTCTATTTCTTTATTGAATAATTTTCTTAGACCGTATTTATTTCTCAGCTGGAAATTTAATTAAACTTGCTCTATTAATATTTAACTTCAATTTTAAAAAACCGTTTTCCTCAAAAAATAAGTCAAATCAAAATGGCGCAGACAATAACAACGTAATCCCAAACGAAGGGATAATCACCAAATGATATTATTTTAACTTTCAAAGCAATTGAAAATTTAATGTCAATCTAAATTAATTTTGAAGGATTTTACAATTTGTGCGGTCTCTGCTAAGTTATATTTAATTGGTTTTTCGACTAAATATAAGATAAATTGGGTTGACTCATCTTTATGTCTGTGTCTTTATGTATATGAAATTCAATCTTGACTTTTGAGTGCTATGCTAATTATTAAAGTCTACCTTCCTTCTAGCGGCAAAGCATTGATATCATACGTTAACTGCGTCTTTGCAAAAAAACACCTTAATAACATGAATAAATAGGTATACATAGTTCAAGTATTTACAAAAAACTAAAATGCGTTAAAAAAATTATCCCCAACGCTGTCTACTGGGGAGTTCCCAATAACACATTGTCTCGTTTAATGACAATTCTTATTCTCTTTCTAAATTACTAACCAGCCTTTGCCTCAAACGATAAAACAACTACAAGATAAGATACGTAAATTCTTATATTTTTAATCCTAAATAGGTTACTCCAAAAATAATAGACACATTTGAATCTTCAAATCTTAATAACAACTGCACGAGTAAATAAAACACATTTTGTTTTCCAGTGTCTGACTCACACACACCAAATCGGTATGGACATGCAACTCTATGTGGCGACGTTACCCCCTGATGGTGGTCATATGGAAGTTCAGGACCCTGGGCTGGTCCCTCCTGGTCATCATGGCAGTAGCGTCGACAGCTCTCAGATATCTAGCCATTTATTGGTATGAGATCAGCATGTTCGTGTATTATGGGATATCGTGAGTATTTTTTGTCTGGAATTTTTTAGATATTTTCTACCTAGTTGACGGATGACCTAGTTTCATGCCCTTTTTAATTCCATAGTTATTTGAATCGGTAAAAAATAAAAAAGTCCCCACTTTCATGAAATTATAGTAGTTATTGTAGGTTGAACAAACTTAAGTTTAATTCTATCTGTTTAAATGTACCTACAACTTTGTCATAACATTTCTTCAGAATTTCGATGATCATATAAGGTTTATTTCACCTCCGATTTTAGCATAAAATATTAAAAATAAACCATCGGTGCCAAATTTTCCTTTTGGTATGTTAAAAGCTTATTATTTCCTTTTATAAGTTCTTATAACTAGCATACAAAATATTTACATAGTGAGCTATAACATTTACGTCAACGCTACGCTATATGGTTTTCCAAGACACCATGTCTTATGTCAATATTATGTTCATTGAACTTTGAATATTTGGATGTAGACAAAACACCATATAGGTAACAGGAAAGTTTCTGAACTCAAACTCGTCATAGTCTACTCGAAGAAACATGGAAACGAAATTTTCCCTAATATTTTTAAGGCCAAAAGGAGTTTGTTACGCTCCCACGCTAGGACAACTCAACCGATTGATATGAAATTTTAAATGGAGGTATACCTACCACATACCTAGTGGACGCAAAAATACTTTTTATCCGAGAGGAAGACAAGCACAAAAATATTCTATTTTCATTTTTGTATTGCGTTAGATACACATTGAGCAACATACCCCTTTAAAAAGCTGTCTTAACACAGAAACATACTTCAAACAATAGAACATTCCAGAAGACACCTTAAGCCCTTGACCCTGACATAAACGGTTACTTAACACTTAACAGCCTCCTAGTAAAAGCATCACCTATGCTCTTGAAGACCCATTACTTAACATAACTTAGTACTCAACTAAGTATTTGTGTTCATAGCTTAAGTTTTAAAGTATTTTGCTATTGTTACTACTTGAGGACAATGATAGGGTAGGTGTGCTAAGAAGTGTTTCGTCATGGTCATTTCCATTTTAATTTAAACAATATATGATGTGATAATAATATATGGACCTTACAAATGAAAAAAAATCCGTAAATGGTATGATTTATTTGTTTAGTACCAATTAGCTACTTATTGGATTTTCCATATCTGCATTTCTTAGTACAAAGCTGTGTCAACACAGACTATTTTTTGCATTGCATGGTTTTAGCGCGCCATGTATGAAAAATAATAATTTGATTAGATTGTGTTTATATAGAAATAGGGATGTGATACAATATGACAATACGACACTCTTAGATCATTAATTAGTTACCTACTATACATGGAGACTCTTTTGTTTTGGTAGAACCCAATTTATTTTTTAGTATGCACACTTAAATTACAGCCACGTCCTTAAACGGGAAGGCGTCCAATCTTCCCAACTTCCTTAGTCCACACAAGATTTAGATATCCTTGTCTACACTACAGATATATAATATAGACTGGCTGAAGCTGAGACCACAGGTCGTATATCAAAGATGACGTATCGTTAAAGCAAACTATATTGCGGAGCATTGCTCTATCAATATTGTAGGCGCTGGGTGCACCGACATTTAATTTTAGAAACTAGCTGACCTGACGAAGTTAGTAACGCTCTTGTTTTATTTAAACCTTCCCTGGTTTAAAAATTCAAATTAGTCGAGCCATTCTTGAGTTTTAGTAAGACGATTACGAGAGGAGATTTTTAACCTCTATTGAGATATTTTTACATAGGTTTCGGACGATAAATGAAATTAATGTTATATTACATGGAACAATCAATAATTTACCGGAAGTTCCTCTGTATTTTTTTCTCATATTTAACCTTACCTATCACTAACTAGCATATAGTTTTTATATTACCTACTTTTCTAATAGGTATTAATCTTATTCTTTACAGAGTACAAAAACTACTAGACGCTGCGCGTTATTCGTACATTCTACCGAACACACAGAGCTACAATCTACCTAATAGGAGTCGTCATGGCGTATCTGATGAAGACCAAAAGTTAAACTTCACACTTACAAATGTAAGTATAAAATAATTCACAACTGTCTATCTAGACACACGGCAGTGTGTCCGCCAAGTTCGAGCAAAAAAGGCGATACACCGGCCGTGGGTTACACGAACCATTTCGGGCCAAATTCGACCCCCCTGTAACTCAAAATCTATTTTATTTACGCATATCAAATTTCTAGTATCTGTTGAGACCCCCTCACTTATCTAAAATACAAAATTTCATTAATATACCTATTGTAGGTCCTTGAGATATTGACGTCAGAAAATCGCTATTTTTACTATACACTGATTCACTGATTCACTTATTCACTTATTCACTTATTCACTTATTCACTGATTCACTGATTCACTGACTCACTCATCAAAAACCTAGACCACTTCCAATGGTCGTATTGACTTGAAATTTGGCATGGAGGTAGGTCTTTATGTCAAGGTAAAGGGAAAAATCTGAAAATGGCCAAGTGTGAGTCGGTTTCAAAATAATGAAGGTGTTTTATACCCGGGTGTAAATTTATGCCCCTAAGGAACTAAAACGAACTAAATTTATCTATATTTATATAATATATCTTCGAATGGTACAAAGGTTTGTATTTAGTCAAAGTAAAGTAAAAAATCTGAAAACGGCCAAGTGTGAATCACTTTCGAAAATAACGAATGTGTAACTTTGATCCACGAACATAATATATGATAACATGTCATGTCAGTCAGTTGGTAAATCTAGTCATAGTTAATCTAATTCATTTCTTTGTAAGAAACATAGTGCATATTAAAAAATCTAAAAATCTAAAAGTATAAATGAGACATTTCTTTAACTAACTTCATCATAAGAAAAAAATAAAATAAACCACCTTACAAAAATAAATGAAATCCCACCCAAAACAAAAATGTGAAAGACTGCCAAGTTCGATAATATGGAAATGCTTCGCCTATAAAAGAAGTGAGATCTGAATAAGTACCAAGTTCCATACACATACCTCAGTTAAAAATAGTTACTTTTTAATGATGACTACTTGCAAGTTTTAATAGAAAATTAAATACTTGATTCATTGCGTTTAGTAGGTTTATAACAAGGTGTATGAAAACTTGCCAAGTAACATCATTAAAAAGTAACTATTTTTAACTGAGGTATGTGTATGGAACTTGGTACTTATTCAGATCTCACTTCTTTTATAGGCGAAGCATTTCCATATTATCGAACTTGGCAGTCTTTCACATTTTTGTTTTTGGGTGGGATATTATCTACATAGATAAGTAGGTAGAGAATCAATGCTAAACTACGTCAAGTTTTGTGTGATGTTAATTTCCACCAGTTTTAGCCTTAGTTAGTTTTAGATAAGTGGGGCATTTAGTTATTTTTTCAAATCGGACCCGTGGACCCACGGAACCGTCATCACAGGAACCGATTGAATCGGAACCCACTTCCGAAACATGGAGGAACTAGCCATTACAATGTTACTAAGAATCTAGTAAATTGAAACTATGTGACCTATTCTCTTCGCACTTCAACCTTAATCAAATCTCTAAGCAAAATACACCACTGATATTCTCCTCGAATAACCAACATTTATCTCAACCTTCTAGACTCAATCAAGACTGCTATGGGCGTTCTGCTTAGCCCTGATGACGGCGACCATAGTGACTCCTTACAAATGGGGTCTAGAAGGTTACAAGTTCGAGCCGTTCGGAGCGGCGATATTTGCCGCAGTGTCGCCCATACTGTGGGGGAATCTTCATGTGTGCTTCTCACTGGGCCATCGCGAATGACTATGCTGGTAAGTACCTTTAAAGCAAAACTATAGGTTTAGAAGGTTAACAAGTTCGAGCCGTTCGGAGCAGCGATATTCTCCGCGGTGTCGCCCATACTGTGGGGAATCTTCATGTGTGCTTCCCACTGGGCTATCGCTAATGACTATGCTGGTGAGAATTTAGTTTTGGACTGGATTTTATTTATAATGTATTTAAACAAACACAATAAGAAATATATGTATATCACAAAGTACAAAGAAAATAGTAAAAACACAAAACAGAATCAATTCTCGCAGATTAAATAAGAAATTTCGGAAATAATCTGTAGATTAGGAGATTTATACTATTCCAATACATCTACCAACTTATGAAATTGTTGTCAAGAATCATATTTATAGTCGCTGAATCTTTTATACTTAAACAGCATACCCATAACTTGCAACTATGTTTATGTTTTGTTTAAAAATGTCTTATAAACTTAGATTTGGTGTTGTATGTGTTCTGTTATACAGTCTGTAAGTCCCAAATCTTATTGATATCAAGTAAAAAGTTCAACCAATAACCACCTTTATTCCCACAGGCATAGGAACCTCATTCATAGAATCCCGAGTGTTCAAGTTCTTCAACAAGATTGCATACAGCGTGTACCTGACGCAGTTCCCCATCTTCTTCTACAACGTGGGGGTACAGAGACATGCTGAATACTACTCACCTTTACTTCTTGTAAGTAGCTTTGTGATTTGTTACCTTATGGCTGATGTGTTAAGGTCGAAATTGAAAGGAACCTATAGAGATTTCAGTGAAGATTTTTGCAGTAAGATGGCCAACTAAAGCTAGAGAAATCTACTAAAGCTAGAGATATTCATAATATTGACTGCAAAATCTGAGAGGGTGTTAAGGTTACGATCAAAATACTAGTGTATCCCAAGCCGTGGTTTATGTAGCAGACTGATAAATTAAGGAGAACCTTTTAAGCCTAATTCTTAAGTCAAATTCCATTATCTAAAGGAATCAAACAAGAATATGTCTACAGCTACATTTATTTTTATTCCAGGTGCATGCACCAGAAGTGCTCACAGTGACAGTGATATCAATATTGGCGACGGTCGCCATTGAGATGCCCTTCAACCAAGTGTATAGGATATATTTCGGTAAGTTCATATAAATCGGTACTTATTTCTTACAAGAGTTCATCAAGATGGTTTTCTGTTAAAAACACATAACAATAATTTTATTGCATTAACACTTTAGACCATTTAAAACTTAATTCCTATATGAAAACAAATATTGATTCCCAAAGCAAGAGACAGGATTCCATGGAAATTCCAACGTCATTGTAGAAAAACTTTTAGGTTAACCTACCGATTAAGTAATCGATTGTTGGTGAAATTACTCCCTGCTTGATTGGGAAAAATGTATCAATTTTGTTTATTATTTTTTTTCAGGACAATCACAGAAGAAATTAAAAGACAAATGAGACAAGACAAAGACTAGTGCTCTATTATAGCTGTGTATAATTATTTAGTTTATAGTCACACATCACGCAATTAGTTCGTAACTTTTGACTACTTTTGTACTGTTATCATAAAATTAACTATAAGGACAAAATATAAACGATAAGTTATTAAAAAATAAAATCCAATGTGTATAAAATTTATTTTTATTGTTTCATTCCTTTTAACGCCTCGTAAAAATACTTTTTGCATTTTAAAAAATAATGCCAGTTTGTAAATGCAGACAGTAAAATATTTACAGAATAGTATTTTATATAATAATGCTCTCATTTTATAAACATATCTAACTCAAATCAAATCAGTACCTAGACACACTTATATTTTCCTTAAATAACCATGCATTATATTTGAATTAAGTTAATTTATATCTTTACTTAACTAATATTTACAAATCTTCTCAAAGTTTGAGTCACATCAGTCAATTATACAAATGATGTAGCTCAAAACTTTTTAGACAACAGTTACCTAAACTCATGTTTTTAAATAAATCGATGGCACTGCGCCATTTATTCACTTGGTCATCATAAACCACAAGCACCATCCAAAAAGGTCCAATCATTCACAATTATTAACTCTTCTGTGGGACATATCGCGCGTGCGACAGGGACCCAAATGTTTCAGCATGTAGCTTCATTAAAGCATTAAAGCACAGAAGTCTTTATTATGCACTTAGTCACAATCTACCATCAGCTCTTCAAAACCACCCTAGTATCGGGTTCACAGTCAGGCGACTCAACGCCCGGTCGGCACATACACCTGATGTTGTTGGTCCTGTCCCTCACAAGCCAGGAGTGTTCAGGATGTATGGAGCTGTGCCTCTTCGGATGGAACAGGCAACAGGCTTTCACCTGGTTGCGAAGGTAAACCCCTCATGTGTTCAGGAGTTATACCTATTAGGGCCAGCTCGTCTAAAATCAATTGAAGGTAATGCACTATAGTCTTCATCATGCACTTAGTCACAAACTACCATCAGCTTTTCAACTGTAGCCTAGTAATCGGGTTCACAGTCAGGAGACTCAACTCCCGGTCGGCACATACACCTGATGTTGTTGGTTCTGTCCCTCACGAGCCAGGAGTGTGGGGGACAGGGACCCTGCGTGTTCAGGATGTATGGAGCTGTGCCTCTTCGGATGGGAAGAGGCAACAAGCTTTCACCTGGTTTGCGCAGGTAACCCCCTATGTGTTCAGCTGTTATGCTTACTTGAAAAGGCTCTTTTAAAGCCATATAAAGGCACTGCACTATAGTCTTTATTCACTTGATCACAATCTACCATCAGCTCTTCAAAAGCACCCTAGTATCAGGTTCACAGTCAGGCGACTCAACTCCAGGTCGGCACATACACCTGATGTTGTTGGTCCTGTCCCTCACGAGCCAGGAGTGTGGGGGACAGGGACCCTGCGTGTTCAGGATGTATGGCGCTGTACCTCGCTGGACAGAACAGGTTTTCACCTGATCGCGAAGGTAAGCCCTTATGTGTTCAGGAGTTATGCCTATTTGAAAAAGGTCTTCTAAAATGAAGGCACTTCACTTTAGTCTTAATTCACTTGGTCACAATCTACCATCAGCTCTTCAAAACCACCCTAGTATCAGGTTCACAGTCAGGCGACTCAACCCCAGGTCGGCACATACACCTGATGTTGTTGGTCCTGTCCCCTCACGAGCCAAGAGTGTGGGGGGACACGGACCTTGCGTGTTCAGGATATGGCACGTGCCGTTGTATGGAGCTGTTCCTCGCCGTGTGGAGCAGGCTTCCACCTGGAATGCACATAAGGTTTCTGTTATTTATGCAATTTGTGTTGCTTCATTTAAGGTTTTAAGACTGTGGAGAGTTCCGAACAACTTAGGGGGTACAAATTAGACAAGGGTGTTTATGCAAGCGTTGCAAATCATTATCGCTCTTATCTCAATTTGCCATTTGCACATTTCTTCTTTCATACCTTTCTATCTAGCATCGTTTCACAAGTTATCGTAACTCTTTGCATATCGTCTTTCACATATTCACAGCAAATATCCTCTCAAATTGGAATTGGGTCCAAAATCGAAACCAATATTTAGCAGTCAAGCTTGAGGTCCCACAGCCGAAAAAAAACTACTAACTCTTACCTCTCGCCGACTACAAGCGCCATTACCACAGGCACAGACGCCATTATGGCTGAGTCCATCAATGGCTGGTCTGGCCTCGAAGTCGAAGGCCACCACCTCCCCGGCGGGGGCAGGGCTCGGCGGTGCCGGGACGGTAGCAGCGACGGCGCTCCGGCACGTATAGTCGGCCTCGAGCACATGGCACCTGGAAAATGTGATAAGGCAATTAGAGAGGATGAGGTTGATTCAAGATTTTTTTCTTTTTTCAATTTGGAAATGATTGAATGATTGAACGAAGATTATCTTCTGCATGGAAAATTATTATATCAAAATGTGCTTTCTTAATAACTAGCGACCCGCCCCGGCTTCGCACGGCATAATATTTTTTCCCCCACTAAAGATGGTATAGGTACATGTAAACATTCCTCTTGAAATACTCTATCTGATAAAAAAAGCCGCATGAAAATCGGTTGCGCAGTTTTTAAGATTTAAGCGTACAAAGGGGACATAGGGACAAAAAAAGCGACTTTGTTTTATACTATGTAGTGATTTAGAAGCTAAACATTGCATCTTGATAACTCCATGATCCTATTTCTATGACTGACACTCCTATTGGTAACCAAAATGGAAACTACAGACATCGAGATACATAGGACTTAAGATACGTACGATTACAAATAGTAATCCAACAGACTTTTTGGAATGATCAGACTTGCTCATTTCAGCGAAACCTTCTGCTTGGATGGAGCTCTATTCCAAATAGATGGTGCAATGTTGACCGTCAAAGTTGCTTACCTTAATACACCGTCCACCCCTAGCAATCATCTCATCCTGAGCACAGGGTCCTCTTGTATACAGTCTATAGCAGGCGCCATCTTGCGCGCGCGCGTGGAAGGACTTGCAGCGGCACTCCGCGCGAGATCCGTGCGGCGCCACCTCCGCTATGGAGAATATGTGGCCGCGGGGGACATGGGCCTAGGGAATCTGGAAAGGTTTGGAGAGAAGTAAGTTTATGATCATGTTGACGGAGTCATTGAGTTAATAAAAGATAAAGTTTTGCAAGTTTCACTCAGGTTCATGATGATTTTTGCTGACCACTTTATTTATTCCTAAGAGATTACAACAGACAGTCTGGCAAAATCTAGACACACGGCAGTGTGTCCGCCAAGTTCGAGCAAAAAAAGCGACACACCGGCCGTGGGTTATATTACACGAACCATTTCGGGCCAAATTCGACCCCCCTATAACTCAAAATCTATTTTATTTACGCATATCAAATTTCTAGTATCTGTTGAGACCCCTCACTTATCTAAAATACAAAATTTCATTAATATACCTATTGTAGGTCTTGAGATATTGACGTCAGAAAATCGCTATTTTTACTATACACTCACTGACTGACTGACTGACTCACTCATCAAAAACCTAGACCACTTCCAATGGTCGTATTGACTTGAAATTTGGCATGGAGGTAGGTCTTTATGTCAAGGTAAAGGGAAATATCAGAAAATGGCCAAGTGTGAGTCGGTTTCAAAATAATGAAGGTGTAAAACACTCAGTGTCAATTTATACCCCTAAGGAAGAACTAAATTTATCTATATTTATAAAATATATCTTCGAATGGTCGTATCGATCTGAAATTCATTACAAAGGTTTGTATTTAGTCAAAATAAAAATCTGAAAACGGCCAAGTGTGAGTCACCTTCGAAAATAACGAATGTGTAACTTTGATCCACGAACATAATATAATAATAACATGTCATGTCAGTCAGTTGGTAAATCTAGTCCATTTAGTTAATCTAGTTCATTTCTTTGTAAAAAACATAGTGCATATTAAAAAATCTAAAAGATAGTATAAATGAGACATTTCTTTAACTAACTTCATCATAAGAAAAAAATAAAATAAACAACCTTACAAAAATAAATGAAATCCCACCCAAAACAAAAATGTGAAAGACTGCCCAAGTTCGATAATATGGAAATCCTTCGCCTATAAAAGAAGTGAGATCTGAATAAGTACCAAGTTCCATACACATACCTCAGTTAAAAATAGTTAATTTTTAATAATGTTACTTAATAACGTTACAACAGTCTAGCCATAGGCTTAACTAGATTTCAAGGCAAACACTCAATTTCTTTGTTAACATCGCAACTCTTGATTGCGCAATTGCACCCAGTAAACGTTAATGTACAAATGCTTGCCCAAACTGCTATTTGGACCGTAAGACTTTATTTTACGTTTAAAAAGTAGCAATTTGAGGAATTTCTAGTTTATGCTCATTTGTCAATCGGTGAACACCCAATTAGACGGCCTTGTTATACTGTTCATTAGTGTTTGTGTTACAATTGTTTCAATTAGGTACTTGGTGTGTATTTTTAAAACCTTACAAGTGAAGAAAAGTTGGTGAAGGACAGTTACTTTTGTTATTGAAACCTCTGTACACAATTTTAGGACTTCTTTCTATGGACTTCAACCAGGCATCCTTTGTCTTCGTACAAATGTGTCTAACCGTCTAGGTATCGCTAAATGTATGCAGTGCTATGAACTAAAACCACTACAAACTATCATGGTCATCTAATGTTTACTACCAAATTAAATATCTATGGGTTATGATAAAGTACCATTAGCACTGCATTGATGTGCAAACTATGTCACATTTGAAACGCGATTTTTTAGGGTTCCGTACCTCGAAAGGAAAAAACGGAACCCTTATAGGATCACTTTGTTGTCCGTCTGTCTGTCTGTCTGTCTGTCTGTCTGTCTGTCTGTCTGTCTGTCTGTCAAGACCCTTTATCTCAAGAACGCGTGGACGTATCAAGCTGAAATTCACATGATATACTCAGGTCTATTGTCCCTTTAAGCTGTGAAAATATCAAACTTCTAAGCCAAGCCAATCAAAAGATACAGCCGATTATGTCGATATTTTCAACAAATTTTCGACACTCGCAAAGGAATCAAAACCTACAGGATACTTCCCGTAAACTCAGAGTCTTGAAATTTGGCATGAAGCATTGTCATATAATGCAAATATAGGAAAAATTACGAAAATCTCATTTTTTTAGTTATATAATGTAAAAAAAAAAAATATTTTAATAAAATGAAACTTACTACCTTATTTCTCACAAACGAATAAAGGTATCAAATTGAAATTTATACCAAATATCTAGGTCTATTGTCCCTTTAGGCAGTGAAAAAATCAAACTTCTAAGTTAACGTGATCAAAAGATACAGTAGTTATACCGACACCTTAGACGAATTTCCGTCACACGCTAGGGAATCAAAACCTACAAGGTACTTCCCGTGAACTCAGAATCTTGAAATTCGGCAAGAAGCACTGTTATATAGTACAGATAAAGGAAAAATTGCGAAAATGATAAATTTGAAGTTACATAAAATATTAAAATATTATCAAATCAAATCAAATATTTTCCCTCATTTCAATGGGGAATTTAAACGACCAAGTTTGACGGATTTGAGAAAACATTTCTTTGTAGTAAAAGAGTATACTCGCCGTTTATTTCCATTGTCATCAGGTCAGGATCTGATGATGGAAATCCTGACAAATCGAGGGCAACTATCAGAAATTGTAGGCATGCATAGGATTAAAACTTGATTCTCAGATGTATGTCTGGTGATACTATCAAACAGTGAAGGTTTAGAGCTTACCTGATGATGGAGACGTGAGAAAGTCGAGAGAACTCCTCAACGGTATGTTTTAGTAACGTCGTGTTTGGGCTTATATTATTCGTATTGACGAGAACTTTTCACAAAAGTTAAAAATAAAAACTTTTTACAAAAAAAAAAAACAACTTCTAAAAACAACAAGAAAACTGATTATATGCATCGGTCTAGATCTCGGTGGTTAAATAAATATAGATGCATTCTCTAGACACCGACTTCTAGACCGATGCACCTATCATCTTTTTAATTTCTTTCTTGCTTTTGTTTTCTTGTTGCTTTTTTATATGTTTGAAGTTGGATTTGTTTGTAAAATGCTACAAAATAAAATAAAGCCGACTTTATAAAACAAAGAAAAGGACAGAATTACACTTTTGTCAAGGCTCTAGAAACGTAAAGCCAGCAGCCCCGAATCCTACACTCTAGCAGTCGTTGTTACAATTCGACAGTTACAAGTCGTCAGGCAGTTTCGAAAAAAAACTTGAAACTGGGGGCTCGTTAGGTGATTAATCCCTCAAAAATAAAAGATCCCATTAGTACTGAATTCTCATCACTTAAAATAAAATAAGCTCCAACACAAGGTTACGTTATAAATTGTAAAGGAGTTCCCCATAACTATATCTGATCTTTGCTATCGATTCCCACAATGGCAGTCAAACTTATCTATGTGGAAAGTCTTCGCCAATACGAATAAAATAAGCCCAAACACGTGGTAGTTGCAACATACCGTTCAGGAGTTCCCTCGACTCTCTGTAGTCTCCATTATCAAATCAGCTAAAAACCTACACTGTTTACCAGTACCCTCAAAATTACACTCACATGTCTGGTTTTGACTCGATGCGTGCCTACAATATTCAAGAGTTGCCCTCGATTTCTCAGGGTTTCCAGATCCTCATCAGATCCTGGTCATCCGAATTGACATCCTCCTTCTTTATGAAAAGTCTTTAACAATAAAAACTAGCATTGCAACCTGTACAATCCTCTGAAACTGCTTGTCTTTATATTTTTCAAACGATCCTGGACATTCGTCTCCATGGAATTTTGATAAAATATTTATATTCAAAGAAACGTCATACCATTCTCCACGATTTAAAACTACTTTGATTCATGTCCGCCAGTTTTTACAAAATGGGTCAGATATGCCCAATGACCTTAATTAGCTATTTTCAATCAGATTTCTGAATGATGACTACAAAATGTTGTATATAAATAACTTTAATAAAATAAGTTTTACAAGGTACTGGCCTACTATTTTAGTTATATTATAAAATAAAAAATATTAACTATTTTGGTCTCACAAAATAATCATAACTATGATTGTTCTAAACTGAACGGTTGGCGCGAGACTCACTTTTTATCTATACAGGATTTGTACGGAACCCTCAGAGCGCGAGTCCGACTCGCACTTGGCCGGTTTATTTTCATATAGAGAACGGTTTGATCACCAAGGTCTGTCACAACATCATAACAAAATACTTCTACTACTAAATCTCAAGAAGTCATCAAACATACCTAACTCATAACAAGCACCAGTCTCATTATGATAATGCGGCAGATGAGACTCGCAGCCACACTTGGGCCCCGGCAGGAACAGCTGGCCCTTCTCGCAGGGGGCCCCGCGTGTAGTGAGGGTAGCAGCTACCGTCTGCCGCCCAGTAGTGGGGCCCGGAGATCGCACACTGGAAAAATAGAGCAATTTCTATAGGTTTACTTAAGAATAATAAATTCATAGATATGGGTTTCCGAGCAAGAACTTATAAGAATGTATGTAGGTACTGTAAAAATCTCACTTGATTTAAGACCCAAAATATATTCGAATTTTCTACTAAGTATGCGTTCTAAAATAAAGTCCACCACATGCACGAAACCTGGGTCCAATTAATTATAAAAATTGGCCAAAAATTGTTACGTGGAGTAAATAGTCGCTGGAGCAACCACCTGTGCACAATACAAAAGATCTCAAAACATTATGAGTCCTTATCGAAGATCGGATCTACGAGCGCGTCATCACGTTTTGCATTCACTACAAAAAAGAAAGATGAATTTGTACTCACAGTGCAATTAGCGATCCCATCTTCCCCAGCGTCCAACACGGACCCAGGATAACAAGGTCCTTGAGTATTTCTATAATAACATTTGCCCGTAGCAGGCCAGTAGATCAAGGTCTCGTCAGCACACTGTTGAGGTCTCACGCACATACCCTGGCGTTCGCTGGAATTAGTAATGGAGTGTTCTTAGTAGTCGTAAGGGGTTTTACTGTTGAGCAACAGTCGTGATGAGAAATTATAGATGTTTGGTTAGGATGAGTAAGGCTTTTGAAGGTGCTACATAATGTTGTGCAATTATTTTGAATCCTACGTGATTTTAAGCATGCTGTCTTGAGTATAGTGATACCATAAACATGGTCTAATCACACGGTATTATGCACCCATCTCCTAAAATCCCAATACGCTCTTACTCATTGAGCACTTATGCCATTTAAGGGACATTTATGCAAAATGCCAACCTTCCAAACCACGAAAAAGCAGCATCTAAAAAATATATATTTCTACTTTTACATTACATGGAATATTATATTCGCGTGTTAATTCATGCGTATGAGTATGATAACGACCGGATAATCTTTACTATCAATATGATTTAATATTCACCTCAGGTTATGAACATTCCGAGGAATATGAATGACTGTATTGACGTAATATTTTCCAAGTATACACATTTCTACGAAGTTTAATCTTATATGTATGTCCTGCATTGAATCTTAAACCTCATGGATTTAAACATCACAGTTAAAATGACAATGGACAGAAGTTATTTTTAATTTGCTCCAAAAATACTGAACTGAAACTTAAATATATGACTATTTTAATTTAATTATGTTTATGATAATCTGTCAATCATCCTACTAATATTATAAACGCGAAAGTTTGTATGTATGGATGTATGGATGTTTGTTACTCTTTCACGCAAAAACTACTGAATGGATATAGCTGACTGAATGAATATAGCTTATACATCAGAATAACACATAGGCTACAATTTGTAAACATATTGTTCGAAATACTAAACCTGCGCAGACGAAGTCGCGGGGCACCAGCTAGTTTATTATAAATTACATTTTAATATTTGAAGGCCAATTTTTATTAGGATATAGTAAGTTGTAACCTTGTGCTTACACCACTAGGCTTAGATTTTTGCAAGATGCTGCAATGGTCTACTTAACAGTTATTCTGAGAATATTACATTTAATTTGAATAGGAATGTTGAACACAATCCTCCTTGAATATTTAATATAGTGAGCTCATAAATATGGTTCGTGGAAATAAGTTTTGCAAATACTAGCCTAAAACACCTTTTGATTAGACTATACATATAGAGAAAATGATGCAGAATTTGCTTTTGCGAAAGCTTATATTGAGACAGCAACTTCTTTAAGTTTGGTCTAGCCTAAATCATTGTTAAATTAATTAATTTTAATTAATTGTTAGATTAAAGACTAACAGTAAAGTTTAATTTTCGATAAACGCAAATATATCGAATAAGATTCAACACGTAATCATCAAAAGTCATCTTCAATCAATCTGTAAATCGAGCTTCGGAGTTTTAAGTCTAAGCAATTATGTGCTTATAAACAGGGCTATTTGTTAGGCTACTATTTATGCCAAACGTAAACTATAACCGGCCATAAATGCTTAACATTTATTCAATTAAATTACTTTATTTCCTACATTAAAACATTGCTAAACTACAAACTATCAATTACGTGATTACAAAACAATTTATGAACCTTACTTCCAGTATAAACTTTAAACAAAATTTATTACCTAATAAACAAAATAGCCCTACAAAATGCAGGTCAGTAAATAAATATATTACATAGAAATGTGGACCCATAAACCTAGAGGCAGCCATTGCCTTAACTTCCGGAACCAAGCCACCTGGGGTACATTAAAGTCGTTAGAACAAACTGCGCTCCGTCGCGGCTTTCACAAACAAAATAGTTAAATTTTACTTTGATAGTTTAAGGTTAGCTTGTTGGGGAATTTTGTGAAGGGTTTAAGCAACAAGTTAAGGTATAGGCTGTTAGTCTTATAACTGTACATGAATTGCAGGTGATTTTAAAGAACGAAAATTAAGTGCGGCTATTTATATTCTAGAGTTACTAAAAGGATCATTTGGAACTTTATAATGAAAATAAGTTACCATGAAATAATATGTTTAAAAATTTTCTAAAGTTTTGATACTTACTTTATTCAGATTCAAAAGCTCTCCAAAGTTCCTGCAAGTATGTGGTTGCCTATGTAACTAACTGGGTTGAGGAGGTCAAATAAGCTCCATGTCAAACTCTGATACTCAGATGGAAAACAAATGATGATGAATCTTTGCTACCTAACATGAAAACCACAGATACTACAAATTGTTACACATTATAAAGATAAACCACTCTTCAGCTTACAAAATCAGCCGTCAAGATGCTTACCTACCCTCTCTTGTTGAAAGACTCCTCCACGGGCGCGAAGTACTCCCCCGCTCTGCAAGGGCCCCCGTTCGAACAGCTTGTGGCAGGTGTTCGTATGGGGGAGTTGAGCAGTGCCCGGGGGACATTTGCACTCCGCTATGGTGCGACCTCCCCATCGCCCTGGTGATAGTTCCTGAGTTTCAGCGCATGGGTGACCTTTCTGGAAGGAGATGAGTTGTAGGTTAGCCTGATTGTCAATTGTTTATGTAGAATACGTTTTAAACGATAGTCTTTTTAATTAGTAAAAAATTACAAAGCCACATAAACTGTGGAGTATAATATAAGTAGGGAGTTTCAACGTGTTCTTATAGCGGTACCTAAGTCTTTTCACTTGATGATACAGCGAAGTTTGATTATAATGCCAAAGAGTCAAGACAATAGAGACTTATGTACCTACATAAGTATGTTTAAAACTTATCAAATGCTATCAGTATTCATCAAAAACTAGACATAAGACAAAGGGCTTAACAAAATACTAAACATATGTTTTTAAACAGATTAACATGAATTAAACATGATAAGAAGCTTACAATATAAAGATATTAACTCGCATGTATTACAATGTTTAAACAATTTTTTTCGTTAGCCCTTTGTATTCATAGCCTAAGGAGATCCAGCTATGTTATTTACTATCAATTAACATAATCACGAAACTCAATTCTTTTATGCTTAATTTGCATGAATAAGTAATTGGTCAAAAAACGCTAATGTTGTTTGAGTGCTGCAAAAAGCTCTAATCTACAAGGTTAAACATAGACAAAAACAATACAGGTTTAGGAGTACACTGAGGAGATTATTTGTAATCAGGACCAAGCCTTTAGTTACTGACTTCTGCCTTTCTATACCTATTAACGTATCTTTTTTTTATGGAAAATCATCAAACAACTCTAACTGACTTCTTAAACCCTTTATGTACCAGTTACACGGTCACTTTTTTGAACAATCCCGCAGCCCCCGCAGGCTTTGATTCTGGTGGGTCCCACTGTCCTATATAAGCACCTATCTAACCTAATAATTTCTTGCATAAGTTATAGTGCCCGTTGTATGCGAATGGTAAATAGTCTTTAATACATACAATTGGTATTCTTCACCATTTTCATTACTATCTTTACTTTATGTGAACCATAAAATTATGACAGGCCAATAGAGTTATTACAGCGGTTACAAGCAACAATATAATAAGAGTAAGTTTCCTAACACATCTTACGTAAATATTAATAGCGTAAGTATCAATTAACTGGCATGTTAACACAACGATGACAATAGCCATTTGCTTAACCGACATGATTTACGTGGGAAAACTGTAACCAGAGTTTTTTATCGACAATTTGTATCGATATGACAGCATGTATTTGTGCCAGCATTGATTTATGAAACAGGCCAGTATTGTTACGATATTGAAGAATAAGATTGGTTGTAAGACTTATTTTCTAGTATCCTATCCAATTAAGAGATTTACAAAAATTAAAAGAGATTTGAATGATAAACCTAAAACATTCTCTCAAGTCTGAAAAACGGTTCAGCCAAACGTGAGATAATTGCTCCCGAACATACGTACAAGTCAAACAGACAGCATTTATTTTAGGTCGGTTAAATATACTTAATTTAAAAACTACATAATACTAAAGAATCTTATTAAATAATGCTCAACAATTTTGTGTTTGTAATTATTTTCTTTTTACACGCTAATAAAAATATTTGTTGCGCAAAATACATGAAATTAAGCAAGCCTTAATGAGCGTCTGAAATAACTGGCAGCGAATTAAAGTGATTTTTACAACTCAATTTGGCAACGATGCATACCTAATATTTACACAAAAAATCTTATTCATCTATGTTTGACGTATGTACAAAGCTCATTAAATAACTTATACAAAAAAATTGAATATTACTGGCTTAAAAGAAGCTATATATAGTCTGGATTTAAAAAAAACTCGTTTTTTGCTATGTTTCGTCTCCTCATATTCCAATTACTTAAATCCCGAAAAAAAAAAACAAAACGGATCTAAACTATCAAACAATTAACCCTGATAATATTATTCTTAATTTAAAAATCCATATTGCAAATGTCTGTATTACATAAAAGTTTAGGAAACACATTACAAAGTAGTTACATGTTCACTGAATAATGTCAGACTGGCCAATGCAACTTTATACACGGCAAAATGTCAAGCGTAAGAGGAAGATGATTTAAATGTGGGACAAACAATATAATATATTATCTGAAAAATATATTTGCACATTGCACATGCTACTGTTGAATAATAGTGTGGACCGTTCGGTAAAATATGGGTAAGTATGATATGTGTTCAATTTTGCTATAAGAAAAAGTTTTACTACCTAAGTACCTACTGTGATTTTATCTAAAAAAAAAGAGGATGTTTTTTTCCCTTACCCTTTGGCTTCTAAACTGCTGAACCGATTTGAAAAATACTTTCACGGTCGGGAAGCTCCCTGGGTGACAGACATAAAACCCCAAACCACTGGAAATAGCTGTAGGAAGTAATAGTAGGCTCGCTCTTGGTCTTATAATATGGCCTACTATCTTATCCACAAGAACCAGATCATTTTAACAGCAACCTCTTTCAAGCAGCTACAAGGACCATTTTTCCCTAAACACCATATTACATAACTTTCTCAATAAAAAGCGAATTCCCACTTAATTTTCTAACAGCATAGACTACTAAAGAGTAAGACAGCACTGCTTTTCCACGTTCGTGTCAAATGTCATTATGAATGCTTCTACGCCATTACGTTCAGCTAACTGCTTGAAGCGTGCTAATGTGACCGTTGCATATATTAGACTTGATCAGTGTAAAAGTGATATTATCTAGTGTATATTATTTAACTTAAAGTGAAGGAGACATTTTGATTTTAAAGTTGGCTGGCTGGGTGGGTAAAATTGTGTTTCAGAATCCCTAATAAACTCGCCTACCTTGCCCGTCTATATAATTTTATAGCTAATCAAGTAAATTAACTATTTTTACAATCTAGCCTTTTCTCAAATATTGGGGTCGGCTGCAAGTCTATACGCCCAACTGATATTTAGAACTCTTCCTTATATTACCAGATACCTACAGTGCTACCTTCTTTAAAAAAATATATTGCATATCATCTGATTTCGAACTGGACGCCTTTAACATCTGCTTGCAATCTTTGAACATACGACCTTGCCGAAGGCCTTCTATACTATTTTACTTGCGTAATCTTAATTCTGGGAGCTTAACTTCTGCTTAAAATCAATAAATAAATTATGGCTATGTTAGAGATACGCCCTCAGTAACATTATATAATCTTTGAAATATCATTTTTTACTAATGTGTAACTAAAACCATAAATTGACAAGAAGATCAAGAAGTAGGTAGCAGAGGTGATGAATGACCAAATCCACCACCCACACAGCTAAATTCCACCAATGGATCAGTCTGCTGCTGTTTAGAACCAAGCCTCTAAAACGTGAAGGTTAACCAAGTGCATAAAGAGTATTTATGTATTCTTCCGCGTACACATAATATACATCCTTTATAATAAACTCTGAACGCGTCCAAAGCATTGGATAACTTGCCTCATGACCCTTGAACTAGCCAGGGAAACACGTAACCCATTGAGAAGACCACATTACATTTCAAACTCTAAAGTTAAGCTATTTGAGTCTATAATTGCATAGCAAAGAGTGCATCGTTGTTGGAATCCGTCGTGATTTAAATAAACGGAATTCGTAAGTCCACATTAAGAATTTTGATACGTGTTAAATTATGCTGATGTCTTCGATTCATAAGATGTGGGTATGCATGCCATGTGACGTCATCAACCTAAATATTGTTGTACTTTCCCTGACCTTATTATAAAGGAGGTTACGCTTTGTGATGCAGCTGCATTACAAACTTATGGATCATCCTTTGTGTAGGAGTTCACGTTCTTACTTTTTCGAAGTAGGTATACTTTCTAAAATTTTGGGCGTGACAGTAACGGCAGCCCTGTGCCGTCAGAATTGATAGAAAATTATTATTGAAAAAGTGACTGATATTGACAATCCACGTCGTGTTCATTATTCAGCAAGCGTGGTGATTCATTTCTATGCTTTCTTTGACGAAGCCGTTGCTTTACAGTTCAAAATATTACATAGACCTTTGATATCTTTATATTTTTCTACTTACTCATACATTTTTCTATGTTCATTGACACGTAAACCTAATCACGAGAATGCTTCCTCGTGCATTAAATTGTCCTTATTTTGTTCTTATAAAATCATTTATCCGAATAGGTCAGATTCGAGGAAATACCCTGAAAGGTCAGTCAGTCAGGGGTCAGTAAAGTTATGTTGTCTATTAAACTTAAAACAAGACAGAAGAATAAATTAATATTATTTAGATCACCTAATGATTTAGATGTCTGGCTTTTATATTTATGGATTAAGTTCATTTGGTCACTATTCTTTGTCTGTTTGATTTTAACCAGTTCTTAAAACTAGGTCTTTCAAATAATCGCTTTGACTAGAAGGGTCAGCTAGGCACGAATTAAATCATGAATTCCATATTCAAATTATTAATTTAAAAACATGATATGGGCGGAGCGAGACGAAGTATCAGACACAAGCCTTTTGGCTACGCAATTGAAATCTTAAGAGTAAAATAGATATTAAACTTTCTTTTTTTTAGTCTCGTACCCACCCTTTCATTGACATCGGCTGATCTGGTCTAAAGGCTTCACTTGTAAACACCAAGTAAATTACATCTTAATCCTTTACCATATCGTCCACATCTTAACTACTAATTACTGTTATGCCACGACACGTTCTAAAAGCCGTCTATAATTAAATCATGGGAAATAATGCTACGGCCTACTTACATCTTATATAATGGACATTATATCTAATTACGTTTTATTATTTAAATTACTGGCGTAAGTGTAAGGGACGTGATGAGGGAGATTATCTACAAGTTTCTTTTTAATCAGGTCAGGGTCGAGTGCAGTACCATGAACGTCATTGAAGCAAAGCAAGCATTCTGAAGGCTTCAGTGTACGTGTAAAGTAACTTTTTTGAACAATACCACTGCACCTGGGTAAAAATTTTAAGATTCAGCTTTAATCTGTTGTTATATACGTCTTCTTATTCACATATGTTGAGAGTTCAAAAGTTATTTATTCACTATCTTAATTTTTACAAAAAAAATACCATGTACTTCTTGTTTCTTAAGTATCACATAATACAGCATTTAATTCTTACATCGATTACGAGCAAATATAAAATCATTTTTAGCCGAACCAAACATAATTTCATCGGCAAATGTTCACTAAATCATTACATTTTCACGGCTATTGGTTTCATATGACATTCTGTTTCAAATGTTAAATGATTGCTATTGTTGTTACATCATTATTCAACTGCATTATAGTGAGCTTTGATAGGTTTTAATGTTTTATTAATATGCTAATACAAACCTGTTGATTTTCCGTCATTGTATAATTACTGTAAGTTTTTCGATTCAAGTCCTATCGAGAAATTAGCACTGGTTCAGTTTCCGAAAGGAATGGTCTATTCCGGTAACGATCTTATTTCAAACTGCACTCATCCTCATTCTCCGAGCCTTTTCCCAACTATGTTGGGGTCGGCTTCCAGTCTAACCGGATTCAGCTGAGTATCAGTACCTTACAAGAAGCGACTGCCTATCTGACCTCCTCAACCCAGTTACGTATTTCAAACTGCACTACTTTACAATTTTAGAAAAAGTTTATTCTGAAATGTTCTGAGGAACTCTCATCTCCAAGAGTTAACTTCTACTCTTCGAGTCTTCGAGTGTAATTCACAGTGAATCTTAATTTACAGTTCTTCAATAAATCCCTTTACTTTATAAGCGTAATAAACAATAAGAAGTAATTCGTAAAACAATTCCGGTAAGACGGGTATGACCAGTTCTTTCTGCCGTACTTGTGAAAGACCGTGACCGATCGCTCTTGTTATGCCACACACTGACCCAGTGCGGTTATATTCGTTAATTTTGCTCTTTCACAATGATTCAGACAGTCTAAATGATTAATTATTTCTGAACGATTCGACCTTGAGTGTTTGCTGTTGAAAATTTTGGCGCCAGGCGTGCTGCGAATTCTTTGGCTAAACTTTCTAACTGGTTTTCTGCGAGAGTTGAATTTATTTCGATTAGTTTTATTAATATAATATATATGAGTCTCCTTCCTTAGTCCCTTCGTCCAAGTATCGACCGTTAGAGTCTCAATTCCTACTGTCATTTTAACCATGATTTGCAGATTGCATTGGACTTGCACATTGTATCGAAATCTGCGAGTCATTGTAATACTGAAGTCGGCTTAGCGAAATTCTCTTTAATTGTTTTCTGCGAAATCTTTGATAGATATTTTGTAATATTACATACGGCATGTCATTGAAGATTTTGTATGCCTATTACAAATACGAATACATGAATTGGCAAATATTACTCTTCCCAGATAAATAATATTTTAATGGATCTACCACTTCTATCTTCTTTTCGTTGCAACAAGAGATACCTACTTCAATGCATCGAGTGTACAGCCAAAAGACAGAACCAAAACCACACCAAAACTTTTAGACTGTAAATTTACTCTTGGTACTTCTACACTATGTAGGAAATTATCCAATCCAAATAAAATGTGTGTCACGTCCTGCGTTCACATACTCCATTAATCACAGTACGCAATACTGGCAGACACGTTGAACCGCACACATTTATTAAATACACACGATTTTATCTCAAATGGTCTGTCTAGACTGGGTAATTGGTGAACCACCTTCAAGCTAACACCGTAGGGCGTATATTGACACTGACGTACTGTAGGAATTAGGAAGTGTAGGAAAAGGTAGAACTTAAAAGTCATTTTGGATGTCATTTAGCACCCAAATTGATGAGAGAAATCTGACACAAAAGTATAAGCTAGAAAGCGAATAGAAAGAAGTCCTGCACCATTCTTTATCAAAAATAAATTCTCTGTCGTGTTATGAAAAGGCTTCTACGGAAGAACAGTTACATAAATATACCTGCCAATAATGACCTAGGAAACCAGCCTACCGCAGAGTTACCCAACAAACTCTCAAGTTCAATATCAATATTCATCCTTAGCGTCATTCGATCGTCCGTCACAAGTTTACCCAACGGTACCCTCGCTGGGGAATCTCACTGGTACCTCACTGGTACTTCATTATTTATTCAGTCGAGGTACTAAAGCTGCTAGCTTCGTATTACACGTATTACGTAAGAACGACGTATTCCCAAAACATAAGAGATTTTGACTTGAACGAGTTTTCGTGAGGTCGTAGTACTGTGGTGCAATGGTAAGTGTCAACGAGAGGTGTGAGACAGAAGTCTAATGGAGCTGAGGTCGGTGACTCTGTGATGGTGGTAATTAATTGTGTTTGTGGTTTGTTTGTTTGGAGAGTTTATGGTGAAGAGATAGATTTGATGGTTGATGACAATAAATGATTTTTTTTTTCGTAATTAATTTATCATCTTAAGCACACGTTTGGCACATGCAATTATATGCACTAATGTGTCTAAGAGTTCAGGCAGCTCTCCCAGATCCTTTGATTTCGATTCAGTTCTATTAACTATGGTATATAAAAACTCAACCTTCTTAATTTTTCCTCTACGTTAAGCTCTAGCATGTCATACGGTACTCTATGGTATTGTCCAAAATCTTATACATTGCCGTAAATTACCATTTTACACGTAATCGTTTGGGCTGCAGTTAAAAAACTATTAAGGCTTGAATACCGTTTTTCTTTTCACATTATTTAGCTAAACGATCTTAGTTTTTTATGGAAATTTTGGACAATACTGGGCAATGCAGTATTAGTGTAGAAACCGTTAGTTACTTGATACTAATGTGACTAAACTGTACGTGCAATATTTTCATTGTGGCCATTTTGGAATTGAAGATCACATGAATAGATAAATGTTTACCAGTTCATTGCCCGTGAATATCTGATTCGTAAACTAGACAAGATTGATAGTGTGCTTTTAGAGATGCTTGTTCTGTTATATACTACATACTAACCTTATAAATAGTGTAGCATTTCCCATCCTTAGGCCAGTACAGCATGAGCCATCCTCGAGGCAGCGCCGCGCAAGGATTCCTCTTCACATCAGCCCATGGAGGGGGCAGCACTGCAGCCTGAGAGCCACACAGCAATGCAGCTAGCCACACCCACGCCGCCATTTTCGAACGTTCCAAATTCAATTTGAACTTTTAAATCTTTTCATTTTTTTTCTATCACTGGCTGTTACAGTTTTATTTCAACCTACTTTTCACTGTAGGTTTTATTCACTAACACTTTTTTACACCGTTAAACACAGTTGTTCCATTATTTAATCTTAACTGTAGTTAGTCTATCTAAGTCCAGTAAGACAAAAAGTCAGTTATGGAAGAACCACTGGAGCTTTTAAGTAACAAAAACACGAACGCTTCAGTTAATTAATGAACATCGTGATGAAACATTTTAACGAACACATTTTTTTGTTTGTCCGCAAGAAATAAGTCGGTTACACACACTATTGTGTTTTTTTCACATCGTTAGAGATGATGGCTGTGGAAACAGAATGATGATTCGATTAAAATGATGGGTATACTTAAACATTACCCCGAAACCTGGATAACTCAAACCTGCTTGATTTTACATTTTGTTACATAGATGTACCTACCTACTTTGACATACATTTAGGACATTTTTTTTAAATGATGTGGTAATAACTTTATGTACAATGTCAATTCCAAATAACAGTAATTTGAGTTATGCATTAATTAACCCCAAATACAACAACAACAAAAAATTAAGCCGCTTAACGCGAACCGCGAAACTGTACCGTCCATTACTCACAATTTTGGTACAAAAAACGTGATTTTTAAATTACGCAATTGTCTGATAACTTTCGGTCGGCATAGTTTTTGTTCAATATTATAACTGACTAAGGGTCATGGCACATTATACCGGCACCGCAACAGCACAGCTGCAGCACGGCGGCGGTCGCCTCGAATTTAGACCACGGCTAGCTGCCAGCGACTAATGTGCCATGACCCTAACTGTACGAGATTTTTCTGTTCAGATTCTGATAGATAAATATCTTTTCGTGCTGACTTGGGGAGTGCAGTCGTGCATAGACTACGAAGATGGGAAGTTACGTTATAATAACTAGTTGTTACTGGTTACCATGGTAACTGTTGTTAGTTCAGCTTAATAGCTGTTCTTTATAGTTTTTTATTGGTATTTGATTGATGAGCTGTTTTATGAGTAGTTCTGTAATGAGTTAGATGTAGTTTACTGTAGTAAATGTGCTATAAATCATGGTATATGTGTTTTCTTTCAAAGATTTCTGTAGAGTTATAATTAAAATGAATTTTTAATAGGAACAATTTGAAAATGTATCTAATCATCATTTGCCTAGCCTTATCTCAACTATGTTGGAATCGGCTTCCAGTTTAACGGTGACACCAGTGTTTTACATGGAGTGACTGCCTATGTGACCTCCATAACCCAGTTACCCGGGGCTATCCGATACCCCTTGGTAAGACTGGACAAAAATTTGTATAATGATGCTATTCGATATAATAAATTAGACGTTTGTTAGCGACAACTGCTATTAACGACTATTTATTTACCTAATTGTCGTACATTATGATAGTAAACTTAATTAACACTAAAACTTAGCTCTGCTCCTGCATTAATTCAAAGATAAACTTGTTAAGTACATAATTTAAAAAGTTCGCTGACATAACACGAGATAGGTATGTAAATAAATAGCCTATATTCAACCTAATGCTACCTTATGATCTGAATAATTATGTAGGTGCTAAAAATCTAGATTCCAAAAGACATTTGGATCGTGAATTTTATTAATATTTATAAATTAACACACCGTTTAGATGCATTTTTAACAAATTAATGTCCATTTTGTAACTTTGGGCAGAATTTTAAGAATATTAAATGAAAGTTATTATGTGTTATAATATGAAATTAAAGCCAAGGAAATACAAAATTTTGTTATTTTCTCCAAAGAGAACTTATATTGTAAGATGTTAACGTGAGTTGGAAAAACCGACCTGGTTGGTCAAAAAATCCCACAGACCACAATTTTTTATCTGAAATGCAATATCAACATCAATAAAACCACAATTCCCAAAGAAAACATGATAAAATTCCCAGCAATCAGTGATTCCCATTATATCATAACGGGTAGCCATTACACGTAATTTTACCACAACTGGGATCGAAGTAACGGTCTGTACCGTTCGATGTGTCTAACTCACTGAGCCGAAATGACGAAACAAGTATTATTTTTAACCCACTTACTGCCGAGATTACGTCTTGTAATTTGTGGTGTAAATTATGAGAGGAGCGGATTCACATGGTACACAAAGAAAAAAGAAAAAAAAATCTTGATTGCCGAGGTAGGTAACGTAGCTAAGAAAACTCATCGTCATTTATATCCGTCCAAAAGTTGTTTGTTCAATAAATTCCTAGCCACGAAAAGATTGCCGTCTCAATTGTGCCTTGTGCCCACGTAGCCTGTGAAATCACACACAAAACTTACATATTATTAACCGACTTCCCAAAAAGGAGGAGGTTCTCAATTCGGCCGGTATGTTTTTTTTTTTTCTTCCTTACTAAGTGTCATATAAGTACCGCTATCGCTTATGACTTACAACCAGTATTGTGGTTTGTATTAACATTATAAGAAGCCATTGTCTTTTTATAAATACTCGTCATTTTCTGAGAAGCTTCTTATCAAAAATGTAAGCAATCATTTTAATTACTACCATTGCTTATAACTTCTAATTACCCGACCAAATTTGAAGAACCCGTTTTGATCTGCAGATTAACGTAATATGATCATATCTACTGCACAATTTCAATTGCATCCATAATCCCACCCAGGTGGTAATTGGGTCAATTTATGCTTAGTCTAGACTCTTAGATCTTTTAGGTACCTAGATATGATCAGAGGGTATGACGAAACGCTAAAGCTGATGGAACGTTTGTATTACACCACACTTGAGAGACAGACCTACAAAACTAGAATCAAATCTATATGCCAGATTCGTCTATCAAAATGTCGGTAGCAATCTTCGACATTTTCAAAATCACTAGCGCTAACCACAGAGTGTTAGTCAACCACACAAATTGCGGCTTCGTGTAACCTCAACCGAACAATCATTTAAGTCTCATCCTTTTGCCGATAAGAATAAAATGACAGTAAGTACAATTTATGTACAAAAAAAGTATTATTTTCATCCGACAGTGTATCTGATTTCCTCATCCAATGTTTTTGTCACAAACACACAAGTTTTAAGCAATTTATCGTTCAGTACTTTACACCTACTGAAATTATTTTTGACTGTGCAAAAGTTTATGTTGCTGTGTACATAATATGACAATTATTATGTAATGTGACACAATTATATTATTATATTAATTTTAAAAAAGATATTACCAAACTAAGAGCTCAATAATTTGCGCTTTGAAAATAGAACAAAAAATAAAGTTTCTAACTCAAACCTCAACATAAATTCGTTACAATTCTAAGCATATCATGCCCTAACATTGCAAGCTATCGTACCACTTACCCTAATTCTATACACTACAATACTTGCAAAGGAATTGATACAAAATGCTGTTACGTCAACCGTTATTCGTGAGACTGATAGCAAAAACTATGGCGTTGCGATGAGAATAAAAAACCTTGTAAAGGTAACGTGTTATGCATTGAGTTCCGTAGGTAACCGTTTTGTTTGAAGAACGTTGTAACTCTTTATCTTGAGTAAATTACTTCTTAGATTAATTAGTATTGTTTAATATCTGAAATCATACGGAGGCGTCTAATATTTAAGTTATTACTTGAGTATTTAATGAAAGATAGAGCCTTAATAATATTATTGACAATTGGCCGTTACATCGTTCTACAGTAATAATTATTTACGCCAGGTGTGTACATTATACAAGAATTATTAGGTATTCAAGAAAAGCAATTTTCAATTGACCCTTTGAGCTGAACTACCAAAAATAATTAAAGCTTTTAGTGACTATTAAATATGACGACAGAAGCATTAAATAGACTTTAAACGGATCCCTAACCAACAGAATAAGTTTCCCATAATTTTCCGAATCATTAATTACCTAAGTCTATCTTAAGCGAATGCTAATTTGTGTCTTGCTTAACTTTTGAACCATGATATGTAATTAACTGTAGGTAACTTCTCATGCAATCTTACAGTCTACAATTAATATCACCGTTCTAATTGACAGTAGGTATTTTGCAGTTGTATTGGACCTAGAAACAGTGGATAGCTTGTCTAAAGGCTGTTCCCAATAACCTATCCATCGATTAATTTGCTTACTACAGATAGGCATTTGTCATTTCTTGTATAGGGCTAATTAATGTCAAAATTATTAAATAGAGACTATTGAACAAAACAACTGACGATCTAGAATTACCTAATATCAACGTTCTAATTGAAAGTAGGTAGTCTACAGTTTTAGTTGGACCTAGAAACTGCGGATAGCTTGTCTAAAAGAGATTTAGTATCACCTGGATTTTGTCAACTTGTATTAAGTAATACGTAAGACTATGTAATAATCAAGCCCAGTTTTGTAAGTAAGGAAATAGGTTTCGAACAAGATTTGTTTCTTGTTTTCGACATAGAATTCTACGAGAGTGGAATATAATATATTTTATTTTTTATCGTAAGGTAAATTAGACAATTTGTCTAAGTGTCTGTAAAATAGTATTCTGCAAATTACTTGAATGTCATTGGTAAATGCAACAAAAAATTCTCTAAAAAGCAAACTAAGCACTTAATTGTTACTAATTCAATTAAAATCATTTATCTCTTTCCGATAAGCGAGCAAGTTTAAGTAACCTTTCAATAGCTTTTCTATTGTGTACTAAGCTTAGTTCTTATCTCCACTGACATACAAAGCATTACAGCTATTGAGTAATCAACAGACTTGCAACCACGTAATTGTTCAGCCTTAAGAGCGCTATTACAAAATCGAATCGCTCAGGTTTAGGTAAATTAGACGATAGCCGGCAGCACTTGCGCGCGTGTGCGTCTAGTGAAGTACGCAACGCACACCTGCGGACCGCCACGCGGCACAAACAAACTTGAGACTTTGCCACTTTTATTTTCGAAATAGTTTATTGGTTTTATAGTTTATGAAATATTATTTGTACCGATGAATTTTATAACCTAGAATAGCTCGATTGAGTTACAATAAACAAATAATCGTTTACAATTTTTAAATTATTTAATCGACAACCAAACTTTTCACCATGTTTATCATTCAGGTATAAGTAATTGATTTATAAAAAAACTAAAATCTATAATTCGTCTTCCATGTATTGTATCTTCATTTTCCTGCAACAATAAAAACTAGGAATGTAAATAGTTTATTAAAACAAATATGTCTGTTGCGAGTGACAAAAAATACTTAGCATATTATTTGTACTGGTATCCGATTGAGTCTGATAATCTGAATTAAATATGCTTTCATTATCCTGCAAGAATCAAAGATATCCAATAATATTATTATGCAACAGCGAAACTAACGACGATGACATTTACGTACATATTTCTATATAACCAACATCAAAAAAAGAGAACCCAATCTATAACATTTTCGCATTAGAATATCATGGGTTAATACTTGATATTACATTTCAATGAGATCATTATAACTAATAAATAAAATAAAAACTCACTAGTATCAAAACGAGTTCGTTGCGCAGGTTGCGCTATATTTTTCGAGCTCCGGCGAGTTTGCGCGGCGCAACAGCGAGCGATACGTCCTCCCTCGATAAGCGCTTGGCGCTGACTAAAGTTGAACACCGCGCGTCACAAGATTTATATTGATTTTTGCATTGCAAACAAAAATTATTTTAAAATATTGTTTTACTTTTAAATAGACCAATTTTTTTTTTCAAGCTTTATAACAATACCACCTTAATTATTAAATATGTTTTATTTGAATTTGGATTATACTTTCATAGATAAAAAATATAGTTTTGTACGGAAAATTGTCAGTAACTCTCAGTTTTATAGAATTATTTTTGGTGTATTACTGTATGAATTGTAATAAATTGGTGTAAGCAAGCACAAGTACAAGATATAGTTGTATCTTGAACATTTTTATAAATGGTTAAATTGCTATATCCTCGTAGTACTGAAGCATCAAAAGATTCCCAAAAGCAACATTTTATAAAACATCCTTTGCAGAGACAAAGGTTTTACTGATGTACGTGGACAAATTAAAATATTTATTGAAAACAGCCCCAAGATAAATGATCAAACTTTCTTAATCTTATTTTTGTTTTTTTTTTGTGACTATATCCAAAGCATAATGACGCATCAAAACTCGTATAAAACTCGAAAATTTGTGATAGCCCTCTTAACCTTTTAACGGTTTTATAGATATCGAAATATATGTAATATGGTATGGAAGTCTTATGGACCCTTTAGGAGAAGTCACTGCTTTTGGAAGTACATAAGTGTTTAACCTTTTACTTTGATTGACGTTTTAACTTTCGTCTGAATAATAATTTGATTAGTATCAAAAATATATAGATATCCAAATTGAGAACATCCTCTTTTTCGTGGTGGTTATGAAACTTCAATGCTATCACAGACGAGTAAAATTCTATCTGGCAATAGAAAGAGATTGAAAACGCAGTATTTTAGGTCTTGAAAATTTCTATCACTGGCTGCCTCTCAAAATTATATTTAGAGCTTTAAATCCGGAACAATTACGGAAACAAAATGATAGAAATGTTACAGATGACTGCTTGTTAAAAAGAACGTACCTATTTATCAACTGCTGAATACCTAAATGTTTCAGGAAGTGACTATTACAACGATGAAGACCATCAAGGATTGTATGCAACAATTCTGATAGACGCCTTACATAACAATGGATAGTCACTCTAATTCAAAAGGTCTTTAGCACATCAATATAAGTCTAGTCGTTCACTTAGAACGAAAAGTGTTGCAATATAAAAAATTAGGCAATTGCGTATAGAGAATGACAAAAGACGCAAGCGCAAGTTCAGTTGTTTATTTTCTTGCGTCAGGACCGATTATAGAAATCGGGTCGATGTGTTACTTGCAAAATGTATGACTGACAATTTTATCATACATACATATACATTACATTCATATCATATACCTAGTTAGTAACAACCCAGTTGTGACTGAATAGTTTGTGACAATATATTCTTACACTTGATATACAGAAATTGCTAGTTTCCATACTTTTCAGCCAAAAAGATCAACATTCTTAAGGCATTACCTGTATCAGTATTGAGCTAATCAGAAACTAATCCCCAACCAATATTATCTAACGAACACAAATTACCGCTTAAACTATCTTCAAATAAGAACCGTTTAAGATAATTCCCTCCAACTTTTTAAACGAAAAAGTCATTAGTGTTGCCAGTTCTCTTTTAAAGCGTAACAAAGAGGTTGTACAGAGGAGGCCTTTTAAAACTTTTGTTAGCGAGCTCCATCTTTCTCTAATTAAACCTTTTTTGTGTGGCAGATTTAATAATAACTGCTTGGCTGTGCAGTTGTTAAACAAATGTTGGATAATATGCACTTTTGTGTTGAGGTTTCAGAAATAGCGGTATGGTTACAAAGTAAAGTTTTCATACCTGGAAGAAAATGCTTAAAACTGCCCACTAAATGTATTTAAAAAAGTGAGCTTTAGTTTTTATGGTTTTTAGCCTTTGAAAAGAAGCCAAATGAAAAATTAAATTATTGAGTCTTTATCAGACCTTATATACCTAAAATACCTTTTAAATACTTACATATAGAAAATGTGTAGCCGTTTGGTAGAAAACTTTAAATTGACATTAATCTCTTTAAACTTATTACTGCCCCAAAACCTGTGCATGTTTCTCACCTTTTGCACCTCAAAAACTGCAATAATACTTAGTTTAAAATAATTCTGCAACTTTAACAATTTCTTATAAACTTACTCGCGAGTTTTGAAGCCCCAAAGTTAGTCTCATTTGCAAGTAAACTCTGTTATGCATAAAGCTCGCGAGAAATTCAAAACAATAGGGTATTATGTAAGTTTCAAGTTTTTAGCCAAATGTGGGTAAATAGATTATGCTACCGTACAGCTTGCTCCACTTTTATTAAATTACCACCTTTTTGTAGTCTAGCTATTTTTAACTTTTTAAGCTCGACTAAGATTTGCACGGTACAAACTTTCCATTAGAGCATTCTATATCGTTTTCACAGCCAAAAAAGTATATTGCTGAACCAAGGCCTCCCAAGCCGGAGGGGCTGTGCAGTATGGGACATTTTTAGCTTCAGAGATACCGCTGCCCAACTCCGAACAAGACAATCCCACTTAGTGCTGTGTACAAGTATGTACAGTTAATATGATCCCCTTTCATGAGAAACAAGCAAACGGACTCCGACTACACTTGAAGAATTTAAACAACGCCAGAGCATTGCATGGCCTTTTAATAAGGACTGCATAATTAGACTTGGCAGGGCTAGATTAACTTGTCTACGGAGTGTACCTAAATGCAAAATAGAACAGAAATGGAATTAAATTATCTATAAAGCCCAAATTTACCGACAGCATAAACGCTCGTTTTTCTTTAAACAACTGTTTATTTTGAAAGTTAAACACAACTTTTACGTTTTAGGGATTGTTCACACCAAACGTATTGTCCGCCGCTGACTGTGAGTATACTCACTGTCTGCCCCAGTGTGAACGTCGACTCTATCTGCAGTACGCGTACTCACCAAGCCGACAATAGGCTATAGCGTACGATGCGCTACATGTGTGAACAAAAGAATAGGCTCGTGTAGGTTCACACTAGATGCGTACGCTGAGCGGCTGACTATTCTACACATAAAAGGGCTCAGTATTTGAAGTTGCTCGTAGTATTTTATAAACGATAAAACTAGCGTAATTTATTTTTTTCAAATCAGACGTTTTACTGATATTTCAATTAAATGATGCGCATTCAGATAGTTGCCATTTGCGAAGCTCTAGAGGAAGACGAAAATAATAAAAAGAGATTGTGAGTACATCCCTTAAAGAAGAGATGTTTTCTTGGTCAATTTCATACTTTATATTTCGAATATAGACTTTATCCAAATAAGTTCAAGAAATATTTTCGTATGACAGTAAAACATTCGATGAGTTAGTGCATAGTCGCGTAGTAAAATAATCGGCCACTGAGAGTCAGCTACAACAGACGACGTAACAGCGTATAGTCGGTTGGGTGTGAACGACAATTTCAATATATATGGAAAAGCAATAAACTGCGTAACGCGCGCTCACAGTCAGCGGCCGATAATACGTTTGGTCTGAACGATGCCTTATAGTAAGCAAAACGTTGCTTTAAGAAAACATACGATTTAGTTATCGGTGAAGTTGATCCTAAGTAGTTAAACCGGGAACTAACTCAGCGGTGGTAGAATGTTATCTGCCGTGCTTACAATATTGCTCACTGACTTATCTATTAGCATGACTTGAAGTATTGCGGTACATATCGATCGGACAGACGTGCGATAAGCGAAGAATCTTGACTTACGAGTTCAGTTTAAGTGAAAACCAGAAGAGCAAAATTGCTATGCAGTACATAGGTAGTTATATTAACTTTCAGTAATCAAATTCTAGCAAAGCAGAACCTCAAAGAGATCTTAATCAACAGTGTTCCTGTTGAGTGTCTGCAATGTTAATAGTAGACTGTTTGCCCCAAATATTCGTAAAAACTTGTCGTTCACACAGTGAGTTTAGTTTGTATTTTTATAAGAACTTTATTGCAATGACGTTAACACTATACAAATCTTAAGTTACGTAGCATACAAAGAAAACCTACTGATTTAAAAAGCCATTTTCACATCGGTCAACCCTAACGAAACCTGAAGATGACAGCCGGTAGAAGCATCAACCACGTCTAGGAAGACGGAAGAGTATTATGTACATGATTTAGGAAAAGCCTACATCTATAGCGACAAACAAATTGCTTTTCAAATTATTTGTTGTATAACCCAGTAGATGCACCGAATTTTACTGCATAAAATATGCATCTGGGTTTTGTTTCGACAGCAGTGTGAATTTGACCTTAGGTCGTCTAGATATTATTTAATAGTTTACTGAATTAATTTCTTATAGACTGAGACCTGACCGTGAGATCGTCTTCAACGAAAAATATGAATTCCTAAGCCATTCAACATAAAATGAGTACAACATGGTTTTGAGAACTTTCTGATGTTTTCAAAACGATATAAGTAAAATAGATTTTCTTTAATAAATGCCATTGATAGTGAGTTCATAATAAAGACTTTTTGTTCATAGTTAGTTCAATGCATTTGTAAATAAATGCTAGTCGTAATTCATTGATTAGTTAAGTAAAGCTTTAAGAGATTTACGTCTTTAAACGCGAAGTTAGTGAAAATATTTAAATGATGCAGGATGTGGTAATTACTTTGTCAATGTCAATCTTGCGTCTGTCTTAGATTTAAACGTTGAAGCTATGCAAGCGACCGTGTTTTGTAATTAGTAAATAGCCACTTATTTCTTAGGGGCACTGAACTTACTGAAAATGAGAATCTCAGAACAGAAAAAAATCGTAAGAGTTGTTGGATATTTAATTTGGTTGGAAGCAGCTTTTTAGTTCCACTTATATTTATCTTATTAAAGCTAACTCTAACAAAAAAAAAAATTAAATGACCAGATTTTTTGGAACTACAAAATAGCTGTTATTATTGTTATAATAGGTAAAATAGTCTTGTCATTTAAATTTTAACTCAAATACTGTTTTTTTAGTATCAAGTCTTGTTTCTGCACATTTTATTTTTTACTTAATATAATAAATCAAAACACAAAATTACCTAATATTTAAACCACATGGCTTCCAAAAACGCAAACGCAAACGTTTAAGTCAGAATAAAAATTTAAGTAAAAACACTGAACATTCGTGCGATGTAACCGCGAACGCGAACTCGCGCGTTTTAGTTGCCGCGGCTGTCCGCGCGGTCTCCCGGCTCGATTACTACTGAAAGGCTTTAGAGCTTTTCGACGAGATACAACCTTACGCTATTACGTGTGTTGATGGCAATTGCTATGCTATCGCTTGTATTAAAAGAGCTGTGTGATTTTGATGATTATTTTTCTCTGCAAGTATCGAAATATAAATTTGTATATATGAAAATTGCCTACAGCTGTCTTTTTCTAGGTCATGGTTAGGTAAAAAAAAATAACGAATCAATTGAATTTAAGATAATTTATTCTAGTCTTAAAGTACATACATACAATTATTATAAGATATGTAGATTTGAATAAATCAACAAAAATAACTCGTAAAACACAGAATGAAAAATTTTACTCAATTAAATTGCGATAATAGTAATAGCAAATAATTTATCGTCATTAGCGATTCGCGATACATACTTAATAGAAGACTTAAACCAAGAGCAATCAATTATAATGGGTTTACCATCGATATTGTTACAGTTATTGTAGGGTTAATCGTATTACATCGAAAATAGGGGCTGAACTTTATAAATTAACGGAAGATGAAAAAATAGAAAGACCATTTTTTTATTTACATACTACAGATATATAAAAATAAGGTATTTTTTTCAATGGATGGCATTAAAATATCTTTAATGAAAATATAAAAATGATATTATAAAAATGCCCATATTTAGTATAATCTGCAATAAAGAAATAATAACTTAGATACGAAGACAGCCTGAGAACAAAATCTAGGTAATAAGTCACAGTTCACTGAACAGCAAAAAAAAACTCGTTAAACATTTTTCTAAATACAAATTCCGAACTAGAGCAGAACCAATACTCATAAAAAAAAACTTGAAACAAAAAATCTTTAGCTGTTTCTGTTTCCGGTTAAATGTGATGTAAGCCGGTTATAGTGCATGGTGCCCATGACTTGGTTTACCGTTAAACCAAGTTGATCGACCGCTATCATATAAAAACTACTACCATACGACTCTACTACGAGAACTCGATTTAGAATCGATTTCAATCGAGATTGTATCGATAAAGCTACGGTTGGATGGAGTCGTGAGATTGTGAGGGATTATTTAAGTGGATGTTATTACGCTGTTTTATAGTTTTTCAGGGTTATCTTTAGCTTTGTAAAATATGAGATTAGGAAAAAAGAAAGTCTCATATTCAAATAGGTAATTCTACCTGCTTATAAGTAAATAACCCAAGTGTCTATATGTGTCATACAAATAACAAGCTTCATCTTTGTTATTCATAGGCATAGACAATCCCTACAAAGGCCTCCATCTTGCACCTAATCTCCCATTAAAATTTCAAACGTAACCCTTTTATCGTCAACGTTCAAATTGTGGGATGAATACGTAAACCCAACACAAACAGACTTACACACTTTGTTTAATATGCGATTAGTATCTGTTACTTACATTTCCGTAACATTTCTACCTGAGCGTGCGTTTCTACCGTGGCCTTAGAGGAGTTACCCATCCGGAGACGCTTTTGACATGTCTTGATCCCCATGCCTCGATGATGTGCTAAAGGTACCTAATAGGCCGCCTCTGGGCATTTTCGTATGCAGTGTGCCCAAAAAGAGGAGGAGGTATTATAAGTTTGACAGCTATGTGTGTCTATCTGTGGCACCGTTGCATTTAAAAAGGATGGATTTTGTTTGGTAATTTGCTTAAGTAAAATATGTACATGACTGAGCTAACACTACTTATTGGTTACCTCGTATATTCTGCGCTGTGGGGGAATACCCTCTTACGTACCTAAATTGGTAGACTTTTCGTAATGAGAGCAAGCGGCTCCTGTAAGTTAAATGCTCTGAGACCTCGGCTGACATTATGACATAGATAATGTGAAAGATGGTCGTAAATTATGAGCAGTTGAGAAGGTAACGACAGTCGTGATCGCCCGGAGATAAGCTGCTTAATATGCACTGGTTTTGATGTTTTCAAAATACAACCACGATTTCTTAGGCACTGGTGGTGAAGGGAAAACATAATATCGCAATTGATTGAAATTACTGGCATACTAATTAATGATCATATTTTACCAGCTAGATTTTGAGAGTTGGTAGTTAAAACCTTGTTTAGTCGAGGTAACCTACACCACTTCTTCTTCTTCTTCTTAGCATGTATCCTGTCTTGTGACGGGGTCCGCTTTAACCTACACCACTCAAACCACCTAAAAAGAATGATTTCATGAGTGAAATGCGATATAAGAAAATACTTTAAAAAACTCATTGTACCTAACTTTTAATGTATTTTTTTTTCTATATTGCGCGACATTCGAGTTCCATTAGTAATTAAGCCATTTTGCATTCTCAAGGTAGATGTGATGTGATTTTACGCGCGTTCTACGCGACGGTGGTTTTTATTTTGTTTTATTAGCATTACGTAATTAATTACCTTGAAGAAATATGTGATTTTTATGGAATAGTTACGTAAACTGTGGGAATTAGGGCTTTATTATGTTAATTGGGTAGTAGTAGTTTTTTGACAATTCTAAATACTCTTTTTACAGATTTTTTTAATTCGACGACGATTTTATATCGACATATCTAAAATACAACTGGTTGTTTCAGGATAGTGGGACCAAATACTATAAAAAGCTTAAATATAAAATAAAGCTTAAATATAATATACAAGTATTTTTTTGCATGGAAACAAATATAAATTATAAATTAATATTACCCTACTTTATTTAAAAAACATCTTCTTCGTTATATTCAGGTAATTTGTTTCAAGACTTCCGGCCTCTCCTGAATTAAAGCTATTGAGACGTACGTAAGTATATAACCATTGAAATAAGCGTAAGCCTCTTATTACAAAATGTGGTTTAAAGATAATCTCGGTTAACCTAAGTTCAATACAATCGTTTTCTAAAACAAAGTTTTCGTAATAGATAGAAATCTCTCCATAACGGTGTAGGTTTTAACTAAACTACATGAGGAAGTTGTTTGTCTGTTTGTATAAGAAGGTAATCTCCAAAAGTCTGATCCCATAAATTATTTGAATACTTAGAAGCTCTCTGACTAGTATTATCCGAACTTAGAAGGGGACATGGATATTCTGGATATTCACTGTTCGAGTAAACCATTTTTTCGGTTAATCGAATCAATCTACTGATTCAGACATACACTTCACCCATTTTAGTTTTATGTAAGAGCATACTAATTAAAACCATTTTTAACACGCTTATTTTATTTATAACATAGTTAAAGTAATCCTCTTCCTTTACACATCAAGGCATTAAAATCTACACATTAAAATCACGATTTACATTTAAAGCCAAGATTTATGCTTGAGCACTATTATTAAACTAGATGTCCGTAAAAACGGGTCCACATCTGTCATGGCTGACTTCTTAGGCCAAGTGGGCATTGCTATTGAGGAAGCCATTATGAGAATCATCATCGTAAATATCTTTACTTGCTATTGCCATGAGAATGCTTAACGATTAGTAATTAACTAGCTGCTGCCGGCTGTGTCGCTTGCTTTTGCAATTTCAGGGCATTTATTTTTTATTATACCTCTATAAACTTGTAGACGATAGGTACCTTACGCACTCGTTGTAAAGGTCCGATAGCCATCCAAATATTAGGATGCAATTTTGCCTCAGGTCCGGGCGTAAAAAGGCAAGCATGATTCATTTTCAAAAGCTGTGCTTTACTCCTAGATGCTAAACGTGGGTACCTAATACGGATTTAATTAAAAAAATACACTTTTACAATACTAACAGAGCAATATAATATTTTCAGTTTCCACAGACAGACAAACGAAACAACTTCGTTTATTCATACAAAATGTAGATTACATAAGAAACTCGCGGACTGCAAATCGAGCCGTTAATGTGCACTACAAAATGGTGCTCACCGTATAATTTTATTGGTGTCCTCACCCATTTTAACGGTATCCTGCGAGTTATAGTTATCCTTTTAGATAGTTATTTATTTTGCTTTCAAGCGGTTGTTATCGTAATGGTAGGTAAGTATGCTTATTTTGTTACCGTAGCGGCATTTTGTTACAAGAAAGGTTGAAGGGTTTTTAGCTCAGATCAAATTGGTTTGAAGCTTATACAGTTACTTACGTAGGTATTTTCTTAGTACGCGACCAATTAGATGAATTAGAGGCTGTTACAACGTTCCTTCCTTATGCTCTGTCTAAAATCTTTTCCCAACAAATCTACATAGATGATCCGTCTAGTGGTCACTATCAGAGTGACTTATTCCCATATAAAAATTCTTGTCCAATATATATTTTTTTTTATATTGAATAGAAGCTATATCTTTTCCAAAATAATGCAGCCTTTAACGTACGCCAGGTGCCTATGATAGGCACCTGGCGTGTAGGTACCTACATACATAAACCCAGTTAAGTGTTATAAACTCAATGTTACAGGTCAATCAGAGAATATTGTCACACAACTGGCTGGCACCTCTTTAGCGTTATCTTTGGAATTATAATAGTGCGACTATACCCTTATGTAAGGCTATGACAGATTTCTCAACGCTAACCACTGCTGTGAATTTGATATGCGCCTGATTTGGCAATAATGATCTGTTCTCCTCTACAAAGGAAATCCATCTTTATGTCTTGGCATTAAAGTATGTAATGACTTGTAAAGTTTTGCTATCAGAACGTGTATCGTTTTGTTTATAAAGCATTAAGTTTACTTAGGACCTTCAATGTGAACTAAGGTATCGTTTTACAAATAACTTTGTATCCGATGGCAAATTGTCCGCTAAGAAAACTACACATTTATAACGACCGGAAGTTACAGTAAAGGTTTTAGTTTCGTGTCTGAATGAACTTGCACTGCACGCACGGCATAAGATTTTTACGGCTACTCTATTTTATGGACGAAATCTAGTTATTCTGTAAAAAGCTTGAAAATCATTTAACGCTTGAGTGTAAGCAGGTACCAAGTAGGTAATTACCTACCTAAATAACAAATGAATGCATTAAACTCACAGGATTAAACTAAAATCCAGGAGAACGAAATACCTAGACCAAAATTTGGTACTTTATTAATATAAAACCGTTGTTAACACTCTCTCATTATATATTCTACGCACATAATTAACATTAGCTACACGAAAATGAACCTATCTAACATTTTAATTACTGTTAACATGTAATTTTGCTTCAATATGTAACATATAACCGCAAATTTTAACAAAAACACCTCTTGTACAATTAAGTCTGCGAATGTAGGTAAATTACATATAACTTGACAACTTAATAATAGAGGTAGGTTTATTTAAGTATTGCATTGTGATATAAGTTTTACTATGTAAGTAAATAAAATAAATCTAATTAAGTGTTAAAAGTAATAAAATACCATAAGGATTAATAGCGTATCGAAGGGGCCACCTAAACCATTTATTTTATTTTAAACAATGAAAAATATGGTATCTGTGGAGATCAAAGGGGGAGGCCTATGTTCAGCAGTGGACGTCCTATGGCTGAGATGATGATGATGATGAATGAAAAATAGTCTATTTCAGAACTTGTAGTACCTAACTGCGAATGAGTTTATTCTATGTAGAGAACTCCACTTGTGAGAGACACATAGTTAGTAGACAGAGTGCCTATATAAATTATAGCAGCAATAGTTACTAACTAACGAACATAACGGTTATTGGCATTTCAACACTATCGGAAGATAGATATCTGAGCTGCGGTCTCGCCTCTACAAACGCATTAGCATACAATGAAATCGTTAACCAACCTGTATTTAGGTGACGGATCGGAATGTCCCATGTTTGAACTTTCGATACACGGTTTTGGGGTTCAATCATTTCCGATATCTACAAAGGAGATCATTCAAGTCTCGAACATTTTGTACCCAAAAATGAAAGTGCCGGCCAGAGTAAAAAAATAATAGATTCTTGTAGAGAATAATACCCTGAAGATTTTTTACTATTACAAGAATCGTCTACAGTTAACCCCCAGGCTGCTATTTGACTTTGAAAATACAAAAAAATCCAACAATGTTTGGAGCATTACATTACGTCCCCAAACTGGAGAAGGCGAGCATTGCCTTCAAACGACACCTACCTAACCTGGGAAGTCATCAAATGACCCCCCCCCCCCCTCCCACTGTGGGTTAGCAGCGTGAGGGAAAGTCAAACTCTTACCTACTGACTAAAACCCATCACGTGCCTTCTTAAGCCCTTTATGTACCAGGGGCTGCGGTAACTCGCGCAAACAATCCCGCAGCCCCAGCGGATATAAGGAACGTCTTCGGTTAACCCCCAGACTGCTATATTTGAGTTTAAAGTGTGAGTACCGTGAATAAAAAATCTTTACTTGAATGTTACGGGAAATAACGTCCACAGTACTTTTTAGCTGACCGAACGTCTACGATACCCCTTCCTGCTACACCGAGGGAGCCTCTAACTGATTTATTCCCATCATGTTCCTTCTGACCTGTTCCTTTAAGAGGGCCGCGGTAACTCTTTCGAACAATGCCGCAGCCCCGGTAGGTTTTGGCCCTGGTGGGCCCCAGCGGGGTTTGCTGACTCTCTGTGGAGGGTGTGGAACAACGCACGCCGCTGACGCCTGTTGTCTCCAAAGAGACGAAGGACGGTGAGCCACTCGAAATTCTATTAGGGCGAGGGGGGAACGGGATGTCTTGGTCTCCTTCCGCAAAGCATGCCAGAGAAGGAGGCGGTGTAATACCTGAGAGTTCGCGCCTCTCATCCCTGCCACTTCGGTGGACGTGGACGACACCACGCGCGTCGGGTATAGAGACGACTCCCAGCCACCGTAGCCGTGGTGTCTGTATCAGTCTGAGACAACAGGCCCGTGTTGGCGGCGTCCATTGTTCCAAGCCCTTCACAGAGAGTCAGCCAACCCCGGTGGGACCCACCAGGGCCAAAAACTGCCGGGGGATTGCTCGAAAGAGTTACCGAGGCCCTGGTACATGGTCAGAAGGAACATGATGGGTATAAATCATTTAGACTCCTTACTTAGCTCCTCGGTGTAGCAGGAGGGGTATCGTAGACGTTTCGGTCAGCTAAAAAGTACTGTGGACGTTATTTCCCGTAACATTCAAGTAAAGATTTTTTATTCACGGTACTCACACTTCTCAAATAGCAGTCTGGGGGTTAACCGAAGAGCGTTCCTTATAATAGTAAAAAATCATCAGGGCATTATCCTCGACGAGAATCTACGATATTTTTACTCTGGAGTCAGCAACCCCCAGTGGGCCCAATGGGGCTGACACCAGGACCAAGGCTTGCTGGGGCCTGCGGGATTGTTCGCGCGAGTTACCGCGGCCCTGGTACATAAAGGGCAGTAGTCAGTAGTTAGTCAGTAGGTAAGGTTTGACTTTCCCTCACGCTGCTAACCCACAGTGGGAGGGGGGGGGTGTCATTTGATGACTTCCCAGGTTAGGTAGGTGTCGTTTGAAGGCAATGCTCGCCTTCTCCAGTTTGGGGACGTAATGTAATGCTCCAAACATTGTTGGATTTTTTTGTATTTTCAAAGTCAAATAGCAGCCTGGGGGTTAACTGTAGATGATTCATGTAATAGTAAAAAATCTTCAGGGCATTATTCTCTACAAGAATCCATTATTTTTTTTACTCTGGCCGGCACTTTCAGTTTTGGGTACGAAATGAATGATCTCCTTTGCTGTCATTTATTTTTACAGATATTTTCTGCAATGATGCAGTCATGGCATTCGACATTGCAGCAGACCAGGAAATGAAGAAGGAAAGAGCGAACTCAGAAAACCGTCTGTCCCCGTCAGTGCATCGTGGACTGACAAGCATTTATGACCTCTCATCTCAGACCTCAATGTTGCGTGATTTGATTTAGCGGTACAAGTTTGGTAAGTGTAATGGACCTGAGCACTTTATCACTCTCCTTACAGGACGAGCCCATTACCCTGCATAAAATGTACCTAACTAATAAGCTAACTGTTAGAAGGGCTAGATTAAGGTTAGGATATTAAATGGTCGAAAGAAGTTTTGAAGACTTTGCCATTGCCATGCCTTTCCTTCTGCCTCTAGCCAGCGCTTAAATTATCTAGCCGCATAGAGATTAGTGGCTCATGGGGCGGTTCTAGTTATCCAACATAGGTAAATGCTTAGAGCACAAAACTTTATGTTTAACAAAAAAGTTTTATTATTTTGCCTTTTTTATTCTGTAGATAATGTCAAAGTCATGTCAAAAGTATGTGTCATCGTGCTTATGTCATTGTCATTTACATGATGTTTTGGTTGGCATTGGCAGTTTGATTCGGGGGCACTTGTTGGAAATTATTAGAAGAGTTTTTAAGTAAACAGTATTATTAAGTTTAAATGTAATGGATCGAGACAGAAGTAAAGATGCCTCTGAGGAATTGCGGTAAGTACTATATGTAATATAATTAGGGGTTAATTAATTTGGTAGACTTTTGTAAAACTTTTTCATGGTCAGCATTTGGTTATTGAGGTCTTTTTTATAGGGCCAAGGTCATGTCCAACCGTTTAATTACAGCCTATTTAAACTCTCAATTTTAAGGTGTGTTTTATTGCAAGTTCCGTAGCAAAACATCTCTATAACTGCTGACAAAACAAAACTAATTCCACTTTGAATATTCTACAACTTCAAGTCATTTTTGTTATACATATTTGCTGAGTGGATGTACTCACTAATACCCAAGTATACCGTTACATAACATTACCGATTCTATTAAATCACACTATACGAAGTTCTAATTTAGTATTCTCTAATTCTCAAAGAAACATAATCAAATTATTTTCAGCCGATGGGTTATTCAAGCCCTCAATGAGACAGTCCTCAGTAATCAACCTGAGTCTCGGTATGAATGCCCTGTGTGTCTCAACTGGCTGCGAGACCCTGTCATCACTACATGCGGCCATAAATTTTGCAAAAGCTGTATAACTTCTTGGTTACAGTAAGTTGTGTACAAACAAATATTTGACTTAACTTATTCTAAAGCCTAATTTTTGTTTATAGTGACCTAAATGAAACATTAATTGTAAACATGGAAGTCCGGTTTACCTAGCTTACAATTAAAAAAAAGCATTCTACAAAATAAAATAATGGAATATCAAATCATTAAAAACTCAGCCAAAAGTGTTGAAATGTTTAGGATAAAAAAAGTTTTTCTAAAATAAATTCTGATTAAGTCAATTTGCATATTTAATCAATCAAAACTGTGTTCTTAAGTAAGTCATATCTATTGATAGTTGGGTGACTAATTCAATGTCTGAATTCTTTTGTTAGACCATTGCCAACAATTCCATTTTAGTAAAAATTCAAATACAAATATGTGAAAAGTAATAACTATTTAAACAGGATTTCATTATACAATCTTAGCCTTTTCTATTTATTTTTTCAGGAATAGTGGTCACTGGTCCCATAGACAATATAAACTTGAGTATGAAGGTGGACATATTTCCAGATAATTATACCAAAAGGGAAATACAGGAGCAGAGAATGAACTGCCCATTCTCTGCTAAAGGTGATGTTGTTATTTATATTACTAGAACCTTCTTTAACACTATGTTACACAGGCTGCTGTCTGCTTATTTTCTGCATATAGCGTAAAGAAAGCATTCAGCATACAGACTAAAATTGATCATCAACTTATTCAGAACTAATATTGTTAATATTAAAATGAATTATTATGTGCTGAATTATGTATGTAATATGTTTTTCATTATTTACTGTCTTATGTCGTATTGTAGTATGCTATGTACTATGTATTGAATAATATTTGAATTTGAAGTATAATTGTGTATAACATTACTGAAATTCACATTCCCTTTTCAGGATGCACAGTAAAAGTAACCCCCTCTAGACTTGGACGCACACATAGCAGCCTGCGAATTCAACCAACCAGAGACGTCCGCTCAGCCAGAGATCAAAGTGCCATGTTCATTCCAAGCCGTAGGCTGTAAGGGACTTGTTCGACAGCCAGGAGGAGATGAACCAACATGTTCAAACTGATGTGCAGAAACTATGAGTGTAGGTTAAATGTCTAATACTTATGTTTCTATAAGATTAAATAGCGCTTTTGATAGATTTATAGTCTGTCAAGTAACAGACAAAATCGTATTGTTTCTGTTGTATATAAACTAGAGAGAAAGACACCAATAACTTTATTTTAGATGAAACAAAAACTAAGTAATACCCCAAGTTACAGTAGAATTTGTTGTATATAAGCAGTTGTCTGCATTGAATTCGTAGATTTTACGTGAATCGCGCACAAACAAACAGATAAACAGACAAAAATGATGGAAATGGGTTCTGTTAGTTATACTTTAACATGCTGGCTATTTTTTTTTGTAAATTTCTTCAATGTACAAAAATTACTTTTCTACAGATTTATTATATGTATAGATATATTTACTTGCTATCCAAATCGTAAAGTATATCAAAAAGTCCATGCAATTAGTCCTTGTAGGTTTTAAGACCCCATTTATCAGTCTCGCTTAGACGCGATGTGGTATTCCCACTTAGGGAGCAAGGGATTCATTGCAAAGTTCAATGTCAATAGAATGATAATAATTTTGTCAATAAACCACTAAGAAGCAGCTAATATGTATTAGTGAACCAATCAGTATTATTTACTTATTTCCAGCTCCTAATGAACGCATACTCAGAGATGAAGATCAACAACGACATGTCGAATGCCAGCATCGATGCTAAAGGAGCAGGAAGCCATGACGCCTATGGGGAGGCGCCCGATAAGGGACGGCAACCAAGCTGCGTCTGCGCCGCTTAAAACACTAGTGCTCTTAGTAAGGTAGCTATTCCCTATACGTCATGTTCAAGTCTTGGATTATTTTGAAGATATTTGTTATTTGGGGACTGGACACTGGGTATACCGGGATCGTCTGTAGGTACTGGGGAGTCCCACATACCCCTCTCCCGTTCCCCGACGGGACGGGCATACGTAATAGCATTTTTTGGCCCAGCGACAAAAAAAAAGGATAACTCCCCTTAGTATGAAATAACGCACTTGGGAACCGCTGCCCCTAACTGTCTATTTGATCTTGTGTTATTCTAAGTTTAATTTAGCAGCCATGCAGCAATTGATACATTTATCCCATATCATCCTCCTCCCTCCCCTCCCCCCCTCCAATGAGCGCCAACCAGCTTTTTATGGGATGGCTTAAATCAAAAATGTCTTTACAAATAATGCTATTAATTTTCTTTTCAGAGCGCTGAACGAAAGAGTAGTAGTACTAGAGGCAGAGAAACCGCGAACAGAGACATAGTCATAGCAAACATGTCCAAACAGCTATCTGCTTCACCATAGCTAAGATAAACAGAACAATGATATGCTACTGCGATATTGTATGGGTAACTACGTGTGGAAGATTGATAAGCTTCAAAGCGAGGCTCGAGTGCGATGTGTGAAGGATCCTTATAAGAATGTTGTATAGCCCTGGGTTTTATACGTCACCTAATGGTTATAGGTAAGTTTGACTTTAGAAGTTGTCTGCTTGCAAAAGCAAAATTGAAATCATCTCAGCTGCCCAGCATTTTACCAACTATGTTGGGGACGGGTTTCCAATATCACCAGTTGTAAACTGAGAACCACTGTTTTACATGGATGGATCGTTTGGTTTTATGCATTTTTAACTCAAAACTAACAGATGCAAAAATAATCGTCTTTTCTTATGAAGCATTCTCATATCAGCTTATATTCTTAGTTTCAAAACTTGAAAGTGGTGTACAGGTGTCAAGACCATATAGCACCGATTTAACCCATACTTTTCATTGTACAGATTCTGCGTCCGCCTCAACATATCACCAATGAACCGCCACTGTTTCGCTCTGCACGTGCACTTAATGAAAACTGAAAACGACGATTGCCTCGACTGGCCTTTCAACGGTCGCATTTCCTTCGCAATGATAAACCAGTATAACCCTGAACTATCTCAGAAAGATACTATGATGTCCAATTCCTCACTCATAGCTTTTAGGAAACCAACTGCGGAGATTTGTATGCGGGGTTTCGGGTACACAGAATATGCGGTTGTCAGTGATGTGATTAGAAATGGATTTGTTAAAGATGATGTGCTTATTGTAAGGGTAAGTATCAAGTGTGTATGACATGAGGAGTAAGTTTTTCGTTGTTTTTTTTTTTTTTGTTTTGGTCTGTGCAAAATGCTCGATGTTATTCGAAAATGTGAGTAGGTTTTGTGAGCTGGTTTTATGCGTTTTGCACAGGTCATACATGTTTTTTCCTTTTTGTTAATTGAAATCAAGTATTATATTTTTTGTATGTTAGCAGCTCAAAAATCTATAGAAACATAGATTCCGTCCATAATGTAGTAGTATTATATTATGAAATCGAAATGATCAAATATTATATTTTTGTTATACCAAATTATTTTATCAGGAATCTCTTTGTACAAGAATCTTTACGAAAATCGATACTTAATTGAGTTGAATTAGATTATAAGAAGATATCTTTGATGTTACCGCATGTTATGAATGTACTTAAATAGCAATTTAAATGTAAGAAAAATGGATTAATTCCGTCCACGCCCCAGGGATAGTAATAGGTAGTTAATAGAAATAAATTTATGTATAGAGACACGTTTTGAAGCAATTTTAAATATGTACTTTTAATATTTTATGAATATTTCGACCTGAAATAAGTCAATTATTCCGAATATCAGTATTTTTATGTACTTACATTCCAACGTTATAGATTAAACAATTGTATTATCATATTTTTTTATCATTTTACGTAATATTTAAAACGTTTATTTTAATACTTGAGACTGGTGCCTTAATGTACTTAATACTTTGTTTTGTTTTATGGATTAAGAATATATAAATGCATTATACACAAAATAAATCTTTCTTTGATTCTGTTTTTCACCCACATATGTGCCAATTTAATCATGTAAAAAATTCTCGACCTCGTAAAAAGTAGGAAAAATTAAACAATAATATATTTGAGAATTCAATTTATTGGTATTCATGTCTTACAAACGTAAACTGTTACATGCTAATTGTCTTAATAAAATATAGGAATTTAGCTTACATTTGTAAATATTCTACGGCTAACGTAACTTATAGCCTTATCACATCCAACCATCACAATGATTCGCTCCCAAAAACATTCGCTTGTCACTTCAGTGAATACACACAATTTTTAAAATTTTGGCAATTTTTACACTGATTTTAGATTTGCTAGACTGGAAGGAAAACATTTTCTAATATCAATTCACATAGCTGATATACCTTTACTATGTACTTTAGAATATCTTATTATTGAAGGCTTTGCCACAGATAGAGGATTACCTATATTCCTTATATATGCGACTGGCATAGAAGGAAAGTAAACTTTATACAAAATCGGATTTAATGGATTATATTTTCATTCAACTGAAGCAACTTTAGAAAAAGTCATCCTGCTAGCAGCAATAGTTATAATTTACATTATGCTTACAAATTCCTATTGAATAATTTGAAAAAATATTTTTGACACGCTTTTATATAACCGTATTTACCAAATACTTACAATAAACTTTACAGTACTGACTACCTCTTTATGGCCTGAAAACAAAACTTAGTACCGATAGCAAACAAATAATGTCACCAAATATAAAACATACTTTATTTCCGTAAGGTGCAATCAGATGCGATTGTAACTTTGAATTTACAAAAAAAAAAACAGTAAATGACAACAACTTATTTCAACCTAAAAATGCAAGCATATTTTTATTGGTTTTACACATACGAATCTAACTGTACCTTAACTTTTATGAACATCCTTGTACCACAAACATTTCCGTAAGAATTAGGCAAATAATTCTTAAGTAACCAAATCTACCATCAAGAGTTAAAAATGGCGTAAGTAACCAATGTTTACTTTTAAAAGTCATTACACCCCACATTAGACGATAGTTTATAATGTGTTGGTCTAAAACATCTATGGAATTTAAAAATCTATCACACTGTTATGGTAACTTGAGCTAATCTCGTCAAGTTTTAATTAGAGAATCAAAAACATTAAAAACATAGTTTGCAAAAGTCATCTAAAAACTAAGTCACGATTATTTTCTAATGTGACCACAAATTCAGTAAAAAAATGTAACTATATTTATACATATAGGTATAGTAAGTTCAACTCAGTCTTGCGCGCGGCCTTATGTGTGGGTAACCCTTGTGTGCGTGACTTTGTGACTTTGTGTGCGTGACAAGAGGTACAGTCGTCACTGTCACACGAATGAAAGTTGTATATTTACAAGCCGACGCACACATAGGGCCGCGCGCAAATCTGAGTTGAACTATCTATAAGTATGGTAAGTATAATTGTATATGCAAGTATCTAGGCTATAAAACAAAAAAAAAACTAGCTATCTTTCGAAATCCTATTTAGTAGGTATAGAGAAAATAATCACAAACATTAATAGATTTTTTCTCCTCAAGAATTTTCTCTGTAGAAAATCTAATCATTTGAATCCGAAACATACTACGTCAGTCAAATTTTTGGGAGTTCCATATAATCATGCACACATTCGTAATTTTTCTTTATAAAAATCTTTTATTTCGACCTACCAATTAAGCTATCGTACATAAATATTTATATGACACAGCTGGAATATCTATGGACCCGAATCGGAATTCTCGTCAATGAAACAACGACTTAGCCAAAACATAGTCTAACAGTTGAAGTAATTACTTTGAATTTATTTATTAGACTCAAGTCTGTGTGAAATTATCGATTAGAAAATTCGATGTCCCAGTCGCACAATATCCATAGATAATTCAGCTGTATTGAATTAAATCCCAAATGACTACACAACTAGAATAACCAGCAATATAAATAGATAAGTACTAATAATGTTATCTTCATAATCATTTCTATCCAAATGGTTAATAATTGAAAGCCAAATAATGTTAACATTATCCAATTAGAATTTAAATGTTTCATTTACAATTAGAAATAAATAAATACACTCGCTCGTGGTTCTGATAAACTTTAAGAAATACTTTTTTATTTTGATATCAGAACCTTTTCCAAAATCAACGTCATACAAAAACCGTTTTGATACTTTATTCGTTTCAATCAATATTGTGTATCTAAAATTTCGATATTTTTCTGTTATTTCAATTTCAACTTTATGCACACGCTATAAGGTTAGTTTTTGAGTGTTACTTTTATTTTACTAATGAATATTCAATTTTGAACACAGTATCAAAACGGTATAAATTAAATAAATACAGTTACCCGTCCATACAGCCGAATGGAAAGTTTTTGTTGCCATGGAAATTAATAAATAAGGAAGACGTTTGACGGAAGCTTTTGTCCCTACTAATGCGATATGTCACGTAGGTTCTGTAGTGATGGCCTAAGTTGGGATAATTAACTCTTTGAAGAATTAATTTCCCAAAGTCGTCAAACTATTTCAAATAATATTTCTTATTATAAACTCGACTTACCAGTCAATTGCCAGAAACGTATTGTAAACACCAAAGATTTCTAAGTTTTTACCTTCATAACTCCACCTCTCCTTTTGTCCTAGTGGAATTAAATTATCATAAAATAGCCTCTGCTTTGTTCACTGGCTGGTAAGTCAATTTATATTAAGGTCTATGGAATGTATAAATAACAAAATGAATAACAAATTAAGCGAGTGTGTCGAGTCGTTTAACTCATAACAGATTTTCGAATGGTTACCCTACGCAAGCTCCATAATTTCTATATATCACAGTTACGGTAAACAAATGCAAATATTGAATCACACGATCAAAAATGTGAAAATACATATTTATTTTAACGTTCAGTTGAAGATGAAAACTGTAGCTAAACATTGAAGAAAAATAATAGTCTTAGCAGGAACATTTTTTTTTCTCATACTGCAGCTACAATTTTTTATGCAACCTTCAACAGCACGAATAATAAAACTTGATATAAATACAGTCTATTGATAATATAAAATGTGGATGGTATACTTCCATAAACAATGGTGTAGGTACATATTGTACACAATGTCAAAAGAAGCATATAAAAAAGTTCTATCATTCACTAAAATGTACTTCAAAAACTGATACATTCAGACAACTACACTTAAAACTAACATTAAGTGTGAAAAGTTGAAACTTAACTCTAAATTACATCAAACATTAATAATATAAATAACATATCGATTTAAGTATGAAGATCATTATTAATTGCTATAACTTTGTGATTATTAAATTATATTTAGGTATATCTCCTCGATTCCCTTTTCTAGCACTCGTACGCCAATTCTAAATTCTCTATTCATAATCTCGCAAACAAACCTATATATTGTCAACAACTTACCACACTAATCGTGTTCACGAATATCAAGCTTATTTTAAAGGTATAAAGTCGATAATAGCGCACACAGTTAGGACCAACTATATAAAAATATTCGAGCACTCGATTATCGATTTTGTCAAGCTTTGTGTCATGATTTTTAAAAGTTAATAGATATCAAAATGTCAAAGTATAAAAATCTGTATAGCCATTGAAATTTTTAGTCATTCAAAGTTCACGTAGTGTAAAATGCAAGATTATTTTTATCTTACCTCTATGCATTTCTACATGAGTTCTCGTTATGCTTTTGTTTTATTGCACTAGACCACTTCTTCATTTAGTCAATACAAAATAAACCTTATTTTTTCACAATTAAGGTCTATTTCACATATTGACAAAGGGTACTTTGCCAACACAGGTGTGACACATTGAATTGAGACTACAATAAAAAAAATGCACAACGATGCACCAAATGACAACCAATGATATTCGAAATAATAAAGTGCTACCTTCCTATCGGTCCCTAATTCCTTATCTATCCCTAGTTCCAAATATACCTACTTTCAATATGTGGATAAAAATTTAGAGTGGCTCATGACTTGTACATATATTACTTTTGGATGACCAATGAGTGTATTGAAACTAAATTACAGAACAAACCAACGGCGTGACTTCGATTCTTGGAACAGATGTTTTATTTCACAAAAGCGGGTCAGCCTTGCATTGTCTTGCTATGCGTAAGCTCAGTACCACTCAGCAGTGGCTTAGACGCCAAGTCATACAAAGACAATGTGTATGTACATTTACACACACAAGTATGCCTCACCCACTTTCATGAAAATAAAACCTCTATGAAGCAGTCTCTGCCCCTTACAGTCAATAATATAATTGTAGCATCTGTATTTGAGGAGTTAAAGTATCGGTACTTTCTCAGGACGTCACAAATCTGCCCTAAACGACGTAATTATTGATGACCATAAGTTCTTCTGAACAAGTTGCAAGTGCCACATTGAAATATTTTCCCCACAATACCCTGGTCCTTCTATACGGAACTGCTGGAGTCTCCGGGGAAGTGCAGCTGGTTGTCTCCCCCGCAGCTAGGAGTTGGAGACGAGGGTGGGTCGAGGGACGCGCGGGAGGCTGAACTGAAACTGCTAGAACTTAGCTCTTCCGGCTCTGGTTCGTAGCGACTGCCTGGGATAACTGGAAGAAAAATTAATAAAAAGGTAAAAAAAATCTTTTTATTTATTTATTGATCAAAATATTTTTGAATAGCTTAGGGGAAAAAAATAAAAATACAAAAATGCTGTTTTTGAATTCTCATCTTTATTATGTAGATACTATCCTGATTTTTTTAAAACACTCCATAACATTATCAACAAACCATTTCAGCCGAAGTATACAATATACGCGTCATAGCCGAAAACATATTTAGCATTACATGACAGACTGGTATTCTTGGGATGTTTAGCACTTGCAAGCAGTCCACTCCACACATTCTATTTTTCCTTATTATTATAAAAAGCGAATATTTTAAGCTGTACTAATCAATGTACTTTTATGGTTTTTATTTAAAATTTTCAAAAATAACTCAATATTTAATAATTTTACAAAGAATCTTCATAGAACCGTGTGAAAAGTTCTTGCAATGCAAATGAATATGTAAATAATACAAGCAAACAGTTTTAATGATAAAATAACCATTGCTTTATAGCTCACATCAATATTTCATTACTTAATGTACAAGTTTTATTGTTATTATGCTTGAATCATACAACATTTTTTATTGTTCTAAATATTAATGAAGAAATGTTAGTGCAGACCATTATGTTATACAAAGTTTAAAGAACTGATAGATTCAACTATTATTTACATTAATTTTATTGATCAAAATACATAATTTGGTCAAGGCAATCAATAACATATTATAAGTTTATAAACTTGGAAGCAACGTCATTATAATTGTATAAGTACCGGAATTTTCACAAAAATAAGATGGTCATCAATTTAATATACACAATTTTTTTATGATTTTTAATTCATTAAATAGTCGAACTTGCCCTCATAACAAATATTCACGAAACTTGACTGTACAAAGGTCTATGCCAAACAATTTCTGCGTCATGTAAACAGTCTATCGTAGACAGAAGTACACTTATTTAAAACTTTACATAGAACCAGTTTTCTGGAGCCTTACAAAACTACAATAAAAAAACGATGAGAACATAATTTTGATTATGAAGCTAAAATCTCTTTTCGAAACAAAGGAACCGTTTTCCTTCTCAAACAATCGACTTATTCGACAACTTTTTATAGTTTATAAGCTGCCACTATTAATTGCCATTATAATAAAAACAAAAAAATAATAATATTCGTACGTAGACCTAGTAACCAAAATCAATGGTACATAATTATTAATTTTGTATCCAATTTATAAGTTAATAAACCCAAATAAGTACTAACTATTCCGAAAAAGATCAATCTACTAAAACAAAGTAGGTACCTTAGTACTCCTTACGATCCTTCGTGAAACTTATGTAGCCAAAGAAATGTACTAAAATAATTAATGGATAGGTTAGTAATGTTTTAGCAATGTTACACCCGAAATCTATTTCAACCCCATAAAAAGCGATTTCCAAAAGCCCTTACATTATATTTCCCTGCATTACATCACTTTCGGTGTAGTATTGGTCTACACAAGACCATTGACCATCTGTAAGGAGTACCACAAAGGTAGATTGTACTATTTTTATTAAACCCTGTCAATAACTGAGAGTTGAAAATTAAAAATTAACTAATAGCCCTGCCTTTCTACTTCATTTACTCCCCTACTTCAAAAGCCTTTCTGAAGTATACTCTACAATTTGCACCCTCAGGTGCCCCGATTGGGAGCTGCAGTTTAAAATAAATAGCCTTACAACTTCAACAAGTTTCTAATTTAGATCTTTTATGAAAACACCTACGATATCATTTTGAAGATCATAAGAACCAATTCATTTACAACCATAATTTCATAACTTACTTAAAATGAATATGCCTTCCAGGTAGAGGGCAAATACGATAATATGGAAACTAAGATTTAAGCCCTTAAAAACTAAAATTTTCGTCAATTAATAATAAATAGTATTATGCACCAACTACGTATTATCAAGCTTAAAAATAATCGAAATAATTTCACCAAAAGAAATACGATCAATCGTAAATTATATAAAAAAAAAATATTTGTCATGATTCAACATATTAAAGCTAAATAAAATTATAATAAAACATTGGTTAATAAATAATACTTGTCGATAGTTACGATATATTTGTACACGAAGACAGCCGTACATGAGAGAAGGTATCATATACCGGGGTGACTAAGTCATAAGCGTTCAGTTGCCTCTGAATAAGACCACACGGTACTGTCTAGTAGCACTATACTGAACCAAGCACATTATTTGCCGCACAGTAATAGATAAAAACCTAATTTTTAGCACGACAAACCAGAACCTAAGAGAGGTCTATTTGGAAAATGTGCTCATCAACATAGCTAGACGATATTCAACACAATTTTAAGACCTAATATTTATATTTCTGATAGGTAACATTCACAATTTATTGTTTCTTTGGTTTCTCCGAACGATATACCGTGATGTCGCACTCAGAAGCAGTAGTTGGAGGCAAAGCAACACAATAAATTAATACTGAGGTATGATCGCTTTAATTACATATTAATAATTAAAATGAGCCTCAATTATATTAAGGTCAACATTAACGCCTGTTTGTTCCGCAAAAGCATTGACCTCTAATGTAACTGATTGCGCAAAATATGTATATAATATACTGTGTCCATTTATCATGGTCAAGCTTAAATTATTGTATGGTAGTGTACAGGTAAGCATATTTCTGTATACTGGCCTTTAAGATCTTGCGTGGCGCGTAGAAAAAAAGTGTTTAGTTTTTTTTTTAGCTTTTTGTTTCCACTAGGTATGCAATTTTATTCATCTACACTTAAATAACTAAATAAACAAAAGATAAGTACTAAAAGGAGTACTGTTATACAAAAAAAAAGTATTAGGTTTTTTGTGAAGACTTCGCACCTTTTCGATAATATCAAAATTTTGCCAAAAATCTATAACTACGAGTACAGTATTACATAATCATATGAAAACTTCGAATGTCAGGAATAAGGAGCATTCACAAAAAATCTAATCGTTATTATTTTTTGTGTATTTTGATAGGTTTTTACATTTTTATGTTTATTTTTTTGATATGACATATAATACCGCTACTGAACAACGATAAAAGGTCATTGCCTAAATAATATTATATTAGGCTTTAGTAGCAAATATTTTAAAATCACTTTTTTTACAAACATTTTAAGTTTTTTTTTGTCTTTTACCTGTGCTTAATCACATTAATTGCATTTATTAACTAAGATTACTACAACAGCAGCAAATGTTTGATTCTAACCCGCGTAAACGGGACATATTCAGCTTACGTTACATTACTATGAAGATTATCTATTAAGCGGTCTCTTTTAAAAACATGTAACGACAGAATACTTTAAAAGATAAACAGGTACTCATAATCGAATAATCTGAAAACTTAATAGTGTTAGTATACTACACATATAATATTAACGAAGCAAAGAAAGTTAGAAATATAGAACTACATTAATAATAACATATTTGAGTAAGTAATCAGCGTAACTCTAATTTGACACTAAAAAAACCGGCCAAGTGCGAGTCGGACTCGTGCACGAAGGGTTCCGTAAATTACAGTTAAATCAACCTATCTCAAAAACTATAAGAGATACTTTGATCAAACCAAAAATCGTTGAAAGAGTTAATTAGCATGCATCACCTCTATTTTTTTTAGAATTTTATACCCCGTAGTTAAAAAATAGAGGGGGGGGACATACTTTTTACGACTTTGAGAGCTGATATCTCAAAAACCGTTCACTTTAAGAAAAATGTTTTTTAGAAAACTTTATATCATTTTAAAAGACCTTTCCATTAATACCCCACACGGGTATGTACATCGAAAAAAAAAATTTCATCCCTCAGTTACATGTATGGGGGGCCCCACCCCCAATTCTTTTTTTTACTATTTAGTGTCATATTTTTGTAGCGGTTCATACAACACATATTCCCATCAAATTTCATCACTGTAGTACTTATAGTTTCCGAGTAAATCGGCTGTGACAGACGGACAGACGGACAGACGGACAGACGGACATGACGAAACTATAAGGGTTCCGTTTTTGCCATTTTGGCTACGGAACCCTAAAAATGGATAAAGTAGAATAAACTTAGACTTGTCCGAAATGTTATTTCAAAAAGCTTCTCTGCATAAAATAATACGAATGCTTTTCACTAGATCAACGAAGAATTAATAATCCGAGTATTTCTACTTTAAAATATTCAAAATATAAACATACTAAAGGTATCTATTGCATTAAGATTTTAACCTAAGGAAGCATGACATTTATGAAGTAGCATAAGCTGAATATGTCTTTAATTTAAAGTACGATAAATATTGCAAAAATCGTAACATTGAATTTCATAGCACTGAACACATTTTATTTATTTTTTCTTCTTACGCGACTTTTTAGACTTAGACGATTGCTTTGTCGAAGGCATGGTTACATTAGAAGCACCAGTGGATTTTTTGTCCTCTTTGTCGCTATCAGTAGACACTATAGGTGAAGTATTGTCATCATCCGAAGACTTATCCATCACCTCTATTTCTTTTTCCTCAGATTTATCTTCATCAATCTTCACTTCTTGCGTTGTAATTTTATCATTTTCTACAACGCTAAAGCCTTTCTCTCTCTTCGACGGAACTTTCTCTAAATCTATCAGATTGAAGGCGCTTGATTCTATGGCTTTGTTTGTGGTTTCTTTAATGGTCGACAGTATATTATCGATGTTTATCTTACATATGGGACTTGTTATACCTCCATCGTTCATTTCTAGAAGGCTGTCTCGCATAACTTCTAATTTGAAGTCGTCCAAACCGAAGTCCAAAGGCTCTAGTGGAGGCAAGTCAAGAACTGAATGATGTTCTTCAACAAAGTTGAGTTCTGAAGGCGCATCGCATTCGGCTACCATTATATCTGTTCTCTTGCAAAGCTCAATTAGTTTTTCTTGTAACGAAACCCGTGTTGAAGAGCCAGCTTCTTCATCATCGAAATCTCTTGTTTCAATCACCTTTTCTACTTTCTCTTTCTTTTCTATTTCAACTCTTTCTTCAGAAACCTTTTCCTCTTTTTTCGCGTTCTTAGACGCAGCAATAGAGCTCCAAGATTTAATGGGTGGCTTTTCAATGACTTCTACCTCTTGGATCTTCTTTTCCGGCTGTGGTGACTTCTTACGTATTTTAGTGCCTTTAGTAATCTGTATTTCAGGGAACTCTTCCTTCATTGTATCTATTACATAAACATCTGTTACTTCAGTTTCATATCGTTTTTTGCCGATTTTCGTTCGGAGTAAGGCGAAAGAGATTTAGTTTTCTTAGCTCGCGGTGATTCTTTTGAAGCTGAGGTATTTTCTCCAATTCCTTCAAACACTTTAAGAGTATCAGTTTTAGGCACATCAGTGACAAATTCCTTGAATTCAGGTACAAAGTCATTTTGATTAACATTCTCGTCAGTTTTAGGTACGTTAGTAATTTCTGGTTCACCGAGTCCCCACATATCTGTAGGATCAAAACAATCCTTTCTCTCTGGGGTGAGGCTTTTTGAAGAACGAGATTTTTTAGTTTTAGCTAAGTAAGACATCGGTTCGATATCTTCGTAAGGCGTCGAGATTGAAACTAAATCACCACTGGAAGGCTGAGGTTTATCATCTATAGCGTGTATTTCAACAAAAGTGTCCTCATCTTTCATCTGTGCTTCGTCTTGTGTCTTCTTGACTTTACGATTTTTCTTGGACTTAGGTTTGGGTTCTTCAACAGTTTTCTCTTCGACAGCTGGACTATCGTACGTAACCGGCTTTTCCGGCTCGTTTAGGAGCATATCCCAGGCTTGTTCTTCAGTTTTAATGTGTTCTGCAACTTTTTCTTTGTTCGATTTCGACTCGGTAGTTTTCTTCTTTGTCGATAATTTTAAAGTTACAGCCACTGAAGGTGTTTCCTCTCGAGTATCTACAGTAGCGATCGGTTCCTTCAGTATAGGCTCCTTTGGAGCAGGTTCCTTGATAATAGGCTCTTTTGGAACTAATTCTTTTTGAATGGGTTCTTTTGCTATAGGCTCCTTTGGAACAATTTCTTTTGCAACAGGTTCTCTTGGAACAGAATCTCTTGAAGTCGTCTTTTTTGTAACAGATTCTTTTGGGACGACCTCTTTTGGAACAGATTCTCTTGCAGCTGTCTTTTTTGGAGCAGCTTCTTTAACGACATGCTCTTTTGAAGCACTCGTTTTGGGAACAGTTTCTTTTGAAACTTGTTCTTTTACAACTAAATCTTTCTTAACAGGCTCCATCTTACTAGCTCTTTCTACTTTAGGAGTAGATTCCCTACGTTCGTGTACCTCACTTGACTTGGAAGCTTTCGGCGCCTCATCTCGAGACGGAGGGCTTTCCCTAACTCTAAAAGATTTCCTATCCCTAGAACTAGCGTCGGCAGCGAGCGACTCGCCGTTCGACTGGGGGGTGGGTGATCGCCTAACACTATGTCGGGCGGGCGGCTGAATATCACCCGCCGGCGTCCGGTTTGGCAGTGGGTGGGGAGGCGCCTCGCAGGCTCGCTCGGCGGGCGCCAAGCTCCTCGCACTCGCTCTGGCATCCGTCACCTGTCGCGCCGCCTCCTCGGGTACGCTATACTTATCTAGACTATAACTAGGGTCGGGCAGCGGCTGCGCGGGGATGACGCGCGCGGTGCTGAGGTCCCGCGGCGGCGCGGGCGGCGGCGCGGCGCGGCCGGGCACGCGCTGCGCGGGGATGGTGGTGCCGGCCGGCAGCGCGCGCGCCGCGGCCTCGGGGCGGCGCTCGGGCGGCGCGGCGGCGCGCAGCACGGGCCGGAACGTGGCCTCGTCGGCGTTGGACGCGGCGTAGGGCTCCAGCGCGGGCGCGGGCGCGCGGGCGGCGCGGCTGCACCACGGTGCCGAGCGGGCCCACGGCGCGGGCGAGTGCGGGCCGCGCGGGGCGCGGGGGCGAGGCGCGCGCCGCCCCTATACCAACACCGAAGGCAACCGTTATACGCGGGCGGAGGAGGCGGCGGAGGCGCGGCTGCCTTGGGCACGGGTATAGGGCCGGCGGCGGCCGCGCTCTACGCTACGTGCGATATCACTTGGCGACGCTCAACTTAGCCGCTCGACTACGCAACAAATTGTTCCCGGACCTATCGATCGATCATCAAGCGACACCATCGATCGATAATAAAATCAACACAATCAGTGTAGTCGAAACTATCGATTCATAGCATCAATATTTGTCAATCAATAGGTCTGGAAACACCCGTATACGAAAACCACGTTTTGTTCGCAAAAATTGTTCTGCGCCGCCAAACGACCGACTTGAACGTTACCAAATAATTTCGCACATAGGTTAGCTTGCGCTCCGGCGACGGCTCCTCCGCGTTACTTCGCTCTTGGATATTCACTCGGTCACAAACGAATTCCAAAAACGTTTCACTCGCGTGTTTACACATAATTATGAACGCTTAAAAATTACATCACATCAAAACTCATCCTCTTGAAAATCTCTTTTTTAATTGTATTCGACTTCAAATCTTGCCAAATTAAAGTTTGTATTTTTTCTTCATCGGTCAATTTACATGTTCTATTCGTCCCTAATTTATTTTCTTTGAGGCGTAAACAAAAAAAACAAAACAAAAGCGCGATGAACTCAAAGAATGTTGCTCGATTTTATAAATAGAAGAAATGATAATATACGCAGATATATTTTGTGTCTTGGGATTCAAAAACTGTTCATCATAAATGCTTTTATCGTTTGCCGACTTTTAGGACAAATTGAGGAACAATTTAACCAATCAAATATAGGAACTTTCAAATATTCAATTTGGCAACTGTCCCAAAATTAATTCCCTAGCAAAGATATCATATAGCAAAGAGGCAACATTTTTGGGCAATGTTTTTTTGCCCCGATACGAATGGACCGATTTGAAGAATTATTTCACTGTTCATACGCAACCATGCTCTGCGCTGAACATGGGTTATGTTTTTTTTATCCGGGTACGGTCAGAATCCATCGGGTGTTTCCCGGTCAAATAAACTATCAAATCTCAAAGTAAATAAAATAATTTATAATACAAAATGTAACATACCATGGTCTTCCTTCATAGCCTCCGCTAAATCTTCCCTCAACTGCACGTCACATACAGAGGCCGCGCGGCCGCTCTCAGCTAACAAGGACTTGCGACGGAAACTGTCTGATGGAGAATGTTCGAGAGAACCTGAGAACAAGTGATAGGGAATTTTAATTATATGTTGATGATTTAATAAGAGGGTTTTTGCGTGTTTAATGAAAACGCGGATGTCAATATCGGCACGGGGGTCAATAAAAATATATTTTAAATTATGTATAAATAAAAGTGTGTCAAGATATAATCAAATGCGTCGTGAACGAAGTTCTAATTTTATACCCAGAGAAATCCCAGTTGCTCAAAATATTTTTCTTGCATGGGACAACTTTGTAGTGCACTTTTCATGCTTATTACGGGGGAAAATAAAACCCAATTTTTTTTTTTTTTTTTTGTTTAACTTCACTATCGATCTTGTACGGCAGATTTCTCTAACGTCAATGGCGGTAACTTCCCTGATAGCGCTGCTGTCAGAAAAATTTATTTTGCCATTAAAAAGTATTCTTAAATGGCAGAACTTAAAAGCCGATTTTTATTATTATATTGTGAATTGCAATACGATATGCTGTGATGTTAAATGTGTTTGCCGTATCTTAATGTAGCGTTATACATACTAGCAGAGCCGGAGTCGATAGCACGGGCACGACGGCCTGGCGCCAGGCATGTTGACGGGGTTGGACCGCGCCGGACCGCGCATACCTCTACTGCTCCGCCTCCGATAACGACGAGCTCGAACTGGATGGAAAAAAAGAAAAATTAGGGTGAAAATTGATTTCTGCTTTTCGAGTTACATCCATGGTTATTATAAACTTAACAGTCCTAATTATGTTATCTGTAAACAATTTTTCATTCTTTCTGTGGTTTCTCGAGGAGATCCACATGTAGTCCACATATTTTGTTCACAAATGGTCAAATTTTATGATACAATAATAGAAGTTAGCAATAACGATATATAAATCTGTAAAAAATATGTTTATTGACATTCAACAAATTATGTCAATCCAATCAAAAGCAACCTCTAACCTGCCCAATTAAACTCGATATTTTTATATACTCTTTTATTTTATTTACCCTAGGGGCCTAATCAACTTACCCCAGTGCAGTTATAAGTCTTGAAGACAAACTGCGGGCTCTCCATCCACAGGCGGCGTGTGCGGGCCCGCGTGCGTCACGATCTCCACTTGCGATAACCAACGTTCCTCTTCGCTCATACACATGTCTGGCACATCTCTGGAAATGGTAAAACAATCGATAGTGTGTCGATTTTATTGTAATCGATTTACATAACACTCAATTGTAGTAAGCACTTGTTGATAACTATAAAAATTCATCCTAATTCATGTTCTGAGCAATCTTATTTGTAAGATCAAGTTCTTCAAAATAATAATAATTGATTTATTCAAATTATAAGATCGTCCCCGCGCCCCTAGAACACCCGCATTTTTGGCAACGCTTCTTTCTTATACCCGAGTCACAACGCGAATGGCAAGCGACCGGCAGCGACGCGACGAGCACTTTTCAGTGAGAAATAATTTTCAACTATTACATACTTAAAAGACCAGTATCGCTTCAAAAGCTTAAGGCAGTCGCGTGGCTGACCCCGGCGCCGCGAGCTGCGGAGCCTACGGCTCTTAGGAGATTTTCGTTATGACAGCTTTACTCGTCATTTTGCTATCCATGCTCATAGTAAACTTTCTGGCAAAAACCAGTATGAACCAGTTCCAGTGTCCACTATACTGTACGTTACCCGGCAGGTCTGCGGCTGCAGCAGCGGGTTGGAGGGCGGCAGCGGCGCCAGCAGGTCGGCGGCGGCGGCCGGACGCTGTAGCGGCCACTGCGCTACTGGCTCCACCTCCAGCTCGATCATGACTCGTCACTATAGTGTACTGTACGTTACCCGGCAGGTCTGCGGCTGCAGCAGCGGGTTGGAGGGCGGCAGCGGCGCCAGCAGGTCGGCGGCGGCGGCCGGACGCTGTAGCGGCCACTGCGCTACTGGCTCCACCTCCAGCTCGATCATGACTCGTCACTATAGTGTACTGTACGTTACCCGGCAGGTCTGCGGCTGCAGCAGCGGGTTGGAGGGCGGCAGCGGCGCCAGCAGGTCGGCGGCGGCGGCCGGACGCTGTAGCGGCCACTGCGCTACTGGCTCCACCTCCAGCTCGATCATGACTCGTCACTATAGTGTACTGTACGTTACCCGGCAGGTCTGCGGCTGCAGCAGCGGGTTGGAGGGCGGCAGCGGCGCCAGCAGGTCGGCGGCGGCGGCCGGACGCTGTAGCGGCCACTGCGCTACTGGCTCCACCTCCAGCTCGATCATGGACTCGTCGCAGATCTTCTCTTTTGATAAGCCTGGGTGAGAGAAAAGATGCCACAGTTAAATTGAGAATTTCCACCATGTTTTTTACCGTTCATGCGGAGGGCAAGTCTAAAAGCGAAAAAAAAATGGAATTTCCAAGTACACAATTTTAATGTTTGGGGATATGGTCGGAGAGGGTTGAGGCAGTAGGACTGGACTTCAGATTAAAATTTTGATCCGAACTTCACTTCAGTTTTCAATATGTACTTGAAAGATGAATGAACTAGTGTGAAAAATGTTCTTCCAAAATTCATTAACTTTACAGATATAAGACCACACATTAAATCATCAACTCCATACAGCATATAATAATATACTCACTAGACCAACGGTCGCGGATGCAACAGCAGATGCAACAAGCAGCCATTAGCCGCCATCAGATACAACGCGGCCACGGGCGCAGGTGCAACGACCGCTGACCGGCCGGCCCGAACCGCGCCCGCGCTAGTTAGCGGGCGCCGAGTTGTTGTCTTCTGATAGCGAGGACAGGCGACTGACGACCTGGTGATGATGTTATATGAGAAGGTTGCATTACTGATGCCACTTTGATGACATAAAAAGTGACACATGCATGATAGGAACACATTATGTACACACATGTGAACACATGTTCAGGTTTGAGTGGTACTTGTGCATGTGAAGATTGCGCATAAGAGTATTTATGTATGTTGGCATGCCGCATAATGTATTTGTGTGCGTGTCAAGTTTGCGCATAGTGTTCTTGTGCAATGTTAAGTTTGCGCATGATGTATTGTGTGATTGTCAAATTTGCGCATAGCGTATTCACGCAATTGTGTTTTCGTGATGAAAAACTTGCGCATAGTGTATTTGTTCATGACAATTTTGCACATAGTATAGTGAACACTTACCGGAGCTGTTCCTAGTGATGTGTGTGCGTGGGTATGTTGGCAGTGGGCCGCAGCTGTGCCAGTGGGGACAGCGTGGTGGGCAGCGGGTACGGCGGCAGCCGAGTGGTTAGGGAAACCACGCGCCTTGCGACATTGTTGTCACCCACCTGGGAACATTAACATGATATAATTGGGGAGCTTCAAAAGTACGGCTTATATTTTTATACATCCATCATCTCTTGAGCCTTTTCCAAATTATGTTAGGGTCGGCTTCCAGTCTATACCGGATGTGGCCGAGTACCAGTGTTTTGCAAGAGCGACTGCCTATCTGACCTCCTCAACCCCAGTTCTTGGACAACCCAATTACCCCTTGGTTAGACTGGCTTCTGACTACTCCCTATATTTTAGGATTGTAAGGGGTTTATATTAACACGCTATATATTACGTTCACTTGAAACGATGTATGAAGAAAATCTTGGGAGTATTATAGTTTGATCCACTTTCCGGCCTGTCGACTAGGGTGATGTGAGAATTCTGCACACGCTCAGAGTCTGATGTACAATACATGACTAGCTACAAGAAACATTACAAAAAGCGTGTTTTTTATAGTTTTTTAACTTTGTTTTTCTATATATAGGTTCGTTTTATCAGGTATGTCTCTCACCGTGGTAGCAGAAGCTCGTTTGCACGCAGCAGTGTGTATGGGCAGGCCGGCGGAGCGGTGGGAAGCGCGAGAGGCGGTTGACGACGCGCGGCTGCGTGTGCGTGCGGACTCCTATAGCGCCGCCGTACGGACTGATCGCGAACACGTGCGTCGTGCCGCGGAGCGTGGATACTGCAGCCCAGCGCGAGTCGTTTTGATATAGCTATGTCCTGGAAACAATATAGCAAAAACTTTAAAATAACTGAAATCTTCTGATGCTTATAAACAGGAAATCAAATCAGATTGTGACCGCTATCGCCTAAATTATTATTGCTGAAGAAATAAAAACTATATAAAAAGTTTTACGTACCAATTTTCTTATTGATTTGGGTCGGGAATCATTAGCATAATTACGTCCTTTGACTATGGCACGGAAATCAACAGCTTGTATAATTATGATTTTAGCAATAAGCTAGGTACTGGTAAACGCTCCAACTTCTTTAAGCTGTGCCCTATAGGCTCTAATAATTCTAGACTGTAAAATTAACCACTTGTATAACATATAGAAAACTAATGAAGAATTGAGTGAGTATTGATTAGTTAGGGTACTATAACATAAGGAGAAACTGACCTGCACTTTAGCCGTAGTATCTCCCCTATGCAGTATATACAGAGATGGACCAGACGCCAAGCTAGCCCCACAGGGGTGAGGGTTGATCCTGAAGACATGGAAGTCATGGCCTCGTCTATCAGCCGTCCATCAGCAACATGCCGCTGGCGTCGAACTTCAGCGCGATGATAGCTTCGGAGTGCGCTATGAAGTGGGCTACTATCGGGTCGCATGGTTCTTCGCTGTCTTGTCCGTCTTCTTCCTCGTTACCCTGGAAAATTTGTATTAACATTGTAATCGAATATAGTATTAACATTGTAATCTAAACTGTATATTTTTCTCTAAGATTTTTTTTTTTAATAGTACGTTTACTTATGTACTTTTATGACTAAGCACTGCTGTATAAAACGACAGAAAATGATAGATCTTTTAAAAAGGTTTTTGAACAATCAATTATTTAAAGTAAATGATAGTTTGAAGATGTTTAAAATAAATAAACTGTTTCTCAAAATTGGACCAGTGATTTCGCCTTCGACGTGTTGTTTGATCGAGTGGATACTATGTTCATAAAATTCAACGACAAATCTCCAGGTTTGTATTAAGTAAGTACTTTACAATAAGTTTGAATTCTCATCTAAATACACGGTTAACTTTAAATAACTCACTTCGATGTCCAATATGGTAACAACTCCCGGCTGCTGTATATCGGCGTTGGGTGGAGATTGGAGACTGCGAGGGTGCTTCGCCCCCCAGCCAGGCTGTGGGCCCACGCTCTCCCCGAGGCCACGTAGGCCTTTGCTAAGGGACTTGGCCGCGTGGAGCACTGTCGCTGTGTAGCTGGTTACGCCTTCACCTAGAAAAGCATGGTGTTGTATAAGGGTGCGTTCTATGTAGGCGAATCAACGCGAAGACAGTTGCGAAGCGATTCGAAACGCTGTGACGTCACTATACGTCACGTTAAAAAATTCTAGAGGTATCTAGGACCTGTTTGTCATTTTCGCGTCGCACCGCGCCGCTTTGCGTTCGCATCCACATCGCTCATGTAGGACACAACCGTAAATAACGCTATGTTATCCTTGACCTACTTCATGTGTTTAAATATGGTGTAAGGTCATGTTACGGTGCCATGGCATAACATCTATATGCATAAACAATATCTTTCCAAAATACATACCGTTGACATTAATGATATACATACTTCATGAGAAAGCTGAGTGAGTTAAAACTTATTTGAAATAGATGTAAAAATTCATCTGACTTGAAAACATCCTTCTATTGTGTAAGTTGGTTAAAAATATAGTAAAGGGCTTCTAAAAGCTAAAAATGGAAATTCCTTTTTCTGGATTGATAACTCCTTCATTTACTTTTTGTTTTACTATAAACATTACTAATTAAACTGTGCAAGGCATCATAATACACACTACTAGGATAAAGACCATACATGAGCAATCGATTAGTCACGCACGCTTGTAAAACAATGATATGCAACCGTTAAGGTCAACAAAATTAATATTATAAATAAGTCAACAGCCTGGTTATGTTGGACAAAAGAATATAATTACTGTTTATTCAAGATTAATATTTGCTTTCATGAATTTACAATTTCCTTCTTTTTTAAATGCATTGAGTATTTGGGCTCCATTTTTCACCTAGTGCCCCAAATTTTGTATAGACTTCTCATAACGATTGCTTAAAATGCCTTTAGTTTCGTTCTCTAAAAAACTTTCAAGGGTTGAAAAAAAATTAATTTTGTAACACTAGAAACTAATTAAGTATGGATAACATTTTCTCATTCGTATTTTTGGCAACCCGAAATATGTAAGTACTTACAAATAATAGGTGCTTTATGCATATTTTAGTATTTTATGATTCCAAAATACGGAAGTTAATCTAATCTACCTCGATGACTTTGTGGTAGGTCAGTGCTGTATAAACAATCAATAAATCGGTTTAATTAGATTATTGCGTCTAAATGCAGTAAGTTCAGTACTACATCGCGTGCACGATCCACTCTAGTAATTATAGGAAGGTGAATTAAGCTTTGTTTTGTATGCACTTTTTATAGAATGGAACAACATAAAATTAAACTCATTCTAAAGTTTAACAGGTAGAAATAGCACTGCATAGCTCTACATAAATTTAATTTCGACTCTAGGAACAATTTAACCTAAACATTCACAATACAACATTGGTGGCATAATTTTAGGACCACTGACTTCATATGGAACAAAGCCTTTAAGGTCTTGCACAGCTATTTTAGTCCCAAATTATTAAATTCAACAAAAAAAAAACAGTGCTCAAAATACTCTAGACTTACAGTGCAGTTGGTAACATGCTATCCGCGCATGAATGTGAATGTGCTAATAAATTATGTACCCCTCAGTGACATTGAGTAGGTATGAGTAACTATGTGCCTGCAATGCGGTCTATATTTGTTCGAAAAGCGACCCAGGCCAATACTTAATTTTTACTGTCACTTTGATAATTGAAGACCCAATATTTAAGTTATCCATAAGTCAGCGGTATAGGCGAGACCAAATATAGACTACCTATTAATAGATACATACAAAAAACAAAAATCACTAAAAGTCAGACAGGATTGCAGGTAAAGTTAAAAATAAAAACTTAATAATAGGTACCTATGCGTTCAGTGTTCGCAGAAACGACAATATTCGTGCAAAAAGTTTTAACAAGAAAATAAAGTCGGGGAATGAAACCGAGCTTTAAATATAGCTAGGCCATATTTCTGTAAGTATAGCTTAGGAACAAAATTAATCATCATAGTTCAGAATTGGCACTCCTATAACACGCCATAGAATATTGTCGGCATGGAATCGGCTGAAGTCATAATTTTAGTGTTGCCAAAATATTTGTCTGGACGTTGTTGTCAAGTTAAAATATATTAGAAATAAATAAGCAGCACGTGAATGTATGAAACGTGGGCAATCTATATCGAACGATGTCTATTATTATGTGAGAGAAACTGTCGTTTGTTTTAATCTTTCAACAGTTTGATATGCGTTATCTGGTCAACAATACATGTCAGTGAACTTTATTATAGTGGTTGATAGGGATATCCATAATTAAATTATCGCACCGTAAATTACTCGGTAGTGAGCGGTTACCATAGGCTTATTGTTGTTCTGGCACTAGCCTCTTATTTTTAGAACATATAAACACTGGTGTTTCTAAAATGATTAATGTTTCCGAATTAACTATAGAGCCCTCTTACAAATATTAGACATCACATGACGGGCTGTTTAGTAGACATAAAAGGGAATCATGAAGTTGGAGAAAAGAGCATTGCAGATTGGGTTTTCAATAGGTTCTTCTAGATTGGAGAAATGTATGGAATACGTACTTCTTTCGGTCAATTAAATACAAAAGATCCAAGTATCAAATGAATCTTACCTTCACACCCCCCCACTGCTTCTTTTCGACTGATTCAACTTCTTATCAGCATAAGCCAGCCAGCGGGTCTCCCAACGCCAAAGGGTTGATCGGCAAGCTGCCTCCCAAAGGACACGGGCAGGGGGTAACAAGTAGTGACGGCCATTCGGTCTTCTAATGTCGCCGCGTCGAATACCGCGAAACGTTCAGAAAATGATACGACCACTGAACGTTTTGTTCGCCAGCACGTCTAGTATCGGGTTCTTGAATTTTATGCTTTTTACCTGTTGAAGTGAGAATAGTTTTGGTTATAGTACAATAAGACTTGATAATAAAGGAAATTCCTAATTGGAAACTCGAGGTTTCAAACCCCTGACGGGCTGTAATCGCATTTGAGACTCAATTCCTTTTCATATATTTTTGGAACAATAATCATTTGTTATTTTGATGGAATATGTAAGTGGGAAGTCAAGGAGTTAAAAGATTCCCAAAGCTTATTCAGACACACCTTTTAAATGTTATCTAAAAGGAGCAGCTTGTTTACACCCAGTTGCAGATAAAATCGGCCATATACAGTTTGTTAAACGAAAGTATCAGTAGTAAACGCGATAGCATCCGTTTCCCGTAGTATCAGCATAATATTATGTCTACCTACTTCGATATCAGAAGCTAACACGTGTAAGTCTAGGTCAACGCGACCCATTTATCTTTATTATTCACACTGCATGCTAAATAGCAATTCTAGTTAGTTACTTGGCTAACGCAAAATGGCCTATTTACTTGAGAAGATTTCGGAATTCTTCGATTAAGGTTCATATTAAAAAAAAGAAAGACAAGAAGCCTATTTCATTGAAATTTAAATTTAGAATGCTGCTTTCCAATATATTTTTCAAACTCAAAGACACAATACTTGTCAGCCAGTTTTTTTTTTTAAGGGGCTACCAATAGATCCTCTTTTTTGCAAAACTCACCTGTTCACCTCCTCTAATAGAAATAAAGCTGAGCGAGCAAAACGAAGGTCCTGGACTGGCAGAGTCACACAAGGCGATAAGGGGCCTCTTCGATGCGAAGCAGTCGCCGTGCTGCGGAGTAGGCAGTATACGGAGCCACCCTCACTGTGCCTTGTCGCCATGACAACACCTCCTGGGCCTCCCCACTGGGAGGAATCAGCCAAACTTGGACCCCGGACCCATAGCCCAGGATAAGGAGTAATGGGGAGACATCGTTGTCACTGTCTCCTTCAGGTGTTGGCTCGTTTATGTCCGCCGTTTCAAACCTGAAGAAATAATGTTAAGTTACTTCCTTTCCAAACCTGCATTCATCAAATATAACATGAAAAAATTGTGTCTGAAAAAGGGATGTAATCGGAATGGAAGAAAGACAAAGTCACATTTCCTGTGTTAAAATTATACTCAGAACTGAGGTTGAGTCATGTTACAGATGTCTTATAGAATTTGCTGAGTCCACAGAAGGACTGAGATCCATAACAGATCTAATTACTACTACATTCAGCAACCTACTTTGTTTAGATACTGCAAACCCCTCATCCATTGCCACTTTTTAATAATGAATGCAGACATGCACCTGCTTTCATTCCCATGACATTACAAGACTCAAATCAATATCCTAAAGACATTCTAGTTTGCAATTTGAAGATCAATTAATTTATAAAACTTACAATGACCTTCTTTTTAGGGTTCCGTAGCCAAAATGGCAAAAACGGAAACCCTTATAGTTTCGTCATGTCCGTCTGTCCGTCTGTCCGTCTGTCCGTTCTGTCCGTCTGTCCGTCTGTCACAGCCGATTTACTCGGAAACTATAAGTACTACAGTGATGAAATTTGATGGGAATATGTGTTGTATGAACCGCTACAAAAATATGACACTAAATAGTAAAAAAAAGAATTGGGGGTTGGGGCCCCCCATACATGTAACTGAGGGATGAAATTTTTTTTTTCGATGTACATACCCGTGTGGGGTATCAATGGAAAGGTCTTTTAAAATGATATAAAGTTTTCTAAAAAACATTTTTCTTAAAGTGAACGGTTTTTGAGATATCAGCTCTCAAAGTCGTAAAAAGTATGTCCCCCCCCCCTCTATTTTTATAACTACGGGGTATAAAATTCTAAAAAAAATAGAGGTGATGCATGCTAATTAACTCTTTCAACGATTTTGGTTTGATCAAAGTATCTCTTATAGTTTTTGAGATAGGTTGATTTAACTGTAATTTACGGAACCCTTCGTGCACGAGTCCGACTCGCACCTTGGCCGGTTTTTTTTTTGACATTTAAATAAATTCAAAAGACAAGCTCTGAACATCTGCACCTTTCAATTATATATCAAAATTTCAAAACAGTAGCTCTGGTGATGCTATCTTCACCATCTTTTAATTATTTCTACCAGATCTCCTAACCAGAAGAATTAGGGTAACTTCTACATTTCTACAGCACTGCAAGCTAGCTATATTAAGTACTTCTGTTATCTTTTCTTCTTTTATAAAACTAAAGAGTTTTTCTTTGAACCCAATAATCCGAAAAATTCGTTCAGTGTTAGATAGCCCATTTAATTAGAAAGGCTTTATACTTTTCACCCTACTTAGTTATTATTTGTATATCTTATTCAGCTTATTATAAGCCAGTAACAAATATTACCTCGCCCATTGTATAACATCTTTGGGATCTACAGTTGATGAAGAGGAGAGTGTGACATCGTTAATGAACCCGGAGACAGCATCTATGATGCTGCGGTCGCTCGGTGGCTGGGACGGCACGGTGAGCGGCCCGCCCGACCGCACGTGCCGCGGCGACTCCGCTGACATGCTGTGTGAGCGTCGCCTAGAGAATAATGTAGATTTTAATTCGTATAACTAGGTTTAATGTTAGGTAGTGGGCATTTAAAATACTTTAAAATCAAAATCATTTGTCAAATAGTATTACAGTATGTATTGGCTATGGAAGTTCAGGAGTTGGCGCTAGATAGGCGTAAATGGAAGGAGCTGCATCAACAAGAGCCTGGGCTCTTAAATTTAAGAGAGATTGGCTATGGCTATGGCCTTTAGAATATAAATCCATGATTTGATATTAAAATAAATTTTATTAAAATCAGTCAGGTTGAAACTGCAACATTCCATATAATCAGTTGGGCTGTAAAAGCATGGTTGTCAATGATTAGCGTTGTTGTCACAACAAGAGACCTCTAGCCCAGAAGATATTAAATAGCATTAGACCACCATAGACCTTGTCCCGGAACACCATTTTGGAACTTTTAATCTCTGTAATGGGACCTTACACTCATATATCTTATTGACCTTGCGCACCAGTATTAACAGCAAAATAAATGAAGTAACATGACCATGTAATAAAAAACATTCACAAGTATTTTATATTTGTTAAAAATGTTTATTAAAATATTAGAATCTAAGGTTTGGTGTGGACAACTTACATATGAGTTACATTAAACAACCCCTGTATGCGGATTTACTAGATAAGAATTAAGAGCTTTCGGTTTTAGGATGCAAAGGACAATGAACTCTGAACAAGCACAGACATGTTGAATTATTTATCCTCTGACACATTCTCAAAGAATCTCACAAGTTTATAAAAATTTTAATATTGATAAACCTACAAAGGTCAGCGAAAATATTATTTGCATAAAACAACACATAAGAATAGGCATTTCATTAAATGGAGTAAGTTTTAAAACGCTGAGTAATCTGTGATAGAGGCTATTGCAAATTTAGGATGCAATACAAACGTCTTTGATGCAATAGATAAGGAAAATACAATTCAAACAAAAACTTAACATTCAGTGTAATAATGACCTTGACCATTTTATACAAAAACATGTTTTGTTCATTTGTTTATGTACTTAATGATTTGGATTTAGAGTACATTTTGAAATGAATTTAGGGTTTTGTGAATCTCATTGTGTTATAGACTGGGTACTGAAGGGTTATTGACATTATTCACTTATTATAGCTCAAGTAATTATACTAAAAAATAAACAAAGATGCACTCACCTAAATGAAAAGTTGCATCAATACAACTAACAAAGCGAACAAATTAAAAACCAATCAATTCTTTTTACGAAACAAATTGCGTAAATGATTTGAAAATCGAACGCGATTTTCTTTGAGAAAAAAACATCATCGATAATAAAGATTACATAAGATAAAACAATATCACTACACTTTATAAATCAGTCAGTCTTCAAATAATAACAACAGAATGTTTATGTTGTTTCGAAACAGCTGGTAGCACTACTATATCTACACACAAGCGCTATAGTACTTCAAACTTAAAAGGGGACCGAGGACAAAGGAAATCGATGAAGTCTCTCCACCCTGCGTTGTGACTAAATCTAACTATATTAATGCGTAATAAGAACATAATTTGCGTCTTACATAATACACTCACCTTGTTTACGAAAACAATTCTCATTTTAAATCCATTTTCGAGTAAAATGCTATTGCGTCGTACTGGCAGTCGAAAACAATGACGTCACACCACGAATAAAAACAAAACTCTAAACAAACATATCTCACTCGCGCACTCAATCAATTATTTTATTTAAACAACTCTCATTAAATTAATAAATGAAAAATAAATTAGATTTTTTATGTACAAAATATACAACAAATTTACGGAACAGATGATTTGAATGACAATACCCTAACGCCCACTTCAAGAGTATCCCACTTGTTCGTTTGTTGATGTGTGTGTGCGTCATACGGATACGACAAAGCAATCATTACATTTGTATACACAGCACACACAGATCATTTTGTCACTGTGTGGAAAAACACAAGTCAAATACAATGTCACTTCACAGATGCGACAAACACAAAACTATACCCTATCCACGGAAGCAAGAGCTAAAAGGTAAACAAAGAATGACACTTTTTCAAGATGGCCGTATAACCCGACCGATGACAAAATCACAGATACTGCGAACATTTTACACAAAAATGTGACGTTTTGTCATCGGTCGGGTTATACCGCCATCTTGAAAAACTGTCATTCTTTGTTTACCTTTTAGCTCTTGCTTCCGTGGATAGAGTATAACAAATGATAAACATTAACTTTTTTGCCTATTATATAAGTTCACAATAATACAGTAATCTTCAGTACTTTTGAAAGCAACGTGACAACGCGTACGCGCTACAGTTTTGTGTTCTGAAATTTTGGATGATTTCTCGATTTATTTATACAGTTTTTTTTATTACTAATGGTCAAATAGGAATTTGAAGTAGAACTGATGATAGTCCATTCGTTGCATTATTATTTAAAACACCTTTGTACAGTCTGTACAGTTACGTGGTCTTTGCGCTGTTTTAAAAATCTCAGAGTACGTTTCGTTCTTCGCAGAATGTTCATATATCAATATTAAAATTTTAAATATATGAATTAAAACTTTTATTATTAGGTTTTAGAAAACATTTATCTACTATATTACTGTATGAAAAATAATCACATTCATTGAATTATGTAAACCTAGTGGTTACTATTGAAAATTTTACGTTCCGTTACATCTCTTACTGAACGTTACTATCCCGTTTACTTATTCATATTTGTTTGTCCAGGCCTTAATCATGTCGCTTTCACAGTTTCTTTTGATTCATTTATCAATTTTATTAGTGTGTTCTACGACGGCTACTAAGAAAAATGTTTTACTTATTTTGGTTGATGACTTACGCCATCTCTCGGACGAAATGGTCAATCTACCTAATGTAAAGAAACTTGCAAACGAGGGTGCTAATTTCAAAAATGCATATGCACAGGTAAATTCTCTTTTCTATAAGGATCTGCTAAATTTGTAACGAGAGTAAAGCCATAGATTTAAGGTCTGGGTCAGTGGGTCGTCTTAGGGGCGGAGTTATGAACTTACCTATACAATACTTATCTACCAAACACAATACCTACTTATCTACCATACCCACAAATTAAGGACATCCAAATACCTACTTACATACCTACCAAAGGTCCTCCTATACTCCGTATATAACTTTGTTCCAGCAAGCCCTATGTGCTCCCAGCAGAAACTCAATGCTGACCGGCCGACGACCAGACTCCCTTCACCTATACGATTTCTACAGCTACTGGCGACACAAAGTAGGCAATTTCACCACCCTCCCACAATTCTTCAAAGATAACGGTTACGAAACTTATTCTATAGGAAAGGTATTCCCATCCAGGAATAAGTTCAAACTTTACAGATGATTATCCTTATAGCTGGTCACAGCAACCTTATCATCCTCCGACGGAGATTTATAAGGATGCTCCTGTCTGCAAAGATAAAGAAACAAAAAAACTTCAATCCAACCTCCTTTGTCCAGTAAATGTTAGACATCAGCCAGGTGGAACGTTGCCAGATTTGCAGTCTTTGGGACATGCTGTAAATTTTCTTTCAAATAGGAATAGCAGTCGACCATTCTTGCTTGCTGTTGGTTTTTACAAGCCGCACATACCGATTAAGTATCCAGAAGAGTATCTGGGTAAGTTCAGATTTTTTAACAAAATTAAATATAATTGTGAGCATAATGTCAGTAACTGGGGCAGGTCAAAAGTACAAAGCATGGGAATCGAACTCACGACCTGTCTGTTAGTGACCTGAGCTATTAAGTACATAGAAGTATTCATCAATAAACTTTATCACATGCATTATTAAAGATCTAATCTAATTTTCGTTTACAGCAAGGATACCAATAGACCAAGTGCACCCCCCAAGACACCCATTTATGTCTCCTAACACACCCCTTGGTCTCCTATCATCCTTGGACCGACGTACGGCGTAGAGACGACATCGCAAGTCTCAACATATCTTTTCCATTCGGCACCATGCCTTCTGAATGGTCTCTCAAGATACGGCAGAATTACTATGCAGCTGCAACTTATGTAGATGATCTGATTGGTGAATTATTGAGTTATGTCGATAGAAGGAATACTATTGTCGTTTTGACTAGTGATCATGGTCAGTATACGAAATCTAGCGTAATATGTTTTTAATATTACCTATGTCATTTAAAAGCGTCCCCTATAACAGATGTTGTTCTCTAGACACGTTAAATTATTTTCAGTAACTAAACCTTTGTAGTGATGTTTCATTCGTTATCCCTTGATTTTCTTTTTTTTCAGGATGGTCACTAGGAGAAAATGGCCTCTGGGCTAAGTACAGCAACTTCGACGTGGCTTTAAAAGTTCCTTTGATATTCTCAGCGCCAGGAATAACTTCAAAGAACATACATACGCCTGTTGAGTTGGTAGATATATTTCCTACTTTGGTAGAACTTAGTGGTTTGTCCCATAATATACCAAAGTGTAATAAATTGGATAAATCTTTTCTATGTTTTGAGGGTAAAAGTTTAAAACCGTTAATGGTGGATGACTATACAACATTTGGAAGTCATTTTGCAATAAGCCAGTATCCCAGACCAAGTGTATACCCTAAAAAGAATTCTGATAAACCACGTTTAAAAGACATTAAAATAATGGGTTACAGTATAAAAACAAAAAGATTTCGGTACACAGAATGGGTTTCCTTTAATAACACATTATTTACAGTTGATTGGAACAAATTATTTGGCTTAGAACTATACGATCATTTCACAGATCCTGATGAATCCAATAATCTATATTTGGTACATAAATATAAAAACATTAAACAATATCTCTCTAGATTGTTAAGATCACATGTTAACAGATACAATACGAACTAAATCTAAGTATATTAAAATATTTAATAATAACTTTAAAATATATATAATTATAATAACCAAAAACCAACACATAAGCTGTTAAGCTGATCTGGAACTCAGAATAGTTCCAATTCACACATCATTTTTTTCACGTCTAAATACTAAACAAATATATCAATAATAACACGTAGAGATGAATGCACACAAAATGCGTATCAATGAAATACGTATACCTAGGTACGATGAATGATAAACGTTTTTAGTCACAGCACATAAAATTAAATGCAGCATATTAAAAAGCAAATGAATTTATCAAAGGTATATTTACTGAGAAGTTTTCGTATCTTCCGGGCTCGGATACTGTGATTCAACGTCGTCGACCTTAAAATAAAAACATTTCTTTATGAAACCTTAATTTTTAAATGCTTATAAAATGCTGACTTCACAATAGGCCACAAAAATACGGAATGCAATTTTTTCAATAATTAACTGCGTAGACAAAGATAAATTAGGAAGACGATTTTCGGACATTCACACAAATATTTTTACTTCATAAATGAATAATATAAAATATCTTGATAGTACATAATAATAATTAAAGTTGAGTATAGTACGCTGTCTAATCAATTGACGTAAAACTAAATAAACGTTTTCAATACATTCATTACCATTAGATTGAGAGCCCAGGGCTGTCAGACATCACCTATCTATCTATCTATATAAATAAAAATGAATTGTTGTTCGTTAGTCTGATTAAAACCCGAGAACGGCTGGGCCGATTGAGCTGATTTTGGTTTTAAAATGTTTGTAGAGGTCCAGGTAAGGTTTGAACGATACGAAGTTCGCGGGATCAGCTAGTTTTCATATAAAATGAAGACAGGTAATTTTTGGACTTTTCCTGTGCCTGTGATGAATATTTTGCTTAATTTTTCTCTTAAAAATACTCAGATTCTACCTACCTTAAAAACCCATACTCTAAGAACACACTCGACTTTCGAAATTACTCCTAATGAGAGAAATTAGTAATTGCTGGCGGCCCCCGGCTCTTAATCTATTCTGTATATCCTCATAGCTATACACTGTCAGAGGAAGTATTACCATAATCCTTATCACATTACAACACAATACGTAACAGTCAAAGAAATAGCAACCGTGTATATTTAGCAATTAAGTTGAAATCATGATCACAGGGACATTTCATTAATTCCAATGGTGGTATTTTTATCTGTTAAATTCACGCTAGTCCTTAATTGGAATTAAGTTGTGACAAATTACTATTTTATTAAAATTATTCTACTTTATATACGTTATTTGCTACGTGTTTCACTATCATCAAATAATCACCTTAATTTTACAAACATATAACACAAAAATGTCAACAAAAGCGTTATTGTATAATACAGCCTTTAACCACACGTAACTATGAAAAAAAATCATCATACTAAGCTCTGTTTTTCTTCAGGCACTGGTTTTCTAGAACTTTCTTCCATTTCTATCTGTTTGAACCTCGCGTAGAGGGCGCTACTGGCTAGAACGATAATGTTTGAGGTCCACCAAAGAAGGTTTTTGCTCTCATTGTACCATTGGGTTGCTATGACCGTTTGTGCACACGCCTTTGCTGTTCCCGAGATGTTGTGGGTCAGAGGGGAGGTCACCTGAAATTTCCGTTAGAAAGTGTTAGGTGTTTAGTAAAAACTTTTTCGCTTTAACTTTAAATAGTAAATGTCTTAACGTTTGTTTCAAGTTAAAATAGGTTGTCTATCAGTTCAAATAATTTAAAATTCAAATAAACCCACCTTTATCTGTAAAGAAGTGAAGTAACCAATAGCAAAGCCACACAGTCCACCAATTAACATTTGTATCCAAAAATAGGTGCTGTCGAAATTACTATAATTCCACAGCACAGACAATTCACCATTCATTATTATTAGTGGCAGGAATAATAGTATTGAATAGGCATTATTATAATAGGATAGCAACCAAACTTCTTGGTTTACACTGGGTAAAACCTTTTTGGTGTAGATGGAGTATAGAGATAGCATAAGAGATCCTATTACTCCATATATTGTGCCTATTAAAGAGAATGAACCTGAAATAAAGAAAATATTTGATATACAGAGTGATATAAAAAATACTTATGTAAAAAATATACAAAATAAAATAATGGTGCCGGATGTTATTATATCTATGCTTCCTAATCGCGAAAGCGATAGATTGTGTGCGTTTACACGTGTGGGATGTATGGGCGACGATTGGGGGCAACTTATGAGAGTGATAGTACACCATAACATTACAAAAGAGCTTTAGGGTGCGTCCACATCTGGCGAATGCGCCGCAAATGCGCAGCACGCGAGCCGATCGCGAGCTGTCCGCGAGCTGCGCTTGCAGTCACTGCAATAGTTCGGTGCGCCTCTTTAGCGCAACTCACGCAAGGCTCGTATAGAGCGCGCGAGCGGCGCAGAAGCGGCGCACGAACAAAAATGCACGCGCACAGCTCGCGGACAGCTCGCGATCGGCTCGCGTGCTGCGCATTCGCGGCGCATTCGCCAGATGTGGACGCACCCTTACATATACATACACTCAATATTTTAAAAGTGACAAACTTTATGTCAGAGTCAGTACATTAACAATGTGGCATGCATGTTATCTGTTAGGATTAACCACTAACCCAAATAGATTATTTACATTGCATAATTAGCCTGTTAAGAGCAGAGCCAATGAACACCTGTTGTAGTTTAATCTGTCAAATGAATGTTAACTTTGTACTAGTTTGTATAGAGTTGAAAATAAAATGAACTCAACCACTCAGGCTGATAACACTCTAGCACTCTACTGAAGTTATTAATTATGCCTCTGCCTGTCTAGTATGCGAAAAGAATGTTTTTCAGAAAAAATTCAGTGTAGCTGTAGCCTATACTTCTTCAAACATATAAAGCGAATTTCTTAGGAAACAGCAGGGATCCTTGGCTTTGATTCCTTAACTTGTCGTTGTTTCCATTAAATCCTAAGGTGCGATCCTCCCTAACTATATTATTTAAAATAAAAATATTTACCTAATAAGCTCTCCTGATCTACTCCAAGGTAGAATCCAAAAATGATGAAACCGCAACATAAAATGCATCTATAAGAGGTCCTCTGTCCCAACAGCACCCAGCTGAATACTACATTAAATACAGTGGTCAATGATCTTCCTACGTAGTAGAATGGTACTCCTACGTACTTCAACATAGATTATTTGTTGCTATCATCAACGTGAACATTATTGAGAGTGGTATCACCTGGAATTGAAGAAATTATTGCTATTAGTAAAACCATAGTGAATAGTCTGATCTTAAAAGAGGTATGAAGGGCACCTGTCTATTCTATGCCTATTATGTTCTGTTTGTAATTTGCAGCTCTGTTGATGGTAAAAGTATATGGTAATTTGAATTATTTATACAGATGCAAACACTTATTATAATGTATAAAACATAATATAAAATTGTCCTACGTTTATGGGTATAATAAATAGTGGCATTCAATGTAATTTAACCAACCAATATATTGTATTCATAGATCATTTGGTTTTAAAAACTAACTGATATTATTACAGTGTCAAATTGAATAGCTGATAATTTTTGAGTTACAAATATCTGAATACTGATATTAGCGTAAGTACCTAAATACATACTAATTCTGACCTATGCTGATAAACTACAAAAATGTAAAACAAGGAAAATTCAGATTAATATTCATAAAACCGTTTTTAACACAGTTACATTACATAATATGGAACTGCTAATTAAAAAGACTGGAGTGAATGGTTTTAAATAGCGTCCTTGGCTGTTATCACACAATAATTAGCATTACATGAGTGCTTACTCAGTTTCTGTTCATTAATTACACACAGTATAATGTGTATGGTCTGCAGCATAATCCAGAGATTATATAAAGTTCTTTATAGGTTTTTCTGCACTGAGTACAGTATTTTATGACTACTCAAACAGAAATAGAAATTTAATTTTTGAGAATTTATAATCTCGATCTTTGTGTGTATGCTTACTAATACAAAAGAAAGAATTTTCAAGTTTACACAAGAACTGCTTGACTTTTTTGCATAAAATCTAATTTTCTCAGTTTTGTGAGATGTCACACTTAAATCAATCAATATGTGGATGTGTAACCATCAAAAACTATTTTTATATTATCAAATTCTATTGACAATGAAATAAAGAATTAGAATAAGCACTAATTATTATAATTATCATATTTGTTTTGATAACTGGAAGAGTTCTTTGTAATGATAATGATCTTGATTTTATCCTTACATAAGTGTTATATTAGCTACCATCTGATAAGATGCCAGCTATTAAGTTTATGATTGATTTAATAAAATCATGTGTATGTTGTTTTGCTACTTTATTATGATGAATGCAATATGACAAAAGAATTTCTCAGAAGCAATAGCAGTAGTAGTTCATTGACATCCAAAATAATTAGAGGTAACATACAATTTGAAAAATCCTTTTACTGTTGGGAAACTACACTATACCCACAGGTGAAATAGGCTATATTTCACGTGGGTACAGGAAGTAGTAGTTTCCATGAGATGGGATTTAAGTGTAACCATCAGACATGACTATATTTAATACAGTCAGATTTCATTTCATCAGCAAAAAAAAAATATGATTACCTTTCTCATGACATCCATCTTCCATGGTGAACCCTTAGGAAATGCAAAGACCCCTGGTATACCACCAGATCTACTTAAAGTATAGCATATACTGAAGGACACAATACATTGGAACCAGGTAATGAACAGAGGTGCTTCCAAGGCAACCGCCTGACTGCTCAGCAATGCTTTATTGACAAAAACTGTTGCTATTGACACTACCCTGAAAAAATTATGTCAAGTTTAGATCAAGGCAGCTGGTCAATGAAGTGAAACTTGTTATTGACGGGAGCAAAAATGCTGTTAATATTCAAAAAACTATTTTCGTCATGTTATAATGGTTTTTATAACTTTTTATTCCATATTTTCCTTTTAGACAAATTCAGTTTGCTTATCAGAATTTTTATTATGAAATGTTAAGCAACAAAAACTCATACTACTTTTTAAGAAAATAATAAGAATTTTACGACCGGCCTTTATTTACTTAACAGTAAACTGTGTGCCACATTTTCAGTTATACATATTATAATATATTATGTAGCTTTCTACATAATATATTATAATATGTATAACTGAAAATGTGGCAAAGGCTCGCCGGCGTATCAATTAAAATATTTCCAAGTACACCTTTGTATCGCAATAACTACTAAGTCCAACCAATAAACAGATAAAAATAATGAGTCTTTTTAATACAAACCAGTAACAAGAAACCACAATAAATATAGTAATGTATCTCGAACACAAGTCCGAACGCTGATCCTTCATTTTGGTTTCTTTTTTGGGTTATCAACACTATAAACTGTAATTATGTAGGTTTACTGCCAGAATCATGTTTCAGTTCTAGGAACTATTCAAGAATTTCAGTTATTAGCACAATAGATGCCGAACAATACGACTGTTTCCATTCCAAATGAAAGCCACTTTGGGACAAAATTCCAAAACAACACCGAAAAGTTTGACATGTCACAAAATGTCATCATTTGACAACAGTCATCAGCTGTCGTTCTGAAATTGTGATAAAAATGTAGTGAAAATAGTTAAAAACATGACGTGTTTTGGTGAGGGAACTCTCAGTAATACGATAATAAATAATAATAAAAGGCTTTCATATGTTTCATAAATGAATTTAATGATTTTTTATTTGCTTTTTATGACATAAGAAAATTCAAAATCATCTGTGAAATATGTTTCATTCAACCATCGTACCTATTGCAATTTCAGCCTTATGTAAATACTATAAAGTTTAAAATACGGTAACAGTTTTCAGTTGTTTTATTTTGACATTTTCTTACGAGAGTTGGCAGCTAAAAAATTCAAACACTAGTTCTAATGATAGTTTCTCGTTATATCGGTTTTTCTTCCTTTATGACCTAATTCACAACTCGCTTTCTTTGTTTTCCATATTTAATTGATGATAACTTGATATTTTCCATATTTTGTTAAAATGGTTATTTGTGGGCTTTGTAAAGCAGCAAGTATTTAAAGTTTTTTGTATAGGATAACACTAAAGTTGTCGCCTCGCCGTTGCCGGAACGCTGACGTCAGTAATTTTAGTATTTTACATTTTGCGAATGGAAATAGTTTTCTAAAATTTATACAAATAACCCCTATCCTTGAGGCGACACATTATCTTTGTGTACAATCGAAAATGGCATCAGCGCCGGAGACAAAATTACCGGAGACCGACAGTCTAGAAGCGGGTTCCAGTTTCTTTGAAGAGTTCTACAGTCCCGTAAATTTGATTATAATTGCGATAATCTTTGTGTTGGTGTATAAAATATACTCAAAGTTCACAAAGGTGCCTGCAGAATCACCGGCGGTGGAGTTGCCAAAAATTCGTAAGGATATGACAGTTGCAGAGCTGCGTCAATATGATGGGAGCCAGCCTGACGGCAGGGTGCTGGTGGCGGTCAACGGGTGGATATTCGACGCCACGCGAGGGCGCCGCTTCTACGGGCCCGGTGAGTGCATCCGCACCGCTGTTTATAAATAGAGTTGACATTACCATGACTCATTAATTATCCATTTAAAATGCAGAGTATGCACCTTAGGTAACCTTTTGCATTACAACAACTTGTTCTAATGTAGCCTGCATGTTTAATGCCTTACTACTAGGCCAGTTACTGATTATTAGATGCAAAAATTAGGGACCTTGAGAAACGGCTACTACCATGAAACTAATTGTGATAAACCTTCCATGCAGGTGGACCTTATGCAGCATTTGGAGGGAAAGATGCCTCAAGAGGTTTAGCCACATTCTCTGTGACATCATCAGATAAGGAGTATGATGACCTCAGTGACCTCAACTCTATGGAAATGGAATCTGTGAAGGAGTGGGAGGCACAATTCAGAGGTATGTAACAAGATAGCACTTAATTAAAAGAATGATCAACGGACCAATGGCAGAATTGTTTTAACTGCATGATTGAGAAATTGCATCATCTTTGAATTTAAGATATCACACTTTCAGTGACTGATAAAGGTGTAGACAATTGTTATTTAGGCCAAAAGTTTTACATATTGACCTGGGAGGTCAAGTATTTTGATTTGACTGCATTTAGGTAGGTGGCAATAGTCAGAACTTAACATTCCAATATATGGTGATTGTACAAAACCACTGAATTAGTGGTATCTAGATTCTAGAAGAGCCTAGAACCCTGGAATAGTTGATTAGAATGGTTCTTAAATGTTTATAAAAAATCTTTTATAACAATAACAATGAAGTTAAACTTTCCCAGACTATAAAATACCTTCTGCAATAGAAGGCATGCCTAATAAGGTGAATTAATCATTTAACTCAGAACCAAGAAATTAGTGATCTGATGGATAAATATTTTCAGTCTTTTCGCCCTTTGTATCTGCCCAATGTCCCAATGAGCACCACTCTGATATTGGGCAGCAAAGATGTCCACTGCCCAGTATATAAAAGGCAAAAATTATAAAGACGTATGAGATGTAAACATGTATTTGTTTCTTGTTGAAGCCTTAGAAGTCGCTTGTTATACCCAAGCTATTATTATGTCTTGAAAAATGGCTGACTAGACTTCTAACTAGTAAATAAACAATAATGATTTGATATTGATGTTGGTTTTAAGTCTATAAAAACTGGCTAGGTATTAAATCTGACTTTATAAAACCCAAAAATTATGGTACATTTCAGGAGTCATCTTATATCTTAATCACATGAATATAGGTATAATGTGTTATGAAATTAAGGACATTGATTCATTGATGATCTAATTTATGCTTTCCCATAACAATACTAAATATTCAATCAAAATTCAATAAAAAATTGCATCTATTCCTTATTTGCAAAAAGTGCTGCATTATTATTCTGTGTTATTATATTTGAGAGTTACGCCTGACCTACTAATGTGTAAGGATAAATTAATATAAACTCCGTCTGCCTTGTGCTTGTTCACACAGTACATAGGTATCCAATTAATTACTATTCAGTTGTTTCCCAGGATATCTGAAATATATCCTTGAGTTAGCGTTTCATTAATTATACGCTATGCTGTAAACAACCAATAAACAGTAATCTATTTAACACACCCTGAACATTCTGTTGTTTACATTTCGTCAATGATATGTATGAGTGTTCAACGAAAATATTTACGCGTCTACCTATTACCGATATTCATGGCAATTTACATTACTTAATGGCCTTCGCTAAATAATAAAACAATATGCTATTATCGTAAATAGAGAAATATTTAAACAATCTCAGATAAATAAATTATTAATCTTATAAAGTAGAGTAAAACAGTCTGATTGTTTTGTCATGGTTGCTATAAAGTTGGTTTTCAAAGCTATGGGGATCGATATTCGTTGATCCTATTAGGAAAAACACAGGTTATCGCAATCACATGAATATGTTATCACTTTATCTGTCAGCTAATCGATTCAGCTTACCCTTTAGGTATTTCACTTAGCTTGCTTATCAGTAGCTTATAAAATGCATAGAAAGGATCATACGATGATATATTTGATAATTCTATATCCGTTAACGGTCGCAGGTAGGTTCTTTCTAATAAGTCGTTTTAGAAATCAATGGGAGGCCAATATTCAGGAGTGGTCCTATGGTGTTAAATGATGCTGATTACATACCTATGACTAAACAAATACCATCGGCAATTGACAGGTTACGACCCCACATGAAAAAAAGCTCGCCTTTAACCTCCACCATGGGCGTATGTTAATTGGTATAAGTATTAATCTGTTGTGTAAGACCGCCAAATTAAAAAACCATACATAGAGACTTTCTGAAGTAACTTCGAATATTATACTTCATCGAATCCAATAGCGTGTTTTGGCCTAATAAAATCTGGATAAAAGGAACATAAAACAACAAATAAAATAATTCACAATCAATATGGAATGAAGGTTACAAATTAGAAGGTCACCATGGGAGTGTCAGTTGATTAAGAATTCTGATTGTAAGGCTAGTAGCCGTGTGTTTATTTATTTAGCCAGCTGTATTGGCGATTGGAGTGGTCGCGGGGGATAAGCCTATTGATCTATACAAGTGTGTTTTCTTTGTCTTTACTATATGGAATATAATATTCTAGGTAAACTCGGAAAGGTTCTTTAAAACTCATTCGCTAAGCCAGTCAACGAAATAGAAACAGGCTAAGGGCATAGTGCGAATGTAGTCTTTTTAGCCGTAGATACTCAAATGTAGACAATCCCCCATGCCTGACAGGGAAGCGTAACTATTTATTTGCCTTGAACAAATGCAACTTTTTGAGCAGAAGAATAGGTTATACTGAAGAACTAAGAGGAAAGATCGCTGAGCTTGCTTAATCTATCATTCATTACAGATTTATCATAGAAATCATCTCACACAGAAACTAGGAATCACGCGTATTCACATGTGTAGATCAGAGATCAATATTACGTAGGTAATTAACGTGTTTCCAAGCGCTAGATCCAGACGGTTTTATACGTTGTTCATGCAAATGAATTACGTATTAAGACCTGTTCTATGACGTGTTTGATAATTGTCAGCTCAGACTTGTTGGAACCTTGGAGTTAGGATATCAAGAACGAAATAAGCTAAAAAAGTTGTTTCATAAATGAATGCTATGGTACACTAATAAATAATTGCTTTCTTTATGGTCGTTGTCTATTCACCATATCGGCAAAGTATTGTTTTTATAACCGCTCTTTTAAAATTAACTTTTTCCAAGCTGGGATACCAAATTAACATCACCTTGCTTGGTCCGACAACTATACACCATACCCACAAAGTATTACATATAACAGCCCATTTAAAGAAAAGTCTAAGGTGGTCTAATGACCAAACAATATAGAGAAAGTGCAGTAACCTTCCACCTTGAAATTCCTTCCATCACCCACAAGCGCGATTGGGCGTGTCTCGTCAATATCTGGAAACCTAACACGATAAAAATGGGTGACACACCAATACTGATACCGCATCATAACACTACTTCTAATCATAATAATAAAAAGGTAACGTGCACGAATTCGGGATTCCTAAAGTATACTTATCATAATGTCTATACCAGTTTGTTCATGTTTATCAGTTACATTTGATAGGTGCAGCATTATCAGAGCATTTTCCAAATATAGAACGATCACATTTCGTATTTTCGTCATTTGTTTTGTGGGTGTTACCTACACATAATGCATAAAGTTATAGGGCGAGACTCCACGAGGTATTTATGTTAATGGTCCATGGTTCATTGATCAGAAGGGGACACTTCTAATGTCTTACACAACCTCGACTCTCTTACACTGATCATTAAATTTTGACAGAGTTGTAACTGTCCCAGTTCTGGTCTTCTTGGAAGAAGCATAATTAGTGCACATTTTCTGTAGCCACAAGTGATGCATCATAAAAACAATCAGATCCGAACATATGTGTGGTTTCAGTTAGCAATGTGAATCTGTTTATCGAATTCCATATTTTTATTTATCACGAACACTCATGCGCATATTTTGGTCCTACTAACCGCCATATTAATATGTCCACACGTGTTTGCTCACGTGAAGGTTTCTCGAGTTATAAAAATAGAACAACAAAAAGTTTATTTACATTTTGTTTGAGTAACATGCTGTCATACAAACGAGAGAGTGTTGAACTTTTTGAACTCCCATGTCGGTCACTAGTACAATGTTTCTTTAATTAAAGATCCAGAAATAAGTTTGTGTTTGTAATCTTGTTTTAGGTATCATTAATATAATTTATTTATTTATTTAACAATTTATGTACACAGTGAAAATATAAAAGAAGTAGACATAGCATATAAAATTGTACAAAGGTACTGCTTATTTCTAAATCGAAATTTCTTCCAGCAGACCCGTAGTAGGAGAGTTAGAATAAAGAGAAGTAGATAGACTGTGTAAAAGGATATAGTAAAGATATATAAATTATACACATATATATAGGTATATATAAAGCAAAAGATAATACATACATACAAAAATACATATTTTATAAAATCTCTATGAAGAAGAGGAGGACAAATAGTAGCTTTTGAGTTTCTGTTTAAAAGTAGCAACAGTTTGACAGCTCCTTAATTCAGGCGGCAGCGAATTCCACAACCGTACTGCGTTTACTGTGAAGGAGAAGGAATAAAAGTCAGTGGAATGGGAGGGGATTTTAAGGAGAGATTTGAGATGCGTTCTACAGAGCACATCAGGCGAGCGAACAAATGAAAAGCGTTCTCGCAGATAGGAAGGAGTTTTGGGATTAAAAAGGATATTAAAAAGGAGACACAAAATGCGAGTGTTCCTGCGAAGACGAATAGGGAGCCACTTGAGTTCTTTGCGAAAATGAGAAACATGATCATATTTTTTGAGATTGAAAACAAAACGAATACATAAATTTTGCAACCGCTCAAGCTTATTTAAGAGCTCCTCTGTGGCATCCAAATAACAGGCATCAGCGTAGTCTATGATGGGTTGAATGAGAGTCTGAGCAAGAGAGATTTTGGTTTTCAAGGGCAAAAAGTACTGGAGGCATTTCAGAGTGTGAAAGGTGAAGTGCACCTTGCGACTGACTTCATTGACCTGCGCAGACCATGATAAATGGGAGTCCATGATGACACCCAAATTTTTAGCCGTTTCTGCATAGCTCAGTTGAACCCCACCTAAACAAAGAGGAGGCAACGACGCAACATCAAGCCTGCCACGCAAGTTTCTGCCGCCAATGATCATGGCCTGAGACTTCTTGGGATTGATCTGTAGCCCAAAGGACTGCGCCCAGCCCTCGATCATAATCAGGTCCTGATTCATAGCGGCAACGGCAGATTCCGCATCGCTTAACGAGAAATGTCTGTAGAGTTGCAAGTCGTCCGCATAGAGATGGAAGTTGGAAGAAATGACCTTAGTGACAGAGTCAATGAAAACAGAGAACAGGAGAGGAGAGAGAACGCCACCTTGGGGTACGCCCGCAGAAAGGTTGCACCAATTGGAGGATAAGTGATTAAGCCGGACACACTGCGTACGGCCTCTAAGATAGGAGTCAAACCAATTTAACGTGGAAGAAGAAATATTAATAGATTTAAGGATGCCAAGAAGAATGTCGAAATCGACAGAATTAAATGCACTGCTGAAGTCAAGGAGAACCAGTAACGTCAGGGATTTATTTTCCATCGCAAGACGGATGTCGTCAGTAACCTTCAACAGTGCAGTTACAGTGCTGTGACCGGGACGAAATCCAGATTGTAAAGGGTGGAAAAGGTTATTGCGGCTAAGGAAAGAAGAAAGCTGAGAATGCACCAGGTGCTCCAGAACTTTAGACAGGTAAGGAAGGATGGAAATGGGTCTATAATCAGACAAAGCAGCTGGATTGGAAATTTTGGGTAAAGGAATAACGGTGGCTTCTTTCCAGGAATTAGGAAAAGAACAAGAGAACAGGGAGAAATTTAGGATATGTGTCAAGACAGGGAGGACAGTCGGTAGCGTTAAGAACACCATTCTAGAGCAAATGTTATCATTACCGACTGCACTAGAGGATATGGCAAGGATAGACTTTTTGACATCGTCTTCAGTCACAGCACTCAGTTCGAACAAAGAGCACTGAGGCAACGGCAAACTAGCAAGCCCACTCAATGTACGGGCACGGACGTGTGGGTCCAAACGTACGGGGGGAGAGGAGAAGTAGTTATTAAGGGCACCCACGTCAGTGTCCCCACCAGCAGCGCAAGCAGCCTTACCGATGCCAATAGTTTTGAGAAATTTCCATACCTCAGAAGAGTTACGGTTATCGAGAGAGTTGTGGAAGTAGCGTCTCTTTGCATCTCTACACATTCGACTGCAACGGTTACGCAATGTCTTGTAGGTAATGAGGTTGCGTTCAGACGGACTGCGCTTCCACCTACGCTTGGCTCTGTCTCGACTGGCCATCACCTCCCTTATAGCAGGAGTGAGCCACGGAGCAGGAGCATACTTAACTTTGACACGGCGGAGTGGAGCATGAATGTTAAAAAGTTGCAATAACTTACAATTAAATAAACTCACCATTTCATTAACGCAGGTACTCATGAATATGCTAGACCAGTCAATGCAATCAGCATCACGCTTCAATGCCTCCAGATCAATGCCCTTGTAATTCCGAAGATACAGGTATTGAGGCTTACGCTTAGGAGGACGAATCCGATAGGATAAAAAGATTAGATCGTGATAGGAAAAAGATGCTGAAATCTGACCATGAGAGGATACATTACTTGTCTTAGATACTACTATTAGATCCAGGAGAGAAGGAGTGCAGTTGGGAAAATGATGAGTAGCAGACAGAGGTAAGAGACTGAGATTGAAAGAAGAAAGGAGCGATTGAAGTTTAAGAGCTCGCCTGTCATTCTTTAATAAACAAGTATTAAAGTCACCCATCAAGACCACGTGTTCGTAAAGGGGGGAAAAATCATGCAGGAGCGTGTCCAGAGAGCCAAAGTAATCAATGCTCAGGTTGGGGCTATAAAATACACCCAGGAGTACCTTAGTGTGATTAAGAAGGACTTCGAGAAATAGGTGCTCTGCCGATTCCGAGTACATTGACGGCGAAGCACTGATGATCTTAAAAGGTATTCCAGCCCTCAAATAAATAGCAACACCACCACCCCCCTTCCCAGTTCTATCATTACGGATAAGGACAAAGCCAGGCAGGGCATAGTGGGTAGACAAGAGAGAGGGCTTAAGAAAAGACTCGGATATCAACAAAGCATCAAGATGAGCACTGTTAATGGACGCCAGAAGATCGGAGTAATGGCCAGGAACACTTTGAGCATTTATATGGGCAATGTTGAAATTGTGGGGATTATGGGAAAAAAGTGTGGAGATCTGATCGCCAAGGGTCAGGGGAGCACCGGAACCGCTATCCGCACTGAGGAAACTATCAGATGATGAGGTGCATGAAAAGAAACTATCATCTAAACTGATACAACTCATGGAGGTTACAAAACAAAAATAATGAAATAATAAAAAATACAAACACAAAACAACCAAACAATAACAATTTTTAAATACAAGAATATCTCGGATATTCTAACTCACCCAGTCACAGTTGCGTGGAGAGATACTACAAGAATTAAAATTAAATAGACAACATATTATTAACATACAAAAAAAAAAACAACGGATACAAAAACTTAGTTTAACAACGCACACAATGAGAATATCTGCAAGAACAAAACAAGTTGACGTGACGTTGACAAGCCACGATACTTGTCAACGTCAAAACAAAAGTGACATTAAAACGAAATGAAATAAATATTATTTTAATAATACCGACACGACAAAGAACAAATTAACAAATAGCTATAAATATAGCAGTTACTTCCGAGCCTTCCGCAACACCTTCGTTTTCTTGGCCACCTCAGACTTGGAAGAAGAGGTCGCAGCATTCGGAGACGAACTCGGATTAGCCGTGATATCCTTACCAGCGCTAGTCGGGTACAGGGCAATAAGGTCATGAAGCTCACCGATACAGAATATCTTATGACGCGACTTATCAGCAGCCTGGATGATTATTTTTCCCTCCGCAGACCAGCAGCTGGTGATCCCAAAATGTTTGCGGGCGGCTAGGAAAACTTGATGTCGAGTCTTGGTTAAAAATTCGGAAATGGTGATGCCAGTACCTTTTAACAACGTTTTGCTGTCCCAAACTGCACGACGATAATCCATGCCCCTAAAGCGCACCAGCACGGGTCTTGTTTTTCCCGGTGAAGCACCCAACCTGTGACACACTTCAAACATCTCAAGCCGTGCATCATCGATCTTCAACTGCTTAACGATGATATCAAGAATGGTGCCACTGAGATTCTCATTCTTGCTTTCTGGAACACCGTGAAACAGCAGCAGCTTCCGTCTCATGAAGGTTTCATGGCTATCCACTGCCTGAGAGAGGAGCCCAACTTGCGTTTTCAGATGAGTCAACGTTTTGATGACAAATCCTTTGAACTCCAAAAATTCATCTGACAGTGAGGCCAGGCTGGAGTGGGCAGGAGCAGTGCCAGCTGTAGCTTTCTGCAGCTTATCTTCATAGGCACACATACGCGAACTGAACAATTTCTCCAACTCATCAATACTGTGCACAAGTTTGCTGTCCATTGTGTGTTGTGATATTATTGTTCTTGAGTAATTATAAGGATAGTTTATTAAGGAAAAGTGAGTGACGGTAAGCTATGAGCCAAATTAATGCATTAAATACATAAAATTAAACTGATTTTATTTTAAAACAAATATAAATAGGGAGCTAACTAAAAACACAGCTGACTGTTAGGTCTACCCCTTATTTATGTAATCTTCCTGAATACCTTTTATTTATGTAATCTTCTGATGTAATTCGACTGCAAGCAAGCAATACCTCCTATCTGACTCCGGGTGGATTTTAAAGGGGAACAATAAAACTTAATAAAATCCTTATTCCGAGGTAGGTATAATGAGATACTGAAAATCAAAGTTTTCTTTTTTTACGCATAGTATTGCTTAATAAAGTTTTTTGTTTTTATTTCGAATCTAAAGGTAGTTTATGGTAGATACGAGTTTTTTGAAACAAAAATGTCAGATAGAAGGTATTGCTTGCTTGCAGTCGAATTGTCGCATTTTATCTGGTTGAACGATAATATACTTTTATAATATTTGAGTAGGTGAACTTATTATGTCGTTGTATAATGTAAGCTAATTTATCTTCATTTATCGTGAAATATTCTTACCACCTTTCACCTTCTTACCTCTATGTACCTATTCTTGTAAAAATCATAATTATGAAAACACAAAAATATGAACTGGGAATACCAAAATGAACATTTTGAATAAGTACATGCTGCGCCAAACCCAAATAAAATCGGGATAAGGGCAGAAGGATTTTGTATTGCTTTACCATTACTAAATTTTCAAGCACGACTGTTGTTTCTTCACTTGAGCATTCGAGTATAATATAAAATCATACTTCGCCAGTCAAATTCAACAACTTAAATCTGTACGACGACATAAGTTATGATTATGACGTAGCTGGCTGTAGCAATTCAAAAGAAAAGTTTGAAGGCCATCCAGCGTTCATTCAGTAATTTCTTAATCAGTACAGAACGCAGTGCGGTGTGGTATTGCGTAAAATTTAGCTGACGCATCGCTACCCTTTGTTATCCGCGCCATAATAATTTATAACACAAATGAAGCGCAATTTCTCTAAACAAAACAGTTCACACGTAGAACCGTCGCTTTGTCTTATAATAGTCAAGTTGCACAATTACTGTTTACTTTGTCAAGTAATTGTGTCGATTTCTGAGTCTTCAGGTGCTAGAATGTTCTGTTCTGTTTAATCTATCAGTTATAGCTATAGGTATCAGTTGTAGATGCCTTCTGCCCAGACAGACAATTTGTTTAATTACTCTAAAATCGTGCTATAAAAACCCGAAGCGTCTCGATTTTTTTTAGAATATCCAATTTATTCCTCAATCTTTGATTAGTAACACATTTTAAATCGGTTCATTAGTTACCTAAATTGCAGAGATTTTCAGTCGTATTTCGAACGCGTTAAGTGCGAACTGGCCAGCTATAACTTCATAGAGCTAGCGTACCAATCCATTACCACTAAGCCTATGGAAGCCGGCGTCAGTAGGTCATGCTCTGACCACTGCAGAGTAACGGCGTCGGCGCCACAATACACTGGCGTTCCACTTTCAAAACTAAAGGCTTCACTACTTTTTAACAGATGAATGTTTGTGCTAACTTTTTTTCATGTTGACAGTGGAAGTGGAGAATTATGTGTATGGAAATGAAAAAAAGGGGTGGATTGTAGGATAGAATCAAAATAGGATAGACTTAATTGACTGAAAATAAAAAATAATATACTTAATGTTTTGTGCCTGTGCCCAAAAACACTGTTTTACGAGAAAACGTGTCGATATGTTTATATTACGTATAGTCTATCTTATGTCTGCTGATCATTTGAGACAATCAAGCCGTCTGCACTTGGTCATTGAAACACGTAAGTGTCATAAAAATCAACCGCCACGTTATAGGAACTCTATAACTATGTATAAGTTGCTGTTCTCCAGGTTGAAGCAAATGCAATTTTAATATTAGTATTGTAGGTTGTGCAAAGATTTTCTTATCACTTGAGACTGAGGATCTTTTAAACTTGACTGAAAACCACACTTGTCGAAAGAGTAAGGCTGGTTTCACAACTATCCGGGAGACCCGTACGGGCTGTCCATGCGCATCAATCCGCATCGCTGTGAAACAATGTTCTAGTGCCTAACATGTTCCCGTACGGATAGCTGTGAAGCCAGTCGTACTCTTTAGACCTAAAATATATATGCTTTAAACCTAAATTAAACTTAAGTCTTCTACCTTTTCCAGAGAAGTACGACCTCGTAGGGAGGTTATTGAAGCCTGGCGAGGAGCCTATAAACTATTCAGACGAGGAGCCCGAGGACACGGACACGTCCACGCCGACCCCAGTCGAAGACAAGAAGGAACAATAAGATTACACCACACCATTCAAATTGTTCGGAAGCAATCAAATGTGCTCTTCGTAACGTTTAGAACATACGGTAAGAAGCTAACGCAAAAATTAAGGCTTAACTCTCCAACTTAAATATTTAGATATCATTCTTTACTAGTCCAGAGACGCTTCTTTATAGCCTTTATATTTAATTCGGTCAGCTCACATGACCGATTTTGAGAACTGCCCAGAAAATACCATTCTTAATTTTGATACTGCATTTGCATGCAGACATCACATTAGACGTTAAGAATAAGAATACTCGAGTTCGTCATGAGATCATTTGCTACAGGAAGTAAAATTATACAATGTCTTAAAAACAGACTTGAATTTATTACCTATAAGTTCTATAATATATGTATAAAGTCAAGTTAATATACTCATAGCTAAATATATAAAATCATAGTGTTGCATCATATTGATGCGTCGTCCAAAACTTATAGTCGAAATCCCCTGTCTAAGTTACTATCCCCTTCATATTCTAGATGTAAATTATCGACATTTGATTGCTACTAACAATTTCGAACCTTGCCGGTTGACTCGATGAAGCTATGGGTTCTAATTCTTCGAAATAAATTATATATATATATATAAATTATATAATACTTATATAAACTTAGTGGTGATATAATGTGATTGTATCGGAAACTTTACTTACTAAATTATATCCTGTTCAATATATTAGATACGTTTTGTACATAAACATTTAGATCTGAAATGTGAAATGGCAATATGGCTGATAAGAATTAAAAATCATAGCTTCTGTCAAACAACAAACAATCCCTTGTGAATGAGTAAGTGATTTTACTGTATATATGAAATCTATTGTATCATTTTCACTTATAACTGTTGCTTATTGCAGATTTTTGAATATATTATTATATATTTACAGTTTCACGAATTGAAAGACTGAGTGATGGCATATTAATTTAAACGAATGATGTAAAGGAAATCTAATCATTTATTGCACATTCCCAACATTATTTGGACAGCAAATTGTTTTATTTTGTGCCAACCGATGTTGAAGATGCTGCGTGAGCGCAGATATGCCATTAGTATTTAAATTAATATTATAGCCGCGGACGACGAGCGGCTGAGATAAGTTTGTTTTACGAGTTGATAAATTTATTGATGCATGTCGATCTTACATAAGTTTTATGATAAAAGGTTGCCTATGGAACGTTCGATATTAACTAATTAATCAATGATTATGTCGATCGATGAATATTGACTCATTTTTCATAGGCATCCTAGATAAAATTATTTTATTTTTATCTTCTTGAAGCTGTTCTTTAACATTTCTTTAAACAGCTGTTATCCATGTGAATAATTTTAATTAAATGCGATATGAAACACACGAGAAATTCAAAATTTTAAAGACTTAATTCTTCTTAATTTATTTTCCTATTGTTTGTGCATTTATATATTATTTTGTAATAAAACGTGCGTGTTATGGGCTGTCCAACTACTATTGAACGTGTATAGTGTCGTATACATATTAATTTACAAGTTATAAAAAATCTCGGCCAGTACGCTTAACAGCGCTGGGTTCATTTAAAATTTAGAGCTGGCCATTTAAGTTATTTTTTAACGAAAAGAGCGATCATAAGGCGTTCAATAGTTGCTGGTTTGAGTTTTAAATATTGGCCGAGCTACAGCGACAATTGCGATCCTAACTGGACCCCACCTGATATTCGGTACTTATTTATAAATTTATGTGTTGCAAGCTAAGAAAAAAATACAAAAAATAAATAAGGAAATGTGCATAATATGTGTAATTAAGAATCTAATTAAATGAAATACTAATTCGTGGTAAAATGACGTGTGTGTGGTTATTAGTTCGTTCCTTTAGTGTCGTGACAGCGATGTGATATTTTGGGCAACATCATTTTGTTTTTTAAATAAATTAATTAACTGTCACATACCCCATTTGCATTCATTATGTCTAACTAACGACGCCTTCTATTTACTAAAGTACAAATAACATGGTTTGCCTCAAATATCTTTTCGCTTATAAATTATTTGTTGTAATCATACTTGTTCATTGTTTTTAATTAGTTTGTTTTAGTTTTAAGATCATCTGGTGTATGAATTATATTGGAATGGGATTATGGTAATTATTGTTATATCTAAATATGCGATTCAGAAATGCTTTGGAATTCCGACGTAAAAGGTAAAGAAATGAGGCTTATTTGCTTTGCCAAAGATTTTAGTAATATGACATAACAAGCTTTGTTATTAACATGAATTATTCAGTGAAGTCTATGTATATTTTTATACATTTCCAAATAAATGTCTTGTCATTTAAAACTAATATAGGTTACATTGGAGCACGCGAAATAACGCTCAAAGCGACGCTAATAAAAACATATTAACATGAATAACAATGTCATATTTCCAAAGCATTTTTGAAACGTATGCATATGCAGTAGTGTAATGAATTTTTTGCTACTTAAAACTGAACAAGCTTTATCTTTGTTTTTGTTAAGCCTTCATTTTATAATTGGAGCTTTATGTGCTGAGAATGGTTAAGAGATTGCATTTAAGAAGTTATGACTATGGAGAAATATATTTGTACCTATAGGAGACTGCTTGTAAACCTTGAAATAAAGCTATATTTTTGTAAAAAGAGATGTGTATAATAGTTCTGTGTATGTAAATTATAGTTAAAAGTTCTATTCAGACCAAAAGTGTATAAACTCAGTGAAATGACACATAATATATTGGAGGAAATTATGTATCCGATGCGTAGGCGATAGTGGTGCCATCTATACTTTGCTATCTTAGAAAAAATATGTGAATAAATATTGCTTGGTTTATGAACAGTCTCGTAAGATTATTATCTAAATTACGAACTGCCTTCAGGCCTAACGAGATGACACGGCATGTTGCTACCAACGTTTACAAAATATACATACATTGCATATTATGATCTCACTGAAGACTGCCCGTTCAGTTGCTGATGACCGGTGAAAGCTGATAGCAACACGTTTGCGATAACCACATCTTTGGGCCTTATTATAAGAATGGATGTTAACATGTATGCGAAGTTTGGGAAATCCGTCGCATTTAATTTGGTCCCAAACGAGGAAATATAGTTGTGAAAGTATGTTGCGAGGAGTGATAAGCAAAAGAATCGTTTTATGGCTAGTTTAAAATCTTAGTGTTGGTGGAAGTTATTCCTATATCGTTTTAGAGTTAAATGTGGAGTATATTGATGTACAGCACTGCAAGATGTTACTAATAACTAAAAATACATAAAAATGTTTATTTTAACATTGTCACATGAATTTAATTAAAGCGTTTTACATAATTATCTTGTTTTATTAACAGTTTTTATTTCATTTTACTCAACCTAACCTAATTTCAACACATCAATCATCGCTAAAATGAGATCTGTCGTCATACACATAAAGTAGCTATTTCCCTACAAGCGGTAATGAGCCGAAAGCTATCTTGCATGGTTAAACCGGACCGGTTAGTCTAGTGCCAGCCAAACTAAATCATCCATCGAGTTTGGTAGATTTTTTTTTCCAAAACGACTGATTCATAAACGCCGAAAAGTATTTCAATAATTCTTATTTCGTGATAATCCGTTGCATCTAAACAATAATTTATGAATACTCAACTGTTCATACTCAGTATATCCTGGGACCCGATGCTCCTAATTTTACAGCAGCAAACAATTCACGTTCGACTGCGATCCAATCCCGACTCGATTACGATTGAAACGTATGTGGCATTCCTCTATTTTTTCTTTGAAATAAACGTTTTTATCCTTTTCTGTCATTCAATTTAATCATTATGTCTGCAAATGATTAAATATTGAAATATGATTGTAGAGCAAACTACCGTTTAGACCAAAATCACCAAAATAGCAGACCAATCGAATGTTGGAATACGATTGGTCTTATATTAGTAGCAGAATGCCCGATATGGTTAAAACTGCTATTATTGCGATTCGATTTTGACATTAACTTAGGAGAATCGGGCCCCAGGTAATACTGAATGTGAGATGTTGGTTTGTTGACTTGACTGTTTGGTTGGAGTTGTCATGGTTACCGTTTCTAAAAGAAAGAGGCTACCAACACGCGAACCGATATTTGATAGATACAAGTGTAACGTCACTGGGTAACTAGAATTGCACACTCAGGCGCAGTAGGCAGTCGTACATGTGGGGCCATGAAAGATTATGGCGATTCATTCTATCGATGCGGTATCAATAGAATAAATCGATGTGATTCCGAATCTTTTCGTCATCTAGGGCCTGGATTTTTTATTCAAATAGAAGGTATAATAAAAAGAAACAACAGTTTATAATGATCACATAATTATATTATAAAATGATTTAATTACAATAAACAGAATAAGTATCATAATGTACCTACACTACAAACAACTTACATTACGCAGAAGCGGACAGGACGTACTCCTCTCATATTTACATTTTGTACATTGAGCGCTCGTTTCGGTCATCGTAATACTTAATTTACGTCCCTCGCGTCGCTAACGACAACTCGATCAATAAATAGGGCGGGGGAGGGGACGAGCGAGGGGAGGGGATAGACGCTGCGCCGCGGCCGATACGCTATATGTTACAGAGACCGCGGGCCCACGCTATGTACACTACAACTGTTCCACGAACTTCGTCAGCTGGTCCTGCGGCGTCATCGGCGGCAGCTGGTCGTCCGGCGGCTGCAGCGGCGCCGCGGGGGCCGGCGACTGCCGCAGCAGCAGCAGCTCCGACGGCGTCGGCGGCCGCGGCGACGGCGTGGCGGGCGGCGACCGCGCCGCGCCCACCGCGCCGAACGCGTACCGCGCCCCCCCCAGCCGGGCACCGCCGCCCGCCGCCGCCGCGCCCGGCCCCACGCCGCCCGCGTACGCGCCGCGCATGCCCATCATGTTGCCGCCCACGCCGCCCTTGAACCAGCCCGCGCCGCCGTGCGCCATGCCGCCCGCCACGCCCACGCCCGCGCCGCCGCCGCCCACGCCGCCCAGCCCCACTCCTCCGACGCCGCCGACACCAGACACGCCACCAACCTGTCAACAATAACAACTTGGTTAGCATATTGCAAAATGGCAGCGGCGTTGAAACACTGGTGTATCAATTAGCCTATTTCAAGGGAAGGCTTACGTAGAGAAAAATCACAAGAGAATGCCCTAGTGGGAAAAACTACCTTGACTAAAACCTTTCGTGGAAACCACATTCACAGGCCTATAAGAGTATTCAATCATCGAAAGACTTACTTGTGTCTGCTGCGGCAGCATCTGATGCATCTGCTGCAGCCGCTGTTGCTGCGGCTGCATCATGTGCGAGAGCTGCGGCTGCTGCTGCTGCAGGCCGACGCCGCCCACGCCGCAGACGCCGCCCACTCCGCCGACCCCGCTCACCGTGCCCACGCCGCCCACGGGCCCCACGCCGCCGACACCGCCCGCTGCCTGTTGCTGGTTTTGGGCGTTCTGGAATGACACAGGAACATGTTCAAAGACTCTGTCTCATACAACACGCTTCGTAAAAAGGCGAAAAGACTCAAAGTTTGGCATTTTTTATGAGAATTTATGAGTGAATCGAGAATTACTGGATACACTAGTTTCAAAGGCATTTATTTCACCAATCATCAATAATTTAGAGGTGCCTTTATTTACTTCGATATTTATTTGTTTGCGCGTGATTACATGCTTTTACATTATGTGATCCGGCAAATTACCGAAGACACATTCACCAGCGTGTCAAAGGAATATTTGAAGTTTTGATTTTGCCACATTCTCTTATAAAAGACTTGGCAAGCAACACTAACGGACACTACCAAAAATTACATTGCTTTCAAAGACATGATGACAATGCTTACAACCAGAGATCAGACAACCGGGTCCATAATTTTGTCTCATTTTATATTTTCCACCCAATGTACATTATAGAATGCAATAAAAACGATATGATATGAAACGAGATGAGAGAATGTAACATAAACTCACTTGTCTCTGCTTGATGAAGGCGGCCATGAGCGGCGGGTTGGACTTGAGGATCTGCAGGATCTCCTGCTGCTGGTTGTGGCTGGTGGGCGAGCGCAGCGTGGCCATCAGCTGCTGCAGCGCTTTCTGGTGCACCTGCGGCTGCGCCTGCTGCGTCGCTGGCGCACCAGGTCGCTGCTGCTGGTAGACAAACGTACATGGTGAATTATCAAGCTTTGTAAATTTGACCAGATACTAGGACAAAGTTGAATAATGGTCAGATTGCTTGCTTCTCTATATGTAGGTAATACAAGTTGAAACGTAGATGGGAATTCTGGTGGAGAGAATACTGGCAAATTTTCAGGATATTTCTTTGGCATTTATTGCCAGTTGAACCATTGTGTGATGCTATCTCAAGATTGCAGAAGAGAAGAATTTTCTAATTGACTTGTGGGTCAACGTCACTGACCTCTATATTTACCACTGGACAGGCTGTTGTCAACGTGCTTTTGTGCCCGTTTGATAATTGCCATTTTGGCGCTGTAAGACGTAGCGAGTGTCCGTGGTACTAAAATTATTTTACAGTGAACCAATGAACAAACACTTCTCTCACAGCCATTTGAAATTATACGTCAAAAAATTAAACCGACTTGTAAGGGGGCTCCCTTACATAAGTATTGTCAATGCAAATGTATTGCAAATTGTCACTTAAATGTGGAATGTCAATATGGAATGCAAAATGATGTCACTGAATGCCCGACGGGATGAATCTAAATAAAAATGCAAGTTGTCCGATTCAAACCACGTCTAATTGAACACTAAAAATAAAAAAATGTACGATACATAATTTGCATCGAAGAATGCAATATGTTAGTGTCAATGCACTGCCAAATGTAGGTTGCGTCCAAAGTGCAAATGCACGAGCCTACTAGCTAACTTATTGCAATAAGGATATTTTTTAAAATTCATGTACGTGCACCGTACACGACTTCTAAAAACACTAAAAAGCAAAAAAAAACCTTTTTTGAGGTGCATCGGCCTAGAAGTCGGTGTCTATTGGATGTTACTAAGTTAATTTTTCCACCGACTTCTAGGCCGATGCACCTCAAATAAGGTTTTTTTTTTGCTTTTTAGTGTTTTTAGGAGTCGGTTTAATTTTTTTGTAAAAAAGTTTTTTATTTACAGCTTTTTAGTGACACGAATAGTTGTCACTATCCATATTAGTGGTAAGTTCTCATCAATAGAAAGAATATATATAAGCTCAAATACGAGATATTTCACATATCCAGTTGTCGAGTTCCGTCGACCTTCTCTGGTCTCCATCATTAGGTCAAATCCAAACCTTCACTGTTGCAAAGGTCTCGTCAATAAAAATAATATGACCCCAAACACGAGGTACTTTACACATTCTGTTGTCAAGTTCCCTCGAACCTCTCTGGTCTCCAGCATCAGGTCAACTCCAAACCTTCACTGTTGAATAGTGTTTTCAGGCATACACCTGAGTGACAAGTTTTTACCCTATATATGCCTACAACTTTCGAAGGTTGCCCTCATCATCATCATCAGATCCTGACCTGATGATCATCACATCCTGACCTGATGACTATGGGACCAACTAGCAGCAATTCCGCGTCGAACAAAAAAATAATCACGTAAATCGGTCTATAAACCTCGGAGTAATCGATGTACATACATAGAAAAAAAAAAAAAAAAAACATACCGGCCGAATTGATAACCTCCTCCTTTTTGGGAAGTCGGTTAAAAATTTGTTCTGTGGACACTCGCTTAGACGATATTGGCGCTTCAAATGGGCACAAAAAAATTGCTGTCAAACGTACCGAACAGCCGGTCCAGTGGTAAATATAGAGGTCAGTGGTCAACGTGGATACAGCTCATTTGAGAGATTCTAGCATGTTATCGTATGACCAACGAAAATACTAAAGAAAAAGTATAAAACATTTTCGATTTAAGATGACATCATATGATCAATGAAGAAGCAACAGAGAAAGTATATTTAATTACGGATCGGATGATTAAAACCGAAGAACACTATCGACCCATGAGATAACAAACTTATAAGTTTAACATAAAATATAGATAGGTCCCAGAATACATCCTTGTGGAACACCTTATATAACTGTGTGTTCTTATATAAATTGAAACATTTGTTTTACAAATATTGTACTAAAGTTTTGTCAAATAGTCTGAGAAACCCTGAGAGCACTGCAAATAAATAAAATTTCTGTATTTTCAACATAGAATCAGACATGAAACTAAATCAAATGCTTGACAGAAGTTAAGAAGGATTAGGGACGCTAAAGAACTTGTAAAAACTTAAGACTTTCATCTAATTACACTTGTTGGTATTTTAGACAGGAATTTCATAATAGAGATGGGTCTGTAGTTAATAACCATTTGATCAATTCTCGTAAAAAAAAAACAAGCGTCGAGTTACGGTGCAATGTGTACATTTTAAGAGGTGTCGGACATTTAATAGTCTGCTAATTACACAAGGATGTTATGTATGAGAAGCTAATGGCATACGTACTCAACAATAAATTCTAGTCATAATGTAAAGGTGCCTCTTAACTCAGAATCAGTATATTAAAGAAAAATAACCCTATAGCTTTAGAGGTTAGGCCGAAATTGCCTAACATAAATAGGAACTTACTTGTAACTGCTGTTGCGCGTGCGGGTGCGGGTGGTGCGGCGGGTGGTGCGGCAGACGGGCGTGGTGCTGCGCGTGCGGCGGGTGGTGCAGCGGCGGCGGCGCCCGGTAGTACTTACTTGTAACTGCTGTTGCGCGTGCGGGTGCGGGTGGTGCGGCGGGTGGTGCGGCAGACGGGCGTGGTGCTGCGCGTGCGGCGGGTGGTGCAGCGGCGGCGGCGCCCGGTAGTACTTACTTGTAACTGCTGTTGCGCGTGCGGGTGCGGGTGGTGCGGCGGGTGGTGCGGCAGACGGGCGTGGTGCTGCGCGTGCGGCGGGTGGTGCAGCGGCGGCGGCGCCCGGTAGTACTTACTTGTAACTGCTGTTGCGCGTGCGGGTGCGGGTGGTGCGGCGGGTGGTGCGGCAGACGGGCGTGGTGCTGCGCGTGCGGCGGGTGGTGCAGCGGCGGCGGCGCCCGGTAGTACTTACTTGTAACTGCTGTTGCGCGTGCGGGTGCGGGTGGTGCGGCGGGTGGTGCGGCAGACGGGCGTGGTGCTGCGCGTGCGGCGGGTGGTGCAGCGGCGGCGGCGCCCGGTAGTACTTACTTGTAACTGCTGTTGCGCGTGCGGGTGCGGGTGGTGCGGCGGGTGGTGCGGCAGACGGGCGTGGTGCTGCGCGTGCGGCGGGTGGTGCAGCGGCGGCGGCGCCCGGTAGTACTTACTTGTAACTGCTGTTGCGCGTGCGGGTGCGGGTGGTGCGGCGGGTGGTGCGGCAGACGGGCGTGGTGCTGCGCGTGCGGCGGGTGGTGCAGCGGCGGCGGCGCCCGGTAGTACTTACTTGTAACTGCTGTTGCGCGTGCGGGTGCGGGTGGTGCGGCGGGTGGTGCGGCAGACGGGCGTGGTGCTGCGCGTGCGGCGGGTGGTGCAGCGGCGGCGGCGCCCGGTAGTACTTACTTGTAACTGCTGTTGCGCGTGCGGGTGCGGGTGGTGCGGCGGGTGGTGCGGCAGACGGGCGTGGTGCTGCGCGTGCGGCGGGTGGTGCAGCGGCGGCGGCGCCCGGTAGTACTTACTTGTAACTGCTGTTGCGCGTGCGGGTGCGGGTGGTGCGGCGGGTGGTGCGGCAGACGGGCGTGGTGCTGCGCGTGCGGCGGGTGGTGCAGCGGCGGCGGCGCCCGGTAGTACTTACTTGTAACTGCTGTTGCGCGTGCGGGTGCGGGTGGTGCGGCGGGTGGTGCGGCAGACGGGCGTGGTGCTGCGCGTGCGGCGGGTGGTGCAGCGGCGGCGGCGCCCGGTAGTACTTACTTGTAACTGCTGTTGCGCGTGCGGGTGCGGGTGGTGCGGCGGGTGGTGCGGCAGACGGGCGTGGTGCTGCGCGTGCGGCGGGTGGTGCAGCGGCGGCGGCGCCCGGTAGTACTTACTTGTAACTGCTGTTGCGCGTGCGGGTGCGGGTGGTGCGGCGGGTGGTGCGGCAGACGGGCGTGGTGCTGCGCGTGCGGCGGGTGGTGCAGCGGCGGCGGCGCCCGGTAGTACTTACTTGTAACTGCTGTTGCGCGTGCGGGTGCGGGTGGTGCGGCGGGTGGTGCGGCAGACGGGCGTGGTGCTGCGCGTGCGGCGGGTGGTGCAGCGGCGGCGGCGCCCGGTAGTACTTACTTGTAACTGCTGTTGCGCGTGCGGGTGCGGGTGGTGCGGCGGGTGGTGCGGCAGACGGGCGTGGTGCTGCGCGTGCGGCGGGTGGTGCAGCGGCGGCGGCGCCCGGTAGTACTTACTTGTAACTGCTGTTGCGCGTGCGGGTGCGGGTGGTGCGGCGGGTGGTGCGGCAGACGGGCGTGGTGCTGCGCGTGCGGCGGGTGGTGCAGCGGCGGCGGCGCCCGGTAGTACTTACTTGTAACTGCTGTTGCGCGTGCGGGTGCGGGTGGTGCGGCGGGTGGTGCGGCAGACGGGCGTGGTGCTGCGCGTGCGGCGGGTGGTGCAGCGGCGGCGGCGCCCGGTAGTACTTACTTGTAACTGCTGTTGCGCGTGCGGGTGCGGGTGGTGCGGCGGGTGGTGCGGCAGACGGGCGTGGTGCTGCGCGTGCGGCGGGTGGTGCAGCGGCGGCGGCGCCCGGTAGTACTTACTTGTAACTGCTGTTGCGCGTGCGGGTGCGGGTGGTGCGGCGGGTGGTGCGGCAGACGGGCGTGGTGCTGCGCGTGCGGCGGGTGGTGCAGCGGCGGCGGCGCCCGGTAGTACTTACTTGTAACTGCTGTTGCGCGTGCGGGTGCGGGTGGTGCGGCGGGTGGTGCGGCAGACGGGCGTGGTGCTGCGCGTGCGGCGGGTGGTGCAGCGGCGGCGGCGCCCGGTAGTACTTACTTGTAACTGCTGTTGCGCGTGCGGGTGCGGGTGGTGCGGCGGGTGGTGCGGCAGACGGGCGTGGTGCTGCGCGTGCGGCGGGTGGTGCAGCGGCGGCGGCGCCCGGTAGTACTTACTTGTAACTGCTGTTGCGCGTGCGGGTGCGGGTGGTGCGGCGGGTGGTGCGGCAGACGGGCGTGGTGCTGCGCGTGCGGCGGGTGGTGCAGCGGCGGCGGCGCCCGGTAGTACTTACTTGTAACTGCTGTTGCGCGTGCGGGTGCGGGTGGTGCGGCGGGTGGTGCGGCAGACGGGCGTGGTGCTGCGCGTGCGGCGGGTGGTGCAGCGGCGGCGGCGCCCGGTAGTACTTACTTGTAACTGCTGTTGCGCGTGCGGGTGCGGGTGGTGCGGCGGGTGGTGCGGCAGACGGGCGTGGTGCTGCGCGTGCGGCGGGTGGTGCAGCGGCGGCGGCGCCCGGTAGCGCGCCGCCCACTCCGCGCGCGCGCCGCCCGCCGCGCCGCCGCCCGGCGGACCCATCGCCGCTTGTTTGCCGTACGACGGCGCCTGTTGGCGCGCCGCTTCCTCTTGTACCTGCTCAATGAACACATTCTTTAAGAAGCTGAATGCACCCAAAACATTCTCTTTCTGAGAGCCTGTTGACGCGACTTTTGTAACGCTCGTAACATACAAATATTAATAGCCTTAAAAAGAGTTGAGTAATCAAAAATTAAAATTAACCAAGTTCTGTATTTACATATTATAGACTCGTTACAAATTTCATCAATGTACGTTGATAAGTAGTACAGATATTTTTTTTGAAAGATTATTTTAGAGGTAAGTTTACAATTTTTTTTTGTATCGAGATTATATTTCGAAACCGTATTTTGAAATGAACAGGGTTCTCAGAAATACGTTCAAGATTAATATATATTTTTTTTTGCCATCAAAAATTTTATAGATTTGGCCAAAAAAAATATTTGAGACAAGCCAATTTCGGCATTCAGCCCCTTATCGTGCTTCGCATGAAGATCAAGTCTTGACAATGTATAAGGAATTCAATATGAAGTAATTTTTGATACAAATTTAATCACTTCAAACATCCTTAAAAACTGGATTGAGGAGGTTAGATAGATAGTCAGTTGCCCCACAAAAAAATAAATGCATTATGACTGGAAATCAACACATACTCGAGAAACGCTAAATAGATAAAAAATGTTTTCACATACCTGCTGCAGCGCTTTCTGCACATTGTGAGGTAGCGCATGCGTGGCAGGCTTGGAGGGAGGCGGCGACGCCAGCGCGGCCGCGGGCGGCGGGGACGGCGGCGCCGCCCCCCGCGTGTTCATGGCCGCCATACGTCTGCGCAACAGCTTGGCTTGCTGCACCCGCTGTTGCACTTGTTGCTGCTTCAGCTTCTGCTTGATGCTGCTGCAGAAAGGCACCGAACACTTGGTCTCCTGGCAGTGTTTCGCGTGGTAACAACACAACGCGATGAGCTGCTTGCAGATGGGGCAGTCGCCCTTCGTCTTGCGCCGACAGATCTTGGTGTGCGTGACGACTCGCTTCATCTTCTGGCAGGACGGCAGGCGGCAGTTGGCGTCGCGGCACTGGCAGGCGTGCACCAGTGACTGGATGCAGCGCTGGATGGACAGCTTGCGGGCCTCCTGCGGGTTGGCCTGCTTCATGTCGCCGGGCGAGGAGCCCACGTCGATGTCGAGGCCGAGCTTCTCCATCTTGTGGGGATGGCCCTCCTTCTCGTGGCAGGGCACGCAGAGGTCGAAGTCGTCGCAGACGGTGCAGTGGTAGCGCGTCTCGACGTGCGACTTGCAGCTGTTGCAGGTGTAGACGAACTTGTCGGTGCCCTGGTTGTGCAGCTCGTACAGCATGCACAGCGTGGAGAAGCGGGCGCGGCGGGTGGACGAGAACTCGTAGTGGCGGTCGCGGGCCATCGTCAGGAACGCGTCGCGCCCGTCCATCAGGTCGCAGTTGATTAGCGGGTCCGGGTCTTGGATGGGCTGCGCAAACGATACAAAATGTTGAACTACTAAATACATATTTGATTTGAACATATCAGCATATAGCTTAGCTGACTGTCATATTATCACCCTTGAATTTTATAAACGTGAAAGTTTGAATGTGTTGTAAACCCTCTTGAACAACTTTTGATGAAAGTTTACAGTTCTTAAACATCAGGACGATAATTATATAGGGTACTTTTTATGCTGTTGCATGAAGAAGTGCTCTGTAGAATTCGAATGAAACCGGGGAAAAATACTTCACGATGCAATGTACTGATTTACTTATGTGAGAAAAAAACTCTCAATTGGATCTTTACCAATGGAATAAAACTATACAGGGGGAATATTTAAAAAAAAAAAAGTTTTTTTGATATGTAAAGTGCTAAAACTTACCGCTAAGCTGGCAGCAGATTGTGCGGAATGTAGCCTAATAACGAAGAACACTTCCTTGTGCTTCTCCATGGTGGCGAATATCTTTGCACTGAGATCACTGCCCTGCTGCTGGTCGCTCTGCTTCTTGCTGTTCTTGCGCTGCGCAGCCTTCGACTTGTTCGACTTCTTGGCCTTCTTCTGACCCTTCTTCTTACCGTCAGGACCTTGCTCATTCTCCTCAGAGGACTGGAATATCTAAAAAACATGTTAGAAAATATTGTCTCATGCCAAACCCAAGCAATTGTATCATACATAGCATGTTAACACATCTTCGGGTACCAATACCGGTGCATTTGACTCTAAAGTGCAATCTCTGGTTCGTGCTTGTTAGAAAACCGTGCAGTTGTCGACTGTAATTAGTGACGTAGATCGGACACACACAGATTAGAACGTGACTATTAGTAAGAGCTTGAGGGCTGGTAGACATTTTTGATTAGGTATTTGATGCTAGCTTGGAGACACTGAATTTAAACCTGACTGGTGTATTAGTAGCGGTGCTTAAATTTCTTTTTTTGTATTTAGCTTGACTCAAATACATACTCAAAGTCTACCAGCTCTCAGGCAACAATGGAGTTCGCCAACACAAACGGCTGTAGTTATTGACAACGTGCAGTGCATAACATTTGTCGTGTACTTGATACTGACCACTGCCTCGGCGGCTTCGGCCTGCTTCCTCTTCTCCTCCTCCTCCTGATCCAACTCCTTGATGGACTCCTCAAGGACGTTGGGCCAGAAGTCGCCTTCGAAGTAAGGCAGCTCCGCCGCAGACGAGATATTGTCCTCCATAGCTTGCTTCAATATGTCTTTATAATCTAGTATTATCCTCTCTATGATTCCCTTATCTAACATTTTCTTATACCACTCTTGTAACCTTTTAGGTTTAGGAATTTTTTGTTCGGGTGGATGGCAGTGGAAGATATAGTCGTCACCTTCTGAGGGCGGACATGCCCAGATGTGGGCCATTGTGTAGCCCAACTGCTTGGCGTAGTCTAAATATCCTAATAAAATCTCGTGGTAGACGGCAGTCCTGTACTGCCGGGGTTGGAAGAAATGTACAGAGTCTAGATATGCTATGTAAACACGCCTCGTGTTCGGTGACGGACTTTCACTGCCGTATTCCTGGAAGAGAAACAGATATGATTTAATTCCGTTCAGTGGGAACTAACCAGATGGTATTGCTGAATTTACATGGTTACTTTCACAAGATCAACTCTTACACACACACATGTACAGCTCTTTTATCAAAACCAATCTAAAGATCTTCCCCATTAATAATGATGATGAGAAAATTCAAATAAAGAGCACCATAATGTGAGACAGTCATAGGTGCCTTGTGCAATAGGAAGTAATGACTCACCTGCACGTGCATGCCAAAGAAACAAATATCGGTTCCATCGATCTCTTCAAATGCAAACAACGCTTTAGCCCGATACGGGAACTCGGCGCATAGTTCACCAGATTCTACGAATCTCGACCTCATCCCGGGTTTCACTTCCACCATCTGAAAAGAACATCATATTTAGAAGTTGATAGGTACTACTGCCATCTACTCTAAATACCTATCATTTCTCTAACTATCGTGTTGGTAATTCTGTCGTAGTTCTGTATAATGAAATGAGACCTAATGATTTTTCTGAGTGAGAGAGAGCATAAGATTAAGCCAGATTCATCACAACAGGAGAATGGAGGAAATTAGTGACCAAGATTCATAACAAATGCAGAGATTGGTTAGAATTGTGAGACAATCACAGATGTTTTGCGTAAAGTGGTTCTTGTGTATGGTTCAAGTCCCTTACCTTATCAGACGATGCTACCACCCTGATATGCACTTCACCAGCGCCAGCCTCTTTTTTCTTAAGGAAATTATTGACTCTTGTTTCAATATAAATGCCAAGTTTGGAAGTAGGAAGTTTCTTAGCCGAGAATTTGTTCTCTTTCCGTTTAGCCGCTTTCTTCTTCAAACAATTATCACAGCAGAAGCCCTGGGGCCATATTGAATCGTGGTGCAACACACATATCTGGTGCTGCTTCCTCCCACAATCCATACACACAACAAATGGTTCTTGTTCTAGGTGATCATTCTTCATTTCTTTGAATTGATCCTTCTTGATTGCACTGAAATATTCACCGCATATCAGTCTTCGTGTGAAAGTTCTTTAACCAAAGGTGTTTTTAAATTTTTATTAGACACATATTTACAGATTACAAATTTCACGTATAGTAGACAAGTTGAGGGATACTCACGTTTGTGGCTGCAGCGGGTCGTCGCCGAGCGTAACGGTGTCGCCCTGGATGTCATTGAAGCATTTCTGGCAGAAGGTGTATCTATCGGAGACAACCCCATACGCTTTTAGACTTTATTCATAACGTCCATGTGGCAGTAGTGATGTGAAGCGAGCGTGTACAGGAACATTGTGTGCAGGCAAGGACGTGCGTGGACAGGGCGAAAAAAATTTAGTAAGCAATGAGAACATAAAAGGGGTTAATAGTTAGACAGTGGGCGTGGCACATGGGGGTTACAAGCCCAGCATGAGACAGCAGCCCTTACATAGACATCTCAAACAAGGTTCTTTTAAATTTTGTCAGCCCAATTATGCATTACAACTTTATAGAGTGCTTACTCGCCAAAATTTTAGTCCACATTAAACATAGTTTTCGAATCCATATGGCACACAACTTGAGGAAATTTCATAGCCTTCATACCCACGTAGAATTACTCACTGGCGAAGGCTGAGATTTTCATTTCCATATGCGCCATCTAAACCTACCGTTGCTGAGATGTCTATGAGCAAAAATTTTGATGTGAAACAAATATTTCTTAGAATCTTTCTAAGTAAATTGTCGTAAAGAAATAATTGTTTCGAACACATGATACAATCCAATCGTTTAAGCAGCGTTATTGACATTTAAGACAATAGGAAGAGAGCACAGAATGAGTGTACTAATTGAGAACAATTAATGCTATAATAAGTATCCCATATAGCAAATAAGCATGGCTACAGAGTGACTATGTAACAAATATTGATAAATAGGGAATTGATTTTACAACCACGCGTTTATTTTATTGTGGTGATTTATTTGTTTAGAAGATATGAAGTTATTGTTGATAGTTTTGTGTGGCAGACTGATTTTATTATTACTGTTTTGTAGTCAATTGACTTTATTTAGGCGTTACATTACATGGAAAATACAATGCCTATGTGTTTGTATTTAATAATTAAACAATTACATGTATAATTTACAAATAAGGCTAGACGCTAAATATTATAGCAATATTTAAAAGTACGTATTTTTACGAAGCTTTTATTTTCATAGGCGTTATATTAACATAGGCTAGCTAGTTAAGGCATGTAGGTGCTGTATACGTTTTTGCTTACTAATTTTAGACAGTATTTTTTCCTTTGTAGATGCTTAGCCAGACTAAAAATATTTTTCTTCTGTTCCATTACATTTTAAACGATGCAACATTAAGTTTAAACGAGGTTTTGAACCAAAACAAATCATTACCGAGATACAGAACATTGGAGAAGTAATTAGTTGCGCGACATTTGAATATTTATTTTTGTATACCTCGTCTTCACGTTTCACTCCATCATATAATGAGCTTTTGGAAGTGAATATTAGTTTCGACGAAGAGGGATAACATATTTTGTGAAGAATATTTATTAATCTTCTAGATGCGGAAAAAGTATATTAATACTGTAACTGAAGAACTCCTTCATTAATTCAAGACGTTTCATGATTGGCCAGAAACATTCATAAAGCGGTGGATTATGAATATAGAAACGAATGCAATGTCAATCGATTATTTGACGGCGTTTGTAGGGCAGCGTTAACAACATTAATCTTACTAAGTAACACCTATTTTTATCTAAGAAAATCAATAGTAACAAGGTATTTTGATCAAGGACCCTGCAATGTGGTGCAAGTAGTAAAATATTGAAACAATGTCAAATGAATTTGTAGTTGTTTGTGTTCCAAGATGATTTTTATGAGGTCAATGTAGACCAATAAGACTGGTGCTAATGATTTCATATAATATTACAGAGTACATGTTACCAAACAGATCTAATTTATTTACTCTCATACTACTTATATACTTTTTGCTATTCTTAGTTTAGTTTTAAGACAAGGAATATTGCGGATAAAACTTAGGAATGACTTGAATTTACAAAGAAAGATTTGACTATTAATGTATAGTAAGATTTTATATGATTTTCTGTTAACTCAGACTAGGTAAAGAAAGACACATAGGTATTTACTTTTTCGCGATTTTAAGAAATACCTACATAAAATAATAAGGTACAGACTGACTAAATGAGTGTCAGTTACCGATGAATGCCGATCTCATATTCCTTTGTTCCGCGACGGATAGCGAGCGATGCTCAGGTTACAAAATCAACTAGACACAATCATTATCAAGTATGCCACGACGGCAGTACGAGTTGAAACTTCTCAATAACTTACTGATAGCAATGCGTTAATTGCAATTATTGAACATTAGTTCGGCGTGCATACAATGAGGTTTTTGAATTATTATTTTTTATTAATTTTATGCACTTGATTGATTGTGAATATTTTCGTTATGATTTAAAGGTTTACTGAATGACGATAAGTAATATTTTGTACCTATATTTTTTCTGATATTTTGATACAATCCAGGATAATAATAGGAACGCACATTTAGTTATTACAGCAACAATGTACATATTTAGATTGGTTGTTGTAGTAAAACTGTTTTAGAAACAAAGTCAATTTATACCACTAGCTGCAGTGATCAGAACTTTTTGCGGTAATTACATGATTCATAGTTTTTTGTAGCCATGTTAGGTAGAATGCCTGGTTTTCCATTGTCAATTTTATAATTCTTGTATGTTATATGCCGCTACAAAATATTAGTGCTTATACTTTTCCTTGTATTTTGATAAATTAAATTTTAGGGAGCGATTATTATTCAATTATAATGTAGTATGCTTCGAGTAAATTGTTTATCATTTTATTATTATTTAACCAGACTTTTAGTTATTATAAGGTCCAACCACACAAACACATAATTAGTAAATTTTTTGCACACACAAATGAGGGTATTTTAGTGACATTTCCCATGAAAATGTGAGTACACCAGTAACAAAATAATGTATAAAGCCAGCAAAAGCGTTAGTCTGAGAATGAAAAGCTGGACTGACATGTATGTGTATCACTATTGTGTGAAATATTGAGTTTAAATAGTCATTTCAAAATCAAAAGGTGTGTCAACACCTTCAGATATAATTTAACTAGTAACACAGAGCAGAAAATTAATGGAGTGATAATTAGAAACCAGATTACCAGGTTTGGAAAGTAATAAGTCAAATTGAGGATGTTCCTGGAAAAGTTTGCATACAACCTAGACCTGGAAATATTTACTCCATTTATCTTCAACTCCACTTTCAAAAATTTCATCAAAGAAAAAAAAATCTTAAAAAAAAAACTGTTTCTAAAAACTATAATTATTCAAAATGTTCTTAAAAATTAATTAGTTCTTACCTATTCTGGTAACTGAAGTATTTAGCGTCCCTGGGTATGGTACAGAGCTGCTTGCCATAGCAGCACAGCACTTGAGGGTTGAAGGTGTACTTTCTACCACAACAGTACCCCAAGCTTTGCATAACAGGGTCTATTTCTAGCTCGAACACTTCGGAAAGCTAAAACAATAATTTTGCATTACAAAATGTTTTACATGATAGAACATTGTATCTCCATATTTAGAAATGTGTGAAACTTTAGGCTAAGAAAAAAACCAATACCATCATATTCAAAGGCCAGCCTTTATAACTGAATAAATAATTTCAAAAGAAACAAGACAGATTTTGCCCCTCTGGCAAAATAAATATTTACAATATATACGTGATTGACGTCAAAGTTTGCGAAATTTTGCAATGCTGTCACATTTAAGACCATAGTACAGCACATAGTAAATAAACAGTAGTTTGTATTGAATCAGTTAGAATAAAATATTGAATAATGGCCTTTCTTATTTGAAATCTACATTTGTAAGTACTGAAAATGAAAATAATCTGTAGGTAGTGATGAAAAAAGTGCTCACCTTAGTACAATATCTATAAACTCTAGAATTCTTGCGATTGTAAAGCCACGCGTTCTCAAACATGAGCCACACGTCGTCCACATACTCCCAGGGATCTCTGTAGTCACCTCGGTCTAGCTTACACTTGATTGTCGACAAGTCTATGGGTTTGGTCACAATGTCGAAGTAGTCAGGGATGCCCAGCGCCTGAGCGTCTACAGGTTGTCTGAAGGGGAGGGACTCGGGGTCCTGACGGAATAATTTCTCTAACGTAGGCATGAGCGCCACTCGGAGCTCTTCGGGTTTGAACACGAAGGTTCTCCTCACCCCCCTCTCCCCTCCTGTGGTCTCCCCGACGCTCCCCACACTGGTCTCCCCGGGTTCTTCCTTAACTTCTTGTTTGATCTCAGTCTTGACTTCGGGTTTGATATTGAAGTCTGGTCGTTCCGCGTCCTTGTCTGGGGTTTCATCACGCATCCCTTTGCCGCCGCAGTCCTCTTCAGGTTCCTCCTTGATCCGGACGTCGTCTGATTCTTGTTTGACGCGACCGTCGTCTTGTGGTGGACTGTGAGCAAAATTGAGAAATTTAACAACACAAACCATGACGAAAAGTATAAAAATATAGGTAGGTTAATGAAAATGAAGAAGTTATCGTCGAAGAACTAAGAGCAAAAATGATGGTGTGCCTCACCTGTCGTCAGCGTGTGCGGAGGCGGTGATGGCGGCGAGGTGCGCGGAGAGCGGCGCGTGGCGCGGCGCGGGCGAGGGCAGCGCGTGCGGCGTGGCGGGCGTGCCGGGCGCGGCGCCGGCGGGCGGCGACGCCGACGCGCGCCCGAAGGCCGCGTGGTTCACGAAGGGGCTCTGCACGGCGCCGCCCAGGATGCGCACCTTCTGCTCGGGGTGCCCCGGCGACGCCAGCGGCGCGGGCCCGTTCGTCTGCATGGGGTAGTTCGGCGCCGGCGACGTCATCGGCTGCCCGAACGGCGACATGCCCGGGTTGCCCACGCTGCCGACGCCTACGCTGCCACCGTTCGGCGTCTGCGGCATCTGGTTGGGGCTCGGCCCGGGCGGCCCCACGAGGTTGGACTGAAAAGTCATGCGGTTGGCGGGCATGGATAGCGCGATTCCTGGTGAGGGAATCCGCATGGCGGGCAAGGCGGGTTGAGCTCCCATGGCGGGTAGCGTCGGCCTGGCGAGTGGACCGCCGCCGCCCGGCCGCGGCCCCACTCCGAGCACGCCACCGCCTGACATGACGCTCACAGGTTGCTGCAACTGTTGTTGTTGCTGCTGTTGCAATTGCGCAACTTGCTGCTGTTGTTGTTGCTGCTGCTGCTGCTGTTGTTGCTGTTGCTGCTGCTGTTGCGCCGCCTGTTGTTGTTGAGCTTGCAATTGCTGCTCCTTCCGTTTTTGTCTCTTTTCCTCGAGTTCTTTCTGTATTTTGTATATCTTTTCGGCAAGTAGATGATAGTACTCTGATCGCGTGCTGGCCATCTCGTACATATCGCCTTCGACTTTTCTCGCGTATGCGACTAGATTATGCATTCGCTTATCTAACATTGCAGTCGGGTCAGGTGTGGGAAATATCGCTTGCACCCTGTAGAAATATTATTTGTTATCGAATCTATCCTAACAAATGATACTTACATCTAACTAAATAAATTTTGCGGCGAAATGAACTTACAGTTTGTGTACGAGGTGGTTTCTGAGATCAGCCGTAATAGAATGGTGCCACTCTTTGGTGCCGGATACTGGGTTGGCGGTTACGGCTCCGCCGGGTAGCTGAAGTGCGCCTCCCATCTGCACACGGTTTTTAGGATATAAGACGCAAATCTAAAACGAGGGCTACTTATGCTTCTTAATGTTGTAAAACAAAGGCTGAGAGCTATCTTACGAGGCTCGGTCATAACTTTAGAAATATGACATGAGTAAATAAATAATAAATAAAATGTAAGAAGCATAAAACTGTAATGAATGACCGGATAGACACCGGCACTCACCAACTGCTGCTGTTGCTGCTGCTGCAGGTCGTTGGGCTGCTGCGCGAACAGCGACTGCATGGGCTGCTGCACGGCCACGTCGGGCAGGCCGGGGCGCGGCGGCGCCGGCATGCGCGACAGCGGCGCCCGCGGGAACGCGCCGCCCACCATGCCCGACACCGACGTGGGGCACGCGATGCCCAGCGCCTCGTACGCGCGCTTCATGTCCGCGCCCTGCGTGCTGGCGGCCGGCGCGGGGGCCGGCGCCGCCGGGGGCGCCACGCTGGCCCCCAGCTGGCTCACGCCGCCCATGGCGTTCCCCGCGCCGCCCACCCCGCCCACGCCGCCGACGCCGCCCACCCCGGGCACGGGGCCCACGCCGCCGACTCCGACGTTGCCGGTACTCACTCCCGCTGCTGTATGGGTCACTGCCGCTGCTACGACAATTGAATATTTTGTATGTAATTTTTCTGAGTCGCTATTTAAAGAAGTGTAGACAGGGAAGAAATTACACTTACCATTCATATTTCTAGTCCTATCGGCTTGCTTCAGCGGCAAACAAACCGGACAGTCATTCTTATTACAATGTTTCCAATGATTTATGATTTGTCTTGATGATGAGCAGTGAGGTACTGCACAATTTTTGCCGGCCTGTAAGTGGTATGTTTAATTAGTAACTTTAAACTAGAACACTTGTTTATGTTATGATTATTGTTTTTCGGAAGAACTAATACCTGACACGACATCATATGGTTGAGAACACCTTTCATAGTCTTGCAGTGCGGTAACGTGCACTGCCACGTCTCTCCATTCGATTGTGACTCTCGTCGCTGGCACTTGTGTGCGTGCAACAATAGTACTAATTGCTGTTGGATAAGCTTCCTTTTCTCCGGGTCGGCGATGGAACCGGTAGTCGGCTGCTGCGAGGCGGTCGGGGGTTGCGAGGAGGGCGCCTGCGTGGCGGCCTGCGGCTGCGACTGTCCGCCGGCCGGCGCGCCCGGCGTCTGCGGCGAGGGCGCGGGCGGCACGGCCTGCGCCGCGCCGCCGCCGCCCGCGTCGGCCGGGGGCCCGAAGCGCACGCCCACGCCCTGCGCCGCGTTGGGCGCGCGCTGCACGTGCGGCCCGGGCCCCTGCGCCGACTGCGCGTAGGGCGGCTGGTAGGGCGCGAGCGGGTGGCCGCCGCCGCCCGGCGCAGGCATGCGCGGGTGGTGTTGCAACGCGGTGCGCATGTTGGGCTGCATGCCGACTCCGACACGCCCACTCAACGGACCGTTTTGCATCGCCTGTACCTGTAAAATGCCAAATTGTTACTTTTTGTAGAGGCAAGATAACAATGGCTGAAAGATTACCTGTCATGCTGATTCATTTTTGTGGTAGTTTACATTCACATTCAGACCTGTTAGGCGGTACCACGATAGGACAGCACAACACCTTATTTTGGTGTAAATAAAGTCACTTTTAGTTATGGGTCATTGTCAAATTGTGTGCAGGTTGCTGTTTCTTATGATTCTGTATCTGCATTGATTGAAAATGTACTTTAATTTTAATGTAGGTCATACAAAGTGTTCTCCACTTACTTTGACAATGACCCTTATGCTGTTTGATCATATTTTGGTTTTCATGTTCAAAATGTTGAATTCTAGTACTTATGTACAACCCTGGAGAAAGATAATTTACCTGTGCATGCGGATGGTGGGGCGGCGTCCCGTGATGGTTGGCGCCAATCAAAGTGGGCAGCTGTTTATTCACGCTATTCATGATCCCGCTCCCGAGCATGCCCGCGCCCGACATATTGCTATTGGTCACTATCATGTTCCCGCCGACGTTGGCCACGTTCATTCCTCCTTGAATAGAACTCATCGGCATGGTGGAGTGCAGTTGATTTGGATGACTCGTATTTGGCATTAGTTGCGGGTGCATGCCACCCATGAGGTCCTTGGATACAGACACATTGGGAGGTGACTGTAAGTTTGGACTCTTACTACCTAAATTACTCAATCCTAATGGATTGTTGTGGCCTACTAAGCCTTTGTTGCCCTGTGAAAAGACCAATACACGGCATACACTATTAATATGGCCTATTTCTGAATTTGTTAATTATTATACTAAATTGACCCTACATTGAATAACTTATTAGTACTAACAGGAATTTAATTTTATAATTGATTGATACCAAAAATATTGTCAAAAAATATATATCTGAAATTTATGAGTTCAAATCAAAATTTATCAAATGCAAAGTAGAAATGAAAATATTTGAAAAATTATGTCTCACATGATATAATTAGAAATTGATTCCTGAATGAAAATGTATCTTTCTTTAATATTTTGGAATAGAAGTAATATTAAATGATTTTAAAAATTCTAATAAGCAGTAAATCCATCAGCCCCAGGTACTCACTTGTTGTATAAGGTGATTGTTGATTTGCCTGTGCATAGCAGCTGTTGGATCATCTCCATTGAGCTGTTGCTGTTGGGACATTTGTCCCCCAGGCCCCGGTCCCTGTGCTGGGGGCTTGGGGCCCGTGACTCCGGGCTGTTCACCCCAAGCACCTCCCATCAACTCATCTGGGAGGTCCTTTTCAAGGTCGAACATGTCAAGGTTAGAAAACCCATCTGCTGAAACAAAATTAAATAAAGAACCAGTTTTAGTAATTTTAGTAAATGGTTTACTATTTTATGCAAAATTATTCTCATATAAGTTTTGATACTCTGACTTCCTATTTACCTATATTGTGATGGCAGTAAGAAATACTGAGATAAATATGGTACACATTCTGCACATTTTTTTTTTATTTTGAGAATATAGCACTTATTTTCATCAACAGAATAACTTGTTGAAAACTTATTTCTGCTTTTTACAAAATTTCATGACTGAACTAAATATTTTTTAATATTGTTTTATTTAAAGAATGAGAATTTTACTTTAGGGTAAGCCAAAATGATATTAATCTTGTATATCTTTTGTAATCTGTACAACAATTTCTGAAAATTATATTCTGACTGATATAACCTCAAGTCCATGATAACATTAGAGAACATTATAGTTTTTTGAATAGTTTTGTTCATATTTAGTAAGATATAGTAGTGATATAAACTTTTATGTCATCTGCCTACACTAGAATATCTTGCACCATGCATACATTTTGCTTTGTATTTTTCTATCAATAATCTGGGGAATATAACATTCAAACACTGAACTAAAATACTAAAGCAGTAGCAGTTTATTAAAGTCCAATATATAAAAACTTCAATATATTTATGACAGAAATCCTATAGATAACATAAGAAAGAAAACTTATAAATAAAATAACATAAAAACAAAGGTAACATCAATCAAAATAAATGGAAAAAGAACACAAATAACATTACTTGATTACATAGATCCACTTTAACTTATTCATATTGATAGTTCGATAAATATTGTCCATGTTTTACATGCTCGAAATATTTTAAATGTTTATTAGAATTATTTTTAATAATGATAAACATATTGCACTAAGTTCTTCTAAGATTTATAAACAAAACATAAGTTTTACTATGAACTGTGTGGCCAAAAAATAAGCTACCTAATATGTGATACAGGTTTTGGTAACATAACATTTAGTTGTAAAATAATAGTTTTCCATTCAATATTTGGCCTTGCACTTTATTTTGCCAGCATGCAAAAAAGAGGTTATGTTCTTATCAATTTACAAAACATTAAATAAATGATTACATGTGGACGTATAATCTGATGTGGTGTCTACGTAAATTTATCAAATTTTAGTGAAAAAATTATATGATTACTTGCTCAACATAATGTGGGTCACTAAAAGTACTGAGTGTCAGGTAATGTTATAAAACATTGACCAATATACATGTAATCTTGTTTAAGTTTTAGAGATTATTTGCTTCAATTTTACAATAATTTTGTAATAGTTTTTTCATATACTCCTACTACACTTTAGTCAACCTTCTTGTCAAACTAAAATTCAACTCAAAAAACAAGACCATGCTTCGAAATACTACTAATAATACTGATAATACTTTATATTTCAAAGAAACATGAACGAATAAAGTTAGATTTATTCAATAATTGCATTATATTACAAAATGTACACCCTAAAACAATGTATCAAAACTTAGATTTCATTCATTTTAATAAATGAAATAACAGAAATATACTAGAATGGTACACTAAAATGAACTAGAATTTCATAAAATATCGAGTAAAACCTATATTTTCTGATTTCATGCGCTAAGATACAATAATACGACGCAAAACTTGCGAGGCGCTAACAAGAACGAAGGCAAAATGTCAAAAATCAAAGAAAGATAATATGACAGAACACTGTTCCGACACTTTGCAAACTCGGTGTAAAACAATAAAATACTCACCCGCGGAGTCCGAGGGACCCTGAAAAGGGCCCCCGATCATTTTAGGCCGCTTGTTAGGCGGCTCATCGGCCATGGCTCTGTTTACTAAACGTAAGCCGTCGTGAATATTTCGGCCCGCCGATTTAAAAAACACTTTTATGTCTTATATCTTCAAGAAATAACATTTTAGAGCGATTTGTCGTTCATCATAATGTAATTCACCCACATCGCGATCGTCCGATGTCCTTCGAACCATTGAAGGCACATATTATAATTTCTCACTCAAGTATTCGCCATTACAAAGCTCCGAATCGAAGAGCTACACAGACCCTCTCACCATCTTCCGTCGGAACTAGCACAATAAATGAAAACAATATCACCAGATTTTAGCTACTTTAAGGAACTTATTTACGCTATCGAACAACACGATTTCACTTAACACTTTAAAATACACGGAATGGTAAAGTTTATGATAAAATGATGTAAGAAAAAACAGAAAATTTACACGACAAATTCCGAAATTCTTCTCAGTCTCTCCAGCGCAAAATGGCGGCTGTTGATGAAAACTTTTTCTACGCTTGTCAGAAAATGTCGGCCTATATAGAGTATAGGAAAGCGCTCTGATTGGTCCGCGCATACCACGTGACTGCCGGAAATACCGATTTGACGCAGGATCGGTCCGATTATTCTGACGTCAAGGCGTATGGAGCCGAACATAGCCGAAGAAAACCGAAGATGTTTTTGTCATGTAAAAGCATATTTTATATTAAAATCTATGTGAATACTATAATTTCATAAGATAACATGCTAAATAAAGTTGAAAAGTAGCCATTTTATACATCATTCAATGATTTTATCGGACATACGGCTTGTAAAAAATTATAAAGAAGTGTACGTTTGAATATTCCCACCAAATCGGGAGTGGCCATCATCAATACGACGTGTCTCTAGACTGTCTATGATGTAGAGAAGACCATAACCAAGTTTCAATTACTTTTAAATTTCAAATGAAGCACAGGAACCCATTCTATTCAGCTAAAAGGAACAAGGTGAATATTGATTTTAGATTATTTTATTTCTTTATTATTTAATGATTTCTCATGAAAACCAAATAAACAAATTTGTTATTATCAAATTTAAAACTTAATAAAACAGTTTGCAAACAATTAACCATATTCGAATGGGGATCCTTAGGGTTCCTTACTTTGCAAGTACAAGTTTGCTGGTTATTGGGGTCTGTCCTCTGATAGAAATAAAAATAAAATTTTACTCATACTTAAATTTTCTCATTGTGGCTGTAAAATGCGTATATTTTTTTCTTAAGTGTTAAATTACTTACTAATTTTCATTTTTTTCTCGTCGTTTATTGATACACTTAAATTATTGAAAATGAATGGAGTAGGTTTTTTATACTTTTGTTAGTACTAAACGTCCGCTCAAATATATAATTTTAAATAAAATATTTCCTGATCCCGGATTTCGTTTGTACAGCTTTAATTATAACTAAAGGCCGGTTAATTGATACATACTTACTACACTTAAACAAAAACACTACACTTACTACACTTAAAAGGCAGATGAGATGACTCCGTCGCCAAGCAGCAGGCTAAAATTAGTGAAAAGATTGCAGAGTTTATTATTAATCCTTACTAATATTATAAATGCGATAGTAACTCTGTATGTCTGTTACGCTTTCACGTCTAAACCACTGAACCGATTTTAATAAAATTTGGTACAGAGATAGAGTTGGCCTTGAAAAAGAACATAGGATAGTTTTATCCCGGACTTTTCAAAAATTTAGAAAGCTAGTTTATATATTAGTAGGGATGTTCACTACTTCAATCGCGACTTACAAAGAACCCTTTTTATGGTCTGTTTACCTTTTAGCTCATGCCTCCGTGAATAGGGTATAGGTACATAGATATGTCATATCGTATTTTAATTGGAGCCTATGTACGAACAATAAAATAGTTGCATCAACATAGTCAATAATATTCAATAGTTCCAGGGAGTAGATACAATAAAGAAGTGAGTACGGAACCCTTGGTGCGCAAGTACAACTCGAACTAGATAGTTCTTTTTTAAATTAATTATCTGTATCTTTGTTGTAGACAGGATTCGGATGTCAATGTGTTTCTCAGCTTGTATTGGAGGGAAATCATGATCCATACCCGAGATCGATTGGCCGATGTCGATACGCGGCGCGGCTATTTCGAAATAGTTTCTCAAAATATCTATATGTAAAAATAAACCACATAAAGGTTAATGAACAAGACAGGCATAAATAAATAAAATGAGATTCATGAATGGCATTTTTTTATTCGATTACAAATTACAATGAACAATATAAATATATACTATATTAATATAGGCATGTAATTATAAACATTTATATTACATTTCATTAAGAGGTCTTATACCTAAAATCTCCAGTCCAGTTTTGAGAACTATCCTCGAACAGTGAAATACTAGTAACCTTTGAGCTGCCAAATCAGAACTAACATTTTTTACTCTTATTTCATTGAACATCCTATTTACATGCCTTGCTAAGCGGAAAAGATAATTGACTAGGATACAGGCTTCATATTCCTCTAAAGACCTATGTAATGTATGTTCAAATCCAGCCAGTTCTGCTATAACATCTCCAATAATTTCTTCAGGTATATAGTTTGGGTCACAGACATCTGGTAATGATACACCACAGTTTTGTTCCAAACTCCATAATCGGCAATGAAGGTACTGCAACTTGATTGCACTGTCGCCTTCACTCTGAAGAGCTTTATCCCAACTAAATGTATAGTCTTTTTGCCTTTTTTGCTTTAAATCATTAAGTAACACTGCTGAAGTGCCCAGAATGTCACTCGTCTCTTCATTCATCGCTCCACTGCGGGTATCTGAAAAAAATTACACTCAGTTCACTACCATATTATTAATTGTAATTTTCCATGTGCTCTTAAAGATGTTATTCAAATAAATAATTTGACTATAAATATGAATCTGTAAATAGATAACATAGATGTGATCTTTAATCATTTAATGTAACTTGTAGAAAATGTGTGTAATGGTAGAATTTTTATCCTTACTCTTTGATAATGCTTGTTTTTCATGCATTTTTTTCTTTGCTTCATCTAAAATATCATTCAAGAATACTACATTTCCAGTTCTAGTGCTCATGCCTTTGAGCCTGCCAAACTTGATGTGTTCACAGCCATCTGTACATTTCTGATCAATTTGTTTAACAATCTCAAAGAGCGCTGCAAAATGATCCGTCTGAGCATTATCAACTACATACAGCATTTTATCAAAGTCAAACTGCTTGTATCTATCCAGCAATGCTGCAATATCTCTAGACAGATATAAGGTTGAATTATCACTTTTTAATACAGCTACTTCTCTATTATGAACTTTTGCTACTATTTTTCCAGATTCATCTTTTTGAATAATGTTCTTGTTTTGTAATGATGTCATCAAATCTTTGATTGCACCACCATTGTAATCTGACTCCCAATGGTATGCATCAAAATGTATCCCTAATCTTTGATATACTTTTTCCAATTCCTGTACAGTAACTTGACGGATATTTTTCCAGTTCTCCAAATTCATTCTGCCTTGTTCTATATCTGAGAAGAACCTTCTGGCCTCATTTTGGACATTTTCATCTTTTGATGCTAATTTGTTGGCATAAACATAAATATCATACAGAGATTTAATGGGATCATTCTTTAAATCATTTACATCAATATTCTTTGCTTTTAAACCATACTGAAGCAATCCAAACTGTGTGCCCCAGTCTCCTAAGTAATTAAGCCTAGTTACATGATTATCAAAATAAGTATTTATATTTGCAATAAAGTTCCCTATTATTGTTGATCTCAAATGTCCCGCATGAAATGGTTTTGCAATATTTGGTGAACTAAAATCTATTACTATTTTCTTTGGCTTGACCTCGTGTCTTGGTTGTGGTGACTTGAAACTTTCTAGAATTCTTTGTGTAAAGGTCTTTTTCTCTACTTGAAATGACAAATCATTGATGCTGCTTTGATTTTGCCCGGTGTCTTCAAAACTTTGTCCCGTTTTACTCAGAACATTGACTAAGTATTTATTTTCATTATGCTTATAAGACACACTTATATTCTTCATATTTCTAATGACACTGCTTCTATCAACATTGTGAGGAATAATCTGTAATACACAAATTATTTTAGGTAACAAGTCTTAGATTCTAGTTGGAAACATGGACATTTTGAGACACAAACCTTATCAATCAACATTATTTTTGGTTTCATTCTGTGTTAGAGTTAAATTAAGGTTAGTAATAACAGTGCTCTGTAATAGAAAGTTGTTGCTTCAATTTATTTTATTTTAGAAAGTTGAATAACAACCTAGATCAGCAAGCATGAGAGTGACATAAGCATGTAATGTTACCAGTTGCTTTAATTGTGGATTTTACTTTTGCTGTCTGTGAATATTTGAAGTAAATTCTTGTTTTTATTTTTGTAATAATTTAAGTATCAAATAAAAGGAAAAGAAAAACAATAATAACATTTTACAATATACTGTATTCTGAATACGACTTCGATTGACTCTACCTCAAAAAGTAAAGGCCTCAAGTAAAATTACAATAAAAGTTCCGGTACCTAACGTATGAAATAAAGTAATTAAGTAAGTACTGCTTTATTTTTACTCAGATGCAGGGAAAATTAAATAAAAATGAAGTTTCCTTGTGTAATTTTTGATACTTAGTTAACGCTACGATGGCTACAAATATCTCAAAGTCTTTAAGTACCTAAAAAGTACATAAAAATAAACGTTATAAGGCGTACCTAATATTTCTGCACATGTTATAATCAATGTGCAATGTAAAGGTTTGTTTACGAAAAGTTTAGTACAAATAGTACTATTTTCTTCTCAAAACATTTTTCTTTAATTATCGCTTAAAGGCTACCTATATGATTTATAACTTCCTAAGTAGGACAAATAGGTATACCTAAACCGAACATTATAGAGACTAATACATACGTATTTTAAGCGAATAGCAACTAAATGCTGCAAAATTAAAATTAATATATTAATTTCGTATACAAGACTTACCTACGATTAGTTTAAAAATTAAATTATTTATCAAAATAAATGTGCTGAATTACTGTACCGTACGGAAGATGGCAACATTTTGGGGTCAAATAATGAAATTGTGTAGTTTTACTTTTTATTTTCAAATTGGATTATTTTCTTTGATTTTTGTATATAAAATATGATGATTAAATTATGAAATTTATTAATTAATATGAAAAACAAAGGCTGGCTTAGGAATAAAATGAATACGAAATAGCAAAGCGATTATGATCCCCATCCATGCACAGGAATCCGGAAACGTGAAGTTGCTTAGCAACCAAATAATAACAACATAACATGCTGTAAAATGAAAAAAATCATAAATAAATAATACCCAATAACCATCAAAGTATAGCAAATCTGTAAACGAGATTTATTCGTACTATTCATGCAGGTTACATGACTTGATACTTAATACAAAAATCATACAACAATGACAACTCCCAAAGTAAGTAAACAAAACATTTCAAATGGCTAATATTTATTATTAATGTTTCCAAAAGAGAGTAAATATTCTAATAAATATAGTCTAAACGTTTCTTTATGGAAAATGTTTCTATATAATTACAGCTTTTGTATGTTTAAAATAATAACAATGATCTTACACTCATTTCCAGTTACTATACACCATTGAGCAGCCCCATGGCATGGGTGAGCTATATTTCCTATGGCAGAAGGGAGAGTCCCATTCATTGCTGGCTACAACTGGTACTGATGCTACAGTAGCTGTACATGACAGGTCCGGACAACTTATGGAGAGAATGAAGCTGCAGGGGTGAGAAAATATTCAAATGGTTTCAACATTAATATTACCTAATCTACCTATTAACACCACTTTACAATACTTCACTACTCCTCTTGTCCAGTTCCACCCACATCCAGAGGAAGCTCTTTCCAGCACCTAAAAATAAGCCTATTAATGTCCTTTGACAGGCTTGAGATTATTTGCGTGCCAATTTCATTTAAATTGGTTAGTGCAGACAGACAGTGTGACTTTTCCATTTATACATAAGGTTTAAACCAAAATTTTATAAGAGATTGGTCTTAAAATGATGAATTGAAATGTTTTAAATAAGTTATTTTTCTTAGGCTATGCGCAGGTATGGAATGGGATCAAGACGGAGACTACCTAGCTATCATTACACCCAACAGTAATACAGTCTTACTATGGGAGTGCCATGCCAATAAGAGGATCAACATAGAGACGGGGCTAAGGGAACCACCATCATGTATAGCTTGGGCTTACGGAGAGCCTCTGTTAGCTGTTGGCACGCAGAAAGGGAATCTTGCTTTGTATAATCATCATACAACAAAGTAATCAAACTGCTCTCTTTATTAGTCTGTTATTTTGGCAGATAGATAGGTAGCTAATAAAGCCTTGATATAATTTTTCAGGAGAATACCAATAATAGGAAAACATACAAAAAAGATTACATGTGCAGCTTGGAATAAGGACAGTATTCTAGTGTTGGCCTCCGTAGACAAGAGTTTGTCAATAAACAATTCTGATGGTGACACGTTGAGAATGATATCTCTGAGGGATATACCAAATGATCTTCAGTTCTCCGAGATGAAGACTGATGAAAGGGTTGCTGGGGAGAATACAGTAAGATGAATTTATAGTGCATAGAACAAATTACTGTTGTAGTTACTTGAAATTATATTTTATAGGCAAGTCAGGTGGACTTTCTTGTCACAAGAAAAATAAGTAAAGAAATGGAAATTCAACAACTTGATATTGGTTTTCTCTTTTCCAGATAAGTCTTGTTGTTGGTAAAAGGACTCTATACCTATACAACCTACTGAATCCAGAAAATCCCATAGAGTTAGCATTTCAACAGCGCTACGGCTCAATAGTCTCATACAAATGGTATGGAGACGGCTACATTCTAATAGGATTTAGTGCAGGGTTCATCATAGCAATATCTACTCATATCAAGGAGGTTGGTGAGGAATTGTTTCAAGTGAAGAATCATAAAGATAATTTGACTGATGTGGCTGTTTGTAATGGACTTGCTGCATCTTGTGGTGATGGACAGTAAGTTACTTTTTAGCTGGAAGAAAACTTGGACTTTTAAAGTGCCATAAAATAATCCATAATTTTAATAAAATCCTGTAATATTTGTTTTCAATTTTTTATCAAATTTTTGTGAAAATCGCTATGTACTGGATATTCCTGTTTCCTTTTTCAGATTGAAACTAATCGCCATATGGAACAACGGCGAGGTATCAGGGTCTGTAATGCCAGCGGGCGGCGCTGAACGTTGCGCTTGGAGTTCTGACGGACGTCTGCTCGCGACGGCTGGCAGAGCGTATCTGAACGTATACGTGACTGCATTGCCGCCATTACATGCGGCGTATGGTACTAGGGTTATTACGCTGACTAGTCTCACTGAGGCTACTGTTTATCAGTGTATTGCTGTTGGTGATGAGCCGGAACCTGTAAATAAGTGTAAGTTATCTGCCTCTTTATTTACATTCTTGCTCAAAACCTTCACAATCCTCATTTCTCCGCATTATATGCCTGTTCCATGGCCGCCATTAGAAATATCCTATGGTCTTTCTAATTTTGTTCTAGTAAATCTTGATGAAATTTCTTATTTGTAGCGGAACCTGCAGCCCTTGCCACCTACACATTACCAACAGAACCAAGCGTGATCGCTCTAGGCGGGTCCCATGTGTGTTGTGCTAGCGGCACTTTAGCCTGGTTTTACCCGCTTGCGGGAGGAGCTGCCACAAGGCGACAGTACCCAGCGGCTATAGATGTCATTACGTTAGCTGGGGACTATGCTGCCGCGCTGTTTCAGGGACGAGCTATGTTGCATGCGGTAAGTAGACATTACAGGGTTAGACAAAACTCTATTCCAGGAATGAACCATGAAAAGACACTTGAGCTGATTCTACGGAAATACATGCATCCTGTTATGAGAAGTGAATTTTAACCCTCTTTCTACAGATTGACCAAGTCGATCCATCACAGCCAGAGAAAGAAGCCATATTGTTCCCCGAGCCGCACATGCAGGGAGCTAAGATCGTCGACATACATCTCACTAGCGACTTCTTTATATTTGTAACTGATGTAAGTATCATTGATGTTTGTTTGGTGTTCCGTTGCCTAGATACCAATAAACTTACAAATTACTTCGAAGTCAGGTACACCAATAGCTTATTTGTGAGTCTGTTTGTGTTTGGTTTCTCGCAGGGTAATTTGCCAAAATTAATTCTAATGACCGATGAATAATAATTTTATTTTTGGAAATTCATGTTGAGAAATGGTAATGAAGGTTTAGGTAAGCAATTAACTAATTGATTTTCTGGTTTTTGACTCATGTCCATAATGAGTCTTTAATAATGTCCTTTTTTTGTTTCACACCCTATTTTGACATGTCACATTTTTTTATTTATAAAATCTGTTCAATCGTGTTGTACAACCCATGCGTTCTACAGTCTCGTGTGTAGATATATGCGAGTACCCGCGCTTGTAAGCCGAGTTGATAGGCAGCGGGGAATCAATGGCGAGCGCCGGCGCTGGATAGTATGACCCCGCCCCCCGCGCTTGCCAGTTCGAGGCCAGTTCCATATAATTGTATGAATTGGATTGGAATGCGCCTAGCCCTTGACTCCACCGCTGCCGAGCCACTCCCCGATGAGTTCGTGCCTGCGGCCGTGGTTCTATCTCTTAAGTGGCTTGTTGAAGACTGAAGAGCTTGCGTCTATAAGTTGAAGGTCTCTTTTTACTCTAGCAAGGCCACGTAGAATACTTCGGCGTGGAGGAATGGCGGTCATGCGGCCGCTGGCGGCATGCCTGCGGCGTCCGCGGCGTGTACTGCGACATCGGCGGCGCCCGCGCCTGCGTGCTGGACGAGCGGCGCCGCGTGCACGTGTACTGTCCCGCGCCCGACCACGTGTGTGCGCTGCAGCGCTCGCAGGCCGCTGATGTTAGGTAGTCACGCTAGTATAAACTATAACAAGGTCACGTTTCACCAAAATACCCCATTTTTTCCTAAAGTCTTTCCTAAAGTTATTTCTTCTATATTTGATTTTTTTTGCCCCCCCAAAATCTTCCTTTCCTATTCAAACTAAACTAACGTTTTCCTATTGGTACCTCATCATAATCAACCTTTTATAACGTCCTCCTGTTAGGCCTTCTCTCACAGGATTGAACGTTAATTAGCCTTGCCCAATGCGGGTTGGTGATTTCTGGCTTTATTAGTCCAAAATCTGACATCGAATTTCTCCGTTTAGGGGCATAATCTGGGACATTTGCCTGTCAGACCGCAACGTATTCATAATCTACACAGACGAGGCGATAGAGACTTACTACTATGCTGCGAATTCTATCAACGGCTCACATATTGACTTGGTGGGGATCACGCCGCTGTTGGCTGGACAAATACCGCTGATTTTGTTCTCTGGAGATGTTTACTGTTATGGCAGTGGGGGGACGTGAGTATTATTGGAATTTTAGTATATTTATATAATGAAGTTTTGCCCATTTTATAGTGGGTATTTGTGGGTATTTATGGATGTTTGTAGATATTTTATATAAATTGAGCTGCGATCAATTATTGTACTGTATTTTTTTCTGTCTATAGACGCATATTTTTTGCTCTATTTCATATCCCCTTTCTTTATTCTCTACAGAGTACTAAAACTAGCTCTAGACTCGCACAACACGAGCGGCCTAGCAGACGCCGACACAGAGAAACGCTTAGCCAATCAACGTCGTCACATAGACAAATTGTTAGCGTTGAGACGGTTCAGCGAAGCTTGGTTATTTTGTGATGCCGTGGATGAACCGGAACTGTGGAGGAAGATGGGGGAAGCCGCTATAGCTGAACTTAATGTGGAGTTTGGTGAGTATAATAAAAGAAAAAATATATATTTGAGGTGGAAGAAAGAAAACATGAAAATCGCTCTTTAGGTTTCTTAATTTGTTCTGCTCCAGATAGGTGATATTTAATCAGTAATTTCGTTGCAGCAATCCGAGTCTATACAAGGCTGAGTGACGTGGCAATGGTTTGGGCTCTTGAAGACGCTTCGCATATTGAGGATTTGTCCATATTATGGTAAGTCTTAAGATTTTCTTATCGTATTTTTTTGCATCTTTATTACAAGTTTTTGTCAAAACCATTACTATTTTCATTTACCTTGTACTTCGACGTGGGTAATATTCCACTAACTTTCTGAATCTTTTCCTGGGATCAGTCCTGGGAAATAGAAGTTCCGTTGCTTGCATTTAGTCAAACCGATGATAAGGATAACAATATCGGTGTTGAGACTGATTTTGATGATGATGTTGATGATGAAACTGATTTTGATGATGTTGATGATGAGACTGATTTTGGTGATGATGATGACGATAATGATAATGACACTATTCCCCAGTGGCACTCTCTGCGCCTGTTTATGCCAAGGTTCGGCAGCAGCCCGTTGGCTAGAAAGCTCCCCAGCCGGAGCGTTACACGCGCTAGAGTTACACGCGGCTCGTGGGGACTGGGCACGTGCTGCCGACATCGCCGCTGTCTCCTGTCCCGCTAAGGCGCCCGCCATTACACTGCATAGGGCACAGCATTTAGAGCTCACGTAAGTAATATTGCAGGTAGGTTGGCTCCAGGGAAGTTCGTCTTTAGACGGAAGATACCCCTGAAGAATTATTTCGTCAAAAATGGTTATTGGCAAGTTTTCAGCTATTCACTCATTGGCAGTTATCTAAAAAAAGGGATGGGGCCAAGTTCAGGACAGTATGTTAGGTGGGAGACCTAATGTACTATTCTGTACTACCCCAGGTGAATTGAAAAATTCTGGCATGAAATACTGACTTAAACTTCCTTACAGTGCTGACTACCACGAAGCATTATCAAACTATGAGAAAAGCCTCATAACTGAAAACACAGACGACATTAAAGTTAAAGAACACAACGACAAATGCGAGGCCGGGATCGCTCGTATGTCGATACGTTGTGGTGACGTCATGAGAGGCCTGACCACCGCCATGAAACATTCACACGATATCATGCTTGTTAAAGAATGCGCTCAACTACTCGAAGAAGAAAAACAGTATACTCATGCAGCTGCCTTATACGATCAAGCTGGGAACACTGAAAAAGCAGCTTCTTTGTACATCAAGCTCAAGTCCTGGCTCAAAGTTGAAGCTTTACTCCCAAAAATCAACTCACCGAGCATACATATACAGTATGCTAAAGCTAAAGAAGCTGAAGGGAGGTACCACGATGCTTTGAAATCTTATCTCAAAGCACAGGATTATGAAGCAGCAATTCGTCTCAACTTAGACAAACTAGACGATATTGATGAAGCTGTTAATTTAGTTCAAGAAACGAAGTCCATACAAGGCGCGAAAATGGTAGCGAACTACTTCCAAAACAGCGATGATCCGACTTCAGCTATCAAGTTCTTAGTAATGTCTCTATGTTATGATGAAGCATTTCAACTGGCAAGGAAGAATGGCAAGTTGCAATTGTATGGAGAAATATTGATACAAACTTCTCAAGCTAGGCCTGAGGATTTTAAGAGCTTGGCGTTGCATTTTGAGGGGGAGAAGAATCATTTGTTGGCGGGAAAGTTTTATTTCCATGCGGGGGAGTACAGTAAGGCAATGTCGCATTTGTTGAGGAGTGGGGGGTCGGAGGAAGAGGACAATGAGGCCATCAGTATTGCTATTGATGCGGCTGCTGCGAGTGATGATGAAAGGCTTACTAGGAGGTGAGGAAATAGTTAACTAAAGTGAATTGGATATATCAAAATTTATAGAAAATAATAATTTTGGTTATATATTTTCGTTGGTTTGGGTAATATGGATATTTTTTTTGTTGAAAATTTGACTTCCTTTTTCTTGTGTGTTTGTAGGCTTATAGAATTTCTATTAGGAGAGACTGACGGTACACCGCGTGAACCCCGTCATTTGTTCCGACTGTACATGGCCAAGAGACAATTTGCTGAAGCTGCTAAAACTGCGGTAAGAATTTATTTACTAAACGGAAGAAGATGGAAGATAAAACACACATTTTTTATGTATGATAGGCAATAGGGTTGTTTCCTAGTATTCAGTCAATTAAAAATAGGTATATGTACCGAAAGTTCACAACACTAGAAACACGATAAGCTATATTATATCAATAATAACTGACCACATAATTTTTAAATAATTTATGAAATTTAAATTTATCGTCTATTACGTCACGCCCTTGAAAACGGCGAATCGAGTCCGATGTCGTCACTTTACATTGACAATGACAAGTATTTGACAGTGACAGTCTATGACAGGTATAACCTGGGAATTGATGTGTTGTTTTCTTCAGTTTTTATTTGTGTTTGAGCGAAAGAAAGTTTGAAAAGAATTATGGAGAAAGGATTTATGAAAGCTGATAGTTTTATTGTCGCTCAATTCTTTGTTAATAACCAAGATGACACAAATATAACCTCAATAACAAACACAAACTTTACGTTCCTTTGCACAGTTTTATTTTACCGCGTACACAACTCAAAACATTACAGGTATTTTCTTTTGTGCCCAATGTTTAAAAATAATTTAAATGTTTAAAATATTTGTTTTTGTATCTATATTATAAGAATACATTATTAAAACTTAAACATCAATGAGTTCTTTCAATTAGTTTTTCTCTTTAGATGTGCAAAGTGTAAAGGAACACATAGTATACTCTGACGTCACAGTCACGTGATCGAGCGTTTTCTGGGCAATGTTTTAAGAAAAATTGAAAAAAATCGAATACATAAAAAGTAAAGAGATTTAAGACGCAAAATTATAGGAGGGGTGATCTTTAAATTATTTAGAAGCTATTTAAATAGATTTTCGAAAATTGGAAACAACCCTATTCAATAGATCACTATTATTTATAAGATTACTTTATCGGAAGGGGAAAACCAGTTATTTTTCCTTATAACTGTAGATGTACTTCCAAAACAAAATACCAATAGTAATAGCCATTTATGATCGTAATGTGATGTTGACTGTTTATAATGAATATAGAATACATAACAACATAGAATATAGGATAATCCTTATTTCACAGATAATTAACACTTATTTTATCATCGTATTTTTTACCATCATTAATTTAGACGGTAGGTGGAGAAAAATACTCAAATCGCTGAGCAGAAATCATTGTTATATTAGTGAGATATTAGTGAATCACGGAGGTGAGCGAGGGGTATAGCCTCAAGTTCGTACCTGTGCTCAAAAGTTAGCTTGCTCTCAACTAAATTCCTTGTTACCGGTTTTATTTCCCTGTTAAAATTTGGAAAAGAGGTTAGGTAGGTTGTTGTTCCACGTAAAACTGGATTATGAGCACCAGCACCCAGCTGCATTCCGTTAAAATGATAGCAGTTGTTCGAAAGAGATACCGCGGCCCTGGCACATGAAAGGCCTACGACGGAACACGACGGTTTTAGACAGTAACAGTCTGACACTCCCTCGCCGCTGCTAACCCACAGCGGGAGGGGTCATTTGATGATTTTTGACGTCGTTAAAAAAAAAAACCTCATCACATTTGACACAACACACAACCATGAAAATATCATCATAACTTCACAGATAATAATAGCGGGTGCCGAATGTCGAGCCGGTAAATACCGCGAGGCTCGCGACGTAGTTCGCGCTATGTGCGTGTCGCTACGAGCTTCACGCATGCCGGTACCCAGAGACATGAGGCATGCCATCGCCTTACTGCATAGTTACATATTGGTAAGTTGTACAATACTGTATAATAGCCGATCACGCGAAAAATCGATTTTAGGTACGTATATACCTGCGAGTTTGCGAATCCACCCATGATTTCGGTCGGTGCAATTCGGCCGAAACATCGGTAAAGAAAAAGGTATCATACTTTTATACATAGACGACTCGATTGTTTTTGAGTTTCTATCAAGTATGAATTTTAAGTCATTACCAAGTAAAGGCAACCATTTCAATAATTCGTGTGATTTTAGGTACGTACTCACGTCAAACGTGGCCGTCACGATTTGGCTGCTAGACTTCTGCTGCGTACTGCTGCTGACGTCACATTTTTTCCAACACCACAACGTAAGCATATTTACTCAGCCATTGCGTCTGCAAGTTTGTGGTGAAACTTTAGTTTAATTAATTCAATTCGATTGTTATTACAGATCAGGTATCGATATTGACATCGACGGTAATCGAGTGCAGTCGCGCGGGTTTGAAGCATCAGGCTTATCATTGGGCCAGAGTGTTGATGCAGCCTGAATATCGATCTCAGGTACACAATTTTTTTTCTTACTGAATTTAATATTGTTCTTTGTGCTAATTGCAATTCTAATTACCTAAAACTGTTTATTTTTTCAGATTGATCCAAAGTATGTGAAGAAGATTGAAAGCGTTGTACGTCATGGGGCTCGGGATCCCCCCGCCCCCGCAGTAACTTCCCCCTGCCCGCAGTGTAGCGCGGCCCTGCCCCAAGCAGAGCTGACGTGTGCGCGCTGCGAGGCTGACGTGCCCTTCTGTCTGGCTAGCGTGAGTACTACATAGCCGCAGTAACCTGTCCCTGCCCGCAGTGTAGCGCGGCCCTGCCCCAAGCAGAGCTGACGTGTGCGCGCTGCGAGGCTGACGTGCCCTTCTGTCTGGCTAGCGTGAGTACTACATAGCCGCAGTAACCTGTCCCTGCCCGCAGTGTAGCGCGGCCCTGCCCCAAGCAGAGCTGACGTGTGCGCGCTGCGAGGCTGACGTGCCCTTCTGTCTGGCTAGCGTGAGTACTACATAGCCGCAGTAACCTGTCCCTGCCCGCAGTGTAGCGCGGCCCTGCCCCAAGCAGAGCTGACGTGTGCGCGCTGCGAGGCTGACGTGCCCTTCTGTCTGGCTAGCGTGAGTACTACATAGCCGCAGTAACCTGTCCCTGCCCGCAGTGTAGCGCGGCCCTGCCCCAAGCAGAGCTGACGTGTGCGCGCTGCGAGGCTGACGTGCCCTTCTGTCTGGCTAGCGTGAGTACTACATAGCCGCAGTAACCTGTCCCTGCCCGCAGTGTAGCGCGGCCCTGCCCCAAGCAGAGCTGACGTGTGGCGTCATACATCACTGTAACCGTACTTGAGAACAGAACACCATAGTAATATAATATTACGTAGACCCTCTCAATAAGACCAACACATCAAATTAAATAAATATGTTTCTCATTTTGTAGGGGCTGCACATAGTGAAAGATGATTTGACGGCGTGTCCGGAGTGCGATTTTCCAGCTATTCTCAGCGAATTTGTCGAGTAAGTTCCAACATTCTTGATTTGTCGTGCAACGATGACATAAATAATTTACAATCGTCATTTCATTTCCATTTTTATAGGATTCTTCAAGAAGAAGGCAAGTGTCCGATGTGTGGTGAGAACGTCGATTACCGTCGTCTCGTTAAGATTGACGATGTTGCTGCCTACATGGATCTTAATACCACGGAATAGGGTTGATAGTAATCTATGAACTCGGAAGGTATTTGTACTTAGTTCTTTATTTAATTTAAGGACTATTGTGATTACGTGGCATTTATTTAAATTACTGCAATGGTTTTGCAGATTTTGAAAATTGTGTGAGAAAAGGAGCTCCTTTGAGATATCAAAATTTTTACATCACATTATTTTTAAATTCAGAGGTTGAGTTATAAGCACCTTGAGGTGCGGTACACCGAATTTGTGGTTAAAACAAAATAATAATATGTCGATGTTTTTTGAAAAATTCTACAAATATTATGCTAGTTTGATTTCTTTAATAAATCGTCGCTATCACAAATAAATTGAACTAAAAAGTGAATGCATGTTGTGTCTGCAAGAATGTCATCTTTAACACGTGCAGGCACACGCCGTATTAAGCAATCGGGTCCTCCAAACAAAACACAAAAATGAATTAACCCTTATCTCCTTTGAAATAAGGTTTAAATTAATATTAATTCCCTCCGTGTTAAAGTGATAAAGTATTACAAATCCCGCCGTTATCGCCAAGGTTATTTGATTATATTCTTTGTGAACGCCTTGAGATAACACTGTTTTTGTTGTGATATAATGTTTGTGATTGAGTAATTGTATCCGTCCATTTTCATATATTATTGGTAGTTGTAATATTAGCTCTCTATGGTTAGAATAAGGTTTTAGTGTAAGGATGTGATGTGTGTCGATTTGAATGATATTTTGATAGTTATTTTTGTTAATTCATATCATATTGGAATGAGATATTTTGTATATGGACTAGCTTTATCTTTCGAAAGCCAACCTTATTTCTATAGATCTGTCAATGACGACCATAGTCGTCGTTGGTGCCATATTTTTTTTGTTTATATACAAGTCACAATGTGGTCAGCCAGTGTTGTTTTCTTTTATCGATGTATTTATCAGATCTAAATATTCATAGTCATTGTTTTTTTTGTAAAATGTCTCTAATTCATTTTTATTATCACTTCTAAAGCTGAAAGCTTAGATGACAGACAATTATTTTCATAGATATATCTGAAGACTGTATTTTTTTGAATGAACAAAATGTGTATTTAACATAAGTGTTGTATAAGATATGTGGCCTTATAATAACGTAATGTTAAGTAAATGAAACTTCAGTAAATAAGTGATGAAACATTTAATTTTTCATTTGAAAGTATACCAAGTTGTAGTTACACGTCCGATACTGAGATTCAAATGAAACGCGAAACACAATTGTATTATACAAAACCACAGCTGATTGGAAACTGTCGCTCATTTGATTCACTCCATTCATAAGATTTTAGTAGAAAACATTAAATTAATTCTCATACTCTGAGATGTAAGACATGATTTTAAAGAAATTTCATAAGGGAGAATAGTATTGTAGCTGTTTTAATTGTTAGTTCGGAGCAGTCAAATGAGCGTCAGGCCAACTCGCCGCCCCCACTTACCGACCGTTACTCTACAATCAAGTATTGCCCTAATAATTACCACTACCTATCTATGCCTTAAGTAGACAATACATTTATACAACTTAAAATAATGACAAGACGATTATAACGAAATAATACAAACTTTAATAAACAAATTCATTGATTGTGCTAATAATACATGTGGAGGCTATAGTCGGCTATATGCGACTCACTATTTTAAAATTCAGCTAATATTCAGCTAATTTTAACATTGAACGCCTCCTGTCTCAACATCCCATTTAAAGATAATATCTAACATTTTATTTTATCTGGTAAATAGTTCTAGAGTCCGGGTGTCGCGAAACAGGGGGCTTAACTTTCTGTAAAAATTCTATTGCTACCAACAAACAATATAAAACTTAACGTCAATGAACATAAGATCCAAAATGGCTTCTCGCATTAGGCTGAATGTTAATTAGGTAGTGTTTGCAACAGTTTACAGACACGGTGACAGAAGTGGAATGCTATCCACAGACCACTTGTCGTAAATTGGCATTATCAATATCAGGTAAGATTTCGATACACCGCTTAGGGGCTTCAATAGGTAGATAAATCTCGCTTCCCTTTTCATAAAAGCAAAAGGGTAAGTGATTTTAAACATAAGTGAGAGTTCACCTCTGAGTTATTCATTTATAAGATAATTTCGAAGAGTCACAAATACAATTTTTGCAAAAATGATATCTAAAGTACAATAGAATAAGATACAAAATCGATTAATGAAATATAAAAATTGGTGTTACACTCTCTTGGCGATATAAACTATATCTAAATGACGCACGGATGTATTTCGATTAGTATAAAATCTTTACAATATCATGGAACGGATGAAACGCTAGTGAGTTTGGTTCAAGCGCTAGTCTTCTATGAGAACACATTCAATTTAAATAATTGCCTTCACGGCCGTTGTAAACATAATAATTCAATAATATGCCGTCAAAAGAGTGGACCATGTCTGCGTACTCATGGACGAATAATGAAAACAATGAAATTATAACGATCGATCAACACAGCGCAATATGTTCCATATACATAATTCATGTACCTAATAACATTCATAAATACCAGTGTTTAATAAATAATCTGATTTTTCAATATATAATATGTTGGCCGGATGCTTTTGTATTTACGCGTCTGGTCCACTCTTTTAACTCGAAAATAGCTCTCGTAAAATATTTACAGATATATATTATAAAAATATATTAAAATCATAGACACGATGGCACTTGGTTGCGTTGTAAAAGGATTGAAATTATAACATAGGAATTAGAATTAAATAAATTTGCTACAACGAACAGAATAAAACCGCTACGTCGGGTATATAACAGTAAAGTAATACCAATAATAATGAATCGTGAAACGCATGTTAATACTAGCTTAATAAGGGAATGTATAAAAATTAGTTTCAACTATATCAATGTTAACTCCTCAACAATAAATACTATAAATCTTTGGTTTCATTTAGTCGCTCGATTACAAAACGTTTCTCGCTCATCGGCGGTACGGGTAAGCCTACGACGAGGGTACGAAAGTGAAGGTTTATTATCTAGGGTAGTTCATAAGAGCGGCTACTGCAGGTGTGCCAGCCGCTTCGGCAGCGCCGCCACCACCCGCACGCGGTCGCTGAACTGCGGCGGCGGTGCTAGCACTGGTGCTGCCTCTGCCGCCGGCGCCGGCTCCTCGGGCGGCGGCGGCAGCTGCGCCAGCAGTACTGCTGCCCGGGCCCTCCGCCCGGGCGCCTTGTCCACGTCCACGCCCAGGCGCTCGGCCGCGGAGCGTCCGCGCGTGCTGCCCGCGGCTCCGCGCAGCAGGGCGGCTGTGGCCCGCTTGCGTGTGAGCGAGTTGTGGCGAGCCATGGGCGGCGGCGGCGGCGCCAGGCTCTCGCTGGAGGAGTGCACGGGCTCGGTGCTGATGACGTCGTTGGAGGACTTGACGGTGACGGAGGCGCAGAAGGAGACCTTGTCGCGGCGAGGCGGCGGCCGCGCCTGCGCCTCCTGGTCGGACGACACGCCGGAGGAGCTGTTGTCGCCGTCGTCGCGCGACCCGAGCTCGTCGCCGCATGACTTCGACGACTTCAGCCGCGTGCGGATCTTCTGGATCTCGTCCACTGAGAACGAGTGCTGCATTGAACTTGAACCGGAACTGCTCCCGCTGGAATTTAACGTACGGTTTCATTAACGTTTGTGATGCTTAGATATTTTAATGATTAGTTTTTTCAGCAAACCTCAAAATATTTTAAAACTATTATTATTTTTGAAAAACTAGGCAACTCATTTTCTTTTTGGAAATCTAAATCGAGAAGATTAATTTGTATCAAAAATATTTTTCAGCAGGATTTTAAATTAAATCACTTCAAACACAACAACACCCACAAATATTAAACAAACAACGTAAAACATAACTTCATCAAAAATGATAATGATAAGAAAGTTAATAACGTGTTCCCGGTGAAAATCAATTTCTATAAAGTGCTGTGTCTTGTTCGAAAATAAAACGCAATGTACCCAACCACCAACCAAGTGCTTCTTTAAAAACATATTATTAGTTTGAATTTAAAATTAAACTGTATTGAATGAAAATCTTTTGCTCAACAAAGGACATATGATGCAACGATTTCTTAAAATGAAAGAATTAATGTGACTCGCAGTCGTATGCGGTTTTTCAGTGATGGTGACCGACAAACACACAAGCGCTTCCCCAGCGACATGTAATTATATGGCAACTGAAACTATACCTTATCCGTTAAGAATCAAAGCTCAAAATAAAATATTTATTCCGCATCATGCTCAAATATCGTTGCGTATATTGGTATCCTGAAAATGTTAAGGTTCATTAAGACATTGCATTCTCTGGGTGCTTTTTTGAAGTAGTCAAAAGTTTAAGTAGAAGTTCAGAAGTTCAGATTAGTACAAACTTTTACATGATTAAAACAAGTGAGAGCCTACACAAAACTGGCACCACCAATATTCCAATATTTGCCCAAACATTGTGACATACGCGACGTACAAAACTGAACCTTATGTCGTGACAATAAGACTCACCTAGCGTTACTGTTGGCGCTGGTCTCGGCCACAGCCGCGGGTTCGCCTTTGGGCTTGGCGTCTACTTCGTCGTCAGATTCCGACATGCTGTAGTCTGGCTCAGGTATTGGTGGGGCTGGGGTTGAATTCTGAAATGAGATACAAATGTTTATGTTACAACTATGTGATGAATTCCTGACGCAAAAAATAGTGTGTATTTGTGTCTGACTGTGGCATAGTAGATCCTAGATGGGTGAATTGGTCCCGAAAGATATATTTCCGCTGAAAACTAGGTGCAGGAAAGCAGTCTGGAGTTTGTTCTTTGAATTGGATGATGCATACAATGTTGGTGCTGCGAAAGTTCTGACATGAATTTCATAAGATTGTTTCTTAAATAGAAGTTTCTAGAAATTACCTGTCTTACGAAGCCCTTATGCGTGTTGAAGGGCTGCGCATATTGGTTGGTGTGGTCATCTGCTGACTGAGGCCGGTTAGGCCCCGCCCACGACCGTAACGACGTTGCTTTACGACTCTGTAAAACGAAGGTTCCAGTATAAACCATACCATTTGAATTGAATCAGCAAGAGAATGGGTAATGGGGGATTTTTTTTTGATATTGCTATTGAATTTTTCAAGTTTCGTGACAGTATTTATGTGAGTTCCTTTTTAGAAAGTGACTGTTAAAAAAATCGTATGACGATTTCACAACTTTCGATTCACAACAGCTATAGCGTTATAGTAGTTTAGTCAATAATTATTATAAGACAATAGAGAATCAATTGCGTCTCGCAAATATACACGAATGGGTACAATGGCTTAATACAGTTACTGTATTAAGCACACTGTATCGTACACTGTATTACAGTGTACGGTACAGTGGGTAATACTAACGTTGTGCGTATTATCATTGTTGGTGGGCCTGTAGGCCACAGTCTCGAGGTCGCGGGGCGAGGCGTAGAGCTTGGCCTGGTCGGCGGGGCGGAACGTAGAGGCCGGCGCCGCGCCCGCTACCGGCGGCGGCGGCGGCGGGTGCGCGGGGGGAGGCACGCGACCTGGTGCTGTAGAAAGGTACATAATTTTAATGGTATGTTAGTAGTTTTAGGTCCAAGATCACTGACAGCATATGCATCCGTAATACAACTGTTTACTGTCGTTAAAATCAACAATTGTTTTAAAAACCTAATGTAATGTTTATGTTGTTGGTGAAATTGGAGGTTAGTCTTGCTTAGTTGCCAAGTGTTGGAGATGTTCCTCCTTAGAGGAACGTTTGGGGGGTTTTAACATTCTAAAAGGTCTTCTCCAAATATTTTGAGCAAGCGCGGTGCTAATATTTCCATTTTTTACTAATTAATTGCCTTTTTTTAGTAAATTGGATCCGTTAAAAATTAAGAGACCCATACCATGCACATCTTCGCTAGAGCGTGTCCGAGGCGGGTGGGCGGTGTGTTCGGCAGCTAAGTCCGGCGTCGAGTGGAAGTCTCGGCGCAACGTGCTGCTGCTCGACTTGCTCCATAACTGAAGGGAAATTAAATAATATATGAGGATGTGGTAGAGTGAGTTCAGTCGTTTTAGGTAGGTATACCGTTGCTTTTGAGAAGTTTCTCGCAAATCACAAGAGGCGACTGCAATGAATCATGAAGTAACACCAAGATCGTATTAACCACTGACATGAAAAGAGGGGGTATTGTCATAAGTTTATGATTTTTGTAAACCAGATTTCCGCATTCTTCCTGTACTGTTCACTGGCCAGTTATGTCCGAAGTACGATATTGAGTTTTTTAAGTCTTTTGAGTTTACAGCACATTAGCGTTTTTCGGATTTTGGAGGTATTTTCAAAAATTTTGAAGATTATCCAACTCACCTTTCCTCGTGACCGCTTCATCTCAGCCACAGAGGCGTAGACTCTAGTCGGCGCCCGCGCAGGCGAGTACGGAGGGGAGTTGGAACCTCCCTGGAACGCTGAACGAGTCATCATCGCGTTGTTGCCTAGTCTGAAATGTTTTAAATTGTACGTTAGGTTTACGTTTACAAAATCAAGATAATGAAACATGTCAATACGTTTTTGGATCTTTCAGTGATTGTCAGTGGTTCCATCTAAAAACGCTTTCATTAAGTTCAGCCTTATTTCAGTCTGATGATCAAGAAGGACATTATAATTTCTTATAGATATATTTGGAGTAAGTTACAATATTAAGAAATGTTGTATTGAATAAGGCGTTTTCAATGACACTACTTTCAAGCTCTGACGAGATCCATACAAAATCCAGCATTGTCATTAATTCGCGAGTTTTTTTCCCATCACCTAAAAGTACCAAGTCTTGTCATAAGTTCAAGGCTACTCACATGGTATCAGCATCAGCCTGCCGCTGGAAGAGTTCCTCGAGCTCTGCGGCGGTGATGCGGCTGGAGGCAGGCCGAGCTCGGATGGACGCCGTGCGCGGCGCCACCGGAGTGCCCGATACCGGGGTGCCGTCTGGGGAATAATAGAACGTGAAGTTGGGTATAGAGGTAGTTTGCGGCCAATTATTTGAGTACTTTAATGTTTAGTCTTTAATATTTTTTTTGGAGTAAAAGCGGTTTGGGTTTGGTATCTGGATTTGATTTGTCAATGTCATCAATGTATAACGTATAAGCTTTAAGGTTATAACTGCAATAGTAAGGTTTCAAACTTTAATTACATACTACTTCTTTATCAAGAATGTGGCTTTATATGTTGGTGTTCTTTTATCACATTTATTTAAAAAGAAAATACTAACTGTTACTGCCTCCCGGTAATTGAACTGACTCTGCTGATGATGACTTGCCCGCCACACTCAAAGGTTCACAACTCTCTTCTTTTTCACCGCCATTTTCTGAAAAAGTCATAGTTTTTGTTGACTATAAGCAAATTCTGTGATACCTAAGAAACACTTTCACCGGGGATTACAATAGCATATTATTTTATCTGGAGATTTTTTTTACTACCGATGAATTTCACATTACTTATTTGTGACTTTTGTCAAAATGCTATCTCTAGTAACAAAATCAACAGAAAGATAGGTTATTGAATCTGTCATATGAGCTAGTTGTTACGGATGGATACGTACCAAGACCAGCGACCATAGATTTGGCTCTGGCTCGTCCCACGCTTAATGTTGTTCTCGGATCGCGACGTGGAGGCGCGGGCGCAGGGGCTCGACCTGAAGACGAATTTCACGTTATAATATTTTCACTGGGCCCTAGTCCGTTTTTATTCAATCAATTGTTTACTTTTTGAACGTAAACATTCATAGTAAACGTTCCGGTTAAAATGTTAAAAGGTTTAAAAAAATATTGTTGGTGAAATCAGGCCCAAGTGGACCCCGAAAATGTGTGTGCAGTGTGGTTTCCTTCCATTAATCACAGCAAATTATGTTCCAATTCTAATGTACTGGGATAGTTACTTCCGGGATAGTTAGTTGGTATAAGATAGTTACCTCCAGCGCCCTTCCTGGGGAGTGTTGCTGCGTATGGACGACCAGAACTGGACAGCTGGTTCTGAGACTTGCTTGTGGGTACCGTACACGTGTTGTTCTCGTTGTTACCTTCAATTAAAAAAAAACGGATTTTCAGAAATATTAGGTATCAAATACCTCACAGAAGAAGTCAGAAAAAAATTGTCAATTAAAAATTTGGACTCGCGTACAAATGGTTCCGTACCATTACCTTTCAATCGCCAAAACACAAAAAAATTTACAAGGGGGTTTCGAAGCTGAACATCTTTGAATGTATGCCGAAATCCTCAACAGAGATCCATTACTAGGCAAGACTACGCTTTACATTGAATAATAATTTTAATAAACGAAAGAAGTAAATAACTTACCATTATGATTGTTCAACGAGACAACAGTCATGGAGACGAGTGCCCCGGAGCTGCGGATCAGCTCAACCACGTGCTCGTGTGACGCACACGACACGTCCTCGCCGTTTATCTGTACACGACAGAAAGACTCACAATTAATTATATGTAATGAGGAAAGAAAAGCGGTCTCTGAAGGAATAGAAGGTTCTAGAAGGGAGGGGGTGCTGATTTAAAGTTTGAAGAATGGATGAGCATAGAGGAAAAGATTGAAATGCGGTAAATACAGCTGTTTTCGAAGAAAAAGAAGGGGAAAGGATGGGGTTCTTGTTTGAAGGTATAAAGATAGTTGACCCTGTAGCAAGATGCAATTTAAATGGTTCACGAACTCTAGCTAAGTACTGAAATACGGTTTGAAAGTTGTTTGGAAGCGTCCCAGAAAACTGTTTTAGTGCGAAATTAGAAATGAATTGTTATTAAAACAAAAACAATCTCACGTAAAAAAGTTACTTTTCTATAGCTGAGAAGCACGGCCATATATTCGGCGGTCGAGTCTTGAATGAAACATTTGGCAACGGAAATTATTGTTTGTCTATTTACGATGTTTGTATGTTTTGTAAAACAATGTAACAAGAAGCGAATGTTTTCTGAATAGTTTACCTAATTGCTGTTGGTTGTAGACTGGTATGTGGCGTTCTAATCAACGTGTTTTTAGAGAATGAGAGCCAAGTTTTCATTGTTTGACAGACACAAATTGGAATACCCTACTTATGTACACAGAGTACATATATGAATCTTTGATCATGGATTGAATTTGGCGAGTTGACTTTAATCATGCCACGCGATAAAGTCCTAGATGTTTGTTAATGTGGACTAATATTGGCTTTTGATGATGATGAACTTTAGCCCACTCTATAAATTACAGTCGACCACACGTCTCTCTGTGAGTGTTGTGCATGCCTGTATCTTGTGCTGGAACTGACTTATTCACTCAGGACTAATTTTAAATAAATCCGTGTCTGAATTTGTAAATATGTTGTTGGTGAAAATAAATAAATAAACAATCCCCTTGTAACCGCTACGCATATAACCGCAAGACAATTTGATGTTCTACCGTCTTACAACTGCAAGCATACGAGAGAGGTTAAAGTTTTACTTACCGCCACAAGAAAGTCTCCCTTCTTCAACCCCGCTCGGTCAGCCACTCCGCCGGCGTCCACATCATCCAGGTACTGCAGTGCTGGGCACCGCTCTGATGGACGTAGCTCCATGAGGGGGGAAGATGCCTTCGCACCTCGGAGGACGAAGCCGAACCCTCGGCGGGCGCGGTGCAGTACTACTGTTCTGGTCTCCATGTTGCCGTACCTGGGAAGGATGAAATGATGTCTTATGTTGACTAACAACGCTTGGTGCGGTCCGCAGATGGGTGACCATCTTTTAAAGAGAAGTTCTTCGGAAGGCACGATAATTGGTGCGCACCAGTTGTCAATTGAATATTTTTAGCAGTAGTTTGGCAGGCAAGGTAAAGGTAACTTGTTTGAGGAGGTCAGATAGGCAGTCGCTCCTTGTAAAACACTGGTACTCAGTCGCATTCGGTTAGACTGGAAGCTGATCCCAAAATAGTTGGGCAAAGGCTATCCAGATGAGATTATTGAAAAGAGTACATAGGTAGTACGTACACAATTGAAGAGTATACACAATTGGTATGTTGGTGAAAATTCTGAGTAGATATTCCATTTTAGATTTTATTCTCGTGCAATTTAAACAACGGATAATAACGAACTTGTAGTAAGTTATTAAATTATGGCCGCTTACATATTTTTTTGTAGTTTCGAGGCAAGTTCTGCCAATACCTTATTGTAATTCCCCATTGGTTCCGATTTAATAATTTTCGGCGAAATGAAAAAAAGGTAGTCATGCACTACACCGTTATTTAATCAAGCACTTTATAGTTCGCACCGCTAAAATTGTAGACCACTTATTAGATTACTACTAATCACAAATTCATTACTTCGTTTACATTGTCACTGGTACAAAAGAAAGCCGACCTTTGGCGACTGACCCTATGTTAACATGTTATTTATTATGTTTACAAAGTACAAGGCATTGTGTATTGTTGGCTTGTTTACAAGTATTAAATTGTGATGTCACCCAGATACAACAGATGCTGTGCGCATACTTCGTACTACGTAAGTACCTACTACATTTTGTTTCGATTCATTGCTTCATTGTTACACTCGGTTTCAGCCGCGATCTACTTCCTGTACCGGGATACCTTTATAACCGAGGGATAGTGTAGCTTCTACAGAGTGAAACAGTTTCGGGGCTTTTTAGGGTACAATTTAAACAAAATTCTGAAATTGCCTAGGTTTGCAGATATACCATTACATATAGATACGTACGAAGTGAATGGTTGAAATACTTACGACTTTTTAATCCTAGGCGCAGTAGCACTGTAGGTCTTGCTGAGCGCCATCTCTCGTCTGCCAGTCACTCGGGAATGGTGGATTGGTCCTGATGCCAACACCTGACAAAGAACGAATAGCAACAGTAGAATAAAAAGCCGTAGACAATTCGTCGTTTAGGCAACAATTGGCACTCTACTGGTTCATCACGCTTGTGACAATAATAGACTTCGTAGGTTCTTTTGGTATCCAAAATGTATCGCAAAAAATGTTCATACCTGGTGCAGATGTTGTGTGTTCTGCCGAAGTCGCACTTCTTGGACGCATTGCATGGGGAATAGCCCGCTGGCTCCAGACCCTCGCACCGTGCCTTCTAGCAGACCGTCATCTGTGGCTCCCGTCACTGTATGCCATAGAATCAATTTAGTTATAAGTATAAAACAATATGAGGTGTTCTTTGAAAACTTGAGCACTTTAAACTGAAGCCCGACAGGCCTATAATTCAAAATCCAATTTTTTTACTGACCACTATTTCACCTGATGGGAAGCGACTTTGTGTTCAAAAATGGTCACGCCTGTCTTTTGTTTTTTCAGCAAGTTTTACTGAGGTTTTCCTTGAAAGTTCTTTGTTCTTCGTGTGTCGTTGGTAAGGTTATTTGTGCTAATGTATGATCTCAGTTACTCACAAAATTCTTTGTTAAAGTGCTACCATATTTGATTATTGGATTTTAGTATGCGTACAAAATGATTTTAATGACGTATGGATCATGTACATTTTAGTATTCCGTGTGTGATAAATTGAACTTCATGAGAGACCAAATGTATTGTTGAAGAAGTATGATGACTGGTTACTAGGACTTATCGTAGGGCTTATTTAGCTTCCCAAAGGGACAATGGGATAACGTGATATTTTCTCAAAACAATTCCTCTTACAGCAATAAGTGGCCCTATTGCAATTCCGTATTTCGATCATGTTGTCTAATCCTAAGTGTTACTCTTCCGTAGTGTGTGACACTGTACCTTCAACAATATCGCCCTGGTTGAGTCGCACATGGCCGGGCGTGGCGCCGTCATAGGGCTGCAGACACACGACGGTGGCGCCGCCGTGCAGCGAGCACGTGGTGTCGGAGTTGCTCGTGCCCACGCCGCTAGAGTCCGATATGATGTCGCTCGTGTCTCCCGCGCTTTTATCTGTTGGGGTTAGTGTCGCTCAACGGTCAGTCGGTGTATACCATCCTTTAAAATTGGAACGTTGCATGGTCCAAAGTTAGGACATCTTTTTTCAATGTATGTTGTAGCTGGATTAATTGTGTACTGTGTAGGTCAAGTGCCAACGTTCGTGAAGAACACACTTGTTGGACAGAGGATTTAAGCGTGTATTTTGTCGTGACCGGGACACTAAATACATGTTTTGGACTTAATGGGTCATGTCTTCAAGATTGATTTTCGAATAGGGCAAAGTCGTTGTTAGAAGTCTTAAATATAGGAATCTCTTAATAGTAACCGTATTTCACTAGAAAAAAAACAGTGTTCGTACATCCTACATCTAAAGGGGTATAAGAGGAAAAATTATAAATTTTGTCGTAAAAGGAAGCGAAGAAGCGATCGATGGGTAACTACATGACATATAGGCACATAGAACATGCAACGAAGTGGACGGGCGATGTCGGTGCATGGTGATGGTTGTCAGTTGTCACATGGGTGGTCGGTGCCATGTTCCGCAACCTTGGACCTCGCGGTGGAATATAACGGAGAATGGCTGTAGACACAACAACCAATTGAAATGATTTGTCTTGATGTGGTGATTTATAAGGTGTTGGTTGTTGTATCTACAAAATGGTTTCGTTAGTTTCCATCGCATTTGAACCTTGTCAAGTTACCTGTGAGTATACTGGCATCGTCCTCGTGGCTGGGGTGGCTGGCGTCACTAATGCTGGAGGAGGCCGAGGAGAAGGGTCTCTCTAGACTGCAGGGAGACGCGGTGGGTCCAGGCTGGCGGCGTAGCAGCGTGTCTAGTTCGGCGGGAATGCGCGTGGACGACGCGAGGGACGACCTGTCCCCCGCTGTCCACCAACCCCCCCAAGCCGCAGACCGTCTCTTCGGATTGTACCGAGGAGGTCCACGGAACGGCACTGAAATATTTTATTTAGCAACCGAACAAACTAATAAAGGAATCGTGCGTCAAACAAATATCAAGAAAATAAACATCAAAATCATTTGACGAACATAAGTTGTATGTAAAAAATAATAGTGCGATAAAATATTTTGGTATAACAACTATTGATACGTGTTAAATACAATATATACCTTTGAACCCTTTAATATTATTAGTGTTTTTTTATATAATCTATGTTCGGTTAGTGATATTTTAATATATTAGCGTAGGTATCCAAAAATACAACCATCACCATTATGATATTAAGCAATGGAATAGTATAGATAGAACGGATGACGCATGCAATAATAGTAGATAGAATAAAAAATAAAATATTTACACAGATACTACTTAATATATAGTATGGTGTGTCGTTTGTACATACATACAATACGTTTTTGCTGTAAAAATAAAAATACTAAAGCGTTGCACATACAAAATAATTATCGCATTGAAAATCATGGATTATTAGATCGATCAAAACTATGGTGGTCTTATGATACTTTGAGAACTACAACCCAATGTTTTATAGTAGTCGAAGCATGTACAAATGTACGGTTATTTTTTTTTATGTCAAACTGTCAACTATGTAAATAATAATCGAGAAATAATCGATAACACACAATCGATTTAAGAATCCATGTAGTTAAATAAACACATAAGGTATGAAGCTCCAATCAAAGCCATGCACTACAGCACCAGGGCCGGACTCACCGATTTCTTCGGCTTTGTAGTTCTTTATCACCTCAGCCAGATCTAAGTTGCCGGCTATTACTGCCACCTGGGGATTTTAAGTGTTGTGTGTCAAATTGGTGTTTTGTATAGGACGAATTTTGGGTATCTGTCAACTTGGGTTATGTTGCGGAACAAATATATTGAAGCCTAAGTATTGAAATATTGAAGAATTTGGACCCTCCATATAATAGCTAAAAAAAACATGACCTTCCTTATGATACAGCAGGGAATAAAGTGGACCCTTAAAAAAAAAAACGTATCTATTTTAGCTTAATATCTAGGTGATGAATCTGGAGATTCATTCTACTAAAAAAACTAGTTTAAAATGGTTCCCCCATGCAATCGGCTTTCATTTATTATGCTGTGCATTTTTTAATTTTCCATTCACAGATTTCGCATACTATTTACCCTCTTAAGCTTGTTCTCAGATTTTCCAGACTCATTTAAAAGAGCAATTACCTGATAAGGAGTTTGGTTAGCGAAGTTCAAGGCCTCCTTATCGCAGCCTCTAAACAGCAGCTGCCGTGCGCAGGAGTCCTGCGCGTTGACCGCACACACGTGCAGAGGAGTGTTGCCCGACGCGTTGCGGCTGTTCATGTCCGCACCGTAGAAGAGAAGGTGGTCTAGGTGCTGGACTAGACCGTTGCGACATGCCTGAAAGACACAAATAATGGAATTATAGAAGGGTTAGATAACGGGGCAATAAGGTACTTATTCGAACTTATTGGCATAAGAATGTAGAATAAACTCAGTGAGGACTTTTGTCTAGTAGAATCAGCTAGTGTCAGAAAAAAATTGACATCCGGAACCCCGAATTCAGGGAATGAGGGTAATTTTTCCTTACATCTGATTAGTTAGGGAATATCTTAGAAGCACCAGCTTAAATTCTCATATGTGTGGATTCAAACAAACTCAAGCATACCTGATGCACCTCCTGCCATCCTTGCAAATCAGTAGCCCCGATCGTCGCATGATCATGAAGCAGAGTCTCACATAACAATGGGTCAGTTTTGTTCGTCACAGAAAGATATAATGGCGTCAATCCTTTCCCGTCTTTATAATTAGGTGATGCTCCAAGTTCCAGTAATGTCTTCACGGCTTCTAGAGAGTTCTTTTCGATAGCCCTGTGCATGGCCGTGCTGCCATCTTTGGTCCTATAGTCCAGGAGTGCTCCACCGTTGACCAGGGCTATTAGAACTTTACCAGGTGACTTTAGGCCGGCTGCTATTGTTAGTGGTGTTTCTGTAATGGGAAATGGGTTTGAATTAGTTTCACTTCTTTTTGGGACTTCTGAATTTCGATTTCTGTGTGGTGTGTAATTTATGTTATTGAAAATTTTCCATAGAATCTAAGATAGATTTTGTATTCTAACCATACGCAGAAACTTAGCATAGCTCAAACTGATGGTTTAAATCGATGTCACAGTATGCTTATTATAAACGCTCGTTAAAAATTCCTTGCTATTACTACCCATGAAAGTCACTACATTACGAATTTCCTACATCGTTACGTCGACTTAATAAATTTCAATAACAATGACCCGTTTTATTGAAATATTGAAGTAAAGAATGGGACATTTAAATCACAAATGATAAATTGGTTGTTCGACAGGAACAAATATTTCAGGTTGGTTAAACTTGGTGACGTTAATCGCAAGATTATCCACGGCTCGGTTGATACGGCTCTCTTACAATAGGTAAGGCGTGTTCAGACGTTCAAAACAGCCTTGAATTGAATGCCTGAGCCGTTTTTGGTAGTTTTGTTAGGATGATTAATAGTCCTGTTGATTTGTAATGTTAGGATATGCGGTTCATTTAAGGCGCCAGTGTATGTCTTGTAGCTTTTCAACAAATTACATTGACTGACCGATATTGCAAATATCACATCCTGATACTGGTGCATTCGCTGATGATAACGTGTTCCTTAGTAAAAATGAACATGGTAACAGTGTAGCTTATCAAAATTTTGGGTGCAATAGCGCCTTTAATCTATAATTTAATCTGTGCGATATCAATGTATTATGTTTAATTGTGGATAATCCTGTTACAAAGTGCAATAAATGAACTTGGTTGTGTAGGTTAGTCTTCTTACATCACAATTTTTATATATTTTTGTAGTCTCTATATTATATAGGGCAGCAAAAGTAGTTAATGTAAGAGAGGAAGTCGTGTCTGTGTAACTATTCCTACTTCAAAAGTAGGATTTCATTCCGGAACCTTCTACGCATACGAGGCCGCGGCCACAGTTGTAACTTAAGCCTTATTAGCTTCGCAGGTAACCTAAATGGAGTGCAGCTTGTCCTTTCAGAACAACTTGCCTTGAATAGGTAACTGTGTCTCAGTTCCAATTGACGTAATAATAAGTCTCATAACGACCCATGCATAAAGGCACATCTAAGCTAGACCTTTGTGACGTCATAATGGTACTTCACAAAAGAGGTATGGCACTAATTAGTTCTATTGAAACGTCTGAGGAGACGTAATATCAAAAGCTTTTGCTGGTAATGGGACTAAAGTGCCATTGATTTCTCAGGAGAAAATGGTCTAGACTAGAATCTGGATTATTTTGGTACAAGAATACGTCAGCCACGAGAGGCATTGTTCTCTTGTCTGTGTTTACTAAGTAATTGTACTCTTGGGAATTTGTGGTTTGAGATGCCATTGTTCTAATGTTTTGATTAGGTTGAGATAATTGGTTTACTAGACCTCGAATGCTCTTCAGATGTTTTGGTTCCTTAGGTATGATAAAAACTAAAGCTTACTTTGATCAACAAGTGATCGAAGAAAGCTTAGTTTTCTTCCGTTTGCAACAACCTCACGAGTTTTTTGTGGCAGACTTCACATTTCTGACACGATCGCAAGAAGGTGTATTCTCATTTATTCGGAAGGAAGCCGATGACAAAAACTTCCCAAAAAAAAAGTAGCCATGAAGATTAAAAGTCACGACCTAACACTAATCTGTCAACTACAACATGAGTAGGTAAAGATCTCAGAAAACGTTACAAACCGCTTTTGGCCACTAACAGTAATCTGTACACACCCTTAATTCTATTTTAGGTACCACCAGAACAATAGTAGATAAGAATCAGTATGTAAATGAGAACGGTCGTATAACTCGTATATCATGCGGGGTTGCCAACTTAGCAAGAGAATGTCCGAGCCATTCATGGCTGATCCTAAGTGGATGAATGAATGTAATATCCATGGAGAACTAAATGACTAGCGGAGATGTCATAACGGCAAAGGAGATTGGGCAAGAATGTATGAAGTTTGGTCCAAATGTCCACCACGAACGAGACCTATATAATTAAATAGTCCACTTAATTTAGAGTAACTTTTACTAAGAAAGTAAAAAAAAAACAATGCCAAAAAAAAGTTATAGCCAAAAATGTATTCTTAATTTTCGGTAGTTTTTGTATGTTATCACTTATAATACCACAAGAGCTTCAAAATTATCGGGTATTTTCCGATAGGTTCGTTGCAAACAAATGAAGGAGTCAAGTTTTTCAGGTTAAAAAATCACGAGCGCGAAGCGCGAGTGATTTTTCCTGGAAAACTTGACGATAAAAAATAATCATGATTATTTTTCCGTCCCAAATGTCGGCCACAACCTGTCAGTTTGACATAGCAACGACCAGAGAAAATATTCAAAAAATTATCAGTATAATACCATGTAGGTTGTACCACGTGACGTCGAATGGTGCAATTCTATTGGTCGATATTTGGGTCGGAAAAATAATCATGATTATTTTTTATTTTATTCCACTTCCATCTCCGCACTTTATCTAAAACTAAGATGAGTAAGACACGTTTGCATATAAACAGCCCATATTTCTTTGCCCGATGGATGAACGAATCACTAACCAATGAGGGTTTTCTAAAATGGCGTCCACGAGGTAGCAGCACCGAGTCGTCAGGTCCAGGTAACTGTCAAAGTGCTTATCTTTACTATGAATAGTGAACGATTTTAGTGTTTTTTTTATTTTATAATTAAAGCACTGCATTATTGTTTTACTATTGCGGTTGAGTAAACAAAAAAAACTAAATCATATTGTGTTAACAAAGAAGATGGATCAAAATTGCCCCACGTCCTATAACAATGTGACGTATCTCAAAAAAAAGATAAAAATGTTTAAAAAAATATGGCATACTCTCTAATTCATTTTTTTACACCTTCATATGAAAAAAATGCTTTAAAAATTGTTCAGGCGCTGTTATGAAAACATCGTTCATAGGACTATTTTATTAAATATTTTTTTGTTTGATAAGGTATACCTCACAGGTGGTCCCATAATCATCAGGTCAGGATATGATGATGGAAACCCTCGTGTTTGGGCTTGTATTATTCGTATTAATACAAATAATATGAGCCGAAACACGAGGTAGTTTACATATTCGGTTGTCGAGTTCCCTCGACCTTCTTTCGTCTCCATCATCAAGTCAGCTCCAAACCTTTACTGTTGCATATTGTTATAAGACATACACCTTATAGTCAAGATTTTATCCTGCGCATGCCTACAACTTTCAAAAGTTGCCCTGGATTTCTCAGGGTTTCCATCATCAGATCCTGATCTGATGATTATGGGACTACCTGTGAGGTATACCCTATCAAACAAAAAAAAATAATTTAATAAAATAGACCATAGATAGTCCTATAAACGATGTTTTCATAACAGCGCCTGAACAATTTTTAAAGCATTTTTTTCGTATGAAGGTGTAAAAAAAATGAATTAGAGAGTATGCCATATTTTTTTTAACATTTTTATCTTTTTTTTGAGATACGTCACATTGTTATAGGACGTGGGGCAATTTTGTGTGGATTGTGATCCGTCTTCTTTTTCAACAAGCTTTTCCTTAGTACCAGTGACTTTTGCACAATCTCTCTTAGCTCAATTTTTAGTCCGGAAACCTTATTCTGACCGTAGTCCATAATAAAATCAATAACACTTCCAATATAATAGAATTTCAATAAACAATAAGTTCGGCACCTACAATTCCATACTATTTGACAGCTGTTTGGACCAGACGCATACGTGGCGCCACCCGGTGGCAGAAAAAATTTCAAAAACCCTCATTGAGGCGCCAGAAGTGCTTGAATATACTCAGCGGTTCCTGGATCTAAGAAAAGTTCGATGTAACTGGCGGTGTCTTCTCTCTAATAATGAACAATTCTGTTTTGTCAGAAGTTACAGAAAGTACGAAAATCGAATATTACGAAAAGTGATTGAAAAAATTAAATAGAAAAAATCTATAAAATGTTTTATTTGATTTTGCTATAACTTTTTTCTGGCATTATATTTTTTTTTACTTCCATAACAAAAAATGTTCTATATTTAACGGGCTATCTAGCCATATAGGTCTCGTTCGTGGTGGACATTTGGACCGGAATCGCCCATTGTCCTTTCTTATCAAAGTAACGCGACAAAATGCGAGTGTTTGGAGGACGAAGAACGTTACTGCCTCCGCCCACCTACACCTTATTTGGAACCCGCTCATTTTTTGTAATGCCAAGAATCGTTGATGTCTCAGAGAACCCGAACCCCTCGTTAGTTCACTCGTAGCCGATCGTTTTAGTCATGTCCACCGAACGTAGGTCAAGCCTACAAGAAGGCCCCAGACCTACCCGCGTTGTGGTATCTCCGCTCATCTTTCTTTATTCTTTGGTAATATCTGATGGCGGATGTTAATAAGAGGTCAATAGAGGTGTGAGGATGGAAGTTTTAAATTGTTTTGGTGTTGTAGCGGAACGGGTTATGAAAGAGATTGAGTGCTGTTTGGTAATTGTAGGCTTTGTTTTCACTGATAGGGGTGCTTATTGTGTTATTTTGATGGACTTTAACAAGGTGAAGTGGTTCCATTGTAATCGAAGTTTAGCAAAAAACAGAGTAAAGTCTCCTTCATTTGAAATTGTATGGTCTTCTACATTGGTCTTTCCCTACTTCAACTACAGTAATCCTTCCTCTCCTATTTCACCTAATTCCATATTATTGAAACTATCTTACCGCCAGTCTCCTGACAATGGAAGTTGGGGTCAAGTCCTTTAGCGCAAGCCTTAGTGATCTTGTCGATCTGCGCATGCGTCACGTGTTCTAGGAAGCGCCGCAGGTTTGCGCGGGAGTGCAGCGCCTTCAGCGTCTTCTCGTCAAGTTTCAGCATTTTGTATACTCGCCGCTTGTATTTTAACTGAAAAATTGATGATAAGTAGGTTAGCATTCTGGAGTATCATAACGATCGCTGACTTTTTTTGGATATAGGTACCTAGCAAAGGATTGAAGATAGAATAGAGAAAAGCTTCAGTTTAGAATTGGACGTTTCATATTCAAAACGATGATGGTGATACTAAATTAAATCGTGTGTGTGTAGCATAAACATTAGGGTTACCTGATCTAAAGATTGGATCTTTTGAATCTGGAAGTCTTTTTGGAGTCTATAGAATATAGAAAATACAGCAATGCGTAGATAAATAATGATGTGATTACCTCAAGATATCCAACAGGTCCGTTAAAAGGGTAGTCTCCAAGTCTCCGCTCCTCGTCCAGAAACTTGCCGGCTTTGCCGTTGACTGGTGGGCAGAACAGACCATAGTTGAAGCTCTCCTTCAACTCCTGGAAACAAAGATAGAAGTCACATTAGTATTGTTGATATCGGAAAACATTTAGCCTTCATAGTATACTCGGGCAAGCAACAGAAAATCCCCCAGGGATGCTTAAAAAATATGATGACATTGAAGAAAAGCTCGTTCAGAATATTCTATTAATAATTTCAAAGAAATTAAGGTCATAGGAAACCGTGTTACCGAGTAATAGAAAAGTAATACATCAGATAAGACAGTCGCATGTCTACAACCGCTTAGGGACTTGCTCTTCATAGAAAAATCGATATAAAGGATAACCTTGACATCGAACCCGTTACCACTGCCCCTTGGAGGGTTATAAATGGGGTTAAGTGTGTGTTGCCATAAGACGTCTCAATATATCAAGTAGCCTCTTTATGAAATTGAAATCAGTTGCTCGAAAACGCCTGTGTTTATCATCGTTTAGAAAGGTTTACTGAATAAAGTTGCTAGTGTGACTGTATGCATAGTTAAATAGACATGACTGTATACATGGTTTTGCTCTAAGGATACGCTATTTATTCTCATCTCCATGCCTTTATACTAAAGAGCTTCCATGCAAGTCATATTTCCATTGAGATATCCCAGTACATTTGCACTGTGCTTTGCACAAAAGGATTCAGTAGTTCGAATATTTCATGCCACCTTCCGTGTTAAAGAATAACGCAGTCATAAAGTACTATTGTACACAAGCATTTATCATAGAGGTCGTAATACAAGTTAGTCCTCACACGAACGAAGATCTATTATTAACCACACAGTGGTATGCAAAGCTATTTATAAACTTACGCGAAATAATAAATCACCTATCTTAAGTACAAAACATTAATTATATTCTTAAATAACGAAACAAAATTAATAGAGCTTCAGTAAAAGAGATAGATAGTTATAGTTGCATGAAGTTGTTTGCAATTTATTGTAAGAACTAATAGTTGGTGCTGTGTGGTATCAATCACTTGATTTTAAGTACACAGCTGCACTATATGGTTATGTCGTCAAGCTTTATTGATGAAGACATCGAAAATGTTCCGAAAAGGCTTTATGTACTTCTTTGTTGAATCAAAATAATGATAAAAAATTAAAAAAGTAGGTAAGTACATGAAATACCTAACGCGATGAGTAAATACCTTCAAATTCATATTGAATAAATAATATGTTTGGATACAAAACAAAAACAACCAACATGAAAACTGTGCCCTGGATTCGAAAAGCAACGCACGTTATAATGTAAAAATCTTGTCCAAAGGTTTTAATTGTGAAAATAAATCCATTAAGCATTGTGTCATATATTTAAATCAGCGTTTTAATTTATACGTATAATGTGTTTTCAGACAATGAACAGATACAGCCAAGCATTGCATTGAATTCCAGCGGCTGCTTTTATTCCGAATACTGATATCTCTATAGGGATTCAGATAATTAATTCCAGCCGTAATCCTGTAGGAAACGAGATCCGTCAATTATATTCCCAATTAAATTAAAATACATTTTAAAGATTTTAATGAACAGCTATTTTCACAAAAGACTGATCTTTGAAACCGACAAAAGGGTCCTTAACGAGTGTAGTCAATCATAGTCAGACTTAATTATGAAAACTAATGTCCCAAGCTCTTGGCTTAATTCTGTATGACGTCATCACTAGCCATATAGCCAGATAGCCGGATAGTTAGGCCACAGGCCGTGTGTTTAATGATAGCTCGTTTTGCATGCGGCACGCGATTAACATCAAAGGACCCGACTGTCTGAAGCAATTGGTTAAGCAAAAAAACAAGCTGTGAAGATTATAAATGATGGTGGGCGATGTTGCGAGATTTGTGCAGTATCGGATGGTGTTTTTGATGAGAATTTGCATAAGGCTAATCGTTTTTGCGATGCTCCTATGTATTTCTACATTGACGACGAAATTCTCTCGTTTGTTGCAAACGTTCAACAACTCAAAAAGTTAGCGTTACTGAAACAAGCAGAACAACCAATTTGTCACGAACAGCAAACTAGTGAAAAACACTATTTTTGGTAAAGTTATAACGAGGCTTCCTAGCAAACAAATCACTGGCTTGACTGGTCTCTAACGAAGCAAGATATATTAGTAGTGACACCGGGATTGATCGAGGCTCGCCAGCCAGAACAGATTGCTAAGCTGCAGGTCAGTCAGATACCTCCTTATAAATGGACTGGCCCAAGTTATTTATGGACTTTCAGACCTTACAACTGTCTGATGATAATGTTAGTTCTAATTACGACGCTGTTCCGATTGAGATCTTAGATTTTGAATGATTGCTTTGGAATCGTTTGATAATAAATTTCTTATTTTGCGGCGGTTTTATTGGCTCTGAGATGATTGGATTTTGCTGTAGGTAGATAAACTAACAATAATATAAAAGGTGGTTAAAGAAATTGTATGTAAATGGTATTTAGGAAGCTTGAGAGATAGTAAAACAAAAAGGCAGACTTGCCAGTTTGTGACTAATTACAGTAGCCTATCCTATCCAGATATATTCCTAAGTAAAGCTCTAAGTAACTTCGACAATTTAGTTCGGCCTTTGTTTCCTAAAACATTGTTAGCATAATGGAAGCTAGCAGAAGTTTTTGCATACTTCGTTTAACATTTCTACATTTAAAAGAAGCGCATTAAAAGTAAATAAAATGCATTTAAGAATACAATTGAATTCAAAGGATTCATCACGTTTTTCCCATTCGTTGCTTGCAGAGCTAATTTATTTGCAGTGCAGAATAAAAACTCAACAGTTCAGTGATAGATTGCAGTTTTTCTGGCCGCCAGTGTACAGAACAAGTTGAGCCACTGTTTGGAATACAATGCAGTTCAGATTAACGGGCATGATATATCGGTGAAGCGTCTTTAACGTAACAAGACTAGGATAACTTATGGCTGTAGGATTCAGCCAGTTTAAGCTAGAGAAATTGTTTGAACTTGAACTCGTGGAAACGATAGATGCGGTGCGAATGTTCTTTTAAATACCTTCATCATTTCTTTGGCAATATATTTGAATTTGAAACTGGGAATGTGGCAACAGGAATGGAATACAAGGTGACAGTTAAAAAAGAGATGATTAAAATCTAAGTTGATATGCTGCCAGTATTAAAACAGTGCCTTATATTATTAAAACAAAATACTGTTTGAAAGCGTGAGCAAGTAGTATGTCTATGTACAATATTGTTCCAGAGCCTTTATTTTATAAAGTCTTCTTTGTCGTTGACTTTATAAATGTTGTTAAGAAGTTCGCAAGTATATAAGTTCTGTTTATGCTATTTGCCGAGGCTTGTTGTTCTTCTTATAAACTTCTTACATACCTGAGTATATTCTTACATAGTTTAAACCTACTTAGTTGGAACTTTTTCAATGGTATACTTGGTGTGTAGCAATCTACTACTCGTACAAGTAGTTTCTTAGGCTAACAGTTAGGTCGGCCGATTTCTCCCAGTTTTACAAGCTAAACGTGACGATAAACGTCCTATACAATGTTTGTAGTGCACAGACCGAGATTTTTGTTAGGAAATTACTGTGTACTTTATGTTATTCAAAAGTAACTTAGAATAGGTAACTGAGAATACCTTCTTCGGTATTTTTTTGAGATATTATATCATGATTTTCAGTGATATTCTATGCATCGGATAAATGAAGTCTTTACCAGCTCAGAATTGAAATTATTTTTACCTACTATTTCCTGTTGAAGATGACTCTTTAGAATATGACTTGTCTCTCGAGGTGTCTTACAAATCCAAAATGATTAGCTTCTCAAAACCTATCTTGCTACGAATCCAGAATAAGACAAGAAACCACGGCATCAGATTATTACATCAGCCCAATTCTATTCTCAAAAATGAATTCTATCTATTTTAGAAATAAGACATATTTTGCAATGTGACCTAACATGGAGCTCTGTGAATTTAGAAGGAATTTCGTAATATCACACGACGTACATTCGAGTAGGTAATATTAGCCAACGTTGTGGAAATATCGGAAAAATGTGGTGACGTCACGGGTGTATGAAACAGCTTACGATTTGAGTTTGCTGCCAATATCTTTAGATAAAAACTGTGTTTTAGTAAGAAGATAACTGTTATTAAAATACTTATTTTATGACAATTCCTTATATCTGAGACACAAGCAGACTTCTTAAAGCTGCTAAATCTATGTAGAACATGTTTTTTTATTTATCAAGCAATTCATGATTGAGTTTTTTACTTCTGAATGCGTAGTTCCAAACGATAGCGCCAATGACTAAATTAACCTTCGCAATTATCTTAATAACCGTTTTCCTTAAACTTTTCAATGGAACTCCGGCCACATCATCGTTTTAAATAACTTATCGTATTTCAAAAACAGATTAACATTTATCGTACGTAAGCCAAGGATTACTCTAGATATGGGATTAATGAGAGATAAGATATGTATCGTTACACTTATCTATGTAAAGGAGCCATTTATCAATATTTACTATATGTAGTAGCCTTAGATAGCAATTATAATCTGCAGAGGAATTTAGAACAGTCACATTTTTTTATGTTCACCAAATTCATCATTAGGAGATCTGACATTTCTACAGTGACCAATGAGCCCCGTTAGAGCATGTGTCATTTCCCAAAATGGCCACAGCGAGAAAAGGTTATACATAAAATGTCAAATACAGTTGACATTCCCGCATACAGCCTTCCAATTAGTGATGGACATATTGGCAACTGTAATGAACGCCGACCTCTATTCTGCGATATTCCAATGTTCGTTATTCAAACACGTAAAATAATGACAGCTCACAGACAATAAATCTAACTTCACCATCAAGATTTTGGTTTATGGTTTAACTCATTTCAACTATAACCTTACAGCAGTATGCAAAGATGTGAATAAAGATTTCAATAGAATTCTCTAGAGTTGAAAGTTGGCCAAGAAGCCTCGGATTTCCATGAGAAATGAGCAATATCACCCTTAATTTATGGGCCATAAACCAGTTCCGTTATCCACCCAGATAAAAGTCCATAGAGTGTAGGAAAGTCAGGAATGGGCGTGTAGATTAGACAATGCGTTTGCCATTAATATTTAGAGTAGCTTTACTGCCTACTGACAGGCCGTAGGTGTTTCTTCTCGTTGTTGGATTGGTTAGGGTTGCTGCTAACCAGGAAGTGGATTTCGCAAGTTTGGGTTCAAAGATTTTCACCTGAATAATGCAACTTAACAAGTTCAAGTTAGAATTTAAAACTCGATATTTTTTAATATATCACGGTATAAAAAGCTTTGATAAAATCGTGTTGATGATATTATTAACTAAGTCTTTACCCCATAAAACGTTGTCACTATTACCACAAACATTAAAGCCCAAATAACATAAACGAAACATCAAATCCGAATCAAACCTTCAAGCAGTGAAGCAACATAACAATTAAACCTTAATAATAACATCTCAAGAACTTCTCTGCTGACTGTGACAACCCTGTCAGTCACACACGACAATTATACCACGTTTTAGCATACAATAGAGATGTCTACAGTCTACAGTCTACACTCATTCGGATTGTGGGTCAGTAGATTGATTGCTTGTTACTCAGTGTCGCTTCTATCAGTATTTATTGTCAATAAATGTTTAGGCTCTTGAAGTGGTTGAGTATCAAAGATGTTTTGAGTGATGCCTGTTAATACTGGCAATTATTGTGACATTAATTGATTGGAGATTGAAGGAGGTTTCGTAATAGTTTTATGATCACCACTTACAGATATTAAGGTTGATTCTTATTTGTAGTACAATGTTGTAGATAAGACAAAAGATGCGCACATATTACCCTTCAAAGCGTTTACTATTCTCAACAAAATTAGCCACAAAATTCGTCTCAGCTTTTGAATTCTTTGTGACGTTATTTCCAAAGAATCCAGAGCCACCTATTGGACAATTAGTCGCGGTAACTGGCACATTATCTACGGAAACGTGACTGCCACCGTATTATCGCCATACTATTAGTGTTTACTGCAGAGCTAATAGAATACATTGTGTCGCTTTGTATTATTGCCGTGTTAAAGGTTGCGCCAATAAGATCTGTATCATGATGCAGGTTGTATTGTAGAAAGGAGGAAAATTGGAGAGAAATTAGTTGTTTATTGCGCTGTTTGTTACATAGAAGTAGGTTAATAAAGCACGACTAATGTTCAAGTCCCTTACTTAATGCAGGCATTTTACTGGAAGAAATATTCGGAAGAAGATCGTCTGAAAGCTGGCCCCCGATTGAGATTCAAAGATTTATTGAATTCCAAACTGAACCTAGAACTATAAATCAGGAAAACGTCGAACATGAAGATCTACCCAATTAGAGTGAAAACCGAAAATACTTCCACTATTCCGCGGTATAGTTTTGCATGTTAAGGCAGCATTAAAGCATCCTTGTCAGCTTAGAGTTATTCGTACCCCGGAAAGGCAGCTGAATACTTACATATGTTACGAAGTACTACGATATAATAGTGACATGGAGCGTTTATTAAAGTTTCGAAGCGTAAATGGGGCCATTTGGAGTGGTGCGGGGAAGCAATCAGTTTATAGCGGTCCGCGGCGCGAAGATATTGATGTGCGGTCTGCGCGTGGCTGACGGGCCGCCAGAATGGCCCGTGCTGCGTTTACACTTGACGGACACTCGAGCCAGCAGCTCGCCGTCTTGAAGATGCCACTCAAGAATTTATTACGATCCATTCGAATGCACTTTGTAGGAGTAGAGACTCCTGTTGATTTGTTTTAAATAACTTTAAGGTCATTCTTTAGTTACTGAAAAACTTTTAGCTCTTATTTAAAGTTTACAAGTAAATAGCTAAGCTACAAAATTGCATGGCTAATGCTAATCACCTACTCTGTACGCTTGTTTTCTCAGAGCCAGGAGGATGTAGAAGGTGGTCTTGATAAGATTTTCTCACGATTCTGAGGGTGTGAGACCACACGTCATGATAAGTCTCATCGGAAACGAGTCTTTTGTTCAACGTAACACAACCGCTTTGCAATAAGTAGTCGCATCCGTAACTATGGTGTTATTTTGCAAACTGGTTATTAATCTGCGAATAATCCAATACTATGACTGTTCAGTGAAATGAATCAGATAATGGTAAATTACTGTTATCAGGATTACACATACAGGATATAATTTGTTACTTTTGTGTCATCATTTATTTTGCTACTGTTATTAAATTAAGCTTTTTATCTAACAGGATACTACCATCAAATAACTAAATATCGGATTCATCACTTGCATTTTTCGACTCGCGCCAGTAACTGTCGGTCAAAAGAAGTCGTTCAAACGGGGCTTCAACACGACCAAAGTGGATCATTGGTCAGTTGATAGATGTGTTTTGTCACATAGGCACGAGCCTCAGACACGGTGTGGTGTTGCTCAAGCCACGCCGAGATTATGGGTCAATTTGTACCATACACTGAACAATTCGATAGAATAGAATAGAATAGAATATTCTAGTGTACTGAAGATAAGCAACGCGTAGAAGAATTTACAAAATGCATGTGTTTGGTTTTTTTTCAGTTAGGTATTTTCCGGCTTTTAGTGTTTACAAAAAGCTAGGAAAACGAAAGCTGAGGAACGTTTGCATCAGCCTTTCTATCGTCCCACTGATGGGCAGAAGCTTCTTCCATAATATAATATTTTTATACTATGCTTCTTCTCACACAGAGAAGGATTGAGCACACTGCGTATTGAATAACGAATTTCAGGCAAGCATTTTTTCTAGTTACTACTTAGTTTATTTAAAGATCCTGTTAATCACATACCTTCAAGATGAATGAGTATTTATCAATGAACACAACATCCGTATAAGAGAAAGTAGCGTGATGAATCAGTTGTAGCAATGTACTATCAATGCGTATGTGTAAGACTTTCGATAGCACGTGAGCCCAAACCGGACTAGTGTGAATTACTATTGTATATTGTTAAATCGTTCTACTGACTTACTAATGTTATACCTACCTACGTGCGAGAGTTTGCTCTCGTTTTTGTTCACAGTTAGATATGAGGACCAATTTTTATTTGTAAACAGAATACCATTTATTCAATAAGTAGTATGTACATGGTATACTCAATTCTCTGTCTTATTAAATGTAAGTAGATGATATATTCGAAATAGCAGCAAGAGATATAAAATATTTGTACCTATCTTAAAAAAAAATAATACTACTTACAACATAGTAAGGCCTAATTTACCATTAATGAAGCACAAATTGAAAATTAGGGCTGCTGTGTAACGAAAACCTTCAGAATCCATCTTCAGATGAAAATCGTTTCCTAAAATCAGAGCACCTAAGCAGTCATTAGAACAAGTTTTCATTAACGAGAGACAAAATCAACACCACCAACAAAAATATCAGTTTCTTGGGAAATAACAAGACTATTATCTTCTATGTTCCTAAATATTACAATGTGTTCAGTTAAAGCAATCATGAAAACTTCCCAACTCATACATTTAACTAAACACTTAACGTAAGAGTTAAGTAAACCGCTAAACGGAGAAATGGGGACCTTTATACAGTTAATGGAATACCATACTAAGGTATTATAATGTATGGGCCACGACACTTGTTAGGGATACCATCATTTGCAATTACTTTGGGACAGTTTTAACATTGTTTGTGCGACATAAATTATGTAAGTATGTATTACCGAAATTGATTTTTGTTTTAAGAAAAAAATGTTGTTTTTTGTATGTTAACATAAAGATAATTTATTTTGTCAAAGCATGGGTATATTATATAATTACAAAACAGAGGCATTGTTACTTAAGGTGTTGAAATTCCATATAATGCATGTTTTGTCTGTAATTGGCGCACCGAATTTTTACATATGTATGATATGTATGGTAATATGGAGTAATAAAGGATGTCATTATTAAATTAATCTTGGCAAAAAAGTATGTTCTTCTACCTCTACATATTTGTAACACTTAATTAATTACGTGTCAAAACATTAACTTCTGAAGCACTTAATGATAGTTTTTGTGTTAATGTTTACGGAAGATTATACTTAATGGAAAACATGTAATATAAATTACTTCGGTAAGTGTTACGCATACTTGTCTACTTACTGCGCAGTATGTGGTTGAGGATTATTAGATCACCAGGGTATATCGTCACTCTTAATAACTTACTTTAAGATAATAATCTTTAAGACATAATAAATCTTGACACTGAGATCAGCGCAGGAAACTCATAAATTTAATCCAATAAACATTTATATATAACCATAAATATTAGCCTTTTATTTACCTATTAAACCGTTTAAAACTACCTTAATATACCAGTTCCACTTCATAATACAATTACTTGGCACATAACCATTAATTATGTCAATGATTATTTACTGCAGTCTTTATTAGTGCAATCGGGTGGTAACCCTAATTGCTATAGATCGTAAGAGTAATAATAACAATAACGGTGCTGGGCTGCGCGGGCGCATGGCATCGCATCGCCTGGATTTGATAAGCATCGTGACGTTCGATTTGCACGAGTCCGATTGTTTGTTCCAACTGTTGTTGATATATTAAGGCTTGGCTGTGTCGGATGAGTAGGCTAATAATGTAGCGGGAATTTGAAGAATATTCTAGGTATATTAAAACATAGTTTCTAAAGATGAGATGCTTTTCTTTCAAGACCCAACGGTATTTCTAGACTCAGGGAAGTCTTAATTATTTATTTTTCACATCTTCTACTTACATATATAAAGGAAAGTCGTGTTAGTTACACCACTTATATAACTCAAGAATGGCTGAATCGTTAAAACTGAAATAAAAGGGAAGGTAGCTTAGACCCCAAGAAAGAGAAAGAATAGTCTTTTTGTCACCATTCGGCCTCGGCAAGCAGTTATCTCGGGACGCCGGCGGAAGCTAGTTACAAAATAAATGTCATTCCTAGATAAATTTCTAACATTTTCAAAATAAGGTAAGGTAAGTACGTTGTAGTGCTAATGGATTCGACACCGCATAGATGAACCAGTCATTCAAGCCAGTTAATTATAAGAATACACTATATTCTCTAGTTTCTAGACTATTCAACAGGCAGTTGTTTATTGTCTAGATATAACTAACTATAGGGAAATCTCCGTCGCTAGCCAGTTGTAAACTTATAATTGATATCTGACCCTCGAGCTGTTCAACTAGGCGACTCTGATACTATTACAACTTTTCCTAGTCCTGTTATTGTGGTAGATTAATCCTAGGAGACTGGAGTTGTGAGTTAGGCTTTAAATTATACGACGTGTGGTTTTAGGCTTCATTCTGTACAAAAAAAAATCGCGCCCAAAGAAGTCGGTTACAAACAAACATACAGGTGAAGCTAATAAAAAGCGTGTAAAAAGACTTTGGTAGATGGTAATTGCAAGGATTTTTTTTGTAACTATGCAACCTTTATTCATGGTGTTTTTCTCCTCAGGTACTCAGTTATAGTAAAGGGCTAATATATCCATCTCTTTATAGAAACTTGACATTTCTACTTAATAAATACTAAGTGTTAAATATGGTGTCTTGGCAGCTGCTAACTTTCAAATGACCAAGCTCATTTATTTCTAAAGACTTCAAGAAACAAGAATATGCTTAAAAAGCTATAACCACACTTGAAATAACCACAATGAATAAGAACAGAGCGCTAAATATTCATCACATTAACAAGAGAGTCAGCTAGTCTTCGCCACAGGATATCTAATTAAGTACCTCACGAGCCCTCGGGAGCTCCAACTTTTAACTAGCTTCATAGAAAGGTATTACTATTAGAGCACTGAGAATACTTATAATGTACTGTATAGCTTTTGTCTGCAATGGTCTGTGTATTTTGAGAGTACGTTGATCTCATACTAAGTTATTGTTAAGTAGAGTTTTAAGTTGCCTTGCAAGTTGTGAATGAAATAAACTTAATATTTAAGAAAAGTACTCATATGAGTTTGTTACGTTGTGCTGTTCGTCAATTTGTAAGACCACCTAAAATCCAAAAGATTTAAGTTTCAACAGATTTCTAACACACCGTACACGGAACTCTCAATTACTATGAAACAACTTCTTTTATCTTAACTTCACAGCTTCGTATCGAATCGTTAATAAATGTCTTATAAATTTTTATTTCCTACAAAGCCTTGGAACGGGAGGAAATGTTATCCTGTGCGTGACAAACGAAAAGTATAGTCTATAGACGTTGATGGCTTTAACTTACAAGGAATTGCGTGAAAGAATGTTAAGAGAAACACAATAAGAATGAATTGATAGAGGGCGAGGCTTTAAGCAATTAGATATCCTTAGGCCTATACAACTGAGAATCAAAGGGATTTGTGTTTGAAGACAGAGTGCTTTTAAATTCACAACTAAACAATCGTAGTGTGTGTGAATAATATAAAATACCTACGTATGACTGAAGCAAAATTCAAAATTATGCTGTTGACTATTGGTAAATCTTGCGCCCACTCATTGTTAAGTGATAAAATTGAAGAATTAAGAATATGCCAGAGTTCGAAACTTATACGAATATCATAGATTTTAATTCACAATATTAAAGCCTTTAAACATTAATGACAAGTTTGGTAATAAGAGGAAATAACAGCTTAACGAAATACCAGGTAATCATCAGTGCCGTAACTAGCCTTTTATGCGCCCGGTGCGAGCTTTCAAAACTGCGCCCTTGGAAAATGCTCTAACCAGGCTCTGACAATAAAGTGGACAAATATGCATAAAAATAGATCTATCTATTTTTTGTTTACGAAGGTATAGGTACCTACTTAGTAGATTTCTTTAAGATAAAAATTGTTTATTCAAAATCTATCTCTCGCACGCTAGTGCGTCAGTAACGCCGCAGGCGTAGTTAATGAATAAAATCAAAGATAAAGGGAGGACCAATGAATGTGGCTGATAGCAATGATAGCATAACTGCAATTCAAACCCATACGAAAAACAGAGACCTAATATATGTTGTTACCGATTGCGCGAGCGAAGCGAGCGCGAATATTTTTTTCACAGTTCACAAGTCTAAGCAAAAATTACCTAAAATGTAGCCCAATCGTACATAAGTTATTGCTGGTTGGTGAATGCAAAAACACGGGAACACAGGTTCTGATTGCGCGAGCGAAGCGAGCGCGAAATTGTTTGTTATATTTTAGAACTCAAAACAAAAATGACTTAAAATGTTGCCCAAACGTAGATAACTCTTTGATGGTGTTGGCGCCTATGAACATTGAATTCGCTATATAAAAGTAGCTATATGTGAAAAAAACGTAAGTGTAAAGAAACCGCGAGCGAAGCGAGCGCGAAAATTTTTGAGTTTTGGGACATAAAAGAAGTGTATCTAACGCGCCCGGCATTGTATGACAATACATTAATTTAATTGAAATTTCTTGGTCCAGGAGCGTACCGCGGCACCCCTGAGCCCGCGGCGCCAAAAAAATGGGAGTAAAATTCTGATCAAGGATTGGTTGGGGGCGCCTGGGGCGCCCCTTATGTCCGGCGCTCTGGGCCGTCGCCCAACCGCGCCCTACCCTAAAGCCGCTACTGGCTACAATTTATAAACATATTGTTCGAAAAACTAATCCTGCACATCAGACAAATATAAAACCACCTTTACAAGTGTTGTTGTTTCAAGATCGCTTGAAAAATGCCATATAGATATAGATAGTACAGAGGGCGCGTCTACACCATATTCGCAATAAAACAAAATGTACCTACTAACTACCATGCATGAAACAAAACTAGATACTGGTCTGGTCATTTCTGCGCCCCTCCAGGGTCTGCGCCCTGTGCCTGGGCACCGCTGGCACCGCCCTAGTTACGGCACTGGTAATCATACTTCAACAATAGTTCCCAATCAACCTTACCAACAAATAAACAGTCTTAATTACGAATCGATTTCACGAATCTGCGTGTGGCCGATTCTTGCACAACTTGACGAATTTCATCCGATGATCGATGTGCAAGTATCGATACCTACTTTAGAATCGGATCGCGTTACAATGCCTGTGTCCAGCGGTGATTGCTTGTGGCAAGATGGCGTTATTGCGAAAGGTAGGTACCGGTTTGTGGATTTGACCAAATATGATGTTGTGTAGGTTAATGTGAATGCCTAGATTCTTTATGTTTTGGATATTTATTGAGAGAGATATTTGTTCATACAATGTTCATAAAATTATATTTTTCTGATTTTTGAGCGTCAATATTTGACTTTTTATTTGTGTTAATTTCTAGTGGTTACAAACTCGTCAATGTCTATCTAATGTTATTTAATTTAAACCTTATTAATCATTACAATACATACAATATACAAACTTACTATCTAAGATTAAATTAAAATAATCATTAACATATTAGTTAAGTATCCTAATGATACAATAGCTTCAAATTATAAAGAACATTGCCCAATATTCTTTTTACGATATTCAATTATTTATTTGCGCCGTATCTCTACCATAATTATCATGTCTATGCAGATTACTTACAGCTAGTACACTCAGTTTAACGTTAACCACTTAAGAAGAATGGTCTAACCGTCATGAAACATGAGTCTCTTCATAAACCGCTAATGAGCGGTCGTTATATACAACCATAAGTTTCTAGCTACGTAGGTATACGTACAACACTTGAAATATAAATTGCTACTGCCATTTTGTCTCCGCACATACTTAATCTAAGTATAATTTTATGAAATTAATTACTTAGTAATTTACGTAAATTAAAGCTTAATGATGCGCACTTTTATTAATTGGTTAAGTCGTGTAACAGTTGTTTTCTTAATGAGCTTTCAAGAAGTTCAAAAGGGAAGTCAAGTGATGTCATTTAACACGTGACATGAGGATTTATCATAACTACGAATATTATCTTCTTGTGGTAGACAAGGTATTTAATTGACTTAGACGGAGGGTGAGGATAAAGATCTTTCCATAAGAAAATTGCCGTAAAATCTACGGGAGCCATCAATCTTTCATAATACCTATTTAATTCGTATTGCAAACTCTCAATAGCGTCAATCTATAGGATTTGGTGTTAAAAAAAATCACAACCATTAAATTGTGAAATTACTTTTAGAAAGTCATATTAGCTACTGTCGGATACTTTTTGGCACATGAAATTGATTTAGTTGATTTTAGTTATAATTACAAAATATCTAGGACTCATTCTCAATGAATAAAAAAATGGCTGACAAGATATTATAGGTACAGATACGATTTGCATAGTGTTATGATATCTAACATCATCTCCTGAGCCTTTTCCCAACCATGTTGGGGTCGGCTTCCAGTAAACCGGGTGCAGTTGAGCACCACTGTTATACAAGGAGCAACTGCCTATCTGACCTCCTCAACATTACCCATGCATATATGTATATACCTGACTAAATAATTTTACCCAAGACAAAAATTAATCCCTCTCATCACTCAAAGCCATCACCACTTCTGTAACCCTATCATTAAAACGACAAAACTCAAGACATCAAGCTAGCAGAAAAATGCAAAAATTTCACGCGAATATCAATTACAGTGCTGCTATGGAAATTACCACGAAAAGAATAATTTCTCGTCGTATCGGCACGAGTAATGGCGATGCATGGAACCGTGGTAATAAATGATAATCGGGCCCTGAGGACGATTTGTGTACATCGACCTATGTGTACTGGATGTGGTTAGTACGTAATGATATAGGATGGTAAATGTATTGTATGATAGTTTGTGGTTTTAGTTTTGTGATGGTTTTTGGTCATTTTAACTACTTATTTGGGTGCATTATCGATTAGGGGTAATGTTATTTTTGTTTTAGCTGTACCTACTATGTGCTAAATGCATCATATACCTAAAAAAATGGTGTTGTCACAATATAGATAAAATAGCAGTACCAATTAGGTTCATGTTGCATTTTAAACAAATATACGCAGATAAAACGAGTTAGTAAAAGTATATTTTTTCAAGCTACTATTTGAGAAAGATATTAACAGTCTTGATATTAATAATCCCATGTTCTGTAATGCCTAAACAAATAAAGATACTCAGACTTATTGACAGATAGCCAGTATTGACATTTATTTTATAGCAACATATTTTCTTTGTCAGTGCAAACAGTGTGCACATTAAATAAATAATTTTTCACACAATATTTACTTATTTCGTAGGGTTTTTATCATTTTTTAAAACCTTTTACCGTTTAAATTTTTAATTTTAGCGCTTTTTTCAAAAGTGGTTTGACATATTTTGACGATTGACGATATTTTTTGAAATATTTCAATATATTATTTCATATTTATAAATTTCATATATTTTTAATTTCAAAGACCGTGTTGTAACCACCATGGTTCCTCTAACCTTACCACATCCAGTGCCCCTACATCTCCTTACACCGTTGTCACGCGCTCATGTCAGTCAGATAGCCGAGATGGTCAGTCAGTGCACACCTCAGGGCTTTGTGCCATTACGCCATTACTATCGACCACCATGCATACTACGCAAATTATACAGCTTCAGCTTTAATTTTTAGTCCTTTGTTTTATGGAGTGTGTTTGGGGTAGGATGGATAAAGTAATGTGTCCTATTGTAGTCCTAATACGTACAAATCGAATTTGCAGGACAATACGACATAAAATGTGATGATGCTAGATATAGGCTGCGATAAGGCATAGCATGCCTAATCACATGCATAATGTAAAACTGATGTTCGGATATAAACGAAAGCAAGGTGTTGTTAGGAAACCCACAGAATTAACTTTTCAATGAAAAGTGTTAAGATATAAAGTTTTCAAAGAGGTATACACTTAGGTACGTATGTCAGTTGACGCAGAAAATATATCACAGTCCGTAATGTATTCTGGCAATATAACACAGTAGAATTATTATCGATATTCATCCATTCGATTCATTTCATAACCCATCAAATCCCACCATTATTTCCAAAACAAATGACAAATCGAATACAGAATCGATTGGCCATTCTCGCCACATAATCGAATCATATAATAGCGTCAAACAGTGATTAGTATTGTACAAGTGAGCATGCATCGGTGTATGACAAATGGATGTTCATCACGGAGTAAGGAAAGAGCGGAGATGCCATAATGCAGGTAGGTCAGGCGCCGTTCTAGATCAAAGAGGTACTGTGGGCATGACCAAAACGATCAGTTGCGAGTGCACTAACGAGGCGTTTGGGTTATTTGAACCACCTGTTAACGATTTTTGGTATTACAAAAAATGGTCAGGTCCGTCAGGTCAGAAGGCGTATAAGGGCGAAGACATAACGTTCCCTGTAGTCCTCTCACTCGCACCTCCGCTAGTCATTTTATTCTCCATGATGTTCATACACCGGACAGGCAGACGTTGGATGTTAATAATAAATTGTGCTGAAACCAACTAATGTTCGTTGCATGTATGGATGCAAGTTATGAGCGACAAGCCTGTATGGTTGAGCAGTGACGGGTGTAAATATAGTGTAGTGTATCGTGGGTGGTTTGTGTACTTGTATTGTAGTAATGATTGAAAGTATTTATGTATTTATGTAAGATATTATCTGCAGGTACATATGGTTCAAGGGCCGTAAATGCAATTTTCACTTCTACAAAAACGATTTGGAAATCTCACTCATATTTAGTCGTGATGAATTCCGAATTGAGCTTCGAAAAGATTTTCAGTGCAAAAATTACAAGTGTAAAAAAACATTTTATTTATCGATAAAACATTTTTATTTATTACAGTGCAAAAAAGAAGACACAAAGATACACAATAAGAAATGGTTGATAGAAGGATAGTAAAGCGCGCCTTAAGACCTTGTTTCGTCATAATTTCATGTAAATTGCTGACTCTTTTCATTGTACCACGCCCCCTTATCTGCAGCTAATCGCATAACAGAATTAACTTTGAACGGAATGTTAATTTATGCACATAAAATTAAATAACAATGCTTTACTGTTTGTCCATCGAAGAGTATAAATTTTACCGAGATTATCCTGCTTGTAGGGGTTATATTAATAAACTGTCGAGATGTTTATCAGCACTTTAGTTTAGGATCTTAAGTCGATATTTGTGACATTTTGTTTGTGAGAAATTGCTAATTTTGTAGAATACACCTATGAGGGAAGATACAGAGGTGCTAACTAATGCAGTACCTATCTAAAGATGAGAACCTATTATCAAATGTAGACAATATTAATTTAAATGATACAACTTGGGGTTGAAATATAAGTATGTTCAACTCTGTATGACATGCGATATTCCTCTGTTCATAGGTACATTCATGAATTGTGACCATAGAGTAAAGTAATATGATAATTGTGACTTACAAATGAGACATATATATCATCGAAAGACACGAAAATTTCTCAATAACGACACCATATGGATTGCAACCAGTGAATCGCCTACGATGCTATTAAGTAATCATTTTCCCTCAATTAATTCCGACTCGCGTGGGAAGGTACACGATTGGAGGCAGTTTTTCTTACCAGATCGGCATGATAATGAGGAAATATTTATGGCATAAATACTGTGAGATTGCACATTGAAGTAACGTAAGGAATTATTGGCGATATTTCATCGTTATAGAGTGATATTTGAAACATGTTACTGTGTGTTAAGACAGAATAACCCTCACTGTTGCCAACAACTTGACAAGTTTGGATTTCTCCCATTTTATAAGAAGAGATGAGAATTTCAGGAGACAAGACGCTGACGTGCTACTTAGGTAGAAAATTGATTCAAAACATATGTGTTCTTCGCAAGAACTATGCGTCTAAATATTTAGTGTTTTTTCCTGCCTAAATTAGTATAGAATTTAATTTACATTGAATTTTGTTATCAATACCTATTATCGACATCAGCAACAGGAAAACATTGTACATTTTACGATATTGCAACGGATCAGATACGAGATACTTAAATGTTATTTTCATGTCATCGTTTCTCGTTGTTTGAAAATGCAGTGAAGTTGAAAAATATATTCAACACATAGATTTTAACTACGAGGAAACATAGCACTGTTCTTGTAAAGTACCTAGATTTTGCTTGTCCGAAGTTAGCTACTAACAAAACCTTAATAGCGAGGCTGTTCGGGTAAGCAAATTTAAATGACAAGACCCGCAATATGGAATACCTACGTATATTTAAGGTTCGTGCTAAATTTTTACGACCTTAGTTCATCCGACACGAGCTAAAGAAGACCTTTTAAGCCAAAGACCACAAATTACCATAGACTAATGGCGGCCATACTTATTCAGGTTTCAGATTGTGTTATCTGCAGCTCCTTGTATGGAACAGTATTCCGATGACTGTACTGGATAATTAATTGAATAATTAATTTGTAGGCGCCGTTTGGACTGTTTAGATTCGAAGATAGTGAAGTTTGATTTAGAAATACCTACGTGTTTTTTCCTGTGAACTTTAATTATCACTTGCTTAGTTAATACTGGTTAAATAAATTTTAAAATACATGTTACCATTTCAAAAATTTGCGAATAAATTATAAATAAACGGCGCTATTAAACAAAAAACATAACACCAAGTAAAAGTCAACATTTCCGTCTTACAAGTACTTTACAAACAAATTGCCACCATACGTCTTCTGGATCAAAAATAAAAGCCCACAAATCTACACCAGGAAGTAGCATCGTGACAAGAAGGACAATTTCAGTAAGATGCGCTCGCGCACCTCGGTGAAACAAACGAGGACTCGGTAACGCCGCGAGCGCACAAAGCATTGGTAACAGAACTACTATCGGACTACTCACTCGAATGGTTTATTGCGTGCCTAGTTTTGGTCCTGTTGTCGCTTGGGAAAGATAAATTGGTTTCGATGATGGGTGAACAGTAATTTGAAGTTCTCATGACCTTTAGACGCTTAATTGAAAAGTCTAGAAATACATCAGTGTCGATATTAACAAAAAGAAGGAGCATATTAAGCGGGGTATGTCTATGTATTGGTAAGCGAGTAATCAGCAATTTTAATAACCAACAAGCTACTCTTCAGCTCGCTTATTAATTAAACTTACAAAATTAACTGCCATTTGCACAATGATACTCTCAAACCCACAAACATGTTTCCTATCTATATAGTTCACAGTTTACATAATGAGCATTTCCTAATAACGTTGTTTGTTAACATCACAGGCTAATTAAAGTACAACACTTTAATTAATTAACTGACAAAGGGAGACTTGAATGAGTCATTTTCAAGTTGCATCTTGGATTTCTCGGAACGAGATTTCAAAGGACAATTCAAGGAAACGTCACTATTCTTGGTAAAGACACTGCAATTGAATATATCTATAGTTTGTGTAGAACTTGACAACTTTTACAACGTTAATTAAAATAAAGTGATAAAAGATCGAATAAATGATACCGTAAAGTCCTGTTGTAACTTCGGATTGTTTAAGTGGTTATTTGATATGATTTATTATTAGATGAAGTTCGAGAAATATAACTTTATTATTGTTTCTTGACACCTTTATCTTTGGAGAGTTTCGTAACAAAGTTTTATTGGAATTTCTAGAATTTATTTTCTAGAAACGGCTTTTTTTATTAAGCTGGCTTTTTTAGTGTCGATAGAACTAGTGACAGTTACAATAAAGGCTCCACGTGGTGACACTAAAATATACATATAAAACGGTACATACAACAAATATACATATAAAAATGAGTGGGTGTACAAAATTCAAAAGGGACACCTTTAGTACATTTATATCTCTCTAAAAGTTACCAGTCTACTACTAGAGGATACGGTTGTTTATTTTGATACCGACCTCTTCTAACCTCTATCCTTTTTGGGCACTACAAGATAAATATAGATAGTCTATTCTTGTATTGCGTGAGAATCGAGTGAGATGATAATAGTGATGCACTGGTCGTGATGTGTCCTTAGATTAGTCGTGATTTGTGAGCTGTGCCCACTGGGCGCCCGACTGAACTTCAAACGTCCAACATATAAAAATATTATATGTATAGGTATAGCTAGCAGATATCACGAATGGAAATCGTTTGAGTAGACATCGGTTTGTTGAATCTTGATCTACTAAGGTTCTGTAATAAGGATCTGTATGTATTTTGGTAAAATAGGTACGAAGGTACAGAAAAATCTCTTCCAATATGTACCTAATTTCGACATCAAAATCGGATGTCTCCTTAGATAAAATCGCAAGCTAGATAATCTAGAATCTAGAAGATATAGCAACAAATAGCAAAATACGGGACATCTCTCACACACGGTCTGTTGGCTCTCAGATAAGCTATTGATTAGCATGTGTTACGGGTGCTAACACAACAAAAAATTCATTATGAAGACTAACATTTGATCCCGGTTTTCCCTATTCCTATGTTTTGTCGAGATATATGAATGCGTATCCACAGTTATAATTTGTTTATTTGACAGAAGAAGTTTACTAACTGTAACAACTTTTCTGATTTGAATTTTATGTACCTTCTTCTAAAGGGCCGATGAGCTAAACATCTAGATAGTTCCTAAGCCAGCAATCTCCACAGAAGCTTGGGTAATCTGTACCATACACTCGAAGGTACTTAAGTTGCGTATGTTACCAAGTAGGACAATCTCGCAACAGCTGATTTCTATTGTTTTTTCATCTGCAAGCTTGTGCGTTGGGACTTGTATTTCTATAGACGGATGCATGACGAAAATCTGTGGGATATCAACGCATGCTGCAGTTGCTGTCGTTATTACCTCGTTGTGATTTATTTGATTTAGGTTTTGTATTGTGAGTTGAGAAGTCTTGAAATTTTTACAAGTAGTTTGAAAGGTATCGTAAGATGTGAAAGAAAATGTATATGGTCCTGCTGGGTTAGCCAACATGTCTTTATACATACCTTATTTACATATAAAAGACATACATATTCAAATTATAGAAATTACCTATATTTGAAATTAGTTTATGACTATTTCAAAATATTTATATTTATGTTGAAGTCTATTATGTATGAAGGAACTGTGAAATCATAAGTAGAAATTCAGCCATTTATTAACAAGTGCTTACCAACTCCAACCTAACAAACTGTTATCTTAACTTTCAATTCGTTTAAACTTTACACAGTAACAACAGTGTTAAGCTTGGGTTTCCTAGGAAAGCGGTGCCGTCATATAGCGGCCGTCTTATTACGGACGCAAATAGACGGTCGTCTTTACGGTGATTACATGTGGAAAGTTCCACGGCCGTTTTAACACACCGTCATAAACTTTTTGTTAGTTGTATCATACTTACTAACCTGTTTTATTTAATATTTCTCAAACACGACACCAATTCTGTTTTAGTTGACTTTTCTATAATCTTTACTTTTTATGTTAGATATTGCCTTCGTGGTTTCGAACGAACTCTATTAAAATTTCGTCGTCCTCGCTGCTCCAAGAGTTGTAACAAATTTTTGACGTTGTTCCGAAAAAAAAAAACACATATACGTATTAAAAAAGCTTCACCGCTTTCAATAAAACGTTCACCAAACTATCTGACACCGTCAAGACGGCCGTCATGCAAATGGCGGCACCGCTTTTTGAAGTTACGGCGTCAGTTACCGCTCTCTAGGAAACCGCTTCATTTTGTTTACATAGACAACGTTCTGGTGATGTCTTTCACCGCTGTATTACGGTCGCTATATGACGGCACCGCTTTCCTAGGAAACCAAAGCTTTAGTGATAGCATCGTCACGGGCGCTCATCACATGGCCGATCGACGGATACTGGCAATTATTTCATTAGGCCCCATTAATGTAGCCCGGTGGTGCAATTAACTAAATTATATGGGATAACTTTCTCCTTGAGTTTGTTTTAAAATGTTTTGGATACGGGCATGGGATGCATAGAGGGGATTTTTATGTTTTTGTAGTGATTAAACTGTTGTATGTCGCGAGACTTAATTTTCTATTATTGTATAATTCACGACATACACGAGGTTAAGTTAGTGAAATGTCAAGACTTCATACCCTGTAGCAAAAATTTCTTTTCTCAGGAATCAAGAAATCAAGAAGGATTTTTCTTGTAGTTATTGGTATCAGTATTCTCCAAAAAAAAACGTGACTCTCTAACTTCATGTTTAATTAATAGATCACGCCATATGTTTTTAAATGTTAGAACACCTATTTAAACAACTATTCCGTCTACTTACATAGACAATTTAGATAAAGGAACATACAATTTTAGAATGTTTGTACAACGATTAGAGGGCCCCATTTTTTTGTGTATTGTTATCATAGCATATGTGTTGACTACAAATTAAAAGATAGAAAAAAAAAACAGAATAGGCTCTACACGCCATTTACTGAAACAAAAAAATAGCACTAAAAACAAAGGATATAATATAGAGAAGTAATACCCCATATTTGTTGTCCCATTAATTCAGTACCAAATAAAATATTGCCACATAACTCTTGGCTATCACTTCTTCACCTCCAGAGTCGTCCAGTGGAGTATGACCACGGAGAAAGGGATGATAAGCGGAGATTCTATAGAGAAGGTAGGTTAAGCGCCTTCTTGTAGGTCAAGTAACTTATGTTAAGCGTGATCAGTTACAAGAATTAACGAGGTGTTCGGGTTTCTTGTCAAATCAAAACTACAGACTAATTTTTGTCAAAAAAATTGTCTTGATTGATTGGTGATTTTATTTTGAAAATAATGGGCGGGCTCCATACACGGCGTGTAAGGGCGACGCGAACCCCCGCATTTTGGCGCGCTCTATTCTTAGGAGATTTTGCGTTATGACATCTCTGCTCTTCATTTTGTTCTCCAGTGGAATACAAACGGACACACGTACAGACAAACATGAGCAAATACAAAGAGCATTCCAAGCGACATCTTGGAGAATTGCCAAATGACAAATATGCCGAGATTGCGGACATATCTACATAAGCCTGTGATATACGTTTTATATGCTATGGTAATAACTGCTCTTGTGTGATATTGCTTTATTTAACAAAAAATATTTATTGAGAAGAGAGAACTCCTAAATGGGTCAGATAAATTGTTGGACATCTTAGTATTGCCTAAGCTAAGTGGTTATAAAACATAGATTAGTGGTTTCTTGACAAATACTAGGGACGCTTTTTTACAGGTTTCAGCATAACGATGAATGCCGAATAAAACAAGATAAGGAAGAAATTATGAAAAGGGCCTGACGTTCATTAGTGTCAAGTTATTTACTTTATGAGTTACACACGCTAATGTGGATGAAGCAAAAATAAAATAAAGGTGTGACTTAACAACATAAACAGACTTTCCATTATTTCTACAAAACCATTAAAATAGATCCACCATAGAACCCACTGCACTTAATATTCATTATTTGCAAAAGCCTCGTAAATCCTGAATAACAACACTAGGAACTAAATCAAAGGACGTTACAAGGCACTGGTTAGCCAACTTGCCATCTCAGGAGTCGATGTGTGGTGAGAGTACCAGTTAATGGCTCTGTCAACACGAAATTTATGTCTATATTGTGTGCCCGCAATAAATAACTTGGGTGAACTATATTAAACATTGCTGTAACCCGTGGTTTCACTCTCATTCCCTCGAAACTACTACACCATCGATAAAAATCTGCCCGTGTGCTACTCTGGTACATAAGCTATTTTACTGCCAAGTTTCATCAAAATCGATTCGGTAGTTTTTGCGTGAAAAAGTAACAAACATACAGACAAACATACATCGTGGTTAAGATATTTGTAGGATTGTGAACAAACAATAAATAACTTGTCGGTACTATATTATTATTATGTTGTAAATCAAATTGTAATTGGCTGTCCTGAAATCTTTGTTAGAGTAAATATGCAGTAGAACGAGGGTACTGTTTTATTGTTTTGTCTTCGAAGTTAAATGGAAAAGGTTTTAATGGGGTTTCGATTTCTATTGCCAATGAAATTGAGTTTTGTACGGATTGTCTGTAGTATATTGTATTGTGTAAATGTCCGTAAAATATTTAAATTAAAATTACATATTTCGTTCCTAAAATGAGAGGCATATAGCTTTATCATTGTCTCATCATCTACCTAGCCTTTTCCCAACTATGTTGAGGTCGGCTTTCAGTCTTCGGACGTAGTTGAGTACAAGAGTTTTACAAGAAGCGACTGCCTATCTGACCTGAGGCATACAGCATTAGATTACTATTGTTTATTTTGAAACATAAAAACTGACAGTTGAGTAACAATGACACATTAGCTACTTCTCTTATTAATTCCCATAGCTCATACTTTCCATTTTACATAACACAGAACAAAGCTTTTCAACAAGTTTCGAAGCGAGTTCAAAACGTGAAATATTAAAACTAGTTCACCTGACCTGAGAGAAAAGTTTTTGTGGGAAACGCCGGCAATTTCATATAAATGTGGGATAGTGCGACTGTCAGTTGAGAAATTCGCTTTTTGTTGAAAAATAGGCAATTTTGCAGGTGTTACATATTTTGTTGTAACCCAATTTCTGTAGTGTTTGTTGGTGAAATTAGTTTGCAGTGAATTGGATGGTTAACGAGGTTTTCATTTGTTTTTTGGCTAACCTCACTTTAGACCGGTTTAAACATTTTATATCTACTAATACCTTCCCTAATGCCCGGTTAACTGGTTGGTTGAGGAGGTCAGATAGGCAGTCGCTCTTGTACAACACTGGTACTCATCTGCATCCAGTTAGACTGGCAAAAGCGTAGGCGTTAAGTCCGCCAGTATACAAAATGTGCAGAAAGTATTAAATAAATAAATAAAAAGCTTGGTGAGATGATACCTAATACCTATTCATACTACTATACATATATACTACGTTGATAGTTGATACAGAAACAAGCGTTCGCATTGCCAACATCCTTTAATTTAGTTCGTTCGTTCGCATGGGACGCGAATACCCCAGCGGATGGAGGCGGATGTAGTGGCATACTCCGCCTCGTTCACAAATTGGGTGTCAAAATATTTGGATAAGATAATGTACACGATTTTGATAAAGGACTGTTGTAATGTTGTAATTTGGTAGTTTATTGTTGTTTGTTTTCGATTAGATTGTTGTGATAAATCGTTTTGTTTTACGTGACCTATTTTTTTTTCAAGCTTATTTGTTAAAGAATAAGTCACCTATGAATATTATTGAGAACTACCTTGTGATAATGCAAACTTTTACTAAAACGAGATACTAGGGTAAATGTACCTTGTGTTATCTCTACCTTTTCAAAGAAAATCGTAAAACATGCTTATGTTATTTTATTACTTTTTTTACGCAGGTTAATATAGTATCCTTTATTGTGCCGCCTATAATCCGGAATATTATTTTATAACGGCATAATTTACTACCTATAAAGTAGCGCGTTTTTATCATTTAATTATATTATAATAGATGCGTAAAACTGCGTAAGTGTAATAAACTAGAGACTACTGATAGTAGCCGTTTTATTTGGACAATATCTTATCATGGGACAAAATATATGACCTTATTATTATTAATATCATTCAAACAAAGCGTGTACACATTTTTAATTAAACATTTACTATTCAAATAGGACCTTTTATTCCAGTATCGTTCTACAGTTTCTTTGCCAAGGTTCGTTCGCCAATAACAATCGATATTCAGTCGAGTAATCGATTTGAAATAAAGTTTTATTTGGCGCCGGGATATCTCGGTAGTGGAATCTATCGGGCGTTATCGATTCCCGGCATCGGTACAGGCGGCATCTAGCGGGCATTGGCGTGAATCAGATGGAGTGCGTCTTTCCATTACTGAACAATCGTTATAGATAACCGAGAATCGAGTACCGAGTACCGAGATCCGAGTACAGTTCGCTGTCGGCCTGCATTACTTACCCTGATAAACTAACTTAGTTGCTGAAGCACAACTTTGTCTATAGCAATTCTGAAAGGACAGCGATTAATCAATCTTATAAACGGCTTTATATTTTCTTAACAGACAAATGGTCCAGAAAAGCAATGGTTTAAACATTTTGTTGAAGTCATAAATCTGTCATTGAGGTTGATTTTTGAGACAAGTTAAATCTAATTTGTTGTTATTTTATGTTTATTTACGTTTTAGCATTTATTACGGCCTATTAAATATTCTCTAGATATTTAACTACGTCAAATTCTAGAACATGTTCTTATGAATATCCCTTACTTATTATGTTAAGGAAATAGAAAATTGCATAGCAGTAAATTGTTCAACCGTCTAAGTATTATCAAAATTAATAACATATCAAACCAATAAACAAAAGAGAACATTACACATGATTGATTTAACAAAAATAAAGTGCAAACAAGCCAAAATTATTACAGAGACGTATCAAGTAATGTTCGTTGGCAATCATATTACTGAACTCGTGAAAACTGCGGATCGGAATGAAATAATAATTGAATGGTCTTTATTCAGAAAACATGACGATATGAAACGATTTATTTGCGTATCTTCCGATATTATTTGGACATGAAATTGTAATTTTCATTTTCTGTACTGCCTTGTGTCTACTGTTTGAGTTTTAACAATGTTTCAACTATTAGCGATGGGTTTTAATGATTTCATTTGTATTTATTTACTTTTAGGAATATGTTCCTGTAAATTATTTAGCACGTATTGTTTTTGCTGAAATATTTGTATGGTGGACGTTACTGCTAAACGATGTATAAATGTTGTATAATACCCAAGTTGTATAAGTCAGAACGTTGTTGTACCCTCCATTAATTGTGATCTTATAAAAATACCGTTGACTATTGCAAAATGAATCTTCGTTATGATACTGCATTGAAGATGGGGAGTACTGATAAACCAAGATAATCATAGAACAGTTAAATAATTTACTTTTTATAATAGCTGATTTGATGATATCAAATTACAAGATATGATTGGTTACTAACAATACCTGTTCGCACGTAATTATTGCAAATTGTGATCCCTTGAACTTTTGAACCACCATATCACATGGTATAATTTTGTATCAAACTTCATTGGGCAAATCTAACTTTAGTGTTATGAAATTAGAGTTCAGATTGGTTCACGAACAATGTAGATACTGTACTCTTTAATTTAGAATGCACAATATGTTTGATCTATAGATCAGGTCTCATTACTCCACTGACCAACATGTTGCGAAGTCGATAATCATATGCTCGAGCATTCGCCAATATTGGCCTAGCATCTTGCCTTGAGCCAACAATCGTATTGTTTAGTACCAATATTCGATGCAACATACCCATCTTGCCTAGCAATAGAAGCTATGAAAGCTATGGGTAATATTTTATTTAAAAAAAACTGAAAAGTAAACTGAATTTAATTTCTGAACTCATTAAAACGGCTCGAGAATTAGAGCAGAGAAGAAAAGTTCAATCAAGAAATTGCATTATCAATCCAATAGTTCGTCCAAACATTTGATCAAATACGAAGTCCAATCTACCGGAGAGGCTAGATTGCATAAGCCAAGTAAGTAATAGTAGGTAAGTAGGTACGAAACTTCTCTTGGGTAATCCGATCTCGTTTAATCATAAGCCTGCACTTGTAATCGATTCGGATACATGTTGGTTACATTTTGTTTCTCGTCGCCTGATGTACTAATGTATCTAATGACTAGCGGAGATGTCATAACGCATAATCTCCTAAGAAAGTAGCGCGCCAAAACGCGGGTGTTTGGGGTACGAGAAGTTACTAGCTCCGTCCTTACACGCCTTCTATAGAACTCAACCATTGTAGACCAATCTTTGATAGTTTGTTTTTGGAAGTCTCGTAAGGTCTAGTAACTGATCACGCCGCCTATCTTACTTTGCTTGACCTGCAAGAAGGCGCTTGACCTACCTTCCTTATGGCATCTCCACTATTTTTCGTTCCTCCGTAAATGTACCTCATGTATTCTTGTTACATTTTGTTTTAGTCGTTATTCTTCTGATAAAACAGGTTTGCTATACATGACCGAAAACTGGTGCATTCACCTTATGATTAGCGAGTGGCCTAAATACGATTATCGACAACTGGTAATTAACCGTGTGTGAGTATAATTTAAAAGAATTATTTTAAATACATTTAATTAATTAGCGTGAAGATAAAATTGTCGCTTTAATTTAAATTGTTCTAAAGCAATTCAAATGTAAGAAAAATACTATTCAATAATTTATTTACATACGATTAAGTTTGTTTTCTAAAAATATGGCTGAATTCTAAGCCCGCAACATGAGGGGCCCTAAACAACCCAAAAATATAAATCGAACTTCTGAATAGGGCCAGTCGAATTGAGAGAATTTAGCCCAGCGCATTCATAGAACTTTAATTCCAATAATTGAATTGCATGTCCGCATTCACAAAATAATTTAGCAAATCAGGTTTCAGTATAATTTATCACAATTTCATAGTGAACCTATTTAAAACCTATTCAACGACAATTTATGTTCAATAACACAGGTATGGCCGGTTCTAACGCTTGAAACAACTCACTCGTCATTCGTTTAATAAATAATTTCCAATTAAAATAATTCTCTTATTTACTTACTTAATCCCACTTTTAACAGGAAAGATTTATTTGCGACTTTGTATTTTAACTTTTGAGAAATAAGGTTCATTTTTGGTTAAAGATTGAATGTGTCTGGGTTAATTTGGGACAGGTCTTACAGTTAGCGATTTTGTTAATCTTTTTTGTTTGTTATGTTTATTGAGGCAGATACATTGTTTTTATAATAAACCAGTTTCCTTCCGTATTTATGTTACTTTATTCGTTACCATTTGTGGATGATAGACAAGAAACATACACAGTGCATTATCATTCTACCTTTGCGCTTCGATATCTTGCTGTGCATGAATTCATAAAATACCTCCTGGAGCTCTGCCCCCAAAGGAAAATAAACGATACATATTTATTTTGACTAAATACGGCTTCACTTTGAACATTTTCAGTGCACAATTCTAATACTAATCTATTGGTTCGCGTTTGCTATGGCCGCTCAGTTTAGCAAAAAGCTTTGCAAGTTAAATATGTGCAAGACATGGATATCAATGACTTTATTTATTCATTTTCCAAATAAAGCAAAACTGTTTAAGGAAGTTCCACACTAGAGCTTATTAAAGCCCTAGAATGTTGTAGTTTCTTAGCACGTAGAAATCTCATATTAAATTTTTGTTATGTTAATATGGGTGAATCTTGCCCGCTAATGCATCCGCTTTCCGCTTACAGTATAGCCTCACCTTAACATAATACAATTAAGTTACAATATTTGCGTTTGGCGCCGCTCCTCGTTAAATTGATTGGCTAGATATGTCATGGCGTCAGAGATACGAATCAGCAATCCAGACAAAATAGAGGAAGTGTACTGCTGTAAATAACTAAAGGAATTTAATACGATTAAGTGTCAATTTAGGATCTTAAATTCTAGTGTGTTCTCGTGTTTTGAAGATTGGTGTCAAAGATAAAAGAATTGTAGGTACACTTTTTTTTCTTACTATTGTGTAATCAAGGAATGTGAATGATTTCTTAATTTATATATCTTTTTGGTTTTTATGTTTTGTATATAGTATTTTATTTTTGGGTTTTGGTAGTTTATAGATATCTAAATTTAGCCGAACAAATAACATTACCTAGAGAGCTCTCTACTACTAGGGTACTAGGCGAACAGAAGTTACTAGGCAATACATTTAAAGACAATGCTTTAAACAATCGTTGTAAAACGAAGAAATGTAAACTCGCTAATGAAATATGGGGAACAAAAGCCCTTTCGCTTTCACCAGCTTTCTCCCAAGCTCTATGTTAATAGTTCATAATCATATGCAGCGGTATCGTTAGCTTTCGATCAGAGCATAACTTTATTACCAGCTGTTTATCTTCTTAGGGCCTGAACTTGTAGGTGGGTATTAATGGGGTAGGTATATTCAGTTGTTGTTAATTTAAAGGTCCTGAAGAGGTTTGTGAAGATTTTATGGATGATGTTGTTTTGTTTTTCTAAACTATTTAAGTCTATTTCGTTAAGATGTGTGTCACGTCAGTTTTTCTTAAAACAACTGCTTACTTTGAAAATTGAACGTGAAAATTCATATCATACAGTGTTTTAAGAACACTTACGTTTATGTTGTCGGCCAATTTGGAACTTCTTCATTAAATTAATTACACATGCACTTCTGAGCTAGTAAGAAAAAAAAACATACGAGTTCAATGACGTAAATAATTTGGAAATATCCCAATTTTAATTAAACGCTCCAAATTCGATCGCTTAGTAACTCAATTCAAATATCGCAAGGTTATCAAGTTTCACTGAGAACAAGAACTTAATGCAATAAAAACGTTAAAATACAAGATTATAATGTATGTCAATAGAAAAAACTGAAGCAATTAAAGAGTGCTAAATTACGATAATTACTTTACGTCATTTAAATAACGACCTGAATTGGTCACGATTTTAATTAGATATAAATATTAGTCTCAAAGACTGAATTTGAGCTTCATTTTCTGGTCGTAAGGTCTAGACTAGATTGTGGGAAGAAACCTAAGTTTGAACATCTGGTTGTATTTTTGTGAAGCTATCTTCATTAGTGTTAAATTTTTTTTAATCAAAAGTTTTCATTTGAAATTGTATAGAGTTGTTATGTCACGATGTTATGTACGATTCCAAAAATTTGGTGTCGTGGGAAAGAACCGATTCATTCATAACATTATTATGCTTAACATTTTTTAATTGTATAGTCATTGACTATAAGCTGCCTAAGTTTATCATTGCCTATATTCTTAGAAATTGAAAACAAGGTGCTTAGCTTTATGCATTATTACTTTACGTTTTATGATTTTACTTTATCTAATAGATATTTCAACAGTGGTATTAATTTTATAGTACTTACCACCATTCATTAGATAACAATGTAGAAATGTAATTTTGAATCACTAAATATTCACCATTATGTTAGATAAATTGTGAGCAATTTAGTGTTGGCTATTTGTCTATTAAATTATAACTTAGCTAACATGATAATTTCTGTTCTACCCAATATAATATTTTGGCTAGCTACCCACAAACTCCTTTAGCTACTATTACCGGGAGATTTTGCAGGATTTTCATGTTACATATGAAATGTTCTAAAAGAGGAGAATTTTGTAACAATGCTCTGTGTCAAGGAGTACCGCTTTCTGAATAAATCTCTTGATCCATCTGTCTTCGAGGTTCTGAAGATAGTGATGTAGAAGACGGAACTACTAAAGGCTGTATGAATATCACTGAGTCGATATTTTACACTTGCTTCCTCCAGTGGTTTCACTCGCGTCCCAACACAAAAAACAAATGGTTGAATGTAAAAAAAAAATAGCATAAACTGTGTAAACTTTACGTTATTTACGAATGGGTACATAGGTATGTCAAATCTAACAGGTGTCCACTATCCAAATATTTTCGCAGCTATCTTCTTAATCGCTCTAATTTACAATACTCTGGGTCAAAATCGATTAACTTCTATGTATTTTTTCACCACTTATATTTGCATTATTTCATAACATTATTAAACATTGATAGAATATACAAGAAACTATTATTCCTTGTGGTTATTGACGGAAATTAAAAGAACGGTCGTGAGGCAAGCTTGCTGTACCGCAAGAGATTGTGTGTTAACTATCCGATTACGAGATGAAAACGAAAGGGTTACGGTGTATAAGCAAGTGAATTTCATCTTGCAGCGTTTGATTAACCTAGGCGAATGTCTATTCATATGTACATGAGGAACAATATAACATTCTCTTTGTATGTATGTATCTTTTATTGGTGTGTACCTTTTGGCGACAGACTTTGGTTCAAATCTATACCTACAAGAATTATAAAGCTGATACCATTTGAAACATTCTATCAGTAAATCATAGCCTATTTATTTAAGAGTCAATACTTTTTTTCTTGACACGGGAACTAGCTCCATCTAGTCGCGGGTGAAATCGAAGGAAACAGCTAGTTAGTTATATTATTAAAGCAATAAATAAAGCAAGTTAGAAGTTCAATTTGTGAGTAACTAAACGTAAAAGCTTTTTATGAACAAAAAGTGTGTTTTGAGTGTCAGTCTTGTCCATCAATTAGGTTTCAACAAACGAGGTATCAAGCGTGAGATGCGGAACTAAGCATCGTTCGTTGGAATATAAAGAATTTCCAGTTTTTCTAAGAAATGTCGGAGTTTTTTTTGCTTCGAGTTTTATAAGCTCGTTGATTGCACCTCTTTATTGCAGCGTTTCAAGTATTATTAAACATTTTCTTGGAGTTGGAGTGTGTTAAGGTGATTGAAGATAGAACCAACCATTTATTAAGGATCAGCGGTTTCATCCGCATCCCGTAGGAACCACGGCACGAACCCGGATAAAAAGTAGCCTATAGCCTTCCTCGATAAATGGGCTATCTAACACTGAAAGAATTTTTCAAATCGGACCAGTGGTTCTTGAGACTAGCGCGTTCAAACAAACAAACTCTTCAGCTTTATAATATTAGTATAGATGCATATAGATGTTTGCAACTAAAGACTAGAATCAAAGAAATTTGATTGGTATAGTTGAGTTTTGAGTCGACATCCGTTTTTGGAGGAGTGTAAAACAAGTGAATTATACAAAAAATCATTACCTACGGAAAACACGATGATCTCAACAATGATAGCAAACTGAGGTAAGAATCTGTTTCATTTCTACCGCAAACTTTTAATTATTTAGCTAATAAACCAAGTCTACCACTAACCGCGACCATTGACCTGCAAAGCTTATTTATTTTCGTTTATTTACTTAACTAGGCGTAGAGAGATAACTAACACGCCTCAATTCGGAATTCCCCAATAAATATCATGGAAATTGGTCTAAAAATATATTTCTTTTACGAAGAACTTTTACAAAAGAAATGTTTCGTTGGATTTATGTTATAACGAACCGATATTCTTATCCGTGAAAGAGATCCCGGGTATTTCCCCCGGGGAACCGGTTCAAAGGTTAATCAAGTGATGAAGTCTACCTATAGTAGCTGTATCTAGTTGTAACTTCATCTCGCTGGATATTCAATTTTCTTGTATTTGTAGGAGCTGGATGAAATGCTCTCGTTACGGTAAGATTGCAATCGAGGGGGTGATACAGCGCTTATTATTTTTGCTTTTTACAGCTTACCAGTTAAGTATGTAAAGAAGGAAATAATAATGGAACATACACTTTTTAAATGTTAAATATGGAAACAAAATACCGATTCGCCATTAAAAACTATGATTAGGCACATTTTCACTCACGAGTTTTTGCTACATGTTTAAAAAAATCCTAACGAATTTGTGAAAATGAAGAAAACAACTGTCACTTATTAACCAAAATAACCACCACAAAATAGATTACGTCATCACACAAACCCAACCTCAGACCTACACTTAGTCCGGTATCTAGGGCCTAATCTCTATGACCTATTACACTGGTTGTATCATCAGGCTAGTAAAAGCGCTTTCTCCAACAAACTGGGTTTCTATGCTCCGTACAGCTCGTAATAATGTACTTTATATAATAATGTCTGGCCTTTGTATAATGACGGTCTATCATCAAATTGCTGTAGGTAAAAATTATTTGTAATTCCCTTCATTGTGGAACTGGGGTGTCTCGGGTCATTTGTTTCGATTCGAATTTGGTAGGTTTTCTTTTGTTTTTCAATTCTGTAAGTATTGAGTTTGTGGCGTTTATAATGCGATTGGAAGGAATATAGGCAGTTTAATATAGGGTTAATTTTTAAAATGTAGCTTATGCGCCCTATCGGGGCTGCGAGATTATTTGAAAGAGTTCCCGCGGCCCTGACACATAAAAAATAACTTAAGAAGGAACATGGTTTTAGTCAGTAACAGTCTGACACTCCCTCACGCTGCACCCACAATTAGAGTCATTTCATGATTTCCCATAAAAACAAGGAATAATAGAAATAATTTAGGTAAAATAAGTTCTAAGAATATTGTTTACGTTCCATATTACATTATTTTTTTGTCACTTTATCAAGAAGTGTGAAGAAACCAGTGTTTAAATAAGATTGTGGTTTGTTAGTGTTACTTTAGTTTATTGTTACAATTAACAGCTCCATCCACTTCAATTTAACGTAACCTCAGTAATTAACATTTACGCCATAGTCTCAATAAATCTATTTTAATGGCTTCGTCTTATAAAGACGAGTTCTAAAATAACTTTATTAATATGAATGCTTTGTGATTCTGTGACCTTTATCAGTTTAACTAGATAAAATTACATTAGAGAATAGCCTAAAGAAAAAACAGTATTTATCTTAAAAGATACAAAAGAATATTATATACGCTAAAAAGTCTTGTATCATTTACATTTAAAACTACAACAGAATATAATGAACGCTAAAAGTAGTTTTTTTTGTTCATGTAAAAATCTTCTTCTACTTTTGTGAATTAAATAAATTATTCAAGCAAAAGTTAAGTAGTCGTCAGACTTGATAAGAAACTCCCGATTAGCTTGCAAAAGTCGTAAATTATGAAAAGAATGTGTGTCTATCTATAGGATAACAACCATGACAAAGTTGGGTCACCATAAGTTTTCAGTAGATAAATTGCTTGAAGGTAGGGATGTCAAAAAAATAGCTCCAATATTCCTATTAATTTTCTGTTCGATTTCTACAAATAATAAATCAAGACATTTTTAAATAATGGACTAGTATTTGCTCAAATTAGTTCACGTAAGATAGTTGCATGCTTTCTTGAAATATGGGCATTCCTACCCAATATAAGTCTTTTCCATAAACAGCATGGCAGAAAGTCACAGGTCAGGACTATGTCGCCATTACAAAATATTCAAATGTGCGGCCTAATCGATTGTTTGTATAACAAATTGGAGGTGTCAATTTTGTAGTTGGTACGGTCATTCATAAGTGTTTGTAAAGGCCTAAATAAAATAAATGATAATGAATTTTAACTTTGGTTATGTATGGAGTAGTCGTTTTCTTCAGTTTTACTCGATTGCATTAAAGAAGATAGTGTGATTCTAAATGACTTGCTGTAAGAATTGGGTTTATCAAATCTATGAAGAATTTGCAACTACCTTAGCTTGAAAAGCATAGATTTGGTCAAAGAAACAAATGAAAAACGTTCTAATTTTATACACATACTGACTGATTCATTGTAGGTATCTCACACCACAATATTGGCTTATATCTTCGAAGAAAGGAATGAAATACCACCAACAGAACATGGTACGGGTGAAACCGCGTACAACAGCTAGTATTTGTTTGTTTAGCAACAATCCTAAATTCAGATATAGGTTACGATTAACAGCACGTGGGCTTACTTAAAATAAACATTAGCACCAAAGTTACAGCTATAGAAAATTATGATCCAATAATAAGGCAGTTATAGTTAAGTAATGTTTGCAGTTAACTGTTGGAGCTACTAATCGAGTTACAGTGTTAACTGGTAAATGGTTTAGTGTTTATACTGTAATCGAATTAGCGTTTTATGGACGTGATATTTTTTAAGTAGGTTGGTTTTAGAATTTTGTATGAATTGCACGTTTATTTAGTTGTGTTATCTTTAGTAGTACAGTGAGAGGAAACATTTCTTTTTGTAGCCTTAGGCTCTTACAGAACCGATTTGTAAAATTCTTTCACTGTTGGAAGGCTTCTTTCTTCCTGAGTAACATAGACTATATTTCGTCCCGTTGCGGGCCGCTAGTAACATTATATTTGTTTTACTAATGTTTTATTTGAGAGTTACGCAATTGAAAAATTTTATTTGTATGATTGAAATGTGTATTATTTTACGGTATTATATTATTCCCTTGGAGAGGCCTATGTCCAGCAGTGGACTGCTATAGGCTGATGATGATGATGATGATATTATTCCCTTATTTCCTTTTCCCCAATTTAAATGTTTATTAAAGTGGCAAATTAGTCGATGAACTTATCATAACGTAATACTTAATTGCAAATTATACCTGTGAAGTAATACAATTCAATTAATTTCAATAATGATTTCCAATTCCTTCAATATTTTCCGTACTCAACACTTCTTTTTCCTATTTCCCATGTCTTCATACATAGTTATTTCCTGATTATTTATTACAAACAAATGAATTGTTAATTGACGGTCTGTTACGGTTATTGAGCTCGAATCCTGCTGTAATTAGAGGATACCATAGTTTTTTAGTAGGAAGACTATTGTTACCATGCGTTGAGAAGTTAAAAGGACATAGTAGGATATAGACGCCCACAACCCTGATTGGTCGGAATACTTTAAAGATCGAGAGGTGTGGAGATAAAATGGAGAGGCTTGTGCCCCAGCAGTGGAACAATTCAGGCTAAGACAAAAAATTGGAGACACAATGTCTTAAAATCTTTTGCATGTATACAAAACAATTAATTTACAAATCAAGCACACGTGCTATGGTTATAAATGACGTCAAAATCATAAAGGCTGAATACCGCGAAAAACTTAATTCAACTTGTCAAAAGAGGTGTTCAGTATTGTGAACCTCTAAAAAGGGTTCATACAAGTTCACGCATGTGGTTCATAAACTCGTTTGTTTTGCAAACCGTGCCAAATTAAATTTGCATATAATTCTCAGTTGTTGTTGACGTAAGAAATTCTTTGCGTTGATATGGCCGTGGGGCTCACAACAAAAGTTATGGCGGAATCTCCGGGGTGACATTTCTCGACTTTGTTCAAGGAAGATTTCGTAATTTGTGAAAAGTTTTCGAACCGAAGAGTTTTTGCTTTGTCATCAGCTACTATAGTTGTTTCCAAAGAATGGAACTTCTTTCAACTTTTAGAAAAAGAAAAAGTTATTCAAAATATTCAAAAGTAGTATTATGTACCATTTGTAATTTTGGATATAAATATATTTTTCTATTTTTTTATACCAATTTTCTAAAAAATAAAGTCTCTTTAAAAATGAGGTTGTATGGCTATCCTAAACTTACGCCTGGCGGTGTTTTCGTAATACGGAATAATCGCCTCCTCGGTGTAATGATATACGGAATCATATTGAGAAATACTCCCGAGCGGAATAAATATGTACATTATTTTGGCTGTCAATGTGATACAGGTTCATATTTCACTTTTGCAACTTTTAGACCCGAGTGTATTTTATTTACGGTATAAAATTGTCTATGGAAACCTTCACTATGGAAAAAAAATATACATGCTTCTAAAAAAAACTACAAATTTTAAAACCAAACGATCATTTCGATTTTTTAATTTAAATTCTACGTTCGAAAATTCGTCGCCACTTCACATAAACAAAAAGGTCAACGACCTACCATAATCTTGAAAGTAGAACATAAAAATGTTCAGTAAATAAAGTGGAGGTACTAAAACTTTAGAAAGATGGCGTCGGTCCATTAGCACAGGTGCATGTACCTGAGCCATTATGGGACACGTGCCTTTTAATTTTACACAGCAGTTCACTCCTGCCAGAGTGAGACTGAGTATACAAATGACAATGATAACTTAGTAGCTAGTAGATTTTGTTTTGGAATAATAATTTTAAAAAAGAAGACACACTTTCGTAAATTGATCACAGATTATTTTCTGCATACGAATTTCCATCGTACTCGAGCTCTATGGAAGCTAAGAGAATCGGTTCGAAATTCGAATCGTTTGAGATACAGCGAACTTTTTAAATGTAAATTTTATCACTGGCTGAAATGAGTGGCGTTCGCGTATGAAAGAATAAAACGAGATTTGAAAATAGAATGCTAGATAGTTTGATTGAATTTAAAAATATTTATTTTTGCGTCACATCTAATAGCTTATCAGTGATATTCTTATTGCATTTCCTATTCCTTTTAAGTGAATACTAAATATCATCAGCAATCAGTATCAAAGCATTTTCTAAACTTGTTTGGAAATTACACCATTGTGTCGTTCCGTTCTCAACTTTTCAAAGGGAATCAGTTAGAATAAATAATTAAAGCGTCGTCAAGAGTTCTCAAGTTAATTTGCATTAACTCTTGTAATCAAAACTCGGAGATTATTTAACACGTTCTAAAGTTGAATTTTAATTATTTACCTATACAAATATAGCAACTTGAACTAATTAAATTTAATCTGATATAGATAAATTGTATCTATTTATATACTTATTAGGAAAACTCAATAATCTGGTTATAATAAAAAAGTATGGTATACTTAACAAGTCTTGAAATCACATAAAGGAAACATCAATTACTGGCCATTAATAAAATGCCGTGACATTAAGTGTTTTGACAGCATCAATTTCAAGACGGCGAATGACTGAGTAATCTTTCAAGGTTGTAAAATATTACGTAGGTACTTATCACATGGAGGTTTTTTTAAAGTTAGGTATATGAAAAAACATAGGTATAATATTATTTTGCTTATGTTGTATAATAAAATACATTCCAGAATTAGGTAATTTTCTAGAAATCTTAGTAAGGCGTAACTATTGCATTTGAAACAGGCTCTACTTTAGAACAATTCTGTAACGTTGCATTCGATATCTTATCAGTGGCTTTTCAATGTGAAGTTTTTATACAGCGGGTCCAACAACAAAGTGAACAAGTAATACAAGTTACTGCATTATTGGACCAGTGCCGACCCAATTCTGTAAGCGAATAACGAATTTTGTTCATTTACTTTCGTAATATCGACTCGATTGAAAAACTACTTACGTGCGACTGTCTTTTTTTTACATATTTTCGTTCATCAAGCACGTAACTTCGATTTTTTTAACGATGTCCCCACACTAGTTATCGAAAAGGAGTTTCACAAACGACGCGTTCAAAATTAAGAATCGAGATGAACGAGAATCGATTTAGACCTGTCTGTAAGTAATGAAATTCTTCTTAGAAGCATCCAATCGAGACCTAGATTTATTACCTGTCCCGTCCATACGATTTAATCATTTTTGAACGTCTACTCACAAGAGAAAAGTTATAAATTAATTCCAGATTGAGTTGGGCCATACTTTTCGGGATTGGAATCGCATTAATCATAAGACAGTTAGTATTTGTAGTTATGTGAAGGCTACCAACTAATTTGCATAAAGTATTAGCCAAATCTAGACCATGGAGGCGACGAAATTGTAACTCGTTCACACTTGCACCATTTTAATCTTTTAATTAAACACGTTTGTGACATGTTGCATTGATTGGTAGTTCGCAAATCTGGAATGGCTGTTACATGTGATCGCCAGAATCCTTACGTCAAATGTATGATTTTTTTTCTGTTTAAATTACTGCTGATCCAGCTAGAATCCAGATACAAGCCAAAGGTAAACAGTTAATTAAGCCAACCATAGGTCATTCTTTACCGAAAAGTTTTGATTAATAATATGTGCGAAATCATTAATCTTAGGTTACTTATAGGTAGTATTGTACGAGTGATCAATTATGAATAAACATTTCTACTTTCATGCCCTTAGCAACATAGGACCAATCACCTGTTCATTGATAAAACCCATTCAATGGCACACGTGTTTGTAGATAACGTAAGCATAAAACATTATCACGTGAATGAAGTTATCGTAAATTTTTCACTTTACACAAGACTTACTGTAGTCCTTCGTAGCAATTATATCTTACGTATTAGCCTGAAAAATGAGCGAATGATGTGTAAGACATACTAAAGGACAGTTAGTGACATTAGTGGACCAGCGTTAATTACATTATTGATCTCGTTAAATATGTAACTTTGTTTTCCCAAATTTCGGATACTTCAAGCTAAGTAAGTAAGGCGTCAACTGGCTGACCTCAGACGGTAAAGTCATTTGACAAAAACTGTAGATAAGTTTAGGGCTGGGTGTAGTTTCACCACACTTACGTAATAATTACAAAAATACACCATACAAATATTACATGGGACTTTTGTGAATTGTCCAGCTTACAATAGGCGGACATACAAAACATATTATTATTGTAGCAAGGTGAAGATGGTGATTATTTATTGTTTTTTCGACTATTACTCGTGGCGTGACGTCAGAGTATGACGTTGGTTGGTAATGGTCACTCAAGATGGATGTACGATACGAAGGTTGTTCACTTTGATGGGGTGGCTTAAGTGGTATGCTTAGATTAATTGATGAAATATACACGTATTTTATTAAGTGGGCTGTGCAATTGCAAAGTTTTGGTACAATTTTAGAGGGTAACAGGTATGTGAAAATATTCAAAGACTATAAAGAAACTAACAGTTAGGTAAGGAGATGATAATTAGGCTACTATTAGAGATGCAAGAAAAAAAATCATGGCTATAATATTTTGGAAACAAATAGATTCTAAGGTACTTAAAAAAAATCATCGCAGGTACATGTGGTGACGTTATTTTTTTCTATTGAACAATTAGGTAAACTCGATTACCAATTACACTATCAACGACCCACGACCTTCCAACCAGGATCAAACAATTATCTCCAACCACTAAACATTGTTGCAATCTCATTTAAATATTTGATTAAGTACAATGCTTTCTAATTAAACTCTATTTAAATAGGTCGCAGTATTAATACAACTAATACAACCGGTTGAAACAAAGCTGCGTAATTTCATAATGATTCATTTGATAACTCCTTTTATTAATTACGACGGTGTAAATTATTATTGTGACGGGAAATCTTGCGAAATCCGATACAAAAGCAGAAATTCGCGGGAAGTTGGGCCTTTAAGTTATTGGGGCGAGGCGATGTTGATAGCGAGTAACGATGCTGATGCTTTATACGTACAAATAATACAAAGCTAAGTACTAGTGACTTCACGACATTCAAAATTAAAGACTAAAACAAAACGTCACTGCGCACGCGCAGGAACCAAATATGTAGCTGAATTCAGAAGGGCAAAGTTATTTTCGAGAACTCTTATATTAGAAGATCACTACTTAGATACCTTTCGTACAAAATGACAGTGTAAATCCTTATTATTTTAGTCCATAAACTTTATAAAAAAATACGTTCACTATCGGTAATCTTAATACCACTTTATTATTTAATTCAGTGGTATCAATTAAGCATACAAGCGTAGGTACCTCAATCTACGATAACACGCATTTTACGTATTTTTATCATCAATAATCTCCTCTGGAGTTATCCTGGAATCTTAGTCATTTTGACGTCATTAATTCAATAATTTTCTATCTCTTGTATCTAAATATCTTTCTCTAAACGCTCTCTGATGCTTTCCGCTATCCGCTTTCAGCATAGCGTTGCCCAAGTCAAGTTGTTTCGATGATTTGGTACATTTATCTAGATCAAGACAAATTGAGATATTGCGTGCAGTGAGTGAAGCAAGATAGTTTGTTGGTCTCGCTCCGAAATAGCTTGGGTTTCGCCTGATTGAGCTGGTGTTTGTTCTGCTGTCTTGCGTGTGGAACTTCTATTGTAATGATGCACGAATATGGTGATAATGACTCGGTGATTTGGATATGGATTTTACTGGTGTTTATGCTGTCAGCGTTGTGAAAGAAAGTTCTTTTAGTTTTTGAAAGTAGCAGAAAGTTTGTTTGCAAAACTCTGGCTAAACCGAGTATTTTAATTATTAATAATCTATGTTTTAAGCAAATTCCTATAAGAATACGAGAAATACAAATCACAGATAATTGAACCAGTTTCCTTAACTGCGATTTTAATCAAACATTGCAAGAGCCCGGAAATATTTTCAAGGAAAACCTAGCACCTTCATCTCGGTACAAAACCGTTAGTAAATTAGTTTTGATCTCAAAACAACGGGCACGTAGAGAACGGGAGCGCGCCCACGCTTCACGTAACTCACGTTTTTTGTGGCCCCACCGTCAATGAGAAATCGTAACCCATTTCCCATACTTGTAACTTCCGCAGAAACACAAGAAAAATATGCATTTCATTATAATTTTATGGCTTCGTTTTAATTAAGAAATACACGTGTACTTGTGTAATTAAATCATTTTTTGGGCCGCAAAGGCAACGATCCGATTTCATATATCAATTCAAATTAAGTCCAATCGAACACCATTGAACAATTCGAATGGTAGAGGTACTTAATCGAATGGGTCCGTTGCATAAACGCATGAATGCGAAACTTTAGTGGTTATGTAAAACGCGTAAGGTTGAGTGTGGCGTGGGACTGGTGGCCTGCATGGGATCGTGCCAAAGGTTTGTCACATAGCAAGACTAAATATGACCCGTGACCCGCGTCATATGTGTCGCGAATTAACAATGTAGCTATGTTATTTAATGGCTGGATTTATTGGGTTATACTAGTAGAGGTACAATATTGCAGGGCTGCGGGATTGTTTGGAAGAGTTACCGCGGTCCTGGTAGGTAGGTACATAAAAGGCCTACGACGGAATACCTACGACGGTTTTTAGTCAGTAAGTGTTTGACACTCCCTCACCGCTGCTAACCCACATTGGAAGGGGTCATTTGATGATTTTTGGCGTCGTAAAAAAAAGGGTGCAATATTGCAATCAATTTTGAAATAGACGTTGAGCAAAAATAATATTATTCATACATCCATTTTCGGGCCCCATACAAAATGATCACACCATTATATCATAGGTACACAAATCATTTATTGTACTTGGATATGACGAAAGCTTAACATGCTGTTGTCGTGTACAAAAGTGGCGACCATACACGCACTCTTGCGCATGTATTGTTGGTAGACGTTATTAATGAAGCTATCAGTTACCAAACTTATCTCACATGAGATTCGTGTACAAAAGTAGTTATATAAGAGTTTTGCATTCCTGTAGTAATAGGCTGAGGTGTGTTTGTATAATACAGTATCGAAATAAGGGAGTCTATTTATTATTTTTTCGACGACAAAAATACCAAAAAAAAGCTTTTTTTCATCAAAAACAGATAAGTACGTGACGCTGTGACGTTTTTATAAGTTATCCAAAATCCTACTTGTACACCATTGACCGCACGATCAAAAAGAAATCAGCAAAAAAAGCTTCCTTATTAATTTAAAACCATTACAGGAGCAGGATTGATGCCACAACAACAAATCGACCACCAATAAAATAAAAGTATCGCCATTATTTTTACAACCTACAATACACGAATCACCGTAACAAATCCATTAGCTTCGTACGCACGTAAAAGGATACTCTTAATTGATCGCCAACGAATCGCGTGCGATCGGCCGCGGTGATTGTACGGCCGGCGCGAGCGCATGCCACCACAACTCGCCCTCTCATTGGCCACAGCAAACATCTGAACAATCTGGGTTAGTATGTAAGTGTGATTGATACTCATAAACCGTTTTATGTCAGTTAGACTTAATTCTGTAACTACTTTAGGTATGTATTGGGTATCATGGTAGCAATTAGCCTAATTGGTACCGGGTTAAGATCGCTAAAGTAAGATATTTGTCAATGATATGTTTTGCCTGTTAGACTGGTCTTACTGTTCTAGAATTGCTACTGTATCTAATTTAAATTTAGATTTAATTTATGCTTGCACCATTGTATATTTTGCTTTGAAACTATTAATCCTATTAAGACACATCATGCAATTATCAAAGGATTTATTAAAGCAGGAAATACAAATGAAGTTGCTGTTAAGGCTGCCTACAAATTGCAGGTCATAATGGACAGAAGAAAAACCACAATACAATGGGCGAGCACGTGCGCGGTTACACAAGCCTCTGCCACAGATTAAATACATAACATAATCTGTGATTGTTCTACTGTGAATCATAAGCACCTGGTAAAGAGAATTAATGCAACTGTATTTGGGAACGCTGATTCCAGATATGAGAAGCGTTTGTGAAATCGTTAGATTAATGGTGAAGAGCTTAGAATTTGCATAGATTTTACGTTAGCATCTGATATACAGGAATTAAGCAGGATACTTAATGCATTATGTAAAGTAGGCTTCAACACTTCGAGTGGAGTAACTTTCAATACAGATCATAATTTACAAAGCAATATTTCAGAGCCTCTTTGCAAGTAATGGATTGAGGACCGCCAAACAACATGAAAGATAGATCAACTTTGATGGATAGCGTGTTCCGATACTTTTTCTATAAGTTCATGTGAAAACCAATTAAAATAACGTTTGGAAATTGATATCTAGCTAGCAGGATTTCTACGAATTTCTAAACGCAGAACTGAAAATAAATAAGTCAGAAGCCGATATTGAAGCTAGCGAGCCTAAATAAACTTTTTACATGAATAGGTTTATTTTTGGAAGTTAGTTTGAAAAAGTCATACTGATTTTATATAGGTTTTTCATACATGAACGCATGGCCTTTAATTCTTAATTATCAAAGCTTAATTTTACTGTCCCAATTCTTTGTTTTGGAGTCTTCTCATCAAAAGTCTTGCTTAAAGCATCTTAGGTACTTGAAGATTTGAATGATTTATAAACCCAGCTGATGCATTCTGTCTTATTTTACTCGCAGATCAGCTAGAAGTAATGGTGATTTTATGTGTAATCAATTCCTAGGTTAGTGGGTGTGTAGTGCTTAGCCTTTGGTTACAGAGACCACGCAAATTACCAGGTCTGCCGTTGCGAAATTGCTGGCAAAGAATTCGAAATAGGGTCATTTCGCCTGTTGGCGACCATTTAGTGCAGTTGGCAAGTTTGACGGCGATAATAAAAATGCTCCAGCACTCATTTCCATGTCAAATTTGTGTAATGTATTCCTTATATACTCTATTTTAAGATTAACTTTCAGTTGTATTAGAAATATCTTACGTTTTCTATTTAAATCGATAAACCTCAAAATTAGGCGTTTTACCCAGTTTGCGTCCACAAAATCCAATTCGCGTCCACCCATGGTCCTGTTCGCGTCCAGTAGCTTAGAAAAGGAATATAGGGGTGATTTTTTTAAGAATTAATAAAGAAAGATTGTATTAGATCAATTTCTTTATTTACCAATAAACTTAATTATTAAAAGTCAACATTATCATCATTTAAAATTCACTTTAAAAAATAAAAATAATTCTTCTCAACATTGGTTTAAGTAACTTAAAATAAGATTAAACAGTATTTTTTTTTATTAAGATATATACGTGGTTATAATTAAATTATAATTATAATTTAAATATTTAATTATAACCACGTATATATATATATATATATCTTAATAAAAAAAATAGAAAAATTATAATTTAATTAGAACCACGTATATATCTTCATAAAAAAAATATAATTTAATTATAACCACGTATATATCTTAATAAAAAAAATGTACTGTTTAATCTTAATATATTAAGTAATTTCATTTAAGATAAGTTCATCGGATACAGGAAAAAAGAAGGAAAAGACAACATACACAGAAGAAGATTTAAAGAAAGCATTAAATGATATTCGAGAGAAGAATAAATCGATAAAAAAAATATTCAAAGAATATGCCTTGTCTGATAATTTATTGACTCAACAATTCTTTTAGTTGTATGTTTAGACAAAATTGTTATATTGTTTTGTTAATTTAATATGGCCAAAAACTTACTATAATCAACGCGGGTCTTTCCCTGTGATTTTAGGGTAAAATTAACAGAACTGATTACTGTTTATTTTTCAAAATGCAAAATTGAATTTTAAATGATGATAATGTTGATTTTTAATTTAAAATAACAAAATAATTAAAAAAGGTGATGGTCCAAAAATGTATGGACCAAAAACCCAGAGTCGATTTAGACAAATCAGGTATCAATAGCTTTATTAAAATGCACAATTTACCCCACCGAAAAAATTATGCCCATGTCCATGGGATATAAAAGTTATAGGCTAACAAAGTATATTGGAAAAATCATGAATAACTGGTTATTTTTACCAGTGTTTGCAACAGCAATATATTAATAATGAATAACTTGTTATTTTTATCAGTTTTTTCAACAGCAATATATTAATAATAATAATCCCCCCCCAAGGGGCCACCTTGACGTGGTGGGGGGGCATGCGGGAAGGCATGAGCAGTAAAAGTCACTAAGATCATGACAACCCTGTGCCAATAGACAGCCAGGAGGTACTAAAATGAAATTGTCTTCACACCTTGACATAACCCTTCTCAACTAACGGTCCCAAACTTTCCAACCTTTCCAATTTTCCCACTAATACCTCCCTACTTTTACCTCCATTCTCATGTTCTCAAAAACCTGAAGATTGAGTTCTCAGGTTTCATCTTCACTCTTTCACTCTCACTCTTATATCTGTTATTTTTCTGTCACTCACGCCTTACATCTATATAATTAATTCCCTTTATATGCAATGCGACTACGTAACAGATTATTACCCCAGGCGGGTACCGAAGCGAATCGCGACGGAGAATCCCGCCCCATGGCTTCTAGCCTGGGCTGCCCTTCGTATTCTGGGGGGGGCACCGTATCGCAGCCAGCTGCCCAGTCCCAGACTGTTGCAGTGACACATGACGACGAGTCGTCATGCTCTTCATCACTTTTTCCATCAATCTCATCATCCCCACGATCATTCTGCGTCTCACCATCATCATCATCCTTATCATCAGCCAGTGTACAGTTAGCGGATGTTGTACAGGAGACAAACTTTGTCGGTGACCCTGTACCCACCACTAGCGATACTGTAATTCGCAGGAAATGGAGTCCTGAAATGAATAAATTCATCTTGCGTACTTATCTACAGCTTACGAACATAGAAACAGACACTAAAGCATACCTTCATCCTCTTCATACAAAATTCTTAGAAAAATACCCATATATGCAAGTAAGCAGGCAAAGAATAGGAGACCAGCGTAGAGCTATTGTCCAAAAGAAACTCTTACCACAAAACATAATAGATCAGATTTATGAAGAAGTCCGAACAGAACTGCAAATTGCACACACTCAAACTCAAGAACACACCACACAAACAAACAGTAGAGCAGTTTCCGTTATTACACAACCAGGTCAACGCATGAAATGGTCCAACGAATGTAACGAAGCAATTATTCGAATTTATTACACAATAACAGAACTAGAAACAAATAGAACAGCTTATAGAAAAGCCTTACACGAACAATTTATAAGTCTATATCCAGAATTATCGCACATAACAGAACAAAGAATATCGGATCAAAGAAGAGCCATTGTCAATAATAAATATATTAGCAACAGTAGATTATCAGAAATTAAAAAACAAGTAGCCGAACAATTAAATAACACCGTTCATCAAACAGATAATCTACAATACGACACACAACAACACACACACACGCCTATCTCACCAACAAACACTCACATAACGGACGTAACTACATTTACACACACAATAAACTATGAAGGAACTCTCTCAGCCTTGACCACTGAAGAGGATTCTTTCTTGAACCAAATCCAGATTGAGGAACCTAACACTTCTCAATCGAATCCTCCTGATACACCAGAAACCAACCCTGAATTAGAAAACATGTTTATGCAAGCACAACAATATTTCGCGGATACACACCCTACTAACAGACCATACATTCCCAAACAAAAATCATCTAGGAAGTTCTGTACTATAGTTCATTATATAAATACACGAATCTTACCCAATCATTTACATTCAGATATAGACTTTAGTAGCTTACAGACAATTATATATTGCGCAGCATGGACGGCTGCTAAATTCAATGGCGCCAAAATATCCGACGTCCCACAGCCTTTTTACCGAAAAAACACCCGCAGAAAGCCGAAATGGCAGATCAGATTAGAAAAGAAAATTGAGAATCTAAGAGCAAATATAGGAAGGCTGACACAGTTCATAAGAGGTAATAGAAGTCGGAAAGTAGTAGCAGCAGTAGATATAATAAAATCCAAATACCAATTACACGCACAACACGAACACTCTAACACACAAATCGAACATTTCCTAGACACACTTAAGCAAAAATTGAATGCCGCATCTAGTAGACTTAAAAGATACCTAACATGCACAAAACGAAAAGAACAGAATACAACATTTAGAAATAATGAAAAAACCTTTTATAGAAACCTCACGTGCGATCAGACAGACTCAAATATACAAACACCATCTGCTGAAAGTTTGCGAGAATTTTGGGCAAATATTTGGGAAAACCCGATCAATCATAATAACCAAGCAGATTGGATTACCGAAATTTCATCATTAGAGGTTCCAGAAATGGAATTTGATTTTATACCAATTGACTCATTCATAGACATTTTAAAACGAACACACAACTGGAAATCCCCAGGTACAGACAACATTCACAACTATTGGTATAAACACTTCACTAGCATACATCCGCTCATACACACTCACCTAAACAAATTCATACACTCACCACACTTACTACCAACATACATAACTCAGGGAGTCACTTACATGTTACCAAAAGACAAAAATGATACAATAAACCCAGCCAAATACCGACCTATTACCTGTTTACAAACTCTATATAAAATCCTTACAGCTTGCATAAGTGAAGTCATATACACACATTTAGATAAACACAATATACTAGCAGAACAACAAAAAGGATGCCGAAAGAATAGTCAGGGTTGTAAGGAACAGCTTACTATTGATGCAATCACAATGAATAGTTCAGTCAAAAACAAAAAAGATATCCACACGATGTTCATCGACTACCAAAAGGCCTTTGATTCCGTACCCCACAGTTGGCTCTTGCATGTCCTAGAGCTATACAAAATTCATCCTACACTTATAACATTTCTACAAAATTCAATGCGAAACTGGCAAACTAGTCTCAAAATAAACCAAGCAGCAACAGTTATCGCAACTGAACCCATATTTATAAAGCGAGGCATTTTCCAAGGAGATGCCCTGAGCCCGCTATGGTTCTGTATGGCACTGAATCCTCTATCGAGCCTATTAAATAATTCTACCGCCGGTTACACACTCAACAACAATATAACACAACATACACTATCACACTTGATGTATATGGACGACATCAAGTTGTACGCACCAGACACAAACTCACTTTTCCAACTCGCAGACATAACACAAACATTCTCACAAGACATTTGCATGCAATTTGGTGTAGATAAATGTAAAATACTATCCATCTCAAAAGGCAAGATCCTAAATAACAGCTACACACTTGAATCAGGTAACACCATTGAACCAATGGATGAACACAACACATACAAATATTTAGGGTTCAAACAATCTAAACACATACAACAAAAGTTGACTAAACAAGAACTGCTAAAAAAATTCACACACCGTCTAAATCTAATCCTAAAAACAAACTTAAACTCAAAAAATACAATTAAAGCAATTAACACATTCTCAATACCAATTCTCACATACTCTTTCGGAATAATAAAATGGTCAAAAACTGATATCAAAAAACTTCAACGCATCATCAATACATCCCTAACTAAACATAGAAAACATCACCCCAAATCTTGTATACAACGTCTTACACTACCACGAAAAGAAGGAGGAAGAGGCCTAATGGACATACACAATTTACACAATAAACAGATATCGACACTGAGAACATACTTTCACCACAAAGCTGAACACTCACCACTACACAAACACATAACAGAAACAGACAAAAATCTTACACCCCTAAACTTAAACGACAGAAACACACAAGCCACTGAAACACTTACAACCACACAACAAAAAGTCTCTGAATGGTCTGCTAAAGCTCTTCACGGGAGACATCGAGCTTTCCTGAGCCAGCCACACGTCGACAAAGCTCAGTCGAACGAATGGCTCAGGCGAGGCGAAATGTTTCCCGAGACCGAGGGCTTTATGCTAGCCATCCAGGACCAAATCATAGCTACACGAAACTACAGGAAACACATAATGAAGGACCCAAATCAACAGACAGACACATGCAGACACTGCAACAACACTTCTGAAACAATACAGCATATAACAGGTGCCTGTAAAGCGTTAGTACAGACAGACTATAAGCACCGCCATGACCAAGTTGCAGCAATAGTACATCAGAATTTAGCCTACAAATACAAATTAGTTAAAGAAATAATACCCTACTACAAGTATAAACCGGAAACAATTTTAGAAAATAGAAATTATAAAATCTACTGGGACCGAACTATAATAACCGACAAGACTATTCATTATAACAGACCTGACATTACTCTACACGACAAAAGCACTAAAACAGTATATTTAATAGACATAGCTATACCAAACTCTCACAATGTACAAACAACTATATCCGAAAAGCTTAGCAAATATCAAGATCTAGCCATAGAAATAAAAACACAATGGAAAGCGCAAACTGTTCACATTGTGCCCATAGTTCTTTCGACAACTGGTATAGTACCAAAATCCCTACAGCAAAGCCTTAACACCCTCCACATGCCTGCTTACACACTTCACATGCTTCAAAAAGCTACCGTCCTAAATACCTGCCGTATCACCCGAAAATTTTTAACATCTTCAACACTCTCATCTACATTCTCGATTTAATATCCCCCTTGTTCACTTGGCTCCGGCCCGTGTGCAAGGATCTTAAACTCTCTCTCCCGAGAGAAGAAACAAAGAGAACATACACAAAATAATAATCATAGGACAATAATAAATATAAGTAGCGATTATATGAACCTATCAAGTTGAAATCTTATATTTTACAGCTTGTAAATCATATGTCAAGATACTTTTGTCGTGAAATCTTTTTACAATTGAATGTGCCTATTTTGTCTCAGATTATTTATTTTTTCAGTCGCTTATTAAAAAAAAAAAACAAATACTGTGGGAAAAATATTTATTTCAATTATTTTCAATGTCTATTAATATATGATCTAAGAACACAGCAGGTTGCATAAGGTCGTCTTGGTACCTGGCCCAGGCCAGATAATATATAATGCTTATTATGTGGGCACAACTGCCCAATGTGCGGCGACCATGAATACAGCTGCAACAGTATTCCGAAATCCTATTAGTGTTATATAAAACATAACAGTAATATGTTCTTGTCCCGACGTGCCTGGAATGGATTCGACACCTAATTAACGTACTTTCTTCGTTATTAATATTTATCCTTTCGGGGTGTCTAAAAACTTCAATTGAAAAAACCCCAGTTCCTCTAATATGTTCGCAACAGTAAGACCTTGCAAGTTTTACGTGGTATGTGCCTATTGCGAACACAATTAATTGGTCATAATCCATTCTTGGAAAATCCGATAGATTGGGGTTTGTTGCATCCATTAGGGCAAACGCAATTCTTTGTCGATCCCAATGATGTTCATCGACGTAATCGGCTAATAGGTTCGGCCTGTCCCTATTTCTTTCAATCATCTCTATAAACTCTTCAGTAAATCTGCTGTCTTCATATGTTAGATGAGTTGCATTGGTAAGCGCTGCAGCTATTCTATAATCTGTCATTGCGTTGCCTAGCGCTATATTAAAATATTTGTGTCTAAATATTTTAAAATCTCTTTTTATCGTGCCATTAATGGTTTCTACGACCCATCTAACCATGGTTATCAATCTGGATTTATTTGCCGCTATTGTACTTAATTGTCTTTCATTACGTCCTACAGACGGTGGCATGTAAGCGTTACATCCACATCCCTCTAGATCCGGCAAACAGTCTCGGAAACCCCGATCCAAAACAAATACATCATTTGGGTGTAAAAACCATCGCATTGGAGCTTCTTCCATGGGACCATCATGGTTATCTAATATTAGTTTTACTATGTCGGAATCTGAAGTTCTGGCGCCGTAGGGTCCAGTCACTTCTATGATATAGCCATCAGCACACACAATCATGAAGGGCTTAATCAAGTTGCTATACTTGTGTAAGCTATAGCTTAATCTTTGAAATAGAAAGTTGGAAGATTTTTGAATAAATAAATAAGTGCCGTCGATAATTAAAATGGCCTTTGTTCGCTCTTCATTACCGAAAATATAATTCGGAAGTGTCCTATTTCTTTCGATCACTTCATGTCGGCTGATGTGGTCAAACCCCAGATGCCGAGGAAGGTATTCATTTTTGAGACATCGTCTAGCCTGCTTTAACATGCGCTGTAAAGACGTTTTCGATGTGTTTATCAAAGATGCCAGTCTTACGTGAGGTTCACCTGATCTAAGTTTACATAGGTATACGCCCAATACAGTATTGCACTTATTAGTTTGTCGTAAAGACGGTGTTTCTTGTAAGATACTCTCAAACTGGTTATGGTTCATTCCAGTCCAAAAATGGAGATCTTCTTCACTTATTTCATGAAGCCTTTCAAAGTCAACATTACCTTTTCTTTCAAGCACTCGTGTATACAACATAACTATCTCGCGTAAGTTCTCGTTTTTGAAATTATCTTGGCGATTACTCACATTTACAGAGAAATCCTCAAATGATGAATTCATTAAATGAAATCGACAGACTCGTGCTAATTCTGGTATGTAAAAAGAATAATAGCTTAATAAGTGCGCTTTTATACTGTCGGGCACTTGTCGAAGTTGTGTTGAAGTACAATTGTCGAAGAGACATCTTCTTGAAGTATTCGCGGCACGTGTAAATCCAGTTAAAGAAAACGATTGCGGTGGTGCTTCAGGTGTTGATGGTTGCCTCAATGCATATTCAATGCGTTGCCAGCAAGGATGACAAATAGATCTTGACCCATCAAAGACGATCTGAAATCAACGAGACATAATATTACATAATTAATATTTTATTATCAACCTAATATGACCATTTTTGTAAGTACATAATTTTAATTTTTGTAAGTTAATTAATGTAAGTTAATGTTTTAAGTTTTGTAAGTACGTAATGTCAGACACTATGTGTTAAGTTTTTACTGCCACGAACGGCTAACTGGACTTGACTTAAGACTTACTTCTTGTGGTTGTCCATGATTCAGTAGGTGCTCCACGACGATTCGATGTGACTCCAAAAACTGAAGCGACAAAACATGACGTTGTCTCCGTAACACTGAGCGACTACAGTTCACACAACGATTGTTCACCTCCATATTAGCAATGTCCAAAACAAAAGAGTAAATCGGTGTCCGGTGTAGAAAAAACAGGCCTTAAAAATCCAATAATGAAACGCACAGATCACAACGGTAGCAAAGCAAACGAAGGTTCAAGATATATAATGAATAACAAAGATAGTTAATTATGCTAGAGAACTTAAAAAAATAGACGTTATCTCATTAATAAAGGATTTTGAACTTGATAGTTGCATAATGATCGCTAGTTATATTTATTATTGTCCTATGATTTTTTTTTTTTTATTTTTTTTTTATGTTATTTGGTTTTCTTCTCTATGAAAAGAGTATAAAACCTTACATGCGGGCCGAAGCCAAGCATGTAAGGGGATGATTATATCGAAAAGGTAGATAGTATATAGTATAAGGTACCTATATAGTAGATAGTGTGGATGATGTGATTCATCATCATCATCATCATCTTCTCAGCCATAGGACGTCCACTGCTGAACATAGGCCTCCCCCTTAGATCTCCACAGATACCTGATGATGTGATTATTATCTATATATTATATAAAAATGAAACCCACTTTCCGTTGTCACGACATAACATGAAAACGGCTTGACCGATTTGGCTGAAAATTAGAGGGGAGGTAACTTAGACCCTGGAGAAGGTTTTTGTCACTATCCGGCTACAGGACGGGGGTTAAACCGCGGGCGAAAGCTAGTTATTAATATAATGCTGTTGAAAAAACTGGTAAAAATAACAAGTTATTCACGATTATTTCATATATACTTTGTTCGTCTATAACTCATATATCCCATGGATATGGGCAATTTTTTTTCGGTGGGGTAAATTGTGCATTTTAATAAAGCTATTGATACCTAATTTGTCTGAATCGACTCTGGGTTTTTTTTGGACCATCGCTTTTACTTTATTTATTTATGTTTTAATTATTTTTTATAAGCAGAGGATAGTTTTAGTTCGCGTCCATTGTGGACGCAAAGTGGAAGTTTTGTAAAATTCGATGTAGTAATTCGCGTCCACCTTATTTTATTCGTTAAATATAAAAAACATTACCAAATTCATAAAAAACATTATACCTTTATTCATCATTAAACTGTAGAAATAGCTATCTATCCTAAAATTCACATAAAACAATATAAAACTTACCATCAAACACGCCGCTGCACACTAATTTTTATCTAAAATTCAACGTGTTTGCGTTTTCTTGTTGAAGAGCCTAGACTAATTATTTTTTCTAAAAGGATTGGTTGGACGCACAGAACTTTTGTCTATCTGTGCGTGCCTCTTATACATTAACGTATTAGCGGTAATGATCTTTCGTTTGATTGGTGTGTTAATTATCTTGTTTTCGAAGTTTTTTTAAAGGAGATCGGCAAAATGGTCGCGAACTGGGCGATGGTCGCGAACAGGCGAAATGACCCTATGTGCAGGAGGAAATTTTGTTGGTAAGAGTTGTGTGTATTTCAAGACAAAAAAGATTCCTGTGACCTTTGTGAAGGAATTTTAAAGAGTTAGGTATTCTAACGTTAACGTAAAGTGCAAGTGAAAAAAAACGTGAGCGTCACATAAAAACTGAAAGTCCTTACAACTCTCCCAATTCTCTTTTTGCAACTTCTGATAAAATTTCAATTTATATTTTTTCAACATTTTTTTTTCTCAATTCATATTTGTTTAAACATAACTTTTTTGTGCACTAAACTCTTTTTTTTGCAGTATCCTGTCTACCCACGCAAACACACCTTGAGCACGTGAAGCAAATGGCTTAAGTTTTTACCAACTTAACTATTAAGTTACCTAACTTGGATGTCACGCATTCTCAGGAGATTAAAACGACAGAGTCGTAAACTTTTAATTGACTGGATTTCAAAGACCTTGATAGCTTTGGGCAAAAAATGTGGACTAGATAGATAAGTATATTGGTATTTAATTAATTAGTGCTTAGTGGGTCGTGTAGGTGTAAGTTATTTGGAGTAGGTAACCTAGAAATTACCTACTTTATCATTAGAATAAATAAATATCTGGTGAATGTAGGCATTTTATTTTTCTTCCCCGCAGTTCCACCCGAGTCAACTTCTACTTGCACCCTTGGATATAAAATATCTTTTTTCTTAAGCTTTAGAAATTTAGAATACCTGTGTACTCATTGAAATAGCTTCAGTAATTTTAGAGCGTGCAAACGCACAGACAGACGAAGATTACTTTCGCATTTGCAATATTAATTAAGTATCTAAAATCAATTCTTATTTGCATTCGTAAAATCTTGCTAAACATAATATAGTAGTTAGTACATAGACTAGACAGACACAACAGTGGCCACAAATGGATCGACCCGCAAGTCAGGCGCAATTAGCCAAGCTTTCGACCACGCTGGCGTATTGCTAACATATTTATGATCTGTTAGAAGTATTGGCTTTCAGTTCGTTATCGAGAACTGGCGCTGATCATTTGTTGTTTATTCATAGCGTATCAATTCTGATCTGCCCACTCTTCGAACTGTGCAATTGATACCATAGAATCATGTTAACTGCGTAACTGTTCACTGAGAACACACCAGGATTTTAGGAAGCTTGTTATAGTAGGTACCTACTTAGTTTTGTTTTGAGCAACTTTAACTAGTGCAGCTCAAACCTGAGAAGAATACAGTGCATGAAGCCAAGAAAAACATGGAAATATTGATTGCTTAAAAACGTCAACACATTAGTATTAGAGCGATTCCTCACTAGCGAATGTTCCGTTCGTTTTGTACGTGCGGAATGTGAGTCACGTGTAGGAAAACCGAGCGTAAAAGCGCGACAGAACCCGCGAGTGTGAAAGCGATGCAATATTTGCGATTTAGATGTCTCTGAAGATCTGCGATATATCAGACGTTTTATTTGCAAAGTTATGTAAATCTTACTGTGCATACCAAATCATATGTTAAGGCTCCCGACCCACTTCTAGAATATACTATACGACGTCCGTAATACAGATATAAAGCAGTCCAAAGAATAAAGAGTGATTCCCACTTCAAACAAAGCGACATTTATATGCAGTGCATGTTAAAACGATATGCATAACAAAATTCAATAAATATGTCGACGTGTTCACAAAACGTGAACATGCAATAAGCTGTTGTCAGATTTTGATGCACCGTGAATTCATTCGACTCGATTGCAAACTTTTTTTTTACATATGTTGAAATATTTTTATTGCATTTTAACGCGTATAATATTGGGTGTTAGTTTCAAGATTGATTTTCGACATCCTCGACAATAGAACAGAGAAATACTAGTAACTACTGATTGAGATTTAGTAGGTACCGTACTCGCACACTGCAAACTTTTAGTCGGCTGACAGTTGGTTCGAGCTCATAAGATTGAATTTCAGCAGAAAAACTAAGTGTTTTTTTAAATGCATACTTTTCCTCTTATTTATAAAGATATCTTTGAAATGTAAGCTACTCCACTTAATGATATTATCCTACTTTGTAGTCCTGTGTTGGGTATTAGCTGTATGCAAGTCGGATCAAACTTAATCCAATGTTACGTATTGTATAGACGTGCAGATTGCAGGTGAATAGATGCCGTGTTGAATTGTCTACCATTTATACTAATTAATCGTGGCTTCTCTCTTCCTAGGACCACTACTTACTAAAATAAAACTATAGAAATAATGTTAGCCATGAAAATCATTAAGAGTGGTAATAGTTTTTCGTATTCATGCAAAATTAATAAGAGTTTCCCTATAATATGATAAGCTTTATAAATCATTTTGAAAGTCCTACCGTGATTTCATTAATTTTGTCCAACAATTCGCCGACTAGCCGTTTCTCAGCTTAAGTGTGGGTACAAAATTAATAACTTTTAGAGTAGGATGTATGAATTTAATTAAAATACCTGTAACATTATACCTTATATCATATACCTAATCAAAAACTTAAGATAACGGTAATTAAACACGGTAATTATACCAATAAACAGTCTCCCGCTGTGACTTGAATCAAAACAATTAATTTGTAACTGTATTTAGTATTGCGAACTTTAATTGTAGATATTGTTTAAGTGCGGCGCCATTTTGGTAACATATCTCATTTGTTTTATCTGTTCTAAATTATTTCAAAGAGCGGTTGTCTCGTCGAATCGCTGTTTTCCAAAATCAGTTCAGTGATGACCTAAAGACTAGTAGGTACATTGAAGTATTGTGGCTAGTAGCTAGTACTGACTATTAAGTCATCCTGATTTTAGAGTAAAGAGCGAAAAGTCAGGAAGGACTTAAAAAACTATCCCTCTTATTTAGCAAAACTGTCGTTAAATATGGCCAGAATTTCCTACTAAAAAAATAACAAATTAAAATTATATTCCAGATGGAAAATAGCTAAAAATTTCGCTGCTTTTAAGTGCCTGATCTATTCCACGAAGAATAAAATCAGAAATCACGACACAACAGTGCCGACCGCCTTAAGTCCTATTCTGAAAACCTATAAAGATGTAATCAATTGTGATCTCATATAATCTATTCCTTTGACAGAAATAAAAGGTAGATAAGTACTAGGAATTGAGACTGAACAGTATTCAAAGAAAAGGGATAGGTCTTTAGAAGGTAAAGTGTTTCCGGCACATTATACGCAGTTAATCAAATGTTATTGAAATCTTTTATGTTCTTCATATTAGTCGCAGAAATAGGTATACCTACAGGTACTTAGGTGTAAATGTTTAAAAAATATCTCATTATAATATCTGCACACTGCAAACTTTTAGTCGGCCGGCAGTTTGTTCAGGCTCATAAATTAGTTTGGAAATGAATAAGACAAAACAATGATCAGGTTTTTGGCCGGTATCAGACCGACTGAAAATTTTGTTTAAATTCAGTATTTTCCAATAACCCCGGACCGACTGTTTTAGTTTGCAGTGTACGAGTACTCTCATTGGAAAAAAACATAGTTTTTCTACAGTAATTTCTTAGATTTCCCAAAACCACGTTATCTTTTTAAAGCTAAAATACTACGGTTTCAACTCCACGTAAAACATATTGCATAGTGCACACTATGTTCTATAAGAAAAAGGCATTTCCTCAGATTTCCAAACAGATGCGTCCGTTTGTAAAGGAAAACCGCCTGCAGTGGTTCTCAAAGTTTTTATTTATAGCCTTCCGACTTGTTAATTTTATTGCTTTTGTTATTTTAACTTATAGGATTCTCGCTCACTTTTGGCTCCCTTTTGTTTTAAGCTAAGTAGTTCGAAAGTTATGACTTATTTACTTACTTACTTACTTACTTTAAGGTATTAAGTTTTTGGAATAGTTCAGGCTTTGTATTACCTTATCTATTACTCGTAATTCTTCTATTTTTTTTGTTTGAAACTGATGAAAGATTGCACCAACTTACCTGTAAAAGAAGAAGTTATTTTAGAAAAAATGTTTCAGTTAAGTAAATCAAGGTATTATTTTACTTAGATACACATATAAGTTTACATTCATTCATGCCACATTCACATAGACATAAGGGTTAATATTCTAAAGTATTAAAAATAATGAGAAATCAACAAGTGATCCATTTAACAACAAAGAGTTAACGACAGCGCAACTAACATGGAACTAATTTCATTAATTAACGCTAATTGTCAAAAAAACGAGCACAATGCCTTATTTACGGAGTTTCCGTTCATACAATACTATTCAATGAGTGGAGTGATATTCTGTGACTTGGTAAGTATAGACAAGTTTTTGTAGCTAGCGTAATAGTTTTCTGACAAAGCGATTTCAGAAGTTGAAATAACGTAATTTAATGTAATTGGGATATTTTTTTTTAATAATAATTCATATAATATAATTATTAAAAGTTGAATAAAATACACTTTCTTAAGATGATATGGTAGGTAAATACGAAAAAAGTTGATGGCATTGGCAGGTAATCATTTCGACAATACTTTGAGAAACTGTTTATATATATTAAAAAAAAAAAACAGAAATTGCAGAAAATCTATGTAGGTAACGGGCAATAAACCTAAAATTGATGAATGATTTGATGTTAAGATTAATCAAAAACTGTAAATCGTAATGAGTAAAGAGGCGCGGCTTTTCTCATTTAATGTTTAAAATAATTGTAGCTAATAATTTGTCATCGAAACGACATTACCTTACGAGGCATATCCGCTCGTAAACGTAAAAGGTGTTTTGACATTTAAACCAAAGTTACATATATTAAAATAAAACTAGTTTATTGGATACTGCACAAAGGTCAATTGGACCATGCCTTGTAAAAGGGCTCGAAACTTCGAGAAATATGAAACGATAAAATTTATGAAATTACTTTCGTTTTATTTACAAAAAAAAAAATACGACAAATGTGGCGTTTTGACATTTCGATAATGGCATGAAATAACATAAATGGCATATTATAACACGTATGAATACTATAATGCCACATAACGGGCCACGAAGGCCGCAGTGTTGCCGATAACGGAATCGGCAGTTATCACTACCTTACCAACGAGCACACCCCATGAACAAACGGATGTAGAGGAAGGCGATACTGGAATGGGCTGGACAACAGTTATGAAGAAAAAAAATAACAGACCACCTAAAAGCGTAGCAGTAGGAACAAATAAGGAATTGAAGGCCATACAAGCAACGGAAAGAAAAAAACACTTGCACGTGTGGCGCCTTCATCCTGAGACTACCACTGAAGCTATAACAGACCATGTAAAAAGTGTGTGTGGCCCTGATGTGCATATAAAAGTTGATAAAATCGTTCATAAAACTAAAAGAGATTATGCATCATTTAAAATAGAAGTACCGGAAAACTGTTTCCAGAAATTAAATCAGCCCGAAATCTGGCCAATAAACACCGAATTTAATGAGTGGATTTGGTTTCGAAACCCCACTAAAACCGGAACAAATTAACACCATTGACATTTACTACCAAAATGTTAGAGGGCTACGAACAAAGCTGAATGACTTCAGAAGTAGCGTAGAATTAATGGATGCAGATATATACGCAATCACGGAGTCGGGTTGCAACCCTTCAATACATGACGCAGAATTAATCCCGCCGGGTTATAAAATACTTCGCTGCGACCGAGCGGACGGTCGAAAGCAGGGAGGCGCACTTTTAGTGGCCACACATCGGTTCGAGCTGCGACAAGTGTACGTGAGTGACGTAGATATAGACAGCTGTGTTTTTGAATTAGTCAATGCAACGGTTTACTTAAATAGACGATTTTTATTTTTGTGCTCAGTGATTTATATTCCGCCTGGTAGTTCGGAGAATGATTATATGGTTTTGTTTGGTATAATAGAGAAACTGTGTACTAAGTATAAACAAATTATTGTGATAGGTGATTTTAACCTTTATTCGTGTCCGATAAATGTGAGGAATTATTACGAGTATTTTTTGTCCTTTTGCGAATTCACTCAAAACAATAATGTCTCTAATTGTTTAAATAGGCAACTAGATCTAGTATTGAGTACGGGTTTGAGCGAGGTGTCAGTAGTGAGGGCGGACGGGTCGCTCGTGCCCGTGGACGCACATCACCCGCCGCTCGCGACGAGCGTGCGGCTCGCAGGTGCGAGCGCCCCGCGCCCCGCCCCCGCTGGCGCCGGCAGCGCACGCATTTCTAGGAAACCGCGTTGGAATTTTTTTAAAGCGAATTATGAATTATTATACTCTATGTTATTAAATACTGATTGGACCGATATGTATGAGCTGACGGATGTTGACGACATTTTAAATTTATTTTATGATAAAATTAATACCATTTTAGATGAAAGTGTTCCGAAGAAAAAATTAAGTGTTAAACAGCGATATGTTTACCCCAAATGGTACACCAGTGAGATAATCAAAAACTTAAAAATTAAAGCAAGTCTACATAAAATATATAAAACCACTAAATCAACTAGTACATACCACGAATATTCAAAATATAGGTCATTAATTAAAAAACAAATAGAAACGGCGCGCAAGCAACACGAAACTATGATTCAAGGTCAGTTCGCGAAAGACCCTAGATCATTTTGGGAATATGTACGGTCACAGAAAAGTACAGCGGCTAGGCAGGACATAGTGAAGGACGGTCAGTATTTGTCGAACGAGGAGTGTGCGGACCAGTTCGCGAGTTACTTTAGGTCGGTATATAGTAATGCTCCGCCACGACTAGACGCAGAAGAGGCGGCAGCGGAAGCGGGGGACACTGGTAGCCAGTGTTTACAAATAAATAATCTTAGTCTGAAGGACGTTAGAAGTGCTCTCGACCGCCTCAAGCCATTGCGATCTGCGGGCCCGGATGGATTACCAGCGTTCCTTTTTAAGGACTGTGGTAGGGTTCTCGCGGAACCTTTACTTTTTATATTCAACACTTGTCTTCAATCTGCGCTGTTCCCAGCCAGGTGGAAGATAACGCGAGTCATTCCAGTGCCCAAGGGCAAGGCGGGAGCTGACATCAGTGGGTACAGACCAGTAGCTGTGTTGTCGACGCCGGCAAAGGTGTTCGAGTCGGCCATTCAGCGCTGTATGCAAGTGCAGGTGCGCGGACAGTTATCAGATGCGCAGCACGGATTCCGTCCGGGGCACAGCACTGCTACCAATCTCCTGGACTTCATGGGACGCGTGGTGCCGGCTGTGGATGCTGGGGTGCAGGTGGACTCAGCTTATTTTGACTTCAGGAAAGCTTTTGACACCGTAGATAATGACATCTTACTGCGGAAGCTAGCTGAGTTTGGATGCACCCGGCATCTATTGAAGTTCTTCGCTAGTTACATGCAAGACCGACAGCAGTACGTAGACTACAACGGATGTGAATCCCAGGCATATTACACATGGTCCGGGGTAAGTCAGGGCAGCAATTTGGGGCCTCTGGAATTCCTCATAATGATAAACAATTTGCCGGATGTCGTAAGGCATGGCGCTTGTTTATTATTTGCGGATGATTTAAAGGTGCTGTTGGATGTTAGGTCGGAGTCAGATTGCAGGCGCCTGCAGGAGGATATCGATCGCATAGTACAATGGAGTCATGAAAACAAGCTGTACTTCAACGTGTCCAAGTGCGCGTTGATGAGTTTCACCCGCGCTCGGACACCTGTGCGCTATGATTATGTGGTAGACGGGGCGCCACTGCAACGAGTCACAGAGGTACGAGACTTAGGTGTTTTCATGACTCCCGATCTGACATTCCGGGAGCATGTAACTAGAATCTGTAAGAAAGCGTACAGAAATTTAGGGTTTATTCTGAGGCAGACACATAACTTCACCAACATCGCAGCAGTTAGGGTCCTATATGATGCGCTAGTCAGGAGCCATCTGGAACATAGTGCGGTCATATGGGCCCCACACGAAGCGAAGTACGCGGTTATGTTAGAGCGCGTTCAGAATAAATTCACGCGCCATCTGTACAAGAAGCTATATGGGGTATATCCATTTTACCCACTGATGTATCCCACCCTGTTCGTCCTGGGCATGGTTGGCTATAATCAACTGCGTGTCCGACGAGAATTTGCACTGGTTGCCTACTTGGTGAAGGTGCTTCGCGGATTGGAGAGTCACCCGGCAGTGCTGCAGCGCTTGAGCCTGTGTGTGCCGGACCGCTACGTGTGGCGGCGGCGAAGCCCGCCTCTACTACTGGTACCTACAGCGAGAACCAACCTACTCGCCAAAGCACCTCTAACTAGAGCTATCGGCACAATTAATGACCTACATAAAAAGATTGATGTATTTACATGTTGTTTGGGTGAATTCACAAAAGAGTTACTGTTTATTTTATGCTATAAGTAGAATAATAATATTTAATAATATGTTACCAAGTAGAATAATGTATAATATAATAGTTGTAAATAACGTAGTTTTTAAAATAGTGTTAAGTTCTTAGCTATCGTATTAGGATAAGTCCTGTGATGATAGTTTTAAGGTGGTTTAATAAATAAATAAATAATAAATAAATAAAATGTTTCAGAGACGTTGCTTTTGATTGTGAAAGTTTCTTTCAAAAGAAACATTGCTATAACAGCAATAACATAGTAGCACACTTAATAATAGTTAAAATTAAACCCACATGCGCTCACTGGGATGTAAAGGGCTTTATTCGAAGGTTCATTAATGAACTCTTCATTAGTGAACGCGGCGTGATAATTTACACATTTGCTACCATTTCCACTATTACTATTACCATTAAACTGGTAAACAGAACTGTGTAGCTATTTATTAGTATGGAGTTCCCAAATTCAAATATTTGTAAACGAAAAAAGTACTATTTTCGGTAAGCACTTCATTTACTCTCAGAATTAAAAGAAAAAATCTTTAATTTAAACATTCTGAGAAATTATTTATGTGTTACTATGTCTGTATTTTGTCTGTGTTTTTTCTAGACTAGTTTTTCAAGTATTTTGCTTTTGTTTGTTTTGATAAGATTTTTTTTTATTTCAATTAGTTGTTATTGTCAGTTCTACGAATTGTCCAAACAATATATTCCAGCTAGTATTTAAACGTAATTTACTCCAGGTATCCTACAAAATGAAACGCCACATTTTTTGGAGTTAACTTTGAAATTTTTCACCGTCTGAATTCGCGCGATATTAGACTTTTCTAGATTCATGGTCCGCTTTGCTCTGACTTTAATATTTAGGTAACAAAAAGGTAAATTATAAGTCACAGTTCATTAGAAAAACTTAATTTTGAATAGAAAATGACCACACCGCGAATTAGACTTTTTTTTCATATTTTAGTGCCAGCTGCAGTGTCTTTATTCTGTTTTACCTGAAGTTTTTTATTAGAAAAGGTAAATGCGAGAAAGGAAGAAATCATGTCTCGAGATGATCAGATTGTTATTCTAGTTTTTCTAAAATAGGTTTTGTCAGAATATTTTTAACTTCTTTGTAGCCAATATCGTGCCAACCTCAATTCAATTCATCTGCAGTAATAACACGAATTTCTATCAACGTGAAGTATTTATCCACTTCACCTTTATTATCGTCAAGTGCCCGCCTATTTTGATTAAAAATCTTAAGAACCTTAACGTGATATATTATAGCAAGGATTTTCTTACGACATTTCTTGCTAATCTCATAGTACAAGTAACCAATTCAAATCAAATTGCACGCTGTAAGCGAATCGATTAAACAAACGATTATTTTAACACCGATTGTTATATCTCGATTCGCACATAACGATTGTCATAATAATAGGTTATTTGCTCCAAATAAATTCACCTTCGTTTTGAAGTTCAACCACTTGCACTGGTGTATAATCATTGAATTATTGTAATTATAAGTGTAGTGATTTCTACATCGTTAATCGGCAATAAACTATGAGGTTTGGGACACACTGTACTTTCAAATAGGCATTGTTCACAGCTACTCAATTAACTATTGGTAAATCAGACTATTTAGTCTAATATGTTTTTTTTATTACTTTCTATTTATTTTGTGAAATACATGAACTGTCAAAAGGCCAAGTCAATTGCCATAAAGCTATGATTTAATTTCATATTGCGTAACTGTTGTTAACATTTATATTCGAATGAATTGAGATCTTTATATGCCTTAAAAATACATCTACGTAATTAAGAGCTTATATCTGTGTATTTAGATTCAAGAAAATTATAATTACAATAATCCAAGATATAAAAAGAATAAGAACCTGCTTCGATTTTTGAATCAAGAAAGACGTTATTCGCCATTCATCCTGGCCGTACAGCACAGGAGATTTATTTAATCTGTGGCTTAAAATGGCGCTGACATTATCAGCGTGGCAAGCCGACGAGGGTCAACGTATCTTTGGCCATTCGATCTATAATATTAAACTGTTCTGTTTTTAGTTTAACTAGGTTATTTAAGACTTGTGTTTAATTTAAACTGTCCTCCTTTTTGCAATCTTTTTTGCTTTGAATGTTGTCAAATGTTGAATGCATCATTACCTCTTTTTCTACTACATTATAATTTTAATGTACCTTTTGATACATTTATAATCACCCTTAACTAGGTCACACGCACTATTACCCTGAATTACAATAACACAATGCCCTCATTTGACCTTCAACCACAAATCGATCACGCGTACCACCAAAAAATATGACCGTATTACTAATTATTGTTATGGGAGAAAATAGTAGGAAGTTGCAAATTGACAGCTAGAACAACGGCCTATTGTGGTAGAAACAAAACAGTTGTGTGCCAACTAAAAGTAAGTTACATGTATAGTATAGTGACGGTATCGGTAGATCTACATCAGATAATGAGGAATTGGACTTTCAATGATATGGCGAAGGTCGCTGCGTACTTGTGTAGGTGCCTAAATATTTTTGTGCCAGTTTTGGTAGTAAGTACCCACTGCATTCTGTTATGATGACCGTTTAGGGAGACGATAATGGTGTTGTGGTAGGCTTTGTGAATGAAGTAATTTCGTTGCGAGTTCAAAGAATCATTTTAGTAAACCAGAATTAGTGGTCTAAAATTAAGACCATTAATTTTGTTCAAGAATGTGGTTAAAACCCAGTGCTAATTCCAATACTTATTTAAGACTACGTTTTATAATATGTAGTCTAAGCCGAGCACAAAAATTAGGCCAAGTGCTACTGAAAATTCAAAATTAAATAAATTCTGAATGAAATGTAGGTGACAATTTAGTCCAAATCGAGCAAGGCATAAACATCAGCCCATGCGACCTTTATGAGCGTCGGAGGAGTGATACGCAACCATTTTTAACATACAGTTTACAGCTTTACGATTATTATGGGAGTTGATGTATTGGGCTTAACGTTTTTGGCTTTTTAAAAGCATTAAGTTATTAATCATTGTACTATTGGAACTTTTGTATTAACTCCTGGTCTCCTCTTTAAAGAAACAAGAATACTTGAAAATTAATCTATAAAGTGAGCTTAATTCAAACTTATGTTATCTATATTGATAGATCTTATCCTTCATAAGGCTTTATTACACAATGTCCTGAAAAATGAAAACATAATCTACTAGAGCGAGTTACTTAGCAATTTCGATGATAGTTCTGATAGAAAAAGCGGTTCTAACAAGACCCCAGCTTATTACCGACGTGTGCCCTCAATTTGATAGGAATTAGGAATAGAGGCCAGACTTCGCCTTGTTAAAGTTTTTATAGAACGTGTGTGGCGAACCAATGAGGTTTTTCATATAGTATAAGGCCTTTTGTGGACTCGCGATTTTTATCAGACAATGGTCCGTTTAACTTTGTTGGAGTATCTATCATTTGTGTTAGTATGTGTATCATTAGATAGTATATTGACGTGAAGATCGTTTTACATCGTTTTTTACTGAGTTACAATGTTTCTGAATATTTTATTTACAAAAAATATGAAGGGATCTGTTTACTGGGAATTTATTTTTAATTCTTAATTCATGCTCAATATAAGTAAGACAAAGGTTTGAAGGAGAAGTACGTAAAGGAAAATAAAATGGCTGTAATCCTTTGATGTGACATTTTACCGCTTTTCCTCTTTCCACAGAAATATTATCTAGATCGGTCTGCTTTCGTAGCTTTTGAACAGCTAAGCTAATTTAGACCCTAATGGTCTGGTGATAACTCTATCTTAGAAGTTTGGCTTGCAAAATTTAATAGCGCAAAATTTTGTTGAAGCCTATTTTCCGGCACTGAATATAAGGATTTTAGCTGAACCCCCTTAATTCTATTTCATACACTGCCATGCTGTGCTAAAGAGAACAATGCCTTAAGACCAAAAAATATCAGTGAAATCAATACATCCATTCAATATATACAAAAAGTATTTACTACACATAAAAATAGATGTTCCTACATAACAAATTCAACAGACACCTAAATAGTTTTAACAACGCATGTGGCCTGAATCGTATGATAACGATGCGACGCGGCCGCAGACCCAGCAGTTTGAAGCCCCTAAACTGTTGTTTAGTCACGTACCAGTAATGTATGCTGGTTTTATTACCACCTCTCTTTTCTCACGAGGTTTTACCATATACTGGTAACAACTACTTTCGCTAATAGCGCTTTGTTTAGGACTTTAGGAGATTGGGTGATTGAATAAAGATTAGATCTGAGATTTGGATTGATACTGCTTTATTTTTTCTCGGAAAACGGTGGTTTTGCTTCGGTTTTGAATATAGTTTGAATATAATTTACAGGTTTTTGAAGACACAGAATATACGTATGTATATGTTAACTGACATTTTATTTCCATTTGCAAGGCAAGTACCGACCTATAAAAGTGCCAAATGGCACAGTCACTTATTATTATATCTGAATCCTAGAACAAATATGAAAGCCTTATATCAACAACAGACATATTTCCATGAAAATCCGAACGACCTTCACTATGATAACAAATATTCATCAGAACTAAAATAGCTTCTAATATAAGGCCCAAAATTCTGGGGAACACAAACGCAAATATTAGCAATGGCCTAAATCATTGGAACAGTATCTACGTGTCTAGGAATATTCACCCGCCATATTGGAATCCTATGAAAAAATATCCATATTCGCTTACACTCGATAACCCAAAAACTTGGAGCGCGAACTTTTGGCACCGATGTCTGCTTACTTTTTATTCATAAGGCCTATTTTTCGTTCACGGCTTACTTAGGCAGAACAATATTTGTCAAAATATGTTTCGGTTTTCGTGGAAAGCCTGAGAAGTACTTCTTTTCTTGTTATAAAAACATAGGCCTGAAAGATTATTTGATTGTTTTTGCTAGCGAAAACTATTTGTTTACTATTTTCACGAAGGTTTTTTCGTACTTTGAAATAACTTGGATGGAATTCCTTACGTTTTTATTCGATTGTAACAGAGGAAGAATGTGTTGTACTCAGAACTTAATAAAGGTGACCGTATTTCGAAGTACTGTAATATGAACTTTTATCTTTTCTTTGAAGATCGATCGAAGTCTTATTGTTTTCTTGGGTTCGATGTTGTTCTAGAAAGTATTGATTCTAGGAATAAAAGAACTTATGCGGTAGTAGGAAAAACGTAATGAAGACCTAGATAATTAGTATTCTGATCATAAATGTTGATTCCGTACAACTACTACACTTTAGAGCTTCAAGCAAGAACTTTCTTAAACTGTCAAAAAAGGCGAACACGAACAAAACGTTTGTATTATCAACTAAAAACCTAATTTACTCTTATACTTAATCTTAATTTTTACACCTCAATGGCAAGCATTTGCAACCATTAACTAAAGTAAAACGTCAAATATTTGGATCATTATTTATAATTATGCGTCACTTAGTACCACATGACAAAGTTAATGAAATTTGGTCGCCGAACGTTCTTACAAAGTCATAGCGGACGTTTAGAAGTCAGTGAGAAACACGATCTCAGTTTGTAAAGGTGATTAGTATTTTTTTTCTTATTTGAAAAGAAATCTTATAGTCTTGTGGTATATGTGAGAGTTAGCAACTAAATGAGATGCAAGAAATAGTAATGAAGAAAATCATTTTCTCTTTACGTCATCTCTGTGTTATAGAAGTTTCGTAATACAAATGTTTGGAAGTTAGGAACGTAACCACACTAAGCTTGAAAGATAATTGAAAATACAAAAGTTTTGCAATTTTCACAGCTTGGATCCTAGGAGCGTCTATTAAAAATCACCTTGGTGCAAATATACGCAGTCAGGTGAAGTGCCATATGTTGCTGATGTCCAAGGGATTTTCGAGCTTTAATGTTTGGAATAGAGTTTGTAATTGCTTGTGTAAATTGAGGTGGGATATAATGTACCCACGCCACAGATTTTAGGTTTATAGACAGGTGTGCCGTTTTCAATTTGCAAAATGCTCCGCGAAAAACAACTATCGTACATTTTGTGCGTAATTTATTTATTGACGTATGCTGTTGGATAGACTTACGCGGTCAAACAGGTGTAATGCCAGTTCATTCATAACTGCAGCATGATAAAAAGTAAAAAATTCAACTTGAAAATACATAACGAAATATAATAGTAGTAGCAATTGTTTTATTTCTTTACTCACAGTTGGGGCATTTTCTCTAAGTACCGAATCATAAAGTTTCAAAATTATTTTTCACAATACTTTAAATTACACATTAAATGCAATAATAAAACATAAACAAACACATAAACCAGAATGAAGATACGTACCCAATTACGACGATCAACAAAACCCATTAGTATATTGGAATTATTCAAAACTGTCACTGCTCAAAATCGCACTGAAGTAAATTAAAAATCCAAAAAGGCCAGCAACAAGTTGTCAAGTAATAGCAACCTCTTTTCAGTAGTTACTGAACAGCTGAACGTTTTCCAGCCAGAACAATATGCTTTCAGGAAAAACACGACAACAATACCGAGCGATTTTTCTTTGAACTCTCGCTCGCTTTTACAGTAAAAAATATTTTCAATAGGTAATTTGTAAGTGCATGCTCTTATACAGTGACTTACTTTCTGCATAAGTCTTTATGATGTCAAAGGAAGTTGTGTCTTATTATGTCAAGATAAAGTTTATTTTTGCCTGTTGACGTTTTTCGGTCATGATGACGTCAATTTCGTAGCTGGAATCAAGGTTTGTTTTCTAAGGATAGAAGCTGGAGATTTAATCTACTTAAGTAAGATTATGTTCGTTTTAATTTGTTGTTAGATCATTAACGCAAGACTTATAATTAACTTATTAAGTTGTTTATTTATGTATAAAATGGACTTATAAAGGTAGATACTCCTTTCGTGCAACCTTATTTTCTCCTTTCATTTTTAATAGTTAGTTCCAAGAAACTTATAAAAACATTTCTAAAGAGCTTATTACTGCGAATCGATAACTAAGACCTTATACAATAAAATTCACTAAAGCAAGAGTGACATAATTGGCAATTTCTTTGTTATATGTGGCAGGCAATTATGAAGAGATTTATGTTAAAGCCTCCTTGCTGGTGTGAGAAGGTCGGAGGTCAAAAATACTATTGTAAGACCAAAAATATGTGTCTGGCGTTCTGTAAAATAGAGGAGAAAACTGTACAATAATATATCGAAAAATAATAAAAGCATATAAAAATGTCGTGAGAAAATAAAACTCATTGAACGTGAACTATAAATCATTGGAATCGATAAAGGCGTAAATGACTTTAAAACTGAACTCTTGACAAAATGGAATTGGAAACTTTTACGCAAATACCTTAAGATCAGGAGCGAGTAAGCTTATTGCTACATTATCGAAGAATTTAAGTCACTTTTATGTCATGACGGCAAAGCTAGGATGGGTACTTTAATTTTCAAGATGGCTTCCTTGAAGCAGATTGAATTTACCATTTAATGTTATTTTTTTATATCTTCGGATTCCTATAAAAAACTTGGAAAATTGGAATAAAAAAGGGTTATAAAATACTAATAGAAACCAGTATAAACATAAATGTCCAACCTTTTTAATTCTTTGTAATTCTCACGTAATAAAACCTCCTATATAGTTGGCATAAACGAACGTTCTAATTTTAAATTCCTATATGAGGCTGAATGAGACAGCGTGGTGCTAAATACCAGAAAAACGAATAAAAACTAAAATAGTCATTAAGTTAGTGTCTGGAATGCGCTGAGTTTTATTGCCAGCACTTAAAATTAAGACTGCCTAATGTTGCCCTCTTTTGTTCCTTTCTTTAAGGTTTAATTTTAAGCGTTAATCGCTTTTAAAACTTAGATTAAATGGCTACACGACAAATTGTAAGGCGACAAAAGTTTTGAATGTTTCAGGTTGATGAGGAAGTTCGGATTAATTCGGTTTTCTTTGGCACATGCAAAAGGTATCAGGATGCGGTACCTATTGTCATAATTTTCTTTGTGTATTTCTTTAAATAAATGTACCTATAATTTTTTTTACGTACTGTTTTTTTCTTGAGGATGAACTTAAGTCAAAATTATTAAGTATCCAAATTAGACAAAACGAAGGCTAGGTTACCAGTTTTTTGTCGACTTCAATACCAATCATTAGCTAACGTCCGTCACATAAAAATGCGACAACAAATTATCATTTCAGTATTTTTTGCACTGCACTGTAAACCTTGGTACCATCTCAGTAAACAACAGAAGCCATAAAAACCGTTAATGACTTAATGGATGGAAGCTGCATGACCCAAAGTCGGCAATGTTTTGTGCCGCACCAGCCTTGTCACTTCTGGCTCTCAGCCAAAACAGCCCCAAGCCCCATATTGCATTTTGGCAAGGTACCTTTTAAACTTTATAAAAACAATTTCGGTGTAAAAGGAGAAATAAATTGTAGTTTTTTGTCTATTTTTAAAGCTGGGGTAAGCTGCGTAAATCAGATTGGAGTACTTGCTAAGTTATTAGTTCTTTTCTGCGAACGTATTAGTGGAGATAAATTGTAACGAAAGAAAAATGTATATTGCTAATATAAAGAGTTTTATCCTTTCTTTCGATTTTAGTATTAATGGTCTCCATTAGCTCGACAAGCAAGGTTACGGATGACGTCATTTATACGCAGAATATGTAGGTTTAATATGGATCCAATTCATCAAACTATCACCTATAATTTGTCTGAAGGACAAGCAGATTCACTGAGCCTGTCTAAAGACGCGTACCAAGGGCAAAAAAGGTATGACGCACGAAGTATGCCAATCCGATATTACTCTAGACAAATATTTTTTATTGTACCGTGTACCGAATAAATATTAGCCCAAGGATGTTTGTAGGCTTTGTGGCTACCTTACTGACGTAGGTTGCAGAAAAGAGGTTATTTGATAATCATGTTTTTGACCTCTGTCCTTCGGGATGTAGGATGAATATGAATGAGACAGGGGTGTTAAACATTTTTATAACTTCTTTACACTTTCGGTTAGTACCCTCTAGGAATGTATTTGTTGAAGAACAAACTTAAATATGGAACGGTTTAAAAAACTTACTACAGCAAAATTATTAAAAATGTACGGGGCTTCTTTGCTTAGAAATTCTGCCAGCCACAGGTTTACCGGTACAGAATAAAGTTCTTTAAAATTTTAGTTGGTTGGTGTAGGTTGTGAGATGTATTCTGAATGATAAATGGCATCGTTGGAAAATAAATGGGGTGCGGAAACCGATCGCTTTAGAGGTCGCCGGGCGAAGGAATTGTAGAAGACAGTAAATTATGAAGGTATATCGAGATACTGAATATTAAAAATATTATCGGAGTTGTGAATGGAATGTGAATTCAATTAAATAATATAGTTTCTTATTCAGCATTTAGACGAAGGGTACTTAGTGTTTTTATGTGTTATTAGCCATTTTTGGACTTATAAAGTAATTCTAAAACTCATACTCTTATGCATATGCTGTTAACCGTGTATCAATATGTGGGAAATATTTTGATGTTTGTATTTCTTTTCTATTTACTTTATCTAACACGTACGGTAATTACATGGTACATTATTGACATATTGGCAATAAGCTACACCTGTAAATAACATATGTAATTGTTTTAGCTTTGAAATTCCTCGGTCAGGGCTTCTTTCATTACGTCTACTACACATAATGACCCATAGATAACGAATTAATTTTATTAGCATCATTAATATTTAGCAAGGACGCTTACAGAGCGAACGCTACAAATCACTAATTTGTCAGATATACAAGATAGATTTATTGCTCCTATTTAAAGCTTTTGGCGTCTTATTAGTTTTGTTGAAGATAATCTGTAATTTATAAGGCATGTCCTGGTTGGTGGCTGAGATCGTGAATATTGTGTTAAGTGGGTCTTTTTCAAAGGTTATGTTTTAACAGAACTGGAATGGATTATAAATGTGGCTACATGTAAGATTATTTGTAGAAGTTTTTATTGTATTCGGTTTTTCCCTATTTCTTACATATACTCTCCCTCCTCATCCCTATATCTTAATCCATTACATCAACGCTTTTCGTACTTTGAAGTCCTTACAAGTTGCAAAATGATCATTCTCAAATATAGCCTCTACATGACAGAACTATAGAACACAATACCTTCAAACTACTTCCCAGTATCCCACAGATTAGATAAAATTGACCTCACTTCACCAGTAAACTGCCTACAACATCATTTGTTCCACATACCGAAGTGCAGTAAACGCAATATAACAGCTCCTATTTTTACAAAATGGCGTCTTCATAGCACAAAATGGCGGATTCATGTAAGAAATCGTTCTGGCAACGGTTCGGGAATGGATGGAAGCTATTTGGTACTATATGGGAGTGATTTGTGGGTAGTTATGGATATGAAATGGTATGATGCAACAAATGTGTGGGTTGGAGCATTTTGTTCGCGGTTTATGAAACTTTTTGATGCTTCTAAATGAAATAAAATGTCTGTTAAATGTGTAAGCTGTATTAGACATGATTTAGTAAGTGCTATTTTTACGGTACTTAATTAAGTGAATAATCTAATATTTGTATTATGTCTGAATCTGGCCCGTGATTTAGCCTCCAGCTTACTGACACAAAGAAAAGTCAATATTATATTACGTAGGTACACTTAATGCGAGAATTATTCTATTTTCAACTATGATGTTGAAATAGAGGAGGCTTTACATCAAATGAACACCTTAATTTCCTTTAACATGAAAAAGGGAAATTATAAAATTCACAAAACTTTATAAATAAATTAACAAAATTAAAACACGGAATTAATTATTCACTAAAGGATTAAACCATGATTTACAGAAGTAGGAAGAAATGCTTTGTTCCAACTTTCAATGGAAATTATTTCAATTTCATAAACCTGCCGCAATTTTCTTTTTTTGTAGTAAAACAATGGACGATCTCCGAATTTAATCAGGGCAAGTAAGCCTGAAAGCCTAGGTAATCAATTTATTCGAGGTCTTGTTAATTAAATACGTGTTTCACACAGTACAAAAATAAGTGGGAATTAAAATACACGAGGGTACGATCCAAAGCCTAATTTTGTAATTTTGCAAACCATATTCTGTTCTCTAGAACGTTCTAGAGACATAATGATGATGAAGTTATTTTTGGAAGCAGACAACACAATATTAGAATCCAAAATGTTGTCGTCTCATCGACTAATGATGGAAAATTATTTATACAAGGCGACTAAAGTAAACAAGCTAAAATCAATACCTATTTTTAGAACCAAAGGAAAACTTTTAGTTTACCAAACAATAGACGTAATAAGTATCTAAGTTTGTTCAAAGATTTCACCGTTTAGCTTACTTGCAATTTTATCAAGAATTTATAATCATTCGGTACTCAAATACTCATTATTTCCTAAATCCCAGCTATGTTCGAAACTAACGGATACCGCTGACCAAATAGTACAACCATTTTCGTATTATCAACTTTATACCGTTGTAATAAAGTTCATTCTCGTTTGGTGGAGTGAAACTTCTGAAACACTTGGACAATCCAAATATTGGTAATAGCACATAGAATGTATTATGAGAAGTAGACATTATTTGTTCTGTGGATATCAATGAACTTGATTTCTTTGGTATAACGATTGAGGCTAATGACCTTGTAAGGCCCGATCCAAACGTTATTTTTACCTTATAAAAAGGTTTGTTGTAGAAAGATTAGGGCCGTTATATCCAATATTTTGTATAGCAGAGTCAATTAAGCTTAACCTTAAAAATATATTCCAAGTAACTTAATTTGAAATGTAGATTTTTCTAGAGCCTATTTTCTAAAACCCTAAGCAATGCAAATCCTACGCAAGCAACTTAGCTGAAAGTACTTAAGTAATTAAGAAATGTAAATAAGTTAGGCTAAGTTATTATCATTACTTATTTAGTCACGATTGTTCTTTAATTACTTACTTTGGCAAAACAGTGTTTTATTTTGAACAACTGGTTTTTAGACCTTTGTTTACGTTTATAAGAGTGAATGACCTTTAAATTAAACACACGGCCTTAGCGTGAACTACAAGTTTCTATGTGAACATGTTGTTTAATACACGATAAAGTTATCCTAACTAATATTATAAATGTAAAAGTAACTCTGTCTGTCTGTCTGTCTGTCTTTTCTTCACGCCTAAACTACTGAACCGATTTGTGTGAAATTTGGTACAGACATAGTTTGGAACTTGAGAAAGGACATAGGATAGTTTTTATTTAAAAAAAATATATAAAAATAAAAAATAAAATTTATTCCGGACATACAGCGCCATCTATTGGTCAAACCAAAAATATGCCGGAAGTCACTATTCCATGCGATCGAAGTCGCGGGCAAAAGCTAGTAGTAATATAATAAAGAGGTAACATTTTTTGTTCGTTTGTACCCTAAACTTTCCAACATTGAAAGAATTTTCGAAATCCGTTCAGTAGTTCCGGAGCCTTTAGAGTACAAGCAAACAGATATTTCTTCTTTATTATATTCGTATAGAAGTATAGATATAGATAAAAGATGACCTAACAAAAGCTGACGTTAACAAAACCCATCATCATTCACAAGTAACAAAACATTTCCATTAAACAGATGATAACCGAGGACAGTAACACAATAAGTACAAAAACATTTAATCTTAAAGCTCAGTGTACACTTACGGCTAAATTGAGATTTCCGTCCGATACAACACCCACGTAAGGCTGATTTACATTTGATAGTTATTCATAGCTCGCCTCCGCGATTCTCATGAATATGTGTTGCACAAATGACAGTGCAAACCAATCCTTAGATGTGACATATTATATTTTTAAAGATATGTTTAAAATTATTTATCGTTTTGAAGATGCATCTGAGTGGGTGAATGTCACTTATGTAATAGTTGGTATTTCAAATAAAGTATGTATTTTGACTCCTTTTATGCATATCAAGGTTAGTATAATAAGAATCAATAAGTTTCAAATGAATTCAGAATTGAATTCTATTGAGTCAAGAAATATTTTTAATGAATAATTTAAATCTACATTATCAAATCAATTTACACCACAAGGAGAGAATTAAATCAAATTCAATTTATCAATACCGTTATCGATATTTACACTTGGCAATATTCAAATGTGATTCAACTCGCAAACAAAATTATTCTTCAACTAACTTTTTTTATAGCTGCGCAAATTCGATTATGATAATTCGCGGTTTTAGACAGACTGTAAATATTATCTTGTATGATTTAAATTCCAATAGACTTTGTGGAAGACTGATAACAAGTGAAGAAATAAAACCTTAAAAATAAACTTCTAAAAAGACTAAAAAGCCACAATACAACTGTTAGCTGCATCTAAAAGTCGGTGTCTATGAGATGCAGCTATCTTTATCTTGCCTCCGACTTCTAATCCAAGCACCTCATAGTTTTTTTTTGTCAAAGAAAACATAAAGTTCCTACTTTATAAAGAAAATATAATGCTTCTTACTCAACTCTGTAGGCAAATAATTTTCAACACAAATTGAAAACCAGTCTAGATAGACATGAAAATTAGACGAGTTGTCAACGGTTTTAGCATATTATCAGCGTATGTATCGAAAGGCATTGTTTAGCAGAAATATTAGTTTGTGGTGAAACCTTGGCACCATTGCAAATAATACAGAAACCACACTTTTAAATTTATTTCCATGTTTGGTTTGCAATTTTGTATTGCTTAATTTTAGGACAAGGGAATTTGCAATTATGAGTACAACTTCTTGGAATAATGAATGGTTTGACTTCAATATTGGCCAGCATGAAGAACATGCTTGTATATCTACTCCGAAAAAAAGCCATTCCCATTTAAACCAATTTCGAAGAAATGTAATTATAAACACAACGTTTCTAAGATTGTATTCAACACGACACATAATGACGAGGGTAAGTCCACAGATCAAATCCTCAAAAAGCATTACAAAAAAAAAGAAATTAGCCGCAATAACAATACCCAGAAGGAAAAATTTCAATTTTTTGATTTTAATATCATTATAAGCAAACGATGAGACTTAGAAAGTCGTTACGGCTATTTTGAGATTTTTCGTGGGCGTATTTTCTGAAGCCGACAAAGCTTTTAAGCCCCAAAGAGGTATTAAAGAGCTACACTGAATAAGCGACCTCTGAATTTTGAATTTGACTTAGAGCGCTGTAGCGAAACATCGGAAAATTCTACTTGATTGACCTACTGAAATATAAGCCGATAGACTTTAGAGTGAATATTTTCAAGTTTTTGTTGGTTTTGCTTATAAACTTCTACTTATTTTTCAACAGGTTGAAGCTTTGTTTAGTACATACAGTATACTAGCAGCAAAATATCAAAGAGAACATTCACAAATGAACCGAATGAATATTCAAACGGGACTAAACGGAGAGGTCCTACATCGTACCGATTAATCCAATCGTACCTAATGTGAATTTATTCAGCATTCTGGCTGTAGATCATTTCATAATATCCTGGGGCCAGTGCTAGATCAAAGTGTTGCCAACGGTAAACCAAACGAGTCCAATAATATCAGAATGCACAATGTCATTGAACGGGTTCCGACGCTTCGGGTTTCCTCTGCTTCTTAATTGAAATGTCAAGATGATTGCCAGTGGATATGTGATTATAATTCGCTACCGGTTTCACCCTAGAGCCAGTGGAAATTGTTTTTTGGAATGCTTCGTTGGAACGGAAAGATTCTATCTAGATCATCCATTTCTTTGTAGTAGGAAAAGTTTGTGCATTAGAAATGAGACTACTACTAGGCAAGATACTACCGGGGATGATGATGAGTAGATTAACGTTGATCACTGAATTTGTCGAAAAAAGGAAGACTGCTAAAACATAATACAATTTTAGAAGTAAACAGAATCATAAATGTAACTAACAAAAGTGTAACAGAACACAAAAAGGAAATGATACATTCGACACTAGTGAAACAAACGAAGAGGAAGTTGGTGTAGGTATTTGATATTCGTGTGGACGACAAAACTTTTAAGTATTATGAATCACAAATCAAACGGAAGGTGAATCAAAGTAAGCAATGACAAGAACGCGGACTGTTTATACGAATATTTAAAACAAGTAAAACGAGAACTTAACACACTATTACCTTGTAATACTGAACCATTTTTGTAACACGCAAACCGCATTGACAATTCGAAGTGTCCCAGAAATTACAAGACAAAAGATTTATTAAGACAATAATTCACAGTTTTGTAACGTTACAATTGGACCACTATAAAATATTAGAATTCCCCCACTGTGTCGGATTACGTAGAGTTATAGACCCTGTCTGATAGTGGCTGCTGATACGCTTTATTGGTCCTAAAATGGTACCTCGTAAAACTAATTTAATTTTAGACTGGACATTCTGAAAATATTTATTCTTGGCTACATTGTAAAGATGGCTGTTAGATAGCAGTGGTTTATGTTTTAGCTCGTGATAGAACAAGTTATATAATGTTTTTATTAAATCTGATAAAGTCTTTTCTGCTACGTCTATATTGATTACTGCGCTTTTACTTGTTTGTGGTTGGTTCGGAGATAGTTTAACAGCTGTGCCTGAGTCTATTTCCAATGCAGTTGTCCCCTGTTTCTTGTTCAGCGAATTCGAAATTGTTTAAAATAGACATTCATTTGTTTGCTTAGGTTCCCCTAATTCAAGCCTTGCTAAGTTTACATAGTATTTGTCATGTTTTATCACAACCCGTATAAAGTGAGCATTAGGTCATTAGGATTACAATGTGTTTACCCGCTAATTAGCACGTCCTTCATCAATGATGCCATTCAGTGACTAGACAGTGAATCACTTAGGTTTCCATCAAAATTGTTCATCCGGCTTATATGCACTATCATTGAACAAAAGATAATTAGCTATTGTTATTGTTTATTTATAATTTTTAAGATATCTTGATAACTTTGGGACTAAGGTCAGTGATCTTGATGACTTTGATATTAATAAAAATATTTTGATAAATCATTTTATTGGCACACCTTTGTTCGTACCATTTAAGTTAGTATAAGTCTGTAGTGGGTAATTCTTGTCTTCAATTCGATTTTGGACAACAAGTTAAGGTTGTAAACTGCTGGGTTTACTGAAAAATATGATCTTATTTGAGAGACATTTAAAACTTAGAATTACCAACTTTACGTACTAGGTACTATCGTTACTTCACGCTCATATTCAGAAACACTTAAAACAAAAATAAAATATTAAAATACGAAGCGTAAGTTTTACAGTTGACTGGATATTACAGCAATATATCATACTGTTTATGAAGGCATTATAAAATTCGCGAATAAGCGACGATAACAATGTTATGAACGTAAACTTAAACGTAAGTATTACAACATCGTAAAGACGGCTCACTTATATGGAAGAATATAGTATGAAGGAGAAATGTTTGTTCGTCTGTATGAAGGCGATATTATCTGGTCAAGATCATAAGATTAAATATATTAGATGGCCAAGGCTGAAGACTTGGGCAAAGCCACATATGTTAAGAGCAACCCAATGTCCAACAATGGTCTAACAACAAATAGATTGGTGATTATGATGCTGATTTCCGAACTTCGAAACTCACAAATACCAAATTCTGAACGTAGCTTAAGAACTCTATGAAAACACATTATGACCCTAAGAAACCCCGCAAAAATGCAAAATTACGGACCAGTGCAGTGGAGTGATGCCCTGCATATGAAACCGCAGGGTATGGCTAGCAAGTCAGAATTTGATAGTCATCATAATCTCGGTAAGATGTTAGGATGACGTGTTTATCATAATTTACAGTTTTATAGTGCGCAAACTAGTTTATGATAATGTTCCCGTTTTATAGTATTAGAGTTTCGTAATGCTTATAATATTTTATGCAGTTTATTTAGAGAGAGATGCTAGAGATGAACAAGGTTATGAAATACAAGTTGTAACAATATGCAATGTGTAAAATGTTTCTTTGCTAGACGAGTTGGTCCGACGGCTGGCTTGATAGTATTTTGAAGGGTAATTATGAATTAAATTAAACTTTTGTCGGTCTAATATCTCCAATCCTATGAGCCCGCTCCAATTACCAGCCGTCTAAAAGTTTGCAGTGTGTGTCTGTATGTGTTATGTGTCCTATATTTCCATAGATTTCTTATACATGCTCATGTAGTTCTTAGCAATAATGAGTTTGTAACTGTGTAAGGCTCGACATTGACACGGAAGAGATTTCCCTACTTACATGCAACAAAGTAGGTTTTATATCGCTGTCTTAGGTCGCTAACGGTTGGCTCATTATTAAGTAAAATGGCCAGAGACCTACATGAGGTCTTACTGCGATCATTATTTTATGTATGCGAGAGAATAATATCTATACCTACTAATGTTACAGTACTGAACAGTTTTTGGTCTTCTAGAAGGCCCTTATCTCTAGAACTACTTGTCTTATTATAAAAAAATAAAAACAGTGTTGAATAGCCTATTTATCGAGGGCTACAGGGCATACATTTTAAATGGGTTCATGAAGAAGTTCCCACGGAAGTTAGTAAAACCGTAGGCAGATGCTAGTATAGAAATAACTGCGTAACGGAATGCAATATGTAGTTGTATTTACAAAGGATCACTACTTCGAAGCTATTCTACGCAAATGTAAACATAACTATTGACATTATTCACAATAACTCATTAAGCACTTATTGCAACAATTGAAGTGCGATGATCAAATACTCAAAGCCAATGCTATTACAACCAATATTTCTTGACCTTCCACTAATCTTCAAAACGTTTAAGTCTCTTAACTTGGCGTGTATCAAGATATACTGGTTCATCAGAAGTCGTGAGGTTGAAGCCAAGTGAGACTGCAATATTAATAAAAAACCTTCATAAAAATGCCTTTGATTTCATACTTTATTTCATTCTGTTTGTAATATTGCTGACGCATTTTGTTCACCGAAATTCGAGATTTTATGTTTTCTCTGCATTTTTTGTAGGAATCCATTAAATGCTTATTTTTTTACAAGTGATTTACACTTCCCCGAAAGTCATCCATGTAACTCGCACAGGGAATTCTCAATTATTGGCAGAATACCACAACGATCAAACAGTTTTAATTGGTAGACTTATTGTTCTGGGAAATACAATTAAAGAAAGGAGTTACATGGACCTTCTAAATAAATCTTCAGAGAATAAAAGGCAAGCAACTGAAACAATATTAAGTTTAGACCAAATACATTTATTACCCAAAATATTAGTGTCGAAGGCGCTAAGTTGTTAAATTTATTCGGCCGTATTACCAAGGCGGGAATTCGAAGGAACTTGCCGATGATATTAAAGTGGATAAGATAAAATAAGTTGCTAACAAGTTGCTGAGTTAGACCTATTATTAGGTGTTGCATTATAGAACAGTAATAGGAACCTGTTTGGTTAGACTGGCGCAATAAGATGTATGATACAGTAGGTTGATTTTGGGTAGGATTTGTGTGAGTAAGTAGTAATAATATAAGACGTGATTTTGGATTCAATAAGTTAAGTAGTAGATGGTAAGTCTATAGAACAATAATGTATATTAGTTTCCTATATAATATAAATAATAATTCTTCACGTCAAAACCATGGTCTGCGATAGTTTCTCATCAACTCGATTTACTGGCAACTATCACATTTCTTTAATTTATGTTATTTAAGTCTACGGAAACATTTGTCTCGAATAAAAAGAAGTATACAGGGTTACTGGTAAGTAGACCGCATCCTTTCAGGAGGTGATAGTATAGGTCAATACGGACAAATTTGACCCTGGGATACACTGGGCAAAAGTTAACCCGTTTCAAGATAATCGAATTTCAAGATCGTTTCTTCACAAGTCATCTAGGTACACGTATGAATTTTTATTATTAGTTAAAAGTCTCGTTTTTGCGGATTCTTGTGTATTTTGTGCCTTTTTGGATAGCTAGATAAATGTAGATGTTTTTTAAGTATTCTGCACAAAAAAATGAAGAGTAATATTTTTGAGAAAATAGCTACTAAAAAAGTGATTGCTGTTCGCTATAATTTCCTCTGTGATTTGTACAGTTTTATGGTTTGTTATTATGAAGTTATTCATCTTCTATCCAAAAACACACAAAAATCCTCAAAAACGAGACTTTTGACTAATAATGAAAATTTATAAGTGTACCTAGACGACTGATCTTGCAATTCGATTATCTTGAAACGGGTTAACTTTTGCCCAGTGTATCCCAGGGTCAAATTTGTCCGTATTGACCTATACTATCACCTCCTGAAAGGATGCGGTCTACTTACCAGTAACCCTGTATACGTTTAGACGTCTAAGTAATGCATTGGAAAGTAGCAATGAGATATCAAGGAAAGCCCCATTGATGATCTAACTGTGGTTTTCCACGAGAGAAATGAATTAATTTTACTTTTATTTATTCCTATTGCGTTTAGCAAAACCCGCATTGCAGCATCCGTGTTGCAAAACAGGTATGCATATAAATATAATTTGCATCACAAGTTTAAAATGCTTTACATACTTATTTATATCGATGACATTGGTGGAGGTTGAAAAAAATTATATAAGAATAAAGACTTCATGTGTTTTATGATATTGTAAGGTTGATTTACCTACTATTAATAAATCATTTAGTAATTAATATTTTGTAGTGTGAGAAAACTTGATTAGTTTGCTTGGCTTTGGAATATCTTGTTGATTTGTATTATTTTTACTTTTGTGTGGCTGTCATTTGCACATCTTTGGCAGTCGTTACGGACAGTCAGAAGCTAGAAAGTCTGACATGCAAGAGGTATCGGGTCGGTCCGTATAACTGGGTTTAGATTAGGGACCCAATATACTTAAGAAAAAGCTAGGCAGATGATTAGTATCATCACAGAACAAACTCAACCTAATCAATATCTAAACAGATGTAGATGAAAATGCACCTAATGATAATACTTGCCTTGTCACGATGAGATCATTCGAGCACGTTCCAACGAAGCTGGAGATACTAGGTATCAGTAAAGGTAATTATCATGTAGACTGGTTCTAATATAGGTGTTTATAATAATACGTACATGTCTTAAGAGGAAAATCAGTGTGTGGTGGTTGGTTGTAGACAATGCTTAGTGGTTTTAATAGAGGTAAGTTAGGTAGAAGTTTTTGTGGATGAATTAACTTACTATTTATCATCATCTCATCCTCCGAGCCTTTTTCCCAAACTATGTTGGGGTCGGCTTCCAGTCTAACCGGATTCAGCTGAGTACCAGTGCTTTACAAGAAGCGACTGCCTATCTGACCTCCTCAACCCAGTTACCCGGGCAACCCGATACCCCTTGGTTAGACTGGTGTCAGACTTACTGGCTGCTGACTACCCGTAACGACTGCCAAGGATGTTCAGTGACAGCCGGGACCTACAGTTTAACGTGCCATCCGAAACACAGTCGTTGGTGTCTAAGATATACTTAGAAAGTACATACAAACTTAGAAAAGTTGCATTGGTACTTGCCTGACCTGGAATCGAACCCGCGCCCTCATACTCGAGAGGTTGGTTCTTTGCCCACTAGGCCACCACGACTTTTTTTTTTACTATTGACTTACTATTTATCATCAATGTGCAGTTATTATGAGCTAGTTATATAACTTAAAGTATTTATATCAAGAATTAAGCATTTCTGAAACTGAGTAGTCTTCTTTTAAAATGGTCTCCGAAGCCCTTCTGAATATACCTATGGTGTGCTGTTATACATTGGCAATGCCAATCGTGAACTATGTGGCGACTCAATATTTCATAACTTTTCACATAAGCAACAAAATAGATACCTATATCAAAAACACAATAGAATAGTGCTAAAACACACAAACCATTTACAAAAGTAGTCAGCCACAAACAAAAGAACATCGGTCACTCGCAAAACATTTTCAAAGTTAATGAGCATGTCTACCCAAAGTCTATTAATCAAGGTAACATACTGTCGCCCCAGCGGCTGGGCCCCGGGTCCCAGACCCGGCCCTTGCATAAGATATGAGGCCCCAGTTACATCAGTGGCTCGCGACATTTCCATATAAAGACCGGTTCACATTGAACAGCTGGTATTTTGAATGTGTGAACATGTCAACAATGAATTAATGAACGGATTTTACAATACATCGAAATCAAACCGACTTTATTAGTCTCTATTCTTGTTTAATTATAAGAAAGGCGGATCATATTGCAAAAATCTTTTTTTAACTTCAGAAACTGAGGCATTTAGTCGATCTTAAATCATTCCGAAAGAAACAACCAATTAACACCACATCCTAAAGCTAGAACTTAACAAAATCAAGTCTATGTAAATACTTGTAAATGTTGACAACGATATTGACACTCAAGAATTTGCGGAATTCCGTTTTATTTTGACCATCATCGCCTACATAAGTAATGTCAGTGGTTGCATTATCATACACATGGCTCACGTGAGTCAGTCTAAGGAAATGCGACAGGTCGTTGTTTTTAAATTGACGTCATTTCACAAAACTGGTGGTGTTTCAAGTTCCTTTGGTGATAAAAACAAACGAATCTTGAGTCACTTTTATGCAAGTGCATGTTTTTAGCAGGTTTTCATAGGCATTTTTAATATAACAGGACATCGCTATTTGAATCTATTTTGAACACCAATTAAGGTGGCAAGGATAAGTATCCTCCTTTCGTTTGGTCCCAACTTCATACTACTGTACATTAGTTAGTAAGCTTACTACCTGCATCAGTATTAAAATATCATCATCCCTGCCTAAATTATTACGAACCATTATCATTTTGTCTTTTATTTAAACATCATTTTGTATAAATAATGTAGCTGTCATTATATTTTGTTAACAAAGGTCAAACTCATACCTACCTATCGCATCGTTTTTATATAAACAAAACATGTTAGTGGAAATATACAGTGTAATTTGTGATAACCGTCGATTTAGTTATGCTCCTATGTAATTTGACTAATGACTTAGAATTGTATGACGAAAGAAGGAAGCTTGTATAAACACTACAATTATGCAAAAGAGGAATAGCATAGCTGGAGGATATAGCTACGGCAAACTGTCATAGAAGAGTGGATGGCATAAAATATTAATAAAAAAAAAACGATTGTGAACAAACATCATATCCATGATAAGCTAAAGCAAAAAAGAAAGATCTACTAACTCTATCAAAGGCCTTCGATAAAACGATAAAATAAAACGCCAATCGCAGCTGACAACTATCATATAAAATTCTACATCCATCCTCCTTGTCCATTCCCTTTGTTTATTATGTGCCACAACATCACTAGCTCCAAGAAGAGGCACAGTTAAGTCTAGCACAGACTACATTAAGCCTGGCTCGCTGCGAAATTCCGCCGCGATTGTTGTCATACATTTTGTATGAGAGGCCTCATAGTGTGCTGGCTATACTGGGTAAACAAGAATGCTTCGAAGCTTACTTGGGTTTAAGTATCTTTATTTAGATTTTAGGGAGCATCAACTACTTTTTTAAATATGGAACTTGATAGCTAAATTTCTTGATCTTCAACTTTTTTGTTTCATTCACTGTTCTTCTGATATCAACAAAGAGGCTTGTCACTGTTTGATATGGCACTCCATTAAATCCATATAAGTAAAGATTTAACGTACTTGCCGCTATAACACAAATCTTATACGGAAATTCGACCTTTCCCAGCTGAATGAAATACAGTTGTGTTCTTTAAAATAATCATTTTAAGTAGCTTTCATAAATTGCTTGGACCTACAAGTGCTGTATAAAAGCGGTGTTTTTTTATCGTTTTTTGTATCAATAATTTTTTCTTCGTCATTTTTGGCATTTTGCTTGTGGAGTGGTTACTCGTTGACCTTGTGTCACTTCGTTTGTAGGCAGCTCGTAACTTGTATTGCATTGCTGAGTATAAGTACTTGGACAGCGAATTTAATTCCGTTACGTATGGAAATGTTGTAATGGTGCCTAGAAATCGAATTTGAGGATTGGCTTAGAATTAATGCTGAGATTATTGCTGTGTTACATTTACATGATTAGGAAATTCTTCCAATATCTGAAGATAAACTGGAGTAGCTGGAAAAATATTATTGAATTCTATCACCTCACGAGTATCATCATTTTGGGTTTTTCTTAATTCTAATCCACCATTATTACGTTTCTAATCTGACGATAAGTAATCCCCAAGTTATTTAGGCTAACCAAACTGGATTATCGATAATTGTTCCATTTAATCGAATCGTGAGTTCCGGGTTCAATGTACGAATCATACAAAATATTTTCTTACAATGTTTAACTTCAAAACCTTCCCAGTATGTAATAATACCTTAAAAGATGGTGAAGGAACACAGCCGTATATAGAAGTTTGATTTTATTGTATTGAATTGTAGGGATCCATTTGCATTACTCTTTCTATAAAAGGATGGAATAATGGTCAACGTTTCGAGTGTATCGCTATTCAATACGTTTTATTTTTCTTTCATTACTGGTATTGCTATTTTTATGTCTGCAGTGTTAGGAATCTTTAGTATTTAGGGTTTGTCTTTATATTGTGTTAGATTCCCTTTTAAACTGCTTTTGCTTACTTTAGAATGAAAGGAAGAAAATGTATTTTCAAGAAACCAGTTTGTAGTAAGAATCTTTCTTGTTGAAAATAGTGTTTAAAACTTCTTATTAATGGCTGTTAAAATTTATCTTTAGAAAGATAATACTTCCTTCATTAATATAAACGCGGCTTGTATTAAAGACGAATTACCCACAGCAACGCCAAAATTCATCCTGGCGTTAATTAATATTAAAACGTACGCACCTCTGATACAATTAGAGGCAAATTGTGCGTAAAATTATTCAATTTAGGCCTCCTGTCACATTAATGAGAAATGTATGGCAGCTAAGCCTAAGATTACCTTAGTGTAGCAAGCTAAATGTCCTCATTAACCTACATGGCCAGAGAATATGTAGTCAGACCTAATTCCAGCTTTATTAAAGTTCCACTTACTTGTAGAATCGTTTCTTGAAAAAAAGTCTGCAAGCTCCGGCAGTATGCAATTATGGAGATTAAAATTCTTGGTAGTTTCAAAGGAGATCGTTATCACCATAGCCTGTTAAGGTTCGTTTGAACTTTTGAACTTCTCATCATGTACCTCCTACTTAATTATTATGGAGTTCTTTTTAAGATAAACGAGACGTCCCTTTTTACATCTTACCCCTTCACTTACATTTCTTTTGAATTCATTGCTGCAGTTTAGCTTAGCTATTTCACAAATTTCTCCTGACGTGTGCAAAACACGTCACACTAGATCTACCTGTGTTCCATTTTTTCGTCAACATCACTAGACGAGGAATCCCACATATTCCGCAATTTCTCATAAAAAGAGATGATGTACATTGTAGCGTACACAATGTAAGTACGACACAAAATACATACATACATCAACATAATGCATGTCCCTTTTACCAACCCTTTCAAGTGTCTCCGAAAATGGGCCATACTGAGCACAATGGCGAAAAAGTATGGAAAAGTCCCCGAGTACAACAAAGAATGTTGTGTTAGGAAAGTGTCCGGCTATGAAGATGGGCCATTCTCATAAGTAGGACGTTGGGACGGACGCCCGGCCCGTAATTGTGGTGACACGAAGACTACACTCCAGTTTTTAGAATGGCCCGTATGGCGTACATTCGCAGTAAAAATGTATTGTGGATTTTCTTTATTAAAGTTTTTTGTTGTTGTTAGAATTTGCAGTGACAGCACAATGTGAATAAGCACAAAATAACTTTTGACTCCGGTTGAGTTAGGTGGTCTGAACCTTGAAAAGGTTCACTGACAGGGACTGTTTAAAAATTCAAAATATTAGCATAATCACTGTGAAATTAATATTCCCTCCAAACAAACTTTGTTATCCATTAATTTTTTGCCGACTATTCGAGTAATGGACAGTTTTTGCTTTTAATTTTCGTAACGTTACATGGCAAAAACTTGATTTTTAGGGCACAACTCTCTCGCTTGTTTTTTCTATTCCGTCTTACAAATATTTTTTACGACTTGATTGATAGATATGTCTTGCTGTTGTAATTTTCTTTGACACTGAAATATATAATTGTATATACTTAAAGAGAGATCATCATAATGCATGCCCTTGTGTACAAAGGCTAGTAAGGTTAACATACATATGTCAGGCTATATAAAGGAACATTTTATCCACATGCGGTTATAAAAGACATCTTAAACAAGTTCAAAGACAATGCATCACTTACCTGTCTTAGTATAATTTCTAGAAAGGATTTATTATGACGTTCTTAATGCGAATACCGTGGTTATTATGGAAACATTTAACGTCTAGGTGAATTATGGGTTATGGCCAACCGATTGCACGTTGGTTTCAAAGTCCCATTATTAAACGCCATATTTTCACGTGACTAGTTATTAATAAAACTTAGAAGTTATTTTAATTAATCATCCACTTAATTTTTTCATTAATAATGTACTGAATTTTTAACCGTGTTGGATTGAACGTGCACGCGATTTTTGGTTTATGGCAATCGAAGCACGTGAGTTGGTTTCAGTCAGGCAATTTTAACATGTTATCAAGTATTAATGCCTGCATATAATATTAAATTAAACAGTAAAATTATGTTTTTATTTTCAATATTAAGTAAGTATAGTTTTATTTTTTTCACAGAAATTATAATGACCAACAAGCTTTATTCACTTTTTTTTACTTGAAAGAGTACAGAAATGAATGACCGTTCCACACGGATTTGTAAATGAAATACAAGTACAACAATCTTAAGGAGAGCTAGTCACGTGAAAATACAAGCATGCCAGGGAAATTAATCATGCAATATAGGTATTTTGGGGTCGTATTATGACACATTATAGTGATCCAAATTCCTGGTCGAAAAGGCATAGCACTATACACAATGAATAGCACCATTTCTTTTTCATACTGGGATATTGCGGGTAAATATGATAGCGCTTTTATTTGATCAATTTTGGTGATCAGTAAATAAAAGTTTGACTGTCAAACTGATCGCCAAAAATGGCAAGGGCTGTCATAATCACTCAGTTGGTTTACTATAAGTTGTCATATTACGGTTTTTAACCATGCAGTTAGACACATTTTTCCCTATCGGCTAAACTGAATCATTTGCATGATTCATGCATCATTATACAGGGGGTTGCTCAGGCATATACGGGGGGTTGCATTTTAAAAACGTACCCTGTACCAAGTGGCCACCTGAGGTTGCCGGAGACACCACCGAAAACAATATATTAAATGTTAATTATATTACATATATACTGGAATAGAAGCTTATATTACATTTTGTTAAGCAGGTTGTGTTCTATATTAGGTAGTGTTTAAAGGAGGTTGACTCTGTAGACTATATTATAGAAATTTTTATTAATGCTGGTGTAATAAAAATCTGTTCAGTACCTATAAAGTTTTACGATAATGTGATAGTCATAAAAGAAACAATAACCCGTGTTAAACTTAATTCGCACGAAATAAAACGGAGTCAGAATATACCTATAATATTTTCACTTTACCTATGATAAATATAGGAACATAAAATAAAAAGAAGTATTTTAAAAATAGGTTGAATTTCGCCAAAGGCGAAACCAATTCAGCCAAATAAATAAAAATTCACTGGCATAAAACGATGACACGCTGCATAAAAAATAAAACATTCGAAATTTGAACACGTTCCACGCATACCTACAATTTATTTTCGCGGCAAAACATGGAATTTCGATTTACGCAGTGTACGAGTACTTGGTCTGTTAGCCCATACTAAGGGTGGCATAACACTTATCAAATATCTTGGTGCAGTATGAATTTGATTACGATACGACTCTTTCAATGGTATAGAAAACAGAGATTTGTATCACAAATATTGATGACTTCAATTCATATTTGTAGATATAGTGGACAATCCCAATTCCATTTTTTTATAAATGTATACGGAAGTTGAGAAGCTACCTTCTGCTCAGATATGTGATAAGTATAATACAACCCTAACCCATAATCAGTTGACGAGTGCATATCGTCCGAACGTTTGGCGTGACCGTCGGGTATGCGTTTAAGAAATTACTTCCACATAACGGTATTGTGGCAACTGGTTTGTAAGTGCTAGTGTGGATTGCTGACGGCCAGTGATTTTTCCGATACACGACGCACCAACGAGGCTGATTGTTGTAGGCTGTACGCACGATAAGACGTTCGTTCCGTATAAAGGAACGCGATGTTACGATCTGATTTTATACCTCTATGATAGTATCAAGTTCTTTGTTCGACGGGTTTATAATGTAAAAGTTATGATAATATTTTTTTTAGTAGAGCTAGGGTTTGTTCAATATTTGAATTGTGAATATCTTATTCATAGATAGTGACAGCTAAAAACTTACATTACATATCTACTTTGAAAATGATTCTTCACTTTATTTATATTTTAGTGACAGCATTATTTTACTATCGAATTTCGATGATCAAAGAGAGCTAAAATAGGAACACTGTAAGCCATGCCCGAAAAAATGAGGTCGACATTTTAAAGAGAAAAGCGTCCAGAATTTTATTTCGAATCACGTATACGCCCATTAATTGCCAAACAAACTAGCAAATTCCCACAGCTGCTGCGAAAAAAATAAACGCCATAATTTTACGAGGCAACCAGCCAGCCACAATAAAAGTAATATGGCAGCGTTTACACCACTGAGGAAGGAAAGATAGCGGAGATGCCATAAGGAAGGTGGGCCAGATGCCTTCTCGTGGCACAGTAGGCGTAATCAGTAACTAGAACTAACGAAGCGTTGGACTTCCTTGTCTAATCATAACCAATCTGTCAAAAATTGGTCTCGATTGATCGGTTATTTTGTTTTGAAAATAATAGGTGTGTTCTAATGAAAGCGTGTTAGGGCGGAGCTGGTACTGTGCTTCAACCCCCGAACACCCACATTTTAGCGACGCTACTTTCTTATGAGATTTTGCGTTATGACATCTCCGCTCTTAATTTTGCTCTTCATGTTTATAAGCTTTATAAAACATTTATCCCGGCTCGATTGAAAGTGTGATGTTTTAATGCACCATTTATTGCGATTTACTAAGCAGTCTTTAGACTGGTCCCACCCACAGCATCCCACGTGCAACTTGCACTTTTGTGGGCTTTACATTGCATTAAAATATAGCTACTGCATTTCTTACGTTGTTCCAGAACATTATTTTTAATAGCGTTTAGATTTTATATTATTTATGCCCGATTCGTGCGTTGTTTACGATGCATTTTGTAAAAGTGTTTCTTAGTTTTTTATGTGTCCGTTCAATCTTGCTAGAATGTAACTATCTAGTTATAATCGTACTTAATCGTTATTCTGCACGCTATACAAGTTTTCTAAGACATGATATGCTTTTAAAATAGACCTCGTATCTCGATGTCACTCATCAAACCTTATCTAGAGAGAAATTAAAAAAAATCGAACCCGTATCATAGTAAAAGATTAACATTAATATTCCTATCTACCTAGTACCAACATAAATAATTTTACTGTGAATAAAAAGTTCCTCATGAAGTGGTTACGGAATATTAGCTATGGAAATAGCGTTAAAAATCGATTAGTGCCGCAGTGGTATCGATAAGTAAACTTTAATGTACTCGATTATTATTTTTTAACGAATTCTTCAATCTAGAAATTTAATATTTCTTGCGTGGGATGCAGGACAATTTTTTCATTTTAATTTTGCTTTATATCATTAAGTATTAATAAAAACAAAGGCAAAAGTAAATTCGCAAAATGTAATTTGGAGCCGAGTCACACTCGCTAAAAATAAATCATCATAACAAAATTTAATCGATTTTCCACAGTCTCCATTCAATTATGTGCTATGTAAACATTCGAGAGACGTCCCCACTCCGGGCGTCTCTCGATATTTGCATTTCAATGTCGTAATCGATTTGAATCGAAACTCGATTATCGATCAAGTACCAGACGTTCGTACTACTTTCACTGAGTTGCAATTATAGTTGCGATAATATTTGTGTACTCGACTTTGATAAAATCGAATGAAGAGCAATTTATGAGGCTCTCAAATCTTTTGAAATAAGTTCGACTTAAGTTGGGCATTTCATAAATTTCTTTGAAGTTTAATTTATCAAAAGGATTCATAGTCGTTAACTTATTCAAGTACTTTTACCTGTTTTTGGTCAATTACACTTGGAAAGTACATCACTTTAAAACAAAATAACTTTTAATTAATTAAAATTTTAATTGTCTTGTCGATTTTTATTATTATTTTTCATTGATACCTATATTAGGTACCTATTGTTGATGATAATATAATTAATCAAATACAAACACGTATGTTTAGTTTAAATAGAGCTCATAATGAGACTAAGTATAAGACATGACAATATTAATTACTAATACATTATCGAAATAATTAGGCAAATAAATCTAGCTTCAAGCGAGATTATTATCCTATCTAGGCCATTAATTAACGTCAGAGAGCTTTTGTAGTTTCAACGTAGATAATTATAGATAGAATAACGTATATTTGCTTTGCGAAAAATCGTAATTTGTGTCAAAATTTAATCTTTATTCGCAAATCAGCGGGTATACAGATAAGAAGCAGTAGCAGGGTACTAACTGCAGATTATCGCTATAACATCACTGCACTATAATTTCCCAATAATCGATAGTCCTGATTGATGCACTATTACAGCACTATCATTTATTACGCCCCACCTACTTCTGTCATATAAACTGTGTGACCCGTCCAACACTGATATAAAATTCTATTACCCTCAATTGACTTATAAAACCATGAGAAAAGTCAGCTGGCACACCGATCGTCACATGTTTATTTTCCCATAGTATTTTTCTTTGAGTTTGTTATAGGAAACAGTTTATAAGTAATTATATAATTACATATGTGATGGGAACTTGGTGCAATGGGAAATAGTGAACGCCTACTTTCCTATGTGATCGATAGGGAAAGAATTCAATAATAAATAGGCTGTATGGTTCTCGATACGGTAAGTTTCTACGTTACCTAAGCTAAAGCAACTTTATTTATAAAAAATAAGATTTATACTAAGAGTCAAGAATAAAAAATCTTGGTTTCTATTAATTTATGGATGTTAATTAAGTATTAATAATTCAAATAAATAATATGCCTATGTTACACAAAATACGTAACATTTTCTACACATTAACATCACGAAGCTTAACGGTAACATTGAATAATGTTTAAAAACAAAATAATTTAAATAAGCGAAAGTTTTTACATTAATCCGCTGTCGGCTTAAGTTATTTTTAGCAGGAATTTTAATGATTACAATAACATGCGTAATCCTATTAAAATATAAAGAGGTTTAACTTTAGGATTAACAATATTATATTGCCTTGTAACAAGGTAATAAATGAATAATAAGTATCTTCTGTCAGCAATTTAGAACCAAATTTTCACCGACACTAGAAAGGTAAGTTTTGTTAAAACAACTGTTTAGCTACTATAAATTATCGCGTACAATTTTTGAAGTAAATAATTGTTTCAAGAAAAAACGGACCTTAATGTTGTTGATGAACTTGGGCCTAAATATTTTAACATCCCACATTAACTGTCAAAAATGTTCTGCCTAATTTATGTCACAACATTAATGTTTATCTTAAGATAATTAATCTAAAACCAGCAACAAACCTAAACCAATAAATTATATTTTTTATACCTAGTTTTGTATAACTTCTCATTTAAATTATGCAATCTAGACGCAAGGTCAAAATACCCATACATAATTCCACAGAAAAATATATGAATCAATTTTTACTGAGAAACTTGTGTTTTTAACCGACTTCCCAAAAAGGAGGAGGTTATCAATTCGGCCGGTATGTTTTTTTTTTTTTTCTATGTATGTACATCGATTACTCCGAGGTTTATGGACCGATTTACGTGATTCTTTTTTTGTTCGACTCGGAATAGCTGCCAGTTGGTCCCATAGTCATCAGGTCAGGATCTGATGATGGAAACCCTGAGAAATCGAGGGCAACCTTCGAAAGTTGTAGGCATACATAGGGTAAAAACTTGACAATCAGGTGTACGCCTAAAAGCACTATTCAACAGTGAAGATTTGGATCTGATCTGATGATGGAAACCAGAGAGGGTCGAGGGAACTCGACAACTGAATATGTAAACTACCTCGTGTTTGGGCTTAAAAAAAAATTGTATTGACGAGACCTTCGCAACAGTGAAGGTTTTGACGAGAACTTCCCACGTGTATGGATAGTGACAACTATTCGTATCACTGAAAAGCTTTAAATAAAAAACTTTTTTACAAAAAATTAAACCGACTTCCCAAAACACTAAAAAGCAAAAAAAAAATTATTTTTAGGTGCATCGGCCTAGAAGTCGGTGGCAAAATTAACTTAGTAACATCCATTAGACACCGACTTCTAGGCCGATGCACCTAAAAATAGTTTTTTTTTTGCTTTTTAGTGTTTTGGGAAGTCGGTTTTATATGTTTCCAATGAAAGATCATTAAATCCGGAAAACGGAGAATTCTTTACATCCATTTAACGAGGACTCATTCTCGTTAAATAAATCGTGGTTTGTTTCAAAAACAAAAATGTGAATTTAATTGTAAATACACAATATATCAATAAAAAAATCTTTGTTGCATTATCAGCAAGTAATTTAATTATTTCGATTTTTTAAATAGGTATAATAACGAATAATAAAGAGAGAATAATAAAGTCTTCATCGTCTATAAGTCTCAAGATAAAACTATGCAAAACATAAAGATTTAGCTTAAAATACGCGCGTGTTCTTGTTAAATTTTGCGTTACTAATGACCTGGTGTGGTAATTGGTGAATGCCTTACGAAGCATAATAAACTTAGTGGTAATCCTATTAATGCCCGAATCCTATAAATAAGGAACGTTTCCATTTTGTTTACGAACGGTAACTTTGTCGTTTAGTCTACCTACTAGGCTTACCTATGTCAAAAAATGCCATAACTAAGTAAAACTAATACTATTTTCTATAGGAACTAGGCTTTAGCGCCTTACGGGCTTGTCACACTGGCGGATTTTCCTCTCCGTTTTTCCTTGCATAGCAATATCGAGCATATACGCGCAACATTTTTACAATAATCTGTCTCCTGGTTTTTAACGTCATTTTAGTACCAGGAGTTGTCAATTGTTTTTTGTCGCCCATATACGCGCAGCACCATCTATGCAAACCCAGCGGTGTCGCCTGGACAAACAGAACGGAAAATCCGTCAGTGTGAAAAGTCTCTAACTCTATCAAAAGCACACAAGATACATACCTTAGGCAAGGCGGCGAGGCACTGCTGCTTGACGTCCCATATGAGCTGGTCTCTTGGGAACTGGAGGCTCTTCTGCACGTTCAGCTCCGGTACGTGCACCCGGACTAGGAGCCAGCCCTCCGCGCTTTCAGAGCACTCGGCCTCCATTACGCTACGCCATCTGGGGAAGAAGAGAAGAGTTATAGATCGTTCTAGAAGGTCGTCATGTAAAAGGAGTTGTAGATTCTGAAGTCATGGTTGTGGGATTGATGGAGAACGATTGGCTAGTCGGTACCTATTAAAAAACCTGTAAAAGAAGGGGTCCTTTGTTGTGGTTTGCTAGCTAATAATTTCTTTTACTTAGCGTTTTCCAGTCTTAACATGGATACTGTTGTAAATACTACCTCCTAAAAATTCTGTGTCAATTTTATTAAAACGGTTAGGTTACGGAAAACAATGCCTGAATTCTTTTATCGTGAATCGTCATACTGTGGCATTTTATACGATTTAGGCATGGTGATAAACTGCGCATATTCGCTTGAAAAATACTCCAACTAAACCAAGTTCGAACGATAAAATTAAACCATTATTCGACGCGTAACTAACGAACTGACTAGACGTAGCTTCGAAAAAAAGAAAATTGAAAATAAAAGTCTGACTTAATTACCAAATGCTGGCTCTCTTCGCCCTATCAAAATAAGTTACGACTATTAGGCAAGAAAAATATTATAGCAAAATTAGAAGTGGGCAAAACAGTTGACGGTAATCCTTTTGCCCTCTAGACAAACGACCTATCTCCAACAAACGAATTTATCTAAGAAGGCACTGCAAACTTTTAGTCGGCCGATAGTTTGATTGGGCTTACAAATCAGTGTGAAGATGAATGGCAGTACGCACATTACAAAGATCAGGTATTTAGCCGGTATCAGACCGACTGAAAATTTTGATCCGAATCAAGATATCCTTTTTGAAAATTGTCGGCCGACTATTTAGTTTTCAGTGTGTGGCTTTTCTAACAAATGAATTTATCTAAAGGTACCATCTAAATTTAGGTTGACTTAAGTAAGAAATAGACCCGTTTATACTTTCTTGTGTTTATGGGCCATAATTTTTATGGGACACATGTATTGCTATGTTACGTAATTGTTACTTCATATGAAGTAGTAGTTTGGTAACTTATAAAGGAATTTTCTGGATTTTAGTCGCCTGTGTTACTTATATCTTTATATTTTGTCTCTTTATTAGGTTTTCATTCATATTTATTTAGGAAACAAAGATAAGTCATATTTAAGTCAACGTTCCTTCCAATAAAGTATAGTTTTACAGTTTTACTGCGCAGTAAAACCTCCACAGTCAATACAGCGAAGGTTTTATTCACATTCAATAGACAGGCAGAAATGCAAATATCCTTTGCTTATAATGTGTCTCATGCTCATACTATCCGGTTGCGTTTCGTTGAACTAAAATGTACCGGCGCCAGCGCCGACCAAATTTCTAGGAAAAAACACGATATAGGTACTTATGTTTTTTTCCAATTAAGGTAGTCATTGAGGATAAGATAAGATTTATTTATTTAAAGTCTAGTTAAGATTTTGGTTAAACGTGTGTCATAATTAGTTAATCGGATTGATAATGTTAATTACTGTTTGCGACATAAACGATGCACCGTATCAAGTCGTATCATGGCTTGTTATTAATTAGGTAGCCGACAAGATATACATATTACGAAAGCAGTAAAATTAAAGTGCAGTTGTGAAGTATATCCATTTCTTAGGTGTTTTATATGACACTTAATAACTTTGTTCTTTATGCTCTAGGCTTCTATTTGACGAAGCGTTTCACTCTCTTTTATACCCGAATTCTAAGGTAAAGAAAAGGTACGATAAATTGAGCCTTAATATGATGCAATACCACAGCTTGGTTGAACTTCATAGTCGTTATCTGCTACTAAGTACACATTTACAAGGGCCCTATGTGTACAACTTGATAACACTATCTTGTGGTTAACCGTAATTAGTTAAAAAAAACCACAATACAATGTTTCTAAATATCACCTTTACTATTCTATAGAATAGACAGGTACAATTTTAAATGTCATCCTATTATTCTGGAAAAAAGACAAAGTTGTCAAATATAAATAACAACCAATCACGACCACATTCTAAATTTAAACGCAGCGGCCATCTTTTTTCAATCAACGATAAGACATTCTTTTATTTATCTTTCAGGCCTTCCGACGGGAAAAAGTGATTTTTAATAGAAATATAATTATTTGTTTGATAATGATTCGTTTAAAACATTAGGAGATAGGATCATAGCTTTTTAATTAGACATGCAATATGCGTTAGAAACGTCACAGTAACTCGATAAGATTTATATACAAAAGGAAAAGCGATCGATTTCCTTGGAACCGCAGATGGCAAAGTGACGAAGTTTCTTATCTAAATAATTGTACCGAAGATAAACTATTGACAAATTGATTGATGAACAAAGCTATTAAGGTCACGCTTTATATTGGTGTCTGATAAATATTTTAGACTTTGCTTCAAAAATCGCTACCAGAGATTTCACGGTAGTCAAAATATACAAACAAAACAAAACTTTAGAACCTCCTACTTTTTAGCATGTCGGTAAAAACCTGTGGTGAAGCGTCAACATAGACTAATTTCACAGTGACAAAGTTATCTGACGAAAACCGAAAGCCAAGTCAAGAGAAAACAGATTTCTTTACGGTCTAGTTTTTCGTATCCTTATATAAAAGATTTTCTTTTATAGCAACATAATAAGCTCATATTTTTTCAGAATAAACAAGACGGGTAAGGTCGGGACAACGAAGGTTCGAGATATAAACATAACAATAAATATTATCTTTGCGTTGATAGGTTAAGGGAAACATGCTTTGTATTATCCGCTTATTTTAACCTCTTAGATTTTTTCACTAAAATATGTCTGTTCCGTGATGATTTTAGCGAAGGATGGAGATCAACTTAGAACCCATGTCATTATGGGCTCTTACATGAAAAAATAGAAGGTTCACGATTCCTTTCAGAGAAAAAAACGCTATCATTGATTTTTCATACTAAAGTAGCTAGTATTGTAGAAAACGCAGGAAGACTTTTTCTAGTAGGTATGCTAGGCTTTCCAGGAAAAAACGTATTTTCGAGAAATGTTTGTCTAAATTCAAGAGGCTCCCTTGAGTGCTCTGTTTTTATTCTGACGCTGATCGACGTTACAATAACAGCCTGTAAATAATTAGGTTAGAAGTATTTCACCATTAAGGCTCAAAAATTATTGGCCTATAAACCAAATTCGATAACGTTACATGAATACTAGGGGAAAATCTTTTATTTTGAAAATGGGAAGGCGTCACGCACTATCAGGGTAACAAAACATGAATAGTTGCATGTGATTCCGTTTGTCATTCAACCGCAATACTTATTTTGATTGGAACCACCAATTACGGACTTAAAATCCGCTTGAAGACCGCTCATATTCTATGCATGACCATCAATAATTCTTTCTAGCACATGAAGTTATGAAAATACTATTAAAGCTGAAAAATTAGAACTTTCCCTTTCCAATAGCTCTGTTACCAGCAGTTTAACCACATAAGGTAATTAGGCATACATTTTCTAGATAACTCGACGACGGCTTAATTACACCAGTTAAGATAGAACGTTAAGTGTCCCGGTGATGAAATGTTCCACAGATGATAAATATGTGTGATTTAAGTGATATTTAAACGGTAGTAGTTAGCTGTAATTGCTCGGACGATTTATTTTAACCTGGATGTTTTATTTCTGGTCTGTATATGGAGGGCTAGGTTTGTTGGCATTTAAAGGAAGTTTAGATTGTGGAGACCTGAATTCATTAAACTTTTCCTGGTGGAGTTATCTAAGATGTTCTAAATTTTAGAGTGTTTTCTGCATCTCAGTTCCTTCGTGTTTTGAGATTGAAAACTTTATTGTATAAGAGTATTCTAAATGCAATTACCCTAGTAAGAACTGAAAGTTACTCTCAAAATCTGATGGCAGATATGATGTACCTTTTATTTTGATAGCTATCTTTTATCCAGAAGTTATGTGGCTTTCAATATGCCTAAGAAACAGTTCACTAACAATTATGAAATCAGCAAAAAAACCACATCTTCCAAATACACTAGCATTCCACATTTAGCACCTATTCCATACACTCGTGTCTCTCAAACCTCACTGTCGTACAGTGACATAACGGTACCCTCAACTTGTACCTCATGTTTATCACAAAGTCAATATTGACCCACCGGGTACTGGGTACAGGCAACTTCAAGTCAGTGGTAACAGTTTTATAGGAAAATCGTACTTATATACTATTGAGTTAAGGTGCATGACAGTTACCACTGATGTGCAGTCTAACGTACTTCAACCTGCTTCCAAAAAATTTCGACAGAATTTTGTTATGATAGTGGTTGGGAAATATTTTGCTGACGTTTATTCGGGGGTTGTTAACAAATTGGTTTGGGGAAATAACGATTGTTTTTTGTTTTTTTTTTTTCTTTTATTTGTATGTGTGTGAACGTTTTTGATAGGTGCAGGATTATTGTATTGCGAATAACATTTGATCGACTTACTGCAAAATATTCCTAATAACTTCTCAGGCGCCACTTAAACCGGCAATAGACATTACAAACAGCGAACTATCCTCCTAAGAGCCTATTATGACTATAAAAGTAAATTTTAATGACCTTCTAGTACATTTCACGGCATTATTATATCATCAATTAACAGTATACCGCTAACATAGATTGTCCTAACTGTACATTTTCAACAATTACCAAAACGTTCACACATTTAGTTTTTGAGGTCCATAAAAGTAATGTTTACATGTGGCTACTTTTTTTATTAACATTTCACTGGACCGTACCTTTCTCTTAGTAGAAGGGAAGTATTAAATGACTTTAACTTTTTAAAGTGATTGTCACATTGATCTAGTTTCCACGTGGTAAAGTAAAATGATACAATTATAACTTTTTGTTATAGCAAATCTTATGTAAGTATATATTCTCTTACTACAAGGTATTCAATCAAAACACGCATTTAAGTATACTACTTAAAGGTCCTTTTTTGCTCAAACCTTCTTGAATTAATAACATAGAAAATTTAAACAATGTGAACATTATGCTAGTTCTTCTAGGAAGACATAATGTAACTTATGACCTTTCAAGTCACCTATTTCACTTCGCATTTCAAGTACACAAGTCACCTGTGCGAACATCGTTATTCATATAAGGCATTAAGCAGTATTACACTGTCTAATCTTACAAGTGTCAAGGTAGTAAGTAAAGCCGAGAGCTTACATCTGCAGTCAAGAATAGGAGACGAGAGTCAGTAATCGGTCACTCAGGCAAGTGTCGACTAACTGTTACTTGGCTGTGATAATCGACCGATCTTAGTGATCGTTAAGACAGTGTAATTTGTCCAAAGATGGATAGAAGTCGGGTCTTTACTGAAAATATAGTAACGATGTCAGTGCACTGTGTTGTGATGTTAAGTTTATCTTAAAAACAGTCATACTTGAGTCATTTTGATAAGATAGTACCGCAGTTACCTCTTCTGAATATCATGTTTTTTTTTCTATGAGTCACAGATTGCATATCTGCAACAATGTGGGATATTCTATAGGTACTTAAATGGCATGAAGTGGCAATGGAATTTTGGTACACATTGGAAGATTCCAGAAATATTTCCACAAATGCGTTATCCACCGCACCGCGAAAGTCGTGGTGGCCTAGTGGGCAAAGAACCAACCTCTCGAGTATGAGGGCGCGGGTTCGAATCCAGGTCAGGCAAGTACCAATGCAACTTTTCTAAGTTTGTATGTACTTTCAAAGTATATCTTAGACACCAATGGCTGATAAAAAGGTGAAGGAAAACATCTTGAGGAAACCTGGACTATATAGTCTGAAATCACCAACCCGCATTGAGCAAGCGTGGTGATTAATGCTCAATCCTTCTCTGTGTGAGAGGAGGCCTGTGCCCAGCAGTGGGACGATAAATAGGCTGTAACTAACTAACTAAGGTTATCCACCCAAAACCAGTTAACCCCAAGCCAAAATGGCACTCCGATAAAAGCACCCTCAGACAGTAACAAATGTTCTTTAAAACAAAACGTTTAAAAATACAGGTAAAATAAAGGCCGTACAAGACTAGCACGAACCCCTGTATTATCTCATACATTTGGTCATTTATCACTGGTTATTGCTTTCATATGTAGCTCGTGTCGTAACTATGTGGGCGTGGTACCAGGTATTTATTTACCTTTTTTTATCGAATGATGAACTGGTACTTGCAATCACACCCATTTTGCTGGCGTGGATGTTTTCGTTATGAAGGTTGGGATTTTTAAAGGAATTTTAAAATATGCTGTGGTGTGCAGACAAAATGTTTATAAAATGGGTTAATTGTTGGTTGTACATCTTCAAACCTCATGACAGTTTACATAGTGTTACTACATAAGTCCATGACGGCAAGATTTTCTATTCATACCACTAGAATCAAATCTATGTAGCAAGAAGGAGTAATTCATGAGAATTTAAGGAATCAGATCTAGAACTGTCTTTAATTACACAGAAACAAATGAACGATAGAGACTGTAAATATGCATTATCAAAAACATAACCATCAGGCGCTTTCAGGTAAAAAAGGACAGACAGACAGATAGGTATTTTGCACTGCTAATTTAATATTCAATTAAATAAATAAACATGCTACTTGCATCGCTATCAAAAGTCCCGATAGGTACCTATTCAAAATGTTATCATGTCAATAAACTATTTAAGGAAATTGCTCAACGTACACTCAGGGACAAAAAGATTAGGCGCCCGCTATCCGATAGCGCACTTTACAATCTGTAGGTAGATAATTGACATACTGTAATTTGCGGATCTCAAATATTGCATTGATATTGATACGATCTACGATTTGAGTTGATCAGTGTATCTTAGTGTAATTATTGATTAAATACGTTATCAATCATCATTTAGGTTATCAATTGGCGTTGTCAAGGATTGACGTATGCAATGTTTCAGGAAAAAAGGTTTTGCTACTGCAAAAATTTCAATTGTTTTATCAAGTCCTGCACTGTCAACGCTGTCGAAGTAATATGATGTATTTCTTGGAAGCAGCTTAGAGTCATCATTACAACGTTGGTTATAATGGACTTAACATACCATAAGATGGTAGTTAAATAAAAAAACAGGCGACTTGAGATCGTCCTCCTTTTTAGGGTTCCGTAGCCAAAATGGCAAAAACGGAACCCTTATAGTTTCGTCATGTCCGTCTGTCCGTCTGTCCGTCTGTCACAGCCGATTTACTCGGAAACTATAAGTACTACAGTGATGAAATTTGATGGGAATATGTGTTGTATGAACCGCTACAAAAATATGACACTAAATAGTAAAAAAAAGAATTGGGGGTGGGGCCCCCCATACATGTAACTGAGGGATGAAATTTTTTTTTTCGATGTACATACCCGTGTGGGGTATCAATGGAAAGGTCTTTTAAAATGATATAAAGTTTTTTAAAAAACATTTTTCTTAAAGTGAACGGTTTTTGAGATATCAGCTCTCAAAGTCGTAAAAAGTATGTCCCCCCCCCCTCTATTTTTATAACTACGGGGTATAAAATTCTAAAAAAAATAGAGGTGATGCATGCTAATTAACTCTTTCAACGATTTTTGGTTTGATCAAAGTATCTCTTATAGTTTTTGAGATAGGTTGATTTAACTGTAATTTACGGAACCCTTCGTGCACGAGTCCGACTCGCACTTGGCCGGTTTTTTTGAATACAGTTAATAATGAATGACGATATGTGAAAACAGGTGTCAAATCAAAGTATATTTATAAAATTGTTAGCTAATTTTAAACGTGGGTGACCTGACCAGACTATCCAATGAATGGTTTTGGAAATGTCAATGTCGGTATATTAATTCATAGACTAGATCGGATTTCATTGGTAAACTGTTGATAGTGTGAACGATGGCCATGTGAAATTCACACGAAGGGTACTTAAGTAGGTACCTACTCATTCGTATGAAAGGAAGTGAGATTTAATTACCCGTTTTATTTTATTACTAATAATAAGGCACTTATTCGCTTTTATAAGTTGGAAATAAGGAGAAAGTTCTTTAAAAGCAAATAAAATAAGTTATGCAGTTCCTTAATCGTAACTGCACGTAATTCGCCAAAGTTGGCGAAGGTACTATAATTTTAAGTTACTCTTTTATTAGAAGGAACGCCATTAGTATTGTTCCACAATTAATTCAAATTCCTAAAAAAAACTAACTTTATCCTAAAACAAGAACAATAATCTACAAACAATAATATTGACACAAAAAATATAATTAAGTATAACAACAACAGACAAGGGCAAAGCTGATTATAAGTATCTAAGCGTTGGCTCATTGTGTACGTGAGAAAGGCAAGACCTTGTTACAGACCACAGACCACAGGTATAGTTTTTGTACAATAGGACTATTCCATATACATAGAGTATAGACCAATTAGAGGTGAGCGAACTAGCCTAGGTTCGAGACCTTTAAACTTTGGTTTAGAATGGTAAATATAAATAGGTGTGAACAAGTTTTGAACTTGGAACGTGCTAATTTTAAACTGAGAACTGTTAGGTTAAGAAGATTTTTTATTGATTATGTCTTCTTTAATAGTTTATCTTTGGACCCTTGACATGTATATTTTCTTGATGTGAAAGAAAACCACAGGAAATTAAAATAAATAAACGTGAACACTTAATACCTTTTCTCTTGTTTAATTAAAACGTACCACTAAGTTGGTTTTCTTCGTCATAAAACTCTTATTTTATAGGTACTGTAGATGTCAGTGGCAATTAAAATACACATTAAAAAACTTGGCTAAGGGCGGCAATTACCACGAACGATTAGAAAGGAACGCTATACTAGTTCCCGGGAACCGCGGAACTAAGTAGTTCTCACTGGCAAAGTGTCAATAAAAAAGAAAAAAAATCTAAAAAAAAACTTTTTCATAAGCAAAGGCGCTATAATTATTACGTCAACAATGCCCAGGAGTTTCTTAAGAGTGCACACTGCAAACTTTAAGTCGGCCGATAGTTTGTTTGGACTCATAAATCAGTATGAAGATGAATGATAGTACGCACATTACAAAGATCGGGTATTTAGCCGGTATCAGACCGACTGAAAATTTTGATTGACGTCAAGCTTTTCTTTATTTTATTTTTTTTGCCAATTATCGTGTCAACTGTCGGCCGACTGTTTAGTCTGCAGTTTACTCTTAATGTTACGTGCAGTCAATAAAAAAACGTCGAACACCGAATAGATTTCGCGCTACGATAAAATCGAAGAAAAATTGCATGTCGTTAATTTGCTACTAATTGTTAGTTTTTTCGTGTTTTTGCTCGGTAATAGACTCGTTTACTGTGTAGTATAGTTAGTTAGTATTGTAGTCAGGAAAACGTGGTCTCGAAATTAAACGCGTGATTTAATCACTGCTGGCTTAATTAAAAATCAAAGATAGTACAGTAAATAGATAGATAGATAATAGTAAAGTAGATAGTAGTAAAGAAGTGTGTACGACTCGACAAAATTTAGTTTAGTCTGACATGCTTTAGTTGGTACTTACGTAGTGTTAAAAGTAATTTTTTGCTTTTTATAGGGTTTAGCGTTTTTAACCTTTTGTCATAATAATTGCATACTGTTTTTGGGTCGGGGGTTTTTTTAAATTTATAATTTAATCACGACTTTAAACGGTAATGTTAATAATCTTTTAATTACTGTATGTATTAAAGCGATCAGAAAAGATTGTGGTCGTTATACTGTCTATTATAATGTTTTTTTTGTCTCGTTACTTTGATTGTAATTCAACTTATTATAATTATTCTTTACTAACACCCAATGGAGCAAAAAAATGCAAATACTATGTACTTAATACCGATGAGTACAGTTAGAGACAAAAAGCGTTCGTACGTTCTAAACGTGACGAGTCAATCAGAGGTCGTCGTACCCGACTGTACTTGACCACATTCTATTCTCAAACTATTGACGTTTGTCAACGAACTTAATTAATTTTTGAATTAGGAACATACTTTTTATTGGAATTCAAATTAAGAATCATCAAAATTAAAAGTTATAGAAACTTATTTCTGTTCTTTTTTTTCTTTTTCTGTGAGTAATCATTGGCTGTTTGCATTATACAGCCGCAAGTTTAGAATTAATGGGACGCAAACAGGTTTGTCAAAGCTTTGAACATAAAATATTAGCATAATGTAGCTGCATCATAATCACGTTTATTCTTGAACAAGTCGCGACAAGCAAACCAATATAATATTGCTTAACAAATGAAGACGTAAACAGCCTTCACAAAAACGTTTATACCTAGCCATAGCTTAGCTATTAAGTAGGTTAACACTGGGAAGGAAAACTATCAAGACTTTTGCCTTTAAACGATTGTTGGATCTTAAAGAATACCGCATGCCTAGCCTATGTCAGTAAAATTACTTACTGCACAATGTAAAGAAAACCTATTCTTAGTATAAAGTATAAACACATTAGCACATGCAAGACAGAATGTATCTAAACAGCGATTAAACAGACCGCCTGTCAAGTAATTTCGTAATGTTGGGCCAACTCTCATGGTATGTAGGCGGGCCTCCAACACGAGGAAGCAATAGTGTGCCCACTTAATTAACAGGCTAAACTCTGCCTACACGCTGTGGTAGAGATAATATAGAAGATGCATTCTAAATTAAATTTCTTTTCTTTTTGACGGCTAAAGAGGGGGAGGTTTTTTCTAGCATACCTACGCAAAAAAAACATATTCTTGTTTGTTTATACCCTATATGTATAGGCTTCACAGTTACTAAACCGATTTGACATAGGCTATGTTTTATCCGAGTATAAAGGCAGTAGGTAGATTCCAAAGGACGTGGGTGACACTGCGGGAAAACAGCTAGTGTGTATAACATATCTAAAATATTCTTGGACCTTGTGAAAATCCCTGTCACTAGCAACCGTAGTAAAATAGTAAGTTTTGTTAGCACCGTTCTTGGTGTTCTTATTGCTAACACTCAGCTAACTTTATTGATTCCGTAGCGAAGTTCGGTTGTTTCTCTTATTGTTTGTTAGTAGAAACTGCCATGTTGGATATTGTAGTGTCAGGATTAATTATAATAATGTACCTTAGGAATATGTACTGTATGAGTATGTTCTTTCAAAGGAATGAAGTGTGAGTAAATGATCGGGTAACTTTGCAAGACACATTGATACTTGATAGTTTTTTTATTCATTAGTAGTAACTAATGAATAAAAAAACTAAGAGAAAAGCCCTCTCTGTGCCTAGTAACGCTTCGAATACAGTAGATAAATGCATTTCCTCTGGATTAAGATGTTGTAAGATTTGCCCAAAAACACTGTCTTTCCAATTTAAATAGAGTAATTCAATAAGTTCGGACCATATTGATTAAAATATATTAAAGTAAGCAGAACTTACGCAATGATTAAAGCCAATATTGACAGATATGTTCAAGAATTGCTCCAGATTGTGTGTGCAATGTTTACAATACCATTGCATAAGAGTCTGTGCGTGCATCGCCTCACTTACCGTAATCACGACCTAATTCGAACGAATCTTGTAAGAAGACGGTAATCTTTTTAGTTTAGTTTAATCTACCTACATATCAATATGATTTATGGCTACTAGGCTACGTAAAAATCTTTGTAAAAGCTCCCGCACATTGCGGACTAAGCTTCTGGTTGATAGTTAGCCCGTTGGTTGGTTGAATTTTAAAGGTAATCGTGATTCCTATCTTTTTAGTCGATCTGATAGCGGTTATCATCTCATCATTCATCTCCATGCTAAACACTGAGACTGATAAACTGATTAAACCATCGGCCGACTAAAAGTTGACAGTATGTCGGGCTCTAAGAATAAGGATAGGATAGGCACTTACCTAGAAAATTTTATTTACCTTCAAAATCCGAATTAAACGGTAACTCAAAATGGCCATAATTATGAACTTATCGAAGCTGAATCGTAAAACGACCATGGTGGGAGGTAATTACCAAGACCACAGTTTATTATCAGATCAAGTATCATATTAAATAACTCAATTGACTGGTTCTAAACTGATTGATGTTTAAATAATATTGCCGCCATAAAATATCATTTAATTGTAGAACAAAAAATTCAAGGGCAGTCCAGTTGATATGGCATATTCGATAGAATCGATTATGTCAATCGATAAAGTGGGAAGTATCGAATACGTACGCAGTATATCATAATAGTTCTATATTCAAATGGCCCAATTATATCAACGGCCTATTAAAAGTAATTGGAATCGATTTAGATTTATGAATTGTAGACTTTTAAGGTAATACTGGTTTTCAATTGATGTACTGTATGCCTTATGAGGGTTTGTGCCAATCGATCAATTCATGGCCAATGGGGCTTAATTTGATTTAGCGAAGAGGAAATGGCTTAATGATTTATAGATTTACTAAGTAATTTTAGACAACATAAGGAGTGGAAATTCAGTCGAAGAACAAATAAATAAGTAAGTATTTGCTTGGTTCTTGTCTTCATTCAAAATTCTTATGTACAGATTAGTTTTAGATTATGGTAAGAGAAAGATGGGTAGGTATATTTTCGCTTTTGGATAGTAGTGCTTACCTCTTTAACCAACACGGCTTACAGAAACTTAAATCTATTTTAACAATGTTAGTGTCAGATATCCTCGTAATTTACCAATTTACCCGTAAATAGACCAACTTCCTTCATCTCTAGCAATAAAGCGGAATATTACCTTCAAACCTGACACCACTGAAATCAGACGAGATTTAATATTAATTTTATTCTTAGAACAAAACGAGGGCTGCGATTACTATTATTTTAAATAACAATAGGTTTTAATACTCAGTTAATAAGGCACTGAAAGGACTTCTTTTTTTTTCTGACATATAAGGACAAATAGATAAATGCAATCACCTCACCAATACTGGATTAACTTGGTCAAGCAATCGATCGATCATATAGCGGTCCAAGAGTAATAAGTTTTTAGTAAATTTGCCTAAAGATACACTCAAACATCTATATACATTTTCACTATAGAATTCGGGAACCAAATACATAGTTCGAAAAACATCGCAGTTCAAAATAAAGTTATCTAATAACTTGAAGAGTCACACCATTCTGACCAAGCTCAGCACATCGACAAAAAGCAAATAATCTCTTTACTGTTAGTTTATGATTAAATCTACAAAGTTTTCTATTTGCAATACAAAGATAGATAATCTTCTAATTATTTTCACGTCACGCCGTATCGTGATGTAAAAAGGTTCTATTGTAAATTGCCCTTCATTTCATAGGTACTCTTTCTTGTTCATCTGGCTAAATTAATACCGGTTCTCACAAGGCAACAGTTTTTGTGCTGTTGGTAAAAAATAACGAGTGTATGCTATGACGTCATGAATTCAGGTAGATCGTCAACTTTTTTTATTGAAGGACAGTATCTTGTTCAGTGGTAGAAATATCGTTTAGATTTTTTTTTAATTGGTAGGGCTCCGTAGAAAAATAAATATTGAAGAAGAGAGATGACACGCTGCGAAACTTCGATATGAGAAGCTGCGATTACCACTATTATGAACATTTATTTATATTTCACTATCAAAAAATATCTTGCTAATAAAACTGGAATCAATAATTATGTCAACGAGTTTTCAGTACTGAACGAAATAATTTATTGAATCTCTTAAAGCAAGTTGTAAACTGCGATTTTTGCAAAACAATTAAGTACCCAATCTTATAAGGCTTTTAGTCTGAACATTAAATAAGCCGGTCTAATTATATTCTGATCTAAGAGTCACGTTTCATATTGAGGATCTCTAAAAATATCCTGTCAGTCAGACTCTTATATAGACTGAGCAAAAAATATACCTATGTTGAATTGAATGGTAGATGTTTTTCCTTCATATGATCATACAGCCTTCTATTGAAAGGATCATTGATCCCGACAAACGGAAAAATACATAATTTGGCTCCATAAACTTGTTACAAAGTTTTTTACGACCAATATATAATCAAACATCGAGTCTTGCGTACGAATATTATTTTGACACCATCTCGTTGATTTGAGGAAATCGTTGAAAGAAGAATAAATCAATTTTGAGAATTTTTATAGCTGTATATAATTGATATCAAAACTAGCTTTAGATGTCACATCTGACATGGGTAGGTAGGTAGGACATCACAGATTGTCATTATAAGTCCACAAAACGATGCTGCAGGATTGTTCGAAAGAGTTACCGCGGCCCTCGTGCATGAAAGGTAGATACATAGGAAGGAACATGATGGGTTTGAGTCAGTAAGAGTCTGACCCTCATACTGCACCCACACCGGGAGGAATCATTTGATGATGTCACAAAACAATAATGACCAACAAAAATCACCAACGTGCAGATACCATCAAAACACATTTTGCCATAAATCATTATCACTAAATCATGATATTCTATATATATTCAGTTTATTTAACCATCCAGTAAGGCTAGATACACATTGCAATATGTCTCACCGCAAGGGAATTTGCCTATAATTTTCAAGCTGACTGACTCACCCAGTTCTGTCAAGTTGATCACTTGAAACCACTTGATGAGAATGTTTGTTTCCATAATCACGGATTTCTCGTTAGTTCACTCAAAGTTTATGTTTCACTATAAAAGTAATGCAGTAGTGCAATAAAAGGGCTTGCAGTTAAACATTACTACTGCAGGTATTCTCCTTCAAGGATGATTTAGGGTTTTAAATTGTGTTTATCGCAATGAATTTACTTACAACCTCTTTATTCGAAATTGCTTAAAATATAAATGTTATGTCGGTTGCCAATAACAAAAATTAAAGCAAAAAATTGGCAAATTAAATGTGTCAAATAAAAATTGACTGTTTTAACATCCATAACGCCTATTAAACCATTCTGATAGAAATATGAAAGCCGTGAAGTATTCAGAAAATATTAAGCATACCAGGGACGCTGATGTGTTAACTGCGGTGAAGAGATGAGATAGGCATAGTACCTACGTCAAATAGACTGTTCCATGTAAAATAACGAAACTCATCTGCATACACGGTAAGATTAGAACTAATGTGGGAGAAGTACCTAAGCTAATAGACCAGAGCTGGCCCTAATTTACCTGGGAGAAGTAACCTAAGGTGGAGAAACATATAAACCTTCTGCAATAACTTATTCCAATATAATTGTCGTGAAGCGATTGAGTACATTTCACTTGGCGATAACTCGTCCGCCATGATTTGTGGGTCAGTATACTTTCTACTCGCATGGACTGGTCTGTTATCTGATACAATGTTATTGTATCGGCTACTTGTACAGGCTTTGATAAAGTTTCGTTTTTTAATGGCGTTTCATTACCTATAGTTGTAATTTGAGATTTGTGGAAGTGAACTTCAACGACTGTCGATTGTAGTTTTACTTCCGTACAGTATAGTCATGTGGTATGTTTGGGGCAATCATTATCTGATTTCCTAAAAATATAAGTTAATCAAAGTAAGATAATATATTTAGCTTCCAATTTTGATTAACTTAGTCAGTACCTTTACTATTCATTGGGCTTTAAATCGAAAAGTCTGCAAAAACAGCTCACATTACTTAATAGTTACCTACTTCAGTTAAACTTCGTATTTTGATTCCTCCAGCAAATTGAAACCACGATTTATTGGGCAATAACAACCAACTATACCGTATTGTATTTCACTAAAGGAAGGCAAAAAAACTGCGAATTTCACACAAAATAACAATGAGGGGATCCCCCTCATACAAAACTTTTTTTGCAAGTCCCCTTTTTTTGTGCCTTCTGCCGTTATTTTTTCCACAACTGCAAGTATACGTCACGTGTGTAATTAAGTTACCTTGGTAACTAGTAACGTTATATGATTGACACGCTAATGCGCAGGCGAACGAAGCCGAACGAAGCCGAATAGTCCCGAGCGCGCCCGAGCATCGGGTTACATGCACGGTCGGGCCGAATAACTAGCTCATGGGTAATCGATCACAGAAGTGGCAAGTGAATTTTGTATTACGGTGTATTTTGCAGGGACGCAGTATAATAATATGAGTGGATAGACTGGCTGCGTCCGGCAACTGAAACTGTTTTTATCATTTATACGTACAAAAAAAATGTTCAATAGCTATGACAGTTTAAGTCTACCACTTTAGTTTGTTTTTTTTTTCTGTGGGAATAATTCAAGCCAGAGGGCAAATGATTTCATCTGCTGTGTGGTATTGTACTTATTATGTTTAAGTGACAAACACTCGTACATTATTTAAATAACATCAACGATTTTTTGAACACATAGTTGTTTTCTTACTCATAAACAATAGAACCCCTTTTTATCACAAAATCAACAACAACAAAAGTAAACGCATTTGCACGCGATAGTACACATCATACGAGGGAGTAGAATATCCCGGGTGCGTTCGAATATCGATTGCAAACGCTTCCGTCAGCCAAGCGGAGGGCCAGTCGAGTCCCTGTTTATTTACTTAAGGTAAACTAGTGGCTCAGTGCTAGTGGCTAGTGGGCAAGTGGCTCGTGGCTAGTGGTCGAGTCTGCATAATGAAAAGCTTGCACACTGATCTGAGTACGTATTTCAATGTTGATTGCTCACACTTCCGACATCAGGAGGGTTGGTCGCTCCATTTATTGGTTGTAAGATTCTAGGCTAATTGGTTGTTTTGTGTCTAGTATGATAGGTAAATAAATACAAATAGGTACAACTGGTACAAATAATTCTTGTCTTAATATTAAGTTATCTATGAATGTGTGTGTACTCTTTATCTTGGATTCACTGTTGAATCCACATGAATGACTCATTGTCTCAATGTCTGGCTTAGATAAAATCTTTGAGATAATCTTGATAATGTTGTATTTAGGTCGGGACTTTACACTTACTATCACGTTATTAACAAACGATGCCTTTCAGGCAGTCATTTAATTAAATTGATGGTTGTATGTTATTGGTACTAGATGTGTAAAAATTCTATGTAGAAACGTCATTCTCCTTCGATAAATCTAATAGGTACAATAGCACCACATACCATCTGTACCAACAAAGCGTTAGTTAGCTAAGGAAACCAAAACATATTGTAATTTACATGACCCGGCACTGAACCTCGGACCACGAGCTCTTTTCATGACGTGTCTACCGGAATAAGTACATTAGATAAGAGCATGCTATGTGATAGAAAATGTGATAACTGAGTTTGTTTTAAGGGTGTCATGGAACTGATTTAATTAATGATCTTTTTGAAACAATGCATATAATATTTTTTGCTGCCTAACCTTTTCCCAACTATGTTGGGGTCGTCTTCCAGTCTAACCTGGTACAGCTGAGAACCAGTGTCCTACATGGAGCGACTGGCAATCTGACCTTTAGTCCAGTTACCTGGGCAACCCGATACACCCCTTTCATGTAAACAAACAAATCGATAGAGAAAGCAAAATACTACTAACTAAGATAATCATTTTAGTTGGTTCTAAGTTTAATTTGTGTCCTACCGGTGCATATATCAGTCTCAGTTCTATACAACAGAATATATATTCCCAGTACCTGACTATGAATTATACAGGTATATGTAGATATATGCACACCGTGTATAATATTATATGTATTGTATAGCAAAACACTTGAGTCTGTTGTCGGTAATAACCGCTTGAAGGCTCGCTTGTTATGTAAATGAAAACAACACAACTCTGTGCCAGAATATTATACTAATACATATGTATATACGTATACTAAATAATGATATGACTACACTTAATGCTAATAGTACCACAATAAATAGTTATTATTGTACCTATAACAACGCAAAAAATACCTACGCAGTTTACAAAAAGAAACTGAATAATTTATTTTTTATGTTCAGCGATAATCTCTAAAACTGCTGGATAGATTCCAAGCATTATACACTTGAATCATCCATTCCTGAGCTATGTTGTTGAAAGTTGACCATATTCACCCTCTATATCAGTCTCCTTCAGCTCACAAGTACCATAAAACAGTGACGAAAAAAACCTGCGAATTCTAAAAATATCTTCAACGTATCGCACGTCAACATTTCAAGCTCTCATTCATACATCATCCGGCATCCCCCTTCGAGAATTCAAACGTGAATAACATTGAAAGCACACCCCCGGTCTCTGAGTAACTCCTTTAGAAACAGCCCCTATCATTTTAAGTGGCAAGAAGGGACGAATTTCGTGCCGAATTAAAAATAGGTGCGTGTAAAGTGCATGAATGATGCTGTGTGATTTAAGAGACAGAGAAATTCTGTTGAGATTTTTTAATTTATGATTATTAATTAGGGTGCTTTTGTTAAATAGATTACATTAAATGTATCTTGTAGCAGTCAAAATAGACAAGGAATGTAAAGAAACTGTTTTTATTGTTGTGGTTTGGAAAGATATCTTTCATGAAACCTGCCCTTAAAAGTCGGGCCGATTCTTTCTAGGTATACCGAGAGTCCTGCGCCGGACTATATTTTTTTCTGGGATGAAGTGGTGAGATTTTCCTCAAGTAAATAATTTCAGCCAGGATATCCTATCACAGATATGATTTACGTCTGAATGTCCTCCAAAATGATGACCTTAACTAAAAAAAACACTGTAATTTTCTACCATAACAACAGTTCCTATAAGCCTTTAATCTGATGGCCTCATTGTGTAAGACAAAAATATTACTGCACAGCAATATGGCGTAACAACTGACAGCAATGTATGTATGTATGTTGCATGTGCAACTTTTTGATTTTTGCGTACGTGTTACGTGGGATATTTTGAGTGGCACTGCAGATCGAAAGGTCAGTCAAACCGCTGGCCAGGTCAGGAGATCATAAGATATTGTATTTTAGTTACAGGTTGTACCTACACGAATCGGATTTTGTACTGAGTCTAAGTTGCATCATCAAGTAACTTGTCCTTTTGACTTTCTTTCTTCTGAACATATTCCATGAGCCCTCATATTCTTGACATTATTAATGTCCACCAAGCCATATCTGTCGTATACAAGCATGGGCATAATGCGTTTAAATTATCTAACAATTTCGTCATTTCACTCCAGTTTCCTCGAGACAGGAGTCATGAATTTTGTCCTTAATAATAATTACACCCTCTAAAGTCGTTTCGAGTGCACTTGTACGACCAGTATCATTCATTAGCTCAGTATTAAATGTATTCCAATTTACGTACAATCAAACAATGTATGTTATCAGATATCGAGTGATATAATACACGCAATCTTATTGTATTATCATTATCACACTACTAACCTTGATCACATTACGTATGCAGATAAGTACAGTTATCATTGCGAATAATTTAGCATTTCCCTAATTAAATGTTATGTAAATATGACCTGCATAGTTTCTTTTTTTTGTCATATCTAAAGATAGCTTTCTATATTTACTGTAATATGCTTAAATTGGTTTGTTGAGAGCTATCAGAATTTCCAAAAAAGATTTTTTTTTATCGGAAGCTATTATTTTAAGCTTCATTTTATCAAAATACAACACGGCCAAGGTCGGTATAAGCCTAACAAAGTCGTTGGCAACATTTATATCTTTCCACATAACCCTGAAAAGGTAGCAATGACAAGAGGTCTCAGCTTGTAAACTCTTTTTAATACCTACATAAAAGCTAATTAATTTCCCAGATGTAAAGAAATATTAAAACAAAAGCTAGGAAATAATTAAGTACGGACATTGATAAAGGATTTGAAAAGGAAAGAGAAGCTAATTAATTGTTATAATTGTATCGTTTCATATATTACTTGGAACTCCCCGAGGCGTTGTTATAGGAATGAAAGGGGTTGAAAGAGGTGAGGGGTGGTGCCAATAAATATATTATCAGATATTAACATAGACTTTATTTGAAAAGCAAATTGGAAATCTGGACGTACGTGATAGGGATGAAATAAGTCCTTAAAACTTATCTTCAAATTGCACCCGGCATCCATAGATTTTGAAGTCTCAATCTTATTATTTATGGGTCAATTTCATAAATAAAACACTTTTCTATTTCCAAATCCATCCAGAATCTCAACTTCTCCTCAAGCCCGTAATCAAAATTTGGACCTCATTTTCGACAGTCGAACTCCCTACTATGAAATCATCTAGGTATTTCTCATGACTTACATTTATTGATTAGTTATCTCCATTACAAGTGTTATATCATATGACCATGTCGCAAGTCCTATTTGTTACCTACAATGTTATTGCTAAACTCTTATTAGATAAATATCTACTGGTTTGGGTGTTGTTAAATTATCTGATGTAACGTAGTGGACTCCAATTATTTTGTTGTAAATCGCCAACACGTTTTTAATCAGAGAAATAAACTTGCTTGAAAACATTAAAAAGGTAGGTATATTTTGATAGAATTTTCGAATGCTTATACATTTTCGAAGCAGAATTCTATAAGACTAGAGCAAAATCTAAAGCAATACAGTCATTTGTTTTCGAGGTAAAGACTTTGGACTTCTTTCAATACAGTCTGAATACAAATGCCCGAATTCTAAAATTAATAGGTACTTACGAATAATAGATACGAATAGGTGGAAGGATATTTTCGTCAAATAAGAAACAACTCTTGTTAACAGAACCATGTATAAGCCAGTAAACGACGTTTAGTAAGCCTAAGTACTAACAAGAAGACAAAACCAGGTTTAACGCCAGTTACACACAAAGTTAGGTGCAAAGTTTTGCACAACTTGACAAACTATGCGGAGTGAACTTCTTGAGTCTTGCTTAGTTCTCTTTGATTTGCGTGTAGATAGAACTTAAGTGGAGTTATGTAAGGAATCTCATAACATTTAGAACCTATTTCGCATGTAGCAGATAAGTTCTTGATTCATACCTATGTATCTACTTCTCGCTATCAACCTTTGTCATCGCTCACATTCTTCCCTAATATTTACAAGAACGATCCAATTCCTTATCTCTTTTTAAATTGTCAACTTTAATCAGATTCTTATTCAGACTTGCAAGTGTATGATTCATTCCCGCTGTAGGTGTAGCGTGAGGGAGTGTCATTCTCTTGCTGACTAAAACCCACCATGTTTCTTCTAAAGCCCTTATGTACCAGGGCCGTGGTAACTCTTTCGAACAATCCCGCAGCCCTTGATTCATTTTACTTTCGATTGCTTTAAACAGAGTTTAAAATAACAAATAGTTTGGAGCACGCTACCAATCAACTTCCTACAATTTATCGTGCGGTATCGTTACCACCTGTGCGATAAGGAAACCACGTGAAACTAACATTAGTTCTTGCGTTACCACCTGTGAATGATTCGAGTTCTTACTTAGTCTAAATAGCTGAGAACTTGTGTACTTGCTGTGAATGTGGATGGATATAGTGGAAGGTGACGACCAAAGAAACGACAGATGGATCATGTATCGATATCAATATGGCTAAGAGAACGTTAGCACTTTTGAGATGATGCAAACTCACATTCAGATAAAAATGCAGCTTAGCATGTCCAAAAATCGAAAAATACAGAGAAGATGCGATTTTCTTATGCCAGAATTATAAACGATTAACCACGACAAAGTGATGCAAACATGACCTGACACAACATGAAACATGATCTGAGAACAAGGAAATCATTCTAAGAATCACAATAATCACAGAACATAAATGATGCGCAATTTGTCTAATGATAGGTAAACTATTAGTCGAGTGACTAGTGAAGTCATTTGGATAGAGACCAAAGGCTTTATAAAGCAAGGTCGTTAAGTTCTGTAGGCTGCCATCGTACACACACATGGACGCTCAATATGTTTGATATGGCCGTCTATTCGAGTGAACGATATAGAACATATACTTAGTTCTCGTCAAATATTGCTTTTCTGAAATCTACCATTTGAATACGGTGTAAGTAGTGTTTTGTTTTGTTGTATTTTGAATATTGTGGTCACACCGCGATGTCAACGTATTTCTCAAAAATTCATGTTTTAGCTTGGGATTAGAGTCGGACGTGTGTCTACAAACAACCAAATCATAGGACGTAGGTATTTTGCAAATATCAAATTGTCTTGTGATGTTGATTATAGACACATTTTGTGATAAAATTCTAAACACATTGAATTCAAACAATGGACGCGTCGGATCGTAAAAACTAAGATAGCTTTGTAAACTGGAATTCAATGAAGAAAATGACTGTTTTGCAACACACATCTTACCTAACACATAAAGTAAATTTTGTCCCTATCTAATCCACCATTAACGTAGGTCTTAGTGCGAACTAAGTTTTAAGAACTGCAACTTACAGCAAGAATGGTCTTATCGGACAGTTGTTCTTATGTACCAGTCCAAAATTCAATTCTAAGTCACCAATACAGTTCACATCAAATAAATTTGCTCCCTTAATAGAATCCTGGATATTGAGCACGACGAAGTGCCCCTGAACACGATGCATCTTGTTCCTCAGTCTCTAATAAGTCCAGCTTGCAATACGCAAAGTTATTTGACACGAACCGAGCATCAGACAGTTGTGGACAACTATGTACACCCGGACACACAAGTATTTAGGTAAATTGCGTCCTAGTGTGGGATAGTCGACGCAATCAGCTTCGCGCTGTTTACGCTACAAGTAGGATAACTAGGTAAAGAGATAGCTACGTAGATAGTACCGACTCCGTATAATGTGGGACACTTTGGTCTGTTCTCACTAACACGGGCGATGCGATAAGGGAATTGCCAGTTGTGACTGTTGTGAGGGAACGTTTTCGGTCTGATTTTGGCGTTTTTCATGATGTACAAGAATAACTGTCAGTGACTGCTAACGTGTTAGGGTTTAAGGATAAGAACCTTTAAAGCGGTTTTGTTTTTCTCATCTTGTTTTGTCTATTATAAGATGAAGGTTATTTGCTTCATACAAGAAATTGCATATACGTTTAAATTAGTAACATTAGAACCTGTAACAGTCGTTTATGGATGCTCTGACAAATAGGCCATTAATGATGACATTCACTCATTCAACTCATTACAGTTTGGAGTTAATTATTTCACTAATAGGATGCTAACACTGACGCATTTGACTCAGTTATTATAAGCTGCACCAGTGTACGTTTATTCAAAGGTGTACTGAATGTATTTTACATAAAACTCGGTTTAAATTAAGATTATTCGTGGCATAACTTAAGTTTGCGCGTGGCCGTACATTCACAAACCACGTAAACTATCAGACATTATTTTCAAACAACGTTTTGGAAACACGCCGTGTGGCCGGTCGGTTCCATTCACCAAAGAAAGGTGCACAACGATAAGAATGTAACTCCAATCAACAAGTACCGATGTGTCGATTATCTACGGTACTTACAAAAATGTGGACAGGTAGGTACCAGCGTTTCAACGAACCTACCCACCAACGGGACATTAATAGTCTGTAGCAAGTTGCAACCACGGAAACTCAATGATCTCTGATCTTTAGACTTACCACAAAAACTTCGTTAAAGAAAAATCCAAGAAATGTAAGCACAGAAAATACGAGAACTCGTTTTACACACACATGAGCATTAATTTCGATAGCACTTGAATCCACAATAGTAGAAACACTAACACAATTCGTAACTTGTTTTTAATCACTAAATATTTTTCGTTCGATAATACGCGGGAACCGTGATGAAGCGCGGCGCGTACGTCCGACACTACGCGGTTATCACTCGCGACTAGTGAACGAATGGGAGCGCGAACGAAAGCACAGAATGTCGCGGTGACCGAATGGCGCGCGGAATACGAGGGCACGCGTTCATTCCGAACTTGTCTAGCACCTCACCTATGATTTAATGAAGCAGAATGGATACCTTTATTTTTTTCATTTACTTTTTGCGGCATTTTATAAAACTTGTAAGGACACATTAAACTGCAATCTAGGTATCTTATCTTAATATATTCATACGATTAGCAACGAAGAAGTATCATCAATATAAAAAAGCATCACCTTGGTCTCTAATCCCGGTTTATCAAAGTGGCGCCTTATCTTTTGAAACTTGATAAATAACTGCTACTATTCGAGTTATGCGAACTAAAACTTTCATTGTAATCGTGAAGGGAAACATGACGAGGAAATACACGTAGAACGTGGAGGGGAACAGCTCACGTTGTGAAATAAACTATGCGGATAATGTATGGTTCCCTATAGCAATATCCTCCATCCTACGTACTCATATGGATGGTGCGGAGGTGGTTTTATCACATGCGTGTGAGGCAAGGGTTCCCGCTTTTTTATCAAAACGTCAGCGGGTTTCATTTGTCGTCATTCAAGGATGATAGCGAAATGGTTCATTTAATATGCAGCACACATAATTTACTAACACAAACGCAATGTTGCTTCTCTCTCAAAGATAAACGTATACATAATTGTCAAACATAGGCACCTTGTTTGACGACACCACTTTCCGGCTAGCTATTTGCTTGCGTTTGGGTGCTCCGTGCTGCTCTCCTCACCGCTGCCCATGTGGTGAAGCTGTCAGCAGCCTTGGACACCACGGCTTGTCACGTAGCCGCAGCGCCGGCCGTTTTGCACGGCATGCGAATATCAATGACATAATCCGTCGCGCTCTTGTTGCCGTCGGCGTTCCAGCCATATTAGAACCCAGTGGTCTGGTACGCGACGATGGCAAGAGACCAGACGGTATGTCGTTGTTCCCGTGGAAGATGGGTAGGTCTTTAGTATGGGACGCGACCTGTGTCGATACTCTTGCACCATCTCACCTTCCTAGCTCGGCGCGATGTGCTGGTTCCGCTGCTGCGGCTGCAGAGGACCTCAAACGGCGCAAATATAGTACCCTGGTGGGTAACTATACCTTTGAGCCGTTTGGGGTTGAAACCCTCGGGCCGTGGGGTCCAAGTGCTCATCTCCTATATAAGGATATCGCTAAGCGACTTGCTGACACTTCAGGTGACCCAAGGGCTGGTTTTTATTTTGGCCAAAAAGTAAGCATTGCCATCCAACGTGGCAATGCTGCCAGCCTCTTGGGTACACTCCCGGTGGGCAGCGATGAGGAGGAGTTTTTTGATGCAATTTTTTAAATATTTTTATTTATAGTAAGTGTATATATTAGGTAATAAGTTAGTTGTATGTTGTATATATATTTATTATTAAGTTATTGTAAAAAGTTATTTGTAAATAGATTTTCAAATATAAAAAAAAAAAAAATTATCAAGATATCTAAACTTCTAGTTTTACTACAGGAGCTTATCAAAACCGCTTAATTTGACAGCGAATTTACTGATACAATAAACTACCAAAACTGGTACCGACTTTCATTGGTTTTATTGCACAGCATGACACCGAACCGAATCAATTTAATCCAGTTCTCTAAGACAAACCGCCAAGGAAACAACTTGAACTACTTCCCCGATACGGCTATTTATGTCAAATTCATAAACACCTAAAGCTTTTGTTCTGACCAACCTACTTTCGTTCATGTTTGTAGAAATAATTGACACTCGAGAAAGGCGGGTTAATAACATTTAATTATTATCACTTTAAGTGAAGGGGGTAAGGTCGATAATTGCTTGGCGTCTTGCTTGTTCTCATGGCATGCCATCATTCTGTGGGGTCCGATGTCCGGTTGGTTATCTGACTACCCGTTTCCTTTCTTCATTGACGCGTGCACTTTCTTATGAAGTTTTATATTGTGATGCTCGACGCTTAATGCATTTTATTATTGTGTCTATTTATGCTTGTGACGAAGACAACATCCATTTCATTTCTTTGTATCAACGGACATGAGATGAATAAGTAAAATGAAACGTGCATAGAAGCGTAAAGGGGCTGTCATGAAATATTTCTGATTTATTAAAAGACAAATAAAGAGATACAAATAAACTACATAGGTACAACTAAACGATGTTCGAAGACATCCTTCAACCTACTTCCAAAAAGAGGATTTTATAATCATCTCCTAATACAAGAATCCGATTCCAAAAGCGGTTAATGGCCATCCACGAATATCTGTTTTGGGTGTTTCCGTAAAGGTCACGACTCACAGTATCCATAATGATCAAACTTCGAGGAAAAGCCGGTCTTAATAATGAAGGGCTTCCAAAAAACGGGCCAGATCAGAACGTGTAAGTGCTTTATTTTTAGGACACACGTTTACAGTACTTCGCAAGGAAAAAGGGGCCACATTTTTTATTCAGCAGCGTTTAAAATGTTCGCAAAGTCCTAAAAGTTGAACGTGATTCTGAAATCTCGGAATCACGGCCGCTTTTATTGCGAAAGTGTTAAATATCACAGTTACGCGTAAGAGAAGCATGTAAATATGTTTCACGGATATAAATCTCGATCTAAAAAGCATTGGAAAGCTGTGAAATGATTGGAACTAACGTACGCATGAATATGCAAAATTGTATGAGATCTCGCTTGGGGATTGTTTTTTCATTGTTTCTATTGGGTTCCTTGTTTAATGACGCGCTTATAGATTCAACTTGTCGGAGGTATATTATGATCTATGTACCATAATTGGGATCAATAAAGTACCTTAACAATCAGTTCATTCGATGTCCGAAACACCATCCCACCTAACAAGAATTTGGAGCATAGTTTCCTGTAGTTAAGGTAGCAGGCTTGCGGCGAGAGTACGGTACTATGACTGCGTAAAATAAGAAAAAAACCGCAAGCGAAGCCGCGGCAAAAACATGCGGGAACCAAGAATCGAACGACATAATTGCATCGATTTATTGCATAGAACCTAGTTCGCTCGTGAGAATGTATTTTTCTATTTAAATCATTAGTTAAGTAACGATCTACATTTTGCGTTTATTGCAAGACTTATAAGCTGCATTATTTCACGTAGGTACCTAGGTGATTTCCTTTGGTGAAATAGCTTGGTTAAATACTTTCGAATGAGGAAAATGGCTGGAGATTGCGCGTAGCCAGTGGCATGTATGTTTCCATATTATTGGCTAACTTTTTCACACTGAACATCATGTAGTACCAGAAATTAATGATTGAAGAAGTCAAAGGATTGTTTAGCGATTCAATTGACTAGTCTGGTATTTGTTTTTTTCTTTTTATTTACTTTGCGGTTTCGCAGACCAACGACCTACAATGCCACAATTTTTTGTAGTTTTTACGAAATCTGTAAGGTTTTAGTTACACTCTCAGTTATACTAGATTGATTGATAGTTGATGATGTAATATACAACACATTGTTACATTGGATCATGCTGATGGATTGATTTATAGCATTCGTAATAAAAGAACAATAGATTTCCCTCAATATACTTCTTCAACAAGCTTGGTCTAGTTACATAGCTTCTCCTTATTGACGAATAAAAACATTGGAATTTCTGTTATATTACCCCTCTATGAGGAAAAGTCAGATAGTAAAGCAAATAATTGGAGAACATGTAAAAAATTCATGCCACTTTAAGTAGAACTTGATACTTATGAATACATATATGTACGTTAGTGTGTGTGACACCCATTTAAGCATATAAGTCATCTTTAAAGGCAATTAGGTATGTAAAAATTACTTCATTAATAAGTAAACTATTTACTCTTTGTTCTTCTCTAACTGTACTACTTGTGTAAGTACTTAAATTTCATTAACAGCCTTATCAATCTTAGTGCGTAATTCTCAATATAACTTTAAGTGGAGTTTCACTGTTTCTAATTTTCTCCGAAAAGCTCAATTTGGAAATAATTTCAACTTCGTTAATTTGACTTGAGCCAAACTAATTTACTGTAGTAATTGCATACTTTATTTGTTATTTACACACTTTTGTATTGAGGGTCAATTTTATTTCATTGAGTTTTAGAAGGATTTAATAAGTGAATTTTAAACGCCTTCAATAATATATGTTTTTAATGTATTTAGTAACTAGCTTATAAATATTTTAGTCTTCTGTAACTTAAGCCTTAATTACTTCCGCGACAGGAAAAAATATTAATCGCATTATGAGTAAATGCGATAATTCCTGATAAAAACATGATTTAATACTGTAATGTATGCTTCTTGCAAAGACGAGCCTTATGGAATGTGAATGGCTATTGCGTGTAGTTGATAAATTCTTATTATATTAATCTGTTAATCCTTTAATTAATGCTGGTTGACTATTACTATTGCGTAGTTTAATCCATACTAAGTAGATACTTATGTTAATGTTAAAATAAAGCTGAAGAGTTCGCGCTGAAAACCTGGCTGGCAATTCTTGCAAAGAAATGGTAAGAAGTTGAAAAAAAAAACAGTCTTAAATAGTCCATTTATTAAGTAAGGCTTTTTAACCGGGTGTGTGAAGTAGTTCTCACATTTCCTTGGACCTCAAGATTGTATACGTATAAAACTCTAAAATAATTGTACCAAAAATAATTCTAAGTTAGAAATTCTCTAAAAACTATCGTATCTAAAACAAAAACTAAACAATGTGCCTCTCATCACACCATATATTGTGCGACACCAAATAAATGACACTGTGAATGAATGAACGATCGAATGAATGGTTGGAATGAGATATTCACCGGTCGTGTGTAGAATAGTTTATAATCGAACTTCCAAAGCCGACATCTTTGCGGATAAACTGCCTACTGCGTGTAGGTGGCTCTCAGACTGCCACGCGTCTTGCTACAATGCGGTGAGGCCCACTAGGGCCATAGAATGCCGGGGCTGCGGGATTGTTCGAAAGACTGAAGAAGGAACATGGTGGGTTTTAGTCAGTAAGAGTCTGACACTTGACGGGTCATTTATTTTGATGAAGTAAAATAGTCCTATTAGTGTTTTCAATTTGTTAGGCTAAATGTTTAGTAAAAATATGTCACCTTACGATATTGAACGCTGTTTAACGTGCTACCTCGTTACATTATAAATTGCCTAATAAAATGTAAATAAAATAAAATAATAAAAAAATACCCCCTTTTTCCCAATTGTGTTTGTGTCTGTTGTGCTATTCCTATCTCAAACTGGCTGTACATTTGCTAAGTACGATCAATTTTAACATAGCCAGGCCCGCGCAACAATATGTATCGCGCGGTAGTGTGTGATCCGCCATACTTTACTCTGATTAGCGTACATTACGTGCCCTTAGGGTTATGTGTATGGGAAACTATAGGGAAAGCCCTCTTGTTCAGTTCTACCTTGTTATCATTGTTCGAGGAATTGTAACAGTTAACCGCGGTTAGTTCAGACTTCTCGTTAAGTTATAAGTACCCAATGTTTATGTTCCATGGTAATAAGAGGATATGCTAGGTATGGATATTGAGGTCTTTGATTTCAATCCTTGATCGGAATAAAAAGTGATCTTTTAAGCAATCTATCCATCTTTTCTTCGGTATATTCTTCCCTCTCCATCCATAGCATAGTGTTTGTAGAATATGTGTTATCCTTTTTCATTACATCCCCATGTCGGAGGCTTCTCATTTCCAGCCACTCCTCATCGTTGTGTCTCATCATTACTCCTAATTCCTAGGTAACCCACACATCCATCTCTGCTACAGAAATTAATTTTTATCCCTTTTTTTTCAATATCCACTATAGTTCCAGCTTTTCAGTGTTTAATACCTTAAACCGGTCAAGGCAAAAACATTTCAATTTCTAAAAATAGAACTACCCAACGAAAAAATACCGATTGCATCAGAATACGTCAGTTGGGTTGTTTGGAAACTAGCGCCGGAACAATTCAAGTGAGTTCGGTAGTCGACGGCTACAGTTCCCGTAGTCCCAATTAACGTAGTTCGCATAGAACTACATGTGACCATTAGTCAGAACTGTGTTAAAAGTATTGCTGACGTGGTTTTAATTCAACTAGTGCTAAAACATTGATGGAAACTGTAAAATTGTTAACCTAGAATCAGTGTTGGGAAATGGAAAAATATGAAATGAATAACAAAGCAACAGTTTTACTGACGTACATAAAATTAGGGGCTGTTACATATCGTACATATCGTCCATTTGTGATATGTTTGAGCGGGAATTTTGAAGTAAGCTGAGAGTCTCTTATAATGAACGATAGCTCAGAACTACAGACATAGGTGATAAGTATTGCTAAGCAGTACCAAACTGAAAAAAGTTGAAAAAACATAACGACATAGTTTTAATATTAAATTACATTCTTCTGCATGTTATTCGACTGGAAGCACATTCTTACATGGACCAAAAAAAAACTTTTACAAGATGAGAAGATCTAACAAAGAAATTCAGGCAGTCCTGTTCAGATAAATTTTCAACCAACACGAAAACATACTGTTAAAATTCCAAACATAATAGCCAAAATCAGATAAACCCCAGTATGTAACACAAGCCTTTCCCAACGAACAGTTGTTAAGAACCATTCGTATTTTCCCATTCCTTTCGCCGACCTTGTTCCTTAAGTGTTAGACCCTGTCTGGCTATCAGGTATCCAGAGCAGATCTCCTGAGTGTACATCGTGGAGCCAGTTTGGCTTATCACGGCTCGAGACATGACACTGCAAGTAACAGTACTGTTATCCATCCAATAGATAGTTTGACTACGCCCATGGTTCAATGTGATTATGTAAGTGTAGATGGGACGGGGATATTTTAATGCCTATTTGCAGGGAAAAAGTTTAAATCTGGAAGTTACTTCTTGATTTGTTTTTCAATTTCCCCGTTTGCTCACTTTTGAAATAGTATTAAACAGTTTTAGATGAAAAAAATATGGAATTTAAAGTAGTGACTACGGTTAAAAGGTTACAATATCCAATTTTCCAATAATGTTAACCAAAGCGTAAATTTTATTCCAATAAAGTCGCACAAAATGTGGAGAATGTTCAAATTCGCGTGATTACTATAGTACAGCAGTTAATTAAAATTACAAATTTCATATGTGAGTTACACAATTTTAATTTTATAAAGCATTCATTACTACGCCCATGTTTAAGACACGTTATAATTTTGTTTTGCGAACTTAAATATTTGGTTCCATAAAATACAAAAAAAAAATTAGGGACGAATGGGCAGTTTTGAAGTATTATTGCAATGGATACTATAAGTTAAAAAAAGTTTTCCGCACAGAGGCTACTATTTAATAGGCATTAAACAAACCAAGTCGATTCTCCCACAATTTAGGTCCACCAAATACCGTTAGGAGCGATCGCCGAACCGCAAGTCCGATTGGTTACCTAATACCGCATCGTGCAAGGTCGATCAGTTATTCGCGATAATAACCATTATTATTGGCTATTTGCTTTGTTTTGTTGTCTTCTTTTGAACCTCTTTAATACCGGTACTTTACAAGTACAGACACAGCAGTGGCTTGTTAGATTTTTTCAAAGATTAAGTATGATATGAGCTTATTACTTGTAGGTACTTAACGGGTATTTGACTTTGAAGATGTCATTATTACCATTTTCTTTTGTTTTTCTTTTTTTATATTTATTTGGGAAATGTACGGATTGAAAGAATAAGGGTTTAATTTTTCCTTCTGTCAATAAGAGTAAAGATATTCAATTTTATGTAATAAGTACCTATGCTCATTTGAAGAACCAAACAAATACATATAAACATTGAAAGGCTTTTTGATTGGTAAAACTTTTGAGATTACTTTTGAGGATGAAAATATATTGCGGTATGTATTTGAGCATCGAGTTTATGGTCTTTAGACGACTTTTTGGAATTTCTAAGATATGGTAAGTATATATTACACATTTCTTCTATCACTACAACTGTAAGTCGACGCCTTTAATGAATACTAGTGGATGTTTCTGACACTGAGAATTAAAGTATATTGAGAATAGATTTCAACTATGTTATCAGTTAGGTATGGTTCTTCTAAAACAATTGAACATCCACGTGTTCTAAATCTGACGTAATTATAATCAATTTCTCATTAAAATACCAAAGCAGAAGTTGCCTTTCATTAATCGATCCTCATTTATTACGAAGAAAATGGAAAGTGCTCGTTCATGGTGTAAAATCTTTACATAAAATATTTTGAAAGGAGCACTTTTCACCTTGAGGAGCACTTTATCGTGACGGTGACAGATACCAAAATTATGAGAATATCTCTTAAGAGAATCTGAGAATCACTCTGAATCTGTAGCGCCCTTGTAACTTGGTGGAAATTCTTAGCGCCCTTGAAGATGGAATCTGATGAAGGGATGATAGGTGCAATGATTGTAAAAGGAGTTTTGGAGAATTTATTGCGTAGTGGTTATTTTTAGAAGTTCTTTGGGTTAAAAATAAATGTGGAACACTTGTTGTTAAGTAAAATAAATTCTTCTCTAGCGAAGTAAGAAATATATAGGGTGGAGAAAATATTAATTTTAGACATTAACCAAATTATAAGTAAAAGTATCTACAGAAAAAAAAAACAAACTTCATTCTTTCTTTTGGTAAAAATAAAAGTTACCTAATTAAATTCGCAACAAAAGCTAAATCAAACATTAAAAACAAAATCAATAAGTAACTAACCAAACAAAACGCAATCGTGGGCGAGAATCAATTGTGTTGCTACTAAAAAATCTAATTCTCCATCAAATAAGCAAACAGCGGGACGGAAGCGGGGAGCGAGCGATGCAATCAGTGTTCAGGAAACGACAATTTGGCGACAATTTCTCGTCGCTCGCCGTCGCGCCCTCGCGCCGAGAATTAACGCTTTCAGTGTGGGCCGGACTCTAATGTCAACTCACAACTCACTTTGTGTGTGTGAGTTCGTGTGTGAGTAGAGCCCTAGTGAGTGGGTGAGTTTGCCCGTGAGTGAGTTAATTTGTGTAACCGGTTGTGATTTGACAAGTTAAATGTGCGGAAAATATTTGGAGCTTTTTTAACTTATTTTTGTTCGGGAAACGGATTTGTCACCAATCTAAAGCTCATATTCTTAGTTGAAATCATAAATGCGGATTTATATAGCCTTAGGAAATATAATTTTCAACAAATTATATAGCAAATTCATCATTGCAAAACTGAGCAAACAATAGGCTTTTCAGTTGCTTACAAAGCACTAAAGTTTATAGTAAACTTTAATGAATGTCTGTTCTCTTCTATAGCCAATAAATTATCTTCAAGCAAAGACATGCGACATCCGTGTCGAACATACCTACTTAGCTGGATAATGTTACCCCTTTAAAAGGCATTATTTTTGTTTTTGAAGCATTAATTGCTTCTTAAGCATTGAACACAACATTGAAGTGTGTAGGAACTATCGGCGACGTTAAAGCGAACCATTCACTGGCAATTTCTCACAGAAAAGTTCGAAAGACATCAATAGAACACAGATGGTTTGTAGGTTATAGTGAGTATATAGAAATTTGAATGGCTCTCTGTAATCTTAAAGAGGAAATATTTGTTTGTTTGTACCCGCAAGGCTCCGAAACTACAAAACTGATTTGAAAAATTATTTCACTCTTGGAAAGCTACACTTTTCCTGAGCACATAGCCCATATTTTATTCCGATACGGGCATTAATTCTCACGGGAAACTGCTGGAAATCGGCTTAGTAATTTTAAAGGTGGTAATTTTATGGTCCCCTTTAATTTGAACAAAATATATTTAGATACGAATAGAATTATCTGATAAACTCATCGAATGATGCAAAAATAATATTTAAATATACAGCGGATTACATCGTCATAATCCAATAAGTACATACCATTAGTATTTTATCATATAATACTTAAAGGATATTAGCTACCCGAGTTATTTTTACAACACAACCCGCGTGTTTTGATAACATGACTTCTTACACAATTAATAACTTTGCATGAATGAATTGATGACGTAAATTAATGTTCATATCTAAATCAATAACGGATAATAGAGATATTTCTACAATGCATATAGGTAATTACGAATAATTTTAAACAGAACTCCTCCTTTTTTTGAAGACGGTAAAAAAAACTGACACAAACTATAAAAGATTTGCGACATCGCGCCGCATGTCGAAGCTACTAGGTAGGTATACTATTTATATTGAGTTACTGTGCCATATTGTAAATCCATTATCTCTGTAAAATTATAATACTTTAGTTCCTACTTCTGATAGTAAGAAATTCTGCTACTGCAAAGTTGAACTCTAACAGTACTGGTATAGGATTCAAAACAAAATATTTGATTCAAAAAGGGTCCTATATTTTGTCATAAAAGTACTTACATTTACAATGCTTATAAAATGACCAATATACCTATGAAGGATCAAGGGTTTTATTATTTAGATAACCACAATATATCCTTTTTAATTTAGTAATTATGTATATTCTTTTAGACATAGGTAGCTACATGAATTGTGCAATCATCCCCCTTAATTACTGTTCAAGTATTCTATTAATCAAATTAGCATATTAATATGTTACAATATTGATTCGCGATCGTATCTCGGGCGCCATTGTTCTAGCATTTGTAATCTTCGACAAAACATATGTCACCTCATTCGACGTACATTATTATTCAGATTTGTTGAATATTATCTTAATCCGTATCCGGTATTTAATTTTTATTGAGCGATATGTTAACAGGCTTCTCTAGTAGTTATATAGGTCTGTATAAAGAGTGGTTGACGCAAAGAACTTCAGTACAATTTATGCTAAAAAGTTTTCCCATGTTGAATTCGCCCTCTAATTTTCATAATAACTCTTTTCCTACTACATAAGACAAACAAAGTGTATGCTTGTAGGTAAATGACATCCGATTTAAACCTAAAAAGTAAAATACATCGTCGATGCAGAAGATTTTTCCGTTCAATATTTCAGGATACAAAGTGCACATAGCTTCTATTTTTCAGCTTAATCCGATCACCAGTCAAAGAAAATAAAATAAAAATGGAGACTAAGGGATAAACATTTTTCAGAGCTATAAAATGCATTAGTCATAGTCTAGAATGTGAGCTTGATTCACAATGGAATCCGGACTTCGGTACACCCCGTGCATACCGGATTTTATCTCTAACATTCTTGCTTCTGTAAGGACATAACCTCTAACGACATACTTTCTCTTTCACTCCTTAGTTAAATGACGTGGTGTGACAGAGATAGAGTACTCAACGGTCACATTTCAGGCAGAATACAGTATTGTCAACTGTTTTACGTATATTCTTGTTATTTTTCGATATTTTATTCGTTTGTTCATAATATGTATGTCTCAAGAATATTATAGTTGATTCTGATTTTTTTTTTTAAATCTTAATTTTTGAATTGGGGGTTTTTATCCACAAGGATACGCCAACCCCATTGTACCTTAAACAATATAAATGCACTTAAAAATACTTAACTAATACAAAACAAAAAAAAGAACATTACAGATCTGAGATCATTGCCAGCCTAAACAGCTGTTTTGCTAGATCAGATTGATTCTGAATTCTAAAATAAAACTTAGCATGAAATATCTTTGGTATTTCGAAATAATATTTTAGCTTAAAATATTTGATATCTACTCGAGATCGCGAGCTTATTCTAAAAATAAAGTTTCAGTTCACGTGAGAAAATGTTCGGTCATAATTTTTCCAGTACTGTTATCTACAATATTGTTCGATTGCTGAAGTGTTAATAAATTTCCCGGCTAATGCACAAGAAATAATGACATTATACAGTTTGACGCAGTTTGCGTGCCTACCCGCTGTATTATAAACAGGGTTGCCACTCTTCAGAGAATATTTCAGCTTAAATAATAATGTTGTGAAAGCAAAACTCTGTTTTGTCACGTCTTTTGGGAGACAGTAAATTTTAGAAATGTTGACGATTTTCAAGAAAAGTGAGACCTCTTGAAAATCTTTGGTTAGTAAATACTTTTTTAAGTTACACTTAGCTTAAAAGCTCGTATTTATAAGAATATTTATGTGTATTCTAAGTGGATCGATAATGTAGGAACTTTGTATCTGACAGATGCACTTTACTTCCCACTCAAGACCGGTAGCTTGAAAGCACGTAGAATGTCAAACATCAGCCAAGGTGACCCATCCACACACCTTTTCAAATATATCTTATAACTGTGTGGTTCATCATCTGCCTAGCCTTTTCCTTACTTTGTTGGGGTCGACTTCCAATTGGATTCAACAGAATACCAGTGTATTACATCGAACAACTGCTTTACAGACCTCCTCGATCCAGTTACTCGGACAATCCGATACCCCTTGGTGTAACTGATGGTCAGAGTTTTTGCTTCGGACGTACAGCTTAAGTTACTCAGCCAAGAACCGGTGCTGTTGTTACTGGACCATTATATCTTCAGTCTAATTACCAAAACCTAACGACATAAGTCCGATCTAAGAAGAATAAATCCACAAAATTAAGGGTAGCTACCCTAACGAGGGGGCAATGACTCGCGATTAGCCAACACGCCACAGTGACCTAATGCGACTAAATTAGCTTTTTATATAACACGTTTATTATATAGGCCGGCTAATGGCTTGATTTATTAATTGTTTTTGTTATGGTTTGTAAGGGTGTCTGCGTTGGTAAAGATTTGGTGTCTTGTCAAAATTATAAAACGTTTAACTTAGTTAGTATCTTTTGTGGTGTACCGTTAATTTTTGGCTCAATATATATGAGACCGAGTGTAAATATCAAAGAAATTAAACGAAGTTTATACCTATAGATTAAGGCTGCCCACCACGTCCGATAAATCGGTGACCGATTTTGTTGTATAAGAAGAATGGAAGACACTGATAGCAATAATGCAACGCACACTTCCTACAAAATCTTAATCAGAACGTCCTACAAAAAATTGGACGGATTTTACTTGTTTTATAATAATTCTGACGTGGGTGGGTATTCTTAAGAATTTTCACACCTTTAGCTTTTAGGTAAGTACCTAAAATTTTGAGGATATAATAATTTAATTTCCTCCTACACTCCATTCTTCAGGGTAATTCTACCAAGGATTTGTAGGATGAATATATATCCCCGTTCTCACGTTAATTACCCACCCCTTATAACTTACCTGCTTACTTACATACGTAGCTACGGACATATTTATGTGTTTATCTCATAGCGTGCGTGATCCGACTGGATGCTGGTAGTGGGACATGCGACAGATTCAGTCAGAAGTACTGTTGGAAAGCTTTTATGCTACAAAACTGTATTGTGTTTTTAAAGCAACTCCCATGTTCTTGAAAAAATTAATAGGTACTACAAGTGTGATGACTCTTTGCATTGAGCATTAGAATTTTACAAATTTTAGTGTTGCTTCGGGTAAAATTACTTACCTCTTGACATCTAGTTATTTCCTCGTAGTGCTCAGAAAAGTCCGTTTAGAAAATATCTATACATAGCGCGTTTGATAACAAATTAAATCAGACGCAGTCATTTCAAAATTACAAGCAAATCTTCTTAAAATAGATTTCTAGTACGACATCAAAACCATTAAATTGTTATTTAACGCACATATAAAACCTTCTGCACTTCCCTTTATACTGCCAATGCGTAACAGAGGCACTGCAATTAGCCGGCCCGGAAAATTGATTGCGATCGCCGTTTATATCGAAATAATTGTTATTCGCTACTGTTTTACAGCCGAACATATCCTGTATTCTTGTATATAGTACTTGTAAACCATCATAGTTTCCAGGCCGTAATATATCATAAGGAAATTAGAACGCGTCGTGTAATAGTTAAGTCTGTATTTACAACTAGCGGTTAGAGTTTATGTTCTCGAAAAGCGTTGTAGTAATTGAATTGATTAAAGTTATATCAATTGCAATATTTCTGGTCAATAAATGAAGATCTGTTATGTGATGAGGGGAGTGCTTTCATAATTCCTGAGACTGATTTGTGGTGAGGTTGGTCTTCCATTTCGGTAAAAATGTGGTCACTTTTTTTGGAAAGTAAGTAGCACCTCATAAATCTAGCCTTTTCACTGTCGCGGCAACCATGAGATTTGCTAGATGTGTCATCCGAGGTAATTTTTACAATTTGGACATTCCATACTGTATGCTAAAATTATGCATATCGTCATGACCACTTCAAAACTCTATTTGCATTTATTACATTCTCAAACGTTCCTCTTTTACAATAAATTATACTAGAACGATATCCATGTAACTTTCCTCCACTAAAGTAATTAAAGACCCCGTCCAGTTCAAACGAACTGTTAACTCGAACGCCGCTAAATCAAATTGCCTGGTAGCACGGTAGTGGCGGTAGTACCCATTAGAGAATCTGCTCCACCCACGGAGAATAAAATCACTAGTGGAGATGTCATATTGTTCGATAGTTACCGCGGCCCTGGTAGGTACATAAAAGGCTTGAAAAGGAAATTGGTGGGTTTTTGTGAGTAAGTGTCTGCGGGGACACACGGCTAACCCACAGAGGGGGGGGGGGTCATTAGATGATACCCCAACGAAACAAAAAATTATTTGCCAATCAAGACCAATCGTTGACAAGCAAGCCGAACACCTTGTTAGTTCTAGTAACTGATCACGCCTACTATTCCTTGACCTACAAGAAAACACCTGACCTTTGTACCTTCTGACTGCCTGACCTACCTTCCCTAGCATCTCCACTCTTTCCCTTCTCCGAGGCACGACCAATAGGAGCGCTCAGACAAACTGGGAACAGTGAACGATTTGGTACGTGAGGAGCAATGCGTAACACTGGCAGCTATTAGTTAACTGCATTGCGAGTGAAATACACTGCTGTAATAGAAAATGGCTGGTTTTGTGCTTAAGCTGTGATTAAGGTGGATAGAAATATGTGATTGAATATTATGTCGGTAACGTAGTTTTGAAGACTACGATAAGGGGATTCAAAATTGGCAGATTTTTTCAAACATAATCTCTTCTTTTATGTCTACATAAATTACTGTCTGTAGAGGAATTGACTAGATTAGATAGACCAAAATTCAAGCCTAAAAATTATACTCCATGCGGACCATTTGGCAAAAAGGCAGCTCACGCTTATGCTCGCTTATATAAAGTCGCTTCTTAAAAGCAATTAAGTTCAAGAGATTCCAATAAACAACATTTAATTCAAGTAACAAACGCTTGGAAACATTCGGAATTGAAACGTGAACGATAAATTAAAGTTGCCATATTCGCGACTGGACGCTAGTAGCGCCACCTGTCATGTCGCCGTGAACTAACCGCGCCGATGGGATATATTGCCAGCGTGCATCACGACTCACATATAACATTAATATATTTATTTGGCTGTTGAAGAAAATGGTAGGGTTTTGGCTAAGAACAAGAGGTAAAGATTTGGTTGTGGATTATCCTGAAAATTAATTAAAGCATGGTGACAATAGTAGTAGTAGAGTTGAAGTTAGGGAGTGTGTCCCTTTTTAAGCAGGCTTTAGTTGCTCTGATTTTTAAGTAGGGTTATTAAAAGTATTCATTTTCTGTTTAACTTGCTCCTATTTAATAAGTGAACAGAGAAAAAAGCTACTTCCATCATTCTAACCACTTATCAACGCCTATAAAATTGAGTTTTGGGATATAAAAGTACTCTAATCATGTTAGAATTAACGGTACTGACAAGCGAACAGCCGCGAGCGTAGCGAGCGCGAAAATTTTTGAGTTTTAGGACATAAAAGTACTCTAATCATGTTAGAATGAACTGTACTGATAAGTGAACAACCGCGAGCGTAGCGAGCGCGAATTTTTTTAAATTGTTTGTTTAAGGACTCTCAAATTAAACTCGGAATTAAGCACAAATACAAAGAATCCGTGACTGGATCGAGAGCCAGTTGTTTCTGTTACGTTGGTGTTCCAATTTCTTTGTTAAATTGAGAACTCAAAAAGTAAACGCAGAATGAATAAGAAATAAATAATGATTTTTTTTTTTTTCTTGGACCAGGTATATATGTATTTTTTTATTATATTTTTTTTATATTAGTGTGGGTTGTAGCGCGAGGCCCCCCCAAGCGCGAGGCCCTGTGCGAAGGCACAGTTCGCACACCCCTAGCGCCGCCACTGACCACCAGACTACCACACCCATAAACAAGGAAGTCCAAACACATAATAAATAATTATTCCGTTTATTTCCAAGCAGTGAAATACAAAACAAATGCCAGCCTCCTAATGGAATCTGAGTTGTTCCACTGACAGCTTCCTACAGCTCCCTACTGTTCAGAGATGAGCTACAACGGCGCGCGCGCATACTATTCTAACTTATATTATAAATGCCAATGTAGGTACGTTTGTTTGTATGTTTGTGGCGCTTTGCATTTGATAATTATTATCAGATCAGATCATAGATCTTCATGTCTAATCTCTATCTATTATTATCTGTCTATTAAGACATGAAGATATAAGAAAATCTGTAGTATTTCATAGGTTATATTTATAATAGGGTGCGAAGGGCAGAAACACGGTAAAAGCTAAAATCCATCATGACACTGCCAATGAATATTTATTTGTGTGTCACGCCTCTCTCAGTATAAAGGTAAACCCAAGTGCATACAATTTGGTACGTATATAGATAAATGGTTACTTTTCAAGACACGGATCGGTTTTTTCTTGTCCTGTATCGCTAGCAGTTTTTGGATTACCTACTACATAGAATACGCTTCCAAGGTAAAACTGAGTAGGTAACTGATTTTGATTGAATTTAGTATTAAGATAAATCTGAGTTTTTGGACGAATCATCCAATCTCAAAAGTAATTCTCTCAGAACATAAGCGAAACCACATAAACAAACTAGCTATATTTGCTCCTAAACTATGCGTAGGAGTCACACCCGTCTAGCAGTTATTGCGAGCTTCCTTAAAGCTCGGAGCTAAATAACCAAACAACCAGAATTGTTCCTATTGAAGCTATAAATCTTTGCTTTCTTGTATCTGTCTCATGGTGACTGAATAAATGTCCTATTAGTCTATGGTGTGAATGGTGAAGATGGTATGAAGGCAAATTAGTGGTGTGAAGGTGTCAATTGTTTTATTATTGTAGTTCTTTTGTTTTATTAGTTTTAATGTTGCTCAGTAGATCTTAATTAATATTACAAGTTACTACATGAAGTTATATTATGAAGAGGATTTTTGTACCCTAAAGACTTCAGAAACGATTCGAAAATGTATTTAATTATTTTGAAGCTACACTATCGCTAATGAAATAGAAAAATAAATGAAATAGCTACAAGGTATGTAATTTTCTTCTTACGTCATACACTACTAAATAAATTCATTTCAAACATAATTCCACAAAAAGAAAACTTTAATATCTTCAAGTGACTGTTAACATCCATCAAAAGAAAGAAATTGCTCATTGCTACATACAGCAAGCTGCGTAGGTACAATTTCATGTTTCAATTTAATTTCAATTCATTAAAGTTGACCATCTAAAGGTCGAACCTAAATACCAGCTGCCAACAAGAGCTACAATACTGCTTCCCTCATTATCTGTAAGGTCGTGAACACAATGATGCATCTTGCACACGGAGTAAGGAAAGAGCGGAGATGCCATAATGCAGGTAGGTCAGGCTCCTTCGGCTAGGTCAAATTCGTACGGCGAGTATGACCAAAACTATCAGTTACCAGTGAACTAGCGAGGCGTTCGGGTTCTTTGAGACACGATCAACGATTTTTGGTATTACAAAGAAGATGTTCTATAAGGGCGGAAACAGTAACGTTCCTCGTCCTTCGCTCATCCGCATTTTTACGCGCTAATTTCTTAGGCGATTTTCAGTAATGGCACCTCCGCTAGTCATTTTGTTCTCCATGATCATGTAGTTCACTTAGCGGCCAGAGTGACCCCGCGACCCTTTCTTGTATGCAAATCATATGAATTACGCCTAATCTGCATTCACAAAGGTTCAAAGCATACATACAATTATTGTAGGTACTTAATTGTTTTCCCGTTAAAGCTTGTTCAAATTGTTCTAGAATACATTTTAGATATGGAATTCTGTGAGCTATTGTTTTGTTTTATACATATTTGAATTCGGAATATTTTGAAATTCGAATTCTGAGAATTGTAGTGGTTGTGTTGTGTTTTGTTTTTTATTGTGTTCAGTGTCGATAAATAATTCGAGGCAATAGATTTGCTGTTTCGAGTATTTTATGAAAAATAATACTTAAAAAGTATTATTTGAAAACAACCTAGTAAAAAGGTAGATTGAAACATTTGGAAGTTGATATCAATCAAGTGTATTTTCAGAATCTGCCCTAGATTATTCTTTCTTGCAGATTGCATACTAATTACCTAAAGACTTAACGTTTTCAAATTGAGAATTTTTAAACACATGCTTTATTTACTCGAACCCAGATTCAGATGATTCTCCTATTCCAATACAAAAATCATTACCATTCTTATTACATTTCCTTTTAACAAAACTCGTCAACTATAAGAAGACGATAATTTCCTCTAAAACCTTGGACAGTTTATTCTAGAAAACCCATAGAAACTTGAGGAAATATAAACCATTGAGTACTATAACTGTCTGCGGCATTAATTCTCGCAGTTATTACGAGAGAAACATGATTTAGTGAGCGACGCCGCAGTAAAAGGTATGTGATTTAAACTGCGGGTATGGGTTTAAGGGCGTCGCGTATAGAAAGCTTTGAAGAGATATATTTATGAGTCAATATAATGTATGTGTGGAATTATATTATTTGTTAAATTCACTATAAACACCCATGGTTATACAAATAGAATAATTTACTTATGTACATACCTAGTTATGTAGTAGGTATGTACCTATTCGATTTCAAATTTTAATTACGGTAACTTTATTTTTATCGAATAACTAAAAAGCTTATAATAAAATAATCCAAATAGACGAATTGGCCTTTGTAGGTACGTGTATTTAAAAGTAAACTATCTTTATCAAACTTAATGAATTACTATTTTGCTCACAGTAACAAACACAATACAAAAAACTTTCATGTTCATAAAACACAGGAGAGGAAACATATCCGACATCCGTACATAGTTATAGTACGGCTAAATATTTACGAACTACAAACGTTAATAAATAAACCCCGTTCGTAAAATATTACAAAATAAAACAAACGCTCCAACGTTTACACTATTTAAACGCAATTTCATATGTTAGAGCATTGAAACAATAGGATACGCCATTGCCGTACCTTCCTCTCTAACAAAGATACTCAAACTCCCCATCATATTCGTGTCCAAGATTAAGCTCGCGGTTTCACCCGCTTTTCACACCGAGGGAACCATTTCTCGCAAACAGATATATAAAAAGTTATGTTATTTTGATATAACAGCTATTTTACCGCCAAGTTTCATCAAAATTCATCCAGCAGTTTTTACGTGAAAGAGGAACAAACAGCCATATCTTATTTGTTCCGTTGATTACCTCGCCCGAGCTGCCATACTTGGCATACTTTTTTAGCTGACTTCAAAAAAAGGAAGAAGTTCTTAATTCGTACGGCTCTGTTTTCATGATAATAGAAAATTGTGTTTATGGCAGGTCCAGTTGGTTAACTGATCTAAGTGTCAAATATAGACCCAGGTTTTAATTGGGTGATATTTTTACATGAAGCCCGTATGTAATTGAGCCGTTAGCTGTTTATTACCAGTTAAACAGTTTCCTCGTTTGCATGAAAACATAATATCCTGATCTCATGACTCTTTGAACTTTAAATAGAATCTAGTTCACGTAGCTGTATGGAAATTTCATAATGTTGCAGAGTGAAATATGTACCTACTGTTAGGTAGCTCGCATGAGTATCAAAATTGTTTGAGGTAATTAAGTGCTCTTTTAAATAGTTATGAACCCTTTTCTATACTAAAATTTATAAAGATGAAAACTTTGTAGAATGCTCAATCCTTCTCCGTGTGAGAGGAGGCCTGTGCCCAGCAGTGGGACGATAAATAGGCTGTAACTGTAACTGAAAACTTTGTAGGACCAATTTAAAAAAATCCGTCACTATTAGAAAGCTACACTCTTTCGAGTAACGTACTAAGCTATATTGTATCCCGTTACGGGCAGTAATTTCCACGGGACGCTGATGAAACCGCGGGAAAACTGCTTATAAATTATTTAAAAAAAAAACTTAAAAAATTACGTTAGAAAAGTGTCAATCAAAGAACTGATCTAAATTCAAATCTTTCAGACAGTTAATAAAACATTTGAAACACCAATTCTGAAAAAGTTATTTATTAAAAAATCTTTATTCTTCTACAGGTACTACAGATGAGCGTGAATCCTAAACAAAATGATTCTCTCGCCACGGGACCATCGCGCTGTGTAAACGCTCCCGCAAGCCACGGTCGCGGTATGCAGTTGTGTTACCCACTTAAATACCTCGTCATTTTCATACCTTTACCCCTTGTGTAGTGTGAGTTAGTGTGTAAAATTGTTTGTCGAATCGTGGCCTGTAGGTTTTAAGGATGACCACTGTTCATATACAAGGTCGTAAAATATCCAGGAATTGTACAGCGTGTAGTTTGACAAAGACAGGATTATTTAGTAATTTTATTTAGATGGCTGTGGTTAAAATGATGTCTATCTACATGCATGCTGCATGCAGAGACATATAATAGCATGATGCTAGTAAGCAATAGGTACGCGTATATTTTGCTAGTCCTGCTTAACTCGTACGTAAAAATTTGCAGCCTTTTTCTTAATTTTACTGAATCTTATTGACTAGAATCCACCCATGTTTCTTCTAGTATCAGAGCAACAATGAGTCTTTCGAATAAATTTCGCAGTATTTCAATTCAATCTCGCAACATCAGAGAGTTCCTTAACCTCAAATGTGTCTTCTAAATCAACAAACTCCATTTTCCCAGAAAAACCAACAAACAAAAATGAAACAAAAGCTTATTCTTCACAAAATCTTTTCAAGTTAAATAAACAAACTTCTACAATCGTATCTCAGTGCTTCTGATCTTATCTTAAGGTCATTGAACTCTAATAGCATCTGAGTCGCACTCAATCAATTCTGTAGATTAGTATCGCGAATCGCATTAGTGTGTTACGGGGCTAAGCTCGGTGGTCAGTAGGACCGTCAACGGTATTACACTAATTGATATAGCTGGTTTATGTTGATAGGATTAGTGCTTAAATATGTGTATAGAATATAGATGCAATTTTTATTGATGCAAAATTGACAGTATCAGTTTGACTTGTTATGTATTTGTGTATATATAACAATTTAACAAAAACCATTTTAAGACTTTAGGACATTTAATATCTTTCAACCCTTATCCCAAATGTTTAAGTTGGCGCAACATGTTTTCTTTTATGATATGGTACTACTCTTTTACGTCCTCTCGCAATGACAGAGTAAAGAGAACTTGGACTATAGTGGATTGAATAATGATACATATAGAAAAGTTGAAGGGGAAAACAAACTTAGGACGTTGAAGCATTTTTTTCCATACCTTTAAGAAGCTATAGCTTGAAAAGCATGCAATAGCAACTCATACAGCATAATTATTTTTTTCACTTATCTATGGTAGTACTTTTATTGTATCAAAGCTTTTGTATTTCAATTTATTTTCATTTGATCGTGTTTCCAATGGATTATTTCTTGAGATCGTGCACCTCCCGCTAAGGCGATATCGTCAGAGCATCGATGTAGTATGATCGGATTAGGTACTACCTATTATTATTGAAGCTGCTTTGAGAACCACTCAAAAGTGGGAGGTACCCAAATCTTAATAAGTGGACATGTATTCTAACCCAAAAAATATCTTGAAGTATAAATCTGCCTACCTGTCTACTTAGGTTCTTGGTATTTTTCGAAAGCTGTCAAATCTAAAGGAACCCTTTGAAGTTTAAAAGCATGGTAGTCCTTTGAGACGAATTTCCCTAAAGCTTAGATATTATTTTAAATATAATTTACATTATTTTTACGTAGTTTTTTTAGGTCTAAAATCTTTTTCATAGGCGTTAAATTTACGAGAGCTAAAGAGACTACCACTAAATTCTTAGTAAACTCGCATTAGCAGTTAATATCTATCGTGCTAAATAAATAAAACAGTTGAAAATCAGCCAACAGAACAAACACCTCGCTACCCCCATTCTAGAACGAAGTCATTTTCCCGCAAGACCCCATAAAAACTATCAAACCGTAGCCCGGTTCACCATAAATGGAGTCTAATACGGTACGGTTCCGCTCCTATTAGATAGCTTAGTGTTCAGCTATAGTGCATTTATTAGCCATGATGGGTACTTAGTAGACGTTAGTAATTGGAATTTGGTTTGTGATTAATTGACGAGCGTAAAACATGATTGATTTTGGTACAACGTTGAGACAAACATTACAAATTAAATTCGCTTATTTGTACGCAAATTAGATAAATGTAAGGGTATATTTCTTATTTAACACCTTATGTAACAATACCTCTGGTTTGTAAACACCCGTGTTTTAACAAAATAAATTATATTTTTAATGTCTTTGTTTAGTTTTCACTTAAAAATGGTTGGTAATCAAAAAATTTTACAACATTGGCAAGTATTTACCTAATTGTTACAAGAAAAAACAATCTCATCTGGCAACAAGCATAACTTCTTTATTTTTCTACTATGCAGGCAACGCCACAGGACATACATAGTGCACCATTCATCCAATTGCCTGCAGCCAACTCCTACTGCGCTACGCAAGTAATTATTTAATCTTCAATCAGTCACGGAAAGCTTAAATATAGACTAAAATATAGCGTACAGGAAAAACAGTAGATCAAGTTGGTAACGACATTAGAAATGTTAAAGTATTTAAAGCGTGAATCAAACATGTACTTAATTGAAATGAATAAATTTTAATTCAGATCACCTCCTGCTTAATAAAAAAAAATATCTTTGGCCTATAAATCACAAGCCTTTTTATAGCAATTGTGTAAAAACTTCGTAAACTTTAAAATTGTGTAGTTTAGGATGACAAGACGTTTCTTGCTGTTATTGAACTTGTTGGTATGACCTGTGTCATTTTATCGATGACCACATCCACGTAGAACATTTAGAGCTCACAGTTTCCCAATTGTGTCCCAAGTTTCACCTTTATAATTAGCACACAAAGCAAACTTCACACTAGTGAATTCCGCCATTTAAATAAGCCTATAATATGGCTACACAAATAAGTAAGCCCACCATTTGACATCAAAAGCAAATTACCAGCAATGACTTAGCAAAAACGATGAACCGAAAGCCGACCATCGGAACAGAGGAAACTCGTTTTAGGCCAAGGTCAATTCATATCATACCTACAATCGGACGTCCGGCTGACCAACGGTATATGACCGGAATCGGACCTGACATTTGCGGTTCGCTTTGGCACATACATATAAATCAGTGATATTTCGTATCTGCGGAAATTGGATCAGCAGTATTGGTCTGTGATTCCTAAGGTTGAAGGTGAATAAATCAGTGAGGGTAAATTTTTTGTCAACCACGCTCTAGTCATGATTAAAAATTAAATTGCCCTTTTTTAAACTGATTCAAAGGTTCTTGATAATTTCAGCGTTTTAAAAGAAAATATGCTGTATTTTATGTACGTTGTGAAAAACGTTAAAGAGCCAGAAAATCTGCATATATTTTTGTAAATAGCTAAAACTAGGGTATTCTACATGTAAAAGTTGAGGTACGTTTGTTTTTCAGTTAAATTAGTTCAGCTACATCTGGTTAGACTTAAGGCTGTTCAATTTTTTTAGTTAAGCCGTATATCCATCACAACATTTGTGAAAATTCTGTACTCGTCTCCATAACTTACAAGCCTAATAAGGATTTAATATGAATTATGTTAGTGAACCTTCTGCAAAACCTGTACAACGTCAGTATTAAGCCAAGCGTACACGACAACCGTAAGGCGATGGCCAACAGAATTAATTGGTGTGGTAAATAATGTTCAATGGCCGGTCAGGTGTGTTAGCCTGTTAGTTAAGGCATTTCCTCGTCTTACCCATTTTCTGAGCAATTAAAGATGAAAGCCATTAATATTGGACACATTTGAGGTGTAAGTTTACTCGCTGTTATATTGCTGGGAAGATTATATTACCTACTTATATGGATGAGCATGTTTGATATTATATTACCTATTTATATGGCTCGGCATGTCTGAAAGAACCTTTGAACATTGAGTATGTTAGTATTTTTTAACCGACTTTCCAAGAAGGAGTTGCTCAATTCGATGGATTTTTGTTTTATGTAATGTCAATATATGAAATTGTCTCATATTTGATTTTCTGCAAGAGAGAGAAAGTTCTCGTTATTAATGTTAGCTTTGAATTCAAAATTCACTTTTGTACATATTTACATATCGGGGGTTAGCTACTAAATAAAATGTACATACATACATTTTCTTACGATTTCAAAGCTTTTAGTGTAAATACTAAAAACTGATTAATATCTGTTACGAAGACATAATCCAAAGTGCAAACACTTGCTTCGGTATCAATAAAGTAGGGTGACCATATATAGCGAATATGCCGACTGCGAAATCAGAAGGAAATTGAAAGAAGTGTTAAAACTTTTTTCTTGTTCGTTGATTGGTGATCTTAATTGGCTGTGTGGTCAAAAATAAATGTACTAAATACCTGAGAGTTCTTATTATGATACTTGAGAAAAAAAAATACGGAATAAGTTTGAAGTTATTTCTGGATGTAAGTCGTCCAACGAGTTTTTACTGAATAACTTGAGAAGTGTATATTTTTATTGCGATGATATATTCGTTTACGTAAAAAAGAGCAAGTACTTAGTTGATTATTACAAATATCGGTCCGAAATATATTTTTATTGTTGGTATAAATAAAAATAAATGCTACGTCAGAAATAAAGAGTAGCAAAAAGCGAAGACTTGGCAATGTATCTATTTATTGTTATTTTTATTATTTGCAATAACATGAACGTATCCATATATGGTAGTAATAACAACAAGTCTTGTACAGTAACACAGATCCGCTTAATGAACTATTTTTGTACCAAGAACACACAATATTCATTTCCCTAGAGAATAGAAGGATACAACGTACCAAAACTTACCCTAGTATTACACCTTTTCTCTCCAAAAGCTTCGTACAATTTATGCAACTAATAATTTTGATAATTAAAAAAATAATTAGACGTACAATTCATATCTTAATTAAGTTTCTTTTCAAGCAAAGTTCTATGAAAGCGTTCCCCTCATCACGATTTTTACATTGAATTCTTCAGATTCATTTCAGTTTTTAATACTGCATAACTTTTCTTGGATTTTCCTGTAAAGTAAAATCTTTGTGGACTTAATGAAGGCTGCCTCACAAAAGACTGAGTCGGCAAAGTCAGCATTATGCTAAACGAACTATTCCTCCATTGATTTTATGACAGTTATCATTTTTTATATCATTTTCTATGTATCAGTTTATTGGGAATGTTACTTACAGATAGTACATATGTTACGTCGTATTTATTCAGAGAAAGAATATTGAATACTTATGATCGCCTGACTAGACAAATTTTCTCAATGGATGTTTTGACCCAGTTGGTGCCAAAATTAATGAACTCACTCTTTTACCCTGAATTAAATGCTTTAATTATTTGTCGTTATTGATTTTCACGTTCTTTAAAATAATTGTCTTCATTCCAAAACACTTGAGATAATTCAACAAACACATAATACTTTCTCCCACTTCTTAAAGACCCCGTCCTTGAACTCAATGGATCCTGTAACACGCCCTGGCCTTACAAAGCAATGAAGGTCATCGGCATCAAACACCGTTTCCTTGCCATAATATCGTGTCAGCTGAGCATAAGCGCACTTACGAGCGCTAACTGTCGTCTGGCCCCTTGACCGATACTCCGCATGTCGGGCGTTTCTTGCGAGTTCGCGTTTGAGGTGTAAGGAGGACGATGAAGCGATTAAGCAGAAGCGACACAAAGCGACCAAGACATGCGTGTGTCTGCGGTTTTCTGTAAATAAAGCTATCAGGCACATGTATGCTAATAAAATGTTTTCTTTTTTAGAGAAATATAGATATGTAAACTGAACTTTTTGGCGTTCTTAAACATATCCTTTTTTGGGACTGGACCATGTGTCCATTCCGAGGACTTTTTTGTAGAACAGCATAAGAGTGCAGAAAGGTGAAAGATGAGGCATAGAGAACACTTTTTATATCACAAAAAAATCTATCACACTTTTTATTCTACTTTACATATTGTATTGTGTCACTGATCAAGATTATGACAAGATACAAAAATCAGACAATTTCGCTGGGATATATTAACCTCTACTAGCTTACAACTTACGCCGATAGTCATTACGGCGCAAGTTTTTGCGCGCTGTCGCCGCGTACGGTAATTCAGTTATGCCTGTAACTTCATTGATTGAAGCCTCCGCGTTTAGCGGTCACTGGGGACCAACTGTTCATACGCCATCCTCTTTGAGGTAATTGATTACCGCTGATTGAAGTGAACCTAATTAGTCTCCAGAGAAATTATTTGATTATAGATAACTGTTGATGTGTGGAGTGAAGGTCAATTGTGATGGGTAATTTATTTCTGCTAGATGAAAGTGATTTATTTTTATTGTTGTTGTAATTTAAGTAGTTTTTTTGAACCTATTGTCGGTATAAGTACATGCTATACATCGCAATTCGGCATGGACCGGGTACGCAATTGTTAACGCTCTAATTTTACTCCACCAAAAAAACTCCCTGTTGTTCCATGCGACCAAAAATAAAACAAAACTCTGAAACAACATAATAGGCTGATAAAAAAAAGAGAATAAACCCTAGGGAATGAGGAATAAAAATGTTTTTCAGCCTCCAAAACCACTAGTACAAAGTAGTGTGTTGTACAGTGGTTTCCTCATACAGGATAACACGTATGTGGCTTAGAATCGCGCCTCGCCAAGGACCTTTGACAAAGTAATGACGGAGCGCAGACAAAGGGCCCAGACCCTCCCCCCCCCTCCCTTCCACGTACTTGTCTCCCTTCATCTGGAGGGTGGCACAGCCTAGGGGCAAGGGTATCTATGGCTTGAGAGGACAAAGCCCTATTTGAAGTATGAGTAGAAGAAGGATTTTTGTATTTTTGGCTTAAGTGCCTCTTTTGTTCAATAAATGTTGGCAATAGTTATGATATTGGGTTATTGTTCAGTGATACGGTTTGGTCGTTCGTTATTGTGTGTATTTATTTATGAGCAATGTCTGTATTTCTCGTTAGTTCTGAATCCAATAATATTACATATTTTTATAGCGTATGCTTTTCTTAATCACAATAATAAATATGAAAGGTACATATATATTAAAAATAATAAATGTTCCTTAAGAAAAAAGCGAATAATTTTTGAAGCACATAAGGAAGCGAATAATTTTTGGAGCACTAACCTAAGAGCCAAAACCTTCTACTCAAAATAAAAAAGAACAAAAATTTTTTTCATAAAAAGTATCCGATAAAAAATACAAAAAGCAGTCACCCTACCAATGCAAGTGCCACCCGCCATTACAGATCGCACGTTTTGATTCGCCCGTGTTCTCGACGTGACGAGACTGGCTCAAGTGCGGCCTGCGGCGTGGCTACCCTACCCACTACTAGAGCCTACCATGTTTATGTGAATAATGCACGGGTTACCTAACCTAGTGCTCACTGGATTGTGGGATTATGAAATCTGTGATGTATTGAGGGAAATTGCATTGAGGTAGGGTTCGGCAGTGTTAGTGTCCGTTAGTAGACTTCTAAAAACTTCCTTTGGTGCCAGGTTGTCTTACAGTCAAAAGTCAAGAGGTCCAACAACGAATTTCCATGAGACAATTTCGTTATTTCATCAATCTTTCTACGCAACACCTGTTTCGGTTTTATTTAACTAAACAGTGTCACAGTAGACCGCTTCATATAAATACTTACCTACATAACACGTGTTTGAATAAACTCATTGGTTATTTATAACGACTCCGTGGTGTCATATTAATGTTTACTATTGAACAGACATCAGAAATCGTCAATACCTAAATGCTGGTAATAAAGAGTAGGCTTTATACCGGGTTGAGTTTTGAACTTTGAACCAAAATCTATACTAATATTATAAAGAGGAAAACTTTGTTCGGTTGAAATGGATAAACTTAAAACCTACTGGACTGATTTAAAAAATTCTTTCACCATTAGAATGCTATATTATCTGCGAGTAGCATAGGCTATATTTTATCCCGATGCGGGCAGTAGCTCCCACGGGACGCGGGTGAAACCACGGGAAAACGGCTAGAATTAATTAAATTAATTATTAATTAAAATTTAACATTTTCAACAGTTCATTAAGACGCTAGACTTAAAGCTCAAAGCAATTTCTTACGAACAACAAGTACTCGTAATATCAGGATTGCGAAATATAATATTTTATACGTCTCAAAGTATAAATTGAAAATTATTACTATCATCTTACGTCCGCTTTACACATATATGTGAGAAATAGATTTTCTGTGCAATCAAAATGAATGGGTTCCACTTGTTTGAATTATTAGAAAATGCCTCTGGGTTTTGAAAATGTTATATTATGTCGGGAGCTGGAAGTAATAAATGGATGTAGGTTTAAATATTAATCTTCTGTTTCTAGAATACTGACATTTATTTTTCGAGGATTGAAATAAGCTCTTTCCTATTATACCTACACAAAATATCGTTTTCATTTCCTAAAAAATGTTCCAGTTATCAAGAAAGCAAACAATTATCTAGTTTAGCAGTTTAACTTACATAACAATTATTTTAGAAATGATCGACTGTTTCGGTGAATATAACCTAGGTCTGTAGGTCTTCCTCTTCCTCTCCATCCATCTACATTCATACTAAGCACACACATAACCAGCTTACCGGCAGAAATTGGAAAAACGATCTCACATCGTTTCTCTTCGCACAGTAGGTAAGCTTATCGTAACTCCTTTTGAAACTTGCAAAGGTTAAATTACTTATAGATACCACCTCTTCTAACTCCTAAAAGTTTTATAACTAAGTACTTTAATTGATACAATTACCTCTCCACAAACTTTATACTTATTTCACTAACTTTAGAACAAAGTTAAGGAATTTAGTCAAATTGCCCAAACACTAGGAATTCTTGTAGAAACTTAGTACCTAATAGGCGATTAATTATGGCTATGTTAACAATGACAGTTTTAGATACCTAATGATATTGTAATGCCGGAGATACGTATGTTAATTTGTACTTTACGATGTACACAGAATAGTGATAGCCTATTTATAGTTATTAAGAGCGTGTACGTCAACCGCGCGCCATTTGGCCTAAAATGGTACTTTTCAAACCACTGTTTCTCAGTAACTACTTATCCTATAACTATGTTATTTTTTAATAACGCAAGGTAATTTCACTGTCTGTATAGTTAATTGAACATAAATTTCAATTTGTGTAGTTTAAATACTTAAAACCCCTATAACGTAACAGATGTTTTATAAAATTCCCGTTCAGCGTCTATTTCGAAGCTTAAATTCATGTGAAAACAGTGGCAAATCTAATCATATTTATTTTTTTACTCATAGACGAAATCCCCATGCCTATAGTTAGTTGAAAACATTTTTTGATTTAGGTCTCTATCTTTCAGAAAAAAATATTTTAACAATGTGAAAAATTGTGAATTTCAAATGCTTTTTTTACCTATCTATCTTACTTAATTTAATATAACAATTATTTACTATAGTAACATAACTCTTTATTTAAAACATAAACTTTATATTATAATTTAATCTCTCGTTTTTATTTTTTTATAAATTATTTAAAAACTACTATAAAACGCTGCACGCGAGTCAACTCAAACCAGACCGCCGCAAGGCTTCACAGAGAGAGGACGTGTCGCTCCGTCACATCGCGTAGGGTGAATAACCTCTGCCGTGGATACCGAGAATAGAGTACATTTCAAGCGCGACCAACAAATCTTGATACATTACTATTTTATTTAAAGCTCAATTTTGAAGCATATTTTTTTTATCGATTGAGTTGAAATTTTGTTTGAATGTTCAGTTTTAATGACAATGTATGATTCTATATCCAATATGGCGGTATACCCAAGATGGAGAAAAAAATGTTTTTAATGCATTCCTACGATATGGGTATCAAATGAAAGGGCTTGCTATGAATAACTCGAAAAAAAATGTGTCGCGAGTCTAAATCCAATATGGCGGACTCCTTAGGCTAGGAATCACTGACAAGCAGATGTCTGTTACCAATCGAGCTATATTTTTTTTTTTTTCATTTTGGATGTACCCAAATTTTGACTTTTGATCTCGAATAACTTTTGATCTCGAATAACTTTTGAAGCATATAGGATAGATAACTTAAAACTTTATTTGCAATGGTAAACCCAAGCTCTTCACCAATATTTGGCTTTCCGGCAATTGTTGTTATTTGACGACAATTTTTCGGTCTGGATGGACTGGACCATTCATAGATATAAACAATCAATTTTTCAAATCGGTCCAGGCGTCTTTGAGAAATCGAGAACAATCAAATTGAGAACAATCACAAAACAATCTAATTGAAACCTCCTCCTTTCTTTTTTTGAAATCGGTTAAAATACAGAAACTCTTAACATTGTCATTAATCATCAGTCGACTATTTAGTACTGTTGAAAATTGTATGTAATATACAGAAAGTCCTCAAAACCAAGGTTTTCATAGGTGCCCGATTTTTTTGCAAAAGAGTGTAAGTATTAACGACTTATTTTCATGCTTTTATATTTTAGACATCCATAGACTTACACTATTTTCCCGCTATTAACTATTTACTAAATAATATATTTTTTGTTCTACCAATTTCACTCGAAAGGATCAAAATGGTTTGTGTGACTATACGTGAAGTATGATAGGCACGCACACAGCCGCGACGCTAGTCTGCGCGGTTTTTTGCGTTGAATTACCTAAAGTTGACATCGTGCGCCGAGCGTACACGCTCTTAACAAGTTGTTGGTACAATATATTTAGTTAATGGCAACACATAACACCTAATAATCATGTAATAATTACTTGTAGGTAATTGAGAAATACTAACCAAACTTTTTTCGTGTGCTCTCTTATTTTTTTATAGTTGCAAAAAAAAAATTGTTTCTTTTTTATGTACCTAATTGGATATACATTTTATTTAGCGTATCTAGATGTATTAGCAGCAAGCATGTTTTATTATCGCTATGTCATATGGGAACGATTGACAAATCATACCCCGTAAAATTACGTGAGATCTAGGTAATTGAACATCGGAAGTTACAGAGTGAAGAAAAAGTATTTATCCAATGAAAAAAAGTTAACTATTTAACAAGATAAACACCACAATTGATTAAAAAGACTTTTAAAAAAAGCATTCCCACGAAAAAACTTTATGTACACTTTTTTTACGAGTTCCCATTCCCATTGAATCCAACCTTAAAACAGGCCAATAATTGTTCCGAATCAACCAGTTACCGATGTTATCATAAGTTATTTAACCAACGTTTCGTCAGACCGTTAATAACTGGTTATATAACCACTACTTATGTGATGGCAGTTAGTGTAACGGAATATTGAGTCAACTGTGATTTGGTTAGGTTATAACTGCTGATCCATATCTTGTTATCTCACAGTTTTTAGGAAAAAGAACCGTTTTGATGATGTAGTCCAAATTTTTGTGTGAAGTAAATAAGATGAAAATAGTATGTACTGTAGTGTATTTGGGAGAGAAAAATATTTAGCTGTAGATGATTTGGATTTTTCAACGTGAGCTCATTTATTCGGGTTGTTTAAAGCTAATCTGCTGTACTACAATATATTTTATGAATTTTTGCATGCCTCATGGTAGAATGTACTGGACTCTACTTTCACTTAACACCATATTTTTGTACCTACATTCATAGCAAATAAATCATTTCATTTCATTTCTAACCACGACTCTCAGGCAAGATCTTTCTTCAGATTATAAACTATATAGCTTGATAGCCTAGTGCCTTCTTCCGTAGACGTGTTGGTACTGGTATCATACTATAAAAATGGCCTAAGGTCTTGTTAGAAATGAAAACTTCATTCAAGGCCTTAATGGCACACCGCAGTACGCAATGTTCTACGAATGGCAAATCAGTTGGTTAATTGATATAAGTAGTAATTAATTAGAACCAATCTACATTAGCCAAATATACTCGTCACCACAAACCTGAATTTGACACTAACCACCCCAAACAGACCAATACTAATCAGAAATATGAAATACAAATACCTAATCAAGCGGCAAACGGTGAGAGCTGGCTTATTAATTAGTGGTGGGACTAATTAGGTCGATGGAAGTGAATAAGCTATCGATATGTGAGAGTGGAATCGAGTCAGAGGTCGCGTTGCACATCACTGGCTGTGCTTTGATGGGAAGAATTCATTTGATACTAAGTTGGGCTTGTTAGCGTTGGGAGGGATAAAAATATGGATCGGAACAGTTTCTTCGATGTACATAAGTTGGCATATACTACTGATAGGTAATAAGGTATCTCTTACAACACCATTGTGAAAGTACAAATACGGACTTGGAAATAGATGACTATATAGGTACATGTAAACATAGAAGAGCAGGGAAAATATTGTCATCAGATCATTGATTAATACTTAATCCTTCTCCGTGTGAGAGGAGGCCCGTGCCCAGCAGTGGGACGATAAAAAGGCTGTAACAGTACAGTACAGATCATTGATAACGATAACCAGAATGTCAATCAAATAAAAAGCCGCTGATTAGACCAATTGGCGTCAACTTATGGGTTTTGTTATAGTTGATACATCCTACAAGATCCATCCTGCAATAGAATTGCTGATGACAAAAGTCACTGAACTTCTTACAAAGTCTAGACTAACTATTAAAACAATCATCATTATTACAAATCACTATGATCTTAGCACTCTAGAAGCAATTTGAGTCATTAGGATCACGTATTTCGTGAATTAGCCTGATCTTACCGAAATTGGTATCTTCGTGTTGTAGATAGATTGTAGATTTTTTCTACAGGTACAGTCAACTTCAGGTCAGTGGTAACAGTTTTATAGGAAAATCGTACTTATTACTATTGAGTTAAGGTGCATGACAGTTACCACTGACGTGCGGTCTACCGTACTTATTCATATTTTAAAGCTGAAGAGTTTTTCTGAACCTGTTTATCTAAGGAATCATGATTTGAAAAGATCTGGGCTTTATTGATTGGCTGATTTGGTACTTTCAATCCGTATCTCCGAATAAGTAAAACCACGGGCGGAAATTATAACTATCAAAACTGAACGACACAATACACGCAACAACAAATAAAGTGCTTAAGCAAAATTACCCATCGTCTGCGGTTTCGACACTGGACTGATGATAATGATGATGAATTTAATATAAACCCATTTTCTATTGGCCAACGAATAATTTGAGGACATTAGTAGTATTGGCGCAGGATTAGATAGGGAACAGAGGTTTAAGTTTAAGAGAAGTGATTTCTAATAAAAAGGTTTCTAATGATATTGACAGATATTTTAAATTAGGATGACATAGATATGATGATTTTCATTTTATGCTATTTTAAAGCTCCTATTTGAATATCAGGAAACTAGAAGTGATAGAATACACAATTGCACACTTTCAACCCTTCTACTGGTAGGTATTTCACTGGTAGGTATGTACTAGGTAAACTACTAAATTATTCTTTACATCAAATCTGTGCATCACATACGTCACGTTAGATGAGCTTATCTCAGGCAATCACGGCGTATAATTCATCGATGTGTCTGATCTATCGGCCCAATACAAAGTGCGAGCTCCATGCTATATGTACGTACATACTCCTTGGCACAATATATTGTATTGACGCAATGCATGATAGATGTGTTGACGGACATACGACGTTTCCTCAATAGGCAATTTATTTGCACTTTATGTTAGAAAATTGGTTTGTATTGACTCTCTTGTATAACGTGTAATTTGTTAAAAGATTAAGTAGTTGTGTTTTGTAAGTGGTGAGAGGATTATAATTTATACAGTTCATCTATATTAGTTACCACATAATAAATAATGAGATAATCATAATTGAGGAAAACAAATATTGCCGTACGAGTACCACAGTGCGGACTAAACAGACGTCCGACAGTTTACCCGATGGTAAGACTGGTTGTCAGACTTTCTGGCTTCTGACTAACCGTCACGACGGCCAAAATTGTTCATTAAGTACATATACTTATGCACCTACAGCGTAATGATTACATTTCCGTTTTTAGTACATAAATGTATATACAGCGTAATGATATCTTTTCTGTTTTTACTTCTACCAAAAAACAAATGAATAAAACAAGACACAACTACAGTTATTTGAAAACTTCTTAATACAGCAGACAGTTGAGTCCCGTTTGAACGCGGAAGAGCGCGTCAATTTCGTACGTACGTCTGTGCTCTGCGGTTGTAAGTCATTACCACATGCGGCGGAATGCAAGCGCATGCTTCGGAGATTGCACCTTATTACCGACCTATTGTAGTGACGTGCTTTATGTAATGGGGGAGTATAAATTGGGTGGGATTGTAGGTGTGTGCTCCAGGCTTTAATAGACTAGCCTTCCAAAATGAAGGACAATCACGTGTTTAGGAATCGGTTTCTGTTATAATTAAATACTAGCTGTTTGTCACGGTTTTGTACCCGTGAGAGGTACTTTCCATATCCGTCTTAAGGGTGTAAACATTTTCATCTTTATCTTTAATGAATTATTGACTATCTTTCGTAACTTTGCTTCTTTTGGTGGGAAATCATAAATGATCTCTCCCATTATGGGTGCACCATGAGGGAGTGTCTGACTCTTATCCGTTACGGGAGCAGCGTGAGGGAATGTTAATTACTAAATCCCACCATGTTCCTTCTTATACCCTTTTTGTATCTTGTTGGTTCAGTTTGACTTGGTCATCAATCATCTATAACTACAAGCCTATACCCAGTTCATACCAAACCTACCATCTTCTGAAACCCAACATCATATTCGCATAGAGATGAAATCAAACTCCCCCGGGTGATTCTCGCTGGAAAATCTTGCAACTCCCGAAATAGCCTTCCCTAAGGCTTTGTGTACAAGCTTTAGAGATTACTCTGAAACGCAATAGTATGAAATCTGTCGAGCTTGAAGACAAGAGGGTTCTCTTTGTGTATAGTGCAGTGTTCGTGTTTCTTGACCTGGTCTTTTAAAAGCTTTGCTTTATATGCACTTACGTAGGAACTGTCTTACTTAGAGATTATTAGGTATTCCATATCTATAAAAGCGCGCGCTCACTACAAAGGTTTAGTGAGCCGAAACCTAGTTGATTTGCTCCTAAATCACTATGAAGATTAATGGAAGTACACACGTAACAATGATTAGGTATTATTCGGTATAAGACGGGCTGAAACCTTTAATTGAAACCAGAGTTTCCTAAATGCCTTCTCTGCGTGAGAGGAGGCCTGTGCCCAGCAGTTTATTAAACAAAAAATTGCTGTCGTTTAAATGCTACGTTTTATACGGGTCAAACTAACTCTAGTTAATTTTTAAAAAAACTTGCTAAAAGGAGCTCCTGCAATTAATGTAATTGTAAACAGTGATTTGAACATTAACAGGATCAAATCGTACAAGCGTCGTAATTCACATACATAAATGTTAAGGTTCAATGAACCAAAACATAACCTAACCAAATTACTCTACATTCAACAAAGTCAGTTTTAGAACAATAACCACCTGGCTTCAAATATTAATCAGAGGACAAACACTGGCATCAGAAATGAGCCGTTTACCTTTGAAACAAAAGCTTGGAAGTATCAAAATTAGTTTCCGAAAGGTAAAAGGCCGAGGTTCGGAGGAACATCTCAATATTGGTGTAGGTACATTACCATATTATTGGAGTTTTGCTGAAATACACTGGCGCCAGTTTTAACATAATACCTGGGAACTGGGTACTGGGAATGTAGGACAGGTCTGTTTATATTTGGATGCATAATTGCATACTTTTCCGTAGGTATATAGAAAAATCTTGGGCTTTGCTCTTTTAATGAAAAAAATAATGAACCTGGTTTTATGTCGTTAGGGAGAGTTAGGTAACATTTGGAACTACATATAAATTGGTTTAGTGGTTCAATCGTGAAATAGTGTGCATTTTCGTATTCAAAAGCTACTTATACAGACATCGAAGGACCATTACGGAAGTAAGTGTACCTTTCTCATCCTACAATCACCTTCAAAATAAGACCTCCGCTAACATGCATTTTATTGATTAACCTGTCAATACTTCGAGCTAATTCTTACATAGATCTACTAAAATAAGACAACTACAGTATCATAACAAAACACAGATCAAACACAAGATACGTCTTTCATCGTGTTCGGCCGATACTTCGATACCATTCAGCTCCACAATTAGTCAGGTGTCAGACTTATTTATCAGCCGCGATCAGCCAGATACATAATCCACGTTGTTATTTGATTAGACTCAGACAAAGGGAAATAGAATCGTTTGTTGAATTGTTGCCGTAAATCGTTTCGCCACCCTGGCTGATTTGCATCGCTTGAATTGCTTGGTTTATGGGTGCTGAAATGTTAAGTATACAGATTTGTATGTAAAAGTTACGCGTGTAAGCGTAAAGGGTTTTACATAAAGTACACTTTTGTTTTAACAGTAAAAGGGGAACCTTGGTATGTCATCAACCATGTTACTGAATCTGATTTAATTTGCTTACTAATCTGATCCTTACTAGGTATTTTAATAACACTAGCCAGATTTAAAGCCAATGCAACGATTTATATGACATTGGGTAGGGAACACAGAAAATCTAGACTCTAGTGCCTGAAAAAGCACATAAGCAACTTTTTATCCAAGTGCGGTAAATAGTTACCTATGAACGCAAGTGGAACCGGGAGAAACAGCTAGTATAGTAATTGAAAGCACACAATATCTTGGTATTTAACCCAATAATTGTACAGTGAATGCCATATAAGTTTGATTCAATTTTTAATGACCGTAAGAATACGTATAATATAAAATAAAAAAATAAATGCTTTCCGCATTGTTCAAAATTATTAGCTACCTTAACTTCCGCAACCCAGTATCACAATCCTTTAGAAATCTAGACACGAATAATTAATCTTAGATACAATTAAAAATTCACGACAGGATCAGGTTTGTGTTGACTATCTCTCATAATTTATTCGTAAGAACGCTTCTAGAGAGTGCTTGAATCTTAGTCAAATATCTTTCAGAGGCGTCATGCGGTGACAGATTAATGACGTTGTTAGGAGAATATCTTAATCTGTACATCGGGATTGTTTTGATATTGAATAGTGATGATTTTATCTAAAATCCGATATAAATCATTCCAAACCATATTTCCATAACCTCAAAATCCATTCTGACAAACAAGCTACGGACTGTAAAAAAACCTACTTTGCAGTATTTTTGTAAAATAGTGTTAGGCACTTATTAACCTTTCAATTGAGAAAAAATACCTACTGGCATTAAAACAGTAAATCGTAAACGCATGATACTAAGGTTAGGTACCTATCTAAAAGAAAACTAAAGAATATCTACAAGAAAATGCCCCCTCAGCCTTTACTATACAAACAAACATAACTACTTAATTAATCAATTAAATAAACAACATCCAACCAATCAAGGAGCATTTAATAGCCTATCATATAACGGTCTTACAGTAATCATTTCATTAGAAAGGCAGTCGTCATAGCTTTAAGTACTATAATTAAAAATGCTATTAAACCATCTTTAACACTGCATCGTTAAGTATTTAAGATGTTGCACGGCTTGCCACTGCAGTGGTCCCGTAGCTTGCATTTTGTAGTATTGAGAAATATTAATGAGTTACCGTTAAATGCAAATACGAAATATTGATCAAAAATATTTTGAATGAATAATTTCTGGTTTATGTAGATACCTAAGCTTGAAACATAATATCAAATTGATAAAAGATCATAATTACATATAAACACAATTTCGTCAAAATCGGTCCATGATATGGAATAGCTATATTTAAAAACGTGTCTATAAGGAACAGTCTAGATACAACTGCAGGATTTTGTTCCTAAAAATATTTCACATAGACGAACGTATACCAAGCCCATACTCTCAACTTAAGATCTAAGAATTCCAAGTCATACCAAATTCATCAGTTAATTACTTAAAAAAAAAAGATTATAAAACGTTCCCCGAAGTCATTGTAAACCTAGTTCTAAAGAACTCTCAGACTAATTACGTATAATGACTGTTAATGATGCAAAAGTAGAAGTATCGAGCTCCATAAGTAGTCGACGGAATAGAAGCGCGTGCGATTAATCGATTAAATAATCGATTTAATTTGTTTCCTAAGTGATTCTCGTGAATCCATTTTTACTGTGCCCTATTTATAGGACGTAATTATCTAATTTTGAGAATAATATTCAAACCAATATTATCGAATGTTCTATTCGGATACGAGTTACGACAGTAACTAGTGTTCTTTAAAGTGCTGATTTTCCTTAGCTCAGAAATCACCACAAAAATATGGGCACGTCTAATGTCTGCAAACTAGAACATTATACTGCCATAAAATAAACTCTCACTCACTTTAAACCCCACTTCACACAGCCAATCATGTCTGATAAACTGATTAACTCAGAAACACCATCATTTGTTTTCATTAAAGTTACAAGTTAATAATCTACGTTCAACTACAGCACTCATGTTAGCTAATAAGCAATAAATCGCTCAACGGTTCGATCAATCCTTGCTTGTCTGACTCACTAGACTTACATATCATGTAACTGATTTTCGAAATACCAATTTATGACTCAAAGATTTATTTACCGATTAAGAGCGAAGCAGCGGGCGCAGCATGTATTGAATAAAATATCAGTTTATAGTTATTCGCATTGAGAAAGACATACCGGACCTAGTAGGGGACCGCAAAGTGCCTACTGTTCGCGATAAGGATCAGCATAACTCTGTTAAAGTGGTTGAAACGCGATGTAAGGCGCAGGCTACAACGGTCAAGAGCAGCTTTTGAGCGAAGCGGTTTTGCGTAAGCGCTCAGCCCTCAAGTATCGCTTGTTCCGCATCTGTGTGAACCTGCTTAAGTATTTAATGAAACCGCCCTTGGAATTGTGCGTGGAATCAAAGAATTCAAATTCGTAATTACAAAATGCGCAATTGACATTTTAATTACTCAGATTTCATTTCTATTTGCAAAATGTTTTGCTCTTTTGTGTTTGTATCTTTCACGGAAAATAAATTACATTAGGTTCCGAAAGCATAAACGTAAATATTGAAGATTCGCAAGAGTTGAAAAATGAAATAAAAGCGAAGCTACAACTCGTGGAATTATTTTTTATTATGTTTTTGCTAAAGGGAAATGCCTGAGCAAACAGGCGAGATTTATTGAGGAAAGTTAAAATGTTTTTACGACTCCCCCATACATATAACATGGCTACATAATTAAATAAAGTGCTATAATCTCAGACCTTTTATCTGAATAGTCGAATTATTTATTTTTGAGGGCTTTCGACGGCATTTCCTGGAAAACGGATTCTATTTTTAGAGTTTCAAACAATACATAATTTGTTGAGGAAAGTGAAAAGTTTGAATCTTTTATTTCTCCAATTTTGCTTTACCAATGAATTGTCATTGATAAAGTAAAATTAGATTTGAGAGTTATTATTTTATCAAACAAATGAGAAACCTAAAAGGAAAGCCACAATTAGATTGGTTTTTGTATTTTAGTTATTTTTATCTTCCGACATTTTCGTCCTCATAAAAACCCCCAGACCAACATTTTTTACAAGTATCCTTTAAATAAATACAGTGCAATCTCTATGTCATCTAGATACCACAAACATGATACTTCCTATGTTTAATACATACTTAATACACGCTGCTTAGAATTTTAATCCAGCATAAGCGCACTTACTCCTTTATAAGGCATAGTGGACTTTTAAGACGCTGACCACAGCCAAGGGCTTTTCTCAAACAAGTTTTTTCCAAATCTTAACATTTTTGATGGTGAAAAAATATACAATAATCTTGAACATATTTCTCAGAAACCAAGATATTCAAAACTCGTTCTTGAAAAGTTTTCTCGATACAAAAAAAATGTAGACTAACCTCATAAAATGATGTTCCAACAAAAATATCTGTATTAATTATCAACGTACATATGCATTGATCAAAATAATGATTGATTTTTATTTTTGACTACGCAGCTTATTTTAAAGTCATTAATTTTAATGTTTGTAAAGGCTTTTCTTTCTTACGTATATTGCTTTGGCTGTGGTCAGCGTCTTAAGCAGCATGTTTAATTAAGCGCTCGTCCCGCCGGTGTGCACTCTGCATTATAATGAGATGATAGTGTGATTGTACAGGCTAACGAACCTGTAAATTGCGCCTGATTTGAAACTATTGTTCCGAATTTAATTACCATAATTCTTAATTATGTTGTTTCAGAAAATGTTTTGGATTTTACCTTTACACAGTTGCTCCCAGCCTCCCGCAGCGGAATTGATTCTGGGGACAAAGAAAACTAATGTTATTTATATTGTTATATGGCTATAGTTAAAGTCTACACAAGTTAAAAGGCTTAGCAAGATCCATATTCTGGATTTCAAGACACAATTAATATCATCAAACTGTATGAAATAACTATGGAATTACGTAAACAGGGTACCGATGGTCAATCGATATTACTGACCCTCATTATAGGTCAACGACTGGGGTAGTTTAGTAAGACACATTTCAACAGCTATAAATATAATATTTTTATTTCCCACGAATAGTAAATATTTAGTAGTCTGTGTTACGAACCAATAAAGAACATTGTACATATATTAGAACTGTAACAAACCTAGTAAGACAGTAACCTAAAACAAACATCTCGTTACTACTGTTTCAGTCAATTCCACATTCACAACGGACTGTTACAAAATATTCCTTCATTCGTCAACCAACATCCATCTTTATTTCTTAAGACATAAGGTCGAAAATCGCATGTCATCCTCGTTGATTATAGTGCTGTATCCTAAGGGATGGTATTTCAGCGTGTCCCGTTTATTGCTGTTAACTGCCCCTCCCTCGGGTGTGTTCGAAATTCGAACTCGCCCAAATTCCGGCCAGTGCTGTTTTGTGTTGATTTACTCGTCTATGATTCTTGCTGGCTGGTTTTATTGTCAGCTGTTAGAATTTACAAGAAGAATATAAGAGAAGGTTCCATTGAATTAGATAATTGTCTATGTTGTGTATATTTTGCAACGACTTTACTTTTAGGTGTACGTATTTCTACGCGAAACATCGTGATGAAACCATTACTTAAAATCTCCAACCAACAAAGGTGTTTAATATTCATCCCTTCTCTGTATTAGGAGCGAGAACGTAAAAATCCTGATATTGACGAGTTTATATTTGGGTTACTTGAGCTTTATACAAAAAAAAACGAATACTACTAAATACTACTACTACACTACTATATAATACTTTTAAAATACTTTATACCTAGTCTGACCAATAGCACTAAATAAACTTGTTGCACCAACAAAATTTCGCACGTCGAGACAACGACACTAAATCATTCAGAATACTTGCAGTACATTTCGCGAATATCTTATCTGGTACAATGTCATTAATATCGTATAAATAACATAACTATGTCACAGCGATCACATTCTTTGTCGATCATTATTAGGCAAGTATTAGTGCCGCTTAATTTATTGAGCACATTACAATCAGGGCGGATTTGGTGGACCAAGTTATAAGCGTTTTGCAAAAAAATGCCTCAGATTATTATGGTACTAATTCAAAGGAGCCTATAGTCATCATCAATAACTCGATAAATGGGCAGTACCCTAATACTGACAGAGATTTTCAGATCAGTCTAATGTTTCACAAGATTCACGTATTCAAACAAAGTCTTTGTAATAATGTATAGGATTTACCTAATTAAAATACTATACTACTATTTCTACTATTTCATATATTTCAATAAATATTAGGTACCTTTTTTGAAATAGTTGAGCAGAGATTAATAATTGAAGGCACACCCAAGCTTTTTAAAGTGTAGCTGTTGCTGAAATAAATAGGTTTACTTTCGGTTTATTTTTTCGCTGATGTATGTAATGTTCATTTTTTTTTATAAGATAAATAATCAAATATTTAATCAACCCGCTATATTTTCTACACTTACACCAACGCCCAACTGAACCGCTGAAGCCAATAATTTAAGCCTTAAGCTGTGGCGCCACTGGCTGCGCGCACGCAAACATTCGTACAAACCACAATGTATACCGCACTTAATGTTAGTTGTTACTATAAACTTCTAGAAGTACTTTGTAATATTCTATTAAGCCGCTCAACACTTGGCAGTTATGAGCTGAGCAATTGACGTAAACTAACTGAATTAAAGATCATAGCAGGTATAACTAAAATTGAAGGTAAGATATAATCTACAATGATACATAGATACTTGCTTAAGTTTTAGCTAAAGACAAAAGACTTGCGATGTAGTCACGGTTATTGCCGATCCAAATACCTTCTATGTATTTTAGAAGTCAAATATTGACGCTAAAACTGATATACTCTTAAATAAAGTAAAATAAATAAAGAATAAACTCTAAAGTAGGCCATTATAATATTTACAACCATTTTTTTAATTATTTTAAAAGTCTCATGCTCACTTTTAGGTCAAGCTGATGCTGTAAGTGAAGACTTGTCTTGGCTTTCAATTTTGTGTCATGTTTAATCATGATATACACATAAAGAAACCTAATTTATGCAGGCCTACAAAAATGAATTGAATTAAACTACACTAACTTAAAATATTCTACAACAATTCCATCACAATTATAAACTAAACCTATAAACAAGTTTACAGCAACCTAGACCACAACTAAATCCATTAAAACGCACCCTTGTAACATGGATACAACATAAGGCGACCTCTAGAAGCCGTATTCTGTAAGCCGAGGTTACGTCTGAAACCTACACGATGTACTGTAATGTTACTGGGTACTCAATGAGAAGTTAATGTGCTATGACTTTTGTTGATGTTGTGTAATTTATTTATTTATTTAAAATACTTTTTGCACATTGTACAACGGCGGACTTAACGCCTTAGGCGTTCTCTGCCAGTCTACCTTTGGGTGGTGGTGAAATAGAAGTGGTAGGTGCAACACAATTTGAGCATCAGTGGAAGATAATAAAAATATATATTTATGCATATATAAACATAATATATATATATATATATATAACTATATAACTATATATATATACAACTGTATCCAGGAGTATGTAGGAGAAGATAGTAAGAAAAATGAACTACTGTAATGATTCCGCCAACTTGCCATGGGTGTAATTGTTGTTTAGTAGGGTAATGACCCTTTTGGAGTTATAAAACTATGAAATATGAAACTGTATGTAGTATTTTTTTATTTTTAGCCTCAGATCCAGACTCCAAAAGTCCTTCCTATTCCTATCAATTACTTTTATAAAATACAGTTTCTGCCAGTGGTTTCACCCCAAGTTTCATCCTAATAAAAATAAACTAGAAGAAGCTAGAAGCCTATAACTTTTATTGGACTTAATTCATATTGATTTTAGATAGCCCATGTATTGCTATCTAAAATCAATATGAATTAAGTCCAGTAGTTTTTGAGCTGAGCGCGATGAAACGAACTCTTTAGCTTTTAAAAACTATCAATTTATATATGTACGTAATTTTGTGGCACTTAATTGAGCATTCAAATCAAATCTTTAAAAACATTGAAAGTTAACTCAATTATTACGAGTAGTCCAAGTACAAACATGGTACATGGCACAAAGTTACCTCAATTGTGACCATACTACACTTACATTATCTCGCGTCCGCCTATTACTGTCCACTAAGCTTTATTGCATCCGCCATAGAAACTTATTCAATTAATGTTACACTTGATTTTTGACGGTTAATTAGGAAGTTGTGTGTAAGTAATTAATGCTTGTTTGTTATAGAGGCGGTCAAGTTTAAAAGAGCTTACTGTTTTTTGAAGAGAAGGTTAAAGCTTCCACTCAGACAATAGTCTAAACATCATGTAGTTTCGCAGTGAAATCATAACAGACAGTGGGACTCAATTCGATTTATGAGTTTAGTTTTCAGATTAACGCGTTCATGCAATAATATAATAATAAAAAAAATCTTGGTAGAGCTTTATAGTATAGATCGATATTATTTCCACAATAATTAATGAGTAATCCTAAAGAGCAATGAATTAGAACGGATCCGAGATTTACATCAAAAGACGGATAAGTAAATAGATGAGTTCTCGTCATAATCAATTTAAATCCACTTAGTATACGTCAAGCTTTCCATCAGGGATGACGTTGACGTGGAAGGGAGTCCATTTTAAATTCATTGTCTTTGAATTCCTTAGAAATCTGCAAATAAACTAAAGGTGCGATTTGATTTATATGTTGTTTCAATTACGTGTAAATAAAAAATCTATTGATGATGATGATGATGATGTCTTCCTAGCCGATTATCGGCTACGGCGGCTGTTCTCATGTAAGGAGATTAGCCAACTACGCAGGACATATTATAAGTGCATGAGCATTTGCGCAGACACAGGTGCACTCCCTATTCCTTAACTCTCATAACCCGATGGGACGGTAAACCGACACGACCGGAGAGAGATCAGGCGCAGGACCGACATTTACGTGCTCTCCGATGCACGGGTGTATCAATCACCAGCTTCCAGGCTCCGGGCTGCTTTGTGAAAGTCTTCTAAAACCCACAAAGCGATTTCGGCCCGACTCGGGAATCGAACCCGAGACCTCGTGCTCAGCAGCCGCACTTGCGACAGCTAGGCCAACGAGGCAGTTAAAAAATCTATTAAAGATCTGTTTAATTTTGTTTTTTTTTGTGTTCAAACAAACAAACAAACAGTTTATAGATGCCAGAAGAAAATTAAAGTTATTATCAATAGCCAACCGTCATAATTAACTTGAATCAAAATCGGTTATTAAAACAATACATATAAGTACATAATATCAAACTACCCAAGTCATTGACCACACATACCGCCAACACCTTTACCTAAATAGCCAAGAATTTTTCCACGAATTACCTTATCCTTAAAATAGGTACATCATTACGCGAATTTTATTATACATAAATATAGAAAATGATCGAGACACCCCTTATTATTGGGAGCATTTTTCATAGTTATTTTTACTTTATATCGAAGGCAAGTTGTCAGTATGTCGTTAGCTTGGATAATAAGCTGTTTGTAAAAGCTGGCGTCATTATAGCTTATTGTTGCGGTTGGGGATGCACTAAAATAGCTTCATCGAATAATAATAGTGTTGTGAAAATGGTTATCGATAGATTTTGTAAATATCGAAATTAGAAAAACCGTTTTTGACACAAATATGGTAAACTGTTTTCCCTGTTTTGGTGAGATGTTTTACTGTAAATTAACTCTTTTATCTTTTTAAAAGAAGAGTTTATTTTATTTTCTAAGTTTAATCAAATTATAAGAGTTTTAAAGAAACTCTTTTATTTTAATGGACGTTTCATGTTTTCGCGAATATTTTTATATGAATGAGAATCGAATTTTATGCATTTGGAAAGTTGAGATAAAACAAAGTTTTTATTATAGCACTTAAAGCTGTAGGTATACATATGGAATGTAAAGTATGTCAACTAATATTTAGGTGTTCTGAAGATAATTCTTTTCGTCGAAGCTAGAAACCACATTCCTAGCTGACAAATTCCAGTTCGACCTAAAAGTTCAACAACCAGAGTCCAGATTTTTCGCATACCGCACATCCCTAGGCCATAGTAATAAAATTACTTTATACAGCGCGTCTTCACTTTTTTATCACGTCAATATCGATTTTACATCATTATAAATACAGTTGAATTTCACTTGACAGCTTGAAAGCTATCGATGAATATGCGACGACACGCGGGTTGTAAAGTGGACGTGCAATTTTTTTTTTTTAATGTCGTTTAATATCTTGGAACATGTCCCGTGCTCTATGCTGCGAGTGTGACAAAGTTGTTCGAACAACAAAACCATTTGAATTTGTATCCTATTGCTACAGTAGTTAGGTTGGTTTTTGTATGTCCAAAAGAGGGGTCAACGTTTTCATAAAGTCTAGGCCTTTTTTTAAAGATTACAGTTGACTGATTCTCGAATGCAATTCAATAAAAAGCGGCCGTGAATCTTGTTTGGATAATGATTTACGAATTATTTTTAATTCTGTTATGTAGCAATTGCAATTAAAAATACTTGCTGGAGTTCTTTAGAAAAGTATTTTATTCGCTGGAGCGGTTGCGTTTGAAGTTTTGAATTCGTTATTTAAACAAAAAGCGATGCTTGTTGAAACCTTCAAGACAAAGGAAGAAAAAGCTTTTGCGTGTATTTAAAAAGATCCCAGAGGCATTTAAAATTCTATGTGGGTCATTCTGGATGGCGTATTTTTTGCAAATGGTTTAACGTTTAATATTTACTTACGTAAGTTTGAAATTTTACATTATAATATTTACAAAAGTTAGCAAATGTTTTCGTACCTACACCAAATGAATAGCATTTCCAACTACATATTAGCTCAATTTATATCAATGCCAAATTACATCTAAATATGTTCAGCAGGCAAAAACAAATTCAGACAATGTTTATTTCATATACAGGGTTATTGGTAAATCACTAACAACCTTGCAGGACTGTATTACTAAAGTCATAAACTACAACTTTTGTTCTATGACTTTTTATAAAACATAATACATTTGCCAAAAACAAACCTACAAGATTTCATTGGTCTATCTAACACATTTCAACTCTATTTTGCTGTAGTGATAAGCACGCCCCTACCATTTCTTCACCAACAAAAGGCCCGATCGAGACCAGTCGAGCGATTAGTCGACCTTAGAGTGTGCGGACGAGTCGAGATTATCACACATTACAATAAATTCGTTTGGTGAAGGGTTTGCATTTTTAGAATGAATGCAAGATCTTTGTCTACCCTACGCCTCCCGCGCACTATTCTCGTACCTAGTCATACTTTTACGCTACGATTTCCCGCCTTTTTACGAAAAGGTCAAATAAAAAAATAAAAAAAACAAAATATCGTCTTCTTCACGTACTGTGTGCCTCGGTGGACGACCACTATCCTTGATGGCATGCCGGAATTGCCCGTAATCTCGTAACCGCTGTGTGGCGGCTAGCATTGTTACTCAGCTAGGTGTAGGGATGTTTGGGAATCGTATGGCGTATTGGCGACAGGCTTCCGAAACATTGTCATCACACCTAGCCAGCGTTCGTACCATTTCCGTGTACTCGACATTTGAATATCGATACGCCCTACTGTAAAGATAGTTACGCTCGCACTACCGAATTTCCCTACAAGGATACGTATGATGCGACGCGGGCGCATAAAAACGACTGACGGCCGCTCGTAAATAGGTCAAACGCTCCCCCCTCCCGCCCGAGCCCCGCTCCCTGCTCCCCTCCGCTGTCTTTTGTACTACTGTTTACTGTGCTTCGCATAGACTTCGTAATTTTTAGAGCGTACACTTGAAATATTTTAATTTTTGTGTGAAAATTTTGATGAACTAAAATCTGAAAATTATTAAAAGTCATAGAACAAAAGTTTTAGTTTATGATATTAGTAATATGGTCCTGAGAGGTTGTTAGTGATTTACCTATAACCCTGTATACGATTTCTTATCAAGCTAAACGCCACACAATTGTAAGAACAAAGATCTAATAGGAAGTGATATCAACCTATAGGAAAAACTCTCAACTAAGAAAACTTTTCCCGTGGGATTCCTACATCCCTATGTACTGGGAAATGGAAATTATCAAACAATAACCCGCCTTAGTTCACTGGTATACTCCGACTTTGTGATTGGGTATGAGAGGGTTAAATGTCAGAGGACAATGTATTGTGGGTTGTGAGAAGTACTGGTAAAAGACAATAAGAAAAATCATCATCATCCAGCCTTTTTTACTGTCCCACTGCAGGGCACAGTCATCTTCTCGTAAGGAGAAGATATGATTTAGTGCACTTGCATCGTTGCTAACTTAATAAAATGAACTCCGGGTCAATAGGTAGTCAGAGTGTCGAATCACGATGTGAATTGGCAAGACCATTTAGCATTTCTCTCAGTTTATTTATTAGATTATTTTTATTTCATGCGTTTCGTTAGACCAAACTGACAAACAACTAGAGTATTTTTTGTTACCAACCAGAATTATGTCACTATAAATTATTTTAAATGTAAAAATGCTTTATTTCGCCTCTGGGCATATAATGAGCACATATGTGTGCTATAAAACTGATGACAAAAGCACCTCATCACGACCCATTATTATCAACCACTTCACTTCAATACAGCACCTGATCCTGGCATATTCTTGGCAGAACTCCCTCCATGTCTTACCGGTATGTCATGTCCAAAACCGGTAATTACCGTCTATTACCATCAAAGGACATTGTAAGCAAATAAAGTAAAGTTCTCACAGTACTTCCCATCCATCGCCTTACCCATAAATACCGATCGTAATGTGGGTAAAATACATCGGTATTGTATTTTATGACTGCATGATACATAAAATTAATTCTTCTGCAGCTAAATTGTCGGTAATCTGCCGGTAATTTACCGGCCGCGGTAAATCTATCAATCGGTTGTAATGTGTAGGTCGTAATGTTGTTCATCTAATTATGCAATTTTCATGTGCGATTGAACGATTTAGTGTCGATAAAGTTGTGTGTATTTATTGCTGGTATCGACAAATTGTGTTGCTTGGCTGCACTATTAACAAAGTCTTGGTTAGGAACTGCTAATAAAATATGGTAATGTAGGATCTTCACCTGTTACGTTTTCAAAATATAAAGATTTCTTAATCCTGCGTCTAAAATACAAATGACAGACGCTAATTAGCCCTATTAACATATCAAATATGGTAACAAAAATCAAAATAGCCTTGTGAAATATGCAGCACCTTAGCATTTTTGACAGATAACATAAAAGTCAGTTATGTTATTTTAAAACAAGCGTTTGCCTTGAAAATCAAATATGAAACTCCATAATTGAAAAATGATATTTATTTTGCAAATAGGTTGAAAACAACATTATCATATCATCATCATAGTTAACAGTTGTTTTAGGAAGAGTGTACCGTAGTGACCATATATCCCGTAAATTCATAGAACTGTGAATGATAATGACTATATCACTATCCAACGTTAAAATCTCATTTGCACTATCATTGCATACACTATGACATCATAATAACAAACCCATATGTCATAACCGCCAACTTGACCATACATCTATAAACATCCTTATTTCCCACGTACTAAGGTTCATTTTACAGTGTGTAGTTAGTAAGATATTGCTTTACATTTTGTGGTGATAGACGTCATGTAGATAGGCGACCACAAACGAACTAAGTCTTCCCGGATCGTGGGAACTTGGTTAGTATCCGGGATTGCTTACGGGACTCCAATGTGTTTTAAATAGCGTTTTGGTTAAATTAAAATCATGTGAGAAACGTGAACTGTGCGAATGGTTTAGGTGATTTTAATGAAAACTATACTAATATCATAATGCTGAAGAGTTTGATTAACTTCTGATTCTGATCTTTTTAAAAAATATATAAACGTTAGATAGCCCGTTTATCCAATGAATCTAGACACACGGCAGTGTGTCCGCCAAGTTCGAGCAAAAAAAGCGACACACCGGCCGTGGGTTATATTACACGAACCATTTCGGGCCAAATTCGACCCCCCTATAACTCAAAATCTATTTTATTTACGCGTATCAAATTTCTAGTATCTGTTGAGACCCCCACACTTATCTAAAATACAAAATTTCATTAATATACCTATTGTAGGTCTTGAGATATTGACGTCAGAAAATCGCTATTTTTACTATACACTCACTGACTGACTCACTCACTCATCAAAAACCTAGACCACTTCCAATGGTCGTATTGACTTGAAATTTGGCATGGAGGTAGGTCTTTATGTCAAGGTAAAGGGCCAAGTAACATCATTAAAAAGTAACTGTTTTAACTGAGGTATGTGTATGGAACTTGGTACTTATTCAGACTCACTTCTTTTATAGGCGAAGGATTTCCATATTATCGAACTTGGCAGCCTTTCACATTTTTGTTTTGGGTGGGATAACAAATACAAAATCTATTTAAAGTTTAGATATTGAAACCTAAACCTAAATGCATATCATAAGCTGATTTCATGATTGTGGTTCCATTTGTCATTGCCAATATACCATAGAAAATACCATTTTACACGTTTGTCGTTACATAGCTGGCAATAACATAGCAATAAAACAATTCACAGTCGCTCAACTCATTCATTGTAATCGCACCGTGACGCACAAATCAGCGCTATAGTAGTCGTATAATTTTAGTAGGCGCCTGTCGGAATTATAAAGGATGATGGGCAATTTTGTATGAACCCTGGCCTGATAACCAATAAAGTTCTAATTTATATTATATTATTGCTTATACCCTACAGTTACTGAAATAAAACAGTTCATGTCAAGAATCGACCGGAAATAAGTACAATCGGGCACAAAAGAGTTACACTTTCTGCACCATTTTTTTTTGTTAAATTAAAATCCATAGTAGAAAAATTCATTGTCTGATGCATTTTCGTCAACTTATCACTTATTTAAGTAAGCCTAGGGTAGACTATCAATTAAAATCGGTCTTAACTAGGCATAATTGTTTTAATAGCAAAACAAAACATAAAAACTTTTACTTCTACCACCGTATATTATTTCCATTATTGGAGATAGCATTTCCTCTTTCTGCGGCACCAGGATAGTCGGCCCTGGGTTGTCGAATTATTAGAAATGTAGCGACCCACCCCAGCTTCGCACGGGAAAACAGTATTTCCTCACTATTTAACGGATGTTATTACAAATGCCAGCACACCTCTAATTCCACAGGATTATATTTCAAAGCAAGATGTATTATTCTGGCCATTAGATGATGTCTGTGCACGACAAGTATTTGCATTAAATGGGCTACGAACTTGACTGAACTGATTTGAAAAATCTTTCAGTGGTGGAAAAGCTACGTTATTAATAATAAGAAGATAGGTTTTTCTTATATACCATACGTGCCAAAGTAGTTTAATTCCATGGGCAGTCGTAGGCTTACAGGACTGATATCTTTTTTCCCCAGTGGTTAACAATGTTCCACCAATAATGGATATTATTGGTTATGCCGGTTAAACTCACTGGAACAGCGGAATAGTTACACCTTACGTTGTGAATACTAACTGTTATATTTTTAATATGGACACATGTACCTTCTGTGACACGTCCTGACTGATATTGACAATAATATAATGCACTTAACAGCCCTCTCATACAAAATGAAGTGGTTCAAGTCTATGGGCTATCCTATGCTATCAAGCGTCATATGTTCGTTCTGCGGTGGTTTACAAGGTTTTACCCATAACAAAAAATGAAGCTTAGGGTATAAGCTATCATTTGATATGCGAATGGTTTTTATTGGATATACCGGTTAGACTCACCGGAACGGCGAAATACGTACACCATACGCTGTAAATACTTCCTGCTAAATAATCTTTTTTTTTATAATATTGGAAAAAATGGGCACATACACCTTGTGTGATATGTCCTGACTAATATGGACAATAATATAATGCACTTAAACATCGCTCGCATACAAAAAGAAGTGGTTGAAGTCCATAGGCTGTCCTATGCTATCAAGTGTCATATCTTCGTTCTCTGGTGGTTTACAAGGTTTTGCCCATAACAAAAAATAAAGCTGAGGGTATAAGCTATCATTTGATATGCAAATGGTTTTCATTGGTTATGCTGGTTAGACTCACCAGAACGGCGGAATACGTACACCATACGTTGTAAATACTACCTGCTAAATAACCTTTCTTTTTTCAATAAACTTGGAAAATATGGGCACAGACACCTTCTGTGACTCGTTCTGACAATTATTGACAATAATAATGCACTTAAACATCCCTCCCATACGCACTGAAGTGGTTCAAGTCCATGGGCTGTCCTAGGCTATCAGGTGTTATATCTTCGTTCTCCGGTGGTTTACAAGGTTTTGCCCATAACAAAAAATAAAGCTGAGGGTATAAGCTATCATTTGATATGCAAATGGTTTTCATTGGTTATGCTGGTTAGACTCACCAGAACGGCGGAATACGTACACCATACGTTGTAAATACTACCTGCTAAATAACCTTTCTTTTTTCAATAAACTTGGAAAATATGGGCACAGACACCTTCTGTGACTCGTTCTGACAATTATTGACAATAATAATGCACTTAAACATCCCTCCCATACGCACTGAAGTGGTTCAAGTCCATGGGCTGTCCTAGGCTATCAGGTGTTATATCTTCGTTCTCCGGTGGTTTACAAGGTTTTGCCCATAACAAAAAATGAAGCTTAGGGTATAAGCTATCATTTGATATGCGAATGGTTTTCATTGGATATACCGGCCAATTTTACCCATCATCCTTTAGTTGTACCGGTGTAATAAAGCTTGTAAAATGCTAAAATGAGGTGATGATAAAAAATAGGCTTAAGGACGTGGTTTTCTAAAACAAGTCAAAATATGTAGCTAATATGTACGTATATCAAAATACGATGATCATCGTAAATGTAAAAAACTCAGCTTTTCATGGAAGATATTCATGAACTGCTTTGCGATGGTTTCTACCTAGCAAGGCAATATTTTACGATAAATGTTTTTCCGATGTTTTTTCTCCCTAATATGACAATTAACATCAAAGATTTTTCAACATACAAATGTGGTCATGCAATAACATGGTTAAACTTAGCTACAAGTTGTTTCTGCATTAATCTCTGCTGCACACTAAAAAACACCCTAAACATGCTTAAAGATGCCCATGGGATTCTAAAGTATAGTTCACGGTAAGCCCCCATGATGGATAAGAAGACAGATAGGTACTCCCCCCCCCCCAGTGAATAATGTGGAGGGTCCATCTACTGCCATTAGTACAGAAAATCAATCGATCTATAAAATACTTTTTGCTTGTCGTTTACAATAACGATTTGAGCTGGACTTTTAGAAACATACCTGTGGCTGTCCATACAGGCCATACACTCGGGTTCAAAATTTAATTGTGAGTGACTTGCGATAATATAGGTAAGACTTATTTAACAGTATTTGTACCAGAACTTTACGCAAATGTGATAGAAAATATTGTTTTGACGTAGTATATTGTGCAGTTAGTGTAATAAAACGAAAACCCAGATGTACTCTACAGTTTATATATTATTCTTCCAAAAAACCTTTCAAATATCCCAATACACATTTTCCAAATGGATTGACAACAAACAATTAAAATTTATCAACACGAACTACAAACATAAGCTGGTATTATTTTTATTCCATTTCGTACGCGTATACATAAAATCACCGCCATTTTTTGTGTACGCGGCAAAAAGACTAACAAATATACGTGAAGGGTTATTTCAACCGTCGGGTTTTGAACCTGGGGCGTGCAGTGGAATATTTTAGCGGTACATAGGCTAGCAAAGTTTAGTGGTACTAGTGTTCAACAGTTAGAAATTTGTTGGGTTTGATTTGTGCCTAGGCTATGTGGGATTTGTTACCGAGTTTCTGTGTTGATTTTGGTGTTTGCTAATTTACAAGAGGGTTTACTGTACATTTTTCCGTTATTTATACCTACTAATGCTAACAACCTTACAACTACTTCTCAAGTTCATATTTATGCTTCTAGTTCAAGTCTAGATTTAGCTTCTTTCAATCATTTCTTTCCAGTATCCATATATATCTCTAGTTTTCAGGAAGTATTTTCGGTATTACAAGTGAGTGACCACACACTAAGTTTGTATAGATACTTACTTATTTTGGTAAGGAATTGTCTACGATCACAAGATATTTTCCCTTACAGTTGTATTCCTTTGATATCAACCCCACAGTCAACAACAACTTCCAAATACATTACAAGGAAAGGTCTAAGAAAATAAAACAATAAACTATAGACAGCTTCCCACGACGTAGTTACAGGCAATTGAAAGAACTTATTGAAGAGGGTCACTTAATGGGTTCAAGCGGATGGATTTCTTCTATTGCAATATTCTATACTCCGAGTGTAATAATATATTCTCCAATATTTTTCCAATAAGGGAAAAAGGCGCTAAACGATTCCGAGACTCACGCATTCTCGCAATCATTAGGTTAGGTCTTTTTTGTTTTTAGATACTTTTGCGATCCTGGGAACTAACTGGCTTTGAAATATTTTCTCTTTGCGATCGACTTTTGTTTCTGTTAGGTAAGTATGTATTTCCACTCGTTTAAAAAATATCTGGAAAAGCTTTCTGAAATCCGCCACGGTAAATAAACAAGGGAAAATTGTCTTGTTTTTTAACACATTGTATATACGGGAGACACAACCTAATTTTCTATTGTTTTATAATTAGTGACAAACTAGTCTTTTCTCCTCCGTGTGACAAACAAGTAAAAAGAATATAAAGTTGAGCAGATTCTTATCAGTGTCGGTAATAACTACTAGAAATAATGATATAGATGGGTATTCTTCCCAAGCAATAAAGCATGATTCACACTAGTTGAATCACAAAGGAGTAACTTAATTTATCTCATTGATGTTAACAAGTGCAAGACCATGTCACCTCGTATAGGTCTGTATGATGTATTCTTAAATTTAAAAAGTCATCATCTGCCTAGCCTTTTCCCAACTATGTTGGGGTCGGCTTCTAGTGTTTTATTTGGAGCGACTGCCTATCTGGCCTCCTCAATGTCTCCCGGGCAACCTCATACCCCTTGATAAGACTTTCTAGACCTGTGTTTAAAAAAGTATAATTATGGAATAGCGCTATAAAACCAGTAATGACTATACGTGTCAATACAAAATTAATCCTACATCCAAATCCAATTTAAATTAAATTGAACAAATTCAACCAATCAATTAATTGTTTCATAATGCACAATGTGCAGATTATTGACACTTTTGGGAAAAAAAAAATTGTAACATAAATGATATTAGTATTTTTATATTTGACATTTGTTTTGCTTTAAAATGTTCGAAAGTAATCTATCTATATAAATATAATTGAATTGTTGTTCGTTAGTCTGATTAAAACTCGAGAACGGTTGGGCCGATTGAGCTGATTTTGGTTTTAAAATGTTTGTCGTAGTCCAGGGTAGGTCTAGGTCTAAATAAGGAAAAAAATTAAAAAAGTATTGTGTCGTGTGTTTGTGACTTACTAAATATGCCTCCAATAATTAGGCGGTACGAAGTTCGCCGTTCAGCTAGTGGGTAATATATTTAGTAAAGTAGGTATTGTTTGTTCCAGAGTGCAAGTACTGCTGAGCTGACAGCGTGTGAGGTCGTCACACTGACACTGTTTACTTTGCGACATTATGCACAGACATGCATGCTAACCGACCGAGTAATGTGCCAACAAACACATAATTACGATAGAGATAATTCACGGAATAAAACGTTTATCTAACATGTGTAATACTCATTATTACCTATGTAATTAGTCTTTATTATTTTTAAAACTTCAAAATCAAGTTATTCGCACATTGGTCTACATAGTAATTTTTATTAGAAACAAAATCTATTCAAAAATTGAAGTGAATCTTTTTAGAAATTCTCTCATGACTTCGTTAGTACAAATGAACAGCAAATTCTTTACACATGTGTGAATTGACGCGAGTAAAATTTGTGAATTGAAAACCGTTTCTACGGAGCCAACCGAGTGAACCGAGTCGTTGAACAAACGAATTTACTTATTTAGCTTTACTAGAGAGCTTAGCAAACGTTTTACTGAAGAAAAACAATATGTTTTGCCTTCAAGTGTTAAGCTTTCTCTATAATTCTTGTAAGTTTGTAGACAGGTACTAATGTGTTGCAAATATTGGAATGAGCCTTTGACTTGCTAGTAAAACATTCGATTCATTTTAATAATGAAGCCAAGAGTCACTTAAATTTAAAGTGGTGTGTACTAATTGTGTTGTCAAAATAACCATTGAAGATAAGATAAACAATTCTTTGACACTGCATAAAAAATCACATTAAAAGTTTGTAACGAAATCACTGAAGTGTACATTTTCATTTCATCGTACAAAGATAAATATTAAAAAATATAATCACATAGTCTGATATTTGTAGTTTGATATTTGTATAAAATTAATAAAAAAAACTCGTATCAAAGCCTTCCTCTGCGTGTAACCTATTTGTGGAAATCGTAAGCTCCTTAAATAACATAACATTTTGATGTTGATACAAACATTAAAATATAATTAATCTGCCAAGGGGCTTACGTATTTAAATTGAAAAAAAAAACTTTTTCGTTTTTAACTTAATCAAACAATTTCTGCTACAATACCACCAAATCAAATTGTTGCAAAAAAAGTTAGTCCCTCCTCTAAATTCGCTCGAATTACACTCAGCCCAGTGGTTCCAGCATATGCATTGTTGTGGCATATCGCAACTTTTTGTCACCATAGACACGGTTCGACCCTCTGTGCAGCTTACTAATCGATTTTCCATTTTCATTATTTACGACAGGCGACCTTTAGGGGAGAAAAATTGAAAAGCTTTTTTTTATTTTTATCAGATTTATTTGATTTGTGTTTGAGAGTGTGAAATCGAAAATTGTGTTGATTTTCAGTGGGGTGCTACAATTTTATTTTATGTACATATTCAGATTTAGACTATTGAAATTGAATTAAATGCAAAATGAAACAAGCGAAAAAACTGCGAAGTTGTTCTTATATTGTGAAGTTCTTAAAAAAAAATCGCGCTTATCACCAAGACAAGTAAACCTATTCACTATACTACTACTATTCACTGATTTTTAAACTTCTCCACCAGTAGTTTCACCTGCGTCCCGTGGGAACTACTTCTTACACCCGGATAAAAGTAGCCTATAGCCTTTCTAGATGAATGGGCTATCTAACATTGAAGAACTGTAGTGCAACTACAACAACTACTGAAAATACCCGGATAAAAACAGCCTATGTCATTCGGGCATAGTCTAGCTTCCCAACAATTAATAAAAAATGTTCAAATCGGTTCAGTAGTTTTGGATTATTTAGGGTAAAAAAAGTGTCCTCTTTCTGACATTAATGTAGAAGTTTAGATTAGTAACAAAGTATCGTCTAACCCAACCGATACATTACAATACAAATTGCATAACCCACGTACAATTTGTTTATACAAACAATACGGCAACACGTTTTCAGAATCGCGTCGTGTTTCAATAACACCCACGTCGCTGCACAGTGGTGTCAAAACAACGCTATGTGAGGCATTGTAGTCGTACTACGAAGTATTAGCTTCGTTTTATATTGTAGGTGTCCGGTAGATGATACTTTTTCTATACTAAGTTTTGTACCCGGTGTCGTTTATAATAGGTGGTATTTTTTTTTAATGAATTGTAATTGGTAATAAAAATTTTAACATCAAAATTGATAATGTGCGTCATCTAACAACGTTCCAGTCATAACTTAAATATATTTACTTACACACAAAACTACTTATAATTACGAAAGTAGCGTCAAAACATACGTTATAGAACCAATTTCAATGAAAGGTATTCAGATATTCTGGAGCCTTAGAAAGAACATAGACGAGAGTGGTAACGCTGAGAATAGGAAGTTATTTGATAACCACACAAAAGACACACGGTGAGTCTTAAGTTTATTCTTGTCCCTTTTCGAAGTATAAACGATATAGACTACGATAGTAATTTCTTGCATATACGAACCGATCATAAATTGTAAGCTTAACAAGAACCTTTCTGACTGAGAAGTTTTAAGTCTCTATAACTTGATAATACATTATTAATATGTGATGATATGGGTACAGTAATGTTCAACAAAACCCAAGGAATTTAATAGCAAATGTATGATTTTATAAATATTATACTTTCAAGTTGCGTCATCTTCCCTATACTCTATGCAAATGTGAATTGTTTGACGTAGAAAAGTAATAATAGGTACTAAGTAGATATATATCTGTTTTCATTATAATAATGGTCAGATGCTATGTAGATAAAAATGAAAAGGAAACCAGAACTTCGCAGGACAATTGTGGATTGTGAGCAAGAAGTATCTAATAAATAAACAAATAATGTGTTGACCAATAATTTGTTCGTCAATAAGTGACACTGAATGAAAACTACAATTCATAAAAAAACTTAAACACAGCTAACACGTTACACAAAAAAAACAATACCCATAAAATGCAATACATATTTTGTCCGCATCTCCGGCCAAGCGGTGCACTGTGCACTAATAGCATGCATAATACCGCACTCTTTCTATCCCACATACATTGACGGTTCATCAGTATTCTGCTGTAGTGCCTAGTGAACTAATCAAGCGATGTATCCCGTCCCCAGAGGCCTGTTTGCGTTGTCGCATATTAAGGGGATAGACCAAGGCTTTGGGGCGCGCGGAAGCGACCGTAAAATATGTATTTGAATAGTTTATACCGCTTGTGTAGAAGTAGTAAAATAGTATATCGAGTTTGTTGTAGAGAGAATTTGGTTTAAAGTTTTATGGTTGGTATGTTGAATATTTTAGGTGGGAGTCTAGGGATTGTAGTTAGATTGTAATGCAGATTAAAATGCGATTGGGCTATGATTTTTACATTAGGAAGAGCGTGGGTAAGCAGCACCCGCACGGGTCGATCGATCGTAAAGTTAAGCAACGTTTGGTGCGGTCAATATTTGAATAACCATTTTCTATCATTTTAACATAAGTATTTGGCAATCGTTACGGGTAGTTAAAAGCCAGATTTTCTGAATATATAATCAACCAAGGGGTTGCTCTTCAAGTTAACTGGGTTGAGGAGGTCAGATAGGCAATCGCTCCATGTAAAACACTGTTGACTCAGCTGCGGGAATTTTACACTGAAGACCTAACATAATAAGGCATGGCAGATGATAGCTCATTATAACATTACCGCTCTGATCTTGCTTAGTAACATCGCAGGAGTCAAAATAACTCCATCCGCTGTATTCCTGACCACACCCTTACAAGCAGGCATCATCTCAGTAAGTCCGTCCAAGCTACTGACTGAATACCTCGACGTATTGCCTTCTCCAACTAAGACTTTAAAACGCTCACTGAAATTCGAGATTTGCCCATAGAATAAGCTGGGTAAAATTGATCAGCTCTATAAGCTTACAAAAAACCGAAGGTCCCTTCTACAAAGCTTTATTAATAGTCAAAGAATATTCAACAATCGATTTAGTTGTGAATATGGGGCAAGGCCTACCCTACTAGAATATTCAAAGTTGAGAGGAATAATAGATGAGATCATATCTCGCCAGATAGACGAGATCAAACCTTTTGAGGATCTATTTCTTAGTAGGATTATTTATGGTTGTTTACTCCGTTTCAGTCATGTTTGTGATTACTAGTGTTTTGTTTAAATAGCTTACTGAAACGTGTATTAACATCATATTCTTCTTTCCATTAAGAACATGATTAGGTAAAGTTAAATACAGACATTAGTAAGATATAATATAACATAACGGACGTTCAATAATGTTTCCAACACTATCTAATACTTTTAGCCACACAATTAATAAGCGGAACCTCTTTAATTAACACCCCAAAACATCTTTAATTCATCCATAAACAAAGCTATCACATAAAGTACGTAATAAAAACTTTCCTTCACCAATTCACAAGAAAAGTTCGAAACTTCCACAGAAATATTGATAACATCAGCTTGAGATAAACTTCGTTAGATCCGATCACGTACACACAAAACTTTGTTCTCGTAGATAATTATTCAATTTACATACTTATTGGGAAATAAACGAGAGTAAATATAGAATTCCAGAGAATTTCAGAAAGTTTGAAAGTGATCCCTTTGTTTGAAAATATGTGTATGGAATATTAAAACGTAGCTTGAAAAAGATTAACTTAAACAATGTTGAAGACAAATATGTATACTTAATATAGTTACCGGCACGGATATTGAGCTCTCGGCCCAAGAGTGGGGATCGCTTTGCGCACCGTACGCATAAGGCAATAAGGCAGTAAATCGCTTCTGCGCTTCTGCGCAGGTGAAGGTCATTGCTCAATATCCGTGCCGATAACTTTACTACGGTTAATCAATTTGCTCAAATAATCTGTAGGTACTAATATTATGAGCTTAGCAACTACTCAAGTGCTATTTAAAATTCTTAGTGTTAGATAGCCTGTTCATCGAGGATTTCGACGAAATTATTGCACGTAAATATTAATAATCATAAAGTGCAGACAAATAGTGAAACTTCTCCTTTTTGGGAAATCTTCTAATACATACTTTTTGACTTTTTTTTTCGAAAAATAATTATTTATCCCACAATCAATTCTACCAGTATGCTGCCCCATTTTCTTTCCTCCACAGCTCCACTCCAAAGTTAAAACAAAAGAAGAAATAATTTAACAGCCAGCTAGCCACAACACCACAGCACCCGGGTGTGCCTTCAGTTACAAATGATACCGCTACCGCCTACCGCCTCCGCGCACCTGAGCTCATAAATACACGAACTGTTAATGGGAATATAATCGATTCTATAAATAATCTTACGATTGCCACTATTCTCTATTTGCGTTTGTGCAAATTGAAATGATTTTTCAGATAAGTTGTTGTATTGGGTTTGTATTGGGTAATAAATGTTATGTGGTTGGTTTATGAGCTAGTTTTACTCATGATAGAGACAGAATGAATTATATGCGTGTGTTTTATCAAATGAAATAAAGTGCATCTGTATTTGTTGTTTAGTTTCTTGCCGATTCTTCTTCATGGGACCCACTTTTTGGAAACATACAAAAAGTGTGTGACTTTTCATACCTAATTATTTGAAATAATATATTTTAACTTCAGGTGAGCCACTTGCTATGATAAGTGGAAGAATGCTATCCGTTATTACAATAGCCTAAAGTTACGATTTTGCCCACAGTAGGTTAGTATAGAGACGAACTTAAAAACAGCTCAATTCGCTAACAAATGATCAACAGCATATAAAATTATCACATATAAACTGCCTCAAATCCCCGAACTTTACAGTCAATCGATTCGCTGAAACCTCAAAAGTGCACATACATCCCGGAATCCACTACAAAACAGCGTTCAGTAAAACCGAACACACCCGAACATTACCGAATGGTTCCGAGCACCAATGCAATAAGTACTACAGAATATAAATAGGGCTTTACTGGTAGATGTATTTCAAAAAGGCAGACGGGAATATTAGACTGGAAATAAAGAATGGATCCAGGAACTACATGGATCCTTGAAAAATAGGTACGGACTCACTGATAAAGAATAGGATTGCATCTAGTAACTGCCTGGATCCCAGATAAATAGGTATCTAGACTTACAGTATTGCACCTCACATTGAAAAATGTGTTAATTTATTTACTTGAATCATTGTCTGGTCACCGGTGTTTGTCTGGATCTACCTTCTTGCAATTTTCCCCGGACTCTAGTGGTAGGTTTATTCCATTTAATATTCTACAAGGTGACGATTAAAAACTAGTACTAGTGCTAACCATTTTAAAAGACCACGTTTTATAATTAGATTGCCAATATTTTATGGAGTAGGTGACTAGCTGAAAATCTTTAGCAAGCGTCAAAATATCATCAATATGAATAAGTCTATTTGTCGGCGAAGTATTAAATGCAACCATAAAATATTAGTTCTAACCATTTAGGTAAAGTCATTGAACTGAATATGGCAATGTAACACTGGGCACATTACCAATTCATAGTCATTTGGCACTGCATTGTTTTTAATATAAGTATGAATAAATAAGTTGGTAGAGCACTTTTCAATAAGTCAATACCTATTTCAAATAATTTTGTCGCTTAGAAACGTATTAGTTAATAGCTTCTCTGCCTGGATAAAAGCCTATAGCCATCCTTGATAAATGGGCTATGTAATACCGGAATAATTATTCAAATCGGTCCAGTAATTCCTGAGATAAGTTAAAGCAAACAAAAAAAAAATCAGCTTTCTTAGATTTCTACAGATGTATATATATCCTCCGAGCCTTTTTCCCAATCTATGTTGGGGTCGGCTTCCAGTCTAACCGGATGTAGCTGAGTACCAGTGCTTTACAAGGAGCGACTGCCCTGCCTGACCTCCTCAACCCAGTTACCCAGGCAACCCAATACCCCTTGGTTAGACTGGTGTCAGACTTACTGGCTTCTGACTACCCGTAACGACTGCCAAGGATGTTCAATGACAGCCGGGACCTACAGTTTAACGTGCCATCCGAAACACAGTCATTGGTGTCTAAGATATACTTAGAAAGTACATACAAACTTAGAAAAGTTGCATTGGTACTTGCCTGACCTGGAATCGAAGATTTCTACAGATGTATCAAGGATAAAATACTTGTACACTTTCTAGTAATTTTAAGCAGCGACCTAAGTATTTACTTTACTTAAGTTGAAATATAATAAGCTGACTAATTATTAATTTGTATTACAATATGTATTATAAACTGCACTGTTCTCATATTACCTGTTACTAGTGTGTTTGTAATATGTTACTAGTTTCAAGTTTCAACAAATAGAATAGACTACATAATATAAGTATGCATGTATGTATGTATAATAATACAAGCATTAGTTATCACATACTCATAAGAACGTGTTTATTTTCATATCATTTGTTTTGTATGCATACGTATTTCTAAAACAATATAAAAGCAGTCACTAAACTTAAACCATAGGTACTTAGCAGTATCAAGTTAGAATGAAAGCCGAATTCAATAAAGTTGGGAAGATACTACATATGTAGATGATGACTTAGTGAATACTTTTTCACACAAGCGTATTTTCTTCCGAGTGACAACATTCGGTCGTTAGGACGGTAGCAAACCTCTTGACAGCTATCGGTACGAAAGATGACGTTTTTAAACCGAACGACAGATTTTAGTAAGCGACAGATTGTAGAAACATAAGCTTGAGTTTTCTACGCCCTAGAAAGTCCACTACCTAGTGTAAAAACGCTACAAGCGGCATCACCTCATAAATCATAATTCATATAACTATGACCCTACACGATCAATCTCTGCCCAACAACAATAGTCAACTAAAAGCTAGATTTCAAATGATCCATAACGGCCCAAAAAAAGGAACCACAGAGTACATAACCCTCCACCGGTAGCCTGATCAGAAAAGTCCATTAACATGTAAAAATAACAAAGGTAACAATTAACCCTTCTAGCCTCCCTGGGGCATTTTTAACATGGTTTCGTACCGAGCCGTAATATCAGGCTTAATGCTACAGGATTATAAAATTTAGCTTCGTTGTTTATGATTTGGTCTGTATGGTTATTTTAGGGTTAAGTAGTTATATGAAGGTTGATGTTATTGAGGAAGAATAGTTGTAGTTTTGGGGAAATTATTTTTAGAAATATGTTCGGCGTAAGTATTTCTTTCAAGTTTTCAAGTAAGTTTCGGTGTAAGTTGATTTTAATAAAACTCTTCTCGAACTCTTCTCGAATACTCTTCGGTTAATTTCGTATCTTTTGCTATTTAAAGAATCAATTGACTAAAAATAGCTTAGTAACCCACTAAGACGTTATGTTGAATAAAATATAATTTGACTTTTGAACTTCAGAAGAACTTAAAAATTATATTTCCACTTCATCAGTCTATTTTCCTTTGTTTTACGCTGCTGAAAAATTGATATTGGCTGATATCTCAAAATATATGTCTATATTGAACTTGATACAAAAACGAGATGTTATCACATAAAACATAAATTATAGTAAGTACCTACTTTCGCCTTCGATCGTTCAAAATGAACGGTTGCAATTTCGCGACGGTTTCCAATACTGGAACCTTGGAACATTTAGAAGTGGAAGAGGAATAATATATATTCACATATGTATGTATGTATGTGCATATTTTAAGATATGGTTATTGATTTTCTTCCCAATTTTTTGCAATTAAAGTATTGGTATTTTATTCGGTTTTGTACTTATATATCATGGATAGTTTCGTAAATATATGAATGTCTAACTAAACAATGTTATTGTTATCATTCGAGTTTAGTTAGATGATTTTAGTTTCCCTCAGCTTTTTACTTAAAATTCCTATGTTATTCAAAATGTACTTGGAATCTAAAAACTATCTCTACAAAAGTTTACTTAAGAACAATGATCAACTTCTTTTAAAAAAATACGCAAACGTAAAGCAGTCTAAAGTGTCAATATCACTTTCAAACCAGCACCATTCTAATCACCACAACCATCAATATGAATGACGTAATAAATTCTGTAGTTAAACACACCGAACACGGTTTTCCATGTCCAGCAGTTTCGAATCTAAGACTATAACAATAACATCAACTTTATAAGTGGCTCATCGGATGAGATGGCTTGAGGATAACAACCCTGTTACTCGACTGTGAGAGAAGGAGGGTTATGTTTTCAAGTATAAACAAAAACTAGGTTTACAAAAAAAATACTTCAACAATAAGTACACCTCAAACTTTTTCCTGGGTATGATTAATATTTTGCTGACAACTGCATGGAAATCAGTTCAGCCAGACGTGAAATAATCACGCACAAACATACTTACATACATTCATATTTGTAACTGAGGACATCCTATTTTGTAAGTCGGTAATAAAACCAATACCTAAGTTAATTTCAGTTTTTTAAACTTCAAGTAAGTACTTGTACTCATTAGCTAGTAAGTATTACCTAGAGCTAGAGAAAAATAACAATGTATTTTAGCTATTAGTGGGATTAAACGGTGTGAAATACTTTACTTAGAAACCTTAATTTAGTTAGCATCCCTATTTCTCGAAACTTATTATACAGGTATCTATTTACGGCACTAATTTTCGATTCTCTGAAACAAAACACAAAGCTTGAAAGTCTAGCATTATTAATCTATTAGAGCCCTAGGGCCCTAGGCTATAATGTAGCCTAATGACTTAAAAATGGTGAGATACAAAGAAATTACTGAATGTATCCCCGTAGGGTTAAGCAATTATTTTTTTCTAGTAGAGGCATTTTTATAATTATTTAAAATATATTTAAGCTTAACTAGAGACAAAGATCACATTTAATTATAAAAAACATATAGGTACACTGCTGTTAAACTATTCTTAAAATGGTCATAGCCAATGGTTAAAAGTCGTGGTGGCCTAGTGGGTAAAGAACCAACCTCTCGAGTATGAGGGCGCGGGTTTGATTCCAGGTCAGGCAAGTACCAATGCAACTTTTCTAAGTTTGTATGTACTTTCTAAGTATATCTTAGACACCAATGACTGTGTTTCGGATGGCACGTTAAACTGTAGGTCCCGGCTGTCATTGAACATCCTTGGCAGTCGTTACGGGTAGTCAGAAGCCAGTAAGTCTGACACCAGTCTAACCAAGGGGTATCGGGTTGCCCGGGTAACTGGGTTGAGGAGGTCAGATAGGCAGTCGCTTCTTGTAAAGCACTGGTACTCAGCTGAATCCGGTTAGACTGGAAGCCGACCCCAACATAGTTTGGGAAAAAGGCTCGGAGGATGAGCAGACCATTTCGCCAGTGTTTATCCCATACAAAAACGCAGTATCATCCCGATAATAAAAAGGCCTAAAAAACCAAACAACAATATTTCATCGTCACTACTGATACAATGAAGGGCTAATTTACCATACACCAATATTCCAAAAAAGAGTGATATTTGAATCCCATACAAAATAATACAAGAATAAACCTATCAACCGCCCGAAAACCCAGACCGATCATCTTAGTAAAATCAGTAAAATCCACAAGGATCACGCAAAAGAATGCATTCACACTTACACACTCAAAAACTAAGTTTCAGCTCACACACTACGTCAGTACCTGCTCACGACGCGACAAATGTCTTGCAATACGTCGCGGAAACTGTCGCGCGACACGTATACAAATGTCGTCGTGTCGTGCGACTATGCGACAGGGCGGCGCATATTTACGTCTGTCTCAGAGTCACGACGACCGTGTACGTGTCAGGGGGTTCAGACTGATGATGGTATAGTGACTTAACTGCGCGTGTAAGTTTTGTAAAAGAATCGAGGAAAACTAGATTGGGGGATAGTAAGCAACTCGATATTGTATAAAGTTGGATTCGTACAGTTGAGTGATTTTTGTTAGCTTTTTTTGATACTAGACCAAAGTTAAGAAATATGAAATAATACATTAATAATAGAAAAGTATTCTTCATCACCACACTTAAATATTAAGGAAGAAGAATACTCGTAAGTTAAACAAGGGATGTATCGGGATCATAGTAATATATGTACATACATATTTCTTCGTGTTCATAAAACTGTTACTTATGTTGTATCCAACACTACAAAAACACATGATACTTAATTAATTAATCATATGACTGACAACCAGCATCAAACGAGTAACAACCCAACTCCCCTTAACTCATGAAGTCTTAAAAAAACAATAAAACTTCAACTCCCTTCGATACAGAGGAATCTCCCAGGGGTCCAACAGTTCTAATGGTTCAATAATGAGATTTTTTCATTCATATTCAAAAGAATAAAGGCGGTTTTTCCAAAAGCGGCGTACCTACTAATCATAAGGTGCGGTCGATTCTATTTCTTTTTGGTAAGAGGGGAACTTTTGATTTTTGACGGGACCGGGCTTCTATGCTTTCTATGTTTTGTTAGATTTAAAAAAAGGTTGAACTTTGGGATAGCATAACTGCGTGGTTTGATCCGTTTTTGTACAGTTGACAGTTGCTGTCAGTAGTGCAAAAAGTGCTACAAGAAATGCTATCTTCCTTTAAAAACTGTCTTCTGTCAACTGCACATAGGTACATATCCCTTTGTGCAATCAATGGTGTCTTTATAGAGACATGCACGTAATAAATAAGTTATGTAGTCAATTTGAGATATTTTAGAAATAATGTCATACTTCTCTTATGGTACGATTTTATAAATTCAGTATTTTATATGGTAAACAAAAAACATCCGATATCCCTCAGAAGGGTTATTTAATACATTGTTGTTCGCAACCATAAATTGTTGTTAATCCTTTTTTTACCGCAACTCCGTACCGGTTAATAGGAGGATAATGCGTTAATTCGACACACACCGTCGGATGGTCACAAAACGTGTGATTACTGAGGTCCTTCCCGGGATTTAGTTTATTTTGGAAATACCCATTTTTTCTGAATTCTTAGAATCTGATTAACGTTGGGATTTTTCCCCTTATTTTAATGCTTTCGATAAGCATAACCTACTTACATACATGGGACTGCCTACAGCCTACGTAAGTGTAGGTAGTTGAGTATTTTATATGAAGCAAATATAGAGATGCGTGAGTAAATTCAAGATTCGTAGGTGATGAATGAAATTAAGAGCATTTATTGTAAGTAATTAAAGAAAAATGTAACGATATTTCTCTTTTACAATGTGACTGTAGCCTTAGTCCTTGAATTACAGCTAATCCAGATTCTCGACATACTACACAAACTTAATAAAACTTAAAGTTAAATAAATGACATAACAGACGTCTGCAATACTGACCTTTAAAATATTTAAAACCTTGCAGTGACCTTTACCAAAGAGTATAAATAAAGTTGCCAAAAAATATCCAGAACTATCTAAAATTACGTCACAAAAATAGTGGCACGTTATATATGAAAACTGATGATAGGAGAGTAGGGGCTTCCAAAACATTGACCGCGCATGCGCGAAGCCTCCCCTAGTCTGTCTGTTCGTTAACCTCAGATTTAGGGTTGCTAGCTAATCATAATTATAAATATTGGCAGCTTTTTTGTTTGTCAAAGGGAGTGAAGTGTTTGAATCTTTCTTGAGGTTTGATAGGTTGTGTAATTAGGCTACTTAATTCCTATCTTTATTAATAGGGTTTGATAAAACTACAAAATGTAATTATGTAGTATTTTGACACATTTTTAATTGAGGTTTTATTCTAAAGTAGCGAGTTTTACTTTTACTTCTACACAACAAACTTTTTTTTGATTTCTTACATTTTAACCGACTTCCTAAAAACAAGGAGGTTCTTAATTCGTCCGCGCATATACTTTTTCCTTATATAAATCACAAATGTTACATCTTTTCTCACTTCACTAAAACCCACTCACCCAAAATACTTTTAAAACAAAACAGCAAAAAACAAAATCCTGTCACATATTCGAACTACAATTCGACATTTAAATCTCTATAAAACGCTTTCTAAATCCAAAACGTTCACAATATCTGTTGTCAACCCTACGCTGAGAAGTGGGCATGCAGTGAGGAAGGAGATTTGTCTCGAGCGCAGCAAGGTCGGGAAAGTAGCGCGGGTCGCGAGCAGGGGAGGGTTGACGCGCTATTTTTCTTTACCATTTATGCAACTGAATTGGGGAATTATTATGGGTGCTCGGTACTTTTGTGCCGTGTAGCGTTTAGGGTTAAGTCTTTTGTTTGATTTTGTATTTAGTAAATGTGTTGTTGTATTTCCTTTGACTAAGCATTTATGTATTATTAAAAGTCATCGCTTTACGTTAAGGAAATACAATTTCGGCTGTTCATTATAGGCATATAACAAAAGGGGTTGTGAGGCACTAAAGTTTTTTGGATAATGTCAAAAGAAATTTTTAACACTTAAACAATTTTTTTTATATAGTCAAAGAGACTCAGTCTTAGGTACTTACAAACCAACGAATTCAGACATTTAAAAAAACTTTCACCAACTATATAGAGTAGGTAATGTCTGCGTAGGTAGGAGTATTTTCACGAATTGGAAAAGAACCACGAATTTAATCCATAATTTATTAAGCTAAAACAAATAAGCCTTATCTTAAAAGCTCTTGCCTAATTAGTCCAATACATAATTAATATTGTCCAATGGAAAAAAAGAAATACGCCTATATTTTTTGTAGAAAGCCCACATAAGTCTTTCGACGTCTATAGTAAAATAATACAGCCAATTAGCTAATTCCTCGACTTAAGTAATTGGTATTACGTTCTTAATTAATTAACAAATTAATATATTGAGATAATGGTGATATTTTAGCATAGGTATTAGTACATTTTATTGGGGTATGAACTTGAAACCTAAAGCTTACTCAATTAAATAGGTTTTAAGCTATGTACGGATAAAAACATTTTTATTAAGCATTTATGTATCGATTTTCCGTTAATCATCATCTCCCGAGCTATATATCTCAACTATGTTGGGGTCGGCTTCCTGTTTATTATTTCCTTAAATAAAGATGTGATAACAATAAATTCAAATATGATTAAAGATAGGCTTACGGACGCATGTACCATAGCTTATAGTTGGTAACCATTCACACATGTTCAATATACCTAGACAAAATGTAGGTTATTATAGAGTAAACATAGACGATGTCCGTCCAGCCTTACAACAAAACTGAATTTAAACTATACCAGCAAAATATAGGTACCCGAAAACATGTAAACACACATACGAAAAACAGACAGCTATTCACAAACTCAAAATTTCCTACCATTTCCCTAAACTCGTATAAAATGAACCAAAAGCTAGCTGAAACCGTACGCCATTTGCACCGCTTAGGTTATCAACCTGTCAATGCTTGTGTACTGTTCTGATCTCTTAACCCTACACGTTGTGGCACGTGGCGTGGCGTGGCGTAGGCGACGGTGTAGGTATTCTGGTTTGTAACGATGCTAAGATGATGGTGCTCGTTTTTATGGTGATTGGGTGTTTATTTGTTGTATTTTAATAAGTTGGTGTCATTAAATTAAATATATTATCTTCTGAAAAGCTTCTTCCATCGTTTTCCGTGGGTGCTACTCGGCGCAACCGTAAAAAGTAGCCGATAGAGTTCCATAAGAAATGGGCTATCTGTCTAACAATTAAATATTTTTTCGAATCGAACTAGTAGCTTTTGAAGCCGAATCTTAAAAAAACGTAAAAAGCTAATTAAAATTTCATACATGAACTTATTAAACTCCGTCACGGACAATATATTTAAAGACAAACACTTCTGTAATATATACTTAGAAAATTATTGCAGGATATATCAGCATCTCAAAAGACATAGGTTAGATATTATGACTAAACCATTTTCATGACCAACCCACAACACAACATTGCATGAAACCATATATGTACGTAATCGCATACATTTCACCAATATACAATACATTGCGGCACATAGTTCTCTCACAGAAGATACGCTAGCACATATAACGCAATGGACAAAGTTTTACTGCCAAATGACAGCTAAAGCGCGAACTAGTTTATTGCGCAATAAATCGAACATAAACTCTAAGGTTCGGCGCAAACGTGGAAACTTTAGTGTCATATGACTAGGGCTGCCATCCGTCCGGGTTTCCCCGGATTTGTCCTCGTTTTGACCCCGTCCGGGGGACGTCCGGGCGGGTTTTCAAGAAGCGTCCGGGGAAAACCCGGACACTTTTCATGTAAGGAAGCACCTCATTGAATTTAAGTATATATTAATAGTAAATGGATTACAAATTAGGTATTATTTTGTTTAAAAAAAATCGTACTCGTTCGGGGAAAAAATGCGATTTACGCCAAATGTCCGGGTTTTTATAATGTTTGTCCGGGTTTGGCGAAATTCGAGATGGCAGCTCTACATATGACCGATGCAAACTGATGTAAATTAGATTTGTATAGCACCACTTTGGAATCATCAGCATTTTTGTCAAGTGTTTTCAACTTTGATGACCAAAAGGTGTTTAGTTTTGGTACCTGCAAACTGATAGTCGTCAATTGAAGACACAAGCAACAAATCCCCATACAGTTGTACTGAGCTGTGATTCAACAACTGCGGTTACCAGTGATCAACAGTAGCAACCGCCGATCATGTCTGATCACCACTACTGAACATCGCAGCTATAGTATGCCGTGTCGACAACAAAAAATGTCTACGTTTGCAAAAAGCCTAAGTTAGCCCACACTCACATTTCAAACTGGCAGCCTACAAACAGTGATGAAAAAAGTTTCTAACAGTTTTCTCAGGGTTGCCAGCAATAAATAAAAGTATTTACGGCCAGTGTCTCTCAGTCCTAGGTAAACAAGCCTTTGCTGGTACCATGAAGGTCGAAATCGTCCTTTGAGGAACTAGAAGGGTCAACCCTAATTAGGGATGCGGTTCAAAGGCGTTTGATTTTGTTTTATTCGTTTTTAAGGTCAAAGGATATCGAGGTCTTGGGTCCTTTGGATGGGAAATTGTGTTTACCTTCCTTTGCAAGTATTTTTATTTGGGCAGTCGCCATTGTCAAAACAAATGTATAGGGGTACCGTTTTTTTGTACTGACGGACAAAAACTATCAACTGCACCAAACAACGGTCGGACCAATATACTTTTTCAACTTCATAAATATCCTAAGGCTACTAAGAATATATTCAATATTTCTAAACCAAAAGAAAACGCGAGACAATCTGGAAAGGACATTTGACAGCTTCTAAAGCCGCAATAATTAACGCAATTACATGAATCAGGACAATGAGATATTTTCTGGTACTATCGGGATCTATTCCTCCATAACATTAAACTAGTAGCAATTTCTACCACAAATATGCAACTTTAGGTCAGTGCATAAACTTGAGCACATATCCATGCATATGCCGCAGGACACAGCATATGCATCTATTCAATAATGCATCTAATAGGTGTAAGTCACGCCGCCTCCGCTCGTGACATCTGAAGTACTTGCGCCGCATTACCAACGACCTTAGGATGCTATGCTGCTGTCAAAAGGTCGATGACCCCCCGGCAGTATGTGGTGTGTTGGTTTAGTATTTACGTAAATCTGTAGTCTGGAAGTGGGTTGAAAATAAGTAAACTTAAGAGCGTGTACGCTCGGCGCGCGATGTCAACTTTAGGTAATTCAACGCAAAAAACCGCGCAGACTAGCGTCGCGGCTGTGTGCGTGCCTATCATACTTCACGTATAGTCACACAAACCATTTTGATCCTTTCGAGTGAAATTGGTAGAACAAAAAATATATTATTTAGTAAATAGTTAATAGCGGGAAAATAGTGTAAGTCTATGGATGTCTAAAATATAAAAGCATGAAAATAAGTCGTTAATACTTACACTCTTTTGCAAAAAAATCGGGCACCTATGAAAACCTTGGTTTTGAGGACTTTCTGTATATTACATACAATTTTCAACAGTACTAAATAGTCGACTGATGATTAATGACAATGTTAAGAGTTTCTGTATTTTAACCGATTTCAAAAAAAGAAAGGAGGAGATTTCAATTAGATTGTTTTGTGATTGTTCTCAATTTGATTGTTCTCGATTTCTCAAAGACGCCTGGACCGATTTGAAAAATTGATTGTTTATATGAATGGTCCAGTCCATCCAGACCGAAAAATTGTGGTCAAATAACAACAATTGCCGGAAAGCCAAATATTGGTGAAGAGCTTGGGTTTACCATTGCAAATAAAGTTTTAAGTTATCTATACTATATGCTTCAAAAGTTATTCGAGATCAAAAGTCAAAATTTGGGTACATCCAAAATGAAAAAAAAAAAAATTATAGCTCGATTGGTAACAGACATCTGCAATAAGTGATTTCTAGCCTAAGGAGTCCGCCATATGGGATTTAGACTCGCGACACATTTTTTTTCGAGTTATTCATAGCAAGCCCTTTCATTTGATACCCATATCGTAGGAATGCATTAAAAACTTTTTTTTCTCCATCTTGGGTATACCGCCATATTGGATATAGAATCATACATTGTCATTAAAACTGAACATTCAAACAAAATTTCAACTCAATCGATAAAAAAAATATGCTTCAAAATTGAGCTTTAAATAAAATAGTAATGTATCAAGATTTGTTGGTCGCGCTTGAAATGTACTCTATTCTCGGTATCCACGGCAGAGGTTATTCACCCTACGCGATGTGACGGAGCGACACGTCCTCTCTCTGTGAAGCCTTGCGGCGGTCTGGTTTGAGTTGACTCGCGTGCAGCGTTTTATAGTAGTTTTTAAATAATTTATAAAAAAATAAAAACGAGAGATTAAATTATAATATAAAGTTTATGTTTTAAAGAAAGATTTATATTACTATAGTAAATAATTGTTATATTAAATTAAGTAAGATAGATAGGTAAAAAAAGCATTTGAAATTCACAATTTTTCACATTGTTAAAATATTTTTTTCTGAAAGATAGAGACCTAAATCAAAAAATGTTTTCAACTAACTATAGGCATGGGGATTTCGTCTATGAGTAAAAAAATAAATATGATTAGATTTGCCACTGTTTTCACATGAATTTAAGCTTCGAAATAGACGCTGAACGGGAATTTTATAAAACATCTGTTACGTTATAGGGGTTTTAAGTATTTAAACTACACAAATTGAAATTTATGTTCAATTAACTATATAGGCAGTGAAATTACCTTGCGTTATTAAAAAATAACATAGTTATAGGATAAGTAGTTACTGAGAAACAGTGGTTTGAAAAGTACCATTTTAGGCCAAATGGCGCGCGGTTGACGTACACGCTCTTAATGAAAAAAATATATTTAAAAAAAAAATACTACCTTCCAAAAAAAGTAAAGGCTTTCAGTGCGTATGTAATTCACAAGCGAGAAAACAGTGGGACGTAAAGTGAGATTTTTACTAAAATTCTTGATTCTTTTTAGTACTTTCTCTACCTCTATTCAAATACGAGTAGGTACGACAAAAATGCATTTCCAGTTCAAAAAGTTTCTTGTGCAAAGAAGAGACAGCTACATTACGTAAAGCTCTATCTCTCTCACACACAGGAATTTGCATAATATTCAGATATCATAATAGGTTCTTGGAGAAATTGAACCGAGGTCAGTCAGCACAAAAGCCGCCTTGCGCCTTTGCACCATTGTGTGATGTCAAGCTTTTCAGAGTTCACTGTGAATTATGTACCTTTAAGAATTCAGTTTCATTTACTAAAAAAGCGTAAAAGAAGATTTACAAGCGTTTAAAAATGTATTTTAAATCTTCCATCTGTCCCATTAAATGAATTTAATTTAGCAATCCATAAGGCTTGAGAGATAAGTAACTATAACGGAGCATATACTTATCCTTATACATCATACTTATGTATTGTCATGATAATTCATCTTTAGCCTTGTAAAGCACTGGTACTCAGCTACATCCGGTTAGACTGGAAGCCGACCCCAACATAGTTGGGAAAAAGGCTCGGAGGAGGATGATGAATTCATCTTTAGCCTGCATGGTCCCAATACTGGGCAAGTGCCTCTTCATCTTGCCTCCACGTTTCCCAACCTTTCGTACAAGTCTACCAGTCTTGTAGGCGTCTAGATCGTCGCGCCATCTCTTCCGGAGTCTATCATGATAATAGAAAAACAAAAGATAGACCTCTGTATAGAATATTCTTAAATATGTTACCAAAACTGAATATAAGTTAGTGGGCATCTCAGTCTCCACATTCTTTTAGCTCCTATCCAAAAAAATAACAATATTATTTAAATCGGTGAACTAATACATCTATTCCATCTACAATCGCCATCCTATATCTTATCTCCTAACCTAGCTTCTATTATCATCTCCAAGCGAAATACATGTGTATAAAATAACTGCCGATCCTAATACAATTCGACCCGACAGCCTTCCTCTTCCACCACAAAACATTTTTGCACTAATACCTAGGTACAATCAAAAACATTTTTAGCAAAAAAAACTTCCTGAAAAATATTGGTATTCAGCACATTTTCTCAGAATTTTCCTGTAAACAGCTGGCCAATTTCCAAGTTCCTCTCCGTTCGTTGAAAGATACATCCTGCAGCATCCTTCATCGTATCGATCGAGCTATCTTACGTGTTATGATGAGTACATCGCATGTTACACACAGTTTGTACTTACATACGGTAAATGCTAATTTACGTGATTAAAAAGCGTTGCTTTTCCGGACTCTCCACCCAAGCAAAACGGTTGACTTAGATTCTATTTTCATCACAGAAAATTCTCGTTTCCACCAAGAAAAACCACGTCTTCCGTCTTGAAATACACCAGTAAATATTCGAGTTTAAGTGCTTTTTTACAACCGTTAAACATCAGTTACAAAACCGCAACATTTACTTTAATAGGACAACTTACAGGGTTATCAAAATAAGCACCGAACGTTTTGCTAAAACACACGCAACGATCATACGCAGTAATTAATCGTAGTACGCGATACCAGACCTTAAGGGTTTATCTGTTTATCCACACTTACCTTGTCAACGTAAATTATGCGGCGAACTAGTGCGGCTAACAATCCAACAAGAAAATACACCACTCACTTACTATCATGTTCACAACACTAACTCAAGGTCCACAATAGGGGTTTATTTTTATTTTCGTTTCGATATCGACGGCGATAGCGAAGCGAACGCTCTCGGGTCTGTCTCGCGACTGGCCGGTATCGAGCGGCGACCGGCGACTCCCCGCGCCGCTCTAAACCAATTTATAATACATACAGAGGCGCAGCATCCCCTGAAACCACTTCAACCCGAATCGAACGTTACCCCCTAAGCAATAAAGTTGGATTTGGCTCGTACCCAAGATGCCGCAGAGGCAAAAACGTCGCCAGTCCTCTCAGAAAAGCTAAGGGTGCGAATTGTGTACGTTTCCTTCGTTTATAATTGAAATCAACGTACAAGGAAGGTCTTTTGGATTGAATATTTATGACTAGGACGATATTAATTGTCGTTGAAGGTCTGCGTGACCTCACCTTGAAGGGTCCTCAATGGGTCCTTGAACGTACTCTATTTTACCTCATAAATCATTTTTCTCAGGGATTCAAATTAAGTATACTTAACCTAAGTAGACTTGTATCGTAAACCTGAAAGTTTGATGTGACGATGTTTGTTACTTTTTCATCCAAAAACGACTGAACCAATTTTGATGAAACTTGTCAGTATAGTTGAGTGAAACCGCTGCAAAAAGCTAGCCTCACTTTATCCCTGCTGCGTACTCCTAAACTAAAATAATGACGAACAGAGATATTCTTTTGACTTAGGTAGCCTCTTCCAGGGCGGAGGATTAACATTTTTCCCCCAATGTCCCCAAAGATGGCAGGGAGCCAAAAGGTCCCCGCTCCTTGTATATGTGAACTTAGCAGTATTACGATGCTAGAGTGCTAGAGGTTGGAGAAAGAAATATTTTTGTATATATTTGGAATCATTTATGAGCCCTTGTAGTACAATATAAAGAGCTAACAATGTTCTCCCTGGAAATATAGAGCTCGTTAATTATTTTTAGACAGCCCGTAAATCTTTGCGAGGTCAAAAAAAAGGACTTGAAAATCATAAAAATATAGTTTATTAATATCTCGCTTTTACTAAAGAGTATGCTTAAAGACACCTATTAATTTCATACGTAAGTAAGTATATAAGTTAAGTTTAAGTGAAGAAATAGAAGGTCGGGAAGGTCGGCTATATTGCCTTCGAGCGGACGCAAAAACAGCCTACCGAAAAAATTTCCTTATGGAAAACCCAATAACACTATCTCATCGAACCTTATGAAATAACCTTGGAAGAGTCCTTGACCTTCTAGTTTTTATTTCGATGATACTAGGCCAGAGGCCTCATCTAGTTATATGAACTTGTATTATTTATAAGTAAAAAGAAGGATCAACATCATTTTTCAAAATAAACAATCATTTATCATGCTCACCCATTGCGGGTAGAACTTCTAGCAAAAAAGCGAAACACTTCTATTTATAATGCAGAGATATTCTACATTTACAAATTAGAAAACTTTTTAACTAAAAATAATTTAGCTACTGCTCGTTATACCATATTATTTTGTGCTAAAATCACACTCATATTAAAAAGGCACTCATATTAAATAGTATGTATGTATGTTTCACGAGCAAACTGTGAAATAGTTACCATCAGAATAACATTTTTACCGGGTGCGGGAAGAAGTTCCCTGAGAATGCGGGTGAAACCGCTGCCGTAACCTTGTAAGGACATAGAAAAAAACATGTGCGCATCCCACTAGTTATTAAGCTCTACTTCAGTTAGACAAATCCTCAAAAGGTCAGGTCTCAATTCACAATCGTCTCGTCAACACGTACAGTCAACGTCAGGTCAGTGGTAACAGTTTTATAGGAAAATCGTACTTATTACTATTGAGTTAAGGTGCATGACAGTTACCACTGATGTGCAGTCAACACGCACATAATGTTATTAAGGAAGTTATTACGCGAAGTCCGCAAAAGCACCTTAAGCTCAACATAATGAGCGAAGTTACCCGCCGAATGAATGATCACGTGAAAATTCGTTTATTTTTCGTCTAAGAGTAAGAACACACTACAAACTCTCGGCCGACTGTTTACTTTTCAATGTGTGCGTAGACTAACTGAGTACAGACGGCAGCAAAAATAAAAACACACATTTTTCAAAAATGCAAGAAATAAATTGATTTATTTATAACAGGGAAAAAATTACAGAAACACAAAGAAAATATTTTTCCGACCTCTGATTTGAAGAGGCTGTTAAAGTGCTCACTGTACTTAAAATTTATAATATTTGGCCCAAGCTTAATGTTGCCTGAAGTTAATTCTGGACTCTTAAGAGATAAGTTTTGGGTTAAAATTAACACTATTATAAAGTTTAAGTTGCTTGTTTAAGTTGTCGGCCTTTATTAAAACTTGTATATGATATGGTATTATGGTGTAAATATACATATGTGGGATTTCATACGTTGAAAACTTCAGATTGTAAATAAACCCTTGTTTTAGGAAATTGATGATCTATAGGTACATTCTAATGAGTATTTTTATATTTCGATTTAAGTATGGGTCAGAAATGGATTTTAATCAATGAAAACCTGACATTGATATCCGACTTAATAATCAGAACAACTGACTTTTTAAGATTTTTCTGTAAAATGCGTTAACATTTGAAGAAATCTTTAGATAAATTCTAAAATATCGCTGAATGACATACTTACCCAAACAAATGGATCTATTGGTCCTAAGATTATCCCAAATTGATAGACACGCGGTCAGACTTTGACGCTCTTCATTTTTCAAGTTCACTCAACCTGAAATATAAAATGTATCTACATTATCTCAAAGCTTTATCATATCAATGAAAATATAAATTTCAAAGCTTTGATACCAAAGTAAATGATCTTTTTCAAAAATCGCTTGTATGTAAAAAGGTGTTTAGTTTCTATATATCGTTAACGAGATTTTAGTTTTTTTTTCAGTTTCTACAACGGTCAAATTCGTTTTTTCACGGTTTTAACTATTAGTTTTGCTGTTATTGTAGCCTTAAAAAAAACGAATTTGACCGTTACTTTTACTGTATGACATTATTTTGGCTTTTACTTTTGATGAATAAACTGGCTGTAGGTGTGGAAATTACAGATTCTAAATGCAAAAACGCTATTGATCTTGTTTCACAGTTGGAAATGTAACGAAAATTCTTTATTGAACAAGTTTAAAGTTTAATTCAAAGCCTTCGTCTTGTCGCCTAATTAAAAATACAATGCGATTTGTTCGACAGAGCGTATTTCTTCGACAGCAACGCTGTAGCGTTTCAAAACTATGTTTTATTTTCACAAAGACCAATTAAACGATAGGCAGTTAGGTATTTCCTTTGTTTAACAAGATTTTCGTTTAGGTCCTTATCAGAACCAAACTAAATGAAATATTTTATAAAAGGTAAAGATCAATTTAATACAAGAGTAAACAATAAATTCACATACTTATAAGTGCTTACGTCCTTAACTTCCAAAGTTTATAGTAACAAACGCACATACAATAGCAAAGAACTGCGTCACAGTCATACGTTTCAACGAAATACATAGCAAAACAAAGCATTTCTAAGAAAAGAAAAATGCAATTTGGCCGCTTATTTGGTCAAGCTTGGATATTTTTTAACCGACGCAAAAGAAGAAGTCAACTATCGAATTTTAGATCAGTAAAGTAGGCACGTGAATTAGGTTGTGACATATAAGGAAGTTCAGGAGTTGGCACTAGATAGGCGTAAATGGAAGGAGCTGCATCGACAAGAGCTGGGCTCTTAAATTAATGATGTCTGTCCCTTCTCATCCTCCGAGCCTTTTTCCCAATCATGTTGGGGTCGGCTTCCAGTCTAACCGGATTCAGCTGAGTACCAGTGCTTTACAAGAAGCGACTGCCTATCTGACCTCCTCAACCCAGTTACCCGGGCAACCCGATACCCCTTGGTTAGACTGGTGTCAGACTTACTGGCTTCTGACTACCCGTAACGACTGTCAAGGATGTTTAATGACAGCCGGGACCTACAGTTTAACGTGCCATCCGAAACACAGTCAATTGTGTCTAAGATATACTTAGAAAGTACATACAAACTTAGAAAAGTTGCATTGGTACTTGCCTGACCTGGGATCGAACCCACGCCCTCATACTTGAGAGGTTGGTCCTTTACCCACTATAGGCCACCACGACTTCTCTCACTGTCCCTTCTCCGTTCCATAATCTATGTCCCTATCAGAGCTATCATCGGTCGGCGCGTTTCAAGGTGCAAACACATGAATAATTGAGACGGTGCATCCCTGCAACTAGATTGTACTGTCTCCCTTTATTGTATTACTTACGATTCCTATTACTTTCAACTTAAACTTATTATTCTTTATTGAGCACACAGATATGTTCTATATTAATTTAAAGTTGGGTTCTCTAACAGCAAACCTAGTGATAGATTCGGCACGGAAGGATAAAGCATAAGTGAACGACAAAATTCATTATTATTATAGAGAAAATGTGATTTAATTTTAAAAGCAATAACTAAAGAAAAATGGATTGCTGATGAGTATTGGTTTTTATATTGACGGAAAGTTTGAATGCAGCATTTCGGTTTTCTGTTGAAAAATATCATCAAAAGCGAATTGGAATTGAATTTACTTTCATACCAATTTCCATTTCGATTTTTCCATCAGTTGGACGATTAACCCTTTAAAGCTTTACAAATCGATAGAGAAACTTATAATACAAAGGGTTTTTTTTCAAAGTCAATATTTTTTGCACTGTGCTGTGCTGTGTGCAAATGATAAAAATTATAAAGAGGTGAACCAAAAAAAAAAATACATAAAGTTGTTACAGCCTTTTTATCGTCCCACTGCTGGGCACAGGCCTCCTCTCACATGGAGAAGGATTGAGCATTAATCACCACGCTTGCTCATTGCGGGTTGGCGATTTCAGACTTAATAGTCCAGGTTTCCTCAAGATGTTTTCCTTCACCTTTATATCAGCCGTTGGTGTCTAAGATATACTTAGAAAGTACATACAAACTTAGAAAAGTTGCATTGGTACTTGCCTGACCTGGAATCGAACCCGCACCCTCATACTCGAGAGGTTGGTTGGAAAATATATTGAATTCTCGTTCAATTTCAATCGATATAATTTTTATTTATAACTCGATTGTTTGTCGGAATATAAACTAGATGTCGGCAGTTGCGTGCGATGTTACCGATAAGACGCGGCGACCTTTGTGGCGCTCTGACTGTCTGTTTGTTTGTGTTTATCGTTTTTGGCTCAGACTTTTACTAGTTACCTAATGATATATTGGGGTAGGAGTGGAGTTTGATAAAAATTAAAAAAATGTTTATTTTCATTTAACTACAGGCAATGTTGCATGTACATTTGAACAGGTAAGGTATTTTCACAGAAAATAAAAGTAATAAAAAAAAAAATAATAGTCTAAATAGACGTAGGTATAATGCAAAGATACTTTCATGTTACTTACTTAAAAGTTTATCTCAAAGTAAATTCCCTGAATCCAAAATACAGAATAGCTTTCCAATCTAGAGAGATTTAGATAAACCTTCAATGCACACATCAGAATAGCTTTCAGACAGACACATACATATAACCTACATGCTTGAATAATATCCATATATAGCTCAAAGCATATTTACATAATGTTCAGCTATAAATAGTGAATCTCTGAAGTGAACGCGTCTCTTTAAGCCCACGCACAGCAAATTCTAAGATACAGACTTCAGAGTAAAGTTGCTTTGACTCAACAATATAATGAAAGATCTTGTGTAATTTAATATTAGAGGTTTATATCAGTGCCAAGGAATATGTGCTAATTATGAATGTAGATGGAGAGGGAGAGGAAGACCTGAGGAAAAATGGATGGATTGCCTGAAAGATGACATGAATAAGGAATTAAAATGTCAAATTAACCGTGGTCAAAATTGACAACGATAAAATTTTAACTTTACCGTAACATACGAACAACCGGGCCTAAGAAGGGAAGACACATTCCGCCGACCCTAAATAAAATTAACTTAAAAGCAGGAAGAAGAAGTAGGAAAATGTTCCAAAAAATCTAGGAGATATTTAAATAAGATACAAACGTCGCCGGTTTCACTCGCGGTACATGAAAAGAACTCAGGCGCCACTCAAAAACCATTACTAAGGCATGCTTGACAAATGAACCTTAAAAATTGTTTCAAATCGGTCCAGTAGTTCCATTAGATATATCGAAGGTTTGTTTAAAACATCATACAGTCGAAAGAGCTAGAAAAAGTTTATCATGAACCGCCCACGCAGTTTTCCATGAAGGTTACTGGCTACAGTGCATCCATGCAGTTTTATTAAAATTATTAATTAAACGGGATCTCGTCCGACGGATATTTTTAGTTGTTTTGATCCTCCCACTGCTCACCCACGTGTTATCATGATAGTTCGTTACACAAATAAATAAAGTTATGAAGCGGATAACCTTTCATTTACTCTCTTTTCTATTTTTTCCTTTCTAGGAATATTCCGGTAAATATAGCTTAAGCCGCAATACTGTTAATATACATAAATACATACAACATGTAACTTAATTAACGCACATCCTGAAATTAGTTTGTTCAGAATCGTTTACTGAATCCATTAATTCATTTTTAATATAGGTAATTTTTTATCCCAAAAATAATTAAAACTACGGAAATTATTGTCATATTAACCCTGTACAGTCAAAACAAATTCAAATAGACCGTAACTCAAAGTAATAAGACTTCGTGTATTGTCGGCTTTTTCCGTAGTTTCGTTATGTTGTGTCGAGTCGAGCAATATTTGCGTGCGTAGTAGTATGACCAAAAAGTTCTCCAAGAATTGGTATAACTAATTTAGTAAATAACAATGCATATACATGTTAAATTAAAAATTCAGTGTATGTATTATGATTATAACATAATATTCTAATTGGGGTGTTTGAGGGTGTGCGTTAATTAGGTTACATGTTGTATATAACTCTATAGTACCTATATATAAGCAGGAAAATGCAATACATCTCATTTATAAATAAATTAAGCAAGGTAAAGAAATAACATTGTACATACTAGTTTCCGCTATTAGTTTCACCCGTTTTCCATGGAAACTACTCCGCTTAGTGCTACAGCAATTAGCTTTTAGCCTTTCCTGAAAAAAGCGTGTCACTGAAATGAGACAAATTGAATCCTCCAGAGATTTGTACCAACAAACTAATTTTTCACCTGAACATAAGGTAAAAGCGTACTTACGGGGTAATTTCCCCTCGCCTTACATTAGTTTCGTGCTCCTAATTACATAAATATTTCCATGGGAACAAGCCATGGTATTAACACCTACGTGTTCCCATATCATGAATTATATATTCTGCTATGTTTGTGTTTCTTAAGGTACTTGTGAAGCTAGTAAGTACATAATGTACAAACATGTATTTTCATTAGGTAAGTGGAAAATGGAACATGCTATAAATATTTTCATCATAATAGTTTCGGGGAATCTGTGTGTGTACTTATAAATAACATCTCATAACAAATCTGACCTGATCTTGACAAGGTTCACCTTATTAGTTTATTAATATATACATAGGTAGGTATAGTAGGATTTGTCTACAATAGCAAGCAGAAATGACCCAGTAGTACCCAGTAAAAAAAACTGCAAAATAAGGACTCTTTTTTTATCAAAGAATATTTCTTAACAGTCACGTTTCCTTCCAACCAACAAATAAACTAAATATACCAAATCCTAAGCTATCTATAAAAATATGTCTATTTGATCAAAAAACCACTACACCGAATGAAAATCATAAAGACCGAACCTCAAGAAATCCTATTAAAAACTCAAAAAATAAATAAAATATACGAAAATGAAATGAACTTCGCATCTTCATTAAAGGGTCTTAGCATCACACCAAACATAGGGAGAGGGTAATATTATCTGTTGCCGCTCAAATGCCTCCAAGTCCTCAGGCATCATGAGCAAATTCAGCCCCCAAAAATTACAAATGTTGATAACGTGTACATACAAAGGGGGTGACGCCTGGGGGCGTTGCCTTGAGGGGGTGTACGTCAATAATTGTTATCAGAGGGTCTTCAGCCACGTGGAAACATGCAAGATGAGATAAGAACAAGGTTAGAATCACAATATTGTGTAGGTAAAGGTGTATCTTGACAGATAACGTCTAAAATGTCTACTGACGCTGAGGGGGATTTCGTCGTACCTACTTAAGGAAATCAAAGTTCCGTATCCCATTATATAATTACTAGCTTTTCCCCGCAGTTTCACCCTTATCTCATGGAAACTACTACTCGCACCCGTATAAAAAGTAGTCCTATGTCCTTTTCCGGGCTATGGACTATCTGCGTGTCGTATTTTGACGTGAGGCGTAGTCCGCATGCCTAATATTGGTAAAGTTTACCTATATGCGTTTGACCGGTATCAATCGTATATGATGATTTTCATACATACCTACATATCAGTTCCGCGACACTCAGAAGAAGAATCAATTCTGCAGAACTTGAATGTTTAGAAATGTAAATGTTTTTACGTCAGTCGGACAAAATCACAGAAATCGATTCGATAACGGAAATACAAGAAATACTCAACCAACTTCATGGGAAACAAACAAAACGGTAGCTAATACCACAAACTGAAGATTTTCCACTACTGACATGGATTCTAAGAACAACAGGCAGAAGATATAATTTGTATCATTTTAATTCTTATCGCTCGATATTTAGTGCGAGGCATTGGGCATACAAAGAAATTGATGTAAGATTTCTATGGCACTAAACAAGGGGTTTTATAAAATGTTTTGATTGATTGTAAATAACCAGAGACGGCTAACTGTCTCAGGACTATCTGAATTCTCTGCATCCCCAAAATCTTTTCTTAATTTTTATTTGGTTACAGAAATTGTGTGTTTTTTTCTCATTCCTAACTAACAATTTACCTTATTGTTTATGGCTTACACCTGTCAAAACAATAAATTGAACACTATATATTTATTTGTCACTTAATATTTTCTTTTGAATAATTGATACCTAATAAAAGTCCATAACCAGAACCATTTCTCAATACATTGACAATACTATAGAACAGCGTTTCCCATTTGGTGGGTCGCGACCCGGTACCGGGTCGCGAAAAAAAAATACCGGGTCGCAGCATTGCCTCCATATTTTAAATAAGTACCTCTAGTACAGTGGTCCGCGGACCACTGGTGGTCCCTGGAGGCATTCCAAGTGGGCGACGTTGCTATACGTTATCTAACTTTATTTTTATTGACTTATAATTGCAAGCGGGCGTTTTCGCATGGACGAATATCGGGTGTGTCGTACCTAGTCCCCCCATTCATGAAAATGTATGTTTGGGCTACGTAATTTATTATTATATTTTACGTAATTTTGGTTTTGAGTCTTAAATAAAAAATAATTAAAATTTCGCGCTAGCTTCGCTCGCGTATTCAGAAATTATATGCGCTTAATTTTGCATTTGTCAACAAACAAAAAGTTAAGTCGTTTGGGCAAAATTTTACGTAATATTTGGTTTAAGTCCGGTAAAACTTCGCGCTCGCTTCGCTTGCGTATTCAGAAACTATTGTATTATGGCCCTTATTTTTGCATTTGTCAACAAACAAAAATTTAAGTACGTTTGGGCTAAATTTTACGTAATTTTTGTTTTAAGTCCGATCAAAATTTCGCGGTCGCTTCGCTCGCGTATTCAAAAACGATATGCCCTTATTTTTGCATCTGTCAACAAACAAAAAGTTAAGTACGTTTGGGCAAAATTTTGCGTAATATTTGGTTTAAGTCCGATAAAAATTTCGCGCTCGCTTCGCTCGCGCATTTTGAAACTACAAGGGAGGTTTTTATTTATTTGCATTTGCTTACCTACACAACTGCCGACATGCGTTTAGCAAAGTGCTAATTTAGGTAAACCGATGAGGTGGTCTCCGGCAAGACAAACTTTAGTTAAAGTGGTCCCTCATGACTAAAAGGTTAAGAACCACTGATGTAGTTAATCAAGCAATATTTAATGCCTTTTGTCACAACCTATAAATGTGAAGCAGGGTTTTCAACACTAGTGTACCTCAAAAATAAATATAGAAACCGACTTGAAGTCGAATCAGACCTCAGGATAAAACTGTCAATACCTATTTCAGTGGGTCCAAAATCTTAAGTGGGTCACGAAGGAGGAGATTGAAATTTACCGGGTCACAGTAGAACAAAGTTTGGGAAACGCTGCTATAGAAGAAACTTTTTGTCTACTTTTAACTATCCACATAGACTTTCTTGAGAAATGCCTCAACATCGCTAAATACCATTAAACCTGTAAATGCAAGATTCTCACCTGTAAGGTACAATGCTAACAACAAAACAAAACACTGCACTCAAATAACAACCATATTACAATGATTTAGAATCGAAAATCGCTTGATACACAGAAGTATTGTTGGTAAAATTGTGGCCATATAATTAGCGGTGTGAGCATTCGTTTTATTGCTTATGAAAACAAATGGTGATCACCTAAGAGTGCCTAGGAGTACTATTTCTCCGCACTAAGTAGCAATTAAGTATGGATAAGTTAGTAAGTTGGACGGCAAATTGGGATTGGGTATCGCTTTGGGTATAGGTACAAAGGGGTCGAAGAAAGTGTCTTGGAAATGTTATAATTTATTTTGTGAACTAATTCGATTTATGAATATTAGTCTTAAAGTTTTAACGAAACATGGGGACAATAACTTTTGTGAATTTCAAAGTTTGTGCACCAAGAACTTTAAACGCACTCTAAAATAGATTTAAAAGGTTTAATTGTATGTATATTGCAAAAAAAATTGATATTTTAGTAAATAGTATAAATTGGATAATCAAATAAGCCCATTAACTATTACGAATTTACAGCCATTTTTTCAAAATTACGACGCCTAGGTAAATAGGCTTCATAATTGCAGCGTTTTAATTACAAGTTACTTTAATTATTAAACCCTTCAATTATTAAAAACTACTAATTAAACTGAAATCGCTTCTTTAATAGCCACAGGGCAGAGTGCATTCAATTACAGCAGTGTCTAGAGTTCACAGATCGGTACAAAAACCGACGCCTGCGCATACATAGACTATAGAGTAACGGAATAGCTGTCTAGAGCTTGTTGTATTGTATGGAACTTGTAATTTCTAATTAATATTATAAATTATGGCGGTTTGTTGTCACAGGTTAACAATAACCTTTGTAAACTTTATAGCCACTTATAGACTGTTTCCCCGCGGTTCCATCTGCGTGAGAACAATCTTCTGCATCTGGATAGGAAGTAGTCAATGTCCATTTTTATCGGTGCAGTAATTTTGGGGTTAAAGGTTTTGTTGGCGACAGGGAGACAGAACTATTTGTAATTTATAATATTGCAAAGATCACTCAACTAACAGTAGGTATGCAGAGTCTACATAAAAAAAACATATGTATATTATACATGACTGTAAATATCGAACAATAACTAAATGTAGCATAAGCTATAAGTTAATTAAAATTAATCGTTTGATCTAAAACTTTAGAAAAAGTCAAACGTCTATTTATAAATTACAAAATTATTCAAAGCAGATTGAATTGAACTAAAAGTTACTCAAAATGTAAAGACATCTCAAAAAGACTTCAAGTTATATTCATACCATTCAGTCCTACCCTATCTTAAGAACCGACTCTCATAGGATGCTGTAACATAATGTTCAAAGCACACAAGAACTTGGTGCATCTCAGTCAGGATGTTCACTTGCTATTGAATTTGGAATCAGCTGTAAATGGAGTGCGGTTAAGTTTAATGGCTATTTGATTACGAAGTTCTGTGTTTTGACTGTTGATAAGCGGCGTAAGACGAATATAAGTAGAACCTAGACACTTTTTTAATTTTTGGTGTAAACAACTCTAACAGCCGAATACTGATTTTTTTTTACATATACAAACATATATTTTTTGTGTTTTTTTTTTGTATATTATGTCTGAGTCAAAGTTACTTGAAATAAATGTTATTTATTTATATAAGCTAAAACATTATTTAAATACTTTTAAGTTGCATTCAAACTTCAGTAGCAATTAAATATCTATAAAGTAAATTGTGTAGCTACCCCGTTTCACAACTTTATGTACGATGTACTTCCACTATGTAAAAAACTTCATGAAATACACAAACATTACAATACATAACTCTTTACTCACTTGAAAGACTTTACTGAATTTACAACTGAAAGTAGCTTTTACACCACAATAAACAAACAGCAAAAAATTGTGCATAAAAATAAAGTCAGCAGTTATTTTGCTATCCCAGCTTCATAAAAAAACAATATTTCTATGCAATAACAGCGTTTCATTTCCCTCTAAGTGCCGCTCGCCCGGCGCACCAAACACTCGATATTTCAATAACACTATCTGAAATCAAAGTGGAAAGTTTATCATTTTATATCCGGGTGCTGCATTTGGCTGCAATTTCCGACCTTCCCCTCCCCTCCCTCCTACTCAAGTACCGGGGAAGTGGGGAGGACGGCTTTCGGGAAATTATAGCCATTTCCCACTCGATGGAGACAGGTAAGACGCTTCCGTGGCCTTTCGCCTAATAAAATACGTGAGGTGACCTGTTTATCTCTAAACTGAGTTATACACTAGTAAAATTGAGCATTAATGTAGTTTTCGAATAAGTACCAAGAATTGAAGACTTGTTGAAACTTTTAAGTAGTTCGGTTGACAGTATTCGACAGAGAAAATATCAATTCTTATCTTCTGGATTTAAATGACGGTTCAGCCAACAACTGAAACATTGTGAAGTAAATACTCTACCGTACCTAAGTAGGTATCAAATCCTCATGTAAGTTTAAGATCAGTTATCTAATTACAAACAGAATTGATTAATGTAAAATGAGAATCACACAGCAATATTCGGTAAGACTATAAACTAAGTAGCCTATTATCAAGACAGCTGTTACCTACCACGTGAATAGAAGCTCTGCAACCCTGAGACGTTACATTAGTACCACGTGTAACGAGAAATTCTCAGAACAGAAACTGATATACAATAGACACAAAAGTAATACAACACAAACAAAGCTTTTCGTATACATATCCTACTAATATTATAAACGAGAAAGTTTGTATGTATGGATGTATGGATGTTTGTTACTCTTTCACGCAAAAACTACTGAATGGATTTTAATGAAACTTTACAATAATATAGCTTATACATCAGAATAACACATAGGCTACAATTTGTAAACATATTCTTCGAAATACTAAACCTGCGCAGACGAAGTCGCGGGCACCAGCTAGTATACTTATAATACAAGGCCATTTTTTTCTTAAATCTTTGTGTTAGATAGCTAATTTAACAAGGGGGTGTAATATTTCCCGCAGAACGTGGACTAAAGCATTGGCAGATGCCAGTTGTGAGTTACCACAAGGTTCAGTAGTAGTGCAAGTGCGGTTTACAAATTATTTATTTATTTATTTATTTAACTTAATGCAATCAAACGATTACTAAGGCGGACTCTCCAGTCAAGCTTAAGGTGATGCAGAGATAACATGGTAGGTGCATTACATAAAAAGACAAGGCGGTTAAGTGCAAGTTCGATTTATTCACCTGGGAGACGGTTTTTTAATTTCCAAACCAATGTATGTTAACGTACCTAATGTTTGTCAATTGTTTATAAACAATTAAGAAACAGACACAAACAGGTCATATGCTATCATTAAATAGGTGTTGTTAGTAGATAGGTTTTGTTTATTTACTAGAAAACCGTGTTATGTTATCAGTGCACTAAAATATTAGGCTGAGAATTTCTCGATAAGAACATAATATTGACTAATTGCATAATGTTATGTCTGTATTTACTAAGTTTAAATATCATTAAAATGTGATTTTAAATATGTACCTACCTAGTAAAAATTTGAGTTAGGTACCTACTGCTCTAAAAATAGAGGATAGTCATTTCATTAAGTCATTTATTATTTTTATACGACCTGATTAATATTTTGTTACTTATTTTTTCAATTACATTACAAATACGAAAATAAAATTATTTTTATAAAAAAACATTCCGTTGAGGAAAATCCCACCCAATCTACAAACACCTACAAAGTTATACAGCTTCTATCTATTCCAGCGAAATACATTTTCCGCTCTATCTAACTTAAAAGAAAAATCCATCTGGAAAAGTCAACGCAAAGACAAAACAAAAAATTTGCAAGAAGGCAAACTTCATACAAATTGCAACACATTTCGACGGCATGCGGCATATCGTTTTACCCGACTGCGTTAAATAAAAGAGCTTAATACAGCAGAAGCAGTGTAGCAGTAAGATAACCCTTATCTTTTACAACAAGTAAGTATGGACATAACCATTTAGTAAGTATGGTTGAATGTTCCGTTGCATTACCAATCAAACTAAAGTAAACAAGGGACATACTTCTTGCATACCTATGTGTGTATCTTTCAGAGCATAATTTATCAATCACACAAAAATTCTTATGACAGCCGCAGTACCATAAAATGATGTTAAAATGTCAGCGATTGCACTGCAGCAACATTGTGTCCTACGTTCGTGAGGTTTCAAAAAGTGAACCTTTTCAACTTATCTGTATTGTGCCGCAACGTTGAGTGAATTCCAAACAGCTGTTTTAGTAAGTAGACTGGTGGTATATGGGTAGGTCAATTCAGTGCACTCACTAAACCTAAGGCAAACTGCTTGAATCAAAAGGCAATGCCGCTATGTATTTGTAACTTAACTACGTATGAAGGATCTCACACTACCATGCGCCATATTTTGGGTGCAGAACGAGTACATATAACTAATCCGTGTGTTCCTTTATCTACAAAGATGTGTAGTAGACGCGGTAGTAATTATGTGTTAAATCCGCCTTGCCAACATCAAAGCGAGGCAAACTTGACGGGATAATATCTGTCGGTGAGATGATAAGTACCTGCTTTTGTTAGATATTGTTAAAGGTGAACATTTCATTGTAGTTTGTTCAGACCTGTTTACAGCCCTGGAATATGTTTTACCTTACAAAAATATTGCAACTCTGCGCAAGTCTATACGCAGTCTAACCTCTATTTCCAATTCCCTTCAAATCAACAACTACTAAAAACAGTTGCCGCGCGAACACACCGCTTCTCAAGTCTCAAACACCCTTAATCTAGAACATCTCGGCTCGTTAGATTTCAAAACAGTCTAGCAACTGCTTCTTGTGTTCAAACCCTTGTTGTCCGCCCACTGTTGGCCACTAATTCGTTCATTAGCATTGAATGGCGGGCCGGCGCCACTTTCGCCGACAAGCTTGCCTTCGCCGACAACCTAAGACACAATGTGACGTATGTCGGCGAAGCTGTCGGCCACTGAATTATGCCTTCACTGCTGTAAGCTTGTTCATTATTGATAAAATCAGAATAAGATATTTTATGTGGGAATAGCAAGGGGCGTGGATTTTGAAGCGATTTTACGCGATAAGATTAATCGATTGCTGTTTCGTCTACTTGAAAGGTTTTTCAGAATTTTTCTTTAAGACATAAAATAATTATGTATATTCCGATTTCCCTGATTTTAATTACAACCAGGCCACTAAGAAAGTGCTTTACTAATTCATAATTGTTACCTGCTACTATTTTAATCATGACAAATGTAGATGATATTCATCTAAGTTAAAACACACTTCTCCATTTTAGGCAAATACCTAAAGAACGTAAAACAGTCATTTAGTATTCAAGGTAGTAAACTGAGTGAGACGAAGACGATAAAATGTATTATTTCAATTCGGGACGAGGACTAAGTAATTTCACTTCAGAGCTAACTTCCATTTGTAATTTCGAGAGTAATATTATTTCAATTTTCAGCAACGTTTGTTTGTGATGAAACAGAGGGAAGACTTTACAAATTAGCTATATTTTAATCAAGTTCATTGTACCTATATAGGAAGTGTGGACAGAGATTAGATCATTGACCAATACTTAGCTACCAAACTTACAACAATTCTTCATGCCCTATTCTACTCGCAGTGACCAATCTTTTCAATTAGAAATGAATTTTAGTGCAACACAAAGTAATTGTAGCCATGTAGGAATCATTTATAATTTCACTGTTCCTCGCGGTTTCATACTCCACTTCCTGCAACCGGGTAAAAAGAAGCATATATGTTCCTTCTCATGCTCTAGTGAGATCTAGTTAGCAAACATTTAAATCGATTCAGTAGTTTTGGCGCGTAACATTTAGTATAATTATCGGCACGAATCTTGAGCTCTGACCTTCACTTGCGCAGAAGTAATTTATTTGGTCCCTTTTGTGGTATGAAGTGAGGCGCGAGGGCGGGTTAAAGCGGCGATTAGCCCGCAGTGCATCTCGTCATAGCCGTCACTCGGGATTGGTTCTTTGCTAATAAATCACTTCTGAGAGCTCAAGATTCGTGCCGATAACTATAACGATTGTAATTTAGCAAGACATCTTGTCAATTCTAATAATCTCTAGCTCTACCAGATTCTCTTAGGTAAGCATCACATACTACTCTCTGAAACTAACCTACGTTAAGACGCACATGATTGCAATCGATGCGTCGACGGGAGTGCACTAAAAGGATTACCATAATGCAATTACTGACACCCTGTGCGTGGTAGCAGTACGTAACGTGAGGATCTAGTGTTTATGTTATGTAAGTAAGTACATAGATTTGTTTATGCGCTAAAATAGCTTGTTTTTAAGGTCACTGCCTGCCTAGCCTTTTCCCAACTATGTGAAGGTCGACAAATATGTTGGCGTCGGTTTCCAGACCTGATCAACCCACCTAGGCCCCCCGTTATCCCTTGGTAAGACTGTTTGTCAGACTTTATTGATTCTGTCTACTCATAACGTTTTAAACTTAGTAAAAGTGCGAAAAAAAGCGCGATGAATTATTAAAAATGTAAATGAAATATTCAAGAAAAGAAAAGACGCAATAAAGTACGCAGATCGAAATACTTATCGAAAGAACGATATAACAGTGAATAGAACGAGAAAGTAAACCTAGTAAAGACTATTGGCATAGTAATATTTTTTGACCAGTAAACTTCTTGGAATTGAACGCCTGAAAAAATATTTTGTCTAACAAGTCCTACTTATTCATAAAAAGTCAACCATGAAGAAAAGCCTCCTTATATCAACAATGTACCTGTAGTGTCTCGCAATCCATCACACTGATCGCTTGCTTAACTTCGAGTTATAAAAGAAAACAATTTGGTTATGGTTTACAACACCTGTCTCCTGTTTACTATGATGAAGAACCTTTTATGTTACCTGATGATACCTTGTTAGATTGTATATTTCAAAGCCCCCTGCAATAGAATTTCGTAGTAGTAGGTAAATCGTATAGATAGTTACTCAAGGCAGGCTGCATGCAAATACAGATTACTACATAAGTTAAGTATGGATGTTTGTTTCACTTTCACACTGAAACACATAGATGGATTTTGATGAATAATGTAGGTTGTATATAGATTGTAGGTATAGCAAAGTAAAATAGACTATTTTTTATCCGGGTGCCGGAAACCACTAACGGAAGCCGGTACAAAATAACGAAGGTCGAGCAGTCGCTACTCTGTGTATTCCCTGTTTTCATTTGTAAAACTTACTCCAAGGGGAATCCTCATCCTCATCCTCCGAGCCTTTTCCCAACTATGTTGGGGTCGGCTTCCAGTTCTTCGGCTTTGTTATTACTCCAACGGAGAATATAATTAGGAAAAGACTAGGCAGATCATCAAAGCTAGAGTTCATCTTTCGAAAGTTAGCCATAAACCAATTAAAAAATAGCGTAAGGCATGCACAATGAAAATTAATAAACTAAATAGATAAAAGGTAAAAATCTCAATTGATTTTAGATAAAAGACTATGTTTCATGGAAAATGTACCGCGGGAGATATTTTCCATTTGAACTCGATTTTATAAATAGCCGCACGTGTAAGCTTTCCATTGAATGAGTCGCTTTGAAGGTAATACACTGTAGGGATGTACGGTAGTAAAATATTAAATCAAAAAGTACTTGCACGTGTTATTTTAACAGTATTTCAGGATTAACGCATTTTCTGTGATATAATAATAAAGAGGAAACATTTTCTTATTATAGTTTTAGTAAGATTTTTTAGTGTTAACTCAACATATTATAAAGATAATGTTAATAACTATATAGATTTTACCTAGTATTAGATACCTACTAATTATATCTGTACGCTCTACGAGCAGGGCATAGTGAAACATTATTATTATACTAACACCTTGTAACCTACCTATGTTCACAGAATAAAGAGCTTTGACTTTGACTTTGACTATAATTTTCTTTCCTCCCCGAAAGCTCTAAAACTAGTGAATCGATTTTGAAAAGTCTTAATTAAGTATAAATTATTTAGGTACGTGAAGACGTTCACATGGGACGCGAGTGAAACTGTAAGATAGCTGTTTTCCTGCGGTTTCACTCCAGTTCCGTGAAAACAATAAGTTTCAATTGTTTTTCATATCCAAAGGCAATTTGTATGGAAATATTTTCTGAATTATTTTACACTCAGTATAGAAGTAACATTTTTTGAAAACCATGTTACTCTTAACGCAGTCAGGCAACAAGTGCATTACTAGAACTGCAAAATGCACTACGCTGGTCCTATGTTACCAGATAAGAGAGAATTTGTCATATAACTGTACAGTTGGTATTTACCCCTATGTTCCCCAGAGGCAGGGGTCGTAAACTAACGCGCTGGCTACACATGGAGAACAAAACGACTAGCGGAGGTGTCATGACGGAAAATATCCGAAGAACGTTATGTGCAAATACGGGTGTTCAGGGGACGTGGAACGTAACGTAGGTATACGTCTTCTTTGGACCCGATCATTATTTGTAATACCAAAAAGTGTTGACAGATGTCTTAGAGATCCCCGAATGCCTCCATAGTTCACTCGTAACTGATCGTTTTGGTCATGTCCACCGTACGTATTTGACCTAGAAGAAGGCGCTTGACCTACGTGGATTATGCCATCTCTGCTCTGCTTTCCCTACTCCGTGGGTCCACCATTGAAGGGGAGTGGACAGTAATAACCACCTGTGAACTCGTTAGACCAATCTTGATTACAGAGCCCGAACAATTAGTATAAATCGTATTGGGTATAATTTCATATGAAATATTAAACTGTTGTGAAAGCGAGTCAACCCTTATAGTTGGAGGTTTCATTTTATACAGAAAGTGAATTAAATATTAAAATTAAAACTGTTGCAACATCTGTACAAACATGTGGACAGGTGTTTTTACTTCTACGGTTAATTTTAAAGAAGAAGCTATTTTGTAAATTCTCACACAATGAAGAAAGAAAGAATGCCACGTGAGTGTTCCATCTAGGAAAGAGCTGGTAAACAATAATTTGAAAACTAAAAATTTTATTAGTGACACTAGCTACTTCGCACAACCGGATATCAAGTAGCCTTCTTCGATAAATGGGCTATATCACTGAAATATTTTTTGTAATCGGACTATTTATATGTACCTATTATGTAATTGTGTTTCAAATAGGCTTAAAATCAATTGTAACAGAATAGTATTAAAAGCTATTCACACATTCCCACCAAAATATAACAAATAAATACTTCACCAACGAAGACTCATAAAACTTTGTCCTCACTCAAACTCCCCTAAAACTTATAGTGGAGCCCCTTGCAGTAATGAGTGTATGAATGACGACGGTATTGATTGCGACGCCGTTGCCTAGCAACGCGGGAGGCGTCGCGATGACGGATCATAGGGGCTGTTATTGTTTTTAATTAAGTAGCTTTGTTTGTAAGTTGATGGGAACTCGTAAATTATGATGGTGAGGTAAGTGGTGAGGTAATGTTTTTGGAATGCCCATTTTTATTCAATAGTGGCTAATGGTGAATAATAGTCAACTTTGTAGTTGGTACCTAGTAAGCGATATGGCCATGACTGATTGATTTTCTAATTTGTAATTCAATCACTTACAGTGTCGAAGCTGACAAAAACTATCCTAAAACCTTCTCCCGGGTCTAAGTTACTTCCCCTCTAATCAGCCAAATCAGTCAAGCCGTTTTCATGTTATGTCGTGACAACGGAAACCGGGTTTCATTTTATATATAGATTTTAGTCTATCTTGGTCCTACATAGGATCTCACATTTGATCACTTGGAAACTGTGCCCCAATATTCCATAAGTGTATTTCCACGTTAACCTACCACAAGCTACACAAGGAGACCATCCAAAAATAGTAGAAGTAAAAATTCCACGAGCAAAACCGTTTGGTAGGTACTGGTAACTATCTTATTGTGACCCATAGCAGCGGATTTTCTCATGCCCAGATACTAAAATCACTGTAGACCTTTATACCTCAAATAAATATACGCAAACTAATAGTATTACCGAGCTATATACGGCCACAAAGTGAGCCGAACAAAATATCGGACCGCTGTGATGTATGGCGGCCAATCGACGGCGCGATACGTTTGCGGACGGCCTAACGTACGAGCGAAGTCTGATATCCTAAGTGTGTGGTACAAGTTAAAAGGTTTAAGAAGGGATTAAGCACTACTAGATGTTTAAGTACCGCAATTTTATCTGCGCTCGCTTACAGATAATTATTTTGGCTATATATTTTCCTATCATTTAAGAAACACACTCGTGACGGAAAACATCACAAGAAAACTAAGGTGATTACGCTGCCTTGTTCTAGCGAACGTCCGTTTTGGTCGTCATGGTAACTCCATTGGGTTGACTCCATCATCATCCTCCTGCCCTTATCCCAATTTTATTTGGGGTCGGCGCACCAAGTTTTTCCTATGCCAAAAGTCTAAAATCTATACCTATCCACGTTGTTCACATTCATAATCTACGCAAAATATTAGTTTAATATTGGATAGTGAATAGACTGATTATGAGGACTCAAGTTCAATGTATGTACCTACACGCTTACATTTCATGCTACTAAATGCTAGCTTCTGGTACTGGTAGCTAATAATGAACCAGTTTTCAATTTAAAATAAACTCTAACCACTCATAACTTAAAGACAAAGAGTGTAGGTATCTCACCGATTATCCGAGGCGAGCGGTCCCGGGGGCACTGCATATAGCAATTGATGGCCCAATCAGCGGCTAATAACTCGAATTCATAGTGCTATTGTAAAGTTATTTATTATCAACGACTGCTCATGATTAATGAATAAACTGACCGACGGGAATCTGACCTAACGGACCATTGTAGTTTTTTGTTGCATGCAAATAAGATGGAGAGATTAAGTTGAAAATAATGACCATAGTAATTTTTGGTAGTCTGGATTCAAATTGTTACTGGGCTGAGGGGGTTTCAGTTAGGCTATTGCTCCATGTAAAACAATAGGTAAGTACCTACTAAGTTACTTCAGGTTAGATTGGAACCCGTCCCCCACACATAAGACAAGTTTATTGATCTAAGACTAAAGTCGGCAGTTCATATTTCGAAAACAAAAGATATTTTGGGAAAACAGCCAGTAGGTAATTAATAAACATACATACATAAGTAATTTATTCGAGGACCGGAAATATGATAACTATCCTTGTTTACTGTAAGATCGGAAGTTGTAATGAGCTCCTATCGATGACGTAGCGCCGAATTGGGATAATGATATATTAGGAATATTTTCTTTTAATCATGATTAGTCGCAGTAAACAAATATGTCAGTGTAGGTAATATCAATTAATTATTAGAAAAATTATATTTATGACTAATGTACTACTAAGTAACCATAGATGTTTAAGTATATCTACAGACCCGAATTAAATGATACATAAATAAGCTATTTAGACACTGAGAAAGGACATAAGATTTTTATAATGGTGTGAGGAACCCTAGGTATGTGTGGACAGTGGACTCGTGGGAAAAATCATCATCTGCCTAGCCTTTTCCCCTAGTAACTAAAATAAATAAAATATTTCTAAAAACAAGCTCGCAAGGCTACAAGGTTTACAAAAGGTGTTAGTTAACTTCTCATAAAAGTACGCAACTGATATGAAAACCACTATTATCAACAGCATGGCCCAGTTCTATACAAACCCTATAAATCAGCATTCTACAACTATTGTCCTATCCCCCTAATTACAGCAAAATATTCGATTTCTGTCCGTCTGTCCAGTTAATTAGTTGTCAAAACTGTACTATAATGGTCGGTGGTGCAAGAATCGATTGCTCGCCGATACGAGTCGGTTCGATTATAATCGATATAAATATCGATTTAGTGTCGAGTGCTGAGCTGTTGTTTATTGGGGCTTTATTATGGGCAGAAAGGTTCCTAGGTTTTGACATAGTAATTATAATGTTGTGATTAGGCTTAGCTTAGCTAGATCTTAAAGATTAAATGCAGCTTAATGAACATTCAAAGAGTGTAAAACTGACTCAATGCTGACGCACGTACCTAATTGAATGCCTTTTTATCCTCCCCCTAGCAGAGCATAGGCATCTTCTCATACAGAGAAAGAATAAACGTTAATCACGATGATCATTGGCTTTTTAAATTCAGGTTTCCTCAAGAAGTTATCCTAAACCTTTACAGGAAATACTGACGCACGGAAAATAATAAAACGGTGCCTATTGTGACTAAAGTAAAGATAATTAATAATTAAAAAATATAAGAACACAAACTTAAAACCATAGCTTAAAACCTCATGAAAACAGTAGCCAAACTTTCCGTATCGCGGCAAATTCTTTTTAATACTAACATAATCAATCTGCAATGTTTATTCAGAGCAGAAGTTTGTCCGAGAGAGCCAATGGACGAAGTTTCCTGACTACGGCAAGTTATGAATGGAAGACGGTACCGGCTGATTAATCTACTGCCTTCGCGATCGTTGAATGTTAAAAATATGTGTATAAGTTTGGGTTAAATAAAATAATGGTTTATTAAATACCCGAGGTATCTTTATTTTAAATTCCTATTTATACCTATACATACCTATATAATATACTACAAATTAAAACTAGGATATTTACACACGACATTTTATCCCTCTTTCTTCAGAATGTTCAATGTATGGAAATCCGTATCTATACTAATATTAAAAAGCTAAAGAGTTTGTTTGATTGTTTGTTTGAACGCGCTAATCTCAGGAACTACTGGTCCGAATTGAACATTTATTTCGGTGTTAGATATCGAGGAAGGCTATAGGCTACTTTTTATTCCGGTACGGGAAGTAGTTTCCACGGGATGCGGGTGAAACCGCTGGCAGAAGCTAGTGTTTAATATGAAATTTAAAGGTTTTTAATTTTAAACTTTCGCGATTTGTACACATATTTATAAACCACTGGGACTTAAATACAACACTGCATATAAAGGTAGACGATACCTTTTTATTTTCCCGACGCGACGTATCGGCGGAATTGCACCTCAAGAACCCTGTGCTTCTTTCGATATTGTAGCTTAAGTAGCTTTATATACAGAATCGCTTTTAACTACTTATATATTGCTAATTATAAAACAATAGAAAATCGATTGTGTCTTGCGTAAATCTGCGGGTTAAGTCCCGATTATTTATAAATATGAATTGATTTGTTTTACCGAAATTGGACCAGAAAAGAATAAATTTAATATTTGTGGTAATCTTAGAATTCATATGTTTTAAAAGTCTATTTATAACAGCTTTTTGCAAAATGCAAACGTAATATTACCTACCAATATCCATGACTATTAATGATATCAAAACATACGAGACTGTACTTTACAAAACAAAACATTGTATCGTTAGTTCCACCCCGCGGCCTGTTATCGAAACTTCGAGAAGGTAGCGGCGCGTCAGTGTGTACAGACCATTAGAATGGCTGCACGGCTTTGTCGAGTCTGTAACTACCTTTACCGTTACTGCCAAATACGGAACGAATCGAATTTAGACAAGGGGTCGCTTACTTTTTACTGGGGTACTATTATTAGTTGAGCAGTTTCAGGGATCACCGTCTTCAAATAGTAAACTTATTTTATAATATGAATATGAATAAACTATTTTGTAAAGCTTTCATTTTAATTTGTGAAAAAAAAAATACTTAAGCCAGCATATAAATGCTTTTAACTATATTAAATCGAACATAGAATAGAATAGATTTATTTATTTGCATAAAAACATCAAACTAAAGTAAATATTGTGAGGCTCAAAGTATTAATAGGCAAGCACAGAGCGCGCCATAAGGGTATATTCCTATTGGTTTCAGAATCCTGATAAAATATCAACATTCATAATTCCGATCAACATTATTGAATATTTCCACGATAGCTGAGTCAATAAAAATGCCTACACCCTAACAAACACAGCATAATTGCAAACACAACAATAAACCGCAATAAATAAACAGATACTAATAATAATCATAAACCTACTACACAGAATATAATATTCCACTAACCGAAGCTACCTACATATCGAGTATCATTCTGAATAAACATGGGACAGCTTACGAAGCGTAATGTAACCCGGTCGCTGAAGCACGTACGACTTACTGTGGGCTTAGTGGCTCATTACTTTATTATTTAAAGATTAATTATGTATGTACATGTTATGGGGGTGAATCTAAGCTGAATAAGGCAGGTAGAGCCTGGTAGGGTAGAGAGTAATCTGCCATTTTCTTGCTCACAAAGGGATGAGCAGAAAAATGGAGGATTATGGTCGTCGAGATTCGAAAGATTGTTAGTAGTTGGGTGTCCCAAAAAAATCAAAGTCATTTTTTTTTAACGCATACCCTCCTATTTTTTTCCTTTTGGTCCAAAACTATTATAAATAAAATTTTATGACAATAGGACCACGGTAACCCGTGCCGACTTACATTTGTATTTGTCATACTTGCTCTCTAAGACTAACGCGATCTAACTCGTCGATGTGCTTGTGATTTCTTGTTATTTAGTGATCGAATCATTGTTTTCAAACAGCCAACATGTCACTAGACTTAAGCAGTTATAAAAAGAGTATATTTTTAATTAGGGGACCTAAAGCATCAAATGACGGGCTCAAAACTTCCGTCTAATGGACAAGTTCTGGCAGTTTCATAGTACAACTAGCGACCCGCTCCGGCTTCGCACGGAATAACAGTATTTCTGCACTATTTAATGTGTGTTATTATACATGTAAACCTTCCTCTTTAATCACTCTATCTATTAGAGAAAACCGCATAAAAATCGGTTGCTTAGTTTTGAAGAATTAGGTAAGCTTACAACGGGACACGGGGACAGAAAAAGCGACTTTGTTGTATACTATGTTGTGATATTCGGGAAATTAATTTAATTGTGAATGAAAACGTAAATCTTACTAGTCGCGAATGCATTATATTATCTACTGGGGAAAGGCGCGTATTCCAACTAAATCTTTGCCTAATTGTGTGACGAAACTCGTCACCTTGTATCAAGTTTGGAGGGACAAAAGGCACAAGACGTTTTTAAGCAACGCTATCACGACTTTTTCAGCAACTTAGATATGTAATTTATTTGATTTTGATTAATAAGAATAAATCATCATGTCCCGAGCCTTATCCCAACTATGTTGGGGTCGGCTTCCAGTCTTGCCGGATTCAGCTGAGTACTAGAGTTTTACAAGGAGCGACTGCCTATCTGACTTCTTAACCCAGTTACCCAGCAACCCAATATCCCTTTGATAAGACTAGTGTCAGACTTATTGGCTTCTGACTACCCGAAACGACTGTCCAAGATGTCAAATGACAGCCAGGAGAGCAGCCGGCCTACAGTTAGTTACAGAAAGCGCGTGCCTCAGAGGAGCAAAGGAAAATAACTCTTGAAAAACGATTGGATGTATCGTTTTTCAGGGGTTATTTTGTCTTTGGTTAAAATTGTTTTTCAAAAGAAGATCTTTACGATACGTTGTATGACAAAATCACCTCTAACTTCATTTCAGCAAAAAGCGAGTTCTTTGATCGATCGCCTTAAAATATAATGACAGTTTTCTACATGAATGTGTCCTACCTTCTAGTCAAATAATGCTTCGTATCAAAAAGCCAAAGTTTCAGCACTGAGAGTTAGTGAACGATGTGGCCGAAAGATCGGTGAAGTTCATGCAAGACTTTTATTGATTAATCACAGTAGATGAGGAACAAAAACAATTATTGTTAGGTACAGTCCTAGAACATCGGAAAATTTATCCTGACTGTAAAAAAAAACTACTTTAAAATGAAAATTTTAACAATGATATTATTTTTCAATGTATATGAGAAGATAAAACATTATTTGGATGTATTCAAGGTTTATTTTTAGTAATAATAATTAAGATCTAAATTTCTCCATAGTAAGTCAGTACAAATTTTCATGTGAAAACTTTGGCATTAAGTCGGCACGGGTTACCACTGTCTGATCGAGATAATATTTATTATAGGAGATAATGAGGTCAAACCGAAAAAAATTTGAGGGTATGCGTATTTGAATTCGAGAAAAAAAAAATCCCCCTTATGTCTTGGGACACCCTAGTAGTTAAGTAAGGCAGTTATTATAAGTAAGGTAAAATAAGTAATTGTTCAACCCCAAAAAAATTTGGAACTATCTTCGTACTTAAAACACACCACCGATTAGACCTGTAAGCAAATCAAAAGGTGACAAAATACGATATTATGTATGAACTACATATATATCAAAACACAAAAAATAAAGTACCTATTGCATTGGAGAACATTTCGAAAAACGCCTGAAAGAACATTCTTAAAACAAAGTGCACACAAACTTAAAATTTAAACTTTGACAACTTCAAAAAATCTTGCTTTAGGTATAAAAAAAAAAACATCTTGCTGCCGCCACTTCTGCGTATGTCCTGGGTATCTTCAAACAGTAGTATCGCCCAGGCCGAGACTTCCACTACGTCACATCACACGTTGTACCATCATGACCACGTGACTGTGAGGTAATGGCCATTTCAAACCTGAACTGCTTCTCTCTTCTTTAGCGGAGAATGTCTTCTTCTTCTTCTTCTTTTGGAGCTGATATTCGAGGTATTGTCACAATGCGATAGGGTGAATATAATTACAATTAAAAACATTTTGCACAAAAGGATTGCAAAAGTTATCGAGCTATTGTCGCAAGGCAACATTTAAAAGAAAAGTAAGTCGATTTTAGTTATTGTCCCAGAAATTAGAAAAAGCACACAAACATAATTATACAATACAGAATAAACTAATTTTGATACTCTTACGCTCACGCGGGAGACGTCATGGACATCAGCTAGTAAAGAATAATTATACTTATCGAGGTTCTAGTTACCTACGCCAAACAACACTTATAGGTAGAACTAGGTTTTGCGAAGAAAAAAAATGATAAGGACTTATTACAAACTTACCTGTATTGCTTTTTCAAGATGCTCATCCATTAAAGCTCATCGATCTGCCTTCCGGAATGCAACACTGAAAAGTTACGTTATCAACTTTAGAGACTTTAATTATTTTATTCAACCGGAAATGAACGCCTTAGAACTAAATAAAGCATGTTTGGGACTTTTATTGTTAATTTCGTATTGTGAGGAACCGATTTATATTACAGAAAATGACAAAAATGCTTATTTAAATTAAATATAATTAAAAGTTTACAGTAAGTATACAAAACGCGGTACGCAAAAAGTCTGAAGCCTGAAAAAGGACATTTTGTCAGATTTCTTTTTACCTGATAGCGGGAAGCGGTTCTCCTGAAACAAGGGTGAAGGTTTTTCTGACTTTATATAAAAAATATTTACTGATTCAAAAATGTAAGGACACTTATGAAATCCTTCATCAGATATTAGTCAAAAGCTAACAAATAAACTTATAAGACCCATTTATGCTACACAAACACATGGCCGAACTATCAATACCCTAATTCTATTCCCTTAAATTCCTTACAATATTCCATATACTTAAAATATTGGTACTTACAAGGTCCGCAGCAGTCGATCGGTTGCGCAGGAGTGGGCCGAGGCGTCGCGAGCAGGACGCTACCCGAAGCTTGCTGACGAGGCAGTCTGATGCAGTGGCAGGGGCTCTGCACTTTTGTGACTATTGGAATTTTATTGGTAGGTATGCGTTTAATATAATAACGTACCTACCTATCTGAAAACGTTTTTGAGTTTATAATTTAGATTTTTCGAAAAGCTCGCCTAAAGAGCTTTCACAGTAAAAATGCTGAATTATTTGGTTTTAACAGCTGGTTCTTGAAATACATATGTATACCTAGCCTATCCCTTACTTAGCATTTTGTTAGCTTACTAAGTTAACAAAGAAAATCAATGTTTCACGAAAATGCGGTGATTTATTTTTAATATTCAGATTTCCATTATATAACATTGATTATACATTAAGCAAATCCATTTGCATAATGGATAGAGATAAAACCACAATGGCGGATGATCCCAACGGATTTAAATGTCACGCTTGTAATTGCTAAACGATTAAATATTTAGGAATATTACTGAAAGCACTAAATATAGCCTATTATATCAAATTTTCCTCTATTGGATAAATACAGTAAAATTGGGCAAATGTACCTACTTTGATAAATTTGAATTGATACAAACTATTGTCCAATGTGGACAAGTAAACCTATTGACAGTTGAAGTTTTCTGAAAACGATTACTTGCTAATCTGGTTTTCGCATGTAGGTAAGTACTTCCCTATGTACTTTTTTTTTAGTTCCCTAACTAGTACATTGGTAATCATTGATCACGGGTGCTACATAAACTAGAGACGCTTCGATCTTGAAGAACCTAATTAGAAATTTTGGAACTTCCGAATTCACATCAAGGTATTCCTTCAATTCATAAGTAAATTACAATGTAATAAAAATTAACACTTTCGTGACACCTGGCTTGGTTTCAGGTTACCTTGTGAAACATTCGTTGCCAGCGTTCCCGGGCGCAACAAATACCTTACGAATTACCTATAATATGCATTATGTGCAACTAGGTGAGACCCGCGGCTGCACCTGCGGGATTGGACACCAGACATGTTGCAAAGAAAAAGCCTACCTATTCCATCCAGTCAAATATGTAGTAAGTATCACAGGCACCTTAAGTACACTCGTATCCCCTCTTGTACCTATGTAGGTATATTGTATGGTCTAAGTCTACTTATAAGCATCATAAGATGAAAATAGTACAAATAATGATCAAAAATTACCTGTACTTATGTCATGTTAGAAAAAGTCGTGGTAGGAAAACTTAACAACACTTTACTTGAAATGAAAATCGCACCGGAAACTCGTTAGCAATTAATAATTGAGGTAGTCATGAACGCCGGTTTCCCCTAAAAATCATCCATGTAGGTTCGATTAACAAACATACAAACTTACCAATTTTGCAATACTAACGTAGTCTAAACTTGAAGAAATAAGAAACCCTGTCCTTGGGTATCTAACGCAATACTTGCTTTGAAGTAGCAAAATGCTGACGGATATGCATCGGCACGTGGCCGCTGCAGTAAGGAAATGCGGCAAACAAAATAATACAAATATTTCAAGGTCGTAGTTGCCTTGTTATTTTGGTGTTTTGTTTTAGTTATTTCGCACAGGATAACAGTATTTCCCTCATAATTCATGTATGTTATTACCTTTACATAAACCTTCGTCTTTAATCACTCTATCTATTAAACAAACCGCATGAAAATCGGTTGCGTAGTTTTGAAGATTTAAACCTATAAAGGGACACGGGGACATAGGGACCGAAAAAGCGACTTTGTTTGTACTACGTAATGATGATGAGTAGGTACACTACCCATGACTTTCTGGCTGTAGGTAAACCAATTTGAAGAGAGAAGTGAGCTATAACCTATATAGGTACCTACACGTTCCTATTTTTTAGTTCATATTCCTGTAATTAATTTGGTATGAGACACAATCTCGGTCTCTTATATTATTACCTCGTAAAAACTAACAGAAATCTAGAATTCCTTCGTATATATATGATACATACAAATTTTATATCTCCTTCTGATTGTACAGCGCAAAGGTGGTAAGTGGCACCATCTTCGGGAATGTACAAAAACTAAGATGTTCCAATCACCATCGGTTTCATACAAATCTCGGGAGAATTAGTTACCTATGTCCTTTATCATCCTTCTCACTGTATATCCAAAAATATCAGTACCTAATTTTAGTGTGAAAGCCAGATAGACTGATGGTTATTATCTCATACGGTAAAATATTGTAAATGGACTCTTTTTAGAAGGAAACTTTCTTTTACCTACCCTTATACCTTGTACCCCAGACCCTATAAATGGATAAACAGTTTCGCCGTATGACTATCAGTCAGACTAGCACTTCAGCACTTATGGTTTCTTGAAAATATTTTATGAAATGTCTGTTGTCTAATAGGTAATCTGTTTCTCCTTAGGTGACATTAGTTGTTTCACCCGCGTCCCAGGGAATTTATTCCCGTACCTGGATAAAATATAAGTATTCTATTTATGTAGTTAATTTTCCAAATCGGTTCAGTAGTTTCGGAGCCAAACAAACAAACATTTCCTTATTGATTTTTGACACTTGCGCGCTTTTACGGGTTTTTGTCGTGGTTATATTAATAGATATTATTTAATTCCGACGTATCTTGGGCCCGATTCTCTTAAGTTAATAATGACAAAATCGAATAGGTAGAAATTGAATCGCAATATGATCGCAATAGCAGTTTTAACCATATCGGGCATTCTGCTACTAATAAGACCAATCGTACCTATTTCAACGACATTCAATTGGTTTGCGATTAGTCTGCTATTTTGGTGATTTTGGTCTCTACGGTAATTTGCTCTACACAAAATGATTCATTATTGAATGACAGAAAAGGATAAAAACGTTTATTTCAAAGAAAAAATAGCGGAATGCCACATACGCTTAAATCGTCATTGAGTCGGGATTGGATCTCAGGTGAATGTGAATCGTATGTCGCTTAGTAAAATTAGGAGAATCGGGCCCCAGATCCATTACAGCATCCATGGTCACGGGCAGACTAAACATATTGTTGATTATTGACAATCCGATTCATGCAAAACGAGCTCACTGTATCGTTAGTTCTAGCAGTTTTCGGCTTGGTTTTGGACTTAATAGTTTCTATGATGGGGTTCCAAGCAGTTGGTACGCTCCAGCCATCTTCTCTATTGAAATTTGGATGTTTTTTTAAATTCAATAGGCTCTCGAATCATCCTAGGCAGGAATCGGGTTTCTTTTGCAACGACTTGTGGTTTTATGAAATCTGATGTAATGCTGGCCTTTGTAAAGTGTGTGTTCACAAACTATCGGGATTAAATAATATAAATATAACCTCGAGCACACCCGTAGTAGTTTTATTTAAAACACTTCCTTTTTATTATTTTTGTAAAGATTATGATTTAACTATATTTTCCATTTATAATAAAAATCAGTAGGTATTCAGACCATGGTCAAATTGTGGAACTCAGCTTTTGCTTGTTTCTACATATACCTATACACATTTTCAAATCGTCTTGTGTAGGTACACAGACATAAAAGTGATAGATCATGAGGTGGCTTTACATAAGTAGGATTAGGTATTTGTTGTTTCAGTGATGTAATAAAACACATAATTATCAATCATACAATATGTATTTAATATAAGATACAGTACTTGTGACAGGTGGACAAACCATTTTATTTGAAAAAAATCTTAATAATCACTACATTGAACAAATTTCAAATTTAAATTAACATTCACTATTATTATGCCCAAATGTGTGATAAATTAATTGAGGTAGATTACCCATCAGCTCGTGGGTTCAAAATTATAATTAATTTCACCGATTTCACCATAGGGTATAAGCAAATAAGACAACGCATTAAACTTTATACTATATATAATTAAATATCTACAAATTGAATAAGTAGTGCACACTATTTGGAATACACAGGCTCCACATAGTTACTATTGTATTCAAACATTTACAATAAAGGAGAACATTCATATAATAAACGCATAATATAGGAAACGTGTTTGAAAGACAACTCGCGAACATTACCACTATACTACCCGCGGCGAACCCGAGACTCCGGCCCGGGCCTGACACTGCGGCCCAACCAGCCAGCCCGGGCCCGCCGCCCTCCCTCCCCAAGGCCCAACCAGGCGCGAAGCAAATTACAGTACTATGCAGAATAATACTTAATAATAAATACTTAACTATTTACATTCCTTGAGAGTGCGGCTGGCAGATTAAAAACCACAATTTCCAACGACACGGCTGTGATTGAAGATGGTGTTTTTATAATCCCGCCGCGAACTTTACATCGTCGTACAAGCGCGTCTGCAGACGGCTGTAATGTGTTTCACGCCTTCACATAACTCCAGTGGACGCGCCACACAACATAATGCTCGTCAAACTATAGGGCTTAAATAAAATTGGCAACGACTACCATTGTTCCCCGTTGAATACTCTGTCACGTAACAAAAAGATTTTGCATGCGAGTGAGCCCGCGGTTTTAACTAAAATTCTATATTCGCTGAGCAATAAGTGAACAGACGCTCGCTGCACGGACATGCAAAACCGAACTCAACTGTCACATCAACACGACTATGACTATGGTGGCAGTGATAAAAATATATTGTATCTTTTCGAGCTTACCATTATTATCATGTATTTAGATATAATTTCATCACCTCGTCCGAAGAGGCTCGTCTTCACAAAATATCATCTCTGACTAACATTCTGAACCACTAACAATACTCTAATGTTAATTTAATTTTAGTCCGATTATTTGCCAAACACTAGACATTTCATTGCGTCGTAAATATAGCGAAACGAAATTTGTACTCAAGCATTTTGATAGGCCAAAATGTATGTTTGTATACGTGTCAAACTTTGTTCTCGTAAGTAAAATAAATTTAAATTGAGCGACACTTAACATGTTCACTAAGAAGCACACTCGACACGCAACTCGTAGGATCCTCTCATGCATTCTCATCATAATCTGATACACTGTCGATTTCTGAGATCAAATATTCAAGTCCATATTGTTACACGGATAGAACAAAAAACTAATTTTGTCTTTCTGATTTTGGTGTCGAATTTCACTATAAAAATAATTTATTAAAAAGCGAGCCAATAAAATATGGCACTACGATCAGTGCTGAAAAAATAATTACTCTAATTTTTAAAATTTATTAAAAAAATAATCAGTACGTTGGAAATGCTCCAAAAGGAAGTCTAAACTGTATTATATGTTAGCATTACGATCCCCTAAACACGCGAACAATCAGGCACCAACTTGACTACTAGAGAAATTTTCCTAAACACGTCTGTGGCGGGCGTCCCGACCGCCTCAAGCCTCAGGCTCCCAAACATTATACTTCACGTTCAATTCACATTATTACTCTAGGGGCCGAATTACACTACTAAATGAATCTAATAAAATCTCCGTTCCAGTTTACGATAAGCGATAGTTTGAAAAATACGTTATGGTGTTTATACAGTTAAGGTCACACCACGTTCACACAATTCGTCCTAACTTAACGCTATAGGCACTAACTAAAAAATACTAGCGAGATCGTGTGAGCACAGAACACAATTTTATATTCACTTGTATAATCCCTTATGGCTAAAAGGCAGTAATAATCTGACAACTTCTGTATAGGGGCATCCAAAAAGTTCGTTTAATCTAAACTGTACTAATCCAGCTATTGACGTTATCATTGGCATGGTTACTGTATGAGCGACTACTTACTGTATATCATTCGGAGTCTATTCCTCGGACTTGCCTATAAATGCGCTTAGATCATTGGAAACTACCACAAGCTTTCTGACGCGATCTTACTTTACGTTTCATTTGGTGTTTCTTTTACAAAAATCGCTTACTCGTTATTAATAAGTTTAATATTATTAAGAACACGATGCAACATTGCTTTTCTATTGGTTATGGGGACATAACCATAACTTACGATAAATTATTAATATTGAACATTTCAAGGCTCCTTATTTCAATGATCTAAAAACATTCGCCACTACGATAATTATTACTTTCACAATAGCTTTACTAAATCCTCTATACTGTACACCACGTCTGTGCAACACGAGCTTTCTTACTTTCCAATAACCATTTATGGAATAACAACGAGCTGATTTACCAAGTATAAAAGTATTTATGGTATATTTACCAACGTCCTATTATTCTAGTCAACTCTTTAATTTATCAAAAAGTTGTACCAATATTAATTTGTATTCATGTATCCAGGATTACTTCCTTCGTCAATTTTGTGTGTTAAAAAAGGTGTTTATAAAAATTCTTGCAGTAAGAGCACTCACGTTGCACAACGCGTGTCCCCTCAACAAACAAATCCTCTCATAAATTGAATTAGAAATTTACTCTATATATTTAAAAATCACTGCTACACTATTGTTAATGTATATTTATGTATCACACAAAAATACGGCTAATCTTGTGCGTGGAAACGAACATCGGTTATCAGTATCTTATCACAAAAGTTTTATTGCTAACAGTATCTAGTTGTACACAACTTTGAATGGCAGTGACATTATTAGACTACAGACAGTTGTTGATTCTTAGTCATAAAACTCAACAAGGTGAATAAAACGTCGATTATCAAAATTGTTCGTCGTACGCTAACTGCGAGTTGATATGAGTACGCGGCTCTGAACACGAACTGGTGACGACACTCGCAGGCACTTGGCGCGGCTGTGCCCACTACTCCTACACTCGTACCGGGACTGGGACCCTACTCCGGGTACACTGGAAGACTATACCAAGCCTGAGCAGATGTAGATTAGTGGGAGAACCTGTCCTAGTATATCTACCGATAGAAATTCAATAGAAATAGTGGGATACAGCCCTTGTCACATGCGACGTGACTACTCTACTATGTACAATGGCAGTGATGTGCATCGCTGGTCGTTCTTAAGCTAACTTACGCTATCAGACTAACGTCTTATCTATGCCTATCTTACATCGAATACGAACTTACTATACACTTCCGACTAACTATGTACACGTTTGTTCGCGCCGCGCTCTCCACATCGATGAACGGACGCGTTAAGGCTCGATATTTCGACCGTTCAATATCATTATAAAAAAGCATCAGTCTTGTGAATAAAATTTAACTTTCTGCCGTAGCAGTCTAAACCGCGACGCGGCTCCAACAATCTTTGGCGAGAATTTTCCTAACGGATATCGTCGGCCAATCGGCGAATCAACATCTGTCTCGCTCGGTGCCACACCGCCGATATATCCAAGCGATCGAACTAACTTCATACATTCAACTAACGTTTGCGGCCCGGCGGACACTTTGGAAACTAGATATTCAATGTAAAAATGTATTAAAAATGCAATTAATCACACATAAACAAATTCATATCTTCATTCGCATAAAATTAAATTCATCTACATCATTTTCCTATCGTTCACTCATCTCAATGTTCCGAAGCGTCCGTCGGTCCGCAGTTACAATATAACGTGTCTAGTGCAGTGTGGCGCCGGGATCGCTCAGCTAGCCCCCGCACACGGCGCGTACCGGAAGCGTACCGCACTCCGCCGGAGACCTACACGTACATTTTGAACAATGTTTCCAATACAGCGAGTGTTTCGAGTACGCTTGCGATACGATGCGTGTGCGTGAGGGTTTATCGTCCGCAGGGCCAGAAGGAGTTGCCTCCGTAGCGTCGCCCCATCTTGCGTTTCTTGGCGCCGCTGGGCCGCTCGGGCTCGGCGAGCTCGACGCTGTCGGGCTCGGGCGGGCAGGCGGGCTGCAGCGGCGCGGGCGCGGCGCGGCGCTTGCGGAGCAGCTGCGCCAGCATGCGCGCGGAGCCGCAGCGCCGCGGAGCCCGCGCGGGCGGCGCGGGGCAGGCGGCGGGCGCGGGCGGCGCGGGGCCGCGGTACGACAGGCAGAAGTGCTCGTACAGCGCCACCTTGGCGGCGGCGGGCAGCGCGGCGATCTCCACGCGCTTCACGCGCTGCACCTCGCTCGCAGCCACCCACTCGTCCTCCAGCCTGCAAGAACAACCAACCATCAGTACCCGTCCAACACCGTGCCACACGGAGTCAGCTGCAAACACAATGTACTGTCATTATACTGCGAATATTGGTGTAATGTTGATCGGCTTCTGAAATAAAGTACAAATTATTCTATTCCGAAATATATATAGGTACGTCATCAAAATTATAACTTGTGTTTGCAGCGTTAATGGGCACCAATCCCAAATTGAACGTGTACACTAAATGATGGAACATGCACATCTAAGAAGCTAATACCACCAACTGGTAAAGATATTTCCAATTTGACCAACAAATAGTATCCATAAAACAGCAATGCAATAACGGCACCATATTGTATTTCTATACAATTTGATACTGTATCATAGAGCCGTTCATCATATTATCTGCTATTCAGATTGCAAATATCTTCACAAAATAAATGGAAATTAACAAACTTATACACAAAACTGATACACTAGACCCGTACCGGAAACATCAAATAGGACTGGGAACCCATTCCATTGCTAGCAAAAAAACTATGAACCAATTTAAAAATAATCAAATATGTGAACCATTTGTTCAAGAATTGGCTTTTTCGATAACATCCAGAGTAGTTAGTTCACATCAATATTTTGGTCAGTATTGATAAACTTTATGAATGCTAGCAACTTTGAATGTTTTTTTTTAAACTCTCGTGTGGCACTGACTGCAACATCGAGCATGCTAAGCCAAGCAAAATGCTTGGGGATCAAGTGCATACAACATATGCCAATTGCAAGCACACCGTTGCCAGTTAGTGCCAATTTTGAGTCACAATGCATATGATCCCCTAGACGCTGTTATCGTGCACTATCAGAAAATGGGTATATGTATGTAGGTGTTAAAATAAAATCCAAAGCTACAGGTAGTGGGTAAAAATCAGCGTAATAATTGAAAAAATGGTTTACGTACGTAAAATGTTTCAACTCAATCTGGTAAAATGGCTAAAACTGATGATGATTAATTTTGAAATTATAAGTAGATTTTTAGAAAATAATGTTTTTCAATGAGAGCATGAAATTAAAATGTGCTATCGTGTTATTTGTAGAGCCACAACGGACGTTGAATCTAGCTAAACATCAATGAAGTATGATATTAATTTGGTGTTGTACTACTAAGAAACCCACCTGGTTTTACCTGTGCACATTATATTATACTATCTAGACACGAAAGTCCGAGCTGTAGACTAGATCGCAAGACTCATATTAGTATTCTTATGTACTTTTAGATTTTATAATCTAAAGATTTTTATAGGGGATCAATCAAAAGCCTAGTTTGCACTATTCTTAGATTTAGTCAAGAAGCAAGTGGTTTAGTTACCCAACATTTTGATGATAAAAAATGATCGAGTACCTATTTATGTTCTTTGAAACACTTATTAATATTGACACTCGCAACCAAACTAAATAAGATTAGTACAAACTGGACCAAAGTCCTAATATAACCAAGATAACCTGAGCTAAATTACAAGAAATTTTGAATAATTATGATATTTAAGTTTGTTAGACTTATTTTGGAAAAGTAATACCAATTGTTTATTGCCTCTGCAAATGTAAGGGGTCATAGCTTAGCCTTAATTTAGGGTCCTGTTCTAAGCTAATATTATACACGAGCTATCAAATTTCCTCTCTTTGTAATAAAATCAGTACTAGCCAGGGTGCATGAGTGGTTGGTGATATGAAATACTCCATTGCTTACCTGAAAATACCATACATTGTGATATCGAAGAATATTATATTAACTACAACTAGAATATAATATAATATTATCTGATGATCACATACATATGCATACATAGACATATGTATACAAATAATGACATTTAAATACAAGTTTACATATTTCATGATTACAATTTATGAATATCATAATACACATCAAAAGTATGTAGAATCAAAGAATGTTTTTATTTTACAGCATTAACATACCCAGTTTGAATTCCATAGAAATTCCATCCAGCCAATTTTCAACAATATTTTTGGCTAATCTTTGAATCACTGCTAGTGTACAACAAATAACTTTTTTCGTGGTTTCAGACTCTTACTGACTGAACTACACTGAGCTTCACCGTGCTTTTTTTTGGAGCCCTTCATGGCTGTGGCCCTGGTATCTGAAGGAGTCCAAAAGAAACACCACAGCCGGGCCACAGCCCTGATTGGACCAACAAATACCTACCTACTATTCATTCTTTGATTCTACACACCAAACCATCAAACCTTACACCTATCTAGAATACCGAAAACTAAGTCCACTTACACATGAGGCGGGTAATAAGTCACAAGCGCCTCAGTAGTCCGCTCCGTGGCGTTCCACCGCGTGGCCGTGAGTGAAGCTCGCAGGGTCAGCGTGTGTCGGCCGGGCGGCTCGCGCAGCGGACAGGCGCCGCGCAGACGCCAGCGTGTGGCCCGCAGTAGTCGCCACGCTAGACCCTCCATCATGCCCGCGTCGAAGAAGTCGAACATGCGCGCTGGAATGTGGGAAATTCAAATTAGTACTCGTTGCTTGAGGTTGCCAAATAAAGAAGTAACTTTGTATGGTGCTCTTTGGATGCTGTAGGTAGAGGAATATACAAAGGACTTTCTGGACCAGAAAAAAGATGAGGACAGACTTCTTTTGTGTGTAAGATATTATATTCCCTTAGCATATTTCTAGGTATGACTTATTAACATTAATATCGCCTCTCTCACTCAGGCTTGCAGAGTTGTAGCAGTGGTAAAGAAGATCATCTTGTGAGACTGAGTGGGAATTTTGCAACAATCCAAAAATGTTTGCAGAAATTAGTGACACTTTTTATGGCTTAAATGAACATTAACTTTCTTCCTATACTAGAAATCCTAAGTAAGTCCACAAGACATTTATTTTGTATATGTTTAATGTTTTTGAAATGTAAATGAATAGCGATAACTCACCAGACCATGGTTGTCTTCTATACCGCAGCTTCTTGCCGTTCCTGCGAATGAGTTTGACGGAGCCTTCGGCAGATTTCTTCCCGGAGCCAGCGTTGGTCGACGCCTCATTGAAATGGTTGTTCACGTGTCGCTCCAATAACGTCTGTAATTGTATAAGTAAATGTTAGAAGGTAGTTTTTACACGTTTGGGCCAGGGGTTTGTAAATCTGTGGGATAAATATTAAACAGTAATGCAACAGCAGTATGCAAGTTCTCGCAGAGTTCGCTATAAGTACGTTAGTAATATGCATTTGAAGTGACGCTATAAGCAATTAATTAAGATTTTAGTAATGCTTCTTTTTTATTCTTCTTTTTTTGTACGATTTAGAAATTAACGTTTTTTTTTCACGATGTTTTTTTTTTCTTCTTGGTATACCGTTTTGTTAGTTGTTTTTTGGTATATATAATAATACTAAGCATAAAATAGCGTATTAGTTTTTAGCATTAACTACGATATTATTTCAAGATTTCGATTTGTCGATGAAGGCGTAGAGTCCTTATGAACTACTTAATCTAGCACCATTTCATCTACTATAGTACTTGCTTTTACACTACACTTATTCCAAGGCTCGACGCGTCGTGTTGATAAAATAAATGAAACAAATTAAATTCATTGTATTTAACACTTCGACTGCCAAGGGCGGATTCTGACGTCAGAACAATCCGCAAACAATGCTGAGATTACATCGCATGAAATAAGAGTTATCGTCCGAAATTACGCTGCCATTGTGGCATGTTATCTAACATTCACGGTACGTTGAACGTTTAATAGCGGTCAAAGGGGTAAACCCAAAGAATTTATTGGTCGACAAAAATAAATAAAATCTCGGAAGTGGTTCCAGCCATCGAGTGCTCTCTTTGGCCTCGTCTTCGTGTCCTTGGGGAAAGAAAACATATACAAGTTTATCGTTTATATTCGGAGACTGCGTCGTAAATAAACGTCAATATGGCGGCATCACGCGACGTTCGTTTTGTGGGAATAATGAGGTTTCATGCGATTTTTCCGTTTTCGCCTTTTAAGGTTCAAGGTGTAAGATAACGCAAAGGGCTAGTAAGAGTCTACTCGTGATGTGCCATACTATAATCCAGTGATGGGATCACATCACTTAGCAAGTACTATTGATTCTAAAACTAAATAGATTCTTTGAATTCAACGCATTACGGATCTTTTAGTTTTTATTATTCATTTTTTTCTTTCAAATATTGAGTTTAACCGTCGATTGTTTTTCAATTTATTCTTCTCTTTTTTGGTAAAATTTCACGTCGGGTAAAGGAGGTTACATTTTGTGAATGGATTTTATGATCCAATCACTCGATTGGACGTTATTGACAAGATTCGATGACAATACGTTTTAGATTAATTAGGTGAGTAAATTAACAATTTCAAAAAAGTACACGACTGTTACAGCGACGTTAACACGGGGATATCTTTTTGAAACTGAAGATTTACAGCTGAAAAATCCAAAAGTATTTAAAACTAAATAACCTTTCCAACGCCACGCAATTGTAAAAAAATCTCAAAACATTGATAGCGTCGGTTTCATCTTGTTATTGCAATTGTAAGTTTGGATTGAAGATCAATAAATACATGAGAACAATAAGAAAACAAAATTAATTATCTAACTTTGAGCAATTTTTTTATAATTATTTTCTGAACTTTAATGGCGTCATTTGACCCCGGGTTGGCGGTGAAAGGGTTAGATCGTTGAATATTACCAAAAGGCATTTCAACACAATTACTATAAATACCAATGAGTTAACTTAAATTTTAAACATTTTTCAGCAGAAATAAACAAAATAATTAACATTTTACAAGGAATTCATAACATTTGTAACCAACAAAATTTCTTTACTTCTGCTGCAGTCGTTTTAAAATCATATAAAACAATATTTGTATGTAAACAACGCACTGAAGAAACATTGAAACTATTATAAAATTATGGAAACGGCATGATAGTATTTGATACAAATCTTTTACATTGCTATCCAAAATGCAGTGTGCCCTGTATTTAAAAAAATTTGAGAAGACTGCGTTGCCGAAGTTTATTTACAAGAGGAAACTAAAGAGACAAAAACCAATCGCATAAAGCTATTACTTGCAAAAAGAAAAATTACGCAGAATAGCTCGGTTACAAACATAATTACTACGCAAAATAAATCGCTAAAAGCTCTGATTGAATTTACGCCGAATTGCCACATATTTACATGAAATAGAACTTCTTACGCTGTGCATCTTCAGTACGTTTTTAGATATGTGTGTAAAACTTTTATGGGGAAGATCGTATGTCCAGCATAGTGGACACAGGTCCAATAATGCCCGTAATTATACCTGAGTGGAGAAGCGCCGCTCGCAGCCGTCGACGATGCATTTGAACGGTTTGTTCCCGCCGTGCGACAATGTATGTCGCTCCAGCCACAGTCGGGAACATGACGGCTTGCCTCGAACCTTGCACTGCTCCCAAAGGCACACGTAGTTCTCTTTGCCGGCTTGCGTTTCTACGTGCACGCTCTGGAAATCAGATTAATTGGATTGTTATTTGTAAGCTCCTTGGCTATGATTGAAATGAATCTATTTACATAAGTCATACAAACGTCTACATAAGTGTCGAATGTAATGTGCTGCTAATTTTACAAGACTTTGGGGTAAGACAAAATTAACATTAGTTAGGTACATAAGTAATTTTACTGAGGTTCTTTTATGTTGAACGCTTACAGTGCCTATCGTTACATTACTTAAGCGGCGTATATTCTATTTAACATGTGAGATATGTTAAGACAAGATAAACGAACCTGCAAATGTTCCAAGAGATCAGGATCTCCGTCGAACTCCCGCTTGCAGTTCTCCCACAGACACACGGTGACCGTAGACGTTGTATCCGTGCTGGACGTGCGCTTGTCACTGCTCGGCTTCGTTAAACTCTTCGGAGGAAACCGCAGCGTCTTCGGCTGCTTTAGAATAGGACTCTTCTGACTCGGCGCCTCCACAGAACTCACGCTTATACTCAACGACAACGACGAATCTTCATCACATTCTTTACTAGTTTGAGAGTCACTCGGCGAGTCTATAGACTTGTCCGTCCCTATACCCGACTCTGACTCCGTTGTTGTACTACAGAAATTTGCTTCTATCAATGTATTGTGGACATCAGACGAAACGTCTTTGAGAACAGTGATCTGCGTAAACAGTGTCTCTTCCCGCCTCGCGACCTCTTCGATCTTTCGAAGTTCAATACTCGTGTCCACTCTCGACTCTTCCTCTTTCTCCTCCTTGACTTCGTGTTTTGCCTTTTTAGTAGCTAACTCTTCAAGCTTTTCCGATATACTACTAATTTCCGCAAATGGTCGCGTATTCTTTTTATTTGGTTGTAACGGAAAGATGTTATTGTTTACCGTTTTAGACAGCCACGGAATATCACACTTCGAGGGCGTCATCTCAATTAGGTCGTGCTCCTTCACAGTGCTGCTGGGTGGATCCGTGCCCTGAATTGGGTTGTCCGGTGGTTTGACTGGCGCGATGGGTATACTACTCGTGTGAAGCGCCTGGGCCGTGGTATAGTTCGGCACGATGGGCGGCGGATGGTGAACTAAATGACTCGAATACGTCGTTTGTGAGGACGACACCGTATTCGTATTCGTATAACTCCACGTTTCCTTCACGTTTATATTTGGCACCGATGTGACAATAAAACCAGGCTGCGGCACAAGAACGGGGTGGCTAAAGTTGACAGCGTAATTCTGTTTCGATTGAACTGTCATGCCGACAGCTTGCATTCCTGTGACGTTTTTATTCATAACTGGAATTGGCTGACTTGTCACCGGCTCACTTTTGTTTACATTCGGATATGTCGAAGTCATAGTGTTAGCCAGTTTCAAAAGAGTACCGTTTATGAGAATCGATGCCGCTTGTTGGTTTTGTAAATGGTCCTGTCTCTGTGTCGTCAACTGTGGAGTTTGAGGAAGCATAAAGTTAGGCATCTTAGTCATTAGATTTGGTATTTGAACAACCGTTCCGTTTATGTTCTGCACGAGTGGAAAAACGAACTGACCGTTTAGTTTAGTCGGGCTGGAGACGTTTACATTGGGTCGGTTGAAAGCTGCCATATTATTTTGCTGTCCCAGTGTTTGTGCCGATAAACCGTTCTGAGGTATCCTTAACGCAGTAAGCATCATATTTTGTGGAACGGCAACAAATGATGTTAAGTTGTTAGGATTTACAGTTCCGTTACAAGGTTGTGGTATGTTAATTTGATGACAGTTTTGATAACTTGTAACAGGTGCATTGAGATTGGTGAAGTTACCATTCATCATTGTATTCTGCCGAACGCCATTTTGGATGTTCATCTTCGGGGCAGGACTTGCCTCACCTGGCCCAGTTTTATTACTAGAGTTCGAAGTAATGTTTGTACAATTTTGCTGTTGAAGTTGCACTTGTTTTAGATTATTAGCTTTAGACCAAGTGAGGTTTTTACTATTGGCAATACACGCTGATGACTTTCGATTAGTTCTTTTCGTGGGTTGGGTAGTCTTCTTCACCGTTTCCTTTTTTGTTGGCTTAGTAATGGGATTTAAGTTTAAATTATTAGATCCAAACGTGACTCCATTCATTCTGCTGTCTAGTTTAGTTGTGGAGCTGACTACACCATTCCTAGATTTGTCAGGCTTTGTTACTTTTTTAGGTGATTGACTTATTGGAGTGTTGGCTGCAATCCTCATACCCACCAAATCACTGGAGGCAGGTATAGGAACTTTACGCCTAGCCACCTCTGGTGTATGTTTATTAGCTAAAATTCCATGGGCGGATGGGTCCTGCGACGTTTTTATTTCAAGGCCCGGTCTCTTACCATCTATCAAGTCTTTCAGAAGCCCTCCCGGTTGCTTCGCTTTTGGAAAACTTTCGGTTCCGTGTCGGATTTCCAAGAAACCATTCATATTCGTATGATTTTTTGCTATCATCTCCTTCGGTCTACCGAAATCATTCATACCATTAAAATTACCATTCGGCGTTGGTTTGCTGAGATCTGCCGCTTTCGTGGCGTCTATAGCGCCGTTCATGGTAGTGTTTGTTGACTTTCGGTTAGCGGCTTCATTTTGCTTTCCGACGTCCATTAATACTTTAGGACTAAGAGTCTGTGACAAATAAGAAATATATTTCTCTAGGTCATGCGTGACCCCATTTTTAGGTAGGCACTTTTTCTTGGTGTCATCGTTGGCCGCGTTGTCGCGCTTGACGCCGTTCTGAGGCTTCATCTTGTGGTTGAAGTACTCGGTGATGCGGCGATGTATGGGCGGCTGCGAGCGGCGCACGGGCGCGGGTTGTGCCGCGAGGCGTCGCGGGGCCGGCGGCGCCGGGTCGCACGCCCACGGCGGCATGCGCGCGCCCGCGCTGTCCTCTGCGGTGCTGCACGCCGACTCGGGGCTGCGCGGCGAGCGCGGCTCGGTGATGTCGCTACCGCTGCATCCACCGCTCTCCGTCGGACTATGCACCGCCACACCACTGAAACAACACAATGTAACAGTTAGTTTCTAAAAAAAAAATGAGATGTCATGCGAGACATAGTGACCTTACCATGTGGCAATAGTGCCACCGATCACGTTACGAGTTAAATGACAATCAGCTGTTGAATAGCTAGGATCGATCGCACCGCAGGCAGGCGAGCGTGGCGCGAGCGGGACGGCGCGTCGTGCCGGAGTCGTGGCCGCGGCACAAGGTGCAATGCCCTGGCGGTCCAGTGCAGTGACGCAACGAGACTGCACTGACCGAACGACCGTCCGGACCGAACGCACACATTATTATTTTTGGCCGCGTGACATTCACCGCACGTAGACTTGACGCGACTGCACACTGTGACGAATGATCTAACAATTTTACTTATTGTTCACGTATTTGAAAAGGTGTTTTAATATTTAAGTGCGCTTTTATATTCACTGGAGAACTTCGTCGGTGGTGGGTATCAATCATACGTCTCACGCCGACACTTACGTGACTTACAAAGCGAGATGGCTGCCGCTTATTTATCCACATAACGCAACTCTCGCTTTACACGTGAAATGTTTATTCTGGGAGCATCCTCCCGCGTAACCCGTTTTAGAATCTTTTGTTGTGCGAGATCCACAGGTAAAATGTCGAATAACACAATTTTATCGCTCAACCTTGGTTGCGGTGTCGTGTTCGATTATGAACTCTGTGGTTTTGTGGCTGGACGTTATTTTTCTTTGTTGGAGCGCGGGGGGCGGTGGGGGTGTGTCGCGGGTGGAGGGCGCACCCTCGCCCTTTGTGAAGCCACAACGTACACTCATAACTAGGGACGTACGTTCCCCTCCTTTCTCGCACTTCGTGGGGAGCTTTGTTGCTAATTGACCCAATTTTTTAAGATATTTTTCACTGAAGATATTCGAAGCAGGTATCTATCCGTCTGGAAGGGGACGGCTCTTAATTTGATACCGAACATCGTTAAGTCTACCGGAGTTTTAATTTGGGAAAACTTTTATTTCCTTTAATGAGAAGAGGATTACAGAGCTTTATTGAGTGGGTGCTGAATCACGCAAACTTTTTTCTCGAAGATAATTAAGCATAAAGATACTTATATAAAAATTGTAAGGAAAAATATCTTCAATTGGAATATTTAAAATAACATATCAACTAAACACACACAAACATCTTCTAAACCTATAGCCATGAACTTTATGGCGTCACACATCCACGAAGCTACCTAAACGGTACAAACAACAGTTACAATAGGTACCTATAGGGCAGAGCTAGATACGTCATCAGCATCCGACTCGAAGATCTCCTTAATACATTTTTTTGCGAATTTTCGAAAGCAAAAGTGGCTTGTCAGTGTGGCGTATGTAGGTGAGGCGAGACGTCGCAAGGTCGCCGCGCCGATTTCGGTCATTCACCTGAGCTCGACACTACATTGTAATCTTCGAATATAGAATGTACACGCTTTGTTTTGCGTCATTTCGTCGCTTAATTGCCACGCTGTTTACATACGCGGTTGTACTGATAAGTGTAATTGACGTAATCTATGTACATACGGTTAATGAGTCAGAAATTAGATCTAATGCAATGTATTGACCATACGATACGTGGTACTCAGACAATAATTAGTCCCTTGCGATATGTCTGATTGAGTTACTTGTAATATCTACGAGCAATTGATAGCCATACCAGTAATACAAACCTTCATGCATTAATGGTCAATCAAAACATTAATAAGCAGAATCAAATACAATTTATTGCGAGTCATTAGAATTGATTGCATTGCACGTCTGTATAAAACCAAAAGTGATATTTTATTGCAGGATATTTATTTACCAAATGACGGGTTTTCATAGTTTTTGAAAAATATTTTTTTATGCCTACTTTTATGATTAATTTATAGGTAACCTTCCGCTAAAGACAGTATTTTAAAGCGACATTTAGTCAATTCATTCATGAACTTAAGCTAACTGAAGCTTAGCATCGAAAGATTCAAATCAATCGAAACCCTTCAATGCCTAATGTCAGTGACCTCGGTTCATTGAAACTGCAGCGCCGCATTTTCACGTGTCAAACTAATACACCTGTTCAACCACAAACATTGAAATTATAAAGGGAAGATCACACTGTGGGACAACCACGTAACTACGCTGCGTATTACGGCCGTCGTACCTATATCGAAGCATAGGGCGAAGCATTTTTACCATAAAGACGACATTATCTTCTGTTACTTGTCACTTCGATTCCTTTTTTATTGGACAGACGTGGTATTTATTTTATTATTTTGATATTAGATAACATGCGTAGTTAGTCAGTAAAAAAGTCTCTTGGATGCGCGTACCTTCTTCTCGTTTTGTGTCTTTTATTGTACTTCGTTTTTCTAATGTAATTTTTTTTGTATATTTTTATTTTATTTTAGTATGTATAATTGTATGTCCATTTGTCCATACGCGTGAATAAATGAGTTTCTTTCTTTCTTCCCAAATCTGTGGCAGCCCTTACAAGGTCTAACTGCACGATTATTGAGCGTGACACAGGATCGCCGGCTGATGCTATCGGCCGTGGCAAGTTAACGAGACGCGACCCGCTCGCCTAGCGTGTCGCCCTCTGCGTGCGCGCAAGTGGACGTGTTAGTAAACACACACCAATTAAATTTATTAGGAAACATAATGGGTCCTTCTGAGGAATTCTATTTTTTTATAGAGCTGTAAAACGATATCTTCGTAATGGTATGAAATTATTTCTTTAATTAATAAATGTTTAAGAAAAAATTGGTTTCAGCTTCAAAATTAACAGCTTACAAATACTCTGTAAAAAATTTGCTTTCTTCGACAGGCGGTTAAAATTCATATAAAAGTAAAAAAACGCTCCAAATCGCCCGCCATAAGAATGCAGTGGAGTCCTTTTGTCTCCAAGCTAACTGTGTATACCTACGTAAAACACACGACGCATTCAAACGGTTGAGTAAGAAGTCATTGTGTGGGTTCTAAGTGTGCGGTCTACACTACCTAAGCTCGCGGCTTCGCTCGTGCCTTCGCTCGTGGCTTCGTTCGCAGCTTTTAGGATTACGCAAATGTGTACCAGTCTTTATTTGTAACATGTTGATAATGACTGTACGGTTAGAAAGTCAATTGAACATTTTCATTAAGTAAATAATGAGTAAAATCTTTATTTGGGACTTTTCATTCATAACAATTTTCTTTGAGTTTGTTTTGAACTTTAACAAAAAAGGGTCTTATGGAGCAAAAATAACAAAAGGAAACTTTTTTCTTAGAAAAATTTGAGAATTAATATTGTAAAATTGGCTTCTGGATTTAACGAAAATTATGTCACAATCCTGAAAGTTGTGAAAACATTTTAACATATTTTTTATTCTGGAAAATTCTCGATGATGCTATTCATACCATATGAGTTAAAATTGAGGTCGTACTTTTCTCAACATGAAATCAGGACACCCTGATTAGCATGTAGCTACACTGACTGGCAAAAAAATCCACCCAGCATTCAAATACAAGTTCTACGTTACTATTCTGTGATTACGTACTAGAGTTCCGAACATGGCGTGAGCACACATTTCTCGGAAATGTCGCCGCCCGCCGTACTAATTGTTCGCGGAAATTACTACGCTACGCTACGTTAATAGTAACTACGTAACGCTTACTATTAGTCGCTGGTTTAATTACACGAGGCTTTTTGTTGTCATGCTTCGTACAGGTTCATTGTTTTGTTCGGTAAACACGTAATAAATATAATTGGATTGTGGTTTTGTATTATTTATGGGCTAGATTTAATTAATACGTCCAATTGGTCGTAGCGTAATTTTCGCTTATAATTTCGGTTGGTTGATTGTTATCGCCGTGGGACGCCGGCTTAGAATTGCGCTCCCCCCAAATCATCCCGTGGGTGTCGTAAGAGGCGACTAAGGGACAAACCGGAGGTCGGGCAGCAGCGTCCTCCGTGTACTGCATACCCTCACTGCGATCGCCAACCCGCCTGCCAAGCGTGGCGATTAAAGGCAATTACCCCCCCAATGAGAAGCACAGAAACCAGGCCCCCAGTCCCCGGCAGCTCCGCTATCCCTGGCGCGGGTAGCGGTCAAGGTAACGGCGGAGCAGGGGGTGCTAAGAATCTCCGGAAGAGATCCGGCTACCCACCCCCACGACGACTGGCCCTGGTAACACACAACATACGCACATTGAGGACTGACGAAAAGATCTGCGAGCTGGAAGAGGAGTTGAGCAAGTTACATTGGGACATTATAGGGTTATGCGAAGTCCGTAGAGAGGGAGAGGACACCGTAACCCTGAAGTCTGGTAACTTGCTCTACTACCGGGAGGGCGACCAAAAGTCCCAAGGTGGTGTCGGGTTTCTCGTTCACAAGTCCCTCGTAAACAACATAACAACCATCGACAGTGTGTCGAACAGGGTGATATACCTAATACTCAGAATATCCGAAAGATATTCGCTGAAGGTCATTCAGGTATACGCACCGAGCTCGTCACACTCCGATGATGAGGTGGAGACTATGTATGAGGACGTAAGTAGGGCCATACATAGTTCCAAAACCCACTTCACTGTTGTTATGGGGGATTTTAACGCTAGGTTGGGCAAGAAAAGCGGTGATGAGTTGAGAGTGGGGCAATTTGGATATGGGCAACGGAACCCTAGGGGACAGAGGCTGGCTGACTTTCTGGAGAAAGAGGAACTCTTCATGATGAACTCTTTCTTCCAGAAGCCGCCTCACAGGAAATGGACCTGGTTGAGTCCCGATGGTTTCACGAGAAACGAGATAGACTTCTTCATGACCGACAAGAGACGGATATTCAGTGATGTCTCTGTGATCAACAGGGTAAAAACCGGAAGCGATCACCGAATCGTAAGAGCCTCACTGAATATCAATGTTAAACTTGAAAGGTCCAGTCTGATGAAGTCTACGCTCCGACCTACTCGGTCCCATATTCAAAACCCGGAAAGCTTTCAACTCGAGCTCTCTAATCGCTTTGCTTGCCTCGAGAACTTAGTGTCAGTGGACGAGATCAACGACGGGCTAGTGGAAACTGTCCGCACGGTAGGGGCTAAGTTTTTTAGACCTTGCCGTAAAGATAGGCCTCATAAACTGACCGACCAAACCTTAAACCTCATGGCTGAACGACGCTTGCTACAGTTGCAGTCTTCCCACGACGCGAAGTCATATAGGCAGCTCAATAGACGAATATCCAAGTCCTTGCGACACGATCTGCGTCTCTTTAATACGAATCGTGTTAAAGAGACCATACAGCGAAACCAAGGCTCCAAAGTGTTCGCAAAGGACAAGTCTATTGGGCAAAGCCAGATGACTAAGCTGAAACGGGAGGATGGCAGCATAGCGTCGACCAAGGCAGAGGTTTTAGGCGAGATTGAGAGGTTCTATGGACAGTTATACACTTCGGTCGCAAAGCCCGTCAACAGCTTGGCAGGAGATCCAAGAGCCAAGCTGTCCCGACATTATACCGAAGATATCCCGGACATCAGTCTGTACGAGATTAGGATGGCCCTGAAGCAGCTTAAGAACAACAAGGCGCCGGGTGAGGACGGAATCACTTCAGAGCTTCTGAGAGCGGGTGGAACACCGGTACTTAAAGTCCTCCAGAAGCTCTTTAACTCCGTCCTGTCCGAGGGCAAAACGCCTGAAGCATGGAGCAGGGGTGGGGTGGTGTTGTTCTTCAAAAAAGGTGACAACTGCCTGTTGAAGAACTACAGACCCATCACACTTCTAAGCCATGTTTATAAGCTGTTTTCAAGGGTTATCACGAACCGTCTCGAACACAGGCTTGATGACTTCCAGCCTCCCGAACAAGCCGGTTTCCGAAGAGGCTTTAGTACCATAGACCACATCCATACGCTGCGGCAAGTTATACAGAAGACCGAGGAGTATAACTTGCCATTATGCTTAGCGTTTGTGGACTATGAGAAAGCCTTCGATTCGGTGGAAACATGGGCGGTACTTGAGTCACTCCAGCGATGTCATATTGACTATCGGTACATCGAGGTGTTGAAGTGTTTGTATAATAACGCCACCATGTCGGTCCGAGTACAGGAGCATAGCACGAAGCCGATTCCATTGAGAAGAGGCGTAAGACAGGGGGACGTTATCTCCCCGAAACTGTTTACCGCCGCAATGGAAGACGCCTTCAAGCTCCTGGAATGGCAAGGACTTGGCATCAACATCAACGGCGAATACATCACTCACCTTCGGTTTGCCGACGACATCGTAGTCATGGCAAAGTCGATGGAGGAACTCAGTATGATGCTCGAGGGCCTCGACCGAGTTTCACAACGGGTGGGCCTGAAAATGAACATGGACAAGACGAAAATTATGTCAAATGTCCATGTTCAGCCCACCCCAGTCTCTGTTGGAAGCTCGGTACTCGAAGTTGTTGACTCATATATCTACCTAGGACAAGTAGTCCAATTAGGTAGGTCCAACTTCGAGAAAGAGGTCAACCGCCGAATCCAACTCGGCTGGGCAGCGTTCGGGAAACTACGCAATGTCTTTTCGTCCGACATACCTCAGTGCCTCAAGACGAAAGTCTTCAACCAATGTGTGTTACCAGTGATGACTTACGGCACCGAAACGTGGTCTCTCACTATCGGCCTCATCTCAAAGCTCAAAGTCGCTCAACGAGCTATGGAGAGGGCTATGCTCGGTGTTTCTCTACGTGATCGAATCCGAAACGAGGAGATCCGTAGACGAACCAAAGTGACCGATATAGCCCACCGGATTAGCAAGTTGAAGTGGCAATGGGCAGGCCATATTGCTCGCAGAGCAGATGGCAGATGGGGCCGAAAAGTGCTGGAGTGGAGACCACGGACTAGCAAGCGCAGCGTAGGACGTCCACCAACGAGGTGGACAGACGACCTTATAAAGGTCGCCGGAAGACGCTGGATGCAGGTCGCTTCCAACAGGTATCTGTGGAGATCAAAGGGGGAGGCCTATGTTCAGCAGTGGACGTCCTATGGCTGAGATGATGATGATGATTGTTATCGATTAAACATCAGTTGCATTAAGTTTGACATGGGCGCGGCGTGTGTCGGCTCAGTCGCGAAATAGTGGGTGTGCAAAAGCGCAAATGATACTTGTCAAACGCACATGGCCTGGGTTCTACCCCCGTGCGAATAAACGCTTTGATTCAACACCCTAAGGATTTGATATAATAACTATGCCGCGGATTTAGTTGGGGGGGTCTAAGCCTTTATAAGAGTACTGTTGCATTTTATGAGTTTTTTAACAGAACTTTTATAGAATTTTTGTTGACTTTTAACAGTAATAAACATCAGACAGACCACAGCGGTTCGCTAGCAAAATGATAAAGCATCTTCAATTTTTATTTGCATTTATGCATATGATGATACCTTATGCGCTATGCTATAGCTTCATTATGAAATAAAAACACGAATTAAAAAAAGATTACGCTGCTAAGAACAAATAAAAAACAGCAGAAAACATCACTTGTTTGTGTATCATTATAAACTACTGAACGGATTTTAATCTGCTTTCTATATCAAAGACCGCACATGCGGGGCCGCGGGCGCCTATGAGTTTGAATTTAATCTACGTGTGCAGGAAAAGGGTTAACTAATAAATATTAATAAGAACAACGCAAACACACATATCTGACCTCTTTCTGAAGTACCTATTCTAACTTCAAGATTGATTTATTGCCGTAAGCGTAGGTATTAAAAAGTCGGTGAAATACAGCTAATAAAATTTCAAATAACATACACATAAATGCATAAATATTATTCACACAAAAGCCATTAGTAAATCAAATCATACACAACAAAAACGACTTCAAAACCTATCCAAATTAAGTCTCCCAATCTTTGGGGTCGTAAAATGGAATATTATTTCGTTTAGCGTTGGAAATTGATCGTCGTGCATGGGGCAGACCCTCTAGGGATTTAATCCTTGTCAAATTTCACTCGGGGGTTTCAGTGTGTTGTTGCGGAACCCCGCTGAGTGCATATGCGCCCCGCGAGGACCGCGCCTGCTGCACCCATAGTGTTGCGAATCACTCGGCAAAAACTACGCTCGACTTGATTGGACCAATTTGTATTTTAAACATTTCTGTTCTAGTATTAAGTATTCAATTTTAAATATCTAACTCAAAGCTTTAAACAGTTCCTACATCATGTTTGCGTATGTAAAGCAGCAATGTTTTGTATTTAAATAGTTTGTAATCGTGTGAATAATATTTGTGGGAATTGTTCGTAGTTTTAATCACCTTGACCCATGATCGACTATTATTTAAATGGTGAAATAAATAATACATTTTCATGCTAAATTTGTCCTTCCTAAATCTGTTCCTTGAATATTGCTTCACGAAAAAGAACATCAACGCATGAATCTTGATGTCACATCTCTAGTGTCTTTCGTAACATCTGCGAACATGGTTATTTAAATTCCTAACATAAATATCGAGGTTTAATTCCTAAAATATCTGTACTAACGTTTGTTTTTGCCTGGAATACGCAGCCAGTGGAAAGAATGATGTTTTATCCACAGTACCAGTTTGATATCCTTAGCAATATGATAATGTGATCTAGCGACGCCGGCTCATATTCCAATGCGTATGTTTCTCACGCTATATGACTTGTTAATGTCTAATTGAGATTAATGTCGCCTTTGACCAATATTCCGTAAAAGGATGCCAATTTGAAATATGTATGAGCAATTAATTTTCGATGCCATCGCTTTAACTAGGTTCGCAGTTTACGCAATTATGGTGATACGATTTCTATGTTTTGCTATTCAATTAACGTTACGTTTTATAATTAGGTACACATTTACTATTCATATCAGTTAATAAAATGTTTTCTCTGTTCTTCTTGGAAACTCTAATTAAGTTCTACTTGCTACGATTCTCGGTACACAATCATTAGAAGTACGAAAAGGGGCAGTACTACGTTCCCAGTAATCAGTGAACGTAACGAAAGGGAATTGCGTCCGCACAAAAACAATAAATAAAAACAAAAGGCAATTTCTAGATCGAAAGAATTCCCCGGTCAGTCCACTTTCCAAGTGCATAACTGTCGCTATACTGGTTTTCAATACTACTGGAATAAATGTTATATCTATCTATCTATCTATCTATCTATCAATGTCGTGTTGCTGAGATTATGTCATCGGCGACGTATTAACGTCGTTACCCATTCATTACAACGCTGAAAGGAAGCGCGCCGCGTGAGAATCGTGTCACCGTAGGGGCGGCCACCCTCCCTCCCTGCGCTACTACGAGGGGGGTCGTCGCTCCACCCGCGATTATTATGCTAAGTGTCTGTCTGTATCGGGGTGAGTTTTTCGCGCATCTGCTATTTATTTACGCGTTTTATATTCATGGGATTGCGTAAGTCGCTCGGTCGTGGCGAGGCGTCAGGCTTACAGTTCATTACGTCGTGTTACAAGGTTAAGCCTTGCGTGCTGTCAAACGATTTTGGCTCTTGTGTCTTCCACGTATAGTTTCGATTTTAGGGTGTGTATAAATAGGTTACGAGGCGCACCCACCGTGACGCTCCTGCCAAACGTCGTTCAATTGATTTTGTTACTAAAATGCTTTTCCAAACTGCTTTTAGCTGTATTAGGTGCGCCAGGTAATGGGAACAAAATCATGAACCTATGTACAACCACGTCAAGAAAATAATAAAAATAACGGTATAAAATTCACTTCTTGTATTATCACACGCTGTTTATCTCATCACATGAATAACTCATTTTCTGTCATCATTATACAAATTAATTCTTCTCGTTAACGGTTTATGTTTGCACAATCATCGAGTAATTAAACTAATTAATGGTAACGAATTCGTGCACCGTCTCACAAGACAGCTACAAATCTAGCAGATAAGCAACATCGGTTAAAGTTTCCCGTGTCTGCCTTCAGAAACCCAATTTCCTTCTCAAATCATATCGGCGCCGATAAACGCGATAGTTTGCGCGCGCTTTCGGAACCACGCGAAGATAGTTATGCCAATCGGAATTTCAAAACGCTTCCTTATCAGTTAAAACTGTAGGAGAATCGATGCTCGCATGGCAAAAACAAGTTGGTATCCATGGGATTTCTTTTCTTTTCGTTGTGGTAATAGGAGCTAGAGTGGCGTGACAAAGTAATCCAAATGTTTCATTTGACGTTGCATCACACAAAGACGCTGCAGTCCCGGTTTCCGTTAACGTCTGGGCAGGAAATAAGCGGATCCACAGAGACAGCTTTGTCTAGTACTTCGGTTAATATCCTCGAAAGTAATGCGGTTTTCGAAACAGCGTTGGCTTAAAGTCTGTTTTTGCTTTTGTCGTTTGGTTTGTGTAAGCGTCATTAAGTAGATTGCAGTTAATGATCCGAATGTCTTGGTTGACTTTTTGTAGATTTAGGGATGTAATGAGAAATTCTTTAAATAATAATGGAGGGCTTTAATGGATTCTTGCAAGGCTAGGCGATATCGTATTTGCCAATTCGCTTTAGCGTACTAATCTCAGGATGTTCCGATTTGAAAAAATAATCTTAATCAAACTCATATAATGTTGTACATACAGTAATTGATGTCCCATCATCCAGCAAAGGCCACACAACAATAACGCATTTACGTCACTGCATTACCGCAGTAAGCGCACACGCAACACAACGACCAAAAATACGCACCACATAATATTCACACGTAGACTAAACAAACCCGCCTGTATCATATCCCAGGGAATATGAGGCTCGGTGATCACATGCACAAGTATTTCAATGGCTTAAGCTGAAGAAATAAACTACGGAAGTCTATAGTTCTTGGTAATTCTTGTATAGTTTTAGAATTTAGATGAATCAATTCGATAGATTTATGCTTAGGTTGAGCTATATTGAGAGGTTTGTAGATATGTATTAGTAAGATAATTTCAGAGTCAGTGGTTTAAACAATGCTGATTTGACGAACGAAATTGGAATACTGCCCATAATCCCTGCTTTGTGTTTTTGGGTTTTGGATGGCTGCGTCAATTTAATTTTCCAAAATACATTTGAACTAAATACCAAAATATAACCTTGCAACGAATGCAACTTCTTCTCTGTTTAGAAAGACCTTCCTTCAGTGTCACGAATAAATACGACGTTGTTATTGATGTAAAATATCGGAGAATTTGAAATTTAAATCAAATATATTCCACATGATATTAGAAATACAAATAAATACATATAAAATGGAGCATTGGCGTCGCACAAGTTGACGCTTATCTGCTGAACAAACAGTTTACGAAACGGTCGGACGTTGTACCCGCCTGCATTGATAACTTTGTTATTGTACTACGTTCGAATAGGACATGTCCGTACTTGTATACATTATACATAAAGCCGCGTACGCACGTACGAACAAATTTGTTGCGTTACATGATATGCAACAACTTGGTTCGCACGTGCGTACCACTATCGAACATCGAACACTCTGTTCGTCAAACATGTTCGCGGCGATCCTTGTAGTGTGTTCTGTATGGACGGTGTTCGAAGCGCTTTAATAACTTCACAATCGACCACTTCCAACGGCGCCGTCATGGCTACTAAGATAGAGTTCACGACTGTTGTTCGCGAACTCGACTCGAACTATGTTTGCGTTCGTGTTCGAATATGCCGTCCATACGTACGAACCAAATGTTCGGGTCTGGTGTTTGTGTTCGCTATGTTCGTGTTCGTACGTGCGTACGCGCCTTAACGCGTAAATACATAAAATTACGCTTGTTGTGAACCAAAAGGTTGGACAGAGGTGACCTAGCTTAGATCACAAACAATTATCCAGATTTTTATTATGTTCAATGATCTTGAGTAACCTTTCGACCTTTCTTATCTAGGAATGAAATTAAATCGGCATTTGTAAATCTCAATGGCATGCCTCAATCTCTTTGTAAAACTCATCATGTCTATTCCAAGGCTAATGAGGTTGTCATATTAAATAATTCCCCATGCATATGAATAGTAAACCTGTACCTACGTATGTTGATTCCACAGAAATAATCCCCGATCAACATTCCGGACTACGCTATGGCAAGCGCACACTTGGTCCGCTCAAACCGGATTATGTCCTATATGATAAAGGGGAAGCTAGCTATCGACATTTATCAGCTAGCGAAATACCTAGTGCCCTAGTTTACAGCTCTAACTTAATTATTAGTACCAATGTTCGTTTCTATTATAGACTTCAGAAAATAATGTATTTGTAAATGTGTGTGTTCGATGCAATAAATGTGCAATACTCAATCAAACTAAGAATGCAGAAACCTAGCATTATATTTGAACTTTACATAGATAAGTATAGGCTGAACTTTGCAATCGTGACATAATCTAGTCATTACAAGTTCCTAGATGTCATTTCTTTGTGCGGTAAGTATGTCAAGTGCATGAATAACGCATTCATACGTAGTATGCCGGCCCTATGTGGCACTGGCATATAGCGTCCCTTACTACACGTTTGATCTCGATGCGAGCTCGCGAATTCCTAGCTGTTGTGTTACCAGCTCCGGGTCACTGAATACGGTATTTACACAACGGGGATCCTTATGTTAATTAATTTAAATGACTATTTAAGATGCGTGAGAACGTGTGCAAAGGTAGACGAGTCTATTCCCGGAAGCCATACACGTGGTGCAGAATCAAATGAACGTTTTTTTTTTAGTTTACCGTAACGACTCCTTTTCATCATCATCATCATCATCAGCCTATCGCAGTCCACTGCTGGACATAGGCCTCTCCAAGTGCACGCCACTGAGATCGATTTTCGGCTTCTTTTATCTAGTAAATATTATTTCAAACTAAACGTGTACACATTAGCGTACAAACATTAGCCACGTGTAGACGACCAAACAAAAATATTCGCCCACACACTGATCCAGACGACTAGACGCCTACGCTGAACTTCACCGACATTCAACCACCTAGTACGGAGAAAACACGCTTTTATTCGTTTTAGTTCAGTAGTGTATGTATTTGCATATTGCGAGTTACCGATAAAAGTAACGAGCAGAATCTCGCACCACAATATCCATAAAGATTAAATTGTGTAAACATACGAAAATAACCACGTAGGTAATTGCATTCATGAATCGAATGAATACAAAAACTTCCCAAAGGACCAAATTATCGGTCCTTAGAGTCACAAACAAGTCGAAGCACCACACACTTCCTCGTGCAATTAAAATAATTCCAAGCTAATGGTAGTGGTAACAACAACGGGCATTGCATATGTTCCGTAATTGCGAGTGCAGCGACCTTGTGTCTGATGACAGGCGACCGGCCTCGCTGTCGACGCCTTTGTGTCGAGTCGTGATCATAAAAAACAAAGGATTACCGTAGCGCACGACGCTAATAACTATGCTACACCTATTATTATGCGACAGCTTGAATAAAAACTGGAAGCTACCGTTGACTCGATCACGTAATAAGTTTTAAATAATGAAACTGTTCGGAGCGAGCTTTTGGATGCTCTTTTTAATAATGTAGAACGGGGTAAATAACCGGGAAAATTTACAACGGGAAAAAGCGGTGCAGAACATTTTCGGTAAGATTTTTCGGTCTTCGTCGGTGTCGTTTCATGGTCTATTATTTTGTGTAATCCAATATGCTTCATCTGGGTGGGATTTATCACTGAACAATGTGCATTCATATTTTGGAACTTCGTATCTGCCAGATAAGATTAGCAAGGACATTACTAAACCGATGTATTGGCAAAAAATTAAAACGAATCTCTGCTGAGTAGATAGAGCTTATGTATACAGCTCAAAAGGAAGTCGAATAAACAGGAGTTACAGATTAGTTTTTTTCTTCGACTTCTTGGCCGATTGTGAACTATGAATAAAAGAAAAACTACTACATAATATGAATCATACCTAAAGGGCACTGACCGGGCAGTAGGTTTGTGGCTCAAAATAGATCTCTCGAATCCACGTGGGTGTTATACATAAGATTATCGCTACAATACAGTGTGATACATTTCTCATGTTTTTGTTTACAGGTGGTTTATGTATCTCTAACTTCCTTATTGATTAAAACATATGTCAAGGTATAAAGTTTTTCTAAAGTTTTTAGTTTGTAGGTTATTGAATGAACGTATGTCTGTACCGTTTTCTGAATATACGTGGGATAGTGGCATTAAACACTAGAGATGTAAATTGAAATTGAACTTGCGAAATAAAAGGTACAGTGTTCTTAGGCTATGGTGAGCTAATATCTTCAGTTGTAGTAATCTATCATTTAGTTCCTGGGTTATAAACAAAGAAATCCTCCCATTAAGAACTATGGAATCTAAACGATCTATTACGACAATGACATCGCATATTAATTAGGTTTCATAAATTCTATAAACGCTGTTTGCTAAGAATTGATTCCCACGCTATTCTGGTTTAATACGTAAGTCTCTTTGTGTTATGACTTGTTAGGGTTCTAAATGGCAATTGTAAGAAGTTAAGCTATCTAGGTGGACGGATAAAAGTGAAAATGGTCTGTGGAAGTAACGTTAATATCCCTAACAGACGAACTGAAAGAATCAGGCGATGTAGTAAATAATACAAGACAGGGTATGTACAACGGAAGATTAGTGAAACAAAGGGTGATGCTGTACAAAATGAACTACTAGTAATATGAACAATTACTGTAAGTAACGCGTTTATAAGCAAGTTTTCCTACACTATGTAAGAGTATACAGATAACACTCTGTCAACTAAGATATACCCCGATATCCTCATTCCCGACGCTGCGAATCCCCAATAAAAAAGGTTATAAATATCCAAGGCGTATAAAAAGCCACATTTTGGGTGTTTTTAATCGGTGCGCGCTGGCTAGAGGAAGTGAAGTTCCGGTGTGGGCTTAATTAATGGATGCCGGCTCCCGTATAGCGGGGAGACAGTTTCAAAGTATGTACATAAAATTGGAGTGCTTCTATTATTGCTATAGTTTCGTGTTGGCTGGGAAGACTTCTTAGAACTTGGTGCGTTTTGGTTAATGTTCTAGATGTAACATCTATTATTATGGATTTGGATGCTGTTATGTACCTATGTAATACTCGTATATGCCATTATGACAGCAGAAAGCAAGAAGATATGCTAGATATATGTAGTGGTGAATACACTTTTCAGTCAATTAATTACATTTGGTGTGAATTTCTGATTTAAAATCTTAAAAACATCAAGTACCTCGCTAATATAAGGACTTCAATATTACAAATAGAGAGATTTGCAACTCATTCAAATGTTTTCTCATCATGATTTATCTTTTATCTTCCACAAGAAGCCTGAGATTATTGAGGTAATCCCACTTCAGCCGACAGATTTTCGGTATCTCGTTGTTTCGAGATAATCTGGAGCGGTAATTAAGTTAACGATAGCGAATTAATGATTATACAACTTTACTAAAGTTCTACGCTATTGTGGTAGTGCGATATAATGTTAGTTGGCTATTTCGCGTCAAGGACTTTACTTAGCTCGATTTGGTTCCATATTCAGTATACTGAATTATTTCAAAACTTTGGTCCATTCATACGGTTTTGGACCTTTAGGTATCCGATCACTGATATTGTGTAAAAATAGGTTTCCATTATGGGCTACTTACTTACAACGCATCGTTATATACAAAAGTGCCCTTTGGATCTAGAATTAGTTCAATGTACTTCCAAATGATAAACCCTTACTTGCCCTAGCTGATATCGAAATTGATTTGTAGGACTTGGAGCAGATAAATCTTGACTAAATGAGCTCAATTTTGAGATAAATCAATATAATCATAACTTATAGTTAGATAAACTTTGGAACTCAAATTGGTTAGATCCAGGTCCCTGGAGGAACTTTTCGGAGGCCCCATTTTCTTTAAATACTTGCAAGTTTGAAACGTCCTGTTTATTGAGTGAAAAGCAAACCATATTTTGTAGTTGCACTCGAGTATTGTATAGTAATAGTATAGGTGTGTCGTACCTGCAGTCGTAACATAAATAATAGCAGTGGGCGAAAGTGAATGCGCTACGGTCCGCGGGCCGATAGGAATGACTTGCGCAATACGATGCTCGCGCGCATTGTTCGACCACTGTGCAATGGAACATGTCGTGGGATGCATGTGCTTCTCAGGTAGGAAAATAAAATCCGAACGCAATTTGTGCTCCTTTGAGACCTAATTAGAACTTTTATGGGTTAGATTTTTTCGTTAATGATCAATTAATGCAAGATTATGTTTCAACTAAAGCAGTAACTGACTAACGTCAAGATTTGAGGGTGACTTAAACTAAGTAATTTAACTTTAAAATCTATTTGCCTTGAGTTTAAGCTGATGTTATCTGGATAACGTTAATTAAAGTTAAAAAGGTTTTTATTAATATGTCTATTTTTAGAAAATTTCAGCATTTGCATTTTATTGCTGACTAAAAGTAATACAAATACTTTATAGCCAATTAAGCACACATACTTAGTAAACACGAGTATCCAATTAAGAAGTTTAAGATTGTACCATTCGATAAGTTTCATGACACATGAAAGTCTACACGATTATTATTTCAATAACGTTTGATGGTATCAGTGAGACGATGGGGGTTATTTGTGGTGGGGCATCGAACCCTGAACCCGCATGGCCATTGTCCAGGGAACAATGTCCACTTGCGGCTGAACCAGAACATTTGTTTTGCCTTCAAGTAACACTGAACTACATTGTTGTAGGATCTGATTTACAGCTCCGTGTGAAACTATAAAACTTTTCAAATGTTCTTTAATAAGAAAATGTATCGTAAAGGCTTCGAGTGAAATACTACGGAGTTATGGCTCGCCAATGATGTTAAAAGTAATATGGTTTGAGATGTAGTGCGTACCTACTTACTACAGTACTGTAAGTCCAGTGTTCTAAAACATATTTCGATTTGTGCTACCAAATTAGACCTTTTTCTTCTTTACTGAATTTCTTACATTCAATTATTATATCATTCACACTTTTAAAAGCTATTTCAGTCATAAGTAATTCTTAGAAGTTATTACCATGAAGGGAATTCCTGAAAATTTTGATGATTCAAAAAGCATGACTACACAATTCTATTAATTAGCATTATGTATGTAGGTACATGATAATTATTATAATATAAGACTATTTTCCTTCCTGTCCAATAATAGGTAGAATACCCATGAAATTGCGTCAGAAATGAATGAGTGAATCGCAAGTATTATTTTACTATAATACAATATTCCCCGTGTTTACGTCATATTGTAATAACTTTCGATAAATTACTACATTTAATTACATAGAGGCTAAAACTTAACTACTGTTATTAATTTTAACATAACTAGCGACAACCATGCGATACGGAACAAAGAAAAAAATATGGCTAGGTCGATTTATGATTTCATAAATTAAACTGGACATATCACCTGTACACATAATTGCAATAAAACGGCAACATCGCAAATAAATATTTAAATTAATTGTTTTATCAACTTCTTCAACATTTATAATTTGAATATTTATTACCCTTATTATCCGACGATATTTAACAGTGTAAATAAAGTAGCTGGCATAATAATTGCATTAATTTGACAGTTTACATAAATGTATGTCATATTGTGTGCTGTTTTTTGTGACACGCGACTGTAATTAATGGAAATCATTAAAACTATCACGTGCCATCAGTGTAATGGAGGACATTATACGGGTAGGTTATGATCATTTTTTCCTAATTAATATGGGTACTGTGTAAGCCGTCGGGACGCCCGACGTGACTTAGCAATACTCAAGCTAAGTATATCTTTACAGTTCGGCTTCCCTTTGTTACATTGAGGCCTGTAATGTTATGTAAAAGACATACGATATGATTTGTTGTCTGCCAGAGGGTATTCACCGGAATATGATGGATTGTTGAACTCAACGTTGCGTAATTATGTGTGGGTCATTTATTTTGTCCCGATGTGTATTGCCCGAATAGTTCCAGTAGATTTTTATAGAAAGTGCGACCAAAAGCTAAGTTTTAAGTTATTCAAAGTTAAACAAATAATACACGAACGCTTTCACCTAAGTTGGTTAACTACTGGAGGTAACTATTATAGCAGTTTATTATCGCGACATATTAACATTAATTTACATTTCCGATGGCAGTAATAAACGCTCATTGTGTGTTGTTTGGCTCTAATAGGCTCCTACTATGATTAAGTACACTTTTGACTCTTACGCGGTGTCCTGCGTGAGCGACGAACGCGACGCGACGCGACGCAACACGACGCGACGTAATGCGACGCGATGCTATACGCGACAGATGTCCTACGTGATTTTGGTCATTACTTCTCAAATCATGGAGAAGTTGTGTTACAATTTTGCTTGAAAGTTCATATTTAAAGTACAGACAGCAACAATCTTCCAACTTGTTTGTACTAATAAACGATTTCTTTAATATTTATGTTTTTTTTTGTCCCACAACAATCTACGCTTCTGAATAGTTCGCGGTGTCGCGTCTGGTCGCCCTCAAAACAAGTACGCGTTACGTCGCGTCTCGTCGCAGACTGTCACATAGGCCGCATGTAGGGAATTCCTTTGAGTTGATCGCGTTCGTCGCGTTCGCAGCGTCGCGTCGCGTCGCGTTCGTCGCTCACGCAGGACACCGCGTTAACGACTATTTTGTGCTTACATTTTTGTCTATTTGATGAAAATATATGGGATGGGTTTATTATCAGCAGCATTTTTTACATAGGAAACGATAATTAATAAGTGTATCCTTTTAGGATAAAGCTCATAGAAATACCTAATCATTTTCGCGTCCTGGGGTTTTGTTCATAGCAGATTACGCCTAATTAGCTACATGCTTCCTTTCCTCTCTTTGTGCGTGGAATAATGATTTATTTCTAACATTTTTGATATAAGTTATTGTTTAAATTCCTAATCATGATAAAAACCTATGTGAACACAGCAAACCAAAATTGAAACCGTCTAACATAGGTATTTAATTTACATGCCCGAAAAAGATGGTTAACGATTGTCAAGTTATAAATATATTTAAAAACTAGGAAAAATATATATTATATTCTCAACATTGTACTTACTCCATAACAAACATTGAGTCATTATACCTTGAAAAACATCTCAATTGAATTGAAGCGCCACCCTATACATATACTTTATACTGTAAGTATACAATATAACATCGAGTTATGAACTCGGTAAGTTTGTATCACAAAATGAATGGTCGTTGTCCGGCCAGCGGGACACAGTATCGATAATAACAATAATAAAACGATCGATTCTCGCCACGGTTCACTACACGAGGGATGTAACAAAACTACCGAATAATATCATTCGATTATAGGATATTTTTACAGATCTTTGGAGAAATTGTTGAGATTAATCCAGTTTATTGCAGAAATCCACTACTTGTTAATTCCCTAATAAACTAAAATATACATTCGTTTAAAAACAAATAGTTTATCATTACGGTACCCAAAATAGCTTAAAAATGACGCACACTAGATATTAAAGATCAGATATGACGATAATATTTTTTGGGATAAGTTAAAATAATTTGATGATAAAATGATTGATCATGTCTACATGAATGCTTGCATTGCATAATAAAGATAAGGAAGACAGATTATTTATTTTGTTTTCCTGCTTATCAATACAGTGACTCCAATTCTCGTATTTCATACAAAGTTATGATAACAAGACAAACAGCTATAAATTAAATGCCTTCAATATAAGGCTAAATGTCAGCTTAGAAGACCCACCAAGGCAAACATAATGTTAGTCTATAAATCTAATTTATTCAGCCTTATAACGCAATTTGATATCGTAATAGAAATCATCATTAGATAAATTGCCTTAGACCGAGATGGTATTAACATTGCGCTTTTTTCTTTTGATGATTAGCGATATCGCTGCTTTTAATTTCAGCACCAACAAAAAATAAGAACAGTCAGACGTATGGTTTATTCAAACAGTTTAATTTAATCGAGAATGAACTAGAATCGATATATCAGAGCGTATCTTAAAAGCTAAAAGGATTGGAGTCGATTCTCCTTGCGATGCAATTACTTGCAATCGATCAAGTACTCTCCTACTATCCATCGAGATTGGAAATAAATCGATGTGTGAACTTGACCGATGATCGAGTCGATTCATTCACGGCTAGGACCAGTCCCGCATCCGTTCCGTTACGTTGAAATACTATGAATAAAATGATTTTATGAAAACCGGCTCCTGGCCGCGCCCCGCGATTCATAGGTGTGTCAATGTAAATAAAAGATAAATAGTTACTGTACAGGTATTGGTCAAAGAAAGGGAGATATCGTTGTGGAAAGTAGGAAAAATGATAAATAAATAATCACTTATAATACTTTAAATAATTTGTTTTACTTTATATTTTCTTTAAAATTTTTCAAGTTCGTACCAAAAATTGGTGAATGTATAATATAATTACGAAGATATTGTAAAACGTGTGATTAACTAAAAGGTACGGCTATTCGATTCTCTAAGATTCGATAAGGACGATTAATTTTAAGCACTACATAATTTAAGCACGTTTTTTGTACAAAATAAGGTCATTGACACCGCGTAGGCTGTAGGCTGTAGACAGGAAACACGCTTAGAAATTATTTTTATTACGTAACATTATAAGAGGTTTTTTTTTTCAATTTATTATTATACATAGTTATTGTACTACGCCTACGCTAAATGAAATCCGATGAGAAACGCATAAATATTAAATTTTTATTGTACAGGATTTGAACGCGTAAACTTTATGAGCGTATCGTTTTTGATTTACCCAAAATAGTTTCCATTTAATATTCCACTTTTATTTTATTTTTTAATCTCGAGTTCATATCGGCGCCATTGGAATTATAAAAGTAAAAAATGCAGATTCCATTGAATTTATAAACTTGATACGAATTTACGTGCATAATTTTTCAACTGAAACATAACCCCACAAAAAACCTATCAAAAATAAAGTATCTGGATTCCAATATTAGCATACAGTAAACTAACATTTATTGAACACAAAACTGAGTAGAGAACCATTTTACCACAAACGTTGTTACATAAAAACATTATCAGCAACAAAGATAAAGCCGCATCATTTTGTACCACGAACGCAAGGCGATCCACGCTGACTGATATTACGCATACCCGTCAGTTAGCGTTATCACATACATTACGTACTCATCTAGTATTACTGGGGCTCGATTCTGATAATTTTACATATGCGACATACAATTCACAGCGGAGATCCAATCACGACTCAATTACGATTGAAACGTATGCATTCCACTATTTTTTCTTTTAAATAAACGTTTTTATCCTTTTCTGTGATTCAATAATGAATCATATTATAATCATATTGTCGGCAAATGATTTACGATTACAATATGATTGTAGAGCAAACCAATGAAATGTCATTGGCATACGATTGGTCTTATATTAGTAGCAGCATGCCCGCTAAAGTTAAAACTGCTACTGCGATTGAATTGTTATCCAGTCGCCACACTATTACATTAGCAGAATTGAGCCCATGTTCCCCATATGATTATTATGCGAACCGTGCGTTAGAACCGACGTATTTTTAGCGAGTGTCGTGCTAAAGCCCGGAATAGACGAACTGTTTACTTCGCCGACTCCCGATGTGTGTGGCAAACGCGCTGTCGATATGGATAAGATAGTGAGTGCAGAATTGACGTTATTATGACATAATTTAAGTTATCTAAATCGCTCTATATCGTTAATTAAAAACATATCAATGCTAAATTCGTCAGTTGATGAGGGTCTTAATTAACATTATGCAGACGATTTTATGGTTATTTTTTTGAGAATTAGTCCAATAAAACTAAAATGAATATGTATCAGAGGACAGTGTACCCAGAGCTTATGGACACGCGAGGTTAATGTACTCTGTTTATTTCGTTACGTTTGTGTTCGCGAGTTTGATGTCACTAAACGACGTTTTGTGAAGCTTTGAAGAAATTATATGGCTTTTAGTGCCCTTTTTGCTGTAGGTTAAGTAAGCTGGGTTTGTTATGTCATATCAAAGTATATTATTATCATATAGGTAGTGAAGTATTACCTCTCTAGTAAAATGTATCTGTCTTACAATATATCAATTACGACAGCAGCTTAGAAATGAGCTCATTTCTTAAGCTTTTAGTAAAAGAATAAACTAAGGTCAGAATTTAAGCTACATGCTAACGGTGGATTTTTTTTATTATTTTAGTCTAGACAGTTGCGTTAGGATAAAAGTTTTAATTATGTTGCGTTACGGTAGTTTACGGTTTAACATTATTTCGCTTTTAGATACACAACACAGTGATGTTTTTAACGTATTCGGAGTTATTTTAAGATAAGCCTTAAGTGTTTCAGACCTGAATTATATATTTTTGACTCGTTTTTACTTACAGTTATTGATAAGTCCAAAATTATAATGTGAAAAAGTATAAAGGTTAACAAAAATATTTTTAAATATTCCTTCATGCAATTCAAACTAGTTAGAAATAAACAATAACGACTAGTCGATGTGGCCCTTTTATGAATAAACAGCCCATAAGGGTCTGATATACATCGCCATTGACATTTAATAACCAATAGAAATAATAACTTACGAACTAATAATACATTTTATAGCTTTACGGTAACAAGCCCTATATTGTTTACATGCTAAATTTATAAGGGTAACATTACATTATGCCTTGTTCTCAATAAAACTTTTATGAACTACGTAGCTAGGCTTTCAAATGTTTTCTTTTACGACTGCGATATTGTTTAAACAAACCAAAGTAAAACAAATAAGGAAACTTCATGTTGAAACGAATAGAAATAATGGCTGCCATGTTTTTAGTGTTTCCTGATTAAGATTCATAAACAGGCAACTGATAATATCCAACTATAGTACCGTTGTGTTGGTGCTTATTATAAGGTATGATTATGAATGTGTTAGCTAACTTGAATGCAACTTAAGGTTTTAAACAATCAAGTATAATTGATGATACAAAAGCTCTAGAGATTTAAGAAAAAAGATTGTAAAAATGATGCCATAAATATATACTTAGGCCATCTCTAGGGGGAATAATAAGAATATAAAATGGTCAAGAAGAGTATAAATAAATCAAAAATCGTTTAATTAAATCGGAATAGATCTGCATATTCTAGACTACCTATTGAAAGCAGGTGTTGGGTTAAACATAACGAAAAAAATGGCACGTGCTTAACAAACAACACTGCAAAGTTCAAAGTTCAAACGAACAAAAAAGAAACAAAGAAAAGAGATATTATTAAAGCAAGAGTAAAACAAGCATCACTAATTCTTAATTCAAATGAATTCAATTCAAATAACTTAAAAACAGCTCTTAATGATGAAGATAAAACACACGCTAATGAATAATGAAGAGCCGCACATATAAAATTTGTTAAACCCGAGACAATCCCTCCAAATTAAATCCTTAAAAGTGTAATTAATCTTAAAGGTGAATTTTATTGTAGAGGGCATCGCTCCTGAGAGAAACCAGTTCAAACCAACCAAAGTTTTATAGTGGCCGAGTTGGAGATTGCACCAAAATGTTCTTCCATTCCGTGAATATTTTTATTCTATGTCTTCTACGAAATCCTACGCAGATAAAAGATAGGAAACAGGAGCTCATTTTCAGATGTAATGGCCTGAGAACTAAGCAAATGTTTCAAATGAAGGCGTTAATGATGTCGTTAATATTATGTATGGTTTGTTATACGTAAAACAAGGACTTTTAACTTATGACTCGTCTAGGAATGGTTGAGAATGCAATTTTTAACTAACCTGTTTAGCACTATCTGATAATCAAGATTGCAAAAGTATGACAAACAAGTGTTAATGCTCTTATTACAGAAATCATAAAAATTATGAAACTTGTTCATTGCTATTATAGTTCACTAGAACTAGCGCAAGATATATTACGAAATCGTCGGATCATTCGACATTTGGTACGGAAATTGAGCGTAAGAGACGACGAGATTGCTTTTAAATCGCATTATGCGCTCGATGCACAGGCGATGCAACCAGCCGTCTATCGAGTGCAGAGAGGACGTGACGGATCACTTGTTAATTATAAAACTCATTTTTCTTCGTTAAATGAACCTTTGACACGCTTCAAGTGTAATTGATGTACGATGTAATATTTATGTGTTGAATTTCTGATTAGGCGTTTTAAATTCAAACAAATGAAAAACATGAAAAAAGCAATTAAAAAGTACTGTTGGAACTATAATGAAGGTAAGGCAAAGTCGATACCTCAGAAACAAACAAAGGAAAATTAAAAAAACGATTTGTGACAATATCGAAACCGAGTTCACAGCAAATAAAATTGCAGGCACAAGGGATCGCTCGTAAAACTTCAGTTGATAGCTAGAATGGATAAAAAACTCAAACGTTAACCCAGCGATAAAAAATGCTAGCAAAAACTTCGCCCCAGTGTGTGTTCCGAACACAAAAACTGAATTTGAAAAAAAAAAAACTATCCGGCCTTTAATGATCGACGAGGGACGTTAGAAAGTCATCAATGTGTCAACAATTGTAATATTATTACGTTTAGCTGTTAAGGATGATATAAAAAATATGCTACACGACTACGCATCAGCTTCGATAAAATATTATATGACGGAAACGTCACATTTAGATACGAGGCCAAAAACTAGCACATTTGAGATGCATCGTAAAAACTATGTTTGAATTTTATAGCGGTAAAACACGAGTTCGAAATTAAGCTCAATGATTGATTAATATGCGGCTCTGATTGTAGAATTACAGAAATATAATTTGATTCGTCGTTAATCTAATCGGACAAAAACTCGGAGCGTAGTGTCGACGGGGTCACCTTACTGCGCCATTTGTAACATCTGCTCTAGCACAATTTGTTATTGCTGAAGTTTCTACCGTGTGTTAATGATAAACGATAAAAAAATAATATAACCAACAAAATATCACAATATTAATTTTATACTGAAAAATAACTTATTAAATGCAATAAACAAATCGTAAATATTAATTTAATAGATTGAAGATACTAGGCCATGAAAACTATCGATAAGGAAAAGCCTTCATCGTAATAAAGCGACAATACAAATGCGAATATCGTAATTGTATTCAGCATTCACGTGATAATAACATCGATAACATTCAAGAAATAAATATAGTAGCCAACTTAATTATGCAAATTGATGTTATTGCACTTCATGCAGATAAAGAAAAGTTCAAAGTCAAGGTGAACGTAGATGGTATGAAAACGAAGTTAAATAATAAAAAAAGTAACTGCTACGAGAGAAATATAATTCTCGGAAAGTTGGAGGTTTTACAAAAGCGGTAAGTTAACTTCACAGACGGTTACATAAGTGTTGTGGAAATTAAAACGAATGTCGTCAAGTTCCTGACAGTTAATGAGTCATTTCATGGACACAGAATGTAAACGGTGAGAATCATCGAGAATTTCAATGACTTCCTTACGGTTCCTAGCTGTTTTAGCATCGCTTTGTGACACGGCTTGATGAAATGTAATACTTATACCTTCATGATAAGCTTTGATATTACGGAACTGTTTTAGCCGTTTTACAATTTTGTGGCTCTTTTTTATTCTGTTCCCCGTATTTATAGTTCGGTAAAACCTGAGCTATTAGATAATTTTACGCGTTTTCTCAATACTTGCCGGTTTTAGGCCAATTTGTTGGTATAATGTTCTTTACTTGTAAGAGCTACTAGTTTTACTTTATTGTTATCAGCATCACTTTTTAAAAATTTGCTTGAAAGGAGATGTATTATTGAAAGTCAAAGTTATTTAGATTAGCATAGTGAGTTACAGCTAGCTCATAATCAACATTCCTTATACGTATTGGAATAACAAAGAAGTGGTGATCATTGCTAATAGTTACATAAATATAAAACAAAGACCAGATAATATATTCAATGGATAAAGCCGGAAGGCTAAGCACAAGGTGCTAGGCACACCTGCCTTATAAGCACACTTTAATGCGACGCTCGCTCTAACCATTCTAGGCTTCTAGCACATTTTTTTCTAAAATATATTTGCTGTTATCCTAGGCTGAAACAATGAAGATATAAATCTTTAGTGTTCCTGGATCAAGGCCCTCATTTGCTGGTATCCTAAGTACATAATATACTAGAATAATTTTAGTTAATAACTTGGCAAACACTGATGCAGTAGATACGGAGAATGGCAAACATGGTGAAGAAGACCACGAGGAATGGATTACAAGAAGTGAAGATGATTTTATAAATGAGAACAGAACTGTTAATGATATTGAGAGAATGTTAACGAGCAATAATATTAACTTGTGAAGCGATGAATGTTTAATGTGCAATTGCACGAGTGTGATCATTTAATGATTTAATGACTAATGAACTTTGAATTGCATGTAAATATGAACCGTGGCCTCGCGTCCGACAGTTATTAGTTTCAGTATTTACTGGCAAACAGAAGCGTGGGTGCTAATTAACAAAAGGAAATAAGATGCAGCTGATGACTTAATTATATCTAATTAATTCCTTATGAAATCAGATTTTCTCGTAACTTCACTGTATTACTGTCAACAATCTTTCCTAGTTTGTATTACGTGACGTATATGGAAAATATGGTGGTATTTCTCATAAAACTACATTAGTCATATTATTTACTTCAATGCAGATATGGAATAACCATGAATTATGCATACACATGCATGCATTAGCAATAAATTAGTCTGGATGAATTATTACCAGAAATTCTCGTGAAATGCCTACTGGTTTAAAAGTTTTGGAACTGAAAAATTATGGAACATAACCGTTTCTGCTTGGAAAGACTTCTCAAAAAACACGTAGGTAGTAGTTATTCGGTACCGGTTTCTTTTTATTATAAATGCCCTAAAAAACCGACGGCAGATACGTAAAAAATACGAACCGCACCTTCTTTCATACAATGAGTCCCCCAAGCGAAAGGGCGACATCCATTGTTGAAATTTCCAAAAAAAAAAGGAACTTCTGTTACGACCGGCGTGGTAGTTTTTTGGTTTATCCCAAAAAAGCGCCAAAATGCTGGCGTTGCTTACCGAGTGTTACTAACTTGGCAGAATAAAACACTAAAACCGTCCTGGGGCCCGACGGAGCTGTCTCCGTGTCGGGGCCGCGCGCATGCATGGTGTTTTTGGGCCGAGGTCGGGAATAATCACCTCGGTCGGTGGCGTAACATAACTTCTCATCTCCCGTCAGCGCCGTGGTCAGCTCCTGGGCGCGGTCCACGCACTGCACATCCTGGGCATGGTTCACTCACAACACAACATGATCACTGGTCGCGGCTCCTGTCACGCACACACTGTGTCACTGTCACCGGGTCGCGAGCGCGGCGTGCGCGGTGCGCTATCAACGCCGATGCATTGGCGGCGCGGTGCGCGCGGTCCCGGGCGCGCAACAGCTGACGGGAGGGCACCCCGCGCCCCGCCACGGCCCGCGCGCGCAGCCGGTGCGTGCGCCACACCCCTCCCCCGGCCCGCGAGCCCTCCCCACCTCTAATCCATTATTTACGGACGGCCGACCGGTTTCAGGCGCGTTCGTTCTGCCCGCCGCTTCACGACGATCGTTCAAATTTAATGCCCTTCCTATGTCCGGCCTCTAATGCGATAAGATTACGGTCGGAGAGCTGTGGAAGCCGCTGCCCTGGAGCCGCCGCCGCACGGATCGCCGACGTCGCGCTCGACGATATAATTAACGAGAGCCGCGCAATACTGCAACAACTAAATCGCTGCACAGACGTACAGGAGCTCGTTAACTGTGATACAAACACGTGATTGATATGACAGCAGCAAGGTGAACGAACTAAAGGCAGGCATCGGCTGGCACAGAAAGCACTAAAACCAAGTCATATTTTGTAAGCCACAAATACACTTTTGAAGCAGTAAATCACCGCACCGAACATAAAAATGCAGTAAAAATAGAATTAGAAAATGTATCAAGTAACTCTTTGTTAACAACTTGCATATTCCCTTATTGTTATATTTCTGTGTAGCCAAGCTGAGAGTTCTCTACAAACACTTGAGAATGCAGGTTCGAGGCACAAAAAGTTTTCACGGTTGACCCCCTCTCGCGGGCTAAGTTTATCTTAGCATTTATCTTATTTCCGTGAAAACAACTTAAAAAGTTATTCCTTATCTTCCAATTCCGAGAATATTCTTAACTCTCGTGCCAGTTAAAATGCTGAACATTTCAAGTGTGCTACCAACTGACTTTAGGTACTGTTATGATATGAAACCAGCAAAATATAAGACTTTAATTGAATCGAAGTCATAGGCTTATTTAATAATAAACAGCTGGATCCCACCGACACTTTTAAGTCAACAACGATTTATCAGCAATAAGATTAGCCACCAAACATCTTCTGGACCTCAGCGTTCGGAGCAATAGAAGATAATTTAGTCAAAGCTTGCAATACGATCCAACTAAGTTGCACAGCGACCGAATTTTATGTTTCGAGTTTCTCTGGTAAAGAATGGCTAAGGTAATAAAATCGATGCGGGGGCGTTAATGTAAATTTAAAGTCGCGTAATTAGATCAAGTATATAAAAAGGTTTCTGTGAAGGACCACCACGGAGATGTGTCCTCGTCAATCATCTCGTGTTCTAGAACATCTAATGCGAGACATTAGATACTGTAAAAAGTACAGCAACGCACCACGGATGGGGGTCCGAGGCGCGCAGCCGGAGGGTAGAGCGAGTGTTTCATTACACGTTTCTCCGTAACATTAGCGCCAGCCGAGTGGCTCTCGAGATACTCCGGGCTCCACTTTCGGCGGACAGCCATAGAAATCACGTAGTTCGCGGAACTTTGTTACCTGTGGTGCGCCGGCAGCGCAGCGCGCCAAGGTGAACGTTCGGGCCAAGGACGAGTCGGCGGCGGGAGGGGCCGCCGCCCTCCCGGCACCCGCTTCTCCCCCGAGCTCGAGTAAAAACGCTCCGAACCTTCGAACGCGGCCGGTGCAACCCAGCAAAAAAAGGGCCCGACGGAACAAATAGAAAATGTTCGGGTCCAACAAAAAAAGAATACAAATAACAGGGGTCTCGGGTAACAGAACTAGTTAGGTTCTCTGGGTGGATGTCGATATAATGTAGAGTTCGCATGTCACCTGCGCCTACGCAGACGGGTCACGCACCGCGAACGCGCATGCTCCTATGATGTAATAGACGAATGATAAAAAACGGCTAACGGAAGAGGCGCGGAACCGGCCGTATCGACGACGACGGCCCACTAATCACCTGGCACGATAGTTATTTTATAATTTCACAGCTACAGCGAACCGTCGAGGATATTAATATTCTAGAGATGACCATCTCCGCTTCAATTATTCATGCGTCTCCTTGCTTATTCGTGATGCGTAAGCGTTGAACTTTTTCCATGCGAATTAAAGGAAGACTAGGAACGATAAAATGCCAGGACCGCTTCCTAGGCGTTGTGCTCTGACCGGTTCAGCTGCGCATTGTAATAACTTCCCCACCAGAAAAACTTGCGCTAGCTACAAAACACGTCCCACAGAATATTCTTTAACGACTCGCATTAGAAATGCTATTAACAGATAACATTTTTGTTCCATACAAGGGTAAAAACTAAACGAATACCAATCATCGTGGTGCTGGTTACATCAGGGGAAATAATTATGAGCTGCGATGTTCTGCGGCAATAATATATTTGATCGTTGATTGATCGACTTCCTATCGATTGTCACGAGACAATAGATGTGTCGGTGTGTGCGGTTATGTGACCGGTCTATTGGTCATATTACATCAGCGTACATAAATAGAATCTCCTGGAGCCGCTCGTACAGCGCGTGCAAGGAGGCGTAACTCTCTGTACTCCTCTAGCCAACAGCACCGAACGAGAGAGAAAGGGACGAGGCAGTGTTACAGTTAAGCAGGAACTCTATTTATATGCAAATATAACCTCGGAGTCGACACCTGTTTGCGTATTCTCAGCGCTTGCCGCGTCGCTTTGTGGCAACACTGTCTCCGTGGTATCCTTTAGATTATGTTAAACCAAATCAACTTTGCGTTCAATCCATGTATGCCATCATAAAGAATGATCCTTATTACAAAGACATAGAGCTTAGCCGCAACTGGGTATGCGTCAAAGTATCCTCGTCATCGAATACCTGTACCTTTGTCGCTTCCCTCTTGTTTTCCGACCACTTTTTAATCTTATTGTTTTGGGCTGCATTATGAGATTTGTTAAGTAAAATTAATTACGAGTTTCACTCAAAATCCTCGTCACGTTCCAATGAATGACGTGATGGTATGGATCTCGTTAAAAGTTTGAGAATTAAAAACAAAACGACAGAAAAGATATAGATTCAAAACGGCTGTTTGCGTAATGCTTGACAAAGCTGTGCATTAGAATCAAATGATAGTAGGGCAGAGCGGTATTGAACTCATCTATCACGGCGGATTGTTGAGTACATCACTCGAACGATAAATGGATCGTATTTGAGGACGGGATTATCGAATCACCGGATCCGCTGATGTGTTTCGAAAACGTGAGAAAATAGTAGATTTCTAAGCGCGGTCTATCCGGAGCACGGAGCACTGCTTGAAACTTTTTATTGATTTTGTAACGGAGGGAGCTTTTAGCTAAGTCAGATAAAGGATGTTTAATTTCGCAACGTCCGCCGTATTTCCCTTGTGGTTATGGTGTCACATCTTTCCATTACTGTCATATATCTCCCTCCCACACTGGCGGGGTAAAGAGAAGAAGTGGAGCGGGTGTACGAGCTGTCCATTTATCATACTCGGCCGAGCAGTCCCTGAGTGCGTTCCTGTGTACGTCTGCCGGCAAAGATACGTACTTGCTGCTTGTTTTGTTTACACGTGTTGCGACGTTCGCAGCGTCTGCAATGCACATTATGACTGCAGATTCGTATTTCAGGTTCTTTATTGAAATTGTAATCGGAGTCCGAATGAAATCAATCTCTGTTGCCATTGTATTTGTGTTTCATGAATTGGTTTTGATTGAAGCTTCGAATTGCATACATTAAGGGAGCATGTCATAAATTGAAAGACCGAATTCAAAATCATCGACGACGTAAACTAAATTTTGTCGTGTCGGGGGACCGCTCTAATTCATTACTTTAGATACGCGTTTTTTTTTTAAACGAATGTTGTAATATCATTTTATTTATGTAAGTATTTATGAAGGTAAAAAGCGGTCCCCCGACACGTCAAAATTTAGTTTACGTAGTGTTAAAAGTTATTTTTTGCTTTTTATAGGGTTTAGCGTTTTTAACCTTTTGTCATAATTATTGCATACTTTTTTTGGGTCGGGGGTTTTTTTAAATTTATAATTTAATTTTATTTCATGCTTTTTAAAGGAGCTCCTTAATTTTTCCTTCTTTCATTTAATTTATTTTATCTTAAGATGGGGTCGCTATATGCCATCTCGGCCAAAGGAAGCTGTTTAACAATCCTCATGACAAACTGGCTCTGGGAGAATTGCACAAACTGAAAAACAATAAAGATTAACCTTTGGACATTCTAGATTTTCAGCAAAAATATAAATCGGTTTATCCGTTTCATTTCGGCATTTCAGGGTTTCATCCGCCACATCCCATTTCCAGCATTAGGTTCTCGTCAATCAGAAACATGAAGAGAACTCGTCAAGACAAATTCAACGAGCCCAAACTCGATGGGTTTACTAAAAGGCAGTTCAGGGTTACGTCTCCTACCTTCGTGCCCTAACAGCGGACCAGCTCAGTGGTTCCAAAAGACATTAGTGTTTCAAATTTCAGATCCCACATACACTTGCAAGTAAACAGAGCGTGTAACATTCCTATCACATCTAGCAAACGAGCTGATGACCTTGAAGACCTGAACCGATTTCCACCAAACATAGCTAAGAACACTCCCGACTGACATACCTTTTAAACAAAAAAAACCGCATTACAATCGGATCATCCGTTTGGGAGCTACGATGCCACATACACACACACACACACACACACACACACACACACACACAGACACGTCAAACTTATAACACCCCGTCGTTTTTGCGTCGGGGGTTAAAAATATTAATGCACGTACATCTATTACAATTAATTCGACAAGGTTCCAAAAAAGCAACATCCAAGTCTATATCTTTATTCAATGAAGCTCAAATCTCATAAATCCTATTTGTGAAATCTTCATAAAAGTTCAAAGACAAACAGACGGAGCTTGTATTGAAGATATTTTATGGCCGTAGACTCATGCGTGTCCATTGTGTTGCATTTCTGCGATTCCATTACCCGCAGAGTAAAAACCCATCGTAAATAACTTATGGAACATTCTACTAAACTAGATCTAACGCGCAGATAGCATTAACGAGAAAAAACTTAAACCATACAATTAAATTGTTTAGTTGTTTGAGAGTTTAACAAGTTAGTAATTTCGCAGCTGCTAAGATATGAAGTTAATAAAGCTGTATTTACGCCTCCTGGTGTTTCCAATACATTTAAAAGCTGCATCGAATATAAATACAGTATCGTGTGTAGTAGTAATGTAATAATGCAGTAACAAGCCACGTTTTATGTCACTTAATTACGTTTTAGACGTACAATTATTCATGTCAGTTTAGCACTTTGATGCATCGAGCACGCAGACCTGTCGACTGCAACTCATTACGACGAAGACTCAATAATTTGTGTCGGTGCACCAATTATTCGTGTTATCTTTAATCAAATAGAGACGGCACTCCGCCGAGGTTGTTAAGGAGTGCGAATTTAATCTGTAAACTCCGGTAGTGGAGTGGCAAAGACGCGCTTTTTGCCTCCGTTCGGCCTGTAACGCAATAATAAAATCTTGCACTTTGATGTCTGAAGACGGGCGGCGGCCGCAGAGGGTGGAAAATCACCCGAGGCGTCTTGCCTCACGACGGCGTTCAATTTCAAAGTCAGAGGGAGCATCGCGACGGAAGGCGGCCTTAAACTGGAGTGCGACGCCTCGCCGCTCTCTGACCTATAAACGCCATCCGTAAGACGCTTGTCTTCATATCCCCGTAAATATTTTGTTACTCTTCCTTCCCATATAATATTTATGGGATAGGGACCTCCACTGCGATTAGAATGTCGTTTCTTGGCAATATTGAGGAGTTTATTTCCCCTATTCCATATGGATGTTTGCATAATTTAGGTGGAAAAGTATGGAGTTGCATCAGAAGGAATTTCTGAGGAGGTGGATTATTTGCGTGAGGGGTAAGGGTCATGCTAAGCTTGATGGCGCAAGACAAACGTGCAAACACAACGCATAGGAACTGAACAGCCGGCTCGCCCAAACACAGCGCTAATGTTAATTAAAACGTCGTGACCCTTCGAAACGTGTTCAGCAACATTTTTCAGGCTTGATAAGGTTTAGCTCTATAGTTTTATTGAATCAGAAAGGTCTGAAATGAATACCGATACAAAATAGGACGTTAACATTACTGATCTAGGAAAAAGATATCACCAACATCAACTGTAACTTTATACAACATGACCACTAAATTGGCAGCGAATTGACCAATACGTGACCTAACGAAATAGTATTACTAGAACAAGTGGTCAGATAACATAATAAATGGAGGTACATTGAAAAGAGCGTCGGCAGGAAGGCGCGACGGCATCGCGGCGTCGCGTCGGAGACAATTTTCCAATCAATCGGGCACTGGTCCGCCCGTTGTCACTCCAATTCCTATTGCTGACAACTATGATAGACAGTAATCGACACGTAATATCAATATTCTACTCGTCTATATCAATAAATTTCTTGATTACAGTGTAAACGACTGATTGTTGCAGAATAAGGACCACTTCGTTAAACCATGCATTACTAATGGTACAATAAATAGTGCACTTACTCGAACATTTAAGCGACACAATACTGAACTTTAAACGTGCATTTAACATTTTCTAGCCGCTCGGAATAACTTTGTAGCGAGGACATTCGCTTTATTTTACACAGACATGCAATATTAATATATTTAAGTTAAAACCTTTTAATATTTATGCGAGGTATGCAAAACACGAGATGTTTTCTGTGTCAAACAACTGAATTAAAAGATTTCCTCCGACCGACGAAAGGAATAATATATTTAAAACCTTTAAAAGCCATTAAGCACGAAAGAAGCGGCGCAACAAACAAATGAAAACTACACTCGTTAGACTAAGCAGGAATTTTAACTAAAAAGGTAATTAATTGGCGTCGTTGTTATGCAAATTGCTGTGTATGAGAAAAACGATTCAAAACTAAAGTGAATAACGTTGAGAAAAATGTTCAACGAGCATTAATATTAATTTAATTAGATAGTAGAAGGGAGTTAATGACACACATTCATATTAATTAGGTGTAACGAGTGACTGCGCGCTGTACGTGAAATTTTAATAAATCTGGCAGCTTGGTGGAGCTTCACAAAGTGAGGCGACAAAAACTCCGTCTGCCGTCACTTTTTATCCCTTTCTCGTTTAGTCGAGAGTGGATAAGCGAATGGATTCGGGACCGTCCAATCCCATTATCAAATTGCTGGAATATTTTCTTTAGTTCGCGTCCAAATTGAAGAGGAATTAAAATCTGTTTCAGTAAATGGATCTCGGACTTTTTATATTTTGGTACGATGTAACGTTTTTTGAGTATCCATCAAATGCACCTTTTTACTTATACATTAGAAAATGCATCGCCAAATTGTAAGAAAGTTTTATAATACGTCACTAAAGAATTTATAATTTATTTCAATTCTGTAAATCGTAACTAGTATTTGAGTACATCTATAAATCTAGCCCCAAGATGTGTATTATAGTATCGACTACGCCAGAAACTATCGTACATAAAACATATAACAGGCATGGCCGTTAAACTTTCATCAGCGGTAATTGCGTTGCATGAGTACGTGCGGTCTATAGCCACAGAATATCGAACTTACAGAAGCTTTACTATTATTATCACTGAATATTATATTCTACATAAGTTCATCTTCATAAATTTCCAACATAAACTTAGTCTATAATATTCACATCGAGTCAAAACTATTTGAGAAAGTCCCGTGTTTTCAGAACTTTATGTTAAGACTACTAGTCTTTCAAGCCATTCTAAACTTTCCCTTTTAAACGTCGTCAACTTTGAACAGCAATCATTGTTCACCTTAAATGAAAATTAATTAAGCTAATGTTTCTAATCACATTTCTGGAATGATCCTTCTGACACTTGATATAATTTATCTGTATAACGGAGACGGCTCCACCAAAGCTTGGTTCTACACTCCGGAAGTGTTCTCTCATCCACTGCCCTATTTATAAGCCAAGCTATATCACACAGCTAGCGTTTGTCGGCAAGGGAAATTTCGTGGCGAATACGCGTCATTTTCTCGGTATCATTAGGCAACTTTTGCGACCAAAAACGACAGAGAGCTCAACGACAAAAAAAGAAAATATCTCCGCGAAGCACCACTCAGTTCTCTCAGCCGGATATTCTGAAAATTCTACAAACATGGAAGGATGTACCGCATTAAAAGAGACATTTATTACTGGAAATATCTATCATGAAGGATTAAGATATGATCCGCACCAAATATCACTGGAATCGGTTTAACTGCGGGAGCCGCGGATGTTATAATTAAAGTTGTAAAAATAGTGACTTATAACAAATTGATTTCACGAATGAAGGCATAAAGCAAATGTAGTCAGTTTGTTTATTTTTCATACTCAGTATTGCTTTAATTAGCGCCTTAATTAAGATCATATGCCGAATCAAAAACGCGACGAGTGAAATGGAAATGTGAGCGGAAAAAAATGTGTCAGTTTTTTTCTTTTTTATACAAAGGAACCCTTTGGAATATCCAATTATAAATATTTAAAGTGTGTAAACGCAGTCGCTGGGGTTCTGTAATTCAATTCGTCGGTGTTGAGTTTCTTATTGACGTATCCATTAGGTATTATTCGAGTTCTAGGGTGGCGGCGCTCGGAATGTTTTCACAAGCACCGCTGGAGTTGCCCACCATATTTCCAGATGAATTTCGAAATATTAGATTGGAGTAATGAGAGTTGCTGCAAAGTTTTTGTTTTTTCGTTTCATTAATATAAAGCTTTCAGATATTGAATTTCGTTAGTTAAAATAAAAAGCAAATTGTATTTAAAAAAAAAAGATAAAATATTGTCTAGAATAACAGGACATTTTATCACATCCGATAGAGCAGTGGTTCTTAACCTTTTTGACATGAGGGACCACTTCAACAAAGTTTGTCTTGCCGGGGACCACCTCATCGGTTTACCTAAATTAGCACTCATTTCTTTATTATTTAGCGGTTGTGTTGGTAAGCAAATGCAAATAAAGAAAAACTTGACTATGTATGTAGTTTCGAAATGCGAAATTTTTATCGGACTTAAAACAAAAATTACGTAAAATTTTACCCAAACGTACTTAACGTTTTGTTTGTTGACAAATGCCAAAACAATGAAATATAGTTTCTGAATACGCGAGCGAAGCGAGCGCGAAATTTTTATCGGACTTCAACCAAATATTACGTCAAATGTAGCCCAAACGTACTTAACTTTTTGTTTGTTGACAAATGCAAAAATAAGGGCATACAGTTTCTGAATACGCGAACGAAGCGAGCGCGAAATTTTAATTATCTTTTAAGACTCAAAACCAAAATTACGTAAAATGTAGCCCGAACATACATTTTCATGAATGGTTTCAAACTAGGTACGACACACCCGATATACGTCCATGCGAAAACCCCCGCTCGCAATTATAAGTCGATAAAAATTATAAGTTAGATAAGGTATAGCAACGTCACGAAGCTAAGCTTCACGGACCACTTGGAGTGCCTCCAGGGACCACCAGTGGTCCGCGGACCACCGGTTAAGAACCACTACGATAGAGAAAGCTTGCAAACAATGTGTAAACTGTAGACATTTCCTGAGTCGATCATCGAATTATGTCGAATTACAATTCACGTCTCGAATATCCGTTTCCGCTCAATTTGGCGATACACAGCAAACATGTCTAAACATAACTTATTGCCTTAATATACGGAAGTAGATATGTAAATGTCGCCATATGTTATTTACAGTTAAAATCCACCAAAAACTGCAAACTATATAGAAAAGAAGCTCAGTCTCATATAAATAGTTCTCAAGCGTAAAATAAATAATGTTAATTCAAAAATACTAGGAGCTTTAAAATAAAGTTAAAATATATCCATGTTCAAAGATTATTTGGAAACACGGAAAGTTTAAACATACGAGGTTCAACTGAGGTTAAACGCTACGGTGCATCGAACGAATGCAACACACGCATGCCTAGGGATATACCTATAAATGTACTAGAAAATATATTAAAGCTTGTTTCACCACTTCTTTGTACGAGTATCTGTCATTTTTACAGAGAAGATAGTTGAAATATTGGAAGATAACATTAATTGAAACTCAACAGAGGATATTGGTAATAAATACAGAGACAACTTTAGTAAAAGATTTATAAAAAAGCTAACAGTTCAAGAGAAAACGAAAGTGCTTACAGATGTCAACAATGCGAATGAACCCAAGAATGTCGATTGGAGTTTTTAATCAAAATTCTTTCGAAGCATTCCGAACAATGCTTTTGAGACGCAAGATGTCTTTAAATGTCTCATTTTAAAGCTTACTGCAGTAAAAATGCTTTATCGTATTTTGGATATGATTAATTGACCAGATAAATTAATATCTATAAAATTAGTATTTCGATTTATAAGTTTCTCTTCGTTTGCTTATACATATGGCGAGCTATATAGAGTATTTGATCTGCCTCGTAGTTGGTTTCTGTTAGTTTGTACGAGTACCACGAATCTATTAGCCCCTTTGAGTAGCAAACAGTTGGAAAACCAGCTTTCGTCCCTAACGGACACGGCTAAGTTGCACCTTTGATCTTTTACTTGCATTCGAATCGAGCGTATACTAGTTTATAGTACACAGAACTTCTACTATTAGCTCAACTGATTTACATCTATACCCGAAACAATTTCGAGCTTCTCTTTAAAATCCTGTGGAATGGGAGTATCGGTTTCATCATAACCCAAGTTATAGTTGAGTTACCAATAGCACAAGTTTCATAATCAGAATCCATTGCGGTAAGGCTGCGGTTTTACAAGTAGCTACCGACCTGAATCTAATTTAGTTAAAAAACCTTCCAACAAATTCAATAATGATGAATGCGTAGGCTTGTAGGTGTAAATAAACAATAGCGGCAGAGCCAAACCATAACCCTTCCCTGCACGAGCAATATAACTAATATGAAACCGGTAACCGGTTCTGTAATCCGAACGCGCGGCCGCCAACTTATTGAAGGGGGTTCGTGTTTGAGGAAGCGCCGTATCCAGTCAGATGGGATGTTTTGCTCAGACAGACAGCGGACCCGTATTATGACAGCCGAGCGAGAAATGAGACGTGTAAGATATTAAAGTTCTGCATTAGTAATGGTGATTTTCGGTGCGGATTAATGTTTGTATTAGTGTGGTCTTTTTGGAGACCACAGGCATTCATGCTACAAGTTTTATATTGACGATGTTATTATATGGTCAGATTTTATTGCCGAATTTATATCTCCTGTCAATATACAGCAATCAAACACGAAACCTTCACACCAACTCTTCTCAATGTTAAGGTAACTACTCCCGATGGTGAATTCCAAAAATGGAGATTTTATGCAGTAAAATTTAAAGTCCTTATATCCCCAAAAGCGCACAGCCATCACACTTGTTACGTACCCCGAAGTTAACCTTTTTCGCGCTAGCTGAACCGGTCACGTAACCAGAGGCCGGTGGCTAGTGCGGGGTACATTCGAGGAAGCGGCTCTTTCCCACGGGGCTCACGCGCATGCGCCCGGCCACCGCAGACTACCCAACGTACCTGCAAACAAAAACCTACATGTTAGCTTATATTACTTTTACAATGTAAATTGCACGAGTATGGGATTGATTTCCATACAGTGTAAACAGCCGTTACTGGATAATAAGACCTGTTATGGGTGGAAAAAATTGTAGTTGCAGCGTTGAGTACTATTACTAGAGCAATTAAGTGCAATACCATAAGTGGCAAAAAGTTAGAAATAAAATTGTGAGTATGGTGTTTGTAAGGAAGTGTCAACGAAAACAGGCCACATGACACGGTTTCCACAGGGTTTGAAATAATCAGTTCCGATAGGAGACAGGTTCCTCTAATGTGTCTGCGTCGACTTCCTACCCCGCATATCTGTCAGCATTAGGTGCACATCAAAGGCACCGTTAAAGTGGAGCTATTGAGACCGCGTATCGTGTTGGAAATGTACTTTGCATATTGCGTGGGTGTGTAAATGTGTGTGGAATTAATCGTGCCGGTTTAAACTTTTTGCCGTCATTCCGTTTCGTTCTTCAGCGGTTTTTGCACAATCCATCTTTTAGTCTTTTGCTATATTCAAAAAATCAAAACAGACCTAAGAGAAACGAAAAATGTTTCGATATAAACGAATAAATAAAAGAAACATGATATTCATATACGTTTGCATATAAAAATATTTCAGCGTTCATATTACAAGGCGACATTGGCAGACATTACTCACGTTTCGAAATATGCTAATGTATTTAAACAAAGTCATTGTCAAGATCGTACGGGCACACAGCCATATGTTGTTGTTGATGTGCTGAACTTGGGCTTTCATAACCTAATCATAATGAAGGCTATTTTGCATTTCAATAGTTCTACCAAAAATCGTGTTCTTAAAAGACCTACTGAAGATTTTTTTCTTGCTGCACCATAAGTAATAAGTAATCATTGCTTAACAACTTCTTCAACAACATTAATATGTAATTTCAATCCAAAGCTTACTCATAAGTTAAACGGAATCCCTTTCCTAAAAACTTTTCTCTCTCATCTGGCGAAATCTGAATCAGCAAGTCCTTTTTGGTCCTTAACTCCGCGCACTTTAAGGCCACGTGTCAGCGACGCGCAGGAAGCGAGCGCGTAGGAGGACGTTTAATACGTTCGAGGAAGCGCCGTGTCCGGTGCCGCACGACGACGTGTATCGGGGTTTGTCGCCTATACCTACATGTTCACGTCTCACTTCGGTACTTAGGTGCGGTATTTACACAGGAAACTAAATGGCATTCCAAAATTTTCGGCATAAGACTGATGTTGATGAATCATGCGGTTATGTTACACACCCACGTGTGACACTTAAGTCGCGGAGCAATGACCGTCTTGATCTTTGTTTAGGCCATTTGCCTCTCTGTAGGTTTTCCCTTTTTGTACTTCATGAATCTGAATGAATTAGGTTTGTGAATTGAGCTCATATCAATTTTCTGCTCATTTTTCAGCGTAGATCTTCATCATGAATTTGAACTTGTGTAGGATCTAAATAACCATTGAGCTAGAACACATTCATGCCCACAGTCTCATTCAGCTCGACTGAAAGATTGAACTCCGCGACACAATCCCTAAATAAAAAACAACAATCTGCAGTACAATCCCCGCGAATCCCATTCCCATAGTCAACGAACTATTCAAGTTTATTCCCATTTCCGCGAACAGCACAAAAGCGAAATTCATACAAGCACGTGTTCTAGCTCATCTGTTATTGTTGTGCATTCCGCAAAATACTCTGAAAGGCCTTCATTGTACCTTTGTTGGATTGTAAACATCGATGGCTCGTTGGCGAACTGGTTGCTATCGCACGTAATTAAAACCAGTCAAAACATTGAGGTGCGTGGGAGTGATGTAATAAAATCATAAGTGTTACGTATGTATCGGTAATCTTGATTTTCTATTTGCGGGTACGCGTCATTGAACGGGTGTGTTGCTTTACCTGAAAATGAAACTTTGGGATGATTCACATGATGTATGTGATACGCTTATATCTGTACCTACATTTCAATCTGAAAGTAGGCAGGGCTTGCACTGGGTTTACATCAATGTGCTAATGTTCGATCGAAATCTTGAGTTACACGTCCAATTTTGTCGTTTCTTTCACTAGTTAAGACATTATTTCTGAGTGCTCTAGACAGAAGCCTGTATCTTATAAATACCGAATATTAAGTAACATCCTCTATGAAATTCCTTCTCCCCAAATTATTAAATTAATAATAGGTTCCGGCCATTGTCTATGATGAGAAAACGGATCAATTTCTACAGTACAGCAGGTTGTACGTAATCGTTTTAGGCGGCCCTGTGCCCTAAGGGTCGAAGGGAAATCTAATTATTGTGGCAATACTGCTCACTGGTCCGTTACAGACTTATAGGCTTTCAATTTTGAAACCAGATAAGATTTTTGATGTCTCTATTAGATCGCTGACAGCAGTCAATGCTTCGTGTTGCGTTTATTGCCTATTCATCATTGTCGTAATGAATTTATGTATTTCATCGCATGTGTAAGAGTATATGTATAGAGGTAATTTACTGATTGACTCGGAGGTGCAATAGGAATCTCCCCTTTTCTGAATAGAAGTTTAATTTAAAAGGATTAATGTTAATCATGCATAGCTGAAAGTTTCTTCAAACTTATTGCAAGCGTCTCAGTTAACGACTAAACCAGTGTTTAAAACCTTATCGCCTGCGTAGCTACATATTTCTCTTCAAACCAACAACTGCATATCACAAACCATTTCTAGCTAACATTAAAACTCAAGCAAACCATATCTAAACAAACCCAAAGGCGAAGGGATCAGTAATAAAAAGGCTAGTAATAAAATAAACATGAGCTGCGGCGTTGCCGCTCAGCGTGCGCCTGCGATCACAATGGTACGAGGAGTCTCGGGTTCTCGACCCACCAGCTGTTTGTACCTGCGGTGTTTACCGATGCTTCTGCCCATGTGTTCAATAAGCAGTAAGTATTGGAAAATTTTCTAGGATAAAGATAAACGAGGATCTGCTTTCATATTTTCCATTCCTGCTATGAATTCATACACCAAAAACAAACATAGACCGTTATTATCATTAATAATGTCTGGACAAATAAAATAAATAATGTCTGGACACGTTTTCACACACGGTCGGTTAGCCCCATGGTAAGTTATTAATTAACTTGTGTTATGGGTGCTAACACAACTGATAAACTACATACAGCTACATATATACATATTGATAAATACACGGCCACGGCCACGGCCAACAAACATGCTCATCACACACATGTCGACCGAACCGAGAATCGAACCCGGGACCTCAGGTTCGGCAGTCCGGCATGGTGACCATTGCGCCATCGAGGCATCCGACGAACTCCGACGAACGTGAGCCTACAGTATTCAGTAATAAACAGTGTCATTATCATCCGATAACATTCAATAACTCAGCCGCAATTATCCTTAATTATCTTAACGGTTAGTTCGTTAATGTCCAATGTTTTTCGCCAGCCAAATTGTTGTTGCGGTTACTTATTGCAATAAAAGCTGCTACCAAAATGTCCACAAAAAGCCACTGGCTGTGCATTAGGCTAATTAAGAACATTTTGTTCGACCAGGCCACAGTAGATTAATTATACGAATATGGTTTGCGACAGTAAAACAACATTTAGAAGTAACTACACACTATTTGCGATATCGTTATTTCTCTAATGGTATAATGAGGCTTGTAAAAACCAGACATCATGCTCCACACGTGATCATTAGTTACGAAGAGAAAGATGAAGACTAAATTGACCTTTATCTGTACTTAATTTGAAAATGCTGTAACCGTAATAAAATATAATCAGAAGTTCTTATTTATAGACAGATAAAATGTGAGAAAAATATTTGTCAAGATCGAAGCCCACACACTGTTCGAAATATCAACCGATTAGGTTAACGATGTGTACATGTGTAGCAATTTATCTGATGATCTGTAAGTGATAGATGTGGAAACGTTATTTTAAAATTTATCTTTTACATCCATCTCGTTAAATGAACTATCAATCTATCATCTACTAACATAAGGTGAGATAATAAAAATTATGTCAAACATGTCATTACTGCAAGTTTCTCTAGAATTGGAACACTGCTACGCATGTGCTGTGCCAAGGACCTTTTTCTCAACGACAAAGAGTAATCGATCCGCGTGAAATTGATCCGTTGGATCCACAAGAGCGCTCGAGAAGCACGCACTGCGCATATACGCGCAGGGCTACCATTCGTCAAGATTCAGCCTGACAGGCATATCATGTTAATGTCGGGTGTAGGTCTTAATAGAGGACTAAATATTTTGACGTTGATTGTTGTGTAAGATAGACCTCTAAATAGATAATTAATACATTGGTAACTGCAATCCAAAGTCATAACTAAAGTTTGGGAATCACGTCTAAACCACTCAATGAATAACTCCAATGTGTTCGTTGACCACAAACGACACAATAACCTATTTTCGAATCGAGTTTGACGGTGTAAGAGAAAGCGTCATACACATAGCCTGCTAACCCTACAACCGGCGCATACGAACCCCTCGCTGCTACTAGGGGACACTTAATCCCCTGTCTATTTCAAACACGTTTCACCTCATTCGTTTCGCGCACAAAAAACTCTCTTATTAGATTTACTAAGTCCCTCGATCGATCGTTGTTTGTGATTTGACAGGTTTTTTTAACAAGCCAAGAGAATGGAGTTACTTATTAGAAGCTTTGTTATGGCATTCGTAGTTTTTTTTTTCGAAACTGGTCTACAAAAATAAATAGCTGCGGCAGGACGAATTCTAAAGAAGCCATTTCGAAATGTTAATAGGAACAATGGGTGTTTGAAAATGTAATTTAATTAAAATATACGCTTTTTCTAACGACGTTGGACATGGTATAGCAATTTTTTCTCTGTCAGTCCATTATAATAGTTGGATCATTGTTTTTATATGGCTGTAGTTATGCAGTGGGTTGTAGAACTCCATTCCTGAAGCAAATTAGCAAGAATATCATCAAATTAATATTGTAGCTATAGTTAGATGTTATGAAAGTAATTATGCAGTCTATACACGTTAGTGGCGACGCGACGCAATGTCTATGTTTTTACTCTGAATAAAAGGAATAGTGGCTCAGCTGCTAACATTCGCGCGACAGTCGTGAGAATCAATTAAGGGAAGTGGCCTCTATGGTACTCTAGACTCCAGACTACAATTCCGCAGTCGCCAAGTTTAGACATAGAACTTTTACTAGCAGATGCAACACTAGTCTTTAAAGCTCGGAATTTTGTGTACAGTAAATTATGAAAAAAACTAGTAGTAGAATAGAAAATATTTAATTTTATCTCAGACGGCGTTATCGGCGAGGAAAGGCTGAGCATCTCCGAGTGATAAATGAAAATAGCCGGCGAGGGGGGGCGGTCTCCCGCAGTGCGTGCACACATGGCCTTATCGACCAGACGACGTGGCCCGGGGGAAAAGAGGTAGCGGTGAAGGGTTGACTAATGTGAATCTTTATAACTCAAATTGATTGTTTTTAAATGAACATTATGAAAACCAGAAGTAAATTGTTACAAAATATGCCCTACAGCTACCGATAAGTACTACAAGGGATAATTCAATTGAATCAAGTTTTCATTCTCAAAAATCTTTCTTCGATCCCAACAAGCATACAACGAGTCTTTGGATGCATCGGTTTACCCAATATCCTTTAAAAATCCATCATCAAAACCCATTAGAACCCGCTGTCACTCACGCATCGGGCCGCTTCTCTCTCGTCCGTCACACGCGCTCTCCTCCGCTTACAATAATAAGCGAGCACGCACGCGCCACGCGTCGCGTGTGACCGACCACTGCCGAAATAATTGTCCATTAACATCACATACTTGTGGGGGACCGCCTTACAAACACCGGATTAAAGATATGTATGTATCAATTACTTTGAAAGCTTCGTGGACCGTGGATACAAGACTTCCTCGAGCATTACGGGTGAAGGATTTGAATATTGTAATCAAAGATAGAAGAAGAATATTTAATAGTTACAAAAAAATATAGCTACTATAAAAGCTTAAATGCAAGTTAACAGCCTCTAAGATACACTAGAAGATGGATATGTGACGGTAGCTACAATTCGAGATACTCAAATGGAACAGGTTTAAGTCATCAATCAGTTAGCCAGCTTATCTACAAAGAAGAAGCTGGTGACCTAATCTCTCTCATAGTAAACTAACGAAACAATATTAATGAATTGAGGCGAACAAACGACTATATCCCATTAGAATGTTGTTCTATTCTGACTTCGAAAAAGTCGCGTCGTCCATGTAAAAAGAAGACATAAAATAAAGCTGAAGCCAACCTTACTGTTATCTCTTTTTTGTTCTGGTTTTTGCTATCTGGTCCTTAGAGCCGCAACATGGCATTAGGAACGATTACTGAGTAGTGAGGAGTATTAGTTGCACGGTGTTTAAGAGCGAATTATTTTTATCGTCGCTTCTTCTCTGTTCAACATCCCATTTAAACCACTCAAATATTTTAAGTCCAGAAGATAAAAGCGTGTGTGATGCTCATCCATACGTTCACTCTGGAATGTTATCTAGGTTAATTCACAGTTGTGACGATTACGTCACGTCTAGGAAATGTTGGTCAAGATCGAGTTGGTTCGTGTCTCGCGCGATTTATACTGCCACCGTATGACGGGAATTTTTATAGAACACGCTATGGGGTAACACGTTGTCTATAGCTGTATGGAATAAGAACACGTGTAATGAATTCACGTCTAAATTAATTTATTTTCGTTTAAGATTAATGCTAATAAAACCGTCAAGAGAAGCGTTTAACATGATAAATGTCCTGTAGTCATGAAGAAATATTTTTTTCTGAAAAAAGGCAAGTGATAAACGTCTCCAATCAAAAGTCATCGTAAAATTCAACACGACATCTATAAGACGTTTACGTGAGACCCATCACACTTGGCCCAGCAGGGATGAAGACCGACACGAAGGGGACACAGGGGAGAAGGGGACTGAACTCGTAAACCTAAAAATAGATGCGACGACACCACGCCTTCAATACACAACAAACAACTTCCATACTCCGGCCGAAATATCAAAATGTGACAGGATCACGTCACTAGGCCAACGTAATAAGAATCAAATTGAATTGTTTTAAGACCATGAAGAGGATTTTTAGGCGCAAAATGATATTGGTAATATCCACAGCGGACTACCAATAGCAGCATCTGTCAAAACAATACGCACCGGAAACAATAAACAGTTGTTTGACTAGTTAATTTTTAGGGGATTCTGTATTCAACGGAGCATTAATGAAAACATCGTCCATAAATGTTAATTACCGAGCTATAAGCAGACATATTGGAATATCAATTTGTCGGTGTCTACAGACTGTATTAATGAAGCACCTGCAATCAGGAGATATGTAACAGGCTTTATTTTTTATTACTTCTCGTAAATGTGCAAATTGATTTCGATACGCTTCTCATATTACCATATTCGCCATCAAACAAGTAAAGAAACATAATATTTGTTAGATCTTTTCAAAAGCAGTAGTAAATGACGCTATTTGTTCACCAATTCATTAATTACTATTAAAAACTAATAAATGGCATCTAACGGTAAAACATGTAGGCACAAACCAGAAATATACAAGTTCAAGACGTCTCAATTTAAATAATGAAGATATGTAGTTTAAAAATATATCACTAATTAAACCAGTTCGAAGTGCTTCTGGCTGTCTTTATGAGCAACTTAATTAAATATTTTGGTTGTTAAAGGGCGCCGATACTAACTATGCATCATTTCCGAGACGTTAATTTTTATTGGACAATATTATCATATTAAACAAACATTCGTGCTTCAATGTTGTAGAAACGCAGAAGATTGGCTCGAACAAGCTAAATCACTTCGCTGAATCGGATATAAAAAATATTTTATGCCGTTCATGGCGATGTCCATGAGTGCTGCGAGAAGTACTCGCAAAGGTATGCTCAATAAAATTCTTCACTTATTAATTGAAGCAAAATACTTTTTCCGTTCATCGAAGTTTGTGGAAGGCGACCTTTTTAAATTCCAACAGCAGAACGAAAACAAACAAAACGTAATACTAACGTAATACACAAAATAATGTAATATTCGTAACATTAGCCGTGACCTCTTGCGAAATTACAAATTCGGAGTGAGATAACTTTGCGTTTGATTGTTAAAAACGCGAAAGAAATCATACAAGTAATTCTGACATAACTTAGTAAATTCCTGCCAAGTTTGGTTTGAAGTTACAAAACAGTTACGGGCTATCGAGGGGAGAAATTACCTAACACGGCGTCTCTCCGAGTGTTACTACGAGTTATAAAAAGTTGCCGGGAAGCTGTGTCATAATACCCGAGCTCCCCCGAATCCCACCTTGCTCCGAGGGGAAACTTTCGTAACGCTGCACATAGGAGTATTTAACCCAAAAAATCGATCAAAAGTCGAATATTACAAAGTATTCATAGAAGGTAGTTTTTGCTACCTGGCAAAACGGTAGGGTCGGGGGGACAATAAACCGCTCGACTCACTTTTGTTCTTGCTAAAATTCCGTTCACAATCAGTCGTCTTTCTAACGCAAGCTTGATCGCACGAACTTAATACCCAGTGAAAGTGAGTTAACTTAATTGTTAAAAATAAGCGTGACAGTTAGATTACTCGGTATAAATCATATTTTAGTTATGGACGGTGCAGAACAAGGTATGTAAAATTTATATTACTATTTTTTTTTGTAATATATACCTTTAACAATTATTTACTCCATCTTTTATGGGGTACATTAAAAAGATGAGTCGATTTTAGCCTTTTCCAATATTTCAAAGTCTTTTTGTTGTATTTCCGGACTTTTCCCGGGTCAAATTCTTTTTTCATCCTGTTGTTAGATATGCATATTAGAAATTTAAAAAGAAAATAGCTGCCAACATGTGCCAAAATGAAAACATTTTGAAAATTAAGTGCATGTGGTATTTACAAAAACAAACTTTATTTTGCGGTCACTTAAGTTAATTTCAGATTTCTCTTGTTGTAGGGTCTTCTGGTACAAAGGTCGTGACGCGAAATTATGTTTTCCGAAAATCGAGGGAATATACTGAACCAGATTTCGGAAAAAAGTTGGATTTATTGGAGTTTGAAATAATTAATGACTCTTCATTCCCAACTGATCAAAAATCATAGTTTATTCAAACATTTTCTCGTCTCAAGTCTGAAATGAAGTCTAAGTGGCAGACAGCAAAGCGAACAGAAAGTGTATTTTTGAAAAAATACCATGATTGGTTACAAGGCACTCTTGAAATACCGAAAAAAAAAATAATGTTGAAAAATCCCCGGGTCGGCCAAGCAAAGAGTTCGCGGAACTAACAGACTGCAGTAAGCGTCGGAAGACATCACATTTACGAGGCAAAAATGAAGCAGATACACTAATTTATGCAGGTCAAATGGCGCTTCGTGATAAAGGAAATGTGGATGGTGCATACGTGATAAAAGATATTATGGCATCTCCAACACGTGGTCGGAAATATCGTGAAGCTGTCAGAAAGAGCGCAACTCCTGAAGCAAAAATTAAGCAACTATCGCCAAGTCAGGCTTTGTCTATATTTGTGGAAGCTGCATTAACAAGAAAGCAGTACGAAATAATTAGAGAAAGTTCTAAAAAACTATATCCGTGCTATTCCATTTTACAAAAAGCAAAACAAGATTGCTATCCAAATACCGAGTCTTATAGGGTCACTGAAACGTGTGCAGAAATTCAGTTACAAGCATTATTATTTTAATACATGGGCCTACAGTTATTAGACACGCCATACTACCAATAGGGGCCTTATCAGAAGAAGCTGCAGAGGCTCGTAATAAACATTTTCGAAAATTCAGGGAACAATATGCAAGAAAATTCAGTAGAACTGACTGTAATATGGATGTCTTAAATAGATTATTATTAACTTCAGACCCATATTTGACAAGTATTAGACGAAAAGTGACTAAAAAATCAATAAATTTTAAACTAGAAACTAGGGAAATGTTAATGTCCTACGAAGTTGATAAGGATAAAGAGAATGCAGAAGATAGTGAACATGATTCAGATGAAGAAGAGTAGTTATAAGCGATTTAATTAATTTAATAATGTATTAGTTTATAAGTTTTTAATTAATACGTCTAAATTGTTAAAGATTGCAATAAACAAATAGAGACAAATTATTTTTTTTACACTTATTTCAAATTCCTGTTAAAAAATAAATCAAAATAGTTTTTTTTTTACTTTTTGAGTACATTTTAATGCCAATAAATAAATTATAGCAGATAAATAATTTTGATCGACTTTATTGATCAAATACCCCTATGTGCGCTGTTGCCATGTTACGAGAATTAGGTAATAATTTATTTAGCTTTTTCCTTTTATTTGTACAGATTATGATAATAGTTTGCAGTCTTGTATATCAAATCGATAAGTATATTCTTGAAATAGATAAATTAATTGCATTGAAATTATTTCAGTTCATTAACAAATTATCGTTTTATCTAAATTAATTCGACACGAGTTTGGGAACCCTAATAAATCACTGCAGGTATCATCATTTTCCGCTTATGAAGTTCAATCAACAGCAATTCGGACACAGATTGCATAAGCCCGAGGGGAAAATGGTACGAATGCGTTTAAAGTCAACAGGCACACGTACCAAATGATTCACAACGAAAAATAACAATAAAAGACATCAATCAAAAATCGCCACCGCGTTTATGTGACATCGATGCGTGAGCGCGTTCTAAATCCGTAGAATGAGTGACAGGTCCCAATCAAACTTTAATCAAAGCGGCCGACAGCTTCAGCGTCTGCGGAGTAGACAAACCCGGTCGGCGCGGCTAATTGAGCGGAATGGCCCCGGTACATATTGTGCCGGCGATTAAGTCACAAACGCTAGCGACCCTTTGTTCGGCAGCAGAAGGTCGATGAATGTCAGGACATGTGCGGTTTTATTTGCAAATTATAATGCATTTCCATATGTGACTAATTGACCGCGACGCATCGTAAATTCGCATTTACAATTTAAATTACACTGGTGTTATGTTGAGGCACTTAAAAAGGAGTATCTTGCAAAAATTGCGAAAATACAAAACGTTTTCCGAATCAGTTTGATCGCACATTACTTGAACTAAGTTGGGACGTTATGACAGCAGAAGTCAGAGCGCTCGCTTCAGTTTATCACTGGAAGCTGTCATAAGTGTCACGACACGAGTAAAGGGTGAAATGGGGAAGCAGAAAGGGACGGACAACACGGTACGATATCACGCGTCCACGGAATGCCGGGAATGTTAAGTTTAGGTCCAGTCAAAGGGTTTTGAGTGGCTTTTAAAATTAAAACGACAAACATTGAGGCACACAACGTGGTAATTGATTCGTTCAGTTTTGTTGCTCATGAATATGCTATTTTAAGGCGTGTTGGTTAAAAATTTAGAATATTCTTTAGTAAGTGAAGAATTATTTATTGAGGATAATTGAGAAATTACATTGAAATGTGCTATCGGAAATTAGAAGATATGAAACATGTATGTGGAATTGTACGTTGAGTTGTTAGGCTAAAACCACATAATTAGCAAGAAGTCGTAGACAGCACTGATAAGGAAATATGCGAAATACCTAAAGCCAAAGTAGGTTATCACCCAAAATATAATTTAGATGATTGTCATATAACTTTTGTATGACTTCATTGGTGATAAACATTTCAACGCTTAGGGATTTCCTAAGTATGTCAAAAAAGATTATATATTACCAAAATAAACCTCCTAATAACTAGACGATGTAGTTCCTAATAGTATTACGAAGTGATTGTCCTGTAATATAAATTCCCCAATTAAGTTGGTACTTATGACCGGAATCTAAACCTTGTTATCGAATTTCTTCGAAATTAAGTCAGTGATAAAAACTTCTATAAGTCCCTACGGCATTTAAATTTTGAAGTTGTTATAAAAATTCACACATATTAAGTGTTAATATAGTTTCAAGGAATTGGCTTACACGTGTAGTAAGTAAATTATCCTTCAACTTGACCCACAAGAATATTTGATATCAGCTGTCGACGATAAGTATCATACTTTACAAATATTACAATTATTCCATCCTATTAATGTTACACGCGCTAGTTTTTTTTATGGAATTGACTTTGAACTTTATTTTGAGTTGATGTTGAGGAGGTCAGATAGGCAGTCGCTCCTTGTTAAACACTGGTACTCAGCTACACTGGTTAGATTGGAAGCTGACCCGAACATAGTTGGGAAAAGGCTCGGGAGGTGATGACTTCGAATGTTCTTTTTAAGATTAAACAAAAGAATAATCAGGAAAGTAGAAGGCACAGAACTACGAACCATCTAGAAAATCACTAGAAAATGTGTAACAAGACAAGTGGGACCGCGGATAAACGTTACTAGAGGTATATAAGATAGGTATATAAGAGATACATTTTACATGTTACATGAAAAAATAAACGGATAGAACCTTGAGAAGCGTTAGACGCCAGCTATGTGTGGAACGCATAAGCTATTAGATCCCTAGCAATAGATTGAAGATAAATGACCCTGTCGGCCGTAAATAAAATTGTTGCTACGTCATCAACTTACACTTAAGGAGATTAGAGGTATTTTAGTTTAAGTATTAGCTAGCTATACAACATGTTACAGTTTGGGCGGTGTCAGGCGATGTTTATTTACCTTATAACTTATCAAAAATATGCGGATTATCATAATCAGATATGTTAATTACAGATAGGCATTATATGATTTTTTTTCAATCGATGTGCAGTAATCTCAATTGATGTGACGCAAAACACAGATAGGTATGTTGAAATATTTACACGCGTACATAATTACTCATACGATGCCTACTCATCGCTATTGTAATTACACGACACTTCAGTTTCAATAAGTTAATGCTACTACAAATATTCATATCAGCACGAATGATATACCCGTAATATACCAGCACGCACGCAACCTATTCCATTTTTAAACAAATTGCTTCACAAATCATCCCTAAATTAGACTTTTAATTGCATATCCAAACATTCGTGGATCTATGCAGGCGTGGGCGGTCCCGGTCGCAATAAAATGAAACGGACTATTTTTTTATCAAAGCAATGTCCAGACTAATGGTCCAAATTACAATTATGCAGTTAAACGTGGTGCACACTGGTGTATCGCGTGGCACACAGCGCTGTACCGGGAACTACACATGCGGCGCTTTCTCCGAAAACTCATTACCTCGCACGCGTCACGTAGGGACCATAACCGGCTTTATTAGGTTTCACTGACGCTCCCCAAGTCGGCCCAAAAGTCTGTGCCAGCCTTTATTCTACACCCACTGACTCGTAACCACATGTTGGATAGTTTTTGTAGTAATATGAGCCAATATGTTTAATGATCTTTAACGGAGTTCTGTACCACGAGGATTAGCTATACAAAAACACTGAAATTACTACAAAATTCAAGAACAGAGGTAGAATTTCCACGTATTTCAAGTCTAACTATTATGGCTATCTCTACCAAAGTCTAAGCGAGCATAGCATAAAAATTACTGAAAGGAATTTAACGGTACATTCACTTTTACAATTCTAAAGACCTCGGGAACCTAAAGTTACAAGCATATCGTTCCGACGTATCTGCAGGGGAATGGGTACCTAATATTTTAGGTCCTATCTTGAACGGCTAATGAGGAACGTTGTCTTTACTGCTAGAAATATTGAGGGAAAAACTCTGAGCAAAAAATAAGAAAGAAATCAATTTGAGAAAAGGTTGAAATCTGAACCGGGTATGATTGATTACAATAGATCGTTCCTTTCTGCCGGGATATACATTTCCAAGTAGCGAAACGAATTGGGTACATGAGCAATGAAAGTGCTAAAAGCGTGATTTAGTTAAGGTATTTGTCACTTACGCATTCAAGGAGCTGTGCCAATGCGGAAGAAAGGGATGCCAACGGCAATGCAAGTATTCACACAAGAAACATCAACAGTATTAATATTGTAAATAATTCTGATTTATACATTTCCCGTAATTTATACGATAACATGAAATGTAACGATGCCGATGATATAAACGTCTATATAGCAATTATTTTCAACATAAAATCAATTTCTCTGCTGTATAATAAAAGGATCAACTTGTTCTTGATGCAGTTTTTACGAGGAGAAAAGCGTGTTCGAACATTGTTCTAATTAATTTTCCCTCGAAATTGGGAGGGTGTTCTCCAGTCAATACTAAAGTTTAATCACAGTTTCGGCCAACTAATCCCTTCAACACAAACGATTGGCGTCAGGTATCGCGCAGTTAGCTAAGATTGTAACTCGGCGGTTAGTCCTGCAACCCAAATATTAGTTCATTGTATCTATCTGGCTAGGGAGCGGTTATCGCAACTTACGTAGTTGTCAGCCCGCTGGGGCATCGATAAGTGTTAGTTTCGTGATTAACTTTAGGGTAAAATTGATGCGGATAGTTTAATTGCCGAATATGTTTGTGGGGGAATTTGGTTTGGAACTTGAGACGAAAGGGGTTTCACATGAGGGGGCAACGTGAGTATTGTTTTCTAATAACACAAAAATCTGTATGCAATAACGTTGTAAAGTAGAACATGGCAAGCATAACGTCATCGGTAATGGATTAATATGGTCAGAGTTTTCTAAACACATTTACAACAGAAGGAATGTTAACAAATTAAAATTGTAAATGTAAGACTCTAGCATGCAATATCCTTATTGGTGCAACGTATTGTAAAGGCAGAACTAACCGCGGCCGCACAAACTTCGCGCCGACAACTATCGCAAACAAACTTGTGCCACAAATAATATCTAAAATTAATTCTCACACCATTGCAGGGCCGACCGCATGTATTTGTGGCATGTTTTAGAAAGCAAAAGTACTAGGTTTGCATAGGAGCGAAGGAGCTTAGCGGTGGCCGCGTAGGCTCGGTGCGTCGCGGGCAGACGGCGCGCGGGGGTGGATCGATACCCGGGCCGCATTGTTGCCCCTGCTCAAAGCCCCCTCGCCCCCGCACACTTCCCCGCGCCCCGCCCCAGGCTTGCACCCGAAATTCGCCCCATTTGATCCTGAGAGCGCGAATCAATCGCTTTTGTTGCAGTAACTTGATGCATCACTTCGAAGGGCGAAGTTGCCTTCGTGTACAAAAAAGCCCTTTCATAGTATTGTAGGTCGCTGCTGCCTGCTAATAGAGTTCAAAGTGGCTGAGATTTTGAAGAAAATTGTTTTTTACGGCCAACAGCTGTTTACGACAAATGTTAAAAAGTACGTATTGTTCACATGGAATCGACGCAAGATTCAATAAAACAAGAAAGCGTGACTCGACGTGAGAGGAAAGTTGACCTGTTAGTTTTACAATGCGCAAAACGCTAATTAGAGATGCCAGTAAGTATTAAACAATATTTCATGGTCGAGTGCACCACTTAATTAATTGCTTGCTCCGACAAAGATTAGGTGCGACGGTGCTAACACTTTTTAGATAAATGAAATGACAGGAATAAGTTACTTCATCCTGTATCGCTGAAATGTAGTTAATAGTGGAAAATATAGTTGAAATGAGTTTATGTGTGTTGCCCGCAGGCTATTGCTTTCGAACACACAAAGTCTACATTAATCTCGTAGGCAGTTATAAACTTCATCCTAAGCTTAATAAGGTATGAAGTATCAATTTGTAACATAAAAAAAGGACAATCTTACTCTTTATTGTAAGATTTAGAAAGAAACTACAAGATTATTCTTCATGGAAAACATGTGGGAAATATATTAGATGTTCAATCCATATGGGAATATTATAAAACTAATAGCAAACAATGGACAACTATAAAATTGTTTCTTGAATCAACTGCGGCAATTTACGCGGGAAACATAGACAACATGCTGATTATTATCTAAATCGAGTCTTAAACCTATTATCGTTAATAGGACATTAACTTATGAAAAAGTTTCACTATGCTGTTTGGTCGCCGTGTATTACAATTTAAGGTCTAGTAATATATTCTCTGTTGCAAGAGATAACCTCTCAACGACATATTAAATCTTTGTTAAGTACCAAACACGAACTTTGGCTTTCTGTGCAACATTAGACTTTACTAAATGTAAATTATTTCGTGTTTTGTACAAACTTTTTTTAAGAACTTCATGTTTATAGAAGCAAAAAAAGAACTTCTAAATAGAATTAACACTAGTGTAGCAAAATAAACTTAAGAACTAAGGCAAAGAAGCATGCAGCCTGAAACCTTATAAAAGCGACACTCCCTGTACTTTACATTAATTCCTTCAGGATAACACAAGCTTAAGACCAAAGCACTCACAGTATAGAAAGTCTACACATACATCGGCAAGTTATAGTCAGTTGTAAATGTTGTAAGACAACATAACACCTTTGGCCCTTTCTTCATAAATCACAAATAAAGACGTACAAGCAATTAGTGCTATAACTTACTTAAAATAATGTTTTACGCACCTAATCGTTAGGAGAGTACTCAGAAATCTATTAATTAGGGTGTTCAAATCTTCAAAGCATCGCATGCAGTGTTAAAGAGAAAAGTCCCGGTTATAAAGTTTTCTGAGAAACTGCACCAGCACCATAATCATTAAAAAATAATATCGATTCCCATAACTGCATTATATTCCGACAAAAAAAATACATATTTCTAAGAAACATAAAGAACAGCTGAACTGTTAAAATGGGGAGATAAACTTTCAAACCATTTTCAGGTAGGTAATTTGGTGTGGATACCCCTTTTGCCAACCCTAGTTTTGTACCCGTGCAGGTACTTGAGAATATACTTGTCTGTCACTAATTACACTCAGACCTTTAAACCTAGGACGTTCAATTTAGTTGTAGCCGTGTTGAGGATCTATAAACATGTTTCTTGGGAAAACAAACAACGTTATTTTGTTAGTGCTTCATTAATAAATTGGACAGAGGAAATCTTTAACTCTATTAATTTATAGGTATAAAAACACCACATAAATTGAATTTGAATATTTTTTCTCCAATGTAAATAGTTGTAATGTAATGTAGAAGTTCTAAGATCTCCAATAACCTCTACTATGAGGAAAGACTTAAATGGAGAAACATTCAGTGAACGGCAAATCATATGAATTCCATACACTAGTGATGTCCTTACACGTTATACATTATCGATTGTACTACAAGAGATAAGTGCAGCCCATGCTTGACTTGTATGAATGCCTAAAAGCTTACTCTAGTTCTAAGATCCCAAATATCCTCCAATAAGAGGAGAAACATTCCGTGAACGGCAAATCATATGAATTCCATACACTAGTGATGTACATGCACGTTATACATGTATCGATTGTAACTACAAGAGATAAGTGCACCCCATGCGTGACTTGTATGTATGCCTAAAAGCTTACTTTAGTTCTAAGATCTCAAATATCCTCCAATAAGAAGAGAAATATTCAGTGAACGGCAAATCATATGAATTCCATACACTAGTGATGTCCTTACACGTTATACATATATCGATTGTAACTACAAGGGATAAGTGCGTCCCTGCGTGGGGACGCCTCAGTCGAATCCAGATAGTTGCGCAGCTATCGGACGCTCCGAACATAAATAAATCACACTCGGAGAGGACGAGATAAAGCGCGGTTTATTGTTTCGTATGTGGTTTGAGTTGTGAGAGAACGGCGATTTACAGAAAAATAAAATAAAATTAGAAATCAACAAAGCAGGACAGTTATGAGAATGTAGCGATTTACAAAAAGAAAGAAGTCTAAAAATTAGGAAAAATCTCGATGTATTAGCTCTGCTATTAATGTTGACGACAAGGATAAGTACTACAAACAATTTAAAGTCCCGAATAACTGTCGCCTACAAATGCAAAAAATAAGGAAATAGTGCAACACACCTACCAATAGTTCTTTCACAAATATTATTATATAAAGAGGTATATTATCACTAAAGAAAAACGAGGCAAGGAAGATCTAATACATCTGCCTTCAACTAAACCATACTAGAGAGCAGTTAAATTAAGATATTTCAATATCTTAATAACCGTCTAGTTTATTTCAATACATAATTTACTTACGAACCAACAATTTAAATCATGCTTGTCGTGTAATTCCCGCTAGTAAACTCCAGTGCGGAATGATACCGTCTACACGCTTTTACGATCTAGCTGGAACTTTGCCAAAGTGTGATGGGATGTGAAAAATAGTGCCAATGACATAATGTATTGCTTTACAAGCTAATTGCCCTGTGTTTATGGCACTTGTGGCATTTTGGTTTATGTTAAGTTTATGACTAGAATAATGTTGTGTATTATTATCGATACCGACTTTTATACTAATATAATAAAGAGGACTTTTTTTATTGTACCAATTGAACCAATTTGAAAAATTATTTTACAGTTTAGCTACAATATCCAAAAATAACAGCCTATCCTATGTTATTGCTTTTACATTTGTTTTTCTTTGGTTATGTTATATTATCCGGATAAGGGAAGAAGTTCCCCCGGGGCGCAGATGAAACTGAAATGGGAAAACAGCTATTATCGTCGCATTGTTTTCTTTTTAAACTGCATTTTTTAAGGACACTTGCCCCGCTTCATCTTATAACTCAAAAAGTGTCAATACATTGACTGAAGCGTATAATCATAATACAAATGTGGTCGGACCAGCAATAGTTGTTAAAACAATTACTGTATCTACAAAAGTAAAATGTTTCATTAATCTAAATTACTAACATATGTTTGTTCGACTATTAGTGTTCTGTAGCCGTTAGATAAACTTGTTATGTGCACTATCAACATTTTACTTAGAGCTTTTAATTTATTTACAGATTTTATAAAAACCCTTTTCTGTCATCAACGTGGGATTCGAACTCTTGCCCTCTTTGGTATCTTGAGCAATAAATAAAATTATAAATCTACTCTTAAGTAGTTTTTGATTTCCAACCGCGGTTTTCTTAATACATATATTTGTCATTTCAATTAACTTTGACATCCACTAAAATAACGTCTTTCTTAAGCAACAAGATAAATACCTATATTCAAAGGTTTAGGGCAACAGAGTGTTTATGTAGGTACAAGTTTGGTTTATAATTAGGACATCATTTGTCTGCAACTATCCGGCAGATATATGTATTTAACCGACGGTGAAACTATCCGCGAATATTAACTGGTTAAGCAATACTTGCGCAACTCACCGGTATCATAATAAAGTCTAGTGCGTGGGTGGCGCACGCACGTTGCATTTATAGATGCACTTAATTACCGCTTTGCAAACCATAAAGGCGAAGAATAAGTACCTGAAACAAAACAAGAAAACATTAAGACATCGTAAAGTTTGGTCACCCACGAATTCTTCGATCAATACGGCGATAAAATAAAACATTTATCTCTTAAAAAATTTCGCGAAAAACTTCAAGGCTTTTGGGCGTCTGAACACGGCTTTATTTAGCGAGTAATACTAATAATTCAGATGCATAACGAAACATCTAGATTCTAGGCTACTAAGCTACTTAGAAATTCAAAACAGGAAACCCCAATAACACTGCCCTACTTAGTATCCAACCTAGGAACTAATGCTCGGTACACAAATAAGGCAGTCAACTAAACCAATAGGGACAGCCAATAAAAATAAACCGTGAGGAAAAAGATAATCCAACTAGTCACCAATAAAACTGTCCATCACACTCTAGTGATCGACTATTCTATAAAACGCATGAATTGAAATGGAATAAAATACCGTTCGCGGCGTAAAAACGGCAAAGTTTTCTCATGAAAATCCAATCAACTTTGAACCTTTACCGTGTCAATGCTACATAACAATTTTCCAATGTCGATAGTTATATCGGATTGGCCAGTCCGTTCGGCGGGGCTGAGGGACAATCAACGATTCGCGATGACTGACCTACCGCAACACGCCACAACTATTCGCCACCGCGTCATACGACGTAGACTACGCGGATTTAATGTTGCTGGAAAAGATAGTACAGCTTTACATTTTTTGTTTATTACAGTTTTATTACGAAGAGCGACGGATACGCTCTCTTTGCCGAGTCGCGGGTGATAATCCCGCATCCGGAACGCGTTTATATGGGCTACAGTCTACACACATATTTGTTCAAAGTTGGAATGTTGGTTCGCTTGATTTGTGAGTGTACTTGCTTCGCATTTATATCCCGACATTAGGATTCGCTGTGACTGTGAATAATGTTTCATGCATAGAATAACACAAACAATACAATGCACAATTCGTGAGTCGTACCATAGCTAATAATTTGCATAGGCTAAAACAAGTTCGTTAATGCCGGGTATGAGCTTGTGTACAGCAACTTTCATGTGGTATATTCTTTGAGAGAAACGTTTCTGGTATAATTTGAGTTTTGTATGATATTTGGTAACAGAGTGATCACTGTGAGACACAAAATCACTTCTAGTAGATTTGGACCATGTTCATAGATTTCGTCACTAAATACAATTTCCCATTTCTTTGCTGGCATTAGGGCCGTGAATATTAAATTACTAATGATGACGCCAATACTACGCTAACGTTGTTTAGTTGTAGGTATAAACAAATTAGATGTCATTGAACCATCGTGGGTTTTACAATTTATGTTCTTTTTATTTATTTAGTTTCTTGGACATTGGAAACGATTACCTCTTAATATGAGGTAATATATGACATGTTAATTAAACTTCGTTTGATTCAGTGCTATTAAGCTTATTGGCTGATTAGAACGTAGATAAATTACAAAGCCTCCCACGCCAATATCCATCATTATGCGTAATGCAATTGGTGCTGCAAAGGGTCTCGTTACGATCGGATAACAATGCGAATGATGTATCACGTTATAAAGGACCACAGAGAAATTCCTTATAACTTAAACAAAAACAAATACGCCATTGTTCATGCTGGCTACAAGTACCGCCTTCTTTAAGATCGGCGATGCCCTCCACATGTTCGGAACACGACACCGATTTCCTGTGGGTCGCTGGTCGATGTCGTTGTCGCATACGCGTCATTGTGTCGATGATTTGCATAATTAAATAACATTATGCATTCATTCATTCAGGTCACCCCTACACGAACCGCCAAAACAAAGCGTCATGTCCGCTTCGCTGATATCGAAAAACACAAATCGAAAAAAATCACGGTGTAATCGTGTCGACAGTTCAATCTCCGAGCGTTTCGTTGTTTAGCCGCAAAAAGGGAAAACTGCTCAGGACGGGAATTAACGCTCGAGAAGTTCTAAATTAATCCCCTTGAGGTGGACGCCCGCATCGGCAACGCAAAGAGTAAACATTCATCACGGAGGCTCTTCCTACCCAGTTTTAGTTCGCGGAAAGATCGGGGTGTTTCGCGTAACCGACGGGCGGCGGGTGGGGTAGCCGCCGCCCGAGGAAAGCGAAACCACCCCACGTTTTCCCCCTCACCGGGGGCTGAGGTCTTTGTCCCCGCGCGACCCAGTTAATGACCGCCCCCGCAGACGCGGCACATAGCCTCGTTTTGATATAAATACGCCTACTACACTTGACCTCCAAAGTTTTTATTGGAAAGCACGTGCCTATGAGATCGTGTGTTGAAAACAATATGGTTTGAGTAATTGATGTTGTCTCACTTATGCAAAGGTTTGTTCACCTCCATAACTACCTATGTAGGTACGAGATCGGTTCGTAAGATCATAAGTGTCTTTTGGCGGCTCGCGGTGTTGTTGAAGTTTGTTGGTAAATAAGGTTGAAGTGAAAAGGGTTTGTCTGTCGGTCAGATTGTGCGGTGAACTAGGAATGGCGAGGGGAGGAGAAGCAACAGGTCGCGAAACAACGTTTTAATTGTCGGTTGATAAGCATCGACGTCACCGGAGCGCGACACGAGGCCCGTCGTGCAGCAAGGTGCGATGACCGAGCCCTAAATGCATTCACACCGCTCATTCCCCGTGAATCTGTTTAAAAATATTGCATAAATTTACAAAGTAATCATAAGCCCTGGGCGGCCAGAGTTTTACTGCTCGTAACTAATAACTCGACGTAAACGTTTTTATATCGAGAAACTTCTTGCCCTCCGTAATTGACACTAATGCCAAGCGATTTGTTCAATCATAAGAATTTTTGATAGATTTTAAACCGTGACGGATTGTGGTGTGTGTGGTCAAAGATACTATTAAGAGGCTCGATAGGGGTAAAATATTGAATACGTCTCGGTTTCAAGAATTAATGTCTCTAAAAGAATTTACAAGGATTGTCGATTCCGTTGTAAAGGTTCATTAAACTTTATTTACAAAATAGCCCAATAATTTAGTAACTATTCACATCGAGCATTACCTAACCTATGCCTATGTTTGGTAGTAAGTAGACTACTTCGAAGAGAAACACTGCACGCGGCGCCGTGTACGCTAAGCCCATAACTTATCTTCTAACATCCATTAGTCAGGTCCTAATTAAACCAATTACTACCGCTAACGTAAAGAAAACATAAACATCATAAATTAATTAAGAGAAACAGCATCAGCTACCGCAATCAATCTGTGGTAGCGGTCCACTGTAAAATAACATCTTTAGCGCCATATTCGGCCATAATCTCCAACTCCCAAGTTTGATTAAGTACTGAACTAGTCAATAGACATTACATTTCAATGGCAGTTTAAGACACCTTGGCAAGTCAGTTCCAAGATACCGGTTCGGCGGGAACCAGTTCGAGGAGAACTTTCGCCTATGAAGGGAATGTGTGCCAATAGAAGGGGGGACGGGTATCTTCAAAGCTGGTTGTGTATACGGAAACTTATGCCTAGGGCGATAGTTGCATAAAGTGCCGTTCGCAAACCGCAACAGACTGATGTAAACGATTCAATTTTCTTTGTCTTGTCCAGCTTGTTCACAGACGTCTAGTTTGTTCGACGTGCATGTCACGAAGGTAGAACCAGATACAAATGTACCTAACTATCGAACGGAGTAACTCAGAAAAACAAGAGAACCGTCTAAAGCAAAACTGGACTCAGTCAAAATTTTGAAATAAATTATTTCCAAATCTAGCTTACACAATTCCCTGACATTTGAATGTTTGAGAGCTCCCTTTATATTACAAACAGGTAGTTTCATAAACGTCGCCCACGCGGCTCCGAATTGCTCGGTGCTCATTGTCCAGGAGGCTTTGTGTCGGCTTAAGGCTCGGCTTGTCCTCCACTTCATAGATTTCAAAAGCACAACAAGTCACCAGCACGGTCTCCCAATATTTGCCCTCAGCTTGTTGTTATCGCTATTAATGTTGATTTAGGAATTGAATGGTTCAATGGTTCGTGTTAACTCTGTCGAGATCGCTTGATATTGTCTCGGATCTCGCTGCCAGAGCTTCGAGCGCTATTGTGCGATTGATTCGAATCGATTCTAGTTGAGTTAGAATAGCTATTAATTTTAATTAACCGGTAAACTTTATTGCAAAATCTAACGAGGTTCTTATGGTTTAACACTTTATTTCAAATGAGCTTTGGAGTAATTAGATGGCTTTTAACGAGTGGAACTCAGGAATTTCAATTAAAATGCTGACTTTCAATAGTGACATTATTAGTATTGTTTACTTTAGCCAACATTCGATTCGTACAAAACAGTAGTGTTTCGAGTGGTTGTGATTTAATAAGTTTACGAGCAGACTTGTCAACGTACGAACAAAAGCCATGGGAAATGTTATTACTGTATTGTAACATGAGAACGTGGTGCAGGTCATTGGTACGTCGTAAATACCAATTTGGGGCAGTCGTAGGGTTAACGGGCTGAAATTTTGTAACTAGCCGGCCAATGTTATAAACGACCATTTTAGGAAGTAAAGTGGTCAATTGTTCTGTAAGATAGTGTATTTTTTAATTACTAAGAAAGCCCATAAAATTGCAGGCAAAGACTAGTAATCTGTAATTGAAAGAAAGCTAATATTTACACGCCATGAAGTTCACAGTGTAAAAAGTCGTTCGAGGAAATGCCATTCGTCAGCTTTTTGCACTTTTACGTTATAAGCGGAACTAAGAGGCGTAATTAATCTGAAGATTCTTTTATTTACCCTGAAAAACAGTGCAGCTAGATCCGTCTGCAGCACTTAAAAAAAAAATCATTTTATCCCGGAATCAATAGAACTATTCAGAGGTACTGAAGATTTTATCTGTTCAACATCACGCTCTATTGTTGTCAGAACATTTTTCGGGTTGGCTGCATTTCATTTCCAATTATTTGAGTAGCCTTTTTTGCTTCTCCAGGTATACATTTAATATTTGAAGTGCGTGACCCACACCTCGTTTGGCAACCCTATAAAGCTTACGCACCAAACTATGGTTTCGTTAAGTGATATTTATTCTCAAACATACCATTGTTTGTTTATATTACTAAACGAACATGGTATTCGTCCATATAGAATTTTAAGTGCCGAATTTAATTAGTACACCTCCCGTCGTGTGGATGATGTATGAGCATAAAATAGCAATAAACTGAAGGCTCTACGAATATAAATAGTGGGAGAGTAAGTCATAAAACATATGGTTAATGATGTGACGACTAATACTGGTACTGTAATGGATGCTTGTTTGCTCGTTATACATTTCATCATTTTACTTACAAGAATTTTCAATTTGATGAGAGTTAGTAAAGAATCTAAAATGTACGTTAACTTATACGAGGGCTGCCTTTTAAGTTTTGTCGTTTGAAATAAGTATAGATAATCCAATAGGTTATTACCGTTTATTATTTTTTTAAGAATATTCAGCGATGATTAATGCAGTTTAGCATGCGTTCAAACCAGATTTTAAATATTTATTCCATTCCAAAGTGGGGGTAGTCAAAACGGCCGATTTGTATACGTCAACAGCTTCTTCAGGTGTGCTGAAAGGTAGTCCACGAAGAATTTTCTTAATTTTAGGGATTGTAATAAAATCATCAGTGCTTAAGTTAGAGCTGTAAGGTGGATGATCCAATATTTCAACATTTTGGGAACTCAAAAACAGCTTTGATTGGCGGGCGGTGCGCGAACTTGCATTGTCTTGGTGCAGTATCATTCGACGTCTTGGATTATTTTTTCTAAATTCGGTGATGACTTTTGACAAACAAACAGTGGTATACGAGTCAGCGGTAACTGTCTCGCGATATTTTAGTACAACATTGGCGACATGATCACAATTTGCCAAAAACGAGGCAACCATTTTTTTTTAAGTGCTTTGCGAGCGTACGACTTTGGTCGGTTTTGGCTCGTCTTGGAAGACTCAGACAGCTGACTGCTGCTTAGAATCCGTATCGTAAGCGTATATCCAGGACTCGTTACCACTAACTATATCATAGCCCTGCTCTGACTGTCCTCGGTTGAATCACTGCAGAGTTTGATGTCACCAACTTACTCGGGCTGTATTTTGGTCGTCGCTAAGAAAATGTGGTATCCAAGGAGAGATCATCTATCTTACGCGAAGTTCTTCGTGTAGGATATTTTTGACTGTGGTCCCTGAAATGCCCACGGATGCCTTTATTTCACTGTATGTTACATGTCCGTCTGCGAGGATTTGCTGCCGCACAGCTTCGATATAAACTTGCGTCATGGCGGTTTTTGGACGACCCTCACGTGGCCTGTTACCGAAGCTAGAATGCTTACGTTGAAATTCTAAATATCAGCGTTCTACAATCTTAAAGCATGGTGCTATATCACTAAACACAGAACTAATCTCCTCAAAGCGTTGAAGTGGCGAGAATCCCCTTTTAAAGTTGTAGAAAATTATCACACGTAAATTTTCCTTAGACATTTCCATTTTGACAACTGACTTGTCACCTTTGAATAGACAATACAATAAAACTATTCGACCAATTTCGAAAAAATCTGTGGTTTTAGAATTATAAATTCAAAATGATGAAAATGGCATATATATATATTTTTAATAATCGCGATAGGTTAGCAAACGACAGAACTTAAAAGGCAGCCTTACGTACTTAAAGAAACGAGAGATGAATAGAAAGATAAATTATGGAGATGAAATCACAATATAAAACATGCACATGTTACACATATCAAATGACGTGATCCATTCTGTTGAATAAAACAACTTGCCAGTTGACAGACAGCTGCTACGTTCTATTTTCTTTCACCCTGACATCGAGAAGGAATCAATGCAATGGAATGGATAAACATTCATTCTTCTTACATCCCCACTATTGCAATTTACCGAGGACAATATCCATTCATTGTAAAGCAGGTACAGCCTTTATTTACTTATTTCTAACCTCCGACGACGTACGGAGCAGTTCGATTTAATAGTACGGAAGATTTTATCTAAGTATAATTTATATCTGGAATTGAACACAGATCCTATCTATCCAGTGATCTTCAAGCAAGTTTGACGGTTCCACTGGCAATATTTCGCGTATTAGTGGAGCGATAAGCATGCAAATCCGCAAGGGCCAACACAAATCGTCCGGATACCGGTTGGTGAACGTACCTAGTAGTTGCATAGTGCAGTAACAGCGTTTGTTGCAACAGTATGCAGAGGCCTTGCATTCGCCGAGCCACGGCGTCGGCCATGGACCAAAATACCCGCTTTCACGCACTAAGCCTGTACTCAATGCTCCAAGTAGTTTAGTTAGATTATAATGAATATTGATAATATGTTAAACTACTGGTTTTCGTACGTCAATATCAAGACGATAATTTCAATGCAAATTCTCGAGTGACGGACGAACAAATATTGTGATCCGTCTCCAGCCAGCATGAAATAAGTATGCAGATTTGGAGGCTTTATCGCGACAACAGATTCTGGCCACAGTTGCGAACAATTCATTATATTATGAACTCAACGAGCGTAACGCTACATACGTAGACGAACCTGCATTGATAAAATTCTTCTGACTTCTAAACGTTGCCAACTAACGGTACGCTGGTCTTACCAAGTCATTTGGAACTCCCCAGCAATTTATACCATCTGACAACAGCATACTTAACATTAGCTACGTGGTGTAAGTAGTGGACAAGAGACGAACTGATTACTCTGAATAGTTGTTGAATGAATCAGTGCAGTCTGCAACGTCATAGATCATTATAATCAACACGCAGACGTGACAGGTCATTCATCAATGCGTGCGAGTGTACGACTGCGGTTTGTTCTGCCTACGTGGTCTGGTCGAGTTTGGTTAGGAACGTGGCGTAAGCGCAAGCCGAGTTCGAGTATTGAATGGTTTTGTTATGTAGGTCCGTCTGTACTGTTAATTTCACTTCCTTTTGAAGATTCTTCAGTACCTACATAAATATCACACGTTTCCTAGGTTAAGAAGGGAACCTTTTTTACCGTCCCTTTTTTCCTTCCATAGTAAGCATTGGAAACAGGAGATTAATGCTTTTGTTGTTTTTTATTGCTATCTTACACTATTACAAAACTGCAGCAACCGAATTTCTTCTCTTCAAACACAATACTCAAGTTTGAAGCTATTAAGCGCCCTCATTCTCTCAATTCCTCAGTACAACAGCTGAACTACGCGAGCTACAAGTACACGCACAATTAATACTATTATAGCCATGTTCGGTTCAGTTTGCAAACAGACCACTGGAGAATGTTATTGTACCCGCAAACTGTTTGCATTCAATTCCGCTTGCGAGTATCGGTGGCCTGTCCAGAGATGCTAGGATGTTGTACATGACTGTAGGTAACATTGTTGTTACAACTGCTGTTCCTTTTAGGGTTAACGAGTCTTCTTTGTTTTGTACTATGTGAAATTATGGTTAGCAATAAACATACGATCAGGTCAGCTTCGTCAGGGTATAAATTGTTACCTAATACATAACTGTCCCTTGTCGAAATTGTATTTGAGTTGCAGAAACACCCCCATGATGGAAATCCCTTCTGTGCCTCAAAGAGACAAGCAGACAGACTAGGCGAAGGTGTTTGTTTTGTCACAATAAGAGATTTTATGAAATATAAGTCAGTAAGTCGTGCGTAGGAAGAACTTTCTTACCCGTCACTTTATTGTTAATTTAAATAAAGAAATCCTTAATAAAATACAGTAAATTGTAACGCGGAACAGTGGTGATCTCCATTGAATCATTAAATAACGTTACACACCACAATAGTCACACGTCAGTCGTGTTATGTCGTCGGAACGTGTGAGCGGCCATGCGTCCGCCCACGCGGCGTAGAGCGCGCTCACACAGCGCGACTGAAGCCCAACTTTATCGACAGTATACGTCAGTTTTCTTAAAACTATTTGCTAAGTTTGATGTTTTCAAAAAAATTGACGTTAATGTTGTACGTGAAAATGGGCATAAGTAAGTTTTGCAGACGATTACGAGTACTTAAAACAGAAAGCTTGAATGATTCTTTTCTAACTTAGTTTTCATACATGCTGTCTACTGCAACTTTTGGGAAAAATCGGTAACAAAAAAAAAAATACGATGATAATGTTAGAACTGCACAACGAGAATTTGCTACAGCGTGCTAAATCGATAACTTCATTAATTAAACGCTATAAATAGATATTGCAAGTTATCGTCATGCTTCCACGATTCCTCAATCGCGTTTCACGTAACATGCAACACACTAAAATTTGCAATTTACGAGAAAACTATGAGCTGATAGTATTACTATTAAAACAGGTCAATGTGTAGATACATTTTTTTTTTTTTCTTTTATTTATCATATTTACAATAAATACATGATTATACATTTAAAATAGCAACCAAAAAACCACTAAGGTTTAAACTTGTGCTATCATGAATCCATCTCAAAAGCGAAGGTTTATAAAATGAGGTTTTACAAATATATACTACGTTAATGTCGCTAACAATATAAACAATTTAAGATAAACGGTCTTTGCGTAAACAAACACATTCCTAAATAATACTTAAGTAATATTGCTTTAGTTTACATTTTATGTTCTTTGGTGTAATATTATTTTTTATTTCTGAGGGTAAGTTATTAATAAGTCTGGGTACAATATAAGCGGTAGTTCGTTCGCCATAGGTGTTGTTGGCGCGCTGTGTAAGAAGCCTATTCTCAGAAATTGCCCGAGTGCATACAGGATGTTCGTTTTGTTTCTTAATTTTTTATTGAAAAATTGTTCTTTTAATAATAAAAACTTGAATTGAGTGTTAACTGGTAAAACATTACAATGTTTAAAAAGGCCATTTAGGTATGTTATCGTAAAATTTATTTTTAATTTTGGGTGATACTAGTTTTTTTAGAATTTGAATTTTGTAAATACTGTCAAGATATGTTTTATAAGTACGACCATAGCTACTAAGGCCATACTGGATATACGATTCCGCCAACGCATAGTAAAGCATTAACTTCACTTTGAAGGGTATGCGGTTTTTGAGAATGGTCATAATAGCAAGAAATTGACGAAGTTTATCGCAAACACGTTCTATGTGATAACTCCAGTTAAACTTATCGTCTATAATTACTCCTAAATAAGTTTGTTTACTGACATGTATGTATGTATGTATGTATTGTATAAGCACGTGTGCCCACCCACATGAAACCAAGCCCATTTACACTGTACGGGAGATAAAACATTGTTTTATCTATTTAATACCTGTTTATCGAATTTAGACGAATATCGTTATGTGAGCGGTCAGGTCTTATAATCCAGCCGCGAACTGGATTAGATAATTCTGATATGATGCAAATATTAATTATCAAGAATACAGAAAATGTGGCTACTATAAAAGATGAAGATTAATACCAAAATACAGTATACCAAAATACAAGTTGCACTTATGTGTGTTCAATTGCAACTCAGAAGCCGCACCTACGCAGCTACACAGTTTATAAGGATCGTTACACACCATACACCACGCGAAAAATTCCGTCCTTTCGAAAATAATTTGCTCAAAGAAAGTACAGCAACATTATTCAGTATGGTAAAAAAATCATAATGTTAATTACTTTTTTTTTTCTTTCAAGAATAAAGTTTGGAAGCCACTTAAAATAAATTCGTATTGTCGTCGCGTCGTGCATACTAATGTTGACATAATGAGCCGAGTTCAGCTGAACACCTAACCTTTCTCTGACAGTTATGGTGTCACTCCACCCTCCAAAGAATTCCTTTGTTTTCCTAATTAAAGAGGATGTTCATGAATATTATAATACTAGCATTAGGTAATAGGTAATTGACATAAATTAAATATACGCTATTACATGTTATTTGATCATATCAACGAGGAATACAGGTTACGTTTTATCTCGCACCTGCCAATAAAAATAGTAAAAAAATAATTCATCATGTCGAGTTTTACATTATTTATCTAGCTTCTACCACACCTGATGCCAGTTACAGCGATTATAAAACGTGTGAAATAATCGTGACGTATCGCGCGATTTATCAATCGCATCGTGTGCGCACGACCGAACAATCGTACTAGAACGCATTGCGTCATCGCTCGTAGTAATCAGCTGATGTCGGCGAGTAAATTGAAACCGTTTAATACCTACATGTGTAGTAACTGTATTGTATACCTATTGTGTGTTACTATGTACAGTGCCTATATGTAGTTCATGTAACAATGTTGTACTAGAAAGAAAAATGTAAGTGCTTTAGTTTGTTCTTATCGTGCGCCGTTTGTTGTTTCCTTGTGAAGGAAATAGGTTATCTGCACTCATTGTGGGAATTGGGTTACCTAGTCAACTAATGTTACAGTCTGGATTTTATTCTTCCGAATTGCATGTTTCTGTTATCAGCTTAACAGAATTACCATTTTTTTCTTAACAGAGGCCATGTCATTAACTAGACATTATTTGCCACCACTAGGTACTAAATATTCAGGGCCACCAATCGGAATTCAAATTATTTTTCTTTATGTTCATTTTATTACTGAAGCACTTGGTGGCTGTACAAAATTTAAAGATTACTAAAACGAAACAATGCCAGTGCATGCAACGTAAATGTTTCTAGGTTTCTTTGACTTTTAACTTGCAACCCATCAAATAAATATAAAACAAGCCAATAGATTACCTAAATCGTCGTACAACAATGGAAGGCAAGGGCAATAAAGTCAAACTGTTTACTTTACAGCCCAGCAAAATGTTTCAACAATAGAAATGTCAAGACAAAGCTCTTTAGAAAAACTTAGTCGTTCGGAACAAAAGGACGTTTCGTTGAAAGTGGAGACGTAAAGGGGGCGCTGTAAATCAATTCCCGCGAATAATAAAATTCAAATGTACAAAGACTTATTGTTTTAGCTGGAAACGCTGATATGGAACTGGGAACACGGCTAGACAACCTCTATCTTGGTCAAGACAAGAAAGTACTAGTGAATGTTATCGCATTAGATGTTTCCTTTGCAGGGTAACAAACTTCTTAGTACGCGACAAGGTAGGCAACGCCTTGTGAGATAGCAAGAGCGTGTTTGACACCTCAGCCAAAGAAGGTATCGCTATTAAGGACTGGACCAGTATTAAGCCATTAATAAAGAAATATCTGCTAAACATTGATCGAGACATGTCTATGCCATATTTAGGAAGCAGTTTCTTTAATATCGGCACGCTGCATATTTTGTTCCTTAAGTCAATCAACAAAGTTGTAAAAGCATTAAGAATTGCAGTTGTAAACTCGTAATTAAATGAATATTCGGTCAGGTATTTCACACGAGGCCGACGATATGTAATTACTTCATATATTAATGGACATAATAATTATGGCTTCGTCGTAAAGACGTTAATGAAATGCAAGCAATCAGTTTGAACTTTACTAAGTTGCTCAGGTAAATGTTGGGATAAAAGTGCGCTCAATGCCACTTTCAGTAGTTTGTGGATCGGAGTCGATGGTACCATGGTGCATAAAGTACCAACTTTAGTGCAACACGTTCCGACATGCTGCGTTTAAGACAAGTAACCCACATAATAATAACTGTTTCTTGCACAAGTTATTTTTAATAATTCTCAGTAAGTTATAATTTTAGGTTGTTAGCGAAAACAAATGTGCTGCGTAAAACGCGTTTAAGCTCAGACTCATAAAGACTTCGAGGTAGTCAATGCCTCGTAAGACGATAGCGCCTCGTCGACATCCCACTGCCTCCTTAACCTCGGAAATTCTTTAGCAAAATAATAATACAAAAAACTTTTTCCAACTCACAACTCAATGCTATTAAGTTATTGAATGAGTTGTCGGCCTGTATGTAATGCTGCCTACAAGTACAATAATAAACCTAGTTTTTAAGTATCAGCTTTCCGATATGTCCATTCAATAAGTTTACTAGACATTGAAATTGGATTCCAGCAGATCTACATTGTGTATGAGTAGCAATCGTTATGATTGGCTACATTAGCCAGTGGTAATGGTATTGGTTGGTCGGGCAGGCTACACTAGGAGGCTCAAGGTCGGGCGGTGCATGCACCATAAACCCTCGTGTTTACCGCCAGTCACCGCTTCGTCTTTGTCTTTGACGGCAAAGGTACGACTTAAGTCATAAACTGACCTGAGGTTCTTTTGGTTCAGTTTGAAATAAAAATTCTTGGAATAGTAACGGTAAATATACTTAAGAGTATTTTACTTCTTAGTCTTCAGTATTTTAAAGTCACACCTATTCCTCAACGCACTCTCGACGTTAATGGGTATCATTGAACTCTTATTGGCACCTTGAATATTTTATGTAGCTTTACCATTCATCAGCAGTTCGCCACGCATAACTTAATAAATCACTTTCTAATCCGCCGTCATCTCAACATTTGTGCCAACTGGTGCATAAGAAAAGTGGCGGTGATACAAGCAACTGCATCGACCTACAATGATGACCCTGGCATGTTACCACTCACCACTGAAGGTTTATTACTAACGTAGGTGTACTTTAAACCTTTATTTATAACTCAGCATTTTATTACTCAAAACCTACTCACCGTCTTTATCGCTACTTTCTTTAATAGGAAACTTGGCTTTACATTTTCTTTGTACCTGAGAAACAGGCTACGCTAAGTTTGTTAGACTCGAGAAAGATTTATCCAAATAATTTCCATTCATGCTACTTGTTTATTAATAACAGAACAGGTGTATAAAGCTGTTAACTTGTACATTGGCAATTGCGAGGCAATTCATCAAGTGTCGTTAGAGCCGAGAGCTAATCTAGGCGCTATACATTTCTGAGATTACTTTAATGTCCTGATACGGTTGGACAGGTTTGAGGCATAATTTTAAGGTAGTGGAAAATTGGAAACGCGACAAGTAGCGATCGGTGAATGATAGTAATTATCTGGTAATGGCAGGCCGCCCACCAGAATTCCACGCTCATTCCCACTGTAGCGGAACACTTGGTGCTCCCAGTTGTTTATTCTCTCACACAAGTTATGTTTTGGAGTGCGTGACTTGTCAAACGCCACGTCACTTGGACGCAGCACGCCAGCCTACCCACGGGCCGCGGTCCATTATTACTTTGTTATTACTAAACGAGGAATACTGTTTCCGTATAATTTGTTTTGAGTAGTATTGTTACTTCAGTAAAAAAAGATCATGATTATGAAAATCTACGTTTCAATCAAATAAATTCCATCAGTCCGTGTTTGCCTTTTGATGAAACTAAAGATCAATATTAGCGCGAGGTTTGTTATGTTCCAGCCAACAAACTAACACAAACAGTAGTATCGAATGCTATATACGGTGCTGTATGATGAATCAAAGCATTCAGAGATCCGTATATCAATACAGCTGAGGCTAGTGTTTCAACGGAACAGATAAACAAGCCATAATACCGCGGTAGGTATGCATGGTAAACAAAGCTAGGGTCAACGCCACTGCACCCACTGCATGCAGTTCAAATTATCACATTTTTATTTTCTTGCTTTCATTTCATGCAAGAAATTGAAAAGTTTTTGCTGAAGGATAAGGGCTAAGCACTTCATATTTTTATATTTGTAATAATAGTATTTAGTTATGAGAAGTATTTTAGTTATTTAAGTTGCTATTTTAATAATCTCTTAATATTTTAATTGCCTGGAATTAGTTAGAAACACAGCAAATGCAGATTTACTTGTCTAATCCCTAAACGTTCAAGTCATTTCCATAAGCGCCCAAAGTCTACTACAAATATTTAATGAAGATTACGAAGACGATGAAGGGCCGCAGCTAAGTCAAGTTGCAAATGTAAACACCTACGACTCTTGTGATTATAAACTAAGTCATGAGAGGAATTAACTCCAACTTCCTGTTATCATTTAAGATGAAGAAATAAAGAAATCGATGTTAGTCACCTGAGAAAATGATTAAATGCGTCACTGAGGTTGTAAAAAAGCTGCGGCTGTGACTAAGTTGATTTCTCAAAGGCTATCGCTACTCACCAATGGGATGACAAAGCAGAAAACCTCCAATCACTCTGTACAATGCTTTGTTCAATCCCGGAATTCCCGGGGCATTTCATTTTAAAGCATTTCGCAAAACACCGACCCCTCGCTGCGATATTAAAAATTGCAATCAAATGTCGGCAAAAGATGAACGAGTGATACACCACACAATAATTAAATAATAATATGTTACTGCAAAAAGGATTCATACAAATTACTGGGTATTTTAGTACCTCTGTTTGCTGAATGATTTTACAATAAATCTACAAGATGTTTTATAATTTCTAAATTGGATGCTATTGAATTGTGCAAGCGTGTTTATTGAAAATTGATTGATAAAATTGATACCCAATATCATTGCTGTATAAGCATGCTAGTAAGTATTGAATGAGATTATATCTGCTCGAAGTCTTAGTTCAAGCAAGAAGGAGTTATGTTATCATTTAACAAATGATAATCCTAAAAGAAAACCTACAAATGATTTCATTTAAGAGAAGAACTTAGTAGTAAGTTAAATCAATGTAAGTTAGTCAGTAGTTAGACCACTTCACGCTAATCATGAAAACAATGATAACTCAAACTCCCATAAAATTTGGAGCCACCTTAATTCTTTTAAATGAACTAGCGGTAACGTTGGATTGTTCTTGAACCTACAATTGCAAGTTAAATGTCAAAAACCTTGACTTGTGTAATTGCAAATGAATTGACAATGAACAGCTACTAACAATTTCAGTAATTAACGTCGTTTTCGCTTTCAAGAATAGACTACAGTTTACGTTACTCACGGCTAAAAGCAGATCAATGGAGCAAAATTAAATGAACGACTGGACTGACTAGGCATTGTGTAATTGATAGGGAATTTGACCATTATGTGGAAGCCAAGTTTACTTTTCACGAGAGTTTAAAACAGCTGCCAGATTACGTAACAAACGAAATTACGATAGTTCTAATTTTGCCAGATCCTGAATGAATGCTGTACGATGTTTTAACAAGAAAACATTTATGCGCATTGCGTAATTCGGGGGAGTTGATCAATGAAACAGACAATAAAAATCTATGAATGACCGATGAAACAGTGAGTAATCGCGCTTAGATCGGCAATGAGAATGAGTATTTCCGTTCGTTGTGGGAACTTAGTTATCGGCTGTGTTGTGGGCGAGTTCCAGTTCCGTGACCCGCTTACAGCGAGCGTAAGACTCCAAGTATTGCGATTTGCGACGCTGAGCTTCGAAGTCTGACGCAACTAATGGCTGGGCTTAAACTGATTCATTGTTCACGCTTTGACACAAACAATTCGTAGTAGTTTGAACTTTACGCGAGCTTCAAACTCTTTCGTGTGATATAATGTAAATTTTTACATGTCCACGATGTTTTTAGTGTCGTAAATTTTCATGTCGCATTTAAACTTAGTTATAAAGCCAGACAGATTTATACTGTAGGTAACGTAAACTTGGGTATAATCATAAAACTTCATTTACAACATGGATTGGGTACACTCGAACGACTGTCTGACAATGCAGAAGTCAGAGGTGCGTCCATAAAAATGTATGATATTTATATTTTCCATAATTACGGTTGTGACTCAGTTATAGGCATCGAGTAACAAGGGACTGATGGACGGCTGCAATATGAGAACGGTGTGATATTTAAATCCGCCTACATATTAACAGATTCGTTCTACTAAACATTCCTACACGAACGAATAGTATTAAATTGGGATTTTAAATGTATTACCATACATTAGGTTATTCGGTGTGATGTTACGAAACTGGAATATATTGAATTCTTTGATAAAGAAAATACTGTCTTGAACGGATTTTATGTTCTGTATTTAGAATTGTGTTCGGTCATTAATTTCTATATCTAACATAAACCACGTTATTCGTCTTGATAATACGCTAACAATTGACAATCAGCATCCGAAACAGCATAGTTAAAGCTCAGCTGCATTTGTGCAGATAAAATTCACCAACATGTACACCCAGAGGCAAAACTTTAAAATCAATTTTATCCTATTGTGTTGCGGTTACAAATCCGTCAAACAATACCAAATATTTTCAGATATATCCATTAAAGATTTAAAAGGCTATCCGTTGAGTACGATGACGAACGTCGAAAATAGCAAATAGCCGAATGGAAAACAAAATTGGCACTGTAAGCGGGAATGAATTCTTTTTTTTATATGCACTATCGCGCCGTGCCTGTGATCTTTTATTTTTTTCATGAAACACCATATAAAAGAACTTTTTAACCTGTTGCGTTGACAGTATTCATATAAACTTGACCTCAAATCAATTCAATATGTTTTTTATATGTTACAAAATTCAGGCAGAGATTAAAGGTTCAGGTATATTATCCACTACACATTTTGTAATTTTAATCAGGAAAGAAAACTGATTACTTTTATTTTCTGCTACCAAACTCTTAATTTGGTGCTGATGCAATCTTTCATTGACACATTATTTATTTCGATCCCTTCTTAAAATATCGATCGCCAAAATCAACGCTAAATAATCAATCAATATCATAATCACCTACAAATATTTCTTTATGTCAGCATCTAAAACCGGTTTCACGAGATCGAAGTAAATCAATTTCCTTAAAAAGAATGACATTAAACATTAAATTCGGTAGCCCTCGGGGTTAGGAAGGAATGTCGTGGTGTGGGAGGGGGGAGGACAAAAAATCCCAGTACCTGCGCTGCCGTTGACCTCAGGCGATTAGACCCGGTACGGAATACGACTAATGTACGCCGTATCGGCTTCGACTGTGTGAATTTATGCTTATTCAGAATTTGTACCTACTTTTCATGCTATTATTTTTAATGACTTAACATCACTTTGTGTTAATGACACGTACAAAATAGCTAACTGTATTAATTACCCAAACATCAATTGTATTGATCGTGTTCTATTTCAATTAGCAGCGTGCAACCACCACATTTCCGTGCATTACCTGTAACAAATACACACTACATTAGCTTTGTTCGCCACCTCTCAAATAGAATTAGCAAAACAACAATTCCGTTCATTAGTATCAGTGCAAGTATCAATACTGTGGTAATTTGTACTACGCTCCATCGTTTCTGGAGTGTCATCCCTTTTCCTCGCAGTGTGTTAGTGAGACAGGGAGTACGATCGAAAGAAAATTCGTTATCGTACCAAGCTTTCAGAAGTTGTAAGAGCTATTTAGTATTCTGTGAGCGTGGTGTTCCCCCATGGTCCCTTCACGCTAACTTCTTGTTCGATGCTGATCGCCTGGTAGCGGGTGCAAGTTCCGATAATATTGAAAAGGAATCTTTAGAATAGCCCTATTACCAGAGTCTGAATAACCAATTAATTAGGGGCAACTACATAGTTTGTTACTACGAATATATACGCAGAAAATATAAATAAGGTTAAAACGAATTATAAATAAGGTGTAAGACAAGCTGTAAGCGCAATTTTATGTTTATTGATTTTACCGAGAGAATTGATCGTTAAGGTAACCTTAGAGTAATAACAGAAATAGAAAATATACATTAGCCCGGCTGACTCATGGTCTTAATGTACCGTTAAATAATTTAATAATACTGCACTTTATCATGCAGATAAAAAAGTATTGTGCTGTGATAGTTTGACGTAAAATCAATTAATTGGAAACTCATTAACCGGCAGACCAAACGAGTGCTGCGACCAACATTACATACACAATTTGGTATATTTTGTTTGCCCCAAAGCTGATATGCTTGCCGCGTACGCCCTGATTGGAGGGGCCAATCATGGTTCGAATCAAAATGATGGCAAAAAATTTGGAGCACAGTTTTATGGAAATTTTATTAAATAAACGTTCTGTCAATGTTTCTTTTCATTAAAAAGATCATAAGATAAAATCACAGCAGAATTTGATTTCTTCGGCAAAAATAATCGTATTGGAACTGTTTCATCCCGATGTCGATGTAAACAGTGCGATAGCAAGCGCAAAACGGGTTTGAGATCCAGATCTTGCGTCATGTGTACCGAGTTGTTCGGAAAGCCTGCAACAGAATCGTGTCCCAGTCTCCGATTCTCCCGTTAATCCACTTTATTTTAACCTCCAGCGGTGTCCAGAGCTTGTTCAGATCGTTTCCTGTTGTATTTCCAGTCAACAAGCCAGTTAGAGCATACCGCAAACTAACACCTCGCATTTGTCTTGTCCGGTGTCTTCGTAGGCAGATATTTATTGCCTTCCTATTCGTGTTCATGTGATCAAATACTGCGTTCTGCAGCTTGATATATGTTTGTAACAAGTTCATTAGTTCGAAAGCTAATTTTAACTATCAAAAGGATACGAGGGGAAGTCATTCATTCATCCAAAAAATGAAGTCTAAGACTGTTCGCCCCACGAAAGGAACTTTATTTCTGCTCCTTATTACAAACAGGTTTCTTTTTGACGATGTTAGTTTTGATAGCTTCTTTACACAAAGCTTTAGAAAAACAAATATTTGTCATACATTTCTATTTTCATCGTTCTGCGTACGGTTATAACAAACGTTTGATCAAACGCACCTCGTTTATGGCACGAGACTAACGATCCCCCTGATTCAAAAGGGTGAATACAAGTTTTGTTTTCTTATAATTTATTGTATCCGGTTTTCAGGGCAGGTGGTCGAAACACTCACGGAGAGGTTTTCAAATCCATAAATCATGGTCCTATGGAATTATTCAATAAAATGCATTCAGTGATGATATTATACCTCGTACAAAGTTAACACTTCGATGAGTCCGCGATTATAGTCGACTTCAAAGCAGGCATAATTTGCAAGCACAATATGGAAATAATAATTGCATTGCGGGTTTTTATAACAACAGCTTTTTATGTTGGTTCTTATAAATGATACGTGCATCAAGCAAAAAGATTGACAGTTAGGCACTTTGAGTTTGATATGGGCGTGGCGGTGCAGTCGTTTATTTCTACACAAAAACTAGTGTTTTTAGTCCGACAAATAAGGAATAACGTTAACCTTCAGCGTTTCTAATCATATTACCGCTACGTAGTAGAGGTTGTATACTTCCATACATATAGCATTATTATTCAATATTCATCATTATCAATAATTACGATTTCGGATCAAAGCAAATCTTTTACAATTTGCCACATAGTACAAATATCTGTATACACTTTTTGATCATCAAAAAATGACCCTAATTTTCAATTACCCGTCATTCAGACAAACCGTTTTGGGCGCGATGCATTATTTCTATGTTCTAAAATCAAATTACGGCGGCTCCGTTGTGCGCCGGCGCGGTAATTACAGGCGTTCGTGATTAATGAGCAATCAGACCCTTGCCGGATTAGGGTTGGCCTCTTGGTCCTTTTGTACGGAATATTCTAAGGCGTCCAAGTGCCGGGGATATCGTTCCAACCTGTTGTTTTGCTTTCAAACTTTTTGGAGAGTTAAATTAGATTTATTTCTTTTTAAGGAAACTTTTCGTACCGGTTGTGCCAGTGAGAAATATTTAAGGTATGTTAGCTACCTTTTAACAATTTATGTGTATGTATTTTTTGAGTTTATTACTGAGACTGATTTAAATAATATGCGTTTTTACGCATAGGTAAAATACAATCATATCCATATATACATATTTACATAATATACTACCAAACAAAAAACATCCAGGTTTGGAAGCAAAAATAATGATAAAACCTCTTGATTTGGGCAAAGCTTTTGACGTGAACAAGGCAACTTCAATTCGATCAAAACGGAACATAAATCATGACTATAATTGGCGCCTCAAGCCATACACAGAAATGCTTCAAAATAAATGATTTACCTTTAACGATACTAAACGTAGTTGCTAATAAACACGTTAGCATAAAAACATTATAAAATATTCATCTCAATATGCCTTAAATATGGTACTTTTGCTGTATAGAGACATATCTGCCTTATATATTCGTAGAAGTTGACAGCCCTGAATCTCGGCTACCGTTTTCTGTTGTAAATGTTGAGGAGCTTGGGTCTAAGAAAGTCCGACTCTGGGTCTTTGTGATAAGGTTGAATATGTAGTGCAGGTTACTGTATTCAAGTTCAGGACACAGTAAGCTAAGGCATGTCACTACGCCTTACTCCTGAGCGTTGGGACAGCAAAGAGAGTGCTTTGAAGGATTCCCTTCAACAGCTGAGCCTTGCGTGATTAATTTGAGTAAAGATTTAAAGGACACAATTTAATAAATTGAGGAACATGAAGAAGAGTTTATTGGTAGCATCTGCAAGTCTTTCTGCGACCTGATAAGAAATTAACCCTTAAAATTCTTCATATGGTTTATTTATCGCCAAAATTTTATCTGCAAAAAACAGGACCAATTTTTATACTTTGTAGGAAGGCAAAAAAGGGGGAAAAATAATAAAGTTGCATACATTTTAAGAGGCAATTTAAGTTTAAAAGTCAATGGTTTCGTAACCAGCGGTAACACAATGGTTTAGTTATTAAAGTAATTGAAGTAGGAAACCTACGTGGTTGTTATTATATAGCGAGTAATCTCAAGGGGAGTGAGTAGGGGTGGTGCGAAGGGTGCTGATAAAACAAAGGAGGATAGCTTTAGGAAACAGTTAATGTACGGGAGAATTGGTGGTTCACAAGTCACAGATTGAGAGGGATTTTAATGAGGGGTTTACCGAAAATAATAACATTAATTTTGTGTCTATTAAGAATAGAATTACCTATACCAACTTAATTAAGTGAGTACAGATTAAAGAATACAACTATCTACCTACGTAGCTACATAAAATTATAATGATAAAACCCTTCAACCAATGAAACTGACTAGCAAAAAAGGTTTATTACAGTCATAAACAACGAAGAAACTATTAATATTGCACTTAAAATTCCCTTCAACTTCTATCAGATACTGCCCACATTTATTGAAGGTGTTAAATTCGCATAGTAATTGCCAATTAAACATTAAAAATTTCACTTACGGTTTAATTAAAGCGATGTAGTTGATTATAACTATCAATCAATCGCAAAATGATCAATAAAGTATAAAAGTCGATAGTATCGGGCCCCGCCCTTACGCGCCCCGACGACACTTGGGCCTGGTAACCCAATATACGAGTATGGGAGGGTTGCACAGAGATACAAATCTACTAGATGGAACGTTTATTTTTTATTGTGCAACGAGCGTGGTTGAGTGATAGTTTGGTTAATGTTGTGTGGCGTTTTGTGAAATGTGTACGAATTTATCACACATCTTTGATTTTATAATAAGACTTATTTTATTTAAAAAAAAAACACTACTTTGTTCGGTAACAGTCCAAGATGATGGATAACAATCAAGATGGTGAAAAGTTAAGTGGCCATTTGTGAACATTTTCACCTCTCCGTGATTTATTTTGTGTTCCAGTCTAGCATATCTAGTAAATCTGCGCATTGTGACAAACAAGGGTACATAGAGGGAGTGCGAACACGCCAAGCGGCCGAGTTCGGCACGTCATAACCGCTGCAGGCTATTGCTTACCAGCTTACCGAATATTTTATTACTGAAAGTGACTCTTTGCACATTTCATTTAACTTATGAGAATTTCTTTTCCCTTCAACTTTATTAGATTTCATCATGAATACTGTTGAGTTCAGGGTACGCTCAATATTTTCTACATTTGCATCAAATATCAATAACGCCAAAATGAGAGAGACGGAGACTGTTGTTGATGAAAAAATCAAGGATCGAAACAATGCCACGGTAAAGATTCCTGATCAATCTTTTAAATAGAAATAATCTCCAAAGTCTGGTCTATTGCACAACCCCTAAACAAAACACAAATTCTAAAAACAAACAAATTGCATCTACTAGAAAAACCAACCCCATAGAACTACGATCCAAACTGAAACAAAAAATACAAAAGGACATAAGGACTCACAATTCGGTCACAGCTCGATCGATACCCTCCCCCCGGGATATTTACCAACAGTTCGTCATCACTGGGAATGAATTAAATCAAACTCATTATATCGCTGGCTCACAATAGCTGCACTAAAGGGTTGCAGACGAGATGAATGAGTCGCGTGCTACACACGTGTTCACATGGATTATGCTAATTTAGTATTCTCTACGGTCCACTGGGCTCTCTTTAGTGGACTAGGATACTGTGCAGATTCGAGTGGACAGCTGCTGCTAATAATAATAGTATTTTTAATTCGGTTTCTGCAATGTTCTTGCTAAAGCGTCACTATACGACCCTTGACACAGCGTCCTTTTAATAAAATGACCGCCGTTTATAGGATATCGCTAAAGTTGTTGAGAATCTAAGAATTGAGCTACTAATGGAAATAGTGCTATTGCAATGAAACGTAGGTGTACTAATCAAAACACCACTGTTATCCCTTCAGGGTATATCATTATTGTTTCTGTTATTAATATCCAATAACAACTGTAGGGTAATAAATAAACTATCCAATAACTTCGATATCTACTGCTTAATTATTATGTAACTGGTGTAATTGCGATTGTTTTGATTTAATGTTTATGCGAATGCCCCAAATGTCAAATGGGACATATCGATAACTTGTTTCTGACATAATACATATTTTATTCGAGTGACTGAGATATGCTGTAGATTAATTGCTGGACTTAGTTTTGGTACAGATATTTTAAAGGACATTAGCATTTTGAACGAATCAAAAATTCTGTGTGCCTTCTATACTCTTCTAAAGTCTATCTAAACTTAACCTAAGGCACCGCCTACACGAGTGATACGACAATGCTGAATATTTATTTCCTTATTATGTAATGTACGATGAATAAATGAATTATGTAAAGAAATGTAGATTAGTGTTAAAAGTCACTGCGGTTAAAAACATCATAGGTTGCGTCAAACTCATTTTCTTTGGATCTCCTTTGATCAAGTACGTAACCTAATTCAAAAATAACTAATTGTTTTCAAAGCGTTTGCTTTTGAAATCTCCTTCGCAGATGGGGCCCGTTCTTAGCAGCTTAAGAATTAATAACGAAAACAAATTCGTGAGAACCGCCAAACACAAACAAAACAAGCAACCTACTATTTATTTGGGTAATACGCAAAATGCGTGCGCACGTGCCAGAAACACACCCCCGACTTGACAACCCTTAAAATAAACTTACTGAGTTACATTAAGATACAATTTTCAACCTTATTTCTATAGTTTTAAGAGTGATGTGAGATGTACAAGCTAGGGTTGTCAAAGACATCGCGAGTGGCATTCAGTGCAGAATTAAATATCATTGTTAGAGAACCTCATTAATGCAATATTGAACTCACGAGGGACCGGAGGGATGGTTTTATTGTGTGCAAAATTGACTAAGTAGGTTTTAAATTTTTCTATTGTGATTTTGTAGGGATGGAAAGTTTTCTTCGAACATGAATCATACATTTTAAAGGGTAATTTATCTCGATCGATTATAAAGCATGCACGCAAGAAGAAAAACGGTTTTTATTTTTTATTTCATCTCTTGGTCAAAAAATCGTAATTCAATCTAAATATAGTATGACAAGTTCATTATTCTAATAAATTATATAATTATTCATAATATTCGTGTCTGTCTAGTCTGCACCATGATAACCTGTTAGCAATTTAAATATATCGGTGTCAAATAAAATTGTAGCACGAAGAGTGATGATAATTAAACAATAAATAAAAGCCCCGCAATTCCGTGTCATTATTATAGCAGTATAAATAAGGCGTACAATAAAAAAGTTTCCACGCACAAGATAATAATTATTAAGTGATTTCATTAATTGACGTGCCAAATTGCCCACAACGCTGCCTATTTGTTTGATAAATGATACAAAACGTTAGGACAAAAAAATCAATGAATACATCTCTATCATCGATAATAACATGTTGACAAGTAAGGCCTAGTTTACACTGCATTGTTTGAATCAATGTTACGATTACAAACACGTGTCACCGGACTATCTTTGTTAGCTGCTTCTGAGAACTGAGCGTTGATCTTGTCGCCCATGTATTTATGTACTGGCTTTATTCTGCGTCGAATACATCGTTTGTACTGTCAGTTGTTGTAAACAGTCACAATAACATTAAAGACTTGTCAATTTTCGTTTGTTAGCCAGAAATGTTCTTTCAAAAATAAATTCCGTGCAGACAAAAAAAAACACATTTGGAGACTGTGCTACTTTTGTTAATTTCAACTTGCAATTAGGTACTTCAACTATTTATTTCAGAATACTTTAAATATGTCCCACAATACAATCCCTATAATGATAATCTGTTAGTATTTTTTACGACAGTTACAACAGCGCGATCGCGAGAACGGGCCAGATGGCACGGTATCGGTCGCGGGCCCAGTGTGCACGGCCGACCGGCCCTATTATAGTTTAATCGTAATCTTAGCGAGCGATTACCATATCCATTGTGCACTACGCACTATACATATGTTATCGTTATGAATGGGTGACGTCACTATGTATTTTTTTAAAATATAAAGTCTCTATATATTGTAAGTTAATAAGTACTAAATGTTTCGTAATAAAACAGTGATTGGAAAGATATGTTTGACATGATTTACGTTTTGACTTAAAAGTTTTTAATGACGAGAATCTGATCTCCATAAAAATGCGTCTGGTGAAGATAAGATGATATCCATGAGATTGTAAGATAATATAAAAGCCAAAGGCGAATTCTATTCATTTAGTTAGTGCATTCATTAATTTTAGTATAGCACCTTATAAGCAAATTGTAGAGTTAAGTTTAATATAGCAACAATTTTAATTATTAAGCAGTTAACTCTTAGAAATAAGCAAGTACAAAAGTAAAATAGTATTTTCATGAATGAAACTAAATACCGGATTTATTGGTGACAGCTTTAGAGCTACCGTATATGGTTTCCCTTTGACCGTAAAATATACGAGCGGCGTTCACCTTACTTATTAGCTAGTTACGTGGCAGACATTGATCATTGATTAGGTTTATTGGAAGGACAAACAGGGTCTTATATCTGGAGCTTAAATGTTTGTAAAATTAAACCATGTCCTTTACAAAGTACACTCGAATAAAATTTATTTAACGACCTAGAGATAAAAATAAAATGCGATAAGCCTTATCTATTAAGGCATTATTATTGGTTATATCGGTAAGCTCTTCATAAAATGCATTTCATAAAAGTCGGGTAGAACGATAACCCGCAAAGTGCAAGGATAATCTCATAATCCATCGCTCGGTTCACAAACAAACGTACTAAAAGGACATAATAAGAAAATAAACGAATTAAAACCCGCCGCGCTGTTCCCACGAGGCGAGGCGAGCTTAGCTTTTCATGTTCCAATTCAGGCGCACTTTCGTCGCTTTTATAGGACAACAGAACTAATATAGATCATAACTAATAGCTGTAAATTAAGTAGTTCCCGTTTCTTTTAATACAATGTCCTTTTATCATTAATTAAGACTAAGCGCATAGACTCTTTTATACGTTGTCACAACACCCCAAAAGCTTTTAAGTAACCCCATTTTTCAAAAAGTGTTATTTTTAAATCCTGACGGCTTAACCTTGAGATCAAAAGGCAATACACATTTTTCCTCTCTCATTTCTGCCATAACCAGATGCGTATGTAAAGGTATAAATTCGGTAGCTGTGCAAGTGGCGTTACGGAAAGCGCTCGCCCCGCGGGACACGTTGTTCAAAGTTAAATTGTTTTTACGCGTTCAGTGCCCGTAATAAATGAAACTTGGAATAAGCTGCGGTTTTAACTCGCAAGAAAGTACAAAACTTCATTATTTATAAAAGAGTTAGCTACATAAGTTTGGTAGATGAGTGAGTTTCTATAAGCGTTGTACTTATTAGCGGCGCATTATGCCATAAAGGTGAAACAAAATGGTTCCTTAACTTATAAACGAGCAAAGGGCCAGTAATCCTCGAAAATTCGGCGAAGGCAAGTGACGTCGGAGCTCGGCACGACGACTAATTGCAAGTCTCCCGGCTTGATAATCCGTTCACAGCGGGCGGGCCCCAAATTAAAAACCCCCGGTTGTGTCCAGTCCGGCTGGATTACCGCTCCCACGGCTCCGACATTTGGCCCCTAGCGGGAAAATATTAGGAGCAAGCGTTACGGGTTCTGTATATTAGAATCCAATATCGTTCTGCGTAATCTGTTCAGTTTTACTATCTGTCAATACATTTCAAATTATGTAATACTACAAAAAATTTAACATACATGAAGCTTTTGTTGCATCCTGCTCAATAAAAAGGTTTCCAAAAATTTTCACAGTGAGTAATCTCTCATTTCTGTGTTACCAAGGTTTGCGGGCACTGGTGCGAAAGTTCCTTAGCACAGCCAATCCCTAAAACCGAAGGGTGAGGGAATTCAAAAAGTTCGAAAATTTAGAAAATCGAAATCCTGAGATGAAATAGTAATTTATCAAAGGATTTTGAGTCTCGAGAAGCGGAAGTAAAGGATGGATACCCTTTATTGTGAATTGCAGCAGTGTGCCTCGTCGGAAATGGTAACACGAACATTTCAGGGTGGGAAAACAACCGGAATGTATTTAAATAATTTTCGCTTTCTCTCTATTGTAATTTTTTACTGCTTTCGTCGAACGAGGTCTTTATTGACCACCTACAAGCTTCATTTTGAATGCTGCAAGAATATTGTTTGCACATTTACTTATTTTTAGCGTGTGTTTAATATTGATTAGTTTACGTCTAGACTTTCTTGCAGTCATTTAGTTCATTCGTGACCAACAACTAATTCATGCATTGTGTTGACTAGACCTTTTCTGTTTAGCTAATAGAGTATATTCTTGGAATTAATATTAGTAATGCATGAAGCAACTACATAACTGTAAATGCTGCCATTACGTATTCGCCAGTATGGACAGATAATGAAGATAATGGTGATTTATTCCTTGTCCTCAAGTAGACTTCACACGTTATAACGCCTAACGCCATTACAAAGTCAGATTATTTATAATCCCATAACGGAATAATGTATGCACGGTGCGATGTACGCCTAAACGAATACGCCGCCGCGTATTAATATTCAAATGGCCTTTGGGCGAGCACTGTATGAGATCCCATGGTATTAGTCCCATTAACATTGCGGTGCGTCGGTCAGTACTTGTTATGTAAACACAATGAACGCACTGCAGGTTTCCCTTTGTAAAATATGTAAGTAATAATAAATTCGCAACACCTCAGGTCACGAACAGCTGCCGACTCGGCACTATTCTTGTATTACAATTAATATTGAACATAAATAACGTTTGGAAACAACATGTGTATGGAGGCAATTTAACTTAGAAATAGATTAAGAGAAGCTCTTCTTATTTTTCATCAAAGCGATCGTAGCCATTTCCTTCTTAGTGTCGAACAGCTGTTGTAAAGGTTACGCCCGTATCCTTGCACCTGCGGTCCCCGCGCTCTCGGCGCACCCCCTCTCGGCTTAATTACAATCCTATTAACGAAATCGTCTCGTCGCCTTCATCGCCCAATTGACATTTAGGGGTTACGCGACGATTTAATATTTGACCGTCCATACTTCCTCTTCATTATTTAGCATGTTCTCATTATTCATCGCCCTGATGGAGTGATAACACCACATGATTGTAAAACTTGGGAACGCCGATAGAGCGTTAAGATAAAAATATTTCGATTACCATTCACAGGCTCATATTCAAGTTTGCAATTGGTTAAAGAGATTCGATGATGCACGTGCGAGGGTACAAATCCACAAAGGGGTTCGTTTTTTCTTTCATAGCGCAAAAAAACACCGACAATTACGAGATTATGGATGAAAGGAGGGGGCAAAAGTTTTTTTCCTTTCAATCGGTAACCGTTGGCCTTTTTCTTTCTTCGTTTCCCTGCGGAGAATGTTTTAATTAAAAAAATCTTGGGTAACCCGAGAGGCGGTGGTGTAACGGTAGTCGCGGTTCGTAATTTGTATGAGGTGAGACTGACGTACAAGATCACTGGGTATTAATCAAGGCTGATCATTAACCGTGCGGGTTGATCGTGCAGCGCAGATTGACGTCGCGTTTTGTGAACTGGTTTTTGGAATACGTAATTTTATCTTGACATTTCTGCAGATCTCTAATCTTTTGGCGACAGTTTGTAGAATTTGCAGTATGTTTTCAGTGAAGTTTTCTTTGGTTGTTTTAGAGGTAAGTCCGGAACAGGCGAACTAAGCTGCGGCGTGCATGACAAGGTACGCGAAACAGACTAACGACCGGCCTGTAGATAAGTGCACATAATTTCGCCGCGTCCGCTTAGCTTGCGGCGCACACGCACGCGACGAGCGCGTCAGTCGGGAGCCGAGCGGTTCCATCACAACTCTATTCAATATAAATAAATTAACCTTATGTCTAAAGAAATAAGAACGACTCGACCGCAAATGAAACTTGCCATATAATAATGACGGACAGACGGTCTTCTTTGTATTCACTAATTTCTTTACCGTTATGTTATGGAAACTGCTTCCGACTTGCTATTGTCGATATGGGATTGTTTTGATATTTTGAAAGACAATTAGCTTTATATATACGGGGAACATTCGCGAAGACTAAGATGGTAGCTCTTGGGTTTCCTGCTTTAAACCTTTTCATTTTAGTCACTAAATATTGGATTTTGAATCGTTGAAAACTAGTGATCTAGACTTTCAACAGATGATGATAAAATTATGGAAACAAGATATTTATTATGCAATTTTGATAACGACGCAGACAGCTTATTGCATTTCATATGTAAATTAGCAGCAGATATATAATATCGCCAGGCTGGTATTAATGTGATCCTTTACTTGATGTTATGGTGACAGTTTTCGATTGCTTATAGGTCCTTTTTGTTCGGGAGCACGAACTGACATTTAAAAAAAGAAACTGCGTGTCATACAGTCATTGTGGAGGTGAATGCAGCCAGCTCTGGCACCATTAACATCGGCGCGTAAAATTGAACGTTGCGCTACTATAGTAATGTAATGACACACCAGCTGTTAGCTCGTGTCACTAGTCTTCGTCCTCACAAAAGACGAGGCATCGATCGCGGCCGACGTTCGTGACTATTGTTCGGCGAACGAATGCACCACCACCGTACATCTGTTTCGTTCCTTTTTCACTCGGCCTGCATAATGAAACCGGCCCATTGTGAGGAAAAACATCCACAAAAGAACACGCACTTTGGCGCTCGCCCTGTATTTTATAAGAAAAAATAACAGAGGCCTCCAGGCCTAAAAGGTGGGCGTAAACGCTGTCGGAAATGAGAAAGTCGATGCAACTGTTATGACATACGCGGTTCGTTAAGTGTTATTGAAAATAAACAACCAACCGTTCGCACTTTAACGAAGTCAGCAAAAATCCACAGTAGGAAGAATATTTGTGCTCATTCCCCGCATTTCAATATCCAAGGCGAAACTGATTCTGCCTGAGGCGAATTATTTGTCGGATCTACTACTGTAATAATTGGAGCGAATGAATGTGAAAAACATTTTCATACGTTCTGTTCTGCAATTTCATGAATATTAAATAAGCAAATAAAAGTCGTCGTATCCGTACCTGTCCTTCACTTGATATGTCTCTGTTAAGTTGTAACCACCGCACGTGTATCATTACCGGGTACAATCTGTGTATTTTAGCAGCAGATGGCGCCGTTCATTTGTACAACTGTTGTAAAAATATGTGTCAATATTGCAAAAAATATTTTCAATGTCGTGGTCTGTTTCGTTTTCATTTAATACATACATATGTATAATATTTAATACAGGTTCTTCTCAGGTTTCAAATATGCAGTACATTGAAAAGGATTAGGTCAAACATATGGGAGCTTTTGGACCCTCAAAAACAATACAGTGCAGCTGAGCTTAACCTCATAAAAAATCTTAATCCAGCACACGTATCTGACGACCACATAACTTGCCTCTGCGGGGCACTGCGGTAAGTACTACGACTAACTGAAATTTAGTCAGGAAGGAGCCATCATAAAAAATCGTACATTATAAATGCGGGCTCAAATTGTGCTCCCCCGGGCGGAGCGCCTGCGCCGACGATTAAGTGCACTTAATTCCGTCTAAATGTTGCCCGACGGGGAGTTGCGAAGTTGCTGCCGACTCTCTTTGGCTGTAGGGTACTGTACTGTATATAGACTGAATTCAATCAAAACGTAACTTGTCCGATGCGGGGCTGTCACTAACCATGTGACGTAACATGAAGGCTCATTATCGTCACGATAAGTTCTTTAGAGTTGCAGTTAATGCAAGGTCTATGTCCACAAGTCTCACGGATTACAACGTAGCAGTTAGTATAATTTTCTTATGTATTATAACAGCTAGCAAGTCTGACGTCAATCATTTACATTCTCGTTTTTTGTTTCTAAGCTATTCTTTGCAAAAACTCATCCTTGATAACGTTTCAAACGGACGAGTGGGGACTGAGACAGCCCTAGGGCTTCGCCAATACGGCGCGGCTCCCTCGCGTGCGTCGCGGATCAAAAACTCCACCATGTCAGCCTAAATCGCTGCCACAAACAACTTGCGGTATTCAGATGCATATCGCGATGAATTACTGGTGCTTAGGTACCGTTTAGTGACGCTTTTTATAAGTTCTCGGTTCCTGATATTTTTTGCCAATAAATAAACTGAATGAGAGCAAAACCTTTCGCTGTTAAGGTAAATGGTTCTCCGAGCATGGATCGATTTCTTGCTTGAAGCTCAGTCATGAAATCTGAGAGGTTTGTAATTTTTTCCAGACCCTCTTTTATGCTAATTAAAGCTATTACAATGAGCAATTAAATTCAATGGACCACAGCAGCTAGCTTCTTCAAAGCCTCGGTAAGAATGGAACTGACTTATGAATAGGATTCGGAATGCTACAAGCTAACTAACAGCGTATACCGCATGAACTAATCACACAATCGTTATTCGGTACAGACAACATCTAAAACAATAAATCAAAGTGACACAAAAACGCAACGTTGCGTCCACTAATCTTCCCACGGTTTTATTCTGGATCACTTTTTGTGTTCGTACGTGAGCTAAGTTGGCAATCGCGTGATAATATGTGACGACTATCCATTTCTATTTCACACTCAAGTCGGGCCGAACCGTGACTCTATGTCCCGGTAATAAAGACACGCTGAATGCGTCACTCAGCGTATGAAAGTGATGCTCGCGTGATTCCCAACATCCGATGGTACTTCAAATCTGCTGCCTGTTAATTTTCTGATAATTAATCTATACTCATTGGGGATTATGTGAGATTTTTTGCAGCTGTTGGTACAATACAGATTTACGAGTAATTTTAGAGCTTACGGTTCAAGAAATACGTCATAAAATCTTGTGTCCTGGAAGTTGTATATGATTGATTATTATTTTACCGACAAAGCTCACGGGACAGCTTGGATTTGCGGAGCGATACCGTCGGGGGCAGGTGTAAGGCGTTGTCCTAATTGGCAGCGATCGCGCGATGGCGATCGCGCGATGGCGTTTTTCATCTCACTTGCGAGGTTCCGAGGTTCAAATAGGACACTCTGATGAAATCTGTATGTTTGAACTCATCGCATGACGAGAACGCATCGTGTTGAAGTGCATGAAAAACGCCTCGCAAGTGAGATGAAAAACGCCATCGCGCGATCGCCATCGCGCGATCGCTGCCAATTAGGACAACGCCTCAGATGATAATGTTACGATCGTCGCTAAATTAACGATAACTTGTTAAAGTTGTTAAACATACTTTGTTAGATTTTTCTTATAGCAAAAACGTTTTAGGCGTAAAGCAGGTAGCTTTCTTATTAATCGAGTTTACAGTGTGGAAACAATTTAATGATGATAATGTGTGTAAAGCTGCGATTTCAAACGCAGTAGCAACGATGCATTAGTGATAGTGGTGCAGGGGTGGCGAAAGGGCGACGACAGCAGTAATTTTCCACTAATGACAGGGATTTTTGCTTTGAATTATTCGCATGCAACCCTAACGTAATTACTGTGATACAACATACGATTTTGCTAATTAGAGATTATTTAAAGTGACATCATTTGTAAAGGCTTCAATGAATTTGGCAAAAAACTTTCGGCTACACCTGGTGTTTGATATTGACCTTTTGAGGTGTTTTTAAGACTTTTTCGAGAGGTCTGCATAGTGAGCTACAAACGCTGACACAGACTATATTTTATATGCTAATGAATACCATGCACTTCTATAAACATTTCCCTCATAGGTACATATTGCACATACTTCTGCCTCCCATCTTCTATGCATAATAAAGTGTGTACTATCTACTCTTAGCAGACTCACAATTTGTTAAGAACCCAATAAGGTCGCGTGTTACTTTATCTTTCTGAATTAAATAAATGGCTAGATCATGACAAATATATAGAGTTAAAAGCTTAATTTACATAAGTATTTTTAATGTTTATTGCTGTGCTTTGGTGTAACCACTTAAGTGTTGTGTTGGAAATAAATGATGGCATCAAAACACCATAGAATAGTATTTATATGAACTTTTGAAAAAGGTCAAGCCTACCTCTTTTCATGTTTGATTGAGTATGGATCGAGCTCCGATAATCAATACAATTTATTCAAGGGAGCGTAGGTCAAGGAAGATAAATTATTTTGCGGGTTTTAAAACATTGTGGGATCGTGTGGTGTTTGTAGTTTCATTTAGTTTCGTTGCCCGGTCTAACTGACTTGCAGTAGATTGATAAAAGTATTGCAATAAGTTGGGCAATCACAAAGTGTGTATCAAAAGCTTGAATTCAAAACATGGATACATTTTCAAATAAACATTTCAACATTATAGACAGACGTTCTGAAGGGCTTCATAAGGAATTCTGTTTTGCTATCGTTAGTAAAGTTCAATAGTTCGGTTGGAGAAACCACCCACGGCGATGGGCGGCACCGCGGGCGAATCTTGTATTGCCACCAGACGTCTCAAGTGTCGAAGCTACCTGTTCTGCTGAGGACCGTACATAATTAATGGTGAAGGCATTCCTGACAACCCCAACGACTATGTTATGATTTTACGAGTCTGCACCTAAAGCTAATGGAAATACCGTGTTCTTTTCAAGTAGGCTAAGTGGATTAGCTTATCAGCCGTTATGAAATTAAAACAGGACATCGTAATAAGCGTTAGTCATCGAAATAATTAAGTAATCGCTAATCTTGACTCGATTGTTCAATATCGTAGGCGTTGTTCTAATTATGTTAAGATTAAATTTTATTGTAGGTATGAAGATAGGATCTTTATCGGCGATTTCCCTCGTTATTGACAATGACAATGAAACTAACATTGACATTGTGAAATACCGAAAAATTCAAGGCACGAAGCGGATTGTTGTACGGTGTGTAGTGTACACGTGAGAATTGTGAATTACGTCAGCCACTTATCATTAAAGTGACAAGGCGGTATTATGAAGACATGTGTAGGCTTGTCTATACCTAAAATTGTCTGTAGAAGTACGTACCCAGAATACAAACAGGGCGTGGCCTACAAATCTTCGTTTGCGATAGCATAGTATTCCAACGTACCGCGAATGTTTCATCGCCCTTTAGTGACTTTTATCTCATCTCAATTTGTTATTTACTCTGTACCTACAATGAACCTTGATTTTCATTATGCTTCCCAAATGCGTCACGTTCCTCCAGTGGTATCGCATTTGTATCTTAATTTAAGTGATGTATAGACAATGGGACAATTACACTTAGTTTTATATTCAACCGTGAGCGCCAGTGTGGGATTATCACATGGTCGTGCACCCGACCAGATAAACAAAATAAGAATTAAGGGTCCGGAAGACTCACGCTGCGCTCACAACTTGGAAAAGATTTCGAGTACAGCTTGTGAAGTCCCCAACCCGCAGCGTAAACACAGTTATACCAATAATGCGGGCGACGTGCTCTCATTAGAAAACCGGACTCTCCAGATTCGAACGTAGATACGATTTCCATCGTTGCAAACATAACCAAAGAAAATTAAAGATTCTTGAGGAGTCAGCGACATAACTGTCCAAGTGTAGCTTGAGGCGGTGACAGTAAAAACTTCAAGCCTGCATCGTGAATGCCATCTGCAGAGCTCGTCAAGGCATGGGCGAGCGATAAAAACGATCGCACAGCGCATGCGAATGCGAATATCGCGTTACGACGCGGCCATACCAATGGCGGTGACTATACTCAACACGAGGATGCTTATTTTACGTCCACGAAATGTTCGTGCCGGTGCTAAATGTGATAATGAACCCTCACAAGGTAATCACTGACGCGTGTTTACGCATGTATATGAAAAGAACACGAAGTTCAATGGCAACGGAGCGGCCGCCGAAAAACATTACATAAGAATCGCGCGGCAAGGTCAATGTCGCGCGGAACAAAGATCGCGAAAGTGCTCCAATGTTACGTAGGCAGCTCTCGGCTCGCTCGGATAATTGCGATGTAATCGCCGTAATCCATCCACGAGTCTTGTTTCCTTTTACGGCGCGCGCAGCTTGCGGCCGCATAGAAACAGCTGACCGACGGCACGCGCTTCGAATGCATATTAATGTCGCACCCGCCGCAAAAAACACGTATAAAATCGAAATGCTACTATGAAATATCGAACCAGTTTGAAGTGCAGGCGCCTCAATTATGCAATCGTCGTACGTGGACAACGCATAAATCAAACCACGCAGTCTTTGTAATTGTGTAATCGATTTCAGTTTTTAACAGCATATTCTTTGTTTTTGGTGTCAGGCTACGCACGGTGTGTAGCTTCCAATTTAAGCGTTCGCCATAATTGATGTTCGTCGTCGCCTTCCTTTTACAGCGCTTCCCTGTCCCGAGTATCCGGTAAAGGAAACAAACACGCCCTTAATTTCATAACATTTGTAAAGTATACAGGAAAGTTTCGTTGTTATATCATTAAATTTTTTGTTGATGAAACACTCTTTTAATCTTCAGAATATGTGGGATGGCGATAAAATAAATTGTGATGATTTATTATCAATGGTACTATAGTACTATCTTATCAAAATTGCTCGGCAAAAACGCTACAGTACTCAGATAGCGGGTCGATAGCATGCACGCACATTTGGCGAGGGCGGTGATGTTGTCGCAGAGTAAATAGCAGAATGAGTTCATCGCAGGGATCCTCATTGTCCTGTCTACATAATGAGTGAAGCCATGACATTTCTACCCCGCGGCGCCTACAGCTGCCCATCATTACTATTGAACAAAAACTTTCGATTGACAATAAAACAATGAAATACGTTTACACAAACAATCTTCGATAAGCTCGATGTTTGCAAACACTTTCTTTTGATCGCGGACATCGGGACATCCCCTTAGCATTTTATAGCAGAAACAATAATAACAATTTATCAGGCTATTAGTATTAAGGCAGCTGTATACTGACGGGGCACGTTCGCATTGCTAATGGACACTAACGCGATAACTTTATATCCATGAGGGTGGGCAGGACAACTGCGCCGGTGACTAACAAAAGCATGGTATATACTCTCATTGTTGATCGCAGATAATTAAATTGATTCCCCCTGCGAGATTATAAATTGTCTCTGAATCAAATAGGTAGTAGAATTTTAATGCACTATTTTATGGGCTTTGATCTTTAAAAATAGCGGCTTCTTGATTTGTGAAGAGATATTGTGAGTGTAAATTAAAATGAACGTTCAAGTTTCTATTTTAACGCTTGATGCCGGAAGGGCATTAAAATAATGATGAGCCTATAAAACATTTTATCCAATCGATAACCGGACAGGACCTCGTATAAAATCTCTCACGCAGGCTGCACCGGCCGTCGACGCATAAAATTCTTCACGCCACATTTTCCAGACACGTGATATTTCTAGAGGCAGCCTGTATGAAGCAGATGTTCTAGGTCGATGACGTTAGACCTTTCTATGTTGTCGCGTGCCCTGACTTATGCACATGGTGTTGTTATTAATGCGCTGTTAGCAAGCCTCCGGGGTTGTCAGCACTCACCTTTTTATAAGCTTTGTTCAACAAAAGCATGTGTTATTTTGGTATTTAGATGTGTTACTTAATGTGTTGTGGTGGAATTCCGGATTAGATGAACAAGTTTATTAGCAGGTGTTCAATTAGTCTTAGAAAAATAAGTTTTTAAAATGCAGCTTTAGAGATGAGATGCGTCAATGGAGATGACATTAAAATATCACTGATTAACTTCTTTTCAAAATAAAACTTGTTGAGTTTGCTGATAGCGCCTAGAATAATTTGGACTTTTATCGTACTTTAAAGAGTTTTATCTTAAATTAGGTTTAACGATTAAAGGTCACATATTCTGGCGTCGGCAGTGAAGATCGTAATTCTCCCAACTGGCGACCACTTAGTGTTTGTGACGTTAATGACGTCATTAAACCTCTCGTACGTCCACTTCAAGATCACGTTAGTGTCACATCATAAAATAAACATTCACACGTAATGGGCGCCCGCCTTTGTCAAGAAATGTAGAAGTCATGTCCAAGAGGCAAGTACGACATAAGTAATGATTTTAGATGAGTAATTCAAGATAATTTTATATCATAATCATCATGATTTAATGATTGCGCCTTAGCCCTAATTTCAACACTGCTCATTAAACATAATGTATCGCTACATAACATCAAATATTTAGTGGATAAGAATCGAACCGAGTCTCAGAATGAAAATATTTAATGCTTTTTATTATTAATCCTTGTGTAGCCAAAGTAACGCAGTAATTCCTGTTCATATTGTCCAAAGATTGTCATTAGCGGAACAGGTCCCGTAACTTTCCTCATTTGGGGGGGTTTCCTAAACCGGCAGTCACACCTGCTTGCAAGGGGACCCGAATTCTTGTCGAAGGGCGCTGGGCTGCCACGGAACCACTATAAAGCATTATGTAAGTAATAATATATTTATTGAGTGAAGAAAGGTGCTGTGAGAGTTTTTGTATGAGGGTATTTTTCCAAATACCCATACACATAGGTGTTTATGATTTTTACAGAAGTTTTACATTTTGAATTTTAGATGTCCGTATAAAAAACCTGAAGATCAATGAATTAACTCACAATATAAGACAATTAGCAGAGAATTGTATTCCCCTAAACATTAAGTTATACACCCTTCTTGCCTGGTGCTTGCCCTGTTATTTTCACATTCTTGCTATCATATTTTTGTACATCCCACAGAAATATTCAAATGCTGTAGATAATATTTGAACAAGTTTTCACCAACTTATCTTAAACTATACATCTTCGATAGTGAAATTTATGCAAACTGATGTTTCCGTGAAATAGAACTTTATGTAATTGAGCACTTAAATTTTCTCGCGAGCGTCTCACGTTGGCAACGTTTCATATTGGCGATGATTTATTTTCAATTCGATATGAAATATTTTGTGCATTTCGTTCAATAATATTGTAGAATCTTTTCAAGGAATATGTTTGTTTAAAATGGTCAGTATGGGAGAACTTACATTGAAATATTTATTTTATCTTTTTCCCGAATTTGATTGTCTAGTCTCTGAATAGAGTAAAATGTGTAATATTAATTTGCAGAATTTTACCCTTATAGTATGGAACAAAGAAGAGCTTAACAGTCAGTGTTAAATTGAATAAATCACTAACAAAATTAAATTATACAATTAAGATAAAATAAGTAGTCTAGACTGGATTTTATCGTGGTAAAGCTTTACCTAATTGCATGATCAGTTTTTCTTCAGCAAGATAGCAATGTTAAAAAGTGGCAATAGCTTGGTATACCATCTTAACTGAGTAAACATGGTACAAATATAGGAAGAGTAAAAACTAAAACTGTAGAAGGAGAATGTTTTTATAGTTTATGTTGATAATTTCCATAACAAACCTTGGTTGGAAGACGAGTTTATGACAAAAAGCGTTGGTTACAGCGGTATGCCCGGGTCGGGTTTGAGCTATGCTAAGCGTCGTTCTCGCTCGCTATGCAACCCCGGCACGACGAGGGGACGAGGCGAACTCGTAATTATAAACAGGGCGAGGTGAGTCGAGGTGTCGAGATATCGCGATAATATCGAAACGTTTTCGTTTAATGTTGCTGGCGGGTATTTAATCGCGGAATTTAATAAAATGGTCAAGCTGAGCGCGGGGAACGCTGATTTATCGTGGGCGATCGCAGCGAGTATCGATACGGAATCCTACTCGACTATCGATTCGAATGTATTTTTTTGAGATTATCGATTTTGTTTTTTTTTCGGACCGGAGGTATTCGTTTATTGACTTCATCGACGGATAACTTTTTCAGCCGATACATAGTACAAAATAATTAGTTGTTTGAACTGTTTTAACTCTGAAATGTTAAAGATTTTAGTTATTTATTTTAAAGAATGCAACAGTTATTTATCGAAATAACGAGCGTTGATATAGATCTAAATGCGACTTTTGGAATATTTTTAACATTCTGCGATTATAAACTTAAATACATTAGTGAAGTACCAACGCAGGTGTGTAGACAAATATATCGAATATCAATCGATTGAATTGCAACATCAATTTTAATCACGTAATTATGCAATTTGCTTGTTAGTGTAATAACTGTGATAGATATCGGACTCAGTTAATAGAATTAATTTGTATCTACATTGAAGTTTATTTAGAAATTATTCTGTCGGTATGAATCGATAGAGGTGTCCCTCCCTTCTAATGTAAATTCAACTTCAGAACATAATCCTTCTTATTAATCTTTCGTTCACCACTCTAGAAGTTAAGCCATGTCAAGGTGATATAAATGTATTTATTGGATTAGTCCATTTATTTTACAGTTAGCCAGCTCATTAAATTACTGTAATGGTTCAACAAATCCGGAATTGTAAGCAATAAAATTTTATGTGCTATAGGTATATTTTAGCACTATTATTAACATTTGTTAAAAGTATCTACTTACTACAATAAAATATGCATACTCAATTGTAATTTTGTTTAGAATCAGTCAAATGCTTATGACGTAGATCTTTTAAAGATTATAATCTAACATAAAAGATTATCTCAATAATTTACACTGACTTGTTAACTCACGATGTTAAAACGTAATCTTATTTCAAAATATATCATGTTTTGTATTTAAACCAAATATTTATTCGGGCGTTCACTAATTGTATGCGAAAACCGTCAGTTCAGTACACCGAGTTTATGTAAAGATATGAGATAAGGAATTAATTTTGTAGTTTGAAGTTGAACGTCTAACGGTGTTGCGTTTCGGGGTAATTAACAAATACCTTTAGTCTCTCGAGGAGGGAGCGATGGCAATCGTGAACTTCGAGAAGGTTCGAAACTTCTGCCGACGTGACTGGATGTAAAGTGAACTGATATTTGTGAGCTTCCAAAAAGCATTTCGGTTACTGTCAAGTCAGCACGACAAATGACAATGAGCGTGAAGTAGCAAAATTAAACAATGTTTAGGGAAGGAAACATTTGAAAATATTGTGGAATTTGGGGATCATCCCCTCGGTTATACTTTAGTTATGATAATAGAAGTCTAAAAATAGATTAGTAGATTCACCATTACTCACAAAATATGTTATAGGTAATCGTGTCATGAATGATTATAATTATGCGATTATCACAATGAAAATGACTATATAGCAGACATCTTATCTTCAGGAATATCCTATTGATAAAATTTCCCGTAATTGAAGCTTTATTTTCAAACCGCTCTATTCGATCCGGGAAAAAGGTTTCACATACGATTTCATCGATTTCTCTGCAAACAATGAAGTAAAGAAAAATATATTAGCCCCTGTGATGTCCATGGTACGATTCCCCTTTGTAAACGCCCTCTCTTGGGCGATTGCATCGGAAGCATTAGAAATGCAGCGGGATTATGCAGCAATCTGCCATCAGCGGGCCCCCTCCACCCTTGAAATGTATCGTGTTGCCAGGATTAATTGGTGTTTACCCCGAGTCTTGGGGCAAAATATCTCGTATTATATCACGCGAAATTAGACTGTGTAATGGTAAATTAATAATATATTGCGGTATGGAAGCGAACAGTTTTGGAACGAAGGCTGGTTGTACAAATACGTGGATCGTGGTTAATACAAATTGGTAGAGCAGAGGCTTTGTTTAATTAAATTGTAATTATAAAAATTACAATACCTTCGCATTATTTGATATGATCATTCATATGAAAGAATCCTAGACCCTTGTGAACAATATCGCAACCTCTCAATTCAATCATATCCTGTAGTTATCAGATCATTGACCGCGGAACAGAGAGCTATTTTCTCCCAGCGTGACCACGACATATCCGTTCAGAAAATTAACTCGTATATTAAGAAATGTTCTTTATATTTCTTAATTCGGAAGATATGTTAGAATTTACGAAGGAATTATTGGTGCGGAGAATTTGTCGCTCACTACTCTCAGTTGAAATACGAGGAATGCAATTGGACAATACGACGACGTTTGTCTTGATAGATGGGCTCCAATAAATTGTTGACTTAGCTGCCTACGTACCTCTATAGAGGGCCCCCGAATACCTCACGTTCACACCTATAGCTATGTGTGCACGCCGTATTAGACCAACCATTCAAAACATGACCCCTATTTTGGCAGCTTTTTTTATTTCGAAATCAAAGTTCTCAAAAGGTATTTTGGGGTAAAGTAAAAAAAAAAAATTCTCACGGAGCATCCTCAAATTGAATAAATGCAGGTATTGCACACAGCAAAGTCTATTGAACTTTTTTACGAAGAAAAAAATTCACTATTCAATCACGAACTGGGATTATGCACTCGTTGACCCGGCTTATTTCTTATGTGCGGTAAAAAAATACAACGGAAGGAATAGTTATCTCTTAACCACCCAATACCCAGACGTGCATCGCATTGCTAGATACATTCCGACGTTCAGTTGGAAAGTCAAATGCATTGTCTAACTACAATTTCCCTCCGGGATCCCCAATGGTATTCGGTTCGGAAGACGTCTCTCATTGTCTGGCATTACTAAAATATATCCGAAGCTATTACGAACTTCAGACATACTATTATCACGAAGATACGAACTAATCAGACAATATGTAAAGGTCAATAACATAAACTGAATATATTAACTGCTCACAAAATATATTTATAGCGTTCGTGCACTGAACAAAAACTTGTTTCGGCTAATTTCTTGGTCGTCCTTGCCCGTCCTTCAAATAAAAACTAGATAAAAACAATCGCCAAATCGCAGTTTCAAATGCAAGGATGACGTAGCGGCACACGCGTCGCCTCGAGCGTAGTATTTGGTAGACTAATCGTTTATAATTTAAATAATAACAAAGGGTACCAGAGAATCGTCCGCGCCCGATCGTCCGACCATTCGCTAATTATAGAACGCGTTTAACCTAACCCTAAAATTTCGTAATCGGTATTTAAATTTTTAATGGCGGTAATTGACAAGGATCAGCGCTACATACAAATCAAAATTCTATATGTACGTCACTTAGTGGGAGTTCTGCTGAGAAAGATTTTTATCGTATTCTTTCGAAACAAAGAGATAGTTGACCATTAAAACGTAGTTCGTGACATGTGTACGAGTCAATTACAGAACGCGTGGGTAGCAGCAGTTGTCCCGGTAATAACGAAGCTACTAAAATTTCTTAAGCGATGTATGCTATGAAGTTATAGATAAAGAATCTATAAGCACAATAAATAATCGAATCGCCATAACATTTTTAGGGTTCCGTAGCCAAAATGGCAAAAACGGAACCCTTATAGTTTCGTCATGTCCGTCTGTCCGTCTGTCCGTCTGTCACAGCCGATTTACTCGGAAACTATAAGTACTACAGTGATGAAATTTGATGGGAATATGTGTTGTATGAACCGCTACAAAAATATGACACTAAATAGTAAAAAAAAGAATTGGGGGTGGGGCCCCCCATACATGTAACTGAGGGATGAAATTTTTTTTTTCGATGTACATACCCGTGTGGGGTATCAATGGAAAGGTCTTTTAAAATGATATAAAGTTTTCTAAAAAACATTTTTCTTAAAGTGAACGGTTTTTGAGATATCAGCTCTCAAAGTCGTAAAAAGTATGTCCCCCCCCCCTCTATTTTTATAACTACGGGGTATAAAATTCTAAAAAAAATAGAGGTGATGCATGCTAATTAACTCTTTCAACGATTTTTGGTTTGATCAAAGTATCTCTTATAGTTTTTGAGATAGGTTGATTTAACTGTAATTTACGGAACCCTTCGTGCACGAGTCCGACTCGCACTTGGCCGGTTTTTGTGAAATGTCAAAGGTGAAAGAGACTGGGACCACTGAAGCAGGTGTGTTCCGGCTGCATAGGGGCAGCTGCTCGCTTATAAAAGAAAAATACCTTATAATATTAAAAACCGAGTATCGATTTTTATACGATGAAAAATAATATAATTGTAGCTTATAATAGGAGGTAAAAACGACAAAATATGAAACATAGTTTTTAATTGACCTCTTGGAAAAACAAAGGAGACAGATTCTAAGAATACATGAGGACTGTATAATGCCTGTATGATTAGCTATGGTCAAAAAACTAAGAAGTATGATGATATTTCAAGACAGATTGTTCCAAATCATAAGCTATTAAATCACTTAGCCTAAAGGGTACACACACGCCCAAATCAACAATTGATAAAACGCTATTCGCTCTTAAAGAACTTTGAACTCTTAAAAAATGACCTTAACAAGAAAGTTTCAAATATGAAAACGACTTCCGGCAAGCCGGGCATGACGAATTTCAAAACATTTCTAATGATCGTCCGGCATCCGGTTGGAAAAACCTCAAACCAGTAATTTCCAGGTAGACGCCATTATCATTCACACGTCATACGTGAGACCCTATTTGGCATATTTTAATCTGAATTCAGCGCTGTATTTTTCCTTCCTAGTTATTGCTATAACTTCAGCAACTTTTGTTGTAACCATTCTAGAACAAGCTTCCAAACCCGATTCTGCGAGCTGTGCTCCATTTAAGTTAACGGAATTCTTGCTTCGTATATAGAGGCAACCACCACAAACATAAAAGGTTTTCTCATTTAAACGTTACACGGTCTTCTTTCACGTATCCATTCGGTCACTTAGAGCAGTCTCGACGAAGCAACCGATAATTGCATTAGCGAGGAACCAGTTTGTACATCACTGCCCTTTGACTGCACTGATTCTTTATGACGTACCACATGAGAAATACTCTATGTGGGATGGAAACTTAAAACTTCCATCCATAGTTTGGTGGTACTAATGGCTTCACTTCGAATCGTGATGGCCGATTTACTTCGTGTTCTCGAGTTGATTTGCTCTCGTCCATTAATTAATAGACTTTATAGTTGAACTTTAGAACTCGTTCTCGAACTATATCAGCAGGAGTTATTGTATGGAAGGATGTAGTTCCCCTGCTTGATAAACTAAAACTCATTAATCACGCAATTAAATACCATGAAATATGTGCAAATGATGTTTCCGCACTGAGTGTTCAGACAAAAACCCGTGATAAAACTTTTCCTGTTTTAATTGGCTATTTTTCTCGTTCCATTTGTTAACACCAATTATGTTGACTTGAAAATGTTTTAGAAATAACGTTGGTAGTAAATAAAACGACCACTTTAGGTTTGTTATACCTTATTTGATGTTACAATAGTAACATTAATCAGTAGAATGTCGGTGTAAGTTATCGCCCTGCCATATGCTCAAACAAAGAGATCTTAGTTCCAAAGCCTGATAAAATTACTGGTGTAATGAAAAAATATTGCTGTAAAGGGTGCACGGAGAGCTCGTCAATATTTCAGTCTCAGAGTAAACAAACGATAGACAGGCAGACATCAGGCAGATACTGAATAGGTGAGTATTTCCAAGGTTATTTACATTCCACGTTCTCCGAGTCAGGTTAGTGTGCAGACTTCAATTGAAGTAGGTTTGATTTAATGCATTATACATATGTACGTAAGTGCCGTTAGGTAAAATTACCGTAGGCCTAGTGATCAGCAATAAAGGTTTTCTAGTTGACCAATGATGACGAAGTGGATATGCCGCGATGTCATGAAATCTTTGCACTTTGCGCTACAATCGGCATATCTTTGATCAAATGATAATAATCGTTACAACGTGATATTGTGCTATATATGGCGATTATGAAATCGCAACATGACGCAGTTTACATATGACTACGCAAATGGATTGCGTATACAGATTTATCAGATAAAGAATTCATCTAAGGTTAATGTATATGAACATCACAATATGTCCAAATAAGTGCTCCAGAGCGATATCTAGTAATTAGGATTGTAGAATAATAAAAGGAAAAGGGCACGGCCAGGTTACAATTTATCCACATTTCAATTTATTCACATCCACTGAAGACCAAATTTTCAACAATGGTCTAACGGTGCCCTTTAGTCGGGCAGAAACCATTGTCTTGTCAGACAATTTTGGTAGATTTTCGTCTGCTTTACGACTTGTGACTTGGGCAATACGCACGCGTCAAACCTCGAACAATAAAAATATAAATAAACAATAATGAAAGTTGAACGACCACGGTTGGCGTTGATGACTCAGTTTCTACCTGACCGGACCAGTGTCGTTTTATTACAAACTTGTCTGTGCCGATGCAGTGATCATCACAAAGACAGGAATTCCGTATCATCTCCGGCCGTAATCATTTTTTCTGTCTCCCTCTTTCTTTCTTACGATTGCAGTGGTCGAGGAACTTTACGAGGTCTAGGTCCTTTGTGTGATTTACTGGCAATATTTTTATATATTCATTTTCAATATTGACCTCCAATAAAACCATAACAGGCTTTAAGTGCTTTTTGAAATCGAGTTTCTAAAATGATAGCTTCGCCAATTTCATCGGTGTATTCTTAGTTTTTGTGGCGACTTTACAATACAATACAGGCCACTCCAGTTCATGCCAATAAGCATAAATCCTCGCTTAGTTTTTTTCTCCAATATTTAAAAACACAATTTCCAATTCCGATGCTTTTCTGATCGTTAAGTTTTTACTTGCATTCTACAAGACCTTATACTAAAAGGCGAGCTGTTCCGAAATTCAAATCAAATCACATCCACCGTTCTGAGCCCATAAGTCGGGGCATGCGCAACGGCCGAGGGCCAATGCGCCCGCGCACGCTTCTAATGACAGCGGGGCGGGGGGCGCGCGGGGGGCGACCGACCGGTTGCGTGATGCACCGCGGTAAGTACATGCCATAAGGGCTCGTATCCAGCTGATTTGATTGGGAATATCAGCTGATTTTATGGATATTTGTGATTTCAATTTCATGAATACCGCGAAAATGATTCTCAGTCGTCGTTCTCAGTATTGAAAGTCAAAGAATTCTACTCTGAATACAAAGTACAAGTTTTTATATTCCCGCGAAAACAATTTTACAACTTGAGTTTTTTTGCTGTTACTATTTTATGTTTCGCATTTACATATAACCTTACAGTCACAAAAGAAAATGTTCGTCGTAAGACAGGTGGTAGACTTGACTTTCTAGGCGTTATTTAATACATTGTAGAAGATTACAAGTTTTTGAGGCGGTCGCTTTTGAAAAGTGGCGTCGTATAAACAGCAGCTTACCATTGCGCGGCCGGGAACCCGTTCGCTGTCCCCCGGCACGCCCGGTTAGAACTCCTAACTTTTTATTTTACAACTCACCCTTTGCGGCTTAGGCTCGCGTGAATGCCCTACTACCTACCGACCGCCAACTAACTTTGTTCCTTTTCTAAGGTGATTTCCACGTCACTTTAAAAACTTTCGCGCCAGTTCAGCAAAAATATTGCTAGCTTTGTATTCGTGTTTTTACGTTCTGGCTGTGGTGTGGCTGTGACTAGTATTGGTGCCTGAGTTGTTTTGTAATTTATGGAGCTGTGTTTGAATTGTTTTGGCATGATTCCTGGTTTTCAATTGAGATTTATTTCTTGTAATAAGTATTGCAAGTCGGCTTTTGTTGGTATTGGATTTAACGTAATAGGATCGATGATATTGGAAATGTGAGGGATGTGCAGACTTATAGAAGATTACGATTTTAGGCCATGAGGTCACTTGAATGCGTTTCGGGGTTATCAATGGTCGATAATGCTTTTTGGAAATATCTATATACATATATTTTCTGATTAATAAAGGTTCAGTGGTAAAGAATATTAGAAAAAAAAGTTATCGATAAGATATTTCGATAACAACGAATATGAAGGTCTTTTATGGTGAAACTATGGAAACCAGCATATGACTCAGTTTTACAGCTCATACTGTAAGATCGATCTGATTACGGTTGCCACGTTAAAAATTACAGCATAATATCGACGAAATAGTTACGTGAGCTATGAATCGATAACGCACGGCATGGTTCAAGTGTCCCTTATCGATATATTGAACTCTAGATAAACGTTATCGAATTGATATTTAACGAAAACCATTGCGTTAAAATTTCAGTAGAACTTGTTTGTTTACTAAAGTCAATATGGGTAAATAAGTGTGTTATTTTACAATCATAGTTTTCTGGAATCCTTGATTTAGTTGAAGTGGCCAAAAAATGGCACCTGTGTTATGGTATGCCTACTTAATAATTTCATGGTATTACTGATATCAGTAGAGTGCGTTAGAACGTGACTCACACACCATTATCAATTTTCATCATAAAAACAGACTGTATAAATAGATAGGTACCTACTACCAAAAACATCTTTATTTCCTCAAACCAATAGGTACTAAATGAAATGATTAAAAACCAAGTACGATTAGAAACAAGCATGAGACATGTAAAAGTTATGTATTAACAAGTATATATGTAGTAAGTATGTACCTATTTATGTAGATATTCAACTATCGTATTTACCACGTAATATCTCAATTGGACTTATCAATAAGCACAATGACACAAACTGGCTGTTATACAACTAGGTGCATCTCAGTTCACCAACCCCAGATAATACTTTGTCAACAAATACGGACGCGTTGTGATTACATACATTATATACCTACATACATGTACAGTACACTGCACATCAGTGGTAACTGTCATGCACCTTAACTTAATAGTCATAAGTACGATTTTAGTATAAAACTGTCACCACTGACCTGAAGTTGACTGTACCTACCTATTTTTAAGCGCACATTATGAGGAAAGTCAAACTGTTAACCATTCAAATAATAGACGTCACGTCAGTTTTCCTTTAAAACTAGAAATAGCCTTTACTGAAGGGAAAATTGACTATTCGAAGCAGTCATAATTAATATTTAATTGAGGAAAGGAGAACACGTGTAAGTAATGATTGGAGTTTTAAATAATTTGATATGCCAATAAGGCTTAATTAATGTTCAACTATTTCCTTTCCGCTTTTGTACTATGCCATACCATTGACTGTATGAGCAATCAGTAAATGTTACAAAACTATAAGTAGAAACTTTTTCAGGGTGTAATAAAATAAACTATGTATAACTTACATTAACGCCCTACCTATCAGTTCAAAAGTACTTTCGTGACGTCATATACCACTTGAGTGCACCTGTGACCACCTGTCAATAGCATGTGTCATTAAAACTTTTGACATACTGACTTAAGTGCTTTGGGAGTACCAGCTAAGCTTGAAATAAGTCCTTAAGCATGACATTTTGAGTTCTGATACTGTAAGGTTCTTAACACTTGAGATATAAGAATGTGAGCAATTGAGCATGAATGTTTAGTTGAAAGTTTACAAGTGTTTGGTTATTTCTGTTCTAAATTATTGTTGTATTGTTATAGAATTATGTTATTTAAGTATGCCTTTAAGGGGAGATACTGATAAAGGTACACTTTTTTATTTCTTTGAGCTAAGCACCAAACCCGCATAAACATACATAAATAAATTATTATAATTACAAGCAACAGCACTAAAGTTACAAGTGAAGTTTGGTGGCAGCGAAGTTAAATTAAGAATGCATTAAAAAATTATTCACAACATTACTTCTAATATTAACAATATACTAACAAATAAAATGGTACAGTCACATACATGTACTGGTAACACACTAAAAATAACGAAACAAAAAGCATTTAACAGAAATAAGCTACAGTATAGGTACTCCTGTATACTTTTTAAGAAGTTCTAATTGTCATAGAAGTTATTAAATTCTACTAGGTAATATTCCTATTCTATGCTAAAAGATTTTTTATGAAACTGGGCAGCAATATACCTAATGTAAAAATAATCTACCTATATAGAACAATAAATAAAAAGCAAACACTGAGATGCAATTACAAAACAATCGACTTATCACACATATTTGACCGGGACCAACCACACCTAAATTCATGTATGTCTCCAACGTTATCACGGGTATTGGTGACCCACATATCGCCACTTAACCAACGCTATCTAACTGTGGTATCATGCTTTACAGCTCGCTTACTAAAGCAGTAGTCAGTTTGTTGTAATTTTGTATTTTCTTTCATTATAAAATGTGTTTATTATGTTAGATTAAGAGTTTGTTACAACATTTATTTTTTTTGGATTTTATTGAATTAAAAATGAATTTATATTTGTTATGTTAATAAACACAAATTTGGTCAGAATTTCTTATGATATATTAGTTTAAGTAAAGCGGCTAGACAGCACTGCCACATGAGCTAAAACTACTATCACAGCTTGTTAAGTTTTAATAACATTGAAATTAAGGTAAAGGCCAGATTAAAAAGAAGCCAAACTCAATAATAACGTTGTTACTAATATTACCATGCAAAATTTGTAATTAAGCTATCTCTATTACTAGCTATCATTTAACAAAAGTGCCAAGTCAAGACTATAGTAAATGGATCAACATTTTTCAACTACTGATAAAAGTAGACATGCAATCTTAAGACCTCAAAAGAAATTCATTAGATTTTATTATTTATTGATACATAAAAAACAGTCAGGGTGATTAATCATGACAATAAGTTAAAATATAGATATCAAAATGCCTAGGTGCTTTGTTACAAATGATAATTAATTTTTTTCTAAACAAAACACTTGCTTTTGTGATTGACTGTAAAAAATGCACAATATCAGAAAATATTTCATGGCCAAAGATTAGGAACAAACTACAGATGGAATAGAATATAAGTCATGCCCATCTTAATTCCCTACTCTTTACAAAAAAAATAATACATATGAACTCTTTCTAAGGCCTATTTTAAAAAAGCAACCAAAAGTAATCCAAGTCAGCCAGTCACTAGGTAATCCCAGCCAGATAACGAAAAACAAAAGCAAACTCTGATAATATCTAGAGCTACACACAAAAGAGATTTCTTTTTTATCATATCATGACAAATTTTACGTCATGACGTGATAATGACCAAAGTTTACCTTGATATTATTATAATGAAGTCAAGTTCAATAGTTTTGTTTTGAATATATTTTAGCTATAAGTAGCTGTTTTCCTGTGGCTTCACTCATGTCTCATGAGAAAGGAACCTTGTACCGGAAATAGTAATAGAGACTGTTTGTACCGGGGTAAAATATAGCCTATGTTACTCAGGAAGAGTTTAGCTTTCCAGCAGTGAAATAATTTTTTAAATCAGTTCTGTAGTTTCAGAGCCTTTTGGGTCACAAACAAACAAAAAATACTTCTTTATTTTATAAACTAGTATAGATGATGATTAAAAATGTTTGCATCATTCACTTATCGCCTGCAATGATAGTTGTCAAAGTCAAGAAATCATAATATCATGCTGAATGCGAGTGACAAACTTGTATGGAGTTCAATAAGTTATACTCATTAACTAAAGATTAAAAGTATGATTAAATTAACATTTGTAAGTGCTACCAATTTACACTGCAACAAATATAAACATTGTACAGGTTCTATATAAAATACTTAATATGTTTCAGCATTTACAGTTCAGCATTTGTGAGATTTCCAAAAGCCATTATTTTTATAGAATGTTACATACAATAAATGGTATATATGAAAAGAATAAATTACAATAAAAATCTTATTTTTAAATTATAACAAGGGTAACAGTGGTTTTCAGCAAATGGAAAACTTTCTACAAAGGTACCTACGAGGTAATACGTAAGTAAATAAATTGAGTGCAGAGATGCTATTGTTAGCTTTTGTTTTATTATTACAATGCTTTCAGCTTTTTCTTAAACTTAACTTCCTTTCAAATTTGGTGATGTGAAAGAGTTGTTTTGTGGTTTTAAAGAAAAACATTGTATTGTGAAACATTTTAATATGTTCTTTTCCACAAATTAAACTTTGTTATACCTGAAACAATGCCCATTAAGTGTATTCATTAATGTTGAAATATAATTTACAATTAAGTATACATTCTTAAAGTATCATAAATACGGCATGTGGGCAAATTACAATCGGATTTTAAGGAGTTTTTCCACACCAAAACCTTATATTTTAAGTGGTATTATTAAAATAATTATGTACTAACATGTAAGTGGGTAGGCCAGAGATATTTTCATAAAAAAGTGATGTTTCATTTAAAAAACTAAAGTCGACAACAAGTCACGTAGGCATTCTCATAATCTTACGAGAGAGAGACAATCGTCGTAGGATGAAAGATGAACAAGTTTTCGGTAAAAAAAGTTTAGATCTTAGCGTTTTTTGAGCTTTTTACCGTTAGCTAGAAGCTAATTAAAAGCCAAGGTTATTATTTTTGGCAACTATCTAGCTGGACGTACGTAAAATAAGTTACTTAACGATTTATGTAGCAGCAATTAGATAACGCAAGCTATGTAACAAAATGTATCATGTTTATTCGTGATGCCACCGTTATGAGAATTGAAATACCTATCTTTCGAGGCCGATTTTTTGTAAGTCTACAATTTCAAATGGTAATACGTAGCGTCGCGGCACCGCGGCCCAGCACCACTATCCGAGGGCGTTCAACCGAACTAGAGCCGCCATAGCAACACCCAAAGTTTTTCACAATGGCCATGACATCGAAATCAAACAGCCTCCGGTCACTGGAGCATTGACTCTCAGAACATCGCGGCCGCAAACAAACTTACGAAACAAACGCGAGCGAACGTTTTGCTAACATAAATAATCAACAACATACCTGTCAGAAGACTCGGAGCTGTCGTATCTGTCCAGACATCTCTTCTTCCTATCGTCGCCGTCCACGGTGCTCGCATCAGACGATTTTCGGGAATACGAACCGACGACCGCGGCGCGATTAGCGGCCACGCCGCGCGTATCACTTTTCTCACACGATTCACTCGTTTCCAGTTCCCTGTAGAACGATAACTTTACACTATCGCCGTCAAATGTTTCGCCACTGCACTTTTTTGTGTCACCAAGTCCTTTATCGGGCGCGGAAAAAGTTAAATCGTTCATTTGTTTCGGGCCGGCACGGTCCTCGGGCGACCCATCCGCCATCTTTGAGCGCACGAGTGTTTTGTCGCGAGTTTCCATGAGACGCCACGGGCAGCATGGGCGCTGACGTCGCGCGCGAAGCGGAGCGCGGCGCGAGGGGCGGCGTGACGTCACGGCGACTGCGCGGCCGCGGGGGCAGACCGCGGTGACGTAACGACTCCGCCCCCGTGCATGTGCAGGGGCGCTGTCATTGGCCGCGCGTTACGCAACGCGAGCCTATTCAAATACCGGCGCGAGAAGGGAGCGTAGGATGGCGTAGGACTCGGCGGCGATAGGGACAGGCCCATCCCAGCCCTAACGTAACAAATAATGCAACGTAATGACGAGCGCGCACACTGCCGCGGCCACGCTCGCTCCACACTAACAAGTGCATCCAAATTAATGACACGTTCCACCCTCTAGCTTTTTGAACATTATCATAATTTCCGATTACACACTTACGACGTGAGTAATTTCAAACATGCCTAACTATATTAGGTACCTATATTTAGGCACTAAAATAATGATGGGTTTCCTCTGTGTCCAGTGTGATCGATCATAGAAATGAAAATAAAGATTTCTAGCTGTCTATGTCTGAGACTGTATGCTTAGCAAAAAAAACGCGGGAATAAAATAGGTAGGCAAGGCAAAAGTTTTACAATTGGTTTTTTTTATACCTAGTTCAGTATTCCGTTCATTTTACATAGGTACATATTCCGTTGAAGGTAGGTACATAGTTAGGTGATAGGAAAGTACCTAATCCCTCTATTATCTACAGCTGTTTCATTGAATCATTTACCTGATTGGCTTGTAATGTTACCTGTTTAGATTTAAATTCTAACACAAAAACAATCTTCACGCAATAGAAATACGGTATATTTTCCTTTGTTATCCATCAGGTGATTGCCACAAATCCACCCTTATATTGTCGTCTCTTTCGCACGATTCGAGCGGATTACCCGCCCAAAAATGCGTGCGAAACGTAGGTAATGAATGCGTTCCAAATTAATAATATCAGGAATAATTTTTATTCAGTCAAAAATTAGGAAAAAATGCAGCACATAAAACCGTATACAATTGTTGTTAAAATAAAAGTGTTTTAGAAAAATAAAAAATAAGTTAGGACGATACTCCAGCCATTAAAAAATAGGGTGGCACCCCCATTCTATTTTATGGGACTGAACATATTTTTTTCACAAATCGATTTAATGGGATCTCTGATTGCCCTATTGAGGCGAGAAAAATGTGACCCAAGGCCGATAGGTACCTACTTAGGCCAAAGAACTTGCATTAGGTACCATCCAACGTGATTGTGGCAATGCAGCCAGCCATTTGGGTACAATCCACGCTGATAAAGATGCGGATGAATTTTTGATGCTCATGGCTCACCTAATTTTAATTAACGTTTTCACCTTTGTGTATCTACATAATTGTACCTGTTGATTAAATACTTTGAAATACCTAACTTAGGTGCTTAAATTGTGTGTGATAAATAACACCTACATTTATTCATAAAAGTTTTTTTTAATTAGGTGGATACGGTAGGCACTTTAGGACCTTGATATTTTTCGTTACAAATCTTCATTTCAACTTGTTTTGCTCTCTTTTCGATCCAGTCAAGCGCGAATGGAATTTATAATACCGAGGGTCCCGTATCGAAGTAGGTAGGTACCTATTCGTAATTAGTCGTTGCATTGAACACATAAAAAGAGGGCATTGCTTTTCATTAGGTATTTTCTGATAGTCTGATAATATACTTAGGTACCTAATCATAGTTTTATTCTTTTTTTAAGAAGTCAGTATGAAGGTAGATAAGTATTTAGTGTTAGGAACCTACCTAATGTTTTTTTTACAATGTCATTAATATTTTTTTTAAGGGTAGGTAACATGTATTGTAAAGTATGTTTTGAGCAAAATGAAGATTTGGCACGAAGGCTAGAAGGCCATGCCATTAAAAAAAAAATGTTTTGAGCGCGAAATTTTGTAGGTAGTCTACCTACTACCGCTTGTTGCAGGAAAGGGATAACCGGGACTTTGGAAGCGATGACTCAGATTAAGGGACTTGTGGGTAACGATGCCAAGGGTACCTAGATGAATAGGTCATTATGACCACCGTCATATTCGATTTGTTCCTGAGCCTTGAAGGTAGCAGCAGAAGGGAGAAATGGGTGGGGGAAGAAAATAAGGAAATTTTCTAAAATGAGGTACCTAGATATAGCATTGTAGGGAGGTACTGCTCGTCTTACGTAGTAGGTATTAGTCTATTCACAGACCACAGCTGCATCGTTAAGTAGGTACCTACTTACTTACTACTTAGGAATGAATTTTATTTCTCCTATAGGTCGTTAGATAACTAATAAAATTATTATTACGACCGCCATAAGTGTAGCATGCAAATACAGTTGCAAGTAAATTACAAATGCTATCTCAATACCTGCCTACTTACCCGTAGGTAGGTATTAGGTACCTATAATGACTCATATGTAGGAACCTAAAGGTAGGTAAGTAGGTTCCTATACCTACACAATTTCCCTAAAGGAGGCAACAATCTCATTATCAGTATTTTTTCATTTATTTTGTGAACATTTATTTTTTGGGGTTCCGTTAACTTTACGTACAACTTGAACCTCCACTTGCCAAACCTAAGTACTTACCTATAAAAGCTACCATTGCAGTAATCAGACTGGGCCATATAGAATCTATATTATAGATTATGGTGAAGTTCGTGCCTTCCAAACACCTGTTGCTTTGAACCATTTATTTCATCATACCTATGGCGCGTACTTACCGCTGCTGCCATCTAGTGTCATACCAGTGACACAAGTGTGTAAGCGACCAGCAACCATAGATGAATCATGATTGACTTTCAACCTCGCCTTTTTTTATTCCGTATTTTTTTAATCTGTGACAATAGATGGAAGTATGAACAAAGTTGTGTTTCGTTGGGCGCAAAGTTTTTGTTTTTTTTTTCTATTGAGACTATAATTATTAATGGGTACTCCACAATGTAAGATGCTATTAAATTCTTGACCGTTATTTGAAGCTTACTAGTTTGAGATAGGCACCTACGTGTTTTCCGCTTTTATCTCCGTCCTTTTCTACCCCATATCTTGCATCTCTCTCGCACATCGACCAGTTTCACTCCCCACCAGGCAGGAGGCGACGAGTGTTCTCGGCGGCCACAGTTCATCATCATCATCATTGGCGTCTTGTTTTCCGACCGAGAAGGTTGGTCTAACCAACCGCTGTAGTATTTCGTTGAAAAATAAACTCAGTGCTCTCGCAGAACACAGGTGAGTTTATAATATTTTATACAATTTGTTAACGATTTTACCGTTCGATATTCGATTTTGCGAAATCAAGTGTTAATATTTTGTACATCTACCCCTTTTTTGTCACGAGTTTCTTCCGTGTACTTTTTTTTTTTTCAGTAATTTATTTTCAGAATGAGTGACTTATAAAGCAAATACAGATGCGGTAAATAATAAAGCTACCACAGCCCGTGCACGTGACTATGGAAAAGAAAGCAAGCCCGAAGTTCCTAAGGCACCTGTGGCCCTAGTTCAATCCTGCAAGGCGTTCAACGGTTTGACAAAAAAGAATGGTGTGAGGTGCGGTCCAACCAGCATCTCCTTAGTTCGGACTGATCACTACCGCACTTGAAGAGGGCTGATGGTGTCAAAAAAGCTTTTCGGCCTTGAAAGACTTGGTACGCTCCCCTCGGACTACCAGTAAGTCTGTTAGCCACCCCCCAATGGGGGTCGGCTCATTATCACGGCGTGTGATGGTTTTCGGCCTTGAAAGACTTGGTACGCTCCCTTCGGACTGCCAGTAAGTCTGTTAGCCACCCCCCGTAGGGGTCGGCTCATTATCTCGGCGTGCGATGCTTTTCGGCCTTGAAAGACTTGGTACGCTCCCCTCGGACTGCCAGTAAGTCTGTTAGCCACCCCCCGTAGGGGTCGGCTCATTATCTCGGCGTGTGATGCTTTTCGGCCTTGAAAGACTTGGTACGCTCCGCCTAGGACTGCCAGTAAGTATGTTAGCCACCCCCCGCAGGGGTTGGCTCATTTTCACGGACCCGCGCAGGGTACCAATCTTGCATGTTGCGAGACGCAGCATCATTACAAAGTGGGGACCAGTAAGTATACTAGCCACCCCCCACAGGGGTCGTTTCATTATCACGGACCCGCGCAGGGTACCAATCTTGCATTTTGCGAGTCGCAGCATCATTACAAAGCAGGGACCAGTAAGTATACTAGCCACCCCCCGCAGGGGTCGGCTCATTATCACGGACCCTCGCAGGGTACCAATCATGCATGTTGCGGGTCGTACCATCATTGCAATCTACCCTCGCAGGGTGGCTATTTGGATCGACTTTCGAAGAGTCGCCATTATAACCTTCCCTCTGGAGAATGAATGGCGTGTGACGCAAAACTCTAAAGGCTCCCTTGGGACATCACGAGTAAATTACAATAGGAACCAAGTCCAACAGACGAAACAAAGCGTCCAGGACCGCAGGCGGACTTTGATGCGTCCAACAAGGCACGTAAGTTATGACTTTCGAGGCGGGTTGCCTAACATTATATCAAGACCAATGGAAAGAAATGGGAGCTCCGCCTTTCTTGTCAAAAATAATAACTGGGTATCGGATACCATTGGCCAAAAGCCACCTTTGATAGATAATGCCAGATTTGACCAGAGAGTCCAAAGAGATGGATGTCGTCATATCCCAAATGATAAAACAAAAAGTTCTATTGATAGCTGAAAATTCTGCCAGCTTTCTTTCCAATATGTTTCTTGTGCCCGAAAGGCGACGGAAAGAACCGTCCAATACTCAATCTCAAGGTTCTCAACAAGTTCATAATTACGAAACCCTTCAGTTTAATAAATGTTTTTTCGGGTGCTAGAGTTTCTTCAGAAAGACGAATGGCTGTGCAAGTGGATCTCGCCCAGGCTTACTTCTACCTTCCGTTAGCCGAAGGTCACAGACATGTTCTTCGACTAGTATACAGAAGAAGACTGCTTCAGATTACGTGCCTACCATTTGGCTTAAGCACGGCACCCAAGACCTTCGCCACAGTGACCAACTGGGTGGCTCAAACTTTGAAAACTCAAGGGTTACTTATAATTGTGTATCTCGATTTTCTGGTGGCTCACCAAGATATATTCGCCTACTTTGGGATCATTTGCACCACGTTTTGGATGGCAAGTGAATAAATCGCAAGCATTATCAACAAGATAATGACAAAACGCACTACGTGACAAACAGCACGACAAACTTAGAAGACCTGCATAGCTTGATAGGACTTTTAAACTCCGCAAGTTTTTGTTGTCCCATACGGCAGACTGCATTACCGGGCTCTCCTCATTTTCCTCAATGCAGTGTTGAACAGCAATCTATACCTACCCTATTCATGGAACCGTGAGCCAAACGGTGAACAAACCATAAAAAGGGTTCTTATAAGTCACGATTGAAGTAATGATCATATTTTATAAAAATAACTACGAAAGTAATATACTGACAACATTAGAAATTATATTTTAGAACGATGTCTGTGGAACTTATGCAATCTTTTCAAACTTATTTGAAATCAAATATAATAAATGCCGTAAATTGTTTTCTTAATTTTAATTAAATATGTAGTAAATCGTTTACATGTAAAAGGAACCTAGAAGTCTTGACTGTCATACATAGAACCCTACTTAATTGAAGACCACAGATACTAAGAACATTTTACATAAAAATGTGACGTTTTTGTCATCGGTCGGGTTATACCCACCATTTTGAAAAGTGTCATTCTTTGGTTACATTGTGGGCTCACGGCTCGGTGAATGGAGTATAGCAATGTTGAACCTACCAGCAGATGCCTTAGCAGATCTGAAGTGGTGGCTGGTCAGCTGCCACCAAACCTTGGATATTCATACGCCACTTCCCTGTCACCTTATAACCACGGACGCCTCCGATGTAGGATGGGGGCACAACTGAACGGAACGCCCGTAATGGGTTCATGGAACAAGAGAGAAAAAGGCTTTCACTGCGATCTGAAAGAGATGCTTGCAGTATTAACTGGATAATCACGGCGAGTTGCTAAGGAGATCAACAGCCATTTTTCATGGCAAAAATGGGACTGTAGTGTCATATCTAAGAAATCAAGGTGGCACCCGATCAAGGAGCCTACCGAACTTGACGTACAAAGTATTCAGTTATCTCGAGCTGTATCAAATCTATCACGTCGTGAATCATATACCAGCCCTATTCAACAGTCATGCAGACCATCTCTCCCGACACAAACCTCCACCGGAGGGGCATCTTGTATAAGCAGTGGACCTATTTGCCTCGAAGCGAGCCCAGGGATACATAGTTGTGTACTACGTGCCCCTAGATCTGAAGGACCCGAAAGCGGGGTTCCACGATGGCCTTTTTCTCAAGTTTAGACTTACCCGCTAGGATGGGTATTACCGCCACCTTACCTTATACCGTAGGTCCTCAGTCATCTCAATTCAGGAACGGGAGTTAATCTCATAGTAGTTCCTTCGGTGGCACCAGGTATTTTGGCGAGCAGATTTGAAGTCCCGATCATTAGCAGTACCCTACACACTGATGAACCTCGAGCAGAAACCGATAGACACAGCAACGGGGATACCCCCTGCCAAGGTCAAGGAAATGGGGAGGGGGGGAGGGACAAGGAGTCTCTCCGACTGAAGTCTTCTTCAATCCATACGCAAGACTTATCAATCAGCTTGGAGTCGATGGTTAAATTGGGGCGAAAAGTATGAAATTGGATCCTATGAATCCTTGAATCCCTATTTGGACCTATACTTACCCAATTTTTTTTGCGGACCTACACATAGTAAATAAACTAGCATACAATACTATTTTATTACACAAGTCAGTTATAGCTACACTATGCAATGCAGAAACCACTGGAGAGCTAGGTTCACACGTTCTAGTCGGACACATTTTAAAATCAATAGCGCTGAGCAAACCTGTTCCCCGGGAAGCCGTCCATCTGGAATATTGACCAATTGGTAACCTACTTAAGTGCAGTAAACGTAGACAAGAATAATCCTTTTGCAACTTCCAGGCACACTGCTGCTCTTTCTTTTGCTAGCTTGTTTCGGAAAGGCGAGTCCATGATCTTTCCTTGCTTGCAATAGACCCAGAACATTTCAAAAACAACAAAGATAATTTAATCTTATGGCCAGTCTTTGGCTCTAAGACCGACAGTTCTAGTCATAGGCAGTCGGGTTGTTGTTTGATGGATAATCAGGAAAATATAAATCTAAGTCCAGTGTATTGGGTCAGAAAGACTAAAGCCTTGTTAGAAGATAGACGGACATCGGCTAATTCCTTAAATTTATTTATATCCGTTAGAGGCCAACCAAAGGCAGGCACCCGAACGATGATTGCGGGTGGATTAAGACATTGTTAAAAGAGGCAGGAATAACTACAACCCCAGGAAGCTTCCACTCGGCGGTAGCGTCAAAATCTGTGTTGACAATATACCTTTGGACGATATATTAGCCAAGGGTAATTGGCGATCAGGCAATACATTTGCCCATTTTTACAGAAGAGAAAGATACCCACTAAATAGAAGTAGCAAGTTATCTCGATTATTTAATTAATCCAGCTGATTAATGTCTATTTTTGTTACTATTGTTATTAAGAAGTATCGCAATATTTTTGTTAATTACTATTAGAAAATGAAATCAATTTTGCTTTTGCTCTTGCATCTCTCTTTTAATTTTTATTACTCATCCTCCGAGCCCCTTTCCCAACTATGTTGGGGTCAGCTTCCAGTCTAACAGGATGTAGCTGAGTACCAGTACCAGTTAACTTTTATTACATTAGTATTCCAGGACGCAATACACATACTTACATGTGATTACTCGTGTACCTAAGTACCTATTTACATGCACAATTTCATTGTGCTTTTGCTCACATTGGCGTCCACTTCCACCAGGCGATAACAAACACGTCTCAAACTAGTAAGCTTCAAATAACGGTCAAGAATTTAATAGCAGCGTTTTACCTGAAATAAAACGCATATTAAATACTTACCTTATTTGAAGCTTACACTTGAATTTCTGCCTGGTGTTTTCGACTCAATGATGAACTGTGGCCGCCGAGAACACTCGTCGCCTCCTGCCTGGTGGGGAGTGAAACTGGTCGATGTGCGAGAGAGATGCAAGATATGGGGTAGAAAAGGACGGAGATAAAAGCGGAAAACACGTAGGTGCCTATCTCAAACTAGTAAGCTTCAAATAAGGTAAGTATTTAATATGCGTTTTATTTCAGGTAAAACGCTGCTATTTATTTGTTCATGGCTAACAGGTTATCTAGAAGATGGATATAAAGTTCCTTAAATTATATTTTACACTTCTTTTATAGGTCAAAGATGGTATTCTCAGAAAAAAAAACAACAATTCATATAAAAATATTTTTTAATACCAGACAACACACATTTCACAGATTCTTTTCAAACATTAACATACAATTACCATAATAATTATTAAAAACTTTACATTATTATAAATCTCTGTTAAAATCCAAAATTGAAATAAATAGTATTTGCACCACAGCAGGATTCACGAACAATCTCAAAATAATTATTTAAAAATTAATAAGGTACCTACAATAATAATTATTATTAGGTAAAAACAATACTTAAGCTAAGTAGAGTTCTCAAGTTTAGGTTTTTACTACTTTGTGGTTTCTTATTTTTGAATCTTTTATAGGCACCAGATAGTTAATAGAAAATCAATTGTGTCTCACATACATATATCTGCGCTTCGGCATACAACAGGTATTTTATATGGTCGTAGGAGTAGACTCTCATCATTTGAGTCATAAATTGTTCAATATTATTTGTTTTTTACTAGGCTAAAATATTTCAAAATAAAAATAATTAAACACAGTTTTTTGTCGAACGTAAATTTAGTAAAAAAGAACATAAATAAGAGAAGCGGTGGTTTCAATTGGAATGATGAGTCTATTGCGAAGGAATGATTAGAAAGATTATAGATAATATAAATATTTCAATTAAGAAATTAGTAATGTTTCAGGCATAAGGTGTATTACAGTAACAGGAATATAATAATACTGTATAAGTCTATTTGAACACATAGAAAAATCTTCCATTTAGTAAAAACACGTATAAGCTGTAAGATTAATTTTAACCATAGTTGACATAAGGAAATAAATTTTCATAAGTAATATTCATAAGAAACCGTAAGAAAATCTACATAAGTTTCCTCTAAATTCTGGCACCAATAGTCTCTCATAGGCTGACAGGATAGATAAATGCTTTTTCATCCCACCATCTCGGAAAGAGTAGTTTTACCCTTTGATATCTGAGCGCAAAAGCCGTTTTTATCCTCTAGAGCGGCAAAGTGATTTGAATTTAGAACATCGTGTGCAATACTCCATTTGTGACAATCTTGATAAGACTATTCATACAAATACATATTAAACAAATAAAATACTGCCTAAACTAATTATTCAATTAATTAAGTAATTTTTATTATTGTTTTTACATAGATTTTTAACCTCGTTTCATTTTTAAACTGAGTTTTCAAATAAATTAACTTTAATAGGTACATCTTTTTAATTTGACACTCATATGTGCGCGCCATTTTGTTTTAGTAATTTCCTCGATGAGGTGGGATGAAAAGTTACGTGTTGCACTCGAGTGCAAAGATTTTTCACCTTGTGCTCTTTTGATTCCCTCGCTATCGCTCAGGATTCTAATTATTGAAACACTCGCTACGCTCGTGTTTCAATTTTAGAATCCTTCGCTTGCTCGGTCATCAAAATTGAGCCCGCGGTTAAAAAGCAACTTTGCACTCTTGTATAACAAATAACTATTGTAGACCTCATAGTTTAGTTCACATTGCGTGACAAATTACAAAAATAAATTATATAAATATTTATTACAATCATAAGAATAGGCATATAACACAAAGAACAGTATTATTGTTGTAATAAGTCAAGGAATAAAACATATAAAAGAATTGATACGTTATTAAGATTATGGACAGAATTAATATTAAAAACAAATAAAAAAAATATGGAATCTCTGTAGAAAACTACTTCAGATCATCTAAAACTCACTTTCAGAAACAACAGTTAAATTCTTAAAAACAATATCGATAAGTTAATAAATAAAATTGCACACACATTCCCTTTTACCCTATCGATAATTTGAGGTACGTCACTAATTCCACTTATTATGCACACATCAATAATTACGTTTATTCTTATAATCTACAGTTAAGAGGGCTATCACAAATTTTCGAGTTTTATACGAGTTTTGATGCGTCATTACGCTTTGGATATAGTCACAAAAAAAAAACAAAAATAAGATTAAGAAAGTTTGATCATTTATCTTGGGGCTGTTTTCAATAAATATTTTAATTTGTCCACGTACATCAGTAAAATCTTTGTCTCTGCAAAGGATGTTTCATAAAATGTTGCTTTTGGGAATCTTTTGATGCTTCAGTACTACGAGGATATAGCAATTTAACCATTTATAAAAATGTTCAAGATACAACTATATCTTGTACTTGTGCTTGCTTACACCAATTTATTACAATTCATACAGTAATACACCAAAAATAATTCTATAAAACTGAGAGTTACTGACAATTTTCCGTACAAAACTTTATTTTTTATCTATGAAATTATAATCCAAATTCAAATAAAACATATTTAATAATTAAGGTGGTATTGTTATAAAGCTTGAAAAAAAAAATTGGTCTATTTAAAAGTAAAACAATATTTTAAAATAATTTTTGTTTGCAATGCAAAAATCAATATAAATCTTGTGACGCGCGGTGTTCAACTTTAGTCAGCGCCAAGCGCTTATCGAGGGAGGACGTATCGCTCGCTGTTGCGCCGCGCAAACTCGCCGGAGCTCGAAAAATATAGCGCAACCTGCGCAACGAACTCGTTTTGATACTAGTGAGTTTTTATTTTATTTATTAGTTATAATGATCTGATTGAAATGTAATATACACAAGTATTAACCCATGATATTCTAATGCGAAAATGTTATAGATTGGGTTCTCTTTTTTTGATGTTGGTTATATAGAAATATGTACGTATATGTCATCGTCGTTAGTTTCGCTGTTGCATAATAATATTATTGGATATCTTTGATTCTTGCAGGATAATGAAAGCATATTTAATTCAGATTATCAGACTCAATCGGATACCAGTACAAATAATATGGTAAGTATTTTTTGTCACTCGCAACAGACATATTTGTTTTAATAAACTATTTACATTCCTAGTTTTTATTGTTGCAGGAAAATGAAGATACAATACATGGAAGACGAATTATAGATTTTAGTTTTTTTTTATAAATCAATTACTTATACCTAATTGATAAACATGGTGAAAAGTTTGGTTGTCGATTAAATAATTTAAAAATTGTAAACGATTATTTGTTTATTGTAACTCAATCGAGCTATTCTAGGTTATAAAATTCATCGGTACAAATAATATTTCATAAACTATAAAACCAATAAACTATTTCGAAAATAAAAGTGGCAAAGTCTCAAGTTTGTTTGTGCCGCGTGGCGGTCCGCAGGTGTGCGTTGCGTATTTCACTAGACGCACACGCGCGCAAGTGCTGCCGGCTATCGTCTAATTTACCTAAACCTGAGCGATTCGATTTTGTAATAGCGCTCTTAAAGGCAACACCAAAAAACGCAAGCACATATACGAATTATCGAAATAAATATAGAATTCCCATCCATTAACGCCATTTTAAAATGAAATCACTTGTGTAGGTACTAGGTAGGTAACTATAAAAAATCTTAGTTTTATTGCTATTGATTAGAAAGAGGTTTTAGTACTCGCCTCTAGTTTTTTACTCAATGAATTGTCACACTTACAAAAATAAGTGAATACTTTGTTTCAGGAACTCGAAATAGATAGGTAGTCACCAAATAGTAAAAACTACGTCACCAGGCCACACCCAAATATTTTATGTATGTACGAACATAAACTAAAAGTTTATAATGACCAAAGTATGAACACTGTAACTTGAATCATATTTATCCTAACATCGACACAAAAATGGCCATATTCAATTACCTAACTAACCAAACTTCTAAAATTATAATTATACCATTTCTATTAAACAAAAAACTAACAAAAGACGGTTAAAAAAAGGAAAGATATTAAATAATAATTGGACAAAATAAGATAACAAGTCGGAATGAATGCGTTGTAGAATAAAATAAAATGGAAATAACTTAAAATAGTATAGCTTTGTGATTACCCCACTTCATATAATTCTAGTAATCTTAACCTTTTTACGTTATCCAGAGGTAGGTAAACTAACAAAGTAAAAGGCCCATTTTTAAATGACAACATAGACATCCATTATTTTTTGAATCGAAAAATAATTTGTTTAAAAAAACAGACGTTATGTTGTCGTTAAAATAGGGCCCTAAGTATTTCATAAGAATTATGTAATCATTTATGACAAGGCAATTTAAGTCTCAACTTATGGCAATGTAATATAGACTTTATCATAAAGCAACTAGGTCCAAAGTGAGGTTGGCATCATGCCTTCCATAGACGTGTTTCTTGGAGTCAGGGTTTCGTTGCAAAGGAATTCTAGTGGCATATCTACTAGGTATCCTTGGATTAAGTCTATCTTTCTGTTGGCGAGAGCTGGGTCTGTGTTCCAAAGGTTTTGGTTCTCTTCTTGGTATTTCTTCAGTTCGGCGAATGAGTGTACTGCGTCTGTTGGTATTGTGTGGAACACCTGGAAAAGAAAGGAGAATAGGAGATTTAAAACTTATACTTAAGTTATGTTATGCGTGTGCAATAGGGCTTCCAATCCCGCAATACCGAGATCTCGGTATTCCGGGATCCCGCATCATTTTTTAGTCCCGAGCGCTGCGGGATTACGTGTGCGGGATCCCGCTCGATTTGCGGGACTGTAAAGAAACATGCGCAGGAACCATTCACTTTACAAGACGAGTTGGAGTTAACTATATCATCAGCATGTAATGTAATTTTCCCGTCACCATCTCGAGCTAACAGTCTCGAATTAAACATAAAAAAAGAAATTACTCTTTATGAGTCCGGAGGGTCAATAGGGAAATATCTCACATTTACATATAATTCTTTAAAAGGAATACCACCGACCAGTGTGGAAGCCGAAAGAGCATTCTCTGCTGCTGGCTATATTGCCTCTAAAATACGCTGCAGTTTGGCAGACGACACTTTAGATATGCTGTTTTCTTCGCAAACATTTCCAATAGAATGATAAAAAAAATGAAAGAATATAATTATAATAATTATATGTATATCATTCAACTGAAACTGTTTTTTTCTATTGTACTTGATTGTATTTTTATATTTGATCTCAGTAATTGAAGTGTAATTTGATTAATTTATTGTTTTATTTGCCTCACATAATATTTTTCATAATTATATGCGGGATCCCGCCAATACCGGGATCCCGCGGGATTTGAATTCCAACTCCCGCCAATACCGGGATCGAGCATGGGGTGCGGGATTGGAAGCCCTAGTGTGCAATCAAAATACGAAGTTAGTTTTGTTGACAGTTAAATTTTTAAAATATCGATGTTGCTGGTCTGCAACACCACAGAATAATTTGTTATAAAAATGGTCTTCTAATGTCATCAATTTTAGGTATTCAGTTGACTTTCTTACTTAGAGGCCAAGTTAAGAAGATTTTATTGGCTACATCAAAATCGGTGTTTTAGAACTACTACTGGCTGGTCTTTCCCGTAAGCCCCAGATAGTCAAAAATACTTACATCTTCATACAAATCAGTGTTCCTTTTCGACGTGGCTTTCCACACGTTTCTATAGAACTCCTTGCAGCAGGGATCGTCGAGCGATATCCCTGCCCTGTCCAGGTCCTCCCCCATGAGCCCCAGGTGTTCGCGGAAGAGTCGCTTGCGCAGGGCGCCGGCGACGCGGCCGCAAGGAAATGCTTCGCCGTTCATTGTGCCGTCTACGAATTGTTCGTCCTGGAATATTATTTTTTTTTTAGATATATTGTGATGAGGTTTTATGAAATCTATAGTTGATTTTATAACGATTTTATTTTACGATAGGCATATTTGAGAAAACTCTGACGCTGCGCTTGTTAGGTGATTGAACCTGCAGCTCACTTGCTTGAGAAAAAGAAGCGAAATGATACCATAAAATGTATTATTTGACTTTGACTAACCGGCGAAAGCGGTAAGGGGTGGTACTATCGAGTATTATTTCTACATATACCTAAAGTACTGGAATTTGGCCCACAATGAAAGAGTTCTTATTGTTTTCAATATTAGTCCCCATTTTTAAGTTGGCTTGATACTAACACTACTTTGCACTCTGTGTGAAAGTGGACTGGTTTCTAGAACGGTTTTGGAATCTTCTCCAATATAAATAAAAAACACTATAAACTGACCTGCAAAAGCACAGCAATCTCCGAATCCCTTTTTCCAATCATGGACCTATCATTAATATTAGCACTGCCACATATAATCGTCTTGTCATCAGCTATCAGTAACTTGGAGTGCACATATACGAGCTCGGTGACCGGTTCGTCACCCAGTACTGAGTGAGTTCGTAGACCGTGGAAGGTGATGTACTCGAAGGGATCGGGGACTCCGGATTCGTAGAGACGGGTTATTATTGCTTCGCGACTCCTGTGGAGAATGTTGATGAGGTAAATATTTGGATTGATAAATGTGTGGGAAGGAACCCGGAGGAACTCCTCATAAGGAGTTCCTCTGGGTTTTGGAAGGCACGTTAAATTGGAGGGTCTTGGTTGTAATTGGAATGAATATGGCAGTTGTAGCGGGTAGGTAAATCCAGAAAGTCTGACAATCAGTATTACTAAGGGGTTATGGGTCATCCAACTAACTAGGTTGAGGACTTCAGATGGGTAGTCGTTATACAGGTTCGCAGTGTTCGGTAGGTCACATACCGACCCAGCAAACTATAGTAGGGAAAAGGTAACAATGCAATATTTTTTTATTCTGTGCAGTTGTTTTCAAGTTAATTCATCATACACGTTTTTTTAATAATATAGTGAAGAAGTAATAATTTACCGGCAAATACTCTGATAGTTCCAATGCGTGACAGCATGTAGCGAGGTTCCTGACGGGGCCCCCACTTCACCTTCAAAGCCGGGCAAGAGGGGCATCACCACGAACACGCGGAACGTTGAACCCGAACGAAATGCTCGCATTATACGGTTGTACAGCGCCTCGCCTATCTGTAGAATGTGAAATTAAGCATAAATATAACTTAAATGAAAGCGATATAAATACGATTAAAAGCTTTTAGTGTAGTTTTTATTGATTACATGTTTTGTTTTACTTAAAAAAAAAAACAATAAGTGGCTGGCCAGCGATCCTTTAAGTGCTATAGGAACTCTCTCGTCGTAATCCATGTCCCGCAGATGATACTTCTTAAAAATAGCGTCGTAGTTCGAACTTATAATGTTAGTGAGCTAATTTTTTAAAACGTTGAACGCCAGGTGTCCGACAATCGATATTTCGTTTATTTTGTCAGGGACTGATGGTGTTTATATAGCTCTAAATTGTATATATTTTGGAGCAAATAAATTATAGCTGTTCTTTGACCATTTTGCTGAGTCTAAAGTCAAAATCAAAGTCAAATTCGTATCTCTAATTTGGTACTCTATCAATTTTTACGTTTCTCGAGAATAATAAATAAATTAAACTATGCTCACCTGATTCCTCACAGTAAGACTGGACCTCGACAAAGTAATAAAGAACTGGTTTTCAATATAAACATAGTGTTGTGCTCTGGTAATAGTGTCAGCATACGCTTCATGTATGCTCTGCTCCACTGTGTCGGGGTCCAGGAAGCCTCCAGACCAACTCGATAGGCTGCGGAGTACCTGGGGATGGAAATGTGATTATTTATCGACTTTTTAAATTGATGAATTTGACTATAGTAAAGTTTGTTTTGAAATATTTTTTGGATTTTTGAAGAAGCTATGAGGAGTGATTGATGCAAGTATGACTGCTGAGCGTGTGATGTGGTATTTTGTTTATGAGATAAGGGATCTTAATATAGCTGACATCACTTGGGCACAGAATCAGACTTGATAAATCAAGATGATGTTTAAATCTATGTATGGTCTGACAGTGTTTGCATTTGATGTTGGTTAGTACAAACAACCATACTGTCCCTTAAAAATTGACATCTGTCAAATGCACAAAAGACGCGGTGGTACTCTAAAGTGTATTTTGATATTGCAATGGTCAATTAATAATAACAAAATACGCAAAATCTTTATTTACCTGACAAGACACGTTGTTGATGTCACATTCGAGCACTTTGTCCAGATCGTGAAGAGGTTTGATATCGATATACGCTTTAGGCAGCAAGTATGGGTAGTTTGGGTTTTGTCTGAAACATAACACAGTGTGTGTAAATTAAGAATTCAATATTTTGAACTTGTATTATTTATAACAGGTTATAAAGGTGATTGAATATTCTTAAGTTATAATGACATTTAAGAAGCACTGTTAATGGTAGATCATCCAACGCTACTGTAGTTTTGACGTCACAATTTTCCTTTTAGGTCCCCTTCTTTTGAAATCCATCTATATCGGTTATGTGTTCGTTCCTATGAGTTTCGTTATGCACTTACCCTATGTATATCGGGTGTGTCGTTCATAATCACATTAAATGAAATGCGTTAATATACTGGTTGATACATGTCGATTAATACAAAGAAAAAAGAAAAATAAAAAAAATGCATTTTAACACCATATAGAAGTCAGTCATTACAAACAGCTGAAATTCTCCCTTGAAAACTGACAGCTGTCAACTGATCAAAACATTTGATACTCCTAACTTTATCTCTGCTTTACACATGATGTTGTAAATTATGAAAACGAAAAATGACTCCTGGGGCTAAACCACTGAATGGATTATGTTATTTTTTTTACAATTCGCTATAGAATATCATGAAGTACATGTGATAGAATTTAATGTGATTATGAACGACACACCCGATATACCCTTATCTACTCCTACCCCTATGTACTCTAAATTCTATCTCTAGTAGGAAAAACAACGGACATAAAACAGTAACAACCATTATTGAAGTTCCAATACCTAGCCTTCTCCAGCTTGATAGCGTTCCACCGCTGTATGAAGTGCCGCGCCACGTCCCTGGCGGCGGCGCCTTGTACCACGACGCCTACATCGTGCCAAGGCATGCGAGGTGTTGAGTTCCTGTCCACTAAGTCTGTAATGTACGTGGATACATTAGTAAATATAATGTATTTATGTCAAATGCAATTATTAATGTCAAATACTCAATCCTTCTCTGTGCGAGAAGAGGCCTGTGCCTAGCAAAGGGGCGATAAAAAACATAACATAACTCTCCATATAGCGCATGCGGGTAATGTTAGCGAAAACGGGAGGAGTTCATGGAGAAATAACATTTGTATGGCTCGTTCTGAAGTTTAGCTTCGTGATTTTGTGACTTAAGTTCGGAAGGTCCAAAATGTACAGAAAGAACACTGAACCCTATGTTTTTTAAGATAAAGTTAAACATCTATGAAACTTTGACTGATTGAAGAAGTTTGATGCGTTGTCGTCTGTACAAATAAAGATGTTCTAATGTCAAATGAGATCAATAAAATAATGAAACTTATTGAAAACGCAGTTAGAACAGCGACAAGTATGCCTTTTACTAAACAGCTATTTCCAACTCACCTACAAAAGGCAGATCTAAATTATTAAAGTCCTTAACGATAAAATTGGTGTAATCTTTCCCTATCCACAGTTTCGAGTTCCCTTCTATATCCTCTAAGGCTTCTTTAGTTTTCTCAGTTATAACTCTTCCTTCAACAACTTGAGCCAACGGGGTCGGTTGACTCACATGCCTCGTTGATACTTCCACCGGCTTTATCCCTAAAGCATCAGTTAACAATATTTGATCAGTAGATAAAGCATATTTCTCAGCTTTCTTTCTTTCCGAATCATCGAATTTCTGTTCATTTCTTTCTTCTTCGTAAGGAGGGTAAAGTATGCTGATGATGTTCTTTCCTCTGTCCGTAATTTTGTCTAGAACGTTCCGTTTTTGTATTTCGGGTGATTCGAGTCTGTTGATGTCTTGTGGCTGTGGCTGTTGCGTGGCGGACGTGATGAGGAGCTGGTCTCCTGGTTCTAAGACTGGAAGGTTCTTTGGAATGCTTTCTGTTTCGCTTGTTTCAGGTACTTCTTGTTCGCCATCTTTTTTTTCTTCTTGAGTCTCGTCTTTTAAAGTTGCGCTGGAAAGAGAGATATGTTATATCTTTATAATCGAATTTAGTAGCTAAGTTAAAAATAGTAAGGCAACTCTGAAAATTTTTTTTAATAAGTCACTCAAGTTTTCCACCAGTATTTCACCGATGCAAAGTTTTAATACATACAATACACAAGTTACAATGTGTGTGTGTAGCATATTTTGGATATCTATGCACAAAGCATAAAATATATTTTCAATGAATTCAATGAAAAAGGAGTCCTCAGAAGAGTCTTATATTTTTGGCCTACCTTTATCTAACTACGTTGAGGTCGTCATATAAACATTAAAAAGATTATATATTACTACTCACTCGTTTAAACTGATGACTAGATCCTTGGAGCTCTTAGCGAGTTCCATGGCAGCTTCGAGTCCGTTAGCCTGCGGGAGGTACAGGCCGCCGCCGGGAGAGCTTGAAGTTTTCTTCTTCGTTCGTATTAGACTCTTGGGTTGTACCTCGTCACCGAGGTCTGTTAGTCTGTGGGAGAATAGATGGTTTGTCTGTTAGTCTGTGGGAAAATAGATGGTTTGTTTTAAGTTTTAGAAATATTTGATGAAAATGATAACTTCAAATGCATCTTTAAATCTTCTGTAAATCATATAAGTAATTGTTCTAGGTGATAGTCACCTAAATGTTGTTAACACAAAGAAATACATATTGAAACACTGCTTTTTTTTGGGAAGTCTATTAAAAGAAATCATCACTTTTCTGTCCTTATCCCAATTTTATTTGGGTGGGTGCAGCAAGTTTTCTTCATCCATACTCAGGCTATGCTTCTATCTGCCGTCATAACCTAACATTCTTTGAAGCCCTATCGAGTTTCATACAATCCATCCATCGTTTCTTTGGCACGTGTCGTTCCACTATATCCAGGTTAAAGCACAGATCGAATAAAAAAAACAATCCTTTGTAATTCATAAAATACGCATACGCAGTAATATGTAACATTTATTTTATAAACTCACCTATGTTTATGATCATCCCACCGTCCATAGCACAGGTCGATGCCGCCGACGAAGGCGACGGTCTGGTCGACGCACACGATCTTCTCGTGATGTGCCCAGAATAGGACGCCGGCTTTTGCGTGGTCCGGGTGTCTAAAAACCTAATAAAAGGAAATGAATGATGAAATATTAAACCTGTGTGATTGGAACTCGAAGTAAGGTTAGTTACCGTGGCCCTGGTACGTAAAGGTTTTATGAAGGAGCATGGTGGATTTTAGTCAGTAAGAGTCAGACACTCTCTCAAGCTTCACTTACGCGGGAGGAGTCATTTAATGATTTCCTATCTTCAAAAAAGGGTCAGTTGTAAGTCACAAAACTAGCTGCTTTTATAGACCTATCTAATATTATAAATGTGAAAGTACCTCTGTCTGTCTGTCTTCACGCCTAAACTACTGAACCGATCTGTATGAAATTGATGGTACAGACATTTTTAATACAAAAAAAAGTATAAAAATGTAAAATAAAACTTATTCCGGACATATAGCGCCATCTATTGATCAAACCAAAAATCTGCCGGAAGTCACTATTCCACGCGAACGAAGTCGCGGGCAAAAGCTAGTTATGTAACATTGAAAAGCCTTGGCTCCGTAAAAACCACCGTTAATGGAAGGAGTTCTCACCTTAATATATTCGCTAGCTAATCTACTTTTACTGTAGAAACTGTTGATACCGAGCGCCATTTCCACTTCTTTGTACAACATTATAAATATTTTTACACCTTGCGCCTGAAACATAAATTGAAAACTGTAACAAAACGAAGAAACATAAAAATCCGAGACATTTCATGCAAGTGCTGGATAAATTACGCTGTCCTATGTGTCCGATTTGGATGCGAACGCAAAGCGGTGCGGCGAGATGCAAAAACAGGTCTCTGAGTGAGTATATCTTTGAATTCGCTTCGGATAGTTTTCGCATTAGCATTCGCATTAACTCGCTCATGAAGGATGAACCCTAAGCATGTTAACGCAATTTTTTTATTATATCTTTTGGACTCGTGTTAACAAAATACTCACAGCTTTCCTCTTCAACAACGTATCAAGTCGCCAATAACTGCCGTTCAGAGCGGGTCTTTTCAGATATATCTCAGGGCTCAACCACCAGTCAGCTATGAAGATCTCCTCCCTGGCCAGCTCCATGGCGTCGGCGACGGCTGACAGGTACGCGGAGCCGTCGACCAGCGTGCCGACCGGGGTGGCCGCGCGGGGCGGGGCGAACGAGTGGTGGAGATTGGGGAATGTGAAGTCTCGAGCTGAGAAATAAAAGGTCAGTTAGAAAAGGCTGCAGTTTTTACCAGCCTCCTTATACTTCTGATGAATAAGATGGTAATAACGTTAGCTACATGTTGCTATAGTAGTTTCTTGAAAGATCTACATGATGTATCTACTCTTCACAAAATTTTATTTAAATCTTCACACTCAAAGTAAACAAAGAGTATTTTTTCACATCATGGTTAAAAATTCATATCCAAATATATGGGGGTTCCTGCTATTTTTTTGATAATTTATTGAAGTTAGACGTATAACGCTTGACCTTTGCGCTTGAATACCTCAAAATAATAGTTGATATCCCCTGAAGTTTAGTAGCAATTGAAATATTTCTCTAAATAAAAATTTTCAAAAATACTCGTAATAATCTAATAAAACTTACCAGTCTGATTAGCAACAGCTTTAAGATACTGCATCCACTCCTTACTCTTGCGTTTGGTCCAACATTTGATAACCATCTGTCGACTTTGGTTCAGGATTTGCAGACCATGGTTTAACCCCGTCGAGTACATGCCGCTTGATACTTCAAACCTTGACGGGAGAAAAGGGGTTAGAAGAATAAAAACTTGTGGGTAGCTTTTTGTCGATATTATGACTATGTTGGAGTCAGCTTCCAGTCTAACCAGATCCATCTGAGTCCAGTGTTTTACATGGAGCGACTGCCCGTTTGACCTCCTGGACCCAATTACTTGAGGAATCTGTCACAATATCACCATGTCAGAAACATAATAGCTGATTATTCACTGCTTAGTTATTAAATAAACGCCATGCGTACCACTAAAACTAGGGTAGTGATTAAAATATAGATAAGTAATGATTGTTACTAAATTGTGAACTTCTATTATTGTGATGCTGGTTTTGTTTAAAAAGGCTTTGAAAAGTTATCAATAGTTTAAAACCACATTTATATTAGGTCTTAAGCTAAATGGACCTTATTAACATTTAGCTTAGGCTGATTTCTGCAGAACACCTCGACACTGTTATTACAATTTTAGCACAATTCACATAAATCTAAATACTTACGAATCTTACTGTTTGGGCTGCGTGGAACGAAAAACAAGGAATTAATTTTGGTAGGCTTTACCAAGCTATTTTATGTTTTGAAATCATTACCCAAAAAATTATAACATTATAGTTACTTAAAACTGCAATAGAGTCGTTATTTGGTTTAATTAATGTATAGTACTACTCCGTAATTGGATACAGGCCCTCTCACCTTTTCTTTCACTTGATTTCATATGATAATTTCTCACACTACCTCCATTTGTATAAGTCGATAAATAAATTACAACTCACCCCTGATCAAATAACATGATAGCCTTTACAACTCCATCCCTTGGTCTTACGTATCCGAAGAAAGTATCCTTTACGAAGAACCATCGCTCTTGCCATTTCGCACACACTAAACCCGTGCAGAAGTAGTTGCATCTGAAAACAAATTAAACAGTTTATTATTCCACGTATAATTCTATTATGTGCTAAAATGTATGTCGTTGTTTTCATCTGCATAATCTTTCAACAACTATATTAGGTTCGGCTTCCAATCTAACAAAATTTTGCAAATGTCCATCTCAACGCAGTTTTCCGAGTTACCATACCCCTTGGAAAGTCTGTTTTATCTATTAGGTAAGCAATTTAAAGAGCTGCAACTAAGTGTCGTTAAGCTAGTTTTAAAACAAATCGTTACAAATATGTAATTAAGGCTATGGTTTGATGTATACAATTAAGGTCCTAGACGGCAAAGAAGATAGTCTTGTGCGCTGGATACTTAAAAATCAAAGAAATGCAATATACAGCAAATGCCTACAATACTAAAAATACTAAGAAAATCAATAAATAAATACTCATTACAGTAATCTAACCTCACACAAACCATATTGCCGAGCAGGCCGAAGCAGTTGCATCCCGCCTGGCCGGGCTGCGTGGAGCCGGTGCGTTTCATTATCATGCCTTCCTTGCCTTTACTGCCGAGTTCTGATATAAACGACAGGTTTGATACTTCTAGGAATTCTACCTGGAAAGAAATTATTATGATGAAAAACATGTATGTTATTTTTTAAATGTTTGTGATCAGGTCTGGATAAGGTTTGAAAATTAGATCGATCTTTAAGAAAAGACGATAAAAGATGGGAGTTTACCAACTGAACAAGAACTACCACGCTTCGTGACAACTGGAGAAGACATTTTGAGGAGGCTAAGACCCACTAAGGGTTTTAGAGTCAACAAAAGTAAGTAAATATAAGGAAAATAAGTTTTAAGAACTAAAATAATTGCTGAATGCTTTTAAACTCAATTTTGTGTGCTGCCATGTGACATTCATGACAAAATAGAGAAGTATTATTTGGATAGCTAACTCCAGTATTGAAGTCTTCATCCGCACTAAAACCATGCTAAGAATAAACAAAACATACAAAAAATCACGTAATCTTAAACCGCACTTCTAATCTTAAACCCCAAACAGTTACTCTAGCCAAAATAAAGTACTTCCGTAGTTCCGTTAACAAAGACAAGCCTATTCACAATTACATTAAAAAACTTATTAAAGGTTATGATGAGTTATAACTAAAAACAGCACAAAGCACTGGGAACACACCACTCAACATTCAACCTTAAAACTGTAACTATAAGGTTGATTTTCGTTAAGCTATTTTGTTCATTGTTACTTATTCAAGTGTGAAGGTGAATATTAAAGCCTTGGTAGTAAACTCACCGTTTCGTGGTGGTTCCTGTATATTGAGATGTTAAGAAGGTTGTATAAGTACTCTTCTAGCTGCTTCATTCTTAACTGGATGCCTTCGTATGTCACCATTACTTCGGGCTTTTTGGGGAACCTGAAAATGCACACAATATTATATTTAAATAAAATTAATCTTAAGGATTTTTTCCTCGCTGTAATATTAATATTATTTAATCCTGAAGTTCCGGATCCTTAACAGCATCCAAGGTCAACAAATATTATTTTAAGGCCTTTTTAGAAGACAAGATTTTATCACACTTATGTCGGAATTGAAATGTTATTTGTATAAACTGCTTAGAGCAAATAGTACACAAAATTGTGGCTTTGAAGAATGATGAAGAGTAAATAACATTATGATTCCTGCATAGATGTGATAAAATCCTAATGTATTTGGGAAGATGAATAAATAAAAGTTAATTTGCATTTCACAGGCATCTTAAGAAAAATCAGACTAATTAAAATCACACCATTCATACAATCTTAAACAAAAATCTAGGTACATTAATATTTACCTTGGCAAAGCGCCTTTCCTCTTCCTAGGCCTCAATGCCCTCTTAGAATTACTCCTAGGCACTGCTTGCAACGCCACTCTTTCCGCCTTTTCTTCAGTATCAACAGTATTCTTAAAGCTAGCTCGCCTAGTTTTATGCGTTTTAGTAGGGAAGGGAATATCGAGAGATGCACGGTATAAAGTAAGTTGTTGATGAAGGTATAATATGTGTTTGTAACGCTTCTTGATCGTCCAGTTGAATTCGCCATGTTGAAGGTAAATTGTGTATCTGGAATTGAATTTAGTTTATCAATTTTGGAGATTGGTTTTGAAAGGCAAAATAAATGGAGTTTGTTTTATTTCTGTGAGTGGGACTCGCTTAATTTGAGGTTTTAGTAAATTAATTGCTACAATATCTACAAAGTATGTGCCTAGTTGTTTTATTAAAAGATTGATAGCAGAAGTAAGATGAGTTAAGTAGGACATCTATGTATAAAAATAATGTACCAGTTTATAAATAGGCTGATGTTGGTATTCTGACATGATTTGATTAGATTATTTTACCTGATTCTGCTATAATTAATTAAAATTATGATTAAGGAAAAATACAAACAATAATATATTATGTACCGTTAGGTATTCAGATTAATATTGTACCTACTAGTGTGTTTTATGACAGTCAATATTATCTGTAAAAAGAGGAAAATAGTGCTTAAAATTATTTTATCACGACACTATATCATATATTTGGCCAATAATCCTTTATAAACAATAAACCGTGACGCCATACAACTATATAATCTACAGATAATCAGCTTAAGATATATTAGACACCATATAGAGCTGACAATGAATGAAAATGGCCATTTATCTGAGGAAAATATTTGAAAAATCTTAAGCTGGAGGCGTATTAGCAACTCTATGATGATATTGCCATATTGCACTAGTTTACTCTATTTGATTGAAGATAATTGTCTTTGCCGCATACACATTGTTCGAGTATGTACTATCAATTAGAAGTATGATTCACGTATGATAACATCAGATAATAAAATGTACGTAGTAGGTAATTATAGTTACAACTACATATAGTTGATATGTGTGTATAAATGTTAGGTTTATTAGCCGCTAGATAAGTTCAATAGTACCATAAAACTATGTAACAATTGTTCTATTAGTACTCGTGTATGAATTTATGTGTTTATTATCATATCACGCGTCGGAAGTGGGAATATTTATATTTCTTTTATGATTTTCCAGTGTGACAATGAGAGATAAATCAAATTGCACAAAAGTGTATCCTATTACTTTTACTATTATTACTATACTACTTACTTTTGTGCAATTTGTTTTATCACCAACCATGATAGGTCTGCTACTGACTGAATAACCTTAGATGTATGGGGAACTATCGAATAAACTTTTATCCGGCCTTTGGATCATAAGATTGATTCTAGAGCCTTCCATAACATACCTACGAAGATGAAAAGATACTTATCATAAATGTTTTAAGTACGACTTTAATCTATCTGTTTACACAGTTACATGCTAATATGTTAAGCTGTTTATACTGTGTATTAAAAGATTTTCCTAAACTGCCTTTGTCTGCACTAACAAAGCAAGTTTATCGTGAAGTTTTCCACATTTTTATCATGAAAACGTATAAATATAAAGTACTGAAACCTGTGTTCATGTACTACAAGTAATAAATGAAGATCATGAAACGTGACTAACGTTTTGTCTGATAGTAACTGATAACCTTATCAAAAGGATTTTTAATTGACTTATTGTTTAACTTTGTTAGTCACGAGATTATAATTCAATTGTATACTTCAGTTTACTTGTGCAAGAGGATTGCAATAATCAGATGAATTAAAAAACAAATAGTTCATTACAAAAAATAGCAAATTCATTTGATTCAATAACAATACATGCCTATCTCATTATTTCTTTCTAACGTCAAAATAACGAGTGTTATCAATGATCTCTTAATTTAGTCTATTGGCACTTGACTCTCTTGACAATATGTTAATACAAATTTTTCAGCAATCTTCAATGGAATAGTTGTTAGAAAGATGCAAGCAAGCTTTTCATACTTCATACTTCTATAATCTATACATATAATAAAATGATAGAAAACTCAAAACTGTACATTGAATATTTTTTTAAAAGAATACTTGGGGGGTGATCTATCATCGATTCTGAACCCAAATATGTAGTTTTTAGAATTTTTGTCTGTTTGTCTGTTTGTCTGTATGTTTGGTCTCACTGAACTCGAAAAGTACTGCATAGATTTAAATCAAATTTTGCATGAATATTACCTGGGGGCCGGTTCAACATATAGGATATATATTATCACGCTATCACCTACGGGGGATGAGCAATGAACGATAATTTCTGTTAACGTTTCTGCAACAGCGGGTGCAATAATGACACATATTTGAATGCTGAACTTTGTAAGTTTATCGGCCTATTATCAGTCTTTACATAGAAAATAACGCTTTTATAAGTAACTTGAGCAAAAAACAGAATTTAAAGAAATAATATCTTAAAATTATAGATGAAGAAAATCATGCAGAAACAGATGTGCCATTAAACTGGTAGTAGGTAAAATATCTTCATGAAAACAGACTTCATTTTGTCATGGTATGATTTTACTTTCAAGAAAAAATTATATGACGACGTGTGTATTTCGCTATCATAAAAACACTACAAGAAATATCAGCGCATCATCATCGACATTTTTTATAATTCTCTCACCATTAGAAAGCTACATTATTTGCGAATAACATAAGGTATATTTTATCTCGGTGCGGGCAGTAGTTCCTATGGGAAGCGGCACTCATGTCCCGAAGAAATTATGAACTTCCCCACATTCTTAAAAACTCTACATATGTTGTTCTGACATATAAGCTATACCTCTCATAAACATGGATATCCATTCATTTCATCCAATAACAAAAATGCATCACACTGAAAGTGCATTGCAAGTCTAAGATTTAATTATTATTAAAAAAAAAAACATTGTAATTAATATTCAAACATCCTTAAAAATAAGTTCCTGGTTTTAATATATTACATTATTTTGAATTCACTTGCATATAAATAGAAGGTCCTTATTAATATACTTTTTGAGTAATGAAGAATGTAGGCAAAATAAGAGCGAAAACATTGTGTCACTTCTAAAATTAACATCAATGGGAATGACTACCTGTCACAATACGTCAACAAGATGTCAACAGACGACATAAGAGTTATCTATCGTCTTTGTCAACAAATTTAAAACGATGCCATCTAAATATGTTTTGAATATTAACGTCAAAATTGATGACATTAGCGGACTAATTAATTTATCGTTTAAAGTCATAGATGAAGTTGTGAGTTTTTCATAAACAAATTGAGCTGGGGTTTTATTTTAGCTAATCTTCCATTAATGTGGCGGCCTTAACGCAACTTACGTTGAATGAGTAGTATTAAGTAGACCTTAAATATTTTTTGTGTGGTGCAAAATATGTAACGCTTAATGATCCTAGAAGAAAGATCTGTCTCTCGCAAGCGCTACTAAGCGTGAGTTAAGGTAAGTTTCTGTAGCTTTAGAAACAAGCTCAGACACAAAGTGCAGATTAAAGAAATGAGAGGTTTCTCGATTTAATACAATAAGCACGTAAAATGCTATATAGCCCCTGAAAACGTACAAATTACGCGTCGCAAGCCAGAGACATACTTGATTTCAACTTCTGATCACAAATACACACATACATGTGATCAGTTTTTTTAGACTCAGTCCGTGGGTCTGACTGTGACTGTTCGTGATTACGAACAGTTACGGACTGAGTCTAAAAAAACACCTTTTACATAACTACGTTCATATCATTGATAGCATTCAGTTACAAAGACAGAATTGCTATCAAACGTGTTTTCGCTAAATGTACTATTATTTTTTGCAAACCTACATTCCCAACTCTGATCTCATGGAGGTGGCGCCCGGGTGTCACCACTGTGCGGACTGTGCGACCTATCGCACCCGGCCCTGGTTTAAACCATGGTCTGCGGCGAGAAGAAGTGGGATGACAAAGAATGAGGCGGCGAAGCGACTGAAAATTCCCGACTCTCATCCCAGCCACTGCGGTAAGACACCACGAAAGCCGGATGTCAAGAGACGACTCCCGGCCACCGTAGGCGTGAGCGATTAGTTTTGAGTGGGTCATCGACCTTCCTGCTTCTAGGAGACCCGTTATTTCACGCGCCCCTCAAGGAGATTCAGCAAACCCTTGTGAGGCCCACGCCTGACAGGGGTTTGGGGAGCCTGGGCCAAAGCCTGACACTCCCTCACGCTGTTCAAACTGATGGCTGAGAACTACGTAACTTTCCAGGATGCCTTGCAACGTGTTGCAAATGCCCAGGCCAGGTCGTGGGGACTTGGTCGTCTTCATCACATATTTACCAACTCTGAGTGTTCATCATGCACACCCGCTTCTCTAACTTTATTGAAGGATCACTAAGATTGTTTCAGTTAGTTTAACTACGCTACTATAGCCCGCTGTCGAACCTTTTTACATCATTTCTGTAGAAGTGTGAATATCGAATGTGTAATATATCGAATTTCCGTTTGTGCATTGCACAAAAACCAACGTTATGATTTTCGAGAAGTCAAAAGAGTCGGCCTGGTAAGAATTACATTCATCGTTGGTTAATTGAATACATTTTCAGAAACCACAATAACAGTAGGAACCAAAGCGAATGATCGCTTCACTCTGATTTGACCAAGTCAGTTCTGGTCTGTTCGCTCATCAGATCTTTGTAAGCGGTTCGGTGATAATATTACTGTTGTCCTGTTTACCTACGTGTTACACAAATTATGGTATTTAAACGTCCTCCGCAAGAGAGGGAACGTTTGTAAGTGCTATTTATAAAGGCGAGATTTTACCGGTGTGCAGTAGTGACGCACAGAATACACAGCACTTATGTTTCTTCTGATTAGCTGGCTCCACCAAGAAATGACAAATTGCGAGCGTACATTTTGAAAATCTTGGAAGAACTGCAGGCAACACAAGAATTGGACTCACACTCTCGGACGTACACTTTGTCTGATCGTGAACTTAGTAAGTTGCGTTTAGGCCGCCACATTAATGGAAGATTAGCTAAAGTAAAACCCCAGCTCAATTTGTTTATGAAAAAATTCACAACTCCATCTATGACTTTAAACGATAAATGCAAACATTTCGGTGGAATTCCAACAAACATAGTGAGTGAGTGCACAGAAAATCCCCGAAATACAAGTAGTGAAACTATGCGCTTGCCTGATGACTCAGTCATCATCCACCCAGCTATTCCCCAATTGTGTGGGTGTTGGCTTCCAGTCAAACCGAATCTGTTTGAGTACCAATATTTACTTGGAATGCCTATCTGATCTCTTCAACCCAGTGAACTAGACACCACGTTATCCATGGTAAGTAAAACTGTTTGACAGACTTTCTGGCTCCTGATTTGTCGCAGCTGCTGCAGAAAATGTACAAATGACAGCTTTGTCAGACCTTTGTTTCCTGTGAGAATTACGTAATAATTTTCCGAATCGGTTGACTAGATCCAGAGATTTCCACAACGTCACAAACTTTACTTCTTTTGTTTAGATAAATAGCCACACATCGTCGACACCACCTTGATTGATCAACCCGTGCGTTAAGTAGTAATCCTAATTATACTATTATGTAAAAGAATACACCTACGGCATAAGTAGTATTTTGACAATTCCAAACCGCCCACGCAGACGAAGTCGCGGGCAACAGCTAGTGATATTATAAAGAAAGAGGAAACAAATATAATTTTTGTTTGTACCTAATGGATAAACTCCAAAACTAAAGGATCGATTTTCAAACATCTTTCACTATTAGAAAGCTACATTATTCCCGAGTAAAATAATGTACATTTTACCCGGCCAGGGCAGTAGTTCCCACGGGACGCAGTTAAAATGGCGGGACGCGAGTTAAACCGCGGGAAAAAGGCTAAGTAGTTTTTATATGAAGAAATAATTCTTATACTTACAGATTAGGATTGAGTAAATGTGTTGTGACGCTCCGTTCGTTTTCTATGAATCTGACCTTTATTTCCACTCCCGGAATGAATACTTTTCTGTGCACTGAACTGAATTTGACTGGCGGATAATGGACCGCTTTGAATGGCACTGTTGTTTGACTTGGTGCTGAAATTAAAAGATTATCATCTATTATTAATCTTAAAACATCTTAATTAATAGTATAAAGTTGTAGGTTGACCTATTGTTAATATTTGTTTGTTTAGTTAAACGCAGGCTCGATTTTAAAAAATATTGTACTTTTTTATTAACGACGTCAAAAATCATCAAATGCCCCCTCCCTCTGCGGGTTAGCAACGATGAGGGAGTGTCAGATTCTTACTGACTAAAAACCGTCGTGTTCCGTCTTAGGCCTTTTACATGCCAGGGCCGCGATAACTCTTTCGAACAATCCAGCAGCCCAAAAATATTGTACTTAGTTTCTGATAGCTCCTTTACCGATAAGGGATCATGCCTCCATTTTATAAAACGCGGGAAGCAGTGCCCTTGGGAATAACCCGCGGTCAACCGTTAGTTACCCTGTGTATTATAACGTACCTACAAAAAATTACAAATATGTACCGATATCAGGGACGGCGTCCTTATCCAGTACCTATAACGAGAATGTGCCTAATTTCCGCCTTGATAACTTTGTTCATTTTTGGCACGTAACCTAATTAATTAAGAGGCATTTCGATAATATTAATCGTGTCGAAGTCTTACGAATTTTTTGTACACTCGTTGTATGAAGCTTAAGTCCAAACCAAGTTAATCAAAAATTCTGATGCCAAAGTTCAGCTACTTATAGAACAGCGGCCGTGGTAAAAAAAAGGGCTTAAGAAACAACATGGTGCTGTATAAAACGGTGATAAAATCCGTAAAACTAGTTTTATTTAAATGTCTAATACCTATTCGGGTCAGTGCCAGAAATCAATAAGAACATGGTGGGTTTTAATCAGCAACAGTATGATTCTCCACGGTGCACACCCAGAGAGGTCATCTAATGATTTCCCGTGAAAAAAGATTAACTATAGATAGCTAAAGTAAGCGAAGATTAAAATTGACACTAGGTCTGTGTGCGTACAGGCATATTTTGGTGCCGAACAAAGTTGACGCTTATATCTAAATATAGGACACATCAATTAAAAGATAAGCGGACCGTTGATACGGCTTTTTACCACAATTTTGGAAGTTTTATTTAAGAGATAGGTAGGGAGTACGGAGTACCTCTGTATTCTAATCACATTATTTTCAACAGCACGTCGAAGCGCAAATATATTTCTGCTAACAATATAGGTATATATTAATTCAGAATTCTGGGATCAAAACCTTTTTAAGATCATTGTAATAAAACAATAAAGTTTCCATTGATAGGAAACCAATATTCCATTTTAATTTTGATGAAAGTGCAATCGATATTATATTATCATGATTCACCCGTTATCATTTGCATAGTGATTGATAACCAAAAGTTATTCGGTGCTGGACACACTTTTGTGTTTATTGAATTGTTCAAATAGGCCCGGTGAGTCCTTGAGATTAACGCATTCAAACTAACTCTTCAGCTTTATAATATTAGTAGATGGTTATCATAGAGTCTGTTCTGAGGAAAGTTACAATAGTTCAAATACCAATTCAGTCACAATTGGTCAGACTGGAAACCGGTCTAAATCTCAAACGGGAAATACCCAGACAGACTGCAGTTGATTTTGAATCTTATTAAAATAATATTATTAGAAGTTCTACAAATAATACCTATAAATGCGAAAGTTTGTAAGTACAGGGGCCAGGAAGTGAGTATTTGTGTTTGTAACTCTTTCACGAAAAAACCTTTTAAAACTTTGCAGCTACAGGTTGGCAGCAACATTAGGTACATGCATATATCAGAAATCAGAACAACATAAAGACTACTTTTAATCCATGAGGCGGATACCATAAGTAAGTACATAAGTAATTTACTCGGGTGAAACCGCAAATGGAAGCTAGTATCAAAATAAAATGCTAGTGACTAATAGCATATTATCTTCACATTTTTTCATTATATGAATCAGTACTGGCCACGATTATAAGATAACAGAATTTATTGGGTGGCCATATCATATGCACTTTGTATTAGGAATTTTTAAGTGCAATGCGATGCTTATTTGTGAAGGAAAAAAGCATATTATTACAAAAGTGATAAATGTGAAAACAATTTGTTTGGTAGATTCTAATTTTAAGCTCTTGAGTTTGTAATCTGGGTTCAATACAGATATAAAAGTGATAAATCTACTACTTTCTGATTGTTTCCAGAAAAAACTTTATCGCGTTGCTTAATCTAAAAGATATTGAAGATAAAATTCCGTAGATTTTTTCCACACAACTGATTTGCAAAGGTGAATTTTGCTACTTATACTTTCTTAATGAACGTTTTAGCAATGCTTGTTCAATCAACACATAGGTATACAAAATGCAGATGTTACATTGTTTGTTTGGGACTTTGTCGCACCACTGCTTCTTTCCAACAAAAATCCAGGAAGTGCTAAAAGGTTTTTGGGAACTGTCTTATATTATTTGACTAGCTTCTGCCAGCGGTTTCACCCGCATCCCGTGGGAACTACTTCCCGTACCGGGATAAACAGTTTGTTAGATTTGGCCCTATTAAAGATAAGTTGCATAAGGCCTTTTTTAGAACAGTAACAGATAGGAATGACAGCAGAGATTGCAAGAATGATCTTCAGAATAATCTAAATATTTTTCGTGCACTCAAATCGTTGGATTCAAAACTGATAAGTGATTACGCTTGCAAATTATCTTGTACCTATTTTATTGTTTTGCTTTGTACCTAATGGTACATATAGATACAAGGCAGATACATAATCTAAAAAATATCGTTAACATTGTACTTAATATGAATCATTTGTAGCAGGGTTACAGGGTTCCTACCCAGGTTTTTGGTACCTAAATTAGTAGGTTGGAGAAGAAATTGCTGGAAGACCCTATTATACATAATAGAAAATCAAAACAAACATACCACTAGAGTTCCCCTCCTTATTATCGACTTTATCAGCGTCGATGACCGACAACGACTCAGGTACGGCCAGGCTCTCATCGAAGTCGGAATCCAGGCCCGGACTTAGGGAGTCCATGGTAGGAAAGAATCCTTGTAAACAGTCGCCCGAACCGGACGCCGCTGGGGTAGGGGTGTCCATCCCGTAGTTTGTGTAACCGTAGAGTTGTTCATCTGTTAGAAGATAGACATAAGGTATAATTTAGTATGAAAAAAAAATGCTTCTAAAACCAGCCAAACCAGCAGGAAGTGACAAATCACGTTTAAGTTCATGTTCTTGCAAGATGACAGGATTGTTTGTTTGCTAATTATTACATTATTTATTTAACGTTTTTGCTTGTTTTGATAAAAATATTGATTAAAAGGGGTTTATCTCAAAAAAAAAAATGGCTCATGAAACTAAAATTTTGAAAAGACAAAAAGAGGTAGACTTGAAAAATAAATAGAGTATTCTAATAGGCTTTAAACTAATTAAAGTTGATAAGAACACTTCCAAGAAGCTCTCACAAAGCCCTAATTAGTAGACCATAAGCGAACCAGCCAGATACACCAATCCTCACAGTCTTTTCAAGTAGAATATTATGGCCATGTTTTCGGGAAGCTGCACCCAATAGCCCCAAAAAAGGTCTCCAAAAATACACAAAAACACACAACACTCCAGGAAATTCCAACACACGTCCTTCTTAAACCTTGTTAACTGATACAATGATCAGTAAACAGTTACATATAATATATTGTTAGTATCGACAGCATAACAATGCTAGTTTAGTTTTTATGAATACTTGATTAAAATGTTTGAGTCAGAGGAAACTCCATTAGAATACGGTAGTATGGAATGTATTCTATGCACTTAGATGTAACAAGAGTCTCAAGAATTACATCATTGTAAGACAGGATGAAGCACTTAAGATTCACCATGTATAAGTACTTGGTCATACATATGTACATACAATGCTAGATGTCATAATTGGTACCTGGTTATTTTCTTATATGGTATTAAGAATATGCATGTGTATGTATGATGTAGTATGTTGTAGATATTCTAAAAATTACATTTTAATTAAACTTAAAAGAAATTGAAAATTTTGGTTTGGCGGTACCTAATTATTGTTTGGTAAATAGATATTAAGAAAATTAATTATGATCGAAATTACAGGCTGGTGCATTATTTGAAAAGCAGTGAATCAAACTAATCCCTTAGACGTGTAGAAAAGCAAATTATTTCATAATAACTATTTTTCATTTGCTCTCCAGAACACTCATCCGCATATTTAACATAAACAAGTGCTAAGACTAAACACAGAGTTATCTGTTCTATCTCAAACTAGATAATGTATAATGGGTGAAGAAGATATTTAGCATGAGCCAAGGCTGTGTGGCTTGATACCCGTTAGGCCCAAAGTCCACCAGAACGGATCAGAGCACAGAAGTTTTTATACAATGAATAGAATATCATTCTCTTATGACAATTAGTGAGTGGGTTTGTATAAAGAAATTCTATTATGTTGTTGTTAAAATAATTCCTATTCTGCAAGGCTTGTTGAAGTTTAGAAGATGTGAGGAAATTGAAATTATCTCTGTTTATGTTGTAACAAGACTTATTACTGTCATCTTGTATCAGTGATGAGTTAGTACATAACAAGTTACTAGAAGTTTTATAATCTACAGGGATTACAGCCTTACAGTACCTAATATATAATCTGCACTTAGCTTACTTGACAGATAAGAATGCAGTTTTCAGAAACACGTAATGAAAATGATAACAGCACCAAAACATTTTACTTATCTAGTCCAAAATGTTGTTAGTATCTATCCTTATTAATATGACTAGCCAAGAACTGGTTGATAAAATTATAAATATAGAATTCAAAGGTTAACATTCTTTGTCAAAAAAACAATTGTTGAAAAAGAATAGGAAGTTTGTGTATGTATTTTAAGTATTTATAATGTAAACTAAGTAAGTAAGATGTATGAATTGAAAAAGAATAGAGAAAAATAAAGTACTAGCAATATTGTATCTTAAAAACCCCCATTTAAGTCATTTCTTGTGTACTTTATTAGAAGAATTTATGAATAATTACTTAATGAGTTATTTGTAGTTAGTACCTATAATGATGAAATATTTAAAACCATTGTCAGACAAAGTTCAAAACAATAACCCAAGCTAATTTTATTTTATGAAAACAGGAAAACTTTATCCAATAATCACATAAAGAATTCTCTTTATTGTATGAGTGACATAAAACTGTTAATCAATTTACCACACATTGCTTAGCGAGAGTTTATACTCACGTTCCAAAATTCAGAAGAATATTTAAAGATTTTCCTTCTATAGGAATAACTTCCTGATATCGTTTTACTTACTGATATTTCTTTTTATATCAAAGACAAAATGTTAAAAGATTAAAACAACACTGGAATTAACCATTCTTGAAAATCACACCCGCTTAGAAAACAATTGAAGAAACAATAAAGCACAAAATAACGCACTGTTAAATTCACCATTAAAACCTTTTTATCACTCACTTTGTAATGACACTGGCCACTCATAAAAAGAAAAAGAAAAACAAATTCAAACATAGAACACTGTACCTCGTTTGATTAAGTTATGGAAACTCAATGTCAACTCCTTACGTTCACGTTCCATACGTTTGTTGGTTATATTATTTTCGTTGTATTCAGTAGTAATCACACGAAACCCATTTGAGTGCTGGTAACTAATGTGTTGTCCATTACACGGTACAAAACCAACACTTGTGTACATAATCTACGCCGATAAGATAATAAAATATCACGCTTATAATAGTACTGTTTTGACGCTTGCGAAAACAGGTTGCATTACAAAAATCCACTGTTTTCATGGCAAAAGTTGTGTCGACGACAGTGAATCGTCGTTCACGGCTGAGTGAGCAAGGCCTTTAGAAGTTTTTGCTTCGGGATAAGTGAAATCTTTACTTACTAATTTTGTTTCGTTTAGGAAATGATGTTCGGGTTAAACATGATGGAGCTACAATGAATGAAACAAAGGCGTATGAAGCCCGGATGAACTAACGCACGACTCATTCGGGCAAATTACTGGTTCAAGGCTCCCTAAAAAATCTTGGAAAAGTGACGTAATGAACTAATCCACTAATGGTTATCGTGGAGTAGTTTAGTGGTTGTAAACATTTTATAACAATTAACTAAGGTTCATTGGTTTTTATTAGTTCAAGTTCAAACGTACGGTGTACTCACTTATTTAATACCACAAGTTTTAATTTTGATTCTGGGATTATTTTGCAATATCTGCATACCTAAAAATGGGGAATAATATCCATCTTTTAAATTCCCTATTTCTTTGAGGCCAATTCGAAAGGAAAATACATTGCCCAATTACCGAGGACTTCGTTATTGTTTGATAGTTTAACTATTATTTAATGTGTTTTCTCATGGAACCATGTGTGACTAACTCAAAATAAATAAATAATTGTTTACTAAACAAACAAACTGTTTGTGACCTCAGAATCACTGAACTTTTGACGTCATCCGGAATAACCAGCGTGTTATTGACGTTTGTTTGACATTGACAGTTCAGAACGTTCAGAAATTCAATTTGTGATTTGACTTGAATGTACGGGATTCGTTCATTAACTTTAATAACAAAATTAAATTTTTTAAAAGTATGTTTTTTTAAATTGGAAACTCTTTATGGATAAACAAAGCATAAAAATTATATCCATAAAGTTTATATTTTCTTTATTTACCTACGAACAATCAGACGTTTACTTTGGTAATGCCTTTCGCAAACCAATGAGCAATACTCCCTCCGACAGATTTGTGTTAGCTAATCTTTTATAGTGCGAGTCACTTTCGATACAATTTCATTATTTTTAACCGAACATTGGATTAGAATGGCCTATAACTATGACACTCGAAATATTCAAACAGTGTAAGTTTACTTAGTTGATTTAGTGAGAGGCACATTGAAACATTTTCTGTTACTTTTTAATAAGTTTAGGTTTAGTATTTTGGGTTAATAAAATGCATTTATAGTTGATCTTATATTTCATCTTTTTGTCCGATATATTTGATATGATGATTCAATTTGGTTTCAGGTAACTCCTACAACCCTTTTATAAGTTGTTGGGGTTCGTTTATTAATGACTGATAAGATCGTCGTCGTAGTGGCGTAGTGGTTAAATAAAGCACATGTTTCTCAAGTAGGTATAGTAAGTTCAACTCAGTCTTGCGCGCGGCCTTATGTGTGGGTAACCCTTGTGTGCGTGACTTTGTGACTTTGTGTGCGTGACAAGAGGTACAGTCGTCACTGTCACACGAATGAAAGTTGTATATTTACAAGCCGACGCACACATAGGGCCGCGCGCAAATCTGAGTTGAACTATCTATACGAGAGAGCGGGGTCGATTCCTGGCCAGGCAAGAAAAGTAACCAGTAAGTTTCCTTCCTTCAGTACGTTATTTTTTCTCAGTGTCTATCTAGTACACTAAGGACTGAGTAAGAAGTGAAGGAAAATATCTTGAGGCAGTCTGGACATAAAAAAAAAAAATACGAAAAGTACAATCGTTCTCCAGCAGTCGTGCTCATTCAGATGCTCATTACTTTTCTGTATGAGAAGATGCCTGCGCCCTATAGTGGGATAATTAAAAGGCTCATAAAATATGATCATGATGAACCCAACCAAAAGCTTAACATTGGCTATACTATATAATATTATAAAGAGGAAAACTTAGTTTGTTTGTTTGGTTGTAATGGATAAACTCAAAAACTACTGGACTGATTTTAAATATTCTTTCACCATTAGAAAGCTATATTTTATCCCGGTGCGGGTAGCTCCCACGGGACGCGGGTGAAACCGCGGGAAAACGGCTAGTTGTAAATAAAGGAGGAGGCATATTGGTTTATGTACAATGTGGTAATTTAGGTACAATACCTACGTCATACACATTACCCAAACTACCACCCCACCCAAAGCTGAATATCAGAAAATCAAGCTGTCTTGATTGACGTCTTCATCAAGCTGTTTTTGGCTCACGGATATTCCAGCTATAGATATTTACAGCTTGCCATCTTCGATTTGACATTTTGTGGTGTTAGTCATTGCTTGCTGCAACCATTTTGAGAAAGCTCTCTTTATCAAAAAGGTTATTTGCATTTTAGTCGTGTCCCAAATCAAGCTACACTACACGTAGGTAAAAACGTTTGTATGCAGCTTTTCACAGTTGAGATTTTCTGGGTACAAGGGTAGAGTTATTCAGCCCCGGATCTAGGGGGGGGCAAGCCGGGGCCCATGCCCCGGGCGGCAAATTCAGGGGGCGGCAAAATCAGGCGGCTGCAAAACCTCACAGACCAATGGTGCAGGGTGTGCGAACAATCTGGGCGCCTCGGTCTCAGGGGCGCCGCGGGACGCCCCATCACCAGAAAATTTCGATGAAGTTACACCCGTTTCATAAAGAAGTTCTACATTATAAGTAGAAACTTTGCTTGGCAGTATTATTATACTAAAAAAGTCGCCTTCGCTTTGTTTGATTGATCATTTTGATTATTTTTCACTTTTAACTTCCTATAACTGAAAAAATTCTCGCTCGCTACGCTCGCGGCTAAATGACAATGTCTGTGGTGTCTTTCTGATTGTTTGTTATTTTTATTGACGCACCGAATCGACGAACACAAATGGCACTCGCTCTAATCACGGTTTCTTTTTATTTGTACATGATTCCCTGTTTAATTTGCGAGTCTTCAAACAAATAATTTCAAAAAGTTCGCGCTCGCTACGCTCGCGGCTACTTGTTGCTTTACAATGTCCGTAATCAGGTACTTTTGTGTCGTAGGATCAAAAAAATTCGCGTTCGCTTCGCTCGCTCAATATTATAAACACATTACCTTCCTAACTTCATAAGTCAAATCCACGCTGTCTTATCTTTTATAAGTCAAATGTAGCAACAGCGCTTTTTAAAACTTATTAACTTTTTGTATCCCAAAATTACAAAATTTGCGGGCTCGCTTCGCTCGCGCAAATTTTTCCAGTTCTTGTGTATTCTACTCAAAATCTTTCAATACATAGGTGGCGCTTGGGTGATGATTGCACCCAGGCTCTACATGAGCTAGAGACGGCTCTGCCTGCCTACATATTGATAGCTGAAATTATTTGGATGATAAAGGTGAAAATAAACATAATATATAACATAGGTGGGGCGGCATTTTTCAGTTTTTGCCCCGCCTAAAAAAAATTGAAGATCCGGGGCTGGAGTTATTACTGCGTGATAGTGTCCAATCTATACTAACTATTTCACTATTGGGAAGCTACACTATCACCGTGTGACATGGGCTCTTATTATTATTTGTAGGAATGTAACTATATTGCACTGCATTTTTCTGGGTACGGAAAGTATTTCCCTGGGGCGCGGGCTAGTTTAAAAATGTAATTCGACTATTTTGGTGTTATAAGTACCTAAATACATTATGGCTATGATGAGTTACTGAAATTATAAATTTCAAAATTATATAATTCGCCTCGCGTTGCACTAAATTACCAATTTTAATGAACTTTTTCGCAGACACATTAAAAATAATAAGTGTTTGAAAGTTCTTTTAAAAATTCACTATTATAGATGCAGCATGAAAGGAATATCGCAATATTGTTACAATGAACACAAAAGTGTTATTATTTTTAGTATGGGTTAAAAACTGTAATTTATGAACTCTTTGTTGCATCTATGACCATGTTTAAACATGTTAACCCATTTTTTACATAACCAAGGATGTGAGGCACATGTAAAATATTTTACACAACAATTATGTCAGCTTTCGTTTTTTTGAAACTAGACTGAAAAATCACCTCTGAAAGCGTTCATTGTGCGAGCAAACTGGCCTATCTCCTTGTGAGACCGACCAATATTCAATGAGCTGTTTAAAGTACAAGGTGTAGCAAAAAGTGAGCGGCACAGGGGTTGTAGTACCGAATGCAACGGCTCAACTTTTATCGGTTAAACTAAATAATATCACGGATTAACATTTACACATGCGGCTAGCGGTGGGCAGAGAGTGTCGCGAGAGCACCAGTGACCGCAGTCGCTTTTCGCGCACCGTCCGGCCTCCGCGTACATTTCCGAACGCACGCTCGCAACGTAACACACGCTTCCCGCCACAAATTCAAACATCGAAAACCCTACGTTCGAATAATCAAAATAATTATTTTTCGTTGATTGCAATCGAAGTGCACTCGCGCGTAAAGTCCGAACCGACGGCGACCCTTGCCGCCAGTGTCCGGATTGCGTCGAGGACGTTGACATCTATCAACTGATACGGAAATCGATCTATCGATTTGGATTTTTCCAATAATGTAGATTTTTGGCGGGAAGTGCGTGTTGTGTAAAAAGTTCTTTTTTTTCTAACTAATAGTGAAGGTGGTATCGGTGTTTTCGACAAGTGACATGGAATAATGGTGGATTCCACGTAATAAATCAATCAGTGCTTTTTTTACTACAAATTGAAGTTGAAGACAGTTAAACATTACTGAAAGGTGAGTTTCACGTGGTATAATTTCGTGTAATTATTTTAGTAGTGAGTCAATGATAAATCTTACGCTTTCTAAAGTCTCGACCATGAGTGTGGCTGCAGTCACGACTGACCACAGTCCGGCCTGATATCTAGATAGCTTAATTTTAATCAAAAATAACCCTTTTTGCACATTCAAATTTTCAAGGTGTGCGAAATAATTCATAATGATATGTTTCGGTAACATTTTGCAAAGTACGGCCGGAGCAAAAACTTGTTTTATGAAAGTAAACGGTACTCTATATCAGTGCGCTGCGTTGCAACATTTCACTTTTAAGATAATTAAATATTGTTTTTAATCAAAGCAAAATAACTTTTCCTTTCTAAAAGTAATTTAATACTTAAAGTTCATATCCGCATTTAGTTATAAAACTAAAAGGGTAAAACGTAACGAGTTGGAAAAACAATGTTAGCTCGTAAAGTACATAACCAATGTTAAACTTCCATAATAAGTATTTACTAGGCAATGTTGTATGTAGCACAGAATGCAACATTTTGTTATCTAGAACAGAATTTATTACTTCACTTTAAAAGCCATAAGAATAAAAAAAAACACTATTGCCTGTTATTTTCTAAGTCACTTTCAATAAGTACTACGAAATACCTGAACAATATTACTCTGTACAAATCTCTATCTTTAGGTATAGGTATACTCTCTACCCTTGAAAAACGAACGATTTTTGAGAGCATAATTACTTTGATAAGATCATTCATTAATACAAAATCATAACCAATATGTACTTACTTTAAACAATTAAACAACGGCCACCAATTGTCTATTACACTCTCGAGTATTATTAAGCTGCGTTCACAACAAAATGTAGGACAGTCCAGTTGAAAAAGTTAAAGACCCAATTCTTATAGCAATCAACATTTTTGATGGTATAAATCGGCCTCTTCATTAGTAATGTACATATTTCGTTTATGAAATTAGAATTTAATTTTGGATATTTTTATCTTCAAATGTCTTTGTTCCTCTGGTGTTTCCGTTGTTAACCAATGTTTTGTTCAAATATTTTGATAATCATGAAGTCATTAATAAATAGCCAACTTTGTTTGGTGAGAACAGTACTAAAAGCAAGTGCTCTACTTACTCTGCTTAATATAAACGCGCCTTCAGTTACCAATACAATTACCCGGATCCAGTTGTTTCACGATTCAAATGTCGTTGGTCAAGAATTAGATCTAATCGTAGTGTTAGCCGCCATTTGCCGAAATGGTAGCATTGGTAGCAAATGGTAGCTTGACAATATGGACCTTGCTTACAATTATGAATCAATGCCGAATATTTTCCTTTTTTGAAACGACTGCGTGGGTTGTGTAATTTTATTCTGTTTTGATCTAAATCTCTTTAGCAAAAATGTTCTAGAGAATTGAAATAGGTATTTGACGGGTAATTAAAAGTATTTTTTCTTTGTCTACGGATAGAGTAAACAATGCAAGGTTTTTGTTAGCGATTGCATAAAAGAAATGATTCAATTTACGCTGAGATTTAGAATGTGGATAACAGTTAAGTGGGATCATTCTTTTAAGATTTCATGTCTTTTTAAGTCAGAAAAAAGATACTTTGGATCGGTATTTAGTTTTAGCAATTTTGCTTTCATTATTAGCTTTGTAATTTCAGTGAACTAATTGCTCTATACAAAAGTACGAAATCCGCAAAAAAATAATTCGCAAACAAAGTAAAATTGCGGCACGTATACTAAACAAACAACTTTTGCTTTCAAAACATTATTTTGATTAGATTTATGGTAGAACTCCTGATGTAATAAGTAAGTCGAGTAAAAAGTGACATTCCATGTATCGATTTAAAATCGCTCGATATAGAAAGTGAGTGCGTGTACGGCTACTGGCGAACATTTCACTCGAGTGTTTATATTGAGAATCGATTTAATATTTTTGCATGTTAATCGTTCGGTTTGATGATAAATATTTATTGTATGGCTTCATTAAAAGAAAGGCTTAGTATTTTTTTGGTCTACAAGGTAATTTCTTTTTTTAGTACTTGTTGCTAAAAAAGTATTTATCTAGTAGATAGTTTTTTTAAAGTACCATAATTACACGAAACTGTTAATGATTTCAATTACAGAAAACTATTTTTATATTTACATACTATTTTTTTATCAAGCGCTTAGTAATAAAAGCTTAAATCTAAACAAGTAACAGTACCTATTGCAATTAATACCTACAAATATAATTATTTCAGTCAGCTTAAAGATAACTAAATACAAATAGAATCAATTGAACACTTTCAAAGTAGCAAATGAACTTGTCATATTTGAAATGTTTAAAGTATGACAGCATTTTATAAACATGTAGATAGGCAGTGCACGAATCGAGATCACATCGATAAAGTCGATAATCGTTATGTTGTTTTAGTATCGATTCAACATCGCTACCTCTCGCGTGATTAAACGGAGTCACACATCATAACTTGTTAATGTTAGATTTTTGGATGCAGGTGCAGGCTACAGAAAATAGATACTCACATAAATAAAATAAATGTCGACATTTTTGTTTTCTAGTATAACTAGATTTTTAGAAATGTCAATATTAATAATAAGCTATGTCTATTTTCTAGGCAAATGTCAGTAAAAAAATCGAAAATATCGAATTTTACCTTGTTTCTTGACTTACTTATGCAGTGTTTTTACTGTCTGTATCTTATTAAAAAGAAAATTAACACAACAGGTTTTAAAATGCAGCACGTCGTAAAAGGACACAATTGCATACAAAGTGCAACGGGCAAAACAACATTTAGCACTTAGCGTTTACTCAGAAAAATGTACGAAAAGTGACAGCATTTTAGAGATCGGCTCATATAAGTTCCAACTCTTTGGCCATTTTCACCATTAAGTAAGCAAAAACTGAATTTATAAGCCCTTTCTTTAAATATTTAATGTTAACTTGAATAATATTAAGAAAAATGCACTATACCAGTAAAGCAAAACAGTAAAACAATTGAAAAACTGAGTTTACAATAAGCCCCTTCTTTAAATAATGAAAATTTGTAATGTGTAAATTGATAATTTTTTATCCTAGCCCTTATTGTCCCACTGCTGGGTAAAGGCCTCCCCATTTCATCTCCACACCTCTCGATCCTTAGACTGCTCCCACCAGTCAGGGTTGTAGGCATCCAGACCGTCACGCCACCTCTTCCGGGGCCTACCCTGTCTGCGGTGGCCATCCTGTGGTATCCACCTACAACCCTGACTTTGATAATATTTGCTAAAAAAGTGCACTAAACCATATGTTACAAAGCAAAACAGTAAAACGATTTATATCGATACACTCGCTAGCAGTTATCATATCTCGATTACTCGCGTGCTCGCCAACCATCAGACTACAGATAGCCGTATTGAGGATATTATGTTATAGAACATTATTTTGTAACACTGGAAGTAAGCACGTAACACGGTTTGATACCAGCTCTGTTTATTATTATTAAAAAGAAAAGTATGATAATGGAACTACTGTAATGGAAAGAAAGCCCAAATCACACCTGCATCTAAAGGGCGCTAATCAGTTTTTTTGAGTCATCAAATTCCTTAAACGAATACCCATCGACCAACAAGGCAGATTTAAAAATATGTTCTAGGTGCATACAAAATTATTTTTTCTATACAGAACATTTCTACTACGCCCAGGGATGGGAGGAATCAGTTTTTCGTCTTTTCTGGGAAAGTTATTTATTGAGATAACCCTCTTTAGATCTAGGTGTGCAAAATATTGTATTTGTAGAAGGTGGTAAGTATGGTTTACGTTCACAAAGGTTGCGTTCAAATAATTACTCATCTATTAAACTCGTTGAGAGATAACAATACATTGATTTTCTGAACTGTACACATTGATTTCAAAGGTAAATAATACTGAAATGATGTAAAACAATGCTCGCATTCTAGCTATAGTGCTTTGTTCGTTTGGTCAAAATGCAGCATACATTCTTCTTACTCAAATTCGGTCATTATAATGTCTAATCTGAGTGAGTGGTGACCTTGATGATGGACAAACAATCACAGACTTATCATACTTTCTATATCTTTTTAGCTGTTTGGATAGGTATCCTCAGTTGAACTCTGATAAAAGGAACAGAAGAAATGATATAATTCATTGTCTCAAAGGGCTTCGAGGTCAATTTTAAAATTGCATGATTATAACAACTTCTTGACTAAAATTCTGGGCATTTTTGGTCTGAAGATAGAAGCCTACAATCGTTTAAAACGTTTAAAGAAGCAAACGAAATCCAAAATCAACATTTACATAATAAATGAAGATCGTGCAAAACTCTCCACGTAAAATTCAAAACAGATGCAATTAACATTACCATACTTACGTGTCTGCAAACGGTAAGAATACATAATTGTAATTGTTTCATTATTACGTAATTTCTGAGACAATACGGTTTGAGAGAAATTATACAGAAAGTTCGGAAAATCGTATGTTTCATTTAGTATTGAATAACTAAGCTAATGTCTTGGTTATTGTTTCTGTTTCGGTGGGTAGTCAAGGAATGGGAGTAATGATCGAGATGTGATGTAACTGTGATCGTCATATCGTTAGACTAAGGGAGGCAGTGTTGCGTGAATGTAGGCATGTGGGGTTATATTTTAGTATGGAATAACATATGGTAAACTAAGCTAATTTCATAAAATAAGTCCATGCTAAACAACTTTACTAGTTTGCACTTTCCGTCACTTATTTATGGAACTACTTCCCTCACTAAGATAAACAGAAGCCTGTCCTCTCTCGAGCTCTAGCTAGACTATGTGCCAAACATTTAAATTGGGTCAGTAACTTTGTCGTGAAAGCACAACAGACAAAACGGTTGTAACTTTTGCATTTATATTAATAAGGATCAATTAATTCATATTTAAGACTTTTGTTAACTACGTGTAGCATTTTCTTTAATTACTTAGTTTAGAGGAAGATCAATCTCTAAATCAATACTGAAATACGATTGACACAAACACAAGTATGGAAATTACATTAAAATAATATCAAAAGACAGCAAAATAATTTACTAGAAAATAAAATTATCTATGTGCTTGACGACAGCAATTTTGAATTCAATTTCTTTTCATGAATACTAACAATCTTTTCCTCTACTTTTTTGTATAGAACTAATTTTGGTTATTAGTATTATATTCGAGTAGGTATGTGTATAACAAAGCACTGTCTTTCAAAGTCAAGTGACCGTGGACAAAGAGGTTCTCATACCGTTAGTAAAAAGTATAGGGCTACATATACTGCTATAGCTTTCAAATGTAAGTATAACCTGAAATATTTTTTTAAAGTTGAAATTATTTTGACGTTTTTTGGTATTGGTCAAATATGCAAAACAATTTAGATCTAGATAGCTATAGAAAATAACGAATATAACATCAGAATAAATTGATAATCTCTTTCTGGCAAGTCGAAAAAAAACACAAATCTAAAAAGATAACTAGACTAATCTCAAACTAACAAAACGCCCAAAGCCAAATACAATCTGGAAACCATCAAAAACTAAGTACTCAAAACTTTTATTTTCAACCACTCAAGAAGACTCTCCACATCTCATCGCTCTCCATACGAGAAGCCCGTACGTCTGTCAGAATCTAAAATAAAAAAAAAACAGCCGCCAGTGAAAGTCTGTCTGCATCCTTATTCAGTCAGATATCGGAATTGCTGTAAAAGTCGCATTCTTCGTCAGATCCACGCCTTCAAACAGGTTTTGATAAGGAAGCTAGTTAATTAATTAGTTATTTATCAATTTAGAGTAGATGTGATAGATTGCGTCTGTGATTGAATGTATTGGTTATGAAAGAATTTGCATAATACTGATGAATGCAAAGTTCGATGGATTAAGTTTAAAAATGATTATTTCTGTTTTTTTTTTCATCAAACTTCAGATGCTGTGTTTGTATCTATTTTTTTAGATGAGGACGCGTTGTGCCATGCTTCTGTAATTTTATACTGCACACAAATAAAACAATGCATTGAAAGAAAGTTAAGCTGTCATTTAACTAACGTGTAAAATATACGTTAACTTTGACGTTGATGAGATGAAAGCTTCTGACTTGCAAGCTAAGATAAATCCATCCATCCATATTTAATTTTAAAATAATTTGTTCTAAATAAATAGCTCTCATCTGACCTCATTTTTCATGAATGTACATTTAAAGCAAATCGCAGTTCTAATTCTCACCTTTTCCATGTAAAAGACATCAACGCGCGCTAATGGCAGTCGTCGTTTTGCTCATACCATACTTTGAACATACTTTTTTTGTTCGTACCGTACATTCGAGTCAAGGTCATCAATTTCACCGCTTTCTTCGTTTGCATTGCAAATTTGAGTGCAATATTAAAATGTGTGCATGCAAATTATTTCATAATTAAGTTATTGATGCATGTCTTATTATCAAAATTTTCAAGAAATATTCAAATGACGACTTTATAATCGAGTCAAGTATTTCCTTGTTGGCGTACATAAAAAAGTTAAAAGTCTATTGTCTAGTGTAACGGCGTTATTCGCAATGAATTGAAACGAATGAGTTATGGTCGTTGGCGGTGGGCTAACAACCTCTCTCCGCTTTGTGAATTGTTGAAACAAGTTTTGCATTCGAATATTCGATACTATTTCGAGTTGATAATAATTAGGTTGTATTAAGCTGGGATTGTTATCAAATAATTTCAATTAGGCTTCTATGTTCCATTTTAAATAACAATGAAAGTGCATACTAATTAATTGGAAAATAAAGTGATAACTGAAACTTAAATACTAAGTACTTAAGTCAAACTCTAGATAAATATAACTAATTAATTATTTGCATTACATAAATATTTCATTGAAGTTAATTTTGTAAGTTATTTAACAAAAACAAGGGGCTTGTGACGTCACCAGTTGGGTAAACTCACTCGAGTGGCGCGGTTGAGCAAAAAACGGTGCACTGCTTTTGACCGATAGCTACGAGAAAGAATGTGATATCATACAGTCCAAGTGTTTTGAAATGGAAAGTTTTATTTTCGTTTTCATTGAAAGTTTAATTTGGATAATAATATTGAACATTTTCGGCTTCTTTTATGTTCATTTTATGGTTTAATGAAAATTTATTAAAATATAACTTAAAGCCAACGATGTTAACAGGATGGTATTTTAAAACATTATATCATTGACCTCAGAAAGGTTTTAAAATCATCAACTGTATTCGTCTCGTAAGAACGTCTTGTAGCTCTCTCCACAGCGCTGAATTATGGCTCCAGAAGATCTTTACTGAAAAATAACCAATTTTTGTTCCAAAGGTGTGAATCAAACTGAAAAAGTAGGCCCATATGCTTACTTATTTATTTCATAAACTGAGTTCTCAAACAACATCATTTCATTCGTCTTCACCATCTTAACTAAAACGCAACAAACCTTCATAAAGTACTAAAAATAACCCAGTATTTAGAACCAAGACAAATTTAAATACACAAAGAACTAATCTAGTATCAGAACTGAGTCACTAACATTGTTTAGCATACCTATTTTGTTGAAAACAAGTTATCGGCTATCGCAGTCCACTTTCTACTAGGTATTGCGGCGATTCAACTTGACCCACATAAACAGATCTAAATTAACATCAGTAATCTATCATAACACTTGAAAATTATAAGAAATTACTATTATTATAGGATTAGGTTTTATTGTTAATGGTAATGACTGTGTTTCGTGGATTTTGTACAGTTTTTAAACTATTACTTTTTAAGTAATTTCCATTAATGTTCGTACCGGCTCGTAGGAACTACTTTGCACATTCGGATAAAAAGTAGCATATAACCTTCCTCGTTAAAGGGACTATCTATCACTGAAATATTTTTCAAGTCAGACCAGTAACTGAGATTAATACTTTCAAGCAAACAGTCAGAATCTTCTCTTCGTCAGCTTTATAATAGGTACAATAGACTGAAGTCGATGAAAAATGTGAACAAACTTGGCATTCGTACCATCTGGAAGGTCGAGATGCTCTCATTTAAATCTCATTTGTTCTCGGTTGTCAGTTAGACACTTATAAAAGAACTATAGTTTTTTTAACCTGTCCTCATCATCAACCTTTTTTTATCCCACTGCAGAACATAACCATTTTTTTAATACAGATTCCGATAACGATACGATATTTCAGAAGGTAATCTTTAACCAAACTTTTTATTTTAATTTAACAATATTATGAAAGTACGCTGCGAGCAAAAAAAATAAATTTATATAATATGCATGAATGAACTGTCTCTCATACGAGTGTAGTAACAAACCAGTCGCAGCATCCTAAGCGAGTGATCTCATACTATCAGTTTACAGTGTATTGAACTACTGCGTTTCACTTCACTGGCTCAGCTGTAATGCTTCAAATAGAAAACTAATTAGCCTAGCTGTTTTTATTGTAGGAATATACAAGGTGATGGACTGATGAGCTAGGAAAACTCTTTTTTAGATACTAGTAATAAGTTAATGATTAGAAGCTGTCTTCATCGTTCCCTTATCCCAATTTATTATATCTGATCGGAGCAGCATGTCTTCTTCTACCATACTTTCCTATCGAAAGTCATGTTCATAATAACAGTCTTTGCAGCCATATCGTCTTTCGTCATTGCTTTGATCACCCTCTAAGAGTATATACGTTTAATGTTTGAGTAAATAAAAACGCAAGCAATTAAAAATAATATTTTTGTGTATTTTTTATGTTTCTGTTTACTAAGCTGCAAAACAATTTCAGCGATAATGTACAGTCAACTTCATTTGATTGAACAGTATACTAAACTGGTACTCATATTAAGCAAAATTTTCCAAAACACAGATCCATTCACGTCTAGACAAGATAACGACCTACAGAAAAACTCCACGGAAACAATGACCACAAAATTTTACCGAAAAACTTTGCCATTCAGAACATTTCTCCAAAAATTATGCAATTATGCGCTGAACAAACTAGATGAAATGTTAGGAATAACCGTGAGAATGCATACTTAATAGAAATGTACGTGATTGGTCGTCTGTCTGTCTGTCTGTTTCATGTGGTCTGTGTATGTATTACGTTACGTTACGTCGGGGAAAGTGTCATTGATATGTTAAAATGGTGAAATAAAGAATAGTGCGCGCTCTGGTTGGGCTATAGAGTGCTTATGAATAGATATTTAATTCAATAATTATAAGGTAGCTTCTTCGCCAACTCGTCATACTTTATAAAATATTGTACTGTTCTACTAGAATTGTTATTGATTTTTATTATTAAATGCCAGATTAATAAGACATTACAATCAGACACAAAACTTAAGATTCTGTACAAATAAAATAAAATATTAAGTACCGAAAAATTGAATTTTATTTTACTCATTATTACATGAAGGGTACATAAAATGCACCAACATAATATCTTTGCTTTCATTACTCACAAAAGTGAGTAGGTATACGTTCCGGGAATAATTTATTTACCATGACTACATAATCACGCGTGACTAAACAAACAATCAATTATTATTATGTACACATAACAGAAGCACCTGTCAACTGTTTACATATGTGTCCACAGACTAACACATACTGTAGAAAGGTTAGTCATAATAAATTCTTCATTTCCATTAGGAAAACTTGTTACAATATTAATATTAACATATCAACACACCATCTTGACACTCGGATAAAAGAAATAATATGTATTAAAATATTGGTATTCGTTTTTCATATTTATATGCTGTATTACGCATGACTATACTTTACCAATATTGCTCACATTGAATGCATTTCCCCTAAACAAGTCAGTTAAACAAAATAAGAATAACTTCATCTTTAACGATCACCTTATCTGATCACTCTGTTATTTTTACTCTCTGTGACAAACCGGCGCGGGCGCTGCTCTGGTTTAGAAAGTGAACAGTTTACGCAGACTTCCTACGGTAACGTTTACGTTACTTGTTGATATCAATCTGGTTCGGGATTACTCCGCATTCCATTACGTTAACCAGATGTTTTTTAGTTAATTACGCTAGCTAGTCCAAGTGTGGTTAAAATGTATTGAATACTTTGGAAGATACTTTAAAAACGGGACAGACAGTTAGACTTCCTTGTATTTGTCGATTCATCAGCAAAAGAACCACTTTTATATAAACTTTCATAATTTGTCCAATTATCAAAATTTTTACATGTTCATTCAAACTAATGAATTAGTGCCTACGTAATGCTTTTAAATCTTAGAACACGGTGTTCAATGCGGAACTATTGGCGCAGTTGCAGCAAACAGTTGACTTGATTCGAATATTACAACAGAGGAAATCTAACGACAAAATGCTAATTTATTAAGCCTATAAGTGCATCGATTCAAAAAGCGTAAGTGTAATGTTGTAAACTGGTTTTGGTTCTTTCCGATAATCTTGATTTACGGAGGACGGAGTGTCTTGATCAAATTGTTCCTGTACTTGATATTTTTTTAACTCTTTGTATCCCCATCATAGGTAGGATATAATGGCCAAACGTGATCTTATATAGGGATATGAACTTATGATGCTGATGGTTTCGTAACTACTGAGGTAACTTAAATAAATATTTCTTAATCTTTAATCCCTCTGTGACTTAAACTATATTTTATCCAGGAAATCATTAATAAATGGGTATAAATAAATGCTCAGTATTTAATTGGGTGAAGTATGTAAGAGACTCTGAATCAATGATATTAGACGTGAATTTCCATATCACAAAATACACAATCACATTTCCTCAACATCATACCTAAGCCTTCTGCATATGCAAAACGCCTAGACAAAATACAACCTTGAATATAACGGATATACAAAGCTTTCAAGTGTGAAACAATTCTTCAGATACCACGATAATAAGCTATTTGACACTTCAATTATATAAGGAGACGAAACAAGGCGATGCTTTGTATGCTAATGTTCAGACCAATTATTGTAACAATGTAGGACTTATGACCTTTTGGAAGTGGCGTTATGATTTTCGATGAAGCCAAATAACAGGATTGAAGATATACTTAGGTATTATTAATCGAAATTGCAGTATTTATTTTGTTTGTTGAAATTCAATCCACAAAGAATTGTTTGATTTATTATGTATTTTGAATGTACTGCATGAAACCTTACCGTACATTCGAAATATTTCAATTCTTTCTTTAAATTTATGTACAATTGCACATTTGTCTTTCTTAAGTTATACTGTACAGTGGAATTAAAATATATATAATTAATTTTCACATAAGTACATATATTTTATTTATACTTAAAAGTCTATTTTTTTGTGTACTCCGCTAACTAGATTGCATGTAAATCTAGGGCATTGCATATAATATTGCACTTCTTATTTCTCAATAAAATGTCAAAACATCGTCAAAAATGAGTCACAACGTATGAAAGGAATAAGGATAACCTTTCACGATTGTGAATGTAAAAATGTTTTGAAAAGATATTGCGGTTTCAGGGGATGGATCTTAGTGAAAGTTAGATAGATATCTGTGATAGTCTTTCATTTAAATGGCAATTGTTACCTAATTCTATTGAAACTTCGAAAAAAAACACAAGTTATTGTGACGTAACATTTTTTAACGTAGGTAAAAGGACAAGGGAACTAAGAAGACTTTGGCACACAAAAACTATTATAAAAAATCTATCGAACACCCTATTTCCTAAGGTCCAATTCAACATTGAACAGAATCCACAAAACCTCAAAAATTTGATTCATTTATCGATAAAACAAAATAAACACCGCATCCAAAGCGATCATTAAAACAATGCACTAAACACTCGATTATCTCTGATCTCGATTCTTCATAACTCGATTAGTGTAATCACGTATTGTATGAACAAGGCTATAGGATGTTAATATCTGTATTTTTCTCCATATTATGGCATTATTATCTCACCATCTTGGATGCTTCGGAAGTATTTTGCATGCTTGACTGTTTCGGCCAAGGTGTCAGTAATTTGCTTAGGCTGAGCGCAGATGGTTCCATGCATATTTAATCTGATTATATAATTATAATAAGCACGCTATAGAAGGTAATTTAAATAATAAATAGGAGCAAATTTAATTAAAGCTTATTATGAAATTAAAAGTGATTGTCGGTTGTTTATCTTTTGGTTACCCCACCCTTTTTCTGCATTTATAACTGAGTCTTTAATATAGTCTGTAACTAGATTTTAGTTGAGTCTGAATGGTTTAGAAGTGGGAACTGAATTTAACTGCATTGAAGTTCAGTCATTTTAATATATGCCTTAAAAGTTTGTTCCGAATTATTGCTTCTGTTGCAGTTCCCTACATTTTTCAGTACAATATTTTTTATAAAGAAGAATAAAAGAAGTGTGAAATAACAGCCGGTGAGACTTTTAAGAACAGATGGCTACCGGGTCCAAAGCTTCGAACTCCATTCAAGTGTAGTGTAGTGGTTAAGTGTTCATCCTGTGTAGACTAACCGAAAAATAGAACAACGATTTAACTGAAATGTAAGTAGCCGTATACAATGATAAATTTTTATCCATCAGTCTCACCTCATTAGTTTCAGTACTTTAGCACTATCACGAACACGCAAAAATCTTGTCAAAACGCACATTGGCGTTGCGTTTCTCAAGCCATAAATTGATGATGATGATGATGAATTTCAATGCGTAATTAATTTCTAAGTGTAGTTGTCATGGGATTCATAATTATGTAATTAATAGTAATGACACTACCAGTAGTATATCTACCAGTAGTCGGCAGTTTGTATTAAGTAACGTGTTCACTGGTGAAGCCAATCGCGTGAAATGTTATTTTGGAAGAAAGTACTTAAGTTTTTTTTGGTAAATATTTTTGGACAGGTGTTTGGTTGTTTGGATAATAAATGGCTGCAGCTCCGAGAATCCATTCCAATACTTTTATATCCATATCCAGTATTAATTGTAGTTTAATTATTGATCTCGAATTTTTCAGTTGACTTGTTCCCCTTAATTTGAAAACACGGCTTACTTTTTAAATTAATTTAAGCCTTCGTTTAAAATATATTTATCAATAAATTACGTTGTCTTCTGACATCAATTAAATTCATATGATAATTTCTTTTAGCTTCTAACTATATTCATTATTCTCTCATAATTAGAGACATAAAGAGAAATTCTTCATTAAGACCTTTAAGTGGCATTTAACGTTAAATTATATAACCTTTTACTATGAATAAAACTATACATACTTCATAAAATTAACACTTTGACATTACTAAAAAGAAAACTGGTATTATCAAAGGGAAGTGAAAACAATGACGCTGTTTCTGAGTAAATATAATAAAAAAGCCTGTTTTATTAACCAACTTCTCAAAAAGGAGGAGGTTATCAATTCGGATGTTTATTTTTCTTTTATTCGTGTAGGTATGTATGTTATAGGACATTTGTTTAGCGTATAATTTTACACTTTCGCTATACAGAAAAGTTTGTATTTTGATAGATATTTTGATACCTAACATCTAGTTGTTAGGTTATTTTTTTAAATGAAAGTGGACATTTCTCTATATCTCGTATCTCGCTGATTTCAGAAATAATGACAACGAAAAAAGTATGCAAAGTGATTTGTTTTATAATATGTTTATAAATATAATAATACAGTACACGGTGAAGACATAAACACGATATAAACATAAATTCTAAGCTGTCAATTGGACACGAACCTTACTCTGTAATTCCCACTGATTCGCTTGCGTTTGTCACGTAATATACTTGTAGTGTTAGCATAGACTTTTTAATAACATACCTACATATAAAGTTGGTACGTCCGTGACATTTGCCGTCGTTCCGGTTCCGTTGTAGTGACAATTGTTCAATTAGTTTGTTAATGTTGGCACGCCATTGTTATTTGTCGTGGTGATTTAATTTGTAGGCTTTTTAGTTTGTTATGTGAGATTGTCTAAATAAAATTAATTTGAATTATGTTATTGTTTTTAGTAACAGAATCACAGTTAAAAAGTGAGCTAGGAAAATACATTTGTTACTACATTAAAGTATGAATAAATCAGGAATTAATACTAAAATTAAATTTCTGAAATATAATTATTTAAATTACCTAAATGCATTTGTCAACGTATTTCATTGATGTATATTTCATAATTTTTCAATATCTTTAAATCAGGTTTAAAATCCTTACGTAAAATATGTTTATGCACAATTCATGCAATACAACTTGACGATCAATGAATGAAAAATATTAATAAATTCAAAAGTTGCCAATGATACATATTTCCCAAATAACCTTTAATTTCAGATTTAAACTTTTTAAACATTAAATTAATTCAATGACAGCCTTTTGAAACAACAGATAAAATTATTACAATCTCAGTTGACGAATTTATTTTGTAAAGTAAACGATCATTTATGGAGACTATAGACAAAAAGTCTAATAGTCAACAAGACATGGGCACTTTACATTAATAACACTCTAGTAGTAAAAAGAATTTCATTACAATTTTTACAGCCGATAAATCAAACATGCAAAAGTAGGTTGACAAAAACGGTTCGCGCCACTTAGTACTGACCGAAACGATACTTATTGTACAGTCAACTTCAGGTCAGTGGTAACAGTTTTATAGGGAAATCGTACTTATTACTATTGAGTTAAGGTGCATGACAGTTACCACTGATGTGCAGTCTACTGTACATACGACTATATATCGGGCACAAAGCACATTAATACGAGAATTTTTGCAACTCTTTTACGTAACAATAAAATTGTCGATCAGTCTGCTTTACATTTTACACATAACGAGCGCGTTCCGATTCACGGAAATAGTGTTCAATTGAAATAGTTTCAACATGGATTTTGTTTTATTTGAAGACTTTACAGTGGGTATTGATTGAGAGATTATTCGGTTTTTTGGTAAGATTTGTGTTAGATGTCGAAGAACAGTTAGCATGACAGTTTGGTGAGATAGTCTGTTAAACTTGATATTATTATGTTATTATGTTGCATTTCTATTTCCTTCTTTTATGGGAAATCATCAAATGACTCCTCCCGCTGTGGGTGCAGCGTGTCAGACTCTTAGGGGCTCAAGTCCACCATGTTCTTTTTTAAGCCCTCTATATACCAGAGCTATTAACTCTTTCGAAAAAAATCGCTGGCTCTGCGCTTTTGTATTTTTTTGAGTTTGATATTAAATCCAAAATCTTACATGGTGAATTTCAAATAACCTTTCCAAGCCTGTACTGAAACCGTATGAATAGCGCCACCTGCACGAGATGTAGATAAGTGCAAATATTACCTACACTTACGTCGTCGTACTCGTGCGGTGAAATTACCATAACCTTTTTATTAAGTACCTTCCAAGCTTTCAACTGATATTCAAGCTTCGAAATTCCTCAAGAACTTACGGCTTGTTCCTACTTGGTCCACAAATTCTTTCGCAACAGGTCCAAAGCGAAAAAAACTATTCTTTAAAAATACTTAAATCTTTCCCCCGAGCTCCAAGAGATATTAAGTACAGAGATGTAATTTTGATATTTTGCTGACGATACACACATTTTTTGGAGCCTTATGGAAGGAATTTGAAGGTGTTAATTTATTTATTTTTGTTCTACAAAATTTTGGATCTAAGTGGAAGAAATGTATGAAAACTTTGCTAACTGAAAGTTTGGAGGATTAGAGTAAATGGGAACAAGCCGGACTTACGTACCTCAAGATCTTAAATTCGCACATGACTGCATCTCGTGTCTACTATCTCTGTCCTTCCTTATCATCCGTCCTGCTTCGACTTCGTATTGCAGTGAAAGTGTTAACCACTGTTACAAGTAAATTGACATAATTGCGCCTGGTCTTGAATGGCTGCCAAAGATGTTATGATGGATTCTGGTACGTGAAGGCATGTCTTAAAGTGCAGTTGAAAGACGTAGATACTTTGTTATTGTCATATAATGTAGCTGATTTGAATTCGGCTACTAGTGATTTTACGATTGTCAAATTGTACGAATGAAACTATCTGCATTTGTGCGAGTCGTTAAAATCAAAGGGTAATTGACGGAAATTGTACATTACCCTTTTTGAGATTAGTTGCCGAATGCCTTCTTGCCAAGAATCTTAAGATTTTTGCGTAGTGCGCTCATATTATACTGAGATTTATCAAGGGACCCAAATAGCATTAGGGAAACGAAAGTAGAAAAATAACCCAGCCTTGTAACCAACCATTGTAAAGCACTGGTACTCAGCTGAATCCGGTTAGACTGGAAGCCGACCCCAACATAGTTGGGAAAAAGGCTAGGAGGATGATGATAATGATGAAAGTAGTAAAACCCAGCAGACTGAAACGACCTAACTCAAACTAGGTACTTTAGCTAGGTATTTGTTCTCACTATCCATTTAGTATACAAAACTTTAAACCTAAGATCCGCATCTACACTTCCTGCCCTAAAAAACAGACCAAAACGAACCATTGTTTTTTATTCTTTTGTTTCTATAACAGCTGCGTTTAGTCGTGCTATATAAAGATTTGTGGTCTGGCAACACTTTGATTGATGGCCTAGTATTGTTAATTTGTAACACTGATGTTATACAATAGGTGTGCGTTCACGATTGTCGTTTAGGCCAAGTTTTTAGGCAGTTGTAATTAGTGTGCTCTTATATGTACGCAAGTGCGTGAATTTGAATTTGTCACGGTACCTATATGTATCGTTTGTTTTTTTGTTTTATTGTGTACTTGAAACTTTGACTATCTGCCTAAACTTTTCTCGACAATATTGTGAGATCAGTTTACAGTCTAACCGGAACTAAGTTCTAGTGCTTTAAATGGAGCGACTACATATCTGACCTCCTCAACCTGGTTACCCCGGTATCCCCTTGCCAGACTTTCTCGTAAGCAATTATGTTATGTTCTAAAGGTTGTTAGAGGTTTCCTGATGATAACCATTTATATAAGCCTTTAAAAAGTAATCCAGAACATACATAATTGTCAGAATTAAATCTAGTTGATATGTGAATAAGTTAATTGTAATTAATCAAGCTCGTTTCAACTAACACACATTAGAACATTTAGAAGACTAAATCCTTTTTTAAACTATTCACATTGCAACCTCAAATTTGTCTAACTGACAGCGTTTTTTTGCTCATACCTATATACCTATGTAAATGGCAAATTAAGGCATTATGTAGATCAATTAATTCACGTTAGTACATTTCCAAACAGTTACGTCTGACCGCTCGGTTGCCTCGGTTAAAGCCCTCGTTCCAGTTAACGGGAATACCGAGAATCTTAATATTGTTTGTATGACTAAGAATCTTAAGGACATGGGTTTATGAAGGTATTAATATAACGGCTGATTAATACTGGGTTATTTTGTACCAGGAAATAAGTTACATATTCGCTTTTGTTTTCATGGTCAACTTATTTGCAATATCAGTTCAACATCTTATAGAGTTTATGGAAAACCTACAAAGGCAATTGAGTAAAAAGTGCCATCATTGAAAACTATTACACGTATACTGGTGCGGTGCTCTGTCAAGTAGCCTTATCATCATCAGCATTTCTCGCAACTATATTCTTCTACATTCAAAAAACTATACCTAAAGTTATCCAAGATAATGTTTAGCATTCCTTTGTTATTTTAGACCATATTTATCTCAAATACTTTTTGTACTCGTATTATGTATTTTCAGTTTATGCCACAAGATACGCATATTACGCATATACATATAAGCTTTTATTTATTTAAAGCTCAAATCAATCGTTCATGCTTCCATCTTTCTTTGAGTCTAATATTCTATCTTTTCAGCATGTTCTCCATTCTAACCAAGCCTCCATTATCCATCTTAACAACTCAACGTGCCTCCAGGCTCCATCATGCATCTTCATAATATTCTTAACTAAAACAAAATTAAAACAAAACATTACATCATAAGCCGCTCCACATAGCATCTAGGCGCGTGTGGTCATAGAAAGCGTTGCACCGCATACCTGCGCCTGCGCCGGTCACCGTCTCCTGATAATTGTACAATCGATTATTGGTGCGTACGAGTGCGATCAATTGATGCGATTGATGACGAAATATCGATTGGGGGAATCGATTTTAAGTATTTGTTTTTGGAATTATTGCCTTAATTTTTATTTATTTTAGTTTTCTGAAGTACCTATATTTTTTTTATGTGTAGCTTGATTTTCAGGCGTTCATGAATCTGCATAGGATTGTTGTTTATGACCAGATACGAATTAATTAAATATTGTAGTTCAAAAATTGCTTTAATTTTAAATTGTTTTTATTCGAATCCGATTATGGAAAACAGACTTTAGAAACCGGATATCATTATCTTTACACTAAGAAGTATCTAGATAATTAATTGGGGGCAGTTAGTGATTGTGAGCAAAACAATTAAAAAAACGTTATCAGATTAAAACTCTTACTGATACGAATCAGGATATAGAAGTGTGTCGAGGTCAAATGATTCATGTTAAATGCACTTTTTAATAGGGTATTTTAGTCTAGATGAGAAAAAAGTTAAAAGTGTATTACAATGATTGTTTAGAGGAAAAGCAATCGGGAAATGTTAGTTTCACTTCGTAAGGTACATAAATATATTTTTTATTGCAGTTTAAAGTTTTTAGGTTTTTTTATCTGTCTTTGAACACTACGAAATGTCGCCGCCATGCTAATGACGTCATTACGGTAGTAAACAAAAGTGTATAACCTCTAAATATTATCCACATTTCCCAAAGTATTGATTCTTGAAGTAGTTAACCTATCATTAAAGAGTATATTTCATTAGATAGGTAATGTTAATACAGTTACTTACATCAAAGTGATCTTCACAAAAGTATAAACGAGATTTATCTGATAACAGTCCGGGATCTCGTCTCGCAACTTTTAACCAAGTGTTTCTCATATTTATATCCACTGGTACTTGAACCCATAATTTGTCTGGTGTTTTTACACTAGTGTTCTCACATTCAGAAACAACACACCAACGATACGGAGCATAATTACTCATTATTAAAATTTTCAATACATATCAAAATATGTATTACTGACAGCTGTAGTTTGTTTACTAACGTAATGACGTCATGACCAAAAAACAATCATGGCGTCCGTTGTGTGCCGCGTTTTCGCGAAATACGCGCGAAATTTGAAATTATGATAAAACAATTAATTTATATTCGTACATAACGTGAGAAAAAAAAATATTTTTAATTTTTTAGAGATATATTAAGACTAAAGAATTTATTTAAGATATATTTCAAAAATGCATGTAATACCCTATTAATTTATAACTGTATAAAGAAATAAGATGCATTTAAATGCAATTTTACACATGTATTGTGAAATTAAATATATGCACTAATTGCATTAGTTTCAATTTACGCAATTATTTTGTAATTGCATCTAAAATTCAGTTATTAAATTAATTATTGAAGGTTAACATCAAAATAAATCATATTAAGAGAATAACCTAAATGTAAAAATTGCAAATATTTTTACATAAATAACTTCAGAGTGGTGTAATTGTTAGAAATAATCTTGTGAAGTTAGAGTAAGATAATAAATTAGACACTACTATAAAAAATAAATATATATTGCCTGACCTTCTTTAGTAACACTTCAAGACAAAATATTGTAAGTATCTTTTATACCTTAAATCGTACTAGTATTACCACAGATTATATAATAGTTACTACGTAACAGATAAATCACTCCATACAAAAAAGTCCATACCTACTGTTATAAGCACCTACAAGTTCCCAAACTACCTACAAATTCATAGCTGCGTTAGAAAATGAACCTTAAAAACTCCAGCGCTCGATTGTTATTTCAATGCGATAGCGCACAGTTCAGTGACCGCGACCGTGCCGACAGCGAGCGTAGGGTTGCCTCTTACAATTAAATAGGGAACAAAGTTACGTTTATTTGTAGGTAACTATCTTCCCGAATCAATGGAGGTGCCCAACTACTTTTCGAGCACAGAACACGCAAGTATTCTATACTTACCTATTACCCCTGGCACAACACCGCTGACCGCTGATACATACCTACTTACCCAAAATTGGTTTCTGCGCAGCGATATATGCAATGTTCCAAGCCACCATTTAGTTGGACGAGAACTATACCTACTTATACTCGAAATGTTTTTAGCTACAAAAAAATCAGTAATCATTGCATGTATAACTAAGTATAAGGTATAAGTATCTATAATTTAAGTATCTAAAGTAAGTCGCTTATTTTTAAAATGACAAAGAAGATAAGTATTTTCACTTAAAAAAATAGAAACCTATGTATTTTGTATTTTGTACCTATGTATATTAAAGTATACCTAGATAGGTATACTTTGTACCTATGTATGAATATACAGTACAAAGTACAGGTATATTCATAAATAGATAGGTAATATTTCTAAATGTCTACACATATACATATAATAGGAAACCTAAAGGTTATTTTCCTAAAATAGTCACCTACACAAATCAAAATAGTTCTTCAGTTTATTAGATAATTTTAAAAACCAAATAAAAAATAAACAATAACTGAACTGTCTACATCTCTAGGTAAACGGAAAAACGAAAGCTTTATATTTTTTCTTTTACTTGATCTGCAACCATGCACAGCACATAACTCGCCAGAGGTCGTCATCTTCACAAATAAAAATAATAAACATAAAACGCGCGCGTCGCGAGCGGCTGTCGAAAGCCCTGTGCCGCGTGGGGCTATCGGTAACCCAGCGAGCGGTAGGCATTTATCGCGCGCAAGTACGTCGAGTGACAGAGGCCTGGTATTACTATAATGTACATAAAAAAAAACAATATTTGTGCTTATAACCAAGTCAATCTCTAAAGCATTTATTTTTTTAGCTGTCCATAAATTTTTAAGATCATTTATTAAAATAAGGTTCTCAGGAATTTTATTCAGTACGCGAATTAAAAAAAAAACACGTCAAATATGGTACAACACCGAATTATTTATCAACGGAGATAATCATTATTAATCCATCTAGTCATATGTTATACTTGTAATTTTGCAATAAGCTACCAGGGCCGCATACAAGTGTAGGTAGTAGTAGTATGAAAACGAAAGTCATCACAATTTTAGCAGTGAAAGCGGTTGAATGGCAGATTTATCGATATGAAGAGACCAACTTTATGATCGCGTTGACATTTTGTTGCTTTGTATTGTAGAAAGATCTATCTAAGAAACTACGCAAGTTAGTATTTTTACAACATGCATGGTCACGGTCATCTGACGTACAATTTTATTCGGTTTTCGGTGTGACTTCAAAGATAATATAATTTTACAGTAATGCTTATTATACACCATCTGATGTTTTAACTACAAAGCAAAATATACACCTCGGGTTTCAATTCTCGATCCATCCGTAGTTTTGCGATTAAAGATTGTTTGATAAGCTAATATCGAAATTCAATTTCTTATCGCGAGACAACAGATGGGTTATAGAAATCCACCGTTAGCCACCTCTTTACCCAGTAGGACTTTTTCACATAAACGAGGATAAAGTTTTCTACCAAGCAACTATTTTTATTTCAAGCAAAGAAATAGTTGAGTGACAACTTGGTGTTTATTTAGTCTTTCACAGCTACGTTCAAAATGTATAAATAAACACAATTTTTAATGCTTGACTGCTTTATCTATTAGCTTTGTAAATACTAAGTTATTTGTTTACTGAGTTCTAGATACACATTCTAAATTTGCATAGCCTAACAGAGAACATGATAGTGATTTCTGAATTGATCATGCAGCTGTCGTACTTTTTTAAATTAATTTTTTGTCTAGTTGTTGAATTTCTTAGACCTATATTTATCGACAACTTAGGTATTAGAAGATGAGCCTAAGTAGTCACAAAACCATTACTGTATCTAAGATTGAATATATGAAGCGCCGCGGTGGCTAAACGGTTAACGCTTGGGCATCGATAGCGAGGAGGCTTGAGTTCGATCCTAACATCGCGCAATACTTTTCCGGGGCTGCGGGTTGTTCGAAAGAGATACCGCGGCCCTGGTACATAAAAGGCCCATGACGGAACACGACGGTTTTTAGTCAGTAAGAGTCTGACACTCCCTCTCCGCTGCTAACCCACAGCGGAAGGGGTCATTTGATGATTTTTGACGTCGTTAAAAAAAAAAAAAAAAAGATTGAATATATGAACGAAGTAGCACTATTTGTTAACGTGTATATGTATAGGACAAAATTTAACTTGGTCGGGCATTGTTCCTTAATTGACAACAATGCAAATGAAATGTCCAACATTGATATAGAGTTTTCAAATCCCAATTTGCAGAGGTATTCCTACGCCCAAGAAATAAACCCTATAGCCTCATGAACCCATCTATAATAATACAGTTACAGCCTTTTTTACCGTCCCACTGCTGGGCACAGGCCTCCTCTCACATGGAGAAGGACTGAGCATTATAATAGTATATATTGTTTATAATTGTTTATTGTTTGTTGCAGTGCATGAGGATGCGAGCCGGTGTGTGGTGGAGCGTGGCGGCGCTGACGCTGCTCGCCGTCACCAGCGCCCTTAGACCCACTCAGGTATGTACTGCATGCTGGTCATCATAACACGGTATACCCACATAGCCCAGGTTTTTTTTAATGGCTTGTCGAAACGGTTGGTCGACGCTTTTCGTGACCAAATTGCTGGCTTCGATAAAACAATTTAACGTGCCAGCTCGACGGCGATATTTAGGAATGTATTTTAACAATATTTTAATAGTAAGTTTTTGGTTTTAATGTAAATACTTTTTTATAAAATATTTTTTCTATAATCGTCGATCTAGATCTATCATAAAATCCAGTGCATCTAAAAAACGGATTCCGTTAAGTAGGTGCTCGGGTGTAACCTCCACAAACCTTTGTAAAATACTATAATAATAATATCAGAAATTCATAGACCCCGCGGTTTTGTGTGATGAATAAATTAGCAATACTTGTGTATTTCCATAAAAATCTTCCTAGACATTTTGAACTCTGCCTACAAATTAGCATAATTTCTTGATAGCTTATGTTAATCGTTTTATAGGACTAGTTTTTTAAGAATAAATCTGACACTAGCTTTCTAGTTTACATTTGTTTTGACACAGTCAGGACCTTTCTAATTAAAATTATAACCACGCGACTACACGTTAAAATTCTAACTTTCTTTCCATAAACTTAATTTTGCTCTCTAATACTCATTTTATTTTTTGCAGTTTTTGATAACATCACACACAAAAGTAAATGTTTATTTTTGAAACCTAGATAAAGCAGAAAGAAATTACTAACGTAAGTCAAACCTCAAGCAGGTCATATCATATCGTAGTTTAAGTTATTAACAAACCACATTTAACTGTAGCTATTTGAGACAGGACGTTTTGAAAGCAATACCTGACTCAGCTAACTGTAATTAGCCAGAAAACTTGTTTAACTTGATCCTATCTTACCATACTTAACACTAACTTAACAACCATTTCGAAATGACAATAAAATTCTCAAAAAATCGATAAGGTTTTGATTCGATCAAAGGTAAAGTTAAGTTGTATGACAAGTTATAACAATTAAGCCGGTTACGCCACGCCTTCACTTATTCTCTACATAAGTATAAGTAAGTTACACTTAAGTATAACTTAACAGTGTCGCGCTCGGTCAACTACCAAGGTTGCTGGATATTGTTACTTGTATCGTTTATTTGCACCGCTGACTTTATAGCGAATGTATTTTATTGAATTGCTAACTCTTTTCCGTTGTTCAATATGTAGGCATCGTGTCATTAGGTCAATATGTAGGCATCCTGAAGGTGCACAAGGAAGGTATATAATATGTCTCCAAGGGAATAATTCATCTTTATACAAAGCAACACCTATATTTACCATATTTTGTGAAATGACATCAGTCAGAGAATGGAAGAAGCCATGGAGCGCTTATCCCGAATTAAATTGGGATAAAGGGGAGAGGATAATTACTGAACATCATAGAAATTGGTATAGTTAGACTGGGATTAAAGTGACAGACACACTTACTTGACAATTTATATTCTTAGTTGAGATTGATTTTTGTATGACATTAATTTGGATATCTGAGACGACGATATAAATTGTTATCTTAGATTTAATGCATGCACAATAATATAATGACACTTGTCAGTTACCATGTTACAACATTGTAGAAGCAAATTAAATTAATCAATTTGTAATTAGAGTAGGTAAACGTTGAGTTTGCAACATATTAATATCATGATATCTGCCAATCAAAAATTGTGGTTATTCTTTTGGCTGTTGTATCTTTTTAAACTAGATCAAGTTAGCATTGTTCTCCTTTTACTAGTATGTAGGTATGAACGTAGGTTTCTTGTCGCCTTTTTACACAAAATCACTACCTATATGTATAGTTATCAATGGACTCCAAAAAGATTGTCCGATATATTGAATATGGCAGGATTAACTCTGGGAATAATGTCATCCTAATAATGAAGATGACAATTAAAAAAACGATATTCACCTTTTAAATCCTAGAATTTAGTGATCACATTAAAGTTTTTGGTTATACACTCCCTTTAAAAATACGCCATACATCCAGAGACTTCTCAGTTTTGAAGTCGATTAAAGAAGCCATAAGCTTCTTCCGAACTTTTAATTAAAAACATCATACAATAACAATTTTCTTCTAACTTACTTTGCTTATAACGTAACAGTTGACTACCCGTAATTTGAACTGTTAACAAATCAGTTGGGCTAATAGACCGTTTCCGACTTGTATTCAAACTGAGTGTTTTGAGTGAACCGATTGAGCCATAAAGTTCAGTTTACAAGATAATTTTATTTGATCTAGTATCTGTATTTTTCTTTTTTTAATCATTTAACTTATTTATAAATTAATAATCCAAATCTTAAAACCTTGATAAAACCCAAAAATACAAAGGACCAGTTTCACTGATTTCCGATGAAGTAGGTATAAATTACTTATCTGATAGTTAACTCCATCTACCGTTTAAAGGCTGCTTATAATTTCTGCTAGATATTGAAATCTGTGACCTGTGAAACCAAAAATTATAGTTTATCTGTCAGTAATTAGTAGAAGATAAGTTCCTGATAGGCTGTCGGAGACCTTAACAGTAACCGGTGAAATTGGCCACTTTAGCCTATAAAAATCACATTAGATTATTTAACATGAATAAGCACAGCTTATTCACAGAGTGTCAAGTTCAATATTTGTAACTGCAATTCCGCAAAGTCGGTGTTGTAATACAAACCGGGCTTAAGCCCAGTAAACGACAGCCACCGCTCCACTTACTCAAATAAATGAAATCTAAGGAAACCAGTTCGGTTCGTTACTTTAATAATTATCTGTTTCTTGTGCGTATATGATATAGTAATACAGCTGAATTGATATGCGAAAATATCATTGAATAAGCTTATATGTTGCAAAATATCGTCGGTGAATATATTTTAGAGACTCATTACTTTACAAAATACGTAACTTTCAATTCTTTAGAATCAAACAAATATACAGCCATCACGTCCATCATAGTTGTTAAGGAAAATTATATCGATCTCATCGGTAAACAGTGTCTATAGCCTAAGTATAATTACTTGGATATCAAGCGAGATCTTGTTTAGGCGTATGGTCTACTCAAAATGAAATAACAAACGATCTAGTGAGAATTTTGACTTATGGTCATTTTTGTAGTAAAAATAGCTCTAGGATCAAGGAGGATATTATTGACACTCTCGTCCTTATGGTTATGGTCAATACACCTAAACTGCACTATTAACGCATTCTTCATTCCACTCAACATCTCAACGCAGATTGCGTTAACAGACCAGTGAAATCATAATTTTCACTACAATGACATAATAATAAGTAATACCGATTAACAGAGCCGCTCACCGTAAAACATCGCGAATGAATTTAACCAGAGATCGCTCACCTTACTTCGCTTTCGCTTGCGAGCGAAGTCATATCTCGCTTCATGTAAATCATTTGTTTTAATTAGATCATTACGGGTTTTAGCACGCAATTTTCATGCTTCGCTTGTTAAGACTATGTTTAAGTATGGAGATTGATTTTCAGTTGTTTTAAAAAAGTGTGACTTGATTACTTATAAGGTAATTTATTTGGAGTAAATGAGCCAGCTAACATGGTCTACAAATTAATTTAACATTTTATTAAACAAAAATAAGGGATATTTTATTTAAGTGAATGTGTGTGCATGAGTTACGTGAAAGAGACTTTAAGTTGGTAACAGAAAAAAAACATTTTGATTAATGACAACTACAAATCAAGGAGATATAATACAGTATAATTATTACCTATATAAATATTCAATAAATAAAAATAAATCTTCAAATATTAATACAGCGGTCACTAACCTGTCACTGGAGAAAGTAACAAACTCTGCATTTGCGAAAAAAACAAAAAAATAAAACTCATTGACGAAACATACATTGCGATTGCAAACTAAACGGAATTAAATAAATCGCATTCAGCTGCCGTTACGTCACGAACACTTACTTTCTTTAAGAAAATATACGTGTATAATCAATTCGATATACAATCACAACGTTATAATAATTTGTTTTTCTGTATGTACTGTGAAGCTACTGTTCTGGGACAAATGCTATGGGAAAGAAATAGCATTATTTTTGATATTTTTGTGATTCATCCGATGCTATATGTATGACTAGCCGTTTTCCCGCGGCTTGGCCCGCGTCCCGTGTAACTACTGCCCGTACCCGGATAAAATATGTTACATGGGAATAGTGTAGCTACATATGATGGTACCAACAAATAATCAAACAAAGAAATGTTTCCCTGTTATTATTTATATTAGTATAGATATCAGGGTCCATTTCATTCGAGCAACAACAGCTTATGTTCATTTCTACCATTTATGTGAATATTTTTTTGGTAAATAGCTTATGTATATCGTGCCTTTGTATTTAAAGGAATGTTTAAACTTTGACGTCATAAAGTCAGAGAGTAATTATCGAGTTCAAATCGAATACTTTTTATAATTTTACAATGACGAGACTATAAATGCATCCAAGTGTGAACAAAGTATAAAGCTTCACGAAGATTTGGATAGCAATATGCAGATGTAAACAAAGATAATATGTAAATTGTAGTGCAACGATCAATGCAGTATGTGAGGCATGCAACGAAACGCAATGCGAGTGAATAGCACTTTCAATAATTGCATGACTTTGGTGTATGCAAGTGATTATTGTTTATCTCGAGGTAACTGACTGAAATAAACTCTTTTGCAAAAAAAGCGGGCACCTATGCGAAATCTGAGTTTTAAGGACTTTACGTGTATTTCAAAGGGTTTTAATGATTGTAGTAAGTTTCTAGCATCAAAAGGGTTAGCCAAGCATGCGTGAGAGTGTATTCACAATTTGAATTTTGTACAATTGCTAAGAAATTGATTAAACCTTGTTTTGGACTAATTGCTGGCAGAAAGTTCGTCGGTGTTTTGAAAAGTTTTTGAGGTGATTCTCAGAAAACTGATAATGCAGTTTTAATAAATGATTAATGTACCTTTTTGTTAGATCAAAACATTTTTGAAAAACTATGCGTATTTGATAAAATTTTCACCTGCTCTAAATGGGCTATACTGATGATTGATGGCAATGTTAAGAGTTTCGGTATTTTAATGTAAAGCGTTCTACTGTTTAGATATTGTACCCACGTGTTTTGAAATATCGCTTTTTCATAATTAAACACTATTTAGAGGAGTATCAGTACATTAGGCTGCGACAAAACCAATTTAAAGTAAGCAGTACCGATCGCAACTCGTCTCCTATCGGACTTTGACATTAAAAAATACCAAATTTTGTGATAAATGTTAAAATTAACCACATGAAAAATGATGAGGAGGGTTTAAGCTATCTAAAAAGTCTAATTATTGCCGCTTTGAAGCTCTCGATAACTCCATAGGTATCGGGTTACTAAACGATGATTTCGCTGAAAGGGAGTCAAGAATTCAAAAGTATTGACCAAAAGTATGTTTCTTAAGAAATGAGCAGATAGCCAATTATTGTTATGATTTAAGCAGGAAAGTGCTGTAGATGCTAGAAAATTTCGGTGCAGGCAAGTTTATTTAATAAAATGTCAGTGGGATGAAAACACGCTATTTGAACGCTCAGACTCATAGATCTTCGGAGGTCTACGAAGTTTCCCAAGAGACGAGGTTATTTCAAAATCAGTGATTACGAGACCTTAAGACCTCGTGCTCACAGTCTATGCGCTATTTTCTATATTTTGTAGAATTTCAAGATTTTTAAAAATGTTAAAGTCCGAAAGGAGACGAGTTGTGATCGGCACTACTTACTTTAAATTGGTCTTGTCGCAGCCCAATCTACTGATACTCCTCTAAATAGTGTTTAATTATGAAAAAGCGATATTTTAAAACACGTGGGTACAATATCTAAACAGAAGAACGCTTTACATTAAAATACCGAAACTCTTAACATTGCCATCAATCATCAGTATAGCCCATTTAGAACAGGTGAAAATTTTATCAAATACGCATAGTTTTTCAAAAATGTTTTGATCTAACAAAAAGGTACATTAATCATGAATTAAAACTGCATTATCAGTTTTCTGAAAATCACTTCAAAAACGTTTCAAAACACCAACGAACTTTCTGCCAGCAATTAGTCCAAAACAAGGTTTAACCAATTTCTTAGCAATTGTACAAAATTCAAATTTAGAATACACTCTCACGCATGCTCGGCTAACTCTTTTGATGCTAGAAACATACTACAATCATTAAAACCCTTTGAAATACACGTAAAGTCCTTAAAACTAAGATTTCGCATAGGTGCCCGCTTTTTTTGCAAAAGAGTGTATATTCCAAATGTATTAATTTTGGATAAAAATATGTTTGTTACATTTAGAAGGAATACTTAGTTTTTACTGTTAGTGGGCACTAAGCATGTATGAAAAATGTAAAAGTGACTCATAGAATTAAAGTAATCTGTCTAGCCTTTTCCCAAACATGTTGGGGTCGTCTTCCAGTCTAATCGCCTATAGCTGAGTACCAGTGTTTAAAATTGTCAAGTGTGTCAGAAAGTTATCTACCTACCTGTTGACAACTATTTACATAGAAGATTTGAAATTAATTTGTATTATCCACATTATTTGATGACTATTTTCTATGAAATTTTAATGGCATCGTTAACACGAATGATTATACGTTAATATAAAAACTTTTGAAACTGCATATTTTACATTGAGAGTAAATTGAATAGCTGTGGGCTATATGGTATACCTCAAATAAAGGATTATGTTGATTTATTATTTTATTATGTAAATATCATCAATAAGACTGTTGACATAAAATATATCGTCCATTCAATTTGATAGATTAAAATTAATGTTTTCTGATTCTGTACAATTTCATGGCCAGTGATATCATTGATACAAGGATAGCACCTCATAAAATACATTGTAGTGCAGTAGACGAATGCGATAAAGCAATAAAGCAACCATTAATCGGATTATTTATCACTCCTTGCTTTGGTAAAAATGATTGTTGCACAAAGACTACTTAGATACTTTTAAACACACAATAGTTACTTATTATTTACCGTTACAAAACTGTTCTCAAATCGTCGTAAATGGCCTAAAACCAAAATCCCCACTTTATAATACCCACAAAGGTGTTCAACACTAACCAATCTCACACAATCTATTTGATAACCCTGCAATTTAAGGCTATTTTCGTTAATAGGACCCACGGAGCAACTACGGTACCTACGCTATTAGTTTTAAATGCAGTAAGATTGCTCAGAGGACATCACGTATTTTAGTAGTATCACTTCAGTTAAAATGATGGGTTGTTAAACGGTGGGTTTAATGGTTTATGATGGGGTTGTAGACTTGTTAAGTATTGTGGTTTTAAGATGGTCAAGATTAGAAGGGCTTTGGATAAATGGATCTTAGATAAAGATGATATGGAGTCTTTAAATAAATTGGATTATTTTTCCGACCCAAATATCGACCAATAGAATTGCACCATTCGACGTCACGTGGTACAACCTACATGGTATTATACTGATAATTTTTTTTGAATATTTTCTCTGGTCGTTGCTACGTCAAACTGACAGGTTGTGGCCGACATTTGGGACGGAAAAATAATCCCCCGAATACCACACGAGCTTCAAAATTATCTGGCATTTCCCTCAAGGTTCCCTGCAAACAAATAAAGTCGTCAAGTTTTTCAGGAAAAATCACTCGCGCTTCGCGCTCGTTATTTTTTAACCTGAAAAACTTGACTCCTTCATTTGTTTGCAACGAACCTATCGGAAAATACCCGATAATTTTGAAGCTCTTGTGGTATTATAAGTGAGAATCTGTTTGATAGTTGAGATATTCTAAACTTACCGTTAGGTACTGTTGCAAATACTTCTCGAAACCGGATGACAAGTAGTCTATGTCCTTGCGCAGGGTCTAGATTATCTAAATATCCATTTAAATCACTTCAGCAGTTTCGGTGAAAGCCGGACAAAATGAAATACAGAGTTGCTATCGTAGAGTGGACACTAGCCCCATGTGCTGCTAATCCTTAATTATTTACTCCTTTCATTAACATATTCAAAATCATTCGTGTCTTCCCTTGAACTAGAAGATATGAACTTAAAACATCTGTAAAGTTCATCAACCTTTACACCTTCCTAACCCCGTGCAACAATAAAGTTATTCATACTAGTGTCAACAGCAGTAACTCCTATTATTGTTTCGCACGCATCTTCAAGGTTTGATCGTATGGTCGTCTATTGTTTGTCTCACCTTGAACTTAGGTTATGGTGTTTTACGTCATTGATATGATCATTGGCGTTTTATGGTAATTTTCTATAAAAAAAAATGTATAATTTGGGAGATATTTTTGAAAAAAAAAGCTGTTAATGTTGGGCTTTTGTAATTATTAAATTTGGAGTGTCCCAAATTACATATGTACGTACATAGTTTAGTAATATTTTAGGTTTGCGTTTACTTTTAGTGTTCGTTTTGACGAAATTTTCAATATTGTATTCAGGATAATTTATTCACATTCTCATAGTAACAAGTCAGCCAATCTTACATATTTACGGCTCAATAAAATTTTCTTCAATAGAGTACTTTGTAGGAATTTTGAAACTCGGTAACAAACCATAAATTTGAGTGATGGTACTGCATGGTGTGAAATCCTGTGGCCTCCATCAAAATATAAGTACCTAGTTACATAAATCGTGGTTTACCTTAGCTTTATATTGGTTCCCAGTATTTGTAAACTTTGAGTTAACTTTGGATTCCGCTAACACGTAAAATATTATTATGGGTATTGCAGAATCATTAATCTTAATGTAGAATTTCATTTATTAGCTATAATTTTGAAGTAAAATCAGCTATAGGTTAAATATTAATAGCGTAAAATGTCCTAAACAATTTTGCACTGATTTTTAAATTCGATTACAGTACTCAAAATTAGCACCCTTACATAATCTTAATATGGATGCGACAAAACACGGCACAACATAGCAAAATAATAATATAATCATGATTTAAATAATTTTTCCTTTAGACTACACTAGACTAAAACTTCTAATAAACATTTTGCTCCACTTGAACAAAATCGAAGCTAAAAGCCAATAATATAATAACAACTGACATTGCCAGTGCAAAAAACCTTGGTAACACTATTTTGCGCCGTCACTTCGGCTTCTAAAGCAACGTAGATATCTATATGGCTATTTGAACATATATCTATGTATATTAGTATCATAATTTTACTCGAATGTGAGAACTAAGTGGTGTAGGTAAGTGTTTTCCGACACAAGGACGTAATATCGGTCTAAGCCTTTCGTTTTGTGAAGGTCAGCCGACGATTAGAAAAATTGCTCACATTTTATCTCATGTATTGCTTTAGCACGTAGATCTAGTCTAGCCAGTACCCTGCAGTGTTTCTAAAGCGCCATAAATTATGCACTATTGCAGGTTAAAGCCACCATTTCTACGTGCTTAATAAGGGGTAAACTCGAAAAGGTACTGTTTTATTTTGACACTAGCCGTTTTCCCGCGGTTTCACCCGCGTCCCGTGGGAGCTACTGCCCGCACCGGGATAAAATATAGCCTATGTTACTCGCAGATAATATAGCTTTCTAATGGTGAAAGAATATTTAAAATCGGTCCAGTAGTTTTTGAGTTTATCCATTACAACCAAACAAACAAACAAAGTTTTCCTTTTTATATAATATTAGTATTAGTATAGATTTAATCATATCCATATTAATCATAGCGTTCAGTTTGGCTAGCTTTTGGATTTCCCGTTCAGGAAGTTAACGATTTTATTCGACCAATCTTTTAACAAATAAATTAATTGATACACATTAGTCGATAAAATCTAGAGCAGAATCATGAAACAATGTAATCTTTTCATTGGATTAATAGCAAATGAGAGTTCCGACTTACATTGATAACACTATTCAATTAAAACTGCACTACATTGCATAATAGTCCAACTTTTTGAACTGATACATCAGATATTATTGTTATTGTTATATTAGTGTTACAATCTGATAACAGACTCGTAATATCATGAAGGCCGATACAGTTAACGTTGAGAAAGGAAATATAGTAGCAAGGTGAATGTGGATATCCTAATTTGTTTTGTCAAAGTTCCTGGTAAGCTATTTTAGGTCACCAATCACTATTATGTCTGAGAATAATGACTAGCCTTTTTTTTCGAAAAATAGTGTAGTCTTTGGAGTATGAATATCCAATTGATTCACTATATGTATGTATGTATAGCTTCACCCACGTTCCATGGGAAATACTTCGCACACTTGGATAAAAAGAAGCCTGAAGTCTTCCTCAATAAATGGGTTATTTAACACTGAAACAAATGTTCAAATGGGTGCAGTGCTTCTAACAAATTCTTCAGTTTTGTTACGTTAGTACCTACCTCTAGATTGCTCACTTCCCAAAGTTAAAACTTATTATCTAAGTACAACTCTGTCATCGAAATATGCTTTCGCTACAGTAAATTTCCTTTCAAGTAATTATCAATTATTTCTAAGTAAGTAGGTTCAAGTATTGCCAAGACTTTGTTTGTACTTGATTAAGTTTTCAGGTTGGATCTTACTTAGTGTCCAAGTTTATATGAAGTAAATACTTAAATGCATCGTATCAGAACTGACGTTAAATAATTATGTATAGTGAAGCAATTGCAACAAGATGAGTTCGTCCTTATTACTCCGTACTTATGACTATATTTTTAATGTATTATGACGACATAGCATAGCCTCTCTTTATCGTTGTTTGTAAGTTTACAAACTTTTCTTTGAAGTCGAAGCTCCTGTTTGAATGTGAATTAATTATAATTAAACCGTATTAAAATCGCGATAGAAAATAATCGAATAGGTAAGGATACCTTAATTTATTTTCCAGGTCCCAATTTCAAAACGTTTTTTTTCTTAAATTTTCCACTGCACACGAAAACAGATCACCGACCAATTGCCACCTAAAACTCAGTTTAAAACCGGTACAATTTCCTGCGTTTACGTTTTATAAAGCTCAATACACACTAACATATACTATGCACATATAATCGCCTTTAAATCAAGTAAAACGTGAAAAGCCAATTTGTTAGTAAAAAATATTTTTTTAATACGGAAGCCGAGCCTAAGTTTCACTACGATATATAATTATTGTATTTCCCTGATAATTTTCCGTGTGGGGAGAATTGAGGGTACTGGTTAAGTTATTTTTTTTAGGTATTTATGGAAACTACAAATTATTATTGGATGGGAAATCGGAATAAATGTTTAGTTCCGGTAAACACTTACCGCCTATAAAGTGTTTGACCGGAACTAATAATTATTATTATTTGATATTGATACATGCATGAAGGATTTTATAACTATAGCTTATGTAAAAATAATATCAAATGTGTATTATTTTACTAGGTACTTATTTAAAGCCAAAATATGTTAAACAGTCATCAAGTCAGATCGTTTAGTTTATTGTAAGTTTTTCATTTAAGATTGACAATGGCTGGCTTAACTTGATAGTTTTAAATCATCGTAGTTTTCACAAATGACAGTAGTATTTACTGAAATATTTTATTACCCATGTAATGATGACTTCACATTACTTCTTCTTCTTCTTTAGTCGGTCCCTCACTCGTTGAGGATCGTGACCCCATCTCCTACGCCGACTATTAGCTGTCGCCAGCGTTCTCTGTCCTGTGCCAGCCTGTATGCCTCCTGGAATGGTTTCTGCAGGGTCTTACTGAGCAAATCCGTCCATCGGGTTGGTCTGCGGCCCCGTGGTCTCTTCCTTCACATTACATCTTACGTAAAAAAACAAACATCAATATGTAAATTAATCACTTTTAAATATCAGTTAAACCCAATCAAGTTACACAAGTGTATCGCTGGTTACTAGAAAGTATCAATTTTGAGGTACTTAAACATTAAAGAGCCTTTCTCTAGCTTTCTTATTGATAAATGTGCTCCTATTAAGTAATAAACGTTGAGTATCGAATTAGGGTGAGGCTCGAATGTGAGACTTTTAGTTAAAAGTCGTTAACCTTAACCGTTGAGCTGCTTTCTGAATGATTTGGTATTGAAAAAAATATGAAATTGAACATTTGATTTATTTATTTATGAACGTGAACATTATGTATGTTGAAGCAAGTGGATCAAGCTAGTTGACAGAATTTTTATTTCCGTCGCATCTGATGAAGATTTTTTTTCACCTTTGATATAACGATTTCAATTACTTCTTCCATTGTTAAGGAATGTATAAAATTGTTTATTAAAAAAAATATATACATTAGGTAAACTGGTTTTCTATCAGAGACTATTCCACTAATTTGATTACGATTAAAAATGTCAAGATCTAAAAGAAAAAATGACATTGAAAATTTTCTGTCAGAGGAAAAAAACGGCCTGTAACAAAAATTAAAACATTGTAACCCAAAGCTAATGACGTCACAATTTCGTAATGATTTGTTTCATAGATAGTTTATTTACTACACTTTAATGTTCGGTCAAGGTGACTTTAAGGTCGTAAGATAATGACTATTAGTGTTAGGAACTTAGTAAATGAAAATTGTGATAGTGATAGAATCTGTGATTTGGACTTGATAATAGGGATAAAGTTTATTTAGTCTATATCAGTCGTGTATCCGTATATGTATATCAGCCTTTAGTTATCTAATTAGTACCTACCTACTTATTTTGAACTATTTAAACAAACTGGAGCTCTAGTGTAACTCCTACAGTAGGTATGTTTTTATTACATAGTAGGTAGAAACGAGTCTGAGTTCGATTCCTGAGTAGGCCAAAGGTCCGCACTCAAAATGGGGGTAAAATTTAAAGCAATTATTTGAATTTATGACCGATTTATATAACCTTAATATTTGGCTTTGAATACAGCTAACACTAACACACCAAACTAACCGCAGAAAGGAAAACGTCTCTATGTAACGTCTAGGAAGAGAACCCACAACCATATGCGAACAACCGCACTTATGCAACACAACTCATACTTAGAAAGTCAATTAATGCGATCATTTAAAACTAACTGTGTTAAACGGTATTCTAAAATACGCCTCAAATCTTGATTAAAAATAAGTATTTCTTAGGTATTTTATTTATTTTCATGCCATTTTTCTTATAAAGTTAGTAAGTCTGACGCCAGTCTTACCAAGGGGTATTGGGTTGCCCGGGTAACTGGGATGGGGAGGTCAGATTGGCAGACGCTCCTTGTAAAACACTGGTACTCAGCTACATCCAGTTAGACTGGAACCCGTCCCTCTAATATAGTTGGGAAAAGGCTCGGAAGATGATGTAGATGATTTCTGCTGAATTCAAGCATCACACTTCATGTATGTGCATAAGCACTAGTATTTAAGTTTATCAGTGTCCTATTATATATTTAAGTAAAGGTACGAAATCTATGAAGTGACAAACATCTAAACACACAAACTTTCACATTCAGCATTAAAATTAAGTAACAGTTTAACGCTTTAATTACTGCGATAATGATCTCATTTAGTATTGTTTTGTAGTATCTTATTACTAATCTAAAAAAATAATAATAGATAATGTAATAAATGGTGAATGGCTTCTTATGAAGATGTATTCGAAGTAATTGTTTCAGCATTGTTACAAGAACAGTCTAGTTTCGTGAAATCGTTTATGAAACTGCTGAGATTGAACAATTATTCATAAGTCTAGTTATCTGTGTGGATTGCTAAATGAGGATAGGAATGTCCTTTCACTGTATAGAGATATTTTTAGATTCTTTGCAATTGCTGATTTCGTTAGCATTGAGAATTTAGTATTAAAATGAGGGATCTCGTTGAACTTTTCATGGATAAGCGTCATAGCTTTGAGTATGCGATTGGTGAGATACTGTTTTGTTCTTTCGTAGTTATGATGAAGCAGTATTTTATAAAAACATTCATTGGGGGAGGCCTACGTTCAGCAATGGACAGCAATTGGTATGACTATGATATGATGACTCTAGTATTTTTCATTGTTATGGCACTTACTAACATACATTTCGGTTCAAGATAAATGCTCAACAGTTTTTTGCAACACTTACTTTTGAAAATAATGTTTCCAAAAACAAACATGAAGTAGACAAAATTACTCAATTTTACACAGATAGTAAACGGCTCCGCCTAATTAGGTGCTAAATTACTCAACAAATAAGTAAATTCAATAAATCGTAACTTTAATTGCTAATTCCTGACATAAGAAGGTCGATAACTCACTTAATATAAGCATACAAAACAACCAGTTTTATATTCTAGTTTACATGGTTTAGTGATCTTAAGAATGCGCTCGTCAAATGCTTAGCTGTTCATGAGAAATGAAAGTAAAAACGTACTGTCAGTAGGTGAAGATGAAGTGTTTCCTTGATATGTCAAAATAACATTTTATATCTAAAAGTGGAATGTTTGTTTTGTACTCATATGTACAAAAACTATTTCTATGTTTATCTTACAGTTTTGTGTGTTCTTGAAAATCTCAGAAACTAACGAAAATTTTTGTGACACTAATTACTTAATTAGCGAAGTAATTTAGGTTGATTTAACATAAGAACACTCAGTCTGCCACAATCGGGTAAATAATTTTTTTCGTACATTGACTTTTTAGACGTCTGAAGCAGGCGAGTCTATGACCGCATTAGCTATGCGCTCCTCAAATGGTACAGTTGTTCTTGAGGTTAAGAATGAAAGTAAAAACGTATAAACAGCCAGTAAAGATTCTCATCACGATTGGCGGTGTCAAAATATTTGGCTCCGTTCCTTTTGTTACGATAGTCGTTTACATACATTATTACATACCTAGATAGCGTGGAATGGAACGGCTTGAATTACTGTTTAAAATATTTTTTCGTTGAGAATTAGAGCTAGGTATTTGTGAAGCGTAAAATCAGCCTAACAAATAAATGTAGTATGTTTCTGTCACGAATTAAATTTTAATATATTTCTATATCTAGATATATCCCTATTTTTACGACGAATGTTATTTAATTTAAAAATATTACTTAATTTCGATTAAAATCGGGTTTACATTTTTTACAATATATAACAGGTATAAAATTTATACCGGTTAGTGTATGTTTTGATTTTAGACGACATAAAAAAGGGGTCAGCGCAGGGTTCTATTAAAATTCTGTGAAAAAAAGCAAAATCCAAAAAAACATTCACGTAGAACAGTGTTTCCCAAAGTGGGCGATAACGCCCCCTTGTGGGCGCTGCAGGTCTCAAGGGGGGCGGTAAGAGACCCAGAAAGAAAATGGGGGCGTTGTGTAGAGACCTGGGGGGTGATTTGTAATTTTATTTAGCTAGGAGGCCTCTTAAACAACGACTTGTGAACATCAACTAATATGAATTACAAGATTGCGCTCGCTGCACTCGCGCCTTTCACTTAACAGTGACTATTTTCTAATTTCTTTAGGTATCATTGCGTCCCAAAAATCAAAAATTTTGCGCTCGCGGCTTCTTCTCTTTGCAGTGTTTTTTTTTCCACAAAAGTTAAGCTACTTTTGTGCCCCAAAACTAAACAATTTGCGCGGTTTTTTTATAACTCTTTTTGGTACTGTTCCAAAACTCAAAAATTTCGCGCTCGCTGCGCTGGCGGCTTTTTCACTTATCGCTGGTTTTTATAAAACATGTTTGGGTTCTATTATGTCCCAAAACTCAAAAATTACGGGCTCGCTTCGCTAGCGCTCTACAAGTTTGCAGTGATCTGTCTCCGGTTTCTTTATGTTAAACCAGGCAAAAAGCACCATGAATGATTTCTACAGGTTTTTTAAGTACCTACTTTAATTAACAATTTTAGTCCGTGATTATATTTTGTCATTTTTTTGGGGGGTGCTCAATAGGTACCCCCCCTGTAAGAGTTAACTTGAGACCTAAGCGCCGCGGTATGTTACCTACCTGCGCTCAGGTTTCAAGTTGAGTACAAGTTTCGTTTAGAATTCCCCGTTAATAAACATGTATAGGTCACAATAATTAATTAATTTAATTTTAAGTTATAGTGGTTTTTAAATAGGTGAAAAAATGGGGGGCGCTAAAAAAAAAAATTTTCTCAAAGTGGGCAGTAGACAAAATAAGTTTGGGAACCACTGACGTAGAAGGTACCTACGCTACCTTACGCTGAAAATTCCATAGAATAAATAGTCTATAGGGCAAGACCTCATTAAAGAAACAAATGACTATTTATATTGACTCAGCATTCATCTGTCGAATCATGTCAAAACTGTAACATCTTAACATAATGACCGCTGACGATAAGCAGTAACCTTTAAAGTTCAACTAACTATACGTAGTTCACTATAACTGTATGGCTATTATAAAGCTATATGCCGTAATTGATGGTGTTACACCGACAGATATGGTCAGTTAATCATATGTCTTAACATGTTGTGTTGTTTGATTAATGAGTATGATTTGTTACTGATAAAAGAGAGGCTTACAGCTAGGTGAATATCCGCATGGGTTTATCGTTTACTTACCGATTTGGGTGACCGTTCTTTTAATACAGTGAGACCACTCCATACTTTAGGAAGTAAGCTGGGCTGTTAGTTTTTAAGATAAAAATATCAAAACTGATCGTTAAAGTTATCCTTCATTACAATGTTTAAGGCCCTAAGAAAAAAGTTGTGCTTTATGCTATTTAAGGAGTTTAAACCAATCTATACTCTAATTCTCATTTGTTTGCGACCACACGACCAATAATGTCTATTTTAAAATATCATTTAAATCTCATTCCATTGCATGCTCCAGTTTTCCTCCAATAAACATAAACCTTATCAACAAGTAACCAAATGGCTATTTAACTGCAAATATGAACCACTATTTATTAAAATCCAGTCATTTGCTTGAAAATACGCTTTGCGACAACCGGGTCAAGTTTTCAAAGCCGCTTACTTAGATCTTACTTAGAAGTAACTTAGATCTGGTGCAACTTGAAGCGATATGCAATAGGTCAAATTATTATGAATTGGAGCAAATAGATCATTTGAGTTTTAAACTTCAGTGATTGTGGATATCGACTTGACATTTATTGATGTAAATTAGACGTAGTGAAACAAAATATAAAAATAAAGTGTTATATACTTATAAGTAGGTAAGGTAGATAACAACTTGTAGAAGATATTTGAATAATAATGTGATCGAAAATGTCATGAAAAGTTTCTTCTTTTAATTACAAATTCCTCTTTTTTAAATGAATAAAAATAAACCTTTATTTCTGAGGACAATTACCTATTTATTTCGTAATGCACTTTCTTTCATGTAGTGTACTGCATTGAATAGAAAACCCTATTACCGCTACACAATCTAATAAAATATTTAATTTTATATCAAAAAGTTGTATCTCCAACCATCTTTTACAACCAAAACCAACCTTAACACGCAACACATAAAGTCTCAATTCCAAAAGCCACACATCAAAAGGTACTCAGTCCCTTAAGTTAGCTAATCTAGTGTCAATCACACTTGTGCAGGACAGATCGATGCATCAACGTCATACAGTTGTTAGGGCACACGTTACCGTGTGGTGAAGAAATCTTATTAGGACACTGTATGTACATATGTATGGTATATCTTTATGTATGTTTGCAGGTGTGTTGTGATCCTTATCTTTCTGCTATAGGTATTTAGGTTATTTCAACTGAAGTTTGTAAAGGTTTAAATATTGTTTGCTTGATTAAATGCTATGATGTATTTTTAAATATTTATTCAATAAGCTCACTTCTGCCAGTAGTATCATTTACCCGGTTTTCATGGGTAAAAGTAGCCTATAGCCTTCCTCATTATAAGAACTATACACATGTCTTACATTTGAGAAATCAAATTCATTTGAGAGTCAAATCGGACTAATAGGTTTCTCCGATTCGCCCGTTTAAACAATAAAACAAACTTTTCAGTTTGATGCTATTTTGTACTAGTTTTTGAAGTGAATCTAAATCCCGAGATAATTTTTTTTACATTTTATATTTTTAATTGCATTCAAATGATCACGACTATTCTAATCATACCTACATATCTCATGTTATTTTCTATTTTCGTAAAACTATTTAAACTTAATGAATTCAATGACAAGGCCAATTTTAATGTTCCAAACGACATTTAGAAGCTTTATTATATAATTGTCAATGCTTGTAAAATTCATAGGTGCGGTCATTAATCACTTGTTTTGTTCAGAAATAATTTTAGGTGTTTATGTACATGTTACGTATAAGGTTTATTGTGCCTTTAGGTTAAAGAGAATTATTCGTTGTTGTGGTAATTTTTATGGGTATCATTGCAGATACACTAATTATCATTTATTATACACACTTTAATATGGTGTTTATCTGTTTATATTAAGCAATCTTTCTTCAAAAGCTCGATGCAATTTTAAGGGAGAATCTACATACTAATCTACTTTAACTAGAAATGTAAAATTGGTGTACCTAATAAAGTAGGTATATCTATCTATCTATCTATGTACAAATAGTGGCTTAATATAGTGTTAAGGTCGTGTTTTAGAATGGGTAAACGACGATCTTTTGCTGTACCTACTAATTTTTCATTCTTTTCATTTGGACTATTTTTTCTGGAGCGCATTTTTGTCTTTGCAGCGAAAACTATATATTTTAGATTTTTTATATTAAATAGTGTTTTTTTTTCTGACTAGATATATGTACAATAAAAAATGTGATGACGTGTATGACTTTGCACCTCATTATAATATAGTACTACCGGTTCTTCACCGTCGGTTTTATGACCAAATAGTGACGTGCAATGACGTATATTCTCAGTGAAAGTAAAGCAAAAACTACTATTTAAATAATAAAAAGTAATTGAGATCAACCGTTGACCTGCCGTTTGAAAATAACCTTTATTACGAAGGAATAGAGGTTATATGAAGTGCATAAACTGTGTTTGTTGTGTGTTGACTTGTCATTCAGCGATGAAATGTAGTAAGAGTTACATATTATTCAAATTAGGGAAATTTTACTCGCTCACTGATGTGTAAATGATCTTATTAAGAGTTGTTACTGTTGCTTTATGATACCGTATTATGATAAGATGGCATGCTTAGAGAATATTTTAACTAAGAATTTAGATAATATTTATGCCTCTATGCAGTTAGATCTGCTCTACGAAGTAACTTGTAGCCTTCCTTGATAAAAGGGCCTTTTTAATAGCGATATTTTTTCAAATCAACTCGGTTTAAAAGTTGTTCCTGAGTTTAATGCGTTCAGACAAACAAACTCCAGGCTTTTTATAATTAACGTTAATTCTGCATATCAACGGCACAGCTTCGTCAGCTAATTATAAAACTTGTAACAAGATTTCGCAGACACGCGTATACTTAATTCTCTACTATCTTTTTCAATATCTGTTAATCCTTTTTAAGTGATTTTTGATAGTTGATTTAACAGTTTAAAAGTCATGTATTTCTTTTATTTACAAACTAACATACACAACATCTATAACCTACACGGTAAGCCTCTTACGTGCATAGAATTCAATTTATTCCACCATACAGTAACTATTTGAATAGTTTAAGTTTCATAGTAGTCAATCATGGTTTTGTATAAACGGGACACGAGAACGGAGGGCGGTTAGGGCGTCGTTATACATACCTTATGACAATGTTAAACTACTGCTCCGGTAAGAATTTTTAGGGTTACGTACAAGTCAAAAGTAAGAGTGATATAATGGGTACCAAAATTCCTGTTTACACACTACTTTCACACTAGCGGATATGCGTCAATGGGGTTTTTTTTTCGCGCGACACTTTTAAACATCTGTCGCATGGTTTTGAAAGTCATCTTTTGCACCAGTAGTTTATGATAGTGTTTGGAGGAAACTAAAGCTATTAAGTGTCAGTGCTTAGTGGTATATGCAACTAGTATATTTAATGTTTATATCTAGAATTAAATTCCTCATCAAATGGTCGGTTATTTGATTTTTTGGGAGTCTCCAAACTATTTCTGATCTACATTCGCAAAAGCTTGCAAATCATCACACCAATTACAGAGCCACGCACGCAAAATGCATTATCTTCTCGGAATGCAATTATTTCTCATTCAGTGTCAACAGCTAACGTGCACAAGATGAAGGTTAAAGATCGGTACAATATGAAAGTTTGACATTTATGTATTACACTGCAAGCATGACAATTGGGCACACCTTGCGATACTTGAGTCAGTTGACAAATTGTTATGTATGCCCACGGAGGAAGAAAAGTTAGCGAAGATACCATAAGGAAGGTAGGTCAGACGCCTTCTTGTAGGTCAAGCAAGTAGGCGTGATCAGTTAATAGACCTAATGAGTCATTTGGGCTTCTTGTCAAATCAAAACCAATCTGTCGTAGATTTTTTAATTGGGGATTTTTATTGAAAATTATAGGTGTGTAAAGGGTAGAGCTAATAATAGTTCCTCGTCCCCCGAACACCCGCATTTTGGCGCGGGACTATCATAGGAGATTTTGAGTTATGACATCCCTGCTAGTCATTTGGTTCTCCATGTTTTTACCGGTGTTACTTAAAATTGCTTAGCATATTATCGTTATCTAGTGCTTATTTGGAGCTTAAAGGTCAAGAATGTAGTGCAATACGATTGAGTTTACAGATAGCATTGACTTTAAAGTAAAAAAAAAACTATTTTTCATAATGATGACGATATCTTTTTTATGCTTTTGTTCAAATATAATGAAAAAAAGATATAATAGAATAGAATGTACTATTCTGTCATTGTGCCGAATTAGGACAAAACAATATAGTACAATACGAGCACATATCGATAAGTACAATAGGCGGTCGCTGAAAAGCAGTTTTTTCCAGATAACCAGACGAGATATTTTCTTAAAAATAATGAATAGATTACAGGTGAGTCTGGTGTTCATCTTTTTACGTAATTAGCTTTATTGGAAGCTACAATATTCAAATGAAAAGAAAGTGTTTACAAAAAGAACACACTAATTAATTGTGGGAAAAGCACATACCTACTTATAATAAGAATCTCTCTTTTTTGACTTCATTGATTTATGTACTCAGCTGAATTCGGTTACACTGGAAGCCAACATAGTTGGAAAAAGGCTAGACAAATGATGATATAATTTCATCATCGAATACGGTCAATAACTTCAATAGGTTACTCGTACACTGCCTTACAGTACAGGTTACAAAATTGGACCATCTTTTGGTAATTACTACCTATGTATATTTCTTGACCGGACTGTTCAACACTGCACTAATGTACTGGCTTACATAATGCTGATGATCACGAATTGGTGATGAAATTATGAAACTCTATAGAATATAGAATCCTATGTAAGAATTATATGATAGTGATTTAAGTCGTTATTCATTTGTAAAACTGTTCTTCTTTTGTTTTTATTTTAAGTCGGAGTAATCAGGCTAATTGTTTCATCGTGATTTTAATTATGGTTACAAATTATGAAGACAGTTCATTAATTTAACCGACTTCCCGAAAAGGAAGAGGTCCTGAATTCGTCGGAGTCTTTTGTTTATAGGTTCAAACTTGTTAGTTTTTTAATAAAAATATGTTTTTTAATCCTCATCCATATTAGTTTTTGTGGTTTAAATTATAGGTAAACAATCATTGTGTTAGTCATCAATCATTTTAGTCTAGTTTTCGTGACGAAACATGTAGAAAACCAGATACATATGTATCAAGTCACTCCCATAGGAAGTAGTTTATATACTTACATATAAATATATCCGTTGACAAAACAAATGCTAGAAAGTGACAGTAACCCGTCGATTAGTAGTCAGTGAGCATGTCTAACAAATAAACACGGCCGTCTTTCACCGATGCCTTTGTCTACAAATATGTAGTGCATTAAACTATGGAACTACATACATTGTGTGTGACTGTACTATGACTGGAAAAATTGGGAATTTATTTGTGCAGTCATTGGAATAATGTGTTGTAGAAATAAAAATGCTTTCAATAAAAGTGGATGAAGTTTAGTCTTTTCTTTGTTTATCTGGTCTGGCTGCTAAAGATAGGTAGTTTAAGAGCAACTGTTAAGCTCAGTTGGTAAGTTTTTCTGTTCTATGATTATGATAGGCATTCGGTAAGACTGGAAGCCGACTAAAACATAGTTGGGAAAAGCCTGGGCAGATGCGAAGGAAGGTGAACTAAGGGCATTTTTGAGAATCCCCTACTCAACTATACTGTATTACAGAAGGTCTCCGTCTAGCTTTGGCATTCAATACAAATAAGTGCTCCTTAGATCACGAGATATGTGGATAACTTAATCATTCTTTTAGATTTTCCTTAACAGATTTAGCAATTACATCCAAACTAATATTATAAATGCGAAAGTAACTCTGTCTGTCTGTCTGTCTTTCTGTCTGTCTGTCTGTCTTTTCTTCACGCCTAAACTACTGAACCGATTTGTGTGAAATTTGGTACAGACATAGTTTGAAACTTAAGAAAGGACATAGGATAGTTTTTATTACAAAAAATAAAATTTATTCCGGACATACAGCGCCATCTATTGGTCAAAAGTCAGCATCTATAGGCGGGAACTATGTGGGTAAAACCAAAAATCTGCCGGAAGTCACTATACCACGCGAACGAAGTCGCGGGCAAAAGCTAGTTTTGCTATAAGATTAATTTATTACTACTTATATAATCCAGACCAGACACATTTATATTTCTAAATGTCGATCAGTAATTAATATCAAGGCAATTAGAACAACTGTTCTTAAGTGAATTGCTGACGTAACTTCTATATGCTTATTTTCAATAATACTATTATATTAGGTATTGTACTTAGTAATTTTATTAATTGTTATTTACAACTTTGCACGTGTTGTGTTTCTTAAATGATATACCATCAAGGATTTGATCTTATTATTAAGTGTTCAGGTGTTTCTGATTTAAGATAAAAATATAGTTTGTTATTGTATTAACAGGATTGTTGCTTTTATTAATTTAAACAACAAGTATTCTCACTGATGCCATAGTTTTAGTTGTAGATATTATTCCTTATACTTTGGTGTATCCATATAATCTACTTCATATTATACATCCATAAATAATGTATAGGAAGACCAAAAGATACAGAAGTAATTTTATATACTCCTGTGCAAATAGTCGAAAATAAATCCAAATTAGATGCCTATATTAGATTATATTGCGAATAAACAAGTCTATACAACGTTTATACTTCAGTGCACATTTTATTTAATACTTCCTTGAACAATTTATTGAAGTACATGAGAGAAACCGCATCATAATGACAAAAAAAGGCTTGACGTACCAAACGCAAATTGAGTATGGCGGTGACGTTTTTTTTATCTTATCTTAGAGGTACATCTGAGCGACGCGACACGTAGGTATCAAAGTTCAAAAAAAGTAGGATGCTTTCATCTATAAGGAAAAAATCTTATAAAATGATGTTGATATTACGACTTAGTATCCGATATCGAAAAAAAAACGGATTATAGAAGACATTTTTTTATAATACTGTTTAAAAAGAACATGGGCCTTAAGTATGTTCCCAGGGGAGCCCTCAATTCCTAAATTAAGAAAAGTATCTGAAATTATTATTTGTATCCTAAATTGGTATTGTAAGTCTACGTTATTTATTTTGCAACACAAATAATACATAAATAATGGACCTAATCATTATATAACATGCACTGTAACATTACTGACTGAGTAAAACGCTGGGCTTAAATCAAATTTAATTTTACAGTAGCGAAGGCATTTGTAATCCTAATGAAGTCACGTACTACGTTATAACAAATTTTCTTGCCGGTAGCAAAATTATTAAAATTATCAACGGCTTAATAAGTAATTATTACGCAAAATGATTAAATCACCGTAGTGTTTTTGTTTACTTAAAGTAAATTGGTGTAGGCATGAATTAAGATTGTCTTTTATCAATGAATTCAATAAAAATATTCTACTTACAGTATGAGCTTAGCTACTCAAAAGCTGTAATGCAGTTACCTAAGTAACGTAACTGTTTATCATTAATCCAATCAATGCAATTATCATTGCACAAATGATTTTTATCTCCAAAAGGAAGAACAGTCGTAATTAAACTTACATCTACAAACTAGTGTCTGTACAATAGGTCTATCAACAAAGATCGTAAAGAAACACTTAAAACTGATGCATTTGCAACTAACAATGTATTGTGTGGCTTAGGGTCAATGAACGCATTTACTAGGTAATTTGTCGGGTCAAATAAAACATCTCTCATAGAATGTAGGCGATGTATTTCCGCAATTTTTTTCTCTGATGATGCCTCTCGGCTCTCGACACACTTTAGAGATTAATAATATGATTTACAATGTGAATGTATGGCTGTGCATTCACTTGCGTAATGCTGATCTAATAGGTCACAACGTCTTTAGAAATGGCCGCAGATTTGTAGATGGAGTGTCATATGATTATAGATTGCATCTCAGTCTAAAACTTCTATTGATAGGAAGTGATATTGCATTATTGAGTCTATTTTTATAACACGATCGTTATTATTTCTATTTGTGCAATATCCTTTATTCTAAAGTTCATGTGCTGCATTAACATTCACTTTTTTGTTAAGTGATATATCTAATTTGTGGTTGTCAGATTCAGTAGTCCAGCTTATACTGCAATAAGTCAGCCATATAATTAGTTAATTCTACTGTAAGGTTTGTGCCTTATTCTAGGTACTAATTGTATTACTATATTTAGATTGACAGCGAGGACATTTGAAGGCATATTTACTAGTATCTTAATTTTCTAGTTCTTAAATTAAGTCAACTTAGAGTTGGCGTCAGAGCCCTTGATATGTTAATTATCTTATGACGTGGATTTGCTATTTAATTTCAAGCACTATTTAATTTTAGTTATTTTAAATATGCTTTTCCTTAATCCTTTTAGAGACAACAAATCAAACCAATGCTTAAAAACTTGAGTACAATATTGCGTCACTAATAGCTTGAAACATTACTGTAACCTCTCTTTCAATTAATAAATCTAAGATTATATGCACTTATTATAAAGCATTAATATTGAAATCGAAAAGTTTAAAATTATCAATCAACGTATTGGACCCCATACTGTTCTGTCAAGTCAACAATAGGTGATTGCTTCATACTTAGGATATCAGTTACCAGCTTAGACATGACTTGTATAATACCTATGAGATAGATACACGAGTTTATATGACTCACAGGAACTACTTTCGAAACTTCTCGAAAGTCCTGTTCGGAAGTCGTGACATTTTTTTGTGGGAGAGCTATTGTTTCGTGATAGGCTTATAGAAAAAAGTAGGTGGTTAAGATACGAAGTTTATGCGTAGGCCTTTTAAAGAATTATTACTAATCTTTGTAATATAAACTCATAATTAATTCGAAAATAAGTTGAAATATAGAATTAGCTTTTACTTAACTAGGTACTTCTTAGCTTAATTGAGTCTATAATGTCCCAAAATATTACCAGACCCTAACCCTTTTTTGATAAATTCTTGGTTATGCATGATACTGGATACAAGGAACATTTTCCCTCAAACTCCAATGCTTACAATAATCTCTGTAATAACATCTGAAACGAAAACTACTTCACCGAAATGTCTCAGTCAAAATCATCTTACTTTTACTAAGATGAACGGTTAAATAACCAATTCACGGTTGAACTTTGACCGTGGCTACTGAAACCGTATACTTTGCGCAAACGCCAATGTTACCTATACCTGTCATCATGATTTGCTATAGACAATAATCTGTATTGGTTCGACCTACTTCGTTTGTAACCTCTGGCTAAACATGTGTTGGGTAATTTGCTTAATTAAATTAGAAGTGTCTATAAGTTAATTATTTAGGCATACCGTGACAAAAACGTCTCAATAGAACGTAAACGTCTCAAAAGAAAATTATTCCCGGATGGAAAATCACATATGTATGAAAATATGAACTTTATCGACCAATTCACTGTCCAAATTGTTGTCGCTGAGACAATAATTATAATAACTATAAACCAAGCCACATATGATACTTAAACTGATCGCTGTGGTCTTTAGTTATGTACTCTATCAATACATGAGGTTAATGATTCTAAAAATCTTATATTGCGATTTCAACAATATCTAGACAAATTCTCATACCAACTTGTTACTCAATAAAATTGCCTCAATATGATCTTCAAAACTAATAATTGACCAATTATTGTCGATGATCTATCAAAAAATATAGTAACGATAAATTAAATTTTTACTAGGAAGTTTTTAGAGGTGAGCTTTTTACAATTAAATGAGTCAAAACTTCTTTCATATTCTGACCTTCTTTTATATTTAGATCCACATGTCAATTTACACTTACTAACCTTTAATTCAAGGAAGCAATTAGATTTAGTGCAATTGAATGCAACTGCAAGATTGCATTAAAGATTTATAATCGTGCACACAGATGATTAAAATCAATATATTTTGATAGATTAATTTTTTGTTTAATAATATCATAAATAAGATTTGTGGTATGGGAACTGCTGGGTTTTTATAACGTCTGCAAGTAGGCCAATAAAGAGTGTGAATCAAGGCTGTTGCATGACAGGTTTTTTCTTAAAACATTTCGTAGAATTTTGATTTTGAATTTCTAAGAACTTTTTTTATTTAATTCAATTTATTGAGATTTAGGTAGTGAGATTTTTTTGAAGTTTGGATAAGGAAGCCGATAAGATTTATAATACTAACATTTATAAATGGTCATGCAAAGTCTATTTTTGCATTGAAAACTCTTATTTTAAATTAAATAAGATTTGAAATAATGAGATATTTATTAAGCTTCTGGTTAATTGAAAACGATAAGATATTACACTTTTTAATGGACATGCAAAGTTTGTTCTTTTAATGGATACAAAACGAAATCTTCAAAGAAGGCGAATATTTTGGAGAAAGCAACTTATTTCTGTGGGAATATTTCAAGACTTGTGTTGTACACATAATGCCTTCATTAATTACTCAAGAGTTTGGAGATAGTAAACTCTTTTATCTTAATGTAGCAATTGTAGAACAATGGCAGTTATTACGTAAATGAAGTTATTTCATTTATGTGTTGTTATCTTTCTTATTATCTTGTTCGTTTTTGGTAGGTAGACTATTATTTTAAGATACCAATTAATTAAATGGATGATTAATCATGAAGGTATTTAAATTCTGCTACAAAAATTTGGCTAAAGTCTACTTGAGGGAGTGTCAAAGCTTTTTATTTTGATTGAACCACAATTGTTCAGTATTTCAGTTAAAAACAGCTATAAAACATCTCAACTTAATAGTTTGTTCAAGACTCACAAACTAACCATTATTGAAAACATTAATTCCTCATGATTGATCTCAAGTCAAAGATTATCCTTCTAATCTTAGTTTAGTGAAAGGTAACGTTTCAGAAATGTAAGAGATTAACAAGATAACGATATAATAGTATGTTGGGAAACATCGCATTATGTGTAGTGCATTCGGTATTGTTAAAACATAATTGTAACTGTCTCAAAAATTCTCTTAGATATTGTGTTGCAATTTATGATGAATTTGTTGCAGGTGTTATTTTGTGAAATGAGGTTTTTGATAGCTGGTAATAGTAGGGTAGAGTTTTCATTTACAAGTTCTGAGCAGCAAAAATCTGACGCTCGGTTTGGAACCGCATCTTTCTTACAAGGGTTTTGCTACGTACGATAAAAATCGATTTGTGTTGAGCAAAGCATTGTTAATGCTTATTGAGATGAATGATAGTGCTCACATCACAATGACCAGGCATCTACGTGCATTGACTATGTGTCAAATGTGTAGCTAAGACCTGCATAGCTAATTAACTAAAGCATTTAATAGGAATTATTTTTTATTTTTATTCATATAAAATTTATGTAGCGACGACAGCTTTGTTACATATGTTGCAAGCCATTAAATCATATTACATATTATGATATTTCGTTTTAACATTCACGTTATCGTTTATAGCTTTGACATCATTTTGTTTTGCGAAATTACTATTTTGATAAAATGTTTGTCTAGTTCCTACAAAAAGGCTACAGCTGTTTTAGAATAAATTTTTTGACCTCAGTCAGAAGTAGGTATATTAGTTTTATACCATGAATACGTAGATATTTACTACAATACGAGTAGATATTTATAATGGGAGAAAACTACCAAACTATAAAAAAGTAATTTTACGCTACACGTAGTATGTATGTAAAGGCGAATAAAGATGTTACGTATAAACCATAATCCCACCCAAAACAAAAATGTGAAAGACTGCCAAGTTCGATAATATGGGAATGCTTCGCCTATAAAAGAAGTGAGATCTGAATAAGTACCAAGTTCCATACACATACCTCAGTTAAAAATAGTTACTTTTTAATGATGTTACATGGCAAGTTTTCATACATCTTGTTATAAACCTACTAAACGCAATGAATCAAGTATTTAATTTTCTATTAAAACTTGCCAAGTAACATCATTAAAAAGTAACTATTTTTAACTGAGGTATGTGTATGGAACTTGGTACTTATTCAGATCTCACTTCTTTTATAGGCGAAGCATTCCCATATTATCGAACTTGGCAGTCTTTCACATTTTTGTTTTGGGTGGGATTTCATTTATTTTTGTAAGGTTGTTTATTTATTTTTTCTTATGATGAAGTTAGTTAAAGAATTGTCTCATTTATACTATCTTTTAGATTTTTTAATATGCACTATGTTTCTTATAAAGAAATGAAGTAGATTAACTAAATGGACTAGATTTACCAACTGACTGACATGACATGTTATCACATTTTATGTTCGTGGATCAAAGTTACACATTCGTTATTTTCGAAAGAGATTCACACTTGGCCGTTTTCAGATTTTTACTTTTCTTTTTCAGATTTTTACTTTACTTTGACTAAATACAAACCTTTGTACCATTCGAAGATATATTATATAAATATAGATAAATTTAGTTCGTTTTAGTTCCTTAGTGGTATACATTTACACCGGGTATAAAACACCTTCATTATTTTGAAACTGACTCACACTTGGCCATTTTCAGATTTTTCCCTTTACCTTGACATAAAGACCTACCTCCATGCCAAATTTCAAGTCAATACGACCATTGGAAGTGGTCTAGGTTTTTGATGAGTGAGTCAGTCAGTCAGTCAGTCAATCAGTGAGTGTATAGTAAAAATAGCGATTTTCTGACGTCAATATCTCAAGACCTACAATAGGTATATTAGTGAAATTTTGTATTTAAGATAAGTGAGGGGGTCTCAACAGATACTAGAAATTTGATATGCGTGAATAAAATAGATTTTGAGTTACAGGGGGGTCGAATTTGGCCCGAAATGGTTCGTGTAATATAACCCACGGCCGGTGTGTCGCTTTTTTTTGCTCGAACTTGGCGGACACACTGCCGTGTGTCTAGATCGCTAAGATATTGATAATAAATTATATCCTACCTAATTATTGGTGGTACAGTAATGTGCGTTTAATATCTCATTACAAACATAAGAGGTGAACTACTGAACCGACAATTATGTTTACGTAACACGGAATGTAAGAAGAGTTGTTACTTATTATGTAAGGAAACTGGTCTCAGGAAACATATGTAAGTCAGAATGGAATACTTGTGAATAAACTGAAATATTCACTTTAGTAAAAAATATATGTTACTAATATAATAAACGCGAAAGTTTATCAGCATGTGTTGGTGACTGTAATCTATCACGCATATCGGATTTTGATGAAACTTAGCAGTATTACTAGCTTAGATATCAGAATAAGACGATTATAAGAAGTAATTCCCTCGGGAAATGGGTCAAACCGCAGGCAGAAGCCAGCTAAAATGTATCAGTAGGTACGGAGAATGTTTCGGAAAATATGCACGATCCAATTATATACTCGTACCTAGGAGTTTGGTGTCTGTCTAAAATGTTCAGTCGAAAGTATCTTAAAAACAACCGCGGCTAGCAATGCTTAGTTTCACAGGTTAATCACTTTTAATTTATTAGCATGATAATATGTAAATTACAGTACATTGACACTTTTCCACAGAAGCTTGACTTCAATTTTCTTTGAATTCTTAATTAATTCATTTATAATTGATCTCGACACGCGATGTTTTATAAAAAAACTACATTTTCAACGTCTTAAATTTTCTAATTATACTGTAATCACAGATCGTGGAATGATAGGAGTTTTTGTGCGCAAACGCATCGGATTTGGTTGGCTGGACTTAAGCTTTGGCGGCGAATGCGATTGCATTAACGATAGGTACCTGCTTGCTGTCTTTTTGTATTAGATCTAGCTAATTTATGTTTAATCTCGCGCTCTGTAGTATCTACTTCACAAATTTGGATAAAAAGTAGCATACAGCCTTCTTCGATGAACGGCTTATAAGAAACTTAAATATTTTTTAATCGGTCCAGTAGCTCCTGAGATTAGCGCGATCAAATGAAATCTTCATCTTTATAATATTAGTATAGAATCATCAAAGATATTTATTTAAATATACTTTTCAATAGCGTAGAAAATATATTAACTTCGTGCATTGCAGTAGTAATGTTTACGCAGTTTTAAACTTGTCATTATTTCTCTGACCGTGATCTCCCGCTGGGCTATTGCCGTCAGGCAATGACGAATAATGACGATTGTTATTGTAGATCGATTTGAACACATTTTTTTTCAAATTTCATTCATATTGCTTAACAAAAAACGTTGTTTAGATTAGTTAATCGGCTACAATAGGGTCTTTAATATTATATTTGTACATTTTGTACACATAAAATATGTCATTAAAGATTCATTTTGCCAATACTTAATTTTTTTTATCACAAAAATACTACGATATTTTCGTAACTTCATGAGTACGTGTTAGGATTTTCTAATGTCATCCTCTAATTTAAACCTTACTATAAAATCATTAAACGCACAAAACTTTCCCGAGCGCTAGAAAATCGGCGCCCGCGCAAGCCACGCGTGACTGCGCTGAAATATTTGATCTGCCGCCTGATAGACATTGCGTAATGACGGATTTGTAGTTCATTATAACCAGTACTGTTCGAGATTAACCTTGCGGTATGGGTAAAAGAAAAGTGTGGTATTGTGAAATTATGGTGTAAAATGTAGCAGATTTCATAGATTATTTTAAATCGGTTAGTATGACAAACGGCTTTAAGGTTGATTTACGTAATGTTGAACCTTCTTCAATCAAAATGGAGCATCTATATCCGTTTGAAAAATGATGGGTAGGAAGTATCCTACGAAAAATTGGGTGACATGGCACAAACTGTGGAAGGACTATAGGTATATCCAGAAATGGCTGACAAAACTGTCAAACATTATAAAAGATGCCACTTAGTAGTCAGCAAGAAACCTGGTTAGTTTAATATTGCAGTTTAGGAATAAATGTCTATGTAATAACTAGAGAAAATTCCTCATATTAAATCAATGGATAATGTAGAACTGCCTTTAGTTTTTATTTAAAATATTATAAATATGAAGGCTGTTCGGATACTTGACATTATATACATGCGACTTGCATATAATTAATTAATTAAAGTGACTAGTCTAGTTTTACAAGCCCTGCCTACATAATACGACCAGTCATTTTATAACTTTAGCGTGGGGTATGAGGACAAAGTATTAAGAATCTAGGTCCCAATAAAACTGATAAGTAAAACTTTCAGATTGCTGAAAAAGCGTTGTATTTTTGAAGATACATAATGCTGATAATGACGTCTAGATCAATTGTTGGCAACTGCGGCCGTTTCTGGAGGTCCACCAACTTTGCTGGACATATTATTAGGGGAAAATAGTTTAATCAAACAGAAGTCACTATTATCATTTACCTCTTGTATGTCGCTAATTATAAAACAATAGAAAAACATTTGACAATAACATAACCTACTGTCAGCTTATTGACACTGTCCCTTGGATCCCTTTGTACACTTAACTCTAAAATTACACTAGGAAAACTGGCTGCTATCACTCATGTTCCGTTCTGAAAACGGTTGTTTTTCCTATCATTTCGAAGCCTCATCGATAAGCAATAAGACCGTTACTATGCAGGTTATATTACCGGTTAATTTTAACTATGAAACGGTTTATTTAACACAGTGACCATTGAGTAACCGAGGTTTGATTTCGTTCATGGTTTCTCGACAAATTCTTGCCGTTTGTACGATTTGATTTGTTATGGCTGTGTTTTTAATTAATTGTTAATAGTATTAAGAGTAGACAAATTTGTTTTGAATACAGAATTATTTTTAGTAATAGGTGACATTGCAGGAGAATATGAAGAAGAAAATCAATATCAAGTACTTTTACTTTTTCCTAATTTCCTAATAGTTCTGGAAACTCATTATCTAAGTCTGTAAGTAGAAAGCGCTTCGCAGTCTGCACTATGCAATAAGAAAACCAAAATTCCTATCTATATTATATCGCTTTTAAAACACTGTTACTCAGTTCCATCTGGTTAGACTGGAAGCCGACCCATCTAATCACAATGAACTCATTAGCTTTGAGATAGATCGTGGCGCTCTAAATAATCATTAATATCTACAATATATAATTCATATAGCTTATGTACAACTCGTACATAAACAGAGCACGTACATAAAGCGGTTAATATTAGATAAGAGACAGGCAGCTGTTTGCCTTGTCCTTTGTCGCTTACGTCGTATTGACGAGAGCATTTTAATTTGTTTTTATATTCACGTGGATATGCTTGTTTGTTTGGCTAGGCTTTTCTAGAGCATTTTTGGATTTATCCGCCTTAGTATTTTAGAGTTTGAAGTCCTATTTGTTTCCCCAGAGTCCTTGTTAATCCTTACTAATAATTATAAATGCTGAAAACACTCTGTCGGTCTGTTTGGAGCACTTTCGCGTGATAAAACTACAGAATCGATTTAAACAAGAACACATTCTAGAGCTTAGCTAAGACGTAGGCTAGTGCTAAGTATCAAAACATTCAATAATATACAAAATTAGAGAGCTAAACAAACACATTACTGATATATAGTAAGTTTATTTAAACTAGCTATAGTGACATGAGCGATATAAAGAAAAAGTGGGTTCAGAATTGTTTTAGGTAAGACAGGACACACTCTAAAAATAGAATGACAGCCAAGGAAAACAGTGACACTAAACAAAGGAGTTACTAAACTAGTGTTTTAAGGTAAACTAGTTACCATTAAAGTGCTGAGCGAGCGGTGTCACTTTATACTTTATTTTTTCTTAGGAGCTCCTTGTTATTGCTATATAATATAAGTAGATATATGTATATAATATGTAAGTTGTAGGACATCGCCTACGTAGAATATTCAAGAGAATTTACTATGTATGTTAATTGTTTTGTTAGGTCATTGTGTATCTATAAATATTTTGTCATCTGTTACTGTTTCTTCTGTAATTATTAATACGTTATTTTTCTTTTTTTTTTCAGGTAAATAAAGTTACCGAGCTCTTGTTTTTTGGGGATCATCATGTGGTAAGACAGAGAGAGTTGTTTTACATACATCCTGAAATTAATGTAACGCGGAATTCACAAATGTTTCAGTCATTATTCAGTACTATTTCCTTGCGGTTTCCATCACATGCATAAATTAAAGTTAGAGTTGAGACCACTCTGAAAACTAAGTGCGTGTGAGAAAAAATGGTTTTTGTTACTTTCAGTTATGAAATGTCGAATTCCAACATTAAATATTACAACACATCGTACCGATCTATTTGATATCAGGCACAAACGATCGAACAACATCTACTCAATACGTCTAATAATATTACTATCGGTTGATTGAACAGTAATTATTACAAGGAAATGAACCACTCATTAAGTTACTGGAACATAACATATTTTAAGGTCATATTAATAAGAGTTTGGTGAAGTAAAGTAATGTTAAATTTGGTGTAAAATTATTGGGCATTATTGATTGAATTTCACTCGTGAATGAATTTATTTGTGTCGGAACTTTATGCTTTTAGTACTTAAATAAGTGAAGGAAAGATCAATTTTAATTTACCAGTAAATTACCTAAAGTTAATCGAACAAAATATGAAATACTCTAACGGCTATTACTGAAAATTGATCAAATGTAAACCGTGCTATATTAGTAGGTATCTTTGTCCCTTATAATAAGGATCAAAATAGAGCAGAAGATTTTTAAATATTTATTTATTCTGAGCGGCTGTGTGTGTCTGAACTTTATTATGTTTTAAGACTTTGTATATATTTCCAAAATATGTTTTATACTCTGATCAATCTATGAACTAACATTACACCATCAACAACCAATCTATTACACAATACAAACACCATGACACCCCTTCACCCACTTGAGACCTACCATACTGTCCCAACCGACTAATTAGCCTATGAGCACTAATTTCACAGTCTATTGGCCATTACACATTACCCCATAAGCAATGGCCGGTCAACTAATCAGAGTAGAACGATATTTGCTTTTGGTAGGAGTTATGGTATGTCTTGCAATACTGTTAAATAATGGTAAGGGAATACACGATAAATTCTGGTTTTAATTAGATAGGGATAAGAACACAGGCTCAATAAAGCTTCGTTTTTAGAAAATGGTCCTTCAATGAGGACATATTGTGACAGTTTTCTTCTACATTCCATCATCATCCTCCTGCCTTTATTCCTAATATTATTTGGGGTCGGCAGAGTTGTTCTCTCCTTCTTCTATCTGCCGTCTCATCTCGCAAGTAACATTTTCTTCAATATTCAAATAGGTACGTTATTCAGTATTTGGTAAAGTAAGGAGACAATAATATAGGAAAATAAATATCTTAGTAAACGACTCGAGAAAATGTTTTTTTTTTTTAATACAAAATGAAAATTAATTCGTATATTACGCCTGAATTAACTCATAAAACTTCAGTAGCTAATTACCTCTAGTATTCCTCTAACAAGTTTATTAAGATCAAGCGCCGTCTAAAGAATGAGGAAGCTATTATGTATGCGACAACACCTTAGCAATAACCTTAGATTCTATAATGTATGAAAAAACGGAGGTTGCATGGAATTTTCGGCATTCCGATTTGCATAACACCTTTTTCAATAAGGCTAACGAAACTGGTTGGTTGTACTCGACATTTTATTGAAAACTATAATATCGCGAATATTTAATACCGTTCATAGAGCAGATTTGAAAACCTAGTAAACAATTTTTGAAAAAAAAAAGGAAAAGGTATTTAACCGTTATTTAGTGGTTAAATCTCGCATCCCTATTTTTATTTCCATGCATGTATATAAGGTCAGTTGCATTTGGATATACCATAATCCATTTTTTCAAATTGATACAAAAAGTACAATCAAATAATTGCATTTTTTTATCAATTCTGTTGCATTTAACGTCAATCAAGCTTCCAATTCAAGTCATTATTATAATAGATTGTGATTACTGATAATATTCATGCTGTCTGTCTATTAATACCGTTATGCCTTTGTATTGTTTTTATTAATTAAAATAAGTATACAAAAACTATTTCGTACAATAAGCACCTATAGTAGATGGATATGGTATGTAATGCATCTAAACTGATAGTAGGCGCAAAACTAAGGATTCCATTTACATAGTCAACTTTTCTAATTGCTACAGTTAGGTACAGTTGGTCATATTTTCTTACTTCCAAGATGTACTGAAATGAATGTAAAGCATGATATATGAATATTATATTCGTACTCTAAAGGCTAGATTTTACCAGTTTACGCCACTGTGATCTCGACAATTGTTTCTTCTGGTCTATTCGCTCTAGCAAATATGATGAACATTTGCCGTGGACTCCCGTTGACTTTTTTTTTGAATCTTGGTATTAGAAACATAGGTACACGAAATGAAACTAGCAAGAATCACTCGTACATCGTTGTCAGCGATTTATGAAAGTGCTTTACAATCTTTGTGAATGTAGCTTACAGATCTCCATTAGATGTGGCAATACTTAGTTACTTGCCAACTTATGTAGTAACCATTTAATATATACTTTGTAAGTTGGTAAAGTGCCTTTAGAATATACACAAGAAATATATTTTTTGATCGTCCTTTAAGTTTTGACCAATACTCGAAAAAAAAAATTATTAAGTTTTTGAATTGGTATTGTCTGGTTAAAGTTGTGAACTCGTTTATAACTAAAAATACAGCCTATTTAATTATATAGGTTGTCATGTATATTAACTAGGCACATCGATTTGCATTCAGTTTTTTTAAACATCGCAATGAATAATTTAATGATTTCAGATCCAATTATTAATTCTTGCTCGAAGGTATTTTTTTGTTTTATCAATATAGAGCAATCTCGTTTCTAGGCGATAAACATTAATCGAAATAATTCCAAAAATCAATAAGGAAATAATAAAACCATAGATAAGTACTAAATCTGAAATAAAAATTAGCAATTCGAAATAGGTCTCAGGTGTGTGATTAATATCAATTGCAATAAATTGGTTAATTGAATGATTTTGTATAATTTTTCAATTTGATACGGTTTTTTTTAGTTTTGATTGTTTACACTACTATGCCCTGTAAAGGTCATACTGGTGATAAAAGGTTAACAACTAAACTTAAGACGGGAAGAAAAACTGTTGAATATTGCTTCGAAATACCTACGAAAACAATTGAATCATCATTCATCACACTAAGAAACAAATGAATAAAAACAGAATAAGTAAAACTCATTTAAAATTTATTTTTATTTCAATTCATAATTCGAACTTTCAAACAGTTACACTTGAGGCCACACTAAAAAGGCAAGCTAAGTACACTAATCAACGATTCATTTAATAGAATCGTAGCAGCCTTGATGGAGCGGAACTTTGAAAAAAGCCGCATAAACTGCAGCTAACTAGTTTACCGGTCATTTTAATTCTTGTTAATCTTAAATCTATTTCAAGAGGGGAAGGTAAGGCTGTGCAAAAAGAAGAGTAGACGTCCTCGAGTAAATATCACTTGTTCTTGGACTTCCCTGTAATGATATGTGGGGCAATTGACTTGGTTTTTTTGTTTGCAAGTGTAGTGTGAGAGATAAGTATCTAGGGAGCAATCGCGATGGTCTTTTCGAATGCGGATGCTTTGTATTTGCGGTTTGGTTATGTAAATATCTTTATTGATCAAAGGAAATGCATTGATTGACCGTTTTTATCATCATTAAAAAACCAATATTGGCCTTTTTGCTGTAATTTTAGAACTCATTTTTTTTAGTTTTTTTGTTGTTGTTTATTTTTTAATGTATATTTTATGCAGTAGCAAAGTGATTTGTAATATTTTTATTATATTTATCTGACAGGCTATTACCACTCAATTGCAATCTGAGATGTTAAGATAAATCATTTAGATTTTTTATTTTATTTATAAATATATGAATTTAACCTTTCCGTCGTTTTATTAGATGTTTAATTATTATTATAAAATAGAAGTTATATAAAAAATAAAGGTCGTCAACTTTTTATGAACGGCGAAACTATTAACCTCAAAATACTAATTGCAAAAAAATGGATTAGGTTTAATACGATAATTTTATACAGGTATATAAGGAAATGAAGTGTGACCGTTTTTGTGTAAATACGTCACTAGGTTTTGTGATATTTATTCGTTTGACGCATATAACTGTATTAAAATAAAAGACTTTTTCAAGCGCTCACCTATGAACTTTTTTTATAAATGGTGATACAATATTTTTAAGTCTTGCATTTTTTGTCATTTTTGTGTCATTAAAATAAAATTTATTTCTTCAACTATATTGACATTTGCGGTTGCAATTTATGATATCTTAAAGAGATTTGGATTAGCACATTTTATATCGACCTTAAAACGTCTATTTTTTCTTCTTTGTCCTATTTAAAACACTGAAATAAAACACAACGCCTTATTTTCCTTATGGCTTAAATACACTCTTTTGCAAAAAAAGCGGGCACCTATGCGAAATCTTAGTTTTAAGGACTTAATGTGTATTTCAGAGGGTTTTAATGATTGTAGTATGTTTCTAGCATCAAAAGGGTTTGCCAAGCATGCGTGAGAGTGTATTCTAAATTTGAATATTGTACAATTGCTAAGAAATTGGTTAAACCTTGTTTTGGACTAATTGCTGGCAGAAAGTTCGTCGATGTTTTGAAAAGTTTTTGAACTGATTTTCAGAAAAATGATAATGCAGTTTTAATTAATGATTAATGTACCTTTTTGTTAGATCAAAACATTTTGGGAAAAACTATGCATATTTGATAAAATTTTCACCTGCTCTAAATGGGCTATACTGATGATTGATGGACATGTTAAGAGTTCCGGTATTTTGGTGTAAAGCGTTCTATTGTTTAGATATTGTACTCACGTGTTTTAAAATATCGCTTTTTCATAATTAAACACTATATAGAGGAGTATCAGTACCTTGGGTTGCTACAAAACCAATTTAAAGTAAGCAGTGCCGATCACAACTCGTCTCCTATCGGACTTTAACATTTAAAAAATACCAAATTTTGTGATAAATGTTAAAATTAACGACATGAAAAATGATGAGGAGGGTTAAAGCTATCTAAAAAGTCAAAATATTGCCGCGTTGAAGCTCTCGATAACTCCGTAGGTATCGGGTAACTAAATGATGATTTGGCTGAAAGGGAGTCAAGAATTCAAAATTATTGGCCAAACGTATGTTTCTTAAGAAATGAGAAAATAGCCAATAATTATTATGATTTAAGCAGAAAAATGCTGTAGATGCCAGAAAATCTCGGTGCAGGCAAGTTTATTTAATAAAATGTCCGTGGGATGAAAACACGCTATTTGAACGCTCAGACTCATAGATCTTCAGAGGTCTACGGAGTTTCCCAAGAGACGAGGTTAATTAAAAATCAGTGATTACGAGACCTTAAGACCTCGTGCTCACAGTCTATGTGCTATTTTCTGTATTTTGTAGAATTTCAAGACTTTTAAAAATGTCAAAGTCCGATAGGAGACGAGTTTTGATCGGCACTGCTTACTTTAAATTGGTTTTTTTTTCGCCACCCAAGGTACTGATACTCCTCTATATAGTGTTTAATTATGAAAAAGCGATATTTTAAAACACGTGAGTACAATATCTAAACAATAGAACGCTTTACACCAAAATACCGGAACTCTTAACATGTCCATCAATCATCAGTATAGCCCATTTAGAGCAGGTGAAAATTTTATCAAATATGCATAGTTTTTTCCCAAAATGTTTTGATCTAACAAAAAGGTACATTAATCATTAATTAAAACTGCATTATCATTTTTCTGAAAATCACTTCAAAAACTTTTCAAAACACCGACGAACATTCTGCCAGCGATTAGTCCAAAACAAGGTTTAACCAATTTCTTAGCAATTTTACAATATTCAAATTTTGCATACACTCTCACGCATGCTTGGCTAACCCTTTTGACGCTAGAAATACACTACAATCATTAAAACCCTTTAAAATACACGTAAAGTCCTTAAAACTAAGATTTCGCATAGGTGCCCGCTTTTTTTGCAAAAGAGTTTATATTATGGTTGCTTTTTTCAAAAGCCTCGAATTATTTCAACTGACCTTTTCACCTTCAGTTTAACAAGAAATTCCTTTCTGAGTTCAATCCAAAAACATTACTGTTAATTACACCAATATTAACATAGCACAAAATATTAATTGTAGCTCTTCACAGTAATTAAATACTCAATGAAGCCGAAAGGTGACCACTCCTGTTATGGTCACCAGCCATTTTGTCAGTAGCATGGAGAACAAAATTACGAGCGGAGATGTCATAACGGAAAATCTCCTAAGAAAGTTGTTACAGCCTTTTTATCGTCCCACTGCTGGGCACAGGCCTCGTCTCACACAGAGAAGGATTGAGCATAAGAAAGTATCGCGCCAAAATGCGAGTGTTCGGGGGACGAGTAGAGTTACTAACTACGCCCTCGCCTTCTTAGAAGCCCGGGAATTTTTTGATAAAATTTTCGAAAGATATTTCAAGAAACCCGAACTTCTCGTTATTTCACTCTTAACATTACGTACGTTATGGCATCTCCGCTCATCTTTCCTTGCTCCGTGGTCAGCACAATCAACATTTTGACATGAATTGAGTAAAGTTTAAACTTGGAATATTAATTGCACTGTCTTTTTTTGAAGTAGGTTGCCCCTTTCCTTTAGAGTATTTTGAAAAACTATAAGGAAGTAATGAAGAAAAAAAAATGATGATGACTTGACATATTTTTCTTTCCTTATCTTATTTATCGGCACGTGAAATTATTTGCTTGATATTTGTATCCTCGTTGAACATATTTACTGATCAGGTGATATGCCCTTTAAGTTGTTGAATATTTCAAGAGCGCAATGTTTAATTACCTGCATACCAGGTTTATACTACTTTTTTACTTAAACTTTAAATGGTGTGACTAGGATTTAATTAAAATATTTTTCTTAATCAAAGTAATTAAAAACCACAGCCCAATGTAATTTTAACTTTTAAAATACCACTCATCTGCCTACATCTACGCTACGAATTATCGTAGCGGCTACGTAACGTAGCGATCGAAAACCGACTACGAAAGTATTCAAATCTAAAATTCTATTACGACATAAAATATACCGACAAAGCCTTAATTCCTGCATAATACATAATAGATTCGACATCGGTATGCAGTAATTTAGTCTGAGCTAGAACACCTTCATAAATCAAATGAACTAATAATAAAATGCAGGAGAAGTCACGGTTATCAAGTAGTTTTTTCTCGTAATTGGTCGGTTAAGATTACAATGTATTGTTACTTAAATGTCAAACTTGATTGGTATGTATGCGTTTGTGTTGGCATATTATTGTAGTGACAGATAGGGAGACATGCTGTTTGTAAGTATAGGGTGTTTCTTGACTGTAAATCGGTGTTTATTTAATTTGATATAAATAAGAAAACATTAACATTTCCTGTATTGTATGTCCGTGAACCGCTTGAAGTGGAAATAGGTTTAATCTTTGAGAAAGATTAAAAATAATGTTATCTGGTGACATGAAATGGAGGTTCTTTATATACCTACATTTTTTTGTCAAGTTACATAAAACAGTAAAGCATAGATTTAAATGAAGATTTTCGGCATAACCCTATAGATATGTATCAAGATTCCATCTGCAGATCCCATTCAATGACATTTGCACATTTTTTCTCATTCATTATCCGTCGTGCTTGAAGCATAATGTCGCGGTGATCAAATGCCAATTATTTGAATATGTCGTTTTGTCATGGAGGCTTCCTGGTCGTATTATGATTGTTCTGGATTAACCTTTAGTAGGCTGTTTTGGAATTTCTATTATCAAATATCATGGTTATTTTCAAATACGAACTAAACTACATAGTAGTAACAAAAACCTACGAAATATATGTTTATTTTTTTTAATTCACTTCGTATTGATGGAATCTTTATGAAAATCCGCAGTAATTCTCTCGTGCTGAGAAAGGTGGTTTTATCTCAATTTGGAGTGAAATTTTCTTACATACAGTTTATTCGGTAGTGCACCTTTGTCGCTTACATGGGTTTTACTTGCCAAAACAAAAAAGGCGTTTGTCTTCAGATTGCAGATTATACAGAAAGTTATATTATTACGCAACAGATTACGTACATATCATCAAAATTAAGACAGTGTGAAATGGTGCGAATCTTGACTTTCTGCACATACATGGAAATTTCATCTTATGCAAAGAAAAGATAAAAACATACAAAAGCACTTCAACTATGCACTTTATTTTGACAGAAATAAAGATAATAATATGCCAGAAAGTGTAATAATATGCACATCTGTCAAGCATGTTTTGACCGGCAATGCAAATTCAACTTTAAAATTGACACAGTAAGGCTCAAAATTGCTGGCACCTTTAGATCAAAAACAAATTGGTTTACACTGTAGTGCATCTGATATATTTTATTTGGTCAGCTGAATATCATTACTTAAAGGCGTTAAAGGTTCCTAGATGGACAAGTTTCAGTGACCTTGACATTATTTTCAAAGAGACAGCGATCTTTGGGTTTTTTACTGCTCTTGTATTACACGTGTGAGTGATACTTGGCCTATAATTGTTCTGAGATAAAAGTCATCTTCAATCAACAAAACTTGTTATGACAGGGGTTTTCCAACAGTCAGTAGTAATTCAAACTGTGTTTATTTGATGATTTTGTAACTGGTCACGAGAACCAAATTAAAGATTTCAGTTGGTCCATTGCATGGCCAGCAATATTTTTAATTACAATATAGTCCTAAAAATTCCTAAAAATAAATTTTGCTTTTTTGAGCCTTTGTCCAAATACGTTGGGGTCGGCTTCCAGTCTAACCGGATGCAGCTGAGAACGTGTGATTTACAAGGAGCGACTGCCTATCAGACCTCCTCAATCCAGTTACCTCACAATGTTTCACAATAAACAATCCAATCTACAAAGCTAACAACATCAAAAACACTATTATCTCATCCAGCACTAAACTATGCTAATATATTATCACAAATGTGTAAATGTAAAGTAAATATTTGCACCAGTTTCATTAGTAAAGTGTTCGAGAGATTATATCTGTGGTACGTTAGACTGCACATCAGTGGTAACTGTCATGCACCTTAACTCAATAGTAATAAGTACGATTTTTGATATAAAACTGTTACCACTGACCTGCAGTTGACTGTACGTTTAAGTGACAGGACGCTAATTCTTATAACTAAGTGCTATCTAGTTCACGAAGGATACGATAAGATCTGTCTTCGATTTTAAGCTTTGTGCAAGTGTTAATTGGTCTTAAAATAGGTTGTAGATAAAGCTTTTTAATGTATCTTTTATGGGTCGGGCATGTAAGGGGAGACTGAAAATTAAAATAGGATAGGGGCTCCTAGGCAGCAAGTTATTTTAATAATTTTTCAAATCTCAAGAATTGGTTAATCGAACTTTGAAGGTATTTTTATTTATTTGTTGTTATTATTTGTTCGATATTATTGTCATAAAAAGTATGTCGCCATTTTTTTAACAGATTTTTTATCTTTTTGTGTTATGTTTGAGTGCCGATACTACCTAAATAATTAAGATTTCTTTTTTATATTAATCTATTGCATTAATTAATACATGTATCAATACAGTTACATTATTTTATAAGGTCAAGTAATTCTCGTTACATTACCTAATTACACGATGGACCTGTTTAGTATTAATTCATGTTCGTGTATTGAGTAAACCTGACTTTGGCCCCCTAAATAAGGCTGAACTAATGTAGTCATAAAATGCTGTCCAGTCTAGATCTTTTTGCAGTGACAAAGTGCAATGTCAAAGTTACTTTGTAATGCAATTACTGTATGCAGTTTTAGTAATTGAATTGTTACTTGTCAGTGTAAAATAAAATAAAAGGAAGGTATTAACAGTAGAGGTATTTAGTTTTTCAAGTTGATACTAAAGCGTAAACGATTAATTAACTTTTGGTAGTTTAAGTTCAGTTGGCAAAGTGTTAATAAACTTAACTTAATTTAATTTATACTATTTATATATTATAGAAGATTTGACCCCAAATTAATTGCACTCGAGTGTAGAAGTGGTTACATATTTTAATTATACTTTTTTGAACCTATTTGTAATCTCCCTTAATCCAATGGTAGAGTATATAGACGGCCTTGTGACTTACGTCCGCCAATTCCAATTTCTTTTTTATACGCGAATCATATTAATAATAATTTAATATGATTTAAAAGGATGCATTTTACAATCTCTAGTTCAATCACTTATCTTGATGTATTCATTGCAAAATATTTGGCATCTTAATAATTGCAATGCAGTGTAATAAAAATGAGTCAGTATGAGTATTTATTTTGACTATGAATTGCGATAACTAAGATTGTAGATAGCCTGAAGTGGAAGTAAGAATTAAGATTTATGCTTATTAAACTGTTGTATGTCCACACCATTGCATTGGACTACTCAAAAACTTTATGTTGTGTAGTGTATGTAATCGCGTGTGACTTTTTTTTTAAGCATGGCGTCGCTTGCTTTCTTTATAAGTGTCCCTTATAATAAAACACAGAGTTTATACTAATATCCAAATCTAAAATCTTGTTTGCTCGGACAAACGTATGCAAATTGGCAATAGGGTAGTGTCCAGGGGTCGAAATAATGAAATAATATTTAGTCCGCTTTTTTTAATTAAAAATATAATGACAAAGATAATACACTTCAAAAATTAGGAGTGGGGGCCTTTTACGTCCACAGTGTCCTGGAAAATTGTACGCAACTTGTGACGTCACACTCAACTTTAACACGCTATATCTTAACAAGTTCTGATCCAATTTAAAAAAGAAAAAATTACGCTATCGCTTTAATTTTGGACAATCTACAAGACGGACTAATTATTATTTTTTAGGAAACTAGCCTATTGATTGGCAAAAAAAAAAAAAAAGAAAAATAAACTGTATGATAAAAAAAATCGCAAGTCATCCAAATCAATAAAAATGCAAATCTGATAAGATAAATACTTCTTACTAAATAAATATAATATTTTAAGAAACATGAAGATGACCTCTCCTTTAATACCGATGCGCTTATGACCTGACCTTTAATTAACGACTTGAGGTCAAATGAACAGAGATTAAAGTGTAAGATGACAGGTGAATTGAAAATAGTGAAGAAATAGGTCAAATAACTTTGGTTAAGAAAAAAAAACAATGAGATGGTAAATGTTAGAATGTAATATTATTTAATCCAGTTATGAAATTCTTTACAATATGACTTGGCAAGTAATCTTTATAGAAGTATGCTCAATAGTTCTTTTAATGAAGAATCGCAATACAAACATTACTAAATCTTTTTAGAAAAAAAAATATGTAAACCATATCATAATAATTACCTGTATGATAAATAACACAAATGTTACCTAAAGAAAATATAAATTAATGTTGCATGCATTTTTTATAAAAATGTGTAGCTTAATTTAATAATGGCAATTTCGGCCCCCAAAGCGGCTGTTTATCAGCCAACCACGCAGAACATCATTACAGAGCACAAGCATTTGCGCAGACAAGGTGCACCTCACTATTCCCTCACTCTCAAACCCAATGGGATTTTCCAATATTGAATACTTGAAACCATCTAATAACTATCTTTAGCAACATCAGCTCACACACGAATCCATTAGCTGTAACCCTAATAACCCAGTATTTCCGAAAACCCAAATCACACTAAGTACAAGTCTACAAAAAAACAATCTACACTCATTTGACGGAACATTCGTAACACTTTCAAGTACATCAGTCCTTGTGACGTATGGACGAGGCTTGGAGCATTGACACAACTGGACCAGCCACGAAAACGTCTGCAATTTACACGATCTTTTAATCATGCATTCTTCATTTATTTTTTACAAACTTGTACATAATTTCAAAGGAAAACTAAATCCTATTTAAACTTTTCTTAAAATTTTTAACATTTTCTTTTTAGACGATTTTCAATTAAGAGGTTCGCAGTTTGACCGGCTATGTACCTATGTGCACGATCTATCCTTGGCTGAACCCAATTTGATGCGGTTTTTTGAAATTAACAACAACAATAAGCTCTGAATTCGGCCTCAAACAAGTAAAGACAGGTAGTCTTTTTTGTTTTGACAGTTTTATAAACGATTATAATCAAAGTGGTAAATCACTATGACTTCTCCAGTCAGATGCAATTATCTAAGACTCAAGATGACCCAGTGCCATTTCTATAGCATCGAGGCTACATAGCTTCGTGTGCCAAACAATTAAGGATTTAAAATACTTCGCTGCACCTTTAATGTACTCTAGGTGTACCTGCTAATTGTTTTTTTCTGGTATTTAAATGTGGCGCTGAACTTTAAAGATGGTAAAGTTTGTTTGGGTAATTAGTTTATTTGTCTTAGTAAATTATAGTTTATGCAATACTTACTTAGTTTAAGTGTAGAGTATATGTGAAACCTTACCATGTCTCATAATCATTATCGTCATAAGGATCCTTAGGCCGTTTATTGCAAATGACTACCTAGAAAAAGTCAAGATGGTTAGAAAGAATGTTAATTGTGAGATGACTCCAGATAGAAGAGTATGGAAGGAGAAACACATGTTGCGCTGATCCCAAATAACATTGGGAAAGAATCAATAGGATTAATGATGATGATATCTTTGAACAAGACAATAATATAATTCTTTGGAGTTGGCTCAAATCGTAATAATTCTATTTGAAATTATTTGATCTAATTAAAAGTAAAACTATAGCTACATACCATTGGGCCATCACACCAATAAATTCATATGAAATGATTAGATCAAATATTACATAAAACCTTTCTGTTATTCTCACATCTGATAGGTCGAACTAAACGTCAATTTTTAAACCGCAAGTGGATAGTCATATAATTGGTTATAGAGTGGAAACATTACTGACTTTTAAAGGTCATTTGGTAAACCAATATTAGTACTTGAAGCTAAAAATTAGACTTAAAAATTTGTTATGTAAATTATATGCTTTTGATCAGTGAGAATATTTTATATGAAGATGATACTGAAGTTTCGTAATAACTGTAACAGTTAGAGGTCATGTTAAAATCAATTAGGTTGTGGTAACCATTCTAAATTTTTTCACGATTCTGACCTATACTTTATGACTGCATCAGAAGATTCACAGGCTACTCAATGACAGTGTTTCGTGTGAAAACCCATTTAGCCGACTTTATAAAAGGAGGTTATCGGTTTGACTTTGTTTTGTTTGGTTAGCAGATGATCAGCTGAAAACATTTTGAATGTTGGAGATGGCTCTTGCAAGAGACTTGTAGAACTAGGAGATATCATGTTTAATTCAGAATAAATTATTTTAGCTTACCTTTTTATGGTAATAATAATGCCTGCAATGTTTTTTATGTTTATATTTAATATTTAATAATGTAAATTATATGTTTGAAAATAAATAAATGACAAAAAAATATGCCTACAAGCATTGCAAGCACAACACAACTTGATTTATGTGATTAAGTTAATGGATCTAAAGTACTCAATTATAGATACACTTACCGACAGTTGCACAAAGCTCCATTAAAGTTAAACTTCTTTAAATCTATTGCGGACCTCTTTCTTTGTCAACTAGATAAAAGTGTCAGTAATAGATTTAATGAAGCTTTAACTTTAATGGAGCCTTTGTGCAAACTGAACGTTACAACATGAACGTAAGCTTTGCTCTCTACACTTACATTAAAAAAAACAAACTTGAACGATGTACTCAACTTCTATTTACTTTAATTTGACATCCAAATTACTCGTAATTACTAATCAAATTACGACTAATTGGGTATCAGCTCATCCCTGACCGATATTTCCCACAAATAAATGTAAGACATGTTCCCTTGACGGGTCGGTTGCATCTGTTTGACAGGGTTAATTCACAGAGCAAGGAAAGATGAGCGGCAGATGCTATAATGCAAGTAGGTCAGGCGCCTTCTTTTAGGTCAAATTTATACAGTGGGCATGACCAAAACTATTAGTAACGAGTGAACTAACCGAGGGTTTCTTTGTGACATTTTTTTAATGGGATTTCATGAAATGACTCCTCCCGTTGTGGGTTAGGAGCGTGATTGGGTGTCAGAGTCTTACTGCCTAAAACCATCACGTTCCTTCGTAGGCCTTTTATGTGCCAGGGCCGCTCTAACTCTTTCGAACAATCTGTAAGCCCCGGCTGGTTTTTTGAGACATCTGTCAACAATTTTTAGTGTAAAAAAAAAATTTCGGGTCTAAAGAAGGCTTGTAAGGCGGAGCTAGTAATGTTCCTTGTTCCCACGAATACTCGTATTTTTGGCGCGCTACTTTCGGAGATTTAGCGTGATGACATCTCCACTAGTTATTTTGTTCTCCATGGTTATAAACCTATCCCTGACCGATATTTTCACAAATACATGTTCCATTGACCGGGTCGGTTGCATCGTTTGACAGGTTAATTTGAGTGCAAGTTGGAACAGTACAACTTGTATTGGAACGTGTTCTGTGTGAAGTCGACCTCTTCGTAAGGTCGGGTAATCTCAGAGATTGTGGCTGTCAGTGGTGCATGGTTTTACTTTTATTTGCAGAAGAATTAGTTAGTAGCCTTTATTTTGTTAGGTATTTTTTCTTGTGGTGTGGTATAAAAATTGGCACATATTTTATGACCGTATTTTTTGTATGAAATGGCTAATTGTTCTTTGTGTAACACTCATGGCACCAACTAGCACTATTACTCAAAAGCATAAACTGACTAAATTATGTTCTATGGTTAGTAATAAAAAAAACTTGCAAGTTAATGCTTTTGAACAAAGGAAATTAATACTATTTCACCTACTGTCTAGATTAAATATGCGTAGTAGGTAATAACACTAGCTATATTTATTTAACTACTATTGTTTGAACTCTTCAACCTTTCAATTAAACTAGTAGTTCACTTACGTGTTATTCTTGTTTATTGTTCAAGTTTAAACTTCGCTTGACCACAATGTCGGTGGTCAAGGAAAAACAACTCTATAAAAAGTTTTTTTTTTGATAAAGTACCTACCTATAATGATTTCAGTTGGCTTCCATATTCTGAGAAAGATAAAAAACAAAAGAAAAGCATGGAACTACTGCCATCGTTGCGTAAACAATATTAAGTTTCGATTTCCGTAGTCTCTCCGGGGGTTTCTTTCATGGACCAAATTGTACCAAGTCGGGGGTTTGGAGATTTTAACCTTAAGATTTTAACCTAAGGATTGAATTTTTATATACTTAGTTCATAAGCAAAAGTGTTTGGTCTAATGTGGGCGTGGCTAAAATACTGCCCTCCTTAAACCTTCGGTGCTGACCTTAATTTATAATAATTAATTATTGTAAATATTCAATATAAACTGAATTCTTATCGTCTCATTACCATTCATTTCCATAACTTGCAACAAAACTCTCAAACCAAATTATTGTTATTTAACCAGACCTATCACAGAATGCACTTAGCTCTAGACCAGTTTAAAACCACAAACTGACATAGTTTGCACCCATCTTTCACCCTCTAACCTTTTAATTACATAACATACACTTAAATTTATTAGGACACTACGGAAATATAATTTATCAGAAGCTTACAATCAAAGACTAGTGAAAGGATTCCTAAGTTACGTTAGAACATGACATAAGTTAAATTAAGTTACACTCATCTCACATTTTGGAACAGATTTCAAAAGATCTTGGAATTTCTTTCTCTTTTGATAATAATTTTGAAAGTCTGTTGATAGATTTAAGGTGAGGTTAGTTATTTCAAAATCTAGAAATGAAAATCATATTTTTAAAATTTATGACGTCTGTGTTTTGATTTTGCAAAATTTTTGCACAGACTTCTGGTGTTGCGTTGCTGATTATGTATATATATTTATTAAAAGCTCTAAAATACCCAATAAACTTTAGCTATAATTTTATTATATCGAATTCTATCTAGCTTAGAGTAAATGCATGTTGCAAAAATTTCACTATACTTATTAATTTACATCTAAAAACTTAAGATTCAATCCGCGACCACCATTTCTCATTTATTCAAACATCGTTTTCAATTAAAACTCTCACTTGTTTTATGATGAGCCTATGATTACGTTGAACATACATCTGCATAGCCATTAATATTTATAACAGCACATTCATAATTACTCATGAATGATTATTGGTTTACCGAAGACGTCTGTTAATTAAGTATCTCTTGACTTGCAAGAGTTGCATCTTCGAAGCTAACATACTTATGTATATATTCCACACTGGCACTCACCAACACGCATGCCCAGGTGAGCACCTATGGGAAAATGTCCCAAGCTTAGGAGAGGCCTTTGTCCAGCAGTAGACGTTTTTAGGCAGAGTTACAAACGAATCGTTATCATCCAAATAAATGACAATTAAAAACAAATGAAGACCCACTGAATAATGACGACATTTTAAAAGCACAAAGACATACTATTTTTGACACTAAAAGTAAGGAAAGAAATAAACGAGATTTATTGCCCGTAACATAACACAAACACACAATAGAGGCCAAAATAGAACAAATACAATAGAAATAAGTGTGCCAAATAGGTGCAAAAATGCACGATGCACGATGCGCCAACTTGCCACATCAAAATCTTGCCAAGTTACGTAGTGGCGACTGAGTTGCAGTATTTTATCAGTTTCCAAATCTATAAATGTGTAATTTAGAGCCATTAAAGCGAACGACGTTCATTCAAATTGCAAGAGAATTAAGTTGTCGATGGGGTCAAGCTGCTTAGAAGATCCTTTGTTACAACAAAATTACTAATCTACTGATATCTTAATTGGCCTGCAATAGTTAGTTCTTATTGATTCAGTAGTTCGGATTCTAATACATATTACGATACATATAGATGGTACTTATATTTTATGTACAGTTCACTCCCTTTTCAGTCTACTGTCGCCTTTATCTTCTATGTCTACATTACGACCGTTGACTTAACCTGCCCATATAAATTCAATAAATAAACCTATTACTGACTTAAGTCTTAATTGATTATACATATTTAATCTTTATAGAGATGTACAGATGTGCAAACTAGAAAACGGGCCAGCATGTTGTCACTTGAGCTTGGAAAACTACTGTTTTAAGAGCGGGTTACGACTCATAATAAATAATGTGGGCTACTACTGCTATAAGTAGGGTATATTTGTTCTTAGTATTACCTTGTAATTAATACGACCATATTTTTATTTTCCATCGAGATACAATCGATTTATCGCCTAAATTAATCGATCTCATTTTGATCGTGCAGACTCGGGTTAAATCGTTGACTCGTTGGAACCGTATGCAAACTCATGCGCAGAAAGTGAACGTAAAAAATATTCAATGGGTCAGTTCTGTTGAGTTATATGCACGTATGGATAAATGGTCTAACTAGCTGAATTAATGTGATTTATCTTTTAGTTTATAAATGTTTGATTTTCATTATAATTTAATATTTTATCGACTTATTTATAGATTTTGACTTCTCAGTGTAATTACCTTAAAAAAATAATTAGGTAACACACTCTAACTAAATATAACTTAATGTCAAGGTTGGAGTGGTCTGCTAAATACTACCTACACACATCGGGTAAATAAATTAATATTAATACCACAAAGTACCTACTTGATCGTGACATCTCAAAGTGAGAAAGCTTTGAATTACTTTTATTGGCTTATCTGAATTAAATATTGTAACGATGTTTTTGTATACTAATACTTACACTGTTTTAGACCAGACCCTTCTGAGTTTCAGGCATGCACACCAAGAAAAAAAATCTTCCTTGTCATTTTTAAGAGACAGTATAAATATGAGCAAATAAAATATCTAGCACCTATTTTGACTTGCTTCGAATTGATCGACAACTAGAGCAAATACCTAGACTTACCTTTCCTTATTATTAGATAAACTTACCTAGATAGATACAAATCGTTTTGTCTGTCCATCCGCCATTGTTACCTCACACCTCGTACGACGTGAAGGGTAAAAAGAAATGTGGTTCGATTCAAGTTGTTCTAATAAATCTTATTTGTTCGTGACTTCCAAACTATTTGTTATGTCGTAGAGCTTTTTTGTTAGGTAGGTATATTGTAAACAAAGGAAGTTATTATGTAGGACAGAAGTGTAACTTTTATTACCTCTACATTGTATGAGAGTGTCTGGTTCAAGCGGTCACTTTTGGTCATGATTTATGTGAATAACTAATCATTTCTGGTGTTTTATAAATCTTTTGATTAATATAAAGTTTAAATTAGCATGAAGCCATATTTTGGTCATTTTCAGACACTTTCGAACTGTCAAAAGTCTTTTTTATGGAAACAGAATTTAACTGTCATACTTAAGTCTTTTTTTACGGAAATAAAAACAGAGCTTTGAAATAAAACAAATTACGAATTGTTTACACATTAAATTGTCCCTAATTTTCAACCAAACACAAAGCGATTGATATTAAATTATCCGTTTACCCTCAAGAGCTGAACTATTAGACCTAAAGCTTTCATCGTTCTTCAATTACATAAATATTCTGTCGACGGCATAAAATTCATGTACTTGGGCGTCACGGCTAGACAGTTTATGTTACAGATTACATAATATTCATAGCAACTATCTGGCTGTCCTGTAATCTAGATAGACTGGTGGCCTGAATATTAACGATTAAAATCTATTTATGACTTCTTTGAACTTTAATGTAAACAAATAAATTGGATGAAAATACTTTGTTGCATTATGTAAATTGAAGATTAAACACACCTTTGAATTTTGCGAGATTCTAATAATGGGTCGATTGTAGACTTAGTTTTAATCGAAAATGTATTTTCCTGTAAATGTTTTCTTTTGTTTTAGAAATATTTTTTCCTCTCATATCGGTACACATTTGTTTCATTTATGTAATTTTAAATTGTGTAATTTCATATTTTGACTAACAAGAAAACTCCTTTAAAAATAATAAAATAAATAAATTAATCCTAGTTATCCATGCATGTAGTAAACAAAAGCATTGAAGAAATAGGTAACGTAAAAAAATTACAAAATAAAACCCGGATTTATATTACAAAAATACCTATAGCAAAACACCTTTTATAGTTTAATGTCTTTTAATAATTGGGCCATATTCAAAAAAATTGTATATTAAAACGTCCAACACAGTTATTCTTTTTTAAAAAATAGCTAGTGGCCAATTACTCTTAAAAACAGAATAAACATTTATTTAAGCATTATGAAAAATAAAAATAACGCTCCATAATCCTCAATGAATGATTAATTAAAAGAAAACTACAACGTAGAACATTTGTTTTCATATAAGCAATGCGTGTCCACATTCTTGGCGCGACATTTAAAAAACATTTTATTATTCAATATTAGTATTTTAACTGACAAATAATTTATTTCTTAGCAGAGCATTGTGGAACCTGAAGGAATTTGCTAAAATTATCATGAAATATAGCACGCAGGATTCAGGAATAATTAATTAAAGCATGTCTTGATTTCACTTCATTTCTGTTATTCCTATCTGTTACGTTTGTAATTTTAATCTTTTTGTAGTAGTTATCAAAATTATTTTACCTAAAACATTAGCAACTGAACTGTCAAAAGAATCGACGAATCAAAAATGTTCGGTAATTTTGTTAAGCGCAACAAGCACGAAATATTGTGGCGCAGTGATTATTCGACAGTTAAAAGTTACTTATTACTGTGAGACTTTTAAAGTATCGGTAAGTACTTTTACTGTTTTATAACTCAGCTTAGAATAAATGTATATTGATACTATCACTGTACTATACAAGTTTCGTATAAAGTAAGAATTAGCATTGAAAAAGAGTTTTTTTTAGATTAGACACAAGCAATTTATTCATATCGGTTATCATATCGATTACTTTTTTCTGTGACGTAACAGATATGAGCGGTTAAGGTTTGCTCACAGTGTACGTACCGAGATAAAAACGTATTTAATCAAATCTACCACTTTTCTTTTTATTTTATAATTTTGTAAAGGTATCTTTACGAAAAGTCGACATGGAAAAATTAAATAAAAATCAATCCACAAATAAAATTTAAAACTTGAACATGTATTCTATCGTTATACATTTTTACAATCGATATTTGCATGTATTATAGTGGGATAAGTTTGAGATAGTTGAGAAAAATAATTTTACCTACGTACATCCTAGGGACGGCTTTAGTTCGGGTATAAGAATTACTGTGGGGTTTGTTGTAAAATATTTAATATTTACGTATTAAGGTTTTTTTTCTTCACAGGCAAAATGCTACTAACGCCAGCTGAACGACAGCGAAATTATAGAGAACGATTACTACCTACTTATTTTCTTTTAAAATTATGTCGTTGTATACTAACCCTAATAATTCATCTCCGTTACTTTTCTGTTATAATAATATAGCTTTCCTATCTGTTTCATATCCGTTATTTACAATTATTTTGAAAACGACCCAATTATCAAAACAGAGGCTGACTCATAAGTGAATGTTTCAAGTCCAAAACTAAATTATAATTCATACTCGCTTGTTATTGAGACTATAGTATATACCTATAAAAATATAGTATGTATGTTTTGTTAAATAAGGGAATAACAGTGGGTGGTTATACTAATTTTGTAAGGATGAAGGTCGCATCTTCGCATTTAAAATTGATTTGTGAATCACCTTGGAACTACATTATATATTTTGGTTTTATGTCATAAAATATTTGAGTGATGTGGTACCTAACTATTATGTAACGGTGAAGTGAGCTGGATAATCAGTTTTCAACGGCTTATACCAATAAACGGCCATCAAAGGTACCTGATATAACCAGGCTGCATACTTTACTTTCTTTTGCATTTAGGTACCTATATAATCAAATCTGTGCCAAGCCTTCGCACCTATACACTGAAGAGGTAATTTTAAGCCGATTTTCTATTACCAAAATCCAGTCCCAAATGCACATATCTGTTAAATATTTTTTTCAGATAAGTAATTTTGTGTTCCCAGGTAACAATGCACTGTCAATCAGGTTAGTAGAGAATTATCGAAGCATCGCAATACGATACATTCCAAGTATGTAAATTCCATCACAAATTGACAAACAACTAAACAATTTAACACCACAACAATATAAGCGAGTCGTGACAGTGCGCAGTTATCGTAATATTCTAGTGTGTACCGGAACATAACACTCACGTTTTGCCTCAAAACCGGCTGAAATTATCTCGGATGATGCAAGTAGTATGTGTAAGTACGGAAAGATGTTTTGTCTGATTTTGTGGAGATAAGATTGATGTTAAACTTGATTTTAGTTGAAAAGGTAGAGGTGTACAATGTACATCCTTCTTAGCTTAATCGTCACTTATATGGGGATTTGAGTTTGTCGAAGCTTTTACGGTGGAACGAATTAAGTAAGGTTAATGGTAAAGAAAAAACGTTGATGAAATTGCGATAAACAAAACCATATTAATATAGATAATAATATCTATTATTATAAAGATGAATGGTTTGATATTTGTTTTAATACATTTATCTTAGGATTTCGTGGATCGATTTGATAATTCTTTCAGTGTTAGATAGCCCATTCATTAAAGCAGGTTATAATCTTTTCTGGTTGCACGTGTTTTCCCATGGGATGTTTGTAAAAAGGCTGGTGGTAGCTACTATTGTATATAGTTCTTTTGTCACGTAAAAAGGGGTAGTAGGAGATGAGTAAAATTCTAGATTATTTGTTTCATTCACCTGTTGACATTTTCAAACAGATTCTAAACACTTTTAAGTGTTCTAAAACACAAAACAAGTGTAAGTCACATAGCTCCATACCTGAAAATGTCAAGGAATAGTTGAGGACGGTCAAGTGATGCCGTCTAGACAGAATCAACAGATGAATCTGTGAGATGCCTTTTATAAACTTTTAGTGAAGCAAGATGAGCGCTGATATGGACGCTTGACCATTATTGTGTTATTAGCAATATGTCAAGACAAGATGAGTATTCTTTCTAGAGCTTTTAAAATATAAACAATTACAAAGTTGTAAGTTGGTACAAAGTTGGGTCGAAACTTAAGCAACTTAAGACTTTGATTTTTTGGTGTCAATAATGTTCAAACTACATAGATGAGGCTAGTATTTTACATCTCAAGGCACTCAAAATTCAAAGTCTTTTAATTTGAGTGAAATTTTGAGGATATAGAGAAAAGAATTTAGTATCGTTATTGAGCGAAATCGATTGGATTAATCAGCTAATCGAAGAAATCTAAATCATGAGTGAAAGGGAAATTATCTAGAAGCATTGATTTCTTCATAATATGTTTAGTTTTGTAAAACTACCTACGCACGTAAAAGGACCAGTTTTATTCAGTTTGTATCATGAGATTTCAACATTGGTCTCAATTTATATGCGTAATTCGTGAAAGTTATGTAGGTACACATCTTGTTATACTCGTAATTTAAGGACTTGCAAATGTCACTTTAAAAAAAAAACTGCGTTGACAAACGTCAACGGTATTGATGCTAAATAATAATAATAAAAACAAAGTTTGAAAAACTCTAAAAAAAACACAATAAAATACCTAAAACCTGTTTTGAGTCTGACAAAATATACCTTGCTAAAATGAGCATCAAAATCTGATCAGCCAAACCTAAGATAATCATGCAAAAATCAAACAAAAAACTTCATTTTTAATTCGGTTAAAAATAACCCACCAAATCGAATCATAACGCTTATTTAGTTCAAGTAGTAGGTCGATCAAATCAATAATTCTGACAAGGAACTAATTTCATGAAACAGCACCGTTAATGCATTTATCTCTAATTTCCCCTAATTTGATCTAACACACTCTACACTTAAATCAGACATTAGTTCGAAATTATTGCGGTACTAAACACTGCCACAACCTGGTAAATTGCTTTAAAGTTGTTTACGACTAAGAACAAAGACTTATGTGTTGAGTAAATCTAACTTGCTGTCATAATAGGGTAGTTTCCAGGGTCGAAATAATGAAATAATATTTAGTCCGCTTTTTAGATAATCAAAAAATATTGGATACGTATTTTTTCTTTTTTTAATTAAACATAAAATGACAAAGATAATACGCTTCAAAAATTAGGAGTGGGGGCCTTTTACGTCACAGTCTCCTGAAAATTGTAGCAACTTGTGACGTCACACTCAACTTTAACACGCTATATCTTAACAAGTTCTGATCCAATTTAAAAAAGAAAAAATACGTATCGCTTAATTTTGGACAATCTACAAGACGGACTAATTATTATTTTTTTAGGAAACTACCCTATTTATTTCTATGTAAATGATTGGCATTTTAAAGTAAATGCATTGATGTCGTATCGCAATTGGGAGATTGGTGTAATTCGGATTCAGAGTTTGATTCCTATGTCACAGAAAGTATTTATATGAGTTAATAAAAGCAAAACCGAAAAAAAAACTACATTTTACATTGCTTTTTCAGTAGTTTATACACATTTTCAAAAGAAACCAATAACACGTCTACACATTTCAAAGAAAAGCCCACCTTATGACGTAACACAATACCTTTGTTGATTGCTCAAAACCAACACACAGTAAGTATCTACAATTTGCTTTCTTCACAGCACATTGAGAGTTAATACCCATCTTCTGCGGAACAAAAGAGGAGTATTACTAACATATTTCAGTTACTAAGTACAACAATGAAAAAAAAACGTGGGTGTTGTGTTAAATGTTACACTTGTAATGTTTCTGTGTATCCTACGCATATCATTAGCCCAGTTTTTGATAACAAAAGGATATGTGTGATGTAAAGATTTTGGCAGTTACTTACCACGTTTTGAGTTATGTCAGTCGATTGCAGATGCGTTGAACCTTATGTAGGTCGTAGTGGTCGATGTTTCAGTTTTGAAGACAAATAATTTAATTATTATATTGTGATTGATTTCTTAAGAATTCTATGAAATAATGGTATTGAGATTTATAAAAAAATCTTTACTACCTAATGACACATACTAAACAATTTTGTAGATATCAAAATTAGGTTCATATAGGTACATATTTTGCAGAAAAAATATTTGATTAAAATGTGTACATAATGTATTTCATGAATTTATGGGTTAAGTGGTTAAAGCTTCAGCTACTTATTTTACTTACCATGAAGTTACAAAATGGCAGAATAGGCTAGACAACTGCCAGGTGTAAAGGTCTCTGCACACAGCGGGCGCGGCGCGGCGGGACGGGACGGCGACGCGACTGAGCAGTTTTAATGTACTAGACGATATTACGGACACCACACAGAGCCGTCCCGCTCGACGCGACGCGACGCGTAATATCTAGTACATTACAACTGCTCAGTGTCGCGTCCCGTCCCGTCCCGCCGCGCCGCGCCCGCTGTGTGCAGAGACCTTTAGAATTTTTTTTGGCACTGAATGTACTTCCATTAGCAACATTTTGCAACAACAAATAGCAATGCCAAAAGAACAATAAGTCAACATGTTCTACATTGTATCTCATACAAAAGGTCTATTTGACCCACTTAGACTCAAAAATATCTAGACTGTTACGAAAGTATGGCTAATATGAATTATATTTGGATTCGTATGATGAATGCGTGTGAATATAGATGTATGTCTTAAGAATGGGTAGATGACATTGAAAAGAAAAGTGGTCAAGAGTGAGTTGACCTCTTCGTGAAAATTTCAAACTTTTTTCAAAAATACTCTCGTTGTTTAAACTCGCTATCTAACAGAGTTATTTACTGATCACCTATGTTACCTATATAACGTATTCTTAAGCGTTTTTGGAATGTTTGTTCAGTCCACTTTGTTACATAACTTTTCTATACGAAAAGATTACCTTTTAAGCTCTCGTTAACTACCGACGTTTTACGGGTAATAGGTGCCTCACACTTATTTTAAATTATGTTAATAACATTTGGCTACACTCATTGCGATTTTGAGTACAACTTATTGTATAGTTATCGGCACGAATCTTGAGCTCTGACCTACATCTGCGCAGAAGTGATTTATTAGCAAAGAACCAATCCCGAGTGACGGCTATGACGCGATGCACTGCGGGCCAATCACCGCTTTAGCCCGCCCCCGCGCCTTACTTCATAGCACAAAAGGGACCCAATAAATTACTTCTGCGCAGGTGAAGGTCAGAGCTCAAGATTCGTGCCGATAACTATAAGCAGATCATAGACCCGAATAAAATAACACTTTATTGTTCACACTCTACTTTCAGACAGACACTAACATTTTCTAGCACGAAGTCATTACGCAGTTATCTATAATTGAATCGTTTAATTATTAGTAATTATTAGTCAATTACCGGAATAACCGTAACTTCACGCTTCCAATGCTTTTGAGGACAAATTGGGTACTATTAGCACTTGTATTGCAAATATGCGTGAGTGCTTGTATGTCGCGTTATATACGTTTGCAAAAATAACTAAAAGTAAAAAAAGACTGGTATTATAGGTAAGTGTATTGGGAAAAGGCTAGGCAGCTGATGATGATAGTGTATAAGAATTATGAACTGCCTACGTAGAAGCCATATACTCAAAGTCAGCTCATCTGTTAAGCCTTTTCTCGACTATGTTGGGGTTAACCAGTCTTACTAAGGGAGGGTATGGATTAGGCAGGGTAACTGGATTGAGGAAACCAGATAGACAGACGCTCCTTCTAAAACTCAAATCATCTGGTGCAACTGGTTAGACAGAAGGACGACCTCAAAATAGTTGGAAAAAGGCTAGGGATGGGAAATATACCAAATGCACTAAGGACAAAATCCCAGCTATTACTGAGAAATTATAAAAGCATGATTTACCTGTAACATAACTTGATAAGTAATGTGTTAGAACATCTTCCCAGATGTGAATGAGGGCTCGTCGAGATAAAGTTATCATCGTGACTAAACACGGTACGTGACACTCGCGATACCATCTCAGGAGATAGAAATCTGTGCTAAGATGTTCTGCTAATGTTGAACATGTGCACAGTTGTGAGAATGTGATACAAGTTACTTTAAGTAAAAATATGTTTCCTTAAACATGCAGTATGTTGGTTCCGTTCAAAGTATGAATTACTTTTAATTGCAAGAAATATGAAAATCAGAAAAGTGCATATGAGCGAAAATTGCATAATAATTAAAAAACACAATTAATAGTACTTTGGTATTTTACGTAGTGGTAGTTATTTAAGTTTTGATCCGATCTTGGAGAATTGCAAGTTTTTAAACATAAAACAAGTTTGCGTTCTGTATTGAATAAATATAATAATCATGTACAATACAAGTAGGTAATCAAAATAAGTAAGCCAAAAGTTAGGAAAAGGAAACAAGATTTTCATTCTTGTGTCAAACATATTCCAACCTATTTCGTTTATAGTAAAATCTCCAGATTACCATATACTCGCACTTTGAATCTAATAGCTACGGTATACTATAGACAAGATTGATGGCAGCAAAAAGTCCTCATCTAGTTTGCAGGCGCACTATGATAGCCTATTTCCTTTTATTCCAGTTAACTATACAGGAAGGAATCGATACTATATCGATAACAATTGCTTTGTTTTACATAAATGTTAATTTCTTAGTGTTGTTTAGTGATCTGGGTTTATTGGAATGCTATAAATCAAGTATTAAAACTGACTTTGAATATTTATGTTAACTAGAGCTTTAGTGTTGCGCTTTACTCGTAGAACATCGGAACCAATTGTGATAAAATTGGATGTTATAAGTATGTAACTTTTAAAAGTGATCAAAGCGGCATGTCTTTTTTTTTAAACACCTTACATAACATTTACCACCTTATTATAAAACGTGGTTTTAAGAAGTAATAGTTTTAGTCCACTGATTTTGTTCGGGACGGTGGTTTAAGGTGGTACAAAAGCTGGTACTTTTTTAAAATTCACGTTTTATAATAAGGTGGTAAATGTTATACCCTAGTTCCTAATCGAACTTATGAACTTCATGAGGCTTATGCTTATAGTTACCGTAACGTTACCATAACGAAGTGTTTCGAAACCGCGAAGTAGGGAAAGCCCAGTGACATACTAAGCTTGTTTGATAGCTGAGAAAATCCTTTTTTAATCTGATATCTGATTACAAATCACTCATCTTATTAATTACAGTCTCACTATGTACTAATTTTAGACGTATGTACCTAAAGGTCGTCAAACAAAAACAAAAGGCAGTACAAATTAACGTTGTCTAGGTTCCCAAGTGGGCGTTCAGGGCGGGAACGGTAGTGAACTACTTTCATTAACTACTGCACTATAAAACCTTGGAAGTGTCTGTTAGTCTGTATCCTTTTACGCTGACCGCTACCTTTGATATTTTTTATGAGAATCTAGTAATTATGTCGTTCAGATTACAATGCGGGAGTTATTTTATAATTGTGGATTGTAACTTAGACCTTTAGTTATAAAATTATAAATGTCTTTAGTTTGAATATCTCTATATCCCATTAACATAAGTAAATACCAGATAATTCTTACACTAATTAAATAACTAACCGATGTAATTGTGGCAATATAAAAAAAAAAAACAATACTTAATTAGCTATCGGAATTTAATACATCTAAAATCTGCGAAGTAAAGCTATAAGGACATGGCTACATTAAATAAAAGGCGCTTAAAATAGTAATAATTCCTCCTGAAATAGGTAAAATAAATATTTTAAGATACCTAAGAAAGCTCTCAAATTATTATAGACTAAAAATATGCATAAAACACAAAATATTGTCCATGTTACAAATAATATAAAACTTGCATTACCAACAGCACGTAACTGGCTATTATCCGTTTCAATAGACGCGGTTGCTTTGTCCCGGGAAGTCCGACGCAAGGCTTTTGTCACTTTCGGCAAACTCAACCTTGAACGATTTTGTGAACTTTGGCCCAAGTTATGGGATGACGCGATTTTCATTTTTGACGATATTTATTTTATGTGATAATAAAATTATTGATTTATGTGATAAATCTACACTATAGAATAAAGAAGACAATTAAATTGTAGGTAATAAATATTTATTCATTTTTAAATGCACCGTGAGCTTATAGAGCATTTCCTAATTTTCAATAGTTTGAATTTTCCACAGAATTTAACTTTATTTTTAACACATCCAAATAGTTTTCACATTTCCAAAATTTCAATCAAAATTGCATACCATTTGGTAAATACAAAATCAGGTCAGCGCTACTTCTTTTAATTTTACATGCATGACGAAACACCAGATTAAGATTTAGTTAAATTCCTTACCGTGATCCTTACATTTTCAAGCCAGTTTCCACCACACAACTCTATCTCGCCAATGTCATTACCATGAAAAACTCGCTCATCGCTCATAACTTAACCCGAAGCTGTTATTACTTTATACCGAAGAAAGCCAACAGGTTCTGTATGAAAGCGATCCCAAACTGGTCGACTTTCGCTCAAATGCTGACGAATATGCATATTTTAGTGTTAATTTATTTTTGTGGATCGAACTTAATGAGGTAATTATGATAAGGGTGATGTGTTAGGTTAAACGATGTGGGAGCTGTTTGAATATTTAATTTGTTGACATCTATTTGATTTTATTTAGTGAGAATTTATGTTTTCATAATTGTATAGGTATAGAAAAGGTCTCGTTTTAGTCCCTTTTTCAGTCGTAGTCACATAAGGCTCATTTGAAAAAAAACTATTGTCAGAATTGCGAACCTCCTCCTTTTTGGGAAGTCGGTTAACAATTATTAAACTGGAGCTTATTTTGCTGTATGCTTTTAAAAGATTATAAAATAGTAACAACATGTGTAATGTCACGTCACGGATTTAACGAGACTTTAACACCGGTTAAAACCTGTTGTGTGTGTTTTAGTCATGTTTTGTTCTTGGTTTACATATTATGTTCTACCCAGAAAGGTAAGATAAAACAAGCCTATGGGCAGGCTCACTTTAAGCAAAAGGATAGATCTTTGCCAACATAATCGCTTTTGAAGTATGGTAGACTAATACCACGTTTCTATATGATATAATAAAAGAACAGCATTAACTTGTCTGTTTTCTGCTATAGTAGGTAAGCCATCAATAGATGGATGAAACTCATGTTTGCTATAGTTAGGAGACATAGAAGTTTTACTTATTGTTTCTATATTTCTATAGGTACAAACACAAACTCAGCAAATCCCCCCAGCTTACAGCCTTAGTCTTATTTAGCTGTGGTTGTAGTCTTAGCTAGTGTGGTGTTTTTTAGGTTGTGACGACTGTGGAAAAATCGAACATTACTGCGTTTACGTTAGATAATCATTATTATTCTAGTCTTATGCAAAATGCAGTAATGGTTGTATAGTCTAAAACAATTAGCATACAAACCAATTTAGGCACTGACTCTTATAATAGAAAATGGAGCGGTTTTCACTAACCTGTGGCATTGTACTAGTTCCGTCTATTGTTTTAGTTTCCTTTTATTATTATATCACTTTCTATCCGTAAGACATAAGGTATATTAATTTATAATGGTGGGTATTATCTTATTTAATTGTCTTACGAACACAATTGCATACTGCAAACTTTTAATCGACCGTAATTCGTTTGGGCTCATAAATCAGTATAAAGATGAATGGTAGTATGCACATTATCAAGACAAGTATTTAGCTGTAACAGACCGAATAAAAACTTTGATTTTCTTAAAAATTACCATCGTTTCACTGTAGCTGACTGTTAGGCTTTTTCTTGGTATTGAGAGTTTGAGTTCATAGAATAAATCACTTAAATATAGTTCAATTGCAGCCGAATAAGAATGATTTGATTGATTTTTTACTTATTTTCAATTACATTGCATTGGCTCAAACCAATTGAACTTTTGCTCGCTACCTCAAAAGCCAGTGACCACTGTCAATAAATTAATTAGGTTAAAATGTAATCCAATTGTAATCAGTCATACATTGATTGATTGATCAATATTATCGTGTGTTATACTTGTATAAGTCACGAATTAGAATGTATATGAACTGATTTTATAATGTCATTGAACATCTATAATGTTGCGGTAAGTTACTTATGGTTAAACATATTTAAATATTGTTTTATTTGAATTAGCTAATCAAGGCGCATCACTTAGGTCGTGATCACTGAAAAAGAAGGTTATGTGTTTTTAATTATGTTATGCAAATAATATTTTTTTTGATAGTTACGAAAGCGCAATTCTAAGATAATACTATATTGCTTTGCTAATGTTTCACCGCATTTTTAAGAACTATTCATGTAGGTATGGGCTGAAAAGTCGCCAATAGCCTCATTCACTAAATAAAAGGTATTTGAACTGAAATGTTTTTCCCACAAACGAGTAGTTTCTGAGATTAGTGCGTTCAGCAAATAAAACATACAGATCTTGAGTTTTATAATATTAGTGCTTTAGATGTAAAAAATATTGTGACGTCAAGCAATCATGACACTCGATATTTTTAATCAACATTAAAGAGAAAAAAAGCCTTTATTATTGCAAGTGATTAATTACGACGTACAAGCGATGTATTTAACGATGCTAAGGTAATTTATTTTCAATACTTAATCTATTTAAGCTTCATAATGTCAGTATATAAATCGTGTACTCATTTGAATTTATATAACCTGAAAAAACTTAAGCTATACGTATTAGTTTTAATCAGTATGAACTTAATAATTACTGAACATTTGTATGTTTATAGAATGATTTATTAACTGTGAAATATAATTAATTTTGGCGCCAATCGGTCCTTTTGGTCTTTTTTGTTTCGAAAAATGATTATTATTACTTTATAAATACTATTAATATTGGCAACAGTATAAACTATCCGGTAAAGAACTAAAAAGATCACAAATCATTCTCATAGCTGTCGACTAGGATCGCAATGCTTATCCTTTGTCCAAGGTAAAGTCGCTTTTGGTTATTTTTTTCCCAAAGAAACAATTCTTAGAAATAAATATTGATAAGCCATCCAATAAATACAATACTTAACGTCCAAACTAATAGATGGCAGGTAAAATTAAATGAAAACTGCTCCATAAAACCGTTGATCTAATTGGATCGTGCTGTTTCTCAGAACGAACCTGCGCGCGCGGTCGAGTCGCGTTATTATATAAGCTGTGCTGTATCGTTACTGTTGCTCTGTGGTTTAAATTCATGGGCTGATTAGAGATCATTCTAAAAAAAAATCATTTTTGATGCGAAAAGATCCAAGAAAGCACCAAAATTAAAAGAAATGTATTTTTTTAGATTAATCTTTCAATAATTACTACTTACTTATTTTTTTATTACGCCTTTATTTTTTTAGGGTTTTTAGTAATGACCCAGGGAAGTTAACAGTTAAGTTAATGCGTTATTTTCATGAGCATAACAGGTTAATAAAAAGCGTATAGGTACACAACTCTGCAAAATAAAGTCGATAGCTTTACTGTTTACCTAAATTACAGAATTGCTTTTTGGGGACAGAATTACATATTTTTCTTTATTATCGTAACAGACCAGTAGAATTACTTTTCAATGTACCTAATATTTTTCCACTAAAATCTACAACTAAACACTACATTATGGAATTCCTGGCGCCAACTTCGCGGTAGGTTACCACTTGATTGATTGATCATAATCAAATAGGTTATAAGAAGGTCATTATCTTAATCAGACATGGTCCAACTTGGTCAACATAATTGCCTTTATCTTCGTCAAAGGGGACACACAATTTATATAATGGTTAATAACTAACAGAAGGACATACCGACATACTTATACTAATATTATAAGCTGAAGAGTTTGTTAGTTTGCTTGAACGCGCTTAATTCAGGAATTATAGTGCGATTGGAAAATTCTTTCAGTGTTAGATAGCCCATTTATCGAGGAAGGCACAGGCTACTTTTTTATCCGATACGGGCAATAGTTTTCACGGGATGCGGGTGAAACTGCAGACAGAAGCTAGTTTTTTCATAACATTAGTATTGCATTAGTTAGACACAGTGGGAATAAGATGGCATTTTATTGCATGGAATGTCATATGGTTTCTTTTTCTATTAACGCAATATGAGCTTAATGTTGTAGGGATTTAATTTCAGTTGTAGATTAGATTTTCATCATTACATTAGTTGACATGTTGCATATATGGGATTTTCTGAGGAATTGCCATAACATGCAACTTAAAAATAATTAACATTTAAGTTTAGAAGAGTAAGAGAGGAAAATTTTGTTTTTTTATCTCCTGAATATGTGCTTAGCTGTAGCTGTACAGCTCTGATAGTTTTTTACAGATCTTGATAGTTTCACCTTTCACACCTAGCTACTAATTTCATAACGTCAATTAATAATATTAACTAAAAACTAATTTAGTGCACTATGGACCACACCACATTCTAGTATTATTTAGGTTTCTCTGAAACATTACAAATAATTTATTGCAAAACAGACGTTAAATCTATTATTATAATTAATCAGACTTTAAATCAGATCGACGCTAAAAATCGATTAATTTTACTACAAATAAATCGATAAAGCTCTCGATAAATCGTTGATATCTTGTTACATACATATATCGTTATTTCGCAATAGGACAACGCACTGGCTCACACATATGAAACTTGTCGCGCTAAGTTTAAGCACAATCACTTAGTGAGTCAGGGTTTGTTCCGATAAGTTGGTAAGCGAGATAGAGGTTGTGAAAAGGATATTGCTTAGTTAGGATTTGGTAATAATTTTGTTTATTTAGCGACAGTTTACTTTACAGTTCCGAAGTTTGATGCTCGTGAATGAGCGGTAGGTAGTGTTTGTTAATACATTTTGACTATATCGAGAAAAACTGTAGTGCCCCAGCCTACAGTTTTTAAACGGTTTATTTAGCTTACCTGTTTGTTTTATTCTCGATATAGTCAAAATGTTCCGCCGTTTCGCTTCATTTTTCCTTAATGAAGCAGTTTGATATATTTTCCATACAAAGCTTTCGAACATAATTCTTCTATCAGACAAAACTTATTTGGCGATGAAACCAACATTGACTTTTGAATATTGACTTATTGTGAGTTTAGGATATTTGGTATGCGTATCTCAATTACTTACTTTTCTGGAAACGAAATGATTTTGATGGAGTCATTATAAACTCACTCACACTAGGGGACATTAATAAATTCTAGAATAATTATACCACCAAAATGAAAACTCACTCAGTCTCTCTGTATAGAAAACTAATGAAAGCAATGATAAGTACAATTATGTGCAGGAAAGAAAGTTGATAAGGCAACAGCGGGCGCACGTAAAAGCATGAGGACTGTTGGAAATTAGAACTTTAAACTTATGTTTTACTGTTGAACATTGCCGCTTTAAGAGAATGACTAAATTATTGTTCATTTCTCACTCTGTAGGTGCCATTTTTGGAAATAGTACGTACCTTCTATACCTTGTACTTGTCAATTTTTGTGGTGTGTGTTCTAAACTATTTTGTGGCCCATTTTCCCCTTGTAGGTAAAGTGGTATACGTATTTCCAACCCCGTTGACCCGTTTAACGCTGTTTTTATTAAGTCTTGTCAGCATGTCAATTGTTTTAGGAAAAATCATCCAGCAATAATTTTTCAGCATTCATTGGTGACGGGGAAACATATTTTTTTTTAATTCGACACAGTTTAGAACCAAGAAGCACATTCCAAATGCAATTTATTAGTACGTATGTTTCGAACCACATTAATTCTTAACCTCCACTAACGAAAAGTTAATACGTACAAAGCCTAGTAACAGCTCCCGGCTTTCGTCGAATACTTGCAAGCCTTGACACCGGTTTGAAACAACTTGCACTTTAAGCCAAAGAATTGTGCTTTATTATGCCTTAAAGTGTAATTTCGTAATACTCAGGTTAACGTCCTTTCAGACCTCGGACAGTGGAATTTTACTGATTTTTGCTGTTGCTAAGTTGATTTTTTTGGTTTGAATTTTTAATTTTTGAGTACGTTTTATTGGCGGTTATTTGTTTAAATGGGGTCAACTAATAATTAATTAATAATGATTAATTTAAGAATAAGAAAAACTCACAACCAAATGCAAGGTACGAGAGAAATGACGTAAAATAGGTATTCATAATTTTTCATTGTTAAGTGCAGTGGTAAACTACGAATTACATATTGCAACTTATTTTATCATTATTATCAGATTTTTAATTAAACAGTTTAAACAATCTTATTTTAATAGTTAAAAAAAACAAGATTTAAAACCACTCTGTCATTCATTAAATAAAATTACATACATAAGTAGGCTAATACGAAGTGAGATATACTTAATTATTGCTTTAGTTTAATAACACCTTAGAACAAAAGGCGGCGCGTGCGCAGGTGGGGTAGAAGGTAAACAAGGTGACTGTGTGAAGTTCAATTGTGTATCGATATCTGATTTTTAATTTACTTTAGACTTTTGTTATGGATACAGAGATAATAATAATTAGTATTTTTGTAAATTGTACAAATAATATATAATTAGACTGACTATTGGCATTTCTAAAATACCTCGGATGTATGCAAGTATACAGGATCTAGAGGGTACGACGGGGTTGATATATCCATGTGGATAAAAACCCCAAATTAAATAAATAAATTTAAAAAAAAGTATACAGGGTAAATATTATACAATTTTTTCATATAATTGGGAAAAAGCTAGACAGATGATGATTTTTTGTCTGTTCGTTCCGGTCAATCTGCAAATAGCTCAATAGATCTTGACGGGACTGTTTGTTTCTACTTCTTAAGTATGTTTACGTATAAATAAAAGCCATTCACTGCTATTGCAATACACACCACATCTCAGATTGCTGAGTAAATAACGTGAGCTGAATTAAATGCCTCTGGCGGTTATACTATTATTGTAATGTACTTATAATTGACTGCGTGTGTATGTGATTCGGATTGTGGTAGTGTGCGTATGTGTGTATGTACATATGTGTGTGAGTAAGAAATAGCATAGAGTTGACGTCTTACTGAAATGATTTAAATTTATTTTTCTCTGGTTAACGTAATTCATTAGATAATTAATCGTTGTATACTTTTTGTTGAATTTGAGTAGTTTCTTAAGTAAGACTCTCCTTTGTAATTTATTCACCAATTCATATTGTCGTTGCTGGGCACGAAAACGTAGATCAAAATATCAATTTAAAATTGAAAAAAACGTATTAAAAATACCAAAACATATCGTAATGCCTATCAAATTTATTTTAACACATTATAAATGGTTACAGTTCAATGAATCTTTTGTAACCCAAGACTAGTAAAAAATATAATAGTCATTCAAACAGCGAGTAAACTATGTAACATAATAGGTAAATGCACAAACTTTTTAAGATTGATATTAAGTACATATTTAATTTACATAAAAGCATAAATAAAGTTGAGGGTTTTGTGATATTAGGAAAAAACTAAGCTTGTATATTCCCACTACTTAGCTTTCGCTAGCGATTCTACTTACCTATATCCTGTTTAAAAAGTGGGTATGCCTGTACCTAGCCAGCTACATAACACTGTAAGAATTTTTCAAATAGATCCAGTTGCTCCTGAGATAAACACCCCCAAACAAGCAAACTCTTCAGCTAGGAGTCATAACACATATGATTTTTTCTTGTATCAGATACTACGGGCACAGGCACAAAATTCACCTTATTTTGTTTTACAAAGGTCTTTTTGTTAAATAGATCCGTCAAAGTAAGCATAAGTATAACAATAATAATAAACGTTGTCACTCAAATTCTTATTCAATTAAGTTGGAAATCGTGAGTCAGTAACTTGATACTCTACTGCCAGTCATAAATTCAATTCATTGGTCGTTTCATTTAACAGCTTGTAGATATTAGAACAAAACATTTTATACCAGGCGCAAACAGTAATCAATATAATTTAATAGCTGCCTAGGATACGAAAGTATAAGATAAAAGAGGATAATCTTAGTTCTAATTAAGTATCTAAAGGAAGACCCCTTCTAACATGGAAATAAGGATAGACAAAAGAAGTTGCACTTAATCCAAGATAATTACCTATTAGGTATATGATTGATTCTTCAATCAAACAATGTACCTATGTAGGTATCTAATCTATATATATTTATTTCAACTATATTAACGAGTTAAAGCTATAAAAACCACCATCTATTTTATCATCACCAGTAGCAATGTATTTAAAACATTGAAAACCAAAAAAAAATCTTATTGCTGCATCGCTGTGTAAGTCGGTGTCTAATAGGTGACGCTATGGTTATTCGCTGCCAACTTATACATAGAAATACTTAAATCAACATCTCTCTCAAATCATTGCTTTACTTCAACTCTTTTGTATAACTTCAAAGACTGCAATGGCCGCCCTTGTTAAGGTATTGTTGAATTACAATCAGATAGCAATAACCAGGTTGCAGATAATGACCTTGTTTAGTTAAAACTGCTGTTTACATTCTGTTAATGATAGTTTTGGATAATGTTGTTTATGTTTGTTTAAAATAGATATTAAGAAAAGATCCTTGACGTTACTCAAAAATAGATTATATTACGAATAATTAAAATATAAAAATCAATAAGCATTGTTTTTAAAAGAACTAATACAATATGGTAAGTATAATGTCTGCTGACTTTTATTATATCGTCACTTTGTTAGTTAGGTTAAAACTCATCATCTCCAAAGCCTTTTTTCCAGCTATGTTTGGTAAATCTGTGTGATGTAATAGGTACCTTATTACAATCAGGTAAACCTTTTTAACATCTAAACGTACAATCTTATAAAAATATCGTATCAATATCAACGTTTTGTCCGCGATTTCGTCGTGACCATTACCCGCCGAGCATCAAGGCCGTCAATAGAAATATTATAGTGAAAATACAACCATATTGAGTCATTTTGTCGCCGCAAAAAACTCGCCATGTTGAGCAAAATTAGATATTTAATTATTTTCACGCATATTGATTTTTTGGGTTTTCGTTTTAATCAAAATGTCAGCTGTCTAATTGAGTGTGGAGGAAACACATTTTTTTGTTATTTAGAAGGTTCGCACACAAAGTTACCATCGCTCAAAAAATATCAATAAAAAACAAAAATAAGTTCCTGTAAGTTTCTAACGTTTTCCCACACAAATACTTCTAACAGTCAAGATAGTACTTACACGTTATGCCTACCATATATTTCACAAATATTATTAATTGTCTATTAACTACTGTAACTACACAAATTAGAGAGCTTATCAAAAGGGCATCGACCTACAAGAAAATACACACAAGTCATAAACACAGAAATAATTAACATAAGTACTTATAATTACGCCTTGTAGCGATATAACACTCGTATAAAATTAATGGTAACATTAAGTTCGTAGGCAGTATTAAATAAAGTAAGTCGATGTGGTTCACACGTGTGTGTTTGTAGTCCGAATAGGGTCATACGGATAGGGCCATATTTGTACCACCTCTCACTTGTGATACAGGGTGTAAAGTTCTCATGAGTTTTCTAGTTCAAAAAATATAAATGATGGAGTCTGGCATTGTTTTGCGGAAATGCATGACATAAAATGTTAGGAAAAATATGTAGCGTTAATTTTGTGAGACAATAAATCGAGGCTTGGATGCAGGATGTTACCTATTCTTATACAGCAAAGGTATCATGCATATTTATTTATTCAAAAACTAAAATTTTATAGTTCAATCTGATATAGTGAGTATAAAAAAGTCACTTCCTAAAAAACTGTGGTCGGTTCGAATCAATAGTAACAATTTCCAAAAAAGACTTTCCAGTTATTTAATTGACAAGATTACTTGAGCAAACGATCTCGATAAATATTAAAATGAATAAAATATTCAGCCTGTATAAGGAAAATGTCAAACCTATACATAGGGCTGATAATAGACGGCTAACTGTTATCTCAGATATAATCTGATCTAGGCGACTTTGTAGGACATTACTTACTAAATGATCAGGTGAACTTTGCTTGGTGACCAGTATTATAAACAAATGGATTTTGACTATAAACTTAGTGCTATCATTGCTCAGTTCTAGTAATGACAAAACTTTAAGTCTCTTTTTAGTCTTACTTTAAATTACTTCACGTACTCAACTGACACACATTATGTTTGATTATTTAGATTTTATGAAAAAAAAAAGATTGCTATCAGTCCATTTTTGCTTACACAAGATTTTTACTATCATATAAGAAGCTGTCGTTTCACGTTTACAAAGTGCATCAGTGCAATGTCTTCATAATTATTTTCTCGACAAGTGATTATCAGATTTGAGCCTTGTATTTAATATCTAAGCGGTTGCTATCTTGGCAGTTTAAGAGAAACCTGCGTAGACATAATGACTGCTATCCATTTTCTCTCAAATGATTGTTTCAAGTTGCAAGGTGGCTTGCTTTTACGTGTTAATGTGTTGTTGTATGTAGATGTGTTTTTGTGTTAAATACAGTGTGTATGAATTTAAATAGTCGTAGGGGTTTATCTTCATCATCATCATCATCATCATCAGCCTATAGCCACTGCTGGACATAGGCCTCTCCAAGTGCACGCACTTATCTAGGGGTTTATCTTATTGAAGGCAAAAATATATGATTCTTTTTTGTACATAATACTTTTATTTGTTATTCATCTTTTCCATCTTAAAAGGCTCTTAATTAAGCTTAAAATGTGCCTATTAATCTCTCTCTGAAAGTTAAAAATATTTTGATGTATTAAGTCTGCTAGTTGCACGGTTGTTTTATTAAATATGTGGATACTTTTATTCTCAAAGTATACATAAGATTCATGGCATGTATGCACTTTTCTAACATGGCTTCAACACATGTACGTAAATAAACAGTCTGCTATTGTTTATAAAACGTGTGTGAAATGCCTGAACACGTGTGCAAGGTGCAAACTTGTAAGAAAATAACAATTGACGACCGTGTGAGTTGAGCTTGATTGAAGGCCAATTGATTGTAAGCTTTTTGACTGTAATATATCAATACGCTAGATTAGTTTAGGGCTTTTAAAACTTTAACACTGAAATTAGGTACGCTAAATAATCTGGATTCGATAGACATAGATTCAAAGTCAAAGTCAAAATGAGCTTTTTTGTGCGTTGTTAATTATGTGAAAAATATTGTCCTTAATGTCACATCGTATTCTTAAATATTTACATGACTTTATTCAGAAAACTGAGCAATTTCCTTCTGTATTCTTTTTACAAACTGGATCTTGTTATGTCACACAAACTAACTGAATTATTCGTTCCAATGACCGGCCACCAGCTGTCCTGTATTGTTCAAACGCACTTTCTTTGTGTTCATAGATTAAAGATTTCATAATGCATTGTTACAGATGGCACTTTCCATTTCAGCGCTACTCATTAAGCGTTACGTGCGTAATTGATAGTACTTTCTCTTGTTATCTTTATTTGTTTGAGCCGGTGGAAATTCTTAGCTGCTAAGATTTATTCATTTTCTCTGTTCATATTGGTGATTGACGATGAATTGTTTTGTTTCCCAGTGTTTAGGTTAAAGTCATTAGTACTCGGCAACATGTATTAATTTAATATCCTTTGTTTTCAGGTGGAAGGTGCGTCAAGGAGTAGAAGGTTGCAAACACCATCAGCTCCCGATGGCAATAGTGTGGCCGGTTCTGGTCAATCGGACACCGTGCAGCCTACATTTAGGCCTAGGAGCAGTACCAGTAGGAGACGAGAAGAATCTCCTCCAAGAGATGCTGTCCGAACTAGGACGAGAACCAGGCCGGAGAGTGTTCCAACTCCTGAACAACCTCAAACTCCTAGTGCAAACAACGAACGATTCGATTCGAGAAGAACTCGAACGCGCGGCCAACCAGCTCCCACTGAATCTACTAACAAGGATGCTTCACTAACAAGGGAACCTGTCTCTCGAACCAGGTCTAGAGGTGGCAGTAGACGACCCACTTCACCTACTCCTACTCAAGCACCTGTAGACTTGACTTCTCCAACTATCGATGAAAGCAAACTCGAAGTAATCAATTCAAATCTAGATGATATTACGAAGATTCCTAAAGAAGACACGGCTACTACTCAGTTCAGACGCAGGACCTCTGTAGTTCAAACAACTGAAAGTGTTGCTTCAAAAAAACCGCGTGGACGTGGTAATACACGCGCTAATGCCAGGTCTTTGGATCTTGCCGTATCAGGAACGACCAACACTTTGAATGTAGCCGAGAAAGCCCCCACGACTGCAAGAACTGCTCAATCAGCTGATCTGAGAGCTTCAAGGAAACTAAGATATAAAGCTCGACCTTCCGAAACGGATACGAATTTAACAGGTGAAGGACTCGTTACAGCTAACGAAGTCGTTAAGTCTAGTCAGAACAAAGAGAGTGTTACTAGTCAAGCAGAAATTCAAACTGCCGCTCCAACGGTCGTCGAAACCATTGTTCAACATAGCACAGAACCAAACAAAGCGAAAAACTACAACATTGAAAGTGACAAAGGTCGTAAGACGCCCGCTAGGTAGAGGGAAGGTTAATTTTAGACCAACCGTCACTTTGCCTAAAATGCAAGTTTCAGATGAAATAGGCGAAGACGATAATTATCCAGCGAGTTTCAAGGCCTTAATTCAAGCTAAAAATGCATCGGTGAGTATCTTTATGTTTGAGTAAAGTATAATCAGGCATTGAATCGTCCATGTAAATCATACTAGTATGACTGAAAAATCTTTGACTAACGCACTTTATTTTCTCAAGCCTATTTACGACCAATTAAAGTCATAATAAAGTTGCGTGTGGCGGAATTTAAATGAATTGGATAATAATTTTCAGACACAGGCGAGCTCTCCAAACGGCGAGAGTTTGACACAGAAAGCATCACAAAAGGTTTACAAAACTTACTCAGCATCATCACAGTCAACACAAACTGGGCCTGGCACAAACAAATACTCAAGGGTAAACAAATTAATTAAAAAACTGAAAATGGGGTCATACCATTGGATTTGCCATTTAATTATCTTTTTTTATTTCATAGCAACATCACAAACACGACTTATTTCCAGAACACATTCATTTGATTGTGATGATTAAATATGCGTTACGAGTTAGTTGTGTGCACCGGTAAAGTAAAACAATAAATAATTAAATGTATTTCTTTCAGTTTCGTAATAAACAGGCAGCAGCTGAAGCTGAGTCAAAAAACGAAAATAAAGAAGAAAGTAAAACATCGGAAACAACTGTAGCACCAGAGGTGTCGAAACCTAGGAATGCAGAGTACAAGCCACGAGGGACTTATAGTGCTAGGTCTAGGAAATCTACGTTTACTCCATCATCAACGGCTAGTTCTGGTCCAGCTAGTACAGGACCCAGTTCTGAGAAACCAATTTTTAAGTACAACAGAAAATTTAAACCTCCAGTTCCTGAATCATCTAAAACAGAAACTGAAAAAAGCAAACCGGCTGAGCCTAGTAACGGAATAAAAAAGTCTTTTGTGCGCCCTCTTGTATATTCTAGAAAATTTAAAGGAAAAACTACCAGTGGTGGCGAAACTTCATCTACCGAAAGTGCTAAAAGTGATTCTGTAAATATTCCTCAAAAAACAGTACTGCCACGTACTTCTTATTATTCAAGATTGAGAAACAAAAATAATGTAACGTCGACAACTGAAGCTCCTAAGGAGGTAACTGAAACTATTACAAAGAAGGTAGAAGAAACAGTTGATACACCTCTGGTCTTTGCTTTACTAAACAACTCTGAAGATGGAGAAGCCGTAAGGATCGATACACAACCAGAAAATAATGACAATCATATGTTTTTAATATCTGTAACTAGTAAGGAGTCGTTAGAAAATAACACAAGCAATGATGTAACAAACATGGCAGATGAATCCGAAAATATGCCTATCATCAATGTTTCTCCAACTTTGTCACCGAGACTGGATAGTGATAAATACAAGTTCCATGCAAATTACAAAGACCAAAATGCAACTAACGACGCTGAAAAAGAAAAAGGATCCTCGACTGTAGTGCCTCCAGTTAGAAACTTGCAAACCAGAAAGTATGGACGCGGTCGTAAATCTAAAGATAGTGCATCTGATGTTGCTGGAACCACTCCCAAGCCTCGCGAAAGGAGCTTAAGAAAATTCAGCGAATCCTTTTCAAAGACAACTGAGCCCTCAACTAATGGGGTAAGTATTTAACGCAAACTTTTCTTCACTTCTGAAATCTTCAAAGATATTTCTGATTATTTTCATTATTGTTAACCAACTTTACAGATAACGCCTGAACCAGATAAATCTAAAAGTAGGTTCAGTTCTAAATACAGAGCTTCGTATCTTGATAAACCATTTTACAAACCCACTGTACCTACTATTACACCATCAACTGTAAGTAACATGATACAAAAATTAACATATCAATAACATACTGTTTTTCAAAATTACTCCCCCACTAACCACAAAACAAAGTTGAATGAATAGTTATCAAAGCCCCTTTATTGAAATTGGCGTTAAGATTCCATTAAAAAACATTAATTTTAATAATATTCATCATTGCATTCTATAGTTTAACCATCATCATCTTTATCAAATTAGAGTTATTTCTGATTGATCTAGTTTGAAACTTAATTTTGCTAAATGTTATTAGTAACTTTCAAGTCACAATGTGTTGAAGTCTCTTGTACAATCAGAAGTTCTCTATTGAAATTGGCATATCAACTAACCAATAATGTAAGCATCAATTGGTATGAAACGTGTCATTTTAACATTAACGAGAAATTTCTTGTTGCTAAAGGCTTGGCTGAAATTCTTCGTCACTGACCACCTGTTGACAAAGTCTGTAGAAGAGCCTAATTGGTTCGAAGGAGACATTTACACTACCGAGTCGATGTCAAGACAGAACAACACCACGCCATACTTTCATGAATCATCCATTGAACTGGTTAATGGAATCATATAGTTAACATACATCAATGTCACGATCATTCATCTCATTCACCCTATTGTATATGGATTTGATTTAGTTTTAAAGAGATATATGTAGTTATAAGTGCATTTATATTTTTTTTGTATTTTAAGTCAATAATGTAGAGATAGTTTTTGCTCCCTTTTTTGAGAATATCTCTTTAAAGCAAAATTTTACTTACATCTACAAGTTGATGCGTTAAGGTTTCTTTTTTATTTTGCACGAGTTATGAAAGCATTTAACTTGACGCAAAAACTTAACAAACTAATGTATGTACATGTAGAATAGCATTCACTAACATACTATTAATATAAGACATTAAATATTGTATACATGTTACATCTTGTTTTAATACATAAAGTCATCTATGACTAACTTTCACTTCACACTAACTTCAAGACATATCTAACTATTATCTTAATTCCAAAATACATAAAGAGGCTTTGGTCTTTGCACGAGTTCCTACTCGGGATTTCCATTCCATGCAACAATTTCTTTTCAATCTTAAAGTTTTAGACAAATATCATCTATTTTTCTGTTTATATGGGTGAGATTACTTCTTATTTCAGGTAGAGGGAGAAGAGATACAATTAGGGCCAGACCTGAACGCTATTTCCTTTACTCAAACACGAAGGACATTGTCCTCGGCAGACTTGCGACTGTCCGAGAGTCTGGTGAAGCCATCACACGTGATGAACGTTGAGGCATCACATCACTCGCCGTCAGTTACAGTATCTATATTTGATGCTTTAGCTGAAATACTCACGTCCACTCCCAGACCACGAATCTCGACAACTACCGAAGTAACGAAAATACAAAACATTAATACTGACGTTAAACAAGTACTCAACGGCGTGAGTAGCAACAATAATGTAAATAGTGTCCCAGACTTTGCGAGTCAGGATACGTTTATGTCAACCAACGCCGATGTAAGCACTACTACTAAATCTGTACAGCCCACTGTTCAAGCCACACCAAATGTGATTAACAGTATTTTGGTCGGGGGAACTGTTACACAGTCACTAAACACAGAAGACGGAAATATAACTCCTGTGAATACACCAAAACCTCCCATTCCCACTCCCACTACTCCTATTTCCGCAAGGAAACCATTTGCTATAAGAGTTTTATACTCTGATACAGAACCACCAAAAGACAAACCCACGACTGCATCTACACCAACTCAGGGATCGACTGACAGCCCGAAAATGGTATATAACACTGTGTCTGATCTTTTGTTGTCGAATAACAATTTAGTTTCTTCTGAACTAACTAGCATGTTGTCAAATAACATTATAAATATTATAGAAAATATGGATGAGAACAGTAGATCGAAACTAAAGAGTTTAGATATGGCAAAAGTATTAAAAAGTTTAATCCCTAGAGCTTTAGATGGACTTGCGACTGTACTTGACAATGCTGATTCCATCCCGATCACAACACCTTACAGCTTGGAGGACATTAAGGATACTGAGAATATTGATATAGATGGTATAGAATCCAGTAATGCCCTCCAAAGTGTAGGTACTGGCGGTAATGTAAATATCACTGTAGATAATAGAAATGTACCCATTAGTGTCACACAAGCCCCCGCTAATGTAAATAGTCCTGTTACACCGGGTATTGTAGAGAGCACAAGGTCTGTTTCAAGTAGCCAGGTGACAACAGCTGCTACGATTCCAAGTACAAGTGCTAGCTCTGAAAGACCTACTTCTGCAGCTACTGTTAGTGTTACACCGTCTCCAGCGACCGCTACGTCATCTGTCTCCTTAGAAACAGACTCCGTAAATGTAGATATTAGTGACAAAACAAGTGACTCTACTAACAAAATTGTTCCTTTACCTTTTCTCACCAACTTCCAAAGTGGAGATTTTACTTCTGATGAATCTGATAATCTCGTTAAAACCTCAACTACGCCTATTTTAAAATCCTTGTCCTTGGTATCCTCTTCAGTATCACCAATGCGTGATATTGATGACATACAGGATCCTAGCCAAATGTCTAAGTTGCAATTATGGGTACTATCAAAGAAAGCTAGAGTTTTGAAGATGATTGAAGACTTAATACGACTGCATAATGACGAGTTAGCAACAGCACCGCCATTGACTGACTTTGTGAGCCCATCAGGTAACATCAACTTGTCTGAACGTTTAACTAATATTATGAACACAATGATTACATCGACTGAATCTGTGACCACTCGTGATATTGAACCTACTTCTCCTATGACTACCCCATCCTTTGTCGTCAATCCTCTTTCCACCAATGTGCTTGAAACTACCACTAGTAATCCTATACCAAGTCTCACAACAACGGCAACGCTACCAGAAACCGTAGCAACAACTGAATTGCCATCTACTACTGAGACTGTGACAATATCTTCACGTTTGGGTTCCGACGACGTAGCCAGTGGCACAACGGGTTCGTCTTCTGTCACTACTACTTCATCTCCTGAAACAGTTACAACCGAAGTTAGTGAAACAGTCAATAATATTACAAGTACCACACCTACACCTACCACGGATGGTCAGCCCATTGAGATATTAAACCGACTTCAAGAAGCTATTGTAACCACAACAATGGCTAGTACAGATACAATGGAGACTACAACAGCAGCAGCTAACACCGAGACAACAACACAACTGAATGTAGAAACGACAACTACAGTTGACATAGACACAACAACTGCCGACGCTTCAGACAGCAACACTACACAAACAACAGTTAGTACTTTGAGCGCCGGAACACCTACTATTCCGAAAAAAGATTACGTAATATTCGGAATATTACCAAACAATACAGTGGTACGTAAAAACCCTAACGAGGACATATTGGAAACATTAACAGAGGCGAGCCCATATATCGTTTACGGTGTACTACCCAATAACACAGTAATCCGTAAATTCCCGAACGGGACTAGAGTGCCACGAGTCATGCAAAAAATTGACATACTACCAATCAGTCCATGGAGTCTAAGAAATCCATACAGCCCCATCCATAACAATCCGGCCATTGTCAGACCGCAGCCTAACCCCATCCGAGATTCCACTAATACTGTGACATCCACAGACACATCAAATAACGGAACGGAAAGTTTAACCAACGACACTGTAAATAACCAACAATCGATGGTATTGACTTTATGTTATTTAGCTTGAACGCTCCGCTTGGTGCTTGGTTTCACTAGCAGCGCAGCGTCTGGAGCAGTTGGTGCATGCGGAACGGACTTCGGGTCTCTTCGTAAGCTCTGCATGCCTGTAGCACGATAACCGCTTCCAATAACATCGCCAAGCGGTAAAATTTTATTTCGTAATTGCAGATTACTTCATCGGCACTTAATATTAAAAGCAGTTACGGTATAACTACCACAATCATGCCAGAAAAAAGCACTGCCTCGCATGTATTGAGTTTACGCACAACTACAATGCTACCTTCTATTGATGAGATTCTGCTTAATAGTATATCTTCGGCCGCTAAACAGGAGATGGTCATCTCAGACATGACAAGCTCTACTCGCGAACCAAGAATATTAACACTGGATATTGATCCGGAGGTATAATTATATTATTTATATAGACGTTTCCTTATTTATATATGACTCTTTTAATAACAATGGTCACTAACGTTCACTATAATTTATCACAAATCTTCATATGCAAACATAACACTCGGAATTGGTATAATAAATTAGCGTGTTGATTTTTATTTCAAAAAGGTAAGTGGTGGTGGTTCACACGATTAGTTAGTTTGCAATGAAACAAAAACTGCTGTCGCAACTTTTTGAGAACATAGTGATGGCAAAATTTTAACATGAATCAAAACAATTACAGACGAAACAAATACGAACGGAAAAGCCAGGGGAAGGTGACGGAAACGCCGTATTTAAATTCATACCGATAGACGAGGTAACGGTTAAAACGCAAGATTCAAACGTACTAAAACTGGCTTCAACGAAAACACCACCGTCGACAAATGCCATACAAACTGAGGTACAAACAATGTCAACACCAAGTATGACTGAAATGAGTACGCAGACAACGCAGTTACAAACACAAGAAACTACAATGAATATTGCAACAACAACTACTCAAGGAACAACCAGTGTTGTGCCCGAAACAACCGTCGTATCATCTGCATTTACGAATGCGCCCGTAACTATGGTGGCAACTACAAGTCAGCCGACTACATTACCGCCTACGACTACTACGACGACAACAGAGGCTACGACAACCACTACTACTACGACGACTACGACAACAACAACACCAGCGCCAACAACAACGACAACAACAGAACCGACAACAACAACAACAACTGCGGCCCCAACAACTATGACAGCAGCTACAACAACCACGACACAACCTCCAACAACAGCGCAAGCTTCAACTATTGTTCAATCAACAACTCTCAGTATCGAAGAGGAATTAAAGAGATACAGGGAAGACGTTCAGCTACTCCAGACATTATTGCAAGCGACGGGCCGCAATCCAAAGAATTTAAATTTGAGTACTAATTCGCTGTTGTTGGGTGATATAACAACTACGTTGAGGCCTACAACAACAACATTACCAACAACAACTAGGGCACCGACAACAACTAGAGCACCAACAACCACTAGAGCACCAACTACAACTCAAGCAACTGACCCACTGAAGCTGCTGCAAGCGCTATTTACAAATCAAAACAATCCAACCACGTTATCTATACCAAATATTGGCGGAAACTTAAGAATCAATACTGGACAACAGGCAACTACAACAGTGCGATCTATAGAGGATGACATAAAACAATTCGAAGAGGACACCAAGTTATTACAGGCGCTTTTACAAGCAACGGGACAAAACCCTGCTTCCCTAAATATACCCTCGCTAGATAGTCTAACAACCATTAGAATTCCTACCACAACACAAACAACTACTATACCAACAACCACTACGACAACTACAACAACAACAACAGCTAGGCCAACAACAACCACTAGGCCAACAACAACAGCTAGACCAACAACAACTTTTTTCCCAACAACACAAAAAATCGAAGATGATCTCAGACAAATCCAAGAGGATACGAAACTTTTACAGGCTCTGTTACAGGCGACTGGTCAGAATCCTAGCAATTTAAATATTCCAATTATATCTGGTATTACTTCGAATGTGAGGATAGCTTCTAATCCTCAAACTACATCAATTGGGTCAAACCCCACGACGCCATTGAATGTTAGGCCCGTCTTTACAACAACTAACGGGCCATTGTTTAATACCTTTGCACCTAGAACTGTTACCACTACGTTACAGCCTGATGTTGGGATTTCAACGACTTTCACGCCTTTCAACCGAGGAAGACTAACAACAACGATAAGGAGTGCTCCAACAACATTTAGGAGTGCTGCAACAACTCTTACTGGCCGTCGCGCTCCATTCACTGGCTTCACTTCAACAACTGAAATGCCCAGTTCTTCGACATTCTCCGTTGAAGAGGACTTGGCTTTCTTGAAAAACTTGGTAAGTTACATTCATTAAATGTTTATTTTGTAAAAATGAACTTAGCTGACAAGCAAGCTGTAAAATTAAAATCTTACCTTTCTATTTATATGGAGCCTAAAAGTTATTCATGGCAATGAAATGAATACTGTTATCTAGTAGTTTTTATTCGTTGGTTAGGTACAAAAGAATAACAAAAGTAAATATATTTTTTCATTAATAAAATGTTATTATTTACTGTGTTTATTAATTTTTACTTAGTTTAAATGCTACTATGCAATTAAAAATGTTGATACTAAACAATTTATGTTCACAGAAAACTGTACTGAAAACAAACCCTAACAACGAAGATCCTGAGGCAGCTCTCGCCAACCGTATCATAGCCCTCGCTGTCGAAAAGAGCCTCAATGAGATACAAACTGGCACCACTGAAACAGTTCGTACAGGGAAAAATATAGCTGTCAGTGGAAATGAATTGATACCTTCAACAAATAGACCAGCAACAACTACCAGACTGACCACAACAACTGCCAGACCGACTACAACAACTACCACAACAACAACAACTACACCACGCCCAACAACAACACAAAGACCAACAACGACACAAAGACCAACAACTACACAAAGGCTAACAACAGTTGCCAACGGTCCATCTATTGAAGATGACATCAGACAGTTTCAAGAAGACACTAAGCTCCTCCAAGCACTACTTAAAGCCACAGGACAAGACCCTTCTAAACTCAATCTACCAACACTACCTAACCTAAATGTGAGTCCCAACCTACCAAAAGGTGTCCACGATGAATTGAATCTCCTATCAAATCTACTAGCTTCGCCATCGCCGTTGAATGAACCTTTCGATCCACTAACGCCGAAGCCTCCACTTAACATTAATGTTAAGGGAGTTCAAAATAATTTACCGACTACAGCTTTGCCTTATGGCGCAAAAATAGCTGTTAAGGACAAACTCAAAAATGAACAGGATGATGAGAAGTTGTTACAAACTTTGATCAAATTGCAGGGCGCACAGGAGACAACGACACAAAAGAGTAAACTCACTATCACAGGTACGAATTTTATATAATATGAAATAATATACTAAAAAAAAAAACACATTGAATTAGTTTTATCTTTTACTGACGTTCCCATCTAAAATGTTCCAGGACAATCTTCAGACGAGGCCCTTAAGAAACTGATCCAGCAGACACAACCGACCGGCATGGTGTCCGAGGCGACGCGAGCCCCGATATCTCTGAGCACCGAGTACGGCAAGAGCAACGACGCGTTGCTAGCAGCTTTGCTGAAGGAGCAGGGCTTCGGTCCCACCACGGCAAGTTCTTTGGACGAGCAACTCCGACTCGCTGTTAGTCTACCTTTTCTTACTTCTCCTAATATACCAGAAGAAAACTAATTTCTTCTCGAACCCATTTTACTCGTACATTTTAATATCTTTAACTTTTCACTGATGCAATCAACCCGTAACTTCACTTCGCTTACTGCACCATTATTTCGATATCTCTCATCTGTCTCTTCATATTCTTTCATTTCATTTATATCGGTATGTATGTATAATTCATTAGGAACTCTAGAATTAACTGTAACCTCGTAGGCTTTACTCAACCAAGTGGTAGTGACGCCGAAGGCAAGGCGGACGACGACGCCGCCGCCGCCGCCGCCAGCGCCTCGGAGGCCAATTCTGGACGGATTGGCCTGGCTCTGGCAACAGTGGAGAGAAACTGCTCCTGGATCAGGAGCCGCCCCAAGGCCCAACAGGAGGCCTGAGCCTGCGCCCTCGGCCAGGCCCGCCCCATCAGTATCCTCAGCCTCAGCCACGACGAGCAATAGGGTCAACTGGTTTGGCTCTGGGCCCTTCGTGGGCAATGCTGATGACAGACCAGCAAATAGAGTGGGTTTTGCATCGTTATTACTTAAACTATGTGATTGGGGATGAGGTGATGGCTACAGACTTTAGATTAAATATGCAGATTTATTCAACGAAATTTAATTGAAAATGTTTCGGTATTTTATTAATAACTTGTTCCTATTTAATCTAAGTCTGGTTTTGTATAGAATTTTGTATAGTAAGGGAGATCGGTGGGATGTACATAGTGAGACATGAATTAAGATAATTGTAATATTTTTCTTAGATTTCTTTTTGTAATTTTTGTGTTTTAGTTAAATTATTTATTGAATATTGGCTTCATTGGCTTGTACATAAACATTGTGCCGTTACGCAGCGCGTTTTTTTGTGTAATAAAATGTTTTTTTAATTGATGTTTGTGTGTTGTATTTAGTGTTAATAATAATCGTAATTTACCCATCCACAGTTCACCCCATGTGTACCAGTTGTATATAACAAAACATAGCGAAATTGACTAGACTTTAAATAGCAAGTTAAATAATTTCAGATTTTTATACTTAATAGTTCTTTTTTTTCAAATAACTTATACAAAATATTGATAATTTTTAAAGTCTAGCTCAGTTACATACCTATCCTATGAACCTCATACAAATGACAATGGGGTTTGCTAACATTGACCTGTCTCCTACCATTCAGGTATTCAAACCTTTGTAGATAATACCTTCGTAGTGTTATTAATATACCTTGTTGATTAATATTATTTGTTGAATGTGTAGTTATTAATAATATACAGTTAATAAAAGTGTTACTTATATCCAAAGTGATTGTGAAGTGTAACATTGTTCGGTGAGTAAGAAAATCGGCTTTGAAAATAACAAAATTTTAATTATTCTAAATTCCAATAATTCTGCTGGATGCTTGGCTATTAAAAATACTGATGATTTTAATAATATCTAACTGAAAACCTTTGTAAATACCCATTGGAATAAATTTTGTAAATAAATGTTATTTTTGGCCCTGTTAAATAATTTTGTACAATGTTACATAGATTTAGTATCAACTTATTTCAGCATGTTCTTGACTAATATTCACTTACCTACACTTTCCTTTATCCTCTGTTTATCTTTGTATATATCTGTAAATAATATTTGTATATGTTTGTATTTTTCTGTTGTATATGTATTGTATTATGCATGTTTCCTGTTTTCTTATTTATGACTGTTGTTCTTACATTTCACTTTTATACTTCACTCACTGGCACTTCCACACTCAAATGCACTTTTCAATTTATATTCACCAATCTGTTTGTATAAAGATTTCATGACTCCTAGAAATAGGACCGTTAGAATGAAATTATATTATATATTGTATAAATTAAATTCTGTTTGACCATTTTTGTTCCATAAATATTACAGTTTAATTACATTTACACAAAATCATCTATTTAAAAACAGAAAATTCTTGAATCAACTATAAATCTTTATACAAACAACAATATAACACAAGCACAGCTCACTGCCTCGGCATTACCATACGCAGCCCATATTACCACCATACCTAATATCTAACAGCCATTGACTTAACACCTAGATTCCCCTGGAACCACCGAGAGCCGTGACGTCAGAGCAGGCTCCTGGTCGAGGGCAGCTCGTGTCAGCAGCCATTAATGTCACGAGAGCCTTCTCACAGTTCCTAGGAGCTGCAATACAGGTAAATACTGATAATTTGTAAATTAGGGTTTCTAATCACATAAGCGGGCCGGTATTATTGGTTCGGCAATATAATTATGTCTAACAACAAAGCCGACCCGAAGCAATTACGTGCAATGTATGTAGCCACCTTTAAAATATTTTTTAAAATTTATTGTCGTATTGTAATCTATTGTTATATTGAAATAGTCAGAAATGAGTTTTGTAAAACTGTTAAAAATTGCTTGTCAATTTTTAAAGCTCAAAATTAAATGTGTTTTCAGTGAAAATTTTACCACTACTGGGTATTGAAGAATGTGTTGTAAGTTAAAACTAACTGAGTCACAATATCTTTAATGTAGTAAATAACTATCAATCATATTTCACATGTAATATCATTTTTAATGTTGCATTTCTATCGAATAATAATTATCACCAATGAATGTGTCATTAGCAATTAATATTTAATATGATGACTAATTTAACCACCTTTACTTTACCTTTGACTTTGAAAAGATAATTGTTAGCAACTTAGTATGTTCAAATATAAATTCAGTGCCTATTGAAATTCTAACCATGATTTTGGTGAAATCTAAACTTCGTAAAGTAATAATGTAGTGTAGTTCACTTCCACAAAAAAAAAAAAAAAAAACTCAAGAGAGCGTGTTCTCTCTTACATACCTTCTCTCTTTAAACAGCACGACACTATTTTTTATGGCAGTTACAGAATACTTATTTATTTTTATCAAATTCCAGGGTGCTGCCCAAACCGTCCAGAGTGTCATCCGTGCCGGTCAACGAGCCGCAACCGACGTCTACGTGAACGGTTCAGGCGGCGGTTCAGGATAACCGTTACCAACTGTACAGGACTCCAACACGTTGGACTCAAAACTTTTACGAAAGTGTCATAGTACGCACTATGTGTTGCAAGTGCTCAAATGTAAATAGTCGGTTGTAAAGTATAGGTAATTCTTAGCGTTGATTCGAAAATGTAGTTAATTGTTCGATAAAGTCCTCTTCATGATAGGGATGCAAACATATCTGGTAACTGTCTGTCGTACTTGTAATATACTGTCGTATTTGAAATGGAAATGAGACAAATCGGTTTTCATTCGTTAATGTAGGATTTGTGACTATTTAACAAAAACGTCAATGAATAGTAAACAAAATATTCAAGAGTTAGTTTCTCACGATATGTTTCTTTAGAACTTGGTCCCTTAAAAGTTCCTAAGCAGAGGTATTGAACGTTTTCAATCAATGTCTACGAATCTTGAGGACTTTTGTAATACAGGGTGTTTGGCGCATGGACCGACACAATTTTTTGGGGGATTCGTGAGGCCATGTACTAGTTTTCACTCATAGACCCAATGTCCTATATGTCACTGTATTCGAGATACGATTTTTTTTGTTTGTTTTTAAAAATTACCGGAACTATCACCTTTAAAACGCTATAACTTTTCAGTCTGTTGTCGAATTTACACCAAATCACTTTCATTGCGTTCTCTGATGTATTATTATTCCAAATAAAACATAAATTCATAGCACTAGATGGAAAAAAAATACTTGTTGAGCTTCCAAAGTCTTAAAAATGAAAAAACGTATGAAAAATGTCAAATTCAAAATTAATTATAAAAAAAAGTAAAAGCTTTTATGAACTTCATTTAATAAAAAAAAAAATGCCTACTTAATACCCTTTCCAACGATATGCCACATGGGTGTGAAATCATTAATAATGTCGTCACAAACCTAAAGGTACACATTAACCAGTGCCAGGGTAATGAAAACACAAAAATGTTTTAAAATGTTTTAATTAAATTTAAGTTATAAATTATGTTCAAAATGACTGCCTCTGTTGCGAATGCATGCACGGCATCTTTTTCTAATTTCTACAGTCGTCGTCCTCAGTCGCATTTCTGCTTTCATAATTTCAAAGGCGCAATTTATTCTTTCGATTAAAATTTCTCTTGTGGGTACTTCAGTCGCATACACAATTTCTTTTGCACGGCCCCAGACATAAAAATCCAAGGGCGTCAGGTCTGGTGAACGTGCAGGCCAAGGAATTGGGCCGCCTCTTCCGATCCATGAATTTGGAAAACAGTTGTCCAAATGTTCTCGCACGTCTCGCTGGTAATGTGCTGGACAGCCATCATTTTGGAAAATAATTGGTTCTCCATCTAATACTGGTAATACCAATTCAGGTAAATCTTCGAGTAAAAAATTCAAATAATTTTCTCCGGTCAGGCGCTCTGGTAAGAAATGTGGACCGATCAGGTGTCTTCCAATAACCCCCGCCCAAACGTTTACACTAAACTTAGTTTGAAAGGAACTTTGTCTTTTCTTGCGGGGATTTTGTCTTTTTTGCGCCCAATGGTGAAGGTTGTGGAGATTCACAATTCCCTCGTGATTAAAATTGGATTCATCAGTCCACAAAATTCTTTTTAAAAAATTTGTATCATCTACGTCCGTATGCATCATAAATCGGCAAAAATCGAGCCGTCTCCTGTGATCATCATCTATGAGACCTAGAACAATCCATTAAAGACTGGTAAAAATTCACTTTTTGAATGGCAAAAACTAACATAAATTTAAAAGATAAAATTAGAAAAAATAAAAGTTACTAGGTATTTATTTGAAAAACGAACCAGTAAAGCTACAAGGATATTTGTAAACGTTTAAAATAAGTGTATGGTTAAAACCATTTTAAAATACAAGTTTTTTGGGTGCAAAATTTCAGCACAATAAGGTCGAAGATAACTGGTTCAAAATTTAGTTTTACGATTTCGCCTGATAAAATAAATAAAGTACTTAACGTACCTTGAACAGAAGTGTAGTGATACGCATGCTTTCCATTTTCCCGAAGAACTGACCAAACTTTCCAAACCGACAAGTGAAGTCTTTCAGCTACAACTCGAATACTTGTCGTTGGATCCTCATCAAAAGCTTGCAAAATGCTTTCATCAATTACAACATTATGTTGCCTCACATTAACGCGAGGCTCTTGGAAATTTATGTTTCCAGTCTCCCTCAGACGTCGATAGGTTGTAGCAAACGTCTCGTGGTGTGGTATACGCCGGTTAGGATAACGCTGCTGGTAAATTCTACGCGCTTCACGAGCGTTACAATTAGCGCTGCCATATGCCAACAACATGTCAGCATACTCTTCGTTGCTGAAGTTAGGCATTGTAACAAGCACGGTGAATACACCAACAGTTTAACAGAAAAGTTCAACAAACAAAACTTAACAAAAACAAACTTTAACAAAAAACAACGAAATAGGAAAACGTGAAATACACGGACACTTCCGATAGCAGAGATAGTCAAATCTCGACTAAACAAGGATCACATAACAAACTCCAACCCAATGATAGACAAAGACAAGAGATATTTTTCATGCGTAAGAAAGAGACAGGCAGTTTACCTGCCAATTACCTGCTTACCATTGTTCTATCAAACGGGTTCGTTGTTAGAGACGTTAGAGTGCGTGTTCGTTCCTGCTCTGATTTTGACGACATTATTAATGATTTCACACCCATGTGGCATATCGTTGGAAAGGGTATTAAGTAGGCAATTTTTTTTTATTAAACGAAGTTCATAAAAGCTTTTACTTTTTTTTATAATTAATTTTGAATTTGACATTTTTCATACGTTTTTTCATTTTTAAGAGTTTGGAAGCTCAACAAGTATTTTTTTTCCATCTAGTGCTATGAATTTATGTTTTATTTGGAATAATAATACATCAGAGAACGCAATGAAAGTGATTTGGTGTAAATTCGACAACAGACTGAAAAGTTATAGCGTTTTAAAGGTGATAGTTCCGGTAATTTTTAAAAACAAACAAAAAAAATCGTATCTCGAATACAGTGACATATAGGACATTGGGTCTATGAGTGAAAACTAGTACATGGCCTCACGAATCCCCCAAAAATTTTTGTCGGTCCATGCGCCAAACACCCTGTATACCTACCTAAATGTAGTTTTTTGACAAATTGAGCAAGACATCTATTAGGTTTGCAACCTAAACGTCTGATCTAGACTTAGGCAAACAATGTGATGTTAGCACTACTTTAGTTTTATTATTTAAATGTTTAATAATTATCTCTGCAACTCTCTATGTACTTCATAATATTTTATTTTATGAACACATACGACTTTTAAATGTAGGCAACCTAAATGATTTGTAAAACAAATGTATGATTAGGTTTGATCTACATTAGCTCGTGTCAGCTGTGTTGAGATATTACTAAACAGCAAATTAATCTCTTCAGTTTATTACGCTTAGCAATTATAGGGTTGAACTTTGGTAGCTTTTCCTTCTTTTACTGTATTATTTAAAGATGAAAAAGACACTGTTTTATACTGAAACTCCTTCTTTTAAGTAAGAACATTCTAAATATTTTAATCGTCTGAAATAAAATTAATATTTTATCACGATAGTTCGAATTGCAAAAAAAAAATGTTTCGAAAGATGAAAATGTCAAAAGAAATCATTTGTCGTACTGAATACGACAACATATTATTTAACAATAATCCCGACGAATTTAGTTATAAGACTCTCCGTAATCTTAAGCCTAACATGTGCCATTTGCACGTGCTTGTACTCGCTGCTACATTCTTCAGCTTTTATTTATTTATTTAAGACAATCTGTGTTCTACATTCGCCTAAAGAATGTAACAAAGATTTGGGTTCCAAGTCAGGTAATATTAGTAAGTTGAATTGTGTAAGCAAAAAAAGGAAATTTTACAAGCAATTAATAGTTATAAAAATATTTGGAAGCTGTGCTTAACGTAAATTAAAGACAAATATTACAGAAGTACGATTTGTTTCATTATTTTTTGTAAAAATGTTAATTAAAGCTTTTAGCATTGGACAATGGTATTACTGTGTTTAAAAATAATTATATTAAAACCTTACTAACAAACTTGACTTGTAAATCTGGGGATGTTTTAATTCGCGATAACCAAGCCGTTTAGCTTTTCACTGCCTTTAGATGTAATTAGATATTAATAAGGATCGGGTAATCTAGAATTAATGCTGCAAGCCAATTTTACAATTGATTACCAAAAATATACAGTTTCAAAAATATTATTTGGTAAATGATGCTCGTAATTATATTACCATTTTGTTTTATTTAATGTAAAATGATATTGGTAAGATTTATTGAGCGTTTTCAAAAAACAACTAAGTTTGGTAATCAATTGTATAAGGCATCTAGTGCCGAATACGTAAAATTGACGGTCACTGCCAAATTGACTCATTAGTTTTAGCTTTGACTTTTTGTACTTTTGTAAAACTTTTTTATAATCAAAATAAAGTCTTTGTAACAAAGTTATATTAGTGAATTGCTATTGTAACTAACGGACTTATTTCTTAAATATTTTATTTCATAATTCGGTTTGACGCTGATTTATTATTTAACTAAATGTAAAACATGTCTTTTAAAATAATTGGGCTTCATAATCAAATGTACTATATGTATTTGTATATATATGGATTTCTTCGGGAGAATAGAAAAATAAATTATTTTATAAATTAATTTCTCACTTTTATTTCTCTAAATCCTTCCAACACTTAAACTAAACTACAACACTCAATCAAAATGCTCAAAAATGTTATGTATTCTTAATTTGTGCCAGACGACTACTTTACCTACCATCTCTAGGTTAGATCATAAACTTTAAAGATGAATTCAATGCTCCTATTAAAATGAAACAATCATTTAATAATAAAATTAATCTAATACTTAGTAGATAGTTCAAATAAAATTCTTTTTTAAAAATGTATACAAAGTTACATGGAAATCAATTTTAACACCCTTATATGAATGTAATCATAGTCTTTGTTATACTAAGTAATTAGAAGTGCCTACGATTTATTTCATAGAACAACCTAATCTTACAAGTTGCTTACAGGTCTAAGTAATTAAGCAGGCGCTTACCAGCACAGCAACGAAGAAAAGAAAAACAATACTTAAAAGGCTTTAATCAATTGTAAAAGCTAAAAATATGAAGGAGTAAGTAGTCGTTTTTTTAATGGACATACATAGCTTCAAAAATCAAAACCTCTTATTAAGTAGGAATCCTATACAAAATATATTAAGCTACGAGTACATCTGAAACAACTATTCAAAGATTAAGTAGGCAGTAACAAAATCACGAAACACAGCAAACTCTGCAAAAAAACCTGTGTACTTGTAAACAGCCACGTGGCACGAACAATTTGAACATTAAACAAAAGTATATAAAAAAAAAAACTTATAATTCACGTCCCAAATATCAATAACAAATTCAGTAGTATATGTTAGCTTATAAAACAAGTTTGTTTATCACGATTAAAAGTTAATGTTTTTCGACCTTGATTTGGCGACATAGCTTAGTTTTTGTACACCTGGCTTTGTTGCAAGGCTAGTATAGTTAAGCTCGCTGTGGAAAACATACGGTAAAGGATTGGGCGTAGGTAACGTAGTAATGAATTAGTAATAGACTTTAGAAGGAGGTTTTTTTAGATAAGTTATTAGTAGGAGATGTGAAGTCAATTAAGAGTCCTTACAAATGAATCCCTTTATCAGTTTGTTATTAAGTTATTTCTATAGGCACCTATTTAAGTTCCACGTTGAAGCTGGTGTGCCTGTTTTAAGCGTCTAGGGTAAAAATTAATTATACCTATTCCAACAATACACAAGTCGAGGCATATACAAGCCTTTAACAAATGTGGATTTTGGTGGAATCTCGTCTTCAGAAACAAAAATTGCGTAATCATCTCGATTTAATAGTCAATTTATCTTTATACAGACTTACGAACTTGGTCACATCTAAAATATGGTCCCTTGTATTTCCATTCCCATTGTATCCAATTACATAAGTTCAGTGATTATTACTAAATTGAACCTACTCGGTACAAAGGACAATACAATAATAGAGTCGACATTTTTTGCTAGTCTACTTCTGTGTGGTCAAAATCGCAATCCGAATGGGCCAGGCGTCTATACTTAAGATATTATGGTAATTTTGATATTTGGTAGCTGTGTTTGCTGTTAATATTTAAAGTCAAGTTTCTATAACCTTTTAAAAATACCGCTACTTTTTTTTTTTCTTCTAGCGGTCGACTTTTAGTTCATTACGTTACGTTATTAATGAAGCGTAATTATTTGTTATCTTATAATCTTATAGTATTCATCAATCTGATAGTGAGATCATTTTTACGGCATAGCAAAAGTATTTACATAGTAGTCTTAAAATATAACTACGTATTGATGACCTTGAAATATAATTTCGAATATACCTACGTAGTGATGACCTTTGAACTGGTAAGCTATGTAGGTATATTATGTTGTAAACAAAAAAAAAACATTTTAATTGGATATTAGATACAGGGGCAAAGACCCAACCATGTTTTTTAGGATATTAATAAATTCAGAATTAATAGACACTTGATTGATTATGACAAGAGTAAAGGTATATTAGTTAATTTAGTTTTCCGTAAAAGACTTCTTGGTAAATCTCTTCGGAATAGTGTCAAGGACAGATCTTAAGGTGAGGAAAATATTATATTACAAAAGTGATTGCAAAACCACATTCGCTTAAGTATCAGAAATCAGTATAATGCCTAAACTTTTTCCTGAAGCAATTCTTGTTACTTCGTTGGTTTTGGTTAATAAACTATGGGTTTTGCCAATAGGTTTATGTTTATTAATATTTCAATGCTAAATAGGGGATTTCTCTTCAGATTAAGGAAACATTGTGAGAAAATCTATTTTTACATCTTGTTACTTATACATACAGTTCTGAAAATACATTTTAAGTCAAAGATAAATAATTTAAAGAGTTGAGAAAATAGTGGCTTAAATAAGTAAATAAGTGGCTTAATAAATAGAGGCTTTTAAAGAAGTGAAAATAAATAAATGATTGTTTAATTTTAACTTTTTTATATTAGGCAATTCCTTCGCAATTCGAATATAAAAAAAAAAACTTATAAATAACAACATGGTTTGTTTGGGGATTTTAACTTCAATTACGAGAATTATTTCACGTCAATCTCCTCACAAAATGGGATCACACACCGGACTTCAAAAAGGAAACCATACCTACATATTTATAAATAACGAGCTTTAAAATAATTTTATGCTCACAAGTTACATTTTCAAAATCGGAAGTTATAACTCCCAGTCGCCCGGGGGTACCAACGTTAGGAATATTACCCCCAATGATGCAGTCTAGTCTAGACATGTTATAAATGTACTGCATTAGGATGGATGCTGGTGACATTAGTTGAAATGGACCTTAAGTTTGTACTAATTGATAATTTTTTTGAGTGAAAACTTATGTTTTGAAGAGATGGAAGATTTAATCCTTACTAACATACTAAATGCGAAAGTAATTCTGTATGTCTGATCGTCCCAACGCTAGTGAATCGATTTAAATTGGTACTCATTTGGTCTAGAGCCTGAGAAAGGACATAAGCTACTTCTATCCGGGTGCGCCAAGTATTATTTTATATGTGGAAGGTGAGGGAAAACCACGCAAAAATCAGAGGATATAAGCGAAGAAAACGTAGAAATAATTAAGTTGAAAAAAAAATTAAAAGTTGATTCAAAATACAATCTCCCAATGATTAATTAACAACTTGTTGTAAAAATCCATATTAAAGAAACTATCTGTAAAAGTTGTCAAACTTGTACCAGTCTGGGTTTTAAGATTATTATTCTTTTTATTTATTTTCCTCCACCAACCTACCGGTTTTGGATCAGAAAATCATTAAAAAGTCTACAAATACTAAAACGCTATATTTTAATCGCCTTGCCTTTGAAATATTTTATTTATTCATTTATTTATAATACTTTTTGCACAATCAGTACAATGGCGGACTTAACGCCTTAGGCGTTTTCTCCCAGTCTACCTTTGGGTGGAGGGGAAATAGCAGTGGTAGGTGCAGTATTTAATATAGTCTACATGAGAAGAAAATATATATATATATATAGAATATATGGATAATAATACTAATTATAATATATATACATATATACATACATATTACATTTTGCCATGAGAGACAAAGAAATAAAAAAGAAAAGAAAACAAGCTATGGTAGCGATTCTGCCAATTTCCTGTGGATGTGGTCACGTAGCTTCTTTTTAAAGGAATAACGACTGTTAACCATCCTGATTTCCAGAGGAAGCTCATACCAGAGAAGAATGGATTTAACGAAAAAGGAAGAATGCATAATGTCTGAACGGTGAGTAGGGCAGTGTAGAAGACGATTATTTGAAGAGCGAAGATTTTTGGAATGTTGAGAACACATATATTGGAAGTGAGGAGTTAAATAAGAAGGTGAAGTGGGAGAATGTAGAATAGAGAAAAGAGTAGTTAATGCCCTCATCACACGTCGTTGTCTTATCGGTAAATATTAAATATTAGGTAGGAATTATGTTTTATTTATCTAGACGTCTTGAAAGATATTCAAATTGTGAGTTTGGTTATTTTATTCATATTTTGTGTGTTGTTACTTTATATTGTGCAATCTGTACCTTAGAATGACCTGATTCGTATGACTTGGGAATGTCAGACTCTTACTGACTGACTGTTTATCTTCGAATCGCAGGGTAGATGCACAGCAGTAGGCTATATGAAGATGATGATACTGGACGGCTGTGGTGGAGTTTGATGGGGCTGTGGGATTGTTCGGAAGTGTTGACAGCTCTGGTACATATAGGGCCTCAGAAGCAACAAAAATGGGCTTTAGTTAGTCAAAGTCTGGCACTTCCTCCTGTTGTACCCTCAGCGGATAATCTGACGATTTTCCGTCTCCAAGAAAAGGGTCACAGTAACTCTTTCAAATAGATACTACTAATTGGAAGTTATGTCATTTAATCAAATGAGGCTCATGTCACATGACATAACTGATAAAGTGCAGGTCACTTGAGAGTCCGGATCCAAAAATTGTATAATCTAAGTACACCTGCTGTATCTCCGGGTCAGTGTTGTGTAAGCAAAGTTTGTGATTCCGAACGCACCGTGCAGGAAAATGTTTATATATCAAGGTGGTTATAACATTATGAATATTATGTGAATATTATACAGTATACAGTTAATTGCGGATGTCTGTATTGTTGATTTATGTAATACTTATCTAGATCACCTAATTGATGCCGGAATCTGCCGGGGCTGCGGGATTGTTCGAAAGAGTTACCACGGCCCTGGTACATAAAGGGCTTAAGAAGGAACGTGATGGGTTTTAGTCAGTAAGAGCCTGATACTCCCTCACGCTGCACCCAAAGCGGGAGGGGTTACTTTATGATTTCCCAAAAAAATAAGGGAGAATAGACACAGTCTGTCACTTTTGAGGTAAGTATCTAGAAAATTATTAAATGAGTCCCTTGAGCAGAAAGAATTATTATCTATGTAAATAGGGATGTATTTTCTAAATGCATCCTTTACATTGCATGGTCGCGATCACCCTTTCTTACAGTATAAGGCCTCTGCCTCGAATTTTGCGGGCAGCGGGGCGGCAGCGGCGGCGGCGCGGGAGCGGCAGGATCTTACGCGTATAATCAAATGGACCGGCCCTCGAATACAGCGGCGCGGGAGCGGGCAACGAGCGGTGAGCTCCAGTCAAAACGGTGACCGCCCGCGCCGCCGCCGCTGCCGCCCCGCTGCCCGCAAAATTCGAGGCAGAGGCCTAAGACGTCCGTTCAAACAACAATCATTCATCAATTTTATGCAACAAAATTGTTATCTTTTTAGTGTTCCGGGGTCAATTAGGAACTAGGCGATAACAAACAAGAACCAGCGGTATAAACTAAATATTAAAGAGGAAAAATTATGGTTTGTTTTTCTGTTTAAGTATTCCCTAAAGGCTGCGAAACTGTCTGAATTGAATTGAAAAAAAAAATCTGTATAATGTGTTTCTATATATTATTGGGTAACTACACTATCCCCGGGTGACATAGGCTATATTCATAGTAGGTCAGGAAGAAATTCTCGAAAAAGCAGATGGTATTATGAAAAACTCCTAAGCACTCTCATTATTTGGTGTTTTTAAAACTTTTATTAATATTCTTCTTCTTTTGTAAATAGCATATTTCACCTGCTCTATCTGAGGAAAGTAGGCATATGTTACCCTGTATTTTGTAAGCAGGAAAAAATACATAAAAATTGATGAAGTAATCTTATCGCCTAACGTTACTTATCAACAATCTTTAGATTTTATTGTACAATATTTAACGAAATTGTGCAATAATTGTTTTAGTATTTAACTGTACCAATTATGAATTAATCGTTAATTTTACAGTTTCAGTTGAATAACCGATAGGTGCTTTGTTTTGCAATTAAGATTGAAATCTGACATAATTTATACTGACCTTAAGTCAAAAATATCTAATACATATGTATAAAATACAATTATAATAATTAATCTATCTAAATGCATGTTGATAATGGCATTAATAGCTCAAACATTACGAGTTAAAATAAAAAAATATAATACAATGGAAAAAAAAAATATTTTTGTTTTTTTTAATATTTATTTATTTTAAATTACACTTTTTACATTTTCAAATATTCAAAATATGTGGTCATATTGAGGTTATTTTTAGATAACATAAAGTTGTCTAAAAATAAAACAGGCTAACAGTTTTTGAAAAAAGAAAACAAAATGTATGTTTGATTTTAATTTATTAATTTCATCCTCTACGATGTTTCCGAGACATTTTCACTACTGTCTGATTCTGGGCTTTAGAATAAATAGCTTTAAGCCGAGATTTTGGCAAGAAGGTAGGTTTCACTGAAATAAAAATCAACCTATCTCAAAAACTATAAGAGATACTTTGATCAAACCAAAAATCGTTGAAAGAGTTAATTAGCATGCATTCACCTCTATTTTTTTTAGAATTTTATACCCCGTAGTTATAAAAATAGAGGGGGGGGGGACATACTTTTTACGACTTTGAGAGCTGATATCTCAAAAACCGTTCACTTTAAGAAAAATGTTTTTTAGAAAACTTTATATCATTTTAAAAGACCTTTCCATTGATACCCCACACGGGTATGTACATCGAAAAAAAAAATTTCATCCCTCAGTTACATGTATGGGGGGCCCCACCCCCAATTCTTTTTTTTACTATTTAGTGTCATATTTTTGTAGCGGTTCATACAACACATATTCCCATCAAATTTCATCACTGTAGTACTTATAGTTTCCGAGTAAATCGGCTGTGACAGACGGACAGACGGACAGACGGACAGACGGACATGACGAAACTATAAGGGTTCCGTTTTTGCCATTTTGGCTACGGAACCCTAAAAATACACCAAAATATAATATCGCAAAAAATATGCTAAAGGAAAATGGTTGCGAACCCTCCGTTATGACCGAGAAAACTTTTTTTACAAAATAGATGAAAAATTGTGTATTTTAGTTTCCAGGGTATACCAAGTTGGTATTTATTTTTGTGCCAAATTTCGTCATAATTCGTTCAGCCATTGTGTTTAGGAGTTAATGAAATAAATAAAAAAAAAACTATTAATGTGGAAATAAATAAAAAAAAGTATGTTCCTTACCTTCCACGTAGAAAATACATAGTATCAAAAACAAAATTGTCAAGTTGGAAAACTTCATTTTGTACAAACACGTCTAAACTGAATTAAAGATTTGACAAACTAGCATTGAGACGATGGTAATTAATTCACTAATTTTCAAAATAATTTCCTCATCTAGTCTGGGGCGCTATTCTACTAATTTGAATTAAGCGACATACGATTCACATCCGACTGAGATCCAATCACGACTCTATTACTATTGAAGCGTGTGTGGCATTTCACTATTTTTTCTTTTAAATAAACCTTTTTATCCTTTTCTGTTATTCAATAATTAATTTTATTGTCTGCAAACGCATTATCATTACAATATGATGGTAGACAAACTCCCGTATAGACCAAATGGGCGACCAATCGCAAACCCATCGAATGTCATTGGAATACGATTGGTCTTATATTAGTAGCAGAATGCCCGATATGGTTAAAACTGCTATTGCTATTCAATTTCTATTAAATTTTGAAATTGTTAACTTAGCAGAATCGGGCCCCTGTATATGTCATAGTAATCTGGTTATAGCTGCTACTTGATTGAAGGACTTACACATTATTTGAATGACTACATTTAATACGGGGATAAAATACAGCCTAGAATTAATAATATAAAACATGTTACCTGGGAAGAGGTAGCTTTCCAACAGTGAAAGACTTTTTCAAATCAGTTCAACAGTTTCGGAGCCAAAAAAATGTTCCCACTTTAATAAATTACTATGGATTAGTGTAAGATTATCCCTTAAGCTATAGTTTGTAGGTCCCTAATACAATAAATAGTAATCAATTATTATATCAGATAAGAGATCACGCGATTTTAACATCGTCACTTATTGTATTATTTTGTGGATTAACTTAATTCGATAACTTTCCCTCTTTTTAAAGTTTAAAGCTTAGGTAAAAAAGCCTATGGCCGTTTTCAGGGCTACATCTATGTCTACCCAAAATGAAGTTCAAATGAATTTAGCAACCTTTAGTGTGGAGGTGTGAATACAACCAAACTCTTAGGCATTTAAAATGTTAGTTGGGATTTAGTTACATACGTTCCTACAGCTAAAAGTTGGATGCAAACACTAAGGCTGTACTCACGCTCTGATAAATCGATGATCGACTTTTTGTAGGAGAAAAATAGAAGATATTGATACCAATAGTGCACAATGACATGTCCTACGAAAGGTTTGCCCCATTATATGTCCTACAAAAAGTCTAATGTAGGTATAATTTAAATGGCCAGTTTTTTCATAGTATACCTCAAGACAGGCATATTGTGTATGCATATGCGCAGTCTCTATATAATTAACTAAAAAAACAACTTTTAAAAAGGCCCAAGCAACCTTATAAATGCAATGTTTTTTGTTATCAAGGCTTCGTGTCATTTGGGTATTCCCAGTAACCTGTGAGCGTCAACTGTTAAAAATATGTAGGCTGACTAAGTGGCCAATCTATTTTTATCTTTTTTCGTTTCAGTAATTGGTAATTCCTATGACTGGTTTGAAAACTTAACATGCCAATTATTATATTACCTATATTGAAAGTATTGTTAAAGGGAAAGGCAAATTACTGCCCTAGCGACCTTCAATGTGACCCTTGGAAATTAAGTGCATTTTACTGCCTCATTTGTGAAATAATTGCATATTGAACTGCTAAGCGAAATATTAATTTATTTTTGATACTAAAATGTGAGAAACCATGCACCAAGCTTTTAACGAAGTCTATATGAAATAAAAAACTTTGACGTAAGTTTATTTTTATCATAGTTTTCGGTAGCATCTCGAAGCCTGTAATTTACTTTCATAATAATCCCCAGAAAATAACACATACCCAATTTTAATCCAGTACCTACTTTTCTTTATTCTTAGACAGATACAGAAAATGTTCTATCAACGACAAAACCCACCAGCTCATGAATAGACGTCGTGACTAAGCTCAACACTTCGCTTGTCAATTCAACACAGATTACCAAGTTATGCTGCTAATTTTAGACCCCATACAAAGCAGGAATTAATCCTCTAACATTATATTATTTCTATGTTCAAATCACGTTCAGTATACGACTGCGTTCTGCTACGTGAATTGCTTTTGATGTAGAAAGGAAACAAAATACTAGGAGAAGTATAGAACTACTGGTTTTAACGCGGCTTTGCGTGCATGTTACCTGAATTAACTTTGACCTATTGCTGGACAATGGTATCATTTTTATCTAAGTAGGAATGAGTATTGATGGCAATTCCAAACTTTTTAAGTCAATGTTTTCCTCAAGATTTTTTTCCTTCTGATAATTATGCTTTTAGTGTTAAACGTGATAACTGCAGTACAAAGTCTAAAGTGCAAGTAATTAGGTAGGTGTGGTTATGAAAATGTGACAGTAGGTAATATTGGGCAGTAGGTACTGTTGATATTTCTACATAAACCATGTGTGGCATGTGTCTATTATCTGTGGAGGCTTGTCATTAGCGATATTATTATTGTATATGGTTAACTATTATTGTATTAGTCTGTAAGCCTTCTTAAAATTAATTAAATAAGACAGAGACAGTGGGATGAGCCGCTCTGCAGAGTAACCCGGAATAATTTAATAGAAACGGCAATTACTCCTGCTGAGCGAGCGCGCCTACTGGCTGTGTGTAGATGGGAGTCGGGACTTTGGCTGCAGGCACTACCGTCGTCAAACATTGGCACCATGTTTGACGACACAACTTTCCGCCTCGCTACCTGTTTACGTTTAGGAGCACCGTGCTGCTCCCCTCATCGCTGCCACTGTGGTGAGGCTGTCACCAGCCTCGGACATCACGGCCTGTCGTGCAGCCATAGTGCGGGCCGTATTGCGCGGCACGCAAATATCAACGACATTATACGTCGGGCTCTTGTTGCCGTCGGGGTGCCAGCTGTACTGGAACCAAATGGCCTGGCACGCGACGACGGTAAGAGACCAGACGGCATGTCTTTATTCCATTGGAAGATGGGTAGGCCTTTAGTATGGGACGCAACCTGCGTCGATACTCTTGCGCCATCCCATCTTCCAAGTTCTGCGTGCTGTGCTGCTGCTGCCGCTGCGGCTGCGGAGAACCTCAAGCGGCGGAAATATAGTGGCCTTGTCGGCAACTATATTTTCGAACCGTTTGGGGTTGAAACCCTCGGGTCGTGGGGTCCGAATGCGCACACCCTATTTAAAGACCTGTCTAGGCGGCTGGTTGACGCTTCTCGTGACCAAAAGGCTGGCTATTACCTCGGACAAAGGATCAGCATGGCCATCCAACGAGGTAATGCTGCCAGCCTCTTGGGTACGCTCCCAGTTGACAGCGATGGGGATGAATTTTTTGACGCCTTTTAGATATAGTGTATATATATATATATTTTTTTTTTGTTCTACTAGGAAAGTTTTTTTTTTGTGTTGTAAATATGTATATAAATTTGATTAACGCGAGTGATGTAATTAAATAAGTAAAATTATTTATTAGGGAAAACAAACAATTACAAAATATAATCAAATATGACAAGAAGTATACATGCAACTAACTACGTTAAACAGCTAAAATTGTAAAAGAAAGTGTAATAAACATACAAGCAAACAAACTTTTGTTCTACAGAACTGGTAAGATTATAGAACTTATTTGTCCATCAAGTCGTAATTTAAGGAGAAAATGCGGTGAAGTGGTAGCCACGCATGTGTAATGCAGTCGGTATTTGGTACGTGGTTAGAGATTTTCTGATATCAAACTATTGTACCTAGTAATCGAGAGCAAATGCAATATAATTTCATAGACGATTGGTAATATTTTAAATGGAAAATTTGACTAAATAGGCGGGGACTTATTTAAAGACTACCAAATCATAAAAATATTAGCTTATCAGCAAGTTGGAGTTAATAAATTATCTGCATTATAACTTAGGTAAATTGTTCATCGGCGGGGAAACACCTAGATAATTTAGTTGATAATAATATTATTTGTAGGAACAAAGGCGGGACTTAGGCCTCTTCTCTTCGTCATCAGCCTTTTATCGTCTCACTGCGATTTCAGACTTTTAATTTCCAGTTCGCTTGAAGATGTTATTCATCACGTTTAACTAGTTATTGGTGTCAAAAGTAAACCTACTTAGAAAGAACATCATAACTTAATATTTCTGGCCTAGCGAGGAATAGAACTATTTTAACTAAAGGATAACCAAAGCAATTCCTCTCACAGCATATTTATGCCAGCAAAAAGCAGTATAGTTCAACTCACACATTACATAACTGTACCATGAAATGCAAACTCCACTCTGACCTATATGGTCACCATTGACGTACAATACAATGCCATTAAAAAGGTTATTAATATTATTCATGTCATTATTTGGATACTAAAAGTTTCCCCATAACATTATACCGTGTTATATTTTCCTGTATCCGTTTACGACTGACCAATGTGTTAATGTTGAGAAAACCCTTTTATGTAACGGACATGCTAGAATGGCTTATCCAATCTGTATTATTTATAGAAAAGTAAGTACATTATTCTAAGTAAATTATGTAAGACTCGTAAAGACTACAACATCTCTATATTAATATTAAAAGCTGAAGAGTTAGTTTGTTAACTTGGACGGCTTGATGTCAGAACGATCCGATTTGAAAAATTAATCTTTCCTATATTCGATATGTATCAAGGGATGGCATCAAGGAGGCGGTCATTGAACATCTTCGGCAGTCGTTATGGGTAGTCACAAGCCAGTAAATCTGACACCAGTCTAACCAAGAGGTATTGGGCTGCCCGGGTAATTGTGTTGAGGAGGTCCGATAGGGCAGTCGCTCCTTGTAAAGGACTGGTACTCAGCTACATCCGGTTAGACTGGAAGCCGACCCCAACATAGTTAGGAAAAAGGCTCAGAGGATGACACATTTTACCTACATAAATTACCTACATTACATTTTATATACTATATACTATATATTACGAAAAATCTAACATTTTATTTCTTGATGCCTGAAGATGCCTCGTGGAGGGGCAAAACGGAGGATGATTCGGTAGGTATCGAGGAAAGCTTTACGTCAAAGTGAAGTAGTCCCCATGGGAGAGAAATAAAACCACTGGCGGAAGCTAGTGTTTTTATATACGTTAAAACAAAAACTAGCGAATGCTTATTTATTTTTCAATATCAAGAAGGCGTGGTCCTACATTGATGCAACGGGCTATAATAGTGTTTATAAGTTTTTTGTTGAATGTATGTTATAAAAAAATATTAGTGTTTATTTTTAATCGACATTGTAATAACAGAAATAATTGCGAGCTTTCCAATCACCTTGCAAGGCTTGTTGTATTAATATATCTAGACTAAAATAATAAAGAGGAAACATTTTTTTTTGTTTGCGAAAGCTCTGAAGCTACTGAACTGATTGAGAAAATTCTTTCACTGTTGGAAAGTTACACTTTTCCCAAGTAACATAGGATATATTGTATCCCGGCACGTGCAGCAGTTCCCACGGGACATGGGCGAAACCGCGGGTATGCGGCTAGTCTATAATAAATTGAGTGTTATAAGTAGATATTGTAAGTACACCTACATAATATATAAATAGACGTACTTACAACCATTTACCGTAATAACCCATACTTATTGTCCAATTAAATTTACCGTAATAACCCATACTTATTGTCCAACTAGCTGTTGCCCGCAACTTCGTCTGCGTGGGCAATATAGAATAGTCAAAATACTACTTATCCCGTACGTGCATTCTTTCACGTGACAGTATAATTAGGATTACCACTTAGCAGTCGCATAGATTCAATGATCAAGGTTGTGTTGTGGATGTGACCATTTATCTAAACAAAAGAAGTAAAGTTTGTGACGTTGTGGAAATCTCTAGATCTAGTCAGCCAATTTGGAAAATTATTACGTATGGTGCGTAAGTAATTTTCACAGGAAATAGCTATAATCTATGTCTATGCTTTGAGTCTGACAAAGCTGTCATTTGTACATTTTCTGCAGCTGCTGCGACTAATCAGAAGCCAGAAAGTCTGTCAGTCTTACCATGGATATCGTCTTGTGTAGTTGACTGGATTGAAGATAGGTAGATAGGTAGTCGCTCCAAGCAAAATATTGGTACTCAAACAGATTCGGTGACTGGAAGCCCAACACCAACATAGTTGGGGAATAGCTGGATGGATGATAAAATGAGTCATCATCATCAGCAGGCGCATAGGGTAGGATAGTGGGGAGAAACACTTGTATGTCTTGTATGAATTGGGGATTTTCTGTGCACTTACTCACTATGGTAAGGCTGACCCCACATTAGGCGTGCGCGATCCTCGGGCGTGTGAGTAGCGCGGGCGTCGCGAGCGCGCTGCGTGAAAGTCGCGTTTTGCTGCCCTGCGGCATGTGTGAAGAGTGCAAGCGACGCGCTCGCGGCGAGCACGCGGCGCTCGAGTTGCGTTCTTACCCCTTCGCCCGCTATCCCCGCCGCCCGCTAAACGCCTTAGCAGTTAAACGTCAAGTCGAGCGCGCTGCAAATGCCGCAGGGCAGCAAAACGCGACGCTCACGCAGCGTGCTCGCGACGCACGCGCTACTCACACGCCCGAGGATCGCGCACGCCTAATGTGGGGTTAGGTCTAAACCGGGAGGGACTCCACCGAAATGTTTGCATTAGTTCACGAATAGGCAAAATGTACGTATCTGTGAGAGTCCACTTCATGTGTTCGTACTTGAAACCTGCAGTTTTGCCAAGATTTTCTAAATGTACGCTCGCAATTTGTCATTTCTTGGTGGAGCCAGCAAATCAAAAGAAACAGAAGTGTTGTATACTGTGCGTCACTACCGCACACCGGGAAAATTTCGCTCTTGCGGAGGACGTTTATATACCATATTTTGTGTCACACGTAAACAGGACGACAGTAAGTATCCACCGAAACACTTTCAAAGATCTGATGAACGAACAAATCAGACCTGACTTGGTCACCTGGGGCCAATCAGAGCTCTATGAAGCGATCATACGCTTTGGCAGGCCGACTCTTTTGACTTCTCTAATAGGATACCATTGGTTTTTGTGCAATGCATGCTGGATTAGGATAGGATATAGGTGGATAGGATTTGCAGCAGAGAACAATTCTGTCTTTGTAATTGAATGACATCAAACGTAGTTTTATATAAAAGGTGTTTTTTTAGACTTGGCTCGGGTCTTACTGAGACTGTTCGTAATCGTGAACAGTGTATTTGCGATCAGAAGTTGAAACTAAGCATGTCTCTGGTATGCGACGCGTAATTTGTACGTTTCCAGACCCATAAAGCATTTTACGTGTGTATGGTATTAAATCGAGAAAGCTCCCATTTCTTATCTGCATTTTGTATCTGGGCTTGTTTTTAAAGCTACAGAAGCCTACATTACCTACCTCACGCTTAGCAGCGCTTGCGAGAGATAGATTTTCCGCTCTTCTAGGATTAAGTTTACATATTTTGCATCAGAAAAAATAATTAAGGTCTACTTAATACTACTCACTCAAAGTAATTTGTTTTAAGGCCACCACATTAGTGGAAGATAAGCTAAACTATGTTTATGAAAAAATCCTGATATGAACTCCATCTGTAACTTTAAATGATAATTAATTGTTCCACTAAAGTCATAATTTTTGACATAATGTTCAAAAAATAATTTAGATGGCACCGTTTTAAATTTGGCTGAGAACTATTAATTTTACTTTCATCAAGGTAATAATTATAGTTGGATTTTGATGTGGTACGGCAAACTGACATAACCTATTGAAATGTCTATCGAAAAATTACACTACGTGTTAAAATATGGTGACTTACGGAAAATACACAACTCCATCTGTTGAAATAATAATCCTCTATAAAGAATGTATGGTAATTAAGGCGATTATCACACTGCCCCGCATGATGCAGCGTAGTGCGTGGATGCGTTTTTTTCCGTTGTATGGAAATATCTCCGTTTGTATGGAAAACACGCATAGTCCAACACACTGAAAATGCATCCACGCGCGTTCATGCGGATCACGCACATACATGCGGAGAAACACGCACCCCCGCGCGTAGGTGCGGGGCGAGACGCAAGGTATGGCACACTGAATCCCGCAATGCCGCGCGTGATTTTGAATGGGCGTGACGTGTATATTTGAAAATGGAACTCGCTGTGCGTGAATTTACAAAACGCACCTACGCGCGTGAGTGCGTGAAAAACCCGCACGATGATGCAGATCTGCACTCCCGCAGGAACGCGCGTAGGTGCGTCGACACGCAAGATGCAGCGTGATGCGGGGCAGTGTGAAGATCACCTAATTGTCATTTACCACCTCGCTCTTTTGACAAATTTGATGTATTTTTACCACAGATGGAGCTACTTTAACCTTGGCTAAACAAAATTTTCATATTTTTTTTTCTTCCGAAGTTACTTATAAAGGTGTGATTTTCTGTGTAAAGATTAATAATAGGCCGAACAACTAATATAAGTACAACATTCAAATGTGCAGTTTTGACAAACAGATTGCGTGTCGTAATATTTTACATCTTGAATTCACAAAATTAATCATATCTTTTGATAGAGTGAATCGATTTCGATGAAACAAAAACTAAGTAATACCCCAAGTTACGTAGAATTTTTGTATATAAGCATTGTCTGCATTGAATCCGTAGATTTTACGTGAATCGCGAACAAACAAACAGATAAACAGACAAACAGACAAAAATGATGGATATGGGTTCTGTTAGTTATCCTTTAACATGCCGGCTATTTTTTTTGTCAATTTCTTCAATGTACAAAAATTACTTTTCTACAGATTTATTATATGTATAGATTAAATTAAGATCCGTATTCCTAAACGATTATATTGGAAAAATGCGACTGTCATAAACTGTTTATAATATACGTACAATGAAATGATAAATATTCAATGTGGGCTTTTCCTGTGAAGTACGTTAGTTTTTTAGTTTCAAGGATCAAGTAACGGATGTTTGAGATTTGATTCTGATTTGGTTAGCTAGTGGGTACTGTTGGAACTCGAATTGAAATTAGCATGTCAATGCATTAAATTATCCGATATACATATAATCTATGAGGTAAATCTGAATCTTCTGTCATATTTTATGTAATATGAATCACAAAGTCGTGAAAATTATCAAAAGCCACATTTTTTTTTTTTTCAGTAGTGACGTCATAACAGTCAAAACAGATGTAAGTATCATAATTTTCAGCACTCTCATATGAATGAAACAAATCTAAGTGATTCGTGTTGACTGATCAGTGTGATCAGACTCTATAAGTACCGATAAGAATATCTTAAGAGGGAAATGTTGATAAAACAAAGAAATTTCCAATAAATGGCCACTTGTTACCAGATATAGAGTTATTGACGTCAATATTTAAACATAGATAAAATACATATGGGGAATGCCATCTTTATATTGTGGTATTGTGTTAGATATGACCGCAGAATGTAAAACTTTGTTTTTAAAAAAGTTAGGTGGTATTTTACTACCATTTAACACCGATAGTCCTAAACGTTATAGACGTCATCTTACGTCTAACATTGAAAATCTACAACCTTAGATTTTTCCACAAATTCTTATTTTTCCTTAACGACAGTGACGGTTTTATCGAGAGGATATTTTTGCAGGGAGATTTATGACTTTACTTACCTTAGCTATGACATATAAAACTGGAGTTTAAAATATGTGGTTAGATTGAGTATCCGTGAACATTTCAACATTTCATTTTCATTTACATTTCAACCGGAGCTAGAGACGTTATTTGTGTCAGCCTAAATGATGTCTACTTATATTTTACGCTTAAAATTCTTTGGCTTTCACGCTGGGCTTCCAGTCAAATACTGAAGCGTCTTTCAATTTAAGTGTTGCAAAAACACTTGCGTAAATTACAGACACAAGGACTATTAAGTAAGACGTAATATTTGAATCTTTCAGGGTATGTCTCATAGATCCCCTACATTTTTCCAATGCACTTTGAATTATGACTATGACTTAAATAGGACGACAAACAAGTGACTTATATCATAGTTGCACTCCATAAATCATTTCATCGTCGATCTTATCTCGATCGATCACCGATTTGACGCAAGGGTCGGGTTCTCCGAAACCGAATTAGCTACAACTCTGATGTTCCGTGAAGTTGGGCCCATGGAGAACAAAATGAGTAGTGGAGATGTCATAACGGAAAATCTTCTAAGTAAGTAGCGCGCCAATATGGGGCGGTTGTTCGAGGGACGAGGCACGTTACATACTATGAAATCGTACGCTTTCTTTGGAATCCGCTATTTTTTTTTTTCAAAAATCAATCGAGACCAATTTTTTTATAGATTCAGTAGTAACTGCTGGTTTTAATCAAACTTACGATAGGTTATTTGACCTACAAGAAGGCGCTTGACTTACTTGACTCATGGCATCTCCGTTCCTCTTTCCTTCCTCCGTGTCGGGGCTGCACAGACGCAAGTCACTTGTTTCGACATTGGTTACGTGATAATTCAGGTTTGCTCTAAAGTAGGTTGTATTATTATTGTTCTTTTATTTTTGGGCTGTTATGATGCAATTGTTATGCACAAGCCGCTAGTTTAAGGCGTAAGTAATTATGATTTTGGGGATAACCCAACTGCACATTTTGATTGGTGTTGTTTCGTAGTTTAACCGGTTTATGATATTTTCAAGACGCTTTTATTAGGTCGACCTGTAACTATGTAATGGAATCTAAGGACTTATTCTATCCAATTTAACTATCTTTCAAGGATTGTAGCGTTATAAAAAAATTGCAGCTCCACGTAATTCTGATGATAATACAATAATGGGATAATACAATATGGTACTGTCAAACTGATCTGATGATGCAGCTAGAAGATATGAACTAGAACTTCATGATGAAACATCATCACTAACAGTAAAATCAAATAATTGTCTGAAGGAAGATGAGTGAAGATGTCATAAGGCAGGTAGGTCAGGTGCCTTCTTGTAGGTTAAATACATAATGGCAGCCGTGGCCAAAACGCTCAATTACACGTAAACTGACGAGGCGTACGGGTTCCTTGAGACATCTGGTTTTACACGTTAATTTTCTGGTTTTACAAAAAGATAGGTTCCAAACAAGACGCACGAGGTAGGAGCCAGAAACATTCCTAGTCCCCCGAACACCCGCATTTTAGCAACGCTGTTTTCTAAGGAGATTTTCCGTTATGACGTCTCCGCTAGTCATTTTCTTCTCCATGTCACCAACTTATTGTGTCAAGTCCGTAAAATGCTAGACTTTACAAGCATTTAATAGTCTTCGTTGTCATGATTTTATGCTCTTTGGTTCTTAAAGAAAAGGTTGCAAGAACTTTTCAATGCAAGTCCTGAAAGTAATAGAACTTGATGAGCTTTTGTTAAAAAGTAATTGTTTGTATATTAAAGAGAATAATAAAGTACCTAGTATATGAAATTGCGCATACTTTGATCTTTATGTGTAGGAAAAGTGCCTGAAAGATGACGAAAATATTTCCTTTCAATAACAGTTCAGTTTTACAGCTGAAGTCAAATAACTTTATTATATTCTGAAATTCTTATGTCGTTGATTATGGCTAACTTCAGGATCGCAGAGTTATTTGGCGCGAAATGTATCTTTGGTATATAAGCACATTAATTCAACTCCAAATTAGCATTTCGCGTTTCTATCCAACGCTCTCGCTACCTGCTAAAAACATATATTTTCTTGTTTCAAATTATGTACAAAAACTACTTCTCATAATTGCCGTCGCTATGGAACCAAACAAAACTGGTTAAGTACAAAAATAACAAAAGTTTAGAATATCTTATCAAACGCGTGACCTCTGACAAATCTAACAATACTAGAGTCACGTTTCTGTCAAACGAAGTACAAGAAGGAAAAATTATCATTCTTAATTTAAGAAAAAAGAACATAAAAAGTTTTTTACTAAGTTAACCAGACCACCTATGTACATAGCAAGTACTATACGGCCAGCATTTCATCGGAAAATGCGAAAAAAATCGCCGTTCGACCACAGCGTTTCGAAGTAGAACAAAGTAGGTCGGCTAACTTCGTGGTTTGTCGGACAGCTTCGTGCGTCCTCGGAGATCGGCGTCGGCGCATACAGCATCGAGACACCGCCCCGGTCGCAGTCGCGCTCGTGCTTCGTAAAAGTTTTTCCAAATAAATTACGTCACGGGATGTAAACTTTGTCCACAAAAGCACATTGCATTAAAGGACTGATATTCGTCGAATAAAAACTTAAAAACGGAAAACTTTTTCTGCGTTTTACATTTTTTGTGGCCGTGTTGAACTGTATGTACGAAAAACATGTTGTGGGAGACTGGTTTTATCGAGGAGACAGATACAGTGAGTATTTATTTTTAATTGTTTTTATTCTAACAACTTTAGATTTAATGTATTGTTAATGTTATTATATAAATTATGAAACCGTGTCCGTTGCTCACAAGCACAGAGGCACGTACGTACGCGTTTGTATATGTGTGGGTTAACTTTCTAGTTTTCGCTCGACGCTCGAATGTATTTACATAAAACGTGAACAGTTTTTCATAATATAATCCACATGGAAGCGTTTAAGGCGTATTTTAGCGTGTAAATATTCATCGTACACGGCCCAGCTGTGACGGGATTAGGAATAGCTTTATTTAATGCAAATAAAATGTTGATTTTGACGTTACGCTGTGTGGGCACTAAAATGACGCTTCTGAGAAGTTATGTAGCGTTTCGGTATGCTGCAGCATTTTAGGTGCCTTTGTTTCTATTGAGCATGAAAGCTTAATTGTACGGTTGTTTTTGTTTTTATAGTAACTGTTAATTGCATTTACATAAAGTTACTCAAGTTTTTAGAAAGAATACGATATAAGTAGGTACCTATAAAATACCAATTTGAATATTGCGTAGATACCGATACCGCATTGAAAGAAAGATCCCTATCTGTTTAAAATCTTAATTCAAGCGCGTCCGTCAATTGGTTACAAAATCGTGCGCACTTTTTGCCTGTCAAGCATCACGTCATCACGCAAGCTCGACAGTACAAAGCCTTATATGATAAATAAGTACAAACAAAACCTTAAATTATTGAACAAACCTTTTATTTACCATTTAGAAATCAAAAATTATATGCAAAACAACTTAAACTGACCGTAAAAAGGTTGGAATTAAACACACAAATAGTTCCAGTTTTATTTACACACACAGACAACCGTAAAAGGCAACGCACGTTTTGACTCTATTTTTTTTTAAATATTTTTTGTCTACTCCACATATCTTTTTCAGATATATTAATCACCTGATAACAGTAAAGAAAATGCATATTTAACAAACATGACGTAAGATTTTTTATCTATCGATAAAAATCGATTCGATTGTAACAAACAACTCTAGAGATACGATATCTAAAGGCTCTGTAAAAGAGATAGCGCGATACAAATGTGGCGAGTGTAAGAGAGATAGAGAAATATCGATAATTGCCGGCATCTTCATTGGGTTGGACGACTAATTATGAAGATATCGATAATCAGTACTTATTTATTATCAATACAATACTGATTAGATTATATTTGAACAATCTGTTTGAGCCTTCGAAGCTATTTAAAAGGCTAAAGATAAATGTATTGATGACAGCATTTGGGATTTAATTATTGTAAAGGGAAGTTAATATGGGAAACGCAAGAAAATTCTTTCCAAACGCGGGTAATTGAACTTAAAAAAAAATATTGGTTAGAGGGAAAATTGAGTCTGAAGTAGGTATGTTCCTTTCAATAAAACTTAGACCTGCATCAAAATTATGTACGTGGTAGTTATTTAAAAATCATTTATTCAAAAATCATATTTCAGCTACTTAATAAAAAAAAAGCATACTACTTTAAAAGATGTATAATTTTAAAGACAAGTTTTTTTAACTAGTGTGACAAGGTTTCATATTTCACTGTCTCGATTCTGATCTCAAAAGACGCAGTTTTCCTTAAAACGCGTCCACATTCTTGACATCAGTTTATCTTTATATGGTTGAGTAAAAGCTATATCATGTACATACGTAGTAATACTTTTGGGCTGTAATAATGTATGTAATTGTTATGACATTCAAAACTTTATATGTAGTTTTCCTAATCATAGCAATTTTCCATTAAAAATACGCAAATCAGCTTAAACTTAACTAATCGATGCGGCGCTAGTGTCTTTGCCTAGCAAATAAAGGAAAAAAAGTTCCATAATTTTGTGAAGTAGTATTTTCTTTTTTTAGTTCTTTATAAATGACTAGCCGTTTTCCCGCGGTTTCACCCGCGTCCCGTGGGAGCTACTGCCCGCACCGGGATAAAATATAGCCTATGTTACTCGCAGATAATATAAATTTCTAATGGTGAAAGAATATTTAAAATCGGTCCAGTAGTTTTTGAGTTTATCCATTACAACCAAACAAACAAACAAACAAAGTTTTCCTCTTTATAATATTAGTATAGAAATAAGCCAAAAGGGACTTAAGAAAAACTTTGATTTGGCTATATCAGAAAGACCAAAAATACACACCCTTTACACAAACCTTTATTATAATTATAAACATCTACATATAAGTAATATTCCTATTTATTAGCTTACAACAGCAAATAAAGTCTCTAACTACCTTCAAACAAGGCCACTCGTACCCCTAGTTACGCATCATCAGTCCCAAGACTTATAATTATCTAGAGACGCTTTCTCAAGACAGCAGTGTGTGCGCACCCTAATTAACTGACTAATGTGGTACTATCTACTTAATAGTCTACAAAAGTAATTATCTTCATGAAGATAAAAGATACATGTATGAATGTGTATCTATCTATATGTGCTTATATTTCAAGTGGAAGAGTTTGTTTGTTTGTTTGCAGGCACAAATCTCAAAAACTGCTTATCAGATTTGGAAAAATCGTTCAGTGTTGAATAGTCCATTTATTTAAGAACATTTAGAGCTACTTTTCACTTTGTTGCGCGCAGTAGTTTTCACGGGAGGCGGGTGAAACCACTGGAAGAAGCTAGTAAATATTTGTGTATTCTAGAAGGTGTAATAAAACTGGTTTCGCAATGCAAAACAGCTCCAAAATTAGAATTTTATCTTAAGTAGTGTTAATAAATATAAATATGCTAATCTGAGTCTATATGCGTCTGCAACCAATAGTGTTGCACCACGAATGACATTTGATAATCGAGCAATCCTATTGGTTGATTTCAAATGCATTCTAATGGAGTACAGAGTACTACACTACATAACAATTTACATCTTTACTTAGAGTATCTCTTTCTATTACTATTGTACCTATATGAAAGGTTTATAAGTATAATTGTGTGTCTGTATGTTTGTTACTCTTTCATGCTAAAACTGGATTTTAATGAGACTATAGTTCGGCCATTCAGAGAATGCGTTCCTGACACGTCGCGATTGAACTGACGACGTAACTTTGCAATGGCGTTGCAGTTACGATAAAAATATTTTTGCTGGTTGTTTACCGTTTTAACAATTGAGGAGCATTAAAACAACATTATTATATCAATAATCAATGAATGTTATAATTTTGTGCCAAACTGAGTGTCAAATAACTTGGTAAACAATATTTTTCTAAATCTATACTGCGCTATTACAAGGTTATGTCAGCGGTTTATATTTTGTAGTGCTGTGCTAAAAATAACAGGCAAGTATCGTAATCTGTTCTTATACAGTTATAATATAAAATAATACGTTTTGATTTTCTTTTTAAGAATTGGAAAATAATGGACTATAAGACTTAATTATAACGTTTATGAAATATAAAAATAAAACTATGACCAAACCGCATTTTTATACTTAGATTAAAAATGGTAACCCCAAATGGCGTTATGGGCCGCCATTTTGTGACGCTAAAACAGTCGTCCGTTGTCGTTTCGTGCGCATAGACCACGTTTTTCAAGTGTTTTCGATCTGTTTTTATTTGATTACCCGGCTTTTGTTAGACCGAGATATCAGGATTGATTCTGTTATTGATAATAATATAATTATACATGTAGGCGAAGATGATGATGAAGACACCACCTCCTCAAGCAAATCGGAGTCTGATTAATATTCTGTTCGCACATTCAATTCAATGTACTTGTAACAAAGAATAAATAAAACAATTTTATTATATGAATATTACCTTTTTTTGGTTTCCACTTAAATAACTAAAATATAAAACAAATGATTCCGCCAATTTAAAACGAAAATAATCTTAAAATAATGCGGCGGTTCATTTTGAAGGAACGGTAACGAACTCAGTGTTATGTTGTGCCCATCACTAGTCGTGACTAACTGATAGGTGTCAGGAACGCATTCTCTGAACGGCCGAAGTATAGGCAGTAATACAGTTTATTTATTAGAATAACATATAGGAAACTCTTTATCCATGTGCGGGAAATAGTGCTCATAGTCAGAAGGCCTTAAAGTTATATTTAAAACTATAGGTAATATCATTGACGTTATTAGTCATTTACTGTTTGCCAAAATTCTGAGAATGACGCTCCTCAAAACTGTATAGTCAAACATTAACACACAGATATTATTCATAGTAGCAAATCATGCTAAACTGGCTGATTTTATTAGGAGCAGGGTTTTTGCTTCGATTTCACTCGCGTCAAGAAAACAATTTTCCACATCTTTTTAAAAAACTAGCTTTTACCCGCGGCTTCGCTCCCGTCAACTGACTTCTTTACTTCAACCTATTTTTTTTTTCATAAGAACCTTCTCCTGACAATAACAAACACAACAAAAAAAGAATTAGCCAAATTGGTCCAGGCGTTGTTGAGTTATGCGCTTACCAACACATTTTGAGATTCATTTTTATATTATAGATTACAGCAGGTAAAGAATTTTCAAAATCGGTTCAATTGATCCAGAGATTACTCCGTGCAACATAAAAAAATCACAAACCTTCCTCTTTCTTTTTTTTTATTAGCAGTGAAAAATATACTTAAAGACCTATATACAACTAGCATCCATCAGCAATTTCACCCGTTTCCCTACACAGCCAGAAATATAGTAGCTCTTATCTTATTTTGATATAAGCTATAACTATATACTGCCAAGTTTCACCAAAACCCATCCAGTAATATTTGCGTGAAAGAGGAACAAACATCCATACATAACAGACTCACTCAATATCAGTAATGATTTAATTCGATCAGAAATCAAAACTAAACCTACTACAAGAAGTTTACCGTCATGGTGAAGTTTCTAATCAGGTAAAGATTGTAGCATCATGACGTTAGCAGTATCAGATTAATATATTTATCTATATCGTACAAATCTTGTTAATCTTAATAGGCATACGTGCGTGACCATCAAAAGATTGGTTATTTTATTATATAACTACATACCTGTTATGACTCGTGTTTTTCCACAAAAGTTAAAAAACATAACTGCTAACGATAACGGCCGTTTGAGTACATCTTCCCTTTAAAATTAATACTTAAACTACCGGTGAGGCTGCTATGAAAACGGCCAGTAATGTTTGTCGTGATGACGAAGATGTATGAAATTGGAAATTATTAATTTGTACACAGCTATAATTAAAGGATGTTTTTTATCAGATTATCATGAAAAATATTTTAAGTTGAGGGCTTGCATTAATAAACCAGCAACCACATAAATGGTCAAATCGACCAATAGGTACTTCTTTTTAAAATTCTAAACCTAATCAGCAATAATTTATATCTGAAACAATCGATACAGATAAATTATAATGCTACAATTCAGTAGTGTTTGATATATGGGCTAACGCGTGACAATTACCTAAAACGTCACAGCGGCATTTATCAGCATCAAAGCTTTTGATGCTATTGGCCTGGGAATCTAATAATCCCTTCTATCGCTAATATTGTTATCAACTAAAAGAAACATCTGGGTTGCGATATCAAATCTTACGCATTCCATTGAGTTACGTATAAAAATATACTGTATGTTTCTTCAGTATATGGTCTGTCTTTGAGCTTATCAAAAACCTTTACATGTTCTTCAAAACAATTAAAAATATCGGTCCCTCTTTAACACTCAGGCCTCAAAAAGGTTCAAATATTTTAAAGAAATATTAATCTTAAATTATGTTAAATACAAATGACCTTACTAAGCTTTGAAGTCCAAACTTCTTGGCCGTAGTAAGCACGACCAATCGTAGATTACCATCAACTTATACTTAGGCGAAGTCGGAAGTAATTGATAGTATCTACTAACGTGTAATAACTGGTATTTATTGCGTTGTGGTCGTTATTTTTGACAGAAGTGTAAACTATTGTTTTTTGTTTTATTTCCGTCATTTGTTTTTGTGGATGCATAGAAATGCGGAAATAAAAGTTTCAATTGCATAGTGTTAAGCTGCTTCATGCTGTTATATTTTGCATTAAATTTTATCAGTTTACTTTTAAATTGTAAGAAATTTCGAAGTAAAACAAAGACATTATTTAAGTTGAGGTATAGATATGTACCTCAAAATGTTGTTTTGATTTTGTACCTAATTTATAACCGCGATTGATAAGATCACGCTATCGAATGTGAAATTAGGTACAACATCAAAACAACACTTTATTTTGAATTTTCTACTAGATGTAATAGATAAACTTTGACGTCGAATTAGACCTTAAAATTTCACAATATTAAAACATACTAATCGAAGTAGTTTTTTAACAAGTACATACCTGTGTTCTTCCAAGGTTTAATACGTAACGAGTAAAGATCTTGTAGATTTGAACCAGTAGAGGAAATAATAAACATATCTAAGCTTAGTTGTTTACATGCAATTCATTTGATAAAGAGGTCGGCTGACAGATTTATATATTTATATTTATCGTTTTTATTGCATGATGCATCTCTTCCTTGTTTGTGTTGAAGGATATTTTTTTATAGTTTGTTAACAACTATGTTATTGATAGGCTTCGTTAATGATGAAATTATCAAAATGTCAAATTCTGCGTACATGTCTTTGGATAACATTTTAGTGCTAAGTTTATGCATAGAACAAAGAAGAAATTCTGTGTTTTTATCAAGATTGTAAGAAAGATTTTTGTTTGAAAAATGGCTGCTCATTTTGGGAAATAGTACTCACTATTTTCTTTCTAAAAAACCTCTCCTATCTTCAAAAATAAAGTTCAGTCATGCGACTGAAAAAAAATCATTTCTGAATGAAAATTCCTCAGTACTCATAAAAACCTTCTTCATTTTTGTAGTCAGTTAAAAATGTAAAGCGCATACAAAGCTTGTTTGTTCAGATAATAACATGTTAAAGCTTTGATCTTTAAGAACTCGGAAGCAATCCTTACGAAGGTCGATTGTGAGACGATTACTGGCCAAGAAAACAACTGACAGCACAGAGCAAATTGTACCCTAACTCCCTACACATAAGGTACAATTTAGCTTAAGGAATCAGGTTGGATTTTTTGCCAGTTTTATTAAATTGTACCAGTTTTGAACTCAGGTGCAAGTCTGGTTTCTTTACTTAGTCACGAGCACGACAATTTATTTTGAGCTTTATTTAATCGATGCTTATTGGTCGCAGTATATTTTTTATGTGCATATGACAGTAGGTAGTTGTAATGGTTGGGAAAACCAGGCATTTTAGGGAAAGTAAACCACCTGTTTTTCACGATTTTCTTTGGCTATACATTTTTCTGGCGTGAGCTATTTCTCTAGGAGAGAGTGGAATTCAATTTGTCACAAAAGATGGTATTTAAAAAAATGCTGTATATCAAAATTAATAGCATAAATCCTTTGAATATAAACGTATAGGTATTATGTAAAGTTCATAGGTGTAGATTTAATTAATTGAATAAACGGCTCCTTCTTGTATCATTACACAGTACTTTTTGCCCTTTAACATAATATCAGTCCTATAATTTAAAGTCCATTATGCGAACACAATGATTATATGTATTTTTCTATTGGACTTATTTTTATTGGACTCATTATGTTGACATACAATGTTATTGTGGTGTTTCGGCAATTATGGGTAACGAAGTTTTGATTATCTTGTGTTTATATGTGTGTTATATATTACATATGCGTGTACGAAAATATTTATTGTACTCAACTTAAGAGTTAGTGAGTCTTGCTACAAAGTCTTGCTACAGGCTTGCTACTACAAAATAAAACAAACAAACAAAAATATTTTTACATAAAGAAATTACTCGACTTTTTACATAAAGAAAAACAACTATAACTAATCAAACAAAGGCCCAATGCTATTTAAATACACGAACAGTACTACTTGCAGTCTGACCGATTTGCAACGGTTCATACGCTCTGTTAGACACGGTGTTAAATAAACCTCTTTATTTATTTTATTTGTTAAAATACAAGAAATCAGAAGGATAATAAAATGCAAGTTTTTATCGCAAAAAGTGCTGAAAGCTTTAGACACGGCCAGCTGTGTGATTTCAGGCTTAGAAGAAAAATATTTTGCGATTGTAAATGCTGATTCGTTGACGCTCAGTCAACACGAAATAATATCTAATCACTGGGATCGCGATTTTACCTAAGTCCCGGGGAAAGTTCTTTTCATACGTAGATAAAAAGCATTCCTCGATAAATGGGCTATCTAATACTGAAAGAATTTTTCGAATCAGTCCAGTGGTTTCTGAGATAAGCGCTTTCAACAAACTCTTCAGCTTTATGTACAATATTCGTATAGATATACTGCAAAGTTATTCCCAAAAGGAGACAAGTTAAATGAAGCCCATACGTAGTTTCGAAAGCCCAAGAAAATTCCTAACATGTCACTTAAACTACTTACTCATACATTGGAAAACTTCTAAACGCTTTCGAATTTTCTGCGCGCACATTCGCAATTGACCCTTGAATGACGCGAGACCATTTAGATGCCTTGGCAATGGTCGCACAGAATAACCGGGCTACATAGCCTGTGTGGGTACGGGTTAAAGTATGGTGTCTATACTTTCTTGTAAGAATTATGGTGGTTAAGTTAGTATAAAGATTTGAAGGCAGAGTTAAAGTTATTTTTGATATTTATAAAAAAAAGACATTAACCGCAATTACTTACATTTAGATTCAATTTTAAGATTGGATATAACTAACAAAACAAGACAATTTTTAATGTAGATTTACTGGAATATAGTGCACACCAAGAAAAAGGCGTAAAAAGTGCGTTATACAGAAAATCGTAAAACAAACCACTCATTGAATCGCATAAATTTCTATCAATATTTCTCCAGTTACCACGCCTTCCCACACAAATACTTCCACGTTGAAAAAACTTAGTATACCCCACACTAAGTTATCGCATATGTTGTCATATGACTAATAACTTTAAATGCATAACCTATGAATAAGTCTTTCGACATGCATGTATTGAATTGACATAAACAATGTATTTCATAACGTCGTTCTTTTAGCTACATTGTTTGACATTTTAAGAGTATACAGTTATAGAATAGGTCTTGGATTTGCTTGAATTTCACTTTTGTCTATGTAGGTCGAGGACGCACTTTTAACGTCACCTCTTGGCTATGAGACACGCTTGCTACGAACGCCATTTACAATTTAAATAAAAAAAAATTGACTGTGACTTTTCACGGGCCAATAGAAGGTCTTTTGTTTTTTATTAGATATCTAAATGGCATTTTAATTTCGAAATTTGAAATTGAAGCAGTTTTTATCAAGTCTATGTAAAAAGGTTGAATGAATCTTGCGATAAGTAGTTGCCTCAATGAATTTTGCAAGAACTCGAATCGACTGATGGAAATCCCAACATTATGTAAACCTGTAAATATTGTAATATGCACCTTATTGCTGATTATATTGTGGTTGAATTTAGCAATATCATTGTCTAGCTGACTCACGTAAAATCCGTTTCGAAACGAAGTTTTAGTGATAAATAATTTTAGAAATGACTGTAGTAATTGTGGTTTTAATCAGCTTATTAAGAGTCGCCATACGATAAGTTAGCTTATCAACTTAAGTACTTGGCAAGTGTTCATTGAGGAAAATAGGAACTAAAACAAAAGGGTACGTAATGTCTAAAATCGGCTTTTATTTGGGGAAAAGATAAAAGATATTTTCCACGCTTAGTTTCCTATCGGGTGTTTAGTTTATGAGATATTGATCTATTGCTAATGATTAATTCATATCTGATTCCGTTTTCCTACATCTAATCCTTTTTCTTAGTGCATATAAAAATGATAAGTATATAACTAAGAATGACATACACGTATATCAAGGTAGTACCTTAGTTGAGTTAATACAAAAAATATATTTTGTTGCGCAAAACGATTGATCTTTTAAAATACTATTTTAAATATAAATTATAATAATATTGATCTTTTAAATATAAATAATTTTAAAACAATTGTTTAAAAAATCAAGTTTAGATTAAGTAAGTAGTTTGTATACTTGTTCTAAAAATAAATATGCATACAGCATACATTGATTACTGCATAGGTTAATATATTAGTATTGCAATCAACCGGTCTTGTATTAACTAGGAAGTCAAACAACTCTTAGGTAAGTTTCCTTTGTGTGTTGTTTATGTTGTATCTTGAAGATTTTATCTTAGATTAAGTTTTACTATAGGCAGAAAGGAAGGAAAAAAAACATTAATTATTAACAATTGACAAAAAAACTGACCAAATAAGCCCTTCTTCCCCTGCTATTTACTTACTCAGTTCTCCACAAAGAATATCTTTAAGATTCTAACTTGAAGCTCAATACAACAGGCATAAATGGCCAAAATAAATTTAGTATAAAAACCAATTTGAGACTCATCAAAAGAAAACCTAAAAAAGTAAATCTCATTTCACAATTTCAACTTAAAAATCTATTAAGCGGTTGGTAAATGACTGAACGCAATTTTCCAAGAATAGGGACACGGTATCGAAGCAAAAGTATCGATACCGTACTCATGAGTAGAATCGATAACAAAGTATCGTACTCATTAAAGTATCGAAATAAAAGTATCGATACTTCAAGGTATCGAGTACTTTTTAGATCAAAATTTGCTAGGTCAATATCAGTTAGTAAATAATGTCAGTTTTACTTCAGTTCAGCAGGACATAAAAAACAAATGGTATTGGTACCTACACAAATTTAATAGAATAATAGAAAAATGGAAAATAGAATGAATGAAACAAATCGAAAATGTAGCAAAAGGAAACAATATTAAGTTGAGGTATACTAAAAACTAGCAGTGTCCCACGGTTTCACCCGCGTAGTAGATTAAAGTTCCCATTCCTCCTCCGTAGAGTCACTTAAAAATAGAAGTTTGTTGAGCCTTTTTGGAGATAAGCGGTTTCGAATTTTTGTGATGGTACTTCCTGCTTTAGAAAATAATCGTTCTGAAGGTACTGACGTCGCAGTGATTGATATATATTCATTCTCGTGCCAATTAATATAATTTTGGGAAAACTACTTTCATATCTTCCCATTGTTTTAAGGGATCTACTGAAAGTGGCGAAACCTGTGCCGATAAGTAGTAGCTTAATTCATCCTTCATTTCAGGCTGTGATGAAGAACTTGCTTTATTATTCTGTTTTTTAGTGTGTGCCAACTTCTTATGGTGGCTCCAGAAATCAAATGTCGTTTCTTTTTCTAAGACAGAGTGTCTTAAAACATTTCAACGAGTGAGATAGAAAGCGCTGTTAAATTAAATTCTTCATTCGATACGATACCTGGGAAAAAGTACTTATTGAGTAAAAGTATCGACTGCAAAGTATCGAGTACAAAAGTATCGGTATCGAACTGGAATGTACTCGATACCACAAAGCATCGATACTTTTTTCGTGTCCCTATCCAAGAAAGGTTCGCGTCTCGACAGACTTTGGAATCAAATCACGGCTGAATCATAGTGTTGCGAAAGTAGGAGGAAAAAAGTTGTCGATGTTTCCAAACGCATTTTTTGGCAAACCGTTGTGAAATTATTTCGTGAGTCAAGCTGAGATAATTGTTATGGTTTGGGTTTAAATGGTAGTAGGTTTTTGTGGATCTTTAGTGGTTATGTTGTTTTTTAACACATAGATACACAGTTTTTTTTTTTGTGTTACCTTAGGTAAATAGATAGGTAGAGTAATATCTAGCAAATAAATTAGGTATGGAGTTATTTTATTTATTTGATATAGGTAGTTAACAGCTGACAATATTATATTTAAATTACCAGTTCTATATGTATGTACCCACTTGTTTTTGCTTTTCTATGCTTCAATATTCGATAAGTAGCCAGAATTACTATACGCAAAAAAAAAACACTCATTAGAATACATAGGTACACGTGGAATAGCTTAGAGATATATTAAATTAATCGCTTGCAATGCATTTTAATAATTATAAACCTGTATTAGTAAAAAAAAAACTTAATTATTCTGGCAGCTTTATCATTTATTGACATTATAATTACCAACTTTATATAACTAGAATTAAAATAAAAGAATTACTTTGACATGGTTCTATAACGTGTTGAAAAAGCTAACAGTTATCACCTTTTCAAATTCACGTTTGACATTCAAAGGGCGGCCATATTGGTTTTATTAACACTACTTTATTCGGGGCGTGTATGTGATAATTTGTAGTTCATGGAAATTTACATAGTCCGTTATTTGTATTGTCCGGCTAAACTAACTGAAAAAATTGCGGAAAATTGAAAATTATAGAAATAAGCAAGCAAAAAATTACATACAGTCTTTACGTCCTTTTAAAATTGATCAAGGAATGTAAAATTACATAACAGTCGGTATTAATATACCTACCATTGTTCTTAAGCACACTAGAGTCATACATATTTATGAAACATAATAATACATAGTTATTAGATAGACTCGCACGTTTGTTACCATGCTTGTAGATTCAAGAAATACATAAATAAATGTCAACTTTACAATTAAAATAGATTTGTACTATAAATAAAACAAAAAGCATAAAATCACCAAACATGTACGAGCTAAAGCACAACAAAGAAAATCGTGCACAAATCAAATTTATCGATACGAATAATCGAGTAGGCGGCGAGTACCGATTTTATGTATCGAATGCGCTCGCGCCGCCCAATCGCAGCGGTGAAAGGGAAACTTGTTTTGCGTCACAGGCTGTATAATGTTACGTTTGTGTGTACGACCTTGTTTTACATGTAATTATTACGCATAATTGTGACCACTGTTTGTAGGTATGATAAGCCTGAGTACTTTTTCGAACAAAGCCGTTATTAACTTGTTAAGACTTAATTGATATGAGCTTTTGTATTAAAAGTTCACTTATTAAGCCTTAAAACCTTTTGTAAATAATTAAATATCCAGCCAATTGAACGTGAATATTGTGTATTTTAAAACAGTTTGACAGTAAGCTCTTGCATGCGTCTAACGCCATCTGTTGACGAACGCCAGAACTTCTACGTAGCGAAGCTTTCGTGAATCGATCATCGATATTTTGGTTGGCCTTTTGATAACATCAATAACTTTACCGTGTCAAATTGTTCATGTTGCATATTATATTTTGTACTTGGAACCAGTTGTTAACAATAAAACAAAAGATTATGATTAGTTTCGCGCACGTGGTTCGAAATGAAATATGGTTTACGTTCAGCCATTTTGAATTCAAATTTGTTTTTTGTTTTGAATAATAATTCAATCATTGTCTGTGACTAAAGGTTAAACGGTGGACGATTTAGTATTCTTTTTTATAAATATATAGGTAAGATTTCGATAAACCATAGTGCTAAAATGTTAAAGTAATCAAAAACATAACCTCAAATTTTATTTAACAAATAATTATTTCAATATAATCCCCTAGTTTTCCAAGGCTTCAACCTAGCAACAAACAAAACATAAGTAATGCAATAATCGTAAGATCAAATCCGCCATTTGTAAGTGGCGGGGAAAACCTGAGACCTTGAGAACTGGTTCCACTCACTCGCCGCGCAAACATTTCATGCTAGCGTACATTTTGACGATATTCTATACGTATATGTACCTAAAATGTATATGTGTGTATAGGTGTGCATTTCAGTAGTATTTATATACGTATGTCGTAGTACTATATGTATGAGTGTGGGTAAATGTTTTAGTGAGTGTGTGTGTGAGGGTATATAGGTGTGAATTTCAGTAGTACCTATTTATGAACATATGTATGTAGTGGTAAGCTAGTCATCTCGTTTTCTGTAAGGGTGAACCGCATTCCGATGGTTTGTTTATGGAAATGTGTGTGAAAAGTAGTTTGATTTTGAATTATGTATGGAATGACTTGTCAATTATTTTAAAATTGGATATTTTAAAATGATGAATATTTTAAACTTCTTTGATACATGTTTTCTAAATTGCAAAGATAAACTCAAACATATTTTAAGTATCTTTTTACATTCTCTTTTGCTCGCCAGTGCATTCTTTTCATGCACCTGTTTACATAAGTAATTATAAATAAAAATCTTAATTACTTAAGTGTTCTTATGTTTAAGATAATACCTATTATGTAAGTGTCTGATTAGTAATTTTATACTTAGCAAACTTTCGACAGAGTGCTTGGCAATTACTTACTAATTACTGAAAAATAATTTTGTTCATGAACCAGATAACAGTTTTTAATTTATTTTATAGTAATAATTTTCTCACAATTTTCATAAAAACAAAGTCTTGGTTTTATGATTTTATTGCCCCGTTATCAAATAACAACGTTGACCAAATTCTCTAATACAATAAAGACGAGATATTTTTTGTTTCTTACTACTGATCAGATTTGATGAGGCTATACTATCCCTGAGTAATAAAGGCTATATTTTATCCCGATACATGCAGTAGTTTCTCACGGGACGCGAGTGAATCCACGGGAAACTACTAGTATCTCATAAATAGCGCATCGAATTAACTTGATAACTGCCTTACAGTCATGATAACGCGACCCCCTGTCAGATTTGATGACACACACATTCTATATATTATAGTAAAGATAAAAAGTATCGGGGTGTACGTACGTGACCTGCAACACTTAGCGAGTATCATCTAAAAAATCTGTGTCAAAAACATGACGGTTTCGACGAATTTACACTTGATTAAGTCAACAAACTTTATGTGTATTTTACACTTTTTTGTGATAATAGGTGTGCAAATGAGTGCAAAATGCGGGTAAGATTTTTTTTATGTAAAGGTTAGATGCATTGAAATACTATTTAAAAATTGGCATATTATTGACAACGTTTAAAAATTATTAAGTCTTTCAAAATCCATTAAAAGTAGCGCTGAGAAAAAATATAACTAACTAGCTGTATTCCCGTGGTTTCACCCGCGTCCCGTGAGAGCTACTGCCCGCACCGGGATAAAATATAGCCTATGTTACTCGCAGATAATATAGCTTTCTAATGGTGAAAGAATATTTAAAATCGGTCCAGTAGTTTTGAGTTTATCCATTACAACCAAACAAACAAACAAAGTTTTCCTCTTTATAATATTAGTATAGATATCAAAAGTACCTAATTAAATTCTTCGTCTCTAGATAAAATGTTAACTTCAAAATGATACTTAACACCATGGAAAATTAAAAAAGGTTCCACCCATCAACTAACCGTACGTGACATCTGAAACGTTTGCACAATCTTATTAAGTTTAATTATTATACAAATCACCATTAGGGATTTCTGTGTTCTAAATACAGAACAAATGCGTATACTATTAATTTTATACGTGACTGCATTGCCCTATTATACGTTATTGAGATTATCTCATCAATTTTTCCTGTCAAAGTACATGCCTGATAAGGTTTAAAGTATACCAATATTTTTAGTCGTGATTTCATCTCTTATAGATAAGGAAAACAGATTTAACTAAAATGTCTGCAGACAAAGTATATCTTGTGAGATAATATACCAGCCCTATCAAAAGGGAAAATAAGCCTTAGGAGGTCTGTTACAAGTTAGAACATTCTGTGTGAATTTTTACTTTATCATTCCATCTAGGTGTCAGATTTTTACTTACAAAAACCCACCCTTGTTTCTTCTGGAGCCCTTTGCGCGCCAGGACTATGGTAAATCTTTTATTAAGATATTCCCTTTATTCGTCTATGTCATAATAGATCAAACTTAGTACCTTCTCACCTCGTGACACTACAAGTATATGGTACCCAGTATCCGTAACACCAGACCATTAAAACCCGCGACTCGTGCAGTTGCTAATGAACTCACGATTGATTCCTCAAAGCCAAGCGGATCCTGCCTCTAAGCCGGGAAAACTATGTGGTCAAGGTAACCTCAAAGATTTATACTCTATGAATGACAATAAAATATCGGACGGATTACACAATGGGCTGTTGTTTAAATTAAATCTATTTATAGGTGTGTAATGTTTAGTGTTTGGTGGAGTTTAGAGTTGATGTTCGGGTAATAAAGTTTTGTAGGTACTGTGGAATGTTTATTTTCAAGAAAAGTGTTAAGAAATGGTTAGTAAAATTACTAAAAGTTTTCTTCATATTGAGGTAATATGTCGGCTTAATAAATATTTTACTTCACCGCCTAAAATATAAACATTAGTTTGATTATGACCATTGATTGAAAGGTTTAGCTACTAATAATCAGTTGATACCAAGAGCCCATTATTGCTAAGATTATAACAAGTATGTAAAAGCATAAAACTTATGATAATACGATGTTAATGAACATCAGCCAAATCATTATCAGTATATTGTTATCAGTCAAATAACACGCCCTAAGCATTAATTTTACACTCCCACCTGTGTTTAATTTCATACTGATTTCTAAACAAACAGCGATTAAGTCTATACATATTAGGTTTATTTGCTCGGTGTCAGTTAAACCTGCACTTAAACTGTGTTAGTTAACTGTCTGAACTGCCCAGTTATTAAAACTTAATAAAAATTATACATTTATTAATAACACCTGAGAATAATTTTGTATTGATCAAATAAAAACAATATGCTAACTTTTAATTTTAGATTTTAATTAAAAAGTGATTCTGTTCTTAGTAAACGAGTTATTTTTGTGTTTGTTCAATATCCTAAAATGTTACCAATTACTTTAAATCATTTTCAAATCATTAGGCATTCAATTAATGACTCACTTATAATTTAGCAACAGATAATTTTTTTTTATTAGAAATAGTTTTAGCCGATGATAAAAAGATAGGTTCGTTTCACAAATGTCACCATTATTCAGCAAGAGCAAGATAATAAAATAGATAAAAATCTAATATCTATGTCAACTCTTCAAAATCAAGCAGATAAATAAGTTTTATTTCTTGACATTAACAAGTTCACGGGAACCAAAAAAAAATGGTGTTTTAATCAGATAAAAAATAAAATAATACCTAGTTACATTAAAAATTTTTTTTCCTCCAAAGGCTCCTATTATGAAAAACTTGCACTATCTTATCAAAAAAGGACCTTTGCTCCTTACGATAAAATGGCCCGATAAAACAATATATTTATCGAGTGTAAAATGATAAAATGTTAAAAAGAATTACGGTCTTTCCACGTAGACAGTCGCGGCCCTCGATCGGGAATAAGCCATTCATAAAATACTGATTAAATAAAATAAAATGTAAATATATTTATTGTATAAATGCAATCAAAACGATAAAAAATAAAATCAAGTTATTTGAATAAAAATCTTTGATTTTTATATTGGTGGAAAAACTATTTTTAGTTTAAGTTTTTACGGACATTTTTGCGGGTATTTTTGGAAAAAAAGAATGGTGTCCTGTTTGGGATCAATACTGGCGAAACTACGGAGGACATTATTTTGTGGCTGAGGACTATCAGGTAATTAAGAAGATTATTATCTTATATTTTTTTGATAAAAAATAAATTTGGTCGATAAGATTGTCAGACACATGTATGAATGTACTTTTTTCATGTAATTTAACCAATATGCTCTTTTTAAATAATTTTATTTTCTTCTAAAAAATATTGTGATTTTTTGTTATTTTTTTTCTTTATTAATATGTCACCCATAAACTAGACACTCAACAATGATGACACAGGGTGACATCATTACGATTACCATTACGTAATCATTGGATTTTCTCTCCATTTTAGTCACTTCGAAATGTGCAACAATTTGGTGGGTTGTAAAAGCCTTTTAGTATTAGCTATTAATGTGTATTTTATAACATTTTAGATTAGTATTTTTATGCATCGTGTTTTAAAATAATTTTGTTTCTTGTGTTAATAATTACAGTGTGAAAGAATTATAGAATAATTATATAGGATAATTTACTTAATAAGCAAGATTTTAGGATAAATGAAGACCTTTGTATACCTATTAATTATTTTTTTGTTAACTTTGTTAGTTATATTTATAATAGGTAATTTGAATTAGGGTACCGGCTTGTTAAAATTAATTGGAATAAATAATATTTATTTCTCTTCTTATTTTTTAGTTAGAGAAAAATTACCTATTTTTTAAATTTTACATCACCTGACATCGGATGATTAATGGTTATTTACACTTGCCCCACCCACTCATACAAAGTAGCAATTCAATTCAGGGTATGTTTACACACAAAATACTCAATGTAATATTTTGCACACGACTTGTATAAGCGTGGGTGCTTTATGAATGGGGTTTTCGCAGTGTCATAAAACAACAACAATGACTTAAGCAGCCGGCATTCCCCCTTACATAACTACTGGCTAAAAAATAGATTCGCGAATCACTAAAGGTATTGTTTATAGTTTAATAAACAGTTACCTTTTCTGTTAATTAGTTTTCGTATAAAAAAATGACGAAGAATCACTACTGGTCAGTTTGGAAAAAAAATACCATTGTCAGCTTCCGCATCTAATAGTACATAGTGTAACAGGACATCTTAGGGTACTTTATGAAAATAAGTAGCTATTATAAAAATAGAGACTAACCTACTACAACTTTCTTTTGCATAAAAATTCACGCAGAAAAAAGTACAACCCGTTGATGTCTTTGCATACTGCAATTCCAGTCATTTATTCGACGATTACATACAGTGAATCACTGCGATATTTCATAGGTAATCGTAATGATAATTATGAATTAAAGTGAATTCAGACCGTGCGACCAAAATGTGTATTTGAATTCACACGTGTAAGAATTAACGTGTGCGTGTGTGTGTGAGTACAATACGTACACGCCTTCTTTGTCTGTAATCAAGTGTTATTACTGAATGAATGAAGTGCGGAAGGGTGGTTTTATGACGTCACTCACGATCACTTAGATCACGACTCATTTACCCATATCAATGAGGGTGGGTTAACCCCCTCTATATTAATATTTATGTGATCATAACTGTCATGGGTAATCGAGATATGGGGTGATTTGATTACCATAATATTATATCATAGTACCTTCACATACATTCCGCTGTTATAATTATCTTGCAGACTCTGAATGGTGCGGTTATTAATGTTGACATTACCATTGATTATAATCTATTTAAAAATATCGTTAAAATACCCATGAATAATGATTCAAATTTATCATGAAACGCCCATTATTATTTGAACTTAACAATAATCTAAATATTTAAATAACTGCAGATAAGATTGACCAAGTTAAACATTTTTGGGTCACAGCCGACGCTGATAACTTGTTAACAATCCCAAATGTTATTAATAAACAAAATTTCTTGCATTATCACGTCAACGGCATAATGTTTACGGAAAATTTTATCGAACATTCAAATTAGACCAGATACAGGATATCAAATTAACGAAACACAATGGAATCGAACAGTAACCAAATCACTTTTTAATTTCGTCTTTCGTTTCGATTCTCAAAAACGTCATAGAAACTATAATTAATTGTGTTATGACGTTGTACGACGCTGTTCTGATGTGAAAGTATTTTGTTATATTAGTTTAGTGGCGGCGTACTTCCCGTAGTGACGTAGCCACTCATTGAGGGCAAAGCCTTCGTGCGCGGCGCAGCGCTCAGTGGCTGTGTGATCTATCCGCCGTACACACGCACTCATGTTGCCAAAAAAAAACCGGGAGTATATTTAATATAGAGTAGTGTAATAAAAAAACTGTGGGCGGGAAATTTGAATCGACGTACCAAGGAGTTCGCCGGCCGGCATTATAACCTCTTCGCAATGGATGCGACGCAAGCGCAGCTCTGTTCGGATATTTGACTGTGTGAGTGCTTTTTAGAGGTACATTCGTACATTCAGTGAGTGGGGGCTCCTAGAGGAACCAAGTGAGTGAGACTCTTACACGGATCTCTGGATTTTTTAGCTTACCTGATATTGTTATTGTTTACGAAAAGGTACCTTTGAGTTATGTAACACGTTGCAGTATCAATTTTGAGGTTATGAAGTAACGGAATCAAAACAAAAAGTAGTGTCAAGGAACTGAAAGCCGGTCACATTCTATAGATATGTTGGGTCATAGATGCGTAGTTTGTGTGTAGGTTATATACTTATTATTGTATTATTACTTGGAGGACAAACAATACTTTATTATAATTGAAATCGGCTTTGGTGTTTATTGAACTTCGTTTAAGGCCTGACGATAATCTTTACAAAAACAATTATAACTTAGTTTTGGCTATAAAACTTATTCTTAATCGAGAGACAAATAAATTGATTCCCACAGCCTAAACAATTCACATCCTCTTGGGTCTAATAAAATTCGTTAGTCAACGATAAATAAAACACTTTGACATCCGTTTGCGATAAACTAACGTTTGGGGAAATCCGATCGTATTTTGTCTAGTTTAAAATAGAATTCTAGACTGACATGTTTTCTTTGGGAGTTCATAAAAAAACTTAGTATGTATAATAACGATTCTTTGATTCCTTATACGGTGTTGCACCGGTATTTATGTTAATTCTTCTAGTTTTACTGTTTTGTATGTGAAAATGAGTTTTGGATTCAGCCTGTAGGTTTATCATGCAATTGCCAATAAATAAAGGTGTTGTATTGAAATACATAGGAACCTGAAAGATGGGTGTGGTCATGTAATATAGTATACTTTAACGACGAAATACTTAGGGTCAGCTCTTAGACAGTTATCTAGTTATTTGGGATCCCCAGACTCCTAAATCAGTCATGCAGGCTTCTTCCTTGCATTAAAAAAATAAAAACAAAATATTCAAATGGAAGGGATGACGGCGTAGGCTGCTACGAAATATCTCGTAGCAAAATCGTAGCGATAAACTTTTGGGTTCTTTGAACTCGTATCATCGTGGTTACGAAAAGATATTTGAACCTTTTGATATTGACTCTTACTGTCTATTGTTTTTAAGGTTCATAATTGCAAATCAAGTATATACACGTAAATAGGTGTTAAATCTAATGGGGGGATTCCAACGGCATGCAAGTCAAGTAATGGGCAATTTAACATTATCTCACATAGACAATCTTATTCAACTAGTCTGATGTTATTTTATTACACAATTGGTACAAACACTGGTGTGGAATAGAACCTCTTTTTAACACGTATAGGTAACTTAATTCTACCTTATATATATTCTTGGCAGTCCACGGTTTTCCTACATAACAGTATAAACACAGCATGCTCTATCTTATCAAACATTTTAAAACTTCAATCTTTAAATGTTTTTTTATTTATTAAGTAAAATGAGAAAAAATCTTCTAGCTATTTTGACCTCAGAATTTTATATTTTCATAAACATAAGACATCACTATCGACATAAAAGTTACAAACCATACATTCTATTCATCGAATACTTTTCCAAAGATATATCACTGTTTATAAACAAGAAGAGTTATTGGCTATAACAGTTTGTTTCTTGTTTAATACAACTGCAATAACAAAGTGAGAAAACTTTCCTGTAACAGATGGGTAGTCTGCTTTGTGCCACTTCTAGCTTAGCAACAGATCTGTGGTAAATAAGACTGTAGACTAATTTTTATTCATTCAAGATGTTTTTGTTTAAAATACACATTATTACGTATTTGTTTTGAGATAGTCTTGTCTAAAATATCTGCACCTGGTTTTATATCTTAAAAAGTTTACCACTATATCTATAGGTAGCATCAATGATATCATCATATGGTATATCTTCAGCTATTAACAAAATGCCTTTCAAATTTTAAAATACCACTCTAGTCGTTTAAATTATCTATGATAACTTTGCCCTGCCTTATCACCTACTCTACCTAACTACACGTGTATCGTTAGCGAAAATTGAATAAACTACCAATTTTAGAATCTATCCGAAAAAAAAAACATTTAAAATAGTTTCAATTCGTATGCAGCACAGAAGCATTTTTTATGGCTACAAATTGGTGAGCGAACTTTGGGAAACCCAAGGTCTGAAGTGTATCAGTGGTCTAGTATAGTCACGCTTGATCTCGACGCTGATTGGTCGACAATGTAATGACGTCAATGCATTTTGTCGGCCATTTTTTTGCGAAAAACGGAACACACACTTCCCTATAGGTTTTGCGATTGTTATTAAAGAGGGTTGGCTATTGTTGTTTTTAAATAGTTTATAGGTTACATTTTGACGTAATAGATACAGTTTAAAAATAGAACTTTATAATAAAGCCTTAGGCTTATTATTTTTCAATTTTAATACACTAGCACTTCAATCAATAGTTAGTATTCTCGCAATCAATGCACTCAAAATTCAATCAATATTTGATAATAAAAAATGCTTCAATCTAGGCTCTTTAATATGCAAAAGAAACTTTGATGGACTAACGGACTTCATATAATATTTTTCTTAATGTTTTGTTTATACAGCACACTCATATAATGTTTCATTGTGAGCTAAAACCGAGGGTCATTGGCTTTATTTTCTGCCTACTCTATCTTGCCATAGCAACAATCGCTTGATTGTTTATTTATAAAGAAATAGTCGCTTTGTTAGAACATGCTCGATATTAGGTAATCTTTTGAGACTATACAATTGTCTTTACTTGTAGTATATCATGGGTAAATAAATATGCCATTAGTATGGTTTAATTTAAAAGATAGATCGAGTTTGTATAAACCTAGTCAGCATGTAGTACAAATTTACCTATATGCATGTGTGTCATTCTAAAACAGAATAATCCATATTTTACAACATATTAATAAGAAACTATACGCACACATCGGGTTACCTGCTTGTTTATAACTGCTCTTAATTTATTCAAGTAATACTAACTAGAAATACCAGAAATGCCGCTAATTATGACAAATGCTTCGCCATAAAGTGTGTAAAAACTGTAAAATCCCATATCCGTCTGAATATTTCTTAGTAAATAATAATAGATTATGATCTATTTATAATCAGTGGTTTCAATCTTCGGGAAGTACGGATATACGTCTAGTCGGATACTTACTATTGACGCACAGAAGTGACTTGCATTTAGGCATTTTTTGTGCAGTCACAAATTCATGATTTACTCATTAGTGTTTGACAAGTTGAATTGAAGCGAAAATAAATTATTTAAGTCATCGATTGATCGACTTTATTTTAAGTCGTTACTGTATTATTGTAGCTAAGTTTATAATGATCAGATGTCTAAGTGTCTCCAAATTAAGCTATAAATAATATCAAATCATGCAAGCTGTGAAGACGAAATATTTGACATAAATTAACATTTAGTTACAACTGATTCACACATTATTTAACATGACATAAATAAATTAGAACGATTTTTAATCTAATCTGAAGCATTATACGGCCATATTTTTCTATTGTTCATGATATTGAATGTATCGCGTAGTATCTAAGCTATTAGTTGGTAATGTAATATATTACAATACATAAAGATTATTTACGTCATTAAATTGCAATCAACGATCACGTGGACTTTATATGTATTCATTAATAAGTGGATTTCATACCTATTAATGAGCTAAAAATTACTTTCATAAAAAGTTAGGAGTACTTAAAATAAAAGCCGGTTTAAAATTAATATGCAAAATTAATAAACAAACAAATTTACAATTGTCAAGGGTCACATATTTTAGTACACGTCATATCTCAAATATTTGCTATAGACAATATATTGACATAATAAATATTATAATGAGATATACCATGTCTCTTTAAATTAATTCCCAGACACTTCCGCGTGTTAACTACTACTTATAGACTATGCGTGACCACATGTAATGTTAAGATTAACATACTGAAATTAAATATGTAAATAAAACATTTAAAAAAATTATTGTATCGTACCTATTTTTTCTTCACAAATTGTTCTGTACCAATAAGTCATATCCAGCTTCTGACTACTAGGTATGTGTATAAAAATTATATAGTACACAGGTTAAGACACAAAAGCATATTTTTTTTCAATATTGTAAATATCAGCAAAAAATTTTCTAGAATCATTAGGTGAAAATAATAAATAAAAATTAAATTGATTCTCGTTTTTTCCCAGAAAACTCATTAACAGTCTGATACCAATAAGGTGTTCAACCTTAAGAAGCCGTTTTTAATATCAAAACAATTAAATAATAATAATTCCTAATCACTTTCTTCTCGTAGATAATGACATCATCACCCTCTAGTAACAAACTCATAACCATATAATTAGTGACTTATATACAATCATGATAATATAAAACAGATTTGAATACTTTTATGATAACATCACGAAATTAAGGCAAAAATTAATGAGAGTGATTAAAATAAAATCAACTGACACGAGTAAGAAATAAACCTCAAAAAAAAAAAAACTAAAATGACCCTTATTTCGAAAACCATAAAGTTTATTTTCAACCACACTCAACTCACGTAGAAGACATAAAATGTCTGAAGGCAGCGTCACATTTCTATTCAAAACAAGAATAGTATTTTTTCCTATCACGACAAAACAAGTATTCTATGATTAACGGAACATTCAAATGAAAACAATACCAGTCAATATAAAGAACAATGATAACCAGTCAACACGTGGGAAATAATGTAAATGTACCGACAATTGTTAGAAAAACTGAAAAAAAAAAGTAGAAAAATAAAGCTAGATGTTGATAACTGGCTAGACCGGTTCGGGTACAAGAGAATTTTCGCAAAGAAAATGCAATTCTGCGCAGTTGTGTGTCCAAGTGTGCATACATGGGGGGCTGTCGTTACTTAGAGTAAGATTTATTGGACCTTATTACTTCTACTAGTAGTGGCTGTTTCTTGTGGGTTTTACCGTATTCTGAGGGGACTTTCTTGCCGTAGGAGGATAGAAATACCTATAGCCTTTGTCACCCGGGGGTTGACTAGCTTCTCTACAGTACATACATTTTTCTAATTGCTTGTAGTTCGTAGCTTTTATGGACAAAAAAGTTAAGCATACTCACAAATAATGAGTAAATTCCCCCTTAAATAATTGCCTTATTTCTCCGAACCGAGATGTTGAACCAACAATATTTTTTACTTAATCCAGTCCTTAACAGCTGTTAAAATACCTCATAAAAATGTTTTTTCCCGCGATCTCCGTACATAAGCTTCAATAAATATTTTGAGTCACTTCATAACTCGTGTTATTAGCAAACCATTTACATATATTTGCATAATTTTTTTCTCCTACTTGTACGATTTCTTCGAATCGGAAACATATTGGTGATAAAAAAATACTTTATCTACTTCTTAAAATATAAATTACTTAAATATAATCTAATCCTATTTACTTATTATCACATCACCTGACCGTTGGTATTTTTTAAAATACATTTTTGAGTTTTACTTCCAGTCACGACTAATAGTAGAGATCTTTGACGTAATGGGATGAGATAAACATACAGGTTTGGAAATATATGATAGACATATGGAAGATGTTTTAGATGTCGAACAGATGACGGTTATGCGAACAATGACCTACCGAGCTACAAGAACTTGAAAATATTTTTTTGTTTTGTTGGGTATAGGCCAGAAGATAGAGCGTCGTACAATTCAAGTGACCTCTAAATAAAAGGGGCATCAGGTTTTTAACTTACAGAAGTTCAAAGACCTCTCAGATCTTAGTTATCAGATCCTATCGGACAAACAAACAACAGTGCGACAGTACCAAACAAATTAACACCTGCCTTGTGTAACAAACGCGTGCGAAATCCAAGAAATATCGACTAAAATCGTGACTGATCAAACAATGCCATTTACAGTGCAACCATTTTGGGGTACTACAATCGGATCTTGATCAACAACTAACTTTTGTTCTCCTTTGTTCACAGATTGCCACAAACGGTGCCCCGGGTCCGGGTGCAGGCCCGCCGTCAGCGTCTCAAGGCGAGAGAGCGGTCCCCGTTCCCCCGCTGATCTACAACAGTCTTCTCCGCCTCCTCGGCGCTGCAGTCCCGCCATACCGATGCTTCACTCCCCACCTCAACCCGCACAACAAGACCGCCCCCACCCTACCCAGAAGACAACACAAACAACGTTTTCCTAGAACGCCTATACGATTTTGAGGGGTTACCCTAGACCCCCCTCACCATCATCAGACGAAGGATCTATCCCAGCTGTCGCCCTGCAGCCCTGCTTCACTCCTACAGTTCTCTTTCAGTACTCACCACAAGTGTACATCAAAGAAGAACCCAACAGACTTGCCGGTTCCTGGCTTTGCCGTCTCCCTACCCCCTTATCTCGTCAGGATCGTGTGTGTCCTACGGAAGCCACAATCAATTACTCGTCACCTGTCCCACAACACGAAGAATACATAGAGCATAGAAGAGCTCCTAAAAGGAAAATCAGATACTCCAAGACAGTGTTCAACAGAGGCTACATCACACCTAAAATCGAAGTTGAAGAGCCAAGAAGACCACATGTCTACTCAGATCAGCTCTCGAAGACACATCCTTCCAGAAAAGATTAAATCTCAGACCAATTCCTTTGGCAGTTGGGAAGTGTGAAAATGGAGGGAAAGCAGTGGAGGGTGACGATTCTCTAGTCGCGCCTGATATCGAGACCGTGTCCTCAGCATGGCCAGTCGAACAGACCAAGGAGGGATGTGGACAACACATGCACAGTACTTGGAATCTCACCTTGGTAAGTTCAAAACGTCAACACCATTCATCTACGTTGATTGAGAGTTGTATTACGTGCGAACTGCGAATATATTTGTGAACAACCACGTATGATTTACAATAGCATGGGAGATGCTGTACTCGAACGTCTTACATGAATACTATTAGTCTTCTAATTAACAGTGACGTCATTCAAATGTCGGCCCAGTAAAAAAAGTAATTCCTCGTACAGAACAGGTTAGCTACCATCCGAGTGTAACGCCATTATAAACATAATGATTCTTGGGAAGTCGCTCGGAGATTACGTAAGCTATTTATATGTGGCCCAAGCGATGATCTCGTCTTATACTAGTGACGTGTCCTCGCTACATACACTTTGATTGATATGCAAAACTAAACTTGCGAAGCTTGGGTTAGATTTTCTTAGAACGCATTTTCTTTCTTAGGGCTGTTAATTAGTAAGTCATCGACTACGAACAAGGTATAATGAGATTACGGTAGAATAGACGGTGATGATGCCATCTGAATTAATCATCAATATGGGCATTAGACATAGTTGCCGCCGACCGGTTACACAGCATCTAACCTTTTTACTGTAGAGTTAAATAATGATGGTGTAGATGTGAATGGCAGAGAAACAGTTTGTTAATGATATATTTATTTACACAGATCCAATGCAATGGGAGTACGGGAGACTTAAAGGGCGTGGGGTAATGTTCACATTGCAACAGTTACAATATGCCGATGGTTTCCTATGGAAAACTTCACAATGGATGGCGCCGCACTTGTAAGCACTGACAGAAGAAGAATTCAACCAGAGAGCATCTCAGGTACTATTTATAGATCATTTGTGTAGTAGTTTTAGATTATCGCGTAGACCCTGGGCAGATTGAGGGCGTTCGTCAGACCAAAGTCTACTCTGATTCACATACACACACGATAATACATTGTTTACCTTAAGTAGTATCAATTAAAAGGAGACCGTGTAGGAGAAAATATCCACAATGCGAGTTATCTGAGTGTTTATCACATAAATTCTTCTAGCCACGTGTCAGTTGAGGTCAACTGATACACAATTATCTCTTGCTGTAACGTCAATGAAGGGGCTTGAGAATTTTTTAATACTATTAAGTGATAACGATACATTGAGATATTCTTGAGTTCTTTCGTTTTATACGTATTTTAATGTGCTCCGCCATGATTTTTATTATTTCATCTGTCTTTCTATAAAGATCAGTAAACTTATTAATAACCACAAATTATATTACGGTCAAAGTCATCGGTCACCTATTTCAACAATAGCTTCTTCGTGTTTTTTTTACAAATGCGTACATCATGTCCAGTTTTTATGTGAGGGATGTGCACATGCTCGACCCAGTGGCGAATTAATGAGCATAAATGATTCAACTTTAATCGATATTACTGACCAAAGTGCAAACTAATTTCATTTCAGTTAAACACGTTTAGTTAAGTAGCTTATTTCTTCTGACATAGCATAATGGCTTCATCTTGGAATCGATTTGATCTTTGCATTGGGTGACACCAAATAGTTCAAATAAAATTTTATTTGAGGTGAATTTATAGAACAGGACTGAATTTATTTGAATTATTCAACAACTAAACAATGTTTGAAATTCCAGACTTTAACGAAGATAATAGTATCAGTGCTCGAGGAGACATTGATAACAATAAGTTACCTACTGCTAGAATAATAATGATGCAATTAACTGGTGTACAACGAACAATCACTGATTTTAATAACAAAATAACATTAAGTTTTATTGCCAAATAGTGTCTATAGTAACTTGATATACCTGTAGACTTCATCTTACGTTTAAATAAGAATCAAGGGATATAAGTGTGAGAATATTATATTTCTAATGAGCTGCTCTATCAGCTTCATCAATTACGATATCAATCTCAGAAAGAAAAAGTACTATCTAATTCCCATGACAATACACAGCAAGTTTTTGTTTGTGCCATGAGGAAAAATGTGCAGAAAATACATATTCACGACATCTGATGTAACATACGTGTAGGTCAGTAGTTCTGCTTCCTCAACTACCATTACGAAAAGTTTAACATTGATTGCATTACGTAATTAGTAAGGGACGACGAAAGTAAGGAAATCCGTTAATGCTGACGCCATCTAATGTAGACGTCATTGAAGACTAGTTTATTTTTGGACTTTTAGTTTTGCAATAGGCTGTTATGTCATCATCGTTATTTATTATAACATGTGGTATAGTTGGTATGGGTTCGACAACTTGATGTCGTTATGCAGAGCTTTATGCATCTTAGAAAAGGGTTAAGTAGATCTTTAACTGAATATTAATTTTATTTTTTGCTACCGTCGTCCGTCTTATCATATTGCCTTCATTAATAGGTACTAGTGTATCTATGATAGAATATATCAGCAATTTATAAACATTGTTATAACTAAAGCAATGTGCGGTCAAGTTCTTTCCCTATGACGTTACTAGGAAAATTTTGCTTACATAACGTAGTAATCATACAGTCACGCATTCTGATGAAAATTTGATTTTTATGACGCCATGATGATTAACACTGTATCGCTAATCGTAACCGGTATTATCCAGATATAGTAAAGTTCAGAAAAGATTGCAATGAGGAGGTCATTGTCATATTAGTAGGTTAGAAATAAAATAAGAATTAATATTCAAGAAATTTCGAGAAGACAAGCATATAATGAACATATTTAAGTTAAGATTACTAAAGTCAAAGATGCAATACTGTAACAGATAGTACCGTCAACTCAATTTCTTAAAATGACTCACAAAAACAAGAGGTTTTATCTTAATTTGAAACCAAACAACTAGAAAGAAAGAACGTAGAAGTAAAAACACCTGAATAAGTAGAAAAAAGTAGTGCGGCAGCATCGTATCGAGCACGCAGTTCCAATGGGCAGGTATCTTTGTTACCGCACGCGCCCGAGCGAGCCGACTTTCTCTAAACGATGAAAGTCAGCACCCTGGGACCTGTCTGCATACAAATTGCATCTGGTTGGCTGTGTGGAAAGAGGTGTTGAATTAGCTAGGAATTCGAAGATCGGGAGATAAACGATAGCCGCGGGGAGGATAAACGTCAATAAGATGAAGACTTATGATCCGTCATCGATAGCCAGTTTGTAGATAGTAAAATATTTGTAAGGTTAAAGATTCAGAGATTAGGTGACATTGAGTCATTCTTAAGATAGTTTATGTAATGAAACGTGGCTTTAGAAGAATTGAAATTTTATAGATACACAGTTACTGGGCGAGTACTTCAGTAAAGAGAAAAAAATAAACACTTTTATGACTCGCAAAAACCATTCCCAAAAATTCCGCTCGACCGCAACACATAAATATTTAAACACACGTTACCATACGCTTTGCAAATCTATTTCTGGTAGCAAGCATTTGAAACTCGTTTCTTAATTAACAGACAGACTCGTTAGTTCCACATCGCTTTTGATATAAATAAGATAAGTTTAATCAATTTTCTGCTAACTAAACAGAGGTAATGATCACTTCAAATGTTGGATCTTGGAAACTGTGCGTACTTTCTGTGTAATAAGTTCATCGTTAGATCTGGTTTGATCATTGTTTATTATTGTTACAGGCGGGAAGTACTCTGTATGCTCAGTTAGAGATCTGGAGAACATCACAAGGGTCTGATCATCATCAGCTATCAGCATCGCCCATTCTGACGCCTGCTGGTTTACCGTCTGCCGACGACATGAGTGATGGTGAGTGTCTTATTGACTACATCTTGTATTTTTCCAACAATAAGCCAATGTCTATTCAAATTAGGTTGAAGATTTGGGATCGTCGAACCAGATGAGCGTCGAACATTTTGAACATCATATACTGTGTTTTGTGAATACATTTTTTATAATGCCAATTCCTTTGCAGGGTTAGCAAAGAATCAAGAGTTAGCAACGGATAAGATAGGTACTAAATGTTTTTCTATTAAATCAATTTTGTTTAAGTCAGCTTTGAATGAAGCATGTTTCTTATCAGTTGCTTAACTGTGTAACCTGCAATCATTAAATACAAATGATTTATCATCAAATTAAGTTAATCCATTATCATTATAATGAGTAAAACGTTTTACGATAACTATAAAATTAATTTCCATTAGACTACCTACCTAAGTCTGATCAAATCAGGATATATAGATTTAATCGAAATTCCTATAGGACAGACACGCCTAAGGCTGATTTATGAGACGTAAATTAAATAAATGAGTGACGTTCGGATTGTAGGATTGATAGCTGCTGGTTCTACTTTATTGCTACTTGAGAAGTTGTAGCCTGGTATGAATTTAGTAGAATTGAAAGACTTTGATCCTATAACCAAAGGTAACAGTAAATGAGATGATTTGTGTAGTTGCGAGCATAAGTGCTATAAATTTGGCTTGTGGAGTTGAACAAAATTCAAAAGCAAATAATTTGTAAGTCCACAAAGAGTAGAATTTGCCCACCTACCGTTAGTTACTGCGTAATATACAATCTACTGATCCTGTCATGAAGACGCGTGAAAATACAAGACACATGATTGAAAAGTAGATAGTGCAATACGTGGTCGAATGTAGCACGGCAATGCATCAGTCGCATGCATTGTGCAACGACCGTTACCAACCCACATACGGACTGTGTTAGAGACAAACGAGCTAATGATGTATGGCCAACATCGTCCGCGGTTGTAAACTGACTTTATGAGGGAATTGAAAGCCAAGATGTATAGGACGTAATGAGGACAGGCGTGGTATTTACTGGTGATAAACGATTAGCTAATGCAATGACAAAGTTGGCATTTAAACTTTTGTTTAAGGAATTGTCATCTAACTGTGCAGTACCTTGGAAACAGACATGGCTTTAGATTAATAGTTTTCAATCAACAGAGTAGTTGTAAATTATGCTTAATAACGAATTGCCATTAATATTGTCAAGATTAAAGTCATAAAAGCAAGTCTTATCGCAATTGCATAAAGATAGACCCGTGATACAGTCCAAGCGGACGAGACACCCTGTCGCCCTTAATGGCTGGACAGTTAGCTTATAAATAAAAAAAGTGTCAGATAGTAGCACAGGAAATTGCGATCGACAATTATCTACGACTCAGTTGTCAGTCCACACATGTTGTTTGACATAAAGATTTATATCAGAAAAGCCCTGGCAGGTATAAAGTAAATCAATGGGGTTAAGAGGCCAAATAGTGAATTCTGATCTAAAACAGATTCTTAAAATGCAGAAGTTTGTACAAACAGACGAGAGTCTTAATACTGAAGACAATGTGAGAGTTAAAGAAAAAGCAGTATCTAATCGCCCAATAAAAGTACAATTCTTGATACGGTAGAAAAACATGATAAGCAGGCTAAAATAATTGATGACTTAAAAACAACGTGTAGCTTCGAGAAGGATCAGGTTTCACATATTTTTGCGTGCGATTGCAATAACGATATCCAAACTGATCATTTTATAAAATTGATAAGTATGTTTATTGAAACAAGCTTAAGAGCTTGAGGCAGTAAATCTTAAAATCGTTGACCGATAAAATGAATTGGATACTAATGTTATATGGAGCCACGCCTAGTTACAGTTAACCCATCAATCAGCCGATTGTCGTTCTATTGCCGTTCTGTCCCTTACATGTCGGCTTCGGATCCATATACGTCAAGTCTTGTTTTTGTGTCGTTTCCCGAAGGCCTACAAGTTCACGCCACCGGACCCACAAGGTCGTATGCGACCACGATAAAATTGCCGTTGGCATCGTGAAAAATTTCATTGCTCCCTACACATATGGTTTAAAGTATTTCGAATTTAATCAACCGTAGTCTGTGTCATTTTGCTCATCTCTTTTAGTAACTTTACTCTCATTTTATCTACATTCGTAATTTGAGCTTTATTATCTTGCTGTTAGAATTTAGGATTCCTCAAACATTAAAGCCAGCCATAGTTCTCTCAAACAGTTTGCAGCATTCCGTTTAGCACTTGGCTTTCTTCTTTAAATAGCAAGTTGCTATTTAACTGTTCCGAGTGCAGCGTTGTGTTTATATGATTTGTTTGGATGTCAGTTTGTTTACGTGTCTAGAACTGAAGGTCGGTTGCTGTTAATTTGGTCCATGTTTACAGTATCTATTTTAAAATATCTTTTTAATTTAAACATTTTCTTTGAGAAAATTCTTTGTTGTCTTTACAAATTTTTTATGTCTAGGCAAAAAGTTATGATTATGATAGTCTAGTAGGCTCATGGTTTCCTAGAAACGATTAATTCAGGTGATTGACTTCCAAGAAGCTATATTGTCGTCATGTGGGCTGGGGCTTTGCTTACCCCCTTTTTCTATAGCAGCATTATAGGCCTTTTAATAGTTCTAAATTGTTAAATTATACGCTTCTTTATGCATTCAGGTCGCCTTTGACATACACTCTGGCTGTTATTCTTGTTAATAATTTGCATTATACCTAGTTTAAATATTAATTATTCCGTAGAGCCCAGTGGTCATTCATTAAGTAATTGACGTCTACCTGTGTACCAGATTTTGTCTTGCAAAACCAATTGTTTGTTTTTGGTTCAGTCCTATCCAACATCAGCTTAGTTTTGAAAATTACTCATATTCGAATGTTCTTCATTATCAAAATTACTTTAAAACTCCACTACATCTTCAGTTATAACAACACACATCATTGCATTTACAGCTTTATCTCTTAACACATAAGCTTCAAAATCATTTGCTAACGGTATTTCTTCTTTCACAGATGAGGACTCAGAGTCAGCGGGCACAAGTGCGACTGTTGGAGGCGGTAAAGCAAAGACCGGGAGTACACATATACATCTGTGGCAGTTCCTGAAGGAGCTTCTAGCGTCCCCCCATGTTCATGGATCGGCGATACGGTGGTTAGACCGAAGTGAGTATCTTGTGAACATGTTTTTTTGGACTTTCTTTTGTTTGTAGCAATTGTTTTTTTTTTTGAGAGACATTACATATACTTGCAATTTATGAGTAAAATAAAAAAATATGAACCTTTAGCTTAGGTTTTTAGGTTTTTGGGAAAAAATATATTTGTGAACACACACTAAACTATAGTGAAGAAAAATTGTTCATGTATATTCCATGATTATCTGTTTTTTTTTTTGGTGATATCAATAGTAATATTTTTCATACATTTGGTTTACATGCCAGGTAAAATTCCTTAGAACAAAACTTCATTTTGTTGAAAACTCGCGTACCGATGTCATTTCTATTTTCGACGATTGCGTGGTTATTATTTTCATTGGAAATGTAATTTATCAACTTTTATCTGAACAACTTGCAATCCATTGACGTACATTATAATCTTGTGTTTTGTAAAAATACGAACTACGTGGGGACTATTGCAGGTGATAAAAATGGTAGGTAGGTACGATTAAAACAAAAGGTGTTTTCAATAAAATAATAATATCCTTTTGACGGTCTAAAACAGGTGTAGTTTTGTAAATAAAAAATATTGTAGGTTTTAATATAATATGAAAACCATTGTTGAAAGATCAAAAATATTAAAACTAAACTATACACATGACATTTCTGTTCAAAGTTAATCTAGATTTAAGAAGTAGAACAATAACAGTCTAGACATTCTTGTTTTGTCTAGACAATTAGTAAATGATAAGTTATTGATGACTCAGTGATGACGCAACCTTCAAAATTAATATCTAAATACAAAGGACTAGAAATACGTGGTCCAATTGCGACACACCTTCTTATATTTGGGAAGTCGGTTAAAAAGGTAGAAATATATAAATGTTCAAAATAACAAATAAATCTCTTCTGTAACGACGCAATAAAATAAAACGTGTCTCGCAATTATTTTGATAGTTAATTAACAAGACCAATTATGAAATAAAATGTCGTAATACATAACAATATCTAAAGTATATCCTAAAGTATAACCTTTAATCCAATTCGAGTAAACAACATCGAGTAAATTCTACTCAATTTTGTTCGTTGTCAAATAAACAATAAAATTGTAATATATTTGTTTATTAATTAGACATGGCCTTGTTAATTAGTTGGAGATAAATTGCAACAACATCGTATTATGATAGTGTTTGCATTCATAATTAATATTACGATGTATTTATCTGGGGGAAATCTAAAACGTCATGGATATGTCACATAAATTAAGTTTTTAACCTAAAGTTTACGAATCATTTTAATCCGAACGTCAAAAATTAACTAAAAATGGGCAAACGATTCCATGTCTTTTCATATAAACACATGCTACATTTCCAATCAGTATTTTCTATATCTAACCGATTAGGTATAAAGCCTAGTTCTTTCAGTTCAGACACAAAAGACTTAATGTTACAATTTTAAACATCACACAAGTGTCCAGTAGGTACTTAGTAACAATAAAAACGAGGACAAAACCTGTTTTGATAAAAGCCAGGTATCTCAGTGACAACAAATGTACCAAACGACCCTTGTGACTCAACCTGCCCGTACGATAAATGATAAGTCCTATAATTGTCTGGAACACGGAATAGACACTCCTTTGTTTCGCTCAAGATAATTTACTATGCAGAATAGTAGGCGTGGCTTGTCCACACTTTATCATTGAAATAGTTTCTTATTGGCTGATTGTACTGATTCCAATTTTAAAATATAATGGTATTAAAATGTTAATTGTTTTATTAACATTATCAACAATTTATTGGTGTTATTGATTATTAAATTTTAGTAGTCAATAAAATAATAATATGGCTGTTACGTGCCAGCAATACCACTAAGAAATACTTATTCAAAATAATAATTGTAAATTCAACCTCTTTTGAGAACCCTACTTACCTGTTTAGGTAAAATCGTGACACATGTGTACATTCACATACACGTAAAATGGCCTAAAGTTAGTACACAATAGACACATTAAAACGTGCTTAGAATGTCTTCACATAAGCTGAAGCTATTTTAAGCTTTATCGTTTACCAAATCTACACATTATAAAGAAATAAAGTTTTTAAGTTTGTACCTCCTGTATCACTTCCTATAATATAAGGTTACTACGCGTTAAAGCTGGTTTTTCATATGAAATATGAAGCCCGAGATTTTTTCAACAATTCCAACCGATTCTCGATTTTATCTTAATCGAATGCATCAGTTATAGAATCTAACGCATGGAAAATTCACCTGGACGACATTCCGCACCAAGGTGATCTGGCCATTTACCATCTGTTCAATAAAATCGTTTTATATAAAGGTTATCTAGTTTCGTGACTTGTTCAGACGATAGGCCGCCATTGTTTTCATTAATACTATTATACAGTCATTTTTGGATCACGAGTATTCTAAGCAATTGCATATTTGGTTTCTAGAGCACGATTTTCTGTGTTTGGATTTTAATTGGTGTGATATATGACTGTGTATTGTCATTGAGAACTTACTTTTGTTTTAAATTTTACTGTTTAAAGTTGGAACTTGTTCTCAAGGACTGTCCATTAACATTTTGTTCTTCTAATGCCACTGATAATGACGCACGCAGATAATGTAATTCATGTTTTATATCTTAAGTTTCTGATAAGATAGCTTATGCATTATAACTTTATTACACCAACATGTGTAAATTAAAGCAATATTTAATGTTTGACATGTTCGTTTCTATAGAGCTTTCTGCTTTCCGAATAAACAACCAACTTGTTTTATTTTATCAAAGTAAAAAGTTGTTGTGAACAACTGGTTTCGTTGTAGTATGGAAAAGTAATGAGTTTTTACCGTTTCTTTTCTAAAATTGAATTTATATCTCATTAAAGCTAAGCACGAAGTCATCACGGCACGAGGAGACATAGCGGTCATGTGAGATTAGAATGCAGCTTACGTTTCTGCGAGATTTTGGAAAAAGAAAGCTTTAGTAGTAGCTAAAAATCTTGAAGAATATTTAAAAGACTTCGAAATATATTATAGCGGAATGTGTAGTCATCTAACCTTTTCAATTTTATAAAAAAGTCAACCTGTACTAAACATCACGTTCGTGTAATGTCTCTCAAAAAATAAGATTCGCGTATCCGATTTATTGAACAAAATGTTTAATTCAACTCGTACTCCACAGGTAACGGCGTATTCAAGATTGAGGATTCAGTCCGCGTCGCCAGGCTGTGGGGCAAGAGAAAGAACAGGCCTGCCATGAACTATGACAAACTCTCCAGGAGCATCCGACAGTACTACAAGAAGGGAATCATGAAGAAAACAGAAAGGAGTCAGAGGCTCGTCTACCAGTTCTGTCATCCGTACTGCTTATAAATTAATACTCTCGTTTAGTCTATAAGTAGTGTATATAATTTATTTAAGTTGTATATAAGGGTGCGTGAGAGCCGCGGTAATGCGGACGGCACGATGACTGGCTTCGTTTTGCGGCGCAAACGCAAATCGCAGCGCAGTCGCCGAGTTTGTAGACTGCCGAATTTTCTACGGTTCTTTGTATCGACGAGTACGTCGTGAGGCCGGGAATTAATAGGCGTCTTTTACACTATCCCTCCATAAAATTCGGGAAAGGTAATTTTCTCTGGAATTCTATTGGACGGGACTATTAGATGTGTTAATGTTTTAGTTTTACCAGCGACTAAACGATCACGATCCGATTGGTGTCGAGTTTACACAGGATCGTCTTCGTCGAAAGCTGGTAATGTTTATCCCATATATCTATGATATATTTCTAGTACGTTCTATGAACTTTTAGTTAGTTAAGCGATCTGTAAATATAAGGAAAATGTGCCCTCTATTGTTTGGTACTAAGAATAGTGATTAAAAAGAGATTATTCTCGTTGTAAGTTTGTAAAACGTGTCGTAAAATGTGTTATACTTTTTTTATAAAATATAAAAGAAATAAAAAGTGTTAATCTAATTTTTATATTAAAAATATTTAAAAAAGACGAGTTACGTCACTTATTGCAATAATTATTAAATTAAGTTTTTATATTTAATTTTAGTGAAGGCGGATGATTCGTGCAAAATTTGTTTCGGATTTTAATTTCAAAAATATTTTTAATTTTGTGCCAAATAGACGATTATTTATTGGGGACAAAATTTTGTGTAACACATTTTGTAAAGGTGTCCCGCCGAGATGTAAATAATTATTGTGTAAAATATTTGCAATATTGGTGTCGGGATAGAAATAAAAAGTATAATAAATGTCTATTATATTACATTTTATAAGTTAACGCAGTTAGCGTTGTATTAAATTTTAATAATGATTATTATTGGACCAAACTAATGTAGATTTTATGAATCAATTTTAATGTCACAATAAATTAAATGGCTATTTAATTCTTTATTTTATTTTTCCATACCTATCTATACAGACGAACATTAAATTTATTGACACTTAAATAAGCTTCTATTGACACCTGTGATTTGTAAAAAAGACACGAGCAAAGCCAATAAATACAGTTTTTTAGCTACCTTATAATAGGTGTGTTACCTACCAATAAAAACTCAAAAAAATGCTTATGCATCACAAGGAAAAACACTATAAAAAGCATCAACATTTGCATCATGTTATTTACACATTTACCTAATCTCTAAACGCAATAAAATTAAGTGATTGTCCTTTTATACAAGAGTCACAAAATTATTTTTCCTAGATAAAAATAATGACTTTTCCGTGACCTGAAGAACGAAAAAATCATCTCATAGAATTAATAACCCAAACCGAAAAAAATCGTATACCATAGATTTACGTCACAACCAATGTTTACATTCACACAAACCATTGTTTACACTAATCCTAATTTACATTACAAAGTTTTTTGAAACATTTACTGCGCAGATCTGGACCACATTGCGTCGAATTGCGCAAAAGTGACGTCACGAACCACTGAGCGCCAAATTCCGTGAGTGAAAGTTCCTTTCGCTGTCCTCTGAGAGGGGAGGACGACCTCGACAGGGGAAAGGGGCGGGGAAAGAGGGAAATTGTGTAAGAATATCCAGTGGATTGTTTTTACTTTATATTGTTTTAGTTTACTCGTTTTTGTTTTTGCTTGTTTACGTGTCAGATATCTTTCCATTTGTCGATAGGCGCTTTTAAATGACAGACCATTTTAGGTTCTTATTTTTGCATATTGAGGCACCTGCGCATCTCAGAAAGTTCTTTGAATAAATCAGCCCAGTTGCTTCACACCTGGTCAATCAATACTTTGATGTATAGCTAATTAGTCCAGATTGTAATCAGATAGAATACTGATTTTAAAGGCAAACGAGATCATTTTATAGGAAAATACATATCTAAATATAGCATCTAAGCATCAGAAAAGACGTATTTGTGCACGTGTGTATTTTTCATAAACAGCATCAATAAACTTTTTCGGTAAAAAACTTCCAAAAACTCAAAATATACGAATCCGGGAAAAATACTTCGCTCAGAAGTGCTACCGACTTGGAAGATTGGAAGTTATTTTTGAAAACAACTGATACTTAATATTTATTCAAATCTGGCGTACCTAATATAGCTATATATTGACTTTGACTTTGACTTTAAAAAGTATAAATCGAATTATATGCATAAAAACTCGGATTAGATCAGAAAATTCATTTTGTTTTTAAGTACTACGGGGAGGTCAATACTATCCTGGGGAAAAACCACATTTCAAATCATATTTGAGGTAAAGTCAGTATTTGTGTAAAATTAATGTATGTAGGTGTAACCTACCTAATTATTAGAAGAAAAAAATTGTATCTGCTGTAAATAATCTTTTTAGAAACCTATACGGAGAATAATAACGGTGGAAAATACATGTTTTGCCAAAATGGGTTCGTAGGTATCTACTTTTTGTAGGTGGGAAATTTTAAAATGACTCCTCCCTTTAGGTGGAGCTTCAAGGAGTATCAGACTTTTACTGCCTAACCCATCTATGTTGCTTCTTCGCGTTTCCAGGGGCACGTACCTAAACTCAATTAGGTACAATTCTGCAGACCCGAAAATGCCTAGCTTAGGCCTATGCTACGTGAGTATATATTTACTTTTAAAATAAACTTTACATTATTTTGAAGTTAACTTAATCCACATTTATGTTAAAAAGAAACTGAAAACTAATAAAGGGCGTCGAAAATTTTGTTCTCGTCGCTGTCACTCGCCAGTGCTACAAAAGAGATATTATGAAAATACCGTACCTATACCTAGTTTAATTATATACCTCGATGGCGCAATGGTCACCATGCCGGACTGCAGAACCTGGGGTCCCGGGTTCGATTCCCGGTTCGGTCGACATTTGTGTGATGAGCATGCTTGTTGGCCGTGGTCTGGGTGTTACAATATGTATTTATAAATATGTAGCTATATGCAGTTTATCATTTGGGTTAGCACCCATAACACAAGTTAATTAATAACTTACCATGGGGCTAACCGACCGTGTGTGAAAAGGTGTCCCGACATTATTTATTTATTTTATTTACCTACCAATAATTTTGTGTTAAGAGGGTCTAATTTCCGAAGATTTGAATCAGTCGAAGATGATTCAATGGTTTTGAGAATTTTAGATCAGGTATCGTTAATTTACATAGCTACATTATGATTTGGCGACTTTTCTATTAACGTCGTGAGCCAATATTTGTCTGATTCTTATAAGTAGGTATACTTTCGTAATAACTCCTCACAGGATAATTTTGAAGAGTTTTGAACGGTGCTTATAAGTCAAACTAGCTTTGGATTGAGGTAACTGTTTACCTGTTTTTCAAGGCATACTATTATTATTACTTCGTGTCGAACAGGTGTTCATTTAATCTAGTTTTAGAATAGATAATTATTCATTTAGTTTGTACTACGAAATATTAAGATTTGCTTACATTATTGTGAATAATTAGCACTTAGCCATAGGTCAGCCTATTTTAGACAAATTGACCATAAATAAATATAAATGGTTAAATTGCTTGAAACGATATTAAACGCCTTGTGTCTGGTTGCTGCGATTTGAATAATTTCCATATGTTTGGGTGTGGTGCAAAGTTAAAGCTTTGCGCTTAAAG